>OX336390.1:582469201-585133672 GCA_946902985.2 Meconema thalassinum | reverse complement strand
ACGGGTTTTCGCGGATGATATAACCACCAGGTGAAGTAACAATAAAATCATAAAGCGAATGCCAGGGATCTTGATTGGTGTAGACGTCTGTAATAATATTACACGTGACAGATATGTGATGATCTTCAATTATTTTCACCGGTTGGTCAGACTTGTGTATCACGTTTGGTACTAACACTTGTGGTGAATAGCCTAACAATGACCCAATCGAATCTGGTTGTGATTTAAAATCAATCCTAAAAGAAGAAAGAATACTGCAGCGATGTGTCACGTTGTTGGCTATGAGTTCAAACTTGCGTGTCCCGTCCAGAAATGCTTTTAGACTAAATTCTTTGGTGAGAGTTGTGTAGATGTGATCGTGAATATCATTTACGGTGTAGCTGCCAGACGGTAGAGTTAACACATAGTCATCGTAGTAGAACTTATCATTGACGTCTTCAATTATGTTGCAGATTCTATTACAGCCTTCAAACGAAACAAGTCCCAGCACGTAGGGTCGTCGTCCCAATTCAATAGGAGGATAAAAGTCAACAGTTACATCCGCACCTTGTCCGTGCACTGTAAACGTTCTACTTTCTGTTGTCATAATGACCACGTCACCCGCCGTGCTCGGTCTTATATAGAAAAGTCAAACATAGACGACCGCACTGTTGCGTGTTAAAATTTTGCACTCGTTTCACATTATAGTGTATTGTTGCACTGCTTCCAAAATAGCGAACAAGCTCTGTCGGAGGAGGAAGATTTCCAAAACTGTCAAAGTACCACACGGTTCGCCCGTGCTTTATGTAGGCCACATAATGCGTTCCCGGTCCATGACTGTCATCCAAATTGACAACTGCACTTTCATGGCTCCGTGGTCGAGACGGTAGTTGGTTGCGCATAAGCACGCCTCGAAAGTGGGAGATCTTAAGCTGTTTTGCATATCTTATAACTTCCTCATGCGTCATGGCTCGTCGTGGCAGTGCATCGATTAACCGTTTTTTGGCGACATGTAAATGCCGAGTCCTTTCTTGTAGGGTGCTAGCTTCATGTTCACACCTTTGCCGCGCAGTGCTATGGCCTCCATAGTTTTATTATGCCTTTCACTTTCCTTCAACTGTTGCTTCGCCTCCTCAACAGCTTTCACCGTTCGTGCTACCGCACTTGCTCCTCCAAGAAGTGAACCCAGGGCTGCTAGTCCAGCAAACAGTGCAGGTAAAAATCCACCACGTTTCGGCACAGGAATAACTCGGGCACGTTTTCTAAAACGTAGTTTACTTTTGGGATTCGCATGCAATCGTGCTGCTCGGAGTGCTTTCTTAATAGACAACTCACTATTTGTTTCTCCGCGCGAAGCTTGACGTGCCGCATGAAGAATAGCTTTAAAACCTCTCTTTCTGGACAACTTCTTCCTCTTCTTCACCACATATCGCTGTTTCACCATCGCGACCAAAGAACAAGACAACCTCACACCACAAAGTATAGAACACAACTAACGCTCCTCTGGAAGGGAACCTGTAGTTATTTATTCAATGGTGGCTGTATATTCAAGTTCTATATACAGAGGAAAATCGTTCATCGTTTTCCCCGCCTCTTTTTATTCAGACGAGAGTTTCAAGTGAAAGAATAATTTGTCTCCGGCTTTCACCGGTTGATCAATAAGTGGTTGAACACTACCGTTTAATCGTACCTCTAAATGTTTCAAATCTGGTGCAAACTCAATTACACGAATGGCACCATCATACATTAAACGGTAATTGTCATACCCCGAACGTAGTATGTAGGCGAGGTTATTGGGATCTTTTACCGGTTGTTGGTTTACAATGTGAAGCAGAAATATAGAGGGTATTGATTTAATAAAAAGCGATAACCGTTGTTCCAAAAATCGTTTGGTCGTCACGTCGTGAGGTTGCACAGGATCAGCAACTTCGGCTATTCGTCTTCGCTTCATCTGTAGAGCGTTCTCCTTAATTTCCCACACCTTTTCCATTTCAGAGTTTAAAAACCGTTTTGTACAAACATCTTGATCATCTTCAGGATCGGCCACATGCACAAGGCGTGCATTATTTGCTGTATAGCCCATTACAGTTAGGGTGGGCACAATACTGAGCACCTGTTTCACCTTGTTATCTACAAAGTCCTTTCTAGCAGCGTCCGTGTTGTTTGTTGGAAGAGCCAGCTGAGTGATTCGACGTTGGTGTACGTCATAGTCCTTTGCTTCTGTTAACACCACAGCATTGGTTAACACATAGGCTTTGGTGCACACATCTTGATCGTTCACAGGATCTGCAACGCCCGTAATACGTTTATTCTGAGCCTCATAATCTCCTTTGATACGTCGTAAGCGGTAATAATCTACATACTTTTTTGAACATGCGTCCGAGGGTAATACGGGTTCTGTTATACTGGTCAATCGCTTTCCATTAAAGTTGTAATTGACATCTGTAGTGCGTGGCAATACATTAGCATCGACATATCGTTTAGTAGCCGGATCTGTATCATGTTTTGGATCGTTTGTCAAAGCAAATCGTTCATTTGTTTTAAGAGTTCTTCCAAAGGCGTCCATGGTTACACTGGAACTGAAACACCCGTTTGCCTCATGTATATAGAGACCAGCTCTTCCCCTTTCACATTTAGTTGATATGCAGATTATTAAGCAACAACATTCACTTCCGGTGGGAGACTTGGTTTCACACCTCTTCTCAACATCGTCTGAACAACGTCATGGATCACTCTTCCCATCCTCCATTCGCTGTCTCATCGCCGGCCCGTCGGGATGTGGAAAAACCAATCTTCTGCTTACCCTCATCACCTCCTTAAACGGAGTGCGCTTTCAAAATATCTATATTTTTGCCAAATCGCTGTATCAATCGCTGTATGTGTTCTTGGAACAGGTCATGTCAGGTCTGCGCAACATGGGTTACTTCACATTCGCAGCGCACGAAGATGTCATTTCTCCAGACAATGTTCGCCCCCATTCGCTTATGATTTTTGATGATGTGGCCACAGAACGACAGGGCATTATTCAGGCTTACTTTAGCATGGGACGTCATAAATATATTGATTGTTTTTATCTCGCTCAAACCTATTCGCGAATACCAAAACAGTTGATTCGTGACAATGCCAACGTGATTGTTCTCTTCCGTCACGATGAGCGCAACATGCATCACGTCTACGATGATCACGTGAACCCAGACATGACCTTTCAAGCCTTTACCCAGTTGTGTGCCATGTGTTGGAACGCTCATCACCACAGTTGTCTTGTTATTGATAAGCAGAGCAACATCAACAATGGACGCTACCGCATGGGATTTGATCATTTCATTCGTATTTAAGTAGCTGCATTGCTTTTCTGAACATCATTAGTTCAGATATCATGGCGACAACAGGGAGTCAATTAAAAAAGCACATAATCCGTGCGCGAAATAGCATTCGACAAAAGTTTCGCTATCTAAAACGTGCACATGCCGACAGTGAACTGTTTGTCGAAAAACATTTGAAATCACCTCTGGAAGCTGTGTTGAAAGGAACAACAAAGCCTAGTACACGCTCAAAAGAAACACAAACAATTGAAGAGGAGGAGGAGGAAGAAAATGATGAAGAACCTGAGGATGTTTTTTCTCCATTGCTTCCGTCTTCTGGCTCCAAAGAATCACCGCTGCCCCAGTTTTTGAAAACATCAATAATTGCTGAAACACCCACTAGAGCCAAAGAAAAGCAGCCTACTCTTAAAGAAATATTGAATACGCCCGAACAATATGTGCGGTTAAAATCCATTTTACTACAAAATTCTGGTGCGTTGGTTACCCCCTTCCTTGAAGATCTTTTTACTAAGAAAACTGATACTACCTATGGTGTTCGCTATGAAAACAATAGATTTCGAATTGGCGATTCACCAATCAAGATAAGTGACAAAGTTTTGATTGTTAAAACAGTTCGTTACAAATTGACGCCAGGTCTTTTAGAACTTCTATTTTCACGTACACCTTCTACCGAGGACTATGATAAAGAAAATCTTGAAATGTATAAAGACATCTTGATGGCTACAAATGGTTTTAGGCGTAATTATAAACGTTCTGAAGAAATAAATGCTAATAAGGGCTTCAAATATAAAACCATCATATCAAAATTGTTTCCCACCTATGCAAGTGTTCGCCGTGCAAATTCAGCGTCCGGTATCACGTTTAATACTTTGAAACCATTCATTGATTTCGCCTATTGGAACAATCCAAATAAGTTGGTTAAACGTCTGCAACTGTTGCGTGCATCGGAACAGGCTGGTCATACCGGACACGAGGCGGAAGTTTTAGAAATAGAAGAGGAGCTTCGTCATGCTGGCATTATTGTCTAATGAGTCAACGTGTTCATACACCCTCGCCTGTTAAGGCTGCCATTGCTCGCGAGTTGCATAGACCAGCTCGTCGTCTCTACCATCGTCGTCATGTCATCACACGGGGTGTTGACGATCTTTGGCAAGCTGATTTGGTTGAAATGATTCCCTATGCCAAAGCTAACAACGGGGTCAACTATCTGCTCACCGTCATCGACGTTTATTCCAAAATGGCCTTTGTTGAACCTGTTCGGAATAAATCTGCACAACTGGTCACCGCTGCATTCAAGACCATCATTCAGCGGTCAAGACGACAACCTCGTTTGCTTCAAACAGATCAAGGCAAAGAATTTTTCAACAAGACTTTTTCCGCTTATCTCAAATCACTTGACACCCATCACTATTCCACTTTTAGCAATCTAAAGGCAAGTGTTGTAGAACGTTTCAACCGCACACTCAAGACGCGCATGTGGGAACAATTTACAGCAAGAGGATCCTATCGCTGGCTTGAACTTGTAGGCGACCTGGTGACACGTTACAACAACACTAAACATAGAACCATCAAAATGAAACCACGCCTTGTAACCAAGAACATTGCGCAATTGGATCGCATTCATCACAAAATCAAAACAGTAGATCCGCGTCGTCATCAATTACGTATTGGTGATTATGTGCGCATCAGTAAACATAAAACAATCTTCGCCAAAGGATACACACCAAACTGGAGCACAGAAATATTTCGTATTCGCAAGGTAAAACTTTCTAATCCAGTTGTTTATTTACTTGATGACCTCAACAAGCAGCCAATCCAATGAGGATTCTACATGGAGGAACTGCAAAGGACGCAATATCCCAAGCATTATCTTGTTGAAAAAATTGTACAAAAACGTGGCAATAAACTTTTTGTTAAGTGGCTAGGTTTTAATGCCACATATAATTCATGGATTAATAAATCAGATCTGGTGTACACCTTCTTGTTTTTATTTCATGTCGAGCTGGCCAACTCAACATGCCATGCGATTTGTATCCTACCCCCACCCTACCATTTACAGGAAATACTACTCCAGATTCATTGATGTTTGTTTACCATTGAGCACATTCAACAACCAGTTCATTCCCCCTCTCTCTCAATCCCATTCACTACTCCCGATACCATTGATGTTTGTTTACCATTGAGCGCTTTGAACCCCATCTTGTTTGTCTCTCAGACCCATTCACACCTAACCAACCTACCACGTCAGGGTTCAACAACCACCACCATCCACCGCCATTCATGTTTTCCATTCAAAACACTCCCGTCCATGACCTACCTCACATCCCGTAATCTTCTGTGACGTCACACACACACACCAGTTGACCGTTCAATTCTCTGACAATTCATTCACAACCAAGGATTCGGAAACCTTCGGCAACACTCGCATCTCATCGGGCATAAAGCAAAGCTATATAGCCCAGGATAATAACAGAGAAGGCGCTCAGTCCAACAGAGAGACTGGGTCGAGGAGGGTCTCGTGCAGAGCCTCTTCCATCCTTCCCCCTCATCCCCCACCCTCGCCACCACCCCCTCCCCCCTCCCCACCCCCACTCCTCCCCCTCCACCCACACCCCCTCAAACCGGTTCCTGGACCCTCCAAGGTTTGTTTACCTTCCGGGGTCCCGGCGACCTTGGGGGTCAATGACCTACCTCAAGGTCATTGATCATGACCTACCTCAAGGTCATTCACCTTGCCACGCCCCCCTAATTTGCATAAATAACGGTATTTGAGTCAAAACCCCCCCCAGCCTACCTACTCATGAGAAGCACTTAGCGATAACACAAGAGCAGGACGGGAAGTCCCCGAATACTAACATTGCATTTATTATACACGCAGCTGGCAAGATACCTTAGTTGAGAGAGTTAAGACTTGTGGTGAAGTACTGTAGGCTGTCGCGTATCCCGTGACGGCTCTTCGCAACATCCCTGATACCGGAATAATAACCAGGTCCCCCGAATTCTCTGTGAGCGATTCTTACTTGTGGGGGAACCTCAAAAATAAGGCATAGTCTACCGAATCATTCTACGTACTCGGGAGACTCCCGAGATACAGCGGCGGATCCAGGCCTTGCGGGGCCCTGGGCGATATGATAAGGTGGGGCCCAAAACAACAGGAAATAAAAAAATATCAAATCAAATGGAAAATATTTGGTTAATAATAATAAAATAAAGAATAGTTACAATATTTTGAATACACTACAGTTCATATTTTAATAATATGAAAGAAACCTTTAAGTCCCCTTGAATAAGATTATGTTAACTATGAAATATTAAAATATTACTCTGCGACCTTCTTTTCCCGGCTGAAGTCTTCTATTATTTCACCGAAATCTAAACTTGCTAAACGGTCACGGGAGGCCATAGTTGCACTGAAAAGAGGAATATGAATTATACATTAGTTTGAAAAGTACAATTAATTAATTAATTAATTAAATTTAAAAAATCCATGGCGCGGGGCCCTGGGCGGTCGCCCTCCTCGCCCTCCCCTAGATCCGCCCCTTCGCGAGAACGAAATATGAAATATAATTGAGGATGAATTGCAGCGAAGGAACCAAAACTTCCTACGTCGGTGCAATGTGTGTCTAGGAAATGAAGGACAGCATTTCCAGCAACTACTGTGAAATTCATGTAAGTAAATATGATTATGTCGCCTCCGTAACGTATCGGTCAGCATGGTTAGCTGCCGTCCCGGAGGTCCTGGGTTCGATTCCCGGCTCTGACAAGAAATTTGAAAAGTGGTATGAGGACTGGAACTGGGTCTACTCAGCCTCGGGTGGTCGAAATGAGTAGAGGGGGTTCAATTACCGCCTCAGCCATCCTCGAAGTGGTTTTCCGTGGTTTCCCACTTCGTCTCGGGCAAATGCCAGGATGGTACCTACTGTAAGGCCACGGCCGCATCCCCATCTTCCCCTCCCTTCCCATCCCTCATGAGGACCCTGTTCGCTTTGCAGGTGAGGCCGCCTGGGCGAGCTGCTGATCACACCTCCCCAGTTGTGTCCACCCTGACTAGATATTCCAAGCTCCAGGACCCTGCCCGTAGCGGCGGTAGTGGTGAGTTCCCTCGCTGAGTCCGTGGGAGCCACCAACCGACAGGGTAAATCGACTAAATAAAATAAAAAGAAAAGAATATGATTATTAAATACGTCCGAAAGTGTAAATGTGTTGAACTAGTTGGGCGCTACGCTACTGCTAGCGTCAGTGCCTTGCTTGACAGACGGCTACACACAGTGACCCACAAGTCAAGTGGCGCTTCCGTTCTTTAGGGAGTGTCCTCACTGTAATTGAAGTTATAGAGTTCTTGAGTTAAGTTACTCGACTCTAATCCCGGACGGGATTCCAGTTAAGTTTGTCGCTTAACAATTGTTCGTGGCTTTCATGCTAAGCTGGGTCCTCACAGGTTCTCCACGAGACTGAGTGATATCTATTTCAAATGAAGCGAAGAGTTCAACTGATATATTTATTGTTTCGCTTAGTCACTAATACATTTGAAGTTATTTACAAGTGCCGAGGCATGAAGCCCGACTGCCAACCAGTTCAGTTGGTTAGTCTTAAGATTACTGAGTTACAAGAGGCTGGAGCTCTGTGAGTCCAGGGTTTTATAGGAATTAAGGAGTCACATGTCAATTCCTCTAGGTGGGATACAGTACAATCTTACTGGCTAGTTGCCCGGGTAGAGGGGGACACACGTGGAAGGGACTACTGGAGGTTTGGAGTAGGGAACATACGTCACGGAAATATCTGGCTGGACTCTGTCAAGCACGAGACTGTGTCTCATCTGAACCCTGAGCTGTTTTGTAATTACTCATAGCTTGCTAGTCACAAGGGTATGTGTCATTTGGACCTCGAGTTGTTACTAAATATTATACTGGGAAATTATTCATAGCTGGCAGGGCACGAGTTTGTGCGTCATCTGGACTTCGAGTTGTTATCAGATTATACACAGCTCGAGTCACTAATATTGAGAAAGTAACATACATACTGCCTATTGTAACTTGGCTGACAAACACATTAATGGTAGTTATAATAATTCAGCTTTTAGAAGCTGAATCCATTAATATTGGTGGTTGCGGGTTCTATTCCCGACGAGGAATATAACTCCTCCCCTCCTTCTTTAACGTTACTGCCCTCAGTAACATTTTCATTTTTCTTATTACTAATTTTTACAGATTTACATAATTTATACAGTCTTTTCCTGAACATGATTATAACAATACCTGTTATTAATATCACAAGAATGACATTGGTAGATACGAATATTTTTGTACCAATAGAAGGTATAGGAATTGGTTTTAAATCCAGTTTCAATTTCTTTACATCTAAATGGGAAATGTGAAACTTAATTTCATTCTTTATTGCAGGTTCATTCTGAATATTTAAGGATGGGAAAGTATGAATGTAATTGGTAGGTTTTTGTTGTAAAGTTATTCCCATACTGGAAATAGGACAAGATGCATTAGAATAAATTACCTGTGGTCCTGAAATCTGTATGGATTTCTGGGATTCTGGGCACGTTTGTAGAATTACCTCTGGATCTTTAGTAAGGAACAGAATGTGTTCCTTGATTAGGGGTCTAAATATGTTTACATTATTCTTTACAGAAGCAAATTCACATCCTGCAGTGTTTGTTAAATTACAATTTATGATTCTGATGTTATAATATAAACACACATAAGTTTGAGTGTTCTTAATACATGGTACAGTGGACCATTTCAAAATTGGACCTTGTAGGTAATATTTTTCAGATGGGACAAGTACAATATTATTAATAGTGGGTATATGGGTTACATCATATAGTTTTTATTGGTTTCCATCCGTTATTGGCATGGAGAGAATTATAATTATATCTTCGTCCAGCATAAGGACTTGAGTCTTTGACAATTACAGGTTTTCATACTGATGGTATTGATCAGTATGGATCATACTCTGTGTAGGGTAGATTGATAACAAATGTTTGACTGTGTTAGTTAAGTCTTTTCCTGAGAACAATTTTACATTTGTCATTTCATGAAATGAGAGACTAATGGTCTCTTGAAACACTCGCATGATTTCTTGGAATTTTTTGATGCACAGTAACACGTATTGGATGTTTTCTAGTAGATTTATCTTGAACTCTTCTGTTCGAAGTATACCTTGGATTACCTTCATATTGTCATTAACATGATTCATTTCATCATAAAATTTTTGAGCAATTGAATTTGTGAATGATACTAGTTTATTTATATGTTTAATTTCATTAGTGCGACTTTGTTTTAGAATGTCTAATTGACTTTGTAAAATATCTAAATCATCCTGGTCTAGATTGCCAGAGATGAACTTAATTACTTTTCCTAATCCATTTATTAGACCACGTTTAGTTCTATTAGATGTATTAGGTATTAGTTTATTTAATTCCTTTTTGTATTTTTACTTATCTCAGTTAGTTCATATATTAAATTCTGAAAGGTATTATTACTTTTTAATAAAAGGCTAGAGACAGTATCATCAATATTTTTGAACGTATCTTTTAAAGTAGTAAGATTGGAATGAATCATGAATTTATGGTAATTATTGATTACTAATACAGATCCCATGGGGTTGGCATAAAATCCTGACATTGTTATGGGTTCGGTGTAGATGATGGCTTATCCTGATAGGAACCTGGAATGGGAAGACATTTCCTTTTAGGTTTAATGTTACGGACATTTCTGACATGGGTCTTGCCATTTTTCATTTTGCAGTATACTCGGTGTTCTTCAAGTTTGGTTATTGTGCCTTCATGATATAGGTTTCTGGATTTCCTATTTCTGGTTAGAGGGTCTAGGACACATACAGTTTCACCTATTTCATAGGAGTGCTCGAAATTGGAATCTTTTGGGTCGGGTTTACTTTCATTTAAGATTTTCAACTGGTTTCCTTGACTCTCAATATATTCATTACTTTTTGGAGACGAGGAGACACATTGAGAAGTATCAATATGAATCTGAGCAAATGGGTAGTCGGCTGTTATAGGACCTTGGTTTGATACCTCGTTAGGGTGTCTTTCATATTTATTCCTCTGACATGAGTTACACTGATTTACTAGATTTGTAATGTGTTATTTTAGGTGTGGCCAATAGTACTTGGTTCGAAGGTGTTCAAACGTTTCTATAATACCATTGTGATTTATTGAATGATATTGTAGAATTAACTGTTTCTATGTTTCTGGACATTCAATGCCCTCTAAAAATTTAGTTGTTCTGATAATTACTAGCTCTGACGTGAATAATTTCTGACATGTTCTAATGAATGGGATTTCAAGGGTTAGATCAATAAAGTAAATGGCGTACTTGTTTGAGGTGTTGATTACTTTATGTAAGTGTTTGTTCAAATCTCGTTGAAGGTTTTTCTGCGTTACTATAATAACGTGTCGTGTGTATTTCTTGAACAGTTTCTGTTCAAGAACCTTAGGGACATTACCATATTTTAAGATAATTTGATTTCGGTTTTGGTTCAAATTACGCTCTGAGGTTTTCAGTGTGAAGATATGATCTTCCTGATTCGAGTGTATGGTATCATTATCAGTTTCGTCTTGATATGTGGCATCTCCGGGGATGGCTACATTCGAGACTGTTCGTCGTTCACATTTACTTGTATTCTAGAAAGTGTATCTGCAACGTGATTGGGCTTTCTTTTGTCAAAATCAGATTCTCCTAGTTTTGTGCGGGGATATTCTTGAATGTCACTGTATGTGATAGAGTTCATTTCCAGTGGCTCAACTAAAATCGGTTCGTTAAACTCTTGTTTTAATTGTGTTTCTGTGGGGTATATGACTTGGTGGTTTTTGGCATCTAAGAGATGAATTTCACCATATTTAAAATTCAGAATATACTCATCTCCTTTCTCGATGTTGACAGGAATCGCAGTGTTATGTGTATCTACTGCGGGTTGAAAATGATTCAATTGCTTATTACTCGAGTGAAAATGGAATGGTATGTCTTTGTTGGCTAGCGTAACTAGGTTCGATTCATAATCTATCTTCGCACCTAGTTTGACAAAATCATCTGTGCCAATTAGCGCATCGAAATAATCATGCCATTGCATGACCCTAAAGTCTACGGGAGTGTCAATTTCATATTCTGAAAAGATAGGGAATTGTATGTTTTCTTCACCCATCGTTTGCGAATGAACTGATTGTATGCAGAACGGTTCTTGGTAAGTATATTCTGCAAAGTGTTCGTGTGCGACTGTCGGATTCATTACAGAATTACAAGCACCACTGTCTATTAAAATTTTAAAAGCAAATAGAGTGATGAATGGTAATATAGGATCATTTCTTATGTTATTTAAGTCTTCGATTGAGAGGACTAAGCCAAGAGAAAATCCTGACTTTGTTCGTGATCTTCATTGAATGAGAATGAGGATGGGTGGACTGTGTCGTATTCGAACTCGTGTTCGTACGGTTGTGTTTCTTCAAAATATTCTGACGAGTGAGCCTCCTGAAAGTATTCTGGTGGTACATAGTCACTATCGTTGGTTTCATCTGCGTGCGTATTTACATTCCCTCGGATGGTGGATACATCAGACATAGGCCTTGGATAACTTTGGTTATTAGATGTGAAACGTCGGCCTATGCTATTTGGCGTAGGATAAGGTCGATTCATTGGTTTAAAGGGTTGTTGGTTCTGTGGTTTGAAAGTCGATGGGTTCGGACATTGAAAGGGTCTGAAGTTTGGTAGTGGGCTAGGATTCATGAATTGTTGGTTAGGTTAGTTGGAGAAAGAACGTGGTTGAGGAAAGTAGTGGCTTTGTGGCCTTGGATATGCAAACGTATTGTGGGAAGTATAGTTTAGTGGTTGTGTCGCTTGACTGAATCTGTTAGGTGGTGACTGTGTGAATGGTCTGTGACTGGCATGGTTATTTGGAGGAAGTTTCGGTGTCCCTCTCAATTGATCCATGTAATTCTCGTGTGCTCGGTCATTATCGTAAGTCCTGCAATGTCTCAGTGCATGACTTAAATCTGTGATTTGTGCATAGCGTAGATATGCTCGGTACGCCTCTAAGATTCCGGCTTTGAAAGTGTTTAAACTCAGATCGTCTAGCTCTCTTAGTTTAAGCTCTAAGATCTGATCCCTGTAGTTTAATTTGCATAAACGTTTACATTGTAAGACTAGAGCGTCTAGTCTGTCGTGATAATCTGTGTAAGCCTCACTTCTCTTTTGGAAGCAATTAGAAATTTCTTGAACTAACAGTCTTTCATCTTTTACGTCACCAAATTTCCTGATCAGTTTTTCTTTAAATTTCTCATAACTAGAGTTTGCATCCAGATCTAAAATAGTACTAGCTTCTCCTTTGTTTCGATTTGACCACATTAAATAAAAAATCATTAATGATGTTAGCGTTGGGAACTGCATTGGCCCTCCTGTGAGTATTTAAGAAACTATCACATCTCGCAATGAAGTAGTCTAGACTGCAAGACGTACTTCCATTAAATTCGGGTAGCAATTGAATTTGAGCGTACTCGAATTTTGATAGCAGTTCTGTCTCAGGCATTGTGATTTATTATAATTAATTAATTAATTAATTGACTAGTTAATTGAATAATTGAAAATTATTAACTTATTTATTATTATTATTATTATTATTAAGTTGAAAGATGAATGATATGTGGATATCCCGTTTAGATTCTCCACAGTATAAGCTACTAAAATGATATTTATTCTTAATTGAGAATGATGATTTGATGATGATTTTTTTTTGTTTATATAAAAAAGGTTTAGTTTCAATATTAATTCAAAAAGTGGATAAAAAGTGTAAGATCCGCTAAATCAGAACGCACTTTGAATATTCTTTTTGAAAGGCACAAATATTTATTATTATGTATTTATTATTTGTTTTAATTTATTAATTTAATTCAAACGAAATAACAACGCAAACTCTGCTAGTCAAAGTTTACCGTAATTTGATTCCGATTGAAAGGCAAGAATTTATTATTTAATTTTTTATTTTACAAGTAATAGTTCAAAATGAAATAGGAAAAGCGACGTATCATGCGATCAAGCTAAATCCTTTTTCATTTGAAAGGCAAAACAAATTTATTATTATCTTAGTATCTATGTTTTAATTCAAAAGATAATAGTGATATGCGAAAAAAAACGTTTAGATTTACACAAACTCACTCCTCTTTTGAAGGGTAAAATGAATTTATTATTATTGCTCTTGTTACTGTTAGTTAAGAATGAACCATGCTGTTGGTAGCAATATTCAGGCAGTACAATAAGGCATTTCAAATATAACTTACAGGCAGGAAATGATGGTCAGCTTGGACTGCATCTTCCTAGGTCTGTAGTTGTAGTTGGTTGGTTTTTCTTCTGCGATGTCGAGCGAGCGAGCCCCTTTTCAGAGCTGTTGGTGTGCACGTACAGCAGCAACGTACGGCGATAGGCTGTAGTCGAAAGCCGCTGCTTGGATCGTTGGATTCTTGGAGCGTTGTCGGCTTACTTCCTCTCGTTCCGTAGTCGGTTGGTTCTCTTCGCCGTCGTCGAGCAATCGAAAGGCCCCCAGTGGAGTTGTCGGTACACTCGTACGGCGATGGCGGTTGGTTGCTGCGAAAGGCGCTTCTGGAGCGTTGTCGGCTAGCTTCCTTCCTTCAAGCCAGCGTAGTCAGTTGTGGTCGAATGGCCTCCAGTGAGGTTGTCAATTCCACTCCTAACTAGCTGGCTGGTTCAAATGAAATAGATTACTTAAGTAGTTATCGGGAAGATAACTGGCTTTGCTAGACGAGTGCCGAAAGGCGATTCTGGATCGTTGTCTGAACACTTCATCCAACTAGCACGTAGATCTATTGGCGATCATTTATCTATCTCGGACGGCAGGCCCCCAGTTAAGTTACTCGACTCGAATCCCTGACGGGATTGCAGTTAAGTTTGTCGCTTAACAATTGTTCGTGGCTTGCATGCTAAGCTAGGTCCTCACAGGTTCTCCACGAGACTGAGTGATATCTATTTCAAATGAAGCGAAGAGTTCAACTGATATATTTATTGTTTCGACTAGTCACTAATACATTTGAAGTTATTTACAAGTGCCGAGGCATGAAGCCCGACTGCCAACCAGTTCAGTTGGTTAGTCTTAAGATTACTGAGTTACAAGAGGCTGGAGCTCTGTGAGTCCAGGGATTTATAGGAATTAAGGAGTCACATGTCAATTCCTCTAGGTGGGATACAGTACAATCTTACTGGCTAGTTACCCGGGTAGAGGGGGACACACGTGGAAGGGACTACTGGATGTTTGGAGTAGGGAACATACGTCACGGAAATATCTGGCTGGACTCTGTCAAGCACGAGACTGTGTCTCATCTGAACCTTGAGCTGTGTTGTAATTACTCATAGCTTGCTAGTCACAAGAGTATGTGTCATTTGGACCTCGAGTTGTTACTAAATATTATACTGGGAAATTATTCGTAGCTGGCAGGGCACGAGTTTGTGCGTCATCTGGACTTTGAGTTGTTATCAGTTTATACACAGCTCGAGTCACTAATATTGAGAAAGTAACATACATACTGCCTATTGTAACTTGGCTGACAAACACATTAATGATAGTTATAATAATTCAGCTTTTAGAAGCTGAATCCATTAATATTGGTGGTTGCGGGTTCTATTCCCGACGAGGAATATAACTCTTGTACTTGACTCTTTTACGGGCTTTGCAACATCGTGGTCATGTAGTCTCCTATTCATTGGAGTGTGTTGAAATTGTCTGATAACGTGCGTCACATTAAGGTCTGTACTGGTGTGCGCATTTGTAACTGAGGTAGGATTTAAGCAGGAAGCGGCCGTGGCCTCAAGTTAGGCACACTCCCGGCAATTGCCTGGAGTAGAATTGGCAAACCACGGAAAACCACTTCCAGATTCGTTGAGGTAGGAATCGAACCCATCTTTTCTCAGCTTTGCTACACGAGGCTGAGTGTACCCCCTTTCGAGCCGTCAGACCAGAATTACATTTCTTGGCAGAGCCGGAAACCAAACCCGGGACTTCGCAGTGACAGTGACAGCTAGGCACTCCACAACGAGACGGACAGAAGGTACAGAAAATGAAGTAATGGGCAAGTTAGATTTATATTATTTAGTTAGATTGCGGATTGTAAGTAAAATACTATTATTAATAATAATATTAATAATAACAAATGAAGGTGTATTCCCGTTTATCAAGAAATTATGAAAATAAAGAGGATGCACCAATTTAAAAATTACAAATTGCAAAAGAGAAAAGATGGAACCCCACAAAGATTGTGTAACTTATGCGAACTATGTGGTCATCAGGGTGAAACTTATCATTTTGAAGTTTGTGTGAAGAGAAAAGACAGAAGGAACAAATGAAGGTTTATTCTCGTTTATCAAGAAATTATAAAAAGAAAGAGGATGCACCAATTCAAAAATTACAAATTGCAAAAGAGAAAGGATGGGATCACTCCCACAAAGAGTGTGTAACTTATGTGAACTATGCGGTCATAAGTGTGAAACTTATAATTTTGAAGTTTGTGTATAGAGAAAAGAAAGGAAAGAAATTTCTAGTTTTACGTGTCCGTTAATCTCGAGATCATGAGCCATAGGACCTCCATATTACGTGGAATCCGAACCACAGCACATGGCATTTCACTTTGAAAATCTCACATGCATGGACCGAGAATCGAACCCGGTCTACCATGGTGAGAGGCCGACAGCTTAACCGCTGCGCCACCACACCCTCACGTGTAAAGAGGACAAATCGGTATCACACCTTAACTGCTCATTTTGGGCGCAATTAAAATTAATAATTTTACAAGGAAAAAGGGAAAAGTGAATCTGTTCAAAATCAAATAAAGTGAAAGCAAACATTTTAATAAGTGCAATTAATATCAACACCTATACATGCTTTCATCGGAAAGAGATCACATGGCTATAAAGGTAATTATACAATAGAAAGAGTAAAGGCAACTCGGCATGAGCTTAGTCTCTAACTCATCTTATAGCCCCTGTAATTCATTTGATCTCAGCTTTTCTGCCACCGTAATGGTAGTTTATAGCACTAGCAAGAAGCATAATTTGTTCCAGTGACGAAGGCAGTGAGTTAGTGTGTGGCATCATGTTAAGGCAACACGCCCACCCTTGCTCTGATGAGTCGCTGGTATACGCCCTCTCCAAGTGCGAAGCGCTGTAATTCAACAGTGGTAGCGGTTTAGACAGAAAGCGCTATCTACTGTAGATAAGACGCAGTATATCAGTAGTGTGATCCACCGTTCCTCTTTAAAACTGACTCTGTCGACCTCATGTGAAAATCTCTTCTCTGTATGTGACTACAGACTAATACGAGGGAGAAATAATAGTGTTCACTATTGTTTGCGGGATTTGCTTGTAGTGCATTAGTACCATACAGGATCTAAGCAAAGAAATATCGACCTTCCTGCCAACACGCGTTAATTGAGCTGCATAAAACAATATCATTAGGGGCAGCTGATTCACCTGGTATAACACGGTTGGGAAAGTCCACATGCAGTTGTTTAGGTGGTTATTTAAAATGAATATAATCCTTCAGAATTCCCCGCAGCATCTCCGTGTACTGCTGGGCACACAAACCAAAATGTTGCAGGTGCTTCTTAGTGCAAAGAAACGATTTTATTTATTTATCGTATGGCTTTTAGTGCCGGGAGTGTCCGAGGACATGTTCGGCTCGCCAGAGTCTGTAGCTGCTTCCCGCGGACACCCAGAGGGTGAGCTACACGTTCTGTTCAATTTCAAGTAGTTCCAACTTTCGCTACCAGATGTCAATGATACCTAGTGGTGAACGTTGGAACTTTGATTGAGCGTTCCAACGAAATCTAACCTAGAAATTTAGCTCCACACAAGTTTAGTCTGTGGAAGGATCTTCCATGCCATATGCCATATATCTATGGCATGGGACCGCCGGCTTAACTTCCCTTCCGAAAGAAGGCATACTGAAGAATTTTTAACGTTATTTAAAAATCCGACCACTTCGGCCGGGTTTGAACCCGCGACCTTGGGCACAGCAGTTCAGCATGCTACCAACTACGCCAGCAACTACGCCACCGAAGAAACGATGACCCACGTGCACCGAAGAGGGGACTTCTTACCTCTTATGTGTAATCAGCTGCATTATAACATTCACGTAAGTAAGGAATACATGGGAGATAGATAGCCCTCTTCTCGTCGTTAACTTCGAGAGCGTGCTAAACGTGCCTTTCAAATCGAATTGTGGGGTCTAGAATCATAGCTTCCCCGAGAGGCCTATTAAGAGCTACAATATCCTCTCGTCTAGTGCTGCCATCTTCCGCCAAACAATGAACATCTCCATAGACTTATTGTTAAAAGACCAATCTTATATTTATTTAATTAATACTACATTGAAATTATTGTTAAAAGACCAATCTTATATTTATTTAATTAATACTACATTTGTAAGGATATCCAATTGATTACTATATTTTATTTATTACAATTATTATCATTAATATTTCATTTTAATTTAGATTTAAGTCACATATGTATGCTATTTTAGTTTTCATTTCTTAATTGATTTTCTTTTTAGGCTGAGGATGACCCCATTGTAGGTCGAAACATGTACCAATATATAACATATATATTTGTTTATGTATTGATTTGGCGTACAACTTTAAACGTTTAATTCTAACATCAATACGGATATTTAAAAACATTTGTTTTCAATGGCAAATGTGTTTGCATTCGTAATTATTTACCTAAATATGCTAAATATGTGGCTTTTAAGTCGTTATCGATAATATATATCACCATGAGATCTGCACAATAATTTGCCAATGTCATATATTTTATCGCAACAAATGTCACGTGACGTAATGCCTCTACACGACGCGATGGATTGAAAGGTTGAGAGATCTGTTATACTGGTAAAGAATGAGATATCCTTCAGTCGTTTAGTAGAGAGTATCTCCCTACTTAGTGCCTTCCATTTCATTTTTCAAATAAAGGTGAGGTGCTTTGTACAGCGTGGTGTTGACATGAGCACACTCACAAAGAAGGAAACTCTTTCCACGACACCTGCGACCCTTTGTTCGATAAGATAGGGTGGACCTTTGTAACTCATTTCTTCATTCCTTTCTTAGGATAGACCCCACTGAGCTTAAACCTCTCTTCCACAACTAGCTGTGATTGTGAACCGTCAGACCACCTGCTTCACTGAGAAGTGTTGAAAAGATACAGCCATTCCAATATTATCCATCTACTATTTCTCGCATCCCCATTTGGGTTTTTAGCCAACTTTCGATTTTTGCAAAAAATGAAAGTAGACTTATGAGATCAACACAGGGCGAAAAAAGTGTGTCTGTCTGTGTGTGTGTATGTGTGTGTGTGAGTCTGTGTGTGTGTCTGTGTGTGTGTGTGTCTGTGTGTGTGTGAGTGTGTGTACTCTGAATGTCTGTCCCCCCCCTATCAATTCAAACACGGTGAATGCGAATTGAACGAAATTCGGTACAAAGGTAGCACTAGCAAAGGACACCTCAGTGTCATGTTTTATATCGCCGCAATCTTGACAGAAACGTAATGGCGGCCACACAAATGTTCAAAGCTTAAATCAAATTACGACTAACCTAATCATCCGATCTCTACCAAATTTTGCAACAACATACCTTTATGGGGGGAGCATCCTTTGACCAAACCAATAGGTCATCAGCGTAATAGTTTACGGATGGCGGCCATCTTTGAGTGAAAATCGATTCCCCCTATTAATTCGAACACGGTGCAACCGAATGGAACGAAATTTGGTACGGAAGTAGTACTAACGAAAGGCACCTCAGTGTCATGTTTTATATCGCCGCCATCTTGACGGAAACGTAATGGCGGCCACACAAATGTTCAAAGCTTAAATCAAATTACGACTAACCTAATCATCCGATCTCTACCAAATTTTGCAACAACATACCTTTATGGGGGGAGCATCCTTTGACCAAACTAATAGGTCATCAGAGTAATAGTTTGCGGATGGCGGCCATCTTTGTGTGAAAATCGATTCCCCCTATTAATTCGAACACGGTGCAACCGAATGGAACGCAATTTGGTACAGAGGTAGTACTAACAAAAGGCACC
The DNA here is from genome assembly GCA_946902985.2 of Meconema thalassinum. Classification (NCBI taxonomy): domain Eukaryota; kingdom Metazoa; phylum Arthropoda; class Insecta; order Orthoptera; family Tettigoniidae; genus Meconema; species Meconema thalassinum. The sequence goes on along the minus strand of OX336390.1, from coordinate 585,114,261 downwards.
TCAGTGTCATGTTTTTTATCGCCGCCATCTTGACGGAAACGTAATGGCGGCCACACAAATGTTCAAAGCTTAAATCAAATTACGATTAACCTAATCATCCGATCTCTACCAAATTTTGCAACAACATACCCTTATAGAGGAAGCATCCTTTGACAAAATGAATAGGTCATTAGCCTAATAGTTTGCGAATGGCGGCCATCTTTGTGTGAAAATCAATTCCCCCTATTAATTCAAACACGGTGAAACCGAATGGAACGAAATTTGGTACAGAGGTAGCACTAGCAAAGGGCATCTCAGTGTCATGTTTTATATCGCCGCCATATTGACAGAAACGTAATGGCGGCCACACAAATGTTCAAAGCTTAAGTTAAATTACGACTAACATAACCATCCGATCTCTACCAAACTTTGCAACAACATACCTTTTTGGAGGGAGCATCCTTTGACCAATCTAATAGGTTATTAGCGTAATAGTTTGCGGATGGCGGCCATCTTTATGTCAAAATTGATTCCCCCAATTAATTCGAACACGGAGGAACCTAATGGAACGAAATTTGGTACAGAGGTAGCACTAGCAAAGGGCACCTCAGTGTCATGTTTTATATCGCCGCCGTCTTGACTGAAACGTAATGGCGGCCACACGAATGTTCAAAGCTTAAATCAAATTACGATTAACCTAATCATCCGATCTCAACCAAATTTTGCAACTACATACCTTTATGGAGGGAGCATCCTTTGACCAATCTAATAGGTCATTCGCCTAATAGTTTGCGGATGGCGGCCATCTTTGTGTCAGAATCGATTCCCCCTATTAATTCAAACACGGTGAAACAGAATGGAACGAAATTTGGTACAGAGATAGCACTAGCAAAGGGCATCTCAGTGTCATGATTAATATCGCCGCCATATTGACAGAAACGTAATAGCGGCCACACAAATGTTTAAAGCTTAAATCAAATTACGACTAACATAACCATTCGATCTCTACCAAACTTTGCAACAACATACCTTTATGGAGGGAGCATCCTTTGACCAATCTAATAGGTCATTAGCCTAATAGTTTGCGGATGGCGGCCATCTTTATGTCAAAATTGATTCCCCCTATTAATTCGAACACGGTGGAACCGAATGAACGAAATTTGGTACAGAGGTAGCACTAGCAAGAGGCACCTCAGTGTCATGTTTTATATCACCGCTATCTTGACGGAAACGTAATCGCGGCCACCCAAATGTTGAAAGCTAAAATGTAATTACGACCAACCTAATAATCTAGTCTCTACCAAATTTTGCAACACCATATCTTTATGTGGGAAACATATTCTGACCAAACTGCAAGAACATCAGCCCAATAGTTTGCAGATGGTGGCCAAGTATGTGTGCAAATCGATTCCCCCTATCAATTCAAACACGGCGAAACCGAATTGAACGAAATTTGGTACAGAGGTAGCACTAGCAAAGGGCACCTCATATTCATGTTTTATATCCCTATAGCACGTTGTATTTCAACAAGCTACTACAACCAACATTCAATCATACTCCTTGAAAAGGACAAAGAGTTATAACAATACCCATGCATTTAGGAGAAAGTAGGCTATATGTTCTTTACTGAACATCTTGTTTATTCATAGAATCCATAACAATGTACCCACAGAATTTAACATTAAAACACACCCACATAGGCCCATATATAAATATATACATTCATACATAAATACATAGAAATAAAAGAACAATACTCCTCATTTTTAAGGCAATCACATATGAACAGAAATAGGTTTCACAATAATATCAGAATGCGATAAGTATCTTTATGTTCGACCTTGCCGAAATATAAATATTTTATGCCAGAAAACTGCATCTTAATGAGGCTCATTATAATTCAAATTTCATTATGATACAGGTTCTCCACCAATCAGAGCTCAATATTTTCATTACGATACAACTGTTTCACCAATTAGGTAAGGATAGCATCGCACTGCACTCAACACACTTTTTTCCAAAATCGAACATGTTTGACACAAGTGACAACATTGAACGTACGCCACCGAAAATATCCACAAATATAAAGGATATTGGATCAACCATTGTAGTTAAATTCCAAACACAAAGAAACAATTAGCTCAAACCTTTACGGTAACAGGAAAATACTATGAAATATGCAAGAAATATAGGAATCTACGTCCGGAAGTTTTCAACACTCCATTCTTATTTATAAATTACCGACATGAAAAGAGCAACATAATATGTCATATTATGACATTGTCAAGGTCTATGATCCACGGAAAATTAATAACCCAGGGCATGTGCTCTGCTCAGAAAACGCAACTGGCGGAATCTTGACTGATATTTATGAATATTTATGTTCGAGCATATAATAAAGTTGTAATCTTCGTCAAACATAAACAGTTGTATGCAAATCGCCTAAAATGTTAATTAAGACGCTCGTATGGAAATTATTAAACTTAAAAATTTAAACATTAAATTATAAACATACTCGTGTCTTAATTATTGCCATTGTAGTCTTGATGCTTAATGTACTATTTTAGAGAATCTTTGTTGTTGCTGTAGTTTCATTTCAGGGGCTTGGACATCGTGGTCATTTAATCCCGTGTACTTGTACTTGTGTGTGTGTGTGTGTGTGAGTGAGTGAGTGAGTAAGAAATATTTTCTGATAACCTGTGTTAATGTGGTGTCTGTTATATAGTGTGTATTTGTAATTCAGGACATGATTGGGAGGGAGGCGGCCATGGCCTTTAGGAGCCATCCCGGCATTTGCCTGGAGTGCACGTGGGAAATAACGGAAAACAACTTCCCGGATGGATGAGGTGGGAAGCAAACCCATCTCTGCTCACTTTTACCTCACGAGGCTGAGTGTACCCCTCTCCTGCTCCCATACCAGAATTGAATTCCTCCGGAGCGACAGCCAGGAATGCTTGCCGCTACACCACGAGGTAGTTTGGCCGAATCTTGGATGAATGAATAATTCATGAAAAACGTATCCTTAACTCCTCGTTGACGGATGAAATATATACTTGACAAAGTACTGGAGTAATATATTTTTCATAAACGAAGTATGATGATTTTCAGTCGGTCAACACGATGGTGCCCAATTGTGTTGACCGACTGCAAAACATCGAACTTCGTTTACTAACGCAACACTGATAAATGGCTTCAAACACCATAATATTAGCCTACTTTCGATTTTTGCAAAAAATGAAAGTAGACTTATGAGATCACTACAGGGCGAAAAAAAAGTGTGTCTGTCTGTGTGTGTGTATGTGTGTGTGACTCTGTGTGTGTGTGTGTGTGAGTGTGTGTACTCTGAATGTCTGTCCCCTCCCCTATTAATTCGAACACGGTGAAACCGAATGGAATGAAATTTGGTACAGAGGTAGCACAAGCAAAGGGCACCTCAGTGTCATGTTTTATATCACCGCCATCTTGACGGAAACGTAATGGCGGCCACACAAATGTTCAAAGCTTAAATCAAATTACGACTAACCTAATCATCCGATCTCTACCAAATTTTGCAACAACATACCTTTATGGAGAAAGCATAATTTGACAAATCTAATAGGTCATTAGCCTAATAGTTTGCGGATGGCGGCCATCTTTGTGTCAAAATCGATTACCCCTATTAATTCGAACACGGTGAAACCGAATGGAATGAAATTTGGTACAGAGGTAGCACTAGCAAAGGGCACCTCAGTGTCATGTTTTATATCGCCGCCATCTTGACGGAAACGTAATGGCGGCCACACAAATATTCAAAGCTTAAATCAAATTACGATTAACCAAATCATCCGATCTCTACCAAATTTTGCATCAACATACCATTATGAAGGGAGCATCCTTTGACAAATCTAATAGGTCATTAGCCTAATAGTTTGCGGATGGCGGCCATCTTTGTGTCAAAATCGATTACCCCTATTAATTCGAACACGGTGAAACCGAATGGAACGAAATTTGATACAGAGGTAGCACTAGAAAAGGCCACCTCAGTGTCATGTTTTATATCACCGCCATCTTGACGGAAACGTAATCGCGGCCACCCAAATGTTAAAGGCTAAAATGTAATTACGACCAACCTAATAATCTAGTCTCTACCAAATTTTGCAACAACAAATCTTTATGTGGGAAGCATATTCTGACCAAACTGCTATATCATCAGCCCAAGAGTTTGCAGATGGTGGCCAAGTATGTGTGCAAATCGATTCCCCCTATCAATTCAAACACGGTGAAACCGAATTGAACGAAATTTGGTACAGAGGTAGCACTAGCAAAAGGCACCTCAGTGGCATGTTTTATATCGCCGCCATCTTGACGGAAACGGAATGACAGCCACCCAAATGTTAAAAGCTTAAATCAAATTTCGACCATCCTAATAATTTCATCTCTACCGGATTTTGCAACAACATGCCTTTTTGTGGAAAGCATCTTATGACTGACTACAAGGTCATCAGCCCAATAGTTTGCAAATAGCGGCCATGTATGTGTGCAAATCCATTCCCCAGATCAATTCAAACACGGTGAAACCGAATTGAATGAATTTTTTTACAGAGGTAGCACTAGCAAAGGGCACCTCATATTCATGTTTAATATCCCTATAGCACGTTGTATTTCAACAAGCTACTACAACCAACATTCAATTATACTCCTTGAAAAGGACAAAGAGTTATAACAATACCCATGCATTTAGGAGAAAGTAGGCTATATGTTCTTTACTGAACATCTTGTTTTTCATATTATTTAGAATAATGATCCAGAATGCACACCGGAGTTGAACCACATCATTCTAGTTGTACAGTACTGCGTTTCCAACAGCTCAGTGAATGTTTTATTTTATCTTCCAGCTTGATATCGATCCTTTTTGGTTGGTTGGTTGGTTGGTTGGTTCTTACGTTTAGGGGCTGCGACAACGCGGTGATGTAGCCCCGTGTACTTTGGGTGTGTGCAGAATCTGTCTGATAACCGGTGTTAATTGTGATGACTGTATTAGTGCGTGTTTCTGTTTTAATTCAAGTAAGGTCTGGAGACGATCAATTTTCGAGTAGTTCCTTCTTTTGCCGCCAAGCGCCACCGTCAACGACTATTAGTTCAGAACTTAGCTACCAGACGTCACCGCAGTCGGCTCTTGGTAACGAACGTAGGAACCTGAGAGAGCGTTGTTTACATTCTTAACCTATACAATTTAGCTTCACACAGGTGTAATTAGTGGAAGGTTCTTGAACATGCCATAAATCTACGACATGGGACCACCGGCTTTACTTCCCCTCCGAAGGAAGGCATACTGAGGGATTTTAACGCTCTTAAAAAATCCGACGACTTCGGCCGGATATGAACCCGCAATCTTGGGCATAGAAGCTCAGCATGCTACCGACTACGCCACCGAAGCCGCCTCTATCCTTTTTGCAGCTAATGTAAATTAAGTTTTTCCACAATGTAACTTTTGATAAAGTGTGTTAATTGATACTGTTGGAGTGAAACGATCAATCAATTTACATGTTTTTAAAAATCTCAAACACGTCATTTTATTTTAGCCCACTTTTTACATTTTGCAAAAATTACGAAAAAAGTAGACTTATGAGATCGATCCGGGCAAATGTGTGTCTCTCTGTCTGTCTGTCCGTCCGTCCTTCTGTATGTATGTCTGCCTGTCTGTCTGTCTGTCTGTCTGTCTGTCTGTCTGTGTGTCCCCCCCCCTATCAACTCCTAAACGGCTGTAGCAATCGAAACCAAATTTGGTATGAGTAAAGATCTATACCTGAATATCTCAAAGCCCATATTTGAAATGGACGTCAATGTTACCAACTGCTAAATAACCGCAATTGAAATTTGAGCTCCATGTTGGATATCTTGGAAGGTATGCATGGTAGCTATTCCAAAACTGGCACACATATAGATAATAATATTTCAGTTTAATTTCCAGGAGGCCATATATGGCAGTGTTGTCAAAATGATCATAAGCCTGCTGATAGGTCCAATTTTTATATGCATATAACTTCTACACAATCATTTGGATTTCAGCCAAATTTCGTACGTACTATGTGTACATAAACAGATATGACTGATCGTATTCGTAAGAGCCACCAAGGCTGCCAACTGTTAAAAAATGATCTCTCTATTTCTTAGCCAAATAACAATATATCAGAAAGTATGCATGCCCACAGCTTTAAACTATGCACACGTATAGTACTTGACATTCTACAATAATTTGGAGTAGCTAGTATACGTCAGTGCTACCAGCATGATTCTAAGCCTGCTGATTGGACCAATTTTTAAAAACAAGTAACTTCTATACTATCAATCGGATTTGAACCAAATTACATAATTATGTGCTATGTGTACCATAACAGATATGACTGCGTATTCTTAAGAGCAACCAGGGCTGCCAACTGTTAATAAATGCTGTCTCTATTTTCTTTACCCTAATATCAATATATCAGAAAGTATGCATGCTAACAGCTCTAAACGTTGCACATGTATAGTACCTGACATTCTAGATTAATTTGGAATAACTAATATACGTCAATGCCGCCAACATGATACTAAGCCCACTGATCCAATTTTAAAATACATGTAACTTCAATACTAACAAATGGATTTGATCCAAAATTGCCAAAACAAGAGATCATACTATTTCAGATTATTTCGGACCTACACATGCATGACATTGTTGGCAACACGATTTTAATGCACCCTGATAGATCCTACGTCGAACTGCATGTACCGTCCATGCTATCCATTGGACATCAACCAAAATTTTGTATTCTGTACCTTAAGAGATGGACCTAAGTATATATTCAGTCACCAGGGCTGCCCACTGTAGTGCTCTATTAGGCTACATCATAACAGGTATATTTCGAACTAATTAGAAATTTCGATATTACCAACTCAATTTCGCCATTATAGGAGATAGGTCCATATAGATTAATCATTGGCATGAATCTTGAATTTTAAGAAAAGTAGGCTCTTTAGTTCGTCACGGAACTCCTTGTTTTACGTAGGTTTCAGTCCAAAAATTGAAATGAATTACACTTTAAGTACAGTCGTTTTACTGCAAGTAAATTATTTGGCTTGTTTTCATTTCGATGAACTTAGAGTACAGGATGATCTTGAAAACCGTGAACTCCCCAATCTTGATGAAACTTGACATACATGTAAGCCAGTCAGCTTGAAAAGCATCTGAGGGCGTATTTTGTCCCCATGTTTATTCACTTGTACCATGCATAGATAGGAAGAAAATGCGCGAATTTAAATACACACAGATATAGGATGGTCTGAGTTCCCTTCTAGTTTTGAACCTATCGCTTCTTACTCAGCTCTGGAAGTGCTCCTCTCATTTTAAACATGGATTGGTTATTTTAATTTTCCACCTCCCATTCAAATTGTTTATGACCTAACAGCAGAAATTCGAGTTGTTATCTATTAGTTCGTGAAATTCCTTTTCTCAGAATTTAAAGCCTACCGTGGACTTCTATCGGAATACGCTTGTGCCAACAAGTGTAACTACGTGTGTACATTTTCCAAATTAAAATGTCTTCCCATTAGCTCAGTGAGAAAACAAAGGCGTATAAAGTTGGGGAGTAGTATAGAACCCGATACCTCACACTACTAAATTCCCCTAGACACAAATGACGCCGTGGTCTACACAAAAGTTTTAAACGATCCATACATGTTAAATTTTATTTGTTAATAAGGCTTTACAGACAAACACAAACCTAACAGCCGCTTGCGCCACAGACCTCCTTGCTTGTAGTACAGGCAGCAATTTTCGGCTATACAGTCGTCTAACCTAGTTGCGGCCAATGGTTTCGGCCAGATAGTCGTCTAACCAAGTAGCGACCAATAGCTTTGTATCACCATGGCTTTAGAAGAGTGCAATACAACAATACGTTCGTGGAGGTCCCTTGTTAGTCATAGACGCACTCTGGAGAACGCTAGTGAAGAGTGAGATAAATTTCCAAGCTCGGCAGTAGGACTAGCTAAACAGAGTAGGCCTCCTAAAAAATTCAGGACTAGCACATTGTGAAGTTTCTTCTCGAGAAGACAAAGGACAGAGTTGAAACTTCCCAGGAGTCTCATTGTGGGCAAACGATCCACAAGACTTTAGTAACCTACATTAAGACGTGAAGGCGCACATGTGATGTGGTTCTTCTTGCTCTTTGCTCTTTTGAGCTGATGCACTGCTGTAATGTGCAACATATCACTGCTAACTTTCCACAACTTCTTAGTATCATGCAGTTGAGCATCGACTTTAGTCTACCTTCGCCAACTAAGTGAAACGTAGCCTATCACTCAAATGCATTCTAGTTCAGAAGGGATAACTTATGTTACTATCTATAAATATAACTAGAAGATCCGTAACGAACTAAAGAGCCTACTTTTCTTAAATTTTAAGATTCATGCCAATGATTCATCTATATGGACCTATCTAGAATAATGACGAAGTTGGTATTATCTAAATGTTTAATGAGCTTGAAATATGCCTGACATAGTCTAGCCTAATAGAACACTACAGTTGGCAGCCATGGTGACTTAACCCGTTTCAGCCTAGCATGCCATATATGGCACGATGAAATTTTGGTACGATTATCACTTGGAATTAAGAGAATTTTATTTTTCTGTTGTTGGTTGCACTTACTTGTTGCATATACTGTGTGACTCAACTGCCATTACTTATCAGCAGCGTGCTTTGTTGTAGCATTGTATTATTGAATTGAGAAGTGCGGGCCTTGATTTTAAAAAATGAATTCACAAAAATGGTATGCAATTATTTATGAATAATATAAATTATTCTGCGGAACTTTCTCTTCATGATACGTACTGTAAAGTCCAACGTTTGAGTACATTATGATACTTTGTCTGATTGTTCATAATTGACTGAGCTATTTACAAACATATATAGCCGTGCCATATATGGCACACTAGGCAGATTAGTCATTTTACACTAGAGGAGTAATAAGATGGAAATGAAGGAAAATTTTTACAGAGGTGTCACTATCAAAGGACTCCTCGGTTTTATGTTTTATATTGCCGCCATCTTTGCCACAGCGTAATGGCGGCCACCCAAATGGTCAAAACGTAAAATTAAATTATGACCAAACTAATCATCGGATCTTTACCAAATTTGGTAAAAGGATACCTTCTTATGGGACGCGTCTTGTACGGTACTGTACATATAAAAATAATGATTGTGATAAAATCTAGTCCAGTTGGCTCATTCGAAGAAAGAAGAAGATGTGGAAACTACGGCCACTCACAGACGCACTAAAAGTGAAATTTATTTCCAATTTGTATCCAGAGCAAAACCGGCCTCATGACGAATGCATGGTAATATATTATGGCAGACATGGCTGTAAACAATTCCTAAAAGAATAACTTGTTAGATTTGGGTACCAGGTATGGTTTTGAGTAGTACCCAAGGGCACCTTGTAAATTGTGAAGTGTACCTAGAACAAAATCCTTGTAAAAATCAAAAATACGTGAAGGTTTCCGGTAAAGCTGCGGCGCCCTTAGTTCAAATTGCAAACGAGTTTTCAGAGAAAGTGAAGCCCCTTGGATTCAGGTTCTATTTGGACAATATATTCATCTCTGCTGGGTTAGAAACTCGCTTACGAGACCGAGGATATGGTGGTTCAGGAACAATCCGCTACAATCGCATTCCCCAAAACAGTGAAGTGATCCCGTCGAAGCAAATGGTTAGGAAGTAACATAGGGGTTACTATGAATACAGAAGTAGTGAGGAGAATGGAACAATCATCATACGATGGCAGGACAACTCTTCTGTCACTATTGCTTTGACAAAGTATGTTGTTCAGTTTCTGGCGCGTTTCGGTAGTCTAAACAGGGAAGAAGAAGAGAATCGTTTCCCCTTGGCCATGTGCGTTTGGAAAATATAAGCAACATATGTGTGGAACTGAACAAATGGACGAAAACATTGGAATGTATAGAATACACATCCCAGAGAAAAAGTGGTGGTGGCATATATTTACGTGGTTGATAGATGTGTCCATTGACAATGCTTGGGTCCTCTACCAGAAAACGGAGGTTGCTCTGCGTCAGCTACAATTTAAAATTCATATTTTGCAGTACTACCTGACATCGAACCCAACACTACCCAGAGGACCAGGTATGGTGGGATAAACCATTTGGTGGCCATGGTTCTTGATAAGAAACAGAAACACTGTGTTGCTGAAGACTGACAATGTCGTCCCCACACCATGTTCATCAAATATGCAATAGGTCTGTGTATAGTGATTATTGTACCATAACATACCAAATAAGGCAGTGGAGGCAAACAAACTAGAGAGAAAGAACAGTGTTGTAATTTATTCCGCATAGATAATTATATTGTATAATCTGCCTAGTGTGCCATATATAGCACATGCTGTATTATCCATGTTACACTCTGTTTTAAACAAATTTCATTAAAATACTGTAGAAATACTCTATAAACGGCTTTTGGTACTAATCTTAATTAGTTTATATCAAAACAAGTAGTTCCGTGAAGAACTATACAGCCTATTTTCATATATGTTAATTACCACTATCAACAAACACAATTTCAGTTTGATTGCTGTAATAGATTCGTAGATATTGAGAACCGACTAAATATTTCGGATGGTCGCCATGTTGGATTTTATATATGTAGGTCCTAGAGTTATGTACTGTTACATGCAGATTATTGTGAACGTGTAGTATTCAAACTTCAATCGCATAATTTGGACACAAGAAAAAACAAGGAGATTTAAAAAAAATTCGCAGCTGCCATCTTGAGGTTATGGAAACAATTGAAATAAATTAGATGCCACTGGATTAACATTCGTATAAGGATTTACTGTACCAAGTTTCACTGCACTCGTATGGTTAAATTGCGAGAAACGTCCATGTGAATATTTATACTTTGCGTCGCCACCATGTTGGATTTGTGATCACCAGGTTATTTAAAGTCCTATAGGTGAACTTAAGTTCATAGCCCCTATGAACATTAAAAAATGCAGTTTGATTGCTATAATAGATTCGTAGATATTCAGAGCCGTCTAAATATTTCGGATGGTCGCCATGTTGGATTGTTAAATGTATAGGCCATATAGTAATGTACCATTAAAGGAAAATTATTGCGTAGGTTCATTATTCAAACTTTCACTTCGATCGCATGACTACATTACAAGAAATAACAACTTAATTTTAAAATTTGCACAGCCGCCATCTTGAGGTTATGTAAACAATTGAACTAAATTAGATACCAGTGCATTACAATGTGTATACATATATTCTGTACCAGATTTCAGTGCGTTTGGAACATTAAATTGCGAGAAAGGTCTATTTAAAATTTTCAAATTCGTTTGGCCGCCATGTTCGTTTTGTAGTTAACCGGTTTTTGAAAGTCTTATAGATGGACTTCCAGTAGTGCCCTTTATCTCCGTACAAAATTTCACGGAGATACCGCCAATAGTTTCAGAGATATAGAATGCCGGTAAAATATTTCGCACATCCGCCATCTTGTGGTTATGTAAACAATTGAACGAAGTTAGATGTCGGTGCATTACAATGTATATAAACATATACTGTACCAAGTTTCATTGCGTTTGGTTGGTTAAATCGCGAGAAACGTCTATTTAAACGTCGCGATTTCGCTTGGCCGCCATGTTGGTTTTGTAGTTACCAGGTTTTCAAAGGTCACATAGGTGAACTTATAGTAGTTCCCTTTATCACCAAACAAAATTTCAGGGTAACATCGGTAATAGTTTCGGAGATATTGAATGCTGGTGAAATATTTCGTACAGCCGCCATGTTGGATTGGTGAGTCGTAACAACATTTGAAGGGCACGGTCGGGGTCGCCGGGAATAGTGCTATGAACTTACCGAGTTTCATTGAAATCGCTCCAGCCGTTTAGATTTTATTAGGGGGGGGGACACACACACGAATCACACACACACGCACACACACACGGACAAAAGGTGATCTCATAAGCCTATTTTTTTTAAATGAAAATAGGCTAAAAATAATTCAGGCAGAAACGGTTTAATCTACTGTATTCTTAGTTCGATGTCTTAAGGTATAGGATGCACATACACAATTTGGTTGAAGTCCAATGGACAGCAGGACGTTACATGCAGTTAGACATTGGATCTATCAGCGTGCGTAAAATCATGTTGGCAACAATGTCATGCATGTGTAGCTCAGAAATAATCTGAAATATTATGATCTATTATTGTGCCAATTTTGCATGAAATCCATTTGTTAGTATAGAATTTACATGTATTTGAAAATTGAAACCACGGGTTTAAGGCAGGAGGTATGACGTAATATAGAGGGGGAGGAAGAAGAAATTAAAGAAATACAAGCAGTCTATTTCACTGTTCAATAATCTGAAACTCTTTCATAGTAAAACACAATGGACTTCCACCATTCTTGGAATTTGTTTTTCAAAATATTCAAGGTCTTCACAAAAAAAAATATTAGCTAATTGTGGCCTTTACCACAACATATGCAACCAGATGGATTAATTCTTCACGGACTACTGGTTAATTTCGAATTTCATCCAGTTGCATTACCAATTCGAAGGATATTTTTATTAGACTCTACCGATGGTGTCTCAATCTGGCCATGGCTTTTTAAGATCTGAGGACACAAATACAGACGAGTAGAATACCTATTAGCCTCGGAATTACAAGAAGATCTGAAGAAGCCGTACCACCCACAATGCTGCGGTTTGCATCTGGTCAGGCGCGTGAAACACATGTTTATGTGCAGCGATGGGACGTGATTCCTGAGATCATCATGTCGATTGTAATGCAGTTTGTCCTGGTCGTACATCTGTCACGTGAGGCGTGGATTGAGTTTTAAATCACTGGAGGGCGTGTGAAAGTTACAGGCTATGTTTTCTGGTAAGATATTGTTAACCATATACGTTTTTAGCTATTCTATCTATGATAACACTTCTCTTGCACAACATGGTGTAAAACCAGCTCTGCATTGACGTAGCTCACTGAGAGGGATGCCAGGCAGGGGATATTGGAAGTTGATTGGTTTCATAAGCCGGAGATAGATAAGCCATTCTGGTCTTCGCCTAGATTTCTTCAAGCATATCAATGAAATACTGAAAATGCACATTATGTCACACGGCACCTAACCCAATTCTAGCCTTATATACACACATCAAAAAAAGTTTTGCATCACCTCGGTTCCAAGAGTTCCGGAACCGTTAAATACAAAGGGAATAGAGATCAACACAAACAACATTTCAGCTCGTTTTATTGCTCATGAGACCCACACATTGCATGTTGTACCATCATACAGCTAGACTTTCAGCATTTGTGGTCCAGATTGCAGTACACACCACTACCTCTAATACCCAGTAGCACGTCCTCTTGCATTGATGCATGCCTGTATTCGCCGTGGCATACTATCCACAAGTTCATCAAGACACTGTTGGTCCAAATTGTCCCACTCCTCAACGACAATTCGGCGTAAATCTCTCAGAGTGGTTGGTGGGTCAAGACGTCCATAAACAGCCCTTTTCAACATATCCCAGGCATGTTCGATAGGGTTCATGTCTGGCGAACATGCTGGCCACTGTAGTCGAGCGATGTCGTTATCTTGAAGGAACGCATTCACAAGATGTGCACGATGAGGTCGAGAATTGTCGTCCATGAAGACAAATGCCTCTCCAATATTCTGCCGATATGGTTGCACTATGGGTCGGAGGATGTCATTCAGGTATCGTAAAGCCGTTTCGGAGCCTTCCATGACCACCAGTGGCGTACGTCGGCCCCACATAATGCCACCCCAAAACATCAGGGAACCACCACCTTGCTGCACTCGCTGGACAGTGTGTCTAAGACGTTCAGCCTGACCAGGGTGCCTCCAAACACGTCTCCGACGATTGTCTGGTTGAAGGCATATGCGACACTCATCGGTGAAGAGAACGTGATGCCAATTCCGTGGGGTCCATTCAGCATGTTGTTGGGCCCATCTGTACCGCGCTGCATGGTGTCGGGGTTGCAAAGCTGGACCTCGCCATGGACGTCGGGAGTGAAGTTGCGCATCATGCAGCCTATTGCGCACAGTTTGAGTTGAAACACGACGTCCTGTGGCTGAACGAAACGCATTATTCAACATGGTGGCATTGCTGTCAGGGTTCCTCCGAGCGGCAATCCGTAAGTAGCGGTCATCCACTACAGTAGTAGCCCTTGGGCGGCCTGAGCGAGGCCTGTCATCGACAGTTCCTGTATCTCTGTACCTCCTCCATGTCCGAACAACATCGCTTTGGTTCACTCTGAGACGCCTGGAAACTTCCCTTGTTGAGAGCCCTTCTTGACACAAAGTAACAATGCGGACGCGATCGAACTGCGGTATTGACCTTCTAGGCATGGTAGAACTACAGACAACATGAGCAGCGTACCTTCGTCCTGGTGGAATGACTGGAACTGATCGGCTGTCGTACCCCCTCCGTCTAATAGGCCCTGCTCATGCATGGTTGTTTACATCTTTGAGCAGTTTTAGTGACATCTATGAACAGTCAAAGGGACTGTATCTTGGATACAATATACACAGTCAACGTCTATATGCCGGAGATCTGGGAACCGAGGTGATGCAAAACTTTTTTTTGATGTGTGTAGTTATATTTGTTAACTTATGTCTGTTATTGTTTTATTATTATATTTTAGTTGCAGTCATGATGATGATAATTGTTGTTTTAAGGGGCCTAACATCTAGGTTATCGGCCCAATTGCAGTCAATGGCCATTGCAGGGTATCTTAATTGAACGCTCGTAGGCTCCCCAACAAGTTGAATTTTAAGTAGCTCCAACTTTGGCTATCAGATGCCACTGTCCCTGACTCCTAGCGGCGACTGTTGGAACTTGACACAGCGTTTCTAACTAACTAACCTACAAATTTGGCTACACACTACCAATTGAAGTAGTAGGTTCTTTTAAATGCCATAAACCTATAATATGGGCCCGCCGGCTTTACTTTCCCTCCGAAGGAAGGCATACTGAAGGATTTTAATGGTCTTAAAAATCCGACGACATTGACTCGGTTCAAACCCGTGATCTTGGGCATAGCAGTTCTGCACGCGTCCGACTACGCCACCGAAGCCATTATAGTTTTATTAGTAACAAAACAATAAAGGCTATAAATCATCAAGGATATTCTCAAATATAGGGTATGCTAACCACTATGTCCATAGTTATTTGAAAAAATAGGAACTCTATCTGAAATTCTCCACACAACAAATTGGTATATTTGCCAGGACTAATAAATAAACTCGTGAAGTCCACTTGCCTAGTGCAAGTATTTGGAACTGTCACCACTTGGGTGAGTTGTACGATTTCAACGATAATGTTTCTGTGCCTCGAACCAGACTATATTCAGAGCAGAGCCTGGAATTAAAGTCGCCCTCAGGATTGTGGGCAACAACGCTGACTACTTCACCACGAAGCGTACGTTAGAGCTAATGGCATTAATGATTTTATGTTTTACAGGTAACTAGTCACTACAAGCACATAGATCGCACAGGACCTGCGAGAATCAAATGGTGGAAATTCGAGGACAAGGAAGTCGCCATCATAGCCCGAATTACTCTGCCACCAATTACCACCGTTGAAGAAAGCTGGAAGAAACTGAAAGAGACTGCTCACGAAGCTGCACATGCCTTTCTTGGGTCAACAAAACCAGGACGACGGAGGATCAATAGAAATACGTGGCTTTGGAATGACACCGTCAAAGACGCGGTACGCACAAAGAAACGATTGTATCATCAGTTTCTTGCCGATAAAACACCGGATCGATGGAATGCGTATAGAACAGCCCGTAGCAATGCAAAGAAAGGTAATAGCAGCAACCAAATGCTCACGTTTTGCAGATCTATACGCAAAACTAGACACACTGAAGGAGAGCGGGACTTATATCGACTCGCTAAAGCAAGATATCGCAATTCGGAACATGTTCATCGGTTCTAGGGAATCAATGACGAGGCTGGTAACCTGCTAGTTGATTGGAACAAGGCAAGAGAACGATGGCTCAGCTATTTCAAGAAGATCTCAACAGAAGAGTTCCCCCATGCACCAATTCCCACTGGCAATGTTGTTGAAGGGCCCGTAAGAGAACTTGTAGTCGAAGAGGTCAAGACTGCTTTGATGAAAATGAAGCCTGGAAAGGCCACCGGCCCAGATGATCTCCCAGCCGAGTTATGGTGTTTTAATCATTGGAAGGTAGCCGAATGGTTAACGGAACTCTTCAACAAGATCATTGACGAGGGACAAACACCAACTGACTGGCAACAAAGTATCACTGTGCCTATTTTTAAGAAGAAGGGAAGTCCCGCTGAGTGCACCAACTACCGGCTAATTCGACTTCTGTGCCACGCCATGAAAATCTTTGAGCGTGTTCTGGACCAAAGAATCCGTGAGATCGCACAGATTTCCAGAAACCAGGCGGGATTTGTGAAGAACTGCGGCACAACTGATGCGATTCATGCTGTAAGACTATTAGTCGAGAAACATCATGAGAAAGCCATGCCACTGCATCTAGCATTCCTGGATCTCGAAAATGCCTTTGATCGAGTGCCTCACAGTCTCATCTGGCTAGCACTCCGAAAACATGATGTGCCAGAGCAGATTAATAACTGTGTGCAGTTGCTTTATGCACAGCCAAGAAGCTACGTCCGTACAACTTCAGAACAATCCAAGGACTTACCCATCACAGTCGGTGTCCATCAAGGTTCTGCATTATCACCGCTTCTTTTCATTCTAGTTATGGACACCGTGACAGTTGACCTGCACCGGCCATTACCATGGACCCTACTTAATGCTGATGACGTGATGTTGGCAGCAGAAAACAAGCTTTATCTGCAAAACCAAACTCAAGAATGGTGTGACCGGTTGGTGCAACATGGTTTGCGCCTTAACTTGAAGAAAACTGAGTACATGACATCATATAGACATGAAATGGGAACCATCACGGTCAATGGTGAAGATCTGACGCGTGTGAGTAAATTTAAGTACCTCGGTTCCACAATCACTGTTGACGGCCGACTCACCGGAGAGGTCAATACCAGAACTCAGGCAGCCTGGATGAAGTGGCGAACAACAACCGGAGTCACTTGCGACCGCAGGATGAAAGATCATTTAAAATCAAAAATCTATCGTACTGCATCCGGCCAATCGCCTTGTATGGTTGTGAGTGCTGGCCGACTACAGTCGAGACAGAACGCCGCCTAAGTGTAATGGAAACGAAGATGCTGAGATGGACAGCGGGCCTCACTAAGTTAGAACACGTTTCCAATGACAGCATCAGAAAACAGTTTGGAGTTGCACCGATCCAAGACAAGATGCGTGAGAGCCGACTTCGTTGGTGTGGGCATGATGACTCTATTGCCAAGACGGGATACACACTTGAAGTCGTCGGCAGAAGACCTAAAGGACGACCTAAACAACGTTGGGCTGATACGCTTCATAAAGACCTCCAAAGCGTGAAAATCCATCCAGATGCAGCCCCAGACAGAGCGAAATGGAGACAACGGGCCCATGTAGCGGACCCCGCAGGCGCGCGGGACAAACGCTCAAGGGAAAGAAGTTGAGGTAACTAGTCACTATACTAGCAGGTCAGACTATGAAGTTGGCAGGTCTCGACCCAAGAGCCTCGTACACACTTGCTGAAGACCGTCCAACCTGGCGTCAGATCATCGCGACTGCTGTGAAAATGTTTGAAGGGGAACGTCACAGACAGGAAGAGGCCAGGCGATAAGTAAGAAAACTCCGAGCAACACAACCACGTCCTTCTCTAACATTATTCCATGTTATCTGTGTAGACGTTTGTTCCACGCTAGGATTGGACTGTTTAGTCACCGCAAACATATTCATAGGCTTGAGAAAGGAGGAAATGTTTTGGAAGTAGATTTATACTGGGAAACGGATTAAAACCGACGACGACGACGACGATGACGACTAGCAGGTCAAGTACTGGGCATCAGTCCCAAAACGTAATACCTGAAGAGACAAAGTTGATTCCTGTTCAGACAGCTCAACCACGCCATTGAAATCCTGCTAAAAGTGTTGGAACGGAATGCGCTCATTTTTGTGACGACAACTCATAAGAATAAGAAGGTTCGACTCCCATGCCGATCATTCCAAGTTGATTTTCTCAGATATCCGCTTCACACTCAGGGAATGCCCGGATGCTACTTGTTCAAACTTAGGGGCAGATAACCTCACTGTTCCACCCCTTAAAACAACAATAACTATATAACTAACTAACTAACTAAAAGTCATGAATAACTGCTTGTTATTTCTATCCCCAGTAACTAAACCACACATTATTTATTTATTTATTTATTTATGTATTTAATTATGTATTTATTTGTTTATTTATTTATTAGATACAACCATGAAAGGGTCATTTTACACTAATAGTATAAGAAATACCAAAAAATATTAATAAAAACAAGTAACAGATAATAGCAAGATACAAACTTCGGAAAAGTCACAGGGAAAGAATATTACAAATTAGCTCAATAATGAACGTAACGCGCACATTGTAGTAAACGGCACGGATAAACATGTCGCCTTAAGTATCTAAATAACACAACAATAATTTATAATAATTTAAATCATTGTTAAATTTATCTCGATTGTGTAAGATCAGTGAAGCCAACCTGACTCATTTTGGATATTTGGTTTTTAAAGCCTGATGCCTTTCCTGCTTTCTGGACACCACGCAGGCCTATTTATTTTAATCCTTCACTCACTGGGCTTTGAGCAATGGCCATCTGGATGAAAAGCTACATCAGCCAACGTCCCAACGATACTTGAGGATTATTCAATTGACGTGCAGCGTGGTGCAGGTTCTCGCCTGTTGAGCTCAAGTTGTTGGAGTGAATACCGGAGCAGTTGGTTGACAATTGAGGGTGCTTAAATGTGAGGGAACCGTGGATTTATAGCCATGTTAAGGATCCCTTCCAGGGTGAAATTCCGGCATCCGTGGCTCCCTCAACCCAAACTGGTGAAATAAAAGGATGAACACTTCATAACATTAATAACATTCACTTGATGGCAATGCTCTGCCTAGTGCCCTCTTGGCCAGGACGTTCCGTGAGAAATGGTCACTACGAGCAGATCAGTGTGAAGCTGAGCCACAAGCGCGCGGGAGCTACCTTCACTTCCAATTAAAATCAAGCGCAAACCCGGCCTGTCTCTTGGGAACTATTCTTGTAATAATAATAATAATAATAATAATAATAATAATAATAATAATAATAATAGTCATAATAATAATAATAATAATAATAATAATAAATAAATAAATAAATAAACCTCAGCAATTGGCTAGTTTATTTACTCGTGTCAGGAACAAAAATATTACATAACAAACTATGTACAAAATGGGCAAAACAATGGCAACACTTGAACATTTAAGGTTCTAAATAATGCATGACCAATATTTTGCCATGTCACGTCCATTTGGAGTAGCCTTCACCATGGTGCACAGTATAGGACACAGACTGCACTGAAGCAGATGACCCATAGTCTGTTCTTCACCGCATTCACAAAGGACCGGGTCGCAGCAAAAAAAACATTTATGAAGGTTGGACTTGGATCTGCCAACACCAGATCGCTATCTGTTGAGAGACTTCCAAGTTGTACAAGCCTCTGTATGTCCTGCTGGGAGCCTTTCAGATGGAACCATCCACTGGGTAATGTGGGGGCTTCTGGTCAACCAAGATGTAATCCTCAAAACCTGAGGTTTGTCAGTTAGGCGCTCAGTTGTGTGAAGAAAGCTTCTTCTGGACTTCAGTCGAGAGTGGGCTGGTTGAAGGCTAAACAATGGATGTGCTTGAGACACATCAACCCTAGATCTCTCACATTTAGCTGCAATTTCTCTTCTGATATCTGGGGGTGCAATGCCTGCTAAACAATACAGTTTATCACCTGGCGTGGGTCTCAGGCAGCCAGTGATAAGTCTACACGTTTCATTTAATGCAGTATCAACCTGCTTGGTATGACACGACCTATACCACACAGGACATGCATATTCTGCTGCAGAGTAACAGAGTGCTAAAGCAGTGGTTCTTATTGTTTGAGCGTGAGTCCCCCAGCTGTTACCAGATAATTTGCGAAGGAGGCAGTTTCTTGCGGATACCTTATTTTTGGTGTTTAGACAATGTCTTTCATACGTCAGTGCGCGATCCAATGTAATCCCTAAGTATTTGGGATTCGCACAGTGATCCAACAGCATGCCTTCCCACGTTACATGCAGTTTCCTCTTTGCCTGTCTGTTCTTGAGATGGAAAGCGCAGACTTGTGTTTTCAAAGGGTTTGGTTTCAATTGGTTTCCTCTATAATAATCACTTAGTTCCCGCAGAACTTCAGATAGACGTCTTTCCACAACTTCAAACTGATCCGCAGATTCACAGTCGAATGTGTCGTATTCTACCAGCTGTCACTTTAATTATTATTTTTTTAAATTACACTTAGTGAGGAATTGGGCAAACTTATTTCAATAAAGTTGGTATTTTGTCTTTCACGGCCATTGAATCCCCGCACAAGGCACGGCTTAAACCTAGAAAAGTTGCTGAGTTGGACTAATGGACTAATGGTGCAGCAGAAAAGAGGAGAATTGAAGCTTTTGAAATGTGGTGATACAGGAGAATTATGCTCAGATGGGTAGATAGGGTATCAAATGAAGAGGTATTAAGACAAGTGGGAGAGGAGAGATGTTTCTGGCGACTGCTAATGACGAGAAGAGATAGGAGGGTAGGACACATATTAAGACACCCAGGAATAGCAAGCTTAATTATGGATGGGAGGGTCGCGGACAAGAACTGTAGGGGTAAACCAGGGTTAAACAGATTGCCTCGGATGTAGGGTGTGGTAGCTATGTAGTGATGAAACTATTAGCTCAGGAGGGGAAGGCATGGAGAGCTGCATCTAACCAGTTCAAAAACTGAAGACTCAGACAACAACAATCAGGAATTTTAATTACTTAGATAGGCATGTGAGGCAAAAGGGTGGTTGGAGAATTTCAAACCCTGGGATGCAACACTGGAAGAGACTGCAAAATGTACATCAGCGGCCAAGGTGAGAGATATTTAACTATAGGTCTATTAATAGCGATATGTTGACGTTCAAATCATCAATAAGTATGGCCAAATTACATCCAGAATAGCTTAAGTAAGAATACTTTTAATTCCCCATATTCCGATAGATTTGCCATTCCAGCGTGCAAGAGTGCAGTTCCCTCTTCAATCAATATTCGCAATTTCTTTAACAAAGCGCAATGACACACACTTAACAGTAGCACGTGTACATTTAGACAAAACCACTTTTTCCCATGGGCAACTCTATGTGGCGTGCTCGCGAGCATCCGGACAACAAAATCGTTATGTCACAGCAGAAAATGGCAAAACCAAAAACGTAATTTTAAAATGTGTTAACATAATGTAACATCGAACCCTGCAGACTTTCACAACTCCATAAAATTCCTACTTTGCTGTTCATATCAATATAATGTATGTATCAGAATATTCAGAATTAGAATGGACCCACCTATTGCCGCGATTGCTGTAATAGAATAGACCAATTATCAGCAATAATGCATCGTCCCCATTGTCTTGATCTCGGGCGAAGCCGCGGGTACCTGCTAGTATATATATATTGTTACGGATAAAGACCTACGCGGATGCAGATATCCGCAAGATGATTTGCCAATCGGATATGGTTTGCATGGCTGTGCGGATAATGTTTAGAATAAATAATTTTATTATTTGCTAAGATCGGCGTATTTCACGTTTATTGTTGCCACGGTGGGTGAGTGGTTATAGTGTCGGGCTACCAACCCCAAGATTGCAGGTTCGCTCCTGGCCATGGTAAGTGATTTTTGAAAGGCATCAAAAATCACGACACTTATGTCATACGTTGTTGGCATGTTAAAGAACCCATTTGAATTCAGTAGGCCGTGTTCAATGGCAAAATTAATCTCGGGATTTTCCGCCAACACAAAGTTCCTCCATTCTCTACTTGAAAACGCTGTAGTGTTAAGGAGTTTAGATATCTAACCACCTTGACTTTCATAGCGTTCAAAGGAACGACGATATTCGACATGCAAGCTACCCTCTGGGTGTCAATTAACAAAGCTTGCACCAGGCACCCGAGGCCATACGATATTATTATTATTATTATTATTATTATTATTATTATATTATTTCCCTATTATTTTGCTTTCGCTCGGATTGTATGAGAATATTAGAGATGTGAGAGAAGCCAGTCCTGGAAATACCCTCAATTAGTGTTGACGTCTCAAAAAAAAAAAAAAAAAAAACATTTATACCTGCGCTTGCCTGCGTCGGTATATCATATGACTAAGTGCTATAATGAGCCACGCGCTGTTTGACTTGCCTTTGCTCAGAGGGACAAAACTCAGTCATCATTGTCTTGCGACTCACACATAGCCTGGAGAACGAACTTCTCAAGTGTATAAATGTGTTGGATTAATACTTTATGCTTTATCTAATAAATTAAAATAGTACATTATGCAACGAGCCTATAATGGCAATAATTAAGACACGAGTATGTTTATAAAACTCGCTTACGCTCGTTTTATAAACATACTCGTGTCTTAATTACCATTATAGGCGAGTTGTATACGACTGTTTATGTTCTACGATAATTATAACTTTAGTATATGTTTTAACACAAATATTCATAAATATCTGTGGGATTCAGTTATTTCAGTTAGTGAGCATGGCGCGCTGGCTTCGCTGACTGAACAGAGCGCATGCGTGGGTCAAGGCACTCCGAAAGCAAAGACCATTCACTTTGCTTGCCAACAAAGAACACCTATAGTTTACAGCCAGCCGTCCAGCTCTATAGCATTCACTAATATTGTCACCGAAGTCGTTTGAAAGCAATGCGCTCTGTAGAAATTGGGGTTGGGGATATTAAGGTACAGTGCTATTTCTTGTCTCATATTCGCCAGTTTATTTACGCAAACATATGGACGGTGCACTTTCCATGTCGGTAATTTATATAGAAAGATGCTGTGTTCATGTCCGACATGTTGGATTTTGAGCGCATACGCGAAGGTATCCTTACCTAAGGAATGAGCTCTGATTGGCTGCAGAAACTGTATCATAATGGAAAACAGTGCAATAATGACCATCATTATGATACAGTTTTCTGACGTATAATATTCACATTTCGACATCGTCGAACATGAATATTATTGTGGTCTGATATAAGCGGATTAGGATAACAAACGTGCGGATGTGGATAAAAGTCGTGCGGATGCGTGGCGGGTGTGGGGCGGATGCGAATACCAGTCTTGCAGATGCGGGTTGGATGCGGATAATGTTTTGTTTATCCGCGCAGGGCTCTAGTTACTGACTATTGAATAAGAATATATACACGTATATAAATCTTAACCACATGTTATTTATTTCAGGTTATTTTTCACATATTCCAGTAATTGGAATGATTTTTGTGATGACCGAATGAAAGTTACAACAATAATTATTAATAAGGCAACTTTTAAAACTGGCTTCAAAGCTATCTTTATATCTATTATCAGCAAAGAGATTATAAGTACTTAGTGGACTGATGCCTTTCAGCTCGTTATGTACAAATATTGTTTAGGTGTAAGGTTGTTTTCTTGCCTTCACCATTTGCATATTGCTTCCACATCCTCGAAATTCGGGATGGAAACAAATCGTCCAAAGAAGAGCAACGGAGCAACTGTATATCGATGCCCATTTAACACGCGTTCCCTTCCCTTCCCTTCCTAATTTCCTCTGGCCTACCTTTTGCACGAAAGGGCTTCGTGTTTTTCTACAAATCCAATCAATTACTGGGATCTCGAGAAAAAATAAAACTCCCGCCTGATAAAGGGGGAAGTATGGTAGCTGATCATATTTCACTGTTCCCCTGTTCGCTTCAACAGTAAGTAGAAAATAATACCTTGATTTGCTTTCCAGTTAATAATTTTACGTTGTGTTAGTAGTCTATTAGTGTCGCCATAATTGCAGTCACAATCAAAGGTAGGCATAAAATAGGATGAGTAACCGGACACATTAAATTCTGATTTATTGCGCGTTTATACGGCCATGTGCACTGATAATATTTTCAGGATACCGTGTCATCATAGCTATAAATTATTACGTTATCCAACTAATCCGAGTTTGAACCATGTTAATCAGACTGTTAATTTAATGCATTCATTTGACAATTACATCAGTTTGAAATTACTAATAATTATCTAAAACAGGAGTTACAAACATTAAAATGTATTTAGTTAATTACTCAGTATCTCCTCGGTACTTCCCATTTTCATCAGAACTCATGTTTTTGAAATTTTTGCAAAAGTTATTCAAAGAGGCTTTCAACTATTAGATCGTGTTGTGTTCATTGAGTGTAGGTCATGCAGTGAGGTGAAATTTGGCATTTGTCGGAATCAGATGTCACATCAGATTAGTGTTTCGGTGAGGATGGAAACTTCATTCAACGTACTCTGATCAGAGGTTGCCAAACTACAAAGCATATCACTCCAAATATTTAAAACATAGGCTACATGTAAATGTGTCATTTAAAATAAAATATATTAACTCCTAGATATATTCATTAATGACGGTATAGATGATTCTTCATTATGGCTAATGAAATTTTCGTTGTCGTGGTAACTATATTGGGTAATAAATTGAGATTGACTTCATACCACTGGCAGTGCTTCATACAATTTAAGTGCCTCCACTGATAGGCTAATTTTGGGATGGTATCTCTTGCGCCTATCATTATAACTACAACTCATTATTTCCATTGATTTTGTACGTTTCTTTAAGGGAGAGAATTGTGGGCTCGAAGAGGCCTTTATTTTCTGAACCTAGTCTACTTGACTGTTGAGCATCATATTCAAACCTAACAGTCATGTGAAACACTACACAACATACCTTTCTTCTGCCAACTGCAAAGAAATCCACAACACGCACACCAGCCGCTACAGAAAGCGATTGAACTTCCTCAAGCTCCTCCAAACGAGGTTCCCTTAACTCATTTGCTATTACTTACATTACAGAGCGATGATGTGTATCCCCTGCACGCTCTCCACAGTAAAAATATTCCAAAACATACATCCCAATATCCCAGAGGTTGGGCTTACCCTTAATCATACTAACGTAAAGATACTAGGAAAGCAATTTGAGATTTATTAAACAACTAGCATTACCCGTCGCGGCTTCGCCCGCGAATATTCTAGTTGTAAAGAGTACACTTGGCGAAATCTCAATTATGAATGCTATGACTGATTTATCCTTGGTATGAATAATCAGACTTGATCAATTCAGCTACTGGTGCAGTGGTTAGGGGTTTTGTCATTCCTTCATAGGTATATCAGAGCGAAGGAAGTTTTCTAGGAATATCAGAGACACTGTTAATTTAAGGACCTTTAAATGTGGTTTTCGGAGACCCTTTATAGTCGGTTGTAAAAGACCTTTCGTACCACACTCACAGGTGAAAATTGCGTGAAAAAATCTAGAGTGCCCCTTGACCCCCTTAAGCGTATTTTACTGTATGTATTGATGAATTTTACAGTTTAATTTGGTTCCGTGATAACCTTATAACCATCTGGAAACTTTCACAGTAATGTAATAATTGGAATAGCATTGCGTCTTACAGAAATAGATGGACCTGTGAGATTCTGTTACCATGGTTACCGTGTTGCATTTTTCATTATTTCATTGTAAATATACATGTTTTAAGGTATTTATTTAATTGTGAGGCATTTAAAGAGTAAGTGAGTGCATTTCGCGTACGCATTGGGTTATGCTGAACCTGTAGGTACCCCATATGTGTACGTTGGTGTTAATGGGAACTTATTTTCGGTACAAAACTGGAATGGGACCTTAGCAGAATAATATAGGGAGGGCTGTGACAACCATTACCCAAAAAACACCACAAAAATATTTTCCTTTCTTGGTAAAATGAATTAAATCCCGTGTTTTATAATTTCTAATTAGTTTTGGTTATACTAACAAAGTCTTCGTATATGGTGAACTGATGAACATAGTAAATTGAACCGTACGAGATTGTTGTGCAAGGCTTCATACCATATTTGGCTGAGGGCGTGGCCGGTTTTAAAGTAAAGCATGGGCATTCAAGAACATCGTATATACGTTTCCTTCATACAATAATGTTTAATTCAAGGTTAATTGATTTTTAATATTATGTTTTTATTATTCCATTTTGTGTCCATTCAATTATTTTAAATTAATGAATTTCTGTAAGGATATCAATTTTCTTTTTGGTTCTTTGTTGATATAGTTTTCTGAGATTTGCCCACACTGAAGAACTTATCAATGTAATAACAAAACATTACGCATATTTTTTATTAGTAAACTACCTTCTAGTGTTTGACAATGCGAGTCTTATAATTAGCGGCTTCGGTGGCGTAGTTGGTAGCATGCTGAACTTCTATGCCAAGATCACGGGTTCAAACCCGCCCGAAATCGTCGGATTTTTAAGAGTGTTAAAAATCCCTCAGTAGCCTATACCTTCCTCGGAGGGGAAGTAGAGCCGGCAATCCCATGTCATAGATTTATGGCATGTTAAAGAACCTTCCACCTGCGTGAAGCTAAATTATATATAGTGTTACGGCTGTGAGTTTGTGTCATCGCTCGCCGCATGAGTCACAACTGCCCCAGGGCTGGGCTGCGCCCTGCCACGTGTATTGCGTGCGCCTTATGCAACAGGGCTACTAGGACAAAGGGATGGTCCAGAATATTCGTGACCCAGCCAGTGAAGGAAATCTCTAGAAACCGTGTGTCCTGGACGATTCTAGAATTCATTGAGTCACCAGCCTGCTATATAAGCGGCCTCAAAGTGAGGGGACTGAGCTTTCAGTGGGTGTGTGTTTCTGAGCTAGTGCGTGTTTTCCCGAGCGACAGAAGTGTGGTTACGAAGTGCCGTGCGAGTTACGAAATCCAGTGACATTGTTTCTCCCAGCTTGTGAACAGCCTGCAGCAAGTGACCGTAAATAACTGTAGTCGGTGTACATAAGTGAGAGGAGCAGGTAGTTTCTGTCAAGGCCACCGTACTCATTAGGACGGATTAACTTCTGTGGTCTGTTGACAAGTGAAAGGGCCAAGAGCGCTCAAGGAAGAGACTTGAGGAAACTGGAGTAAGGTTCAAATTGTTTGTATTTGCTGATGAGTGGTGTATGTTCTGGCCGCAATAGTGTTAATTATTTCATTTAAAGGAACAACCTGTGTTGTGATTCAACCCATCGTAATCCAGTTAACAAAAGTGCCACTAGGGGGGTGGCACGTAACAACTGGTGTCAGAAGCCGGATTACGAACTCAAGCACAACACCTCACGGTCCTGGTTTCAAAACCCGAGCAGGTCATTTTCTCTAATTTTCCTGTGATTGCATGCCCTTTACAAGACAAACAACTAAAATGGAGGCGCAATTGGCAGCATTGCTAGAAAAGTTAAATGGCATGGAAACCAAGATGGAGGACGGCCAGAAGAATTTAACCAAGGAACTAACTGCCAAATTAGAAGACGGCCAGAAGAAGATGGAGGACGACCAGAATAATTTAACCAAGGACCTAACTGCCAAATTAGAAGACGGCCAGAAGAAGATGGAAGGCGGTCAAAATAAGTTAGCGGAGGACCTGAAGAAAATGGAGGACGGCCAGAAGAAGATGGAGGACGGCCAGAAGAAGTTGGCCGAGGACGTAACTGCTAAATTAGAAGATGGCCAGAAGAATTTAACCAAGAAGATAGAGGACGGCCAGAAGAAGATGGAAGACGGGCAGAATAAGTTAGCACAGGACCTGGGTCTGCGTGAGGAAGTCACGGCAATGGAAAAGAAGTTCGACGCCTTAAAAGAAAAAGTTGCCGAGCTACGCCGACGTCCGCTGACGGGGGTGGAAGAGTGATTCAACGCTCTACAAAAGGAATTTGCTGAGCTGCGCCGACACCCGCCGACAGGGATGGAAGATAGATTCAAAGCCCTACAAGAGGAAGTCGCCGAGCTGCGCCGACGCCCGCCGACCGGGATGGATGAGAGAGTCAAAGCCCTGCA
This sequence comes from Meconema thalassinum, assembly GCA_946902985.2. NCBI lineage: Eukaryota > Metazoa > Arthropoda > Insecta > Orthoptera > Tettigoniidae > Meconema > Meconema thalassinum. The sequence goes on along the minus strand of OX336390.1, from coordinate 585,086,180 downwards.
AGAGGAAGTTGCCGAACTGCGCCAACGCCCAATCACGGGGGTGGAAGAGAAATTCAACGCTCTTCAAGAGGAAGTTGCCGAGCTGCGCCGACGCCCGCCTACAGGTACACCGGGGACATCAGGAACGAGACAGAGCAGAGTGACGCCCCCAACCTTCGACGGAAAGGTCCCGTGGAGCACCTACTTACGTCAGTTCGAGGCGGCCTGTTCCATAAATAACTGGAACAACACAGAAAAGGCTACAGCTCTCATTGTAGCGCTGAGAGGTGACGCCCTTAACGTCCTTCAGGCAATCCCGACTGGATCCCAGGACTTCGCTTCACTGATCGCCCATATGGAGTCCCGATATGGAGATAGCCACCTTCAGCAGGCCTACCAGATGCAGCTCCGGACCCGGGTACAGACGAACGCGGAAACCCTGCAGGACTTTGAGATGGACATCGCACGCCTCGAAAGGCTCGCCTATCCAACAGAGCCGACCGACTTTCTGGAACAGATTGCGACGCAGACCTTCACCGACGGGCTACGGGACTCGGACACTCAACAGGCGCTGCGACTCGCGCGCAATAAGACCCTGACAGATGCGCTGAGCCACGCACTTGAGTTCGAGACGGCAAAGCAGGTACCTAGAATGCGCGCGCGGGTACGTCAGGTGGACGTCGACGAACCAGCCAAAGCCGGCAAGACCAAGCCCCTGGCCGATGAACTGATGGATGCGCTAGGCCGGTTCTTTAAGAGTCGCAGTACCACCAACAAAAACGTAGCCGAAGGACATCCGGAGAGGCGGCCCGGAAGAGGACTACCGACCTGCTGGACCTGCCGTAAGAGAGGCCACCTGAGCAAGGACTGCGGTGATCGCCACCGCCAAGGGTTTCCGTCGGGACAGTCAGTCGTAGGGAAACCGCGCGGCCCAGGAAAGCAAGTATCAGCCAGCCTTGGGGGGCAAAGGTTGGCTTGTGACAGTCGTGAAGCCCCGGCAGTCCAAGTGCGTGTGACGCAGTTACGGAGGGATAATAGCAGCCTGATGGTCGACGGAGTCGTCAACGGAGAGAGCTGGCCCATGCTAATCGACACGGGAGCATCGAGGACCATCGTCAGTCCCACCGTGATCCCGAAGTGGAGAGTGCAACCCACACAAAGGAACCTCAGGCTAATAACCGCGACCGGAGAGATCGGACCGGTACATGGCAAAGCAACACTGGAGTTCGTCATTGGTCGACGGGCGATAAAGCATCCAGTGCTTGTGGCTGACGTGTCAAGTGAAGTGATCATTGGACTGGACTTCCTGGACCAGAACAACATCATCTTGGACTTGAGTATCAACACTCTGCACTTCGGAGGTGAGGAACTTGCTTTGCAGCCAGCACACGAAGCCGTTACCGCACGACGGGTAAGGCTGAGAGAGGACGTCATCGTTCCTGCCAGGACGGAGGTCAGCGCCGCCGTAATTGTCGACGGAACTGCTGAGGGAGTGGCGGCTGTCATCGAGCCAAAATATGAGAACATCCAAACAAAAGGATTGCTAGTTGCCAAGACCCTCATCAACACGACGTCTCGGCCATACGTCCGCCTGTCCAACCTGAACGACTACGACATTACGGTTCACCGGGACACCAACCTAGGAGTCTGCGAGCCCGTTACCTGGATTGCCCGCATCACAGATACGACGGACGGACACCTGCACACGGACAACCGAAGAAGACGCACACTGCCAGAAGAACTACAGAAGCTGTACCAAGGATCCCAGGACCATTTAGACGAGGAACAATCACGCCAACTTCAGGACCTGCTACGCGAATTCCAGGACGTCTTCTCATTGGGGAGCAAAGACTTCGGCAGGACAAGCTTGGTCCAGCACAGAATCGACGTTGGGGACAGCGCACCGATTAGGGCCCCAATCCGACGTGTCCCGCTCGCCAAGCAAGCCGAAGTCGACCGGATGGTAGAAGAGATGAAGGAGCAAGGGGTGATCGAGCCATCACATAGTCCATGGAGTTCTCCGGTCGTGCTAGTGAAGAAGAAGGACGGTTCCACCAGGTTCTGCGTGGATTACAGGCGGGTGAACGACGTCACGAAGAAGGACAGCTACCCTCTACCCCGGATCGACGACACGCTGGTCACCATATCAGGATCAAGATGGTTCTCCACCTTGGATTTGAAGAGTGGCTACTGGCAGGTGGAGGTCCACCCTAAGGACCGTCAAAAAACGGCGTTCTCTGAGGGCAGCGGGCTCTGGCAGTTCACCGTCATGCCATTCGGTCTGTGCAACGCCCCTGCGACCTTCGAAAGGCTAATGGAGTCCATTCTGAGGGGACTACATTGGAAGACATGCCTGGTCTACCTATACGACGTCATCGTTCTGGGAAAAAGCTTCGAGGAGCACTACAGCAACCTGAAGGAGATCTTGATGAGGCTACGGGCTGCCCAGCTGAAGTTGAGCCCCAAGAAGTGTCAGCTCTTCCAGAAGCAGGTCCAGTACCTTGGGCATATTGTCTCCGAGGAAGGGGTGTGCACCGACCCAGAAAAGACCGCAGCTGTGAGGGAGTGGCCAGTTCCGAAGGACAAGTCCCAACTACGAAGCTTCCTGGGACTCTGCACTTATTACCGTCGCTTCGTGAGAGGATTCGCCGACATCGCCAAACCTTTACATCGACTAACTGAAAAGGACCAACTCTTCACGTGGACAGCAGAATGCCACAATGCCTTCGAACAACTCAAGCAGGCTCTGTGCACCGCGCCTATTCTGGTCCACCCCAGACCTGGAACAAGGTTCATCGTCGATACCGATGCCAGCGACTTTGGTATAGGGGGAATCCCGTCGCAAATAGTGGACGGCGAGGAGAGAGTAGTGGCCTACTTCAGCAAGGGCTTGTCAAAACCAGAGAGGAACTACTGCGTCACCAGGAAGGAACTGCTCGCCATCGTGAAGACCATCGAACACTTCCACAAATACCTGTACGGGCAAGAATTTCTCATCAGGACCGACCATGCATCCCTGCGATGGCTCCTGAACTTTAAACAAACCGAGGGTCAACTCGCGCGGTGGTTAGAGAGGCTTCAACAGTACAACTTCGAGATCCAGCACAGGAAAGGCCAACTGCATTCTAACGCCGACGCCCTGTCACGAAGACCGTGCCCCGAAGACTGCTGCTACTGTACCAGGAGGGAGGAGAACACCGGGATACAGTGCCGAAGGACTACCGTGGAACTTCAAGGGAGCTGGAGCCGCGAATCTTTCACGCGGGCACAAGCAGAAGATGATGACCTGGGACTGATAGCCGAATGGAAGAGGGCCTGTGTCCCCAGACCCGGGTGGAGCATTGTGAGTGACTGCAGCCCAAAGTTTAAGTCCTACTAGAGACAGTGGGACTCGCTGGTTGTAAGGGATGGCCTCATCTGCCGTACCTGGGAGAGCACCGACGGGAAGACATCTCGGGAACAAGTCGTCGTTCCAAAGGCTATGACGGAGGAAGTCCTAAAGGAAGTTCATGGAGGATCATCTGGTGGACACCTAGGGATAAAGAAGACCCTGGAGAAGCTGAGAGAGCGGTTCTACTGGATCGGACGCCGAACAGACGTGGAGAACCACTGCGCGAGGTGCCACGATTTCGCAGCCAGCAAGGGCCCAGGACGAAGACGACGGGGTCCACTGAAGACCTACAACGTGGGCGGCCCCATGGAGAGAGTGGCCATCGATGTTGCTGGGCCATTACCGTTAAGCGAGGCAGGGAACCGCTACATATTAGTCGTCTGCGACTACTTTACCAAATGGCCGGAGGCGTATGCGCTCCCTAACCAAGAAGTCGCGACGATTGCAGAGACCCTGGTGAAGGAATTCGTCAGCCGGTACGGAGTACCCCTGGAGCAGCACTCCGACCAAGGGAGGAACTTCGAGTCGCAGGTGTTCCAGAACCTATGCCAGCTGCTGGGAATCCGGAAGACAAGGACAACGCCGCTACACCCTCAGTCCGACGGGATGGTAGAGCGATTCAATCGCACCATCGAGAACCATCTCCGAATAGTCGTCAGCGAGCACCAGAGGGATTGGGACAAACATCTTCCACTATTTCTCCTGGTCTACCGCGCCGCCGTGCATGAAGCCACCGGGTGCACACCAGCCCGGGCCATGTTTGGGAGGGAGCTCCGTCTACCTGTCGATCTTGCCTTCGGCCGACCTGGGAATGATCCGATCCCGGTTAGCCAGTATTGTCAAGAACTGGTCGACCAACTGGAGGACGTGCACGCGTTCGCGAGGAGGAAACTGCGGATCGAGACCGACCGAATGAAGACCCGATACGACCAGCAGACGGATGCCGGTGGATTCCACGAGGACGACGTGGCCTGGCTCATCAACCCTTTACGGAAGAAAGGCCTGTCACCCAAACTGCAGAAGTCCTGGGAGGGCCCGTACCGAGTCGTGAAACGGATCAACGATGTCGTCTACAGGATCCAGCGGAGCCCGAGGGCGAAGATGAAGATCGTGCATCGAGATCGCCTGGCAGCCTACGGAGGGACACAGACGGACCAATGATTGATCGGGACGATCAGCCTTTTTAGGAGGGGGGTGGTGTTACGGCTGTGAGTTTGTGTCATCGCTCGCCGCATGAGTCACAACTGCCCCAAGACTGGGCTGTGCCCTGTCTTGTGTATTGCGTGCGCCTTATGCAACAGGGCTACTAGGACAAAGGGATGGTCCAGAATATTCGTGACCCAGGCAGTGTAGGAAATCTCTAGAAACCGTGTGTCCTGGACGATTCTAGAATTCATTGAGTCACCAGCCTGCTATATAAGCGGCCTCAAAGTGAGGGGACTGAGCTTTCAGTGGGTGTGTGTTTCTGAGCTAGTGCGTGTTTTCCCGAGCGACAGAAGTGTGGTTACGAAGTGCCGTGCGAGTTACGAAATCCAGTGACATCGTTTCTCCCAGCTTGTGAACAGCCTGCAGCAAGTGACCGTAAATAACTGTAGTAGGTGTACATAAGTGAGAGGAGCAGGTAGTTTCTGTCAAGGCCACCGTACTCATTAGGACGGATTAACTTCTGTGGTCTGTTGACAAGTGAAAGGGCCAAGAGCGCTCAAGGAAGGGACTTGAGGAAACTGGAGTAAGGTTCCAATTGTTTGTTTTTGCTGATGAGTGGTTTATGTTCTGGCCGCAATAAAGTTAATTATTTCTTTTAAAGGATCAACCTGTGTTGTGCTTCAACCCACCGTAATCCAGTTAACAAAAGTGCCACTAGGGGGGTGGCACGTAACAATAGGTAAAACATTCGACAAACGCTCTTAGGTTCCGACGTTTTCGCCAGTAGCCGACTGCGGTGGCATCTGGTAATGAAGTTCTGACTAATAGTCGTTGACGGTGGTGTTTGGCGGCAAAAGTAGGAACTACTTGAAAATGTCAATGTCTGCAGTCCTCACTTGAATTGAAAACAGATAACACAAACTAATACAGTCATCACAATTAACACCGGTTATCAGACAGATTCTACACGCACACAAAGTACACGGGGCTATATGACCGCGTTGTCGCTGCCCCTAAACTAAGGAACCAACAAACCAACCAATCTTATAAATATAGATAAATATTCATTGAACACGGATAATAGCTATACCATCTTCATAATGGTTAATGACGACGCAAAGTATGGAAGAGAATAACAATTCCACTTAGCGGATTTTGCATGCACGGTGATGCTCTATTCCTTTGAGTTTGTGATTTAGTCAAAATCAAACTTCATCTCCTATTTCTGGGCTCAAAGTATTTCTCCATTTCCGAATAACATTTTACAAAATTCCTTAAAAAAGTGGAGTGAATCAATCACTTTGACCGATACCAGTTTCGACCTGAAATGGTTCCGAGGTCTTACCCATTATTTCACTTTCCACACTGTGTTGGTGATCTCATAAGCGTATATCATTTAAAGAAAATAGGCTAAATATATTTTTGGTATATTACGGTGTGTCCTAGACTCGTCAAGCCAAATGAGAACCTGCTGGATGCTGTTGCAGAAGAAAGAATTAGTCATCCTACCATAGCTAAACTCTGGCTCAGAACATCTGTTAATTAGTGTTGTTGTATTGTTGTTTTATGGGCAAAACATTCAGGTCATCTGCTCTAAATTTCAAGTGTATTTAACGTAAATTATGAACGATACGAAATATAATTTATAAAATTAACATCTCATATTCATGTTCTATTGAACAGATCACAAGGACATTGATAAAATGTAACTATGTGACTGTGTGGCAAACTATTTTAACTACTGTGTGGTAGGTGTACATATTGCTTTAGTGTTTCATTCAGTGTATCGTTCATAGTGCCTCATCATTTGACTTTGAACACATGTTTTCTAGTGGTAGAGATGTGTTGACGGAAGCTACCTTCGTTAGCCTTGTTTTAAAATGGTGCAAGCACTACCACCCAAAAAAACCTCATTTTGCTACCTTACAATTTTTATTGTTAGTGTTTATAGTCTAAATTTGGCTACACTCTTTGGATATTGAGTAACACGTTTGATGTCTTAACGCAGTGTATAGTTCATTAACTGAGAGCTATTTAGTCCATAATATGGAAAATCTATTTAATTGGCAGAAGAGTTTCGTGATTTGAAGGGCCAGTAGGAATTAGGCTCTGTTTGTTCGTCGTTATAGAAATTGTTACATTATTGACAGACCGGGAAACCAAATTACGATCTTCCGGGCCAGCAGCCAAAAACGATATCCCCTACGCAATAAGGTGGTCATCATATCTTAAAGGCAGAGGTAATCTTCATACTGTGGTCGTAGACTAGGAGTTAAATGAACAGTGCACACGAATAAAAAGCCTCAGATGTACCCAGAGAATACGTAAAAACGTATCGCCTGAGTTTAGTTATTCACGAAACTACAGTTATGTTGTTACATTCTTGTTAGCGTGGAATCGAACCACGATCTTCAGAGACAGCAGTTAATAACGATATCCCTACACAATGAGGCGATCATCACTACTTAAAAATTGAGGTAATTTTCATTTTGTGATCACAGTCTTCGAGCTAAGTGAACAGTGCACGAGAACAACACGTCTCAGATTTACACAGTGTAGACATTAGAGCCCCAGGATAATGTAGTTGGGAAACAAGAGAGGTATTGTGTTAATTGTATTGCCGACGCCTTGTCAAGGGAGAGAAAGCTAAACGCTAAGGTGAACTCGGAAAGAATCTCTATTGAGGCAAATCTTGCTTAAGGACCCATGTTACAAAGGAGTATTCAACAGGCTATATCCTCACAGCTCATTACCAGCAGGTGGAACAGTTGGTGAATACTATAGGGCGAAAGTAAGGAAGGTAGGGGGGTTTGGTGGGGAAAGGGGAACAAGCAAACTCCTCAAGGCTTTCAATTCAGCACAAGACGCACCCGTGCAAGTTGAATCGCGCACCACGCTTGTTTTGAAGAGGTTCAGCAAGTCCGTGGTTCTATCCTGTCGTTGGCATCATCCATACATAGTGTGGTTTCCCACATTCTTTCCAAACATCGGAATAGTACTTTGTTTCAAGATTCAAAGAACCTACCCCAATCCTCTTACCTAGCACTGTAGTTGCATATTACACACACAATTAGAATCACAAAAGAGTTGCAAGTTCCCAGACATGCCGCTTGCACCATTTGCCTCCTATTCCTTCAGAGTTGACCATCCTAATTCTCATTAGAAGTATTTCAGAAGCACCCAGTAGTGGCTTTCAATAACCAGGACTTCAACCACACCTCCAGTTTTCCAGACCACTGTTCTAGCCGCGTTTGCTACCACGGTTAGTCACTTCGCACCCGTTTGGTAACGGTGGTGACGGTCAGCTTCAGCTGTATTGTATTAGAATCTAATGTTTTTCAGACAAATCAATCCCCACACCAACTGATGATCCCAATGGTACACTGAGGCGAAACGCTGGCAGTTGAATGCGATGCCCTGAAAGCCCTAATTATTACGAATGAACGGTAATACTCCCAATAGTGGAGCATGAATTCCAATTTCCTCTGGATACATAAACTTTCAACTACCAAACAGGCAATTCTTGAATATGCAAGTTTTTAAATTCCCATAATATGAGGCACGGCTTTTAAGTATGTACTGTTTCCATACATTTCCGGTTCAGCTCTGCGGATACGATGTTAAGCATGCCACGTGAATAGTTGGACACTTTAGCATACTGTGGCCATATTTTAGTGACTGTTCACAAACTTCAAGACAACAGCTCGGCCCACCAAATGTGAGTTTGAGTTGCTGTCCATGGGTCATTTCTTGAATACACGAATTAAAATGTATAACTTCAGTTTCCGGCTCGTTTTAAAGGATGGTCGGTAAATTCTGAATTTAAAGAGGATCCGGTTGTTGATTTAGCCGGAGATAATGAAAATTCATGTGGCCACCATTTTTTTTCGCTAAGATGGCGGCAATTTAAAAGTTGCAGTTAAGTTGCAAGAAAGGATGACTACTTCTCCAGAAACGTTCGTTCTATTTGGTTCAATTAAAATATGTCACCGTGCGCAACGTTCATGTTTTCGGTCCGGTGTGTGTGTGTCAACCACTATCAATTCTTAAACGCTTAGACCTAGTTAAACATATTTCTCCAGAGCTAGCCACCCTCTCGTGCGCCAACACAACATTTTTAATATTACCACCATCTAAAAGGAAACAAAATGCCAGATACTTGAAATTGCATCGCCTAAATCTGCTACTGGCTGAACCTATCAACGCACCCCTTCAAATTTTGAGACTCACGCACCGTCAGGCTAAGGGCGTCGGACGCTGCAATTACAAAATTCTCATCAAATTTATTTCCATGCGAGTGTCTTAATTGCCATTAAAGGCGAGTTGCATACAACTGTTTATGTTCGACGATAATATTATAACTTTATTATATGTTCTAACACAAATATTCAAAATCTGTCGAGATTCTGTCGGTTGAATTCATCTTCTTGGGAACTGTGTGGGCTCAGCATTTGATCTCTACCCAATAACGATCCCCAAAACTTTGAAACATTGTTTATCCTTAAGTAGCTCCAACACATAGCGTACATGTACTATGTTGGATCATTTTGTTATTTTGGTAAAATAACACAAAATAGGTTTTACAAACGCTTTAATATTAAAATGTATCGTATTATCAACTAGTTATTCTTCAAATTCGATGCGTATAGAATTTCAACGGAAGGAAAATCAATATTGAGTCCCAAATAGAACAGTTATGACATCTGGCGGAAACGCTTCGCATAAGAAATCCATTTACTGAACAGAGAGCTGGATTATAATTTCCGTGGAACTAATGCCATACGCTTGCTTCTTCCATGACGTTCTGGTGTGTTTATGTCAACAACAGCATTCACTAAAACTGTCGGCGAAATCTTACAAATATGTAGAAATTGGGGTTGCGGATATTAAGGTACAGTGCTGTTTCTTTGTAATATTGCCCAGTTTGTTTATGCATTGTAACTACGATGGTTGATCCAATACAGGCTCATTGTCAACTTTCAAATCATGTAATTCATGTCCGACATGTTGGATTTTGTGTGCATGTCAGAAGCTATCCTTACCTAATTGGTCAATGAATGAAAATATTGAGCTCTGATTGGTTGGAAAAACTCTGTTATAATGAAAAGTAGTACTTTAATGACCCCCATTATGAAACAGTTTTCTGACATATAATATTTACATATCGACAACGTCGAACATAAAATCACTCTCTCACCATCTGATAAATTTGGAATTTCGAAACCTCGCAATAATTTAGTTATGTATAAAATATTTACTCCGCTGAATGTGCAAAACATTAAAATAGATGAATAATTAAGATATAGCCTACACAATTACTACTTAAAGTTGTGGAGGATAAATAGTAGTTACGGTATAGCATATACTGTTCTTGCCGTCGTCGTGAACACTTGACTTCAATCACACTACTTGCACCACAAACAGTCCGGAATGAAATCACTTCGCGTTTCCATGCACTCTTTCCTGTTGTTCCACGCTATTCGAAACCTGCTTTTCCTTCGCAAGTGATTTATCCTGAGCTACTTTGAAAGAAATACTAAAACAAATTCATTCGTGTGAATTCAGTATTGAAACACTCTCGTTCTGAGTCATGCCTTACAGTTACTGACGGAAGTATTATACCAAAATAAAGTTCGTTAGTGGGTAAACTGTAATATTCTGATAACGAGTATGATATTACCACGCGTACAGGAGTAATTTATCAATGTCCCAGACACCGAAGATATAAATATTAATAGCTTTAGAGGAAGCAGCCGCGACCACACGCGAAACATCCATCAAGGAAATTCGATTTACAGAACTTACTGCTACTTGGTACCTGAAGCAGTTTAAGTTTATAACTTGTTTCACATATGCATAAGTACTGTATATCCCTCGAGCCAATAACACTGACCAAATCAAATATTAATACTGGACATTCCCTGCAAAAGCTGGCGACATACGTGTTGGTGGTGTTCGACTTGGTCTCATAGTATGATGTGAAGTTTTGAAGCCATTTTTCAGCGTTAACCTGTACGAACTATCATTTATTACTCTTTATTCGGTCAACACGCTTTGCCAAATGTGCTTTTTTATTTTGTTGTTGATGCTTTTAAGGGCATCGCGAAGTGGAAAATAACGGAAAACCACTTATAGGGTCATTGAGGTGATGACGAAATCCACCTCTTCTCAGTTCTGCCTTCAGTAGCTGAGTTTATCCCGTTACAGCCCATGACCTCCGCAGGGTCAGCAAGAATGCAAGTTACTACACACCATGAGGCAATTTTTGTTATTGTATAGAATTTAATTGCAACAAACAAACACTTTTTCAGAAAAGAAATGAACGATTTAAGCAATTGCCGCTAGACCAGTTGTTTGGCCCATCTGCTGCGTTGCAATCATAAAGTTTGTCACTAACCCACTGCATTTTAAAATCTGAAATTATCCTGTACGATATTATTATTGTGTTGGAAGCCATTTTAATCTATCTAAATTTATTAAAAGAAGTAGGCTTATGAAATCACCTTTTGTCCGTGTGTGTACGTGTGTGTGTCCCTCCCTATTAACAACTAAACGGCCGAAACGATTTCAATGAAACCCGGTAAGTGCATACTACTAACTCATCCGATCTCGACCGTGTCTTTTATTTTTTAATAAGTTTTACCAATCCATCATGCTGGCCACGCGAAATATTTCACTGGCATTCTGTACCTCCGCAACAATAACATATATCACCCTGCACTTTGTACGGTGATAAATGGTACTACTAGAAGTTTATGTTTGTGACTTTCATAAACTTGTTAAGTAAAAAGCTAACATAGCGGCCAAGCGGAATTCAAACATTCAAATAGTCTTTTCTCGCGATTTATACATCCGAGCAGAGTGAAACTTGGTACGGTAAATGTTCATATAAAATTTAGTCTACCAACATACAATTAAACACAATTGTTTGATAACCAAAAAATAGCGACTGTGAGAAATTTTAAAATTAAGTTTATATTTATAGTGTCCTAATCATGTGGTCAAAGTAAACGTTTGAATAATGACCAACACAACAATTTTCATATAATTATACATACATATATGACCTATACATACAACAATCCAACATGGCGACCTTTCGAAATATTCAGACGGTTCTCAAAATCTACGAATCGATTACTGCAATCAAACTTAAATTTTCTATGCTGATAGAGTCTATTATCTTAGGTTTACCAATGGAACATTCAATAACCTGGTGAGCACTAAACCAACATGGCGGCGACGTGAAATTTAAATATTTAAATGGCTCCTTCTCGCGACTTTTCGTCCGAACGCTGTGAAACGTGGCACGGTAGATCTTCATGCAAGCTTTAACTTAATATACTGAAGTCTAACTTAACGGAATTTTATGAGAACTTCAAAATGGCGGCTGTGCAATTTTTAAAAATCTGGTTTTTATATCTCGTGTCCTAAATAAGACCATGAAAATAGGCTTTTTAATTCTTCACTTAAATATTTTGTTTACTGTTGACTTAGTAATTGAAATTATTTAGTCGGTCAACACGATTGTACCCAATTGTAATTGGTGTTTACCTAAAGCTGAAAGAAATTCACATAATACTGTATTAAAAATAAACTCACTTGAATTGCCAGTTTTGATCGCCAAGCGATCATCATCATCATATCCTTTACATTTAGGCCGTTACATCAATAATGATTTTAATGGTTTCTTTTTAAAACTGTTTACCCTGCTAATACTCAATGAAGGAGCAAACCAGGCATACAAAATATTGAGTATTAGCAGGTGTAAAAGACATTTAAAAGACAACCATCAAGACGAACCTAATACGTAAACCAAGCATTATCCAAATATGGTTAATGGTTGAGCCTCATACGTTAAATCTATGTCTAGAAGTATGTGGATGATATACGTATTTAGTTACAACAGTTATTATAAACTTGCGCAACTTGTCAAGATTTGTTAGTTATATGTGATTTTTTGTTAAGGAATTGTTAGTGGATATTGATCTTTATGTTCGACCCTGACTATCATATGTCAGAAAACTGTACTATAATGAGACTCATTATAACACTATTTTTCATTATGAAATAGTTTCTCCCACCAATCAGAGCTCAAGAAACAGTTGTTTGACCAATTAGATAATTAGATGCGCTGAGTTCCACAGCCTTCTGATTTAAATTTCACTGTCTGGCCTAGTGTCATAGTAGGGTAATCGAGGAGGTCATGGTCAAATACAAGGCATTCTCTGCGTCTCATGCGCTCTGTTCAGTACTTAAAACTGGCGAAATCTCGACAGATATTTATGAATATTTATGTTCGAACATAAAATAGTTATAATAATTATCGTCGAACATAAACAGTCGTATGCAACTCGCCTATAATGGTAATTAAGACACTCTTATGGAAATTATAAAACTCCCATACGCTCGTTTTATAAACATACTCGTGTCATAATTATTGCCATTATAGGCTCGTTGCATAATGTACTATTAGGTTTGCTTGCTTATTGTGATACCTGTGATTGTTAGGTTGGAATGGAATATGAACTTAGCTTATTGTTTGAGCGATGTGTGATCCTCTTCCAGTGTTCAGTGTAGCCACTGGAAGTCACAAAATGGTACCAATTGCAATAGGCAGCATTCTCCTAAAATCAACCTAAAATTGGCGAGTGATTGTCCAAACGACTATCTCCTTCTTTCCTAGCGTTTATCCCAGTACGGGGTCCGCTGCTCTACTACATCTTATCCACTTCTTCCTGTCGTTGACATCTGCAGGTTGTAAGCCAACTTCGAGCATGTCTCTCTTAATGTTGTCGATCCAACGCTTCGCAGGTCGTCCACGTGGTCGCAGTCCACATGGGTCCATTTTGACAGCTATTTTTGGCGACAGAGTCGTCCGGCATTCTCATAACATGACCATTCCAAAGGAGACGAGCTTCCCTCAAGTTCTCCGTAATTGGTGTGACACCTAATTGTTGTCGAACATCTGCATTTCCAACATGGTCATATCTAATCAGTCAAAGTGTCGAATGGAGCATCTCCATCTCCATCGTGTGCATAGCCTGTTCATGTTTTCTTGTCATTGGGCGGGATTCTGCCCCATAAATTGCTGCCGGACGTACAACTGTTTTATAAACTTTTGCCTTTAGATACTTAGGCATTTTTTTTGTCGCAGAGGACACCAGTGACCTGTTTCCATTTGAGCCAGGCCGCATTTACCCTCGCCCGAGTATCTAAAGTGACATCCCCATTTGACGTGATAACCGATCCTAGATATTTAAAGTAATTTGTCTTGGGCAGATCTTGATTGCAGATTTGGACAGTGCCATCGGATTGCGGGCCATATTCAAGGTATTCTGTCTTCTGGATGTTAAGGCGCAGTCCATAGGCAGCCAGCCTTTCCATCCATATTTGGGCTTGATGTTGGAGTTACAGGCGTGTTTCTTGTACAAGTAAAATATCGTCAGCGAAAATAGTCACAATGTTCTGGATTGTCAGTGAATGTACGTCGGGAGGACTAATGTACCCAGGAATGTAAGTGATCACCTGAACTTGTATTTCTCTCCCCCTCGCTTCCAATTTTACAACCCAGCAGCCCTCCTTACAACTCGCTCTTCCTGTAAGTTGTGAAGCCTCCCACGTGAGACAGACTCACATGATCATAAATTATGTATCACACTGTATACGCCCCTCTTATCACCCCACCAAAACCCCCGGCATGTCTGAGGTGATTGACAACCTACTTACTCATGAGCCCTGGTCTTAATGAGTTTCTATGGAACTAATGATGAAAGTTTATTTCTACGAAATATACCGTACTTCTATTCTCCTCCCATGTGTCACACGTTCGATATTGTTAAAATACTTGAATCAATAGTTAGAAGATTGCATCATCAGTAAAGATTAGAAATGATCAGGGTATTTGAAAATAAATCACAGAAATTGTAAAATAACATTCTCTTTTGAACAGAAAGTTGATTTCTACCCTTTTATTCAGGGTGGTCGGGATATAACGAGGCAGCCAGTAACATATTATAGAAATAAGATTGACACGTTACTCGAGTTCTTACAAACTTTTGTAATATAAATATTGTAGTCTATATGTGCATAAGTGTAATGCCAAACAACGACCCTTATCTAAGCCTAAGTGAGTAGGAATTGATGGTGATCGCTTGACGATTGAAACATGTCATCCAATTAAGTAACACCCCCTCCCCTTTTTAGCCTACTTTCGATTTTTGCAAAAAAAAAAAAAAGTAAACTTATGAGATCTACACAGGGCCAACATCGTGTGTCTGTGTGTGTGTGAGTATGTGTGTGTGAGAGTGTGTATATCTGTTCCCCCTATCAATTCAAACACGACGTAACCGATTTGAACGAAATTTGGTACAGAGGTAGCACTAGCAAAGGAAACCTCAGTGTAATGTTTTATAACGCCACCATCTTTACCAACACTGAACGGCGGCCACCCAAACGTTCAAACCGTAAAATCAAATTACGACTAAACTACTCATCCGATCTCTACCAAATTTTGTAACAACACACTTTCGTATAGAGCGCGTCTTGCGCCCAAACTACAAGGTCATCAGTTGTACTATCTCAAGATGGCGGCTGTGTGAATTATGCAAGCGTTATAATCTATAACATACAAACCACCTGTTCCAAATATCAAACCGAGAATGGTTTAAACTGTCCTAAAGGACGTGGCCCGTTCGATTAAGTTCATATTATAATATTACACGGTAGCAGTGACAATAAGCTGAGCCGTCTCAGTTACAAGACAAGAAGGCAGCTCATATTATCTTGTGCCTGACCTAGGCAGGAAGGATGGAAGCTTTTAGATTTACGTGACCGTTAATCATGCGATCATGAGTCACGGGACCTCCTTTTTGCGTGGAATCTGAACCACAGGACATGGCATTTCACTTGGAAAATCTCACATTCATTGACCGGGAATCGAACCTGGTCTACCTTGGTGAAAGGCCAGCGACTTGACCACTGTGCCACCAGCTTTACAGTAGTATAACTGCCTAAAATATTTTTTCTTGCAATGAACGATTTCATTAGCGTTTTCTGCCGTCTTTAGAAACCATTTGATACTAAATTTGTATTATCTTTTCAGTACATTCGTGAAAGGATATCAATCTACTGAAATATGGTTTAGCGAGCAAAACATAGCCACCGTTTTGAGCTAACGGGATGGCACGGCCAACACCACTTAGAGAGAAGGCCATGCAATACGGTTTGAATATACGAGTGACGTGTGTGGTCATGGAGACACAGGAATAATATTCGTGTTTATGGCGTGGTTTCCGCGTTATGTGTTTAGTGTTTACGGTCCGGGAGTGATTTTCTCGGAATTCCTATTCTCTTATACTTCATGGTTATCAGTGCAGTGTTACGTTATGCCTAATATGTGCAGTGTGACAAATTGTTTAAGGCAATTAAGCCATGGGACCTTTTCCTTATTATGAAGTGAATAATTCTAAATCGGTACCAGCTATACAACCGCAATATATTCCTACAAATCATTCCAAGGTATGTTTAAACCGAGACTGATTAAAGATTAGTAAACAGATAGTCAGGCTAGCCCCTCTGTTCGTGAAAATTCATTTAGTGGAAAAATTCAGAATTGTCTAACTTAAATGATGTGCTACCGTACAGGTTATGTTGTTAGGCCGTAGCAGGTTCTGATTAATCCGTTTTTCTATTCCACTAATCTCATTCATTACATTTATTATTGGGGCGCGGGAAGAGGGGTGTGTGAATCAGGTTTGAGATTGAATAAATTTAGAATAAATAGAGTAACTAATGTAGTACAATGTGATAAAATTATTGTATCGTCATGTTCGAATGAAATTCCTAGGAGCAGTTCCTTCTCGGTTCCACAACTACCCAGAGTATTTAACTGGCACTGCAATATTGTCTGCCGAGAAGATCCAGATGATAGGAGGTGTAGGATTGAAAATGAAAGTTTATCATAGGCTCTTGCTGAATGTATGCAGACATTGGCGAAGAATCTAGAAGCAGTTTTATTTAGCAACTTTCAGGAACTGAAGGTGAAGTTAAACAGTGCGTGTCTTCATCCTGAGGGGAATTACATTAAAGAGGAATCGTGCAGCCTAGCCTATATATTTTATTTTAATTGACACTTGAATGAACGCTTGCGTTGCTGCATTTAGATAACAGAAGGTTTGAGTGCCTCCTTGTATGTATAAGATACAGAAGTGAAACGTTGTAATAACATATCTTTACAGAGACAGTTAGGTGCAATGCTAGAAATTGAGGAACTTATAAGGAATGCCCATTCAGTGCATGCACAAGAGCATCAAAGTGTTGAGGATACTGTACCTGCTATACATGAATCAACAAGTTTGTTCTTTGGTAAATGTTCTGATGTCTCTTTAAGACTGCTGCTCTGTTCCATTTCAGTAGGTAGTCTTTTCTGTGCCCAAGATCGCTGGTTCAAACACGGCTGAAGTTGTCGGATTTTTAAGAGCGTTAACAATCCCTCAGTAAGCCTTCCTTTGGAGGGGAAGTAAAGCCGGCGGGCCCATTTCATAGACTTATGGCATGCAAATGAACCTTCCACTAACTAGAATTGTGTGAAGCTGAATTTGTATGTTAGATCTGATTATCGTTCTATTAAGTTCCAATTTTCGCCGCCAGAAGCCAGTGGCATTTAGGAGCCAAGTGCATAGCTAGGTGTCGTTGACGGTAGCATTTGGTAGCAAAAATATTAACTACTTGAAATTGATCGTCGGCAGTCCTTACCTGAATTACAGATAACACACACTAATACAACCATCACAATCAACACCTGTTAGCAGACAGATTCTACACACACCCAAGGTACACGGGGCTACATGACCACGTTGTCGCTGCCCCTAAACTGAGGAACCAATCAACCAACCTCTTCTGTCATAGGCATTATTATTATTACCAGCCTGGTTTCTTATCACGGAGGAAAACTTTCTGCGTCTAATTGTTGTTGTTGTTGTTTCGTGAGTGTGTTAGGTCATCACTGTCATCAGCCATGTGTACTCGGATACGGGTAGAATTTGTGTGTGTATTGTCTGTGGTAGTGTTTGTATTGTGATGCTAGAATTGGGAAGGAAGTGACCATCGTCTTCTGTTAGGAACAATCCCAGCATATACCTGGAGGGAATTTGAATTTGAATTTGAATTTGAATTTATTGTTTCTCTTATACAGGCCACTGAGGCTACAAAGCCTCTTTATGCAGCTCTCTTCATTCAGAGGGCGGTTATATACAATAGAATAAATGAAGAAAGAAAAGAAAAACTTAACCTATACATACAGTTGACAATAATAAATGAAGAAAGAAAAGAAAAACTTAACCTATACATACAGTTGACAATAGAAGTTCTTGTTATTACATCCGTTCACCTTGAACATGATAATTGTATAGCTGATAGATGACAATGAAGGGAGTGTTTTATCGCTCTGATAGGAAGTCCTGAATACTGGTGCAATTTATATTTATTCCAGAGAATACTAGCTGAAATACGGAATGAACCTTTGCATTTTTCGGTTCTGTGATGAGGTATCTGGAGCATTTGTGCAGTGTGTCTATTCGCACGGTTATGCACTGATTGCATGGGAGTTAGTGTGCAGTAAATATAAGACGGAATTTTGAATTTTAGAATTTTTATCACAGTCAGAGCCATGGCATACTGTCTTCGTTCCTTTAACTTTAGCCATCCAATCTGGACGTAAAATGGAGTTATATGAGACTCTCTTGGTACATTGAGTACAAACCGCACGCAAGCATTTTGCATTCTTTGCAATTTTGTATTGAGGACCTCTCCCATATCATGGTAAATTATAGATCCATAGTCAAATATTGGTAATATCAAACTCTGTATCAGTATCTTTCGTACATTTTGGGGCAAATAGAAGCAAGTTCGCCTAATTTGATATAATGACGATGCAACCCTTTTCAGAATCATGTTTGTGTGATCCTGCCACGATAATCGAGAGTCAAAAATAACTCCCAGATTTCTTACTGCTGACTGGTACGGAACTGTTTGGGATGCAAGCTGTAAAGGTGGTACTGGGTCAGGTAGGGAACTGAGTAATTTGGTATAGCCGATGATGATCGGTTGCGTTTTTTCGAAGTTAAGTATTAGATTATGATCGAGTGCGTACTGAGATAGGCTTTGAATGTCACTGTTAATTAGAGCTACCTTCAAATGAATGGATTTCAGATCCGTGTGTAGATATAGCTGAAGGTCATCTGCGTACATATGATGTTGACAGAATTTAAGGACAGATGGAAGGTCATTTATATACACGGAGAACAGGAGTGGACCAAGGACCGAACCCTGCGGCACACCTGTTGTTACTTCACACCATTCTGAAACATTGTCATCTGCTAGGACTACTCTCTGACATCTGCCTGTTAGGTAAGACCTAAACCAGTTCGTTACTGACTTTGAAAGGCCTAGATTTCTTAATTTAACTAGTAGGATCTCATGGTGAACTCTGTCAAAAGCTTTGCTGAAATCGAATAGAGATAATATAGTTATTTCCTTCCGATCCATTGCAAGACGAATGTCGTCTGTGACTTTAATAAGGGCTGTCAGAGTACTATGTTTTGATTTATATCCAGATTGGTTCGGGTTTAGGATATTGTTGGAATTTATATATTCATAAAACTGATCAAAAACAATCCGTTCCAACGCTTTCCCAATTGCACACAATATACTTATTGGTCTAAAGTCACTACAGTTTAAGGCATTCGTGAATTTTGGTATTGCTTTGATGTTGGCTTTTTTCCATTGTGTCGGATAAATACCCATTTGCAGGCTATAGTTAAATATATGCAATAAAACTGGCATGAGAAGGTCCATATTCCTTTTCAATAGCGTAATAGATATATGATCTGGTCCTATGGCTTTTGAAGTTATCCTAAATATGGCTAAATGAATGTCCTCTGGATATATATAGCCAAAATGAAATTCTTCCCGTCGGTCAGTAAATTTTTCCCTGTAGTTAGCAACAGTTGACAAAACTCTATTGCTGTCTACAACGGTTGATACGTTTAAATAATGCTTATTAAGCTCATCAGCGCTCATTGTTGGGTTATTGCTTTTGTGTCTGGAGTTTCCAACACCGAGAGTTTTTATAGCTCTCCACAAAGCCGAAGAGTTTTTAGCTGAATTAATTAGCGAATGAGTGTAACGTATCTTTGTATTACGAATAACTTGCTGGGTTCTGTTGCGTAAGCTTTTGTATTCTACAATGTCCTCGGGTTTCTGTGTTCTGTTGCACTTCTTTCTGGCTCTATTTCGAGATCTTATTAGATCTTTTATTTCTGTGTTGATCCAGGCAGCTGGTGCGTGCCTCACGTTAGCTGAGCGCACTGGGGCATGGCGATCATATAAATCAATTAAAAATGTGTTGAATGTTTCGACCTTCTCATCTATAGTTTGCTGCTCGAGAACAGTGTGCCATGGAACTGAGATGGCATCAGCCTTAAACCTTTCATAATTAAACCTGCTGAAGTCTCGAAAAGTTCGAATACTGGGCTTATATTTTGGAGTTGACAGGGTATATACTGCGTATAAGAGATCATGTGCTGAGAAGCCAGAAGCAGCTGTTTGGCCAAACTCAATCACGTGCTCATTGCAGTTGGATGCTATTAGATCCAGAGTAGAAGAGGAGGTTGCAGCGTGATGTGTATCTTGATACGGGAGCCACGACAGATTGCAAGTATTTAGAGTTTCTACTATGTTCTTCGTTTCAAATGTAGCCGACCCAAAATGGGCATTGAAATCACCGGCTAATATTACATATTTATAACTAAAAATGTGTGAAAGCATGTCATTTAATAGTAGTTCCATAAAACCGACTTTGGGTGCTCTATAAACACAAATAAATAATACTTTAGTATATTTCAGGCAAATCTCTACGAAGAGGTACTCAGGTCTGAAATTCTCATTATTTGGGGATTTGCAGATAACCCGGCACTTAATGTGCTGTCGAACATACACTGGTACTCCACCCCCTTCTCTACGTTGTCTGTCATTGCGGTAGATATTATATCCTGGCAAGGTTACAGATGAATCAGTAATGGACTTGTTGAACCATGTTTCACTAACAGCGATTACATCAATACCGGAGTTAACAAATGTGTATTCAAATTCTGCGAAATGTTCTAGCATTTTAAGTGACTGCGTGTTCAGGTGAGTTACTTTAAAATCATTGGGTAATCTATCAGCTATATCACAAAGATAAGCATGCGTATCATACTCATTGGTACTAATATCCATGCAAAAGATAATTGAAAGTTATCGTAAAATTGTTAAACAAGAAATATCAAAAATTACAAAATCTAAAACTTAAGCTATTTTCTAAATATTAATCAATAATATCGGCTTGTATTTTGGCTATACACTGTAGTTCAAGTTCCACCAGTAACCATATTACATGTCTGTGCTTACACTTGTAACTTTGATCAGTTGAGCCCCCTCACACTGGCACGTATAAGGGTCCTTTACGTACGAGGAGCGGGAAACTTTTTCTTCAAAAAGTCCAATTCTCGGAGTGTTTTCACACGATGCCTCGTGTCATCAATGCGGATCAGAACAACGCCATCTGCAGTCCAGACACCGTGTAACCCAAAGTGGCTTACTGCTTGTTTTACAATATCAGTCCGGGTTTTCGTCAGATCTTCTCTTACAGTTATGCCGGTATTCCTTAAGTATTTCTTCGACCTGAAGAGTGCTGCTCGATCTGCATAGGACACGAACCGCACTATTATTGGCCGCTTCTTTCCAGCATCCCGGAGTCCTACACGATGAGATCGGTCTATTCTTTGGGGATCGAGTGTTACATTCAACTTGGCAGCAACATCCATTACACACCTGTTGGTGTCCTCACCTGGAGTTTCAGGAATACCAAAAATTCTCAAGTTATTTCGACGCTGGTACTGCTCAAGTTCGTCAGTGCGGTCATTCAGTTGCAGCTCAAGTTGATTTATAGTGTCGTCTCGCCTGGCAAGTTCCTGTCTGAGTTCATTGATGACCTGGGTGTTAAAATCTATTGTTTCTTTTAGTTTATCAATCACCTTATTAGCTACTCGATCCACGAGCTCCTCGATTAGGTTCGTATTACTCAGCAGGCTTAAAATGTCAGCTGAGTCTCGGCGCACATCCTGCGTAGCTTGGTTGTGGTCCGCTGATGAAAAAGTAGTGCCACTGTCCTTCCAGTTCCTTTTTGAGCCGTCAGCTTCGCTAGCATTGCGACAACCGCCACCCTGACTGCGATCCACGGTCTTCAATTGTTCTCCCGAGCTGCTACCTGCTCCGTTCCTCTCTAGGGCGCTAGGGTCGTCTGCTTTCACTTGCTTGCGCTGTCCACCCTTCGTTTGTTCACGAACTCCGCGCTCCCCACTGCGGTCAACTGCCTTCTTTTGTTTGTCTTTTCCCGTCATTTTGTAGTTTTCAACTCTAACCTCTCACACACTTTAATACTTGTTTATCAAAATAACAGCAATATTTCAACTTACTGCGTTTATCACCGAACGTTCTGCTGTTGATTTACTTCTCACTGATCACTCTTTCAATGCACTGCTTTTACTTTGTCACCTTCTAAAAGCAATTCTGGCTAGGAACTATCACTCACGTTTATACCGCCATATGGTTGCGCGGAGAATCGAACCCACTTCTTCTCAGTTCAGTATGGCTGAGTGAATTTAGTCTCAAACCTGAAATCAGAATTACATTTCCCGAGAGAGGTGGGAACGAAACCTGGACCGTTGGGACAGATGATTGACTATAGATACGGTATTAATTTGTGTTTTAACTGTTACAGATTAATTGGTTATTTGAGTATGTGTCTTTTTTGTAGTCGACATTTCACATTAAAATGTGGTGAATATCTTTCAAAGTTTTTGATTGAATACTTCTATATATCGCATTTATTACTGAGACAACAGTGTCTTCGGTCAAGTTCAAACTCGCAAGGTTCGAAATGCATACTTATAGAGTATGATCGAAAACGTCGATTTATTTGTGTAATGTACTGAGCCAGTATTTAGCTGAATACTTGAACCCAGATACGACAGCGAGACGTATTTTGAAATTATTGTTTGGCATTAATTTGACTGCAGGCTGGAGGAGCTATACTCTCATCTTTCACTTAGGAGATAGATAGGCAATCCCGCCATGCTCTTGATCACGTGGACAGGACATGCGCACTAACTTATTCCTGCAACTGTCTGATGCATGTATAAAATGATAATCGACAGAGTTCGATTGTTAACCTCGATTCAGGAGAGATGCATCATGGGTAGACTGCCAGCTGGAGCGTCTACGAGCAGTTCTGATATGACACACACTTGAGTTTTGTGACACACGCAGTGAACATGCTATCGCCTCAGTAAGAAAGTTTCGTTAATCACGCAGTCATACGAGTGTACTCTACTCGCGGCGCGGAGCGAACGGGCGGATTGCTACATAGCAATATGCGGCTGTTCGTACTTCTGGCGTGTTTGGCATAACCCAGAGAGTAGATATACGCGAGTGAGCTTAGTTATTGCATGGACTTGTCAGTACAAACTTCACGATGAGGAAATCTACTACATATATGGTTGAAATGCAGGAAAGCATTAGTATTATCAAGAACAATACGACTGGCCTTTATAGTGAGAATATAGCTGCTGCAGCAATGTTGGGCTAAGCAGATCGTACAGGAATGTAATGCAGAGGCAGGATTGATCATTTGGAGTGACAACCTTATAAATACTACAATGAAGAAAAAGAAACGATGGGAAGCGTTCGTTCTAATCCAGTGGTTTTGAAGTACCGGAGAATGTAGAAACAACTCCAAATGAACGAAACTACTTTACTGATAACGTCGAGGGAGCCTTGTACAAGTAAAATGTAGGAACTCCGTTTCGTAGACAGTGGTTTTCGAGTTAGGAGGAAGTTGGTTCGACGACTTACAGCTCCAGCCATGGACTACTCAGGGATGAGGGTTCAGTTCCTGAAAGGAATGTATATTCCTTTACTTCCTTCAATCTCAACCAGAACATCGTCCAAGGTAGCTGGAAAACTTTTCTTTCTTGTAGACAGTAGACTTTGTCACTTTTAGTTCGATACTTTTCACCAATATTTTATTAAATAGTATGAAATTCATTCGAAGACTAGATTTGGTTCCTTTTATCATTTCTGTCGGAGAGTGTAATTTATTGTGTAGTTAACAGTAAACGTAATGCTATTTAAAGCATTACTTGTTGTTGTTTTTTTTTTGAAAATTTTGGAAATAAAACCAAGCATTGAATTTTGTTGGGAAGATATCTGCAGCATAATTAGGACCAAGACGACGATATCTTTGTATAAGAATAGCAATTAGGAAGAAGATGGCCACACACACGTGCACTTGAACTATTCCAAAAATATTTCTGTGATATTCTTCGTTTGGACTTATGACATTCTAGTAGAAATTCTTTCTTTCAGAAATGATAGTTCATTTTCATCATTATTTTCCATGGGTATGGAATTATAGAAATCGTCCAGTGAGAACAATTGTGAATTGATTATCAAGGCATTTGTAGCCTACTTTCATATTTCTATTGATTAGAGATTTTTTTAACTGAAACTTTAGTTCGTTCAGTCTTCAGCTTGTGTTATTTTGACTCGTTTTTGGTAGGCTCATGGCTAGATCATCGTTTGATTTAATGGTTTGCGTGAATCTATTGATATGATAATAGACTCCCTTCCATGGTGTAAGTCTCACGTGTTTTCTTCTGAGTAGTTGAGCCATTTTTTCGAGTTTGGAAAGGCGAAACTGAACCGACTATTTTACTAGTGTCTATCTACGATTTCTTTTATATATAAATTATTATGGAAATAATTATATATATATTGGAATAGTGAACTAAATTAACAGTTCAAACAAGTATAACAGAATTTGTCATAGACTTAAATGACGATAATTTATGGAAGTAGATAATACAATTTATCTAATAAATTGTTGCATCTTGTTTAGTGACGTTGGGAAAGAGGTACTCTGTGACACTTCTATATTCGTCTACGATAAGGCATGATATTTTCAGAGTAATTTTTGAAAGGTTTTAAGTTTAATTAGGTTTGGGAAAAATTCTTGACAGCTTTGGAAAGCTGAATTATTGTATTGCAATTTAATGAATACGAATTTATTGTGTTAAGGAAGCGAATATTTGACATCATTGGATGGTCAACATTAATATTGTATAATGTACTCGAAGTCTTATGTGAAGACATTAACGTAGTCATTTCGTTTTGTAAGAGTGAAATTAGCTTTTGAGCTATCACCAATTTGGATAGGAAGTTGTAGTAAACGTGAATTGGAATCACGAATGGTTCTCTTAAATGATAGTATTAATTCAAGTAACCCTACGTCTTTATTCTTGCCTATTAAGATTTGCCGGAGATGAATTGCTTATATCATGACACACATATTTAAGTGACACAGCCACTTCTCGAATAACTTTAATTAATTCATGCAATATAATACATTTGATATTTCAGTGATTTTAGCAAAAATTTACTGCATTCATTGAAGCATCTAGATAGTTAATAAACTATTTTCATAACTTGTAACACTATTCGATTATCTTAATTGATTGTTGAATGCAACAAATTAAGAGAATTATAACCTTGAGATATACTTGTAAAATTAAATGGAAATGGGCAGCGATAATAACAAAATCCTAACTAAGGATATAATCTGTATATAAAATGTAAGATATGTATAAATTTTTAATAAGGGTATTTTTTATTTATTTATCGTATGGCTTTTAGTGCCGGGAGTGTCCGAGGACATGTTCGGCTCGCCTGAGTCTGTAGCTGCTTCAAGCGGACACCCTAAAGGGCGAGCTACAAGTTCCGTTCAATTTCAAGTAGTTCCAACTTTCGCCACCAGATATCAATGATACCTAGTGGTGAAGGTTGGAACTTTGATAGAGCGTTCTGACGAAATCTAACCTAACAAATTTTGCTTTACACAAGTTTAGTCTGTGAAAGGATCTTTAACATGCCATAAATCTATGACATGGGACCGCCGGCTTTACTTCCCCTCCGAAGGAAGGCATACTGAAGGATTTTTAACGCTCTTAAAAAATCCGACGACTTCGGCCGGGTTTGAACCCGCTATCTTGGGCATAGCAGTTCAGCATGCTACCGACTACGCCACCGAAGCCGCTAATAAGGGTATAACATCAGTGCATGATTTAGTATTGTATTTTTCTTGTAATTTGTTCAATGGATGAGATATTTAAACACTGCGATTTAGAGCAGTAAGATGGGGCCTTATTATAGGCGTTTATTAAAACTATTTTCGTCATCTATATATATAAAGCACAAAGTTTGTCTGTCTGTCTGTCTGTCTGTCTGTCTGTTATGTATACAAATCTACACCGTTTCACCGATCTGAACCAAAATTTGTATACTTACCCTTTGGAACCCTGCGGGTAACCCTGTCAACATTAAATTTCGGACAGACCACCCCATGCCCTGCATTTAGGCCCTTTTGCACAAATCTACACCGTTTCACCGATCTGAACCAAAAGTTGTATATTTAACCTTTGGAACCCTGCGAGTAACACTGTCCACTTGAAATTTCGGACAGACCACCCCATTCCCTGCATTTAGGCCCTTTGGTCCAAATCCACACCGTTTCACCGATCTCAACCAAAATTTGTATATTTACCCTTTGGAACCCTGCGAGTAACACTGACCACTTAAAATTTCGGACAGACCACCCCATTCCCTGCATTTAGGCCCTTTGGTCCAAATCTACACCGTTTCACCGATCAGAACCAAAATTCGTATTCTTACCCTTTGGTGCCCTGCGAGTAACACTGTCTGCTTGAAATTGCGGACAGATCACTCCATTCCCTGCATTTAGGCCCTTTGGCCCAAATCTACACCGTTCCACCGATCTCAACCAAAATTTGTATATTTACCCTATGGAACACTGCGACTAACACTGTCTGCTTGAAATTTCGGACAGACCACGCCATTTCCTGCATTTAGGCCCTTTTTGCTCAAATCTACACCGTTCCACCGATCTGAACCAAAATGTGTATACTTACCCTTTGGAACCCTGCGAGTAACACTGTCTGCTTGAAATTGCGGACAGACCACTCCATTCCATGCATTTAGGCCCTTTGGCCCAAATCCACACCGTTCCACCGATCTCAACCAAAATTTGTATATTTACCCTTTGGAACACTGCGAGTAACACTGTCCACTTAAAATTTCGGACAGACCACCCCATTCCCTGCATTTAGGCACTTTGGCACAAATCCACACCGTTTCACCGATCAGAACCAATATTCGGAAACTTACCCTTCGGTACCCAGCGAGTAACACTGTCTGCTTGAAATTGCGGACAGACCACTCCATTCCCTGCATTTAGGCCCTTTGTCCCAAATCTACACCGTTTCACCGATCTCAACCAAAATTTGTATATTTACCCTTTGGAATACTGCGACTAACACTGTCTGCTTGAAATTGCGGCGAGGCCACTCCATCCCTTGCATTTAGGCTGTTTGGCAAAAATCTACACCGTTTCACCGATCTGACCCCAATTTTATTTACTTACCCGTAGAACCCGACAAGTAACACTGTTCACTTTAAATTTCGGACAGACCACACTATTCCCTGATTTTTTGCCCTTTGGCAGAAAACTACACCGTTTCACCGATCTCAACCAGATTTTACGTAATTACCCTTTGGAACTCGACGAGTAACACTGTCCACTCGAAATTTCGGACAGACCACTCCATTCCACGCATTTAGGCCCTTTGGCACAAATCTACATCGTTCACAGATCGAAAACAAAATGTGTTTACTTACCCTTTGGAACCCGATGAGTAACACTGTCCACTTTAAAATTTGGACAGGCCACTCCATTCCCTGCATTTTGGCCCTTGGCACAAAACTACACCGTTTCACCTATCTCAACCAGATTTTACATAATTACCGTTTGGAACTCGACGAGTAACACTGTCCACTCGAAATTTCGGACAGACCACTCCATTTCCCGCATTAAGGCCCTTTGGTACAAATCTACATCGTTCACCGATCGAAAACAAAGTGTGTATACTTACCCTTTGGAACCCGATGCGTAACACTGTCCACTTGAAATTTCTGACATATCACTCCATTCCCTGCAAGTAGCTCAGGAATTCCTCGGGGTTGCCAGCTTCCTAACTCACCAGTCATGAGCCCTTGAGGGTGTACCAGAAGTGGTGGGTCTACACACACCCTGCCTCTTTGAGGGCCTTGAGCAGAAGACAGGAGATATTATGAAAAGGAAAAGAAGGCAGACCCCTCGAAGAATGAGGGTATCAGGAAAGATGAGACAAAGCCAATTAAGGCGGGAAATTGAAAGACTCCCTAGCCCTCGGATACCCTAATACAGTCTGGGTCGGAAGAGAACAAGAGTTGACCAAGGGAGGCCGACAGGAAAGAGAACTGAAATAAGCCCGGCACCAGGAAGTAGAAGCGATGCCAGACTCAGCTGGGGTTCCGTGGTCTCCAACCCACGTCCCACAAGTTGTGAGACCCGGGGGGGGGGGTCAGTTGTGAGAATAGCTTGCTGATTCATCGCGAGGTGACTTGAGAGTACTTTCCTTAGCCCGCCGTGTTATCTCCTGCTGTCTATGCTGATGCCAGCACAGGGCCGTTGCGAAACAGTGAGTGATTCCCGGTCAATCTGTATAGGACGGGAAACCCCGAACGTGTGTCATCATATTTCGTCATCATCTGCGATCATCTCAGGTTCGTGCAGCTTGAACCTATATTCTTTGTCTTTGCCGAGCAGTACGCTCTTTCACTAGACGCATCCAGTACAGGCCTAAGCCAGAAAATAAGGTTGAGACTTTGGAAGACAGCGAAGCTAGACACCTGAATTACCTATATCAGTTTTAAAATAACACCATGTTCGTTTAGTAGTCATTTTTTCATTACCTTATTATTATCATCATAAGTGCAAATGACCTAGATGTTACGCGCATCATACCAATAATCACCGCCGCATAAAGTCTTTCTCGACTGTGATTTTTAAAATATTTATTTTTGGTTGGTTGGTTCTTAAGTTTAGGGGCTGTGACAACGCGGTCATGTAGCCCCGTGTACTTTGGGTGTGTGTAGAATCTGTCTGATAACCGGTGTTAAATGTGATGACTGTATTAGTGTGTGTTATCTGTTTTTTAATTTAAGTACAAACTGCAACTTAGAATTCTTCAAATATTTCGTACTTTTGCCGCCAAGCGCCACCGTCAACGACTACTAGGCCAAGTTCGGAACTTAGCTACTAGACGCCACTGCAGTCGGCTCTTGGCAACGGACGTAGACATCTATGAGCGTTGTTTACCTATCCAATTTAGCTTCACACAGGTGTAATTAGTGGAAGGTTCTTTAACATGCCATAAATCTGACATGGGACCGCTGGCTTTACTTCCCCTCCGAAGAAAGGCATACTGACAGATTTTTAACGCTCTTAAAATATCCGACGGCTTCGGCTGGGTTTGAACCCGCTATCTTGGGCATAGAAGCTCAGCATGCTACCAAATACGCCACCGAAGCCACCATATAGTTATTTTTATTACAGTACATTGTGTACATTATACGTTGAAGTGTCAATTCAATACCGGTAGTAGTTTCCCTTATCATCCTGATCATAAGAGCAAATGACCTACAGTAGATGTTACGCCCATTACACCATTAATCACCACACACAATAAGTCTTCCTCGCCTGTGAATTTTGAAATATGTATTTCTATTACGGTAGTTTGTAAGTTTGATGTGTCAATTCAACAGTAGTTTTTATTATCATCCTTATCAAAAGGGCAAATGACCTAGATATTACTCCCTCATTGTCTTTGGGAGCAAATGTCTTAGATTTTAAGTCCATTATATTTCTAAGGAGACCTTAAAACATTATCATCATTCCACCGGGCGATGCCGGGTACTACTGCTAGTTTGATATAAAGAAGCTTTTCTTTATTTTTGTCGAGTTGACAGACATACACCATTTGCCAGTTAATAAACTGAATTTAATTTTAAAAAATCTTTGAACGACTGGTGTTTTCTATTAGAAAAGGGAGTGCGGTAGGAGGACCAGTGGGTGGTTTTTCCTTGAGTTTGCTTAAACTTAACGCCCGAGATACTTTCCTTTTATTTTAGAGTCTCTTCTTCGAGTTCTTTCAAGAGCTTCGTTTCATTGTAATATATATATACACCACTGATATCTTCGTACCGCATTCTTTAATATCGACGTATCCTGATCCCTGGTTGATCCTAGTTAGTAGGCTTTTAGGGGTTATTTCAGCCGGGAATTTCTAGAATCTACGATCCAGCTTTTCCATCGGATTTCAACAGGTAAGACCACGTGGATTACGGGTACAGTACCAATCGCATCAACGTCTGACCATGTTTTATTTATGGATCCGTTATTTATTTATTCGCGTCTGTAGAACGTAATTTTATAAGTAAACACTCAGTCTCGTTTCCTCACAGCTTGTTCATAGCTGGGTATCACGCTCGCTGATGGCCGGAAGACTATGACGTCATAAATCCTATTGCATGGCCTTCTCTCTCGGTGGCGTTGGCACGGCCCAGAACGTCACGACACGGTTAGCCTGAACTGTTAGTCACTGCTGCGGTGTATTATTCAAATATGAAATGAAAATATCCTACCCGTCACCTCCTTGAGGACAGTTTAAACCACCTTATGTACGAAAACTGGATTATGTTAGGCTGGGCCTTGTTGAATCGTAAGTTACGGTTAGGCTATAATACTTGCATGATTCATACGTCTGCTATCTTGAAACTATTTGGCTGATGACCTTGTGGTTTATACAAAAGATGCTTCCAAGATTAAGGTATTGTTGCTAAATTTGGTAGAGATCGGATGATTAGGTTAGTCGTAATTTGATTTAAGCTTAGAACATTTGGGAGGGCACCATTCTTTTTTCGTTATGATGGTGGCGTTATACAACATGACACTGAGTTGTCCTTTGCTAGTGCGATCTCTGTACTAAAGTTGGTTCAATTTGGTTTCGTTGTGTTTGAATTAATTGGGGGGATAGTTTTGCACACATACACTGCTGCGAGCTTCAAACGATTGGTCTGATGACCTTGTAGTTTGGTCAAAGCACGCTTCCTACCTGAAGGTATGTTGATGCAAAATTTGGTAGAGATCAGAGTATTAGATTCATCGTAATTTGATTTAAGCTTTGAACATTTTGGTGGCCACCATTACGTTTCCTCCAAGATGGCGGCGATTTAAAACACGACACTCAGGTGTCCTTTGCTAGTGCTACCTGTGTATCAAATTTCGTTCAATACAGTTTCGTCGCGTTTGAATCGATTGGGGGGACAGATATACACACTCACACACTCACTCACACACAGACAGACTGACAACGTTTGGCCCTTGTAGATCTCATAAGTCTAGTTTAATTTTTTGCAAAAGTAGGAAGTAGGCTAAAAAGCGCAAAGATTAGAAACTTAATTGTAAACATTGAAATACTCAAAATATCGAAATAGTACGTGAACTGTTAAATAATAAATTACCTATAACTATGCTAAAATAAACAATAATACCCTAAGAACATAATTAAAGAAGTATTAAAGGTAAATCCTTCACAAGGTTGGCGTTGAATGATTCCCGCAGCTTGGTTGCTGCGGAAGAATGTTTTTAAGTGAAAACGGCGAACTTTCCTCCCTTGCCAATGGTAATAATTGTTAGGACATGTACGACTGCTACAACTACTTCAAAATAATATTGAGCACGTCAACGACGTTTACGACTGCTGGTTAAAAATAAGTACTGCAAGTACTGCCAACAATTTATAATCGAGAGGACGATTTACTTCCTCTCATGACTCCGCCCCCTAGACCCTCGCACTTCTAACTTCCCAGGTTCTTTACGTCCTCCCCCGACTAATGGAGAACAAGTGCCGGAGCGCAATGTAACAAAGTGTGTAAGGAAGACAGGGAGGTTTCCGCCCTTGTACGGTTCACTTGTTACCGGGAGTAATCGCCAGAGTCGGAGGTTAAAAGAAAGGAAAACCATATGTCTTGCCGAACTTCTTTGAGAACAAGGAGAAATACACTGCAAAGTGCTTCCCACTGTTCGCGGCACTCCCAAAAAAGGTTAAGTCTATCTACTCCTTAATAGTCTAGTTGATATGGTATTGCAGATTAAATTTAATGCACTTTTTAAGAGTCAGATAGTTTTTATGGTCAGATGCCCCTCCTGGTGCCAACCTTATCAGAGGGAATATTGAGAGATGACATTTAGAATCAAGGAAACCGGGGGAAAATTATGAAGGAAGCAGCCATGGTCAATGAGATAGTATCAACATGGCAGTTGACAACACTGTTGAAAATGAGAATGACGGAAAAATTTCAAGAACAGCTGACTGTGGGGTTCGAACCCACTCATCTACCGAGTCATAAGTACATTTTGTGCGGCAAACAATTTATGTCAGTGCTGTACAGGAATCAGTCGCTCATTTTTAGGCTCACAATTAATTGTACCTCTATATCAGACGTTTGCAACCTTCTTCAGGCTGTGATCACCACCCTCATGGCATACCAGGTAACCGGGCTCCATTAAATCGAATATATTATCATTAGATTCATAATCATAATAATAATAATAATTAGGGCTCGGATTTTTAGGCAAATAAATATTTTTAATGTAAACACATATTTTAAGTATTTTTTCTATAAATACATAAATTCCTGCTTTTCACTTATTAGCACATAAACAGACTTAATATTTTTTAACAACAGATCTTTCACTTTATTGCATTTTTTTGGTGTGTTACTTCAACGGGGAAGAACCTGTGAGCGTGAGCTATCTAATCTTCATGCAGAGCGTTATTCTTAACTTGTCACCCCGTCCCACTCACTGTGGAAGCCAGAGATGTCCTTGTCCGTAGCCATATTGCACCATGTGCTAGAGCTACCTGGAACCAGTGTCACTCACATGCTGTTCATTTCTGGCACTGTGAAGTGCAAGGCAAGTAAAAACAACTAAGTTATCGTCTGTTGCAGAATTTAAAGATAATTTTACTTCTGATGGGGGCGTTCTGATCTGCCAACCATGTGGGAAAGTAATCAAGGCTGAACAGAGATCTCAAGTTACACAACACCTCAATGGCAAGAAACATATTACCGCAGTTTCGCACCTTCAGAATGTAACGTGTTTTTCGAGGGGATTTTACGCCACTGGCTTAAGTCAGTAGGAAGCCATTCTATATTTATTTACGCGGCAAATTGTTCAGCCAAGAGAAGTTTTCATGTTAATTTATTATTATTATTAACTTATTATTATTATTAAGGTATTTCTTTGGAGCATTTTTTATAAAATTATAAGTAATCAGATAGGTTTTCTATGTTATAGAAAACACTATCAAGCAAATTATTACGAACAACATTATCGTAAGAAAATTATATGATTACGGAATTTTACGGAGTTTTGTCAGTTAGAGTTTGTTGAGAGAGATGAGTCACGGGGAATTCGGCTACAGGCTTAATCTTGTCGAGTAGCATAACGCAAGCTGGGTTGCTGCTTGAAGAAAAGGCGAAATGACCTGGACCGGTAATCGACATCATCGCCGCGCCGAGTGTAATGACCCGGAGGTGGGGAAGTAGCGCGTGGTGGCTCAGCCAATCAGTGGAGACCGGGCGACTTGAAGACGGGTTCTGAGAGGGGAGGCGTGGAGTGCATATATGGTTTGCGCGCCGTGGAGGCAAGGCGACTATCTTTGTAAAACTTAACCAGTGTGGTTGTACGTGTGGTTGGTTCCGATATTCGGACCATAAGTTATCATATCTACAAGTATCTCATCAACTAACGAAGAAGATGACGACGACCAGGAGGCTGTGGGAAGCTCTCTACAACATCCAGTACGAGGGAAATGCTATGGCAATTTCCAGTGGTAAGCGCGAATGACTCAGAACTACGTAATCTCTTGTCTCTTTGTTTTATATGCAGTATTTCAGTAACTTCATAGCTTGGGAATAAGAGTAAAATCAGTAATTTATCCGAATCCGTTTTCACGTAATTTTCTAGCGGTAATATTCAAATCGCAACGCTCCAATTTAAATTCAAAACTTATTATTATTATTATGATTATTATTAATTTTGGCATACTTGTTTTATATAATAAATTCAATTCTTTTAACCATGCAATCTTTGCTTTCAGTAGGTAGCATTAGATATAGACCAATTCCTTCTCCTGATACAATTGTTTGTTGGGTTAATGATCAAATCATACCACGATCTGAGTGAAAAGATTCTTGAAGGTGTTCTACCACAGCTAGGTGTTGTTAAATATAAATTTAGATTTCAACATAGCGTTGAGGTCTTGGCGCCCATTAAAACAACATATCTTAGTCAGAGTAAATATTTCAAATTGCAAGTCAGAGCTAGTAAGAAACCATTACATTTGTCACGCAACAGTGAGGGCTAAAGAAGCCGTTTCACTTGTACGCTCAACGTGGAGCAAAGTAAACACGTTTCAAGAATAAGTGTTTCACGATAATCGTCGGTCAGTTGTGATGGACAACCTGAAGATGTATCTCGTTGAGTATTGTAAAGCTTCAACAGTCAGTGAGGTGTAGCTTAAATTGCATTCGTGAGTATTGAATATTGTTTATATTCACATTGAAAATCCACAGCCTGCTTCCAGTCTCCGACCGGGTCAGGAATGGAATGAATGAAGCCCCGTTCTAGCGACGAGGATATGGACTGTGCCGGCTGCCGAGGCCTGACGCACTCCTCTGGGGCAATGATTAAATGAATGACAGATGAAATGAAATGATAGTGGAGAGTGTTGCTGGAATGAGATTTTTGACAGGGAAAACCGGAGTACCCGGAGAAAAACCTGTCTGCCTCCGTTTTGTCCAGCACAGATCTCACATGGAGTGACCGGGATTTGAACCACGGACCCAGCGGTGAGAGGCCGGCGTGCTGCCGCCTAAGCCACGGAGGCTTCTGTTTATATTCACATTAATAAACTAAATTATTATTACATAATTTTTAACTTTATGTCACATATTTCAGGTATTTTTAATACATAAAGAATAAATATTTTCCCGATTTTTAGCACCTAAAAATCCGAGCCCTAATAATAATAATTGTTCAACAAGCATGCTCCTCTCTTTCCTTGGCCAATCTACAGTATCTTAACTGCGTTTGCAGCATGGCAAAGAAGTGGTGAAATAGCTAGGGATTCACCGCTCACCAGCCATGCTGCAAACGCAGATACATTTACGTGTGAACAGTCGAGTCGAATCAAGATATTTTGTGTTACTCATAAAACAGGGATGTCCAATTATTTTACTTTACCGTAGATAAACAAGAAGTTCCGTGACGAACTGAAGATCCTATTATTCTTAAAATTAAGATTCATGCCAATGATTAATCTACATGGACCAATCTAGAATAATGACGAAATGAAGTTGGTAATATTGAAATATACCTGGTATAATGTAGCCAAATAGAGCCCTACAGTTGGCCACCCCGGTAACTGAATTTATATTCTTAGTTCCATCTCTTAAGGTACAGAATACATAATTTGGTTGAAGTCCAATGGATAGCATGGACGTTACATGCAGTTAGACATTGGATCTATCAGCGCGAGTAAAATTATGTTGGCAACAATGTCATGCATGTGTTGGTCAGAAGTAATCTGAATTATTATTATTATTGTGCCAATTTTGGATGAAATCCATTTGTTAGTATAGACGTTACATGCATTTTAAAATTGGGCCTATCAGCAGGCTTAGAATCATGTTAGCAGCACTGACGTATATTAGTTAGTCCAAATTAATCTAGAATTGCAGGTACTATACGTCTGCAAAGGTTAGAGCTGTTGGCTTGCATACTTTGTGATATATTGATATTAGTGTAAACTAATAGACACAACAGTTATTAACAGTTGGCAGCCCTGGTTGCTCTTAAGAATACCCTTAGTCATATATGTTATGCACTACATAGCACATACGAAATTTGGTTGAAATTCAATTGATAGTATAGAAGTTATATGCATTTAAAAGTTGGAACTATCAACAGGCTTAGATAATTTTGGCAACACTGCTATGTATGGCTTCTTGGAAATTAAACTGAAATATTATTGTCTATATGGGTGCTAATTTTGGTGTAGCTCCGGTGCATACCTTCCAAGATATGCAACATGGAACTCAAATTCCAAGTGCGGTTTTTCAGCAGTTGGTAGAACTGATATCATTTTCAAATATGGGCTTGAGATATTCAGATATATATCTTGACTCATACCAAATTTGGTTTCGATTGCTGCAGCCGTTTAGGAGTTGATAGGGAGGGGACACACAGAAAGACAGACAGACACACATTTTCTCGGATCGATCTCTTAAGTCTACTTTTCCCTCATTTTTTGCAAAATGTGAAGAGTAGGCTAACAGTACTATTTCACAAAATGATAAAATATCTGAATGTCAAAACGTGTTATGTAAACACTATTATTCTGTATCGTGCAACAGAATTTGAAATGAAGAATGTATCTCAGGAAAGCTTTTGCTTGCGAGCACATTTTGGTTCGTCTGACGACAGCATCATATTTTATTGGTTGAGAACGCCTACTCAACACCTAAAAAGTGGTACAACTAAAACTGCCGATGCACCTGGAACCACTCACAATCACATTAATTAAAATTGAAGAATCTTTGGTGTTTTTCTTTTCCAATAGGTAAGACGTCCATGTTCTCTGTATCAGTCTCCTGAGATATCATTAATTCGTTTGTCTCAGGAGCTGAGATATACCTATCCCTCCTGTCAAAAAGTGGTAAAGGTAACGAAACAGTGGACATAGATAAGGTCAGAAGGTCACCTACTAACGAATTGCTGCAGTGCGTAAAGAAAGAGACTTGATGAGCCGGTGAGATTGTTTTGCGGGAAGCCGAACGCATAGTCGTTAGGACTCTCGTCTACCGTGCCATGGGTTGAACTATCTAATACCAGTGCGTAAGGTTGGAGCTTGATTGCAAGATATTCATGTCAGCCGATGTAGAGGCACATTCAGGTCCTCCGCAAGGCAACATGTCGGTACCATGTGGCATCTCTAGAACTCCAACAATTAAAAGAGACGTGGGTCGATATATAATGAAATGAAAATCCACAGCCTGCTTCCAGTCTCCGACCGGGTCAGGAATGGAATGAATGAAGCCCCCATCTAGCGGCGAGGATATGAACTGTGCCGGCTGCCGAGGCCTGACGCACTCCTCTGGGGCAATGATTAAATGAATGACAGATGAAATGAAATGATAGGGGAGAGTGTTGCTGGAATGAAATTTTGACAGGGAAAACCGGAGTACCCGGAGAAAAACCTGTCTGCCTCCGTTTTGTCCAGCACAGATCTCACATGGAGTGACCAGGATTTGAACCACGGACCCAGCGGTGAGAGGCCGGCGTGCTGCCGCCTAAGCCACGGAGGCTTACCTCGATATATAATCATTATTATTATTATTATTATTATTATTATTATTATTATTATTATTATTGATGTGTAACATAATTCCACTCGGTATCTGGATATTTTTGTGGCACTCGGTAGCCGGACATTTTTGTGGGAGTGATTTTGGAAAAGAGACGGAAGTGGATGGGACGGAAGTGCATGGGACGGAAACAATGAGCGCGCGCGGTGGCGGAGATCGGTACAATGACGTACTGTAAGCCTTGTAACTATGTGTAATGTAAATCGCATATGGTTTACCTCAAGGTTTGGAGGTCCCATTAAAGAAATTCCTACAATAAATCATCTTCAAGTTGTCGTTCTTTGGTGTGAAAATATTCATTATATCATAATTGCTGAAAACAATTACGATTGATTTAATCTCCACACTTTTGCTGTATTCTTATTTAATGTAAGCACTCGATATTTCGAGTGCTATATCACATCAACCAACACTCCAAACAACGTAGGAATTCAGTATATTAACACCGACTACTAACAATAATTGAAATTTCGTGGGTCTAAACATATCACTGGGAGAAACGCATTTAATATACCTACTGCACACCTAATTTTTAATCGCGCCTATACTCGGCAGTGCGCTATATCGGCAATAAGAGGCCATTTTCAATAACACCGCTGGCATGGGTTCACTAACTGGCCGGTATAAAGCTGAATCAAGTAGGCAGTGGATTTCTCCCTCATACAGTTGCAGGTATATGTCACTATTGCAGATGCATTGGAGAATCCTTTCATGTTTGCTGGCACAAGGTAGAACTATGAGTTCATTCTTTAAAAAATGCGAGTAAGTAATATGGAATTACTCGAATAACATGACAGATGTTACATATCATATGCGACTACTATAAGGCTCGTAATTTATTATTATTATTATTATTATTATTATTATTATCTTCCTTATTTACTCAACTTACAGTCGGTAACATCACTCATATCGGTACATTACGTACAAGAAAATGAGTCAAGTAACACTTAAGCCTATAGCATACATTTCCGAACTATACGGTAAAACATAGACGTTTGACAGTTAATTTTATTTTCTCTTCTTATCTTCCACGTCTCCTTTTCACCAGAGGGTCCAAAGAAAAATCCTAATGTGTATTCAAAAACCCTCTAACGATGCTGCAGGTTTTCAGAATTGCAGCCTTTTGTGCAATAGTGTGGGTGTATATTATTATTATTATTATTATTATTATTATTATTATTATTACTATTATTATTATTATTATTCTTTTTGCGTTTTGCCCATTATAGAGCGCGCTTGAACTTGTTTTTCGGCTTGATGATATTCGCCTTCCTATCTTCCCAAAATCTCTTCATGAAGTCACTGTGCTGCTTCTTCCGTTCTTCTGTCCACTTGGTTCCAGTCCTGCCACTAGTTTTCACCCCAAACTTGTGCTTTGTTACTGCTGTCCTGAAGACTTTGCGGTTTCTCAGAATATTTTCTCCGATGTTCAACTCTTGCAGGTCCTTATTATTATTATTATTATTATTATTATTATTATTTGACATCCAAATTGAGCCTCTATGGACTACGTGTTAACAACCAATCTCATTTCAGTAGCGAGTAGATCTTGTTCGTTTGCCAGCTTTGACATTATGCCAGTATTTCTTGAGCCCATCAATGAGCGCATTCTTTCTCTCTCCGGACGAAGGTCCTCTCTGTTTCCTGGGTTCTGAATCCACTATAAAACCCTGATTGTTTTTCACAGTCCCTCTGAAACTGTCCCTGTCATTTATTTTATCATTTGCAATGCCTGTCACTCTCAGATCAGCAGCTTCGGTGGCGTAGTCGGTAGCATGCTGAGCTTCTATGCCCAAGATCGCGGGTTCAAACCCAGCCGAAGTCGCCGGATTTTTAAGAGCGTTAAAATCCCTCAGTATGCCTTCCTTCGGAGGGGAAGTAAAGCCGACGGTCCCATGTCATAGATTTATGGCATGTTAAAGAACCTTCCACTAATTACACCTGTGTGAAGCTAAATCACAGGATAAGTTTAAACAACGCTCTTAGGTTCCTGCGTTCGTCGCCAGGAGCCGACTGCGGTGGCGTTTCGTAGCTAGGTTCTGAACTAGTAGTCGTGACGGTGGCGTTTGGTGACAAAAGTAGGAACTACTTGAAAAATTCATTGTCTGCAGGTCCTTAATTGAATTAAAAACAGATACCACACATTAGTACAGTCATTACAATTAACACCCATTATCAGACATATTCTACACACACCCAAAGTCCACGGGGCTACATAACCGCCTTTTCACAGCCAGTGCTGGATTACCCATTAGGCCCAACTAGGCCCAGGCCTAGGGCCCCCAATTATCTGGGGCCCCCAAAATTTTATTCCGAAAATTTAGAAAAAAAAATATCCAGAACTGAGACAGTTCCAGCATTATATTAAATTACAATGTCCTTTAAAAACTGAGTTCACTCATTCTGAACTTTACGAAATTCTTATTCGAGACAAGCTTGAGTCTGTTTTTCCGAACGTTGAAATTGCTTTTCGCGTTTTCCTGATCCTCATGATAACGAATTGTTCTGCGGAGCGCTCGTTTTCAAAATTGAAACGGATCAAAAGTGCGCAAAGAAGTATCATGTCACAAGAACGATTAGACATGCTAAGTTCAATGTATATCAAGTCAGATGTTCTGCGGGAAATTGATTTTGAAGACATTGTAAAAGATTTCATTGACCGAAAAAACAGAAAGAAAAAAATTTGATTAGATTTTACAGAAGTGAAAAATAGTATGATTTGTTAAATTGTTCATCGAATCATCTGAATTTTTTTTCAAATAACGATGATCGTTTCAATGTATATATGATTTAATAAAAAGTGTAATATTCATCTTGAGAAAAAAAACTCTTGTATGTACTTTATTAAATATACAGGTGCTAAAAAATAAAAAAATATTTGAAAATTAGGCCTCATTTTACCATAATCCGGCACTGGTCGCAGCCCCTAAACTGAGGAACCAACCAACCAACTCTCAGATCTTTCTCACACTCTTAGAGCCACTTTAGTCTAGATGTCTTGGATTTTAGAAACTTCCAGGTGTTCTTTATTATTATTATTATTATTATTATTATTATTATTATTATTATTATTATTATTATTATTATTATTATTATTATTATTATTATTATTGTTATTATTATTGTTATTATTATTGCTATTATTAATAATAATCATTTGAAAATGTACGCTTTCAACTATTAAGTCGAATAGTGCACAAATAGGGCAAAGCATGTAGATGGAAGTTGGAGAACGAATTATAATTAGAGCATTCTTATCCTGTTTTCATTTATAACAAAAAGGCTTATGAGATCACCTTTTGTCCGTGTGTGTATTGGCATGTTTCGTAAAAAAGCCAAGCTAGATGAAAAAATAGGGGGGGGGATAGCGGATTAATACGTAAATATTATCTGGATCAGGTGTACTATGTACTTTTCTCTGCAATAAACCAAGGCCGGTATTCGCGGCAGTATTAAAAGTGCCGGGACGTCTTCAAAGACCGGGCAGCGCTTAGTACGAATAGCTATTTAGTCCACGCGTGGCGAAGACAGTTCCACGGTCTTTAATACTGTATTCAATAACATACATCTTATCTAGATTTGGCAACATCACACAAATACACATTGCACTGACCTCAGACAGCACATAGGAACAGGGAGGGGGGTGGGGGGGGGGGTGGGAGAGAGAGAGAAAGGAAAAATCAGTTTCGTCCAGTTAACACCCCGGTTCAGTTGACCACAACTACTGGCGCAGGAGTGAACACGAAACTGATCGATGCTCCAGCGAGGAAGACAACCAGATACGTAGTAGACTGTAATATTACAGTATAACCTTAGTTGACTTTTTACAACCATATAGTCACCCCAAACAGACAAAGTCCGGTTTTCTATCACCATTTTAGCATTTCACCTACAGTAACATCGGATATACTACATTTAGCATACACTGACAGTTGCATTACCAATACTGCAACTAAATAATTGTACATATTGTAAATATTTTCACCTATATTCTCAAACAACATGTTATAGCCTAAGTGTAATGGATCTGATGATGATCGCTTGACGATCAAAACTGGTCATCCTAGTGTATTTTTTAATCTCGTGTAATTTATTTCAGGATTTGGGCATAACCCAGAATATATAAGTTAATCTCTCGAAGGAAGGCTACGTGATCTGAAACAGAACATATTATTATTATTATTATTATTATTATTATTATTATTATTATTATTATTTGAATAAGATCCATCTTGATGCATTTAAGGAGGCGTTAGCCAGTGGTGTAGAACTAATTGAGGATATGGAGCCTGACGGAGAGGCTGATGTTGAGAATCTCGTTTCCTCAACTATGAATCTTTTTACATTGGCTTGTGATACCTCAATGCCTAGTTTAAGATCACACCATCGGAAGAGCCCTGCATATTGGTGGACACATGAAATTGCAGAATTGAGGCGGAATTGCCTTAGACTCCGACGTGCTGCACAACGGACAAGAAATCTGGATGATGCCAATGCC
This sequence comes from Meconema thalassinum, assembly GCA_946902985.2. Classification (NCBI taxonomy): domain Eukaryota; kingdom Metazoa; phylum Arthropoda; class Insecta; order Orthoptera; family Tettigoniidae; genus Meconema; species Meconema thalassinum. Next base: position 585,044,613 of record OX336390.1, on the reverse strand, counting down.
TTATCAGCCGAACATAGAGATGCAAAGAAGCTACTTCGGAAAACCATAAATCAAAGCAAAGCTGAGAGCTGGAGGAAGCTATGTGAGGATATTGACACTGATCCATGGGGATTGGGTTATAAAATTGTCAGAAAGAAGCTTGGGTCACAAAGAACACCGTGCGTCATGGATGCAAACAGTATGGCCAATATTGTCCAAACTCTTTTCCCAACACATCCAACAATCCCTGAGCAGAATTTCGATGTAGATGTTGAAATTCCTCTTTTTATTGAGGATGAGTTGAGTAGGGCTACTCAGTCTCTGCGAAGCAAAAAATCCCCTGGTCCTGACGGCATCTCAAATGAGATTCTCAAATTAATAATCGAGTTACATCCACAATTAATATTACGAATGTTCAACGAGTGTCTAAAAGCAGGAGTGTTCAGCATCTGCTGGAAGGTCTGTCGTCTGGCGCTCATTAATAAGGGTAAGGGAGACCCGGATTTACCATCATCATACCGCCCTCTGTGTATGCTCGATACAACAGGGAAGCTTTTTGAGAAGCTTCTGAGGGTCAGGTTGCGCCAAGCGATCATGGCAGCGGGCGACTTATCACCAAGACAATATGGATTTCGAACAGGAAGATCGACCCTGGATGCGATACAAGAAATTGTTGCAGCTGTCCAGCGGGCGGAGAATTACAATCACCACTCTCGTCGTGTGGTTCTCTTTGTTACTCTTGACGTAAGAAATGCATTCAACTCTGTCAAGTGGAGTGACATGCTGAATGCGTTGGAGAATACATTTCATGTTCCAAATTATCTCTTACGGATGATAAATTCCTACTTGAAAGATCGTTCGTTGATTTATAACACGACAGAAGGACAACGCAGGGTACGGGTCTCAGCCGGAGCGGCACAGGGTTCGATTTTAGGACCAGATCTATGGAATATCACATATGATAGCTTGCTGAGATCTGAAGTCCCTGATGAAACTATCCTAGTAGGTTATGCAGATGATGTTGCTGCTCTTGTAGCAGGAAGAAGTGTCGAGCAGGCACAGTTGCGACTCAATGGTAATGAGTAGTGTGGTAGTGGGAAAGCTGCTTATAAAAGCAAGTGGTGAGCCCCTGCGACCTTGGAATGGAAAGAGCCATGCTAGGAGGGCGTGCTTGGATTCGTTTTTTTCGTCTCGTCATGCTCTTTACGGGAATGTAGGTATTGAAAAGGTGAAGTTAGGGTTTTGGGTCAAAAAATGCGTTTTTCACATTTTTGTCGATTTTCGGAAAACGGGCCATGCTAGGAGGGCGTGCTTGGATTCGTTTATTTCGTCTCGTTGTGCTCTTTACGGGAATGTCGGTGTCGAAAAGGTGAAGTTAGGGTTTTGGGTCAAAAAATGCGTTTTTCACATTTTTGTCGATTTTTGGAAAACGGGTCATGCTAGGAGGGCGTGCTTGGATTCGTTTATTTCGTTTCGTTGTGCACTTTACGGGAATGTCGGTGTCGAAAAGGTGAACTTAGGGTTTTGGGTCAAAACATGCGTTTTTCACATTTTTGCCGATTTTTGGAAAACGGCTCATGCTAGGAGGGCGTGCTTGGATTCGTTTTTTTCGTCTCGTTGTGCTCTTTACGGGAATGTCGGTGTCGAAAAGGTAAACTTAGGGTTTTGGGTCGAAAAATGCGTTTTTCACATTTTTGCCGATTTTCGGAAAACGGGCCATGCTAGGAGGGCGTGCTTGGATTCGTTTTTTTCGTCTCATGGTGCTATTTACGCGAATGTAGGTATCGAAAAGGTGAACTTAGGGTTTTGGGTCAAAAAATGCGTTTTTCACATTTTTGTCGATTTTCGGAAAACGGGCCATGCTAGGAGGGCGTGCTTGGATTAGTTTTTTTCGTCTCGTCATGCTCTTTACGGGAATGTAGGTATCGAAAAGGTGAACTTAGGGTTTTGGGTCAAAAAATGCGTTTTTCACATTTTTGTCGATTTTCGGAAAACGGGCCATGCTAGGAGGGCGTGCTTGGATTCGTTTATTTCGTCTCGTTGTGCTCTTTACGGGAATGTCGGTGTCGAAAAGGTGAAGTTAGGGTTTTGGGTCAAAAAATGCGTTTTTCACATTTTTGTCGATTTTTGGAAAACGGGTCATGCTAGGAGGGCGTGCTTGGATTCGTTTATTTCGTTTCGTTGTGCACTTTACGGGAATGTCGGTGTCGAAAAGGTGAACTTAGGGTTTTGGGTCAAAACATGCGTTTTTCACATTTTTGCCGATTTTTGGAAAACGGCTCATGCTAGGAGGGCGTGCTTGGATTCGTTTTTTTCGTCTCGTTGTGCTCTTTACGGGAATGTCGGTGTCGAAAAGGTAAACTTAGGGTTTTGGGTCGAAAAATGCGTTTTTCACATTTTTGCCGATTTTTGGAAAACGGGTCATGCTGGGAGAGCGTGCTTGGATTCGTTTTTTTCGTCTCGTTGTGCTCTTTACGGGAATGTAGGTGTCGAAAAGGTGAACTTAGGGTTTTGGGTCGAAAAATGCGTTTTTCACATTTTTGCCGATTTTTGGAAAACGGATAACGTGATGATGACGTGCGTGATAGTATGTTTTCGTTTCGTTGTGCTCTTTACGGGGATATAGATATGGAATAGGTTAAAAGCTGGAAACATGTTTTTTTTAGTCACAAATGGGTTTTGTGATTTTCCCTTATATTGTGAAAACCGAAAACGTGAGAATGACGTGTGTGATAGTATTTATTTCGTTTCATTGTCCTCTTTACGGGGATATAGATATGAAAAAGGCAAAAAGCTGGAAACATGGTTTTCTTATGGAAAAGGTGTTTTTTGTTCATTTTCGCGTTATTTGGAAAACGAATGAGGCGATTTTTATGATGGTCATGTCGATGTATTTATGTCGTTGTTCAGTTTACGGGAATGTAGGTATGGAAAACCTAAAATGATGGTTTCCGTTATTTTTTTTCGAGATCGTTGAGGAAAACGGGGAAAAATGTAAGAAACCAGATTTGAAGTCACGTTAGGTTATGCGCTATGATGTTAGTAAAACATTTATGCATTATTATTATTATTATTTGTCTTGACTGGTCAGGGCTCACACGCAGAGAGAGAACATGTTTAATGCAATGAGAATTGAAAGCATTGAAGCTAGCCCACGGCGATCCAGACAGACACAGGTCTTATCATCGTACGTGCCTCGCAGCAGAGAGAGATAAGAGGCTGGTGTCATTATACAGTGTGCGGATTTATAATGTGTATGTCATAGCCTAGGTTCATTATGGACTCATCATGCAACGCAAAGTTTGAAACAATGAGTGAGTGTATAACATCATGATAACAGATTGGCATGGGCTCGAACAAAGCGGTTATTGGACATGTAATAAACAAAAGGGTGGGAATAATGAAAGGTCATATGATACATTTTTTTTATTTTTTATTTTTTTCAAAATAATTAAATAGGGTTTTATTACAAAAAATTATGTTTATTGACCCATGAATTATACGTGGAAGGAAAACCTAACCACTTTACAAAATATTTTGCACCTTTGACTTTAATTACTCGTTCAATGAGATAATCGTTGGGATATAATGTTTTTTTGCACTTCTTCATAATAGAATCGTCCCTGAATGGGTTGACCGCTCTGATCTTCTAAGAGATACGTCACTGGTTGACCTAGCTTGACTTGGCGAATTTTAAAAATTTCTGTCGACCATTGTGGAGTATACGATTTTGAAAACACACTTCTATGTTTACTAATGCGAACAAAATCTCCAATTTTAAGGCGATGTCGCCTTGGATCTACCCTTTTTATAGGGTTAAACAGTCTATTGAGTCTGGGTAGGTTCTTGGTGACGAGGCGAGGTTTCATGCCGATGGTGGAATGAATGGTGTTGTTGTAGCGAGACACAAGTTGAGGTAACCAGTCTATCCATCGATAGGAACCATGTATTGTAAACTCTTTCCACATATAACTTTTTAATGTTCGATTGAACCGCTCGACCACACTGGCTTTGAGATTGCTATAGGTGGCATAATGGTGAATATCCTTAGATTTGAGAAAACTGGAGAAATCCTTGTTGAAAAATTCTTTCCCCTGGTCGGTTTGTAACAAGTGAGGTTGACGTTTTGATTGTTCAATAATATGTTGAAAGGCCTTTGTGACTAAGATACCAGTTTTATTTTTTACTGGTTGAACAAAAGCCATTTTGGAATAGACATCAATGACAGTCAACATATAGCGTACACCGTCGTTAACGTTAGAATAAGGTATCATTTCAACCAGGTCTGCCTGCCAAAGGTCATCGATTCCTTTGGAAATGACACGACGACGTTCATAAATGCGTCGGGCTGGTTTATGCAATTCATGAGCAATGCCCACTTTGATGGGGGATGGCTTATAAGATAATTTTAGCATTTCGGAGTTGTTGTTCAACGTCGGCGATTTCCGCCTCATGTCCAGTGTGACCAGCTTGTTTTGATGCATGAAGCAAGTATAAGCGCTCTACTAACTGATTGGGATTATTCCAAAAGGTTATATCTAGGTAGGGTTTTAATTTCTTAAACCTTACACCAGAGGCAGAGTGATGTTTTTGCTTACCAAAGATGTTTGCAATGATGGTTTTATATTTTTGGGATATATTGGCATTGACCTGCTGAGAGGATTTATAGTTTCTTTTGTGAGCGTTGGTGTCTAATAAAATGGATTTATATTTAGCAAGGTCCTCGGACGTAAAATCTTGTGTCGAGGGGGTGCGAGAAAATAGCAGCTTTAACAGACCTGGTGTTAATTTATAGTTGATCTTTTTAATGACAGCTTTCGTACGAGCAAATTTAATGGATGAATCCCCAATTTTAAAACTATCATTCTCATAGCGAACACCATACGTGGTATCTGTCTTTCCAATAAATAGAAGGGTCAAATACGGTTCCAGGGTTGCCCCATAATGTTTGATTAAAATGTTTTTGAGTTGAGCTTTATTTTGAGGGGTTGCCAAGACTTGTGAAAACGGAGACGATGTGGAGGAAGACGGTGTTGCCGCTATGACGGAAGATTTTTGTTTTGTTTTTAGAAACTGTTGAAGGGGTGACGATTTCTTTTTTCTTTCAGGACTAAATACGCTTTCGCTGTCACTTTCACTTTGTTCATGCTCTTTTTCTTTTTCTTTCTTTTCATGTTCTTGATGTTCTTGTTCACTAACATTAGAGGAGGAGGAAGAGGAGGATTTTACCTGTCGTGTGGATTCTGTTTGAGTAAATTTTGAACTTGTTATGGGTTTGGTTTGAGAGGTAGCAGCAGCAGCAGTAGCAGCAGAAGCATTAGGTTTAAATCTCATGGGATCAACCGATGATGGAGCATGTTTTATCATGGGTAAAGGATTGACGTTTTTTAAACGTTGCAATTCACGAAATTTATGTCGAATCGTATTTCGTGCCTCAATAATACGCTGCATGATTTGAACATGTTTCTTGTACCCTATGGCGTTCGCCATGGTAAAGGTAAAGACACACTAACAGGAAATGTCCAACCCTAGGTCTTTTTAAACAGAAATAAAATGATCAAAACCCAAGCGATAACGTCCCTCACATCGTTCACTCTGTTTATTTATGACCAAACAGGCATGGGGATGATGGTTCCAACACGAAGCACACAATTGCGTGAAAGCTGTAAAGGACATATCTGGATTCACATGATCTTGAAAAATATGATAGAGATTTCTAGAGTCTTGGCGGAAGAGAACGATGAGATTGGCATTGTCACGAATCAACTGTTTGGGGATTTTGGAATAGGTCTGAGCTAGATAAAAACAATCCACTTGTTTATGGCGTCCCATACTAAAATACTCTTGAATAATGGCCTGTCGTTGAGTGGCAATATCATCAAAAATTATAATGGAATCTGGTTGAATGCGGTCTGGTTGAATGACATCTTGAGGTGAGGTGAATGTAAAATAGCCCATGGCTTCTTTATTTAACGAAGACATAATTTGTTCCAGATACACGTACAGAGGCTGGTACAAGGATTTGGCAAAAATATAAATATTTTGAAATCGTAGGCCATGAGGTGCGGTAATAATGTTCAGCAAAACATTGGTCTTTCCACAACCCGAAGGCCCTACCATAATACATCGAACGGTAGATGGGAATAGGGTGCCATGACGTTTAGGTTCGCACACGGACAGTGATAGCTCTGAAACCAAATCAGAGACGGGCAAAGCATGGGGTTGTTTCATTAATTCCATTGTGTCGATGACTGAGTTTTTTTCATGTGTGTATAAGGTTTATATATATAGGCAAACGGTGAGTAAGATAGGTTAGTTAACGTCTATCACCATGGACGTGTTTGGGAGAGCTCGTGTAACCATGGCCACGGCCGCCTCTTTGTCAAAACAGTCACGAGAGGTGGCAACAAAAAGCTATGTCGATCGCAAAGTGCAAAGTGTCTATCACATGGCCCCGAGACTAACCGCTGAGGGCTATTCAGCCAATCATCATCGTATTATTGATGTGCAAGAGCCTCGAGACGAAAATGATGTCTGCACGAAACGTTATGTGACCTATCAAATGAAAAGGCTTTATAAATTTGTCCCATCTGTATTTTTAGTGTACCTGTCAAATCAAAAACTGGACAATGACGAAAACCATTCCCCACCACCACTACCACTGGTGAATGATGATCTTACCTATATGCTTGCTTCCGGTTTAAGTCGTTATCGACTGCATTATGATGGTGTCATTCATATTAAATATGCCATGCCTGATGAGAAACATTTAAAAATACAACTAAACGGTGATAGAGTGTTGGCCCACAACCATCAAAGAGTAAATGTGGGAGATGAATTATCCTTTCATCTTATGCTTACGTTTGAGGAAAAGGAAGCTGGGAAAACGGTGAATGATTTCCCGCTTTATATAGAATTGGAATATAGTGCTATGAAATAAGGTTCTCTACGTTAGTTGTTATCGAATGTTTGCTGTGAAAGGTTCACCAAGTAGCAGCATGGTGAAAAAAAGATATGCTATGAACATGAAAAAATCAAATCTCAAAAAGAGAAAAAAGCCAGGTCGGGAACCAAGTCGATCAGCCTCACACCCAGTGTTAAAACGTAAAAAAACTAAAAAAAATCTAAAAAGAGTGGCTATCGAAAAAGCTTTACAAGCGGTGCGATTGTCTACAGCTCCGAAATCGCAGCATTATGTATCGATAAAAAGAAAAGAAAGAAAGCAAAAACGTGGGCGAGTCATTCCTGTTGCTAAGCGTGGGGGTTTTTTGCCGGCTTTATTTGCAGGGTTGGCAGCTTTGGGGTCCCTTTTGGGTGGTGCCAGCGCTGTAGCGAAAACCATAAAAGCCGTCGAGCAAGGCAAGCAACAACTCAAAGAAAGCGAGCGACACAATAAAACGTTAGAAGCCATTGCGATGGGAGCTAGAAATGGCAACCCTTTAAAGCCAGTCTTTTATCCACAAGGTAATGGCCTACCGTCTAAGGAAAAAAAAAAATGTCCATCTTCATCGATAAGCGCTTAAGCCAACTGCCTCGTCATGCCATGACCCATGAAGAAGTGGAAAGCTATGCCAAACAACTAAAGATTTCTCATTTTCGAGGTGTATTTATGCGAAATGAATTACCTAAAGCACCGTGGAAAGAAGAACGAGCCATGATGAATTTAGATGATGATGCAGGCCCAGGAACCCATTTTGTAGCCTATGTGAAACAAGGTTCCACAGTATGGTACTTTGACAGTTATGGAAATTTACCACCCCCGATCGAGTTGATACGTTATTTGGGAAACCGGGTAAAGATATTCTATAATGTGAATCGTCAACAAACCTTTGACAGTCAAGAGTGTGGCCGTTTGAGTTTACATTTTTTATATAAGAGGTCGCGTTAAGCCATCAGTTTCATCATTATGAATGTCAACGCCAAGACCTTTACCGTGCACAGTCGCGGGCCTGAAGTGTCCCTGGATTTTTTCCCTCCCATTGAATTGCATCCCGAACAATCCTATGTGCTAGGATTAATTTCTTTGGAAAGTTACAACAGAATTTACAATATTCAAGTGGATATTAATGACAAATTTTATTATGATGATTATATGTTGACACTACCCCCTGGAGGTTATACTATAGACGATGTGCATGAGGCCATTAGCGTGTCGATGATAAAACAATTTGGTGTCAAACCATTTGCGGATGGGACACACAAATTTGAACTTACAGCCAATACAATAACTCATCGCTGTCGTATTTTCTCTACGTTTAACATTGACTTTGAAACACGAGTTCATTCTATTGGTCCTTTATTAGGATTTAAACCAAGAGTGTTGGCAGCTCAGCAACCCCATGAATCAGATTATCCAGTGAAATTCATCGAGGACCATCACATTTCTGTAACTTGCAATATTATTAGAGACGTATTTACGAATCAAGAACAAAGCCATTCCCTGTATGATTTTATTGTCACCTCTCCTTGCGGCTATATTATTCGTGAAAACCCTTCAGTGGTTCTCTATCATCCTGTGTGTGTCAGTGATATTAGTAATATTACCTTACGCTTAGTGAATAGAAACCAACAACTGATTGCTTTGGACGCCAACACCCCTGTGACCTACAAGTTGGTTTTAAAGACGCTATGAAATTTATCTATAAAGCAACAACAACGTCTACGAGCTCGGTTAGTTGCCCGCCGTGTATGAAACGGTTGACACGGGTAAACCGACAACGCTTACAACGCCTTGGTTATACGCTACACCCCAATCATGAACAAAGAGCTGTTGCAAGTGTTAAATCCCATACAAGTGGAAGATGGCGTCGTGCGCATTGATATGCATTCCTATCAACCTCAAGCAACAGGTCTGAATAACAATGACGAGATTCAATTCATAATTAACAATCAAGATATTTTTACTCTACCTCATGAAAGTGTCCTTCAAATTGAGGGTAAATTAATGAAAGCAGATGGCAGTACGCCCACAACGTCTGCGTTGGCGAATCATGGTTTGGCTTTTCTGTTTTCTGAAGTACGTTATGTGATAAATGATATTGTCATAGATATGACTCGAAATGTGGGCATGACTAGTCTTATGAAATTATATCCATCCTATAGCGAGGAGGAAAGTAAAACGCTTTCTATGGCAGGATGGTGTCCCAACAGTAGCAATAACTGGCTAGTTCATACCGATGGCACTTTTACAGGCTTCCTACCCTTAAAATTACTCCTTGGCTTTGCCGAAGATCACAAGCGTATTATTTTAAACGCAAGACAAAGTTTGTATCTGGTGAGAGACCGCAGTGATTATAATGCACTGAAAGGAGCCTCTGACCAAGTGATAGACTCAAAAATTCAACTGCTTCGATTACTATGGAAAGTGCCCCATGTGACGCTATCGGATCGTAAAAAGCTAAGCATGTTAAATTTGGTGCAAAAAGATAAAGCCTTGCCTATCGCCTTTCGAAGTTGGTGTCTGCATGAATACCCCTTGCTACCTACCACTGACACTCATAGTTGGAGTGTCAAATCGGTTCGCTCTACCGAGAGACCCCTCTATGTTATTATTGGTTTTCAAACCAATAGAAAATACCAACAAAGCAAAGATGTCACCTTGTTTGATCACATTCACTTGAGAAATATACGACTATTTTTAAATAATGTTTGCTTTCCCTATGAGGGGTTGGAACTCAATTTTTCAAAAAATAAGTTTGGTCCCCTTTATGACATGTTCGCTAAATTTCAATCGTCTTATTATGAAAAACAGGATTGTCCTATGTTGTCGCCACAAGGGTTTAAAGCAAAAGCACCACTGATTGTTTTCGACTGTTCGTATCTAGAAGAATCTATGAAAATCACCACCATTGATTTAAGGGTAGATTTTGAAACACAAGAAAATGTCCCAGACCATACCAGTGCCTACTGTTTGATTATTCATGCTAGACAAGTGAAATATCATCCTTTGTCCAATTATGTCACCAGCATGTAAGCCATCTGTGGTCGAATGAAAACAAAAAAAGATCATCATTCATAGGATTGATGATAAGCGTCTGCATGCACAGTATCTGTTGCGCTCTGGCACTGTGCGCACATACGACAACAACAAACATCATGTGTCCCTCAATAAGCAACAGCAACAACAACGTGACAGACAAACCATGGAATTTAAAATGTGAATTTAATCGTTTGAAAACTTTTGAAGCATGGACAGTTCCCTTTATGGATTGTGGAGAATTGGCTGCGAGCGGATTTTATTACTTAAAACGTGGGGATGTGGTCAAGTGTATTTTTTGCAACATTGAAATTGGAAACTGGGAAATAGGGGATCGAGCCTTTAGCGATCATCAGCGATGGAGTCCATCCTGCCCTTACCTCAATCGCTATGATGTGGGCAATATTCCATGGAGTTTGAATTATCCGGTTATTGTACCAGACCCTACAAAACTAGGAGATACCTGTGGACCGTATGTGCAAACTATTCATTTGAATGCTGTTCCAAATTAAGCCAACACACTTGTTTGTAATAAAAGTGTAAGTTTTTTTTTGTTATGAATAAAACCTCAACAAATATTTCGCTGTTGTTCAATTCATTTTTTCCTTTTTTTCCCCTAAAGTCCTTTGATTTTGCCATGTTAAACCATGGCATGGGTTAGTTGTTGATTAGACGTCAATGAGGTAACAAGTAAAAATAAAAAAGCATGATGCGTACACTCATCGTGGATTGTCAGGGGTTTAAAATTGCAGACAACAAATTTATATTTAAGGAAGTTGCTTTTATCGATTGTAGTACGTTTTGGGTGTCTAACCCTATTCATTTGGTGTTTAAACCTCCCTATGCTTTCGAGTTGCTTAGTGAAAAAGATAAAAAACAGAGCCAATGGATTGAAAATCATTTGCAGTTAGCATGGAACAAGGGTGATATTTCTTACAAGTATCTTGACATTGTCATGAAAGCCCATTTGTCCTCGGCCAATGTCTTATTTGTTAAAGGGAGTGAAAAACGTCAGTGGCTTCAACCATTTCTACCCTCTCACTGTCAATGTATTGACCTTTTAGATCTGGGTTGTCCATCCCTGCAAACGCTTATGGACACTTGTCCTTGCGACAATATTCAGAATAAAGCCTTAGCGCATGCATGGCAATTGTTTCATTGGCTCACCACGAGTGCATGTTGGGAGTTGTTCAATAAAATGAAAACTGAAAGTGTATCGTCCAATGATAGCAGTGAGACGTGTACACGTGAGGTGATAACATCAACGTTATAGACATGGACGCCACTACAATCGACAAGGCTATTGGAAAGTTCTTTGTGTGCAAGAAAAAACTGATTAGCTTTACACAACATGAATTATTAGCACTACCTAAATCATTTCTTTTTTATGTTGCTGCCAACGCTGTCAAAGAAATTTGGGAAAAGGCGCCTGCCGAGTGGACTAACGACTCTGTATTGAGTGAACTACAACCATGCAGTCATTTTTCCCATCACAAGCAATTAACCATGGCAAAAATACCTTCCATTCGACAGTGTGCCACATGCCAATTAATGAAATTATATCATGGTCATAAAACTCAGTGTAAAGACATTGTTTCATCATTCCATGGCTGTCATGCGGAAAACAACCACCACCTACCATGCTCGTCAGGAGCTGCCGACAAACAACAACAGCAAGAACAAGAACAAGAAGAAGAAGAAGAAGAACAACAAAAAAAGTGTTTTTCACCGATTGAAACCTCTATGTCCCAGGTGTACTGGCCGTGGAATTATTGATAACATTATTAAAAACTTACCATTCGAAGCTCACTTACCTGCTTACAGCTTTTGCGGCCCTGGTACTCGTCTTCAAGATCGTTTGAGGAGAGGGAATATGGGAATCAATGCTTTGGATCATGCATGCCTTAATCACGATAAAGCCTATGAAAACAGTGATCCCACACTAAGACGCATTGCCGACAAAGTCTTGTTAAGCATTGCCAAGCAACGATTAACAGCTTCAGATGCCAGTCTAGCAGAACGAATGGCAGCATTTATAGTGATTGGTGCTATGAAGAGCAAATTACTTTTATCTAGATATGGACTTTAACGTAATGAATTTATTTAAAAAAATGTATAGTATCACTGTTATCATGACAAAAAAATAAATAAAAAGACAAGAGTCCATGTTGTGTTTTTTTCCATTATTATTATTCACTCATAGTTTCATTATTATAATTATAAATGACAAACAATAAAAAAGGGACAGCAGTGCATCGTTAAAAATTATTACTAATTGTAGTAAATCTATTTTTTCAATCACAAACAATAAAAAAGGACAAAAGTCCATTATTTTAACTAATAGTTTCATTATTATTATTATTATAAAAAATTATATATACATGGTAATTGTACTAAACCTATTTTTTTAAATCACAAACAATCAAAAGAAAGGACAAAAGTCCATCATTATTCATCAGCTTCAAATAGCAGTCTAGCAGAACGAATGTCAGCATGAAATCTTTATCTACTCTAGAACCAGTTTTTTTTGTTAAACGCTTATTATTGAATAAAATAACATGTTACTAGAATTTGATCATTATAAATTATAATAAAAATTGCATAAAAATTGCTATAAATGCTATTTTAAATCACAAACAATAAAAAAGGACAAAAGTCCATTATTTTAACTAATAGTTTCATCATTATTATTATAAAAAATTATATATACATGGTAATTGTACTAAACCTATAAACAAACAAAAAAATCTACCATTAAGCATAAGTTTTGAAAATTTATTTTTATTATTATTTATCATGGTAAACGTTGAGCAACAATTAATAAACGTCAAACTGTTGAACCCAAAAAATAATTTTATTTTATTATAGTCATTAAAGAGTAGGGCATGAATAAACAAAAAAGTTACGGCTAGCGTACAATGATTATTCGTTTTCAATTTTTACAAAACGAACCATGCATCGATTATTTTTTTCACCCTCATAAATTAAATAGACAGGGTGAATACTGGAATTGACATCTTCCATAACATTATCAGGTAGGTTATTAAATCGTGTGGGAAGAAATGTCTCAAAGTCTTGACAAATGCAAAGAGCTCGTTCACCAAATTTGGTTTTCAGTTTTTGAATTTTATGTATGCGAAAGGGTGTTTGCGTAGGCAATTCACTCATTTTCTTGCGTGCAAAGCCACAATCTTGACCAATGGCGTTCAAGGCGTCCATGGTTGTCTATAACCAAAGAAAAGAGTGTTACTTTCTAACACTCTTGTTCTTATATTACAATAGCAATAACTTTGTACATTAAAGTATATTGTTTTTTTTTTAAATCCTGAGTGTTTATGACCTGAAGTTGTAGATAGATAGTATTGGATAAAAATATAATAATAATGTTTGTATCATTTTTTCAGTCAAAACATACATTTGGAAATTATTTAATAGGAAATGTTTTATCAAAATTAAGTGTGAATCTCTCTTGGAGGTAAATGCATGTCTCTGTTGTGAATGGGAATTAGCCTATCATTCCCTAGTCGAATGACTTGTATTCGTTTGCTCTGTTGTTGTGCAAATTCACACAACATTCTGTTAAATAAATAGTATCAACAAATACTAAGAGCAAACATGGAATGCTTTTGGTAACCTATAAAAAGGCAAAGTTAACACGCTATGCATTTAATAACCATGTCTACATCCAACAAAACAAAATTCAAAACTACAAATTTAAACCAGTGTGTATGTGTTTATCAACGTGAATACACGATAAACTAAAACAAACAAACAAACAAAATAGCCAAATGTATTCTAAACGTCAAGTATGCACCTGAAAGCCGAATGTAAACAAAAAAAAGCGATAATCATGACATCATGTGGTTAGTTTCTAACAAATCTCATTCTATGAGGCGAATATTGATTGATAGGTAAGCCAAGACAAAGTTGGCGAAATGCTTGTTGTCGATACGAAGTGATTGATTCCTCAGCAGGAAATTTATAAAAATGAAAACAAAACATTTGAAAAGTTATTGGAAAATAAACATTAAACAGGGGTTTTGTAAATATTGTACACCAGAAATCTGGAAAATGATCCTCGTCAGCTAATTTAACAATCACTTGATTCATGGTTAAACCGTACCATGCTTTATGAATCACTTGCGTGGATACATTATTTTCAAAGCCAAAATTTAGCATACAGGATTTACAAAAGTGATGCCCTGGATCATAAACTATGTCATCATCCATAATGATGTTATAAAACATGGTATCAATGCGTACTTTCGTGTTTCTATATTCTGAAGGATAGGCCACACGTTGAGGATTATGAGACATCATCGTGGCATATTCATTGAACGTGGTGTGTTTTGTGACGATAAAACGATCTTCATCATGGCTCATGATTGAATCTGAAAAGTAGTCGTTGCCGTTTACTAAGTGAATAAATAAAAATACTATGTACTATATACACTGTCTGTCCCCTAAGTCAATGGCAAAAATAAAATAAAAAATAAGCAAAACACAAATAAATAACCATCTGTCTGTTGACTTCTTTAGGTTAGGTTAGGAAAAAAACATGTAACAGGTTAAAGAAACAATTTCTGTTCAGATATTTCAAATATATCACCACTCATAACTCTAGCCATAAAGTGAGAGTTTTGTCCACAGTAAAAGCAGCAGATTATTATTATTCTTTTGTTCTTGCATGAGACCTACTAAGCCACACCCTAGTGTGGCCTATTAAGCCGCATGCCTACTGAGGGTGAATGGTCACCTTGCCGAAACATGAGGCCTACTAAGCGACAACAATAGTGAGGGTGGCTACTTGTTTGTTTTTTTCCTAACCTAACCTAAAAAGTCAACATGTTTTTAATCTAGCCTGTGCACAGTGAACCATGCAAACGTTGATGCATGGTTCTCTTTAAGCGTTGACAGGCAAATAGCACAAGACATACAGTTTATGTACAACTATTTACAGGCATTCACACATCCATGCATACACCCATGCACGCAGGTTAAAAAACAAAAATTATATGATACACTACAATTTTTTATTTTTATTCCGAGGCTCAAGATGGCATCTCGCATTTGATAGCAACCAAACCAAACACTTGCCGTGTTGTACAACAACAATAGCTACAACCACTACTGGTTGTAACCAAATGGGACGCTTGTCATCATATCCTGACACCACTGTCTCTTGTCGTCTAACAAAGCGAGTGTTTGTTTTCGCTGCTTCATTAAAAATAAATCATGATTTTTTGAGAGAATCCTAAACTGACTATGTGCCATGGCTGTGTGGGTCTGAAGGACATGTAAATAATCATCCACACAGAGACGTTTAACCACATGCTGGCTAATCCCTTTGGCTCGCATAGATTCGCATTGATCCACCTGTCGAAAACTATACATTTTCGGAGCGAGACCTACAAACTCAGTCATCATGGTGTCTGAACACTCATCTTTCATTAAACCAATTTCTTTTTTGTTCAGACGGGGGATATCGAACACGTTCTTCTCACTAAACGAGGACGTGTCAAACCATTTTGGGTTTTGTTTCATAACGACATACGGATCACAGTCATGGATATGGTAAATAAAACTATCCGTGTCTGTATATAACAAGGAAATGGTACCAAATCGCTGTATTGCAAATCCATAATGGAATTTATACATGTGCAATTTTGAAAAATCTAATATGACTTGGCCTAAATAGATAGGCTTATTCATGACCACTTTAGTTTTGGCAAGTTCAATAGTCAGTAGATCATGATCAATAATGTTTAAAGATTTGAAATTTGGTTTTGCAATATATTTTTGAGCCCCCCATCTGCCATGCCATGTATTGACCAATTTAATGTCCCTATACTGCCGTACATTTTCCAAACTCTTGCCATAGATACAATTATTCATGAGTTTAAAAAAATTGATTTGAAATGGCTGAGTGGCACTTTGTCTGTGACTGGTATTTAAATCCATGTATGGTTTCAACCACGGTTTCTGACAAAAAGAAATACCTCTATGGATTTTTTTCAGGGTTAAGCCCTGAGCTAAACATTCTACCAGCATGTCAATATGCAACACATAGTGATTTTTATCATACAAGGTACCCATCAATTTCTTATGATTGCCCTTACTCTCGGGCGGCACCATTTTCTCTATGCAAAAGGGGAAATCACCATGACGCTGTCTGAGATGGGGGGGATAAGCTAAGTCGACATCAAGAACATACCCTACGTCCTGTTGCTTGCTAGCGCTATGCACATTAAAATCTTTAATTTCATCCTCAGACAGCCAGACAAAGTTTCTGTACGGCAGTGGTCGACTCATAGCGTGACCGTATAAATTGTTTACGTCGAAATACATTAGATAGGATTCAGGTTCTTCGGGACAATAATCAGGCATGTAATGATTATTTGCCTTGGCATGTCGCTGATTGAGCGATACGAATCCCCCACGAATCCCTTTTTCCATCATGAGTACCATATCGGGATCCGTCAGTAAATCAAGCTCAATGTGGGTAAATTTGAGGGCGGCGTCCCAACTTAACCCTGGACTGGTATAGTAGTGGGCGGGGTCAAGGCCATAAATCGTGTGACATAGCTGACGAAACGTTTCAAAAACGTCGGTCAACAACAACACGTCTAATTTTAAGTAGTGCATAGCATACTGGCCCATGGTTTCTATGCCAAACACTCGCCAAACATGCTGTGCGTGGGCATAGTCTTCTTCACTGATGGTGCTTTGAGTCAATTGAGAAAAGAATTTTTCTCTTGGCGGCAAAGTCGTTTCTTCAAGCACCTCGTAACTTCCCGCATAATCGTATGGAAAATGGCCTTTACGAACACACAATTTAAATTGATTTGTATCCGTAAAGTGGGAATGGGTATGTTTCAACTCATCTTCGCTTAAGCCTTTCACAAGACTATCCAGCGAACTAGACATAAACTTGAATGAGTCGAGAAAGCGAATGCTCATGCTTCCTTTTCTCCATGAAAGTGAGGTAAAGCTCTCATGGTTCTTAGCCAAAATGCTGAATTTGCTCTTATCTACATGAGCAAATTGTTTTACAATGAAGTGAAGGTCATACCGGGAGAAATTGTGTAAGAAGACAGGGAGGAAGCGAGGTGTAGAGTACTTCAAATTGCATTCGTTATGGGCAGCACCTCTAAAATGCCCTGTCCTGTGGCAGTGGTCTCTTACTTTTTTTTCTCCGTCTAAGATTGGCTTTTCACATATGTGGCAGGTGGTGGCTTGATCATATTCTCTTTGCTGTACGTCATTCATCTGAATTGGTACAGGGTTGTTCAAAATAGTTTCTACTTTGCCTGCTAAAGCCGCCATTTGATCAACAAACCACCGCGCACAATCCTGACCTTTATGACTTACATACTCACATTGTGAATTATCATAGTGACAGACAACATAATAGGCTACAGCAAAAGGCTCATGTTTCTGCACTGGATAGGTTGAGCTTGTATGGGGGCTTGGTTCACATCCCTGAATGGGAACAGTAAGGGCCTCAAAATCAGCGTAAACAGTAAATGGTACCATCTCTTGTTTATTAGTGGCCTTAAATTTTAAGACTGCGTCATTCCCTTCGGGCAAGACTAGCTTTACTGCCGTCTGCCCTTCACAGTCTTTCGTATGACGTTTCAAAAGTTCATCAGTTGTAAAATATTGAAGGCAGCGCTCGCAAATATGCTTTTTAGGATGATGATTTGACATTTGGCTGCTCACCAATTTACTTAAATTCTTTATCCAACAATAATGGCTTTTATCCCCATCAGACAGGAAAAGCAGGTGAATGTGATGTTGCTTTACCTGTTTGGTGGCATACAAGGGGCCCACAATATTGGATCCTTCGATGCCATACACCATGAAAGAGAAATTTGGATTATCTTTCTCAAATAAATGAATTTTATCTAGAGGCATGGGAAATGAAACACGCTCGAGATTGAGAGTTTGTTTCATGTGGTTAAACAATTCTTTGTACTGCCCTGGCAAATGACCATTTCTGTCTTGACAGGGTTGCAGGCAGCTCACTATACTCCACAAAAAGCAGTAATCGTCTTTGTTGCGTATGTTGATCACTGCCTTTCTGGAAGCGATAAAGCTCGGTGTGGCAATATAGCTACTTCCTGCATTCAATGGATTGTATTTACAAATATTGATTTGCAAATAGGCAATGCTATTGAGGGCCAAGCCACTGGGACCCTCTTGCAACTTATCAAATTTAGTGATAAGCGCTTGAATAGCTTTCTCCTGATACCACGTTTCCAAATTATCGGCTATCAGTACTTTCTCCATTTTTGTACAAAGGTTGAAGGTGTGTTTCTCTTCAACATTATTTTTTATCAATGTAAATTCACATAGTAGTTCGAAGTTTATTTTTAAAGCCTGATGCAATCTTAAGCCTTGTTCACATTCACTCAAAAAAATGGGAAAACATAATTCCACAAAATCTTTAGGCGACAGACAGTAATTCGCATTGTAAATTCGGCCTGAGCATACTCGCGTTTTGAAACATTTGGCCAAAGGCTGCCACACTAACACTTCACTCTCTGATATAGACATGATTATAAAATGGACTAATAAACGTGCAACCCTTACCTTAAAATAGGTTAATCCAAAATCTCCAATTCCAAACGACCACACTTATCGATTTTTACTGACTGGCACACACAATCTCGTTCACAGGTAGACAATGGTTGTAGTAATTTGGGCCCCCAGCAGGAAATGATCACCAACAAAGTTGTTATAGTTTTAATATCAACGACAAGGTTTATCTTGTTTTTTTTGTTTCCAATGATTTATCTGAAAAACAAACCAATACAATCCGTTATTAGTCATGGTTATATACATTAAACATGTGCATTCATTCATTCATTCATTCATTCATTCATTCATTCATAAGACTTGCTAAAAACAAAAGGTTTCAAGTGTGCACACATAAATAAGACACTCACTCGAAAATAACAAAGTCATTTACAAAGACTCACCTCTTTTTTTTAATATCGAAAGCGTCAAAGTAGTTAAAACCTATTCACTCCATATATATCTTCATTCTGAAACAATAATAAATACACGCCATAAGTATATAAATTTCCGTGAAATAAATAACATACATTTAACAACAACAACAACAATAAAAGTAATGGAACAACATGTACTCACCATATAATGAATTATATTACTTTCAGCAAATGTGCTCTTTGCCGCCACTGTCACTGTCACTGTCTCTCTCTGTCTGCTTTCCCAGACTTAATGATGTTGTTTTTAAAAATCTGCAACAAACGAAATCCCCCAAAAATACCATCAGTCACTAACTTACTTTTCATGCATACACAAAATAACAATAAAACCAATCATGTCATAATTAACAATAATGAACCTACCTTAGTACAAGTATGGCCGCAGTTCACGTAATATTTCACAAAGAGCATAAGGCACTTGCATCCGTCACCTTCAAAGATGAACACGAGAATGATGAGTCTCTCTTACCCTCAGAACATATATGTCTCCTCAACAAGATGCAAAGTTAACACTTTACTTTTTTTTTGTTCCTACGAGTAGGATGTCATGGAGCGCACAAGTCAGAGCGATTCTCACAAGCTTTTGCAATCTCTGCATGAGTATGCGTGGGAATGCAATGATCAGCTTTTCGACAGAGCTGTATGTCCTTCATCGAGATATCGAGTAACACGTCTGGGTCAGATAACAGCCACCTGCATGCGAACACCAGCCTCTTATCTCTCTCTGCTGCGAGGCACGTACGATGATAAGACCTGTGTCTGTCTGGATCGCCGTGGGCTAGCTTCAATGCTTTCAATTCTCATTGCATTAAACATGTTCTCTCTCTGCGTGTGAGCCCTGACCAGTCAAGACAAATAATAATAATAATAATGCATAAATGTTTTACTAACATCATAGCGCATAACATAACGTGACTTCAAATCTGGTTTCTTACATTTTTTCCCCGTTTTCCTCAACGATCTCGAAAAAAATAACGGAAACCATCATTTTAGGTTTTCCATACCTACATTCCCGTAAACTGAACAACGACATAAATACATCGACATGACCATCATAAAAATCGCCTCATTCGTTTTCCAAATAACGCGAAAATGAACAAAAAACACCTTTTCCATAAGAAAACCATGTTTCCAGCTTTTTGCCTTTTTCATATCTATATCCCCGTAAAGAGGACAATGAAACGAAATAAATACTATCACACACGTCATTCTCACGTTTTCGGTTTTCACAATATAAGGGAAAATCACAAAACCCATTTGTGACTAAAAAAAACATGTTTCCAGCTTTTAACCTATTCCATATCTATATCCCCGTAAAGAGCACAACGAAACGAAAACATACTATCACGCACGTCATCATCACGTTATCCGTTTTCCAAAAATCGGCAAAAATGTGAAAAACGCATTTTTCGACCCAAAACCCTAAGTTCACCTTTTCGACACCGACATTCCCGTAAAGTGCACAACGAAACGAAATAAACGAATCCAAGCACGCCCTCCTAGCATGACCCGTTTTCCAAAAATCGACAAAAATGTGAAAAACGCATTTTTTGACCCAAAACCCTAACTTCACCTTTTCGACACCGACATTCCCGTAAAGAGCACAACGAGACGAAATAAACGAATCCAAGCACGCCCTCCTAGCATGGCCCGTTTTCCGAAAATCGACAAAAATGTGAAAAACGCATTTTTTGACCCAAAACCCTAACTTCACCTTTTCAATACCTACATTCCCGTAAAGAGCATGACGAGACGAAAAAAACGAATCCAAGCACGCCCTCCTAGCATGGCTCTTTCCATTCCAAGGTCGCAGGGGCTCACCACTTGCTTTTATAAGCAGCTTTCCCACTACCACACTACTGTAATGCGTACAATCAATAGTTGGATGGAGGAACATGGTCTGTCTCTAGCACTTAGTAAGACAGAAATTGTAGTCCTAACAAAGAAGAGAATTCAGACAATACTCCCAATACAGGTAGGAGACATACAAGTAGAGACGCGGCCAGCAGCAAAATATCTGGGCCTCATGATCGACAATAAATTGAATTTTGGAGAACAAATTAGACGGACTGCGGATAAGGCGGCAAGAGGAGTAACGTCTCTCAGTCGGCTAATGGCCAATGTTGGTGGGCCAAAATCTAGTAAGAGGAGATTACTGATGACAGCCATCCATTCAGTTCTGCTGTATGGAGCGGAAATATGGGCAGATGCCCTGGATAAGGAAATTTATAGGAAGTCACTAGCACAAGTGCAGAGGCGGGGTGCTTTACGCGTGGCATCTGCTTATCGCACGGTCTCTGAAGAAGCAGTTCTTGTTATTGCTGGGATAATTCCAATTTATTTTCTAGCGAAAGAACGCAAGTACATTTACTGGAGGAAATCGGAGGTAGGTTTACAAAATGCAAGACGAACAGCAAGAGCACAAACCTTTCACAATTGGCAGATCAAATGGGAGCAAGGACACCGAAGCCAGTGGACTAGGAGAATGATACCCCAGGTGCAGGTTTGGACAGAGAGGAAACATGGTGAGGTTGGTTATTATCTCACTCAGTTTTTGACTGGCCATGGGTACTTCAGTTCTTATCTTAAGAAGATGGGGAAAGTGGATTCACCAGATTGTATCTACTGTGTTAATGAGGTAGATAGTGCTAATCACACCTTCTTCTCTTGTGGACGGTGGGTCCAAAGTAGGCAGTCTCTTCAAGATGAAATTGATGTAGAGATATCTCCTGACAATATTGTTGCGGTAATGCTACAAAATGAAGAACATTGGAAACTTGTAGCAAGTTTTGTTGAAGATATCCTCCGAACAAAGAAGACGGATCAGGATCGCCACTGAAGATAATTCATTACGGAAGAGTGCCCTACGGGCAAATATAAAATGACTCTAGCCTGAAGTAATGTGCTAAACGGTTCCAGGCTAGTGTTCAGAAGTAAAGGGGGAGTTTTAGTCGGTAGTCTGCTACTCAGTAGCAGGAGCCCGACACTCTGTGCGTAAATGCATTTCTTCCCCTTAAAAAAAATATATATATTATTATTATTATTATTATTATTATTATTATTATTTTGTGTCTTAGAAATCAGAATTCTTTGGCATCCGATCGACACTGCAATCTCAGGTCTGAGAAATCTTTACGATTTGGAAATGCTTTGGACGACTGGTTACCCTAACTCTTCTGATGTACATTATCGATTCGGTGGTGCGATGCGTCTTCATTGTTGAATCCATCTGAATGGTGTTGAAATCAGGCTGGTAACCCTGCATTATGCAGTAGATGGTGGTTAAACCTCCAAATCAGCCGTTATTTCCTGAACATCACAGTAATAATGATGACATAGGAATGTAATTTAATCCCATGACTTGCGGAATGTTTACTTATTACATGGAATTGTCACTTGTATTTGCTTTGAAGATGGTTTGTATAGTAATTACACTCCTTCCCACAGTTTAGTATCATCATGTTGTCATTTGCCGGCCGATGACACCTAGCACTTTCTACTGCAGGCATACAAATAAGTTATTTCTAAAGGTATTAGTCCTTCAGTAATTATTGTTTCTTAATGTGTGGCAGTGTTGCGTAAATGGAACATATTGGGCTAGTGACTGCTGTATAAACAGGCCGAACTTCTTCGCCTCGCAGTAAGCATTTTACCATGTCTTAATTTGTATAGTATTTTTACATTTGTCTCTTGGCACAGGCTAGAATGAATTATTACTTTTCACAGATATCTCGATCTCATCAATGACTGTGCTTATATGGGAGCTACTGAGGTATGAGTAATTGTATTCGGTACACAGTTAGTTATCATGGATGCCGCGAAAGATTCAGTACTGTTGCACACACTCGGTGAGGAAAGTAATTACAAACTACCTCAGTCATCCCCCTGTTTAATATGCATCGTTATAGCACTTCTTGGGGATTTTGTAAGTTACTACGATGTAACTTTTGACTGTTCTTCTTAAGATTCCAACCAACTTCTGAGCTGACTACTTACCAGTTAGAAAATGTATGAAAAGAGCCCAGTTGTCCTGTTGTTTCATTTAGAGTGGTCATCAGGCCCGTGAACTTGTGTGTGTGCAGAATATGACTGAAGCCTTGTACTAATAAGGTAACTCTATACAAAGGATTTGAGGGGAGTCAGGCATTAAGTTAGGAACCTTCTTTGAGTAAGAATAGAGAAATATAGAAAACCACATCTAGGATATGTAGGATGAGAATGAGTGTACAAACTTAGAGCCTTCAGACGAGAATTACATTTATGGGCAGAATTCGAAATTTAACTCAAAAGCATTGGGACTTCAGTCACAATACGTAGCCCAAACCCACAAGCGGAGTTGAGTTAATGCCACATCTGAGCTGTAAACACCTAAGTAGATGATAATTGTTTTCGGTGCTCAAAGTTGTTTATAAAACCAAACCCCGTGGCACTACCGACCATGAAGGTCGTAGGCCTACCAAGCGACCACTGCCCAGAAATTTAGCCTGAAGATTATGGGGTGACGCGTGGTCAGCGCGTCAGGTCTCCTCGGTCGTTAATCTTGGTATTCGTGGCCGGGGCACTGCCTCACTGTCAGTGCACCCCGTTCCAGTTCCAGCCCTCACGTCAGATTTTAAAATCATTTACGGAGCTGGGAAACGATCCCAGGGCCTCCGGATGCGAGACAGGCGCGCTACTCCAATACCACGGGGCCGGTTTATAGCATCTACAAAAATAAAGTTAGAACGTATAGGTTAACCTTGAATTTATAGACTTGAATAATTTACTTAAACATCTGTTAATATTTAACTATAACAATGCAAATATACATGATAAAGAGATTGAATGGTTTGTAAAGTATTGAGTGTAAACTGGAATATGGTAACGCTTAGGGAGTGATGAACGCACAAAACTACTTAAATTACCTATTGTAATGATTGTGGATATGATGTCGAAAAGGTGGTTTTCTCCTCCGCTGCATATAACCCAACCGCCATCTCCTTTTTTATAACACGACTTATAGCCTATAGTGAAATTTCAGTTGTGTCGGCCATTGTAAGGCATGATTTGTGGGACAAAATAAATATTGCCAATCCTGCGCGTCCGGTAAGTGCGGCCGTGTGGTGTTTGGTTTATGCTGGGCTCGCTTCGTTGTGTTTCTATGTTTCTAACCAGATTCCCTTGCTTGTAGTACAAGCAGTAATATTCGGTCAGACAGAAGTCAATAGTATCTCGGTCCGTCTCGTAAGCCAATAGTAGCTCGCTATTCATGACCTGTGTCGTATTTTATGTACGGTGCATTGGCAACCGTGGAATGACGTTAATGCATATGCCTGTGTAAGTCTCGGTAACAGTTGAAGACAACTAATGCACCACTTTCAGTTGCAGTTGAGCAACGGCAAGCAATGACAATTGCCATCGTTCAATGGACAATAAATAACGACTAACGTCACATACGGTTTTCACGTAATTTCGTACATATTTCCAGTACAGTAGTGAGAATGGACAGCAATTTCAATTGGTAATGACTCCCAGAATATCAAATAAGGTATGTAAATCATGGAAATGACATATATTATTATCTAGGTGCAAGTGTATGATCTACGTTCATCACTCCCGAAGAATTACCGAGGGATAGCTCCTTAGCCAGAATTCCGTAACTGGTACCTTTTCAGATCCTTTTCAGATCTTTAACGTGCCAGTAAATCTACTGACAAGACTCCCTCGCATTTGCACACCCTCAAATGCCAACTGACTCTACCAGCATTGGATCCTGCAAACTTGGGACAGCAGGCAAAAACGCAACCGTGGCACCACGCAACCAGTCTCAATAAGAAGAAAGAGTGTAGTCTGGTAGAAATACACATAAACGGAGGCATAGCCATACTCATTTGGAAAAACAACAAAAATTTCGAAATACATGATTCATCAGCTCAATGAGTAAAGCACATAACTTAGTGTTTCAAAATCATCACTCTTCACTTTCAGAAAGTCCGGCTCCGTGGCTAAATGGTTAGCGCGCTAGGCTTTGGCTTGAAGTGCCCTCCCTGGGTTCGATTCCCGGCCCAGCCATCAGGGATTTTAATCTCCTGGGGTTAATTCCCGTTGCTCGAGCACTGGGTGTATGTACCGTCTTCATCATCACTTCATCCTAATTACGACGCGCAGGTCGCCCACGGGCGTCAACTAGAAAGACCTGCACTCGGCCTCTCCGGAGGCCACACGATCATTATCATTATTAATTTCAGGAAATTTGTGGTTGAAGACTCAAGTTGCGTGTTGTTAGCTGCTGCAGTCTCTGAGTAATATCTGCTATAAAACTGTGTCTCTGGTTTGTCTCTATAGTGCTGGACCGAACTCTGAGATGTGCCCACGTCAAAATGCTTTTTGTACCTAAGAAAAAAAAATCATCTTAGTTCAAGAAATACAGTACAAACTTTCGATGTTTATTGTTTCCAGCACCATAGCAACCCCACGTGCCTTTATTTTACGAATGCGCGAGCACTCAACTTTAAGGTGCCAACTGTGAAGACCACATACCACGTGGCATGGTCACCAACTGATTTCATCTGTAGAAAATGAGACAATGTTTTAGGGATGCAAACCCTCATCTTCTGCATTCCGGGTAGGTGTATTATCCCACTTTACCACCAAAGGCCTACGCCCGACTTCGACTCATTTCCAAGGCCTTATTGAAGAGGGCACTGCAGAAGAATTTCGTGGATTTCAACGAGTTATCCACGATCTTGGTAGGCGTCACCAGAGCTTTCTATTGGCCAACATCAGACTCTGGCTTGGTTTCATTAGTCATAGTACTTACTTTAGAGAAAGGCTCTCTTCAATGAGCTCATATCTTCTGAACATATTGACTACATTAGTTTGAAGTTGCTGTTGTTTATCCTACAACGATAATCCTTTCTTGTCAGCTGGGATAGAATATCACCACAAACTGAGACCTTAATACCCCATTGCTTCTTTATCCGGGAGCTTTTGAACCACTTGGCATGTCATCCTTCCCACGAACATGCTGCAGGACACATGGTCTAAGTGACTGGAAATGCAAACTTCATTAGCGGACCAAGGAGACTTTTCAGCAATTATGCCATGCATTGTACAAAGAGTACAAGCCTTATGGATAAAAGATAGAGAATTAAAGTTACTGTATATTGTGGGAGACGAACCGGTGTTCTTCGACATTTAACATCAACACTTTTACAGTGCATATCCCATTCACTGCCAGAATTTCTTATGAACTGTGAGAGTCAGAATTCAGTTCTATCACACATTCCAACACCGTAACAAAGAGTATGGGGAGGTTCTTGTTTCAAATTTAGACATACGAAGGGTGATTAGAAAGTAAGGTTACAAGGCCCAGGCGCGGATCTAGAGTTTGGTTTTTGGGGGGGGGGGGGGTCAGAGATTCGATCTAAAGTTTGGCTTGGGGGGGGGGGGGTCAGAGAATCACAATTGTTAAGAAAAATGGTATCACTAAAAACGCAATCACAAAATAACCAAACGTACAAAACCAGACCAATTTTTTTGCAAGCTTCATGGATAGAAATTTGATGCGTTTAGAGCACCAAAAATATTCGTACAAATTGCAACGGCGTGTTTTGTGACTTTTACATCGAGCTTCGAGAAAAGGATCAAGGTACGTTACAGTTTCGGCAAGTCGAGTTGATACCGACAAAGGGAGAAAGTCACAGCTTAAATTGCCAACCAAGCTTGCAGTTTGGACGTCGGCAAAAATTTTTGGTGCGAGAAAAGCCCCAGTTTCCTATCCGTGCATTACTGCACATTCATCGTGACATCACTATAAACATCGATTCGGTAATCACAAGGTTTGCTACACAAAATAGACGAGTTGATTTTGTTGTATAACTAATAGTTTTTATACAAGAGGTTAGAAGTTGTAAATATGTACAGTTGTAACAGAACATAATAATTCCAATAAAGATAATTCAGTATTGAATAAAATTTAAAAAAAACTGTTTTTCAGTTAAAATTCGTTAAGTTTTATTTGTCTGGTAATTGTGTTTTCGTTTTTTGAGTTTGCAAAATTTGGTCTCCGTTTGGGGGGGGGGGGTCATGACCCCCGTGACCCCCCCCCCCCCTTGAATCCGCGCCTGACAAGGCCGATACTCCTGGAGTTTCGTCTGTTATAAAGAAATTAGTAGTGTGGGGTAATAAAAATACATATGGTTGGTAACTGTGCAGAGTTTCAGCCACCCGCTCCTACAGCGCTAGTTGTGGGTAAACAACTAATGGTGACTTGTTTTGAAAACTAGACTCGCAAAGGGATCCGCTCAATTATTCGATTTCTGTGAGGAAAACATGTAACTGTGGCCAGGACTTCTCACCGAGGGCATCATCTTCCTTCAAGACAACGCGCGACCTCATACAGCCCAGAGGACCACCACGCTGGTGACGCGGTGTCGCTGGGACATCATTGACCACCCTCCTTACAGCCCAGACCTCGCTCCAAGCGACTTTCACCTTTTTCCTCACTTGAAGGAGCACCTAGGAGGTCGACGGTTTGCTTCAGACGAGGAGGTGAAACAGTTCGCGACAACGTGGCTGAACTCATAAGGACAGGATTTTAACCGTGAGGGAATATTCAAACTCACCCCACAAAGCGACAAATGCCTGAACCGATATGGAGACTATGTCAAAAAATAGCCTAATGTACGTACCAGCAGCGAAGCCTCCGTGGCTCAGGCGGCAGCACGCCGGCCTCTCACCGCTGGGTCCGTGGTTCAAATCCCGGTCACTCCATGTGAGATCTGTGCTGGACAAAACGGAGGCAGACAGGTTTTTCTCCGGGTACTCCGGTTTACCCTGTCAAAATTTCATTTCAGCAACACTCTCCACTATCATTTCATTTCATTTCATCTGTCATTCTTTTAATCATTGCCCCAGAGGAGTGCGTCAGGCCTCGGCAGCCGATAAAGTCCATATCATCGCCGCTAGATGGGGGCTTCATTCATTCCATTCCTGACCCGGTCGGACTCTGGAAGCAGGCTGTGGATTTTTTCACGTACCAGCAGTTCGCTATATTGCTTGTACGAAATAAAATATACACGTTTAACTGCAGGCCTTGTAACCTTAGTTTATTATCACCCTTGTAAAGATCCTTCATTACCTATTCATCAGGACATTTTTCAACCACATCTCAGATTGACATCTAGGAAACCTCCCTGGTTACTAGGTGAGGAATTGGTTCAAGGGCTATTTAATGTCTATCAAGCATGGCGCAACAATTGGGTTTCCTCGAATCCAGACAAATATCATCTAATTCTGGATCCAACTCAACGCCCCCCTGGTTTCAACTTATCCCGAAAAACGTGGACGTCACTAAATCGTCTAAGAACCCGACATGGTAGATGCCAGTATTGGAGGCATAAGTGGAAGATGATCGACAGTCCAGCCTGCGATTGCAGTGAAGTGCCACAGACGGTTTATCACATTGCCATGGAATGTCCAATAAGAAGGTTCAGTGGGACGCTGCAAGAAATACATGAGGCTACAGATGAAGCAGCGCATTGGTTAAACTCGTTGGACATCCATTTGTAATGCTTGTATCATCTTCCCTGTCAGAACTTATGTACATTTTATATATACTAGCAATTAAGTTTTTCACCTTATTTGTAACATATGTATCCTTCATGCCATACGAAATAATAATAATATTAATAATAATAATAATAATCACCCCTCTTATATGTCTCCCCTGTTTACCCCCAAGAAACCCAGTTGTTAGAATCTGGAAACACACCATACATACATTTCATGAATATTGGGTATCGTATATACATTTTCTGCAGGAACCACAGGGTAGTAATGAAGGAAATTTGAACGAGAAGCCAATACCTACACGTGTCAAATCAATTTGTATTTAGAGAGAGAAAGTTTGAATAGGAGCTTCCAGATGTCAATTGAAATGCTACCGGAAGCGATGTTGACGAAGTGACAATGCGATCTAATTTTAGTGATCGGCGCGGAACATCATTAGGCGTATGCGTACGATCTTTCTTTAATGGTATACAGAATAAACATTGAATTCCTGTTCCTTTCATCAAAAGTTTTAATAACGATTCGTGGTCTCTGGTTTCGATCAAGCTTGCTGGCCATATTGTAAGAGATATCAGTCTTGTTACTATGGAAACTTTTTAATGAGGTCGTTGGAATTTTTTGTAAACAAACTCATCGCAATTCTCGCTCTATTCTAAAAGTGTTTATTTGAAATGAGTTGTTTACTTATTTATTCTGCGAGAGTTCAGGCCAATAGACGCTTCCCTCTTTTATACCAGATCTCTGCTCTCACCCCTTTCTGCCACGTGAGTGGGTTACTGAAATTGGTTTATATGTTTAAGCCTAAGTCAGATTAGGATTACAACATATGTTACTGTCTGTCTGTTAGATAGTCAGCCCGAAGGCTGGTTGGATCCTCAAAAAGTACCGCCGTTACGTTATGTGAGTAGATACCCACAAAAACCCAAGGCAGCACTATTTTGAGGCGTTCTAGGCAAGAAGAGGAGTGAGGTAGTTTGCCATTGCTTTCCTCACTGAGTCAGAACAGTAGTCCTAACCCTATGAGTTGAACCTTTCACAGCACTCACAGGCACTGACTATGCCTCGAATGCCATTACTAAGCCCCACCCATACCTCAGTAGCTTCCATATAATCACAGCCATGAGTGAGACTGAGACATCGGTGAAAAGCCACCTTTTACTCTAGCCTGTGCCAACTGACAAATGCAAAAGTACTGTATTCATCAAGAGATGGCGAACAGGCCACTGATTTAGAATTATTCATGAGAGTGAGGCAACTGTGTTTTATTTCAATTCAATGGATGCTGAGAATTCAATCAAGGAGCCAAGTAAGGGTCACAGGGAGTTTTCTCCCGTGTCTAGTTCCTCCAGCTAACTGCACACTTCCCCTTCTTCTCACTTTTTCCGCTTCACTTTAACAAAGAAATAATCTAATCATAAATGAGCAGTTGGGCCGAAATTACATGACAGTTTGGTGGAAAGCTGGATCGGGCATACCAAACAAGTCGCTTGTACCTCGCACATAAGCAACACACTCCGTCCTCGTGAACGTTAGCACAGAGTGGCTATTAATGGTCTAAGAGAAAACTCTTTGAATGTATTTCAACCCCGTATTATTCCTAATTATATGAGTATTTAAATAGCGGATGGTTTTACGATCAAATTCCCTTTCTGACATCAATCAACCTCATCACAGGAGTTAATGAGAGATGAAGCAATCCTTGAACTTTATTTCAAAATTAGACAGCGGGGGTTAAGTGGAATGGTATCAGTTTCCAACTGCAAATACCGTGGCTTGTTTCACAAAAGTGGCCAATCAAAAGTGATTGTCTCATCCAGACATTAAAATGAGTATGAGAGGATGAATTCCTTATGAGGTAAGTCCGGTCGAGTTCTGATCAAACCTTCATTATAAAAAGGGTGGATGCTTACCCTCGACATTTCCCATTGACCAACAAGCTAGAAATTGCTACTTCACCTTCATTAAAGTTTTCTTTTTGCGTATGGCTTTTAGTGCCGGGAGTGTCCGAGGACATGTTCGGCTCGCCAGTTTTGTTGCTGCTTCGAGACGGACACCCAATGGGTGAGCTACAAGGAAAGGGGAGGAAAGTTGGAATGGAAGGTCGAGGAGTTGGAAGGTAGCGGCTGTGGCCTATAGTTAGGGACCAACCCCGACATGTGCCTGGAAGGAAGATGGGAAACCACAGAAGACCATCTTCAAGGTTGCCGGCGGGGGGATTCGAACCTCTTCGCCCCCCGGATGTGAGCGACTGCCAGCAGTCATGCCGTAACGACCATGGCTAACTCACCCGGTTTCATTAATGTTAATTGCACTGGATATGGGCGTCCTGGCGCAGCAATCAATATGCCAGCCTTTCTCCACGGCGAACCGGGTTCGATTCCCGGTCATTGCATGTGAGCTTTTCAAAGTAAAATACCATGTCCTATGGTTCGTATTCCACGTTAAAAGGAGGCCCTGTGGCTCATTATCGCGAGATTCAGGGTCACGTAAAACTACAATATTCCTTCCTTAATTGCACTGAGGAGGTGATCCGACATATACATGGTCATAACGTATGCCTAATGCGTGGACGATATTCTTTGCTGCTATTTTATCTACGAATCATGGACATCACGGTCATCAGCCCTGTGAACTTGGGTGTGTGATCAATTTGTCGAATAACCAATATTATTTAAGTGATATTTCACTGCAGTTAGTGTGATGAACCCCGAGGGAAAATCTCTTTACGGATAGTTGCTGTTGGAAAGCGATTGTTAGGTGATGATGCAAACCTGCGCGAACCCGAATTATTAGAGACGGGAGACGAGGAGAACGGAGATAGTGGAGGTGGTCACTGCTGCTGTGAGACACAGTTAGTGTGAGTCGATGGAAGCATTCCCGTAGCATCAAACGAAGTGAACGTTCCTCCCCTCTGGATCACCCTGCAACACATACAGTAGTATTGCTCAGTGGTATATAATGATATTTCAGGAACACGTAATCTAACAATTCAACGAATACAGAATGCCTGAGTTAGATTCATTCTTGATGTACGCAGAGATGCGCATATCACAATATATTTCATTCAACTTCAATGGCTTTAATTAAACTAGAGGACCCGTGCTGCTCCGCAGCATTTGTTTCAACATTAGAATGACAATTCTTTCCATACGACATTTTCTGTTCGCTTTCCAGTTGTTTCTCTTTGATCTTTGACGTCTTGAAAGGATTTTGCTCGCGATAGTGCGGCCCGTGGCTTAACAACGGTTGAGGTAAATAAATGCCTACTTGATCTAGTGTTTGACCTTGTGCTTTATTGATAGTTATACAAACAGCTAAAAGTACTTGTAACAGCCTCTTTTGAAGGAAAAAGCCATAGAAGTATCTGATAGCGTAAGGTCAAGATGAGGAAGTAGGACTTTTTCTCCAACATTCACTCCAGTAATAATTTTCAGGTGTAAACAATTGTCATACATCTTACGAACCAACAGTCTACTACCGTTCAACATACCTTGGGTAACATTAAGATTTCTCAACAAAATCACAATTCAGCATTCCTTTAGTCCAGGGATATGAGGCGGCAGTCCACTTATGTCTAAGTTGTCTGAAAATTCTGATGGGAATTGTAAAAGTTCACCCTCATCTTCAGCTATCAAATAATTCACAACTGACGTAAGTTCTCGATGCTCTTGGTTTAAGATATAAAACATTGTCATTGATCTCTTTACAATATTCATTTCTAGGTGCTAAAATAGCTATTTTTTAAAAGCCTCAAATTTTTTTCAGCGTGAAAATTTCACTTCCAGTGATGATATCAGTTTCAGCAATGATGGAGGGTGGTAAGTCGACTAATTCTGAATTTTCGTCATTGACTTGAGGGTATTCACCGTTACCAATTTGTATCAAGAAATTTGCAAAGTCACGTTGATCTGTTTCCGCTCGCATGCTTTTGTTGAGTTGAAAAATTTTGAACAATGACCACAAAGGAGTGAACCGTACTGACATTCGGACTGAAGCTGCTCTAGATTGGCGAGGCACAACAGGCAATACCTGCCTACAATCTCTTCCTAAGATGATAATTTTTCCACTAAAAAGCACGTCGTTATTCATGATGTCCATGTTCAGACGATTTACACATATCAACGCGTGCTTATCAGCCATAAGGTCTTCATCCCAGATTATAAGTTTCGCTGAACGATTATAAAAAGCTTCCTTGCTGTTAACTTTAATTACTGACACAGAACCGTCATTTATATTTAAAGACAACATTAAATGACTGTGTACAGTGCGCCCTTAAGGTGGTAACAATGCTGCAATACCAGTCCTTGCAACAGAAACTACGTTTAACCGCAAATTGTTGCAACTGTGAATCGCGCATTGGTAATGAAATGATTTTCCGGACCGTCAATAAATAAGATAACATATGCATTACTCATACTTTCTATGCTGTTTTGAACAAATCCCATAAATTCGGTAATTATAGCCATGTAGTTTTCATTTGCTTGATTTATCATCCAACCTAATTGATCCTCAAAATTTTTGGATAATTAATTAGTAAAATTGTGTGAGGGAAATCATCAATAATGGCTGGCAAATCGAGAGAAGTAATGGGAAGGCCATGGAGCTTTAATGCGTTAGAAATATGTATAAGAGTGAACTGATAAGCAATGTTAGGTTCGTGAAATTGCAGATAATCTTAATCTTGACCGTCTGAATAGTTATCAAATAATTATCTATACTGAAAATGGCTTTAAAGCTTCCTACATAAACGATAGGCCCACTTAGGCGTGGTCCAGCCCCCTATTACTTGAAGGAATTCGGCTCCACCTCCACCCTGGAAGCTGCTTCCCTGGACAGAGGATGACACTGTTCTGACATCTGCTGGATAGACCAGCAGAGCTTGAATTGGGAAACGCGGTGAGGTATATGCTTTGTGCTGGGGAAAGGCAATGTTGAAACTGATTTATTGGCCGGTCGCTTGATTGATTGAGTGCTTCATTCATTCAGCTGATTGAAGTGGTTTATTGATTTTAGAATCCAATACCTTCCACCACTAGTGAATCGCGTGCTATATGCAAACTTGCAATCTAATGCAGGTGAGCGGACGATTTTCAATTTCACGGATATCAACCATACAGGCGTTTCGAAATACATGCTAAATATTGGAAAGTACTTTATAGAGCAACTCTTCAACATTGTCAGCTCAATAAGAGAACTCTGTGATCGTTGAGCTATGATGGTACGACCGAATGGTGGTGCGGTACAATCAACGTTACCAAAAGGTGTTTAATTGCACGAAATTCGAGTAATTGTAAAACAACCCTGTAATTTGGCATAGAGAAGCGTATTTAACACCAATTTAATTTTGTCTTCTTTTCGAATTTTTTAAATAAGAAACATCAAAGGAGCATAGTGATATTCATCTAGGGGAGGGTGGGTGTTTATGGTATCTATATATATACTAGCTGAAGTACCCGGCGTTGCTCGGGTTCCATTTTTCTTCTGAGTATGTCTAGGTTTTAAACATTTTGGTTTCGGTGTAGCGTCGCCTCCGTTGTGTAGTGGTCAGCATGCTTAGCTGTCACCCCGTAGGTCTGAGGTTCGATTCCCGTCTCTGCCACGAAATTTGAAAAGTGGTATTAGGACTGGAACAGGGTCTACTCAGCCTTGGGTGGTCCAAATGAGTAGAGGGGGTTCGATTCCCACCTCAATGATGTGAATCCCTCGAGATCACCGACTCCCAAACTCACCAGCCGTGAGCCCTTGAGGGTGTAGCACTATCCAGGGTGCACCAGAAGTTGTGGGGCTACATACACCCTGCCTCCTTGAGGGCCTTGTGCAGAAGGCAGGAGATATAACGAAAAGAGAAAGAAGGCTGATCCCTCAAAGTATGCACTTGATGACGTCAAACTCGTTTTTATGTAACGTATTTGGCTCAGCTCTTCCAAGCTCTCGCCATATCCTTCACGTTCTTTCTTTCGAAATACACACACTACCACAGAAATATCAACAACACAGGTCATTAGAGAAAATCCTATTTACACTTAAGCACACGGAGCTGAATGACCACAATATTGCAAGCCTATAAATGAATCATCATCAACAACAACAACAACAACAAAGGGGGCGTGGTGGCGCAGCGGTCAAGCTGTATGCTTCTCACCACGGCAGACCGGGTTAAATTCCCGGTTAATGCAAGTCAGATTTTCGAAGGGAAATGCCATGTCGGTTTCCACGTTAAAAAAAGGTCCCGTGGCTCATGATCGTGAGATTAACGGTCACTTTAAACTTCAATCTTCCAACAACAACAACAACAGAAAATAACGCGACCTAACTAATAAACATAATAGAAAGTACCGTAGTTAAGACCACACAACATTCAACTTAGTTACTTCTCCAACTGCAGCACATCTATTCTCAACGTAGGCCTATATTTAGTTATTTTTCCCGACTTCCACCTCGGCTAATATAACAGTTCAAAATTGTCATAATTTTCAACATCGAATCACATTAATTATAGATTCTTTGAAAGTGCCTGACATTATGGGAACCGAAGTGAGTGAACACCAAGGAATTATGGGTATAGAGGTGCTTGATGGTAGCTACCATTAACGTCTGTGTGTTACCGTTCACTTTATGATTCATTGTTTTGTTTTTAGGTTAATCAGCTGTCCTGAATTCAGCATGCAGCAATCAAATACAGTATACTTTGTTCATGTAGGCCTACAGTAGTACCGTTGTACAATGGTAAATTGTTTCGTTTTGAAATTATTTACTGTTATACATGTTCTCTGGTGAGAAATCACGTTGCTCATCAAATACAACTACTACCGGTAACCATTATCGTATTCAAGATTACACTAAGCCAACGGTTTGTGGCGGACCCTAGTGTACGAACTGAACATTACTGTAGGCTTTACAAACTATTTGCTATGTGAAACTTCTTCCTTTTTTAGTCTTTGCCTTTTGTCGATTGTTACATTATTTTCTTCTAAGTAAAAGCTGTTACTCGTGTTTCAATAAACATATTTAAGTGATTTCTACAATTAACCACCTAAATCCATATTGGTGACCCTAACGGGATGAATTGTGCTTCAACATTTGGTGGGCCATACCCAGTTCTGTCTCGCAGTGATAAACACGTCGACGTCAAGATGTCAACAGGCAAACAAACTATTAGTATTGACAGATTGAAACCTACCTTCATTCTAACATCTGACAACGTGGAGGACACGTCACAAGAAACTGCTATGGACATTCCATCGCGTTCCACATCAAGGAGTGTACGCTTCCAGGAGACAACAGTTGGTACACAGGCTTGTGCACCTTCGCCACGGCCTACCAGATTGGGTCGAAAGGTCGTCTTCCCTCGCAAATACCTGGACGCTGTCACTGCAGAGGGAGTGTGTGGCGGACCCTAGTGTACGGACTGAACATTACTGTAGGCTTTATAAATTCTTTGGATGTTTCAATTTGCTATGTGAAACTTATTCCTTTTTCAGTCTTTGCCTTTTGTGGATTGTTACATTATTTTCTTCTAAGTAAAAGCTGTTACTCGTGTTTCAATAAACATATTTATGGGATCTGTACAATTAACCACCTAAATCCATAGGTTAAATGGAAATTTCCGCCCAGCCGAAGATGTTATTAGCCTAATTCACTTTAAGGGCTTGGAATCTGCCTCATGGCTGCATTTAATAAACTGCCATTGGTCTTACGATAAGGTTATATGCATTATATGATATGATGTGTAACTCACGTAATACGCCCTGAACTACATGGGCACATACGGTATTTAAATATTTTATTTAATACTTCCACACTCCAAATGCAGCTACAGGCATATGTGAATTATGTAGTGAGCTCTGTGACCGATGTCATGCGTCATACTGTAAAAGAAGATAGACTTCCCTGACTCAATTTTGTAGGGACTAACAGTGCGTGCTGACTGATCTTTCTCTACGATTTCTCCTACATTCCACACCAGCGTACAAGGAGGTGGTAAAATAACACCAAAAGGAAGAAGAATGAAATGTGGCTCGATTTCGATACCACGAATGCCATGATTCGAGACGAATGGAAGGAAGCTAACTATAAACTGAGACATTTCGCCACGAGGCTCATAGTCCATGGTTTTCAACATAGAATTTTCCGCACGGGACGATTCCATGAACCATGTGAAGAATGTGCATGTTGTATGTGTGACTTGACGTGTGACAGATATTATGTTATCATATGTCACTGACAAATTGTTGACTTGACGATTCATGCATAGCTCAGTTTAGGGGCAGATGACATCGTAGTTCCGCTCCTTGAAACCTCAGTAACTAACTTAGTCTGATTTTCATTGGTCATTGGCTGCATTAAAACTATTATTAATATTGTAATATAAATGATAACAATAAGACCATTTATCTGCGAATTGGGAAACCACAACGCTGTAAGAGGTGTTAGTTATCTTTTGATGTTTTAAGGGGAGAAACAGCGAGGGCATCTGCCTCAAGTATACAATACGAGTAGAAATATATAATGAACTTGCGCAAATATTCAACGTTGTTACAGGATTAGAGGAGGGTGATTGTACTATTTATCTGCTTCTTCCACTAAATGCTTGAGTGCATAAAATTGTTATGCGCAAGGATCACAGAACATTAACTGACTGACTTCACCATCGAGGTAATAATAAATTATATTTTGTCATAGATATACGAAGATGTCTAATATTTCATAAGCTTTTGCCATGTTTTATTAAATCACCGCTAGATAGCAGATCACACGTCATCCACAATGCCATCTCTTGGATTATTTAATTGCTTAGCAAAAGCTATGCTGAATTAGCATCGCTATACTCAAACTGACAGCTGCCATTACATGTATAAACTGATGCTAACTACTTAAATACAAAAGAGGCATATTCCTGGTCAATAATTTTAAGATCATGTTGCACTCACGGCGTGGAAATATTCCATGCTATCCCAAGTATTACGGTTCTATTACCTTCAGTGAAGATTTGCATTTCATTAAATAAAGATAGCATATTATCATGTAGCCTAGGTACGAAACACGTACGATTTTATTTAGTTAATAATTTGAAAGTACTCATGTTTTAGTTTAAAAGGAACCTGGTCATGACTTCAAATTATGCTATGAATTATTGGCGACTTTAGTTTCCTGTAGGTTTACTACAGCACTGTATCTGCCGGGTTTGAACCCGCTATCGTGGGCACAGCAGTTTAGTATGCTACCAACTACACCACCGAAGCCGCTATGGGTTGGTGCTGCAACCTATCTTGTGTTCGACAGGCAGTTTAAAGCAGCTTGGAGCGATGTGATCTAGCTGGCAGTGGGTGTAGCATGGCCTCTTATTGATGGTCCAGTCTTAAGCTATTCTTGCCATGGAGATTCCGGCCTTGCCATTACTTTATCAGTTTATTTTCTGATATAATTAGCCTTTTCTCGAGTGCAAAAAGGTCGAAATCAGAAGAATAAGAAAGACTATCGAAAATCCATGTAGCCAGCCGTTCCTTCTGGGTCCTAAATTATGTGTATGCGAAATTTGGTTGAGATTGGTGTAACGGTATAGATTTGTATACGGAACAAATATACATACCCACATACCCTCATACATACATACCGACTTTCACTTTTATATATAAGATATATATATATATATTATATATATGCCGGGCTGTAACATGGTGCGCTCGGCCTCGTGAGGACAATTGAGTAGCTGTCTGACAGTGAGGCAGCACCTCGGTCATGGAGACTAAGATTAACGGCCGCGCGCACTCGGTCCAGCCGGCGGTCGGTGTGCTCCTCTGACTCATATTGTTAGTTCACACCTGTTTTGTCATTCATATTGACGTGTATTTGCAAAGCATAGACGTTAGTGTTGCACGTTTAGTGAGTATTGTGATTATTGTGATTGTTGGTCTAGCCTAGACACCAATTCACATTGCCCGAACGTGTGTATATCCATAATTCGTATATGGAAAGCAGAAAATCTGTTTTTGAAACAAGACGAACATTTTGAATCAAGTTTCCAGGAAGACCTGTGCCTAATGCCAGTACAATTAGGAGGCTCGCTAAACGATTCAAGGAAACTGGCTCCGTAAATAATAAAAGAGTTGACAGACATTCTTTCATCAAAATATGTCAGGTGTGTGTTACAGGAGAGGGAGGACATTTTCAGCATCGCCTATGAGCTCTGTAAGTACACATTATTGAACATGTTTGGTAAAAGTGTGTTAGTGCGCGCCGACCGCCGGCTAGACCGGGTGCGTGCGGCCGCGATCTGCGCTAGCCACAGCCGGCTTAGCTTGCCGTGTTTATTGGCGCGCACACACATAATGACCCTGTATGTTGATGCTTTTGAGCTCTGGTGTTGGAGAAGGATACTGCGTATTCCTTGGACAGCCAAGAAGACAAAAGTATGGGTAATTGAAAAAATCAAACCAGATCTGTCTCTTGAAGCATTGATAACAAGATTACAGATGTCATATTTTGGACACATTATGAGACGTTCTGATTCATTGGGAAAGACAATATTATGCTTGGAAAGGTGGAAGGGTCTCGGAGACGAGGGCGGCCAGCATTGAGATGGATCGACTCCATCAAATCCAACATGAACATGTCCGTGAAGGATCTGAAGTACAGTATATGGCTAAAGTCCGAATCATATGGAGACAGTCCATCCTTGCAGTCGCTAGGCGCCGACTTCTGATCATCATCATAAATGTCTTAATATTTATCAGTAATAGATATTACAATAACGCTACTTCGTTTTTTGACGGGTGTTTTGTTTTATTGTTTTTGGAAAACTGACACTGTCTGTGAGTGTCACTATATGTTTGGTAGTGTTTTGTAGAGCTAACTGTGTTATGGATTTGGATCTGAATGATGTTCGCTTCGTGAGTGAAATAGGACATGCCTTAGTTTTCTCCTTCATGTAATTTATTTCAAGATAATCTTTCGTATATCCAGAAATTGGAACTATTTTTTGTTGACCGACCGAAAATTATAATGAGGCAACACTGAAAGATGGCTTCAAGCTTTCTTTCATCTTGTGGAAATAAAAATGAAAGAATCGGTGTACTCGGAACGGGGCCTCCTGGTCACCTGACAGTCACCTGAGTCCCTCAGGTGCCATCATAAAATGAAGCCCAATACATAGTGCGGTATTTAAATAAAATTGTAGTTATAGATCTGGATGGAAAAATTCCTGCCGCCCACCGTGGCAGGTGAAGGCATAGAGGAATGTTTACCACAGCCTGTGAAATAATTGGAATATTTGTTTATTGCATTCTCGGTGTTAACAAAAATCCTTTCACCGCAGTCCATATTCCCCCTGTATGGTGTTTTTCATTCATACCTGAGCACTAACAAATAGTAATTCGCCAAAGCTCTGAGGCTGTGTTGGTAACCTGCTGAGCCAAATGTCCAATAAATTGCTGTAAATACGTGTGTCACGGTATTATGACCTGGCTTTCAACAACAAAGTAAGCGTAAAAAATATTTCAAAACACGCCCACGCAAATATTTCATTAACTTTTCACCAATGCACACAGATGTATTATTTACAACTCGTATAAAGCCATGTTATGAAAATTTCATTTAGCATACGCAGTATAAAGCACCGAGTAAAATGAGTTCCAAATTAATCATATTAGTCCTTTTGAAAGCTATGACATAGTAATCAATTCTACAAAGCAATGACAAAGGTCATTAAAAAGAGACGGGAAGGTTGGAAGTAGGAGTAGTTACAGAATCGTTATTATATTTCATTCTCTTTCAAAATGTACGTTTGTCTCTTATAATTCCCCTACCATTCTTGGCTAAAGCCCCGGAGGTTTGGGTTCGATTCCAGGATCTGGCAAAAAAACTGATCTGAGGACTGGAAGGGTGTTCTGTCAACCATGTGAGGCAAAACTAAGAAGAGATGTGTTCGATTCATCCCTCTGCCATTCTGGAAGCGATTCTCCATGGTTTTACCACTTATACTACAGACATATGCTGGGATAGTTCCTAGCTTAAGGCCATGGCCGTCTCCTTTCCAATCCTTACCTGAATTACAAATACACACCTTACTACAGACACCACAATAACACAGGCTATCAGGCAGATTCTACGGTACACACAGCCACATACACGGGGTTAAATGACCACGATGCCCAAGTCCCTCGAGTGAAACGAACAACTATAATGTCCCGTGTCTAAGGGATTTAGATGAGATGAACAGAGTTTCTACTGTATGGCAGTGATTTTACGATCGTATGCCCTTCATGACAACAACTTCATAAGAGAGGATAATGGAAATTGAAATGATTGGAAGAGGATGAAAAAATAGGAGTTGAGTTGACCCCGCCGTATCCTAGGTCGTCCCGGCGTTAGCATGAGGTTGAAAATGAGACACAATGGCAACCATTTCAAAGACCACTGACGACGGTTGGATTCTTATCCAGTCGTCTGGTGAGTCCGAAGATAGTCTGACCCATTATATTACATGATAACGCACCTAGCTATCCCGGTCGACGATTTCCCTTCCCCCTCCAGTAATATTTGTAAGCTCCTTTAAACCATGTTCTCATGCAATGTATCTGAAATCATTTGTATCGCAATCTTATCCAAATTTTAAATGACATTCAACTATTTCTATTAAGTCGTTGTTTAGAAAACAAAAATATTTCAATTGAATCTTTGTTGTTAATTTGTTTTAGTAGCTTGGTACATCATTGGTCATCAGGTCCGTGTACTTGGTAAAGTGCAGAATTTGTCTGATAACCTGTATTTCTGTGGTGACTAGCAATGTGTGTAGCTGTATTAGAGACATGGATGGGGCAGGTGTCCCGGGACTTGAAATGGGGTGTTATCCCGGTATTTGTCTGGAGGGAACGTGGAAAACCCAGAGAGAAACTTCTCTCAGAATAGTGACTGCCAACACCGGGATTCGAACCTCTGTTCTCCGGACTTGCAGCAGTTCCCGTTGTGATCGTTATGAGCGTATTAATGCACTCAGCTATGCTGCGAGGTAATTGAATCTTTTATTTCATGAGAAACGTATACCTGATTTAGTATTTAGTTTAGGAGCCTCCGTAGCTTAGTCGGCAGCACGCCGGCCTCTCATCGCTGGGTCCGTGGTTCAAATCCCGGTCACTCCATGTGAGATCTGTGCTGGACAAAACGGAGGCAGACAGGTTTTTCTCCGGGTACTCTGGTTTTCCCTGTCACAATTTCATTCCAGCAACACTCTCCACTATCATTTCATTTCATCTGTCATTCATTTTATCATTGCCCTAGAGGAGTGCGACAGGCATCGGCAGCCGGCACACTTCATATCCTCGCCGCTAGATGGGGGTTTCATTCATTACATTCCTGACCCGGTCGGAGACTGGAAGCAGGCTGTGGATTTTCATTTTTCAGATTATAGTTTACCCGGCCCCATTGGGTAGTGCGCCTGCCTGCACCCGGGGACTCCGGGTTCAAATCCCGACTCCGTCAGGGATTTTAGAAACCGATGTGAAGGCTGGAACGGTGTGCACTCAGCCTCGTGATGACAATTGAGTAGCTATATGACAGTGAGGTAGCGTCCCGGTAACGGGGACCAAGATTAACGACTGAGGGGATCCGACGCGCTGACCACGCGTCATACCATAATCTGCAGGCCAAATGGCTCATCAGCGGTCGCTCTGTAGACCTAGGCCCTTCATGGGCTCATGGGCTGTAGGGCCACGGGGTTTGATTTCTAGATTAAATTTTATACCGGAAGTACCGTAGCTTACTGCAAATATTATCAAACCACTTGTTTGATATAACATTGGCGAGAGATTGTAGAGGCACAGCATAGCAGACAAGCCTGATTAGCCACCTAGTGAGGCGCACTGAAATATTTAGTATTTTCTTCAAATATTGTTTTAATTAAAATTAATGCAATAGAGCAGTGAGCAAAGAGCTTGTGTTCTTATAGCAACATATAGATGACGCTACTGACTTAGTGCGTATAGCTTAACAAACAACACGTAACTAAGAGCTTGTGTTCTTATAGCAACGTATAGATGACGCTACTGACCTATAGTTCGTATCTACCTTAAAATACAGTATGGAATTAAATGTAGTATTTGCCTCTCACTCTCACTGCTATGTCATGCAACTAGCTTCGTCCTTTTCTACCCCAGCGATGTTACCATTTCCGATTAATTGAAAGTGACAAATCTTAGATTTTTTTTCGTAGTCTTGTGGAGTTAGAAGCCATTTTTAGCCTATTTTCAATTTTGTAAAAATAGGCTTATGAGATCACCTTTTGTCCGTGTGAGTGTGCGTGTGTGTGTGATTCGTGTGTGTGTCCCCCCCTAATAAAATCTAAACGGCTGGAGCGATTTCAATGTAACTCGGTAAGTTCATAGCACTATTCCCGGCGACCCCGACCGTGCCCTTCAAATTTTGTTACGACTCACCAATCCAACATGGCGGCTGTGCGAAATATTTCACCAGCATTCAATATCTCCGAAACTATTACCGATATTACCCTGAGATTTTGTATGGTGATAAAGGGAACTACTATAAGTTCACTTATGTGACCTTTGAAAACCTGGTAACTACAAAACCAATATGGCGGCCAAGCGAATTTGCGAATTTAAATAGACGTTTCTCGTAATTTAACCAACCAAACGCAATGAAACTTGGTACAATATATGTTTATATACATTGTAATGTACCGACATCTAACTTCGTTCAATTGTTTACATAACCACGAGATGGCGGATGTGCGAAATATTTCACTGGCATTCTATATCTCTGTAACTATTAGCGGTATCTCCCTGAAATTTTGTACGGATATAAAGGGCACTACTGGAAGTCCATTTATAAGACTTTCAAAAACCGGTTAACTACAAAACGAACATGGCGGCCAAGCGAATTTGAAAATTTTAAATAGACCATTCTCACGATTTGATGTTCCAATCGCACTGAAATCTGGTGCAGGAAATATTTATACACATTATAATACACTGGTATCTAATTTAGTTCAATTGTTTACATAACCTCAAGATGGCGGCTGTGTGAATTTTAAAATTAAGTTTTTATTTCTTGTGATGTAGTCATGCGATCGAAATGAAAGTTTGAATAATGAACCTACGCAATAATTTTCCTTTAATGGTACATGCCTCTATGGCCAATACATTTAACAATCCAAAATGGCGACCATCCGATATATTTAGACGGCTCTGAATATCTACGAATCTATTATAGCAATCAAACTGAATTTTTTACTGTTCATAGGGGCTATGAACTTAAGTTCACCTATAGTACTTTAAATAACATGGTGATCACAAATCCAACATGGCGGCGACGCGAAGTATAAATATTCACATGGACGTTTCTCGCAATTTAACCATCCGAGTGCAGTGAAACTTGATACAGTAAATCCTTATACGAATGGTAATCCACTGGCATCTAATTTATTTCAATTGTTTCCATAACGTCAAGATGGCAGCTGTGCGAAATTTTAAAATCTCCTTGTTACTTCTTGCGTCCTAATTATGCGATTAATGTTTGAATGCTACACGTACACAATAATCTGCATGTAACAGTACATAACTCTAGGACCTAGATATATACAATCCAACATGGCGACCATCCGAAATATTTAGTCGGTTCTCAATATCTACGAATCTATTACAGCAATCAAACTGAAATTGTGTATGTTGATAGTGGCAATTAACATAAGTAGGATATATGAAAATAGGCTGTATAGTTCTT
Source organism: Meconema thalassinum (assembly GCA_946902985.2). NCBI lineage: Eukaryota > Metazoa > Arthropoda > Insecta > Orthoptera > Tettigoniidae > Meconema > Meconema thalassinum. Next base: position 585,000,357 of record OX336390.1, on the reverse strand, counting down.
CACGGAACTACTTGTTTCAGTGTTGGCTTAGTAAACAAGAGTTAGGTGCTTTTCATTCGGTCAACACGAATGTACCCAAACGAGCTGGCTTATGCCCTAATCCTGAAATGACATTAATAAATACACTAGGATGACCAGTTTCGATCGTCAAGCGATCATCATCAGATTCATTACACTTAGGCTATAAAATCTAGGTTTGAAATTACAGGTGAAAATATTTACAATATGTACAATTATTTAGTTGCAGTATTGGTACTGCAACTGTCAGTGTATGCTAAATGCAATACGGTATATATGATGTTAGGTGAAATGCTAATGGTGATAGATATCCGGAGTATGTAATTTGGAGTGATTATATGGTTATAACAAGATGTTCAGTAAAGAACATATAGCCTACTTTCTCCTAAATGTATGAGTATAGTTATAACTCGTTGTTATTATCAAAGAGTATAATAGAACTATTCTTTGTTGAAGACCTTAGAAACGATTTACCTCTACCAAACGCCACAACCTAGATAAAAACTGCTACCATCATTGAAGAAAGATAAGAAGTATATCAAGAATGTTATGGATCTGGAGACATAATCGACCGGACTGGCTGCGTGGCTCAGCGGTAACGTTCTCGCTTGCTGGGCCCTAGGTTGCAGGTTCGTATCCTGGCGCAGTCAGCTGGCATTTGAGGGTGCACAAATGCGAGGGAGCCGTGTCAGTACATTTACTGGCACGTTAAAGATCCCCTTCGGGCCAAAATTCCGGCACCCCGGTGTCTCTAAAAGCAGCAGTAGTTAAAAGGGATGTAAAACCAATAAAATTATTATTATTATTATTATTATTATTATTATTATTATTATTATTATTATTATTACACATACGACCTGCCGTGGGCAACATCCAACTTTGAGTTGAGGCATGTCTTTACACGTCTGGTTGTGCATGGCTTTCACAACCCTAATTGAATTAACAAATCTTTCCATGACCCTACAGAGACGTGTGTATACAAACTATGTTGATATTTTCGATTGCTATTTGCCTGAAATAAAAGTAGTAATTAATAACCTGAACTAACACCAACGGCTTGAATTCAGTTACTATGTGAAATCGTTTTGTTCTTTACTTCAAATAACATTTTCAAGTAACGCAAAATAGGCTGTTACAAACCCTTTAAAATAAAAAGTAAAAATGTATCGTGGTATCATCTTGTCATTCTTCAAATTCGATGCGCATAGAATGCCAATGGTATAGTAATCAATGGAGCCCCACGTAGACTAGTCGTGACATCTAGTGGTGAAATATCGAACAATATAATCCTAACAGAGCGAGTGCATTCTAGCGGCCAGAAGAAGAAACTTTTCAATAAAATCTGGAAGTTAATAAGTAGGTCGGCATGCAGTTACCTTTTTGGCAGCTAGATGTCTCGAGTAAATCTGCTGGCGAATTATGTTTTAATTAAATTTATATTTTACACCATAATATGCACAATATAACGCTTAATTTTAAAACATCTGAGTCATTACATAACAATAAACATATAACATTTCAAGCAAAAAACCTAGCTCTGATCGGGTTAGAACCATAGGCATTTGAGCGATAGGCTAACGCTCTACCACTGAGCTAATTGTGTCAACGAATATCGTTCTATATTAATTGACTTACATAGAACTTGTTAGCAAATAATGATTTATACTAAACGATTTCATCACTGGAGTATATTATTTATATATAAAGCATTTCATACAAAGTTTATTTATTTTGTATCAGTACGCTATATTGCATGCAATACTCAAATTAGTGAAATATAAGTCAGGCACAAGATATCCGCTGCCATCTTGTCTTATTACTGAATCAGCTCAGATTTTTAAAATCACGTTTGCACTATAGTATTACAAAATAAACGTTTAATTTCGAACGTGCCTCTTCCTTTAGAACAGTTAAAACGATTCTCGGCTCGATAATCGGAACTGGTGGGTCCCATGATATGGATTATAAAGTTTGCATAATTCGCACGGCCGCCATCCTGAAATGGTATGGCGGACGACCTTGTAGTTTGGTCACAATACGCATCCTATACGAAGGTATGTTGTTACCAAATTTGGTAGAGATCGGATGATTTGGTTAGTCGTTATTTGATTTTACGTTTTGAACGTTTGAGTGGCCGCCATTCAGTTTTAGTAAAGATGGCGGCGATATAAAACATGACACTGAGGTGTCCTTTGCTAGTGCTACCTTTGTACCAAATTTCGTTCAATTCGCATTCACCGTGTTCGAATTGATAGGGGGAGACAGACATTCAGAGTACACACACTCACACACACACAGACACACACACACACACAGACTCACACACACACATACACACACACACATAGACTCACACACACATACACACACACAGCCAGACACACTTTTTTCGCCCTGTGTTGATCTCATAAGTCTACTTTCATTTTTTGCAAAAATCGAAAGTAGGCTAAAAATCATCTATGGTTAAACTGTAATATTACAGGCTACTACTTATCTGGTTGTCTCCCTTGCTGGAGCTACACGCAGTTTTCGTGTTCACTGTTACTCCAGGTGTTGTCGACTGAAATGGGCTGTTATCACGACACTGGTTTTTCCCTTTTCACCCCCCTGTTCATATGTGCTGTGCGGAGTCAGTGCGATGTGTTTATGTGGGGTGTTGCAAACCTAGATAATATGTATGTTATTGAATGAGGTGGGTCTACAACTATCAAAGACCGTGGAACATTCCTCGCCATGCGTGGACCATAAGCCATTCAAACTAAGCGCTGCCCGGTCTTATGAGGACGTCCCGGCACCTTTAATACTGCCGTGAATACGGGCCATGGTTTATTGCACAAGAAAAGTACATCGTACACCTGATCCAGATAAGACTTACCTATTAAAACCCCCTAATCCCCCCACCCACCCACCCTTTTTATATAGCTTGGCTGTATCGCTAAGTTGTGTCTTGTTTTCGACAGGTTGTGTTTTTTAGTACTGTAGCTTGAAGAGGGGTGAGTTCTCCATGAACGTGTGTTCATTTATATTGTTGAGATTGTTTCGTTTGGCTAGGTGTATCTCGATTGCTTCCTTTATGTCAAGAGCTCTGCCTTTTCGATTCGTGATGAATTATTTTTAGGTCCGTCTCGATGTTAGTAACGCTGTCCCCGCGTCACACATATGTTCGCATACGGCTGAATGTGTTCCGTATCATAGCGCATTCCTATGTTCATTATACGTGTGTCTACTCGTCTTCTAGTCTTATAGAGAATTTTTCTCTCTTTATGATGATGTAAAAATAAAAGCCATAAATAATTAATACATGGCCCAATTTTCACAATTACGATATTTTTGCAGATATAAAACTTATCATGGTATAGATAATGAACTAATGATCGCAACAGATCGAGAATTTATTTTTAGATTGCCTGATGTGGTAGAAGACACCCTATTTCTCAGGGGTGTAATTATTTTCATAACAAGAAAGTTATGATTTTTTCTTTCTTAAATGTTACTTGAAAAATCTGGGATGGTAACACACAAACGTTAGGTAGCGAGAAACCTTTTTTGCTGCTGACTTTACCTTGATGACTAACCGAGAAGAAATGTTCATTAATGTCTGAAATGGTTTTTAAAACAACCCAGAGCTCGATATCAGATAGAATTCATAAGTTATCGCACTTGCGTTGGTAACGACTCCTCCCGCCCAGTGCTGACGCTGACGCACAGAAAGTTTGTTTACTCAGTGGACCATAGGCTACAGGGACTGCGTTTGATGGAGGGTAATTTATGGTGTGAAGTTACACTGTGAAATGAAGTGGTCCTCGTGTTCTTTATAAATTGTCCGTCTTGTTGCGTAGTGGCCAGCATTCCTTGCTGACACCGTGGAGGCCCGGGTTTGAATCCCGGCTCTGCTAAGAAATTTTATTCTGGTCTGAGGGCTGGAACGGGGTGTACTCAACTTCATTGGACAAAACTGAGAAGAGGCGCGTTCGATTCCTACCTCAGCCATCCTAGAAATGGTTTCCGTGGTTTGCCTTTGTTCATCCCGGGATTTTCTTTTGTCGTGTGGCCTCCTGAGAGGCCGAGTGCAGGTCTTTCTAGTCGACGCCCGTGGGTGACCTGCGCGTCGGGGTTAGAGATGGAATGGGTGAAGATGAATGAAACTGGGCAAGGATATGGAAGGGAACGGCCGTGGCCTGTCAAAAGGTACTGTCCCAACATTTGCCTGGTGTTAAAAATGGGAAACCACGGAAAACCATTTCAAGGACTGCCGATGGTGGGGCTCGAACCCACGCGTTTACCGAGTCAGCAGTGAGCTTGATCACATGACCTAACGCTGCGCTTTAGCGAGCGTAGCCATTGCTAACAAGGGTTCATTAATGGTGCAGAGTTGACGTTTCTGTGCCAAAAGAACACGGCAGACACCTACGACGAAATGACAGGTGAAGTGTATGAAAAGTAGTACACCGAGCAATTGTTGCCCAATGTTCCCGAAGGATCTATGCTAGTAATAGACAACGTAGACTATCACAGTCGGAAAAGCGAACTTTTACCTACAATTTCGTGGAGAAAAAAACGGATTATAGATTGGCTCACTCCCAATTCGAAATGATATGTTAAAACGGGAGCTTCTTTTTATTGTGACTCAAAACAGAGACAGATATGATAAATGCATCATTGCCGAGATGGCTAACTTGATCCCATCGAAATGGTATGGGCACAAGTGAAGAACTATATAAAATTGAACAACGTCTCATTCAAGAAACAAGTAATGAAGAATTTAATTTCGGCTGCTTACTACCACTTGACCACACAAAATTGGGTACATTAGGTGGACCACAAATCATGTATATATTCGTGATAAATGTCATACTTATAATTTATTATAACCTATGATATTCAAGAAAATGTAATATTATAACATATTATAATATTATCACATTCTTAAATAATTGAAAATTATTATAATGTGTGCATTAAAATCGTGCTCTGAGCTTCGGTGTATCATATCTAAATATTGTACCGTCGTTTGCTGCGAGGCATGAGGTAGAGTTATATACAACAAACAAATATTTTGTAAATTTCCCGAGATTTGCGTAAAAGCATGCCTGTATACGAGATATGTTACATCATGTGCCCGGCCTTGCAGAAATTTGTATATGCAGTAGATCTGACATCAGCGCGCTCCATTTAATGCGTACAGAGACGCACTATACAGTAGTACGTATAGCTGAACAAACAAAATGTAACTAAGATCTTATGTTCTTATAGCAACTTATAGATGACGCTACTGACCTAGTACGTAAAGCTAAACAAACAATACGTAACTAAGAGCTTGTGGTTTTTTAGCAACGTATAGATGACGCTACTGACCTAGTGCGTATAGCTAAACAAACAACGCGTAACGAAGAGTTTTTTTTTGTTGTTGTTATACGTAGCAAAGTACAGAACACGCCAATGATCTAGTTTACTACAGAGATGACGAACAGTTGTGCCCTGTGTTACCATGGTTACGGGAAATTGATGATACTAAATTTCTGATAAATCATCAACCCAAAAACATTTTTATGTTGATAAAAATAACCGACCCACTGAGCGGTGCAACAGCACCCACAAGTCTTGATTTTCAGTCCTGTACAGGATTTGGCGTATGAGGATGTAATTGTGCGTCTGGCTCCAACCATAGCGGACACTGTCCTCTTCGAGAATTATTTACGTTCCTTCCGTCGATATCTGCACCATGAACTCTGGGTTAGCATGGCTTTATTTGAACATCAGCCAAGGGACGCCAAGGGACGTTTAGTTGTGACGTGCGTCGTGTGTGACTCGAGTCGTCTGACTCCAAGCTAGAGATGCAGGATGAATACTAATTGATCCATTAAGACAGAGATTTTCGACCAAATGTCCTTCATCTGTGGTTCGATCAATACTTTGACCGGACCAGCAACATGCTCCATCAATCTTTCTCTCGTTACATATTCATACTCATATTCATTCATTTATTTGCAATGGGGGGTCTGTCCCCCGGTGGCAAATTGTATATACATAACAAATAAATAATTATACATAACAATTCAATAACAATTATACAACAATTAAACTGGAGTATTTACACAAATAGTCAGTCTTTTCTTAAACACACCTATATGTTTGGGAAAAGGCTCTAAGACTGCGGCAGGTAGAGAGTTCCAGTTATCAATGGCACGGTTTACAAAAGAATATTTACCATAATTTGTTCGCTGTGGTCGGCCCTTAACTTTGAAAGGATGATCGCTCCTACCCATGTAAGTGGGCTTTCCCAATCGTTTGCTAAGCTCACCCCATGCTGGTTGATTTGTATACGTGTTGTACATAGCGCAGAGTCTAGATTTCATCCTCCTAGCCTCCAGTGATTCCCACCAAAGTTTCTTTAACATACGGCTCACACTGCTCCTGGGATTAAAGTCACTGAGCACAAATCTAGCGGCCTTTCTTTGTACCATTTCCAACTCATTGATGATCCCTACTTGATATGGATCCCAAACCGCCGAGGCATATTCCAGAATAGGTCTTACAAGTGACAAATAGCCTAATTCTTTAGCAGAGGTACTACTTCCTTTTAATACCCTCATTACAAAGTGCAGGGATTTGTAAGCTTTTGAAACTACACATCCTACATGACTACTCCATTTCACATCATTCCTTACGTGAACGCCCAAATATTTGCAAGAATCTTCTTCTACAAGTATTTCCGAGCCAATGTTATATTGAAAATCCTGCTTTCGCACTTTCCCTATTTTTAAGAGACTACATTTTCTTGTGTTAATTTTCATTTTATTTACAATCGCCCACTTATAGACCAGGTTCAGGTCCTCTTGAAGCACTGCATTGCCTTGTGAGTCATGTATCTTTCGATATATTACACAATCATCCGCAAACAATCGACAGTCACTGCGAATCCCATTTGGTAAGTCATTTATAAACGCTTTCTGAGAACGACCCGTCAAAAATTCTTGGATCCATAAAATTACTCTTCTATCAATCTTCGTCGAAGCTAATTTATGGAGTAGCATGTCATGCGGAACGACATCAAATGCCTTCGCAAAATCTATAACCACGGCGTCGACTGAAACTCCATGGTCTAACGATTCGCTAATGTCTTGAAAAAGTGATAGCATCTGACTCTCGCATGAGTAACCTTTCCGAAATCCATGTTGCCTATCATTAAACCATGATAATGTGTCCCACTGTTCCCTCAGGTAGTCGCAAATGAGATGCCCCATCTGTTTACAAACGACGGACGTAAGGCTAACCGGCCTGTAGTTGCCCAATTCAAGTCTGCTCCCTCCCTTAAATATTGGGACTACCGTAGCTCTTTTCCAGTCATCTGGGATTTGCGCATTGTTTATGGACACATTAAACATCACCTCCAAGTATCGTGCCACGGCCCTACCTCCTAGTTTAAGTACTTCACTAACAATATTATCACGACCCTTTGATACATTGAAACGTAGTTTTTGTATTAGCTTTACAATTGCTGACTGGTTTATTTGGAACAGGGGAGCCCCTGATTCGTCAGTAAGGTCCAACACACAGCTATTGGATTTATTGAACACACTACCGTAAAAGACATTTAATTCATTAGCAATGGCCTGTTTCTCAGTAATTAATTTACCGTCACCGGACATTATCATCGACAAATTATTTGAATTTCCCTTTCTTCTCCTAACATAACTGTAAAAAAATTTCCACCCATCACCTCCCGAACCAAGTAAACCTTGCATATAACTGTCATGAGCAGCCCTCTTTTTTAAGACGAGCTCTCTTGATAAGGACTTAAATTTCAACATATACTTGTCACTATCATGTCTTTTATTGTATAATTTCCTAATTTTCCGTTTTAGACTCCTAATTTCTCGTGTGTAATACTCAGGATCTGGGTTTTGTTTCAGCAATTTAAATGGGACAAATTTATCAACAGCGCTATTTAAAATTTTCAAAAAGTTAGTCCACAGGATATTAATGTGATTTCCTTCCGATGCACATCCTACAAATAGCTCATTCAAATACCCCTGAAACTTGCCCTGATCCGCCCTGCGATACTGGAATATGATCTTTTTTGCTACATCAGAGTCTAATTTTGTAATGTCACCATATCTAATATTTAATTCAACCCCAGAATGGTCACTAATTCCTGGTACTTTCAGACAGTTAATATACAGCTCTACAGGCCTTACGAGATAAACATCTAAGGTATTATTGTCTCTAGTTGGGAAGTCAACTACTTGGGAAAATTCCCCCTCCCTTTATTTGCAGCGCTCTGAGCCTGACCACAGCTAGTTGACTCATCAGACCAATCTACTTTGGGGAGGTTTAAATCTCCAGCAATCATTATGCTCTTTTTCATAGCATTACCCGTACAAGTTTTATCATACAGTGTTTCGAGGAGAGAAAGGTTATCTTTCGGTGCTCTATACGCCCCTATCACCTGAAGAGGGAATTTATTTCCTTTATCCGAAATTTCATGATCCATATCAGCCCACTTTAAGAAACTAGCTATATTTTTGCGCACACAAATAAATAGCCCACCACCTCGCTTCCCCCGATCCCTCCAGTACATCTCGTAGGTCCCTTGAATTATTTCGCTACTATTTATGCCCTCATATAACCAAGATTCAGTTGCAATGACAATGTCCGGAGAATACGTCTCTACAAGATTCCAAAATTCAATTAATTTATTTCCTAAACTCTGACAATTAACCTGCAGTAATCTTAGAGTCTTACCTCCGCAGCAAATATCTCGAAATAGCTCCTTCTGTTCCCATCGGCTGGCAACCTCTGGACCTGCTCCTCCTCACAAAAGCCGGCACGAACCGATGACCCTGTCATGTAGGCTCCCTAGATTGAAAGCGCCCCGTCGATTTACATGCAGCCCGTCTCGGGCGAAGTCACGGCCACCAATCCAGCAGTCAGCTTCTACGTACACTAATCCCAGTTGTGCACATACCCAGTCCATGCGGTCATTTACAGTCTTAACTCGCCTCAACGGAACATCTCCCCGCCGAACAATGCCACTCATTATAATTTTTGCATTTCTAATCTTGCTTTTAGCTTTTCTGCCTAGTTCGTAGAGCTCCCCCATGATGTAATCAGCTGTAGCCCTCTTCTTCAAATCGTTCGTCCCAACATGGAGCAACAACACCTTAACTTTGTCACAGTCCACTACATTTGCTTCTTCCACTTGTTGGGCAAGCTGATCAATCTTAATCCCCGGGTAACACCGCACTTTCGCACCTGATTTCCTCGAGATATTCGCACTCCATCGTATCATAGAATCACCCATTATGATAACGTCATCCTCAGTTTCCTTCTGCACGCCCTCTTCCACACTGATCCCAGTAGAAAGCCATTCAGTCACATCCTTCACCGTTTCTTCTGATTCACGAAGCTTTGCTGAGGTACTGAGAACTTAGTAAATTATTTTATTATAACATCAAAAATTACTTTCAGCAATACCAATTTATTAAGATTAGTTTACATTATGAGAGTCTATACTCCAAAGCCATTAACAGGTCTCAGAAGTTCATTAATATGAATGCTTTAGCCTACTTATATCTTTTTGAAACAATGGGGAAGAATATTTATGATATCTAACATCAGAAATGTTTGTGCCAATCTGTGTATCGCCCCATTTCATCTTTTTACATACTCCCCATATAAAGGTCTTTTTTTTTTACCCTATACAGGACAGAAATATATTTACGATGTCACAGCTCCTAAAATAAGAAATAATAGTAGTGAGAAATATCGAATCATGGATATGCTTTTTCAGCCTAGATGATGAACAGGCCTACTTGTTGCCATGGTAACCATATAGGAGGCCTAGAAGACGAAGACTTGTTACCATAGTAACCATATAGGAGACCTAGATGACGAACTCTTATTGCCATGGTAACCATATTGGAGGCCTGGATGACGAACACTTGTTGCCATGGAAACCACTGTGTCGGAATTCTATCCACGATATTAACAAAAATAATGGAATGCAGTCGAAATAAATGATGTCATATCCAATCAATCAATCAATCAATGTCTAAAGGCAATGCCTTGTCGATTCAACCATTGTCATCTGTCTTCAGTTTGTATTTTCATCTCACAATAAGAACCACATCCTACGTTTGGCATCAATACTTGAAGGAATTGCTACCTAGGTCGACCTCGTCCCTTCTTTCCTAAGGCCTTTCCTTCTAGTAGATTGGTTAGAAAGGTATTATGACGCACGGTGTATCCAATGAATTTAGCTGTTCTTCTATCAACTGTTACCATCAGCTGTTTCTTCCCCTGGATTTCTCGCAGTATACTTTCGTTTGTTCTTTTTTCAGTCCAACTGACTTTTAGCATTCGCCTCCACACCCACATCTCAAACGCTTCAAGCCGTTTCCTATCCTGTTCTCGAATTGTCCAAGATTCACATCCATATAAGAGTACGCTCCACACAAATGACATCACAAATTTTTTCCTAATCTCAATATCTAGATGTATATTAGTCAGAAGAGTTCTTTTGTTGCTGAATGCTTGTTTGGCAAGCACTATTCTTCTTCTTCTTATCTCTTTGCTGCAGCGGTTATCATTTGTGCTTAAACTTCCGAGGTAAGGGAACCTGGTGACTTATTCCACTATTTTGTTAGCAAGCCTGATGTTGGTGTGATTTCGCTCAGGATGTTTACTTACAACTAATATTTTTGTCTTCTTCAGGTTAATGTTTAAGTATAAATCTACTAAATATGATGACAGTATATTCAGCAGCTTGGATAATTCCTTTTCTGAGCCTGCAACCACTGCTATATCATCTGCAAAGCGAATACAATGGATTTGTTGTCCGTGTATTCTAATTCCTTTTGTGTTCGTTTTGAACTTATTTATAGCTTTTTCGATGAAAACATTGGAGAGGTACGGTGAAAGGGGGCAACCCTGTATTACTCCCTTCCTGATTTTTACTTCCTGACTGCTTCCTTTGATGTCTACTATTGTGGTATAATTTTCATAAAGTTGTAGTATCAGCCTCCTATCCTTCCAGTCTAACCCGAAGATTTAATAATTTTGAAGAGTTGGTCCCAACTTACATTATCAAAGGCCTTTTCAATATCTACAAATGCTAGATATGTGTTTCTATTCATCTCCATTCTTCTTTCTAATATTGTTCCTAGAGCCAAGATTGTTTCTCTTGTTCCCTTTCCTTTCCTGAAACCAAACTGATCTGGATCAATTTGAAAATCAAGTTTGTTATTTATTCTGGCTTTTAGTATTGACAATAACATTTTAGATGCATGAGAGAGCAGTGTTATGGTTCTGTGTTCAGAGCATTCTGCACTACTTACTTTCTTTGGTATCATAACTGTTCTGCTTCTGACGAAGTCTTCAGGAATTTTGCCACTATCATAGCATCTGCAGATTGCATCATAAAGTACTGTAGGTCTTTCATTTTCTCACCAATATTATTTAGTAGTTCTACCGGTATGTTATCTGGACCGCAAGCTTTATTTTCACTTAATCATTCAAGCGCTGATTCAAATTCTCTTCTTGTGACAACAGGGCCCTTATCATCTTCTTCTGTATCATATTCCGGTTCAATATACCATGTTTTATCATTTCAAATAATCTTGTCGACTTCGTCGTTATGGTTGGGGTCCATCGTTATGCGTTACGGACACGGACACGGAGACGGACGTGACGTCATGCAGCCGCGCGGGAAGTGACGTCATGCTCACGCGGGGAGCGAGAAGCAGACGCAAATGATTATTGGAGTCTGTTGAAAGAGGCCTGGCGTCGAGCGACCTGGAGCTTTGAGCGAAGCGAACACAAGAATACAGGGTGACTTCTAAAGAGATATACAAGATGCCATAGAGCAAAAAATTACAGTCAGTCTGTAATTAGAATACAGGATGCCTCCTAAAGAGGTGTGCAGGATGTCAGAGCAAAGCATCGAACCAGTCCCAATATTCCACCCCTACTCTCTCTCAAAAAAATCCCCCCCCCCCCCCCCCCCTACTGTTCAGCCCGCCACTGCTCGCTCCCAGGTTCTACAACTCATCTCCCAACTCTCTACCGTTACACTAGTCTAACCAGATCGAACACAGGCCTGCGTGGGCCAAAATTTCAGAGAAATAACAACTCCGCAACAAGCTTCACGAAAACCCAAATTAAAATCGAAAATTACATTCTTCAAACACCAAATTCAGTAAACTTCCCTCATTTCAGTTACTCTATACTTTAAACAGACACCGAAGGCATAGTCATGACTCCTTCATGGAGTAGGCTATTGTCTAATCATGTTCACCTCTCCTTCACCTTTACCATAAATTTCATAAACTCTATTTAAAAATCAGAAACTCGCTCCACAAATCTGTAAATCAGTATTCTTCCCTTATTTCAGATACACTATTCATTAAACAAACATATAAGGCATAGTCATGACCCCTTCATGGAGTAAGTAGGCTATTGTCTAAATCTGGACACTCTTACTACATCCTTACACTAATTCAAATTTACGGCCAAATGATCCTTCTGACAGGGAGGCAAAGGTTTCCGCCGGCTTGCCTGGGATGATGGGCCACAAAACCGCTACCAAAAAGTACACAATTTACGTTTTATTCAACCAAACACATCTCTAATACAAGTACAAGAAACACATTTCTTCCCGTGACCCTTAAAGAGGTGCCCGCGCGTGCGAGAAGCCCTCCTGAGCCTTTCTAACATGTGTAGCATTTGTAGCATGCGTCATTTGAAATGATACAACGTCTAGCCTTTCAGACTGACTGTGATTTTTTTATTAGATACATTCCCATCATACAGTTCTTCAAGGTATTCTTTCCACCGCATACTGACTTCATCCGCATCTACTAAGATTTTCCTATTTTTATCCCTTTTTTTAGTTCCGTTTGGGCCGGCTGTGGACCACGTGGTTCTTATCTCTGGCAGCTTTCCTCCTAGCCCAGTATTCCTTCATTCTGGTACTGTGAATGTCCTTCCGCTCCTGAGTCCATTTCACACTACTCCTGGACGCACTCCTTTTGCTGTTAGTGACTGGAGAGAGTCTGATGTTCTGACTAAAGTCCTGTATTTATTCCTGTCATAGATGTTACTGGGGTCAATATCCAATTGTTCAAGGTCTTTCCTGACTAGTTTCGACCACTTGGCGTTAGTTGCTTTCTCTCTAGAGACAGTGTTGAAAATTCTGGAGGTGAGCCTCTGATTATCCATTCTTATTTTTATCCTTTATTATAGAACTTTTCACTTTCGGTTTCTGGTTTAAGGCTCTGATGTGTCTATGAGCTCTGTCAGTTTTTCCTTCAGCAATATCGTTTCCAATGTTCTTAGCTATCTCAGCCATCCATTCATCTTTGGCTCTTCTACAAAGGGTAGTAATTTTATTTTTAACAAGTCTATATTGTTCCTGACATCTTATGGTATTCTCCCTCCTGTGCGGGTTTCTCATTACTATCAGGTCCAATATTTCTCTTGTAATCCACGGTTCCCTTGGTTCCAAAATTCCCAGTGTTTCATGAGCTATATTTATCAAACCTTCTTTTATATTTTCCCATTTCGATTCTTCAAGTCTTGAAGCCAATTCATTCGTTTTGTGGGCGAAAATCACTTTATTGTTGTTGTCCTTTAGTTTAGTCACATCTAGAGGTTTCGTTTTTCTATGTCGGTTCTTTTTCAGTTGGATATTGTATTTGGCCATGACTAGGCAATGATCACTGTCAATCTCTGCTCCAGGGTAGCTATGGCATGATTTAACTTGAGTGCGATATCTTCTCTTGACAAGTATATAATCATTCTGATAACGAGCAGTGTCACCCGGGGCAGTCCAGGTATATCTTCGCCGTAATGGTACTTCAAATAATGTGTTTGTCAGGATCATATTGTACCGATTACAGAAGTCAAGTAATCTCTCTCCTCGTTTGTTCCTGATACCCTGTCCAAACTTCCCAATTCCTTCCCGATCTGGATGACTTCCAACAATAGCGTTAAAATCTCCCATAATTATTACATTATCTGATTCCTTTATCAGATTCCATATTTGGTCAATATTTTCGTACATTTCTTCAATTTCTTCATCTGAGCTGTTCGATGTGGGAAAGTACACTTGAGCAACAACTATGTTCCTGGAACTTGTTTTGATTTTTACAACTATAATCCTTTCATTTACGTGATAGGTGTTCATCACATTTCTTGCCCATTTGCTTCCAAGCAGAAGTCCTGCTCCATTACTTCCTCCTCTTGTGCTGCCACTGTAGATCATTCTGAAACTATCACTGTAGAAATCGCCATTTCCTGGCCATCTGATTTCACACAACCCCAGAACATCCATGTCTTTTTCATTCATTACATTTTTGGCTTCTTCCAGTTTTTCTGCCTCTAGGAAGGTTCTTACATTCAACGTTCCAATGTTCATCAATTCATTCTTTTGAAGATTTCGCTAGATGACGACCTGAGAAGCCTCCTTTCTTCCCCTGCCGGATCTTGGATTCCGCGCCTCATGATCAGTCGACTGTACTTCCTGGTTGTTTATATACTAGGGAAAAATAATTGAGGTGGTTTCCCGTTGCCTTCCTCAATGCGCAGTAACCACATCTCATCCCAACATCCAAGGATGCCATGATATGATGCAGCTCTTCGCTGATACAAGGTCGACAGACCGGTCTTGTATCAACAATAATGATATAGCTGCTGCCACTATATCAAGTCCTCAGTTGATCCGCGGGTGCAAGCACCACTCTCATCAAGAGCCCCCCTATCAGCCATTGGGACGCGCCGTGTCGGGGTTGAGGACTTCCCCGCACAGATCCGTCTTCCACAGAGTACAGAAAAGCCCTTACTCAGTTCAGAGCTCCTCCCCCGTGGAAGCTGCAGGTGAAAAGCTAAAGGAAGTAGGATACTTCTCCTACCTAGGAAGCAAAGTAACCAGTGATGGACGAAGTAAAGATGATATAAAACGTAGGACGGCTCAGGCAAGGTAAGCATTTTTACAGAAAAGAAATCAGTTGACATAAAATTTAGATTTAGGTATTTTACGAAGTCTATTTTAAAAGCCTTTGTCTGGCGCGTGATGCTATATTGAAGTAAAACTTAGAGTGTTGGCACAGTGGAAAAATGGAGAATATAAGCATTTTAAATGTAGTGTTACAGGAGAATGACGAAGAACAGATGGTTACACAGAGTAACAAATGAAGAGCTATTAAGACACGTGGGAGAGGACAGATGTTTCTGGGTACTACTAATGAAGAGAAGAGATAGGTTGGTTGACACAAACGTAAACACCCAGGAATAGCAAACTTAGTTATTGAAAGAAGGATCGAGGACAAAAACTGCAGGGGAAGACCAAGATTTACCCTTTACCCCTGGCACCACGGCCAATGAAGGGCCTAGGCCTACCAAGCGACCGTTGCCCAGCCATTAGGTCTGCAGATATTGGGGTGACGCGTGGTCAGGAAATCGGATCCCCTCGGCCGTTAATCTTGGTTTTCGTAATCGGGGCGCGGACTCACTGTCAGGCAGCAATGCATTGTCCTTACGAAGCTGAGTGCACCCCGTTCCATCCCTAACGTCAGTTTCTAACATCCCTAACAGAGCTGGGAATCGAACCCGGGACCTCCGGGTGAGAGGTAGGCGCACTACCCTAACACCATGGGGCCGGCGAAGACCAAGGTTAGAATATGTTGAACAGATTGCCTCGGTTGTAAGGTGTGATAGCTATGTAGAGATTACACGATTAGTTCAGGACAGGAAGGCACAGAACACTGCATCATACAAGTCAAAAGACTGAAGACTCAAACAACAACAACAACAACAATAATCACATATCAACCCCCAGCTCTAAAACACATCCATGGTAAAACATCGTTACCCGCGTATCTTATAACGTGTTTCTTCCTGACATTTATTCCATATTAATGGAGTGCGGCTTCCGGAGAGGCCTAGCACAGCTCTTTCAAGTTGTCGCCCATGTGTTAACTGCGCGTTGTGATGAGGCTGAAATTTAGTAATTTTATGAGTATTTAATATTTAATTACAGAGAGCACGCACGCTCTTTGAAACTTCCCGCTGAATATCTAGAAGCAGTAGCTAAGAATCAACATCTCCGCACCCTCATACACATGTAATACGGAGTCGAAGCGACAATAAGAGGTTCAAGGCAGAAAGTATATGTGGAGAAAAGGGCTGCACAAACAAACAGCGCGATGGGATTAGAAGGGGAGGAGAAGGCGGACAGACAGAGGGAAGCTTTGGTTGGAATTTAATCTCGGAAGGCTTTGCGGGTAGTCCTGATTTGCATTCCTACTCGCCCATTCCGCGCACGCTACACACAGCCAAAACGTATGAGCTCGTATTCAAAGTTACAGTCCCCGTGAAGGGTTCTGAAATAAACAAGCCTCATGGGAAATTATTACACAATGGCACGGGAAAAATATATGATCACTAAATTAAAACAACCAGTTCAGTAGCGAACTAATTTGACAAATTTGATTCCATGTATATGTCACTCACCTAGGCAAAAATTTATTTAAGTGTCGACATTACAATTTGGCCCTTGTATCCAAAATGAGCAAAATTGTTGTGAAAACCGCAGATAGGCTATGGTACTTATTGCCACGTTCTGTAGTCTAGGAGTCTCCTGTCACATGTTCCCAGGGTTGAATTTCCGGCTCTGTCATTTAATTCCGGAGAAAACGGCTCCGCAGGCACAGCTTGGAGAAGGTATTTTCTTCCACTTATGGAGAGAATCGGCACACCTGTCACTGTTGGTACTTATTCGGTTAACAAACAATCAGTCCTTGCCTGGCAGCTTGAACTCAGGTATTTTGGTTGATATGCACGGCATCTAAAGTTGTTCTGGTGTAGCGTTCATCTGGCATGTTTATGTCAAGGTAGTTACATTGAAACCACAGTCAACCAACTTCCTTGCGGTTTCCGTGGGAGATTGACGAGAATTAAACCTTCCCTGTTAATAATTGAAATATCTGCATCAACAGAGAGAGTCAACCCTATTGAGGTAAAACAGCACGAGTCTGAGAGTGGAAGCGAGACTTGGAACGTTTTAGTTGGGTGTGCATGGGTGTCCTCACATCCTCTTCGATCAATTGCATTACAATAGCCACCTCTCCCCAACATCCTGTCAGTGTTGGAATGGGCTATGATACAAGCGGGGGAAGTTAGCTGTAGAAGTGCGATTCATTGGAGAGAACATGTGAACTCGGCGTGCACACCCACCTGTGCTCATACACAGACGCGTGCGATTTCGCCTTCCTTAGGGAAGTTGAGAATGAGTAATTTGAAAATGAAATACCTTCAAATATTTACTATCATTCTTTTCTATTCAATCTTACCAGTATTTAAGAAATGTTCCAGCAAGATCGATGGCTCCGTGGCGTCGGAGTAGCCTGCCTGTATCTCACCCGGAGGTCCCAGGTTCCATTCCTGTCTTCATCAAGGCTTCTAGAAACTGGCCTTTCACTGTACTGATGGGAAGATCGAATGCTTGCAGGGTTCTCTTCAGAGACTTCGGTACAACACCTGTTGTTGAGAGGATAAGTTGTACAACAGTCTTTCTCTTCTCTATTTCTTATGCCCTAACGCTGTATTTGCTACTTTTTTGCTGTATACGTGTTTCAAATTGTGTGTATTTGGCACAGAAATGTCGATCAAATTCGTGTATTGTTGAATTTTGTCCACAAGAATGATGCGTGGTGTATAAGCTAGAATGGTTTTCTCTGTGATGACAGATCCGTCCTAATGTATTTTGTGGGTGTTATTTACAAGACTGTTGCGTGATGTAAACTTATAATATTGTATTATTGGATATATTAATTGATGTTTATGAGCAAGTCAGCAGAGAATTGTGATGATTATTATTATTATTATTATTATTATTATTATTATTATTGATGTTGTTGCAGCCATGATTGGCATAAATTTGTCGTGTGTATCGTGGATGTGAATTACCGCTGAATTAGCAATTAGCTGGATTTGTGTGTTGCCTTTCGGCATCGGTGTTTGTCCCAGTTCATGGTACGTGTATTGTGTTTCATGAGTTTTATTCTCTTCTCGGAATTTATTGAGTGTTAACTGGTCTTGTGTCATCAATTTCAGGTTAAGGTTTTGCCATAGACCTTCGAGCATCCATAGACTATTGAAATCATAGAACTTGCAGTGACGACATTCATACTTCGTGCGCTTGTGAAATTCAAGGCCATCTGGGTTTAGAGTAATTCTGTGGTAACCTTATAGGTCTCGTCGTTAGGGGGTAGATAGTAGGTCTGGACTACTTGGAGACAGCGGCCATTAGAGACCCTCTACAATGAGTACGTAGCAACCATCCTATTATACTATAGATTTTCGACGGTATTTGTGTTTTGCTGTCGGCATCAGCTTATTTTTGGGAAATCTGCCAACATGGATTCTATTAGTAGCTCGAAGGATACAAGTGCAGACGCTACTCCAATTGATAAGGCTTTGACAAGATGCATTGATGTCATCAGAAAGATGAAGCTTGCTAGAGGAAGACAGAAGAATATATCTAATGACGTGAAAAATGGAATAGCGGAGATCGAGGAAGCCATCGATATCATTATATCGCGCAAGGACAATTGGCTTGAGAAGCAAGGGGTTCTGCCTGCAGTGGAAGAGCATACCTTAGGGCATGAGAAGGTGATAGTGGCATTGGATACCCCTGATAACCCCATTCAATCGCATCCAGTAGATTCCGATAAGCAGGAGGAAAATTTGTCAGAATGGACGACGGTCGGACGGAGGAGGGCTTCCGGTATCGCTGTGTCGTGGTCAGAAAGCGCTTCTCTGACGTCACAAAGGGCGGAACCACCAGTTCGGGAGAGCAAGACTCGGAAATCCCATAATCGATCACGACCCAAGGCTGTTCTGATCCTACCAGCAGCTGGGAAGACTTATGCAGAAATTGTGAAGAGTTTGAGGGAGAAGGTGAAGCCAGAGGCCTGCCATCCGGAAATTCGTTCGATCCGTCAAACTAGATCCGGGGACGTTTTACTGGAGTTTGCTACGAAGGCTGACAAGGACTGTCGAGAAATGTTCAGCAGCACTTTGAGGGAAGCTGTTGGTCATGCAGGATTGGTGAGGACATTGACTCCTAGAACAGTCTTGGAGATAAGGGACATTGATATTGTAACTACTGTAAATGATGTCGAATTGGCTCTGAAACGAGACACAGAGTGTTTTATAGATGAGATGAAAGTATCCGTCACTAAACCCAACAGTAGAGGGCAGAAAATGGCAATTGTGGAATTGGATAATCAGAATGCTGAGAAATTATTGGAGACTGGTCGTATTAGGGTCGGTTTCATATACTGTAGGGTGAGGAGAAGAGCGATGGTAACACGCTGCTTTCGATGTCTGGTTTATGGCCATATAAGGAGGAATTGCAATGGCCCGTATAGAAGCGGCCTTTGCTACAGATGTGGTCAACTGGGTCATAAAGCCGCAGGATGTACGTCAGACATGAAATGCGTGCTGTGCTCTGACTGTAATAGGGAGGGCTTAAACATAAGGCACATCCCTGGAACAGGTTCTTGTACAGTGTTTCGAGAGCACTGGCGAAGGTTAAAGAAAATACACAATGACGAATGTCCTACAAGGGAACCTGAAAAGAAGCATAATCGCTAATGATCCTTTGATACAGCTAAAATTTAAAGGAAAACAGATATTCTCCTGATCAGTGAGCAATATCGAAACTTGGACGTGCTGGGCTGGTTTTCGGATCCCCTAGGTACGGTGGCTATCTGGATACCGGATCTGAGCAAAATCCATGTGGAGGATCACGGATCCGGAGAAGGGTTCGTTTGGGTTGAGTGGTGGGATTACGTACGTAAGTTGCTATTTAACTCCGAATGAACATATTCAGGACTTTCAAAGGAAGCTGGACAATTTGGAAGATACTGTCCGTGAGATGGAAGGTGTTGCGGTAGTAGCCGGGGACTTCAATGCTAGGGCATTGGAATGGGGTATGCCACATCAAAATTCGAGGGGACGACGAACTTTAGAGATGGCAGCCAGATTAGGATTGGTCGTGGTGAATACAGGGACCTCAACGACATTTAGACGACCTGGTTATACGGGGACTAAACCAGATATTACGCTGGTATCGGATCGTCTAGCAGCCTTGGTAGTAGAATGGGAAGTGATCGAGGATTATACTGCTAGTTATCACCAATATATCACCTTCCGGATTCTACGAGATCAGCAGCCTCAGAGGCACAACACATTGATGACAACACGTTGGAATGTATCGCGCATCGACGAGGAGGAATTTGCCACTGTACTCGAATCAGTACAGACAGGAACTAGTAACATTGTTGAGGAATTAGATCTAAGAGTTTCTGTTGAGGAACATGTGGGGGTCACTATGCGTCTCTTGCACCTTGCCTGCGAAGCGTCAATGCCCCGGAAGCGTCTTCGAAACAATAGACGTCCAGCTTATTGGTGGACTGATGAAATAGCCGATCTTCGAAGAACTTGTCTTCGACTCAGAAGAAGAGCCCAACGTTCAAGACATCGACCAGTGGCTGATTTGAGATCCGCTGAGCACCTTGCAGCTAAGAGAACCCTTCGAGATGCCATCAAAAGACGTAAGACTCTGATGTGGCAGTTGTTAGTTAAAGAAGTAGACGTAGATCCTTGGGGATTAGGCTACCGAATTGTCACCAAGAAACTCGGCACTATGTCTAATACCACGATGGATGGACGGACGATGGATGGTATTGTAGACGAGCTATTCTCTACTCACCCTGTGCGAATTGATGTGGGCGACGTAGTTGAGCCGAAATTCATTCCTCTATTTACCATAGGCGAGTTGAAGGAAGCAGTAGGCTCCCTTCGGAATAAGAAGGCTCCAGGCCCTGACGGGATACCCGCGGAAGCAATGAAACTGGCTGTCAAGGTTTGTCCGCAGATACTGCTTGAAATGTACAACTGTTGTCTGAGAGCAGGTGTCTTTAGTGCCCGTTGGAAAATGGCTCGACTAGTGCTGATTAAAAAAGGAAAGGTAGTGGGGAACGCGCCATCGTCCTTCAGACCACTGTGTATTTTAGACATTGCGGGAAAAGTGCTGGAGAAGCTATTAAAACCTCGCATACTGTCGTCTATTCAAGCCGCGGGAAATCTGTCTGACAGGCAATTTGGCTTCCGCCGTGGGCGATGTACAATAGATGCAGTACACCTAGTAGTTGAAGCTGCAAATCAAGCACAGGAAGGTAACCACTATTCTCGGAAAATAACACTTCTGTAACCTTGGATGTGAAGAACGCCTTCAACTCAGCTAGGTGGATGGATATGGTTGAAGCTCTTCAATTCACATTCCAGTTGCCTGCATATCTCCTGCGTATAATGAAAGATTATTTGAAGGACCGTACCCTGTTATATTACTCTGCGGACGGTCAGAGGAGGAGAAAAGTCACGGCAGGAGCAGCGCAAGGATCTATCCTGGGTCCGGATTTGTGGAACATGTCGTACGACGGCTTACTGCGCATGGAGATGCCCGAAGACACATTCCTTGTTGGGTACGCTGATGATATTGCAGCGGTGATTGTAGCCCGAGATGCGGTTCTGGCTCAGTGGAAACTCAATCAGGTAATGCGACGGGTGAGTGGTTGAATGAACGCCCATGGTCTGAATTTAGCTATGGCGAACACTGAAATAGTCATGTTAACTAGGAGGAGAATGGACACTATAATTCCCATGAAGGTTGGAGAGGTGGTCGTTCGAACTGGGGCCACTGCGAAGTACTTAGGATTTACTCTTGACACGAAACTGACATACTGGTCTCATATACGGAAGGCAGCAGGCAAGGCGGAAGTAGTGACAGCTGCCATTAGTAGACTCATGGCTAATGTGTATGGTCCTAGACAAAGCAAGCGTCGACTACTGTTGTCCACAGCGCAATCTATTCTCCTGTATGGAGCTGAGATTTGGTCTGATTCGCTGAGGATAGAGAAGTATAGGAAACGCCTAGCTGCAATTCAGAGGAGAGGAGCTCTGAGGGTGGCGTGTGCTTACCGTACAGTTTCGGAACCTGCAGTTCTGGTTGTCTCAGGTTTTGCGCCAATAGACTTACTCGCGCAAGAACGTAAAGACGTATACTTCCGACGAGTAGAACTGGGCAAGGCTCAAGCCCGGAAGGAAGCCGTAGCACGCAAGATGGAGCTTTGGCTGCTGCGGTGGAATGACGATCTCAGAGGAAGATGGACAGCTCGGCTGATACCGAGTCTGGTCGAGTGGACAAGTAGAAAACATGGAGAAACGAATTACTTTCTGACTCAGATGTTGACAGGTCATGGCTACTTTCGGTGTTACCTTCATCGTACGGCCAAAGTAAGGAGTCCAGTATGTATTTTCTGCGAGAACGAACGAGATGACGTATATCATACGTTCTTCGTCTGCACTCGTTGGACAGAGGAAAAACAACGACTTGAAGCTGAGTTTGGTCCAATAACGCCGGACAATATAGTTGGAATTATGCTGAGGAACGAGCTCAGCTGGGATACGGTCGCTTTCTTTGTTGAGGTGGTCCTTCGCCAGAAGAAGTCGGATGGGGACTTGCTCGATGTAGTTGGTTAAGTCTGCGTCCACGGGCTATGAATTGAGAAGTAAGATGGTGCTTGTGAAGCAAAGAAAATGGCCCCATCCTGAAGTAATACGAAAGTGGTCCCGGGATGGGTTTTGTCAAGAGGATAGGGTGTGTGTTTTTTTATTGGGTAAGAATCCCACACTCTTGAGGAGTGCGGACCCTCCTCAAGGTCTTATGCAAGATTTTTTCCACTTCCCTCGTAAAAAAAAATATTATTATTATTATTATTATTATTATTATTATTATTGTTATTATTATTATTGTCTGTCTGTTAGGTAGGCAGTCCAGAGGCTGGTTGGATCCTCAAAAAGTTCCACCACAGGTTAGGTCGGTACATACCCGCAAAACTCTAAGCCAGCACTATAATGATGCATACATGGCAAGGTGAGGAGTGAAGTAGTTTGTCATTGCTTTCTCCACTGAGTCAGAACAAAGCACTGACCCTATGAGCAGAACCTTTCACAGTCCACACAGGCACTAGTTGTGCCCTGAAGGCCATTACTCAGCACCACCCACACCTCAGTAGCTTCCATATAATCACAGCCACGAATGAGACTGAGACACCTGTGGGAAGACACATTTTACTCTAGCCTGTGCCAACAGACAAATGCAAATGTACTGCATTCATCAAGAGATAATTATTAATATTATTACTGTATTACAATGTTTTAATAATAATAATAATAATAAACTTATATTTCAAGTAACCAGATAAAACAAATGGGTCATTATTACTCCGGAATGAAGTTGTTTCATCATGTTCCATGGGCGTAAATTATGCCAAAGTTTGGAAAGTAAGACGATTTTTGAACTCAATATATCACTGTTAAATAGCATTTTTTGTTGCATAACGTGATATTTAAAAACGCTATTTCAATGATTAAACAAACAAATAAACCAGTCTCCGAATTCAAGTGTATAATGGATTTTGTGAGCTATTATTATCATTCATTAGTAACAGATAAAATCTCTTCTTCCCTTTTTTTTTTTAAGTAAAAGTTGTGAAGTTGAAGAATTAATAATTCTCTTAAGGTGATTAAATAATATGATTTGTCTTATGCTCACAGAATGAGTGCCGTAGGTGGAAGTAGTTTAATCCTAGTTCTCGAGTCATTCTTACGAAGAGAGATTTCTACGGGTGACTGGGCACCAATATAAGAGTAATTAGTGAGGAAGTTCCATCCATGTCTTTCATTCATCCGAGCAGAAGAGCTCGTCTCCAGTTAGCCAGTGGGACGGACGTAAAGAAATAAACCTCGTTTCCTGGCGATACATCTCCCTTGGATAACAATAGGAAGGCGATTGGCCCATTCCCAACCAGACCAAACAGTCCTAACGATAAATCGATAAGTTCTTTATGTCCGGTAGGCCTTTGATGTCTCTTCTCCAAAAAGTATGAAGAAGGAAGTAAGAATGAAAGAGAATTTTGATAAGCTAACTTCTGCACGTGTCCAGCTAAGAGAGCGCTCCAATGTTATCATTAAAATGGGTGAATTCAGTTTCTTGGAACGCGGTAGCAATTCTTCTTGCCACGCGATATGAAATAACAACGCGCCTGAGTGAAAATTGATCGGACGTTGGGAGTAGGTGAAAAGATATGTACAGATTAAAGAGCCAGAAATAATAATAATAATAATAATAATAATAATAATAATAATAATAATAATAATAATAATAATAATAATAATAATAATAATAATAATAATAACAATATTAATAGAATGACTGCTCCAATCATGAATCACGAATATCCATTATGCACATTTCCAAGAAATCACAGACATTGGGGCAGACGACCTTGCTGTTCCGCCCCTTAAAACAGCAATAACTATAATAACAACATCCACATTGTAGTAATTCGAATCATAGAAATATGTATCCAATTTTTAGGCCACTTTCAATTTTTCAAAGAATGAAAGTAGACTTATGAGGTCTACATGGGCCAAAAGTTGTAATACTGTCTGTCTCTGTGTGTATGTGTGTGTGTGTGTATCTGCCCCCCGTATGCATTCAAACATGACAAAACCGCATTAAACCAAATTTGGTACAGAGTTAGCAATAGCAAAGGACACCTCAGTGTCATGTTTTGTATCACCGTCATATTGACGGAAACGTAATGGCGGCCACTCAAATGTTCAAAGCTAAAATCAAATTACGACTAACCTAATCATCTGGGGGAAGCGTCTTTTGCCTAAACAAACAAGATCATCATCGTAATAGTTTGTAGATGGCGCCCGTATATGTGTGCAAACCGATCCCCCATATCAATTCAAACACGACGAAACCAATTCGAACCAACTTTGGTACAGAGGTAGCACTAGCAAAGCACAACTCATTGAAATGTTGTATATCGCCGCCATCATAACGAAAGAGAAATGGCGCTCACCCAAATGTTCTAAGCTTAAATCAAATTACGACTAAACTAATCATCCGATCCATACCAAATTTTGCAACAGTATACCTTAACGTGGCATTGAGAAACCGGCTTAACCGATTGACTTCATAAAGCATTCTGACGAAAGCTCTTCGCCTGTAAATTTGCAGAGTGTCTTTAAAAGAAAAATATATGTTTTACATATGTTATTTTTCATTAATAATTTAAAAGTATATGACAAAGTAAATCGCGGAGAATTCTTTACTTTACGGGAGTGATAAAAGTAAAATATGTTTTGACAATGTTATACCAATAGTGAGAAAGAATACGGAAATTAACAAGAAGTTCCGTGACGAACTAAAGAGCCTACTTTTCTTAAAATGTATGATTCATGCCAATCTATATAGACCTATCTAGAAAAAAAGCGAAATTAAGTTGGTAATATCGAAATTTCTAATTAGTTCAAAATATACCTGTAGCCTAATACAACACTACAGTTGGCAGCCCTGGTGACCGAATATATTGTTAGTTCCATCTCCTTAGATACAGAATAGAATAGTTGGTTGAAGTCCAATGGATAGCAAGGACGTTACATGCAGTTAGAGATTGGATCTATCAGCCCGCGTAAAATCATGTTGGCAACAATGTCATGCATGCGTTGGTCAGAAATAATCTGAAATATTAGGATTTCTTGTTGTGCCAATTTTGGATGAAATCCATTTGTGAGTATAGAAGTTACATGTATTTTAAAATTGGACCTATCAGCAGGCTTAAAATCATGTAGGTAGCACTGACGTACATAAGTTACTCCAAATTTATCTAGAATGTCAGGTACTATACGTGCGCATAGTGTAAAGCTGTCGGCTTGCACACTTTCTGATATATTGGTATTTGGATAAAAGAATAGAGAGATCATTTATTCATAGTTGGCAGCCCTGGTGGATCTTACGAATACGCTCAGTCATATCTGATTATGTACACATATTACATACAAAATTTGGTTGAAATCCGATTGATGGTATAGAAGTTATATGCATTTAAATATTGGACCTATCAGCAGGCTTATAATCATTTTGGCAACGCTGCCATGCATGGCCTCCTGGAAATTAAACTGAAATATTATTATCTAAACGTGACAATTTTGAAATAGCTCCCATTCATACCTTCCAAGATATCCAACATGGAGCTCAAATTTCAATTGCGATTTTTCAGCAGTTGGTAGCACTGACATAATTGTCAAATATGGCCGTGAGATATTCAGGTATAGCTCTTTACTCCTTCCAAATTTTGTTTTGATTCCTCCAGCCGTTTAGGAGTTGATAGGGGGGGGACACACACACACAGCCAGGCAGACAGACAGACAGACAGACAGAAGGACAGACAGACAGACAGACACACATTTGCCCGGTCTCATAAGTCTACTTTTTCCTCATTTTTGCAAAATGTGAAAAGTAGGCTAAAAAATACAAACCCGAGGTGGGATTTGAACTCCCTCGACGATGCATAATCCGTCTCGTAGACTATAACGCTAGCCACATTTATTTCTTTTATTTTTTATTAGCTCTCTACAGAATTTTCAGATAAGATAAATGCCAGACAATTACATCACGAGAAAATCCAAATAGTGTCCATATTTGTCGTACAATTGTCCACTTTTACTAAGCCTCCGTCGCTCTTTCTGCAGGTGGTACATGAGATCCAGTAGAGAGAAATGTTCATAATTGTCCATCACAAAGTTTACATACTGGCCAATTATCCACACAATGGCAGTCTGTTTAATTTGAGGGAAGGTGGTCACCGACAAACGAATCAACTTCCTATAATCAAGGTCACCCGAGGGCACATTTTGTAGTTGAGATACCTGTCGCATACACCACAGCCATATGGAGGCAACGTGCGTGCATATTGTGAAGCGATGTATCGACGTATCAGTTTGACCACAGGTTGTACACCATGGGTAAGATTCAAGATGGATGTTATTTCTCCGTAACGCAGTTGGGATGAGATTGTTGAGGAAAATAACAACCTGGGAGTGTATTTAGTGAGCTAACCAGACAATAAGAGGGGACTGCAAAATTAAGTTACGTAATCAGCATGCACACTCAACTGCAAGTTTAAGTTCTTCAATACTTCCCTTATTTTCTAATTCTATTTCAATATATATCGTGGAACATGAAATATATTTCCCCCCATTTTAATGCTCATAAACAAGGATCTTAGTAAGACGCGACAGGATCCGCCATTTCTCTCATGGACAAATGCCATTGTGCGCAAGCGCGGGAGCGACAAATTTTTCTTTAATAATCTAACTATATATCCTAACATATATTTTCCTTTTAAAGATACTCTGCAAATCTACAGGACAAGAGCTTTCGTCAAAATGCTAAACGAAGCCAATCGGTTAAGCCGGTTTCTCAATCTCGCGGTAACAAAAAATCACCTTAGTGTTTTCAATGTATAGATTATTTGACGTGGTAAGCTGTGAGTAAACTGATGCGATTAGGAAATAAATGCTATCTCATTATTCACGGAAAAATCTCTGTTTTGAGTGAATAATAATAATAATAATAATAATAATAATAATAATAATAATAATAATAATAATGTTAATGGTTTTACGACCCTTTTAAGTTCTGCGGCTTTTAGAGACGCCGGGGTACCGGAATTTAGCCCTCAAGGAGATCTTTAACGTGCCAGTAAATCTACTGACACGGCTCCCGCGCATTTAAGCACCCTCAAATATCAGCTGACTGAGCCAGGATTCGATTCTGCAACTCAGGGCATAGCAGGGGGGAACGTTACCGCTGATTCACTCAACCAGTCGTTCTGAGAAAATGAATTTCCTTCTGTTTATGTGAATTGAAAGTTACTATTCGGATCTCTACATTGGTTTGAAATGAATTTACAAAGGATACTTCTAGCTTGATATTTTCTGTTAATCTTACCTTCAGTGTTAGCATTGATTTTCCCCTTGAAATGTCATTTCTAAAGTCAACGTTTTGAGCAACTCATTGACAGACACGCCAGCAGTGACTTGTCTGTGCACCGGCCGAGTGGAAAGAAAAATGAATATTTAAACATACCGACCCTTCCCTATTTATACCGTACCATCGCGGGTCATCAGAGAAACTTGTTTGATATTAATGATTAAAGATAATGGTAATTAGCAAATTGATTTTCTGAAATATCATTGATAATTCAAATATCATACAACTTCAACAGAGATATTAAATATGATAAACCGCTAACTTTGACAGTGTATCAACTTGTGTGATGACAAATATATTTTAAGAGAAACTAATGGGGCTCACCCTGTTGAACATGAAGCCTGCAATTCGACTAATGTATCCCCGAAAAGAAATCACAGGATTTCAGCAATCAATTTGGTTTGTAGTCGAATCATAGGTTATTTTCTCCAGCCTAGCAGCGGCTTCCCAACTTCATTGTTGTCTCCAGAATCACTGCCTCACTTTTGGCCACGGATTTAAGGTCAGATGTCCTTAGAAATGTGAAATCAAATCTACTCTAAGACCTTGAATTCAAACCTGGTTCACTAGAGATAGGAAGCCAGTTGGTAACACTGCTCCAGCCAACATCCAAAGTAAAATGAAACGAAAATTACGATCTCCAGTGAGATGTAATGATTATCATGGCCGACCGCAATTTAAGTTGTCCCAAGTCCATTTCCTAATTAGGCGCGATTATTTTTCTTTATATGTACTGTAGTCCTGAGCTTCTTCGGGCACGAAAAATCACAAGAAATGTTCGAGCAATTTATTTTTCATCAAAAAAATTGTTGAACCTCTTTATGATAAGAATAAAAGTATTCTTTGAATATTCTTATTTTATAAGTAAAATAAGCATGTCCTTTGCTTTCAACAAACAAGGTTTCTAAGTAAAACAAATTCCCGGTCAGGGGAATACCCGTACGTCCCGCCGTGAGGTGTCATGGCTCGAAATATTCAATTGTTTTAAGGGGTGAAACCCTGAGCTCAACAACCCCAATGTTCTAATGTCGGTATCGTAAATTATAAATTATACGCATTTCTGAAAAAAAAATATCATATTTTACTGATATTCTATTGATCCAGACGCTCAATAAATTGATAAGCCGGTACCATGAACTTTTGCGCAATTCTTTGGTAATATAGCCCAATTCATGTAATGTAAATAATCCTCATCGTGTAAATTTGGACACACATCTTACAGTGGTGGAGGTGTGTTGATGAGGGTTACCTTGAGTAACGATGATAACTCTGATGTAAAATGATGTAGAATGATCAATTTGATATTTTAAAATATTGTTACACGAATTGCTTGAAATGACAGTTTCGAGTCTGAGATTGTTGCTCTACATTTTATCACAATGTGGGTCATGTACCTAAAGCTATTTACAGTAGTCCATCATATGGATAATACGTTTAATAGGCGGAAGGGTTTTAAATGGAAAAGGTCGGCAGAATATATGAAAATATATTATTTATTTCTTCACGGGACTACTTGTTTATCCCTTAATTTCTAGTTACTATTTTATTATTTTATTATTGGAAGCGACTTGAAGCGTTTGAGATGTAGGTTAAATGGATTGAAAAGAGGACTAATATCAGTATCCTGCAAGAAATTCAAGGGAAAAGAGAACTGAGACCAACTATTCATAAAAGAAAAGTGAAATTCACAGGCCACATCTTGCGACTTTACGCTTTCCTAACTCATCTCCTAGAAGGAAAGATCACTGGGAGGAACGGCCGAGGTCGACCGAGAAAATGTTTCCTGCAAGACATCACACAAACTCTTCATTGTGGTTCCTACTGTGAGATGAAACGAGGAGCTGAAGACAGAGAGCAATGGTTGCGGAGACAAGGCATTGCCTTTAGAAGTTGATTGATTGATATTAATAATAATAATAATGTCATGAATAATAATTCTTCCTTCATTCTAAAGTTGCCAATATGACAAAGCTCAACAGACATTAATACTTAATATGTAATGATAATAATTGAACTTTAATAGAAAGAATTGTGGAGTATGCAATTTGTGAAATTCAAAAGCATAGCACAATACAATTTAGGTCCTCGAAGTGTGAAAAAAGTGTATAGGCTGATTAAATGCTGTAGAGGTGGTTCCGCAAGATGGCTACAGATCCTTTATAGCAGATGTGGTAATATACGTAATAACTGTTTTAGATATATCCAGAGCACGACACATGTTTACGAAATGGGAAGTGATCGATCCACGGGCTCCGATCATCACTACGACAACCTCAAGTTCATCAAGCTCGTACTTTTCCTGATAATAAGGGTTTGTTGGCTCGTAGATTGCTTTCTTCTCCTGGTCAACATCTTGTGGTTAGGTAGAGTTGATTTCGAAACAGACCGTTGGATCTAAAATGTAACCTTTTTTCGTTCCAGCCTTAAAGACAATGATGTACACCCGTCTCGTGCTTCCTTGATTGCTATTCCTTGAACTTCTTCATAAACGACATATCCAATTTCCCGTAGTGCTTCCGCTAACTTATGACGGATGGTGTGGCATCTTATATTACGCAGGACCTCACTGATTGAGAAGAAACCAAGAACATGGCGTAATGTTTCAATCCTCGCTGTGGCAACGTCGATAGCGGTTTCCGTCCTGACTTCTACCCGGTACTGATCGTACTGCCGCAACATTACACGTATTAGGGTGTATTTCCATTCGAACTGAATTAAATCTGATAGTGCCAGATCCATTAGTTGGCAGGTGTATATCCCTTGTGTAGTAATACATCTTAGCCTTTGTGTTGTAATTGACACCAGGAATCGAATTCTCGTTCTCTTAGTTCGTTCCTTACTACGAGGGAGCCAATGAAGCCATCTGTCTTCCTTGAGGTACCCAGATGGATTTCAATTCAGGTATTGTTTAGATATGCCGATGGTCCTGTGTACCATGGAGTTGAAACCCACCAACTTATGTTCGTTTAGGTGGTTGGATCAAATTATCCAAGAGATTGAGTCTATGCGATGACAATCTTTTGGGAATGGTTACAAGTTGTATAGACATGTCACTGTTAGTATTGCCTCAGTAGTGCGAAAATTAATGTAAGCATGAAATGTTAATTTTATCCTTTATAATTAAGTTTCCTTTCCTGAATTTGTTTTAATATACAGCATACATTGTTGAAGAACTTAAGTGCCCCTCTCCGCCAATAAAAGTAATTATTAAGTACCGCCAGTTCGAAAGGTAATTGTAATTTTACTGATTACTTTTTAAAATGTAATTTGTAATAACAATCAAGTAAAAATACTTCTCAGGTAGCATAACTGTAATTGATAACAGTTAATTTTGTCTGGTACTTTCCCCATCACTGAACACCTTAAATTAGTTGAACATTTGGCTCGCTATTTAGTCAATTATTTGCCTTTATTAAAACTTACCATATTAGAGTAAAAGGTGGCTTTTCATCGATGTCTCAGTCTCATTCATGGCTGTGATTATATGGAAGCTACTTAGGTATGGGTGGGGCTTAGTAATGACATTCAGGGCACAGTCAGTGCCTGTGGATGCTGTGAAAGGTTCTACTCATAGGGTTAGGACTACTGTTCTGACTCAGTGAGGAAAGCAATGGCAAACTACCTCACTCCTCTTCTTGCCTAGAACGCCTCAAAATAGCGCTGCCTTGGGTTTTTGTGGGTATCTACTCACATAACGTAACGGTGGTGCTTTTGAGGATCCGACAAGCCTTCGGGCTGACTACCTAACAGACACCATATTACTACAGTAGTAGTATGACGCGGAATAACCCTCCAAAGGCCATCAATTTCATGAAGTGAATGGTTCAGTTTGTCAGTAAAACTTTACAATGTTTAATGGAAACAGGATATATGGTTTGGGATAGAAAAATAACTATCAGATTGTTAGTACACCGTCGTCACACTAACATCTGAAACGAAGGGAGAGAAAATTCCATATTACCATTAAGTACCGCCAGAAATGTGAAGAAAATTATAGCGTTTGGTGATCTAACATCCACCCAATACAGTTCAACACGAAAGTTAACTATCCATCCCCAAACCTTACCACGATAAGTCAAATCAACTTTTCTCGTGCTTTAATGTTCTTAGTATGATCACTTCCCTGTCCCCCCAAACAAATAACCTCGTATAATAAATGAAAGTAGAGTTAACTCCAGCAAATGTTGTAAGGCTTTGCCATGTCTCTTACGGAGTTGCTTCTAGGTGCTCCAAGTAAGGCTCTTCAGTGGGCTCTTGGAACACCCTGCCCAGACCGCCACTGGGGTAGTGGACCATTCACTACGTCCCATATGTGAAGTGTTTTTATGGCCTCTGAATATCGGTATTGTTCTTTATGTTAGTAATATTGAAATGGGCCTATGTGATCCCTCCAGGTCATGTGTGTGTCCCTCTCTGTCTGTCTGTCTGTCGATCTATGCTTCCATCTGTTTATTTGTGCATATACAGTATATCCCTCTCCCTGTCAATTATCCTCCTACCGTACACATTATCAACACTTCTTATATTGACACTATGTTAGCAAAAATGAAATGCGGGTACCTGAAATTCCATTACCTAAATCAGCTACCGGTGGAACCAATCATTGGATCTCTGCTAAATTAGGGCCTAAAGTACCATTCTATAAGACTAGTTGGACTCCAACATTCAAATTTCTCCTAAATTGTATTTCAATGAGATGCCCATGCAAGTATTATAATCGATTACCTACCCCCCAATAGATCGTTGTTTTGTTTTATCTAGCGGCTTTTACATCGTGGTCATTTCACTCATGTGTAGTTTAACTTACGCGTGTGTGAGTCAGAGATTATTATTCTGATAACCTATATCATTGTAATGTTTGTAGTAGTAGTAAAAGTAGTAGTAGTAGTACAGGGCGCCCGGGAATGTTCTTCGCAGTGGGTAAGTGCCGCTACGAGTGGTTGTGTCACCAGTTTAGTTGGCAGCGCAGTGTCCTTGATAGGGTGAATGCCACATGTGTGGGCTATGGGCTGTCAGTGCGAATTCGTCAGTGTGTATTGCAATAAGCGAGCATGTGTGTCATCAGCACTTGTAGCATACGTTTGAATGACTGTGGTGTGTATAACGTTTACTGTTTGTTTGTTATGATACAAGCGACAGCCGTGCTGCCAACGTAACTGGTGACGTAATCTCTCGCAGCAGCTTGTAGGCACTGCGGAGAACATTCCCGGGCGCACTGTAGTAGTATATG
The DNA here is from genome assembly GCA_946902985.2 of Meconema thalassinum. NCBI lineage: Eukaryota > Metazoa > Arthropoda > Insecta > Orthoptera > Tettigoniidae > Meconema > Meconema thalassinum. The sequence goes on along the minus strand of OX336390.1, from coordinate 584,967,130 downwards.
TAATTCAGACTATTGGGAAGGAGGTGTCCATGGCCTTAATTTAGGAACAGTCCCGTCATTAGCCTGGTGTAAAAGTGAGGAAGTCACAGATAACCACTTAGTTTGGCCTCGCGAGCAGCTTGAGTGTACCGTTTACACCCTCACAGCAGAATTAAATTCTTAGCATTCCAATAGATGAATGCTCACTAAATGTGTAGAAACATACGATGGTAAGTCTTACGATTTGACTTTAATTAATGCCTGATGGCACAAACCTGCTCGAATACGACAGTGAAGGGGAGAAAGGAGGAGATGATGTGAGACGTACTAACGTGCAATACATTTACAGTAACAGCAGAAGCCGATGTGAGCATTTCCGTAGCAACGAGCGAAGTAAACGTTCCTCCCCTCTCAATCACAGTGCAGCACATGGACTCGCCAGCATACGGAACTCATTTGCGTACGCATGAGCCATCAGGTGATATGTGGTCCACATTCACCGTAAGCAGTACTGTAAGTGAAATGAGTGGATTTTATCAGAACAAATGTAGCCACTGCACCTACTCGGAGAATAGTCCCTTTCCTCTCTCCAACTATTTCAAGCATTAGCATGACGACTCTTTTATAGAATAATCTTTCTCTACATATGTTTAGTGAACATCACATGATATGGTTTTACAACAATATTTATTTACAATCATTTACAAAAGAAGAGACTGTTATGCAGTAGACCAAGCATTATGGAAGAACGTTGCTTTCCTATATTTGATTACAAATTTCATTCATGGAACAAATAGTCACAAACATCACGTTAAGAGGCTCGTAATGTCAGGACGGTTATTTAGTGCTTCACTCAGTTCATACAGTTATAGGTAGAAGAGTTCAAAGTTTCATTGAAACCATTGAAGGCCTGCCGCTAAGAACGTTCCAAATGACAAAGCTTTGGGGAGTTACGTTTCCGCAAAAGAGACATTCTTTATGATCTGGTGTAATTTACTACCATCTGATGTACAAACTATTCATGTCCATACTATTGCATCGTTCTGGTAATTCCTGAACAGTTCGGCAAATGTCGATTGGAACGTTCATAGAGGGATATCTTCAAATTATTAGAAATTGTAAGTTAAATAATATTTAATAACATACAAAACATATCGTTGAATGATGTCCTAAAAGACCTCTTAAAAATATCAAGTTGTACTACACAGAACTTTCTCAACATAATTTTAGAGACATTTCTTTTTAAATAGGCCTATTACATTTCCAAGAAAGCTTCTGGATCATTCTTCGCAGAAGTAATAATTTCACTGTAACAGATTATATCATAAGTTAGGGCATAGAAAGGAATAGTGTCAGATGAAGAGATCAAGAAATTATGGTAGATATTCTTTTTATGGTACGGATGAACATTAAAAAACATTCGTGTGAATCAGCAGGTAGAAAAATACTTAGAAACCACTTCGTCAGTGCTGCCTTGTTAGATTCTATTTAAAACTGCTCTTCAGTCAATCAAAACATATCGTGAATCCCAATTATCTGCAATAAATGCCTATACATTATTACGTCACTACTTAAAACAATTACAATAATAATATTATTATTAATAATAATAATAATAATAATAATAAAAACGTAACGAACCTTACAGTAGTCGCATATGATGTGTAACATCTGACATAGAAGAAGTTGTTGATACTCCAGTATTTTATAATATTATTGGCACAAATATTAATCTATTGTAAAAGGGAGTGTTTTGCAGGTTAATAATACGGAACTCATTTTATTAGAGGTTCTGTAGCTTCCAGCAACACTAGCCTAAATTAAGAATAGGATATGGATCAACTAGATTAATAGACGCGACACCACTCATAACCTTAAATTACTTATAAATAGGCCAACTTGCGAGTAAATGCAATGTGCACAGCAGTAGATTATGAAAGGCTTGCCCGGTTCCCGGACCTCTTGATTCACAGACCAACACGTAATTTCATATGTATTCTGTTAAAATGAGTCTTATTGATGTGATAAATATCGTTAAAGACAATAATCTGGTAGAGAAAATATCTATCCCATCCGGAATTCGAACCCGAGATCTCTAGATTCACAGTGAAAGTCGCTAACACCACGGCTATTTCGACCACAAGATGGTGACTTATTTTCACGTACCAATAATAATGCATTACGGAATTAAGTTTCATTTATATTTTGCTCGTTTCGATAATGTTCCTGCGTGAAATTGAGTTTCAAATTCCTCATGAATAGGCTCTCTTGTGAGTACAGAGAATGTATTGAGCAATAGTTCATGAAGGCTTGTCCAGTTCCCGTATTAACACAACGATATAGATTATATTGATGACTGCATTACCGTTATGTGGGTTAATATTTGAATAGCCACTGTGCAGAAACATAATACCGGCATTGCCGACTACTAACAATGTTTCATATTAAAGCATATCATCATTTAAATACCGATACGAAGACTTCGACCATGTGCCATGTGCTTTGTGTTTCAATCAGTTGACACCAGATTTCGCATGAGCGTTTACCGTCAGAATGAAAGTGTTGAGCAATGCAATCCAGCTGGCGTCTTACACACGTCCGTCCGATCCACTTACACACTTCCGTCCGATCCACATCCGTCCCATTTTCAAAATCACTCCCACGAAATTATCCAGCAACCGAGTGGAAAGATGTTACACATCAATAATAATAATAACTCCACTCCATCTTACAACAAATGTCGATTAAATGGTGTATTATACCCAATGACATGCTTGACATATAAGTAATAATAATAACAATAAAATGTATTGTGAATAGTACACTCGCCAACACAAAGTGTGATAGGCTTGGGCTGAAAAATTCTAAGATCAAAAGTTTAGTGATGAGAATTCTTCCATGTACAGTACACATGAAGTTCGATACTCAGGAACAATGAAACATTCCTCATACTGAAGTAGTCATCATAACTTGAGTGTGTACGAGTGTGGGAATCAATTGGATAGTGCCGATCCCTGTTAACTGATTTAAAATACAAGCGAGGTGGAAGGTAGCCTAGCAACAGAATAATGGGTGTGTTACGTGTAACTGTTCGTGATGGTTGGTTGGTTGGTTCCTTAGTTTAGGGGCTGCGACAACGCGGTCATGTAGCCCCGTGTACTTTGGGTGTGTGTAGAATCTGTCTGATAACCGGTGTTAATTGTGATGACTGTATTAGTGTGTGTATCTGTTTTAGGTAGATTTCATTAGAATTAGGTAGATTTCATTAGAAAGCTAACTATTGCAATGGGTCCCATGTTTCGACTTCCGGAAAATTTCGACATATCTTCGCGTTTCACATCCCCCAGACCCCAAAACCACCGTCAGTTCAAAAGTTTATATATAATTTATGTATATATATATATATATGTATATATATATATGTATATATATATGTATATCAGTTTCTTGTGGACACGATAACTGCCGTAATTTTGCACCAATTACTTCGAATTTTTTACCGAAGATGTATACCTATATAATCTCGGTCGAGTTCGTTACTGGGCTAAATCGGTCGAAGGGGGTGAAAATGGGGGGCTTTTTTCGAAAAAGTGAAATTTCGCTATAACTCTCTTAATACGTGCAATATCGAATCCATTCAAAGTTCATAATATGTGTCGGATAAGTGCCAAAAATTTATGTCAAATAAGATTTTTGATAGCACCAACCATTGACCAAAGGGGTGGAAAAAAGTGGGTTTTTCGGGAAACATTAATCATATCTCTCTTAATAGGCACAATATCAAAACCGTACAAAATGGACAATATTCCCCTAATAATTACCTAAAACTTTTGTCTGAAAGAATTTTTGATATGACCCACCATTACGCCAAGGGACGAGAAAAATGATTTCGGAATTATAAGAAAATGCCAAGAGCTATCAGTGGTTGCCATGGCAACACTACTAAATTGATGAGGCATGGACCATCAGACGTTGCCATGACAACGCACTTGCACGAGATCAGATTCAGTATTTCCATCTGATTAAGTGGTTGGTTGGTTGGTTCTTAAGTTTAGGGGCTGCGACAACGCGGTCATGTAGCCCCGTGTACTTTGGGTGTGTGTAGAATCTGTCTGATAACCGGTGTTAATTGTGATGACTGTATTAGTGTGTGTTATCTGTTTGTTAATTTAAGTACTGCAACTAACAATTTTTCAGATAGTTCCTACTTTTGCCGCCAAGCGCCACTGTCAACGACTACGAGGCCAAGTTCAGAACTGAGCTACTAGACGCCGCCGCAGTCGGCTCTTGGCAACGAACATAGAAACCTAAGAGCGTTGTATACATTCTTAACCTATCCAATTTAGCTTCACACAGGTGCAATTAGTGGAAGGATCTTTAACATGCCATAAATCTATGACATGGGACCGCCGGCTTTACTTCCCCTCCGAAGGAAGGCATACTGAGGGATATTTAACGCTCTTAAAAAATCCGACGGCTTCGGCCGGGTTTGAACCCGGTATCTTGGGCATAGAAGCTCAGCATGTTACCGACTACGCCACCAAAGCCGCCTGATAAAGTGGGAAGCGGCTTCGGTGACGTAACTGGTAGCATGCTGAATGTCTATGCCCAATGTCGCGGTTTCAAAGCCGGCCGAAGTCGTCGGATTTTCTAAGAGCACTAGAATCCCTCAGTATGCTTTCCTTTGGAGGGGAAGTTCCAACGTTCGTTGCGAGTTGATGGTTGGGGTGGCATCTAGTAGCCAAGTTCACAGCTAGGTGTCGTTGACGGTTGTACCTGGTAGCAACATTAGGAACTACTGCTTGAAATTGACCGTCTGCAGTACTTACATGAATTAAGACTAATACAGCCATTACAATTCACACCGTGTATCAGACAGATTCTACACTCACCCAAAGTACACGGGGTTAGATGACCGCGTTGTCGCAGCCCCTAAACTGAGGAACCAACCAGAGGTAGATTTCGTTAGAAAGCTAACTATTGCAATGGGTACCATGTTTCGACTACCGGAAAATTTCGACACATCTTCGCGTTTCACATCCCCAGGCCCCAAAACCACCGTCAGTTCAAAAGTTATATATAATTTATGTATGTATATGTATATCAGTTTATTGTGGACACGATAACTGCCGTAATTTTGTACCAATCACTTTGAATTTTTTTACCGAATACGTATACCTATAAAATCTCGGTCGAGTTCATTACTGGGCTAAATCGGTCGTTGGGGGGTGAAAATGGGGGGCTTTTTTTTTCGAAAAAGTGAAATATTGCTATAACTCTCTTAATATGTGAAATATCGAATCCGTTCAACATTCATACTATGTGTCGGATAAAGCCCAAAAATGTATGTTTGAAGAGTTTTTTTTATAGCACCAACCATTGACCAAAGGGGTGGGAAAAAGTGGGTTTTTCGGGAAACATTAATCATATCTCTCTTAATAGGCACAATATCAAAACCGTACAAAATGGACAATATTCCCATAATAATTACCTAAAACTTTTGTCTGAAAGAATTTTTGATATAACCCACCATTATGCCAAGGGATGAGAAAAATAATTTCGGAATTATAAGAAAATGCCAAGACCTATCAGTGGTTGCCATGGCAACACTACTAAATTGATGAGGGATGAGCCATCAGACGTTGCCAAGATAACGCACTTGCACGAGATCATATTCAGATTTCCATCTAAGTGTGAAGCGGCTTCGGTGACGTAACTGGTAGCATGCTGAATGTTTATGCCCAAGGTCGCGAGTTCAAAGCCGGCCGAAGTCGTCGGATTTTCTAAGAGCGCCAAAAATCCCTCAGTATGCTTTCCTTTGGAGGGGAAGTTCCAACGTTCGTTGCGAGTTGCTGGTTGCGGTGGCATCTAGTAGCCAAGTTCACAGCTAGGTGTCGTTGACGGTAGTACCTGGTAGCAACATTAGTAACTACTGCTTGAAATTGACCGTCTGCAGTCCTTACCTGAATTACAGACTAATACAGCCATCCCAAAGTACACGGGGTTACATGACCGCGTTGTCGCAGCCCCTAAACTGAGGAACCAACCAAAATCTCTGCGGTAGATATAATTTTGCGTGAAGAAGTAACAGACCGTTACATAGTTGCACATCAGTGTCGAAACCTAGCATAAGGACAGTGTGACCACAAGTATAAAAATGGACCCCAAATGACAAGAAGGTTACCGTTCCCATAAGACAATAAAATGTTTAAAATAAGCATAAAATGACGAAAAACAAAGTTAATTAAGCTCCAATTATAAAATACCTTCTCGCATTAAATGAGGTCTGATCCTTCTACGAAAATCTGCATATTCTGCCTATTTTCGCCTATCCCCAAGTTTGTCCGGTGAAATCTACCTCCGCCTTCCGGCGTGCCGAGAGGACTTTTTTTAATTCAAGTAGAGACTGCAACTTTGAATTTTCAAATAGTTCCTACTTTTGCCGCCAAACGCCACCGTCAACGACTACTAGGCCTAGTTCAGAACTAGCTACTAGACGCCACCGCAGTCGGCTCTTGGCAACGAACGTAGCAACCTAAGAGCGTTGTTTACATCCTTAACCTATCCAATTTAGTTTCACACAGGTGTAATTAGTGGAAAGATCTTTAACATGCCATAAATCTATGACATGGGACCGCCGGCTTTACTTCCCCTCCGAAGGAAGGCATACTGAGGGATTTTTAACGCTCTTAAAAAATCCGACGGCTTCGGCCGGGTTTGAACCCGCTATCTTGGGCATAGAAGCTCAGCATGCTACCAACTACGCCACCGAAGCCGCCAAAAAACTGTTCGTGAAGCGCCGTAGCCTTGTGGAAAGAAACTCAGGTTCGCAGTGGGAAAGTGGATTGTCGGAAACCACTAGGGATGATCCTTTTTCTCAATCCTGGAGATCGCAGCAACAGCGGGCAAGCCAATCAAATTGCAGGATGCCCCTACCATGCTAATTACACACAAGAAGGTCATTATACGGGAATCAATGGCACACCAACTACCTCACATCCGTGAACGGGTAGTTGCTGTCGTTCTACGAGGAAAGCTAACCGCAACAGAGGTTGGACAGCGCAACGGAACTCCACAGAGTACGACGTGTTGGATAAGACGGTTTAGAGAATGTGCTGACTCAAGTTCGTTGTGGGTTTCGAACGGAATACAGGATGATCACTTGATCCCTAAGGCCCATTCCACCTCGTTCACTACAGTAGGCAGTGCTTGAGGATGGTCGTGGGTCATCTGAATGAGCCAAGGTTGCGCTACCGGCAAGCTGCTAACAAACAAAACCTTGCTGATAAGCAGGGTGCGGGGTTTTAGTACGTAAACAGTGCTATCAGATTAGTATTGCACGGAATTGAGATGACGTACGCCATATGAACTGCCAGCCCGTCCAGACGATGAACCATGCGATCAGTCTATTTATCCGCGTTCGTCACATGTGTTCATTGGTATACCCGAAAATCACTGGAGGAGCTTCGACGTGCCCTACAGTACGGTGCGTTCTAACTTCATTGCACACGTAGTCTACTTAAACCCCGTACCCTGCAGATAAGCAGATGGAGTACCAACTTACGTTTGCCAAGGACAGCGTCCACGTAGTTGGTGGAGTGTCATATGACACGACAAGAACACGTTTTCCTCGGTAAATGATGGGTCGAAGCTCGTGTTTCGCCCTTCCGGCACCCGACATACCTAGACGAGCATCAGCTCGTATGGGCGCATATCTGTTGGGTCTTGGTGTTGGATGAGCTTAGGTAGGATCGGAATGTTTAACCAATTCGAGCAACGTCCACATGCTCTAACCGCCGGTCGATATGTGTTCTCTTTAGAGAAAATTCCGGCCCCTTCCATGCAGGCGTCACATTCCGCAAACTTCTTACATTTCAGTAACACCTGTATTCGATCAACACATCCCGATTAGCTCAGGAATGATTCTCAAGTCAACGTCAGGTTGAGCTTCTCGACTGATCCCTTGGAACAGACAAGAATCACATCAAGAAGGTGTGGACCAAAACGGGTGGAGACTTGGCGCGATACCGTGCCAGATGCGAACGATGCTCTCTTGGACGCGGTGATAGGTGGCAACAATACTTATGTTTTTGCCCTAAGCGATTACATAGCTACACGCTTCGAAGAGATCAGGCATATAGGTGGTGAGTAATTTGCTCACGGCCCTTTTCATGGCAATAAATAAGACCACTCACTGCCAACGATGGTATGATAGAACAAAGGAAGTTACATGACTTGCCATTATGTCAATGTAGGACTAAAATAGGTATTTTAAAAAATATTTCAGCCAAACGAGACTTGAACTCTTGACACCAGTGGTAGAACTCAGGATTCAGTACGAATGGGTACCACCTTGACTGACGCTGTACGTTCCGGGGCACTTTGCGAAACTATATTATACCACCAGACACAATATAGTCCACACAGTACGACAGTACGACTAACGTGACCATTGGACGGTTACATTGTGTCCCACGCCGAGAGACGTAATAAACCATTTCCTATGACCGTATAAACACAACAATATAGGCTAGAAATCGGCTGCACCACGGTGGATGTCTTATCCTCCCATCTCTACGTGTTGCAGGAGACTATATGTTCCAAGGGACGCTCATTTTCTGTATCTGTGACAATAGTGTGTGAGTGTGTATTTTATTTCAGGTATTTGTGTAGAGTAATTAACATTTACCGCTCAATGCTTCTCTGCACGCGTTGACCGACTGAATAGCATATTTTCATAGAATCTACGGGAAGAAAAGAAAATTACCGTACATATAAATACAGGTAGAGAAATACAGTTCAGTTGGGGGACACTGACACTTGCGTCCATGATTAGTCAAAGTGATGTGTAAGGGAATGCATATGAGGAGATGGATTCCAAACCACTGTGAGTCAAGTTCACTAGTTCTTCAGGCAATGAGAAAAACGTTTATCGGATAATCGGAGCAGTGTGTAAGTACTCGGACTATATTCACCTTACTTTACTGATCCTTTGGATATGTACTTACATTTTGACTGAAAATACTTATTTCCCCATTTATCAATCCGTACTAAGAAATGGCTTATTTCATTTCGAAAAAAAAAACGTGTTATTACTTTTGAGATTAAATAAAGTTACTATTTCTTGCATTTAGCTCTTTATTTAAACATTTAAAATAACCAGCATCTAGAAGAGACGAACCTTAATAGATATTGGTTTGTAAACATGTATATTTAAGGCGCGTATATTCATATTTATTGTTGAAATTTCGAAATAACCAAATGTAATCTTGCAGAAATCTTTATTTTGGCTATAAATCCAACGCTCATTTTACATGTTTAAATATTTACCTAGTGTATTTTGGAATCCACCTTTTTAAATGATTTTAGAGATTCATCATACAATCTAATACTGAATAATGTTTTATACATAAATTAAGTAAAATTATAATGTTAAAAAGGTGTGCTTGTAACTGTAACCAAAAGGTCAGAGAGAGTGATAATCCGAGTATTCAACTATTCCATTATTCCATTTCGAAATATTTCTGACATGCTCAGAAATCGTCATTGTCATAATAAAAGTGACCTTGAGCAACATAATCTAGTAGAGCACCTCAGTTATAGTTTTAAGATAAAAAATGAATTATTAATAACAAAAGGCGAAAAGATTCTGTAGTTTTCTAGGGTCGGAAACTATGCTTAACAGCACTTTATGTACATAAACTTAAATAATAATTTTATGACGCTCCTTCACATTCATGGAATAGCCAGAAAGATCTTGTAATTAAGGAGAAAGAAGGATGAAGTTAACTATCGTATGCACAAACAGACCAAACATTTAATTAAATCCTGAATCTAGAATATTGATAAAATAACTAGTGCAACCATTCGGACATTCTTTGTGCATAACAGTTCAAGTGCATTCATATATTTAATCTAGTTCAACTATATTATAACTACACCATTTAAGGACTGTTACATCAACTACAGACTATTGCAATAAACTCAGGATCAACTTACTTGATTCAAACCAATTGACCTAAATCCAACATATATTCACGACATTTACATCTGGTATGATATATTATTTTATTAATTCTAGTATTTTATTACCAACATTTATAAAATTTCAGTGTAGAAACAAATTTTGGATCATATTATACAACATAGAATTTAGTATTCTAGAATGTTTGTGCACACAATTATATAACAACACTGATTGCTGTCATTGAAAGAAAAAGTAATTGTATAAATCTCTATCACAGAAAGTCAGTTATAGAAGTTTAAATAAAATAACAGCAAAGCACAATCAGATGGCTCACACGAAAAGTCCTTCCTCTTGTCACTGAAGACGTCGTAAAGCACGGGTTACAAATAAATTAAATAATCAGCCAAGGTGCTTCACATGAACGAAATAATGTGGGACTATCCAAAGATATTTTTCCTCCGTATAATACATTGCACAGACCCAGCTACACATTTTCATGTAAAATTTTGGTATAGCTTAAGTTTTAAAAATAATCATAAATAACCAGAAAAAGCCTAACCTAGTTTAAGAAATACAGAACTTACACGTATGTTCAGTATGGCAAATTTGGATTCGGTATTGGAAATGGTAATATCAAATTCGAAAAAAGAAAAGCGGACTCAATTTAAGTATTTTTTTATTTCTTCCCGCAGTAAATAGAATATTTTTTTAAAATTAATGCAAACAAATTTTGTAAACTAGTATATATTTTCGAAAATGCATTTACATTTACTTAATTTTTTCCCAATTTTATGCAACTATTTCCGAAATTGCTATTTCTTTCCTTAAAATAATTATAGACATAGTTCCGAATGTAATTAAATTTTTCCAAATTTAATGTTGAGAATCTTGAAAACTAATAAGGCGATATCGGTCTACTCTCCTGCCACAATTGGTCAATTCCAGAACTTAAACGTGCAACATCTGGAACATATAATATGTCACCTTTATGTCAAATATCACAGAATTCATGAAAGATGTTAAGCTTCAGTATTTACTAAATTTGATTATTTTGAGTCAAATTTATTCACGTAGATTGCCAATATATATAGTCTATTTGTAGTGCTTATTTGTATTGTTGTTTTTTAAGCACTGTGGGCAACTTTGTCAATTGTACGTATTTGGGTATGTACGAAATTTGCCTGATGACCTGTCCTATTGTGGTATATGTAGTAGTGTAACTGTTGGATTGAGATTACTGACATGCTCACTGCGGATTACTCAGCATTCATCTAATCAATCCTCAATGTCGAAACTTACTTCAAGCTTTTAGTTACATATGAAGCTATTGTTGTTAAATGTTGTTTGGATAACGAATTCGTGACTACCCCGAGTCCCAGTCATGCGTGTTAATTCATGCAGCGTGACTACGATGGTTAGCTGCAGCAGTCTGGAGATCATAGGTTCCAGTCCGGCACTGATTGTGACCAACCTGAGTGGGGATTACCTCTGCAAAGCAAGACCATGTAGGGATGGTACCTTATTTCAAGTCCTAGTGGACCCCAATTAATAGCAATTGCACTGCGACAGCTAAGAAAATAACACAGGTTATCACGTTTTACACGCCCAAGTACACGGGGATGGTGACCAAGATATCTCTAGACCCTAAAATGAATCAACAATAGGCCTACCAGATTATTTTCATGATTATCCTTAATTTAATCAACACTATCTCTTTCTATCCTCGAATTAATTAATTAATTAATTTGTTTATTTGAATGTCATACACATGGGAAACAAGTTTCCTCAAACATAATATCATCACCTTATCGCTATTTGAAATGACCATGGCAGTACTCAAAATACTTACCATGTGTTCAGCAGGTCCCGTTGAAGTTTGTATTGGACCACCGTTCTGCATGCTTTCTTAAATTTATCCTTTTACTCAATGATCTCTCTCTTGAACGAAATGTTAGGAAATTGGAATTATTCTCCACCTAGTACAGAGTTTTTAAAACGAATGTGTACTACAAGGTCTTTATTTTAACTTGGCAAAGCGATTCCGCTCGACCTTAGTCGGCTGTTACAGGTTGGCGCTTGCGGTCTCTGGCCGTATTCTCACGCTCTCGCTGCGGAAGACGTGTCAGCTCCGAGCTAATTGGGTGGTTTATAAAGCTACTGTGTACTGCATATCGTATTGTATAGTGTTTTATTGTGATTGCGTATAGTGCTGTAATGCCTTATGTGAAATATTCGTTACGTGAACGTGTATATCTGCACAATACGTACACAAAGTGCAGGGAATCGTGCACTAGAACAAGACAAAAGTTTCGAGTGAGTTTTCCAGGGAGACCCATTCCTATGTATCGGACAATAAAACAACTGGCTAAGAGATTCAAACGTACAGGTTCAGTAAACAACAAAAATAGACGTCGTTATTTCCTTACTGAAGCTAAATTAACCGGAGTAACCGGAAACTTCATAAGGAGATGCCGTTTTAAGTTCGGCAGCGGATGGGGAACATTTTCAGCATCTACTGTAAACATAGTGAGTAAAAATTCATGATACTAATTTTAAGCACCATATTCTGCCACACATATGCGCGCGCGGTCGCTGGCAACTGAGCCTCATTGGCGGAGTGCATGAGCGAGAATGTCCTTGCCAAGCAAATATAAAGACCCTGTATAAAACCCTCGTCATGAAATTTGCGTGTGTGCCGGAATGGAAAAAGGAAAGTAACGGTCAGAAGTCATTTATGAAATTTCCCTCTCGAATATTTTAAAATGGCTATATTTAAGGACTGTGAATAGTGGGAACGCATTTCCGACAGTTAGTTACCATGGCAACAAGTATTCGTCATCTAGGTCTCCTGTATGGTTACCAAGGCAACACGTGTTGGTCATCTAGTTCTCCTGTATGGATACCAAGGCAACAAGTGTTGCTCATCTAGGTCTCCTGTATTGGTACCAAGGGAACAAGTATTCGTCATCTAGACCTCCTGTATGGTTGCGAAGGCAGCAAATCTTCGTCGTCTAGGCATCCTGTATGGTTACCATGGCAACAAGTGTTCATCATCTATGCCTAAAATACATCCGTGATTCATTGATTTTCAGTGTTATGGGGGTAGAAATAAAAAAAATAAGGCAGTGCAATAATAAAGCAAACCAGTCAGAAGTGAGGTAGTTCATCACTGCCTTATTGCCTACATTGAGCCAGTACAGTGTGAGTAGAACTTTTCACAGCTTACACTTGCACTGTCCTCCATATAATCACAACAGAGCTGCACAATCGGTTAAGAGTTACATAACGGTATTTTGACTGTGCCGATAACATAAATACCAACATATAACAACGAACTATTTTGATGTTAACTCATTTAGAAGCTCAGAGCATCTTGATCACTAACACGTGTATTGGTGTGTGTATTAATGTGGATATGTTTTTGGTTTGGGGGTCTTTGTGGGTTTAGCGTTGACAGTTTTGCGTAGAAAACTATCTGACAAATAGTTGCCATGGCAACATGAGCACGCGCATTTAGTCCCATTCGATGAAGCGTGCCTGATCTACATAAACAAGTCGAAGGCAGCTTTTATTACAGACGAATAAAATCATCTCTTTGATTTCATATTTTGGCTCTGTAACACCATACTTTTTTTTTTGTGGTGACTGTAACAGTGCAACTAGGAGTAGAACGTATCTGATGCCTTAGAGATTCCTCAACAATGTACTCGTGAAAATTAGACATATTTCCTCCAAAGCATTACATTAAATCTCAGTTCCACTTTAAATAGCTTCATTGTAATCTAGAGTTATCATTTATACAAGTCTCATGGGATGTAAAGACTCAGTTTCCATAGAAAAGTTACTCTTAAAAGTATACCCGTTCATGATAATGTCTTTGTTTTAAAAGAGAATTGCTTTTATGATCCAAGGAAATTGCTGAAATGGTGAGGCATCTGATTGTGATGATGTTGCTGCTTTACAGTATTTGCTATTAATCGCGATATGTCTACAGTGAAAAGAAAAGGACATTAAAAATATAAAAAATGACAGAAATTAAAAGACTGAAATCAATTAGGCCTAAGCAGGTATACACTGACTAGGGATGGGACCATTTACAATATTATACAATAATGCACAAGTTAATTGTTGGTGATGCCTCACTTATTGCCCCAGAGCTTGCTCATCTTGGACAGTTATGACAACTACAACGTATGGCATAATATCTTTATACATGCACTAATAACATTACCTAAAATGATCTTCGTGATGTACATTTTTATAATTATAGGGGTGTTTCATTAATACACGGCAATGTTTCAGGGTTAGTGTTCACATAAAAGAAGCAATAATCTATATGACAATATATTTATATTTTCTTCAATCATCTCACACGTCACTGTGTTCCTGAACGGCTTATGTCACCTGCTAATATAGTTGTGAAAATAGGCACCAAAAAAAAAACGTTGTCACTTTTAAATAAGTTAGCTATTACTGAGCTGGACCTCGAAATGCCATTATGGCAGAATGCATTATTAGGAAATGCAACACTGAACAAGTAGATGACTCTTTGTCAGAATGTCACACTGAATTGCCTCCATGTAAACAAAATTAATGTAAAAAAAACAAGATATTGTATTATAAATCCTTAAATGTTTTTACTTACCTCCAAAGTTGCTTAACTCTGCATTTTGTTGATATGACGTTGTTAATCCTTTACATGAGTGGATTCTATCCCTGAATTTTTGCCGTGTATTGATGAAACACCCTCTATAGTTTCAAACTCCTTGGAGGTGTTTGCTGTATACAGGGTAGATTGGGTATTACTAGGCAGCCGATAACTAATGATTACCTAGGTCAGGAAGCGCCGAACGTGTAGGAAGAAATGGGTGGTTAAGGGGAAAAATTATTCCTTCCTCTTAAAATAATGTATTTACATTATATAAGTATGTTTGTCAGGCTAATTATCTTCCCTATTACTCTATATTTGCACTGCATACGGCGAGTTGCTCTTCAAACATCATTGTGGGTGGCCGTTCACCGTAATCAGTCTGACAGCAGCGCTACAAGTGTCGCGTATTACGTAGGAACGGTGCTATCATGTTGTTGAGGTGTTTTCTCTGACTCTCCATGAAACCGGCCTGAGTGCCAGTAATTTGGATAGCAGCTGGTTGCACGTCTGTTATATTTTATCTTTAGGTTACGTTCCTCAGATTTTAATTTTAATACAAAATCAGTTTGCCATGTGTTATATTTTCGTGATAACTAATGCATGAGGTAACTGCTAACTCATCCCCAAGCGACATCGCCCTGTTTGAGGTTTTATGTACAGCAGTAGATTTCCAAGCGGTCCTGCCAAATTCAACGTACTTTTCTTTCAGTTTTCTCATAAACCACGCACCTCTAAAAGTTCCACTTTCATCCGCTTATTGCACACCGGCTTTAAAATAGCCTTATTCGTAATTTCCACAGCGGTGGATGCACTCATCTTGATTTGCAACAAGATTACATTCTGGTTTTCCTTGTGCTCAATGATCTTCATATATATATATATATGTACAAAACGCTGTTTATGTTTCACAAAACTCGAGCTCTTAAACCAGAGGGATTTAGAAGGTGCAGTTTGTGCCAAAATCATCCAAATCCTTTCAAATAGTATGGGAAAAATCTTGAATTTCTTAAAATGTCAAAGGAAATATATTTATTCGTTTAAAAAGTACGTTTAAACTAGAAAACAGGAACCCCTCATAACAGTAAAGCCAGACGGGAGGTTTATACAAATACGAGATTTTTGGCTACCTATGCTTTTCAATTATTTAGGCATTTCCTGCTCTGATGAATCGTACAGTTCACGCCACGGGTTTTGGCCGGTCAGCCCCGGTTTCGCAGTCGTACAGAGGACAGTCGGCAAGCCTCACGCATGTGCAATTGATTCGTGTGTTTTCAGATTCGCAGAAAGCAACTCATGTGTCAATTGCGCATGCCTGAGGTTCGCCACCTGTCCTCTGTACGACTGCGCAATCGCGGCTCACCGGCCAAAAACCGTGGCGTGAACTGTATATTCCCGGAGGCCTAGTCATACACTACCTACTCTTTCTATGTAGTCTATGCTTACAGATGGCTATTCCTGTTCCACACTTATCACACGAAAAAAGAGTTATAATACCTACTCTAGGAGACATTTGTGTTTAAAGGAAGGTGGAATACAGCAGTATTTTACTAAAGTCTTTTATAAATCCTACCATTATTTCTATCTCCAACTAACTACGCAGAGCCATGGCCCAAGAAGTCAAACATCACCAGTATGTTTGTTCATGATTCAAACACATCACAGTCAATCAAATGATATAAGTCTTTTAAGAGTGATTCTTAATTTATCTTCAGGAACAGACACAAGCAATATTAACATTTTCCCATTCAAATATTTCATACAATGAATTCACTTTCTGTTACTTAAATATTTTAATATCTATAATACAATAAATACACAACGAGAATGAAGTAGACTTTCATAAATAAAAAAATACATCTCCGTTTTAGAAGAATATCTTACAATACTCCAATTTGCCATTTCGAGAATCTTATGCATTACTTGCCGCAATATTCTTAATGGCGAAATTCAAATATTAGGCCAAGCTAAGTATGATATGACGACCATTTACTAAAACACCATGTCTTCGAAAATACACTTAGTTAAAATATGCTTCGTAAGAAGGTAGAGACTAGCTACAGTATGTTACTAATAGAACTTACAAGTGATGTCCTCCCATCCCTAATCACGAGAGAAAGTAACATTCAAGTTACACGTTGTACAACATTAGATTACATAGATAACTATGTACACATAATCGAACACACGTACTTGTCCCACATAGAATTCAAGTTATTTTGATAAGCATCATAAAAATTGTCTTGAGTTTATTTCACGATCTTTCATTTGGAGTTATTCTAGCTATAAAATCGCCATACAATGCCTGTGTAAGACTGTAGCAGACTCAGCTCTTCGGCCCTATGTGGAATGTGGTGAATCTAGAATTCAAGCCATTGAGTTGGGAATGGATATCCAGGAAGTTAAAACTACACTGGTAATGATTTACTTCTAACATTTATTCCACTTTCCATCTTTCGCCTGAATCTTTCTTTAATTAGTGGACAACAGACTTTACTAATTAACAAGCATTTTTAGGACGGCTGCTGTTTCAATATTTCCAAAGAAATCATTTCATAAAACGGGACAGAAACATCTCCTCCTATTCTGTTTTCCACACAAAAGAACATTAGAGCTTAGTCTCTAAAAATGCAGAGTTCATTATTTTATATTTCTTTGCTACTTCTGTTACTTAAAAATGAATGGCGTTAATCGCAGGAGGTTACAACAGGTTAAATGTTTAGAAACAGGCAGTTATCTAAAAACTCAAAATATACCTTTTAAGTTTTTTTTTACAGTAATAACAGTCACTTTTATCGCTGTTAGAAACTTTTGCACCAGGTTTTATTCTCGCATTTCGACAAGAATAGATGTTCATCGTACTGGATCGGCTCTATGTATAGTTCTACCATCGTTATTTTCACCAGAACTTGAACTTGATGTGGAATTTCCTGCATTCGGGAATGGACCATTTGAAAACACGTTGGTAAGTTTATTGAGACGTTGGCTGCCTGCAGTACTTCCTAACGTGTTGCTATGGGATGACTGAGACGTTGGGTAGTTGGGCTTCGCGTACGCTGGAATATCATCTGTGAAAATATAAAAATTATTAATTATTATTTGAATTACAACATGTGAATCAAAATTATTACATGGAGGTCATTTCATAAGTCATGGCAACTGTGTTACATCTTCCGAAACAGCTTAAATGTGGTTAGTTCAGTATATATGTTTGAAAACCTGTTTTACGGAGTACGGACTGTCACCATCAGATTGTGTCTGTACTGTACACATTGGTGACTAGTTGACAGCACACACACTGCTAGAAGTCACGCTTTAAGACGGATGAAAGTAAAACTGAACGGTGGAATCACACTCTATATGCAACCTGCGTCGTATATTTCGAAGAAAACGTCCAGCACTGCTGGAAATTACCATAGTCGCCCATGACAACACAACAGCGAGTACTTCAGCTCCTGTAGGGTAACTTTTTCAGCGGTGGTGTTGGGTGGGAGATCTTGGAACTCTGTCCGTATTCCCCTGATCTCAATCCATGCGACTTTGATCCCATTCCACAAATGGAGAAGTCACTGCATGAAAATGCGTTGCAAACATGGAGGAGAGAAATTTATGACACCTGAAAGCTGTCACATTTAACCTTGAAATTGGCACCGACCGCATATCCCGTGTGAAGGAATTTACACATTTAAATGGATTACTGAAAATTGTAACAATAACAAGTCTATTGAATCAAGAATTAAAGAATGGAGATTGTTTTCAGTTAAATAAATATATCTATATATATAAAAATCAATGTAACGTGATAGTTTGTGGGTATGTATGTCTCCTATGCGTTCATATACCATTCGTCCTATTGCGATGAAACTTGGGTGAGATGTTGAGTACACTCCAAGGAAGGTTTCTGACTTAGTAAATCCATTTTACAATAGGTAGCGCACGCGTAGATTCAACAAATGAGCGACGATGCGCGAAGCATTTCAACAAAGTCCCGTATGTGTTCATGTACCATTCGGCCGATAGCGATGAAACTTGAGTGAGATGTTGTGTACACTTACGTGAAGGTTTCAAAATTAGTTAATACATTTCACAGTAGATAGCGCACAAGTAGATTCAACAAATGAGCGACGACACGCAATGCGGTTTCAACAAAGTCCCGTATGCATTAATATACCATTCGTCCGATAGCTATGAAACTTGCGTAAAATGTTGTGTACACTGCAGGGAAATTTTCTGGCTTAGTACATCCACTTTACAATAGGCAGCGCACGAGTAGATTCAACAAATGAGCAACGACGCGCGAAGCATTTCAACAAAGTCACGTTTGCGTTCATATACCATTCGTCCGATAGCGATGAAACTAGGCTGAGATTTTTTGTGCACTCCAGGGAAGGTTTCTAGCTTAGTAAATCCCTTTAAAAATAGGTAGAGCACGAGTAGAATCAACAAATGAGCAACGGCGCGCGAAGCGTTTCAACAAAGTCCCATATAATTTCATATACCATTCATCCGATAGCGATTAAACTTGGGTGAGATGTTGTGTACACTCCAGGGAAGGTTTCTGGCTTAGTACATACATTTTACAATATTTATCGCACCAGTAGATTCAACAAATGAGCGATGACACGCGAAGCGTTTCAACAAAGTCCCGTATAAAGTCATATACCAGTCGTCTGATAGTGATAAATGTTTGGTGAATTGTTGTGTACACTCCAGGAAAGGTTTCTGGCTAAGTAAATCCATTTTACAATACGAAGCGCACGTTTATATTCAACAAATGAGTGACTACGCGCGAAGCGTTTCGACAACGTCCCGTATACGTTCACATACCATTCATCCGATTGCGATGAAACTTGGGTGAGATGTTGTGTACACTCCAGGGAAGGTTTCTGGCTGAGTACATCCATATTACAATATGTAGCGCAAGAGTAGAACCAACAAATGAGCGACGACACGCGAAGCGTTTCAACCAAGTCCCGTATGCATTCATGTACCATTCGTCCGTAGCTATGAAACTTGGGTGAGATGTTGTGTACACGTCATGGAAAATTTCTGGCTAAGTAAATCCACTATACAACATGCAGCGCACAAGTTGATTCAACACATGAGGGACGACGCGCGAAGCGTTTCAACAAAGTCCCGTATAAGGTCATATACCATTCTGCCGTTAGCGGTGAAACTTGGGTGAAATATGGTGGACACTCCAAGGAAGGTTTCTGGCTTAGTAAATACATTTCACAGTAGGTAGCACACGAGTAGATTCGACAAATGAACGACGACATGCGGAGCGTTTCAATACAGTCCCCTATGTCTTCATATCCCATTAGTCCGATAGCGATGAAACTTGGGTGAGATGTTGTGGACACTTACGTGACGGTTTCTAACTTAGTAAATACATTTTACAGTAGGTAGCGCACGAGTAGATTCAACAAATGAGTGACGGAGCGCGAATCGTTTAAACAAAATCAGGTATGCGTTCATATACAATTCATCCGATTGCGATGAATCATTGATGAGTTATTGTGTACACGCCAGGGAAGGGTTTAGACTTAGTAAATCCATTTCACAACAGGTAGCGTACGAGTAGATTCAACAAATGAGTGACAGCGATGAAACTTTTGAAAGTTGTTGTGCACGCTTCCACGAATGGTTCTAAATTAGAAAATCCATTTTACTATAGCTTAGAGGCAGTTAACATGTTGTGTATCCAAAAGCACTTCAGGAAACAGAATTTCAACGCCAACACTTTCTTTGATTGGCATTGCAACGCATGCCGGGTACAGCTTGTTTACAATAAAAAGAGCTCCTCCTGGAAACGCAAAATCTGACACTATACAAGAGTAATCAGAGCCGAAGCTCTCTACGCTTCAGAAATTCACTCTTCAACACAAAGCAATTAAAGGACAATTGGAAGTAAAAGAACGAAAATGATGAGAAAAATCTTAGGGCCGAATCAAAGATGGAGTTCATCTTCCAAAACCAAATGCAGAAATATATAAAACAACAAGCTGACCCGGCAGACGTTGTCCTGCCAATCAAAGAAAGTGTTGTAACTTTATTTCTTGAAGTGCTTTTGGATACACAATATTTTTTTCAATTTCTGTTAACTGCCTCTAAACTATCGTGAATTGAATTAACTAATTTAGAAACATTCGTTGGAGCGTGCACAACAACTCTCCAAAATTTCATCGCAAAGGGATAAATGGCATTTAACGCATACGGGATTTGGTTTAAATGATTCGTGCGCTGTCACTCATTTGTTGAATCTACTTGTGCTCTACCAGCTGTGAAATGGATTTACTAAGTTAGAAAGCTTCAAATAAGTGTACACAACAACTCATCAAAGTTTCATAGCAATCGATGAATATTATATGAACGCATACAGGATTTTGTTGGAACGCTTCGCGCGTCGTCACTCATTTGTTACATCTACTCGTGCGCTACCAATATTGTAAAATGGATTTACCAAGTTGAACACCTTCCCTGGCGTGTACACAACAACTCATCAAATTTCATCGGAATCGGATGAATGACATATGAACGCATAAGTGATTTTCTTTTAACGATTCGCGTGCCGTCACACATTTGTTGAATCTACTCATGCGCTACCTATTGTAAAATAGATTTACTAAGCCTGAAACCTTCTCTGGCGTGTACTCAATGATTCACCAAGGTTTGATCGCAATCGGATGAATGATATATGACCGCATACGGGACATTGTGGAAACGATTCGCGCACCGTCAATCATTTGTTGAATCTACTCGTGCGCTACTTATTAAAAACTGGATTTACTAAGACAGAAACATTTCCTGGAGTGTACATAACAATTCACCAAAGTTTCATCGCAATCGGATAAATCGTAGCCTATATGGACGCATACGGTACTTTGTTGAAATGATTCGCGTGCCGTCACACATTTGTTGAATCTACTCGTGCGCTACCTATCGTAAAATGGATTTATTAAGCCAGAAACCTTCCGTAGGGTATACACAACATCTCACCCAAGTTTCATCGTAATCGGACGAATGATATTTGAACGCATACGGGACCTTATTGAAACGCATCGCGCGTCGTCGCTCATTTGTTGAATCTACTCGTGCGAAACCTCCTGTGAAATGGATTTACTAAGTTAGAAACCCTCACGTAAGTGTACACAACATCTCACCCAAGTTTCATTGCAATCGGATGAATGGTATATGAACGCATACGGGACTTTGATTAAAAGTTCGCGCGTCGTTGCTCATTTGTTGAATCTACTCGTGAGCTACCTATTGTAAAATGGATTTACTAAGTGAGAAACCCTCACGTAAGTGTACACAACATCTCACCCAAGTTTCATCGCTATCGGACGAATGGTATTTGAACGCATACGGGACTTTGTTGAAACGCTTCGCACGTCGCCGCTCATTTGTTAAATCTACTCGTGCGCAATCTCCTGTAAAATGGATTACTAAGTTAGAAGCCTTCACTTAAGTGTACACAACAACTCATCAACGTTTCTTCTCAATCTATGAATGGAATATAAACTTATACGGGATTTTGTTGAAACGCTTCGCGCGTCGTCACTCATTTGATAAATCTAGAAGCGCTACCTAATGTGACATTGATTTACTAAGCCAGAAGCCTTCCCTGGAGTGTACACAACATCTCATCCAAGTTTCATCGCTATCGGACGAATGGTATTTGAACGCATACGGGACTTTTTTGAAACGCTTCGCGCGTCGTCGCTCATTTGTTGAATCTATTCGTGCGCTATCTATTGTAAAATGGATTTACTAAGCCAAACACCTTCCCTGGGGCTCACTCAACATATCACCCAAGTTTCATGGCAATCGGATGATTGGTATATGAACGCATACGGGACTTTGAAACGCTCTAACGTGCAGAGACAAACAGTAGAATTCGACATCACTGCCACCTTTGGTATAAAACACAGCTTTTCGCCACGGGCGGAGTGTATGTAATGGCGGTAGTTGCACAGGTTGCGACCAGGTGGCTCTAACGTGCAGAGACAAACCATCCAAAGACATCAGCTTTCACGAAGGCCAAGGCTAGTGGTTTCCATGACGACTGTTTTTGACTGTATATTGTGGTTCTAAAATGGTGTGTAAATTGTGGTTCTAAAATTGTATTCATTCCACCTACCGGGTCAGATTGTGAATCTAAACCATACATGGACCCACCCTAATATACATACCAAATTCCATCAAAATCGGTTCAGTCGTTTAGGAGGAGTTCAGTCACATACACACGTATCGAAGAATTATATATATAAAGATAACCTAACTCACAGAAGCTACACGTTTGCAACGAATCCAATTCATGGGGCACTTAGAAAGAATGGACTCAAACAGACTAACTCATAACATAAGAAATGGAAACTAGATCAAATTAGTACAAACAGACTGAGATTGACATTAAAGAATTAGGATCGCCGAATTTACTATAAGGTGCGTTCAAAAAGTAACGAGCCGGAGGCTGGAATGCGCAAACCGGTGAAGACATCGGCTAATCGTGGCGTGTGTAACGAGGTGTGGTTACGACCAGACCGTGGAAGGTCACAGCTCGTCGCTAGAGGGCACGCGGGCACGTCACGTGACGATACAAAGCGAACAGCAGCATGCATCAATCGTCCAATCAAGACCAAGACAGTGGGCCATTCGACATGCTTCCTGGTGTGGTTGATGACTGTGGGGCACCTATTGGGCACACCCGTTCCATAAGTGCAGTCGTTCCTTCATGATGGTGTGCACACTTCCAACCTCAATCCGACCACGGCGGTAATGGCGTTCACTGTCACTCGGCGGTCCTGGGTAATGATTGCATCAACCAACTGGACGTTGTCATCGGTAATGCAGGGGGGTGCCCCAGACCGGGGATCATCGGCTAACGACACCCGTCCTTCCCTGAAGCGCTTTTGCCACGCCTTGACCCTTGCAAGGGACATGCAGTGTTCGCCGTACACTTGTGACATTCGGCGATGAATGTCCGTTCTCCCTACTCCTTTCGCTGTCAGAAACCGAACAACACCTCTTTGCTCTTCGTTTGACGCCTCCATGTCACTGTTTGCCATGCGACTGGCAGCGTTGGACGATTGATGCATGCTGCTGCTCGCTTTGTATCGTCAAGTGACGTGCACGCGTGCCCTCTAGCGACGGGCTGTGACCATCCACGCTCTGGCTGGAACCACACCTCGTTACACACGCCACGTTTAGCCGATGTCGTCACCGGTTTGCGCATTACAGCCTCCGGCTCATTACTTCTTGAACGCACCTTATAGATCAAACGGAAATCAAGAAACTTGCACTCACACGGGGTTTCGAGGATAAGGTCTAGCCACTATTATGGTCCATGAAACGGAAACACTCATTCGTTTCGTATGAAGGAATACAGGGATGAAAGAAAGGCCAACTAGTGTTGATTTCACGTGGTCTTAAGAGACCGATTCGCGACAAAGAAGAAAACAAGCATGAGAACTAATAAATCCCTAGATTGACTCACCATTCCGTGAATGCTGCGGCGTGACACTCTGGCTAGTGTAAGGGCTACCCTCACCAAGGGACGAGTTGGTACTGGTATCTACTCGATGCTGCAGTCGGTTTGCTAGCAGGTGAGTTGGTGGACGGGCACAGCTGTAGTTGGAGTCAGTGCTGTAAGAAGGAGAAGATGGTCGTCTATTGTTGGTCACAGGTTGAGCTCGGCGCTGGTAATGACGACGAGTCTGCTGATGTGCGTTGCTGTTGGGTGCGTGTGAACATGCTGCAATATTCTGTAACAAAGAGTATAATAGGATGATTATTGTTCATAATCTGCAATGATGAACAAACTAAAATTAAAAGATCTCAAGGAGTATAATTTACTTTTCACTGAAGTAGTAAAGGCCATACGATATCAATTTGTCGTTGTTGTTTCATTTGAGAGGCTTGAACATCGCAGTCATTCAGCCCCGTATACTTGGGTGAGTGTGTATAGTTCCCTCACTTTCCTGGTTAACGAGCAGTGACTCAAACGTAAGGCAGTAGCAAACGCCGACAATAACCATTGTTCGCTACTGACCAATAGGATGCTTCCTCTATCACTCCACGTGGATTCCAAAGTCTCGCCCTGGCTGCTAGCTCGCGTGCCACATAGATATCAGGTGTCCAGTGTTGCACATATGCACGCAATTCTGCCCAGTCTCACTGCTTGCTCCCAGTGGCTACGGTGGTAAGTTGACAACTGTGTGCCTCGTGCTGGGAAAGCCTTGGCTCCAGACAGCCATGGAATGTTAACATATCCGCCGAGCTATATTTCAAAGGCAAGCCGCACGTTAACGAGGAAAGCTCAAGAAATATAATTTTGTCTGATAACACAGGGATGACGGAGTGCAGACTGCACATGAGTCAAGCAGCATTGCGCGCGCTACTTGTGTTAGACAGGAGTAATATTGTGAATTGTGAACGGACAAATTAATAATAATGGGTGAATTAAGAATGGTGCGTTCCAACAGCACAGCTAAGCTTAATAGGAGTTCATGTCACCACGGAGAGGAGAACGATGACTGAGTCTACTGGAACTGTGTCATATACTACCCACGTAACAGTATCTGGCAACAGTGCAAGCTGATATGAAAACAAAGAATTGTTTCCAACATGACCACCGGCACTCGAATTTTGAAAAGCTAATACTTAATTTACCTATGCCAGGATAAAGAAAAATCTCATACCTGAAGTTGCGTGTTTCCCGGGTGTTGTGTTAGCTCAGCAGCTTCAGCATACAGGCAGCTTGATTCGCTGCAGGAACAACATGTATCACTGGCGCCTCCACTGCTGCAGCTGCCTTGATCTTCATCCCAGGAGCCTGCCGTGGTAGATCCCTCACCTCCCGGACTGCGCCATCGATCACAGTCACTGTAGTCTGTGCCACCTTCCATGTCCGAGTCGCAGGGCATGCACTGGTGATGTGACACACGGCCTGGACACAACAAGAAATTACAGGTCCAATCTATGAATCGTCGAATCTACACTGATATTATTTTAGTCTAGAGCGTACTTTAAAGGAAATTCACAAATTAGTTAGTTATTCACTGGAACTACGATTATGGCACAAATGGATAACATAAATTTAGCTCTCAAGAAATATTTTGATATTTTTGCTATCGCTTATCCTCCCAGCTCGGCTTCACCCACTGCCTCAGCGATACATCAGTCCTCTACCGTCACAAGGACAGTGTCTGAGAGCCAGGCGCACTTTGTCAAGAGGCACAACTGGGGATGGTGACATGCCGATCGTCCAGGCGACCGCTAACTTGTGTTTAATCAAGTAAGGTTCAAGGATTTTGGAAGGAACTCGGTCGTGGACCTGTTGAAAGGAACCGTACCTGCATTTGCCTGGTGGTGAAAATGAAAAACCACGAAAACTATTTTCAAGACAGCCGAAGTAGGATTCGAACCCATGCTCTCCTGATGCCAGCGAGGCCAGTTTGATGTAACGATTAATTTTGAATTGATAAATAAAAGGGCAAAAGTTTGGAAGTTAGAATAGAGCTATGTTTGTTCTCGCTGAAATTGCTCATTTTCAGCAAGAGTGACAACTCTTAAAATATATGTTTGAGATTAAATTAATTTAAAATCCAAAAAATATACTAAATTGAGAATTTCTGAAATAATGTCATGGTTTTAACGCCTTTAACGCCGGCACATATTAATGAAAAATTTAAAACTGAGAATTGTAAGCTTGAATTATTGCAGTTGCACAAAGGAGTGTAATGTGGACACAACTAAGAAGTGTTAATGTTTCTTATGTGATTGATTTATATAGACAACATAGTAGTCTAACGCATCTCTACTTAGCATAAAACA
Organism: Meconema thalassinum; assembly: GCA_946902985.2. Classification (NCBI taxonomy): domain Eukaryota; kingdom Metazoa; phylum Arthropoda; class Insecta; order Orthoptera; family Tettigoniidae; genus Meconema; species Meconema thalassinum. The sequence continues at coordinate 584,940,698 of OX336390.1, read as the reverse complement.
AAGTCCCTGGTTCTTAGATGTAACGGTTAATCTTGAGAACCATTGGATGGTTTTTAATATTGTTTTCACCATTCTGTAAAGGATTTCTCGAGGAGGGTTTCGGTAGAAAAACATTCATTAATGACTAAAGGAAGCCGAGCAGTAGTGATTTCAGTAAATCTAGTCGATGAAAACCTGCCGTCCGTGCGCCTTTAAAGCTTACGCTGGGTAAACCATTAAACATATCTAAATACAATGAGTGTACGAATTGTTCAGCATGAAAAGTTCTGAACCAAAGTTCCACGTTTTCATTTCATTAGCTTCGGAGCGAGTTTACGAGCTAGGAAGCGAGCGAGCTAGCAGCTTCAGCCAGCATCATACTGTTGAGACGTGTCGAGTTAAGTCTTCAGAGAAGAGTATATGTGTTTGGAGGTTTGCTATTCACCTCGGCATTTCTGAATCACGTCTGGGACCTACCGTCCGTGCGCCTCTTAAGCTTACGCTGTTTAAGCCGTTAAAGATACTGGGCGAAGCCGGGGCGGGTTGCTAGTTCAAGTATAAAAATAGAATTGTGCCAATTTTACCTTTCGATAAATACTAATTTTCTAGCACATATAACGGTCAAAGCTATAAAAACGGTAATTGTATGCAGCAAATGTTCGATTTTCTAGCACGTGGTCAAAGTGAATTGACTTACCTCCTGCATGTTGATGCTGGTAATCTCCTGGTATGTTCCTGTGAGCACAGAGCTGTCCCGGAGCTCCACCATAGTACACAGGTCCACATTCATAATTAGAATCTTCGTGTGGATTGTTCTGATATGGGCTCTTTTTGCCAGCATGTTGATGGTTATGGTGGTGCCCACCAGGAAACGGGTTCGATTGATTGTTATGGGAACTGCTGCCTCCAGTAGGAACAGCACTGAATCCCAGGGGAAAGTTTGGAACCTATCATCACACAAAACAATACATTTGAGAAGTTTCCAACAGTGACACGATATTAACGTGATACAGGTTGCAGTTATATGGTGCAACGTAGCTCAAAGAAATTGCAGGAGAAAATCAATCAAAATCACAGCTTAAGTGGATGCATTTTCTTAAATTACTCTAACAAAATAGAGCTATTTCACAAAATGATAAATTTTCTGAGTGTCAAAACTTGTAATGAAAACACTATTAATCCGGTTCGTGAAACATACAGTAATTTCAATTGAAGAATGGATACCAGGGCAGCTTTTGCTCATGAGCACTTTGTGGCTTTTATGACGAGAGCACAAACTTTCATTTAAAGAGCACTAGGTTGATTTCTCCTGCCGTAATAATTTGGGTGATAGTTAAAATGAAAATGAAATGAGAAAAGTAGATTAAAAAGGGGAGAAGTGGACACAGCTCAGGAATCCCTCGGTGTCATCAACTCTCGAACGCACCTTCATAACAACGTACATTTAAGTCTCGATTATCCGAAATTGATTTGTCCAAGGGTCATTCAGCTAATTGAAAATTCAGGTAATCCAGAATATTATTCCACATCCGTGATAAAGTAAGTATACGCTACCTACGCGCGCCTTAAAATCGATAGTAAGCCAATTTACCGCCTATGTATCAATCTTAAAATGAAGGTTTTGAAACTGTAAATTAACATATTTTATGATTGTGTTCGCCAAGTATATGCGTTTGGAGGATTGCTGTAGACTAAAAGGAGGAGAAGATGACTCAGCTCAGCAATCCCTCGGTGTCATCAACTCTCGAAGTCACCTTCATAACAGCGTACCTTTAAGTCTCGATTATCCGAACTTGTGACATAAGTGACATAACAACAACAATGTGTTTCTTTATTAAATTTATATTCGGTTAAACCGGAAATTCGGTTAGTCCGAACTTTGGTTAATCCGGACATTTGGTTTATTCGTATATTCAATAGTACAGCCATCTGGTTTATACGTAGGCCTACAATTGGTTAATCCAGACGTTCTGTTAATCCAAACAATCTGTTAATCCAGACGTTCGGTTAATCGGGTGTCAGATGATCGCGACTTCATTGAAACACTATTCTCTGACTAGAGGACATGTCACTTACCGGAGGAGGGTGTTGTTGTGGAGGTAATACTCCAAATCGTGTTCCACCGTTGTTACACAAGCCCATATTGTTGTACAGTCCGCCACTGCTGTCCCCTCTCACTGGCGGGAGTGGGGGAGTCACGGTGTTGTTTCCTGCAAGTGAAAACAATCGTATACATTAGTATACCCCAACCTATCCAGGCATGTGGAACTGATGTCCATATTGATACAAGCTGCTAAGACGACACAACAACAAGAGCAGAGATACATTCGGTCAAATAAGAACTGGTAAGTACTCGGAAAGAACAGAACGTAATCAAGAATTTGGTTTACATTTCATTATAAAATAAGATATTATTTATTCATTTTCAGGAATTGGTATACATTGGTCATCAGTTAGGTCTGTGTTCAATTTGTCTGATAACCTATCTTTCTATGACGACTTTGTGTGTGTATAACTGTAATTGTCTGCCTCGTGGTGCAGTGACTAGTAATCTTGGGTGATACCCTGTAGGTCCGGGTCAGATTCCCTCCTCAACCATCCTGGAGGTGGTTTCCCGTGGTTTCTCACTTCTACTCCAGGGAAATGCTATGATGTTTGTAACGTAATGCCACCCACCGCTGCCTTCTTCCAAATCCTCACCTGAATTACAAATACAAATACTAATGCAGACAGCTCAATAACACAGGTAATCAGACAAATTCTATACAAACACACACCCAAATACACTGGCTTCAATAACCTCAATGTCCAAGGCCCTTAAATGAAACAATTGTAATTGTAATTACAGTAAAGTAAAACCGGGTAGCCCTTCGGCCTGGAGATAGTCTTTGAAACTGACGGCGTTTAGGTGATTTGCATTTTAAGAATACGATTCTTGTGGAGAAAGTAGGGAAAAGACTCAGGATGGCCGTTGTCAGCTCCAAGATTCGAATCTTTAATTTGTAGTCTTCCAGCTTCCACTTGCCTTCGATTTAACGCGTACAGCTACAAACTAGAACTACTGTAATTATAATGTTGTTGGTTTTACGTCCCTTTTAACTAGTGTGGCTCTTAGAGACGCCGGGTTGCCGGAATTTTGCCCCGAAGTGGATCTTTAATGCGCCAGTAAATCTACTGACACGGCTCCCACGCATTTTTACACTCTCAAATGTCAATTGGCTGCGCCAAAATTCGATCCTGCTACCTTGGGAACAGCAGGTGAGAACGTAACCACTGAGCCACGCAGCCAGTCAAGGTTCCGAAAAAGATCATCTGATAACATTATCTATAACATGTCTCTATAACCCACACTTGGCTCGTGTGAAAATTGTAACGAAACCATGGTAAGATTAATAATTTGCAAACTGATGATGTATACCCCGTATAGTAGCTGTGTGCGTTAAATCACGCAACACAACTGCAAAGGGAAGTTTCAGCAAGATCTGAGACGGAGGTTCAAACTCTGGCAGTGCCAATTGCCATCCTGGGTGTGGTATCTCATTCCTCTTTCATACTCCCTGTAAACAATTAATTGAAGGGATGGCAACTCATTTTGTTTCCCGGAACTATAGACCTACTGTCGGCCAACGTATTATGTGCACTTGAGTTTGAAGATTGTTTGTGAAGTAACCAATAGGCCTACATTGAATTCAACAACATCATCATTTTTGTCGTTCTGTTTTACGTTATCTCATGTAGGTTCGGAATTTTTAATTTATATTTTAATATTTTTATCGCAGCTGGAACACAAACAGTGCTCGTTTTTAAGCGTGTTTCAACCATGCGTCACATTTAAGAATTATTATCTCAAAAACCCGTCATCGCAGCGAATCCAAATTTTAACATAATATACATTAGAATGTTTTATAACTAATGTATTAATTCCAATATTTTGTGTGTCAAAGAAACAAAGTTATCATTTTTGTAAAGGTAACTTTTTCTCGGCTCGGGATGGTTGGAAAATGTAGTTTTTGGTGGCGTTGTAATCCTTATACATCAAAAGGTCATGCTGTATGACTGTGAAATACGTAAATTAATTCCCTTATTTTATATCGGTTTATATTTGTACGGGAAAATAAGACATGGTTCCGCAGCTAGCCGATACGGCGAAAGCTGTACAGCGTTGCCGAGATAGAGCCCTTCGCGCGTCATGGCGTCCCTCACTCGGAAGTGATGGGCTCCACCTCAGATTTGGATCCGCTGAAATGACGGGTTTTTGAGATAATAATTCTTAAATGTGACGCATGGTTGAAACACGCTTAAAACGAGCACTTTTTGTGTTCCAACTGCAATAATAATATTAAAATAAACATTAAAAATTCCAAACCTACATGAGCTAACGTAAAATAGAACGTCCAAAATGATGATGTTATTGAATTCAATGCAGGCCTATTGGTTACTTCACAAACAACCTTCAAACTCGAGTGGTCGACAGTATATAATTGCAGTTACACACACTGCTGCAGTTTCCATGGAAGCACAGGTTATCAGATCAATTCAATACACACTCAAGTATACGTTGTTGATGACCAAGATATCCAACGCCTCTAAAGTGAACAAACAACAAATATGATCAAAGAACGCACAAACCACTCATTGAGAGTAACACTTACCAGGAGTTCCATCTCCTGAATGCAGAGAGTGACTTAACGGAGTGCCCTCTCGAGAACAATTGCTACGTTTGCCAAGATATGGGCTGTTTGGATTCATTCCCTGCTGTTGTGGATGGAAGACGGGGGAAACACCTCTGTTCGAGCCACTGTTGTTTGAATTTGGCACCTGAAACAAAACATTCATGTCAGGAAAAATATCAAGAGTAAGTGTCACTCTTTACGCACATAAATGAGCAAACAGCGTAAATAAATGTTGTAAATTGATAAAGAAAAGTATATTTTTGTGACGATGAACTGAAGCTGATCCACAATGTAACCAAACACGTTCTTGCCATTTTAGATCGACAGAAACTGATGGGAAATAAGTGCATTAGTGGGGTTGGGGTGCGAGTGTTGTAGGGCCCTGTGGCTGATTGATAAGCATGTTAGGCCTTAGTTTGACGTGTCCCAGGTTCATTGTTGTTGTTTTTGATAGATTTAGAGGCTTTGCGACATCGTGGTCATGTAGCCCCGTGAACTTATGTGTGTATATAATTTATCTGATAACCTAAGTTATTGTGATACCTCTTTTAGTGTGTGAATTTGTAAATCAGCCAAGGATAGGGAAGGAGGCAGCCACGACCTTACGTTTATCAGCCTGGCATTTACCTGGAGTAGAAGTGTGAAACCACGGAAAACCACTTCCAAGATGGCTGAGATGGGAATCAAACCCTCCACTTCTCACTTCTGCCTTACGAGGCTGAGTGTACTCTGTTCCAGCCCTCAGGCCATAATTAAAATTTCTTGGCAGAGCCGGGAATCGAGAGAGTTGGTGGGAGACAAGCAGCTTGACGTCTGTGCCATCACAAACCCGATGTGTGACATGTGCTGTATAGCCTAAGTGTTTTGTCCCTGACAACCAAAAAGTCAATAATTCACTGGCCGTGAAAGCTAATATACCATCTTTTTGGAAGCCTTCATAGGGAGGTTAAGGCTGCTTGAGCTTTTAGTCCTCGCAGTAAAGTGGTGCAGTTGCACCTAATATAAAAGGAGGTAGCGCGCAGTTCGTTACTCCTGTGGGGGTCCGGGCGGGCACACCAAGAGACCACCGATGAGCCAGCTTGGTGTCCTAGGCGAAACCCCACACAAGACACGGCACAAACCTAGAAGAATTGCTGAGTTTTAATTCACTGGCCGTGAAAACCAATACCCCATCTTTTTAAAACGTCAATACTTTATCTGCTCTTTCTGACGGTCTAAATTGGCAAGAACATTCATTTGAAACCTTGTAATATTCACAGTAAGTTACTTTCTGCATAGAAGTAGCCAGAAACATACCTGAACCATGAGCCTGTTGTTCAGACCATTGTCCCCTTGCGCTGTGGGTGGGGGATGCTCTGGTGGTGGAGGCAGAAATTCTGACCAGTTGGGTAATAATTGCTGCCCTTGATCGCCAATACCAACCATGCCATGTGGATTGGCAAATCTACCCTGCTGGTGATGTGCCATCCTTTGTACTTGAATACCATTATCATCTGTGAGAAGAAAATAGAATAACCAACAAAACTTCAATTCTGGAAAGCTACACTCATAAATATGCAAAGTGAACTGGTATAAATCTGCTGTTTATTCTTTTTGACGTTAAATATACACCTAATTTTACACACTTTCTTCTATAGCTTTGTAATTAATACGAAAAGACATGAAAATGGCCATGTCTACTCAATAACCCTAATTGACAAAGTGTAATAAATGAGGAAATTACTACTGTAAGTCAATAGATTATTAATTTTTATTAATTATTATAAATTATTATTAATTATTATTGTTAAGTAGAGTGCATTTTCCGAGGCTGAACCATATTTGCTTTCAGAAACAAGGCTATAAACAAGGATATACAAATTAAGGCTAAAGGCTAAAGAAGTTATGTACAAAGCATATCATGTTCCTATAGCCTAATGACATATGCAGCAAAAACTTGGACAATGACTAAGAGGGATGAGAGCAGATTACAGGCAGCTGAGATGAGAATCCTGAGAAGTATGGTCCAGAAAACTAGGAGAGACAGAGTGAGAAATGAAGATATACGGAAAGAACTGGGAGTACAGAAACTAAATAACAAACTGGACCAAAACAGATTGAGATGGTTTGGACATGTCAAACGGATGAATGAAGTAAGGCCACCAAGACGAACACTGGAACGACGGATGACAGGGAAGAGAGGACGAGGAAGACCAAGAATGCGTTGGATGGACTCGATGTAGAAGAGCATTAGAAAAACGGAACCTGGATTGGAACACCGTGTCGGAAGACGAATGGTGGAACGACAGAATAAAGTGGAGAGGAACCATATTTGCTCCCACCCAGTGTCAGCTGGAAAAGGGGAAATGAAGATGATGATGATGATAATGATGATGATGATGAAGTAGAGTGCACATTGTGACCTTCGACCGCAAAAATATATAGTAGTTAACACAAACGAAGTTGCAAGTCTTACACTTAAATTTTATAAATAGGACCATTTCATAACTGCAGCATTTCTAAAAATATAAATGATCTAAAAAGAAGAATAAGATTGAAATGAGGAAGAGGTTTGTATTAAATCAGAAAGAAGAAAGAAAACAGTAAATATTAATACACGTACGTGCACATGATGCATTGGTGCTGGTTTTTTTTCGAGAGATATATCTTTCAACATTAACCAAAAATTGTAACGGATCTGGTTTTTTATTCTTTTGGTGATCTTTTAGCAATTTTGAATCGAGTTTCCAGGAATACCTGTTCCTAATGCCAGTACAATTAGAAAGCTCACTAAACGATTCAAGAAAACAGGCTCCGTAAATAATAACAAAGTTAACAGACAATGTTGTGGTCTTATAGAACAAAAAATAGGTGAGTTTGTTGTCCATTCTTTCATCAGAAGATGTCAGGTGTGTGTTACAAGAGAGGGAGGACATTCTCAGCATCGGTTATGAGCACTGTAATTACACATTATTGAACATGTTTGGTAAAAGTATAATAGTGCGCGCTATCACCGGCTGAACAGTGTACGCGTGCCCACGATCTGCGCTAGTCAATGCCGACCTAGCGTGCCGTGTTTATCGGGGTGCACATAGATGATGACCATGTATAAGAAAACTGCGTCTCCTCTTGATCGTAATCTTCAGGAGAATAGCACGCTCATGGTTCACATGTCTAGTGACTCATTCCAAAATGCTCTGCATGAAAGCTGCTTTTCTTGCCCGGAAGGAGCTACCAGCCAATATTTATTTAGTACAAAAAGAATACAAATACAGTTGCCGCAAGATATAATGTCTGAAGTCTTGTAATTCCAGAACAATGTGTACGGGGAGTCAGTATTTCGGATTTGGACGCATAATGTTCCAACACTAGGCTATGTCCGGCTGAGGAAGTACCGGTACCACAATTTTGAAAAATTATGTACATCATACTTCTAGTAGTAATTGTTAGTTATTGTTGTTTTAAGGGGCGGAACTATGATTTCATCTGCCCCTCTTAACACAGATTAAAGTATACAAATTTGGAATGGAATTTAAAATTAATAAAACAAAAAATTAAATAAAACTAATAATTATAAAAATAATCAAACAATAAGGAAAAACAAAAAATTCATTATTCAAAAACAAATCGTTGAGTCAATGTGCACTGGAAAATTTAGACTGCTGGCCCTAACCCACTCTTATTTATAAAGCGGATGACGAGATCAGCAGCCACCGCGTCATCAGCTAATACTCGTATAAAGTTTGAGTCTCATCTTCAAACCAAGGTTTCTTCGTAAGTCAGCAAGATCCACACACAACCAATTCACCAAGACTAGAAATTTTATGAGAAGGAAAAATCACTCAACGTCCTTACTTACCTATATACAAGCTTCCAATTTCTGAGCTGGGGCTACTCGACTTCTTCCCAGACCCTGTATTCGTATCAAGACTAGATAAATCAGGTTTCACACAAGAATCGCTAGAACTGGATGTTTTAGCTTCTCCAGGGTTTCCCATGTTGATCGGAACAAACAAGTGGCTACTGTCCTGAAATTATAAATCACAAGTTGGTCAGTCATTGTACAGCATACGACACATACGTTTTTCAACCTTAGATCAATGGAAATAGTAATGCTCTATAGACTAAAAGAGCCCATTCAAGAAGTGGTGGCTCGTGGTGTAATGGCTCAAACATCTGAAGCCCGGGTTCGATTCTCGGCTCTGCCAAGAAGTTTAATTCTAGTCGAGGACTGGAACGGAATACACTCAGCCAGCATAATAAGGCAAAATTGAAAAGAGGTAAGTTTGATTCCCACCTCAATCACATTAAAGATGGTATTTCGTAATTCCCACTTCTACTCCAGGTAAATGCCTGTACGGTGCCAGCTTAAGGCCACGGCCGCCTCATTGTGAACCGTAAGTCCATACAATGATCGAGTTATCATTTCATAAATAAGTGTTGCAGTGTTCGTCTTGTTTATTATATCAAAGTTCCAACGTTCACCACTAGGTATCATTGACATGTGGTAGAGAAAGTTGGAACTACTTGAAATTGAACGGAACTTGTAGCTGACCCTATGGGTGTCCGCTTGAAACAGCTACAGCCTCTGGCGAGCCGAATATGCCCTCGGACACTCCCGGCATTAAAAGCCATACGATAAATAAATAAAATAAATTATTTTCCTGTCATTTAAAATCCAAATTTCGATGATATTTTAAGCGGGTAATTTAACGATCTTCCCTCATTAACTACAGTCTATGTCATTGTTTCATTTACTTCTAGTTCCAAAAACTGATATGTTTAGACCGAATTAATTGTGTTTCTCAAGCACTTTGTTAATTTTAAGTACAGTACACTTCACTGACTGTGGAAGCTCCTCAGACTGACTGCATGGGTCAGCGGTAACGTTCTCTCCTGCTGTTCCCAAAGTTGCAGGATCGAATCCTAGCGCAGTCAGGTGGCATTTCAGGGTGCGCAAATGTGATGGAGTCGTGTCAGTTGATTTACTGGCACGTTAAAGCTCCTCTTCGTGGCAAATCTCCGGCGTCTCTAAAATCCATAGTAATTAAAAAAAGACGTAAAACCAATAACATTATGATTATTATTATGATTCGTATTATTATTAATAATATCATTATTATTGTTCTTATAACGTGTTTGAACTCTTACTAATGCTCTATTCAATAAACAATAACACTTTTGGGATGTTTCTGCGGCATCTCAGTAAAACCTTTGGTCTATCAATCAACGTGTATAGATTACATGGCGGGGAAGTGGGGAATGGGGTGAAATGATCAGGCTGGTAGATGAAGTAAGGGGTAATTAAACTTTTCTTCACACCTGAATTGAGATCCTTTCTGGGTGTCGGACAATTTGGCCAGTTGTAACCAACACACGCGCCACATCTCTTGATAGGGCTCTACCTATACTCGATGAATAACAAAGTACTTAACTTACCATGTTATCTCTCCTGGTGATAGAGTTGATGAGTGTAGTGGTTGCGTATGGAGCTGGAATGTCTGGTTCCTTCCTACAGTTGTAGAAGGTAGTAAGATTCTGTGTGCCAACTTCAGCATAGTCAGTGGCGTTAGAGCTTAGGTCATGGCTCATACCGTGATTGTTGAGTAATTTGGTCTCCAGCATACTGGAGTCTTTATCAGCACAGTCAGCAGGGCGCCAACCACGGTCTATCCACAGTGTCTCCTTCCCATTCATTAAGTTCAGCTGGGATATGTCGTTGGTATTCACCACAGGTACTGCAGTATAAGACATATATACTGTATTATGATTTAATTATTTAATTAAATTAATATGTATTATTTGTATCTAATTAAAAGTTAAGATTATACGCCATTTAATACTCACACAAATATATAAAATTATATATATATATATTATATATCGTACATGTTTCGAACTGACATTGAGGTTTTCTTCAGCTCAAATTAAATGAAATCAATTAAGAATTAAAATAATAATGATATAGATGTACTTAAGGCTAAATTTGTTTGAAATGAAATGCTTATGATAAAAATTGTAATAAAAAGTAAATAAAGTAATAAAATGGATATCCTTTATTTTTGCAAAATGTAGTTAGAAAAAATAAGAAATATTTAATAGTCTTCTTATTCCTCTTCTTCTTCTTATTAGCGTCATCCCGTAGGAACGGGGTCCGCTTTTTGGATCAATGCACGCCATTTCTTGCAATCTATTGCTTCCCGCGATTTCAAGTTTCTTGTTCGTAATAGTGAGTGTAAATAAATATTGGGCTTTATATTAAAAATTCAAAATATAGACAAAATAAATAATTTAGAAAATCAAGTGCCGAATACCAACGATATATAATATATATATTTGTGTAAGTATTGATTGGCGTACAATTTAAACGTTTAATTCATCTATCAATTAATTAAAACATTTGTGCTATCAATGGCAAATGTATTTGCATTTTATTTGTATCTCCTTTACAATAGGCCTATTATAGTATTCACATATGAATTACATAAGAATATGGTTAGAAAATGACTTTGTCTGAAGGTGTTTTGCTGCAAGATAATTGTTCTACTGAAAATGTAAAAGCAATTACTAGGCACTTACCGTTCAAGTGTCCAAGTTCCTTCTTGAGAGCTTGCCGTCGTCGTAGATAAAGTACACCAATGAAACCAAGAACTAGCGCCAGTACCATAGCTCCCATGAGCACCAGGAACCAGGTTTCATGGACTACGTTGTGATCTCCTCCTTCACTGTGATGGGCCCTAAAGAGCATACATATATTAACTGTGGTCCATTTGATTAGAGCAGGGGTCTCCAGGCTACAGCCCACGGGCAAACACTGGCCCGCGAGCACCGCCAATCCAGCCCACTACCACTAAATACCTGAAATCCGGCCCGCCATAGTTCATTTTGTTTACATTGTAAACAACAAAATAATAATCAGATGTTTTTATTTTTATTCAATGACAAATTAAGAAACACAATAAGCCTGACAAACATAATGAAATAAAATTGGACCTGGAAAGGTGGAAATCGCTGGGAGCAAGATCAGGACAGAAACAGCGGTTCTTCAGAAGTTTGGCTGGGAGCTGTTTGATCATCCACCGTACAGTCCTCATCTTGCTCCCAGCGATTTCCATCTTTTCTTGCACCTTAAGAAATTTCTGTTCCCCGGTCAGCATATTCACACTGAAGACGAATATCACACAGGAGACAGGACTACAAAAGTTGATACCACGCTATGACAAGTATCTCAATCCGTTTGGTGCCTATGTAGAAAAATATCTAACACATTGTTGTACCTGTTGCCAATAAAGTTTTGCACATAACTATGTTCTCTCATTTTAATAGGGAAAAATTCTTTCTGAATGCGCCTCGTACCCTATTTCAAGTCCCGGGGCAACTACCCCATTCCTGACCTCGAAAATTACTGACACACACACTACTACAGTCACGACAGAAACACCCATTATATCATCAGACAAATTCAACACACACCTAAGTACAAGAGGCTGATGACCAAAGATGCCCCACGCCACTAATACGAATTAACAAGAACAAAAATTAAGTATAACCGGCTCTCTTACCTGTGTGGGTACTGGTGGAGGAGAGTAGGGTCCATCACAAGTGGCACAGGAGTGGAGAATGAGCCTAGACCCATGCGAGTGAAGGACACCACACGGGCACTGTATGATCCACCAGTTGTTAGGTTGTTCAGAAGAACTGACGTGGTTGTAGCATTCAATGTCAACTGAGCTAAAATTTTACTCCCATTGCCTTTTACCTGGATCTAGAAGGAAAATATATCAACGTTTTCCATAGAACCGAATATATTAATTCTATATAAATATGTAATCCTAAATAATACTGTATACCGGTAACTACTTATCTAACGTTTGCCTATGCATGTATTGTACCAACCCCAGTTGGGTGTATAAAACTTCCCTAGGAAATATGAATCGTAGTTATCATAATCATTTAACTCACCAGTACTGATTTATTAAATTACTAGTAAATAATTAAGTCGGATACACACTGTCGTCTAATAAAAGCGTAACACTTGGATAGTTTCAAAGAAAAATGAAAATCCACAGCCTGCTTCCAGTCTCCGACCGGGTCAGGAATGGAATGAATGAAGCCCCCATCTAGCGGCGAGGATATGAACTGTGCCGGCTGCCGAGGCCTGACGCACTCCTCTGGGGCAATGATTAAATGAATGACAGATGAAATGAAATGATAGTGGAGAGTGTTGCTGGAATGAAATTTTGACAGGGAAAACCGGAGTACCCGGAGAAAAACCTGTCTGCCTCCGTTTTGTCCAGCACAGATCTCACATGGAGTGACCGGGATTTGAACCACGGATCCAGCGGTGAGAGGCCGGCGTGCTGCCGCCTAAGCCACGGAGGCTGTCGGATAGTTTCAAAGAATGAACACAAAATAAGTTTTACTTGCATTATTTTGAAACTTAAAAGCAAGGAAGATACACAGCAATTTCATTTTAAGAGTAACAAAATTTTTCACTTAAAAGTTTACTTATAAACTTATAACTTATAAATGAAATTCTTGATTTGTGGTAAATTTTCATGAACAGACGTCGCTAATTTATTTCCAATATGTTATGCTTAAACCAAAATCACTGCCACTAAAAAGTAATAACACATCCTTGCACATTCAGTCTTCACTCATATATACTACAACCAAACTTCTTGATGCTCTAGGAAGTACTGAATAACAAGTCATTAGATGAGAGCCCAACAATGCCACATCAAACCTCCATTCTCACATCTCAATAATAGCGGAAGCGCGAAGCTGTAAATTTAATGCAGATACCACCATACAATTCCAAATCCAACCCTAGGCGACAGAATCCCTCATTAACTATGCATTTTCATATTCTTGTTCCCAAATATACAAAACATGATCCTTTGCCCCCGAGACTTAAAAGAAAACCATTTCAATGAACATAATTATGAAACACTTTTCGACAACTTACATTTTCCTACGTGTTACGCTTTTTTTATTTTTTATTTTTAGCCGGCAGTGTAGTACTGTATATCGTGATCGTTAAACTATGTTTTTAAAACACTCACCTTGTATCCCAATAGCACCCCATTATGATGCTGTGGGGGAGGTGGTGACCATCGAACAAATGCTGCTGTTGCATTTATCATGCCCACCTGTATATTGTCAGGAGGAGCTGAGGGAACTGGAACAAATGAAGGATACATAATAAGACGTCTTTACTTCACGTTTCAAATATTTCGAGTTGTTGTAAAGGCAAACAACCTTTTTCATGAATACATATTGATCATACAATAAAAGTAGTCTAGAAATTGAAAACAGACAATAACTAGGCCTACTGCATTTCCACAACAACAGCAGAATTCTTTCTTGCGCTTCAGATGTTACATACTCTTCAAATAAATTATCTGGAGACATATTTCACTTACCATCCTCCAGCGTTTGACCAGTCTTCGAGTTGGAAGGCTGTCCATCGACAGACTTGTAGAATGGCACTAAGAAGAACTCATATTTGGTAAATTTTCTGAGGTTGGTGACCACATAGCTGGTGGCACCTGCATTGAGAACCGTTACCATGTTGTACTTTTGAGAGCCACCCGACAGATCTCGAAATCGGACGTACAGACCCTCAACATATTCATCGCCACTTAGGATCTGCAAGAAATTGAGATTAATGAGGCAGATATTCACATGATTTGGTATTACCCTTTCAAGATACGACTGCCGCTGAACTTGGCTGCGCCAGTGTTTGTTGATAATAGCACCTGGAGCCTTGCGGGACGAGCAGGGGGACACAGTGCAGTCTGGACATAAGTCAAGCAGCATTGCGCGTGCTACTTGTGTTAGACAGGCGTTATATTGTGAGTTCAGAACGTAATAATTAATAACAATGGGTGAATTAAGAATGGTGCGTTTCAACAGCACAGCTGTGTCCCACCTCCATCAACTCGACCTAAGTTTATTACATTTTACTGCCCAAGAACTAGAACTGAACAGCATAAACATTCCCCAATAATAAGTGCTATTCAATTATACAATGAACATTCAATAGCAAACAACCTCGACTTATTCAGTTACACATATAGTTCCTTTGTTTCTGCCTGCTGTGCGATCACATGAACTCGTACATTCCACCTACCAATTACCTGCACAGTATTATTATATTTTCGTATTTAGTTGTAGAACTAATTTGCATTACAATCTCAGCATTATGTCTGTCAATTATATTATAATTTGATAGAATTGTGTAACCAAATGTACATGTGTTTCTTTTTATTAGGCATATGCCTGTTAGAAGCACAATAAATCCAAATAAATAAATAAATAAATAAATAGGAGCTCATGTCACTACGGAGAGTAAAACGATGAAAGGCTACTGGACGTGAGTTATACCCTACCCGTGCGACTGAACCTGTCAAACAACCAAGCTGACAAGGAAGGAAGCGTTTAGTTTTATGTGACCGTTAATTATTCGATCATGAGCCATGGGACCTCTTTTTTTAACGTAGAATCCGAACCACAGGACATAGCATTTCACTTCGAAAATCTCAAATGCATTGACCGGGAATTGAACTCGGTCCACCTTGGTGAGAGGTCAACAGCTTGACCGTTGCGCCACCACGCCCCTCTACCAAGCTGACAACTTGACACAAGTAAATAAAGAATAGTTTCCACCTCGGCCACCGGCAATCGTATCTTCATAGGCTAATAAATTATGTAACAATAATCATTATCCGTAAGATGCTTACATCCCAGATGAGCTTCACGGAAGTGGAGCTAAGTGGCTGTATATCTCGTAGTTGCACTACTTTTGTACCGAGACGAGCTCGGGCCTCATCAAGCTCGTACTGAGGTACGGCTCGATGGTCTCCTCCCTGCGTGCGGACTCGCTCCGAAACGGAGCTAGGTATAGAGAGACCGTACGGGTTCTCAGCCCGCACTAAGAACACATACGATGTGTCTGGTTTGAGGTCACCAATCTGCAAGAGATAACAAAAATATAGATTTTCTTCGTATATACAGCAAGGACAAATAGTACCTAACACAATAGTAATATATATGCTCCCGGTAGAAATAGCTACAACCTATAAAACTAAAGGCATTCAAACTGTAGTATACTATATAAGTAAGATTGTTGTTGTTGTTGCTTATTTTAGGGGCTATGATATCGCAGTCATACAGCCCCGTGTATTTGTGTGTGTGTGTAATTTGTGTGATAACCTGTGTTATTGTGATGGCTGTACTAGTGTGTGTATTTGTAAATTGGGTATAGGATTGGAAAGGAGGTGACCGTGACCTCGCGTTAGGAACCATCCCAGCATTTTCCTGGAGTAGAAGTGGGGAAACCACGGAAATTTGAAGTGATAGAAGCCATTTTTCAGTGTTGCCTAGTTTTATTAAATAAAGCTTTCCAGCTTTTCATGAGACGAAAAATCAAGGTTTTATGTTACGAATGTAAGTAACCGCCTCCCCATCTGCCGCCCTCATCCCCCGCACCATTATCGACATAAAAGCGTGTTATTTTGTGATAAATACCTTATGTAATATTTACTTCAGGTCAAGGTATAGCCTACAAATACTTGCTTTCCCGCCTAATGTATCTGGGGACAATTTGTGTTGACCAACTGGAAAGCTTTCCTTAAAACCACGGTAAACCACTTCCAGGATGTCTGAGGTAGGAATCAAACCCACATCTTCTCAGTTTTTTCTCTCGTGGATGAGTGGACCCCGTTCCAGCCCTCAGACCAGAATTAAATTTCTTGGCAGAGCCGATTTTACTGTAATTAAATGGTGAAGCTATTAAAAATAAGCTCTGTGGTTATAAATTAACGAGGGGAAATTGCTGATTACAATATAATCGAAACAAAAACTCACATGATTTAAAGAAATACAATTGGATTTAGACGAATTGAAAATTACTAAGCATCATATTGAACATAGAGAGGAGAAACAGCTTCTGAATAACAAATACACTCGACTAACATTCAAAATTTCACAGCGTAAGCAATATGTCATACCAGCATAAGAACGAGCTGCAAGATCTTCCAGAATGAAGAAGTTTTGGGAAAGGAAAAAAAATATCAAGATTTAAGAACTGAACTTAGTATTTGAAGACGTTGTATATAAGGTTTGATTTTTGGTGCTGCAATGTGGGCTTAAACAGTGTAAATAAATAAATAAATAAATAAATAAATAAATAAATAAATAAATAATCCAAAGAATGAAGACAACTTACCGTGATAGTTTCAGTTGGCACCCTGTTGGCTGCTACTACCCAGCCTGTCTGGAGATCAGAGCTGAAGTACTCCACAGTGTAGCCGATGATCGGAGCAGCACCTTCCTTACTCTTGGAACTCAGCTTCCAGGACAACGTGACGGAAGACTCGGTTACGTTCAGGATTCTTGGTACAGAAGGGGGACTTGGATAGAGTGAAGGATCAGGGGTGCGGTGCAAGTTGGGACCAGAGAGGGATGGGTTCTTCTCCACTGTGAGTGAGGCTGACCATGACGTCTCTCCACTCTCTGATGATGCGGTGCATGTATACAGCCCGGAATCAGTCAGTTGTAAATCTATAACAAAATACAGTATGTGGTATTTCACAATTAATATACCAAGCGCGAAATATGCAATTACTGTATATACTAATTATGAACGCATCATAACAACGATACAAATAGAAGCTAAATTCAAATCACTGAAACAAATTGCCCTATGTCAAACACTTTACATAATTACCTCTACATAACTGTGATGTAATGATATGTGTATTATATGCTACTCTCTATACACAGTTATTATTTTGCTGGTTATTGTTTGGAAGGTATTAATATAGCAAGGCGGTTTTTGATGTGTAACATCTTTCCACTCGGTTGCTGGATATTTTTGTGGGAGTGATTTTGAAAAATAGGACGGAGGAGTGAAAGACGCACTGCCAGCTGAATCGTATCCCTCCTGGACATTCATCAACACACAAAAATCTTTTTTATTTACACACTAGTAATACATAACAATTCCAAGACTCTCTTTTTTTTCTTCACTGTCTGCTTGATATTTCTACTCTCGCACTGCCTTCTTGATTGTTCTCGCACTGCCTTCTTGATACTCTGCTGCTAATCATATCAATACGACTCATTTTAACAGAATCCATATGAAATTACGTGTTGGTCTGTGAATCAAGAGGTCCGGGAACTAGAGATGGGACTATCGACTACTTTTAACCATCGACTGACTAGTCATTCATTGGAAGAAACTATCGACTAGATAGTCGACTACTTTCAGTCGAATGGTTACCTGAATTCGCATTGCTCCTAAGCGTGTTGTTTCATGTATTCGACTGAAAGTAGTCGCTTCTAGGCAGCGTTCAAAGCACTGCAAACCATTGCCGGCTGAGTTGAGTCGTACCAACAGATGAAAATCAAACTTCTCCTTAACCCACCTATTTTTTCAGACGTTAGTTTGGACTACTCGACGCTCGGCAACATGCAAATGGTCAAAGTTATTTATTTATTTTTACTGTGCTTCGAAATGGTGGTTTACGTCGTGTAGAGTGGAGTCATTATTTGCAATGTTGCACATTTCATTTAATGCAAAATGTGTGAGTAAATGTTCCCCGATACCGGTATTGATACAGGGCACATTACCTGTATGTACTGTGGATAAGTGAAGTAATAGACCAATACTTAATTAACCTAAGAGTAAATTAAATCACTATTACTGAGAGGGAGTTCTTAAGTACCGGGAACAATTCCATAGCCAACAGTGAAATAATCACACTTCATAGTAAATACACACGAACATAGAACACTTTAGAACAGCAACGAGGGCGAACTTTCAGTGGAGATGTTGGCAACAATGTAAATACTAAGTTTTTTTAATGCGCGCGCTATCCATGTGCTGAAACAATTGACGACCAGAAAGTAAAACTATCCGAGTGCGTTCTACATGTTAAAAGTTAAAACACAATTGGGATATGTCGTTTGCAAACGACTTGTTTATGTTACGGTGAGTAGTCGTTGAATTCATTCGACTGTTTTTTAAAAGCAGTCAAACAAGTCGATGGATTTAACATTTTCCAGTCGACTGCTGCGGTGCTGCCCATCTCCAAACAATTGACGACCAGAATCAATTTGTGCGTACGGTCAAGCTATCCTCACAGTATAGATGTAGAGATTCACATCACCACTCTATCTTATGATGGATGTCAGTACATAAAATCAGCCATAAGGCAACGGCAGTTTAACCACAGACAACGCTACAACTCTTCCATCCCTGCCCTCATGTCTTTGCCACTAACCCCTTCCCCCCTCCCAAACAGCACGCTACTGCTAGGCCTGCTACAACAACTCTCAGCCATAACCCTGTAAACTACAGCTAAACCAAACCCAGAAACCCCTAATACACTTCATTTGCAGAGCAATAAAATCCATAAAACAACTCCGCAACAAGCTTCACAAAAACCTAAATTATAAACGAAAAGACTACTCCACAAACACCAAAATCAGTAAACCTCCCTCATTTCAGCCACACTACACCTTAAACAGACATAGAAGGCATAGTCATGACCCCTTCATGGAGTAGGCTATTGTCTAAACACGATCATGTCTCCTTCAACTTTACTGAAGACTTCATTAAATTCTATTTAAAAAATCATAAACTCATTCCACAAATCTTAAAATCAGTATACATCCCTCATTTCAGTTACTCTATTCATTAAACAAACATAGAAGGCGTAGCCATGACCCCTTCATGGAGTAGGCTATTGTCTAAATCTGACCACGCATACTACAACCTTACTCTAATCCAAAATTACGGCTAAATGATCCATCTGACTGGGAGGCAAAGGTATTTACCGGCTTGCCTGGGATGATGTGCCACAAAACCGGTATCTGGAGTTCAAACATAACCTAAATATTGAATGACAATATTGAATTGTCCAATAACTTGGACAATTGGATTTAGGCTATTTCATTTGAAAGAATCAACGAACTGTATAAAACTATAGGCACCTACAGGTATACTTAACTTATTAATTAAAGCTCTACAATAAGCATACAGCACAATGAATTTTAGCATGAAGTTATCCTGAAGAAGTCGTTTGATTAGAACGACTACTTAAATTCGAATGATTCCATTCGCTTGGAATTAGTCGTTTGCCAACGACTTGTTTCATTCGAATGATTTCCAACGAATGCTTTGGGATCAGTCGTTTACAACGACTACTTTTATTCGAATGATTCCATTCGCTTGGAAGTAGTCGTTTGCCAACGACTTGTTTCATTCGAATGATTTCCAACGATTGTTTTGGGATCAGTCGTTTACAACGACTACTTTTATTCGAATGATTCCATTCGCTTGGAAGTAGTCGTTTGCCATCGACTTGTTTCATTCGAATGATTTCCAACGATAGTTTTGGGATCAGTCGTTTGCAAACGACTTGTTTATGATACGGTGAGTAGTCGTTGAATTCATTCGACTGTTTTTTAAAAGCAGTCGAATAAGTCGATTGTTTTAACTATCGACTAATTCGACTGTTTTCAGTCGACTGCTGCCCATCTCTACCGGGAACTGGGCAAGCCTTTCATGATCTATTACTGTGCACATTGCATTTACTCGCAAGTTGGCCTATTTATAAGGAATTTAAGGTTATGAGCGGTGTCACGTCTATTAATCTAGTTGATCTATATCGTATTCTTTATTTAGGCTAGTGCTGGTGGAAGCTACAAATTATCTAATAAAATGAGTTTCGTATTATAAACTACAATATCTGTAAAACACTCCCTTTTACAATAGATTAATATTTGTGCCAATAATATTATAAAATACCGGTGTATCAAAAATTTCACGTGAGGTTTCTTCTATGTCAGATGTTACATATCATATGCGACTACTTTAAGGCTCGTAAAGTTTGTTTAGAATCATAGAGAGTATACTACTCCTAAAGGTATCATTGTTAAGTTATGAAAATGAGACAGACCCAAAGTTCCAGGATTCAGCGTTGGTGCGTTACCGGTTATTACCCGTTATTACCCATGGTCTCCACCCGATCACAACTCATTTCTAAATGAAGAATGCCTAAAATCATTTTCCGAACTCTGGTACCACATTCGAGGAAATCGTTCGGTAATAGTCACTCAACAAAAGGCTTGTACAAAGTCCACCAAATTTAACTTGGAAGCAGGTGACATCGCCTCTTAAAAAATGTCAGCACTACCAGCAACAGAATTTTACATTACATGGCTATTTCTATAGGAACCCAAGATACGGGTTAATAACAATAATTTATGAAATAACGGAGTGATAATGCCAAAGCAAAAGTTTGTTTAAATTTGAAGAAATCCAATAGAACACATTAACCCTTGAGTGCATAAGACTTTTTCTATTTGTACAGATTTACATAAGCCGGGCCTGGCAGGTCCGGGTAATTGACTATAGAGGAAATACTGGTGTAATAATAATAATGATAATAATAATGATACGAGTATTGTTTGTATTGTTATTGTTTTAAGGGGCGGAACAGCGAGGTCATCTGCCCCATGATACGAGTGAAATGTGAATATTTCACTATTTTCATTAGGTTATAAAATGGGAATTTAACATCGAAATTAGGAAATATTTGAATCAAATGTGACAAAATATACGAAAGCATGATTTTAAAAGACCATCACACAGCATGAAACCATGACGTCCTCACATGAAGTCATCACTAAATTAACAAGCTATGGTATTTGCCAAGTTTTCTGTTTACGTCTTTTAGAGTCTTACCATCAATATGAAGATTTCCAGATTCCATCACAGTAATTCTTGACCCTTGATTGGTCAACGGTGAGCCATTCTTATACCATTTAATTCTGGGTGAAGGGGATCCACTGGTCAGGCATGGTAGAGTGGCTACAGACTTGAGTGGTAATGTCTGATTGGCTGGACCAATCTGAATAATTGGAGGAGGCACATCATCGACTGAGGTCACCTGTAAGCAGGAAAGACATTCATTTGATTGCATGTACAACATAATAAACAAACGAAAATGAGCAATATGTTTGCATACTTCAAATGAATGCCCGTTCTTCATTGGAGAGAAAACTTCATTTTGATGATACCGTAGCAATCAAAGAGTACACTAAAACTATCTCACAACGAGATCAAGAATATCAAAGAGCAGGTAGTTACTCAGGGGTGCAACATTCAATAGGATGCGTATTTCCATTATCATAATTTAATGTATTTCAAGTTGTGTCGCTTCCCAACGCATACAATATAAGTTAGTAAAGATAGCAAAACAATATTGTTTGCATGGTATTTGGGAATGGAGCAAGATTAGTCATTTTGACATTTAGTATGCTATGAGAAGAATTCTTTTATGAACACTATGGTTACATCACGCCTCTGGATTATTCATTCAACTATTTCTTAATATGCCATGCAAGCAAATTGCATACGTGGCACTTAGCTGTTGCTATTGTCTCCTATAAAACTTAAACAATAAACCTAATTTATTCTCACAATTTTGAAACATCCTAATCTTGTAAAATCTTCAGTGAATATAAATGAATGCAATACATACCTGGAGGAATGCTCTCACAGTGGATGAGCCAGCTACGCTGAGAGCTGAGCACACAATGAAGCCACTGTCTTCTCGCTGGACACCCTGGATCTTCAATGTACCATCTGATGTTACGTGATAGTGTCCATAAGCATTACCAGGAAACATGAGCATCTGGCTGCCTTCCTTAGTCCAAAACACTGACGGTGGAGGATTCCCTCTCGCTACACACTCAAATGTTGCTATTCCATTCAGCCCAACCTTCTGATCTTGTGGCCGATTTACAAAAGCAGGAGGAGCTGAAAGAAATACCAGGACACTGGGTTATAGTGTGTGTTTAACTGAGTGATCATTTGTGATCAGGCATATAGAGGACATTCATAGATATAGATTGTTCAATCACAAACGGAATTTCCTACTATTCCTCTAAAACCCCTGGCTACACTGATAGCAATCATACAGTCCTAGCTCACACAGTAATACCATACCTCTGCTTATCAGATAGATTTCATACGCCCTTAAAGACACGGGGCCAATGACTACGACTCACGTTCATATATGAAACAATAAGGCTATTCGGAATTTCCGTTTAAGATTGAACACTTGATAAAGTTATTGATCAAACTAGTAGGAGACTTACAGTGCACAGTGAGCGATGCTCGGGCCGATACGCTGCCCACTACATTCTCAGCATCACAGATGTACAGTCCTTCATCAGCTGGTGAGACATGCTCTATCCTCAGAGACTTGTCATCCAGGATCTGGGCACGTCCTATCGGCATCTTCCCATCGTCCCGCCGCCATAAGATATTAGGCGGCGGGTCTCCTCCCACTTTACATTGGAACTGCACATTGTGATCCTCCAATATTGTCACGTCAGTTGGTTCCTTGTTGAAGAAAGGTTTAACTGGACAGGAATAAAGATATATGAATGCAAGACATACCGCAATGAAGAACATGACGT
Source organism: Meconema thalassinum (assembly GCA_946902985.2). NCBI lineage: Eukaryota > Metazoa > Arthropoda > Insecta > Orthoptera > Tettigoniidae > Meconema > Meconema thalassinum. The sequence continues at coordinate 584,917,566 of OX336390.1, read as the reverse complement.
ATTAATCAGTCATAAAATAAAATTATATGTGAGACCATATGAAAAGGTACCTGTCCTTGGCTTCTAGTTAAGAATATATTCCAATTTTTACTCGAAAATGACCAATCTGTAAATCTATTTAGCAGGCAAGTTTACATACTTTGGCTTAAAACTAATCGTAGATTTCATAACAGGACTAAAGGCAAACAAAAACATGCGAAATTAATGTATTAAGAATATTACGCATATTTTCTAGGTTGAAAGCTCAAAGTTATACTTGTAGTTTCTGCACAATAAGCATTCTTAAATGCTGTAACAACTTTGAACTAACTTCGGCATATTCATCCAGATATTATACTGGCAGACAAGGCATAACACCTGTAGAAGAATTTGCAGTAATTACCTGGCCGTAGAAACCAAAATATTTAACCCTATTTTGCGCCTCCATTGAGAGAAAAACAGTGCTAACGGAGCTGTAAACTCTTAGCTGATAAAATCGACCATTTTTTGCATACACGCACACACACAGCCTAGCTAGATATTGTTAATTCATCGAAAAATGATAATGTATTTACAGTGTATCATAACTGACAGTTTAGATCCCGACGTTGAAATCAGAAGTCGCATAAAAATAGCACGCAGTGTCTATAGGAATATGTCATCTTGCTTCAACAATGACGAATTAAATCTGAAGCCCCGTCAAAGAATGGCTAGAACTTACGTCTAGTCGACACCCTTATATGGTATGGAGGCTTGTACTTTGAAAGCTAGCGCCATGAATAAACTACTTTGAAGCCAAAAATACCAGTTGCTTCAACTAATATCGCAAGGCAAAACAAATGACTGGTGAGGACGTGACAGAAGGCAATTGTCCTGGTTTCAGAACATCAAGGAGTGGTGAGCTATTCGATCTGCAGGAAAATTGTTCTGGCTTGCGGAAGATAGAAACGCCTTTGCCATGGTGATCGCCAATATTTGGGAGACCGAACATGCCACTTTTAGAAGAAGATTTAGAGTGTGATCCAAAACAAATAATTGTACCTTCTCACAGTGTTTGTTTATCATCAATTAGCTAGATTCACACAATTATACATGATTTTTGTCACTAGAATAACATATGATAAGAAACTTGCTATCACCAATGTATAATAATAACCACTTACCGTGCACTGTTAGTATGGCAGGGCTAGTTTCTCTGACACCAACCATATTCTGAGCCACACACTGGTACCTGCCCTCATCACTTTGACGCACATCATTAATCATCAGATTCCCTCCATCTACTACTCTTATCCTGCAATGACAAGAATTAGAAAACTCCCAACATCATTATGCAAAAGAATTACTTCGCTACAAGCAGTTCTAGTTGTTGTCAAGGTTGTCAATTCCCGTACCACCAATTTATTTACAATCGTATAAATCGAAATGACTTTTCCTGGAGCGATCATAACTAGTGACTAATACTTGAAAATGAGACCACCGTCGAGATTCTGTGATATCCTGCTTTCTGGGCAAGTTCATTAACCATGTAGACTGGTGTCGCCTAGAGACCACGGTCATCTATGCAATGTCCAGAAACCCGCTTCATCTTATTTGGACACCGTCTCCTTCCGAAGGTTGGCGGTCCAATTCATTATATTTATGCGCGAGGCCGTGGCTCGAAATATGTATGTTGATGTTCAATCATAAAATCGGTACATGTCTTTGAGTCAGGAATTCGTACGTCTTCCCGCTGATCTCCTTCCATTGAGTTTCCCTTCGAGGATGAGTGGGAGGAGTTCGTTTTCTTCACCTCATATGATGTGCCCAATGTACTGATGCTCCTTTTCCTTGATGGTCATCAAAAGCTATTTGCTTAAGCTCAGGTTTCTCCAAACAATAGATTTCTTAAAAATCACGGCAGTATTTGTCTCACAAATTGTGATATATATGTAAAGTAGCGAAGAATTTGTGTCTTCATCTAAGTCTTGAAAATGAGACTCGAACACGCTCGCATTTCAGCTCCGTAAATCGTAGGTAAAAATTATTTTCAGTATTCCAAGTTATCGAAAGTTACAGGGAGAACTTACTGTGTCTTCATCTTTTATGATTATTTTTTACATGCATATGAAATAAATAAGAAACAAGTCATTCTTTAAATCACTATAGGTAAAATTCGCCGTCGCCAGATTTGAACCAGGAACGACTCACTACCACCTAGGCATGATGCAAGATCCAGTTGTAATTATTTCATTATGTCAACTCCTACGCTACAAACACCCATACGTTGAGATTCTAGTATCGTTTGTAATGAGAACTACTAGCTGGCCAGTCACACGTAGATTGCTGCCTTCTGATTGGATGAAATGAATTTTATAATGTCCTTACTGTGTAGTGCACACAGTAAATGACGCATTCTGAATGACATCTGTATGACATTAGGAATAATTTGATATATCGTGTAAATTCTTCAATGTTCTAATTGTGCTTTTATACTTCAACAAACATATATTTTATCATAGAAATGACCTTGGCAGGTTGTTATGGAAATGCGATCACCGTGTATTCGAATGCAAACCAGGCAAAGCACACGTGCTCAGACATCAGTGGATTCGGTTTGGAATCTCGACTTTGGTCACAATATCAAGTGTTACTCAAATTGTATACACTCATCAGCCAAAAAAGAAAAAAAAAAGCGAATTTCACACTAAACTCAATGTTGGACCGTTCCAAACCTCGTGTTAATCCAAATACTATGATTTTACAACAATGCGGCAATATATCATAAGTTAATTTCCCTAATTAGCACAATAATGGATACCGTAGATATTATTGATCACAACACTACGCACAGGAATTTGGAAATGTTTAAACCTGGAATCCATCGTACTGTCCTCCAACCTGTTGCACTGTATGATTATGAATGTTAATGTCCACAAAAATACGCGGCACGAGATTTTGTTTGTGGTTATTTTTGTCCAAAGGCGAGAAACGGTAGGAATATTGGTGTAGTGATTGTCACGATCAACAATGTTTATTAATTATTGCGCTGAAACTTCTCAAATGAGCTAATTAACTCTGCCATATCGCTGCCAAGTCACAACCTTCAATTTATACTAGGTTTGAAACGGTCAAACATTGAGTTTTGTTTCGAGTTCGTAGTGTTTCGCTTTTTATGCAGGTGAGGGAATGCACATTTATGAAACTTTTAAAGTCATGTTTATTAAAGTATGTGGTTCCCTTGTACTAAAATTACAATTTTATTAGTTCCTTTTAAAAGAACTAGCATTATGGCACCATTTCACCTTTGCCCAATACATTGAGCCCACGATCTGTTTTATTTACCATCATAACAGTACTCTTCACAAATTCCACAACAATGACCATTCATCATGCTTCTGCATATAATAACATGCACCGTCTGAGAATGAATCGCAGCAAACCTCAGTGGTCGTTGAAAGGAAGTAATTCTGAGTCTCAGTTTTATTGGACGGGAAGTGTGTTAAATCAATGATTATACACAATGTGTCGTATGTCATATGAAGCTGAACTAGTAACAGAGCATAAGCCTACCTTTTCGAAGCGTCTATGTCGATAACTTGTCCATTCTTGCGCCACTGAAGAGTGGGGTCGGGATGTCCCTTTGGTGGCCCACACTCCAGTAGCGCTGTCTCTCCAGCAGCCACTCGGGTATCCTTGGGCACCATTCGGAACTCATCTCTCAGCACTGTAACAAAGAGAAAAAAAGATATAGAATGTAATGTAATGTGCGATACATGTCATGTAATGGAGTGCACGAAGAGAACGGTCTCTCTCTCTGATTCAATTTTGCTCTGATTCTTGAGTTATGTGTTGGGCTATTAGCCTGATGTAATCTACATATTTTGCACATTGTGCATTGTGCTCAACGTAGTCATTCAAATGCATTGTACAAAACTGAATTTATTTACATATCAGGGCTATGCGAGTGTGCTCCACTCACTATAACTTATCTATCTTCTGAAGAACAACGGAAGCACGTATAAGTAGACTTGAAGACTGTTGTCTCTCAGCCTGGGAACTGGCCAGCTGACGGAGATGTATCTCCACCATATAGGAAATTGCTAACACGTGTGTCTGTGGATGTATGTATGTGGATCTGTGTATGTGTGTGTGTATGGCAGAGAATGAACCACATTGACACTAAATTGAATTGAGAGGACGAATTTGTTCGCGTGGAGGGGCAGCGGCTCATTCCCAGTAGGTAAGCACCAGGGGTGATATCACACACTTGGTCTTACATCACTAAAGAATCAGCTACTCTTAAGAGCCTGGAGATTCATAACTCGTGCCTGTTAGTTCGGCAGACATGGTGTCCTTCGGTAACCCAGCCTACTTTAAGAGTATATCCCTTGTCCTCTTCGTGGAATTAAGGCAGTCCATATTGGTAAAAGAGAAGGATTTTAACATTTTATGTTTCTCAAGACAGCGATTTAGTTTGATATTCTTGTAACTAACGTTAGAATTCTACCTTAAAGGCCTAAAAGACTCATACTTTAGACCTATTGAATTTCGTTGGAAGAGGCCTACTGCTATTGGATCATTTGTGATAGATTTTAACGTTAGAATGTTTCATCCGCAGACCAGCTTGAATGTAAGGAGTCGTTGATCTTGTGTCTTTTACAGAAAAATTCTCTTATGTGAGCCTACCTACAGTACATGCTACGTATAGTCATTGTAATTCTAATAGATGGTGGGTTATCGTTATTAATGTCATAAATTAAGATGGCTGCTGAGCGCTATATTGCGTTAGTCTTATGACTAATGCATTACTGATTTTATTACTAACTAACTAATTTATTTATTTATTTATTTATTTATTTAAAAAATGTAAATTCATAACTGTCCATTTGTGCATTCCTATCCGTGTTATTTCTGGTCCTACAGAGTCGGGGTTGTGGGGATATATACAGTATGTCGTCTATGCAGGTATTTTATTTTGGACAGATGCAATTCCTGACACCAACGCAAGAAAGGAGTAAATGTTTGATGGAATGATTGAAATTGAATGAGATTGACCAAGGAGTTGGAAGGAAGCGGCCGGTGACAGGGTCATCGGTTCGTGCCGGCTTTTGTGAGGAGGAGCAGGTCCAGAGGTTGCCAGCCGATGGGAACAGAAGGAGCTACTTCAAGATATTTGCTGCGGAGGTAAGACTCTAAGATTACTGCAGGTTAATTGTCAGAGTTTAGGAAATAAATTAATTGAATTTTGGAATCTTGTAGAGACGTATTCTCCGGACATTGTCATTGCAACTGAATCTTGGTTATATGAGGACATAAATAGTAGCGAAATAATTCAAGGGACCTACGAAATGTACAGAAGGGATCGGGGGAAGCGAGGTGGTGGGCTATTTATTTGTGTGCGCAAAAATATAGCTAGTTTCTTAAAGTGGGCTGATATGGATCATGAAATGTTATGTGTTCAAATTTCGGATAAAGGAAATAAATTCCCTCTTCAGGTGATAGGGGCGTATAGAGCACCGAAAGATAACTTTTCTCTCCTCGAAACACTGTATGATAAAACTTGTACGGGTAATGCTATGAAAAAGAGCATAATAATTGCTGGAGATTTAAACCTCCCCAAAGTAGACTGGTCTGGTGAGTCAACTAGCTGTGGTCAAGCTCAGAGCGCTGCAAATAAATTCTTAAGGGAGGGGGGATTTTCCCAAGTAGTTGACTTCCCAACTAGAGACAATAATACCTTAGATGTTTATCTCGTAAGGCCTGTAGAGCTGTATATTAACTGTCTGAAAGTACCAGGAATTAGTGATCATTCTTGGGTTGAATTAAATATTAGATATGGTGACGTTACAAAATTAGACTCTGATGTAGCAAAAAAGATCATATTCCAGTATCGCAGGGCGGATCAGGGCAAGTTTCAGGGGTATTTGAATGAGCTATTTGTAGGATGGGCATCGGAAGGAAATCACATTAATATCCTGTGGACTAACTTTTTGAAAATTTTAAATAGCGCTGTTGATAAATTTGTCCCATTTAAATTGCTGAAACAAAACCCAGATCCTGAGTATTAACACGAGAAATTAGGAGTCTAAAACGGAAAATTAGGAAATTATACAATAAAAGACATGATAGTGACAAGTATATGTTGAAATTTAAGTCCTTATCAAGAGAGCTCGTCTTAAAAAAGCGGGCTGCTCATGACAGTTATATGCAAGGTTTACTTGGTTCGGGAGGTGATGGGTGGACATTTTTTTACAGTTATGTTAGGAGAAGAAAGGGAAATTCAAATAATTTGTCGATGATAATGTCCGGTGACGGTAAATTAATTACTGAGAAACAGGCCATTGCTAATGAATTAAATGTCTTTTACGGTAGTGTGTTCAATAAATCCAATAGCTGTGTGTTGGACCTTAACGACGAATCAGGGGCTCCCCTGTTCCAAATAAACCAGTCAGCAATTGTAAAGCTAATACAAAAACTGCGTTTCAATGTATCAAAGGGTCCTGATAATATTGTTAGTGAAGTACTTAAAGTAGGAGGTAGGGCCGTGGCACGATACTTGGAGGTGATATTTAATGTGTCCATAAACAATGCGCAAATCCCAGATGACTGGAAAAGAGCTACGGTAGTCCCAATATTTAAGGGAGGGAGCAGACTTGAATTGGGCAACTACAGGCCGGTTAGCCTTACGTCCATCGTTTGTAAGCAGATGGAGCATCTCATTTGCGACTACTTGAGGGAACAGTGGGAAACATTATCATGGTTTAATGATAGGCAGCATGGATTTCGGAAAGGTTACTCATGCGAGAGTCAGATGCTATCACTTTTTCAAGACATTAGCGAATCGTTAGACCATGGAGTTTCAGTCGACGCCGTGGTGATAGATTTTGCGAAGGCATTTGATGTCGTTCCGCATGACATGCTACTCCATAAATTAGCTTCGACGAAGATTGATAGAAGAGTAATTTTATGGATCCAAGAATTTTTGACGGGTCGTTCCCAGAAAGTGAAAGTTGAAGGCGTATTCTCGAATGAAATTACCGTAACGTCGGGTATCCCTCAGGGCAGCGTAATCGGAACTTTGTTGTTTTTGGCGTTTATAAATGACTTACCAAATGGAATTCGCAGTGACTGTCGATTGTTTGCGGATGATTGTGTAATATATCGAAAGATACACGACTCACAAGACAATGCAGTGCTGCAAGAGGACCTGAACCTGGTCTATAAGTGGGCGATTGTAAATAAAATGAAAATAAACACAAGAAAATGTAGTCTCTTAAAAATAGGGAAAGTGCGAAGGCAGGATTTTCAATATAACATTGGCTCGGAAATACTTGTAGAAGAAGATTCTTGCAAATATTTGGGCGTTCACGTAAGGAATGATATGAAATGGAGTAGTCATGTAGGATGTGTAGTTTCAAAAGCTTACAAATCCCTGCACTTTGTAATGAGGGTATTAAAAGGAAGTAGTACCTCTGCTAAAGAATTAGGCTATTTGTCACTTGTAAGACCTATTCTGGATTATGCCTCGGCGGTTTGGGATCCATATCAAGTAGGGCTCATCAATGAGTTGGAAATGGTACAAAGAAAGGCCGCTAGATTTGTGCTCAGTGACTTTAATCCCAGGAGCAGTGTGAGCCGTATGTTAAAGAAACTTGGGTGGGAATCACTGGAGGCTAGGAGGATGAAATCTAGACTCTACGCTATGTACAACACGTATACAAATCAACCAGCATGGGGTGAGCTTAGCAAACGATTGGGAAAGCCCACTTACATGGGTAGGAGCGATCATCCTTTCAAAGTTAAGGGCCGACCACAGCGAACAAATTATGGTAAATATTCTTTTGTAAACCGTGCCATTGATAACTGGAACTCTCTACCTGCCGCAGTCTTAGAGCCTTTTCCCAAACATATAGGTGTGTTTAAGAAAAGACTGACTATTTGTGTAAATACTCCAGTTTAATTGGTGTATAATTGTTATTGAATTGTTATGTATAATTATGTATTGTTATGTATAATTATGTATTTGTTATGTATATCCAATTTGCCACCGGGGGACACACCCCCCATTGCAAATAAATGAATGAATGAATGAATGAATGGTATATTTGAAGTAACGTCCCGGCATTTGCCTTGAGCTGAAAATTGGAAACTGCAGAATTCAATATCAATGACTGCCGATGGTGAGGTTCGGACCCAGTTGTCTACAGAGGCCGCGCCTTAGCGAGCATAGTTACAGCGGGGGTGACCATCAAACCCAATTGTTTACTATTAATATATAACAAGATGTTCAGTAAAGAACATATATCCTACCTTCACCTAAATGCATGGGTATTGTTATAACTCTTTGTCCTTTTCAAGGAGTATAATTGAATGTTGGTTGAAGTATCATGTTGAAATACAACGTGCTATACGGATATTAAACATGAATATAAGGTGCCCTTTGCTAGTGCAACCTCTGTAAAAAATTTCATTCAATTCGGTTTCACCGCGTTTGAAATGATATGGGGAATCGATTTGCCCACATACGTGGCCGCTATCTGCAAACTATTGGGCTGATGACCTTCTAGTTCAGTCCAAAGATGCTTCTGACAAAAAGGTATGTTGTTGCAAAATTTGGTATAGATCAAATGATTAGGTTGGTTGTAATTTGATCTAAGCTTTTAACATTTGGGTGGCCGCCATTACGTTTCCGTCAAGATGCCGGAGATATAAAACATGACACTAAGGTGCCCTTTGCTAGTGCTACCACTGTACCAAATTTGGTTCAAATCGGGTTTACCGTGTTTGAATAGATAGGGGGAATCGATTTGCACACATACATGTCCGCCATATGCAAACTATTGGACTGATAACCTTGTAGCTTGTCAAAGAACGCTCCTCACATAAAAGTATGCTGTTGCAAAATTTGGTAGAGATCAGATGATTAGGTTGGTCGTAATTTGATTTAAGCTTTTTACATTTGGGTGGCCACCATTACTTTTTGTCAACATGGCGGCGATATGAAACACGAAACTGAGGTGCCCTTCGCTAGTGCTACCTCTGTACCAAATTTCGTTCAATACGTTTTCACCATGTTTGAAAAGATAGGGTGAATCGATTTGCACACATACATGGCCGCCATCCGCAAATTATTGGGCTGATGACCTTGTAGTTTAGTCAAAAGATGCATCCCACATAAATGTATGTTGTTAAAAAATATGGTAGAGATCAGTTGATTAGGTTTTTCGTAATTTGATTTATGCTCTGAACATTTGGGTGGCAGCCATTACGTTTCCGTCAAGATGGCGGCGATATAAAAAATGACACTGCTCTTTGCTAGTGCTACTTCTGTATCCAATGTCGTTCAATTTGGTTTCACCGTGTTTGAATTGATAGGGGGAATAAATCTGCACACATTCATGGCCGCCATCTGCAAGCTACTGGGCTGATGACCTTGTAGTTTAGTCAAAAGATGCTTCCCACATTAATGTATGTTGTTGCAAAATATGGTAGAGATCAGATGACTAGGTTAGTCGTAATTTGATTTAAGCTTTGAACATTTGGGTGGCAGCCATTACGTTTCCGTCAAGATGGCGGCGAAATAATACATGACACTGGGGTGCTCTTTGCTAGTGCAACCTCTGTATCAAATGTCGTTCAATTCGGTTTCACCGTGTTTGAATTGATAGGGGGAATAGATTTGCACACATACATGGTCGCCATCTGCAAACTATTGGGCTGATGATCTTGTAGTTTGGTCAAAATATGCTCCCCGCATAAAGGTGTGTTGTTGCAAAATTTGGTAGAGATTAGATTATTAGATTGGTCGTAATTTGATTGAAACTTTTAACAATTGGGTGGCCGCCATTGCGTTTTCGTTAAGATGGCGGCAATAGAAAACGTGACACTGAGGTGCCCTTTGCTAGTGCTACCTCTGTACCAGAATTTGTTCAATTCGGTTTCACCGTGTTTGAATAGATAGGGAGAATCGATTTGCACACATACATGGTCGCCATCCGCAAAGTATACGGCTGATGACCTTTTAGTTTGGTTAAACGATTCTTCATTCCTAGAGATAAAATGTTGAAATATTTGGTAGAGATCAGATGATTAGGTTGGTCGTAATTTGATATAAGCTTTTTACATTTCGGTGGCCGCCATTACGTTTTCGTCAAGATGGTGGCGATATAAAACATGACACTGAGGTGTCCTCTGCTAGTGCTACCTTTGTACCAAATTTCGTTCAATTCGGTTTCACCGCGTTGGAATTGATAGGGGGAATCGATTTGCACACATATATGGCCGCCATCTGCAAACTATTGGGCTGATGATCTTGTAGTTTAGTCAAAAGACGCTCGCTATATAAATATATGTTGTTGCACAACTTGGTAGAGATCGGATGATTAGGTTAGTCGTAATTTGATTTAAGCTTTGAACATTCGGGTGGCCGCCATTACGATTCCGTCAAGATGGCGGCGATATAAACCATGGCACTGAGGTGCCCTTTGCTAGTTCTACCTCTGTACCAAATTTCGTTCAATTCGGTTTCACCGTGTTCGAATTAATAGGGGGGGGGGGGGGGAAGGGCAGACATTCAGAGTACACACACTCACACACACATAGAGACAGACACACTATTTTTTGCCCTGTGTAGATCTCGTAGGTCTACTTTCATTTTTTGCAAAAATCGAAAGTAGGCTAAAAATATAAATAATAAAACGCCCTTCCTCATATCAACCTTATCGAAGTCGGTATATTAACCTAGTTGTTGAGTTAGGTTCTATTTTCGCCAGTGATAATAGCTCAGACAGGAAATGCCTTCAGGGGCCTGATTATCGTTTAGCAACACTCCATTGCAAAATTACTGATAAATCATTGATAGCACCTAACAACTAGTTATTTTGTTATGCACTTTCGTCACTTGTAATGCATATTCACGTCTTCTACTAACCCTATGTTCCCCGCTATATCATCATCGGCTCTTTAAATAAACGATTTGTCTCAGAGAAGCCCAACCCACTTTATGTGATCATACAAGGCTTAATATACATTTCACAGCTTAAATAAAATTGTCGTTCTCTCACTGACCACTAACTGGCTCCAGTAATTCCTCTGTGGTTACAAATTCAACACTAACTACATAAGAAGGGCGAGGAATATATCATGAAGTTTTGTTAAACCAAGTTTAGGAAGGAGTAATCCGTGTATAATTTTAATAACCTGGTGTTTAAGAGACGGACGCGTGCCCACTGCTTACTCTGAATGCACCGATGCGTTTCCATTTTAAATTTGGTATGCTTGTTTGTGTATTGCTGGTCATTATCTTTACTGCATCTCTGGACTGACAACAAAACCAGTTTCTCCTCAGATTCGTACTCGGAAATCAAACATACCCATTACATAGTAATAAGGAGATTTGAGAGAGATGCGTGCAAGGCCCTACCTCCCCTGATCCATTGGAGAAAGGAGAGCTCAGAATAAAACTCCTTAGCATAATTAAGAATTAGTACTACAATGATCTTAATAAATTTCGAGCAAAGTTCTATTCTTCTCGATTTTTCTGAATTTACAGCTGTGTTTGGGCCTTTTGTATAATCTTGATCAATATCGAATGTTTTCATTAGTCTGTTGGCACAGGCTAGAGAAATTGACTTTCACCAATGTCTGTCACATTAATAGCTGGGAGATTTTGAGGTATGGTTCGTGCTTAGGGATAACATTCAGGACACAGCCAGTGCCTGAGTATGCTGTGCAATGTTCTACCCAGTACTGTTGTACTAATTTCGTGAGGAAAACAATGGGAAACTACCTCACTCCTTACTTAGCCTAGTACACCCCATTATAGCGCTGATTTTGTGGGTTTTACCCACATAACCTATGGCGGTGCTTTTTGATCCAACCAGCCTCTAGGCTGACTACCTGAAAGATGTAGGCTATACAGTAAATTCAGACGCCTGTCAATACTAATATCTAAATCATGCTTACTAACTAATCATGTTGACATGGACATGTTTCACATTCAATGGTGTCTTTTTAAGCAATATTAATCGATTAAAACTTCACTAAAAATCTTTTGAGATTATATTTCAGAATTTTTACTCAACAATCTGAAACTTAAAATAAAACAATAGAAAGGAAATGGATATTCCTACAAAGGTTAATTATTAAAAATATTAAAAAATGTATAATATAATATTGGTCTCTAAGGAATGCTCTAAAAGAAATATGTTACGAAGTTTTATGTTAATAATAAAAAACTAAGTTTCTAACTAATTTCCATGACCTTTTCTGCATATTTACATAAGAATGATTTACTGCTGGGACGATATCTTACTCAACGACATGGCCACCTCCTTCCTAGTCGTTGCAATACATACACGCTCTAGTGGAGATACACCACAAATATATACGTTATAAGAGAATAATAATTAATAATAATAAATATGTGTTTCATGCCCCTTTAACAGTTGTCGCTATAGAAACACTGGGGTGTGGACATTTTTGCCCTGGTTATGATCTTCAAATCTCCGGTTCGTTGAGTGGTTGTGCATTGAACATTACATTGAGGAGGGAATTGTATTCAGTGACCAGTGTTTGTAGCTGTCTTTGTAAACAAAGAAATCAATGAATAATATAATAAAAATTGTATGCCTACCCCTTATTACTCCCGTTTTCCAACGGGGTCGGGGATGAGATGGGATGGAAGTCTTTGTGGCGATGGTTTTTACGGCCGGATGCCCTTCCTGACGCCAACCTCATGAGAGGAGTTAATGAGAGATGAAATGAATGATGGTGAATGAAACTGGGCAAGGATGTGGAAGGAAGCGGCCGTGGCCTGTCAGAAGGTACCGTCCCAGCATTTGCCTGGTGTTGAAAATGGGAAACCACGGAAAACCATTTCAAGGTCGGCCGACGGTGGGACTCGAACCCACGCATCTACCGAGTCAGCAGAGAGCTTGGCCCCATGACCTAATGCTGCGCGTTAGCCAGCGTAGCCACTAGTGTCGGTTGAATAATATAATAAAAATAATAATAATAATTAAGTACTGTATCTAACTCAGGATTGGCCAGACATTTCAATTTTGTAAACATTTCTTCGCAGACAAAGTAGGGGTCTCAATCTCATGATATTTTCAACAATTCATTTTAAAGTGGAACAGTGATGTGGTTCTCGCCTGCTCCCCATAATTGTTCCCGATCGAATCCTTTAATAGTCAGTTGGCATTCGAGAGCCCTTAAATGTGACAAGCCCAAGTCATTAGATTTGCTGGTATATTAAAGATACAGTTCACGGAAAAAGTCTAAAAGCCGAAGATTTTAAAACGAACATAAAACTCATAGGCCTAACATTATTTTTATTTTTATTATTATTATTATTATTATTATTATTATTATTATTATTATAACTATTGTTGTTATTATTATGCACGTTATTCTCAGATAAGTGTCTGGTAAAATACAAAGCAATTATGCAGATTACATTGAATCAAAGCATAATCGTCACCATAATTTAGATCACTGCAAATGAATTTACGAACTATCCTAGTTGTAACCAATATCACTCCCTTCTGTATTAATTTATACAAGTAAGTGTCCAGTTCAAGATCCTTTAGCCTTAGCAGAAGATGTTTGGGAACCACACCATGGCAACTTCAGTTAGCGTGACTTCCTACAATCATTTGTTGAAGATCACTCTATCGGGCCTATTAAGTTTCACTGTCCTTCCAGTGAGCAAAGACCGATCCCAATACAGTCTAATACAGTCCAATACAGTATTATTATTATTATTATTATTATTGTCTGTCAGCGTGGCTGAGCGGTAACGTTCTCGGCTGCTGTTCCCAATGTTTCAGGATTGAATCCTGGCGCAGTCAGCAGGCATTTGACGGTGCGCAAATGCGAGGGAGTCATGTCAGTAGATTTACAGATTTACCCCTTCGAGGTGAAAATCCGGCACCCCGGCGTCTCTAAAAGCCGCAGTAGTTAAAAGGGACTTAAAACCTATACTGATCACTTTCGTGATGTTTTTAATGTGTTTTTTTTTCTTATGCCGCATTTGTCGGTCAAATGCTTTGAGACCACCGAACTATTAATGTATTTAATCACATTTATGTTTATAATATATAATGTAATTCTCAAGTGGTTACTCGTAACAAACAAAATTTCTAAGACACATACCTCAGCCTGTTCATAGATGTTGACTCTTCGAGCCACAAGTTCACTACTGCAAGGTGTTGCTCCTCGCTAGCCGCTACGTGAAGGACTGTCGTCACATCTCCGCTTTGGCCAATCAGTCGCCGCCAGCCAGTGGGATTTCTCGATTGTTCTACGCCCTATTTAAGCAGCGGTTCTCCCCTTCAAGATTCAGATCCAGTACGCCTAATCCAGTACTACAGTACCGCATTACCGCATCACTTCATGGTATCTTCCAAAGCTTCGTTCCATGGGGCAAATACCTGACGGTATTCTACAGTAAGACGGTGTACTCAGCACGTCACACCGATACGCTGGAGATTACTACGCATCAATGTCACAACTAGATGAGCTGTTGCAAGGCTCAGATTACAGTTCTCACCGCTACGCAAAATGAAAGCTTGCTTGTTACTTTCGCTTTTCAGTGTACTTTGGTTCTAAAGAAGAAACCTTCTTCAAGCCGATACTTTATTTCGAGATGCTGGACATCGCAATCACAAAGTATAGTGTTCTTAAACTACAAACTACAACAGCCAAACCAGCAAGCTCTGGCCACGGCCGACCTGCAGCACTGAAACCTCTCTAGTCAACATAAATAGCAACGGAAGATAAGTTACATTCTTTTATTCTCTATTTTTATCACTTATCTTCTATGTTTTAATGGTTTTAATATTGCTTGCAAGTGCAATTATTTCCAAAAATAGTGTGTCTTTCAAATGAACTCTTGTAAATAGCACCAAGTTGTGCCAACCTACTAATTTTTAAACCCAAGGGGTTTCCAGTAATGTATAGTATTTATCACTTGTTTCAAACAACAAATAAAGTTTATATTATATTAATACTTAAATGTTCAGTGTTAAATTTAAACTTAAAGTTGAGGATAAAGAACCAGGCCGCACTCCCCTAGCCCAAAATATTCAGTCTAATAGCTCCTTTCACAGTAGTTATTTTGTCCAGGCATTTGCCTGATGCTTTCTCCCGTTTATGAGAACGAACTTGGGCTGTTCTTCACATAAACATATGGAGCCGATAACCGGGAGTGCTTTTTGTAAACATTTGTTGAAGCAAGTCTGTATATTGAATCTTTCTCAGAAATTAATATTTGAACTAATTAAAAAAAATTATCTCTCATACTGAACATTAAGTGTATAAATTGTTCAAAAATTGTGATTTCTAATTCTTTTGGAAAGTTTCAGCTCGGAGTTCATGCTTGGCACTGGAAGAGGAGACACAAAAACAAGTTCCACATTTAACCGTTGGAGGGGCTGCTTTCTCTCTCTTCTGGCAGGCTGTTGTACGAGTTCACAGAGAAGTCGTGAGTACCTTCACAACAAACTTTCACAATGCCAATTGACGAAAAACTCATTAATGCGAGGGCTTCGGTCAAGGGCAAACTCACGCGTTTTCGCACTTTTCTATATGAGCTCACGGAAAAAGAACGTAATAGTGACATAATTTCTCAAAGACTGAAAGGTTATGAACAGGCCTTTGAGAAGTATGATGAGATCCAAAGCAATATTGAGACACAATATCCCGACCAGCAAAGTGACCGCTCCGAGGTTGAAAATTTATATTATAAGGGGTTTGCAGACGCAAAGCAGCTTTTAAGAAGTTAAACATTGCGGGAAAAGCAGGAGAAAACTCCTTCAGAATCTTCTTCTTTTCCTTCCCGTGTTATATTACCGAAAATAGAATTACCTAAATTTACCGGAGATGAAGCTACATGGGAACCATTTTTTGAATTATTCAATTCATTGATTCACGAAAACGATTCTCTTCCTTCAATACAGAAGTTTCATTAT
This sequence comes from Meconema thalassinum, assembly GCA_946902985.2. Taxonomy (NCBI): domain Eukaryota; kingdom Metazoa; phylum Arthropoda; class Insecta; order Orthoptera; family Tettigoniidae; genus Meconema; species Meconema thalassinum. The sequence continues at coordinate 584,901,631 of OX336390.1, read as the reverse complement.
TTGCGTTTGTCCTTGCAAGGCAACGCACTTAAACTCATCCAAGAGCTTACGTTGACAAATGAAAATTATGAAGTAGCTTTGGCACTTCTCAGAGATCGGTTTGGGAACACTCGTTTAAAAACTCAACGTCACATACAGGGTTTATTCAATTTACCTATTGTTCAAGCTGATAATCTTGCCTCGCTTCGTAATTTGATCGATGCTGCAGAACTTCATATTCGTGCGCTTGCCAATTTGGACCAACCAGTTGACCATTGGGATCTATTTTTGATTCATCTCATTTCTGTTAAATTAGACACTAAAACTTTAAAACATTGGGAAGCAGATCTGTCGCAACATTCATTGTGTACCTATGAAGCTATTATTAAATTCTTAAAGGCGAAATGCCAAATTCTCTCTGCTGTAGCCAGCCAAAAGAGTAGCTCTACCTTCAAACCTTCCTCTAATAGTAAGGACATCAGCCCCACTCAGAGAGTACTAAGGTCACATGCCTTTTCTACCAATATTCGGTCTTCCAATCAAGCACAAGCTTGTGTTTTGTGTCAACAACCACATAACTTGTACCAATGCGCTCGATTTAAATCTTTATCTGTGGATGAAAGACGCAAATTAATTACCACCCACAAGCACTGCTTTAATTGTCTATCAGGGACACATATGATAAGCAATTGTCATTCTGAACGGTTATGTTTTCACTGTAAAGCAAAGCATCATACTCTCCTGCATAGGCATGAAAGATCGCGGTCATCAGCAACCAATAGTTCATCCGCTAAATCTCATTCTGAGACTTTGCCGAATAACGCTCAGTCTTTTACTCAAAGCTCTGTTTCGTTCAGTAAAACTCAAGTTTTATTGTCCACTGTCCAAATTCTAGTGAAGAATGTTCACGGAAAATGGGTTTCTGTAAGGGGATTGTTAGATAATGCTGCAACTAACAATTTTATCAGTGAATCGCTAGTTCGCAAGTTAGGTCTACAAATATGCCCTACTTCTACAGAAGTTACAGGAATTAATGGTTCCAAATCGCAATCTCTGAGTTATGCTAAAGTGGATGTAAAAGATTCCAATAATCTCGGCATTCATTTAAATTTAGATTTTTTAATTATCAATTCCATAGGTAATGACACCCCCATTACTTCTTTTCAAGTCCAGGGTTGGAATATTCCGCATCATTTGCAACTTGCAGACCCGAATTTCAACAGAGCTTCATCTGTAGAAATTCTTTTAAGTGCCAGCATTTTTTGGCAATGTTTACATCCGGAAAAGGTTAAAGTTGCCCGTGATGTTTTCTTTCGTAGAACTGATTTCGGTTGGATTGCCACTGGGCAAATATACCGCAACCCCGTTCAACAAAAATCCCATTGTTATTTTGTTGGTGCTGATTTAAATCAAGAATTAATTAAGTTCTGGGACATTGAGGATATTCAAGTCACCTCACCTCATTCTCGCAATAATGAGATCTGTGAAACACACTACGTAGAAACCACTGTTCGCACTACTGAAGGCAGATTCGTAGTTACTCTTCCTCGCATTTTTAACCCCCCTGTTATTACAGAATCACATTCCAGAGCTCTCAAATCCTTATTCGCAATTGAAAATCGCTTTAAAAAGGATGCTCTCTTAAAAACTCAGCATACTTCCTTCATGGAAGAATACGAATCAGCGAATCACATGGAAGTAGTTCCAAAATCTGGAGAAATTAGTAATCCTCCTAAAGAAATAGTATATCTTAATCATCATCCGGTTTGGAAAAATTCTTCCACCCGAGAACAGATAAGAGTGGTTTTTAATGGGTCATCTCCAGATGCTAATGGTGTTTCTCTCAATGACACTCTGCATTCTGGACCCGCTATTCAGACAGATCTTACTTCAGTTTTACTTAACTTTCGTCTATTCCCCATTGCTGTCCTTGCCGACATCAAGCAAATGTATAGGCAAATTCTAGTAAATTCAGAACAACGTGATTTGCAAAGAATTTTGTGGCGAGACGACAATGCAAAACCTATAAAAATATTTCGTTTAAGAACAGTGACATACGGTCTTAAGCCGTCTGCCTTTCTCGCAATACGATCTCTTCACATGTTGGCCGAACAAGATGGTCATCTTTTTCATCCTCTAGCTTCTGAAGTTTTGAAAACTGCATTTTATGTAGATGATTTTCTGTACTCCTTTCCTAGTATCTCTGACGCACTTCTTGTTTGTGAAGATTTAAACTCTCTTCTTTCTGGTGGTGGGTTTACCCTTCATAAGTGGAACTCGAACTCAACCGAATTTTTATCTAACTTTTCACAAGTAACTCCTGTTGACCAATGTGTTGCGCTTCCTACTGAGGAATCAGCTATTAAAACCTTGGGTGTTTTTTGGTCTCCTTCTTCAGATACCTTTTCCTATCAGGTACACTTATCTGAGTTTCACCCTCAAACGAAAAGGCAATTATTATCAGAAATAGCGAAAGTTTTTGATCCCTTGCAGTACATTGCTCCGGTGGTTATTACTGCAAAAATTTTCTTACAAAAACTTTGGTCATTGAAAGTTGGTTGGGATGATAAGGTACCCTCCCCCCTTTTGGAGGAGTGGTTAAAATACCGCAAGAGTTTGTTAGATCTTTCTCAAATTTCTATTCCCCGCACTTTAATTTCGGACCTTTCATGTCAGTATTTCGATTTGCACGTATTTGCAGATAGTTCTGAAAAGGCATACGGTTGCTGCGCCTACTTAGTAGGCCGCTCTTCCAATACTTTACCCGGATTTTCCAATTTAATTTGCGCAAAATCAAAGGTAGCCCCACTCAAATCCATATCTTTGCCTAGATTGGAATTATGTTCTGCTGTAATGGCTGTGGAATTAGCCAGTAAATTAAAAATCAATTTAAATTTGAAATTTTCGAGCACATGGTTTTGGAGTGATTCTTCCATCGTGTTAGCTTGGCTTTCAAAACCTTCTTCGAATTGGACCACTTTTGTGGCTAATCGCGTTTCTAAAATACAAGAGTTGTCTCATTTTGACCAATGGAATCATGTTCCGGGGAAAGAAAACCCCGCTGATATAATTTCACGTGGCTGCTTGCCCAAGAAATTAATTTCTCTTAAATTATACTGGAATGGTCCGGCGTGGCTCAGTCAGGATTTCTCTTGTTGGCCTCGTTCATCTAATCCACTCGCAGAAGATGTTCCTGATGCTCGCATTGTTACCGCTTCCCTTTTTCTAACTTCTATTGCTACTAGTCTCTTTCAGCGGTACTCTTCATTTAATAAATTAATTCGTGTGGTAGCATATTTATTTCGATGGAAATTTCTTGTTCTTGATCAGCCTGTGAAACCGCAACCCTTTCTCACTAAAATGGAATTGGAATTTGCTACTCGTAGAATCTTGTTTCTTATGCAACAAGAAGTATTCTTTCTTGAGTATCAGACGCTTTTAAGCAAAAAAGCTTTACCAAAGTCTAGTAGGCTGTTACCTCTTACCCCTTTTTTGGACCAAGATGGATTAATAAGAGTGGGGGGCAGGCTAGAATATTCTAGTTACTCAGATGAGAAAAAACATCCCATTATTCTCCCTTCTAGACATCCTATTACTACTCTCATCGTAAAGAAATTTCATTATCAGAATTTGCACGCTGGCACCCGCACTTTGCTTTGTTTAATTCGCGAGCAATATTGGCTCATTAACGGTGTTCATGAAGTTTCTTCTGTTATTCGGAAATGTATACCTTGTTTCAAATCTAAGCCCCCGCCAATCACGCAAATTATGGGAAACTTGCCATATTTTCGTTCCGAACCTAGTAAGCCTTTCGCCCTTAAGGGTATCGATTATGCTGGGCCTTATGTCTATCAAGTTAATTCCCCCCTTATCTAAGCGAAAGTTGTTAGGTAAACTTTACATTTCTTTATTTGTGTGCATGGTGACAGGAGCCATTCACCTTGAGTTGGTTACAAGTGCTTCTACTCCTTATTTTATAGCAGCCTTTTCTAGATTTGCCGCTAGAAGGGGTGTTCCCTCCGAGGTTTTTTCAGATAACGCAAAAATTTTTGTTAGTACTTTTGATCTTTGGAAAACTGCGCTTACCTCCCCTTCTGATAAGGAACAGTTTTCTAATTTTTCTCATGCTAAGGGATTCAAATGGCATTTCACTCCCCCTTACGCCCCCCATCATGATGGTCGTTGGGAATCTTGCATAAAGCTCACGAAGAGACAGCTGAAGAAAACCCTTGGTTCAGCCATCCTTTCCTATGAGGAATTCAATTCTTTAATTATTCAGGTTGAGGGTATCGTAAATTCTAGGCCGCTCACGCCTTTGTCTAACGATCCTAAGGATCTTCTTCCCTTAACACCTGGTCATTTTTTAATAGGCTGTTCTTTAGCTTCTACGCCTCCTTTGCTGAGTCGACGTTGTGATCTCGGGTTGCCTATTTTCTGGAGAAAGTTAGAATCTTTGCGAAACTCCTTTTGGCGCCGTTGGAAGCTGGAGTATCTCGGCTCACTTAACAGGAGAGAGAGGTGGCGGCTTTCCCAGCCTGATGTGCGAGTGGGAGATATGGTTCTTTTGCGAGATCCAAGGCCCCCTCTCGTATGGAATATTGGTAGGGTAACTCACTGCCATCTAGGTCGTGATAGGCATGTGAGAGTTGTAGATGTTCTCACTAGTAAAGGAGTCTATACTAGACCAATTTCTATGGTTGCTATTTTGCCTGTTGAGGCTTAGTGTCATCCTCTTTCATTGTTGTTCATGTTTTTTCCAGATGATTCTTTGATTGTTTTCTTTCGGGGGTCTCGGAGCATGATCACTTTCGTGATGTTTTTAATGTGTTTTTTTTTTCTTATGCCGCATTTGTCGGTCAAATGCTTTGAGACCACCGAACTATTAATGTATTTAATCACATTTATGTTTATAATATATAATGTAATTCTCAAGTGATTACTCGTAACAAACAAAATTTCTAAGACACATACCTCAGCCTGTTCATAGATGTTGACTCTTCGAGCCACAAGTTCACTACTGCAAGGTGTTGCTCCTCGCTAGCCGCTACGTGAAGGACTGTCGTCACATCTCCGCTTTGGCCAATCAGTCGCCGCCAGCCAGTGGGATTTCTCGATTGTTCTACGCCCTATTTAAGCAGCGGTTCTCCCCTTCAAGATTCAGATCCAGTACGCCTGATCCAGTACAGCCAGATCCAGTACGACAGTACCGCATTACCGCATCACTTCATGGTATCTTCCAAAGCTTCGTTCCATGGGGCAAATACCTGACGGTATTCTACAGTAAGACGGTGTACTCAGCACGTCACACCGATACGCTGGAGATTACTACGCATCAATGTCACAACTAGATGAGCTGTTGCAAGGCTCAGATTACAGTTCTCACCGCTACGCAAAATGAAAGCTTGCTTGTTACTTTCGCTCTTCAGTGTACTTTGGTTCTAAAGAAGAAACCTTCTTCAAGCCGATACTTTATTTCGAGATGCTGGACATCGCAATCACAAAGTATAGTGTTCTTAAACTACAAACTACAACAGCCAAACCAGCAAGCTCTGGCCACGGCCGACCTGCAGCACTGAAACCTCTCTAGTCAACATAAATAGCAACGGAAGATAAGTTACATTCTTTTATTCTCTATTTTTATCACTTATCTTCTATGTTTTAATGGTTTTAATATTGCTTGCAAGTGCAATTATTTCCAAAAATAGTGTGTCTTTCAAATGAACTCTTGTAAATAGCACCAAGTTGTGCCAACCTACTAATTTTTAAACCCAAGGGGTTTCCAGTAATGTATAGTATTTATCACTTGTTTCAAACAACAAATAAAGTTTATATTATATTAATGCTTAAATGTTCAGTGTTAAATTTAAACTTAAAGTTGAGGATAAAGAACCAGGCCGCACTCCCCTAGCCCAAAATATTCAGTCTAATAGCTCCTTTCACAGTAGTTATTTTGTCCAGGCATTTGCCTGATGCTTTCTCCCGTTTATGAGAACGAACTTGGGCTGTTCTTCACATAACCATATACCATTATAGTATTCCTATTATTATCCTTGGTTTCGATGGCACGATGGTTATAAGTGAGACTTAACACACAAATACACACATTTAAACTGACGGTTCTGATGACGGCACTGTCCCATGTCTCTAAATTAAACAAGAACAACAACAATAGGGAAACACTATCGAGTGTAGAAAAAGCGTGTTATTCAGAATGAATGGCTAGTGGCTACGTTTCCAAACAAAGCGCTGCTGCAGAGATTTCATTGATTTCTGCACTCTGCTTCATTTAAAAGTCAGCGTGGTTATTGAAATCTGATTGTGGGTGGAATACAGTGGATGCAACAATCATGTTATGTACACAAACAGAGAGGGTTCCTGCAAACAGGCCTGTCGGTTGTCCAATGGTTGGACAGAGCATCCCCGGCCGGCCGTTGTACAAGACGAGAGATGCGATGGAAAATCAATTTACTAATTGCCCTCCTGTCATGTCGCCCCCACTGACTCATCAATTACTGAATTAATTGCCTCAAAGGTCTTTCTACGAGAGAGGAGTGTGGGGAGCAAAGTGACAGGGGAGACTACTACTCTTTTTAATATTACTCCCTCCCTTCTACTTTCAACCCGTTGACAAACATCTTGCAATAGTCACTGAACTAGTTTTCTCACCGATGACTTCCGCGGCGTAGTTGATAGCATGCTGATCTTCTATGCCCAAGATCGCTGGTTCAAACCCGGCCGAAGTCGTCAGATTTTTGTAAGAGCGTTAACAATCCCCCAGTATGCATTCATTCGGAGGGGAAGTAAAGCTAGCGGGCCAATGTCATAGATTTATAGCACGTAAAAGAACCTTCCACTAATTACAATTGTGTGAAGCTAAATTTGTAGGTTAGATTTCATTATCCCTCTATCAAATTCCAACGTTCGCCACCAGGTTCCGGTTGCGGTGGTATCTAGTAGCCAATTTCACAGCTAGGTGTCGTTGACGGTAGCATTTGGAAGAAAAAGTTGGAACTACTTGAAATTGTTCGTATGCAGTCCTTACTTGAATTAAATACAGATAACACACACTAATACAGCCATCACAATTAACACCGGTTATCACAGAGATTCTAAACACACCCAAAGTACACGGGGATACCTGACTGCTTTGTTGCAGTCCCTAAACTGAGGAACCAACCAAGAGATTACTCACCATATTTGAATACAGTGTGAAATTACAAATGGCAATTACATTTACCATGTTAGGAGAATGTATGATATGTAGGGCTCGGATTTCTAGGTAAATAAATATTTGTTTATGTAAATACATATTTTAAGCATATTTTATATAAATACATAAATTCCTGCTTTTCACTTATTAGCACATAAAAATACATTTTTTTTTTATCAGTAAGCTAGATCTTTCAGTGTATTGCATTTTTGTTCTGTGTTACTCACATATAGTTCATTACTGGAACTGTGAAGTGTAAGGCAGTTCCACGATACCTAAAGTAAAGCGATTACAAGTTATCGTCTGTTGCAGAATTTAAGGATAATTTTACTTCTGATTGGGGCGTTCTGTTCTGCCAACCTTGTAGGAAAGCAATCAAGGCCGAACAGCGATCTCAAGTTACACAACACCTCGAGGGCAAGAAACATATTGCCGCAGTTTCGCGCCTTCAGAAGAAGTGTTTCGCGGTAATCGTCGGTCATTTGTGATGGACAACCTGAAGATGTATCTCGTTGTTTATTGTAATTCTTCATTAGTCACTGAGGCATAGAATAAATTGCATTCGTGAGTACTGCATATTGTTTATATTCACATTAATAAACTAAATTATAATTACATATTTTTCCTTTTTTGTCACATATTTCAGGTATTTTTAATACATAAAAAAAAAATATTTTCTCGATTTTTAGCACCTAAAATCCGAGCCCTAGATATTTACCGTTTTGATTAAGGTTTCGCTAACTGAATAGTTGAACAAAACAGTGCCGTTTTTTTTAATATGATCCTACCATACAACCTACTGAATCAATTAGTATGTAGATTTATCTATATTTACCTTTATAATATAAAATAGTTAAGTTAAGGGAATATCATTCACTGTTACCAACATTACAATTAATCAATTCTTAAACAAAAATATAAAGCTAAAAGTACATTTATGACCTTACTATTGAGCTAAAGATGTGAAACTAAATACATTTGAAGAAGAACTCAAGGCTTACTATCCAACTTAGAATCAGGGTTCTACTTCTTCAAACTTATTGTTTGTAAATTTTTCTTCGATAAGTTTAAACTGAGCTTTGTTTTTGAAGCAATGCATAAATACTAGAGCCATTATTCTACATCAGATTATTGCACATACGCATATCAAGATACTGAGAAAATTTCAAGTAGATTGCTGCACTAATTTCTGAGACATTGTAGGCTACCTTGTTTGCATAAAAATGAAAGTTGTAAAGAATGGCTGTCAAAGAATTGTCGGCAAATATATTAATGAAGAAATGGTACATGTTTGGCAAAGTTGACTAACTCCAATTATTCTTATCTCAGAAATACAATAACATTTTTGCTCCAAACAGACTTTCTATGATATGCTGACAACCCAAAATATCAAAAAACAGGAAATTGATTTCTTCCATTAAAACCTAAGTTAGTGCCAACTAATATACCATTCTTAAAAAACTACGCAAGTCAATACAAATTTAGAAACAATTATTGAATTGTTGAACATGTATTCAAGTGCTCAATTGCTGTACATGTTTTTGCTTGACAATGAAGCTTTCTTCTGCTAAAGGTTCAATTAAGAATATTAGCCTAATTTAGATATCGTTGTGTGAAACCTATTTTACTGATAACAAAGAACAATAATTTGCTTTGACTAAACTAATTATTTCTTAAAATGTGTATATATGGTATACAAGATTTTAAGACAGACCCAGTCTTTAAAATAATACTATAACCTCTTTTTCATTCTACAAATTGTGTCTCTCCCCTTAAGAGGAACATTACATCATTACAAAAACAAGTCGTTTTGTATTTTTTCACAATTGTTACGTATTGGAATAGGTTTCCTCCCAAAATGGGTTTAATACAGGTTTAAAGATTCCACTTCACATACGCTATACTGGCTAAATACCACACATTCTGACAAGACATCCACTGTAACATTTCTCTTTTTTCCGCAAATTTTCGACATGCAAAGCTGAACGTTATGGAAGTAATTCCTTCTTATATGAGTTATATTTCAAAAGTTACAATAGTTAAATTTTGCCTAAAGGATATGTTCTTATAATTACGCCATTTAAAGAGAAAATCCACAAAAAAATTTAAAAAAATATTATTTTTGAATCGTCTGTTTTAGAGTATGGCAAGAGCATCGAGGAACGTCCCTGAAAAAATAAAATTAGCTCATTTGAATAGTTCCTGAGATAATTGTAAATAAAACGATAAAAATTAACATGGACAGCACTGGACATACCGGCGCCCTTTAAGTTAGAGGCCATCATCAGGCTAGTTCCTTCACCAATCAGATCGTTCACTTTTCCGTCAGAGGCTGTAAATCTTTTCTCATCAAGAATTCTTTAGTTCTATGGTTATATAGACGATTCCGATGGAGAATCGGTATTTTTTTCAGATACCGGTGTGGTGCTTCCAGAACATGTTTAAAATATTCTGCCTAAAACACGCTGTAGGCCTACTGGCTAAATACCGGAGGTTCTGACAAGATATCCACTATATTAATAAATATTGATTAAAAAGTCCTCTCTTATTGTGAAATTATCATTCAGTTTCATGTCAACCTTGAGGTCCAGGTTCGATTCCCAATTCTGCCAAGGATTTTAATTCTGAGGGTTGGAACGTAAAATGTTCTACACGAGTAAAGAGAAGTCGTCTCGAATTAGTGAGTATAAACGTGCGTAATCCAGTCGTTTGACATCAATCCTAAGATTAGTTTTATTCAAAATACAAATTTAATCGATTTACGTATTTTTATTTTTTGGCTCTGGCACTGCACACACACCATCAAATTAACCCCCTTTCGAGAAGTGTGTAATTAACCCAGGTAATAAACGGGTTAAGCCAGCCCCGTAGTGTTGGGGTAGCGTGCCTGCCTCTCACCCGGAGGTCCCGGGTTCGATTCCCGGCTCCGTCAGGGATTTTAGAAACTGACGTGAGGGCTGGAACGGGGTGCACTCAGCCTCGTGAGGACAACTGAGTAGCTGTATGACAATGAGGCAGCGCCCCGGTCACGAAAACCAAGATTAACGGCCTAGGGGACCCGACTCGCTGACCACGCGTCACCCCAATACCTGCAGGCCAAATGGCTGGGCAGCGGTCGCTTGGTAGGCCTAGGCCCTTCATTGGCTGTACTGCAATTTAAAAGATAAAATAATAAACGGGTTAGCAAATGTGAGTTGATACGTGATACGTCTCACCCATAATTGGACAACCATTACGTGTTGACGGACTGAAAAGCAATTCCTTCACTATAACCTTGTTATTTAGCTTAGTTCATCAATTTTCCGAATATTTGCTGAAATACCAGTCTCGCAAATGAACCTCGTTACCAGAGCATCTACCGCATCTTACTTTAGACGATACCGCTCTAAAGTGTCAAGTTGTCTTCATCAGAGAACAGCCTTTCCCTGGAGTTCCCAGAACTTCCACGTCACTTCCGTGAGGGAAAAACCGAGAACTTGAACCTGAGTGCTGAAGTACAGTAGGGGTTTAGGACCAAGTTGTTAATGTGCTTAGCACCCTTGTTTTCCTCTCGCAACATCCTGACATCTGCCGGCTGGAGACCGCAAACACAGGAATCCACAAGAAACATTCTACTGTACGTGAAAACAGTTTCACCATTTACTTAGTTAAAATAACAGAAGTAAGACCTCAATGGCAAGAGATAGTTTACATGGCAAGTAATATGAGGATAGTACTGGGCCAAATAAGCGTTAAGTAATTAGGAGATAAGTTACGGTGTATGGGTTTTCCGTAATAATATTAATAATAATAATAACAATAAATATTTATTAATTACTAGCTGTACCCGGTATGCGTTGCAATGCCAAAGAAAGTGTTGGCGTTGTAACTTTGTTTGTTGAAGTGCTTTTGGATACACAATGTATTTCCTTTTTCCGTTAACTGCCTGTAAACTATTTTAAAACGGATTTACTCTCTCAGAAACATTCGTGGGAGCGTGCTCAACACCTCACCAAAAGTTCACCGCAATCGGATGAATGGTATATGAACGCATACGAGACTTTGTTTTAAAGATTCGCGCACCGTCACTCATTTGTTGAATCTACTCGTGGGCTACCTATTGTAACATGGATTTACTAAGTCAGAAATCTTTACAGGAGTGTAAGCAACAATTCACCAAAGTTTAATCGCAATCGTATGAATGGTTCATGAACGCATATGAGACTTGTTGAATCTACTTGTTCGCTACCTATTGCAATATGGATTTACTAAGTCAGAAACATTCGCAGGAGTGCACATAACAACTCACTAAAGTGTCATCGCAATCCGATGCATGGTATATGAACGCATACGGGATTATTGAAACGATTCACATGCCGTCACACATTTGTTGAAACTGCTTGTGCGCTACATGTTCAAAATGGAATTCCTAAGTCAGAAATACTTGCATCAGGTTACACAACAACTCATCAAAGTTTCATCGCAATTGGATGAATGGTATATGAACACATATGGTACTTTGTTGAAACGATTTGCGCGTCGTACCAAAGTGCTGTGCATGTCATTCCTATAATGATATCTGCTGCTGGAGTAGTCGCAAACAATAATCTATCCGCTAGTCTCAGAAAACTTCAACAGCACCTTCTGTCATATAGCCTATACAGATGCGAGACTCGTGATCAATAGTTCATCGACTTCTCAATTAGTAATAATGTGTAGGCTATGATGTCATCTTACTAAAAATTGTCTCATTTTCAATAATTATAGCCAGCGGTAGAATCTCTGTTATTCGAAATACTTTTCACCGAAATGAACGAAAAAAAAAGATTTGGTTGAATTTAAAAAAAGACTAAAGAAACACCCTTTGTTATAAAGTATGTACAGTTGTTGTTTCAGACGCAGTCAATGGCTTTGAGGTAGGAGTTTAAAATACAGTATAGATTAGTAAAATTAGACTGCATAAAATACGAGTTTTCTCATAAAGCTATAAATATTTTGAAGTAGCATTACGGTTCGTCGACAGATGTGACGACTCAAAGCCTTCTGACGATCTGCTGATAAAACGGCTGCGTGACATAGCTGCTAGCAAACGATGTAGGGGATTAGTAGGGCCTACTATACAGTTGTAGTTGTTGTTGTTGTTGATTCATTTAGGAGGTTTTCGACATCGTGGTCATGTAGCCCCGTGTAGTTTGGTGTGTATGGGGCATTTTTACTGTAACCTGTGTTATTGTGATGGCTGTATTAGTGTGTATGTTTGTAATTCAGATGAGGATTGGGAAGGAGACAGCCGCGGCCTTAATTTAAGAAACCATCCCGTCATTCGCCTGGAGTGGGAGTGGGTAACCACGGAAAATCACTTTCTGGATGACTGAGGTAGGAATCGAACCCACCTTTCTCAGTTATTGCCTCACAAGGCTGGGTGTACCCCGTTCCAGTCCTCAGACCAGAATTAATTTTCTTGGCAGACCCGGAAATCGATCCCGGACCTCCGCGGTGACAGGCAAGAGTGCTAGCCACTACGCAATGAGACGGGCTATCCAGTTAAATGCGTGTTTTGCAAATACAGTTCAGTAGTTTTGGTTTACAGTATTAAAATGCTTTTGTCAACATTGCCTTTATTTTCACCTAAATCCTTAAAAATAAAAATAAAAATAATAATTTTAACCTCTAAAAATGCCATTTCAATTTTAATCCCAGATTTTTACTATCATTGCCCCACCCTTTGTTTCGGTGAACAGATGTTCTACTGTATAATAACAATAATAATAATAATAATAATAATCACATGGGTTCAAGTACCAGGTGTATACAGTAATATTCAAAATAGAGCCATCTAGGTGATCTACTGTCTAATTTCGACGTATATTGGGCTCTGCCAGGGCTAGTTAATTGGAATTGACTGTGATTCTATAGTCGCATTTCACCGCCTCGTGTCGTAGTGGTTACCGTTGTTCGCTGCATTCCCTGAGGTCCAAGATGTAATTCCCAGCTCTGTTAAGTAGTTCAGTTCTTAACTAATGGGCAGTAAGCTACAACAACATGTATTGACACACCGTACAATTTGGGCTTAACAATAGTTTAAGTTGGACACCCTTGTAACTTACTATCAACAGATCTGATGAAAAGACTGACTGAAGATGGTAATTTCCCTTGTGAATATGGTCTAATGGCTGTTGAGGTTATGAATGATATTTTGGCATGTTGTGTGTGATTCATCTGTCGGAAACTGTCCGTCAGAGCCATCTGGCACGAGTCCACATATCCTACCGTAACCCCTCCCCCAACCATTACCAATATACACACCAATAACATCTCTCTTGCATGACGGTCTCTTTGATGTGTCAAGCTGTTTCGGTTTTTCTGTCTTTGCGTGGATCCAATGTTTTGAATAGCATAAGTGACGCAAATATTCTGCTTGCCTTCTTATTTTAAACATCTGGAAACTGTTGTCGAATTGTGTTAAAGCGTTGCCAAATAACCCTGAACATTGTTGCCATTTATAAATTAAGTAATCTCCTGAGACAAAATCTTACATAGGCATAAGTGAAAGTGAGTGCGGTAGGCCTATATGTAATAAGGAAGGAAACGTGTAGTATTACGTGACCGTTCATCTCACGATCATGAGCCACGGTACCTCCTATAAAAATGGAATCCGAACCACAGGATATGGCATTTCACTTCTAAAACCTCACTTGACCGGGAATCAAACCCTTGAGGAGAGGAAAAGAGCTTGACCACTGCACTATAACGCCCCGTACGGTATATGTATTACAGTTTCTTTTTTTTTTTTGCTGGAGCGGGGCCAGCGACGTTTACCAGGCGCGTGCATGCCTTCCTCCAGCCAACCGAACTCTTTCCGCTGATTGCGCGGAGGTAGAAACCGTAACTGAGTACATTAATTAAAGGTAATTTTACCAGAAAATCATGATTAAAGAACTTACCTTTTCACAGAAGATGCTGAAAATAATATCCCTCATTACGGAAGGAGAATTACTACGCGTAAACGCTAATTTATTTACACGATACAACGCCTGTCTGCCAGCTGAAGGAGAACATTTTCAGCATCTTCTGTGAAAAGGCACGTTATTTAATCATGATTTGCTGGTGAATTTACCATTAATTAATGTACTCTGTTACAGTTTCTATCTCCGCACAATCTGCGGCCCAAGTTTGGTTGGCTGGCGAAAGGTAGCTGGCCACTGGTCCCGCTCCCGCAAAGAAATCACCCTGTATAAGTGTGTGCAGCAGTTCTCTATTCAATTAGGCTATATATCGTTCCACTAATCTTAACCAAATTTTGCATAGAAACATTTTAGGCTCAGAATAAGTCATTGACTACATGAATTTTCGACAGCCTTTTCCATTTCACCCCTTTGGTACTCAAGCGTGGGCAACAATAAGTGAAGTAGGCCTATCGGTACTGTCGTACAAGGACTGGACAAAGCTCACTTTACACCCTCTCTATGTAAGAAATAATATTCTCGGCGGACCCTGAAAACTACATATTAAGGCCCCAAAACCAACAGTTCCCGGGATATTTCCTAAATACTAATCTCCCTCTGGTAAACTGATGAAAATGGCAGGCCGTTGAAATGGTATCAGGACATAAAGATGTGACATCCAACTTTACATCTATCACTCTAGTTCACTTCCCGGAGTAGCGACAAACATTCCTCGCTGTCACCCTGGAGGTCTGGATTCGATTCGTGGCTGTGCCAAGAAAACTAAATCTGGTCTGAGGGCTGGAACGGGGTACACTCAGCCACTTAAGGCAAAACTGAGAAAAGGTGGCTTCGATTCTTACTTCAACCATCCTGGAAGTGGTTTTCCGTGGTTCCCCACTTATACTCTACGCTAATGCTACGATAGTTCCTAAAGTAAGGCCACGACCACCTTCTTCCCAATCCTCATGTGAATTACAAATGCATAAACTATACAGCCATCACAATAATCCAGGTTACAAAAACTACACACACACCCAAGTACAAGGGGATACATGACCACGATGTCGCAAAATCCCTAAATGAATCAACGACTAATATATTGTTACCATGGCAACAAGTGTTCGTCATCTAGGCCTCCTATATGGTTGCCATGAGAACACGTGTTAGTCATTTAGGCTTCCTATATGGTTGCCATGGCAACAAGTTTTCGTCATCTAGGCCTCCTATATGGTTGCCATGTCAACAAGTGTTCGTCATCTAGGCCTCCTATGGTTGCCATGTCAACAAGTGTTCGTCATCTAGGCCTTCTATATGGTTGCCATGTCAACAAATGTTCGTCATCTAGGCCTCCTATGGTTGCCATGTCAACAAGTGTTCGTCATCTAGGCCTCCTATGGTTGTCATGTCAACAAGTGTTCGTCATCTAGGCCTTCTATATGGTTGCCATGACAGCGAGTGTTCGTCATCTAGGTCTTCTATAAGGTTACCAAGGCAACAGGTATTTATCATCTAGACCTAAAAAGAATTTAAGTTATTGTATTGCAGAACCAATAAATAGAATCAACTGCATGTTTAAGCCTGTATTCGTCTATTCGTAGACTATTATAATTAACAGGCAAGCTTCCACGAATGGGATAAGTGAACCTGCACTTGTTGCCATGGTAACTAGGTGATGGAAATTTGCCCATGCTTATTCCAGATAGACCCCCAGGCAAAAACATATCCATAATGTGATGTTTCTCAGTTTAGCGGAGGAATTAGGCCTTGTAACTTTTATCATAATAATTATTACTATTACCGGCCACGGTGACCGAAAGCGCTAACGTACTAGGTCGTTCCTCGCTGGCCTCGGGAGATCGTGGGTTCGAATCCCACCTCCACTGTCCTGAAAATGGTTCTCGTAGTTTTCCATTTTCACCACAGGGCAAATGTCGGGATGGTTCCTTTCAACGGGCCCACGACCATAATTCCTTCCAAAATCCCTTCCCTGACCCTTCCCCTATTTATACCCATGTTAACGGTCACCTGCGCGATAGATCTGCCACCATCCTCAGTTGTAACTGCTGGAAAAGCATGTTCAGCTCCAAGTCACCGTCCTTACGGCGGTAGAGGAATGATTCCTTGCAGAGTCCGTCAATGAAGTCAAGCTGGGAGAAAAAACGATTAAAAACTTTAATATTATTATTATCATCATCATATCGTCACCTCAGTACAACAACTAGGTACCGTAACTCGATTTTGTTTTTCAGTTTTGAGTTATCTATATGACTCGGGACTACTTGTGTTCTATTCAATGCTACAACTGGATATCTCATAGGATGTACCATTGCGACACAATATCCATTTCAACAATTAGGTAAGTATTCAACCAGGAAGTATTTTTATGCTACAAATGGATATCTAGAGTTGCCCAGTTGAGCCGCTCAACGAACTTCCAATGACGAGATAACTTGAATGTTACAAGTAGATATCTTGAGTTACTTAGTTGTAATACTAAACTGGCTTACAATGATGATAGACCTATATTAGCCAGCGCGCCAATAGTACTGTGTACATTGTTATCTGTTGTTGGCAAGCATTGTTTTTGCCCATTCTTTACATGAATGTCCAGTTCATGCTGTAATGGGTGATTGGCTAATGCCCATATTTACAGGAAGATATTTACCGAGGAGTACAATCTCGGTTTTCATCATCCCAAAAAAGACCAGTGTCGTCTATGCATGGCCTACAACACCCCTGGGATCAATAAAGATGAATTAAACCTAATTATGACTCTCACCTTCTATCAAAAGGCAGGACTTCAGGGCGAAAAAGTGATTGATTGAAATATTCGGCATTATAGTGAATGATTAAAACAATTCTTGTATATTTCTGAATATTTCAACATTATTGAGTATTTCTTTGTAAATAAATATGCTTTTTTAGTCATCAGTTGGTTTAATTTGGTAAGCAAAAGTAAGTAACTCACCATCTGGACCAGTGCAACAACTAGATATCTCTTTTTAGTAAAAATAAAACAAATTTGTGAAGAAAATCTGAACAGACCTCAAAGTACTGACCTTTTCAAACTAAATAAGCATATCACTTCAGAATTATTTCAAATTTTTTCTATAAAGTAAAGGGTTTAAGTTCCAAGATATTTTCAAACAGGCTTCCTGCAATAATAGCTATTGTTAAGTTGCCTAGTTGTTGTACTGAGGTGACGATATTTGAACCATAATTGAGACATAATCCCTATCTTACGTGATAACAGGCAAACTTTACCGCACTAAGAACTAGTTCTTTGCGAGAAGGTATCCACCGAGTTGAATTAATCAAGGACAAAAAGAAAGAAGTGGAATATTTTAATGAGGGGAGTGCAGTCTGCCATGAATCGAGTCGAGGTGCTTCTCCAGTGAAAGCACAGGAATGTAGCCGCGAGCCTGTTCGTGCCAAGTCTCACACAAAAGCAAAGAGGAATTTGGCGCCGTTTAGTAACTACTTCTTGGCAACGTATGTTTGTAATAAAACATCACCATAAACATACATTATGAGCAGAACAAAAGTACTGCCAGCCCTAGGCTTGTTTTCAACACATTAGCAACACTTAGCTGAAAGAGAATTATGTGAAACATTTAACTCTCTCTTTGCACTGGCCTATTCTGTAAACAGACATAACTTATCTTGTAAATGAATGCCACTTGCAGTTTAATATGAGTAAACTCAAGTAGGGTTGCCAGAGATTAAATGAAGAAAGAAAGAAAGGAAGAAAGAAAGAACGAAAGAAAGAAAGAATACCAGGAGTTCTAAAAGAAAGAAGAATCATATCTCTGCAGTTAGAATTTAATTTTGTTGGACTGAGTGACGCGTTTCTTCAGCGTTGGTCATCAAAATCCAAGAATGCTGGTTCGATTGCGCGTCTGTCCCGTGGCTATTAAGCATGTAACTTATACATGCAGCAACCTCATATAGGTCGATTTACCAGCACATCAAATAAAAACAACCAGGAAATACAGTAATCTGATACCCAGATGTCTCTAAGGCCATAATAATTGAAAAGGGCGTTAAACAAATAAATATATTACCAAATAATAATAATAATAATAATAATAATAAATGGCAGCAGCCATCTTGAGTTCGTTTCTTTCCTAGGTTTTACCACATCAGATATTTGCCTGGATCATTTCTTATTTCTAGTCTCCGGGACCATGACTCCATTGCAGCAATTACAATATCACAATAGGTTATAAGCTAAGCCTACTAGCTAAGTTTATTGTTATTTCTTATTTTTATTATTATAATCCTCCCTATATTATTCTGCTAAGGTCCCATTCCGGTTTTGAACCGAAAATAAGGTCATGTTAACACCAACCTACACATATGGGGTTGCTACAGGTTCCGCATAACCCCATGTGTGCCCGAAACGCACTCACTTCCTCTTTAAATGCCTCACAATGAAATAAATACCTTAAAAATGTACATTTACAATGGGAGCACCGTAACATGGCGAGTCAGCCGCTAGTGCGCAGGGCAGCGTGGCGCACAGTGGTCCTTTTGCACGATCTGGGAGCTCAAAATGTAAAAAATAAATGTCTTGTATTTTCATGTTGTATAACATTTTTAGTATCAGCAATGTCAGAGCACCTCAGAACTGTACTTATATGTCTTATTTGTTCACCCCCTGGAATGTGAAAGACCGCTGAAATAGGACGTATCTTATCGCATCCACAGCTGGAAGCAAAGCTGATTATCTGTGATTGAAACTTGTTCTTGTAAAGACTTGTTAGTTCAGCTATCTTCATCGTTTGCCTGTGGATATGACAGACTATGATATGATCTTTCTTTATGAAATTTGCAAAATCTTATAAAAGTCGCTGTGTTTATGTGATGAACGTTTGAAAATAGTGAATTTTTGTAGTAAAATAATTCTTCTTTTATGGGTTTTCAGACCAGGAAATTCACAATTGTCAACCATTGGTGAATTTCTTTCCATTAGCCTATAGCCTACATCCTATTATGTTTTCTGTGTAAAAATTATCTGCAACTTTTTGCAACTTTGACTTTTGCCCTCCTTTTAGTGTTGTGGGGAGGATTTTCGCGGAACGATCTTTCCGATGCTTGACGCCATGCAGGTGGAAAAGCGAAAGGTTTTGAGCCTATCTAATAGAAGCAGCGATCTGAAATCCCTTGGACAGTCTGTTAAAATAATGTTAGAAAAAAAACTTATTCATTTTTCCGCGCAGTTAAGAAAAACGTGGGTTGCCAATCGCAGGATCTTTAGAAAGTTTGTCACGAAATATGAATAGCCTGGAGGGGAATATGGAGAAGGAATACAGGTACTGTGGGTCGTCCTTCTCAATCATTCGTGGAGTGTAGTGATTTTTCGAAACGAAGGATATTGCGACCTTTAATACAAAAACTCAGAAGGGAAGAGCTAGCGTTAGCCGGTCAAGTGAGTATACGCTTAGAAGGAAGGAGAGTCACCACTGAACTTATTGAAAAAATGAAAAATTTTCTGCCAGTTTAGCAGCATTAAGGAAAATCCTAATCCAGTTGAAAAATATTTTTATTATTATTATTATTATTATTATTAGGATAATAAGATAAGTTTAATCTCAGTTGTTGTTGTTGTTGTTGTTGTTGTTGTTGCTGCTTATTTTAGGGGCTGCGACATCGAGGTCATATAGTCCCATGTATGTTGAGTGTGTCTGTGTAATTTGTGTGGTAACCTGTGTTATTGTGATACCTCTAATACTATTTGTTCATTTGAGATAGGATTGGGAAGACGGTGGCCATGGCCCTAAGTCAGGAACCATCTCAGCATTTGCTCGGAGTAGAAGTGGGGGAATCCACGGAAAACCACATCCAGGATGGTTGGGGTGGGAATCCAACCCTTCTCTTCTCAGTTTTGCCTCAGGAAGCTTAGCTTTACCCCGTACCAGCCATCACACTAGAAGTAAAATTTCTTGGCAGAACCGGGAATCGAACCCGGACCTCCGGGACCACTTCCAGGATGGTTGAGGTGGAAATCGAACCCTCTCTTCTCAGTTTTGCCTCAGGAGGCTTAATTTACCCCGTACCAGCCCTCACACCAGAATTAAAATTTCTTGGCAGAGCCGGGAATCGAACCTGGACCTCCGGGGCGACAGTCAAACTTATATTCTTATAAATGAGAATAAGGAAATTGTTTTACATAATTTTGAACAGTTATTTTAAGATTTATAGACCATTTCTATATGCAAAGATATTTTGCGCGGCCAGATACCCTAAAAGGACCACTGTACGGCGTACTGCTAGGCGAGCCTGCCGCTAGAGCGCAGGGCAGCGCGGCGGCGGCAACCATCTGGCGGGAGCGTTGCGTACTGCTAGCTGAGGAGTCTCTCAGCATATGGCTCCGGTGTGGGCTCGCCAAGACTTTCTCTAGGGTTCAATCCTTTGCGAATGTAAAAATTGCTGTAGAAGAAACTCCCGAGCAAACAATAACCGATGAATTCGTTGTAACATCGAATATTGTCTACAAAGAGGTGTTGTGACAAGTACAAAACACTGTTCTACATAATTCTTTGTTTTCTTCTCATGTAACTTAACGTATGCCGTTTAACAACAATAAATACATTTCTTCAATATTTAAAACTTCGTTCTCCCACATTCTTCCCTACTATCCCATAAACCTACATTCACGTTGCGAAATCTCGCACGGGCCCACTAGTCATTATTATTAGACTAATATTATTATTATTATTATTATTTATGCACGCCTCATGGTGTGATGATCAGCTGTTTTGCTACCCTCCTGGAGGCCAGGTGTGATTTTCCTGGCTTTGCCAAGAAATTGAATTAAGGTACTATTTGCCTGGAAGGAGTGTGGACAAGCCCGAGGGAAAATCCCTCAAGATAGGCACTGTCAGAGCGAGGATTCGAACCTCCGATCTTCACACTTGTTTCAGCTTCCCGTCGTGGTCGTGGTGCGGTATAACGTGCACGGCTACGTCGCGGGGTATTTTGAAAAGCAAATAATTATATTAGAATATATTAGTACAGTAATTCAATATTTTATTAATATTCAGGTAACTGACACAACCATGACTTGAGATTTACCAAGTTTACAACATGAGTATATGAAGCTTGTTCACAGTTGAGTGCTTCAGTGAAGGCTGCGATCATGTGGGAATTTGATGTGGGCAAACGTCTCCCGCCATTCGCTACTGTCGCTTATCGCCACATATTAAAATCGTGTTCGTTGAAACTCCCGATAGGCAGCTATAGTGCGGTTAATAATTGTGGAGTCGTGTGTTGTTACGCATTAGACATTCATTTTTACACGGACGAGCATTCAGGAAAAGCCAAATAGTCATATTGATGAATGGTAGGTCAAACCTGAAAACAAAGCACAAGGGAAGAAAAAGAGAATAAATTCACTCATTTAAAGTATCTCAGTTCGAAATGCTTGGAAAGCGGGGTCAAATACTATTAGCAAGTATAACCTATAGACATATTGTTATGGCTTTTTCTTACTTGTTTCTGTTTATTCTATATATATCCAGTGTTTGGTTTCTTTGTACATGAAAACGTCACAGACGTCCAGTCCCCAAGCCAGAAGAATTAAACACAGGAGATTAAATTCCCCATGGCCTGGCCGAGAATCGACCCCGGGACCCTTCGGTTCAAAGCCTAGGGCGCTAACCTATTAGCCACGGAGCCGGACTTCGTAACTGAAAGCCTTCTGACAATCGCTGCGAAGTGATTGTCTTTTAATACCCTTGACTGCTTCTCGCACTGATGCTTGTTCATATCGTAATACCACTTGTAACTTAAGTAAAGTAATCAAATTATGAGATGAATAGCTAACTGCAACTATAGTCTAATTATTTTAATGCTTGTTGCTTTCCATCCTAATGTTGTTGATTGTTGCTTATTTTAGGGGCTTTGCGATGTCTGTATTAGTGTGTGTAATGTTTCTAATTGAGGTAGGATTTTGGTAGGAAGTGGCCGGTGCCTTACGATAGGTACCATCCCGGCATTTGCCTGGAGCATAAGTGTAAAACTACGGAAAACTACTTCCAGGGTGGCTGAGGTAGGAATAGAACCCGCATCACGATGCTCAGTGTACACCTTTCCAGCCCTCAAACCAGAATTAAATCTCTTGACAGAGCTGCCGGGAATCGACTTGGGCCTGCGCGATGACAGCCAAGAATGCTAGCCACTACACAACGAGGCGGACGCCCATCTTAATTAAGGAAGTTTGTCAAGAGCAAGATTTTTCCATTGAAAATTAATGTTTCCAACGTATTTGTAAATGAAGTCGGTCGTTTAAGTTCACATGTGTTGAGTTCTAAGGATATTTGTCTCATGGTAGGTTAAGGAACTCCGATTCAAATTGAATGGAATCTCGTTGTTTTACGTAACCGTTAACCACCCGGTCATAAACTATGGGGAGTCCTTTCTTACGTGGAAATCAGAACCATAACCTAAGACGTGACATTTCACTTTCGAATATTCCATACGAATTAGCCGGGAATCAAACTCAGTCTGCCTTAGAGAGAAGCAAGCAACTTGACCACATTCTCTTCTAAATTAAACCCACAGAAGAACTTGAATGGAAACTAAAAGTACTGTAAATAGTCTCATTTACTTTCCTTGTTGATGCTCTAAGTCTAGGTTTTGTAAATATGAACACGCATTGTGTAAGTTTAAATGTTCATTCTGTATACGATAACTAGTCTCTCTTCGTGTGTAAGTGCAGATACAATGCTCTGAGCCCACGATTTGAAGCAGATGTGTTGGAGACCCTCGATTAAGATTTTTATAGGGCCGATATTCTGAAAACTGCAAACCTGAAAGTGAGTCAACTTGACATCTCGTCCGAGCAGGTTGCGGTGGGCGGCAAAAGTGACACGACTTTCTCTTATTTGACAGATGGTGCAGCTCTCAATGATAAATTGCAGAGCAGGCTCCCTCGACCATGAAGGAAGTTAGCAAGCTAGCCAAGTAAACGCTAAGATTTATTGTCGACGTTAAACAGACAACACTGAATGAAAAGTGGGTGGAGTTGCACTAGCTACAGTAGTTTCACTCAACACCAGGTTAGACACTCGATATAATTCAAGGAACTAATAGCTTTCTCGCCTGCATTAAACATGACAATATGACTTATTTTATGCATGCTTTCTTGGTATAAGTGGGCCGTTCCTTCTTGGCCGGTACACATTACGTGCGCAGTGGTGTCTTCATATCTTTGAGATCAATGCAAATCAAGTGTGCAATGTTGTCATCGGTAGTGCCTGTGCATATTCAGTGGTCTCAGTGTTCTCCTCTGCTTAAAGAAGAATTAGCACGCACTTACGACCGACCACGAATGACCGGCCCATCTATATATCTGCACTTTTAGCCTACTGGTGAAATACAACAGTGTGTGTTTGTTTAATATGATCACTTACAGTTCAGGAATTAAAATCTGGCGCATGGAGTTTATATTTTAGAAATGTTATTTTTTATTTATTTATTTATTTATCGTATGGCTTTTAGTGCTGGGAGTGTCCGAGCCCCAGGGGCTCACTTCTAGTGGGCGTGGGTTGGCGACCACGGGGCCCCAGCTGAGTCCGGTATTGCTTCCACTTACTTGTGCCGGGCTCCTCTCCGTCTTCTTTCCTGTCGACCTCACTTGGTCAACTCTTGTTCTCTTCCGACCCCGACGGTATTAGGGTATCCGAGGCCTAGGGAGTCTCTTCCTTTCCCGCCTTAATTGGCCCTTGTCTCATCTTTCCTCACACCCTCCTTCTGTGAGGGGTCAGCCTTCTTTTTCTTTTCCTTTTACCTCCTGCCTTGTGCTCAAGGCCCTTAAGGAGGAAGGGTGTATGTAGCCCCACCACTTCTGGTGCACCCTAGATAATGCTACACCCTCAGGGGCTCACGGCTGGTGAGTTCGGGAGTTGGCTACCCCGAAGGATTCCTGAGCTGGGTCCGTTTTCCCCTTTTGTCCCTTACCTTCGGGGCGGACCCTCTCCTCTTTCACTTTCCTATCTGCCTTTCATGGCTCTCCTTCCTTCCAAGTCCCTCAATCTGCATTCTTCGAGGGTTGAGGGCATTTCTTTTCGTCCTGTCCTTTATTTGCCTTATTCTCCTTTTGTTTTCCATTTCTTCTTCTAGTATGTAGGTTGGTAGTTAGTTTTATTTTTAAGCTTACATTTCATTTTCATCTTCACGATCACCCAAACCATCAGGGGCCGATAGCCTAGATGTTAGGCCCCTTAAAACAACAATTATCATCATCATCAGTGTCCGAGGACATGTTCGGCTCGCCTGAGTCTGTAGCTGCTTCCAGCGGACACCCTAAATGGTGAGCTACAAGTTCCGTTCAATTTCAAGTAGTTCCAACTTTCGCCACCAGATATCAATGATACCTAGTGGTGAACGTTGGAACTTTGATAGAGCGTTCTGACGAAATCTAACCTAACAAATTTTGCTTTACACAAGTTTAGTCTGTGAAAGGATCTTTTACATGCCATGGGACCGCCGGCTTTACTTCCCCTCCGAAGGAAGGCATACTGAAGGATTTTAACGCTCTTAAAAAATCCGACGACTTCGGCCGGGTTTGAACCCGCCATCTTGGGAACAGCAGTTCAGCATGCTACTGACTACGCCACCGAAGCCGCTAGAAATGTTATGATGTGTGTGAACTCATGGTATACAAAGCGATACAGAACGTGACCGAGCTGAGAAAAGTTAAGTCCAACTGTACAGCGACTAGAATTGTCCCAAGCAATCATCATGGTGTGGTTCTTAGATCGATACTCAGGGTCAATGAAACATTGGAGAAGTAACCAGCATAACTGGATTATCTACGAGGATAGGAAACAATAGCATCGTTTTCTGAAAACGGCTTTAAACACGAGAGAAGTGGAATATAACGTGCAGAATAAGAGGTGTGTTATGTGTAAGGTTAGAACAGTTAAAATAGGAAGGCATGTATGCACTAAAATCTCCAAAATGGGCACATAGCCACCATAGACAACCAAATATGCAGGAAAATGTTTATAGTGTTTATGCAATATCATAAATTACTTATTAGGATCAATTTGAAGTCGAGCAGAAACACCATGTGCAAAACCTGGGAAATCTTGGCCTCGTGTAAATGAGTGTGTATTGAATTCGTCTGATAACCAGTATTGATGTGATGACTGTGTCAGTGTCCAAAGAATATAGAAGGAATTTACAACTTACAACTTTTAAATACACACATCAAAAAAAGTTTTGCATCACCTCGGTTCCAAGAGTTCCGGAACCGTTAAATACAAAGGGAATAGAGATCAACACAAACAACATTTCAGCTCGTTTTATTGCTCATGAGACCCACATATTGCATGTTGTACCATCATACAGCTAGACTTTCAGCATTTGTGGTCCAGATTGCAGTACACACCACTACCTCTAATACCCAGTAGCACGTCCTCTTGCATTGATGCATGCCTGTATTCGCCGTGGCATACTATCCACAAGTTCATCAAGACACTGTTGGTCCAAATTGTCCCACTCCTCAACGACAATTCGGCGTAAATCTCTCAGAGTGGTTGGTGGGTCAAGACGTCCATAAACAGTCCTTTTCAACATATCCCAGGCATGTTCGATAGGGTTCATGTCTGGCGAACATGCTGGCCACTGTAGTCGAGCGATGTCGTTATCTTGAAGGAACGCATTCACAAGATGTGCACGATGAGGTCGAGAATTGTCGTCCATGAAGACAAATGCCTCTCCAATATTCTGCCGATATGGTTGCACTATGGGTCGGAGGATGTCATTCAGGTATCGTAAAGCCGTTTCGGAGCCTTCCATGACCACCAGTGGCGTACGTCGGCCCCACATAATGCCACCCCAAAACATCAGGGAACCACCACCTTGCTGCACTCGCTGGACAGTGTGTCTAAGACGTTCAGCCTGACCAGGGTGCCTCCAAACACGTCTCCGACGATTGTCTGGTTGAAGGCATATGCGACACTCATCGGTGAAGAGAACGTGATGCCAATTCCGTGGGGTCCATTCAGCATGTTGTTGGGCCCATCTGTACCGCGCTGCATGGTGTCGGGGTTGCAAAGCTGGACCTCGCCATGGACGTCGGGAGTGAAGTTGCGCATCATGCAGCCTATTGCGCACAGTTTGAGTTGAAACACGACGTCCTGTGGCTGAACGAAACGCATTATTCAACATGGTGGCATTGCTGTCAGGGTTCCTCCGAGCGGCAATCCGTAAGTAGCGGTCATCCACTACAGTAGTAGCCCTTGGGCGGCCTGAGCGAGGCCTGTCATCGACAGTTCCTGTATCTCTGTACCTCCTCCATGTCCGAACAACATCGCTTTGGTTCACTCTGAGACGCCTGGAAACTTCCCTTGTTGAGAGCCCTTCTTGACACAAAATAACAATGCGGACGCGATCGAACTGCGGTATTGACCTTCTAGGCATGGTAGAACTACAGACAACATGAGCAGCGTACCTTCGTCCTGGTGGAATGACTGGAACTGATCGGCTGTCGTACCCCCTCCGTCTAATAGGCCCTGCTCATGCATGGTTGTTTACATCTTTGAGCAGTTTTAGTGACATCTATGAACAGTCAAAGGGACTGTATCTTTGATACAATATACACAGTCAACGTCTATATGCCGGAGATCTGGGAACCGAGGTGGTGCAAAACTTTTTTTGATGTGTGTATATATATTTCGTATGACATACAGAGGATACAGTAATGCTACAGTATATACAATATATGAATGAAAATCCACAGCCTGCGTCCAGTCTCCGACCGGGTCAGGAATGGAATGAATGAAGCCCCTATCTAGCGGCGAGGATATGAACTGTGCCGGCTGCCGAGGCCTGACGCACTCCTCTGGGGCAATGATTTTAATGAATGACAGATGAAATGAAATGATAGTGGAGAGTGTTGCAGGAATGAAATTTTGACAGGGAAAACCGGAGTACCCGGAGAAAAACCTGTCTGCCTCCGTTCTGTCCAGCACAGATCTCACATGGAGTGACCGGGATTTGAACCACGGACTCAGCGGTGAGAGGCCAGCGTGCTGCCGCCTAAGCCACGGAGGCTCCTATATACAATATATACGAGTAATAAATATCTAGTAACATCGGAAACGAAACCAAAAGTCACAGTTGGGTGTTCAGAGCAGCAATCCACTTCACTGCATCATCAGTTGCGTTCTGCAGGTCGTCATATCCTCCCTTGAATGACCGTGAAGGGCATTCCGACACAATATGATGGATTGTCTGCACTGAATCGCCACAATCGCACTGAGGACTAGAAATTGTCTCCCATTTGTGGAGCCAAAAGTTCCATCTTCCGTGACCGGTCCGCACTCTGTTCAGTGAAGTCCATATCCTTCTTGGAAGATGGAAACCAGGAGGTTTCCTGCAGGGGTCGGTGATCAATCCTAGTTCATCAGGGTTTGATGTACGGTAGTCCATTCTTCTCGCCAAGTTTCGTCCATATTGAACTTAGATTCAACAATCATCTTGCCTAGCTGCCATGACGGATGTCGAGATTTTAATCTCCCTTGCTTCTGTGGATTACAGACCTGATGTATGGGTAAGAGATCATTTGCAGCGCATTTTGACCATTCCCTTTTTAGAACTGTTAGCCTTCGCAGGGACGGAGGGTGAATGTTGGATAATACTGGTAGCCACTTGAGTGGTGTGGATTTGAGAGTGCCCGATATTGTTCTCATTGTATCATTTAACTGGAGATCAACTTTTCCTACATGTGCACTATTGATCCATACGGGGCTACAATATTCAGCAACTGAGTATACTAAGGCGAGAGCTGTTGTGCGAAGAACAGTCGCATTTGCTCCCCAACTTATACCACAGAGTTTGTGAAGGTTGTTGTTACGTGTTCCGATTTTAGCTGCTGTTCTGCAGAGATGTTCTTTGTATGTCAAAGAGCGATCCAGCACAACACCCAAATATCTTGGTTGGGTGCAACATTTTAGCTGTTGACCGCTAAATTGAACACGGGGAATGTAATGGGCCCTCCTATTATCCAGATGAAAGGCACTGACCTCTGTTTTGCTGATGTTGGGCTTCAGTCGCCAAGTGTCAAAGTAGCTGTCCAATTTTAGGAGACATTGTGTGAGAATTATTTCTGCAGTCTCAAAATCTGTGGACTGGGCTGTCAGGGCTATATCATCAGCATATATGAACTTTCTGCAAATATTAGGTGGAAGATCTGCAGTGTAAAGATTGAAGAGAAGTGGAGCAAGGACTGAGCCTTGTGGTAATCCATCATTTAATCTACAGGGCCTGCTTATATTTCCATTTAGGTGTACTTCAATTAGTCGGTTGCTGAGCATGTTGTTGAGCCGTGAAGCTAATGTCTTGCAAGGAATGATTTTCAGGAACTTTAGGATCATTCCTTTACGCCATACTGTATCGTATGCTGATGATAGGTCCACAAACACTGCAATGTTTTATTTTTTCTTCAAAGCCTTGTTCAATATGACTGGCTAGTACTAAAACCCGATCACAGCAGTTTCTTTCAGGTCTAAAACCTGCCTGATCGACCGGGATGTACTGCAGTACAGTAGCTAAGATTCTGTTATAAACCAGTCTCTCTAGCAGTTTATAACAGATACTCAATAGAGCAATAGGTCGGTAATCTTCCGCATTGCATCCGCCTTTAGCAGGTATTAGTATGGCTACAATTTTAGTTCTTTTAAAAAGAGGTGGAAGTCTTCCTTTCCTTAGGATGTCACTAAAGAATTTAGCAAGCCATTTCAGAGTTCTAAGGCCGCAGTGTTTCAGAAATTCCGGGTAAATGCAATCCAAACCTGCTGCTTTTCCTAATTTTGTTTCCTTCAGAGCATGAGTCACTTCCAAGACAGAGAAGTCTTCTGAAAACCGAGTGTTTGTTTCTGCTCTAGATAGCTTGATCTTCAACTCTTTTAGGATTTGTCTTGTTTCATTCTTTTTTTTTTGCCTTCTGATGTTTTGGCTAAGCCAACAATTCTCCTTGCTACCTGTTCGGGCATTATTTTTGAGGTCTTGCTACAGTAGTTTGGAGTACTACTGCCCAGCTTCCTAAGTAGGGACCATGCTTTACTGCTGGAATGTTGGAAGTTCATGCTAGATGTCAAAGTATCCCATTTCTCCTTCCTGGCAGAGTCCAACCAGTGTAATAACTGATATAACAGCTTAGGCTTTCACGGCCGGCGTTCATAATTAAGTACAAGTTTTTCGGGCTGCCCAAGGAAAGGAGCGGAACCCTTGATAATGCCGGACGCAGTTTACGGTGAAACTTCGGGAGATATCCTGTCTGGACCACGGCCTACAAGCCCGAAAAACTTGTACTTAATTAGTGTAATAACTCATCAGCGATCTCCCTGTGATTGCTGAGTTGATATTCTTCACATAGCTCATTACACTTTGCACTCCATCCTGGAATATACTCTTTCCTGAATCCTCTGGGAATGTGCTTCTTTGCTATAGCACATATCAGTCCAGTAAAACGTGAAGGCTATAATTTTCAAGAACAGGTGGTATACATTGGATATTGTGTTCCATCTCACTGGTGAAAGAATCCCAATTCGCTTTTGTAAAGTTCCATCTAGTGTCAGGATTTGATCTTATTATTGGGACTTCAATGCCAATTTTTAAAAGAACTGGTCTGTGCTGGCTTCGTGGGAAATTATCTAATACTTTCCTTTTACACGGGAGTGGTCTACCTAGCTCATCCTTGGAAACAAAACAAAGGTCTGGGTTATAATCCTGTTTCCATCTAGCCGAATGAAAGGTACCCTTTTCTTTAGCATCATACATAAGAAAAACATCTTCAGCTTCTACCCATTCTAATACACTATCACCATCTGAATTAGAATCTTTATATCCCCAGAGCATATGATGGCTGTTGACATCTCCCAGGATGACAGTAGGGTGCTGTACGTTCTGGATAATTCCGTTAACCCAGAGTTCGGTAGGTGGTTTACAGATGTTAATAATCTCCATGCCAGCAATCCTGGTTTTGATAATGAACATATTATTATCAGAGTTTGTACTTAGGACTTCCACCGGTTCGATGTAGTACTTAGCATTAGTTGCTTTTAAATATCGTCAGGTAACAATCCTGCTCTATTTTCATTGAAAAATGCTAATGTTTTGTGAAAATGATCTTATAAAATCACATGAAGTATTACGACAGTACTTCCTAGAAGTCAGTTTATCTGGTTTTAGGTGTACTGCTTCACCCACCTCACCTCGTAGTACATTGGCTACAGTGCTATAACTGTGCCATTCCTCCCTGAATTACATTGCGGGGTCCTATGAAGCGGCTATCTTCCAGGATATTTGCTCAAGAATTACTAGAATTAACCCTATTGTTAGTGGGGTAAGCAGATATTGAGAAACAGGATTATAATTATGTAGACCACACCACCCCTCTGAGAGAAAACTGACTTCGTAAGACTGTTAAAATGTAGTAATTAGCTAATTATACCTCAAATAGAACTCCCGTAAGAGGCATTATAGGCACAATAAAACCAATGAATTTCAGCATAAGAAGCCTTAAATGGACTTACTGTATACGATAACAAAACAAGTAGTTCCGTGAAGAACTATACAGCCTATTTTCATATATCCTACTTATGTTAATTGCCACTATCAACATACACAATTTCAGTTTGATTGCTGTAATAGATTCGTAGATATTGAGAACCGACTAAATATTTCGGATGGTCGCCATGTTGGATTTTATATATGTAGGTCCTAGAGTTATGTACTGTTACATGCAGATTATTGTGAACGTGTAGTATTCAAACTTCAATCGCATAGTTAGGACTCAAGAAAAAACAAGGAGAGTTTAAAATTTTTCACAGCTGCCATCTTGAGGTTATGGAAACAATTGAAATAAATTAGATGCCAGTGGATTAACATTCGTATAAGGATTTACTGTACCAAGTTTCACTGCACGCGGATGGTTAAATTGCGAGATACGTCCATGTAAATATTTATAATTCGCGTCACCACCATGTTGAATTTGTGATCACCAGGTTATTTAAAGTCCTATAGGTGAACTTAAGTTCATAGCCCCTATCAACATTAAAAAATGCAGTTTGATTGCTAAAATAGATTCGTAGATATTCAGTATCGTCTAAATATTTCGGATGGTCGCCATGTTGGATTGTTAAATGCATAGGCCATAGAGTCATGTACCATTAAAGGAAAATTATTGTGTAGGTTCATTATTCAAACTTTCACTTCGATCGCATGACTACATCACAATAAATAAAATCTTAATTTAAAAAATTCGCACTGCCGCCATCTTGAGGTTATGTAAACAATTGAACTAAATTAGATACCAGTGGATTACAATGTGTATAAATATTTTCTGTGCCAGGTTTCAGTGCGCTTGGAACATTAAATCGCAAGAAAGGTCTATTTAAAATTTTCAAATTCGCTTGGCCGCCATATTCGTTTTGTAGTTAACCGGTTTTTGAAAGTCTTATAGATGGACTTCCAGTAGTGCCCTTTATCTCCGTACAAAATTTCAGGGGTTTACCGCTAATAGTTTCAGAGATATAGAATGCCGGTGAAATATTTCGCACATCCGCCATCTTGTGATTATGTAAATAATTGAACGAAGTTAGATGTCGGTGCATTACAATGTATATAAACATATACTGTACCAAGTTTCATTGCGTTTGGTTGGTCAAATCGCGAGAAACGTCTATTTAAAAGTTGCAAATTCGCTTGGCCGCCATGTTGGTTTTGTTGTTACCAGGTTTTCAAAAGTCACATAAGTGAACTTATAGTAGTTTCCTCTAACACCATAGAAAATGTCAGGGTAATATCGGTAATAGTTTCGGAGATATTGAATGCTGGTGAAATATTTCGCACAGCCGCCATGTTGGATTGGTGAGTCGTAACAAAATTTGAAGGGCACGGTCGAGGTCGCCGGGAACAGTGCTATGAACTTTCCGAGTTTCATTGAAATTTCTCCAGCCGTTTAGATTTTATTAGGGGGGGGGGACACACACGAATCACACACACACACACACGCACACACACACGGACAAAAGGTGATCTCATAAGCCTATTTTTTCAAAATTGAAAATAGGCTAAATAGCTTACGTTTCAGTGCACAGCAATAGAACTGGCAAATCGGTAAAATCTATCGTTAGTTGTGAATACTTAATCGTGAAGCCTTGTAGTCCTTTGTGTTCACAGTGGAAAGGTAGCTGGTCCAAATTCACTCTGGATGTTTTTATACTTTTCACTCAGGTGGCAGCACTGGCTAAGTAATTTCACTGTGTCATTTCACTTCACAAAAACATCACTAACAGTGGATCTGGGCACATGTACTGTAACTCCTCTGAGCCATTGTAGCCAATGTACTACGAAGTGAGGTAGGTGCAGCAGTAGACCCAAAACCAGATGACCTGACTTCATGGAACTCCTGAACTTGAGGGCCTCAACATCATGTCTCTATCAAACTTACGCAATTCTCTCCTTTGACTCATTCAGTTAGAAGCTTGCCACGGTGGGTGAGTGGTCAACGTGTCGGTCTACTAACCCCAAGCTTGCAGGTTCGCTCCTGGCAGTGATAAGTGAATTTTGAAAGGCGGAAAAAATTATGACACCATGTCATTCGATGTTGGCATGTCAAAGAACCCATTTGAATTCAGTAGGCCGTGTTCATAATGGCAAAATTAATCTCGGGAGTTTCCGCCAACACAAAGTTCCTCATTTCTCTACTAGAAAACGCTATAGTGTTCAAGGAGCTTAGATATCTAACCTCCTTGACTTTCATAGTGCTTCAAGGAACAACGAAATTCGACATGCAAGCTACCCTTTCGGTGTCAAATAAAAAAGCTTGCACCCGACACCCAAGACCATACGATATTAAAATTATTATTTTTATTCAGATAGAAAACACGTCTATGATTTTGGCCCATTGTGACTGCACTTAAATACCCTCGGATACACTGTGTACGTGAATTTGGGTGTCCGGAGACTTGGCCATGCGGTGTAGCTCTTCGTTTTATTTCAATAAAGTCTATTTTGCCAATCAGAGTTTTTGGAACACGTACCTTGAATTTATGCCACTAGAAATAGGATAAAGGAAAAGCGATTATCAGCAACAGTAGCAGCTACAGTTTAGACCACGAGCGAAAGAAATATACTCAAAAATAATGAGCACTCTATGTCTATGTAATATCGCAGTACCTTATTAGCAAGAGATGAGCCCTCAGTGGACAAGCAGCGGGCGTTCAATATAGTGAGCGTACAATATTGTTACGGCTGTGAGTTTGTGTCATCGCTCGCCGCTTGAGTCACAACTGCCCCAGGGGCTGGGCTGCGGCTTGCCTCCTGTATTGCGCGCGCCTTATGCAACAGGGCTACTACAGACAAAGGGATAGTCCAGAAGATTCGTGACTGGACCAGCGGTGGAAACCTCGAGAAGCCGTGGACTCTGGATGGATCTAGAACCATTTATTGAGTCACCGGCCTGCTATATAAGAGTGACCCGTGAAGCGGTTGTTGTTGTGTTTTTACGAGCTAGTGTGAGCGATTATCGTGAGCGACAGAAGTGTGGTGACTTGCGAAACCCCTAGTGTAGCGGCGAAGTGAGGAACATACAGGGGACTGCCGTGTTCTGAGTAAGTGTGCTTTCACTGAGTGTCAGATATTGTGGTGTCGAAATCCTGTGACATTGTTCTCCCAGCTTGTGAACAGCGTACTTCAAGTGCTCGTAAGTAACTGTATTTGTTTTACCTGAGGAAGAGGGGCAGGTAGCTTCTGCCAAGGCCACCGGACTCATTAGGACGGATTAACTTCTGTGGTCTGTGACAAGTGAAAGGGGAAGTATTCTCGACTTGAGGAAACTGGAGTAAGCAAATAATTGCTATTTGCTGTTGAGTAGTGTATATTTCTGGCCACAATAAAGTTAATTATTTCTTAAAGCAGTAATTGGTGTTGTGCTTCCTACCCACCGTAATCCAGTTAACAAAAGTGCCACTAGGGGTGGCACGTAACAACTGGTGTCAGAAGTGGGATTACGAACTCAAGCACAACACCTGACGGTCCTGGTTTCAAAACCCGAGCAAGTCATTTTCTCTAATTTTCCTGTGAGTGCATGCCCTTTACAAGACAAACAACTAAAATGGAGGAGAAATTGGCAGCACTGCTAGAAAAGTTAAATGGCATGGAAACCAAGATGGAAGACGGCCAGAAGAAGATAGAGGATGGCCAGAAGAAGATGGAGGATGGCCAGAAGAAGATGGAGGATGGCCAGAAGAAGTTAGCAGAGGACCTGAAGGACAGCCAAAATAAGTTAGCAGAGGACCTAACCGCCAAATTTCTGGATGGCCAGAAAAATCTGGAAGAGTGTCTGCTGACGAAATTAGAGGAGAGCCAAAGGAAATTAGAACAGGGCCTACGTGAGGAAGTCGCAGCAGTGGAAAAGAAGTTCGACGCCTTACAAGTGGAAGTCGCCGAGCTGCGCCAACGCCCGCTGATGGGGGTGGAGGAGAAATTCAACGCCTTACAAGTGGAAGTTGCCGAGCTGTGCCAACGTCCGCTGATGGGGGTGGAGGAGAAATTCAACGCCTTACAAAAGGAAGTTGCCGAGCTGCGCCAACGCCCACTGACGGGGGTGAAAGAGGAATTCAACGCTCTACGAGAGGAAGTTGCCGAGCTGCGCCAACGCCCGCCCACCGTTACACCGGGAATATCAGGAACGGGACATAGCAGAGTGACGCCCCCAACCTTCGACGGAAAGGTCCCGTGGAGCACCTACTTACGTCAGTTCGAGGCAGCCTGTTCCATAAATAACTGGAACAACACAGAAAAGGCTACAGCTCTCATTGTAGCGCTGAGAGGTGACGCCCTTAACGTCCTTCAGGCCATCCCGACTGGATCCCAGGACTACGCTGCACTGATCGCCCATATGGAGTCCCGATATGGAGATAGCCATCTTCAGCAGGCCTACCAGATGCAGCTCCGGACCCGGGTACAGAAGAACGCGGAAACCCAGCAGGAGTTCGAGATGGACATCGCACGCCTCGTAAGGCTTGCCTACCCAACAGCGCCGGCCGACTTTCTGGAGCAGATAGCGACGCAGACCTTCACCGACGGGCTACGGGACTCGGACACTCAACAGGCGCTGCGACTCGCGCGCAATAAGACCCTGGCAGATGCGCTGAGCCACGCACTTGAATTCGAGACGGCAAAACAGGCATCCAGAATGCACGCGCGGGTGCGTCAAGTGGACGTCGACGAACCAGCAAAAACCAACGAGACCAAGCCCCTGGCCGACGAATTGATGGAGGCGCTAAGCCGTTTCTTCGATAGTCGCGGCACCACCAGCAACGACACAGCCGGAAGACAACCGGAGAGGCGGCCCGGAAGAGGACTACCAACCTGCTGGGCCTGCGGTAAGAAAGGCCACCTGAGCAAGGACTGCGGTGATCGCCGCCGCCGAGGGTATCCGACGGGAAATCAGTCGTCTGAAAACCGCGCGGCCCAGGGAAACGAGTATTAGCCAGCCTTGGGGGGCAAAGGTTGGCTTGTGACAGTCGTCAAGCCCCGGCAGTCCAAGTGCGTGTGACGAAGTTACGGAGGGACAATAGCAGCCTGATGGTCGACGGAGTCATCAACGGAGTGAGCTGGCCCATGCTGATCGACACGGGAGCATCGAGGACCATCGTCAATCCCACTGTGATCCCGAAGTGGAGAGTGCAACCCACACAAAGGAACCTCCAGCTAATAACCGCGACCGGAGAGACCGCACCGGTACATGGCGAAGCATCACTGGAGTTCGTCATTGGTCGACGGGTGATAAAGCATCCAGTGCTTGTGGCAGACGTATCAAACGAAGTGATCATCGGACTGGACTTCCTGGACCAGAACAACATCATCTTGGACCTGAGTACCAACACTCTGCACTTCGGAGGTGAGGAACTTGCTTTGCAACCTGCGCACGAGTCCATCACCGCACGACGAGTAAGGCTGAGAGAAGACGTCATCGTTCCCGCCAGGACGGAAGTCAGCGCTGCCGTAATTGTCGACGGAACTGCTGAGGGAGTGGCGGCTGTCATCGAGCCAAAATATGAGGACATCCAGACAAAAGGGTTGCTAGTTGCCAAGACCCTCATCAACACGACGTCTCGGCCGTACGTCCGCCTGTCCAACCTGAACGACTACGACATTACGGTTCACCGGGACACCAACCTAGGAGTCTGCGAGCCCGTTACCTGGATTGCCCGCATCACCGACACGACGGACGGACACCTGCAGACGGACAACCGAAGAAGACGCACACTGCCAGAAGAACTACAGAAGCTGTACCAAGGATCCCAGGACCATTTAGACGAGGAACAATCACGCCAACTTCAGGACCTGCTACGCGATTTCCAGGATGTCTTCTCCGTGGGGAGCAAAGACTTCGGCAGGACAAGCTTGGTCCAGCACAGAATCGACGTTGGGGACAGCGCACCGATTAGGGCCCCATTCCGACGTGTCCCGCTCGCCAAGCAAGCCGAAGTCGACCGGATGGTAGAAGAGATGAAGGAGCAAGGGGTGATCGAGCCATCACATAGTCCTTGGAGTTCTCCGGTCGTGCTTGTGAAGAAGAAGGACGGTTCCACCAGGTTCTGCGTGGACTACAGGCGGGTGAACGACGTCACGAAGAAGGACAGCTACCCTCTAC
The DNA here is from genome assembly GCA_946902985.2 of Meconema thalassinum. Lineage (NCBI taxonomy): Eukaryota > Metazoa > Arthropoda > Insecta > Orthoptera > Tettigoniidae > Meconema > Meconema thalassinum. The sequence goes on along the minus strand of OX336390.1, from coordinate 584,864,838 downwards.
CCCGGATCGACGACACGCTGGACACCATATCAGGGTCAAGATGGTTCTCCACCTTGGATTTGAAGAGTGGCTACTGGCAGGTGGAGGTCCACCCTAAGGACCGCGAGAAAACGGCGTTCTCTGTGGGCAGCGGGCTCTGGCAGTTCACCGTCATGCCATTCGGTCTGTGCAACGCCCCTGCGACCTTCGAAAGGCTAATGGAGTCCATTCTGAGGGGACTACACTGGAAGACCTGCCTGGTCTACCTAGACGACGTCATCGTTCTGGGGAGAAGCTTCGAGGAGCACTACAGCAACCTGAAGGAGATCTTGTTGAAGCTACGGGCTGCCCAGCTGAAGTTGAGCCCCAAGAAGTGTCAGCTCTTCCAGAAGCGGGTCCAGTACCTTGGGCATATCGTCTCCGAGGAAGGGGTGCGCACCGACCCAGAGAAGACCGCAGCTGTGAGGGAGTGGCCAGTTCCGAAGGACAAGTCCCAACTACGAAGCTTCCTGGGACTCTGCACTTATTACCGTCGCTTCGTGAGAGGATTCGCCGACATCGCCAAACCTTTACATCGACTGACTGAGAAGGACCAACTCTTCACGTGGACAGCAGAATGCCACAGTGCCTTCGAACAACTCAAGCAGGCTCTGTGCACCGCACCTATTCTGGCCTACCCCAGACCTGGAACAAGGTTCATCGTCGATACCGATGCCAGCGACTTTGGCATAGGGGGAATCCTGTCGCAAGTAGTGGACGGCGAGGAGAGAGTAGTGGCCTACTTCAGCAAGGCCCTGTCAAAGCCAGAAAGGAACTACTGCGTCACCAGGAAGGAGCTGCTCGCCATCGTGAAGACCATTGAACACTTCCACAAGTACCTGTACGGGCAAGAATTTCTCATCAGGACCGACCATGCATCCCTGCGGTGGCTCCTGAACTTCAAGCAGCCCGAGGGTCAACTCGCGCGGTGGTTAGAGAGGCTTCAACAGTACAACTTTGAGATTCAGCACAGGAAAGGCCAACTGCATTCTAACGCCGACGCCCTGTCACGAAGACCGTGCCCCGAAGACTGCACCTTCTGTGCCCGAAGGGAGGAGAACACCGGGATACTGTGCCGACGGACTACTGTGGAACTTCAAGGGAACTGGAGCCGCGAATCTTTCACGCGGGCACAAGCAGAGGATGATGACCTGGGACTGATAGCCGAATGGAAGAGGGCCTGTGTCCCCAGACCCGGGTGGAACATTGTGAGTGACTGCAGCCCAAAGTTTAAGTCCTACTGGGCACAGTGGGACTCGCTGATTGTAAGGGATGGCCTCATCTGCCGTACCTGGGAGAGCACCGACGGGAAGACATCTCGGGAACAAGTCGTCGTTCCAAAGGCTATGACGGAGGAAGTCCTGAAGGAAGTTCATGGAGGATCATCTGGTGGACACCTAGGGATAATGAAGACCCTGGAAAAGCTGAGAGAGCGGTTCTACTGGATCGGATGCCGAACAGACGTGGAGAACCACTGTGCGAGGTGCCACGATTGCGCAGCCAGCAAGGGCCCAGGACGAAGACGACGGGGTCCACTGAAGACCTACAACGTGGGCGGCCCCATGGAGAGAGTGGCCATCGATGTTGCTGGGCCATTCCCGTTAAGCGAGGCAGGGAACCGCTACATATTAGTCGTCAGCGACTACTTTACCAAATGGCCGGAGGCGTATGCGCTCCCTAACCAAGAAGCCGCGACGATTGCAGAGACCCTGGTGAAGGAATTCGTCAGCCGGTACGGAGTACCCCTGGAGCTGCACTCCGACCAAGGGAGGAACTTCGAGTCGCAGGTGTTCCAGAACCTATGCCAGCTGCTGGGAATCCGGAAGACATGGACGACGCCGCTACACCCTCAGTCCGACGGGATGGTAGAGCGATTCAATCGCACCATCGAGAACCATCTTCGAATAGTCGTCAGCGAGCACCAGAGGGATTGGGACAAACATCTTCCACTATTTCTCCTGGCCTACCGCGCCGCCGTGCATGAAGCCACCGGGTGCACACCAGCCCGGGCCATGTTTGGGAGGGAGCTCCGTCTACCTGTCGATCTTGCCTTTGGCCGACCTGGGAATGATCCGATCCCGGTAAGCCAGTATTGTCAAGAACTGGTCGACCAACTGGAGGACGTGCACGCGTTCGCGAGGAGGAAACTGCGGATCGAGACCGACAGAATGAAGACCCGATACGACCAGCAGACGGATGCCGGCGGATTCCACGAGGACGACCTGGTCTGGCTCTTCAACCCATTACGGAAGAAAGGCCTGTCACCCAAACTGCAGAAGTCCTGGGAGGGCCCGTACCGAGTCGTGAAACGGATCAACGATGTCGTCTACAGGATCCAGCGGAGCCCGAGGGCGAAGATGAAGATCGTGCATCGAGATCGCCTGGCAGCCTACGGAGGGACACAGACGGACCAATGATTGATCGGGACGATCAGCCTTTTTAGGAAGGGGGTGGTGTTACGGCTGTGAGTTTGTGTCATCGCTCGCCGCTTGAGTCACAACTGCCCCAGGGGCTGGGCTGCGGCTTGCCTCCTGTATTGCGCGCGCCTTATGCAACAGGGCTACTACAGACAAAGGGATAGTCCAGAAGATTCGTGACTGGACCAGCGGTGGAAACCTCGAGAAGCCGTGGACTCTGGATGGATCTAAAACCATTTATTGAGTCACCGGCCTGCTATATAAGAGTGACCCGTGAAGCGGTTGTTGTTGTGTTTTTACGAGCTAGTGTGAGCGATTATCGTGAGCGACAGAAGTGTGGTGACTTGCGAAACCCCTAGTGTAGCGGCGAAGTGAGGAACATACAGGGGACTGCCGTGTTCTGAGTAAGTGTGCTTTCACTGAGTGTCAGATATTGTGGTGTCGAAATCCTGTGACATTGTTCTCCCAGCTTGTGAACAGCGTACTTCAAGTGCTCGTAAGTAACTGTATTTGTTTTACCTGAGGAAGAGGGGCAGGTATCTTCTGCCAAGGCCACCGGACTCATTAGGACGGATTAACTTCTGTGGTCTGTGACAAGTGAAAGGGGAAGTATTCTCGACTTGAGGAAACTGGAGTAAGCAAATAATTGCTATTTGCTGTTGAGTAGTGTATATTTCTGGCCACAATAAAGTTAATTATTTCTTAAAGCAGTAATTGGTGTTGTGCTTCCTACCCACCGTAATCCAGTTAACAAAAGTGCCACTAGGGGTGGCACGTAACAATATCTTGGCAGAGAATTGAGGGCAGCATCCGACCTAATTAAGAGAGAAAGCAAACTCCTTTAAGATGGTAGTTAATACAGCAGTAAGCTTAATGAATGTAATATTAACGGCCAGTTAACGTGTAAAAGACATAGTTGCTGCAACTGGCTGCCTCTTGTAATAGAGTGGGCGATCTTTAGATCCTTACTCCTCTCCTCTGTGCCATTACTCAACCTTTACGACGCCTCACTTAACAAGATCCCGTCCTTCCCATTCCTTCACATTATCGTTGTGCCCGGCTACTGTCCAAATGGAGTGGTGACTACTCCAACTTAATGACCTCAGTTCATAAGGCACCCTTCCGTACCATCACTATCTCCAGACACCACTGAACCTATCAACGTAGCTTCGAGCATTTGGCTATTTAATTGGCGGGAGATTTTTGAATTGAAACCCCCCAGTAAAATATACGGAATAGGCTGTTTAGTTCATACTGGAAGTACTAGTTTCTTTCAATGATAAGTTTTTTTTAATCACTACCATCTCTTTTCATGGCTTGTTCACACTGTTATAATAGTCCGCCTAGTCGCGTAGTGGCTAGCATTCTTGGCCGTCACCGCGGAGGCCCACGTTCGAGTCCCGGCTCTGGCAAAAAATTTAATTCTAGTCTGAGGGTGGGAACGGTGTCCACTCAACCTCGTGAGGGAAAACTGAGGAAAGATGGTTTGATTTCCATCTCAGCCATCCTGGAAAAGGTTTTGCGTGGTTTCCCACTTGTGAAAATGTAAATCAACAGCCTGTTTCCAGTCGACCGGTTGGGTCAGGAATGGAATGAAGTCCCCATCTAGCGGCGAGGATATGAACTGTGTCGGCTGCCGAAGCCTGTCGCACTCCTCTGGGGCAATGATTAAATGAATGATAGATGAAATGAAATGAAAGTGGTGAGTGTTGCTGGAATGAAATATTGACAGGGAAAACCGGAGTACCCGAAGAAAAACCTGTCTGCCTCCGCTTTATCCAGCACAAATCTCACATGGAATTACCGAGATTTGAACCACGGACCCCAGCAGTGAGAGGCCAGCGTGCTGTCGCCTAAGCCACGGAGGCGTCGTGGTTTCCCACTTGTATCCCAGGCAAATTCCAGGATGGTTCCTAGCTTAAGAACATGGCCGCCTCCTTCTCAATCCTCGCCTGCATTACAATTACACACAATATCTACAGACCCCACAATAACACAGGTTTTCAGACAAATTCTACACACACCCAAGTAGGCTAAATGACCACTATGTCGCTAAGCCCCTAAATGAACAACATCAACAACAACAACACACTGTTATATAAAGGCACTGTAGCTGGCTGTAGCAGGTTATCAGACAAACTCAACACTCACCTAAGTGTAAGGAGTGTTCATATGAAACATTGACTGGGTCTTTGACTCCCATATTATCCCGCGGACCATTAGGCAGTTCTTCCTGAGTAAGGATCTAGCGTAGCTTAGGTTGCCCCGCTCAACCACAAAGCCTGGTTACCTTGAACCCTCGAGGTAATGACAAGTATAGAGAATTCATCGTTATCCCGTAAACTACGGGTACCAATGCTAGCTTTAATAAGAATTCGGAAGTTTTAAAAATCTATGCACTGTGAAGAAATTCAGAATAAATTCAAGTTGCGATAACACCAACACCAGGTGCTAGTGTGGTCACGAAACAGGAGCCTTTAATCCTCACCGGCAGGTGGAACCGGGGAGTTTCCATGGTCAGGAAGACCTCATCCCCCGTGCTCTCACAAGGATGAAATACGATGCGAAGGGAAGTAGCGACACTTGCCTGTTTTATTGGCTCTCCTTGCCCGCGTTGGCTAGATAGCGTGCCCTCCAGCCAAACGCTCTTAAATGCATCGAGATAGGCTATTGGTGACCAGCCACTCTTCCGCCCACGAGATTGGTAAAAGAAAAAATACAGAAGCACTGGTCTTCCTGCTTCCTTAATAATCTAGGGATGTCCATCCAAACTAGCTTTATTCAGACACTGTATTAGTAGTCCACGCATTTGATGCGTTTTTCTTCTATTTTTGTTATTATTCCACTTTTTTTTGGTCTTTAAACCCATCTATTCTTGTGTACATTTTGAAAAATTCTGTTAAATTTGTGTTTATGTGGTGACTATAGGAGTGTAATTGTATTTGGGTCTGGAAATGGGGTTGATGTCCCGGGATTAATTTTAGTAATTATTTAAGTTGATAAATTGGGGAGCGTGATGGCGCAGTGGCTTAGCTGCTCGTCTTTCACCCGGACGGCCGGGGATCAAATCCCGGTGACAGCTGGGCGAAATTTTCATCTGAAAAATCACGTGGCGTCAGGAAGGGCATCCGGTCTTAAATCCCCGGCCAATACCAAAATGAGCCATGTTGGCTCCGGCGACCCCAATTAATTGGGATAAGCCGAAGAAAATGATGAATGATGATTTAAGTTGATAAATTATTATTTTGAAGAGACATGAAAATGACCATGTGTTCCCAAAAAAAAAAAACTTATTGACAAATTTTGATAAATTAGGAAAACAATACCTTAAGTCAATAAATGTTATTCTTAAAATACAATGTACAGATTTCGGTCAGATTATGACCTTCGTCAGAAAAAGTAATTAATACGAAATTAATTTGCAAGTCTGATACTAAACTTTATAAAAAGGCTTGTTTCAAAACTACAGTATTTCTAAAAATATTAACTATAGAAATTGTTAAAAATATACTAAAACCAGATCTCTTACAATTTTTGTTTAACGTCGAGAGATATAATCTCTTGAAAATGCATCTTGATGTGGAAATATCAATGATGTGGTTCATTGAAAATATGAGGTTGGGATGTTTTATGTTGTGCTCATGTGTTTACGTTAGTAAACAAAGAGTAGATAAATTCAAATACTTTGGAACATGGCTATGTGAGGATTCAAGATCAGATATGGAGATAAAATGTTGTATAGAGAATGTCCGTAATGCTTTTTTGAAATTCAAGAAAATCCTCACAAGTACTTACTTAAATCTAACCCTTAGACTTCAGTTTGTAAACTGCTACATTTGGTCTGTATTTCTATATGGGTCTGAAGGATGGACAATAAATGCTGCAACTTCAAATATGATAGAGGCCTTTGAAATGTGGATTTACAGCAGAATGCTGAAGGTACCATGGACAGCACGAATCTAATATTGAAGTACTGCAAAGAATGAACAGACACCGAAGCTTATTATGCACCTGTAAAAGACGTAAAACTGTATACCTGGGACATATCTTGCGGAACACCAAATATCGACTTCTCAAGTTGATACTGGAAGGAAAGACCGAAGGTCAAAGAAGAAGGGGCCGAAGAAGGATTTCCTGGGTGGATATCATAAAACAGAGGACAAGATTACCCAGCATCGATAAATTATTCCACATCACAGTTCATAAGCAAAAGATGCGTCATTTGCCTGGTGGTGAAAATGGGAAACCAAGGAAACCATTTTCAGGGCGGCTGATGTGGGATTCTAATCCACGTTCTCCCGATGCCAGCGAGGCATGAGCTAGCGCGTTTGCGCTTTCGGTCACCGTGGACGGTCAATAAATATAACACGACCAAATAAATGAAAGCCTCTTTGCTCCTAATTGCGGTCATGAAAATCTACATTCTCCAACCGCGTTTTACTGCATCTGTAAGACCATTTATTAGTTAAAATTTACGTAAACTTGAACATTGTTTTTATTCTTTTACGCCTCATGGTGTAGTGGTTAGCATTGCTAACAGGCATACCGGAGGTCCGGATTGCATTCCCGGCTAGGCCAAGGATTTTAACTCTGATTTGAGAGGTGTAAATATTGGAGACTTGCACCAGGCCAGTAGACAACAGGGGTTCACTCCACTTTATACGTTCTTGTAGTAAACCTCGTGCTGAAGTGGCTTGCTATTTATTACTGTCATCTCTGTGGTCTGGGTTCTATTCCTTGTTCTGTCAAACAATTCAATTCTTATCAAACCACTGAAACAGGGTACGCTGACCTCGTGAGGCAGTACTGAGGAAGTGCTGTTGTCGATTCATTTAGGGGCTTTGTATCATCGTGATCATGTAGTCCCGTATACTTGGATGTGTGTTGAATCCCTCTGATAACCTGTGTCTTTGGTATGGATGGCTGGCTGTACCAGTATGTCTATTTGTAATTGGGGTTAGGATATGGGTAGGAGTGGCGGCTTCGGTGGCGTAGTTGGTAGCATGCTGAGCTTCTATGCCCAAGATCACGGGTTCAAACCCGGCCGAAGTAGTCGCATTTTAAGAGCGTTAAAAATCCCTCAGTATGCCTTCCTTCGGAGGGGAAGTAAAGCCGGCGGTCCCATGTCATAGATTTATGGCATGTTAAAGAACCTTCCACTAATTACACCTGTGTGAAGCTAAATTAGGTTAGGTTTAACATTTTACAAACGCTCTTAGGTTCCGACGTTCGTCGCCAGGAGCCAACTGCGGTGGCGTCTAGTAGCCAAGTTCTGAACTAGCTAGTCGTTGTCGGTGGCGTTTGGCGGCAAAAGTAGGAACTACTAGAAATTCAATGTCTGCAGTCCTTACTTGAATTAAAAACAGATAACACGCACTTATACAGTCATCACAATTATCACCGAATATCAGACAGATTCTACACACACACAAAGTAGGTACACGGGGCTACATGACCACGTTGTTGCAGCCCCTAAACTAAGGAACCAACCAACCTACCTATGGGTAGGAGTTGGTCGTAGCCTTAATTTAGGTACCATCTCAGAATTTACCTGGAGTAACAATGAGAAACCAGGGAATATCTCTTATAGGATGGCTGAAATGAGAATAGAGCCAACCTCTTGTCAGTTCTTCCTCTCAAGCCTAAGTGTGCCCTGTTTCAACCATCAGACCAGAATTAAATTTCTTGGCAAAGCCGGGAATCGTTCCCGGACCTCCATGGTGACACCCAGAATGCTAGCCACTACGCCGTGGAGTGGTCGAACTTAGAAGAGGTGGATTTGACTCCCATCTCAGGCATCTTAGAAGAGATTTTCCATAGTTTCTTACTTCTGATCCAGGAAAATGCTGTGATGGTTTCGCACGTAAGGCCACAGCTCCCTTCTTCCCAATCATAGTAGGGGCTATGGGGCATGGTGGCACAGCGGTCAATCTGTTGGCCTCTCACCATGGCGGACCTGGTTCTATTCCCGGTCAATGCATGTGAGATTTTAAAGGTGAAATGCCATGTCCTGTGGTTCAAATTCCACGTGATATGAAGGTCCCGTGGCTCATGATCGCGAGATTAACGGTCACGTAAAACTACAAACTTCTTTCCTTTCCAATCATAGTCTCACTTACTATTACACACTCTACTACAGACATGACAACGTCACAGATTATCACACAAAATGTACACAAACCCAAGTACACGGGTCTAAATGACCACGATGTCCACGCCCCTAAATGATTTAACAGCAAACAACATAATTCATTCTTTTATATGAACGTGTAATCTGAGCGAGAATTCTATTCGCATGGTATATAATTTCATATGGCCCTTCAACTTGGTATATTTTTTAACTCAAGTTGGAAATCCCTCGGGCTGATGCTATTTTTAGAATGTAACTAATCGATGCGGTTTGCCACGCAGTTTGTTTGCAGCGCCAGAAGTTGGGGGCGGTCGGGTGCCATCGCAGCGTGTTTTCACGCCCACGGAAGTTATTTCCAGAATCTTTACTAAGCGGAAGAATACAAACGGATATTAATGAAACAACCACTCTTTAAATGAAGCGGCGATATCATTACAACAGGAATTCCCTAACGCTTAGGGAACAAGGATCACTCATGGACCTTATTATGGGCGTTATAGGAAACGATGTAAATGGCTTTATTCGTAACTTAGTGACATTCCATTCCATTTTTAACACTAGTTGTATTAATTACAACTGACGCGGTGACCAGGATCAGACCACAATAATAATACAAATACTTCTACTACTACTACTACTAGTCTACTACTACTACTACTACTACTACTACTACTACTACTAATAATAATAATAATAGTAATAATAAACGCATAAAGCATGCAACTTTTATGGATGTGGCATTCCCAAACAGAGGCTATGCACTCGAAAAGCGTGTTGAATATTATGTAAAAGTACAAGGAGTTTTCAGAACTGATTGAAAATCAATAGCATATTGAGCACGTAAAGACATTTCCTATGGCCATCTGCATTACACTGGAATTAAAGGAATCGCTTATGGAAATTAAGTTAGATACAGACAGACCTTCTTAAACTCATGCAGAAGACAGTCATGTCAAATATTACGATTGTTCTTGGGTAATCAGGGTTTAAAGTGTGATGCAGAAGAGTAATGATGCTACAAAATGCAGTCACTGAGAAAGAGTGAAGAATTTTGTCCTTATGATATATGTAGGCTGCTTAATATGTGGGATCGAGTTTGTTTCCTTTTAAGTAAATATCTGATTTTTGAATGTGTAAGCGTATCTGAAAAATAAACAAATAAATAATTAAATAAATATATGAATGAGTGAATACATATATAAATAATACAGTAAAAATAAATAAATGAAATAAATAATTAATTCATTGATTAATTATCTTAATTGTAGCGGTAATAATAATAATAATAATAATAATAATAATAATAATCCCATTTTCATGTGATTATATAAGAGCTGAGATAAGGATGTTATGTGGCGGATGGTTTTGTTATGGCCAGATGTTCTTCCTGACGCTGCATCGAAAAGGCATTGTCAGTGTTGCTGATGCTTCTCAGTCAGTCGACACGATTGTACCCAAAAGAGATGGGTTATTTTGGGAAAGATCGTGTTGACCGGCTGAAAAGCATCACACATTCGTATATGGAGTAACAAGGAAATCAAAACGAAACTTTTATAGAGCATTATTTAAGTTTTACAACATTATTAAAGAAAGCATATTGCGTAATTTAATTCGTTCTTCTGTTTTAAGAACACGAGGGATGATCCCAGATAGATACGGTACGGAATATTAAAAATTCTTTCTTGTTACAGATCCTTCCTCACTTCCACGTTCCCTCCCCCAACCTTTCTCTCCGCTTAAATTATGCAGGTAAACTGTAACATTCCCCAAGCACGCCACTCACCCTCTGTTTATCCCTCACTTTCCCGCGTAATGCTGTGAATATATACCTCTCTATATTTAACGACACATGGCTGCATGACCAGGCAGAATGTTGAAAGTTGAACTCCACATGGATGATATGGAGAATATTGTCAAATAATAATAATAAGAGAACTTCTGAAGTCCAATTGTATCCGAAGATCCGAGCCTCGAATTCCAGTTCTGACGCTGCTAGGAGTTATTACGTTCAGTGATGGCAAACTACGAGGATAATACTAGTTGGTCATATTACTGTTAAAATAAGACGTGATTGATTGGTTGTTGTTGTTGGTATTGTTTAAGGGCGTAAGAGTGAGGTCATCTTCCCCTTATAACATGGATAATTTGGTACTCATTTTGATAAATTAAAATAGAAGTGGAAGCCTAAATATGAAAAATATTAAAATTAATAAAACAAAAAATAAACAAAATTATTAATTGTTATAATAAAAAAATATACGAGCCTTACAGTAGTCGCATATGATGTGTAACATGTGACATGTTATCCTACCATGCGTGTCCCGCGAGCGTAAATCCCTTGTTAACAGTGAACTCTGTGGTCATTGGAATAACTTCTCGTAAAACTCCAGTGCCAATTAATCCTGACCGTAATAAATCATAATTGTTATTTGCTAAGACTTCGTATCTTAATCGATTGATAACATATTGTGCATTTTGCAATGGAAAATTAAACGTGTATATTGTAATATTATAGTGCAGAAGTGGCTTTAAAAAACTGAGCCGTCTCGGTTGCAGACAAGATGGCAGCTGATCTCTCGTTCTGAACTATATTTCAGTAATTTGATTGCGTTGCATGCAATGTAGCCTACAGATATAAAAAACAATAGGAACATAGTATGAAATGAACTTTGTTTGAAATATACTCCAGTGAAGAAATCGTTTAGTCAAAGTCATTATTGGCTATGACGTATCTTAATCGATTGATAACATTCATTTTGGGAGTACATAATTAGGTCTGTGGTTACAGCGTTGGTATCTCAACCGGCCGGCTGGGGTTCTAATCCTAACAGAGGTTTTTTTTGCTTGATTTTTTAATATTTATTGATTTTTGAGTACTGAGGCGTTATACAATTGAGAGTTATATTGTGCATTTTGCAATGGAAAATATTATTTAATTAAAACAAAGTTCTCCAATGGATCTGCAATAGTGACATCTACCTTTAACTAGTTGAACTTCGGTATGCGCAGATCGCATCCAGTGGCGGATGCAATCCACTGCCTACGTGATGCTAGCTGCGCTCTATACCGGCCAGTTAGTGAACCCATGCCAGCAATGTTATTGAAAATGGCCTCTTTTGGCCGAAAGAGCGCACTGCCAAGTATAGGCGCGATTAAAAATTAGGTGTACAGAAGGTATATTAAATGTGTTTCTCCCAGTGATACGTTTAGACCAACGAAGTTTCAATTATTGTTAGTAGTCGGTGTAAATATACTGAATTCCTCCGTTGTTTGGAGTGTTTGGCGATGCGATATAGATTCCACATAGCCACATGGCCGACAGTACATCGAGTGCTTACATTGAATAAGAATACAGCAAAAGTATGAAGATTTAATAAATAGTATTTGTTTTCAGCAAATATGATAAAATTAATATTTTCACACCAAAGAACGACAACTTGAAGATGATTTATTGTAGAAATATCTGCAAAGGCGCCTCCAAACCTTGAAGTAATCCGTATGTATTATTTATTTATCATTTGGCAATATAATCAATACAAGTTTTCAGAGTTCAAAGAAAATCACTTTAAAATCTACTGTAAGCTACATTATTTTTACTATTTACACTATTTACAGTCTAAGGTCTAATAAGTCTATGCATTGGACCACGTCAGGTGTCGCCAACAGGAAGTCGATCCAGTCCCCTCCATATGCCCTCAGAGGACAGTCAGTTGTAATGTGTTGGATGGTTTGATTAAGAGCACCACAATCTCAATGAGGAGACGAAATTTTTCCCCTTTCGAACAAAGTTCCATTGCATACTCCGTGGTTTGTCCGAATCCTATTGAGAGTTGCCCAAGCCCTCCTAGGCAGATCGGAAACTGGAGTGGATGTTCTTGTAGGGTCCAGGAAGGAGCTCGACTCAGGACAAGCTTTTAGTGTCCATTCACTAATCCACTGCATGCTGGAATCAAAATGGTTTCTTACAAGCCTCTGGGCATGACAAATGGGTGGCTTCCTGGATTTGAGCCTGTTCATTTGAAGAGAGGGGATGTCTTCATGAATAGGTAGCGTAGGGTGATCCATAATCTTGTAGTACTCCCGTAGCAAGGCAACTTCTCTACGAAGGTGGGGTGGAGGAATAATGCTGAGGGCTGGAAGCCAATATGCTGGTGTAGTTCTTATACAACCAGTGATTAGTCTCATGGTGTTGTTCAACTGGGTGTCAACGAGTCTGACATGTGGGCAATTGAGCCAAACTGGGGCGCAGTATTCAGCCACAGAGAAGGCTAGACCTAAGGCAGAGCATCTTGTAGTAGTGGCAGAAGCTCCCCAAGATGTTCCAAATAGCTTTAGCAATATATTGTTGCGACTTCTAATTTTAGCTGCTGTGCTCTGGAGGTGTTGCTTGTAAGAGAGTGTTCGGTCCAGTATTACTCCTAAGTACTTTGAGAACTTGTTATGTTTCAAAATCTTCCCCTCAAATTTTACATTGAGTTGGGTATTAGCCAATATGTTGCTCAGGTGGAAACAAGATACCTCAGTTTTTGTAGCACTGGGTTGGAGCCTCCATTTGTGGAAACATCTTCCAAGTTTAGCCAAATCATCTTCAAGTACATTTTCCAAATCTTCCATATTTTGGTGTCTAGTGGCCAATGCTATGTCATCAGCATAACAAAACTTTTTGAGTTTGTTTCTGGTAGATCCGATAAGTACAGATTGAAGAGGAGAGGAGCCAGTACTGAACCCTGTGGGAGGCCATTAGTTAGCTTCTTTCGTTTGCTGATTTTTGATCCCAAGACAACCTGGAAATGTCTGTTGTTAATCATATTGTCAATAAGCTGGGCCATAGATTTACAGGGAATCACTTTTAGGAATGTATACAGTAGACCTTCTCTCCAAACTGTATCATACGCAGCAGTTAAATCTAAGAAGGCAACGGCTGTTTTCTGGTAAAGTTGGAAACCAGCTTCTATATGAGATGTAAGAGCGAGAACTTGATCACAGCAACTTCGGTTTTTCTGGAAACCAGCTTGCTCAATGGGGATGTGTTGGGTGATACTGGGGCTGATTCTGTTCAAAATCAGTCTTTCAAGAAGCTTATAGGTGCAGCTTTAAGATAGGCCTATACATTCCACATGGTACCACTGCCAACTGGATGCGATCAAGCAGGCAGTGCGCTTACTCACTTCCGTCCCATTTTTCAAAATCACTCCCACAAAAATATCCAGCAACCGAGTGGAAAGATGTTATACATCAAAGATATACGAAAAAAAGTAGTTTCGTGCAGAACTGTACAGCCTATTTGCATATATCCTATAATATGTTAATTGCCTCTATCAACATAAAAAAATTCAGTTTGATTGCTGTAATAGATTAGTAGACTAGATATTGAGAACCGTCTAAATATTTCGGTTAGTCGCCATGTTGGATTTCTTATATGTTGACCATAGAGTTATGTACTATTAAATGACAAGTTTTGCGTATGTTCATTATTCAAACGTTCACTTCGATCGCATGATTAATTCACAAGAAATGAAAATTTTAAAATTGCGCACAGCAGCCATCTTGAGGTTGTGTGAACAATTGATCTAAATTAGATGCCATTGCATTACAATGTGTATGAACATTTACTGTGCCATATTTCACTGCGCCCAGATGGATAAATCGCGAGAAAAGTCAATTAAAATGTTTCACATTCGCTTGGCCGCCATATTTGTTTTGTATTTTACAGGGTTTTGGAAGTCTCATAGCTGAACTTCTAGTAGTACTCTTTATCACCGTACAAAATTTCAGGGTGTTATCGGTAATAGTTTCCGAGATATAGAATGCCAGTGAAATAATTGGCACAACCGCCATCTTGTGGTTATGAAGACAATCTGTATAAACATTAGCTGTAGCAAGTTTCATTGCGTTTGGATGGTTACATCGCGAGAAAAGTATATTTAAAATTTTCAACTTCGCTTGGCCTCCATATTGGTTTAGAAGTCGACAGGTTTTTGAAAGTCTCGTAGGTAAAATTTTGGTAGTGCCCTTTATCACCGTAAAACATTTCAGTGTGTTATCGGTAATAGTTTCGGAGATATAGAATGCCGGTGAAATATTTCACAAAGCCGCCATCTTGAGGTTATGAAAACAATTGACTAAGTTAGATGCCACTGCATTACAATTTGTATAAACATTTGTTGTACCAAGTTTCATTGCGTTTGGACGGTTAAATCGTGAGAAAAGTCTATTTAAAAGTTTCAACTTCGCTTGGCCGCCATGTTGGTTTTGTAGTTGACAGGTTTTTGAAAGTCTCATAGGTGAACTTTTAGTAGTGGCCTTTATCACCGTCCAAGATTTCAGCGTGATATCAGTAATAGTTTCGGAGATATAGAATGCCGATGAAATATTTCGCACAGCCGCCATGTTGCATTGGTGAGACGGAACAAAATTTTAAGGGCACGGTCGGGGTCGCCAAAAATGGTGCCATGACCTTACTGAGTTTCATTGAAATCGGTCCAGCCGTTTAGAAGTTATTAAGGGGACACACACAAAAACACACACACGGACAAAAGGTGATCTCACCAGCCTTTATTTTTTCATAAATGAAAATAGGCTCAAATAGTTCCACCCTGTTAAGGGTTAAGTTTCATTCCTGGAGAGTCAGACCTCAGAACTGAATAATTAATAATAATAATAACAATAAAAATTTTGTTTGATTAACAATAGTTTGAAATTATGGAGAAATACTGGGACGCATTTTTTTGGGAATGACCTAGTGAGGAAAGCATTTTTATATGTTTAATAATAGTGATTGTTGGTTTAAGGAGCGCAAAATCTAGGTTACCTGCTTCTTATGATATGGATGAAAGTGAAAACGAACATGCTATACGATAACTACAACTAAACCAAACTACAAGCGGACTGACAACAAACTTACATACTACAAGCAGAAAAGGAAAAATGGAATACGAGAAATCAAGTAAATTGAAATACAATGCCATAAACCCTTCAATAACAAGGAATGAGGAACTTGGAATGAAGTAGAGTCATGAAAGGCACATTGGAAGGGAAAAAGGAGATAGTCCGACGCAAAGTCATTGGAAACAGAAAGATAAAATAAACCGCACTATTCTCAGCAAAACCTAGGAGTCACCAACTCCCGAGCTCACCAGCCGTGAGTCCTTGAGGGTTCAGCACTATCCTGGGTGCGCCATAAATTGTGGGCTATGCACACCCTGCCTCCCCTAGGGTCTTATAATGCACGCATGAGATACTATTAAAAATATGATGTTACAAATGAGGGTATCTTCTTAGATAAAGCGAGGGTAAATTGAGTGTGATAAAGAAAGATACTGCAGGCCTTATATTTTCTAATACGGACGTGGTCGGAAGAGAACAAAAGTTGACCAAGCGAGATCAACAGGAAAGATGGAGGAAAGGAGCCCGGCACAATGCCGTATTCAGATGGAATCCCATGGGAACTTCACTAGCTGAGAGCCCCGGGGGAATATATGTTTGGTAAACAGCTCTAAATGTAATTCTGCAACTAAATTAACAATTTAAATTAAAGTAGTTATACCGTGATTGATTTTAAATATGGATGTACCTAGAAATTAAGGTCACTTATAAACATCAGAGTCCGTTAAGCAAACTGCTGAAATACGGGCCCTACAGCGGAGCGACAAGGCTCAGGTCTTTAGAATTGTATGAACGCATGAATGGAACAAAGAAAGACGAGTAATCCACAGTTATAGCAAAAGGGATCAACCGTGCCACGTTGTATTCAGTGGTGCCCTCAACATCTTAAGTCCAGTGTTGCTTTTTTATCTTCCTTGTCGATTTATGTGATGGCACTGTCGATACCACAAAGCCTTAGCCTCCATTACCCCACGACAATACCGGGAAAGGATACTTCGACGCCTGTACGAGTAAAAGATATAGTGACCGAAGAGAATTTTCTGTTCCCTTTTTTTGTTAACAATGTCGTAGCCACTCTCTTTAAAGACCTCATATATCTCACGAGTGTCACCAGTGTCAAGCCGTCAGCTCATGAACATGTAAGGATTTATAAGAGTGAAGCTGGAACTGAAGCCTTTTATTAGCATCTTCACTCAGTTCATCAATAACAATAATCTCCAGCATTATTATTGGTAAAGTAGCATGGCATATCTCTATAGTAAGGCTTCAAAACTATGGACACTTAATGTCTACGCTGTGGCAAATGGGTATCTCTCACATGTTAAAGTCATTGGGTTGGGAATCCCTACACAGCAGAAGACATAAAAGAAGACTCCAGGAGAGATCACGTATACAAAATTAGGACCAAAATTCAAAAAACTATTAGCTAAGTATTCTTTTATAAACAGGGGTATTCAAACATGGAATGGGTTATCTGAAGAAATCTTAGAACATTTTTCTAACAGTTAAAATTTTTCAAGAAGAAAATAAATGTTGCATTCAGGGAATACAGAGACATTGTGGAGAGAAATTGAGATACACAGTATGTAAATATCTTGTTACCACCAGGTTTTGCTTAACTGTAACAGTACCTATAAATAAACAAATAAATGGTCTGCAACAGTAATGACAACAGTTCCAGAATCCATAACATGCACCACTTTTTAGCCTGTTTTCATTTTATGAAAAAAAAAATAGGCTTATGAGATCACCTTTTGTTCGTGTGTCTGTGTGTGCGCGTGTGTGTGATTCGTGTGTATGCCCCCCGCCCCCCCCCCCACCCCCCACCACCACCTCCCAAATGAATTCTAAACGGCTGGAGCGATTTCAATGAAACTCGGTAAGATCATAGCATCTTTCTGGCCGACCCCGACCGTGCCCTTCAAATTTTATTGTGTCTTACCAATCAAACATGGCGGCTGTGCGAAATACAGCATTTCGACAGCAATCAGTATCTCCAAAACTACCGTATTACCGATATCACCCTGAAATTTTGTACGGTGATAAAGGGCGCTACTAGAAGTTCACCTATGAGACTTCAAAAACCTTGTAACTACAAAACCAACATGGCGGCCAAGCGAATTTGAGACTTTTAAATAGACTTTTCTCGCGATTTAACCATCCAAACGTAATGAAACTTGGCACAGCAAATGTTTATACACATTGTAATGCACTGGCATCTAATTTAGTTCAATTGTTTACATAACCTCAAAATGGCGGCTGTGCGAAATATTTCACTGGCATTCTGTATCTCCGAAACTATTACAGATATCACCCTGAAATTTTGTACGGTGATTAAGGAAGGAAGGAAGCTTTTAGCTTTACGTGACCATTAATCATGCGATCATGAGCCACTGCTGCGCCACCACGCCACCACAGTGATAAAGGACACTGCTACAAGTTTATCTATGTAACTTTCAAAAACCTGTAAAGTACAAAACGAACATGGCGGCCAAGCGAAGTTGAAACATTTTAAAAGACTTTTCTCGTGATTCAACCATCTGAGCGCAGTGAAATGTGGTACGGTAAATGTTTATACACATTGTAATGCACTGGTATGTAATTTAGTTCAATTGTTTACATAACCTCAAGATGGCGGCTGTGCGAAATTTTAAAATTAAGTTTTTATTTCTTGTGTCGTAATCATGCGATCGAAGCGAAAGTTTGAATAATGAAGCTACGCAATAATTTTGCTTTAATGGTACATAACTATATGGCCTATACATATAACAATCCAAAATGGCGAGCATCCGAAATATTTTGACGATTCTCAATACCTACGAATCTTTTACAGCAATTTTTTCATGTTCATAGAGGCTATGAACATAAGTTCACCTATAGGACTTGGAGTAACCTGGTGAACACAAATCCAACATGGAGGTGACGCGAATTATATATATTTAAATGGACGTTTCTCGCGATGTAACCATCCGAGTGCAGTGAAACTTTGCACGTTAAATGCTTATACAAATATCAATCCACTGGCATCTAATTCATTTCAATTATTTTCATAACCACAAGATGGCAGCTGTGCGAAATTTTAAAATCTCGTTTTTAGCCTACTTTCGATTTTTGCAAAAAAATGAAAGTTGACTTATGAGTTCTACACAGGGCCAAAAATTGAGTGTCTGTGTGTGTGTGTGTGTGTGTAAGTATGTGTGTGTGTGAGTGTGTGTACTCGGAATGTCTGCCCCCCCCCTATCAATTCAAACACCGTGAAACCGAATTGTACGAAATTTGGTACAGAGGTAGAACTAGCAAAGGGAACATCAGTGTCAAGTTTTATATCGCCGCCATCTTTACCAAAACTGAATGGCGGCCACTCAAACGTTCAAAACGTAAAATCAAATAACGACTACCCAAATCAACTGATCTCTACCAAATTTGGTAACAACATACCTTCATATAGGACGCGTCTTGCGACAAAACTACAAGGTCATCCGCCGTATCATTTCAGAATGGCGGCCGTGCGAATTATGCAAACTTTATAATCCATATCATGGGACCCACAAGTTCCGATTATCGAGCCGAGAATCGTTTTAACTGTTCTTAAGGAAGATGCACGTTCGAAATTAAAAGTTTATTTTGTAATACTATAGTGCAGAAGTGATTTTAAGAAGCTGAGTCGTCTCAGTTACAAGGCTAGATGGCAGCGGATACCTTGTGCCTGACTTATATTTCACTAATTTGAGTATTGCATGCAATATATCGTACTGATATAAAAAATATATAGGCTACTTTGTATGAAATGCTTTATATAAAAACTAGCAGGTACCCGCGGCTTCGCTCGCGATCAAGTCAATGGGAACGATGCAATTGTACACCTGCTGTTAAGTGTGTGCGATTGCGCTTTGTTAATAGAAATTGCGAATATTGTTTGAAGAGGGAACTGCACTCTTGCACACTGGAATGGCAAATCTATCGGAATATGGGGAATCAAAAGTATTTTTCCTTACCTATAGTAAAATATCTCTGACCTTGGCCGTTGATGTACATTATGCACTCTCTTCCAGTGTTACATCCCAGTGATTGAAATTCTCCAACAACCCTTTTGCCTCACATGCCTCTCTAAGTAATTAAAATTCCCAACTGTTGTTGTTTGAGTCTTCAGTTTCTTGACTGGACTGATGCAGCCCTCCATGACTCCCTCTCCTGAGCTAATCGTTTCATCTCTATATCGCTACCACACCCTACATCCGAGGCAATCTGTTTTACCCTGGTCTACCCTACAGTTCTTGTCCTTAACCCTCCCATCCATAACTAAGCTTGCTATTTCTGGGTGTCTTAATATGTGTCGTACCAACCTATATCTTCTCTTCAATAGCAGTCGCCAGAAACATCTCTCCACTCCCACTCGTCTTAATAGCTCTTTATTTGTTACCCCATCTACCCATCTGATCATCATCATTCTCCTGTAACACCACATTACAAACGCTTCAATTCTCCTCTTTTCTGCTGCACCATTAGACCAAGTTTCACTTCCTTATAGTGTCACGCTCCAGACAAAAGCTTTCAAAAATTACTTCCTAATATCTAAATGTATATTCGATGTCAACAGATTCCTTTTCTGTAGAAATGATGTCCTTGCCTGAGCCAACCTCTTTGCTTCGTCCATCACTGGCTATTTTTCTTCCTAAGTAACAGAAGTCTCCTACTTCCCGTAGCGTTTCACCTGCCAATTTGATGTGCATAGAGGTTTCTGATTTATTTTGGCTGCATTCCAATAATTTTGCTTTACATTTATTGATTTCCATCATGAATTATTTCCTCAAGACGGAGTCCATACCATTCAAAAACTCATTCATTTCCTCTGGCGTATCGGTCAAGATGACGATCTCATCAGCAAATCTCTAAGATGAAATTATTTCTCTTTGCATCTTCGCTCCCACTTAAAATTTTTCTCCAACTACCTGTTTATTGTGTTTTTAGAGATCTTTGAAATGCGTTGCCCTCGCACATGGTGTAGATGCATTGTCAAAAGAAAACATTCCATGTTACGAACATGGGCCGCATAACCTGCACCGAAAGCCTATTCTGAACAGCAGTTCCTTGAACTCAGATTTGCCAACATTTTATTGTATCTTTCCATGTGGTATATCTCTGTACCTCAACACACAGAAGAGTGCTTTAAAAATCATGTCTTGTGTAAATTTTGGAAAAGGTAGTGAGTGTGGTTTTTGCCGGAGTGGATACTCGCTCGTAGAAATTCTTTTCAGTAAAATAGACTGGTTCACAATTTTGTAAGTGCACATTGAGGTATGTGACGGCGGGATGCCTTAAGTGTTACGGACACGGCAATAGCCACCACAGAGCTTCGTTGCTACTGAAATAACGACCAGACTGTTATTTTTACTTAACTATACGGGATTTGGAGCCCAGTGTTTATGAAATTGAACGTAGCTATATCGCTACCTTTATTTAGTAGCTGCTACTGTAAAACTTTCTTCAGCTATTCCCAATTAATTGGGGTCGCCGTAGCCAGCCAGGCTCATTTCGGTTTTGGCCGGGGATTTAAGGCCGGATGCTCTTCCTGACGCCACGTGATTTTCCAGGTGAAAATTCCACCCCGCTGTCACCGGGATTCGAACCCCGGCCGTCCTGGTGAAAGGCGAGAAGCTAAGCCACTGCGCCATCACGCTTCCCTAGAAGCCGCTACTGTAGTGTTTACAAATTAAAGGCGGTATTAGAAGGCGCTTTCCCTATTTTTTTACCCCTGGCACTACAGACCATGAAGGGCCTAGGCCTATCATGCGACCGCTTCCCAGCCATTTGGCCTGCAGATATTGTGGTGACGCGTGGTCAGTGTACCGTGTCCCCTCGGCCGTTAGTCTTGTTCTTCGTGACCAGGGCGCTGCCTCGCTATCAGACAGCTACTCAATTGTCCTCACGAAGCTGAGTGCACTCCGTTGCAGTCCTCACGTCAGTGTCTAAAATCTCTGATGGAGCCAAGAATCGAACCCGGGGCCTCCGGATGAGAGGCAGGCGCGTTACCCTGTTCTTATTGTGTTCATATATATCTTGAAAAAGATAACAAATTGATTGGCTTTGCCTCCTACAGGGATATGTATATAAAATCGGATGTCATACCGTGAGGTTCAGTTGCCATGGAAACGGACTTGCCATTATTTAATCAGTTTATCAGAGTAAAGATAGTTTTCTGCGAATATCTTTGAAACGGTTGGTTTTAGGGCCTTAAAATGTGGTTTTCGGTGTCCCGTAGGGACCTACCGAGTATTGTTCCTTGCATCGAGGGGCGTAAAATGAGCTTTGTCCGGTCTTTTTGCGACAACTTCGATATTTTGTCCCGGTTGAGTATTTTTGGTGACTTTTCAGTTATGTTGCCTGTTCCACGGGAACAATGATTTATTTCCGGATGAAAGGATGCCTATATGTTATCCCAGGGTATAAGCTGTCTCCATTTCAAATTTCATCCAAATCCGTCCAGCCGTTTTAGTGTCAAGAGGTAACAAACTAACACACACACACACAGACTTTCACAATTATAATATACTAGCAGGTACCCGCGGCTTCGCTCGCGATCAAGACAATGAGGACGATGCATTATTGCTGATAAAATAATAATAATAATATCATATGGCCTCGGGTGCCGGATGGAAGCTTTGTAATTTGACACCCAGAGGGTAGCTTGCGTCGAATTTTGTTGTTCCTTGAATCACTATGAAAGTCAAGGAGGTTAGATATCTAAGCTCCTTGAACGCTATAGCGGTTTCTAGTAGAGAAATGAGGAACTTTGTGTTGGCGGAAAATCCCGAGATTAATTTGGCCACTATGAACACGGCCTACTGAATTCAAATGGGTTCTTTGACATGCCAACATCGAATGACATGCGTGTCGTATTTTTGCCGCCTTTCAAAAATCACTTACCACGACCAGGAGCGAACCTGCAATCTTGGGGTTAGTACACCGACACGCTATCCACTCATTTACCTGGCAAGCATTGCTGATAATTGGTCTATTCCATTACAGCAATTGCGGTTACAGGTGGGTCCATTGTAATTCTGAAAATGTTGATACATACAGTACGGTATATTGATATGAGCAGCAAAGTGGGAATTTTATAGAGTTGTGAAAGTCTGCAGGGTATGATGTTACATTATATGAACACATTTTAGAATTACAATTTTGGTTTTGCCATCTTCTGCTGACCATTTTTTGTCCGGATACTCGAGAGCACGCCACTTACCGTTGCCCATGGGAAAAAATGGTTTTGTCTAAATGTACACCTGCTGCTGTTAAGTGTGTGTCATTGCACTTTGTTAATAGAAATTGCGAATATTGTTTGAAGAGGGAACTGCACTCTTGCACACTGGAATGGCAAATCTATCGGAATATGGAGAATTAAAAGTAGGCGTATATTTCCTTAAGTTATTCTGGGTGTAATTATGCCACACTTATTGATGATTTGAACGTCAACGTGTCACTATTAATAGCCCTATAGTAAAATATCTCTCACCTTGGACGCTGATGTACATTATGCAGTCTCTTCTAGTGTTACATCCCAGGGATTGAAATTCTCCAACAACCCTTTTGCCTCACATGCCTCTCTAATTAATTAAAATTCCAGATTTTTGTTGTTTGAGTCTTCAGTTTTTTTGACAGGTTTGATGCAGCCCTCCATGCCTCCCTTTCCTGGTCTACCCCTACAGTTCTTGTCCTCGACTCTCCCATCCATAACTAAGCTTGCTATTCCTGGGTGTGTTAATATGTGTCGTACCATCTTATCTCTTCTCTTCATTAGCAGTCGCCAGAAACATCTCTCCTCTCCCACTCGTCTTAATAGCTCTTCATTTGTTACCCTATCTACCCATCTGATCTTCATCATTCTCCTTTAACACCACATTTCAAATGCCTCAATTGTCCTCTTTTCTGCTGCACCATTAGTCCAAGTTTCACTTCGTTATAGTGTCACGCTCCAGACAAAAGCTTTAAAAAATGACTTCCAAATACCTAAATGTATATTCGATGTCGACAGATTCCTTTTCTGTAGAAATGCTTCCTTGCCTGAGCCAACCTGCTTTTTATATCCTCTTTGCTTCGTCCATCAATGGTTATCTTGCTTCCTAAGTAACAGAAGTCTCCTACTTCCCGTAGCGTTACACCAATCAACTTGAGGTCCATAGAGTTTTCTGATTTATTTCGGCTGCATTCCAAAAATTTTGTTTTACATTTATTGATTTTCATCATGAATTCTTTCCTCAAGACGGAGTCCTTACCATTCAAAAACTCGTTCAAATCCTCTGGCATATCGGCCAAGATGACAATGTCATCAGCAAATCTCAGACATGAAATTATTTCTCCTTGAATCTTCGCTCCCACTTTAAATTTCCTGATTATTATGTTTTTAGAGACCTTTGAAATGCGTTGCCCTCGCACATGGTGTAGATGCATTGTTAAAGGAAAACATTCCATGTTACGAACATGGGCCGCATAACCTGCCCTAAGCCTATTCTGGACAGCAGTTCCTTGAACTCAGATTTGCCAACATTTTATTGTATGTTTCCATGTGGTATATGTCTGTACCTAAACATACAGAAGAGTGCTTTAAAAATCATGTCTTGTGTAAATTTTGGAAAAGGTGGTGAGTGTGGTTTTTGCCGGAGTGGATACTCGCTCGTAGAAATTCTTTTCAGTAAAATAGACTGGTTCACAATTTTGTAAGTGCACATTGAGGTATGTGACGGTGGGATGCCTTAAGTGTTACGGAAACGGCAATAGCCGCCACAGAGCTTCGTTGCTACTGAAATAACGACCAGACTGATATTTCTACTTAACTATACGGGATTTGTAAGCCCAGTGTTTATCAAATTGAACGTAGCTATATCGCTACCTTTATTTAGTAGCCGCTACTGTAGTGATTAAAAATTAAAAGTGGTATTGGAAGGCGCTACACCTATTTTTTTTACCCCTGGCTTTACATACCATGAAGGGCCTAGGCCTATCATGCAACCGCTCCCAGCCATTTGGCCTGCAGATATTGTGGTGATGCGTGGTCAGTGCATCGTGTCCCCTCGGCCGTTAATCTTGTTTTTCGTGACCGGCGCGCTGCCTCTCTATCAGACAGCTACTCAATTGTCCTCAAGAAGCTGAGTGAACTCCGTTGCAGTCCTCACGTCAGTGTCTAAAATTTCTGACGGAGCCGGGAATCGAACCCGGGGCCTCCGGTTGGGAGGCAGGCATGCTAACCTGTTCTTATTGTGTTTATATATATATATTGAAAAAGATAATAAATGGATTGGCATTGCCCCCTACGGGGATATATAGAAAATCGGATGTCATACCTTCAGATTCAGTTGTCATGGAAACGGACTTGCCATTAGTTCATCAGTTTATCAGAGTGAATATAGTTTTCTGCGAATATCTTTGAAACTGTTGGTTTTAGGGCCTTAAAATGTGGTTTTCGGTGTCCCGTAGGGACCTACCGAGTATTATTTCTCGCATCGAGAGGCGTAAAATGAGCTTTGTCCGGTCTTTATGCGACAACTTCGATATTTTGTCCCAGTTGAGTATTTTTGGTGACTTTTCAGTTATGTTGCCCGTTCCACGGGAACAATGATTTATTTCCGGATGAAAGGCAGCCTATATGTTATCCCAGGGTATAAGCTGTCTCCATATCAAATTTCACCCAAATCCGTCCAGCCGTTTTAGTGTCAAGAGGTAACAAACTAACACACACACTCACACACACACACACACACACACGGACACACAGATTTTCACAATTATAATATATATAGGGATATAGGGATATAGGGATGTCTGATAATATAATCCACTGATGAAATCGTTTAGTCTAAATCATTATTTGCTAACACGCTCTATTTAACTCATTTGATCGGACGATGTTCATTGGCACGTTTGGCTCC
Organism: Meconema thalassinum; assembly: GCA_946902985.2. NCBI lineage: Eukaryota > Metazoa > Arthropoda > Insecta > Orthoptera > Tettigoniidae > Meconema > Meconema thalassinum. Next base: position 584,839,465 of record OX336390.1, on the reverse strand, counting down.
GTGGTAAAGCGTTGGCTTATCACTCTTATGGCTATGGTTCAAACCCCATCAGAGTTAGGATCTTTTGCTTGAATTTTTTTATATTTATTGTTTTGTAATGACTCAACGTTTTAAAATTAAGCGTTATATTGTGCGTATTACGATGGAAAATATATATTTAATTAAAACAAAATTCGCCAGAAGTTTTGCACGAGACATCTAGCAGCAAAAAAGTGAACTATTATGGCCAACTGGCGGCGAACTGCACGCCGGCCTACAGATTAACCTTCAGATTTTATTGAAAAGTTTATGCTTATGGCCGCTAGAATGCACTCGCCCTGTTAGGATTATCTTGTACGATACTTCTCCACTAGATGTCACGACTGATCTATGTGGGACTCCATTGATTAGCAAACCATTGGTATTCTATACGCATCGAATTTGAAGAATGACAAGATGATACTAAGATACATTTTTACTTTTTATTTTAAAGGGTTTGTAACAGCCTATTGTGCGTTATTTGAAAATGTTATTTGAAGTAAAGAACAAAACGATTTCACATAGTAACTCTAGCCGTTGGTGCTAGTTCAGGATATTAATTAATACTTGTATTGCATCCAAATTGCAGTCGAAAATATCCACATAGTTGGTATACACACGTCTCGGTAGGGTCATGGGAAGATTTGTTAATTTCATTAGGGTTGTGAAAGCCATGCACAGCCAGACGTGTAAACACATGCCTCAACTCAAAGTTGGATGTTGCCCACGTCAGGTCGATTATGTAATAATAATAATAATAATAATAATAATAATAATAATAATAATAATAATAAAAATAATGCTATTGGTGTTACGTCCCTTTTAACTACTGTTGCTTTTAGAGACGCCGGGGTGCCGTAATTTTTCCCCGAAGGGGATCTTTAACGTGCCAGTAAATCTACTGACACGGTTCCCTCGCATTTGTGCACCCTCAAATGCCAGCTGACTGCGCCAGGATACGAAGCTGCAACCAAGGGCCCAGCAAGCGAGAATGTTACCGCTGATCCACGCAGCCAGTCCGGTCGATTATGACTCCAGATCCATAACATTCTTGAGATACTTCTTATCTTTCTTTCTTCAATGATGGTAGCAGTTTTTATCTAGGTTGTGGCGTTTGGTAGAGGTAAATAGTTTCTAAGGTCTTCAACCAAGAAATGATTCTATTATACTCTTTGATAATAACAACGAGTTATAACTATACTCATACATTTAGGAGAAAGTAGGCTATATGTACTTTACTGAACATCTTGTTACTTCATGCGATTGCAGTTTGAATACCACACGTACAAAATAATTTTCATGTAATAGTACATAAATAAAAATCCAACCTGGTGATCATCTGGAATATTTAGACGGTTCTCAATATCTACGAATCCATCAGAACAATCTAACTGAAATTGTGTAGGCCTTAGATATTAAATATTTATAAAATATTAGGTATTAAAATGTTATTGAACGTATGCTTATATGTCTCTAATTTATTGTAAGTCAAATAATAAATACGCATCTGGCACTTTTCAAGTACATCAAGCATGGAATATCCAAATGATCACCTATCTAAAACATTTACTAAGACATATTATAAACATATAAATACACGAATACACACACAAGAAAATCCAGCATCTTAGCAGAACAAAGAGAGCGAACTTTACGTTGGAGATGTTGGCGACCCTGTCAACACACGGCTTCTTTAGCGCGAACGCTATCTACATGTTGAAACAATTGACTACCAGAACGCAGAACTATTGAAGGTTTAAAATCAGTCACTAATTAAATTATAATACAGGCCAACAGTATGGTACCGCAATATGTATTGTGTGTTTGAAATAAATAATTTCAGTGCAATTTTAAATAGCATGGCCAACTTGGAACTAGATAGTTGACTATCAGTGGCCTCTAGTAATGGGACGATGCAAATTTATTTCAGTATACGTGCCCTCCAAAGTTTTCACAACGCTAGTCATGCTGCATAAAAATATAAAATAATATCTGATTTAATTTCACTGTGAGATCTACTTTATTCGATTTTAGCAACGATCATTACCATCACGCTAGGATTCTACCAATTTATTTATTTCGTGGCAGAGTAATAGAATGAAATCAGGCATACATAAATTGAACTCTAAGACCTAAATGATAATTCAAGCCTTGGAATTATTCAGGAATGATCTCAATTCAAAATTAAAATGGTGGACTTCAAACATAACCTCAATACTGAATAAGCTACTGTACTTGAAGTTTCCAATAAGATGGACGATATATATTCGGAATCCATTAAATGAATCTACTAACAAGAAATTATGCGATATTATGAAACATACGCCACCTACATCAACTTACAAATTAAAGCTCTACAATAAACACTAAACAATAATTGTAGTTAGACTAAAAAGATTATGGCCTGAACTGGTCGATTAATTGGAACGACTACTCCAATTCGAATGATTCCAACGATTGGTTTGGAATTAGTCGTTTGCACACGAATTGTTTAATTCTTCTTCTTTCACGGATTTTTTGAGGCTGAGATAACTCTTCACCCAGTCACCAGGTTGGATGTAAAAAAGAGCGTTTGTCGACAGTTTTCCCGAGCGACTTAGATACTACAACTGGATGAGACCGGGTCAACAGATAAGGGAATAGAATAGGAAGTTATACATGTAATTTACAGACGTCTAAAAAGGAAACGATCGCACGTACAATTGGAATCGTCGGTCGGCGTGTGAATTAAGTAAGCGAAGTTCAAAGGAAAGGTGTAGCCGAGTTGTATTAAATCGCGATAAAAGCATAAACGGGGGCGTTCATAGAGAGGATATTGAAAGAACAGATGTTGGATAGTACCGATGGCTAGATCACAGTCACACCGAACGGTGGCGCGAAGTTTAAATTTAAACAGTTGTTTAATTCGAATGTTTCAAATGATAGGCTTGGAATCGGCCGTATACAAACGACTTGTTTATGGTACGGTGAGTAGTCGTTCAGTTTAGTCGACTGTTTTTTTAAGTAGTCGATAGCTTTCACAATCGAATATTTCGACTACTTTCAGTCGACTGATGCCCATCTCTACTGCACTGTTTAGTTAGATAGTATTTGTATATAGATTTAAACCTCAACTCGGTGATCAGGATTTGATGATGACCACTTAAAGGTCGAAACGCGTAATCCTAAAATTGTCCCATTATAAATTGTGATCGTAACCAATACATGTAATCCTTTCCAGGAGTGTTAAATAGTTATTTATTATTTATATACCATAATATACATTGTAACCCCGCTCAGTCATTGGGCAAATTTGTGTCGACCGTCTGAAGAGTTACAACTGGCACTTGAAAACTAGATCGCCGCGCTGTTGGGATTCGAACTCTGATCTGCACTCCGGACTGACGTACTTAACGTCCACGCCACAAAGGTTCACTCCTGATGACAGCTGACTTCGAAGTGTTAACATGAAGAATCCGCTCCATAGTAAACTGACATACCGTGTGAAATGTGAAATGTTTAGTCCTTCAAGGCCAGATGATAAAGTACAGCATTTTCTGTCGCAAGTTGAAACCCTCACAAACAAGGCTTAATATCTAGAAGGGTTTGATGTAGAGGACTGTATTTTAGTGAGTATTAAGGAGTTCAATGTTGTAAATTAACACTTGAATTGTTGTTAGTTTATTTCTAAGGCTTATAATAATAATAATAACTAGTTGAAACCCGTCAAAACATGACGGTCAATAGAAAAATATTTACTGAAGAATTTTCTTATATAGGCCTACTGTGCATTCTTTGTACGATTATTTTTTGACTCTATTGAAACTATGAGGGCGTCAAAAGATTGCACTCTCAACATTGCAAAATACTGCTGGCCATGACTGAAAAATTGTTGGGGCAAATTGAGGCCTATACGTTCCAGAGTTTCCCCTTGAGCTTTATTGATTGTGATAAAGTATGCCAAATGAATTGGAAAATATTGCCTCTTAAAAGAAAATGATAGTGTTTTATCGGATGGTGTTAAATCAAGTCGAAGGATTAGACATCTCTGCCTAATTTTAACTGCACCTATTATTTCCAAATCCAAGCAATATGGTTGCATTTAGGAGTCCTTGGGAACCGTTCAGATTTCTAAGCAGCATAACGGGCCAAGCGTTTGGAGTATGTGGCGGCCAGTCGTTTAGTTCCAAGGGATTCAAGAACTCTGATGAGTCTAATACAACTGGCCGCAAACCATCGCTTATATTTTTGGAATATAACGATGAAATGCGATGATGTGCAATTCCATACATTTTAAAACAATGTGGACCGTGTGCGTGTGGCACACTAACATTGGCACCAAATGAAACGAAGGAAGGAAGCTTGCAGTTTAACGTGACCGTTAATCTCGCGATCATAAGCCACGGGACCTCCGTTTAACGTGGAATCCGAACCACAGGACATGGCCTTTCACATCAAAAATCTCACATGCATTGACCGGGAATCGAACCCGATCCGCCTTGGTGAGAGGCATACAGCTTGACCGCTGCGCCATGAAACGAAGGCCATAGCATTGTACTGCCGATTAGTCCCTCTGGAATTGCTTGAGATATCATCTCCAGTGAAAAATAATTGTTAAAGCCTGTCAAATATTTTATATTTATTCAGATTAATTTTACCATTACAACAGCAAAGGTCAAAGTAACCAAGTGTAGATTTCTCGCAAGAGAAATACAGTGCAGAACAATGTTTACATTTGTTCGTCAAGGACCCTAAACTGTAACGGCATAGTATCTGGAATTGTTTCTGAAATGCCATATTTATATTGGATTTTAAAAGTGGCTTCGTATTTTTCTCCGATTTCCCACTTTTTTGCGGCTAATGTTCTATTTCGTCAAATGGGTTTATTTATAGCAGCATTTCTGCCCAAATTAACGTCATTTTATATAAAACTATAGTGGCCTGCATCAACGTAGCCGCCAAATATTAAATGGCAAATAATAACTTACTTCCATTGCCAAAATCAACTGCGTGGTTAGACCCATTGTTATGCACTCTAAACAAATAATCAATAAACAATAATATTCACATATACAATGAATACTTCCATTCTCAAGTTGGTTGCTGATGATAATGCGATGAGATTGATCGCCAATAATAAAATCCTTGCAATTTTTGCAATTTGCTTGCAAACGCAACTCAGGATGACGATCTTCATTTTGAAATAAACAGAATGAAATTGCTGTAAATAATGAATTTCCATCACCTGTTGAAGGTACAATACTTTGTATTTCCATGACAGTAAATTATGCAAGGGAGCATAGAATCACTTCGCCACTACTGGAATGAGCATAGACTCACTTCGCCATCCACAGTAATGGAGGGAGTTTTAGAATTATATGTTCAGTGCTTGTCAAAGATCGTATTAACACAGGGAAGCCCATTCTTAAGGCTACATTCTGAGCTATTGCCCCGGATTCCAGGTTCGATCCCCGCTCTGCCAAGAAATTTAATTCTGGTCTGAGGACTGGAACGGGGCGCACTCGTGAGGCAAAACTAAGAAGAGCAAAGTTTGATTCCCATCTCAACAATCTTTGATTTGGTTTTCCGTGGTTTCCCACTTCCACTCCAGGCAAATACCGGGATAGTTCCTAACTTAAAGCCTCGGTCGTTAACTCCCCATTCCCCACATTAATTACAAATGCACACATCAACACAGCCATCACATTAACACAGGTTATCAGAGAAAAGTTTACACTCGCACACCTGTTCGCCTATATGTTAACGCTGATGTATGTGTTTGAACTACTGGATATAAGTTCAATGCTCCCCATCTCTTGATGAATACAGTACTTTTGCATTTGTCAGTTGGCACAGGCTAGAGTAAAAGGTGGCTTTTCACCGATGTCTCAGTCTCACTCATGGCTGTGATTATATGGAAGCTACTGAGGTATGGGTGGTGCTTAGTAATGGCATTCGGGGCACAGTCAGTGCCTGTGAATGCTGTGAAAGGTTCAACTCATAGGGTTAGGACTACTGTTCTGACTCAGTGAGGAAAGCAATGGCAAACTACCTCACTCCTCTTCTTGCCTAGAACGCCTCAAAATAGCGCTGCCTTGGGTTTTGGTGGGTATCTACTCACATAACGTAACGGCGGTACTTTTTGAGGATCCAACCAGCCTTCGGGCTGACTACCTAACAGACAGACAGACTTTAAAATTAATATAATTGCATTGTTGCAGCTTGGCAAATATTTTATATTTCAGCAGATCAATTTTACCATCACAACAGTAAAGGCCAAAGTAACCGCGCGTAGATTTTACGCAAGAGAAATACAATGTAGAACAGTGTTTACATTTGATCGTCAAAGACCTTTCACTGTACTGCATAACATCTGGAATTGTTTCTGAAATGGCCTATTTATATTGGATTTTAAATGTGGCTTCGTATTATTCGATAACACTATAGTGACCTGCAATATCGGAGCCGCTAAATATTAAATGGCAAAAAATACTTCCATTGCCGAAATCAACTGCGTAGTTAGATTCAGTACTCTAAACAAATAATCATTAAACAACTGTCTTATACAATGAAGTTCAACATGACCGTCCAGAGACTCTCATACTCAAGTTGGTTGGTGAGGAGAATGCGATGAGACTGATCGCTTACAATAAATTCCTTATAATTGTTCCTGCCAGCGAAATGTTTGGCAATAGCTTGAAAACGCAGCGCAGAATGACGTTCTTCATTTTGATATAAACAGTACAAAACTGCTCTAAATAAGCTATTTCCATCACCTGTTATAGTTTATGGCAGTACATTTTGCAGGGGAACATAGAATAACTTCGCCAACTACTGGAATGAGCTTAGGCATATACTCAATACTCACTTCGGCAGTCACCCTAATGGAGGCTGTTTTAGAATTCTATGTCCCGTGCATGTCAAAAATCGTATTAACACATGGAAGCCCACCCATTCTTGGCTATCGCCTCGGAGACCCGGGTTACATTTCCTGCTCTGCCAAGAAATTTAATTCTGGTCTGAGGGCAAAAACGGGGCACATTCAGTCTCTAGAGGTATAACTAAGAAGAGGAGGTTTGATTCCCACCTCGACAATCTTAGATGTGGTTTTCCGTGGTTTCCCACTTCCACTCAAGGCAAATACCGGGATGGTTCCTAACTTAAGGCCTCGGCCGTCACCTTGCCATTTCCCACCTTAATTACAAATACACAAAGTAATGCAGCTATCACAATAATACGGGTTATCAGAGAAAATTTTACACTTACACACCAAAGTACATGGGGCTGAGTGACAACGATGTCGGAGCCCTTCAAACGAATTATGTTTGCCAAGTGTCTCTCATGGCGAAAGCAATTGTGGACACGCGCCAGGGCCTGGAAAACTACCTTTTCACTAATAATTTAAGAGTATATCGACGATGCATAATTTATAACTTTTAGTCTAGGATGCTACCAACTTGACCACCGAAGCATTGGGAAGAAATTGCAATATTAAAGTACATAAACAACATAGCCTACACACTCAACTGTCAGTTAATGTTCTTCAACGTTTCCCTTCTTAAAAATTCCCCTCTATAACTCTCCATCACTTGAAAACGCGCCATGTTTTGTGTTTTAAATATATCGATGCAATGGTGCTGCCATCTGTTGTTAGTTACTGAAACTATATGGGCGAGGTACTGCCATCTTTTGTCAGTTACTGCAATTGATGGCAGATATTAGCTCTTTTGACCACATGCTGTAATGCAATGGTAAAACGGAAATAAAACTTATTGAGAGGGAATGTAGGAATCTTTAACTGACATAAAACGTTACTAATAATCCTTGATAAAACAATATTTAACTATCACGCGAAAACTCGCCATCAAGGCCATGCCTTGTGTTTTAAATATATCTGCTCTCAGTTACTGAAACTATATTGGCGAGGTACTGCCATCTGTTGTCAGTTACTGGAACTGATTGCAGATATTCAAACGACGTATTGAGGACATGCTGTAATGCAATGGTAAAACGGAAATAAAACGTGTTGAGAAAATGTGTAGAAATATGTATCTTTAACTGACATAAAACCTTACTAATACTCCTTGATAAAACAATATTTCAGTGGCAAAAAAAAATAAATACTGGCGAGAGTTGGGATCGAACCTGCGATCCTTGGATCCACAGTCAATCGCCTTAACCAAATAGCTACTTTTTTTTTTTTTTTTTTTAGCTCTTTACAGAATTACAGAATTTTCAGATATAATAAATACCATACTAAAACATCACAAGAAATCCAGATAGTGTCCATATTTATCGTACAATTGTCCACCTTCACTAAGCTTCCAACGCTCTTTTTGCAGGTGATACCTGAGATCCAGGAAAGAGAAATGTTGATCATTGTCCATCACGAAGTGTACATATTGGCCCATTATCCACACAATGGCAGTCTGTTTAATTTGGGGGAAGGCGGTCACCGACAAACGAACCAACTTCCTGTCATCAAGGTCACCCGAGGGCACATTTAATAGTTGACATACTTTTCCCTTACACCACAGCCACGTGGAGGCAACTCGCGTGCATGATGTGAAGCGGTGTATCGCCGTATCAGTTTGACCACATATAGTACACCATGGGTAAGCTTCAAGATGGATGGTATATCGCCGTAGAGCGGTTGGGATGAGATCGTTGAGGAAGATAAAAACCTGGGAGTGTACAGCAGAAGAAATGGACATAGCCCCAAAATTTTTCCAAACAGTGGGCCAATGGACGTAGAGGGTGGTGGCCTCTATTCGCGGTTTGGAGTGTACCACTTGCCGCAACATGGTATAGATACTTTTCGTCGTTGGAACAATCCCTGATGGCATTTGGCGAACAGTTTCCAGAAGGTGCTGTTGATGGTCCCTAAATATCTTCGGCAAAGCTCTATCACAACCACGGGCTGTGTTTCGAATATCTTTGTATAGCGCTTTCGTAAAAGTGTCATGTTGGGAAAGAATGGTGATATCGTTCTTGCAGAGGAGTGCACGGCATTTCATGCCATGAGCTGTTAGCCCTAGCCCGCCTTGCCGGGATGGGAGATACAACTGTTCCCGTTGTACTCGGAACAAAAATCCTTGCCATATAAACCAACCTGTATATTTTGCCAATTGGCTCTCAAACATTTTGGGAAGTGGGAAAAGTTGTGCGACATACCATATTTTAGAGAGCGCAAACACGTTGAGGACCATGACCCGTTGCACTATATTGAGGTTTCTTTGACCAAATTGGATCAGGACTCCCCTAACTTTGGCAATGACCTTAGTCCAGTTAACTTGCACTGTGTCCAGAAGCGATTGCTTCCAGGTAATGCCAAGAATTTTCACCTCATTTACTATCCGGAACCAGGGCTGTGGGGTAATCACTGAGTTAGTATTGAGCGGAAGCAAAGCAGTTTTCTGGGGGTTCGATTGTGCTCCAGAGGCGATATGGTAGAGCTGAAGGACGCTATCGATGTGGGAGATGTCTTCTTCATTGCGGATTAATATTGATACGTCATCAGCATAGGCGCACATTCCAAAAACATGTGTGGACAGTTTGTAACCCTGTAGCTTCACCTGGGTAGTCCGAATGAACGGTTCAAGGCCAATGACAAAAAGTAGCATAGAAAGGGGACATCCTTGCCTAACTGATCGTTGTATTGGAATCAGAGGGGAAAGAAAACCGTTGACGAGCACTCTGGACGTAGCATTACAATTTATCATACGAATGTAGTCAATAAGGATTTCAGGAAATTCGAAGTGTTGCAAGACCATGTACAAGTATTCATGACTGATGCGGTCGAAAGCTTTATCAAGATCTAAGGTGAGAAAACTCATTGGCTCAGTGGGGAGCATTTCGGCTTTTAGGTGTAGGTCCCGTAGTATCGCTAAGTTTGTTAACAGAGTTCTTCCAGGAATACTGCAACATTGTTCATCACCAATGATATCAGGTAGAACAGTCTTCAATCGGCATGCAAGTACTTTGGTAAGGACTTTATAGTCACTGCAGAGCAGAGTAACTGGTCGGAAGTCACCAACTGCCATGGGAGAGGATGTTTTTGGTATGAGGACTATGGTACCCTCGTGATGTGATTGACAAAGAGCACGACGTTGGAGAATGGTACGCAGGACATGACAAAATTCTTTGCCAATGAGAGGCCAGAAGTGTTTATACATTTCATATGGCAGTCCATCAATGCCAGGTGAGCGGTTGTTTGGGAGTTGTTTAACCACAGAGTGAATCTCTTCATCCGTAATATCCGCGCTGAGCAGAGTTTTGTTGTCCGGAGATAGTTTGGTACTGCAAGATGACAGCAATAGGGTCACCTGCTGTGGATCAATGGGAGCCTTAGCGTAGAACCGTTGATAAAATAATGATAATTCACTACGTATAGCGTCAGGGGAGGTGACAACACTTCCAGTACTGGTGCGGAGGCGGTGGATATATTTCCGTTGCCGCTCACGTTGTCCTTTGGCGATATGGTATACACTTGCACTTTCGTCCGGGAGCACTGTACGATCTTTTAAAGCCACGTTGATATGAGCGAGCGTTCGTTGCTGTAGAGACAGGAGCTTGGTTTTAACTTCCCGGATCTGGTCATATATACGCTCCCCAGCATCAGATCTTTGCTGGAGCTGGCGAAGAACTCGATAGTAAAATTCAACTGTATCCCGTCTTTCCCGACCTCGTTGGTAAGATATGTTCTTAAAGACGCGGCGGATCCCTGGTTTAACTAAAATATCCCACCAGTCTGTGCAGTCGCGAAATTTGCATTTTTGTTGGACCCATCGAATCCAGTGTTGTCTGAAAATATCTTGGCATTCCTCCTCCAGTAACAGCGAGCAATTCAGCTTCCAATAACCTCTTCCTATGTGAAATATGGGATGGGGGTAAGAGATTGTACATACGACAGCATGATGGTTAGTGAAACTGGCAGGAATCACTTCATATCGTCTAGGCTGGATAAGTTCCTGTGAAAAGTAGATGCGGTCAAGTCGTGATGAGGAGTTGTGACTTATACAGGTGTAATGGGGCAGGGGCACCCTTAAACTATCCACAGCATCAATGAGGTGTAGGGAGGTAAGAAGGGTCCTGAGAGCCGGGTTGACACCTCTGTATGGACTAGTGGAATCCTCTGGGCGTTGAATACAATTGAAATCCCCTGCAAGAATAAGTTTTTCCTTAACGTCGTGCAGATGAGGCAGTATACTCTGTTGAAAGAACATTTTTCGTTCCACACGTTTATTGGACCCGGACGGGGCATATACATTTATCAGGGTGGTATTGTTTATGTGTCCAGATATTATGCGTCCTGATGGATGACATAGCACACCTTCGAGTGGGATATCATGTCTTATGAGGAATCCGGTCCCTCTATTCGCATTACCGGTATTGATGTATTGTTTGTAGAAGGCAGATATGGGTAAACGCGGTATAGCAACTTCTTGAATGAAAGCAATGTCAATGTCAGCATCTCGAAGGAATCTCTCCAACAGTTGAAATTTCAGAGGGCATTCTATTACATTGATATTCACAGTGGCCACAGTGAGAAATTGCGCCATTAAGAGAAGTATAAAAGCTGTGCTAGACATACTGGAAGGTGGACTCGAAAGAAGACACAGGTGAGAATTATCCTGGTGCACTATGTCAAATTAGGTTGAGATAGTTCCTTTTGACTGCCATTCATAGGCCGGCTGGCAGCGGTTGAGAGCGTTCGTGGGTCCCTAGATGACGTAGAAGGAAGATTTTGTTTCTTTTTCACAGCTGCGGGAACTTTTGTGGAGCCAGTGTGATTCTTCGGGGCTGGTACGGCAATCGAGGCATTTGTTTTAATCTTCTTAGAGACGTTCTCGGATCCCCGATCAACATTCGTAAGTGAGTCGGTAGGGACCAGCGAAGTCGGGGGCAGTGAAGACAAAATTTCTGTGGCAGCCTGTAGTAACGGCAGAGTTGGTTCTAAGGCTGCGATACAGGTTGCCGGGAGCACAGGGGCACTCTGTGTCTCGCAGCCCTGGTCAGGGCAAGTTACCAGTTCTGCGTCAGATGTATCCGAGGTCACTCCCGGTGTTGTCTCAGCTGACTGATCAATGAGCATGTTTTCATATGACGTTTGCTGCGTCACAATTTCCGAGTATTGTACACGTCGTTGTTGTGTAGGAGTTATACCGAGGGGAATCATTTTCTGTGGGCAGTTATTACGTAGATGTGTGGTAGCATTGCAAATTAAACAGGTCTGTTTCTGTCCATTATACGTTATATAGCCAGAATGGCCACCAAAAGCCTCAGTGGAGGGGATATCTTGCTTGATTTCCATAGTTACGGCACGTATTCCATTATACACCGGGAACTGATAAGCAGAAGACCATTGTTCTTTCCTGACGTCACTCACAGTGCCATATTTCGACAGGACGGATTTGAAAATTTCAGGGGGTACTTCGAGTGGGACATTAAATATACGCACTGTGGTAATATTGGAATCCGCCGTGGAGAGCTTAACATTGGTCATTTCGCCTGAAGCATACTGAAATTTAATAGGATCTGCAAAAGTATTTAACAATTTCTGATAAATAGATATACTGATTACCTTGATGTACATGGTTTTTTCTTGTGCATTTAACTGGATGGCTTCTACTTGGTCGACAGTCAACCGGAGAGTATCACTAATCCAGCGGTGAATTTCTCCTGGTGAGGGGCGAGAACTCTGCCTGTCCCATTGGCAGCGTACGGTGTTCTTCCTCGGGTATCCGGACATGATTTTCAGCGGGGTTTTCTGGGTTTCTGGTTTTGTTGTCCTATCTGGAACACTACTTAAAAAGTATTGTCCGAATGACACACGGAAGGTCAGTACACACGTGGAACTAAGGAAGCACCGGTATTAGGAACCGTAAACTCTTCCAATGCGGTCACACAGCGCGCACACACGTACCGCACTCGGCCACGATCAGTGACCAACTCTGCTACTCGCGCACTCACATTTAGATGCAGACGCAACCATTGACTATCTTCAAAAGCCGCTATCTGAAGGAAATAATCCAATTCATTATCAATAAAATCAATATACATTCGTATATGTTCATACTGTTATTATATTGTATTGTCAGAACTTGGTTAATGTATGTTTTCAATTACATGGAAGCTTATTAAATAACTTACATTTTAATGGACTTCTCACCGCCATTTTGTCATGAGCCCAGGCGGATTGTGCGCATGCGCGAGCGGCAGGAATTCTGCTATTTTCTATATTTATTTAAAAATATACCGTATTATATTTGTTTATTTTAGAGACACTCTGCAAATCTACAGGCCAAGAGCTTTCGTTAGAGTGCTCTACGAAGTAAATTGGTTCTGTCGTTCTCTCTATCTCGTGATAACAAAAATCACCTTACTGTTTTAAATATATAGATAATAATAATAATAATAATAATGAAAAAAATGAAAATCCACAGCCTGCATCCAGTCTCCGACCGGGTCAGGAATGGAATGAATGAAGCCCCCATCTAGCGGCGAGGATATGAAGTGTGCCGGCAGCCGATGCCTGTCGCACTCCTCTGGGGCAATGATTAAATGAATGACAGATGAAATGAAATGATAGTGGAGAGTGTTGCTGGAATGAAGTTGTGACAGGGAAAACCGGAGTACCCGGAGAAAAACCTGTCTGCCTCCGTTTTGTCCAGCACAGATCTCACATGGAGTGACCGGGATTTGAACCACGGACCCAGCGGTGAGAGGCCGGCGTGCTGCCGCCAAAGCCACGGAGGCTTCCAATAATAATAATAATAATAATAATAATATTAATAATAATAATAATAATAGGCTGATATAATAATTATTATTATTATCATTTATCAAGATCATTAAAGAACTATTATAGGCCTATTGAAAGAGGGCAAACCTCATATACATGATTTATGCTTCAATAATGTAACTTGCACATTGTTCATATTAAGTAAACATATTCTACAAAACTACGTTTGGTTATAAATTTTAAATAATTATAAGAAGAAGAATAAACACATTATTATCTCATCACTCACTCATTCTTCCATCCATTCATTCACTCACTGCGCTCGGATGGTTAAATCGCGAGAAAAGTATATTTAAATGTTTCAAATTCGCTTGGCAGCAATGATCGTTATGTACTTAACAGGTTTCTGAAAGTCACATAGATGAGCTTCTAGCACTACCCTTTATCACCGTGCATAATTTTAGGGTGATATCAGTAGTACGTTTGGAGATATAGAATGCTGGTGAAATACTTCTCACAGACGCCATGTTGGATTGGTGAGACGTATTCAAATTTGAAGGGCACGGTCGAGGTCGGGCTCGAGTTCCATTGAAATCGCCCCAGCCGTTTAGATTTTATTACGGGAGGACGCACACACACACACACACGGGAAAAAGGTGCTCTCATAAGCCTATTTTGTTTCTTAAATGAAAATAGGCTGATAATATTCTGAAATTTCAAACAGATTCATCTTGAAATTTTGAAAACAATTGAACATCGTTGATGTCTCTAAAGGCTACTAGGTTCTGAATAAAGATTCACTGTGCCAAGTTTCATTGCACTCGAGGATTACTTAACAGTCCTCTAACACCATAAAAAATACTGTAGTTTCGGAAATATTGAGAACCGGTGAAATGTAGGCTATCGTATGGACGTCTTGTTTGACTGTTTGGTGTATATGCTATAGAATTATATGCCCGCAGATGAATATTATAATCGTGGCTAATTGTACCAACCCACATTTGTGTCGCTTGCTTTAGGACACGAAAAATATAACCGTCATTTTAAAAAAGTTGCACAGCCGCCATTTTGATGTTTTCATATACTGTAACTTGAATTTATATCGACGCCAATATTGTTAAGCGTCGTAAGAAGATTTACCGTGCAGAGTGTCACTGCTCTCGGATAAATAGGTCACGAGAAACATCTATGTAAATATTTAAATATCGCATCGCCTCTGTAATAGATGTGTGTTCATCAGGTTATTGAAACTTTTTAATTTAATTGGTATTCTGCCCGAAGGCAGGTCCGAGCCTCCGAAGAGGCTAACCCCAGCCGGAGTTTACGTGCGGTAGGGTGGCCAGGGCCTTTCCGCTCCTCCTTATGTTGGCCAACAGCGCACAGTGCCTAGAACCGGCATACCATCCAAGTTCCGACTGCGCCCAATGTTGCTTAACTGCGGAGTTCTCATGGGATCCGGTGTTTCAACACGGCTAGGCCGTTGGCGAACTTACTGTATGTTAATAGCCGCTACCAACATACAGAATTTCAATTTGATTGCTCCAACAGATTCGAAGATATTGAGAACCATCGAAATAGTTTGGATGATCGCCATGTTGGATTGCTCTATAATATGTAGGCCATAGAGTTATGCATAGGTTTATAATTCAAACGTTCACTTCAATCGCATGATTAGGAAACAAAGAATAAAAAATGTATTTTTTAATTTTGCACAGCCGCCATCTTGTTGTTATGAAAAAAAAAAAAATACAATCAGATGCCCGGAGATTAAATCTTGTATAAACATTTATTGTAACAAGTTTCACTGCGTTTGGTTGATTAAATCTCCAGAGAAAGCCGTTCAAATACTTTAACGTCGCTTGGTCGCCATTTTGGTTTTGTACTAAACATATTTTAAGGCATCACATTGATGAAGTTATCATTGCATTCTCTACACGGTAAAAAATTCCAAGGTGATGTGCATAATGGTTACGGAGAGATAGAATGCCGGTGAAATGTTTCGCACAGCCACCGTGTTGGATTGGTGAGATGTATTAAAATTTGAAGGACACAGTTGGGGTTGGACAAAATAGAACTATGTTCTTACCGAGTTTTATTAAAATCGCTCTAGTCGTTTAGATTTCATTACGGACACACACACACAAACGCACACATACACACACACACACACACACACACACACACACACACAAAAGGTGACCTCATAATCCTATTTTCTTCATAAATGAAAATAAGCTAAAAATACAGCTGTGAAAGAGACTACAGCTACTGACTGGACATTCCAAAGGTCAGTGAGAGTGCCACCCTAATACAGAATTTCCAGATTAAAAGAACAAAGTCCTAATGTCTATAAGGCTCCGTTTTTATTATTAGAGATAATCGGATAATCAATAGCCTCCTTATATCTTCGCCTGGAATAGAAGTGGAAAACCACATAAAACCATTTCCAGGATGACTGATATGGGAATTGACCCATTTCTTCATCTCACTTTTACCTCACGAGGCTGATTGGACCCTGTACCACCGGGGCATCAGCCAAGAATGCTAGCTGCTACAACACGAGTGGTCTTACAACGTGAAAAACATCTTGGGACAACTTCTATAAAAACATGCAGAAAGGAACATAGCCTAAGGCATGAATAACCAGAAGATACGGTAGTAGTGAAAGGAGAAGAAGGGAGTGAGCATGCAAAGGGAGACAGTGATCTCAGACGACTTTGCGGGTTGACCCTAGTCCTCATTTGCATTGTTACTACCGCAGTTCCGGCAGCAGATATTACGAGCTCGCATTCTTGCTGAGACTTCGTACAACGTGAGAGATCGGTTATCACTCAATGCACTGTCATAGGGAAACGACTCTACCCCTTATTTATTCCCGTTTCTACAATGTCGGACGTGAATTGAGATGAGGGTATTTTAGACAGGATGCCCTTCCTGGCCCCAACCACAATACTGAAGTTAATAAGAGGTGAAAATTATGTTGATGGATGAAATTGGGAAGAGAGTTGAATGGAAGCAGTAGTGTCCTATTATAAGATACATTTTTGGTACTTGCTTGGAGTTGAAAATGGGAAAATACGGCAAACTATTTCAAGGATGACCTACGCAAACCCATTCGTCTATTGAGTCCGCAGCAGCTTGGCATCATAGCGTTGCGCCTTAGCACGTGAAGTTACAACGGTTGGTATAGTCAGAAAATGTTTGAATATAATAAATTAAGAAACTTTAATCACTTAAATTCTTCAATGTGAATGCTGTCTTCGAAGACTAAATCTTTCTGCACGAGGCTGTACCTCTTATGCAATCGGAATGAGCAGGGATCAATCCCTCAAACTGCTGTTTTAAGGCAATCATAGGCAAAACCACCACTAATACTACTACTGTACTACCGTATGTATATCTACCCCTTATTATTCCCGTTTTTCAAGAGAGTCGGGGATGAGAAGCGATGAAATTCTAATGTAGCGGACGGTTTTTACGGCCGGATGCCCTTCCTGATGCCAAAATCATCATCATCATAATAATAATACAACTACTACTACCACTAATGTACAACTACAGTTTACGCCACAATTTTACTCTGGTCAGCCCTGGTTGCGCAGTCGAATTTCTTTCCGCGCAACTGACAACTCACGTATTAATTGCATATGTCTGAGGCTCGCCGACTGTCCTCTGTACGACTGCGCAGCCGGAGCTGACCTGCCAAAAACGGTGGCGTAACTGTACTACAGTAACAGACTATTTACGTCCAGACTTTGTCAATTGATGCCTATCCAAACTTACATTTACGCACACATATAATTTAGACAGAAATTGAAGCTATCATTTTTGCATTGTCATGTTGCGAAATGCATAGGCAATACCTTTTTATAGCTCCTTGAAAAGTGAGGTTATAACTCCAATGTTGTTTGTATGAACGTGTGTATATGGAAAGAGCTCAATTTATTGACGAGTACTGAGGAAACATTTATGAGATGTATGCTCCTGTGTTGGTAGTTAATGATTGTATTCTGTAATCAATGTTGTTTATCATCTAGAAAATTAACTTAGCAACCTAGAACTTAGAATATTTTAGACCTCCGGGATGACATTCAGAACGCTAGCCACAGCAACAGGAGATATATATGCGGTGAATGTGATGTTGGACTTAGTGTTGTTCCTTGCTTCATGAATTACCACGAACTCCAGCTCTTCTACGTCATAAGTAGAAACTCTCAAAACGTACATTACTAATTGCTGAATGTATTTCACTGTACTGTATTTCTTTAAATCATTTCTCAGATATATGTACTCTAAAATGTTAATTTATGTTCGACGATGTCGATATGTAAATATTATATGTCAGAAAACTGCATCATAATGGGTGTCATTAAAGTACTTCTTTTCATTATAACACTGTTTTCCCAACCAATCAGAGCTCAATATTGTCATTCGTTGACCAATTAGGTAAGGATAGCGCCTGGCATTCAATGACAATCCAACATGTCGGACAGGAATTACATGATTTGAAAGCTGACAATGTAGCCTGTATTGGATCAACCATTGTAGTTACAATGCATAAACAAACTGGACAATATTGCAAAAGAAATAACACTGTACCTTAATATCCGCTGCTCCAATTTCTGCACATTCGTAAGATTTCACCGACAATTTTAGTGAATGCAGTTGTGGACATAAGCACACCATAACGTCATGGAAGAAGCAGGCGTATGACATTACTTCTACGGAAATTATAATCCAGCTCCCTGTTCAGTAAATGGATTTCTTATGCGAAACTTTTCCGACAGATACCGTTACTGTTATTTATGGGACTAAATTGATTTTCCTTCTGTTGACATTCTATACGCATCGAATTTGAAGAATAACTTGTTGATAATACGATAAATTTTAATTTTAAAGCGTTTGTAACAGCCTATTTTTTTTTTTTGTTATTTGACCAAAATAACAAAACGATCATACATAGCACCTGTGCGCTATCTATTGGTGCAACTTCAGGATAAACAATGTTTCAAAGCTTTGGGATCCGTTAGTGGGTAGAGATCAAATGCTGAGCCCACACAATTCCCAAGAAGAAGAATTCATCCGATAGAATATCGACAGATATTTATGAATATTTTTGTTAGAACATATAATAAAGATATAATTATCGTCGAACATAAACAGTCTTAAGCAACTCGCCTATAATGGTAATTAAGACACTCGTATGGAAGTTATAAAACTCGCTTCGCTCGTTTTATAAACATACTCGTGTCTTAATATTATAGGCTCGTTGCATAATGTAAATGTAAAATGTGATTTTTCCTTAGAAACGTTGCCAGGGAGCTCGCTTGAACTGAAAAATATGGCATTGAATGGGTTAATAATGTAGACCGTTCGAAGAGCGTGTACTTCTGCTAGTATGTGGTATACATTTAAAAGTCGTTGAGAATTTCGTGATTTTATTCAAGAAAAATCTTAACTATTTGTCATATTCTAGTTTAAATAGAACATCTTCACTACTTGAAGTTCGGAGCAGGTACATTTTGAGTGCTTGCACATGTTTAGATTTGCCATGAGTAGTTGAAGCACTGATCACACGACTCAGTTACTTCTAACAAAATGTGCATGGTGGGCACAAGGGAGCTTGGTCACTGCCACCTAATACTTCATGCACTCAAATGAAATTAATGTGCCCTGGGCTCCGCTTTCATGTCCAATTTGCATCTTTATAAACCTCCCGGGGTTATCACCTGCTCCTGTATATACATGTCCGAGTAATTTACTGTTTACCGGCGTCACATCGCAACACAAGAGGTAATCTACCTGCTTTCTTTTTTTTTACTAAATTGCTGACAGTGCTCTGCGATCACAGCAATTACATTCACTCCAATTCCAGATAACGCCCACCATCAAATTGAACTTCGAATGGGAGCTTTAATGTATTATTATTATTATTATTACAAATGAGTTGATGATTATAAAAATCACTACCGCCTTCTGGAGGCTCGGCGTACGTATTGAGACTCCATATTCACTGGTCCTGGGTTCGTTGTTGTTGCTTTTTGATGTGTAACATCTTTCCACTCGGTAGCTGGATATTTTTTGTGGGAGTGATTCTGGAAAAGGGACGGAAATGTGACGGTAATGGGACGGAAACAAAGAGCGCGCAAGGGGGTGGAAATTGGTACCACGACGTACTGTCGGCCATGTGGCTATGTGAAATGTATATCGCATACGGTTTACTTCAAGGTTTGGAGGCCCCATTAAAGATATTCCTACAATAAATCATCTTCAAGTTGTCGTTCTTTGGTGTGAAAATATTCATTATATCATATTTGCTGAAAACAATTATTTTTTATTAAAGCTTCATCCTTTTGCTGTATTCTTATTTATTGTAAGCATTCGAGGTACTGTCGGCCAACATACAGCCCTATGTGGAATGTATATCGCATACGGTTTACTTCAAGGTTTGGAGGCCCCATTAACGATATTCCTACAATAAATCATCTTCAAGTTGTCGTTCTTTGGTGTGAAAATATTCAGAGCCTTACAGTAGTCGCATATGATGTGTAACATGTGACATCTTATCCTACTATGTGTCTGCCGGGAGCGCAAATCCCTTGTTAACAGTGAACTCTGTTGGTCATTGAAATAACTACTTGTAAAACTACAGTGCCAAATCCTAATCGGTTCGCGCATGTCGGCCATGTGACTATGTGGAATGTATACCGCATACGGTTTACTTTAAGGTTTGGAATTCCCATTAAAGATATTCCTACAATAAATCATCATCATGCTATCGTTCTTTGGTGTGAAAATATTCATTATATTTGCTGAAAACAATTATGATTTATTAAATCTTCACACTTTTGCTGCATTCTTATTTAATGTAAGCATTCGAGGCAATGTCGGGCAGCATACAGCCCTATGTGTAATGTAGGCTATATCGCATATGGTTTACTTCAAGGTTTTGAGGCCAAAATATAGATATTCCTACAGTAAATCATTGGCACTGGAGTTTTACAAGAAGTTATTTCAATGACCAACAGAGTTCACTGTTAACGAGGGATTTGCACTCCCGGCGGACGCATAGTAGGATAACATGCCACATGTTACACACCATAAGCGACTACTGTAAGGCTCGTATTTTTAGCCTACTTTCGATTTTTGCAAAGGGCCAAAATTGTGTGTCTGTCTGCGTGTGTGTGGGTGAGTGTGTAAGTGTGTGTACTCTGAATGTCTGCCCCCCCCCCCCCCCTCCTATGAATTCGAACACGGTGAAACCGAATTGAACGAAATTTGGTACAGAGGTAGAACTAGCAAAGGGCACCTCAGTGTTATGTTTTATAACGCCGGCATCTTGACGGAAACGTAATGGCGGCCACCCAAATGTTCAAAGCTTAAATCAAATTACGAATAACCTAAACATCCGATCTCTACCAAATTTTGCAACATTATACCTTTATGTATGAAAAATATTTTGACCAAACTACAAGGTAATCATCCCAATACTTTGCGGATGACGGCCATGCATGTGTAATCGATTCCCACTATCTATTCAAACACGGTGAAACCGAATTGAACAACATTTGGTACAGAGGTGGCACAAGCAAAGGGCACCTCAGCGTCATGTTCTATATTGCCGCCATCTTGACGGAAACGTAATGGCGGCCACCCAAATGTTAAAAGCTTAAATCGAATTACGACCAACTTAATAATCTGAGCTCTACCAAATTTTGCAAAAACATACCCTTATTTCGGAGGCATATTTTGACCAAACTACAATATCATCAGCCCAATACTTTGTAGATGGCGGCCATGCATGTGTAATCGATTCCCACTATTTATTCAAACACGGTGAAACCGAATTGAACAACATTTGGTACAGAGGTAGCACTAGCAAAGAGCCCCTCAGTGTCATGTTTTATATCGCCGCCATCTTGACGGAAACGTAATGGCGGCCACCCAAATGTTCAAAGCTTCAAATTACGACCAAACTAATCATCCGATCTCTACCAAATTTTTCAACAACATATATTCATATGGCGAGCGTCGTTTGACTCAACTACAAAGTCATCAGCCCAATAGTTTGCAGATGACGGCTATGCATGTGTGCAAATCGATTTCCCCTATCAATTCAAACACGGTGAAACCTAATTGAACGAAATTTTGTACAAATGTAGTGCTAGCAAAGGACACTCCAGTGTCAGGTTTTATATTGCCACCATCTTAACGAAAACGTAATGGCGGCCACCCAAATGTTAAAAACTTGAATCAAATTACGATTAACCTAATCATCTGATCTCTACCAAATTTTGCAACGTTATACCTTTATGTATAACAAAGTATTTTGACCAAACTACAAGGTCATCATCCTAATAATTTGTGGATGGCGGCCATGTATGTGTGCAAATCGATTACCCCTATCTTTTCAAACACGGGGAAACCGAATTGAACGAAATCTGGTACAGAAGTAGCAACGAACAACGAAATTCGAAATGCAAGCTACCCTCTGGGTGGCAAATTTCAAATTTTGCACCCAGCACCCAAGGCCATACGATATTATTATTATTATTATTATTATTATTATTATTACTAGCAAAGGGCACATCAGTGGCATGTTTTATATCGCCGCCATCTTGACGGAAACGTAATGGTGGGCACCTAAATGTAAAAAAGCTTAAATAAAATTACGACCACTCTAAGCATCTGATCTCTACCAAATTTTGCAACAACATACCTTTATATGAGAAGCGTTCTTCGACCGAGCTACAAGGTCATCAGTCCAATAGTTTGCATATGGCGGCCATATATGTGTGCAAATCGATTCCCCCTATCAATTCAAACATGGTTAAACCGAATTGAACGAAATTAGGTACAGAGGTAGCAATAGCAAAGGGCACCTCAGTGTCATGTTTTATATCGCCTCCATCTTGACGGATTCATAAATATTGTATACTAGTTGAGCCTAAGTGAACAGGATCTGGAGATGAACGCTTGATGTTCGAAGCATGCCATCTCCTTAAGCAGGTTCCCCATTTTGGACATAAAAGCGAGTTAGTTTGTAATAATAACTCGTTTTCTTCAGGTTAGGGTTTGTAAATACTTGTTTCCCGCTAATGTAATTGGGCACAATTTGTGTTGACCGACTGAAAAGCTTTTTAGTAACATGTGTTATTGTAATGACTGTATTAGTGTGTGTATTTGTAATTCAGATGAAGATTGGAAAGGAGGCGGCCGTGGCCCTAAGTTAGGAACTATCCCGGCATCCGCCTGGAGTAAAAGTGGGAAACCACGGAAAACCACCTCAAGAATGGCTGAGGAGGGAAGCGAACCTGACTCTTCTCAAGTTTGCTTCACGAGGCTGAGTGTACCTCTTTCTAGTCGTCAGACCGGAATTAAATTTCTTGTCAGAGCCAGAACAGCCAAGAGTGCTAGCCACTACGGTACGAGGCAGACATAAAGAACGCGGATCTACAGTTCCGTGCCAAGGCCTCACCATCATCCGGATTCTGCTCTGGTGACGGAGAACGAAGTGGCCCAAAACAGAACAGAAGATTGGTATCCGATAATAGTCCTGTCAAGCTGCTTGTCACACACAGATTCTGAACATGTCTCAAGTGTCATCTAGGTGTGTCCTGAATTCATGGTCCAGGAATTTCTCTCTACATTCACAAGTGTGTATTTACTCAACCGTTACTTCTGCTTCCTCGTGTTTCAATGTAACCGCAAAGAAACATGATCTACGGACAAACAAATATAAAGCTCAAATCAATAGGCTAACCAACAAGGAAAATAAAGCATTTGTTATCTTCATAGGAGATAATACAGTGACAATACTTACGCAAACATTTTATGTAAGACTTCTTCTTGAGAAGATAAATTTCCATTAACAAGATTCGTTGTTTTGTTCTCTACAGAACGGAACCTCGAAGGGGCAGCGGGGCGGAAGGGCACTGTGGCTAGCCACAGCAGCGTAGCGCCCAACTAGTAGAATACATTTACACATTTAACGTATGTAATACTCATCATTACTTACACATGAATTTCAGAGTAATTGGTGGAAATGCTGTCCATTTTCTAGACATCCGTTGCACCAACGTAGGAAGTTTTGGTGCACTCGCTGAAATTCATTCACACTGATAGCTTGTATCAGTGCAATATTTCGTTCTCGAGAGCCTCCAGGTATACAGAAACAATCTGCGTACCCTAAAGGCTCTCGAGAACGAAATAACTGCACCGATGCGAAATATCAGTGTGGATGATTTACAACAAGTGTACCAAAAGTTCCTACGTTGGTGCAAAGTGTGTTTAGAAAATGAAGGACAGCATTTCCAGCAACTACTCTGAAATTCATGTAAGTAATGATGATTGTTGTTGTTTGAGTTTTCAGTCTTTTGACTGGTTTGATGCAGCTTTCCATGTCTCCCTGTCCTGAGCTAATCGTTTCATCTCTACATGCTACCACACCTTACATCCGAGGCAATCTTATTAACATATTCTAACCTTGGTCAACCCCTACAGTTCTTGTCCTTTGATCCTTTATTCCATAACTAAGCTTGCTATTCCTGGGTGTCTTAATATGTGTCCTACCAACCTATTTCTTCTCTTCATTAGCAGTCGCCAGAAACATCTCTCCTCTCCCACTCGTCTTAATACCTCTTCGTTTGTAGCCCTATCTACCCATCTGATCTCCATCATTCTCCTGAACACCACATTTCAAACGCTGCAATTCTCTTTTCTGCTACACCAATAGTCCAAGTTTCACTTCCACAGAGTGTTACGCTGCAGATAAAGGCTTTCAAAAATGACTTCATAATACCTAATCTGTATTCGATGTCAACAGTTTTTTTTTTTTTTTTAGAAATGCTTTCCTTGTCTGAGCCAACCTACGTTTTATGATTGTTATGATGATTATTAAATATGTTCAAAGGTAAGAATGTGTTGAACTAGTTGGGCGCTACGCTGGCCTGTTTGACAGGTGGCTACACACAGTGGTCCGGCCATCACACGGCGCCTGCGAGTTTCCGTTCTATCGAGAGGGCCCTCACTGTAATACTATGGGTACGTCAGCTGGTTGTCCTTGTAAAGTGATTTCCTATGCTCTATGTGTCCGTCAAGGCCGGGTAATAAAAGCTAGTAAGTCATGTGACAAAAGCCACCAAGAAATCTTTCAGCTAAGCAACGGAAGGGAGAAGAATGCCACTGTACACTGACCTGGGCCTGGCCGAAGCGAACTGTGCTGGCGCCAAAACCAGTGTGGGTGGATAGTAGCCGTAAGCTTGACGAACGTCATTTTATATATTATCATGGATCATTGATACGGTGGGCTGTACCGAGACCAACTGTCCTGGCGCCTGCCTCTCCCATAGGGTGATGTAATACCGTATATTTACCCGAGTTTCTCCTTTCTCAAATGGGTATTGATATGTTGGGGCACTCGCGTATGTACTGTGTGACGGAATACGAGCACTGTTGATTGGTGCAGTATTTAACCCTCCGGTGGTCGCGCTCGAAAATGTAGCCGCGTGGATTACAATCGTAGGCCAATTGTAAGTGGGTATTTTATTAGCTATTGTTAGTTATGATATTTAGATGTTATAAGAAGGATGGAGAGTGATAAATACATGATATACCAAATATTTTGACATAGCATTTAATTTGAACATTTGAAAGAAATTTCGTATGATATCCCGTATTTAGTAAAAACATGAAATATTTACGAACAAATGAGCGGTTTTCTACATTCAAGTAGTCTATTTCTTCTTGCATCGTTATGCCCGACTCAGGACCACGGTTGAACCTGTTTAGCTGATGTGTTGGCCTTCTTTTCCTTCCAAAATCTCTTCATCCTCTCGCTGAGCACCTTTCTTCGGTCTTCTGTCCAAGTTATGGTGGCCCTGGTGTTGGGTTTGTCTTCAAATTGGTGATTGTCGATTAGGGTTCTGAATTTGCATCTGTCCTGTATAATATTGTCTGAAATGTTGATTTCCTGGAGATCTGTTTCAATTTCACGTAGCCAGCTGTTCTTGGTTTTTAGTGAGAGGGCCAAGTTGAGAATTCTTTTAGTCAATCTGCCATTGTTCATTCTGATAATGTGCCCGTAAAATTTCAATCGTCTTTTCCGAAAAGTATGAGACATTTTTTCACATTGGCGATATATTTCCTGGGATGACTTTTTCCTCCAGATTCCCTCTATAAAAACTGGGCCAAAAATTTTTCGAAAAATTTTCCTTTCTCGTTTTTCAATCTCTTTGGTTAAAGATTTACCACCAATGATTAAGGTTTCTGATGCATATAACGCCTCCGGTTTGATTACTGTATTATAATGTCTAAGTTTTGCTTTCCGAGATATTGATTTTTTGTTATACCTATTCCAAGTGATTCTGTAAGCTTTCTGTAATTTGGAAATTCTCTCTTGATTTGCTTCACGGTTTAAACCAGAGGGCTGAATAATTTCTCCCAGATATTTGAATTCGTTCACTTGAAAGATTTTGCCGAATTTAGTTCTCATAGGTAGTCCGTCTAAGTATCGTGAGGCTCCTTCCATGTACTGAGTTTTCTCATAAGAAATTTGAAGTCCCGTTTTGATGGCAATTTCATGTAATTTTTCAACGGAATGAATTGCTTCTTGCCTGTTATTAGAAAGGATTGCTATGTCATCAGCAAAGGCCAAACAATGTACATGAATTCTATCTTTGAGTAGTCTGCTAAGGGTTATTCCCTTAGTTTCCTTTTCCCAGGTCCTATTTAGTAGTCTATTTATAATATAATCTATAATATATTTATAATATATTAAGTTACCCAAACGACGGCCCCATGGTGTTGGGGTAGCACGCCCCCCTTTCACCCGGAGGCCCCGGGTTCGATTCCCGGCTCCATCAGGCATTTAAGAACTGACGTGAGGGCTGGAGCGGGGTGCACTCAACCTCGTGATGACAATTGAGTAGCTGTCTGACAGTCAGGCAGCGCCCCGGTCACGAAAACCAAGATTAACAGTCGAGGGGACCCGACGCGCTGATCACGCGTCACCCCAATATCTGCAGGCCTAATGGCTGGGCAGCGGTCGCTTGGTAGGCTTAGGCCCTTCACGGCCCGTAGTGCCAGGGGTTACTATCATTATTATAAGTTTCCCATTTCTATACAATACTATACCAATACAACCAAACCAACGCAGTTCAAGCTTAGTTACAGTATGTAAATAGTCGCGTGGACTACAGTTGTAATCCAAGTTAACTCTTTGTTGTGTCATTGACACGCTAGTGGTCATTGATGTAATATTTCACGGTGATTGTAGCATGGAGACCTCCTAGGGAAGGTACTGAACATTATGTTCGCAGATATAAACCAAATGAACCTGGATTACAATAGTAATCCACGCGACCAACAGAGGATTAAGAGTAAAACGCCGTTATGTCTGTGTCAATAGATTTATTGAGACGTTGAAAATCTCTTTTCGGAGGCAACATAGTGGCACCTTAGCCTCTATATTATCACAGCTGTTAACGGAGACATTGAACTCGTATCGTTACTGTCCACCCCCTTATAACTCGTTATTATCTTGCAAATTTTAAATTGTTTGCTGTGATGATTTGCGAGATATTGAATGCTTGCCAGATGCCCTACCTGATGGCAGGAGTTAGTGAATGATGAAATGAATGACGATGGATGAAACTGGCCAATGAAATAGAAGGAAGCGGCCAGAGCCACTTAGGAGATACCGTCCGACTTTCACCTGGAGTTGAAAATGGGAAACCGTGATAATTCGTTCCAAGCACGGCTGGCGACGGAGTCCGAACCCATGGTTGCTCCATGTCCTGAGCCTAACCGGAAGTTGGTAATAAAACTATTGAGGACAGCCATATATGGGAAAGCCAATGGCTCTGCACCCAAGTGATCGTAGCTAGACCACCCCGTGAACTTTAGCTAGATTCTTAAATTGCGCCGATCACTCCATGATGTGTGGGAACCTTTGTTGGTTGGGTGGTTCCTTAGTTTAGGGGCTGCGACAACGCAATCATGTAGCCCCGTGTACTTTGGGTGTGTGTAGAATTTGTCTCATAACCGGTGTTAATTGTGATGGCTGTATTAGTGAGTGCTATCTGTGATTCAGGTAGAAGGACTGCAGACGTTTATTTTGTTCAAGTATTTCCTACTTTTGCTACCAAATGCCACCATCCAGGACACCTAGCTGCGGACGTGGCAACTAAATTCCATCTCAGTCAGCACCTTGCCCCGAACGTTGGAACTAATATAGCGTTATCAAACTAACCTATAAATTTTAGCTTCCACAAGTGTAGTTAGTGGAAGGTTCTTTTTCATGCCATAAATCTATGACATGGGACCGCCGGCTTTACTTCCCCTCCGAAGAAAGGCAATCTGAGGGATTTTAACGCTCTTAAAAAATCAGACGACTTCGGCCGGGTTTGAACCCGCGATCTTGGGCTTAGTAGCTCAGCGCGCTACCAACGACGCCACCGAAGCCTCCAAGTGTGGGAACTTTGATCATGGAAGAATTGGAATATAGGAACGTGTATCTGGAAGAATAACTCTCACAGTCCTAATAGAAATTCGCTCCACGTTTGCCCGCTGAAGCTGCTGGGCAGCCTAGTTCCTGGCAGTGACAGCAATAAATCGCTTCATACTCTCTGCAGTTAATTGAGGCAAAGTCAGGACCGCTCCTTAACGAGTCATCGTGTCGCACTTTGATGGCCTGCTCACTGGCAGCTATACAAGTTGCGTCTTTAAATCTTTACCGGAATTAATTAACCGCCAAGTTGCCCGGTGCATTGAAATGCAGCGCTAACAAGTCATAGAGTTCTATACAGACATCGTCGTTTGTCGCTGGGGTTCTATGCTATCTATGATGAAATATCTGTTGTTAATGGTAATTTTAAAAGTGAATAATTCCCAGTCTAAGCTACACGATTAGTCGGCCCCGTGGCTTAGAAATAACACAATTGTCCGTTTCCTAGGAAGCACCGGGTACGATTCCCGCTTCCATCAGAAATTTGACGTGTGGGTTTGAACGGGGCGCTAAGCCTCGTGAGGATAATTGAGAATCTGAGAATTATCTGAAAAGTTATCTCCATAAGCTTTATTATATTAGAATCACTAGCTGAAGTCCGGCTCCGTGGCAAAATGGTTAGCGTGGTAGGTTTTGGTCCGAAGTGTCCCGGGTTCTATTCCCGGCCGAGCCATCAGCGATTTTAATCTCCTGGGGTTAATTCTCGTAGCTTGGGTGTATATGACGTCTTCATCATCACTTCATCCTCATTACACCTTCCACTAATTGCACCTATGTGAAGCTAAATTGGATAGCTTAAGAATGTAAACAATGCTCTGAAGTTTCTACGTTCGTTGACAAGAGCCGACTGCGGTGGCGTCTAGTAGCTAATTTCTGAACTTGGCCTAGTAGTCGTTGACGGTGGCGCTTGGCGGCAAAAGTGGGAACTATTTGAAAAATTCTAAGTTTCAGTACTTAAATTAAAAACCAGATAACACACACTAACACAGCCATCACAATTAACACCGGTTATCAGACAGATTCTACACACACCCAAATTACACGGGGTTACATGACCGCGTTGTCGTAGCCCCTAAACTTAAGAACCAACCAACATCCTCATTACGATGCGCAGGACGCCCACGAGCGTCAGCTAGAAAGACCTGCACTTGGCCTCTCCGAAGGCCACACGATCATTAATTGCTAGCTGATAAGACGGTTAATCCACGTCTTTAGGCTCCTCACGGAATTGTTAGGGTGCAGGATGGCACTATACGCCCCAGAAATTGAAAGCAATGCTAAAGTAATGCAGCTGAGGATGTCATTACTCGAGCCATGCATCATCCCCCATTATCCGTAAGCAACAAGCTGACTGGATGACAGTCGTCCAGCCATACGCGCGGCCTTCGGGGCCCATCAAAGGGTTAGTTTCCATTAGTGTACTTGAGTGTGTGTAGTTTTTGTCTGATAACCTGTGTCACTGTGGTGTCTGTACTACCGTGTTTGTAATTGAGGTAGGATTTGGGTAGGAAGTGGCCGTGGCCATAAGTTAGGTATCATCGAGCTATTTCCCTGGAGTGAAGTGGGAAAACAACTTCCAGGATGGCTGAGGTAGGAATCGAACCCACCTCTGCTCAGTTTTGCCTCACGCATCAGAATTTAATTTCTTGGCAGAACCGGGAATTGAACCTCGGTCTCCGAGATGACAATCAGGAATGCTAGCCACTACGCAACAAGGCGAATAGACTACAATTCAATTCCATAGCAAAACCGACAATCGAACCCGGACCTCCGTGGTGACAGCGAATAATGGTAGACAGAGTTATAATCTATTAGAGACCAATATTCTTGGGAGGTCAATCCCTCCCTATATTATTCTGCTAAGGTCCCATTCCAGTTTTGTACCGAAAATAAGGTCCCATTAA
This sequence comes from Meconema thalassinum, assembly GCA_946902985.2. Taxonomy (NCBI): domain Eukaryota; kingdom Metazoa; phylum Arthropoda; class Insecta; order Orthoptera; family Tettigoniidae; genus Meconema; species Meconema thalassinum. The sequence continues at coordinate 584,809,314 of OX336390.1, read as the reverse complement.
CACCAACCTACACATATGGGGTACCTACAGGTTCAGCATAACCCAATGCGTAAGCGAAACGCACTTACTTACTCTCTAAATGCCTCACAATTAAATAAATACCTTAAAACATGTATATTTACAATGAAATAATGAAAGAATGCAACACGGTAACCATGGTAACAGAATCTCACAGGTCCATCTATTTCTGTGAGACGCAATGCAATTCCAATTATTACATTACTGTGAAAGTTTCCAGACGGTTATAAGATTATCACTGAACCAAATTAAGCTGTAAAATTCATCAATACATACAGTATAATGCACTTAAGGAGGTCAAGGGGCACTCTAGAATTTTTTCACGTGTGAGTGTGGTACGAAAGGTCTTTTTCACCCGACTATAAAGGGTATCCGAAAACCACATTTAAAGGCCCTTAAATTAACAGGGTCTGCGATATTCCCAGAAAACTAACTTCGCTCAGATATACCTATGAAGGAATGACAAACCCCTAACCACTGCACCAGTAGCTGAATTGATAAAGTCTGATTATTCATACCAAGGATAAATCAGTCATAGCATTCATGATTGAGATTTTGCTAAGTGTACTCTTTACAACTAGAATATTCGCGGGCGAAGCCGCGACGGGTAATCCTAGTATTAATAAATACTACTAAAAATAGAAATGTGTCCTTGTGTTCCTTAGGTCAGTGATAAGTTCATTTCTTCCTTCCTTCCTTCCTTCCTTCCTTCCTTCCTCCCTCCTTTCCTCCCTTCCTTCCTTCCTTCATTCTCTCCGTCCTCCCTTCCTCCCTCCCTTCCTTCCATTATTCCTCCCTTCCTTCCTTCCTTCCCTCCTTCCTCCCTTCCTCCCTCCCTTCCTTCCATCATTCCTCCCCTCCTTCCTCCCTTCCTCCCTCCCTCCCGCCCTTCCTTCCCTCCTTCCTCCCTTCCACCCTTCCTCCCTCCCTTCCTTACTTCCTCCCTTCCTTCCTTCCCTCCTTCCTCCCTTCCTCCCGTCCTTCCTTCCTTCCTCCCTTCCTCCCTCCCTTACTTACTTCCTTCCTCCCTTCCTACCTCCCTCCCTTCCTTCCATCATTCCTCCCTTCCTTCCTCCCTTCCTCCCTCCCTTCCTTCCATCATTCCTCCCTTCCTTCCTCCCTTCCTCCCTTCCTCCCTCCCACCCTTCCTTCATTCCCTCCTTCCTCTCTCCCTTCCTTCCTTCATTCCCTCCTTCCTCCCTTCCTCTCTCCCTTCCTCCCTCCCTTCCTTCCTTCCCTCCTTCCTTCCTTCATTCCCTCCTTCCTCCCTTCCTCTCTCCCTTCCTTCCTTCCTCCCTCCCTTCCTTCCTTCCCTCTTTCCTCCCTTCCTCCCTCCCTTCCTTCCATCATTCCTCCCTTCCTTCCTCCCTTCCTCCCTCCCACCCTTCCTTCCTTCCTCCCTTCCACCCTTCCACCCTTACTTCCTCCCTTCCTCCCTCCCTTCCTTCCTTCCCTCCTTCCTCCCTTCCTCCCTTCCTTCCCTCCTTCCTCCCTCCCTCCCTTACTTCCTTCCTCCCTCCCTTCCATCCATCATTCCTCCCTTCCTTCCTCCCTCCCTTCCTTCCATCATTCCTCCCTTCCTTCCTCCCTTCCTCCCTCCCTTCCTTCATTCCTCCCTTCCTTCATTCCTCCCTTCCTTCCCTCCTTCCGTCCTTCCTTCCTTACTTCCTTCCTCCCTTCCTTCCTTCCTTCCTTCCTTCCTTCCTTCCTTCCTTCCTTTCTTCCTTTCAAGAAATAGATCAAGAAGGACTTAAAGGCCAAGGGATTTATTATCAGTGTTGCTGTGCTCTCGATCAATGGAGCAAGGAATAAAGCGAACGACTTACTTTTTATCAATGGAGAGTTTAAGATGTTCTCGCCTGGAAACGGGAATTGTTTCCTTCTTTCTCCCTCAGTGTCCGATAACGAGGATTTCTCCTCGTGTGAATGGATACACTCGCAAAGTTTCTAACAGCAAACCGATTTCCTACCTCAGGATAGTTGCCTCTACTGCAGTTTTGTCTGTCACAGCAGAGGTCTGGGTTGGATTCACGGCCCTGTCAAGAAATTTAATTCTGGTATGAGGGCTGGAACGGGGTACATTCAGCTCCGTGAGTCAAAAATGAGAAGAGGAGGGCTCGATTCCCGCCTCAGTAAACCTGGAAGTGTATTTCCGTGCTTTTGATGTATTAAAAGCCATTTTATTAAGTCTAGAGTTCATATTGTCTCAGAAGTTAGTAGGCAGTTGGTAGTCCTGAGGACTCTGTGAAAGTTCATAGTTACATGTCTTAAAGTATAAAATGCACATTCAAAATTTGGTATAAATCCGATAAATTAGCATTGCAGTTACATATAGTTAAACATTTTTTGCTTGGAAGCATGTTGATAGCACTAATACTTTCACCTTAATTTTAACTTGTCAAATATTTTGGCCTAGGTTTGAATTTGTTGCCATGAATTGATTGTGGTATAGCTTACTGCACCTAAGGTTCAAAGGTCTTCAGACAGTTGGCAGCCCTGATGATTTAGACGATGTGCACTGAACTCAAAGAGCCCGTACACACGAGAAAGTGGATTCGTGCATCCTATAATGCACACTGCAGAGCTTCATAAAAGACGACGTGCTCTGCAGTGAAGGCACTACAGGTCTGTGGCAAAAAAGAAAAAAGAAAAATACACCTTCGTATTAACATCGTCGATGACGTAGGCACATCCCACTCTCTCGTCTACTTTTAAACCATTCGTGTTGAGAATGCCAGCGCCCGGAAACTGTTGAACTATAGCCTAATGTGGAACTGCTTCCAATAAACAGAGGCATCTGTGTTCACGCTTGGAACTCGGGGTGGATCTAACCAAAAATTTCTGGACGCGGGACTAGCCACGGAGGCACCTCGCTTAGTGTCCGGATATTACTGGGACCTACAACTAATCCTATTTCATTACCCGAGCTATAAAGTCTAATACAAACTAACCGGATGGATCAAGATTTGCTTAGTTAAGGTATTCAATGCTCGCAATATTTACAATTAGTGGAGATATATGAATTTACCCCCACCCTTACGAGAAGTGTATAGAATTGTATAATAACCCATGTAAATTTATAGATGTGAGTCGATAAGTTTTATTCTCCACCCAATGTAATTAGGCACATTAACATGTAGACCGACTGAAAAGCAATTCGTTTACTCAATGACCTTCAGAACTAAAAATGACTGACGAGTTAAATACCTGATAATCATACTTATACAATATTCAAAATATAGGCTACAACAAATAATTCATACCACATTCAATAAAGAGTTTGTTGTTGTTGTTGCTGCTGTTGTTATTGTTGTTTGAGTCTTCAGTCGTACGACTGGTTTGATGCAGCGCTCCATACCTCCCTGTCCTGAACTAATAATTTCATCTCTACATAGCTAACACATCCTACATGCGAGGCAATATGTTTAACATATTCCAACCTTGGTCTCACCGACAGTAGTGGCTACGCGGGCTAAAGCGCTGCGTTAGGTCAAGGAGCCAAGGTCTCTGCTGACTCGGTAGACGCGTGGATTCGAGCCCCACCGTCGGCTGTCCTTGAAATGGTTTTCCGTGGTTTCCCATTTTCAACACCAGGCAAATGCTGGGACAGTACCTTCTGACAGGCCACGGCCGCTTCCTTCCACATCCTTGCCCATTTTCAATCATCTTCATCCATTCCATCTCTCATCCCGACGCGCAGGTCGCCCACGGGCGTCGAATAGAAAGACCTGCACTCGGCCTCTCAGGAGGCTACACGACAAAAAAAACCTTGGTCTGCCCCTATAGTTCTTATCCTCGACCCTTCCTTTCCTAACTAAGTTTGCTATACCTCGGTGTCTTAGTATCTATCCTACCAACCTATCTCTTCTCTTCATTAGCAGTCGCCAAAAGCATCTCTCCTCTCCCACTAGACATAATAAATTTTCATTTGATACTCTATCTACCCATCTGATCTTCATCATTCTCCTGTAACACCACATTTCAAATGCTTCCATTATCCTCTTTTTTGCTGCACCAACAGTCCAAGTTTCACTTCCATAGAGAAGCACGTTCCTGACAAATGCTTTCAGAAATAAATTTCTAATACCTCATTATATATTTGATGTCAAGAGATTTCGTTTGTGTAGAAATGCTCTCCTTGCTTGAGTCAGCCTACTTTTTATAATATCCTCTTTGCTTCGTCCATCACTGGTTATTTTACGTCCTAAGTAGCAAAAGTCTCTTATCACAATAATATGAAAGGAGCTAATGACCAATTAAATAAATATAACAAACATAGAATGGTCCATTATGTTGTGTACCGTTACAACTTAATGGGGTTAATAGCAAACGGGAATATAGGCTACGCAATCTTCCATTCGTTTTACGCCAATTAGAAGAGAGAACACAACACCATTATAATTGAAAGCCTCGAAATGCTTCGTGCTAAGCTATGTAGGTGTGGTGGTTTGACGGTGTAGGAATTCAGGAAATCCTTTGAAGTGCACGCATTGTGAACGATGATATTTGAACCTTAATTACATCGCACAAGCAAGGGGTGTGGGACGTAGAGGGCTTGGATAAGGGGTGTTGTTTAATGGGTTTAAGGTTGGATGATTCTTCTGTACTGTTAACTCCTTACTTGTGGCAATTAACTACACAAATCGAGCTATTTAACGACAATTTCAAATGAAATTTCGCATTTCACTGCTCTTAACAGTTCCCATTATTGCACGTTTTGGAGACCGGTAACCCCGTTTCCCACATACTGTGTTATATAATGCATCTTTATAAATAGAGCGCAGAACATCGGGCAGTTATAACAATTAAATTAAACATGCCATTAACACACAAAAAGTGCACTGCAACTTAAAATAAAAATACATTATAAATTAATTAATTAATAATTACAAAGTAGCCTACTGCACGTTTTAGCAAGATATTTAAATGGAATTTTTAAATTATTATTATTTATTTATTTAGTATGTTTCGACCCATACATGATCACATAAAGCAAGTTATGATCTGTTGCTGTTATTTCTCTTGTTCTTCCAGAATTCTTTCATCATGTCGCTATGTTTAGCTCGACGTTCGTCAGTCCATTTTCCCCTAGGTCTGCTGGGCTTATCTTCTGATGCAGCTTCCCAAGTGTAGATCTTATGTCTGAATGTTTTGCGGTCTTCGATATCTGTGGGTGTGATGTTGGCGTTATTGAGTTCAGTTTGGACTTGTTTAATCCAAACCGTTGTCGTCTTTAATTTTTGTTAGTACATCAATATTTTCTTTGTTAATCGGTTGTCATCTAGCCTCATAATGTGTCCATAAAATTTCAAGCGTCGTTTACGGAAATCGGTTTCAATATTTGAATATTTTTCTGTGATCTTGTGCGATTGTAAACGATATCCTTCATCTGTAAGTCTTGGGCCAAGAATTTTTCGGATGATTTTCCTTTCAGCTTTCTTGATGTTTTCAAGATCCCCTTTATAATTGAGGTTTAAGGTCTCACTGGCGTAGAGTGTTTCGGGTTTGATGACCGTCGCGTAATGTCAAATTTTAGTGTTAATGCTCATGCATTTGTTGTTGTAGATGTTTGCGGTTTTCCCATAAGCTTTCCGCATTTTGAGTTCACGAGTTCTTTGTGCTATTCTTTCTGTGCCTGTAGGTTCAATAATTTCACCTAAGTATTTGAAATGATTAACCTTGTTGATTGAACCGTATTTTGTTACCCAAGTTTGGGTTTCAATGTGTTTTGTAGCCATGAATTCAGTTTTTGTAAAGGAGATTTGCAACCCTACTTTCCCAGCACATTCTTTGAGGACTTCAATCTGGTGAATTGCCGTTCGTTCATCTCCGGAGAGGATTGCCAAATCATCAGCAAAAGCTAAGCATGTAACATTGATATTATCCTTCTGTCTTCCTAACACGACAGGTTTCCATATGTTGCGACTTTTTAATTCTTTTTCCCATTCTTTGATGACCTTATCGAGAACGATGTTGAACAGCAATGGAGAAAGTCCATCACCCTGACGAACACCAGTTTTAATGAGAAAAGGTTGGGAGATCTCTCCAATGAATTTGACCTTGGAAATTGTGTCGGTTAAGGTTTGTTGGATGAGTCGTCTCGTCTTCGGATCGAGATGGTTTTCTTCGAGTACATTAAAAAGAGATTTTCGATCAATGGAGTCATAAGCCTTCTGAAAGTCGACAAATATACAGATGGTTGGGAGATTTCGTGTGGCTCGAAGTTTCAAGGTGGATTTCAGATTGAAGATTTTTTCGACGGCTGATCTGTTTGGTCTGAAGCCAGCCTGATATTCATCGATGAGTGGCTCGAGTTGTTCTTACGTGCGTTGTAAAAGACAGGCGGAGAGGATTTTATAAGCGATGGGTAAGAGGGAAATTCCTCTGTAGTTATTTACATCAGATTTATCTCCTTTCTTATGGAGTGGGTGGATGAGTGCGCATTTCCATTCGTCCGGTAGTTTTTCACTTCGCCAAATGTCCTGAATGATCTGTGTGATTTCCTGTAGTGATCGTGGTCCTAGATTTTTCAATAGTTCTGCGTTGATTCCGTCTTCTCCTGATGGCTTTCCGTTCTTGAGTTTTTTGATGTGGTGATGGATTTCTTCTTGCGTTGGTGGTTTGGCTTCGGGTCGTATGTGTTCTGGGACTGTGTGTATAAATCGCTCAGGAGGTTCAGGACAATTGAGGAGGTCAGAAAAATAACGTGCTAGTTCTTCACAGTTTTCTTGGTTAGTGAGTGCGAGACTTCCGTCTTGTTTCTTGAAAGTCAAATTTTGCTGTGTGTAACCTTTAATTCTGTTCCCGAAGGTTTTATAAAAATCTCGACTGTTGTGATTCCTGAAGTCATCCTCGATTGACTGAAGTTGCTTAGTTATAAAATTACGTTTAGTTGTCCTGAGAATTTTGGTTGCCTGTTTGCGGACGCCGAGAAAGTGTTGTAAAGTTTCTGGAGATTTGTGGCTATTGTATTTTTGGAATGCGATTCGGCGATCAATAATGACTTGATCACAGTTGGAATCCCACCAGGGGTGTTTTGCTTTCTTTTTTAGTGGAATCAGTTCTTTGGCTTTTCTGATAATTTTGCTGCAGAAGTCCGTCCAATTGTTCACTGGTTCTTTATCCCATTCTTCTGCGATTTTTGTTTCTTGAATTTTGGATGTGTCAAATTTTGGGATGTAATATATTTTTTTATGAATTCTCTTTGGTGAAAATTTCATTTTGATTCTTGTGAGATAATGATCTGAATCAATGTTTGCCCCTCGTCGGACTTGAACGTCATGGATGGTTCTATAGTGTGCATGGGAGATGGCAACATGATCAATTTGGTATTCACCGAGAGGTTGAATGGGAGATCGCCAAGTTTTCTATTTGTGTGCAGGTTTCCTGAAATGCGTAGACATAACTTTGAGATTGAATTGATGACAAAAGTCTACCAATCGTGTGCCATTGCTGTTTGTATTTTGGTGTGCAGAATTTTTGCCAATGATTTTTCGATAGATTTTTTCTTTGCCAAGTTGGGCATTGAAATCTCCCATCAGGATTTTCACGTCATCTTGATGAATGTTACTCATAATTTTTTCCATTTTTTTTCCAAAATTTTTCAACATTTTCAGGATTTTTCTTGTTGTCGATGTTAGTAGGTGCGTGAGCATTGACAAGAGTGTATTTCTTGTTGGCGTTCTGGATGCGCATGGTCATAATTCGATCATTAATGTGTGTGACTTCTTTGACAGAGTTGATGATGGATTTGTGGACAAGAAAAGCCATTCCGAAGATTGGTGCACCTTTAGCGACTCTCTGTAATGTTTTGCTCTTGAAATTGCGGTAATGTCCATAGTCCATAGTTTCGTTGTCAGTCATTCTAGTTTCTTGAAGAGCAAGAATGAGAATTTTTTGTCTGTCGATTTCTTGCGTGAGATTGTATAATTTTCCAATTTGAATTAGGGTATTAATGTTTAGTGTTCCAATGAATGTTTTCTGTTTGTAGGCAAGGTGACCAGAGATCTCCGACTCTCTCTGCTGCGCTTGCCTGGACTCCCCAGAATCCGAAAGTCCAGTTGCCGATTGTGGACGGGTGGATTGGGTACCACCTGGGGTAGAGTTGTGATTGCTTGCACAGTTCATGTTTGCTTGCACTTGATTTGTTTGGCCTGGTGAGTGCCAGGACTATATAGGACCAGAGGTTGTTGAGGCCTTTGGAACATCGTGTTTCCAGCCGAGCTCACTGAGCTAACAGACGCTGACCATTAGCCGCTGGATACCAGTACAGACACTAATGGATTTAAGTTGCATCAAAGATAGTTATTCCACCTTCTTCGCCGTTGGGAATTATTTTCCTCTTCCGCCGTTGTAGCTGTTGACCATCTTTGCATTTCCCCCAACACTGATTGGCTCGCCGACCTAGTTTCCCGCTGGGATTGGTTACCCAACCTTCCACTAGGTTGCTCGGCATAACAGTGGCACCTCGGGTAGGTTACATGTTGGAGTTGGAGTGACAGAGGCTAGTTGGATTCACTTGGTGAATCCAATGTATTGCGCATATCACTCCCATTATGCCACCTAAATTATTATTATTATTATTATTATTATTATTATTATTATTATTATTTCGTGGGTATGGTGAATCTCAATATACAAGATATGAATTTTACAGTTAAGTCCCCTTTAATTATTAGGCCCTACTGGCATAAAAAATAATGTGACGTGTATCTAGCAATACTGTCTTTTGCATTCTGGCGATCAGATGTTTCATTTTTAATTCCTCCTGATCCGCTATCAGATTACTCGGAACTGTTCTCGTTGCTGACATAACCAGTGGTAACATGTTCATAGAATTTACTTGCCACATATTCCTGATTTCTTTTGCCAACGGTGAATAATTGTTGATTTTTTTTTTGCCCCTTGACGTTTTGGCTAAGTCTATATCTATTAAATCAACCTTTTGATTTGTTTTGTTAAGGTAGACGATATCTGGTCGATTTTTCAAGTGCATTATTATTACCATTATAATTATTATTATTATTATTATTAATTATTTAATCGACTGTTCCCCTTTAGGAGAACGATTGAACTTGAATTAACGATTTCATCTTCGGGCGTTTTCCCTCTTTTCTTCCCAAAATCTCTTCATCCTCTCTCTAGCTAGCTGCGTGGCTCAGCGGTAACGTTCTCTGTTGCGGGATCGAATTCTGACGCAGTTAGGTGCAGGTGAGAAAATGCGAGGGAGCCGTGTCAGTAGATTTACTGGCTTGTTAAAGTTCCCCTTCGGGACAAAATTCCGGCACACCGGCGTCTCTACAAGCCGCAGATGATAAAAGGAACGTAAAACAAATAACATTATTATTATTATTATTATTATTATTATTATTATTATTATTATTATTATTATTATTATTATTATTATTATTATTATTATTATTATCTTTATCATCTCGGAATGCTCCTTCTTCCGCTCAGCTGTCCATTTTTTTCAGGTTGTCGTTATGTTCTTTGCTCAAACTTAACATTTGTGTTTTTATACCGGCACTCGCTGCGGGCCTCGAGATTTATTATGATTATTATTATTATTATTATTTATTTATTTATTTATTTATTTATTTATTTATTTATTTATTTATTTATTTATTTATTTATTTATTTATTTATTTATTTATTTACAGCGTATTTTCCCAATATTGGAAAGCGTTAAGCAATTTTGACTCAATTCTTGACGTTCATATCTTGCCAATATTGTTTCATTCGGCTGGAGAATGCCAATTTTCTTTCGTCAGACCATTGAGGTCTGTAAGGTGTAGGTTTTGGTTGCTCTGGTTGGACTTCCCAGTTGTTTACTTTGTTATGGAAGGAGTCTCTGTCTGATGTGTCGGTTATGTTAGCAGTTCGCATGTCTTTTTGTACTTCTTTCATCCATGGTGTTGTACTTTTGAGTGATGATATGTAATCTAGTATTCTTTTGGTTAGTCGTGTATTCGGCAGTCTACTTATGTGTCCGAAGAATTTCAATCGTCTTTTTTCTGAAGTCGACTTCGATGTTCGAGTATTTTTCAGTTGTCTTGATTGACTGTAGTCGGTACCCGTCAGGAGTAAGTCTTGTTCCAAGTATTTTCCGAATGATTTTTCTTTCTTCTTTCTTGATGTCTTCAAGTTCATATTTCTTATTGAGTGTAAGTGTTTCGCTTGCGTAGAGACTTGCCGGTTTGATGACAGTGTATTATTATTATTATTATTATTATTATTATCATTATTATTATTCCTTACAGTCTGCAAAACTGAACAGAATCATCCATTATCGAAACTTTACTTCACAGTGCTCACCAGTGGTCTCCTCTGCATTGGCGTTCTCATGGCCAGTAAGTCGTATTGAATTTCATCACCCCTACATCGCAGAATGAAATGACCCCACTGATCATACGATATCTGATGTGAAAGCGCTGGATATTAAACTCTTTGTTTCCAAAGCAGCTCTCTGCCATCCCTTCCATCTGAATACCAGTCCACGAGAATTTCATTTAATTTCATTCTTTCGCTAAGGATCTATGCACAAAGTGCGCGATAAAGGGCTCCCTCTCTCCCACGAGACGAGGGGTCAGTATATTGTGTCCTGCCACACGTGCTGACTAGCTTACTGCTTCTGCCATTGCTTTTCCTAGGGCTTTATAAGGGCTAGCTACCGGTATACTCACCCGCCATTTTGTTCCTTTGCTGAATTACAGTACGTTCAAATAGTTAACTGCCAATGGTAAATTTACCTCTATCTTTCTTTTAATGTCCCTCAAAAAAAAAGAAAAATGATGTTGGAATCCTCTGTTACTTAGGTAGCAAAATAACCAGTGATGGAAGAAGCAAAGAGGATATCAAAAGTAGTTTGGCTCAGGCAAGGGAAGCATTTCTACAGAAAAGAAATATATTGACATCAAATATAGATGTAGGTATTGAAAAGTCATTTTTGAAAGCCTTTGTCTGGAGTGTGGCGCTCTATGGAAGTGAAACTTGAATTGTTGTCGCAGCAGAAAAGAGGAGAATTGAAGCATTTGAAATGTGGTGTTACAGGAGAATGATGAAGATCAGATCGGTAGATAGGGTAACAAATGAAGCAATATTAAGGGGAGTGGAAGAGAAGAGATATTTCTGGCGGCTGCTGATGAAGAAAGAGATAGGTTGGTAAGACACTTACTAAGACACCCAGGAAAAGCAAAATTAGTTATGGAAGGAAGGTTCAAGGACAAGAACTCCAGGGGTACATAGAAGATAAAATTTGTTAAACAGATTGTCTCGGATTAAAAGTGTGGTAGCTACGTAGAGATAGAACGATTAGCTCAGGATAGAAGATAACGTATAATACAGGGGCAGAGGATCTCAATATTCCTCCCCTTAAAACAACAATCAATAAACGTATAGTACACCAAGTAGTATTTTAACAAGCTACTACAACCAGCATTCAATTATACTCCTTGATAAGGACCAAGAGTTATAACTATACCCATGCATTTAGGATAAAGTAGGCTATACTTTCTTTACTGAACATCTTGTTTTAATTCAATTAAGATTAACGACATTGCTTCAAATTTCGAAGAAAATTGACAAATTGATTCTGTTATCTAAATCTGTGTGCCAGCGTTTTGCCTCGGTGTGCTATTGGGCTCGTCAGTTGGTGTGGTGCATCTCACCTAGATGGTAACTATTTACAAGACATAGCCTACTGAGCATCTCCAATTGTTAGTCTATGTTACCATAACTCCTGTGAGAAATCATTCCATTTACAAACTAAAATTTGTACCGATACCGATATCACAGTGATTCAAAAAACACCGGAAAAGATGTGCCCATAGCGCCATTAATAGAAGTTGAAGAGACGGGGCAGGATCGAATCCTAAGGCAGACAGTTGGCATTTGAGGGTGCGCAAATATGAGGGAGTCGTGTCAGTAGATTTACTGGCACGTTAAAGATCCCCTTCGGGAGAAAATTCTGTCTCTAAAAGCCGCAGTTGTTAAAAGGGGCGTAAAACCAATAACATTATTATTATTGAAGTGATAGAAGCCATTTTTCAGTGTCGCTAAGTTCTATTAAAGGAGGCTTTCCAGTCGGTCAACACAAATTGTGCCCAATCACAAAAAAGACCCCCCCCCCCCCCTATCTTTGGACATAAGAGCGTGCTATTTTGTGATAAATATCTTCTGAAATATCTCTCATGTTAGGGCATATAAATACTTGATTTCGCGCCAAATGTAATTGGGTACAATATTTCAGTCGATCGTTCTTTAAATTAATGCAAGTGAAAACAGAATATTTATATCTTCAACAGTTAAGAAGATATTTGAGAGGGACGTTTTAGGTGTAACCTATAATTGGGGTGGGTTGGTGGGAGAAGGGGATCTCCAGAAGAGAAGGAAGTGAGTGCTGTTTAGTTTCATCAAAAGCAGCAGGGCGAAGTCTTTCAAAAGCTGTGTTTTCTACGGTTAGTCGGATTCTGGCCTTTCATCAAACTGCTTACTTTTAATTAGCTGAGCGCTTCTCCCGTCTCGTCCCAGGAGGACAGCCAGCTGATGTCAAGGGAGGCAGGGAGTCACAATTAAAAACAAGAGACTGATACGACTCGCACTCGTCACTCTAAGACTGACGAGCTGAAGAGAGGGAAAAACTGAGACAAATAAGATGAAGGAGGGAAAGTATACAACTAAAAGAAAAAAATATCAAAAGGACGGAGAATCCAAATAAACTGCCACTTAAGTTAATTAATGCCCTTTATACCTACCCCAGTTGTAAATACAAATTAATACACAATGAAGGAAAATATAAAGCTCTGTTTTCATGTTAAAGATCAGAATAGGAGAGATCGTTGAAGTGGAGTATATTTACTACATGCAAAGTTTTGAAGCCATTTCTTCAGTTTTGCCTGTACAAACTGTTAGTTGTAAATCATCAGTCGGTCAACATAAATTTGCCCAAATGACTGGGTGGGGGCACAATGCATATAAAAATAAGTAAATAAACACTAATGAGAATAATTACAAGTGTTAGTAATAATTACTATTAAATAATGGGCAATTTAGTATTACGCGTTTCGACCGTCCAGCGGTCATCATCAGATACTGATCACTAGGGTTGAGGTGTAAATTTATATACAAATATTAATCAGTGTGGTCTGATTATACTTACAAGTTAGTATAATTAGTCATATTACTATTCGCAGTTTGAATCTTGCTATATGAGGTTATTTTGTTTTATACGGTTTGTGTCGAGAGTAGAGAAACCTAGGGCATAACTTAGACCTGTACAAGAAACGTGCTGTGAAGCAGAAACATATCCATGTAAATAATAGAATATTCAAGTGCATGTTCTAATTTTACAATATTGGGTTTGGTTCAACTGTACACACGTGTATAATACTCGTAGTAGAGCAGGCCGCCTCCTTCCAAACCATAACCTTAATTACAAATACCCACACTACTACAGTCATCACAATGGCACAGGTTACATGTAAACGGGTTTAGGCTTATATGGCCATGGTGTCATTTGCAACATCCTGGTAACGTATATTATTTATTTATTTATTTATTTATTTATTTATTTATTTATTTTTTGTCTTTTGAGTGGGGAAGTTAAGGCTCTCAGCCCTCTTTCACACTTAACCACATATTGTGTTATTAATTTCGTTAAAACATTTTCAAGTAAATTACCCTACAATAGAGTAGGCCTACCCGTATACTCGGTTGGGTGTGGGATCTGTCTGATAGCCTATGTAATTTTGATGGCTGTACTAGTGTGTTTAATCGAAATTAGGGCATAGATTAGGCAGCCGTGATCCTAATTTATGTACCGTTGTTGTTGATGATTATTTAGGTGCTTTGCAATACGGTGGTCATTTAGCCCCGTGCACTTGGGTATGTGTAGAACTATTCTGATAAACTGTGTCACTGTGATGACTGGACTAGAGTGTGTATTTGTAATTGAGGTTGGATTTCGGTTGGAAGCAATGATAACGCTAATTGCTGTTTTATGGGGCGTAACATCTATGTTATCGGCCGCACGGTAGGAAGCGGTGGTGGCCCTAAGTTAGATACCAACCCGGCATTTGCCTGGAGTAGATGTGGGTAAACCTCGGAAAACCACTTCGAGGATGGCTGAGGTAGGACTCAAACTCGCCTCTTCTCAGTTTTGCCTCACGAGACTTAGTGTACCCTGTTCCAGCCCTCAGACCAGAATTACAAGTATGGGCAGAGCCAAAAATCAAACCTGGACCTCCGCGATGGCAACCAAGTATCCTAGTCACTACGCCACGATGTTACAAAGCCCCTTAATGAATCAATAACAACAACAAAACCATACGTGGCATAAAGTTCATTTACTTACTCCTTGATTTTGTTGTTAGGATTGTTGATTGATTTAGAGGATTTGCGACATCATGGTCATGTAGCCCTTGTATCTGGGTTTGGAATATTTCTGATAACCTGTGTTATTGTTATGATTGTATTATTGTGTGTATTGGTAATTCAGGTGTGGATTGGGAAAGAGGTGGCCGTGGCTTTAGGTTAGGAATCATCCCAGCATTTGCTTAGAGTACAAGTGGGAAACCACATCAAACCACTTCCAAGATGGCTCAAAGGGAAATAAAATCCTCCTCTTCTCAGTTTTACTTAACTTAATATTTCTTAGCAGAGCCTTCATTTTTGGCCGCGAAAAAAATGGGATTAATGTGAGATAGACATGAATACTTTCTACATGAGAGATCTACCGGATGTTAACGAATCCTATTGTGAACAGAAGGAAGATAGCTCAACTCCAGCCTCAAGGAGAATTGATCTCACAACAACACGACAGCTTGGCCTTTAAACTCCACGGGGACCACAATGGAACGTGGACTAACTTTCTTGGCAGTCGGCACACGTCCTTCTAACAACTGCCTTTATCTGCACCCGCCGCTTCGTCTGTGCTTCCCTCAGGGCGGCGCACTGACAAAAATCTTCCATTAGTCCTGGTGTGTGAGCGGGCAGTTCGCCGACATGGGGCTGGGTCGGCTAACGAGCACAGGGAGCAGCACTTGTCCTCTCTGCCCCACCGCTATCTAATTAAAAATACAAATGAGTCGTCTACTTGCAAAATTCATTATGTTTACTTTCATCTCTAACCGACATAACACTGCTACTGCATGCAATACCACGCACCCGGGCGTTTGTTGTTTCATTTGGGAGCTTGCGACATTGTGGTCATTGTGCCCCGTGTACTTGAATATGCTGCCTTTTGTGGAGTCGGAATACTGGTCCCAGAGATCCTGGGTTATTTGGGTCCCAGCTCTGCCACGAAATCCCATTCCGATCTGAGGGTTGGAAAGGGATACACTCATCCTTGTGAGGTAAGTCTGAGAATAGGTGGGTTCGATTTCCTAGTCAGCCATCCTAGGAGTGATTTTCCGAAGTTTCCCATTTCTACTTCAGGCAAATGCCGGATGGTTTGTAACTAAAGGCTGCGGTCGCCTCATTACAAATATACATACCACTCCAGACACCACTGTGACACAGTTTATCACACAAATTCTATATGCTCTCAAAGTACCAGGATCCACGATGTCCAAATCCCTAAATGAAACGACGATAAGTGTGTATGCGTAGAATATGACTGATAAATTGTCTTCTCACCGGAAAGGAAGGAAGAAAATAAGGAAGGAGGGAAGGAAGGAGAGAATAAAGGAAGTACGGAGGGAAGGAAGGGAGGAAGAAACAGACAGAAGAAGGATGGAATAAAGGAAGAAATGAAAGAAGAAAGAAAGGAATGAAGGAAGAAACGAAGGAAGTAAGGTGGGGAGAATTGAAGGAAAGAAGGAAGAAAGGAAGGAAGAGAGGAATGAAGGATGAAAGGAAGAAAGGGAGAAATGAAGGAAGGAAGGAAGGAAGGAAGGAAGGAAGAAAGAAATAAATAAAGAAAGGAAGAAAGATAGGGAGGAAGGAAGGAAGTAAGAAAGAAATAAAGAAAGAAAGAAAGAAAGAAAGGAAGGAAGAAAGATAGGGAGGAAGGAAGAAAGGAAGGAATGAAGAAAGGAAGGAAGTAAGAAAGTAAGAAAGAAAGAAAGAAAGAAAGAAAGAAAGAAAGAAAGAAAGGAAGGAAGGAAGTAAGAAAGAAAGAAAGAAAGAAAGAAAGAAAGAAAGAAAGGAAGGAAGGAAGGAAGGAAGAAATAAAGAAAGGAAGAAAGATAGGGAGGAAGGAAGAAAGGAAGGAATGAAGAAAGGAAGGAAGTAAGAAAGAAAGAAAGAAAGAAAGAAAGAAAGAAAGAAAGGAAGGAAGGAAGGAAGGAAGGAAGGAAGAAAGAAATAAAGAAGAAAAGAAGAAAGATAGGGAGGAAGGAAGAAAGGAAGGAATGAAGAAAGAAAGAAAGAAAGAAAGAAAGAAAGAAAGAAAGGAAGGAAGGAAGGAATAAAGAAAGAAAGAAAGAAAGGAAGAAAGATAGGGAGGAAGGAAGAAAGTAAGGAATGAAGAAAGGAAGGAAGTAAGAAAGAAAGAAAGAAAGAAAGAAAGAAAGAAAGAAAGGAAGGAAGGAAGGAAGGAAGAAAGAAATAAAGAAGAAAAGAAGAAAGATAGGGAGGAAGGAAGAAAGGAAGGAATGAAGAAAGAAAGAAAGAAAGAAAGAAAGAAAGAAAGGAAGGAAGGAAGGAATAAAGAAAGAAAGAAAGAAAGAAAGAAAGAAAGAAAGATAGGGAGGAAGGAAGAAAGTAAGGAATGAAGAAAGGAAGGAAGGAAGGAAGTAAGAAAGAAAGAAAGAAAGAAAGAAAGAAAGAAAGAAAGAAAGAAAGAAAGATATGTAGGAAGGAAGGAAGCTTGTAGTTCTAATTGGTCGTTAATCCTGCGATCACAAGCCAGGGGAACTCCTTTCTACACGGAAACCAAACACCAATTATGACTTTTCACTCGAAAATCTAACTTGCACTAATTGGGAATCAAACCCGGTCTACCTTTATGAGTGGCAAGCAGCGTGATATTATAATGATGTCTGTACTAGTGTGTGTATTTTTAATTGGAGCTAGGATTGTTTAAGAGTCAGATATAGCATTAAGTTACTAACCATCCCAGCAGTAGTCTGGTGTAAAAGCGTAAAAAGATGCCCATCCAGAATGACTAAGATATGAATTCAACCCACCCATTTTTAATTTTACCTCATGAGTCACAAACCAATGATTATCACACGGCCAGTTTGTTTCATAGAAAGGATTTCCAAGTCAGAGTTTAGTGAACAGACCTATGCTACGACAATTTGTGACTAAAATCTTGAGGACTTCTTCTGGAGACTGGCTGTGTGACGCAGGGGTAATGTTCTAACTGCAGGCCCTAAGGTTCCAGGATAGAATCTCTTCGCAGTCAAATTACACTTAAAGGTGCTTAATTGTAAGTTACCCTAGTCTGGTTGTTTAAGATCCCCTCAGGGCGAAATTTTGGCACTCTATCGTCTGTAAAAGTTTCAGTAGCTAAATGGGATGTAAAACCGATAACATATTATTATTTTTCTACTCGGGTTATTTTCATCCTTAAAATTCTGGGGTAACTTTACCGATCCCGAGCTAATATGCAAACCACAATACCAGTAATTATATCAGGATATATAGTAATGACCGACTGCAAAGTTGCAATATCAAGGATGTGGCTTCGTGCAGACACACAGTGCACAGGTTATAAGACAGATTCTCAATTACACGGGGCTACATGATGACGATGTCGCAAAGTCCGTCAATAAATCAACAACAACTTCTGGAGTTGCAGGGAGGACCATTATATTACAAATCATTCTTGGCTGTCACCCCGGAGGTCTGGGTTTGATTCCCGGCTCTAGCCAGAGATTTAATTCTGGTCTGAGAGCAGGGACGGTGTACACGAAGCCTGTTGAGGCAAAACTGAGAAGAGGTGGGTTCGATTCCCACATCAGCTATCCTGGAATTGGTATTTCATGGTTTCCCAGTTCTTTACCAGGAACATTCTGAGATGGTTCCTAACTTATGACCACAGCCACCTGACTTACAAACACATACATTCATACAGACACCACTATAACACAGGCTATCAGACAAATTCTCTCTCTCTCGCTCTCTGTATATATATATTACACAACCAAGTACACGGAGTTAAATGGTCACGAAGTCCAAGACTTTCAAGTTAAACCACAACAACAACATAAATATTTGTACTCAAGTTCTATTTTAGTGGATGTCACCGCGGAGGCCAGGGTTTGATTCCCGGCTCTGCTACGAAATTTAATGCTGGTCTGAATGCTGGAACGGTGTATACTCAGCCTCGTGATGCAAAACTGAGAAGAGGTGGGTTCGATTCCTACTTCAGCCGTTCTGGAAGTGTTTTTCCGTGGGCTCCCACTTCTACTTCAGGCAAATACCATTATGGTACCTAATTTGTGACTTCGGCTGATTCCTACCTCGATTACAAATACACACACTAACATAGACACACAGTGACACAAATTATCAGAAAAATTCTACACACACCCATGTACACGGGATTACAGTACATTGCCACGATATTGCAATGCTCCTAAAGGTACTAAAACAAATGTTAGTGGTAGTTTTTAATTAAATACTTAAATGTTCATGCCATTTCAGTTATTTTTGTTAAACTTTAATGAGTTAATTTTAACTTGAATTTCAATTGGTTAGTATTTTTGCTAACTTTCCTGACTGTGCCTGTGTTTGAAGAATCATTTGTCATGACAGCTGTTTTGGTTGTTCTGTTTTCTACATTAGCATGCAGTGTAGCAGTAATTTTGCGCACAAGGAGCGTCAAAAGAACACAACTCTCCTTAAGCCACAACGAAGAGTAATGGTTCTTGCTTATCTAACTATGGAACAAGTGAAGCGATTGGCATGGACGAGGGGACAGGGAGCATTAGCATACTGACACCTCAGTTCCCCAGAGGCTCGCAAGAAAGTGTGGTTGGTAAACACAGCCAATTATCCTAACAAGACACAGTGCTTATCTGTACTACTGCCTTCAGGGTAAGAGGGTGTGGTGTGGTGTGTGCAGCGATGGCAACCCTACAACACTTGGATTCCAGGAAATACACTGGGTTCCACCGAAAACAGTTGTTAAAATACAGGAGGTGGATTCCGAACTGCAGTAAATAAAATGTATTTACCATCCAAGACACAAGAAAATCTCTTATCGGATAATTGGAACAGTATCGAAGCATTCAAACTACAGTACTTCGATCTTACATTATTAATTCCTTATACATGTTTATGATGCTAACTGGAAATATTTACCTTACGCAGTATTTATGAATTCGCTCTAAGTCTCGACTTCAAGCAATTGGGGAAGAAAGGCGATTAATATACCGGGTGGCCCACTCGCAACTTGCAATATAGTTTTATGCAACCCACCGTATTTACTACAATACCAATAATCTACACACATACGCATACAGTTCTCCTCCAACTTATATAATTCCTTGAAACCGTAACATTGTATGTATATCTTTACTTCAGTTATATTGGTTATTCGTTTTCCAAGACGAATACAGAAGGTCGGATTTAAATTTTAAATATAAAATGCAAGTTAATTTGTTGTGTTGCTGTTGATTTATAGAGGGGCTTTGTTGCATCAGGGTCATGTAGCCTCATGTACTTGGGTGAATGTGGATTTTGTCTGATAGCCTGTGTTATTGTAATGGCTGTATTCGTGTGTGAAATTTAGATGAGGATTGGTAAGGAGGCAGCCATGGCCTTAATTTAGGAACCATCCCAGCATTCGCCTGGAGGAGAAATGGGGGAAACTACGGAAAACCACTTCCAGGAAGGTTGAGGAGGGTATCGAACCAACCTCTTCTCAGTTTTGCCTCACCAGGATGAGTGTTCCCCATTCCAGCCCTCAGACCAGAAAAAAACTTTTGACAGAGCCAAGAATCGAACTTGGGGCTCCAGGGCGACAGCCATGAATGCTAGCCGCTAGACCAGAAGGAATCAGCTTAAAGAATTTCTAAATATTTGTTTTCCTACTTCGGAAGTCTCTAAACGAATTAAACGAATCTTCCTGACTGGCGGAGATCGATAAGGACCAAGTAAGGATTTTCAGAAGTAGACTTTCAACTCCCAAAACCACTCAACAAACTTAAACAGGCTAATCCAGAAGAAGTCACAACTCGATTCAGATGCATGGTTGATATCACACTCCAAAAGGAAGAAAACCTAGTCGGCCAGCAAGAAGGCAAGCTGTCTTTAGTTACCCTAACGGCAAAGAGAGAACAATAATAACAACAACAATAATAATAATATGACTAAGAAGCAGTAGGGGCTACTGAATTGTAATGCCCTAAAAACCTTATACATAACTGAATCCACGAATGGTATCCAGAATACCACATGGGCTAGAGTCAAACGTTTTGACAACTAACTTATGTAGACTGACCTAATTTAAAACTGGATATCGTTTCCAGTATGAACTCGCCAATTACAGGTAGCATTCTACGGATTAAGTAATTTCAAAATCAATATCTCAATTTACTAGTTACTGGAACCGAACAGGATTCCTTAATCTTTTTGTTACGAATTGCTTCTACTTGGAGTCATTTTGTAGCGTTTACTGGTGTCTAAAGCTTCATGGTTTTTAAACATGACTCACATTATGCCCAAGAGGAAAGTCATTTCTGTAATGTGACATTTGGTTAACAGATTACAGCACAGTTGCATTGTTTAGCATTATTTTCTACTCTGTGCACAGCCATCTCGCCTGCTAGCTGAATATATAATGTGCTCTCACTGCGCAAGCGTGATAACCGATACATATTATTGAGTGAAGGCTAGAACAGGATTTTCATTGTATATGGCAGCTTACACTGCACAGCTTGTCTGTTTTCAATGCATGATCATCAGGTCCTTGTGTGTCGTTTCTAGGTCAATATCACTTTAATCCACTGTGGATTTAAAGAATCCAGGTGTACCTTGTGACCAGGGCCGTATTTCTAACTAGGCTAAGTAGGCTGCAGCCTAGAGCGGCACATTTTCAGGGGCGGCAGTTTGGCAATTTATTCAAAAGTTAAAATGAAGTATTTCACACGTTAATAATATTTACCGTACGAAGTTAAGAATACACATGTTACTTAAAAATATGTTTTAGTCCTTCTACATATTTTCCTGCCTTAGAAGAGTTAAGAACTATCTTCGAACCAGTATTTCTGAAATACAGTACGGTTAAACTCACTTTCATTACTTTGTATTGAGGCAAATACAACAACAAACAAGAAGTTCCGTGACGAACTAAAGAGCCTACTTTTCTTAAAATTTAAGATTCATGCCAATGATTAATCTATACGAATCTATCTAGAATAATGACGAAATTAAGTTGCTAATATCGAAATTTCTAATTAGTTCGAAATATTGTATACCTGGCATAATGTAGCCTAATAGAGGACTACAGTTGGCAGCCCTTGTGACTGAATATATTCTTAGTTCCATCTCTTAAGGTACAGAATACTAAATTTGGTTGAAGTCCAATGAATAGCATGGACGTTACATGCAGTTAAACATTGAACTAGCAGCACGCGTAAAATCATGTTGGCAACAATGTCATGCATGTAATGGTCAGAAATAATCTGTAATAATATGATCTATTGTTGTGCCAATTTTGAATGAAATCCATTAGTTAGTATAGAAGTTACATGCATTTTAAAATTGGACCTATCAGCAGGCTTATAATCATGTTGGCAGCACTGGCGTAGGCCTATATTAGTTACTCCAAATTAATCTAGAATGCCAGGTACTATACGTGTGCAAAGTTTAGAGCTATTGGCTTGCATACTTCCTGATATATTGATATTAGGGTAACAAAAATAGAGACAGTATTTATTAACAGTTGGCAGCCCTGGTTACTCTCAAGAATCGGCATAGTCATATATGTTATGGTACACATAGCACACACAAAATTGGGTTGAAATCCAAATGATAGTATGGAAGTTACATGTATTTAAAGTTGGACCTCTCAGCAGGCTTAGAATCATGTTGGTAGCACTGACGTATATAAGTTACTCCAAATTAATATAGAATGTCAGGTACTATACGTGTGCATAGTTTACAGCTGTCGGCTGGCATACTTACTGATATATTGGTATTTTGATAAAAGAAATTAAGAGCATTTACTAACAGTTGGCAGCCCTGGTGGGTCTTAAGAATACGCTCAGTCATATCTGGTTATGTACACATACAACATACGAAATTTGGTTGAATTCCAATTGATAGTGTAGAAGTTATATGCATTTAAAAATTAGACCTATCAGCAGGCTTATAATAATTTTGGCAACACTGCCATGTATGGCCTCCTGGAAATTAAACTGAAATATTATTATCTATAAGTGTGCCAATTTTGAAATAGCTCCCATTCATACCTTCCACGATATCTAACATGGAGCTCAAATTTCAATTGCGATTTTTCAGCAGTTGGTAGCGCTGACATCATTTTCAAATATGGCCGTGAGATATTCAGGTATAGATCTTTACTCCTACCAAATTTTGTTTCGATTTCTCCAGCCGTTTAGGAGTTCATAGGGGGGGGGGGGGGGGACACACACACAGCCAGACAGACAGAAGGACAGACAGACAGAAGGACAGACAGACAGACAGACAGACACATATTTGCCCGATCTCATAAGTCTACTGTTTCCTCATTTTTGCAAAATGTGAAAAGTAGGCTAAAAATTCATATGAGGACATTATTAACGAGTTTGCCATTAAGAAATCTCGTAACAAAGCTATGCAAATTTGAACATTAATTACGTTGGGTGAGTTGTTTTAGAGAAGTTTGTCTATTTCTCAACAAATAAACCAGTAATTAACTACATTTTGTGTAATTACATTTCACCATGTAGGACAACTTAATTCAAATTGAATACAGTTCTTCAATTACGCAAAAGATAAACATTAGCATTAACATATAAAAATATCTGTATAATAGTGATCACTGATCTCTATTAATTTCATTATATAATTTATTATGTAAACCATTAAAATTATAGTTTTATCCAAACTAAATGAAATATATCCTTTTGTTGTATAAAAGAAATGTATTAAGTAAATATTAACTACAGAGGGGGCGGCAAATGTATAGGCTATAGGCGGCATACTCTTAAATCCGGCCCTGGTCGTGGCACACCTCTTACTTTAAAATTGTTCAACACTGAATCTAAGCATCGCCTTCTAGGTCTACTCTGCTTCTCTTGCCCTCTGCAGCTGAACTCATGAACATCTTAGGTAATCTCCTCACATGACCCCACCATCTGAGTCGGCTCATACGAACAGCTTCAACAAGCGTGTTCATTTCTAAGTTAGCCTTTATGTCTCCGATTGGTTGGTTCTTAAGTTTAGGGGCTGCGACAACGAGATCATGTAGCCCCGTGCACTTTGGGTGTGTGTAGAATATGTCTGATAACCGGTGTTAATTGTGATGACTGTATTAGTGTGTGATATCTGTTTTTTAAATTCAAGTAAGGACTGCAGACTTTTGAATTTTTCAAATAGTTCCTACTTTTGCTGCCATACGCCACCGTCAACGACTACTAGTTCAAAACTTAGCTAACAGACGCCACCGTAGTCGGCTCTTGGCGACGAACGTAGGAACCTAAGAGCGTTCTTTACATTCCTAACCTATACAATTTAGCTTCACACATGTGTAATTAGTGGAAGGATCTTTAACATGCCATAAATCTATGACATGGGACCGCCGGCTTTACTTCCCCTCCGAAGGTAGGCATACTGAGGGATTTTTATCGCTCTTAGAAAATCCGACGACTTCGGCCGGTTTTGAACCGGCGATCTTGGGCATAGAAGCTCAGCATGCTACCAACTACGCCTCCGAAGCCGCCTCCTTTATGTCTTCATTACGAGTTCCTTCCTGCCATTGCTCCCATCTATTTGTCCCAGCAATCATTCGTGCTACCCTCATAATTATCAGTTACCTTTAGCTTATGTATCAGATATCCTGAATCTACCCAGCTTCCACTTCCATACAGCAAGATCTGTCCAAATACTGAGCGATGTAGGGAGAGTTTCGTCGCTACACTAAACAAGTTATTTGTAAGTAATGTTTAATTTGTGGAACTTAAACAAATAACTTATATCAAATTTTAAGATATAGTATCACGGTTAGTTTTGTTTTCTACTTACAATTGCTGATATTTGCTTGGTCCGAGTCTCTTACCTGGAAATAAGAAATCACAAATTACAATCTGCAATACAAATAATATTTTAAAATGGTATGCTTGGATTATGCAGCTCAATATTATGGTCATTAGTCAGTGGAGTATCTAGGGGTCGCTTCTGGAGGGGGAGACAAATAACATTGAGGGGGTAGGGGGGAGGGGGACAGGTCGCACATAATGAGACAATCAATGAAAGGAAATATACGATCCCGAAGTTTCAAACCCTTTTATGTACATATTTTCATAGCTGATTTCATTAGTATTTGATACGTTGTATTTGCACTTATCAATGAACAAATGCTCAAAAATTATCAATTTTGTTGATATTAAATTATGTAGTCCAGTTTTCTTTCGCGAAATCATCTGGATCTTTCTGTTCAGCGACATTGTATAAATGTTAAAAAACTGCGGTCTCCAACTAAAGTTTAGGCTAATATAAAACGGCAATACAACTTAAGACAATATTATCCAATTCCCATAACGACTCTCTCACTCACTCAGATACTTTTTATATCGTATGGCCTTGGGTGCCGGGTGCAAGCTTTGTAATTTGACACCCAGAGGGTAGCTTGCATGTCGAATTTCGTTGTCCCTTGAATGACTATAAAAGTCAAGGAGGTTAGATATCTAAGCTCCTTGAACACCATAGCGCTTTCTAGTAGAGAAATGAGGAACTTTTGTGTTGGTGGAAACTCCCGAGATTAATTTTGCCATTATGAACACGGCTTACTGAATTCAAATGGGTTCTTTGACATGCCAACATCGTATCACATCAGTGTCGTATTTTTGCCGCCTTTCAAAAATCACTAACTGGATGACAACTGGCAAGAGGTGAAATTTTGGAAAGGGATTAGGAAAGATAGTGCCACACCCAGTTCACTGCCACCCCTGAACAGGTGATCATTTTGCTCATTCAATAAGTGTTAAGTTATGGTAACGTTAAAAAACAAGAAGTTCCGTGAAGAACTATACAGCCTACTTTTCATGCCAATGATTATTCTACAGTATATGAACCTATCTAGAATAATGACGAAATTAAGTTGGTAATATCGAAATATCTAATTAGTTCAAAATATACCTGGTATAATGTAGCCTAATAGAGCACTACAGTTGGCAGCCCTGGTGACTGAATATATTCTTAGTTCCACCTCTTAAGGTACAGAATACAAAATTTGGTTGAAGTCCAATGGACGTTACATGCAGTTAGACATTGGATCTATCAGCACGCGTAAAAGCATGTTGCCAACAATACCATGCGTGTGCTGGTCAGAAATAATCTGAATTATTATGATATCTTGTTGTGCCAATTTTGGACGAAATCCATTTGTTAATATAGAAGTTACATGTATTTTAAAATTGGACATATCAGCAGGCATAGAATCATGTTGGCAGCACTGCCTTGTATTAATTACTCCAAATTAATCTAGAATGCCAGGTGCTATACGTGTGCAAAGTATAGAGCTGTTGGCTTGCATACTTTCTGATATATTGATATTAGGGTAAAAACAATATAGACAGCATTTATTAACAGTTGGCAGCCCTGATTGCTCTTAACAATACTTATAGTCATATCTGTTATGGTACACATAGCACATACGAAATTTGGTTGAAATCCAACTGATAGTATAGAAGTTACATGTATTTAGAAATTGGTACTATCAGCAGGCTTATAATCATGTTGGTAGAACTGACGTATATAAGTTACTCCAAATTAATCTAAAATGTCAGAATATACGTGTGCATAGTTTAAAGCTGTTGGCTTGCAGACTTTCTGATATATTGGTATTTGGATAAAAAAAATGGAGAGAGCAATTATTAACAGTTGGCAGCCCTGGTGGCTCTTAAGAATACGCTCAGTCATATCTGTTTATGTACAGATATTACATACAAAATTTGGTTGAAATCCAATTGATAGTGTAGAAGTTATATGCATTTAAACATTGGACCTATCAGAAGGCTTAAAATTATTTTGGCAACACTGTCATGGTTGGCCTCCTGGAAATTAAACTGAAATAGTATTATCTACATGTGTGCCAATTTTGGAATAGCTCCCATGCATACCTTGCAAGATATCCAACATGGAGCTCAAATTTCTAGTGCGTTTTTTCAGCAGTTGGTAGCACTGACATCATTTTCAAATATGGACGTGAGCTATTCCGGTGCACATCTTTACTCATACTAAATTTGGTTTTGATTGCTGCAGCCGTTTAGGAGTTGATAGGAGGGGGGGGGGGGGACACACACACAGCCAGCCAGACAGACAGACATTTTCCCGGATCGATCTCATAAGTCTACTTTTTCCTCATTTTTGCAAAATGTGAAAAGTAGGCTAAAATACGCGAGTGAAAATAAATACTCTCAAATTAGTAAGTACAAACTTACATAGTAGCCACAGTGGCTTAGGCGGCAGCACGCTGGCCTCTCACCGCTTGGTCCGTGGTTCAAATCCCAGTCTCTCCATGTGAGATTTGTGCTGGACAAAGCGGAGACAGAGAGTTTTTTCTCCGGGTACTCCGGTTTTCCCTGTCACAATTTCATTCTAGCAACACTCTCCACTATCATATTTTCATTCCATCTGTCATTCAAGGGGAGAGTGACAGTCTTCGCCTGCCGGCACAGTTCATATTCTCGCCGCTAGATGGGGGCTTCATTCATGCATTCCATTCCCTGACCCGGTCGGTCGACTGGAAGCAGGCTGTGGATTTTCATAATCTTACATAATCCAATAATTTGTCATCAGTCCGAAGATTGGCTTTAGTCAAAAACAGATCATCAAATTCGTATTTTTATTATTTGGCTCTGTCATTAGTAGGGTAAAGTTAAGTAACTACGTGATACTAAGCCTTTTCTGTTAGTAATTCATAAATTTTCGATTGCAGTTATTTTGATTCGTTTCATGTTAATGAAATATTTCTGGGATATAGCTTGCAAATATCCATAAGTTATTTCAAACAATTAACTATCAGATTTGGGTAGTAGAAGTACAGTAGGTAATGCCGTGGCATTCAAGTTACTCCGTGATAGTATGGTGTTGAGCATGCAGTGTGCTTTTTGTTCGTGGAAATTAATTTTTAATTTAATGAAATTAATCAAATGTAATAATAGGTTTTTATTAGTCTTAATATGCCACAGTGTAACATTTCACTATACATTTTTTATGTCAAAAATAGTCCATTAAAAATACGCACAAACAAATTTTTAATCCACATGGCTGTTCTTAGTCACTATCTGATTTCTCTCACCCATCACACATACAATAGACATGTACTGTAATAAAGGGGGCGCCAGGAAATGTTCTCCGCAGTGACTACGTGCTTCTACCAGTGGTAGCATCAGCAGTTTAGTTGGCAGCACGATGTCGAAATCGTCAGTGTGTATTGCAATAAGCGAGCGTGTGTGTCATCAGCACTTCCAGCATCTGTTATGAATGGCTGTGGTGAGTAAAAAGTTTACTGTTTGTTTTGATACAAGTGACAGTCGTATTGCCAACGTAACTACTGATGCAAGCTCTCGCAGTATCCCGTAGTCACTGCGGAGAACATTTCCTGGCGCCCTGTACAAGAAGAACAGAAATTAATTTCCAAGATACATTCATTAATATTAGTATTAGCATAATTAACTTACTCCTTATTTATCATCATAATTAATTTTTGTATTTAAAAAAAATGTTTCATATGTACTGGTACCATATTTCGTGGTTAAGTGTAAGAGAGGGCTATGAGCCCTAACTTTGCCACTACTGCAGTGGTTTTAGTGGTGCATTGTACAACTGTAACACACAGCGTTAAGTTGGAATATTTCAGTAAGCGAGAGTTAACGACTCGCAACTCAGTTAACAATTGGAAGAGAAATCGTTAGCTACTCCCGCTTTACCTCAGCCCACGTGTGGCTTGGTTTTGCTTGCCGAGAGCAATTGGCTGGCGCCATACATACATCATGATGCGGACCGCATCCCACTCAACTATTAATATAGATGAAGTAACAGAATTGTCCTGCTCCTGATATGTTTCTAATTACTTGCTATAATTCTCCTCTCCGCTTGGCGTACAGGTGTTGGTCCGTGGACAGCCGCACTTGCGGTCTGCTCGTAAATCATGAGATCGGGTGCGGCAAGCGAGGCGCTCTCAAATCTCCTGCGCCAATACACCAGACTGCCTCCCGGCCAGTTGATGTAAACAGCAAGATACCAGCCGTGGTCGTGGTGGCTCTGGAATTTGGATGAAACGCTCCAAGCGAACTGGGGCGGGAGGAGCGGTGGATAACATAACTTTGTTCTCTTTTTTAAACCGAAGAGTAAACTTATATGAACAAAATATAGTAACAAAACAGGAATAAAATTTTATTAAGAATGTTTCTTCAGGCTATGGAACAAAGTATGTAAAATATATGATGAAACTCGTAAAACATGTTTCAGTTTGGAAAGGAGTTATACATTTGTATTGTAGGGGTTAGTGTTCTTGGCTGTCAACCCGGAAGTCCGAGTTCGATTCACGGCTCCGACAAAAAAATAAAAATCTGGTGAGAGGGCAGGAACGGGGTGACCTCAGCCTCCTGAGGCAAAACTAGGATGAGGGTTTGATTCCCATTTCAGCCATCCTGGAAGTGGCTTTCCGTAGTTTCCCCACTTCTACTCCAGGGAAATGCCAAGATGGATCCTAACTTAAGGCCATGGCCGCTTCTTTCACAATCCTCACCTGAATTACAAATTCACATCTAGAGACACTACAAAGCACGGGTTTTCAGACAAATTGTATATACTCTAGGCCTACATATACCCAAAAACATTGCGGTAAAAGACCATGATGCTCCAATCCCTCAAACGAAACAACAACAACAACAACAACAACAACAACAACATAGATCAACCTTTCTGTGATTTCCCTGTCGAACACCTGTACCCATTGTACAGAGCACGACGTAATAGCTGAAACACTCTTTACTCATCAATGCGACGTGAGTAAGAAATTCTTGGAAACAATCGTTGTTCTTTGATTATTGCCCTTTCAAGAGACCACACCTATGAAATACTCTTTTTGTAGATCTGTCACTGGTATTTAGCCTTTAATGATACGCTCTTGAATAAAATCCACCCCACATAATTTCATTTGCTAACCAAAATCTCAAATAACTTTTCAGTGCCCTGTTCTGTGCACCACTCTATATCTGATACCACTGCACTTTCACCAAGGGGGAAGACGACTTCGCTGTTATGCCTTTTGAAGCAACAATAACTAACTGCATAGCTCTCAGTCAGTTCACATCTGTCTAGTGAAGGGTCGTAAATTTTGCAAAATGTTTCATTGTTAACAATTTCTAATAGCAAATATCAGTTTGAAAAGCATTTATTTGAATATTTTACCACACATACGCACCAAAATCATTTGAAACATATACTTATAGCTTACCAAATTCATGGTAGAACAAGATGTTCAGTAAAGAACATATAGCCTACTTTCTCCTAAATGCATGGGTATTGCTATAACTCTTTGTATAATTGAATGTTGGTTGTACCTGTAGTAGCTTGTTAAAATACAACGTGCTATAGGGATATTAAACATGAATATGAGGTGACCTTTGCTAGTGCTACCTCTGTAAAAAAAATCATTCAATTCGGTTTCACCGTGTTTGAATTGATATGGGGAATGGATTTGCACACATACATGGCCGCTATTTGCAAACTATTGGGCTGATGACCTTGTAGTCAGTCATAAGATGCTTTCCACAAAAAGACATGTTGTTGCAAAATCTGGTAGAGATCAAATTAATAGGATGGTCGTAATTTGATTTAAGCTTTTAACATTTGGGTGGCCGTCATTCCGTTTCCGTCAAGATGGCGGCGATATAAAACATGACACTGAGGTGCCCTTTGCTAGTGCTACCTCTGTACCAAATTTCGTTCAATTCGGTTTCACCGTGTTTGAATTGATAGGGAGAATCGATTTGCACACATACTTGGCCACCATCTGCAAACTTGGGTTGATGATCTTGCAGTTTGGTCAGAATATGCTTCCCACATAAAGATATATTGTTGCAAAATTTGGTAGAGACTAGATTATTAGGTTGGTCGTAATTACATTTTAGCGTTTAACAATTGGGTGGCCGCGATTACGTTTCCGTCAAGATGGCGGTGATATAGAACATGACACTGAGGTGCCCTTTGCTGGTGCTACCTCTGTATCAATTTTCGTTCCATTCGGTTTCACCGTGTTCGAATTGATAGGGGGAATCAATTTTCACACAAAGATGGCCGCTATCCGCAAAATATTAGGCTAATGACCTATTAGTTTGGTCAAAGGATGCTCCCTCCATAAAGATATGTTGTTGCATAATTTGGTAGAGATTGGATGATTAGGTTAATTGTAATTTGATTTAAGCTTTGAACATTTGTGTGGCCGCCATTACGTTTCCGTCAAGATGGCGGCGATATAAAACAAGACACTGAGGTGCCCTTTGCTAGTGCCACCTCTGTACCAAACTTCGTTCCATTCGGTTTCACCGTGTTCGAATTAATAGGGGGAATCGATTTTGACACAAACATGGCCGCCATCCGCAAACTAGTAAGATAATGACCTATTAGATTGGTCAAAGGATGCTCCCTCCATAAAGGTATATTGTTGCAAAATTTGGTAGAGATCGGATGATTATGTTAGTCGTAATTTGATTTAAGCTTTGAACATTTGTGTGGCCGCCATTGCGTTTCTGTCAAGATGGCGGCGATATAAAACATGACACTGATGTGCCCTTTGCTAGTGCTACCTCTGTACCAAATTTCGTTCCATTCGATTTCACCGTGTTTGAATTAATAGGGGGAATCGATTTTGACACAAAGATGGCCGCCATCCGCATACTATTAGGCTAATGACCTATTAATTTGGTCAAAGGATGCTTCCTCTATAAAGGTATGTTGTTGAAAAATTTGGTAGAGATCGAATGATTAGGTTAGTCGTAATTTGAATTAAGCTTTGAGCATTTGTGTGGCCGCCATTACGTTTCCGTCAAGATGGCGGCGATATAAAACATGACACTGAGGTGCCCATTGCTTGTACTACCTGTGTACCAAATTTCGTTCCATTCGGTTTCACCGTGTTCGAATTAATAGGGGGAATCGATTTTCACACAAAGATGGCCGCCAACCGCAAACTATTAGGCTGATGACCTATTAGTGTGGTCAAAGGATGCTCCCCCCATAAAGGTGTGTTGTTGCAAAATGTGCTTGAGATCGGATGATTAGGTTAGTCGTAATTTGATTTAAGCTTTGAACATTTGTGTGGCCGCCATTACGTTTCCGTCAAGATGGCGGCGATATAATACATGACACTGAGGTGTCCTTTGCTAGTGCTACCTTTGTACCAAATTTCGTTCAATTCGCGTTCACCGTGTTCGAATTGATAGGGGGGGACTGACATTCAGAGTACACACACTCGCACACACACAGACTCACACACACACATACACACACTGACAGACACACTTTTTTTCGCCCTGTGTTGATCTCATAAGTCTACTTTCATTTTTTGCAAAAATCGAAAGTAGGCTAAAAATAGAAAATTTATGACACAAGAAGATGAAATGCTTGTTCTATGTTGTAAAACGAACAAGAGAAAGTTATTGGAGGAAAAACATAGATTCATGTCCAGGAAAGACTCATTAACGTACTATTTTAACGTATCATATAATAAAACTAGGCTGATAAACACCCTGCGTGTGTTTTTGCGTCCCCAAAGCCAATGCATGTTCTCGAGGGTTAGTAAGTTACATGTTTCACAGAGCGCCTTTGATTTAGCAGTAGGCAGAAACGTCCCATCGCCTCTCTTTCCCGGTTTTAAAGTGTCACCCGTCCCCATTCTTGCTTTATGAGTCTATAAGATAAATTGCACCTCGATATCTCCCCATTACGTCCCCTTCTTTAACCGTCTCCCCTGGTACGAGTGTTAAAGAAAATCCATCAGCATATCTCCCACACATTTAGTGCATGTGTGCATATAGAGATATCCTTGAGGTTAATAGTTTGGGGTGACAAAGGATCGATATACAACTGGTGGAATCACAAACATTAGGAAGTGGCACCCCTCACTTGTGGCAGAACCCATCAATCCCCCCTACGATCTCTCAACCCCAGCGTGACCAGTCCACAATATCCTGTATAATGTCACACAATCCCTCGGGAAGTGTTGGATCTTATCACGACTTCATACCACCATTTAGCATGGATAGACTCACCACTTGTTCTGTATATCCCCCGTTTAGTTAGTATCTGTCTGCCAGTTTGCAAGCGAGACAGTCAGAATTCACCCCCACCGCTGTTAGGTATACCGAAACCATTACAATGATTTTAGCCCACTTCCTATTTTTGAAAAGAATGAAAGTAGACTTATGAGATCTACACGGGCCGAAAGTTGTCAGTCTGTTGTCACGACGAAACCGAAGTGAACGAAATTTGGTACAGAGGTAGCACTAGCAAAGAGCATCTCAGTTTCATGTTTTATATTGCCGCCATATTTACAAAAACTTAATGGTGGCCACTCAAACGGTCAAAACTTAAAATTAAATTACGACCAAACTAATCATCAGATCTTTACCAAATTTGGTGAAAACATACCTTCATATAGGACGCGTCTACAAGGTCATCAGCCATACCATTTCAGGATGGCGGCCGTGTGAATTATGCAACCTTTAAAACTCATAACTTAGGACCCACCAGTTCCGATTATTGAACCGAGAATGGATTAAACTGTTCTAAAGGACCCCGTTCGATATTAAAAGTTTATATTATAATATTATACTGCATAAGTGACATTAAAAAGCTGAGCCGTCTCGGTTACAAGACAAGATGGCAGATGATCTCTCGTTCTGACTTACATTTCACTAATTTGAGTATGTTGCATGCAATATTGCCTACTGATTGAAATAATATAAACTGTGTATGAAATGGATTATAATGAATATATTCTCCAGTGAAGAAATCGTTTAGTCCAAGTCATTATTTGCTAAGACGTTGTATATGAATCGATTGATAACGTTAAATTTCGGTGGACACGGTTGGCTCTGCGGTAAAGCTTAGGTCTTTCAGCCGGGGTTCAAAACCTATCCGAGTTGTATTTATTTGCTTGATCCTTTTTATATTTATTGTTTATTAAGAACTGAGACGTTATAAAAATCAGCGTTATGTTGTGTATCTTGCAATGGAAAATATATATTTAATTTAAACAAGGTTCACCACCAGATCTGCACGAGTGGCATCTACTAGCAACCTGGTGAAATATGCGTGTGCTAACCACGGCCAACTAGATGAGGGTTGCGCTCTATACCAGCCTGGACATTCCCAATGCATACGGTGTAATTGAAAAATTTCCTCTTGTTGCCGATAGAGCGCACTCGCCCCCAAGGATAGGCGCGATTAAAAGTTAGCTGTGCAGTAGGTTTATTTGATGTGTTTCTCCCAGGCATACGTTTCGACAAAGTTTTGTTTCAGTTTCAATTATTGTAAGTAGTCGGTCTTAATATATTGAAGTGTTTAATGATGAAATTGTAAAATGCTGGGGTAAATTATAAACTATGGTTTGAACACCGCTGCTCAAAACCAGTACGTTATACTGTTGTGTGCCAATTTGCACTTCGAATATGAAGAAAATAGGAGGTGATAAGGACAAAGAGTTGTAACTATACCCATAGATTACATTTAGGAGAAAGTAGGCTATATGTTCTTTCTTGAAAGTAATAAATGTTACCTCTGGCCATCCGGCATTTGGAACGGATGGTATTCTATTTTTTGAACATCTTGTTTAGAAATACTAATTATTTGGGGTCATTGGAGTCAACCAAGCTAATTTTTAAAGCCGGATGGCGCGTGACATGAAAATTTTACTGTACTGTCTCCAGGACTTTTAGTAGATATAAATATATAAAAACACTCATAGAAAAATGCATGTATTAGTTAATATTCACAATTAAATTGGACTAATTTTTCCAGGCGTGTATTTATATTTGTATCTTGTAGCCCGCCCATTCATTGGGCACAATCGTGTTGACCGACTGAAAAGCTACAATTTGTATAGGCAACACTGAAAAAAGGATTGCTTCAAATGTCTACATTTCTGTCACCGGGAATCGAACAAGAAGAATCACGCCTCCCTCAGAAAATACTATTATTATTAATACGCAGCGAGTTTTCCCATGCCAATGGTGATGAATATTAATAATATTTATAATAATATAACAATTACAATAAAAATAATATTTATGTCTATAATAACAACAATACAAGTTGTTTTTTTTTTTTGATAATTCGTTTGCTGTAACACGTGAAAGGTGTAGCCGAGCTGGGCTAGTGGATCTCGATCACAGCGTGAAGTAGTCTGTTGCCGACAGCAGTGTGCCTCTGGTTACATGAAACTTGTCACCATACTGTCAATGTGATTTAGGGTCGATATTGGAACGTTGTTAATTCTTAGTCAGCCACAGGCTCTACGGTCCATTATCGGCTTTGGTTTCATTATCATATCGAAATACTATATAGCAGAATATTGAAGTCGCTAACAGATCAGCTTAGCAAGATTGATAGGAAATTGTATTTCTTCCTTACTAGTAATTTAATTTACGGTCTATGGATTTAGCTGTGGACTCCCCTCTCAGCAGTTCATAGCGTAGACTACTGTATTATAGGCTAACGTTAATACCTGAGTAGCGTTACGCGCTGCAGAACATTCGACATGTAGCTCAATCAATTTAACCTCCTTATTTAGGTTGTTAATGCTGTAACATTTAAGAACTTGACTTAGCCTGATACATGATAACAAGTGTTTTGTACCAGTCTGTGTAGTTGTAACTTGGGCTAAGTTTGGATAGGAGGCGCCCATGGCCTTAAATTGTACATCATCCCAGCATTTGACTTGCTGGTGTAGAAGTGTTCTAAAGCCTCGTAAACCCACGTATAGGATGGCTGAGAAGAGCTATCGTCACTAGGTTCAGTGTAGGGGCAGATGACCTCGCTGTTCCACTCCTTAAAACAACAATAGCTAACTAATTGAGTCTACAAGAATTGTCTTGTCAGAGCCCAATATCTAACACAAAATATTTCGTACAAGATCTTAATATGTACCCCTCCACCACACAGGTGTCTCTACTGTATATTTACGGGAAGAATATTTGTGGACAGCCAGTAAGCATGTGCATATGTCGATAAGGTCACTTTGATATGCATCTGCTCTTTAGAAGTGCACCTTACTGACATATGCACCTACTACGTTTTGATTAACTTACCTACTCCTCATTTATTTTCAATAATTGCAGTTAATAAACACATCAGACAAACATTCTGTTTCTCATATATAGTTGTTTAAATAGGAGATTAAAATTA
This sequence comes from Meconema thalassinum, assembly GCA_946902985.2. NCBI lineage: Eukaryota > Metazoa > Arthropoda > Insecta > Orthoptera > Tettigoniidae > Meconema > Meconema thalassinum. Next base: position 584,773,764 of record OX336390.1, on the reverse strand, counting down.
AATTACAAAGTTTAGTTTGGTATTTTCTTCAAATTGAGTTTGATTATTTTTACAATGATGCTTTGGATCAGCATTTTATCCATATTTTATTAGGAAAGAAACGTGCAGTTCTATGCACGGGGAGCCCGATTCGCATGCGCCATAGCCGTTCGTTATTCCTCGTCTTGCGCATGACGTCACTGTAGGAGCAGGCAGCGCAACACACAGTTTGTTTATGCTTGTATTCAGGTGATCACCGCATGTGTATTCGAGTTTTAATAAGTGTTAGAAATGCCAGGGTGTGCGGTGACAGGGTGTTTGTCATACAGTAGAAAGACAAAAGGTACAGATATAGTATATCATTCATTTCCTAAAGAGCCACAGCTACAAAAGGTCTGGGTACTGAAGTGCAGAAGGAAAGATCCTTTTAATGTTAAGACTTCTACCGTGTGTTCGCGGCATTTTACGGGGGAAAATTACATTCGGGACTTGAAGGCTGAATTATTGAATTTACCTCCAAAAAAGACGCTAAAAGAATATGCAGTACCAACAGTGAACCTACCTGGCAGCAATGACAATGGTAATAGCTTACCGGGGACAAGTTATGAAAGTGAGGCCTATCACTATTAACAGACCATGCGTCAGATGGACAGTCTTCGGGAGGACATGCAGATGTAAGTAGAACTGAGAGGCTGTATTCCAGGGAAGTTCGGAAGAGAGCAATGGATTCTCTTGCTAATGTGTCGCCGAAGAAAAGGAAGTTTGATCAATCTACCTCCACTGAGGATACCACCTCTGGCGAAGTACAGGAGCTATTGAAACAAATAAAAGTTCTGGAAGAGAAGAACAAAAGATTGGTCCAGATGTGCTCCAAACTTCAAACAAGAAACAAGCACCTTAACGAAGAACTGAAGACCAAGAGCCGAAAACTGAGACGAAGTTCCAACCTGCGAGTTAAACGTGTGGAAACTGAAGTGCATAATATTCTTGGGAAACTATTTTCAAACAACCAGATTAAGTGTTTGATAAAAAATAATAAGCAGACTAAATGGAACAGGGAAGACGTCTGCAAAGCAGTAGCACTACGTGCAGTTTCCAGAAAGTGTTACATTTATTTAAGAAATAAAGGATTTCCATTGCCCGGAATATCAACTTTGAAGAGATGGGTGAATCGTTCCTTCCGTTGTCGAGCTGGAATTCTTAACGATGTGCTTCAACTGATGAAAGCGCAAGCAGAGCGGTTCACCAGTTTGGAGCGTGTGTGTGTTTTGTCATTTGATGAAATGAACGTTGACAGTAGGATATGTTACGCTCAAGATGAAGATCGCATTATTGGACCTCACAGTAATGTACAAGTAGTCATGGTTCGAGGACTATTTGCTAAGTGGAAACAGCCAATATTTTATGATTTTGATGTGCAAATGACAGCAGGTTTGCTGAAAGAAGTAATAGCCTCTCTAGAAGATGTTGGGTACAGCGTAGTAGCCGTTATTTCTGATCTTGGAGCTAAAAACCGTACTGTGTGGAATGAACTTAATGTTACACACACCAACACATGTTTCCCCAATCCACGAGTCCCAGAGAAAAGAATATGGGTATTTGCAGATGTCCCACATCTTTATAAATTAATGAGAAACCATTTCATTGATGATGGACTGACTCTTCCGGGTAACATTAATGTAACGAAGGGAACCATTGAAAAGTTGCTGACTTTAGATAGTGGTGAAATGAAGATTTGCCCTAAGCTCTCACTCCATCATCTAAATGTTAAAGGAAGGGAGTGCCAGCGAGTATATTTGGCAACGCAGTTGTTTTCAAACCACACTGCCGCAGCTATCCGCTACCTTATGCCAGACGAGGAGCATATTGCCGCATTCATACAGCTGTTAAATGACTGTTATGATATTCTTAATGCAAGAATAACCAGTGATGACAAAAAACTCGCGTGTGGTTATGGGAAGGACCTTGAAGCCCAAGAAAAGCTTTTGAGGAGGTTATATGCATGTTGCAAAGAAATGAAAGTAGGGAAAACAAAACATTTGCTTCCGTTCCAGAAAGGATTCATGACCACAATTCGGTCATTATTTGGACTATTTAGTGATCTTCAATCAATGAATGTGAAGTACATTTTGACAGCACGACTCAACCAAGATTGTCTGGAAAATATATTCTCTCAGATAAGAGGACTTGGACATTTCTACGACCATCCATTGCCAACAGACGTAAAATTTCGGTTGCGCTTGATACTACTAAGCGCTAATTCGGCTGATATTCCCTTCTCCAACAAAGCTATGGTGTCACCAGAGGTTGATGGCGAGTTACTAACATCTAAACTCTTAGAGTTTCTGCCAGATATGTCTGAAGCACTAAGTATGATTGACGGTGAAACAGAGATCCGAGACATTACTCTGGAAAACAGCACAACAAATGATCGGGATCCGCATCCGGTAACGATGGGACCTGATTGTTCTGTTGAAGGATTCCGCTACATCGCTGGCTATATCGCCTACCGAGGACGTGAGCATGATCGATCAATGGGATGCCCGACAGGGCAAATACTTCCTGTCTCTTCTGATACAGCACCTGAAGGATGGATCGAAGTTTTGTCACGAGGTGGTCTACTCGTTCCATCAAGTGAATGGCTAAATAAAATTAAACAGTTTGAGTTAATTTTTACGGACATTCATGGAAATGGTGCTCTCTCACGGGACCCTAATATTGTGGGAAAACTATGTAAAATAATAAGCAAGAATTTTCCGGATGTGCCTACAGAGGTTGTAAAAATATACGCCAGAACTAGAATATTTCTGCGTATGCGGCATTTGAACGCTAGGGCGAAAGAAGCAAAAGTCGCGGTTGCGGAGCAACGAAAGGCACGCAAATGGCTTGCATCGTCAAGGGTTAACACCGCCCAAGACCCGAAACCCCAGTCTCGAAAATAAAGGTAAGCGTGTGTGTTAAATGACTATTATTTTGTGAGTAATTTGTTGTACATCTGCTGTAGAGTGAACGATAATTCTAAGATGAGAGTTGCAATTTGAATTGTTTATCCATAAGTGTTTTGATAATTTCTGTGTTTATAAAATATGCGTGGTATAGTTCAGAGCCCGAGTTCTGATTAGTTTGTATCCATGCACTGTTATGAAACACTGGTGGGTGTTTGAGCATCACTCATCAATAATCATAATCGAAATGTAATGTTTTTCAGTCGGTCAACACGATTGTACCCAATTGCAGTGGGTGGTTCCCTAATCCTGAAAAAATTTCATGTAAATTAATGTAAATGTCATTTTTTTCAGAATTAGGGAACCACCCACTGCAATTGGGTACAAACGTGTTGACCGACTGAAAAACATTACATTTCGATTACTTAGGCAACACTGAAAATTCATTTCCAGCACGATGATAGAGAATCATATACCGGTACCGATTATTTCAATGTTATGTTTGTTGTTGGCGTTAATTCATATGAGGTGCTTGGGGCATCGTGGTCATCAGCCCCGTGTAGTTGGGTGTGTGTTGAACTTTTCTGATAACCTGTATTTCTGTGATGACCAGTAGTGTATGTAACTGTATTAGGAACAGGGATGAGGTAGGTTCCCTGGGACTTGAAGTAAGGTACTATCCAGGCATTACGCTGGAGGGAGTGGGGAAAACGCGGGGAAAAACAACACTCAGGATAGCTGCTGTCAGCGCTGTAATTCGAACCTACAATCTCCGGACTAGATGCATGGCTTCGCCATGGGGCAATTGTTAGGTTACCACCGTCGTTTTTTTTTTTTTTTTAACAGAAGCCGTTACTACGTCTTGGCCCATGCTTAATGCCCGTGTGCGATATACCATGAGCAATGCTAAGCTAGTTAAAACTATTGTTTTATTTCTGTTACGTCTTTCTGTATTGCTTGTATGACGGCGCGAAGCAAGCGCGGAGCTAGCTTGCTCCTGTGGTGACGTCACTTCGTCAACCAATGGTAGCTCGTAACGCGTTGGGCCCAACCTTTAGTATATTGAGAAACCTTGGTTCTATGTAAGAGAATTCTTTTAGTGTTTAAAAGCAGTCCCGTTCATCGTAGACCTTAAAATGGGTCCGATGCAGTCGATTAACTGACTCTTTCCTGTGCAACACGAAAATAACTAAGGAAGTTAGATTTATTCATTAGGATACCGGCATCAGCCAGTTGTTCTGATCTCAAGTGTCTAAGTCAATAAGGTTCCTGTCCGGGATAGCTACTTCAGCCAAATTTAAAGTGAAGGAGTGCCGTATATTTATTGACAGACACTTGTAACAACGAACTAAACAAGTAAATACGTTTGACTTATTGTTATAAGGAAGTTCATGAAACACAGTAAAAAAGGTTATAGATTCCTAATGAAAATGAATGTCCACAGCCTGCTTCCAGTCGACCGACCGGGTCAGGAATGGAATACATGAATCCCCCATCTTGCGGCGAGGATATGAACTTTGTCGGCTGCCAAAGACTGTCGCACTCCTCTGAGGCAATGATTAAATGAATGATAGAAGAAATTAAATGAAAGTGGAGAGTGTTGCTGGAATTAATATTTGACCGGGAAAACCGGAGTACTCGGAGAGAAACCTGTCTGCCTCCGTTTTGTCCAGCACAGATCTCACATGTCGTGACCGGGATTTGAACCACGGACCCAGCGGTGAGAGGCCGGCGTGCTGCAACCTAAGCCACGGAGGCTTGTATAGATTCCTAATATTTAATCAATATATTTGCACACCCATATATCTCGTTGAATCTTTGGGAATGGTGGTTTCCGATAGTAATAGTTCACGTAGGCTTTTCTGAATTGCGTCTGGGGCCTGACTCTTGCATCCGTTTCCGTCTGACAATGTTTAGACGCGCTGTAAACATTGATTCCCGCAACATTTACCGTTTCAGGTCGACACAAAATACAGTAGCTTAATGGACATAAATTGCTCAAAAGGAAATGCCAATAATATTTTCTGTGAGATTTTGAGATGAATTGTGAGAATAGTATGGGATGACTATAAGAGGTGCTGTCGCCACAGCTTGGAGAGGAGAACACTTGAACAGGAACATCGTAGAATTCAAATAAGCCTCTTCCTGTGGTCTCGGGGTACGACTTCAGACTCCGGATCCAATGGTCCGACTAACGTCTCTACCAATACATTTCTGGTCTGGTCAGCCTCGTGAGGCAAAACTGAGCAGATATGGGTTCGATTCTCATCTGACCTGTCTTAAAAGTGTTTTTTCCGTCGATCCCTACTTCTACTCCAGGCAATTGCTGGATAATTACTAAGGCCAAGACCACTTATTTCCAAATTCTAGCCTCAATTGCATACGGTATAGGTTATCAGACAGATTTCTCACACACCAAACTAAAGTATACGGTTCGATTCCCGATCAATGAATGTGAGATTTTCTAAGTGAACTTCCATGTCCTGTGGTTTGGATTCCACGTAAAAATGAAGTCCCGTGGTTCATGAACGCGAGATTAACGGCCACGTAAAACTACAAGCTTCCTTTCATTCCTTTATGTCAGAGAATAGATTCCCTTAAAGCGACTCTATGAGCTGAGTAAGACTTGAAAATGAGAACGGAGTCGGGATTTAAATCCCAGGATTGTATTGATGCTCTACCCTACAAAAAGAACCCTGTCTCCAGCAATACTGAGTTGGAATTGAATCCTGAACTTCAAGGATTGTTTATTACGAGTTATCATCTAATCGTTGTTTTCTGACCCTTTAACACCGTTCACAGATATTAAAACATCCATATCTGCAGCTATTATTATTTTCTATGACTTGCCGTCGCATCGGGGAGCTCTATCTTTCTGATTCTCTTAGTTTCTCATTGTTCTTCTCAACGGGGAAATAAAATATGTTGTGGTTTTCATTTCAGTGACATCGAGATCATAGTCATTTCAGCCCCGAGTTGTGTGTAGAATTTGTATGATAATCTGTGTTATTGTTATGTCTATGTTAGTGTTTGTATTTGTAATTGAGTCAAGGATTGGGATGGAGGCGAGCGTGACCTTCAGCTAGGGCCATCCCGGCATTTGCCTACAGTAGAAGTGAGAAAAAACGGAAAATTAACAAGAAAAGACGGACATTAAGGAATAAACGATCAGGGGCTTTAGTATGATTAGGCTTCTTGAACACTCCGTGGGTGATTATTATTATCTATTTAGCGTATGGGTTTTAGTGCCAGAGTTTGTAGCTGCTTCAATGCTGACACCCGTGGGGTGAGCTACAAGTCACTTGTGGATGATATGTAATGAATGAAGATGAATGAGCAAGTTCAATTGCAAGTACCATAGTTCCAACATAGGCCACAAGATGCCATTGACACATAGTGGCGAACGTTGGAACTTTTAGAGCGTTTCTAACGAAATATAATCTACAAATTTTACTACCAATTGAAGTGGTAAGTTCTTTTCATGCCATAAATCTTTGACATGGGCCCACCGGCTTTGCTTCCCCTCCGAAGGAAGGCATACTGAAGGATTTTAACGCTCCTAAAAATCCAACAACTTCGGCCGGGTATGAACCGGCGATCTTGAGCATAGCAATTCCGCATGCTACCGACTACGCCACCGAAGCCGCTTCCGTAGGTGATGATAGTATGTCATCGACCAGTTTCCTCAATATTAAACAGCTGAAGAGAGGCATGCATCGCCTCGGGCACTTAAATCATCACTGGAATTCTAATGTTGAAAGCAGAGAAGGTTGTGAAGCTTGGAAGAGGCCCAAAAACAGCTCAGCACCCAACTAATATGATGCACAGCCATCGTCAGCGCAATGTTCCGCCGGATGGGAACCCTCACTCACTCCACACGGTCTTCCTTCTCCGGAGACGAGGAATTATGAACCGAGATAATTATGATGGAAGGCACGCAGAAGAACCTGAGGGGAAGTGTGAAGATGTTCTACTTGGGAAATAACTTGTCTGCATCTAAGTAAGGAACATAACAGTAAAGAGGACGAGGTATATTAATAATAATAATAATAATAATAATAATAATAATAATAATAAGAGTAACCATCGGTCCGCTAAGAAGTTCCGAAATCTGGAAACTAAGAATTAATGGTGATATATATATCAGAACATAAGAAAATTTAACGGGAACAATATGGGAGAGGTGATTGATACCTTTTGGCCATTTATGCAGAATGGATGACAACAGGTTAAACAAGCAAATATTCAAATATATTTGGAATAAGAAGTCAACAGCATTTTTGTTTTTGGTTATTGAGACACATTTAAGCCTACATTGTAACTTAAGTTTTGTAATAATGTTGTTGAAATAGCATGAGAAATTTTTGTTTTAAGCAAAATGTTTACAATTTACCAGAACGAATTTCCCCATCTTAACCGTCAGAAGTAGTATCTTGGATATTACGCAATCATGAAGCTGTAACGTAACATTAATTTAAGTTACTTGTAATGAACACTTTATAAAATCCGTTTAGATTCATTAGTGGACAAAATACTATTAGTTCTGACCACTACATTTCTAAGCTTTATTAGCGGTCAAGCTGTTGGCCTCTCACCACGGCAGACCGGGTTCGATTACCGGTCATTGCATGTGAGATTTTCAAAGTGAAATGCCATGTCCTGTGGTTCGGATTCCACGTAAAAAGGAGGTCCCGTGGCTTATAATCTCACGATTAACGGTCACGTAAAACTAAAATCTTCCCTCCTTCTTCCTTCAAAGCTTTATTTGAATGTGTTGAAATGAGTTTTGAAGTGATCAGAATGCAGGAGCATGTATGACATGTTTAAAAAAAATATGATTTCATATCGAACTCAATTTTATCCATTGGTAGACATTATGCGTTCTGATTAGTTCCTCCTTGTATCGAACTCAATTTTATCCACTGGTTGACACTATGCGTTCTGATAAGTTCTTCCTCATATCAATGTCAGACATCCAGAATGTTAGTTCCGTGTGATGCGTCTTTCTTCAAACGACATAGTCTCTACACGACAGAAATACTGCGTCGCACACCGCATAAAAATTTCCCGGTACGACGCATTGATGGGTCTCTTGCCAACAATGCAAAACCCTCTAACGTACTGTACTGACCTCACTACGGTCGCACAGGATGACGTGCCATCCTTAATGACATGTTCAGACGAGTGGTTAATTACAGAGGGCTAAATACGTGCAGTACTGACATTGAGATGCGTCGCAGGAACTGGTGATGGATTAGGCATGCGTTAGGGCGTGATAAAAACAACATCGCCAGACAAGCACTGGAATGGAACCCAAAATACACTAGACTAGGCTTCATCAACATTTTTGAGACTGTGAGCACCACCGTCATGCCATACCTAGTACCCGAGGACCATTAAATCGAAAATAATAACGATTATATTCTTCTTAGTTCGTTTATGCCAGCTATGGACCACGTCATTTCAATTGCTTCCTCTTTGGGCCTTGATCATAGCCCAGTGTTTACGCATTTGCTGCCTGTGAAACTCCTTTCTTTCATCAGACCACTTCTTGCCGGTTTTTAATTTCGCTTTTTCTTGGAATTGGTGGTGTGCTCCCAGCTTTTCCTTCAAATGATCACGTTCCATAATGTCTGCGTGGGTGATCGCTACTTCTTGCAAATCCTTGTCTACCTCACAAAACCAGGGGCCCTTGGTTTTCTTGTTTAGAAAATAACAATTAAGTTATTATTATTATTGTAAGCCTCCGTGGCTTAGGCGGCAGCACGCCAGCCTCTCACCGCTGGGTCCGTGGTTCAAATCCCGGTTACTCCATGTGAGATCTGTACTGGACAAAACGGAGGCAGACAGGTTTTTCTCCGGGTACTCCGGTTTTCCCTGTCAAAATTTCATTTCAGCAACACTCTCCACTATCATTTCATTTCATCTGTCATTCATTTAATCACTGCCCCAGAGGAGTGCGTCAGGCCTCGGCAGCCGGCACAGTTCATATCCTCGCCGCTAGTTGGGGGCTTCATTCATTCCATTCCTGACCCGGTCGGAGACTGGAAGCAGGCTGTGGATTTTCATTTTCAAGTTATTATTATTATTATTATTATTATTATAACAAAATAATTTTATTAATTCAAGAAACATGCTCCTCTCTTTCGTTTGCCTATATATCTCTCAAGCCCTGAGTGTCTGTAATGGGAATTCGGAAACACCCGTTATAATGTTTCTATTATTATTATTATTATTATTATTATTATTATTATTATTATTATTATTATTATTATTATTATTATTATCTTTCATCGTTATGTCCTACTCAGGAGCACGGTTGAACCTGCTTAGCTGATGTGTTTGACATCTTTTCCTCCCAAAATCTCTTCATCTTCTGGCTGAGCGTCTTCCTTCGTTCTTCTGTCCAAATTATAGTGGCTCTGGTGTTGCGTTTGTCTCCAAATTGCTATTATTATTATTTTATTATATATGCCTTATTGTTACTATCATTGTCAGGCTACTGTTATAGCCTACATATTGTGAATGTTAGCGAAATGTTTTATATTTATACGCCCTAATCCTATTGTGTGTAGGACGCTACTGTAAAGGAGCTCTTATACTCGAAGTGTAGCCGTGGAAATAAAGAAATCAAAAACAAATCTCCCTCAGAGTTAGCTTGGGATTCACCGCTCACCAGACATGATACAACTGCTTGCATGACTCATAAGGGTAAGACCCATATAGGTGTGGACAGTCGAGTCGAAGCAACATCTTTCGTGTTAATCATAAAACAGTGATGTCCAATTGTTTTTACTTTAGATTAAAAAAATGCTAATTCACAAAATGATAAAATTTCTGACAGTGAAAATACCATTATCCCGGTTCGTGCAACAGAATGTGAATTGAAGAATGGATCCCAGGGGCGCTTGTGTGATGAAAGCACCAAAATTCAGGTTGAGAATGCCTGCACTAGACCTGGAAAAGGAGCGTAGAGGTGGAATGTGTTGGGAATGCTGGGAAACCTGGACCGAGATCAAGACCAGGGTGCAGAAAAGAGTCTGATGCCGAAAATTCGTAATGTTCTACGCTCCACTTAGCAGTTACAGGAAATTAGTCGAAGTAAGTCTAGACTAGACTAGCGCACTCTTAATAATTCATACTTCAACGAACCCAACGCCACTACTGTACTACCGGGTGAGTTTGCCGTGGTCGTTACGGCATGACTGCTGGCAGTCGCTCACATCCGGGAGGCGAGGAGGTTCGAATCCCCCCCTCGGCAACCTTGAAGATGGTCTTCTGTGGTTTCCCATCTTCCTTCCAGGCAAATGCCGGGGTTGGTCCCTAACTATAGGCCACAGCCGCTACCTTCCAACTCCTCGTCCTTACATTCCAGCTTTCCTCCCCAACGGTACTTGTAGCTCACCCATTGGGTGTCCGTCTCGAAGCAGCTACAAAACTGGCGAGCCGAACATGTCCTCGGACACTCCCGGCACTAAAAGCCATACGCTAAAAAAAAACTACTGTAATAAACCGTCTCCTTCAGCAGACCACCTACCAGGGGAGAGCCTAGGCCAAATACTCGAAAAATTGCTTATAGTAGCCTAGTGCGACCACGTCTTTTTCAATCCTCACCTGTATTATACACTCACTACTACAAACACTACAATAATGAAGGCTATCACACAAATTCTACACACCCAATAACACGGGACAAATGACCATGTGTTACAAGCCCCTCAAATGGAAAAACAAGAAGAAATCATAGTCTTTTAGCCCAACTTGTGTGTGTGTGTGTGTGTGTGTGTGTGCAATTTCGTATGATAGCCTGTGTTATTCTGATCGCTATATTAGTGTGTGTGTGTTTGTAATTCAGGGTAAACTCGGCGCTGGCAGCGGATTTCCTGAGCACGGCTGTCAGACGTCGCGGATTTTACGGGACAGTCCCATATTCGTGCTAAATGCCCCGTGTCCCAGACAGTTCTTAACCGGTTGTCCCGTATTTCCGAGCGTTTTGAAACTCGAGAGAAATGCATCTGTGTTTATACCTCTAGTATACTATTTCCTTCAAAAAGTTATCTTTGTTTTTTTTTCTGAGTTTTTTATTGCAATGATATATGGTATATTCTTTCATAAAGACTGAATAAACTCTTTTATTTATTGTCTTCTGTTTGTTTTATTTCTGTGAATTTATCTTCAGTTTCATATACTGTATATATACACCGCGGACAGGCCAACAAGGACCACGCAAATATCACTTCTTTATAGGTCTAGTTTCCTTCTTTCTCTTCCAGACGTCTTTCATCCTGGTCGACTGTGCAGCTCTTCTTTCAGCAGTCCATTCTCCTCTGTTGAGATTTTTCTCCTCCCCGACAAGAATTTTGAGACCACATTTTTTTTTTCTGTACTCTATTCGATTTAGACAATCTTCTTCAGTCATTTTGAATTTTTGAAGTTCTTCTTTCATTTGTTTTATATAGCCTCCTTGTCCTTTATAGTTCCAGATTTTATCAAAAATTTGTTTGTTTAACCTTGAGCAATCCATGCGGACCATATGTCCGTAGAACTGAAGTCGCCGTTTTCTGATCATCACTTCAAGGTTGTCGATTTTACTATAAATTTCTGCATTCGATCTCAGTCTATAACCTTCCTGTGTTTTCCTAGGACCATAAATCCTTCTTAAAATTCTTCTTTCTATCTTGAGCAAATTCTCCATTCCGGTTATATTTGTAGTTTCCATGCCGTACAAGATGACTGGTCTAACAACAGTATTAAAATGTCGTAATTTTGCATTGATAGACAGGTTCTTTTTATTGTATATATTTTTGTACAAAAATTTAATCTTTCCAATTTCCCTTTTTTGTTCTCGATTGCCAATTTATCCGTCCCATTGCTACTAATTATTTCTCCAAGATATTTAAATCGGTCAGTGACCCTGATGCTCCCATAATTTGTTTTTATCATTTTCTTAGTGTATTTCTGATCACTTGTCATCATCTCTGTTTTTACCAACGAAATCTGTAAGCCCGCTTTTTCCGCCGTTTCTCTTAACTGATCAATTTGGATAATAGCTTCTTGTTCTGATTCAGCAAACAACGCTACGTCGTCAGCAAATGCTAAACCTTTGACTTTGAGGTTCTTATTCTTTGTACCAATTTTAGCACTTGAATCGTTCTTCTCCCAAAACGTCCTCATGACTTTATCCAAGACCAAATTGAAATGCAGTGGTGATAGACTGTCCCCTTGTCTTAGCCCAGTTTTTACCTCGAAGGGCTCGCTAACTTCATTTAAAAATTTGACTCTGGAAATCGTATTAGTTAATGTAAGTTTTATTAAATTTATGGTTATTTGATCAACTTGGTATTCCTTCAATGTGTCAAAAACAGTATCCCTATCCACTGAATCATACGCTTTCTGAAAATCAACGAATGAGATAAAGATATTCTTTGGCCTGTTGTTGTAATATTTTAATGTCAATTTTAAACTAAGAATTTGTTCTGCACACAATCTATTCCTTCTGAAACCTCCTTGGAACTCGCCAAGCTGTGGTTCGATCTGTGGTTCAAGTCTGTTTAAAAGTAATTTGGCAAATATTTTATATGTGACAGACAACAATGAGATCCCCCTATAACTATTGACATCAATTTTTGAGCCTTTTCTATGTAGTGGATGAATTAAGGCGATTAACCAGTCTTCTGGAATTGCTTCCTCAATCCAAATTTTCTGGAATAGATTTGTCGTCGCTATTAAAAATTCATCATCTACAAGCTTCCACATTTCTGCAATTATTCCATCCTTGCCTGAGGCTTTATTATTTTTAAGTGAGTTGATAATACATTTAACTTCATTTACATCTGGGGGCGTAGAGTCAAAATGTTGTGTTGTAAATTTGAAACTCAACTTGTCTGTCGGTTTTGGACAATTTAACAACTTCTCAAAATACGCAGCCAAGATATCACAATTTTCCTTGTTGTTTAATGCTAGCGTACCATCTTCCCTTTTGAAATTTAAACTCGGCGCTGAATATCCAGTGATTTCATTCTTAAATGCTCTATAAAACAATCGGGTGTCATTTTTCTTAAAATTGTCGTCCATTTCCATTATTTGGTCCTTCATATATTTTCTTCGAATCGTTCTTAAAGTCTGGTGGGCCATTTTCCTTAATCTTTGTACTTCCTCTAAATTTTCTGGAGTCTTGTTCCCGTTCCACTTGTGCCAATCACAATATCTTTCTTTGATCACTCTTTCACATTGTTCATTCCACCAAGCATGTTTCCTATAAAAGTTCAACGCTGCAATTTCCTGAGCTGGTTCAAGAAGGTTATTAGTAACATCATTCCAATTGATTGGTATTTTAAGTTTTCCTTGAAATTCTATCCTTTTTAGCCTACTTTCGATTTTTGCAAAAAATGAAAGTAGACTTATGAGATCAACACAGGGCGAAAAAAGTGTGTCTGTCTGTGTGTGTGTGTGTGTATGTATGTGTGTGAGTCTGTGTGTGTGTGTGTATGTGTGTGTGTGAGTCTGTGTGTGTGTGTGTGTGTCTGTGTGTGTGTGAGTGTGTGTACTCTGAATGTCTGTCCCCCCCCCCTATCAATTCGAACACGGTGAAACAGAATTGAACGAAATTTGGTACAGAGGTAGAACAAGCAAAGGGCACCTCAGTGTCATGTTTTATATCGCCGCCATCTTTACTAATAGTGAATGGCGGCCACTCAAACGTTCAAAACGTAAAATCAAATAACGACTAACCAAATCATCCGATCTCTACCAAATTTGGTAACAACATACCTTCGTATAGGATGCGTCTTGTGACCAAACTACAAGGTCCTCCGCCATACCATTTCAGGATGGCGGCCGTGCGAATTATGCAAACTTTATAATCCATATCATGGGACCCACCAGTTCCGATTATCGAGCCGAGAATCGTTTTAACTGTTCTAAAGGAAGAGGCACGTTCGAAATTAAAAGTTTATTTTGTAATACTATAGTGCAGACGTGATTTTAAAAAGCTGAGCCGATTCAGTAATAAGACAAGATGGCAGCGGATATCTTGTGCCTGACTTATATTTCACTAATTTGAGTATTGCATGCAATATAGCGTACTGATACAAAATAAATAAACTTTGTATGAAATGCTTTATATATAAATAATATACTCCAGTGATGAAATCGTTTAGTATAAATCATTATTTGCTAACAAGTTCTATGTAAGTCATTTTATATAGAACGATATTCGTTGACACAATTAGCTCAGTGGTAGAGCGTTAGCCTATCGGTCAAATGTCTATGGTTCAAACCCGGTCAGAGCTAGGTTTTTTGCTTGAAATGTTATATGTTTATTGTTTTGTAATGACTCAGACGTTTTAAAATTAAGCGTTATATTGTGCATATTATGGTGTAAAATATATATTTAATTAAAACATAATTCGCCAGCAGATTTACTCGAGACATCTAGCTGCCAAAAAGTTAACTGAACGCCGACCTACTTATTAACTTCCAGATTTTATTGAAAAGTTTCTTCTTCTGGCCGCTAGAATGCACTCGCTCTGTTAGGATTATATTGTTCGATATTTCACCACTAGATGTCACGACTAGTGTACGTGGGGCTCCATTGATTACTATACCATTGGCATTCTATGCGCATCGAATTTGAAGAATGACAAGATGATACTACGATACATTTTTACTTTTTATTTTAAAGGGTTTGTAACAGCCTATTTTACGTTACTTGAAAATGTTATTTGAAGTAAAGAACAAAACGATTTCACATAGTAACTGAATTCAAGCCGTCGGTGTTAGTTCAGGTTATTAATTACTACTTTTATTTCAGGCAAATAGCAATCGAAAATATCCACATAGTTTGTATACACACGTCTCTGTAGGGTCATGGAAAGATTTGTTAATTCAATTAGGGTTGTGAAAGCCATGCACAACATGACGTGTAAAGACATGCCTCAACTCAAAGTTGGATGTTGCCCACGGCAGGTCGTATATGTAATAATAATAATAATAATAATAATGTTATTGGTTTTACATCCCTTTTAACTACTGCTGCTTTTAGAGACACCGGGGTGCCGGAATTTTGGCCCGAAGGGGATCTTTAACGTGCCAGTAAATGTACTGACACGGCTCCCTCGCATTTGTGCACCCTCAAATGCCAGCTGACTGCGCCAGGATACGAACCTGCAACCTAGGGCCCAGCAAGCGAGAACGTTACCGCTGAGCCACGCAGCCAGTCCGGTCGATTATGTCTCCAGATCCATAACATTCTTTAGATACTTCTTATCTTTCTTTCTTTCTTTCTTTCTTTCTTTCTTTCTTCAATGTTGGTAGCAGTTTTTATCTAGGTTGTGGCGTTTGGTAGAGGTAAATCGTTTCTAAGGTCTTCAACAAAGAATAGTTCTATTATACTCTTTGATAATAACAACGAGTTATAACTATACTCATACATTTAGGAGAAAGTAGGCTATATGTTCTTTACTGAACATCTTGTTTCATTTGTAAGAACCTCTCTATTAATTTTCGGAATTTTAATTCTAGTTGTATTTTGTTTGCGTGTAAAAGGTATGAAATTCATCTTGATTTGAGAAAGGTAATGATCTGAAGTTACATTAATGGATTTTCTGACCTTGACATTTTGAATTTTCAGTTTTATTAAAAGACTTTTATAAAATTGTTAAGAAAGACAATATACTGAAACAAATACTTCCTTTTCTTGCCGATACTACGTCATTCAGCATTTTGTTCATTCAACGATGTCCCAAGCCCCTAAAATGAATTAACTAATCTAATTGGATACGGGAGCTACTCCCAGCCAAGCCGAAGAGATAGCTAATCTTTTGATACGAAACCTTTAAGCTGGTTAGTCGTAATAAATTTTAGCTCAAGCACGTAACTCCCTACGGCTTCATCGGACGTGGACTCGGCAAATACAAATACAGTAGTCGAATAACAGCAACTTTTAAAACATGTATCTCCCTATAAAATATTGTGTTCAGCCGTGTGCATTATTATTTACCTAGCGGCAGGAACTCTGAGCTTGTGGAAATAACTGGCATCGTTATGATTAGGGCTCGGATTTTTAGGTTAATAAATATTATTTTATGTAAATACATATTTTAAGCATTTTTTCTATAAATACATAAATTTCCGCTTTTCACCTATTAGCACATACAATCAGTATGCTAGATCTTTCAGTTTATTTCACGTTTGTTCTGTGTTACTTCAAAGGGGAAGAACCTGTGAGTTTCCTAATCTTCATGCAGAGCGTATGTCAGCTTGCAACTGAGTTATTCTTAACTTGTCGCCCCGTGCCACTCACTGTGGAATCCGGGGATTCCCTTCTCCGTAGCCATATTGCACCACGTGCTGGAGTTGCCTGGAACCAGTGCCACTCACATGCAGTTCATTTCTATCACTGTGAAGTGTAAGGCAGTTCTACGATGCCTAAAGTAAAAACAACTACAAGTTGCAGAATTTAAAGATAATTAATTTTACTTCTGATGGGGGCGTTCTGTTCTGGCAAGCATGTGGGAAAGCAATCAAGTTTGAACAGCGATCTCAAGTTACACAATACCTCAAGGGCAAGAAACATATTGCTGCAGTTTCGCACCTTCAGAAGAAGTGTTTCGCGGTAATCGTCGGTCATTTGTGGTGGACAACCTGAAGATGTACCTCGTTGTGTATTGTAATGCGTCAGCAGTCAGTGAGACATACCATTAATTGCATTCGTGAGTACTGCATATTGTTTATATTCACATTAATAAACTAAATTATAATTACATATTTTTACTTTATTGTCACATATTTCATGTATTTTTAGCCTACTTTTCACATTTTGCAAAAATGAGGAAAAAGTAGACTTATGAGATCGATCCGGGAAAATGTGTGTCTGTCTGTCTGTCTGTCCGTCTGTCTGTCCTTCTGTCTGTCTGGCTGTGTGTGTGTCCCCCCCTATCAACTCCTAAACGGCTGCAGCAATCAAAACCAAATTTAGTATGAGTAAAGATGTTCACCGGAATAGCTCACGTCCATATTTGAAAATGATGTCAGTGCTACCAACTGCTGAAAAAACGCACTAGAAATTTGAGCTCCATGTTGGATATCTTGCAAGGTATGCATGGGAGCTATTCCAAAATTGGTACACATGTAGATAATACTATTTCAGTTTAATTACCAGGAGGCTAACCATGACAGTGTTGCCAAAATAATCTTAAGCCTTCTGATAAGTCCAATGTTTAAATGCATATAACTTCTACACTATCAATTGGATTTCAACCACATTTTGTATGTAATATCTGTACATAAACAGATATGATTGAGCGTATTCTTAAGAGCCACCAGGGCTGCCAACTTTTAATAATTGCTCTCTGTATTTTTTTATCCAATTGACAATATATCAGAAAGTATGCAAGCCAACAGCTTTAAACTATGCACACGTATATTCTGACATTTTAGATTAATTTGGAGTAACTTATATACGTCAGTTCTACCAACATGATTATAAGCCTGCTGATAGTACCAATTTTTAAATACATGTAACTTCTATACTATCAGTTGGATTTCAACCAAATTTCGTATGTGCTATGTGTGCCATAACAGATATGACTATTAGTATTGTTAAGACCAATCAGGGCTGCCAACTGTTAATAAATGCTGTCTATATTCTTTTTACCCTAATATCAATATATCAGAAAGTATGCAAGCCAACAGCTCTATACTTTGCACACGTATAGCACCTGACATTCTAGATTAATTTGGAGTAATTAATACAAGGCAGTGCTGCCAACATGATTCTATGCCTGCTGATATGTCCAATTTTAAAATACATGTAACTTCTATACTAACAAATGGATTTCTTCCAAAATTGGCACAACAAGATTTCATAATAATTCAGATTATTTCTGACGAGCACACGCATGGTATTGTTGGCAACATGCTTTTACGCTTGCTGATAGATCCAGTGTCTAACTGCATGTAACGTCCATTGGACTTCAACCAAATTTTGTATTCTGTACCTTAAGAGGTGGAACTAACAATATATTCAGTCACCAGGGCTGCCAACTGTAGTGCTCTATTAGGCTACATTATACCAGGTATATTTTGAACTAAATAGATATTTCGATATTACCAACTTAATTTCGTCATTATTCTAGATAGGTTCATATACTGTAGAATAATCATTGGCATGAAAAGTAGGCTGTATAGTTCTTCACGGAACGTCTTGTTAATACATAAAAAATAAATATTTTCCCGATTTTTAGCACCTAAAATTCCGAACCCTAGTTATGATAAACATTCAAAAAATAAAGGTTACCGCATGTAACACAATATAAAATATGAATACAGGGTTCAGGCAGCGAATTTTATATCCACCCCTTATAATTCTCGTCTCTACATGATCTGGGATGAAGTGAGAAAATATTCTAATTGGCAATGGTTTCTACGACCAGTCCCCTCATCAGAGGAGTTAACGGGAGATGAAGTTGACGAAGGCCACTATTTCGTTTTCGTTAAGACGGTGGCGATATAAAACATGGCACTAAGGTGTCCTTTGCCAGTACAAAAGTTGGTTCAATTCGGTTTCGTCGACTAAACAAACGAAAACTTTACTGTAATTTACGAAATCGTTATACAGTTGCATATTATTCAAGTATTATGAAAAATCAACGTATATTAACCCATCCCACCACGAGGTAGCAGCAGTGATAGTATAGATGTGAGGGAGAGAGTCATACACTACGTTTTGTTTGGAATTCTACCTCATGTAAAGCAGGGAAATAGCAATTCTATTTTGTTTTGTCTTGACAATACTGGTGCTATCTGAGTGAGCCAGGCTGGCGAGCTACTCTCCCTATACCCGAGTCTCCACCCCATCTCCTCTTGTTTCTAAAAGTGGCGAGTCAGCGAGTCGGACATTTAAATATTTGAAGCGGCTAGGTGGTGACGAGGAGGTCTGGGCGTTTCACGAGCCTGTTGGCGGGACTTTATACAGATTGACTGTTTTATATTTACGCAGTGCATGTAAGAAGATTAGGGTAAGTGAGCTCGTCTGCAGAATTTTGATTTACTGTAATATAGTTCTATAAAGCCGGACGATTGTGTTTAGACGATTGCCCTTGACCTTGAAACTTGCAGGTGAGCCTGTACACAGTGTCTATCGCTCTCTCGCTTCATAGTTGTCACCACCAGTCTGATGTAATGAAATTTCAGACTTGAGCATGTGACGACACCACCGTGCAGACAGTACAGTCCACGTCGAAGTATTGAATGACGCGGAAGTACACGTTACAAAGTTACGTATATAACGCCATTATATTTGCCAATGACTGTACTTCAGCAGTAGCCTGCGATAGTTGTGTCCATCATCTGACCGCATGGGGCAGCTGACAACAACACAGGTACTGTAGTAACTCGCCTCCAGGCTTCCATTAAGATTTTTCACTCGTCTAATACAAACGTCCGGCCTTTTTATTTATCAGCGTTCTGTACTCATTCGGCACAACACAGGCATATTTAAGGAAGACGTTAACCCTACGCAGTAATTACCCGTTTGACCCATTTGCTCGTTTGACGAGTCTTTGGCGTTCTAAAATAAGTACGCTGCCAACTGTTCGCATCTGTCTGTCAGGGCCAATGTAAGGCAAGCGGGAAGGCATGTACTTTTTGCTTCAAGCGTTTCTGACACTGCGTATTGCTCTACTGATGGTGCTAATATATAATATATGTATACTAATAATACTCTAATAATACACTACTCTTGCATGAAGTGCATGAATGCCTCAAGACTATTCAATAAGGACTTGAAATATCCAACTGACCAATGACAAATTTCGTGCCACAATGATCCATCAACATACAGTGCAACCTGTACCGATATCTCCAAGAAAACAGGTTGCGTCACACCGCTAACAACTCGTAGTTCATATATCCACCGACGGCAAGAATTCGTTGAACGCGTAGGCCTAATACTAATTTCACCTATTCCGTCTCTACACGAAACACGAGAAAACGTTCCACATACGTTGCTTGAAGGAATGTCTCTCAAATAGGCATACGGAGTTAAATAGCGATGGCTAGGTAACGCCTTATTTGATGCAGGTGAGTTTGCTCTTGATGAAAAGAACGAGAATGTGGCAATACTAATTGCTCCATCATTTGAAAAAGTATAAGGATCGTTACTTAAAACTCAGCAATTTATCTAGGGTTATGCCATGTCTTGAGTGGGGTTTCGCCTAGGAACACAAAGTTGGCTCATCAGCGGGCTCTTGATGTCTGTGCCTAAGGCTGGGCAAAATATAGGAGCCCGGCCCTTCAGCAACATATTATGTTGTATAGTTATTTTTGCTTTAAGGGGTAGAACAGCGAGGTCATTTGCCGCAAACCAACAGATGAGAGAACCACCTCACCACCAAGAAGCGAGAGCTTTCTCTCTACCATTCGAGGACGTACATTACAATTACACACAATACAACAGTGGGGGCGTGATGGTACAGTAGTCAAGCAGTTTGTTTCACACCAAAGTGGACCGGGTTCGATTCCTGGTTAATGCATGTGATATTTTCGAAGTGAAATGGTACTGTGGTTCAGTTTCCACATAAAATAGGAAGAGGTCTTATGGTTCATGATCACGAGATCAACGGTCACGTAAAACTGAAAACTTCCTTCCTCTTACACTACTACAGTCACCGGAGAAACACGGGTTATATGACAAACTGAACATCCACCCATGTACACGGGGCTGATGGCCAAAATATCCCAAGACTCTAAAACACATTCACAACAACAACAACATAAACAAACATATTCTAATCAGTGATCGTTCTAACCCCTGATGAGGTAGAGGAAGATTAAAAAACTCGAAATTAAATAAATAATGTAGTAAATAAATAAATAAATAAATAAATAAATAAATAAATAAATAAATAAATAAAATTGTAACATCTCTAAAATAATAGCATTTAACGGGACACAGAACACATAACTTCATGATTTAATAGGGTATATTTTCCGTTTATCCCATTTATAGCAAGTTGTGTATGGATCGAAACATTACATTTTTTCAAAATTCCATTTAGAGAATGGTGTTAAAAATAAACGTATAGGCATCAGGTCCATAACTGCTCTAGTGGTTTATCATTTTTTCTTCATGCTTCGTATGTCGAGAAAACGCACATGTCCACCTTCCGCGAAAATTATCACAGTATCTCTCCTCCGCGGACTGTGGTAAAGAGAGGATCCAGCACAAGCATCCATATATTGGGTCTGTGTCATGTCCTATCCCAAGCGAAAGAGCATGAGATAAATAGAGATTAGAGAGAAACCGCTTACGGCAAACAGAGAGATGAAAAGTGAGCACTTAACGCCAAGAAGTGGAGAGAGTGAGATAAGATACAGGGAAGGAGGGAAGGAATTATATGGTACTGAGAACTGCTTTGACTCGTGAGCAGGAAATAGCTTCACACATAAGGGCCAGGAAGTGTGCTATCAATAAGAGCACATTCTTAGCATGTTTGCAAAACAAAGACTCTTCACATCACTTCAGTTTTTCCAACGTGTGAGAGGTTTTAAGAGGGAGTTAACCGGGGAAAATCACAAACATTTTTTTGTTTCATGCTATATTTACATAGCAGCTTCTAATTCTACAGTGTATGAAATTTGAAACTGAAATATCAGTATTTTCGTGTTATTTTGACCATCTGAACTTGGCACTGACAGGTGTCATTTCATGTCATATTTTGTGAATATTACGTATTTAAGAGAGAGAATGAAGAAACGACAACTACATTAACACAGAGGGAATTGTGAAAAAGGAAAAGATGGTGATCATGGTGCAGGAGATCATTGAACACAAGTGAGTACATTAAAAAGGAGAGATCAGTAATAGGCTACAGTGAAGTTTGTTTATTTTTTGCATTCTTCTGCAAAACTTGTTTTTCAGTGATATAAGGTGCCTTTTCTTAGCAACCAATGAGTTAAACTGCTTGAGATATTTTCTGGATGTGGTTCTTGTACTTGCTAAGAATTGGAATCATGCAGAATTTGAAAATTGATAATATTTGTTATTAATATTTATCCAAAAATAAAATTAGAATTCAGATTATTATTAATAATTACACATGAAAGCAAACCTAAAAGTAATTGATTCACATTGATTGTAATACGTTAAAATGATATGGCCAAAGGACCAGTTTTCTGTTTTCTGTTTGTTGTCTTGACATAGTACCATTATTTAAAGTGATTTCATAAAATAATTATAACAAATTAGACGGAATTATTGGAAGTGTCTAATGCAAAAGAAATTTTAGTTACACAAGGTAAAAGTCCATAGTTTTCTTGAACCGTGGCAATTTGTTTATAGATATTGTGGGTTAACTACTGTATCTTTCTTGAGGATTTGTTTGTAAATATTTGCATTTATGAAGTACCGGTACATTCGTTTAACACCCCCTTAAACACTAAGATCCTGTAAGACACAAATAGTGCAAGCCATGTAGATGGGCGTAAGAGAATTACAATGTATGATCCCAGTGAGACTCAAAGCCGCGACTGCCAATTTCGTACGCCGTCGCTCTGACCACTGACGTGAGATATAGGGGAATACATTAATTTTCACTTGGCAATGATGCATCTATGACGGTGACCTGTGTCAACCTATGGGACTGTGATTGTTGCCAACTGTGGGGTACAAGTAGATTTTAAGAGTTGAATTTTCATTACCCCAATGATGAGCAATGGTTGATAATTCATTTTAGGGGCTAGGGACATCTTGGTCAACAGCCCCTTGTATAGTTAGGTGTGGATGTTGAACTGACTTGAAGTAAGGTACTATCCGGGCATTTACATGGAGGGATTGTGGGAAAACCCGGGGAAAATCCTCACTCAGGATAGCCACTGTCAGTACCGGGATTCGAACTTCCAATCTCCAGACTTGCTGCAGCTGCCCTCGCAGACGTGGTGCGTGATTTAATTAGCACGGCTACGCCATGGTGCATTGATTCTTGAAACAAAACAGCTTGATTCAACACTTGCTCCATAATGGTGCTAGTTTGTTTTAATGAATTAAGCACTCACGGCTGTGATATTTTGTCACGCTGACGTGATTCACGCGTGACGAATCCCCGTCGCCTTAAGCGGCATGTCTCACATAGTTGGCAGTGAACGCAGAGAATACCATCACAAAGAGTCGAGGCACGAGACTAATTGATGTGAAATGGCGATGTGTCCAGACAAGCGCCTCTTAAATGTTCGTTGTCAACCAACATCGAGATTTATCTATCTTTAGTCTTTCCGAGGACCACCAAGTCACGCACTGAGTCAAAGGCGTGGATTTCTTTTCTTAGAATCTATGAATAACAAACATCCTTCAGATAGACATCGAAAAATCAATTTAAAAGAACCAAAGGAATGCTTGTATTCTCGACAAATAACTCCAGCTGCCAAACTCTGAAGGTCATAAATAAAAATAACTGCTTATTAACTTTTGCTTAGCACACATCCAATTCTGTTCGCCACTTGTCTTTAGGTCCTCTGCAGATAGGAGCTGACCAGATATATTTCTTAACTTGACGAGCAGATTGACTGATTGATTTTATTTCCACGGCTATACTTAGAGCTTAAGAGCTCCTTTACAGTAGCGCCCTACATAAAATAACATTAGGACTTATAAAAATAAAACATTTCACTTACATTCACAATATAAATAATAATAGTCTAACAATGATAGTAACGAAAAGACAGTAATAATACAATAATAATAATAATAATAATAATAATAATAATAATAATAATAATAATAATAATAATAATAATAATGGAAAAATTATATACCAAAGAGTGCATACAGACACAGTATTAGCCCGAAAAACAAACACCATATACAAGAAAAGCTATTTAAATAGGTAGATTGTCAGCTATTGTCTTGATGTTCTAATTGAACTAATAATAGTAGTTTAACACAATGCAGTAATCAGATGTGAGAGGTATACTGCTCCAAGAAGCGGAATGAAAAACGTCTTTTGAGAGCTGCAGTGCTTGCAAGGCTGACGAGCTTCTATAAATCGAAGGTGTTGAAGAGGCGTGAGGTGCTGCACACAAAATATCTATTGAACTTCATGGTTCGGTGTATAGGAATCTGAAGTGTTAATTTTGTGTATCTATTTTCTCGATTATGGTCTTGGTATGTATTATTTTGCGGGAGAGAGAGGTAGAGAAACCAAAAAACGGCAGGCGTCCTACAGATCCTCGAAATGCACCGACATACAGTACGTTGTGTGGGTAGAAACCTACTAAAATCCCACTCAGCACTACCCTATAATGAGGCGTACTAGGCAAGTTGAGGAGTGAGGTAGTTTGTCGTTGCTTTTCTTACTGAGTCAGTAGCAGTACCAGCTCTATGAATAGAAATCATCAAACCATTACTCAGCACCACCCATATCTCAGTAGTTTCCATATAATCTAATCTTATCCATGAATGATACTGTGACATCGGTGAAAAGCCACATTTTACTCTATCTTGTGCCCACAAACACACACAAAAAATCTGCATTCATTAAGATATGATAAACAGGCCAAATTCAATGGTTAGCATAACGATAGACCTACCACTTAATTCAATCGAACAATAAACAATATAGAAAAGTTTATCTCGAATCAACAATTATGATCAATTGGCTGAGGAGGTTACTTTTTTTAGAAATATTATTTGCCTTCCGTAGAGGTGGGATGGCTGAGGTCGGAATCGAACACACCACTTCTCAGTTTTGTCTCACGATACTGAGTTCTAGCACTCAGACCAAAATTAAATTCATTGTCAGAGCCGGGAATCGAACCCAGATCGCCTGGGCGACCGCCAAGAATGCTACCTACTACACCAGGAAGTGGACGTTGGAGTTTCAAATCTCGGCGCTGACAGCGGCTACAGTATCTTGAATATGGTTTCCCCTTATTTCTTATCATAATTTCTCGAGGCAACTGTCATCAGAGTACCGTATTTCAAGTACTAATCGCGGTGTGGTAGGTAGCACCGTTAGCCATCAATCCGAATGTCTGGGTTCGATTCCCTACTCTGACAAAAGTGTATATTCCGGTTTCAGGTACTGGAAATGTATCGATGACATTCAAGTCAACTAATTGTTGTCAATGATGGAGACTTACACCAGCCAGTGGACTACATGAGGTTTTTATTAACCTTATATCAAGTGGTTAAAATCCCGGTCACTCCATGGGAGATTTGTGCTGGACAAAGCGGAGGCAGACAGTTTTTCTCCGGGTACTCCGGTTTTCCTTGTCTCGAATTTCAATCCAGCAACACTCTCCACTATCATTTCATTTCATCTGTGATTCATTTAATCATTACCCCAGGGGAGTGCGACAGGCTTCGGCAGCCGGCACAGTTCATATCCTCGCCGCTAGAAGGGGGGGCTTCATTCATTCCATTCACAGACCCGGTCGGTCGACTGGAAGCAGGCTGTGGATATTCATATCAAGTCACGGGGCATCTACCCCCACTGAATCATCACCATCAGTTTGCCTGACGGGAGGTTTCTTTATGGTCGGTCTCTCCACCTTATCCGGTCTTCAGCAGCATGCTTCATCAGCTCATACGATTTATCAATCTTGATGGAATCCAGCATCTGAAACCTTCTTCTACCTCTTCGGATTTTCCCTTCGACTGTCCATTCTAATGCACCCCACTACCGAACTTAATAATTACAGTTATACACACACTATATAGAGTTTTGAGGCCATTTATCAGTGTTGCCTTATTGCCAAATAATATTACCACTTTTCAGTCGGTCAACACAACATGAACCCGATTACTAGAACATCCTCCTTTCTCTACTAGAAAGCGCTACAGTGTCAAAGAGCTTCGATATCTAGCCTCTTTAACTTTCATAGCGCTCCAAGGAACGACAAAACATTCGACATGCAAGCTTCCCTCTGGGCTCAAATAACAAAGCTTGCACCCAGCACCCGTGGCCATACGATATTATTATTATTATTACTATGATGATTATTATTATTAATAATAATAATATTATTATTGTTATTATTACTGGAACATCCGAAAGAATAATCAGAAAGAAAATACATGTGATTAAATTATAGCCTATATACTGTATTTGTTTTGGACTACAGAACAGGGAGAGTTGCAATATCAATGGTTGGTTGGTTGGTTCCTTAGTTTAGGGGCTGCGACAATGCGGTCATGTAGCCCCGTGTACTTTGGGTGTGTGTAGAATCTATCTGATAACCGGTGTTAATTGTGATGGCTGTATTAGTGTGTGTTATCTGTTTTTGATTCAAGTAGGCCTAAGGACTGCTGACATTGAATTTTCAAGTAGTTCCTACTTTGCCACCAAACGCCACCGTCAACGACTACTAGTTCAGAACTTGGTTACTAGACGCCACTGCAGTCGGCTCCTGGTGACGAACGTTGGAACTTAAGAGCGTTATTCTAATTTTAACTTATAATTTAGCTTCACACAGGTGTAATTATTGGAAGGTTCTTTAACATGCCATAAATCTATGACATGGGGCCGCCGGCTTTTCTTCCCCTCCGAAGGAAGGCATACAGAGGGATTTTAAACGCTCTTAAAAATCCGATGACTTCGGCCGGGTTTGAACCCGCGATCTTGGGCATAGAAGCTCAGCATGCTACCAACTACGCCACCGAAGCCGCCTAAAATATCAATTGTTTCACACACTACTACAGTCACCACGCGAAATCGGATAGAAGATACTGCACATTGATCACACATGCACCCAAGTACACATGGCTTTTGACTGGGATGTACCAAGCCCTTAAAAAAACAATTAAAGAGAAATTTAATAACCAGGCAATAAACATGCAAGCAATTCTGCCTTAGCAGATCATGACAAATTGTCTTACATCAATATATTCATTGACAGTAATACATGGAAATATATTAGTCTTGAGCAGCTCAGAGAGGCATGCCATTCCCCCCTCATACATCGCTTTCCTGAAGGGATCTTCTCGTTGGCGTTTCGCCTTATTCGGTTTGAAGCATAAGACATAACAAGCACCACGAGTAATAGGCCGAAATCGTTATTTAAATCAGGAACCGTATATCACACAACATTATTATCTGGGTTGCGGCAGCTTCTTAACGTCCTAGCAACAAGCCAGTAATGACATCGGCTTGTGCGTTATGGGCCAATTAAATTATACAGCTGATAGACGGTGCAGATAGGACTGGGGATTATATCTTCCTGAGGGTAAACGAGATCTTCCAATAAAGGACCTACATCATCAAAAGTCATGTTAGATAATTGGAGACTGAACTCTAACTGTGAGTTTCACATATCAACAAATCACAATTTGCAGTACACAGACACGCACCAACATACTACAACATTCAACATACGGGTGAACCCCATCGAGAGATTCTTTATTTGCAAATGAGGGTGGTTGGTTGGTTGGTTCTTAAGTTTAGGGGCTGCGACAACGCGGTCATGTAGCCCCGTGTACTTTGGGTGTGTGTAGAATCTGTCTGATAACCGGTGTTAATTGTGATGACTGTATTAGTGTGTGTGATCTGTTTTTTGATTTAAGTACTGCAACTTAGAATTTTTCAAATAGTTCCTACTTTTGCCGCCAAGCGCCACCGTCAACGACTACTAGGCCAAGTTCAGAACTTAGCTACCAGACGCCACCGCAGTCGGCTCTTGACAACGAACGTAGAAACCTAAGAGCGTTGTTTACATTCTTAACCAATCCAATTTAGCTTCACACAGGTGCAATTAGTGGAAGGTTCTTTAACATGCCATAAATCTATGACATGGGACCGCCGGCTTTACTTCCCCTCCGGAGGAAGGCATACTGAGGGATTTTTAACGCTCTTAAAACAACCGACGGCTTCGTCGGGGTTTGAACCCGCTATCTTGGGCATAGAAGCTCAGCATGATACCGACTACGCCACCGAAGCCGCCGCAAATGAGGGTAATTCACCGGTGGCAAATTGTACAGTTACAGAAAATTACCAACACTAATATCAAACATACTTAGTCCTAATGTATACAAGTCATGACTTGGAAACTATAGTAAGATAATTACATCGGAGTATTCACACAAAATTCCAGTCTTCCTACACATCAATATGTTTGGGGAAAGGCAGATAATAAGTTCCAATTATCAATACCACGATAAATGAGAGAATATTTTCCTGAATGTGTATGATGTGGTCGTCCCTTAACTTTGCATGAATGATCTGCCCTGTTCAGGTAGGTGGGAATTCCCAGATGTTAGCTTAGTTCTCCCCAAGTTGGCCGATTAGTGTAAGTGTTGAAAATGAAAATCCACAGCCTGCTTCCAGTCTCCGACCGGGTCAGGAATGGAATGAATGGAGCCCCAATCTAGCGGCGAGGATATGGACTGTGCCGGCTGCCGAGGCCTGACGCACTCCTCTGGTGCAATGATTAAATGAATGACAGATGAAATGAAATGATAGTGGAGAGTGTTGAAAATGAAAATCCACAGCCTGCTTCCAGTCTCCGACCGGGTCAGGAATGGAATGAATGAAGCCCCTAGCTAGCGGCGAGGATAGGGACTGTGCCGGCTGCCGAGGCCTGACGCACACCTCTGGGGCAATGAATAGATGAATGACAGATGAAATGAAATGATAGTGGAGAGTGTTGCTGGAATGAAATGTTGACAGGGAAAACCGGAGTACCCGGAGAAAAACCTGTCTGCCTCCGTTTTGTCCAGCACAGATCTCACATGGAGTGACCGGGATTTGAACCACGGACCCAGCGGTGAGAGGCCGGCGTGCTGCCGCCTAAGCCACGGAGGCTTCAGTGTAAGTGTTAAACATAGCAATTAGTCCGGAGTTGGTCCTATTTTCCAGAGACTCCTACCCTAGTTTTCTTTAATGATTCGAGTCACACTAATTCTAGGATTAAAATCGTTGAGCACAAGCCCAGCAGCCTTCCTTTGTACCATCTCCAGATCATTGATGAGTCCTACTTGATCTGGGTCCTAAACCACCTGGATGTCTTTCACTACCGTACGGTGAAGTAAAGCATGACGTCCATGTCACTCAATTGAATGATTCGTTTCTATGTCACTCGACTAAAGGGGATGTCTTGTCCGGGTGCCACGAGAAGTCAGTTCGACACGCTGCGCTGTAACGAGAAGTGCGGGTTTCAGCTGTACGCATGCGCAGTCTATTCCTGACCTAAATATTGTTGCATCCGGGGGATGCATCCTCATCCCCTAGTATCTACAAATACATCCATCCCCACATAAACGCCTTATAGAAATTAAACTACACATCTCATAGCAACAACCTTCAATGACCCCGCAACTTGGACTTCAACGACCCCCGGCCAGCTCCTCACATCCTGTGAAAAGTGCAATTACCAATAAAAGGTTATAAAACTGTAGAGGTGAGGTAACTCGGGGTCAGTCTGCCTCAATGTCACCTTGTGCCAGACCACTGCAGAACGCCGCTCCACCGAAGGGTAAGTGTCTAAGCGATCTACACTCCTCACACATACAGTCACACTTTCGCCCCTTATTGTTTGAATTATGATACCATCAGGTTTAATAACTGCTCTGCAGATTCTAGAAGTACTCCCAGTTACAAGTACCAATTAAAACCATACCTTTTACAAGTATCTGGTCATGTAGTTTATATGCTTAATTGTTAAGATCCTACCCTTCATCCCCCCGTCCCCGGTAGGATTCAGGGAACCCTTAATTAATTGCTCCGTGGCGCTCGTAGTCAGCCACGCGCCTACGCCACTCTTTATTTGTCTCGCTCTTACGCGAGCCGCGCCCACGTTTGCATTATTCTAAGTGGCAGCAGCTCAACTGCTCAGAACCTCTCGCACCAAGCAGCCCTTAACTCCGAGACCGCACCCTCGAACTTCCCAACCAGACAACACAATTGGGAGTTCTCTTTTTGAGCCCCTTCCACGCTCTTGGACTGCTCCAACGCCCCCTCTCCCTACACGCTAATCTCCAGCATTCCTCCAAATTCCCCTTTCTCCTCCCCCTGAACACTACATTGTAGAGGGTCCCCACTCAGGTCCCCTACAATATATCAACTGTCAGTTTCTGCTACCTCCAGCATGGTGTTTGTTGTTCATTCGTCTGGCTGCGTGGCTCAGGGGTAACGTTCTCGCTTGCTGAGCCCAAGGTTGCAGGTTCGAAACCTGGCGCAGTCAGCTGGCATTTGAGGGTGCGCAAATGTGAGGGAGCCGTGTCAGTAGATTTACTGGCACGTTAAAGATCCCCTTCGGGGCAAAATTCCGGCACCCCGGCGTCTCTAAAAGCCAGTGTAGTTAAAAGGGACGTAAAACCAATAACATTATTATTATTATTATGTTGTTCATTCGGTTTAATGTGCGTATTGTCCCCTCTCTACTGTCCACATTTTCATATGACTTTGTGATTATTTTTAACAGAGCACTGAATACAAAGAAAGAATGCGTTGAGTGAGTGAAGCTGGTAGTGACCCACTTGATGTTTTTGGAAATGCACGGTACACAGTACAAGGGAAACCAGGGAAGGTACCTGAAGTTCAAACGCTGTTCCACTCCTTAGAACCACAATATAAATTAAAACCCAGCTGGCTTCTCCTGGCGCGCTGACAATAAAATGCTGTAGATATGATGACATGACACCGGGAAAACTGAACAATTTAAATATTTCTTCAGATAAAGAGTTAGACGTTACACCTCCTCTCAAGGCAGCTCTGCAGGCCATCCTCTAATAAAGTTCTGTCAAGGTCATCCCTCTATGGCTTCATGTCAGTGAGGAACTGTATGTGCTCCATTTTCCCCCAATCTGTAAACTGACATCTATTGGCTATATGTGCAACCTCCAAAGGTAACCAGTGTTCGTTGGTAGACTACGGTGTTAATTGTGATGGCTGTATTAGTGTGTGTTATCTGTAATTCAGGTAAGGACTGCAGAAGATCAATTTCAAGTAGTTCCTACTTTTCCTACCAAATGCTACCGTCAACGACACCTGGCTGTGAACTTGGCTACTAGATGCCATCACAACCAGCACCTGGTGATGAATGTTGAAACCTAGAGCGTTAAACATATCTAACCTTCAAATTTTAGCTTCACACAATTGAAGTTAGTGGAAGGTTCTTTCACATGCCATAAATCTATGACAAGGGCCCGCCGGGTTTACTTCCACTCCAATGGAAGGCATACTGAGGGATTTTCAACGCTCTTAAAAAATCCGATGACTTTGGCCAGGTTTGACCCCATGATCTTGGGCATAGAAGCTCAGT
Source organism: Meconema thalassinum (assembly GCA_946902985.2). Classification (NCBI taxonomy): domain Eukaryota; kingdom Metazoa; phylum Arthropoda; class Insecta; order Orthoptera; family Tettigoniidae; genus Meconema; species Meconema thalassinum. The sequence goes on along the minus strand of OX336390.1, from coordinate 584,742,586 downwards.
ATGCTACCATACGCCGCTCAACTTATTTTAACAATCATGTATTCGAAATACGTATTCGAACATCCGCATTGTTCGAACATTCAAATTCCTAATTGCCGGATATACGATGTAGTCGAATTAGTCGAATATTCGAATGATATAAACAGTCGCGGCCCACAGCCACTAGTCGGCGAATGTGTGTGGCTACTACTACTGTAATACTGTATGTCTGTCTGTTAGGTAGTCAGCCCGAAGGCTGTATGTAGGTCTATAGAAAGCTTTTATGACATTCTACCGTCTTGCCTTATTAACAATTTATATTGTAACTTTTCAGACTCACCAAGGTAGACCGGGTTCGATTCCCGGCCAGTGCATGAGACATTTTCAAAGTGAAATGCCATGTCCTGAGGTTCGGATTCCAGGTAAAAAGGAGGTCCCGTGGCTCATGATCGCAGGATTTACGGTCACGTAAAAACTACAAGCTTTCTTGTTTCCTTCCTGTGCCGGTAGATTTACTGGCGCATTAAAAAATTACGAGCCTATGACGTGAAACATGTGAACTGTTATCCCTTGTTAACAGTGAATTGTGTTGGTCATTGAAATAGCTACTTGTAAAACTGCAGTGCCAAATCTTGACAGGTTTTCAGCAAATGTGATATAATAAATATTTTCACACCGAACAACGACAACTTGAAGATAATTTATTGCAGGAAGAAAATCTTTAATGGGGCCTCCAAACCTTGAAGTAATTTTATATGCGATATAGATTCCACAAAGCCACACGGCCGATAGTATCTCGAGTGCTGTCATTAAATAAGAATACAGCAAAAGTATGAAGATTTAATAAATCATAATATTGTTTTCAGCAAATATGATATAATGAATAGTTTCACACCAAAGAACGACAACCTGAAGATGATTTATTGTAGGAATATCTTTAATGGGGCCTCCAAACCTTGAACTAAACCGTATGCGATGTACATTCCACATAGCCACATGGCCGACTATGTGTCTGCCGAGAGAACAGTGAACTATGTTGGTTATTGAAATAACTACTTGTAAAACTGTAGTGACAAATATTGACAGGTTTTCAGCAAATATGATATAATGAATATTTTCACACCAAACAACAACTTGAAGATGATTTATTGTAGGAATATCTTTAAAGGGACCTCCAAACCTTGAAGTAAACCGTATGTGATATACATTCCACATAGCCACATGGCCGACAGTTCGTCGTGGTATCAATCTCCGCCACCGCTCATGGTTTCCGTCCCATCCATTTCCGTATCATTTTTCAAAATCACCCCCACAAAAAATATACAGATACCGAGCGGAAAGATGTTACACATCAAGAATTCTGACCTATATTCTGGGATCCATGCATCACAAAACCCACAGCAGTTTTGAGAGACTATAAACGACTATATTTTCCACCACCTCATCACGTAGTGGCTACCTTTCTAGGCTGTCACCCCATAGGTTAGATTTTCGGTTCTCCCAAGAAATTTAGTTCTGGTCTGAGGGCTGTAATGCGGTAGTCCTACACCAGAGGTTGGTTAGATTTACCCCCTCCTCTTTTACACTGTTTAACTGCAGCAATCCAGTTTATCTAGTTCGAGCCTGCTTCAGATGATGGACTGTTGCAGTCTTACGCCGGTAGGGGGCGTGGTAGCCCAGCAGTTAAAATGTTAGCCTTTCACCAAGGAAGACTGGGTTCGATTCCCGGCCAATGCATGAGAGATTTTCAAAGTAAAATGCCATGTCATGTGTTTCCGATCCCACCTAAAAAGGAGGTCCCATGGCGCATGATCGCAGGATTTATAACGGTCACATAAATACTACAAGCTTCCTTGCTTACTTCTTGTGCCGGTATATATACTGGCACATTAAATAATATTTTTCTAACCTATATTCTGGGATCCCTGCATCACAAAACCCTCAGCAGTTAAAAGGAACGTTAAGCCTCATTATTATTAATGTTATTATTATTATTTCGGTATTATTAATTTTATTTTTATTATGTAACGTTCCATAATAAAGTATTGACATACAACCCTACTCCCCAATTTTCCCTGCCTCGTTTTACACTCCTCGGGTACACCTTGTATTCCTCTACATCCTTATCTTTCTCCCTTTATCTGAACTTCACTCATCCATAGAATAAACGAATCTCATACCACTAATTGCTGATAGAGCTAGCTGTATTTTCTTCCTTCCATAACCACCCTGGATATTAATAGCACCCAATCGAATACCACTAGATCGATTGTCTGTTTGTTCCCAAGGAGTCCCTGATCTGTCAGATGATCCGTCATTCACGTAAGTCCGACGCTTCCTCAAGACATAGCTAGTAGGTTTAAGAAGTAGAAGTGAAGCAGGTTGCCAGCCTTTCTTACATAGGGCCTCGTTTACATCAGGGAACAAACAGTGAGTTGAGTAGTCCAAGCCGCCTGAGAACAAGGAGGGCCACGAATCAGAATATGTCCAAGATGTCCACTCCTATTCCACAGTAACTGGTATCCCGATTGTCAGAACCACTTACTAGGCCATTCAGTCCTTGCCAATGGATCTCGATCTAGGACGGGACTATACCATGAACTATTAGCTAACTGCTAATAAGGAATCATGGAAGCGACCTTTTCGGAAACAGAGGCTTGCAGACTAGACTAGACGCTGAAAGGCAAACCAGTCTCGAATGAAAATATATGCAAGTACAGTAATATGCGTTATTGTTGTTGTTTGAGTCTTCAGTCTTTTGACTGGTTTGATACAGCCCTCCATGCCTTCCTGTCCTGAGCTAATCATTTCATCTCTACATAGCTACCACACCCTACATCTGAGGCAATCTGTTTAACATATTCTAACCTTGGTCTACCCCTACAGTTCTTGTCCTCGACCCTTCCTTCCATAACTAAGCTTGCTATTCCTGGGTGTCTTAGAACGTGTCCTACCGACCTATCTCTTCTCTTCATTAGCATTCGCCAGAAACATCTCTCCTCTCCCACTAGTCTTAATACCTCTTCGTTTGTAGCCCTATCTACCCATCTGATCATCATTCTCCTGTAACACCACATTTCAAACGCTTCAATTTTCCTCTTGTCTTCTGCACCAATAGTCCAAATTTCACTTCCATAGAGTGCGACGCTCCAGACAAAGGTTTTCAAAAATGTATTCCTAATACCTAAATCTATATTCGATGTCAACAGATTCCTTTTCTGTAGAAATGCTTTCCTTGCCTGGGCCAACCTACTTTTTATATCCTCTTTGCTTCGTCCATCACTGGTTATTTTGCTTCCTAAGTAACAAAAGTCTCCTACTTCCTTTAGTTTCTCCCCTACCAATTTGATGTCCATAGAGGTTTCTGATTTATTGCGGCTGCATTCCAATATTTTTGTTTTACGTTTATTAATTTTCATCATGAATTCCTTCCTCAAGACGGAGTCCATACCATTCAAAAACTCATTCAAATCCTCAGGCGTGTCGGCCAAGATGACGATGTCATCAGCAAATCTCAGAGTTGAAATTATTTTTCCTTGAATCTTCACTCCCACTTTAAATTTCTCTCTAATTTCCTTCATTGCTTGTTCAATGTAAAGATTGAAAAGTATGGGTGATAAGTTGCAGCCTTGCCTCACACCTTTCTGAATACCAGCTTCTCTCTCATGTCCATCAGCTCGAATGACTGCTGTCTGGTTTCTGTACAGCTTGTAGATCACCCTCCTATCCCTGTACTTTATTCCTATCATTTTCAAAATGTCAAACAATTTAGTCCAATCAACGTTATCAAAAGCCTTTTCTAAGTCTACAAAAGCCATGAACGTTCTCTTATCTTTCCTTATTCTACCTTCCAAAATCAGCCTAAGACTTACAAAGTACAGCTTCCCTTGTTCCTACATTTCTCCTGAAACCAAACTGGTCTTCACCCAACTCCGCTTCTATCTGGCTTTCCATCATCCTGTAAATTATTCTAGACAGGATCTTTGATGCATGAGTAATCAAACTGATTGTACGGTAATCCTCACATCTGTCAGCTCCTACTTTCTTCGGTATAGGGATGATGACATTCTTCTTGAAATCAGAGGGTACCTCACCTGTCTCATAAATCCTACACACCAAGTGAAATAACCTGATCAGACCTTCATCTCCTATGCAGCGTAGCAACTCAATCGGTATATCATCTATGTCTAGTGCATTGTTCCTGCTTAAGTCAAATTCTGATCTCAATATTAAATCTCCTTTTGCATCCTCATCAATTTCCTCCTCTTTCCATTACATGATTATTGTTCTTATTATTATTATTAATTGTATTATTACTTGTGAATGGTATTGCTTCGCTAAATTGTGAAGTTATGATACTCCGCCAGACAATGCACCACTATTGTTACTAGAACTTCTATTGTTAAACCAAAGTACGCTCAATATCCTCCAAGAGCAGGTTATGTCGTGCGAATACGTGATGGAGCCATGTCAGTGGTCCAGAACTTGCAAGTGTAGCCTCCCTGAGGGAGACCAGCCTTGTGTTCAAGATTACTCCCACTTGCACGGCTTGCTCACTCACCCAGCAAAGCACCACTTGGAGAGAAACTTGACTTCTGGAGTTGGAAGAGCGAAACGGACTATAAAGTAATGTTCTCACTACATTACAAGCACTGAGAATATATTCTTATGTGAATGAGCCGCACAAGGGAAAGAGTATCTGTTTACCAACTAACGTTAGAGAAAACCTATACAACACTGCAGCAGAACTCTCCATCAAGGAAAGTTCATTTTTTATCCAACCAAATTCAATTAAAGCAAAACAAGAGTGATTATTTGCCTTTGTCAGGTGGGGATACGGGCTAAATCTTCGTCAGAAATACGGAGGAATGGCTTGTCCGTTAGGAGGTCAAATGTATTTTCTCCTCATTCCAGAAGCCGCCACAACAGCGTCTCTCCATCTCAGACTTCAGAAATCACAGCATGGCCACATTGGTGAAAATAAATACATTAATAAACGCACCTGTCCGGGCAGCTGTAATTGTAAGTTATCAGATATAGATATAGAACTTGAAACATTTCAATTTTATCACCGTGTACACAGCTCTTCAGAATTTCAAAACAGACACCAGCATTTACTCAAATAGTTTGTCCTACATGTGTTCAATGTGAGCACCATTCGTCACACGGCACACATCGCGTCGATAGCCGAGATCATCTCATACCTTGCTCAGTGTCTCTGGAATAATTGTTGCAACAACTGCTTTAATCCTGTTTCTTAAGTCGGTTAGGTCGGCTGGTAGCGGTGGCACATACACATGATCCTTTACGAACCCCCAAAGGTAAAATCGCATGGCGTCAGATCAGGTGAACGTCAGTCCTTGCAAACTGTAAAACACAAAAAACTTTCTGCCATCTTGGCTACTAGCGCTTCTAACGGAAGACGGAGAAACCAGTGCATGAGCATGCGCACAGGTACGAACACTTGTATGGCAAACTTTTTGAGTTGCTCTTTCATTTGATGTATTATTTATAAGCGTACGTTAACTGTAATAAATACTACAAAGCCTTAAAACCCCGATGTTCATTTTGGTACACCCTGTATATTAGATAGTGTTTCGACATCAGTTCAGTGGCAGTTCTATCGTCAGTAATCCTACCCCATTTAAGCCCTGAAGCCAGAATTTATATTTTTTGGCAAAGTTGGAAATTAAACCCAGACTATTTGGGACAATTGTCTTCACACATTTTCCTATGCCACGGAAGGTGGTGATTTCGAGTGAGACAAGGAGCACAGTTTCTTATAAGAGAGCCTATATTTAAAGATATATTTCAGTTAAGGTAAATTAATATAAAAGTGAGGGTTATAGAAAAGCTTAACACTGGAATTCACACTGGAAACTTAGGCAACTTGATTTTTGCATCCAAATCCTTCCAATTTATCGACAGCTATGGTAATCAAAGGCGAGAAAAAGAAACGAAGTACGTGAACCCTTCATTGCCAATCTAAAGGTTAGCAGGGAGATTTATCTAGATATTGAAATCTCACAACGCCCGGATGGAAAATATATTGCACTTCGATGGAAAAAAGTTAATATTCAAAATCATTGTTTTTCTACGTAATCCCAATGACAAGAACTTTTGAACTCAGGAAAAAATCAACTATTATACAGTATTACTTCTTAACAACTGTTGTCAAAAATGTACTCAGAGATAAAATATAGATATCAGACAGAGCTGAACGTATGGCCATACATTTGAGATACACTGTTGTACACGATCCAGTGAGTTTGTGTTCTTATGTGTTAGTTGTTGCAGTGAGCTCCACACGCTTGTCAAAGCAACTTTCGTTTCCCCTCCCTCCCCAAACCACTCCATTTCATGATCCCGAACCTTAATTTGGAAACGCTCACCATAGTAATATTCCCCAGGGCACTATTTTAGAGACTGGACCGTCATAAGAAACCCATAAATATTTATGAAAATTGTGTGAGTTGAGTTTCAACAATAAGATTTGGCATTTCAAATCATGTTCACAGAAATGAGAGGATACTTGTTATATGGCCTACTACAGAATCTTTGATACTTCAGTATATCAAAAAGGTAAAAGTGAAGGAATACAAATAGGCAAATACAGGAAATGGCACTTGAGAAGCTCTCTCTCTCTTAAACTGAGGAGATGCAATGTAATTCTGAAGCGTTTCCCTTGGAGGTATAGGTAACAGCGAGCAATCCTCGTGAATGGGAAATCTTCAGGCTTTAGAAAAACTGAAACCATTTCTCGTTACTTTTCTTTCCTCTGGTTGTATTTTCCATTCTTTTCTTATGGAGCCCTCCCAATGTAGTTGGATGTTCTAGCCACTGGGTGAATACGGGCGTAGTCTAGATTGTAAAAATGGAAATTGCAGTCTCGAGTTTTATTTGGCTTCCAAACGTTATAACTAGGTTGAGATTGTAATGGCCTGCTGACCGGTTTTACAATGGCCGCGCATCTCTGCGGATTCACTGGGCGCCAACAGAGAAATCTCCATTTGAATATACTGTACGTGGGTATACATATTCAGGTAATGCTCGACCTGAGGAACGTTTCTGACCTTTACAAAAGTATTGATCAAATAGTTGTTGATTCTTTAGGGGATTTGTGACATTGTGGTCATGTAGCCACGTGTACTTGGGTATGTGTGGAGCTTGTCTGATAACCTGTGTCACTGTGATGCCTGTACTAGTGTGGGTACTTGTAATCGAGGTAGGATTTCGGTAGGAAACTGCCGTGGCCGAGGTACCTCCCCAGCATTTTGCCTGAAGTAGAAGTGGGAAAACACGGAAAACCATTTCCAGGACGGGTGAGATAGTAATCAAACCCACCTCTTCTCAGTTTTGCCCTTACCAGCCCTCAGACCAGAATTAAACATCTCGGCAGAGCTGGGAATCGAACCCGGGCCTCCATGGTGATAGCCAAGAATGCTGGCCAGGAGGTAGCCTACTGATCAAATAGTAATGACCTTTAAGTATATTGTGCTGTGCCTCTAGCCCTTTTGCAAGCATATAGAAAGTTTGTTATTTGCGTTAGGTAAGGAATTCACAGTTAATTCATTCTCTTCCGTCAACTTGAATCAAGTGCTGCAAATTTATCGAAGCGTAAGAACGAATTGAAGAAAACCCTGATCCTACCGACAGCCAGCACTCGATTACAGCGAAGAAAATTGTTGATATTGTTTCATGTATGGACTTTGACATCGTAGTCATAAGCACCATGTAGGCCTACTTGGATGTAGTAGAATTTGGCTGATAACCTGCGTAATTATGGCGTCAACAGCAGTGTGTTTATTTGTAATTGAGACTAAGTTTGGGAAGGAAGCCTTAAGTCAGGGACCATCCCGGCATTTGCCTAATGTGTAAATGAGGCTGTCACCTTGGAGGCCCGGGTTTGATTCCTGGCTCTGCCAAGAAATGGAATTCTGGTCTGAGGGCTGGAACGGGGTGCAATCACCCTCGTGTGGCAAAACTGAGAAGAAGTGTGTTCCATTCCTACCTCAGCCATCCTGGAAGTAGTTTTCTGTGGTTTCCCTCTGCTACTCCAGGCTAAAGCCGGTATGTTTCCTACCTTAAGGCCACGTCTGCCTCCTTCCTAATCTGCAGCTGAATTACAAATACACACACTAGTACAGCCACCCTATTAGCACAGGTTATCATACTAATTCTACACATACACGGGGTTCAATGACCACGAAACCCAAGACCCTCAAATAAAACAATATCATGTGGCTGGGGGCGCGAATAACCTTAAAAAGCACTTTCGGAGAACAACATTATTACATACTTCGTAGTAGAGTTTGCCGTTGCAATGACGATATACATTCTGTCGGTACCGATTTATATTTTAAAATAACTTGCTGAAATTGAAGCAGTGGGACTATTAAGGCCGGAAGCACGTGTGTACTTCACCAGGTTTCTTAATGAAGGCATGGAAAAGGATTGGATTGTCAAAGTATAGCATTTCATATCTCGTCATATTTATTATAGGAGATACTTTGCTAATTCCGCAGTACTTGAAATATACCTTTTCTACAGAGATACCTCAATGCAAGAGACGAGTTCATCTTACCGGTTGTGTTCAGTGAACTATTTCATTTCTCGTTACAATGAATTTCGAAACAACAAATGCTACCATCTAGTGGTGAAATCGGGAAAAACTATTTATAAAGTCTCATGTATTTCGGTAATGCATTTATGCGATTAGACTTATCACGTTGTAGATTCAGATAAGGTATCGTGGGTTGAGCCCTATTGCTACTGGTATTAATAACAACAACATCAACAAAACTAATAGATTTCTTAATCCAAATTTCTTCGAAAGTGTTTGACTATTAACTGCTTTAGACAACACACGCCAAATGACATTTTTAGAACTGAATTTATATCACAGATTTGTAATAATTTAATTTCTATGTTAATTTTTTGAAATCCTTTCCCTTAATTTATCATGTTTACCATCAACTCCTTAATATTGCGGATTTAGCTGAGTTTCCCCTCCGTGGTTCAGTGTAAATAGTGATATCTCACATCTATAACAAGTGAACACAACCCATAATTGATTACTATAATACCTTCAATTAGCCTTCGTTAGCTTTGCAGATTTCAGACTTGCCATCATTTGTTCCCGGCAGTTCGTACAGACTTACAGGGTGTTATAATAGCCAATATTGAAAGTAGCCTATGCATCTAAACAAGAACAAAATGTCTTAGATGTCCATTCGTTGGAATGGATACTTATGTCCTTCAAAGAATGTAATACGTTTATATATTTCTTGTGTATGGTGTTTGTTTTTCAGGCTAATACTGTGTCTGTATGCACTATTTTGTATATAATGTTTCTTTTATTATTATTATTATTATTATTATTATTGTATTATTATTACCGCCCCACTGGGGCCGGCGCGTACTTCTTGAAAGTGTTGAGTGACACTGGTCTGGTGAGATCGTGCTGGTCGTTGAGCCTTACCAGGAGTAGCTTTAGGCGTAGCTTTAGGTGGCATGCTCCGATGTGCTCTGGTGGGCCACTGCGGGTGGCAAGAGGAGATGGTGACGCCGACTGCTGCTGACTGCTCCTCCAACGAAACGACTGCTCCCAAGCCGCCCGACCGCGCCCCTAATATACAAAACCCGACGGACATGTATCACTAGGGAAGTCATCATAGGGAAGTTAAGCTGCTTGAGCTTTTAGCTCTCGCAGTAAAGTGGCGTAGGTGCGCTTCATGAAAAGGGAGGTTGTGCGCAGTTCGCTACTCCTGTGGGGGTCTGAGCTCAGAGAAAAAGAGCCCGCTGATGAGCCAGCTTGGTGATACTAGGCGAAGCCCCACACTGTACACGGCAAAACTTTGACAAATTGCTGAGTGTTACTGTTATTGTTATACTACAGGGCGCCAGGGAATGTTCTCCGCAGTGCCTACACGAGTCTGCGAGAGCTTGCATCAGTAGTTATGTTGGCAGCACTACTGTCGCTTGTATCAAAACAAACAGTAAACTTTGTACTCGCCACAGCCATTCATAACAGATCGCTGGCAGTGCTGATGACACATACGCTCGCTTATTGCAATACACACTGACGATTTCGACAGCCTACACGTGTGGAATTCACCCTGTCAAGGACACCGTGCTGCCAACTAAACTGCTGATGCTAGCTCTGGCTGAAGCCGGCAATTACTGCGGAGAACATTTCCTGGCGCCCTGTATTATCGTTTATATTGTAAATGATGAAAGCACGTACTTTATAATATTACGGAATAGTACGTATAATGGGTTACTTATAATATTTAAGAGCCCTTCAACACATAGGCCTACTTTCTGAGATACGAAAACTTGTACACAGGAGCTGTTCAGTGTGTTGTCCATTCATTGGATCCCTCTGTCCTGCAAAGGAAGTAAGATACCACAATACGTACCCAGAGTTAAGAGTAATGTACACTAACATGACTAAAACTACACAATTGGAACCACACAATTGATCGATCCTCTTTGACGGAGCCCCAATCCTCTCATATTCACAACCAGACTACTATATTCATTACTCCTTGTGACGTATCAGTATTCCACGCAAAGGGTGTGAACTATGACTATCTATTGCTGGTGGTCTCCGCTTCTTATAAATAAGTGTTTAAATCTCAGAAATTAGGCGTTGTAGGACCCATGTTTGTGAGTCATTTTATTCTTGATTTGATGAGTACACTTTCGATCAATATAGTGAACCCTTATTGATTTGCTGATCAATAAGTCTTCATGATTTTTATTATTATTATTACTGATGCCCAGGCAGAACATGTTGGAGATTGACAAAGGGGAGTCAGGTAGTGTGTCGCAACGATTACAACAGGAGCAACTTGGTAGTTATTCCTGAAGATGACCGGTTAAGCCGAGTTCAAGGACAAATTCTGTACGAACGCGCACCTCAATCGGCGTCATTATGGGAGTGTCAGAAGCGAAGTTCCAACCGATCTACGATTGAATCAGCAAATCAGGAGAGAGGACGCCAAAGCCACGCGGTGGATCGCGTACCTTAGAAAAAGGCGCTAAAACGCGTATCTAAAGAACCGCCGATACGATATAATTCCGCATAAGTCCATTGAGACGTTTGGATGAAAAGAAGAAGATTGATACTAGTCCCAAGTCCGTGAAGTGAAAACTACAGATTATTTTCACAAATTGGCCCCACCCTACCCCATTCTGTCAGTTTCTAATAAATTGATCGGTGATGAGCTATTTGAGACACAACTTTATTGAGCTCTGGTGAGAAACATTCACGCCAGTTCGCGTCACGATTTATCAAGCTCTAGTGAGCATACTTCACGTCTGTTTGACAAACATTTCATTTTGTGCTCAAGGGAGCAGAGTCCACGTTTAGCGGAGGGAGATCTCTAGTCGAGATAAGCGCTGTGTGATAGACATATTTGAGACTTGTTTGAAGCCAGTTGCGTTGAGAGTGAAGAGTGTAATTTATGTAAATTTTTGTGTTATATTTTTGTGTGACGTATATGTGCGTGTGTTAAGCAAATGCTGAGATAGGGCCAGTTCTACGTTAAGTAATCGCCTAGGACATTATTGTGAGTGAATGTCAGTAGCTCATAGCGATTCAAGCTAGGCAAACTAATAACTTTGAACATTTCTTTCCAAGAAGCAACGCCAAGATGTCTGCTGAAAGGTCGTGTGATGGAATGAAGTGCATCGCCTCTACCAATACGTCGACGATGGACGAGTAGATTTCCCGTAGGGAAATGCTTTGGGATGGAGGTTAAGTTCTACAAGCTGCAACGGTGATGTACAAACCATTGATTTACTCAATATGTAGTTAGATTAGACGCGTGAACGTTGTAAATATTTTATTCATTGTTTTTCTTGTATTTAGATTTTTTGTGTGCCGACACTATTATCTTTAAATGTAAATTAACACGTGGCCAAAGTTGTTTGATTGTATATTTTTTCTTATGAGTCATATTTAGTGTACACGGCGAGTGTATTTGATTTTATCCATGCGAATGCGAAACTCGTCACGGTCAATAAGTGGTGCTTTATTCAAGTTCATTTTTTTTTTAGGAAAAGGGGGTAAATGTTGTAAGATGTTTTACGAACAGGTTTTTATTCATACGAGGGTTGCCGAGCGCAACAAATTAAGATGTCACTGTAGAACACCTTAGTTCTATTTTTTTTTTTGAGTCCTTTTCAGGTTCATTAGACACGGACTAAATTGGGAGCGCAAGTTGGTGGAAAATACTTTATGTCTTTTATTTCAGGTTTCTGTCAAACCCATACGTGTGATTATGTGTGTGTTCTTGGGTCAGGTGTGTGTATTGATTCTTCGTGATGAGGGGTAGGATGTGCTACCGCCCTCAAATATTGTTGTTGTATTTTTTTGATGGAAAGGCAGAGCACTCTCAGAGGCTACTGTACCTTGTCCAGTGCTGATTCTTGGATTTCCTTGGGAAATGCTGAGATATTTTATTCTGACACACACACGTATATTATGTGCTTTTGGGAGCACGCTTCTTCGAAACTCGAACCAGTGCCACGGCAGGTCGAGGTTATTGACACGTGGGTTGACAGATGTGCAGATTCCACTTAGCGCCCGACTATGTCTGGTGATTCATCTTTTAGGCAGTCCAGCTGACCGAATGACCCTGTAAGCTATCAGTAGCAAACCTGTTCTTTTGACGGTCATTGGACCATAATTAATTGGGAGTTCGCCATGTCCGTTACGGATTACTGCATATCGTATGAGATGAAATATTGTTTTATGATGTAAATGTTGGCTTTGAGCCTAGTGATTTTATGACTCATTTCATTGTTAGATTTTGTCTGTTGTGACACCGTTGGGTGTATTTTGTATTTTTCTTGTAAAAATGGCAAGCGGCCATATGTGTTTTTCTTGATTGGTCACGTGTTAATTTACTTGTGTTGATTTGATAAGTCCTAATTTTAGGCGTTAATGTTGTTTGCTTCGGCAGTTCTTTGATTCCAATTTAATGCGGAAATTATTTCTGTTTTATTTAGTGTAGGAAGTGTCGGATTAGTTTAATTAGTGTTTAGTTGGTTCCCCGTGTCTGTCTAGCTCTAAGACAATGCAGATTCGTCCCCTGAAGGTTTGCTGGATGGTAACGAATCTCGCATTAATTTGTACACATCATAACGCATGTAGAACAGCCGCACACGCACATTGTCATTGTAGTAATTTGGGACATTTGGTCCAGCTGTTTACAATCTCTCCTGAGATTAGGCCTAAATTTGGCATTTTATTAATTCAAGTGGGAGTCATTTGGGAGTCCTTGTTTGCTTTGTTTTATTGTAAATAGTGTAAAATAGTTGATCTGTTATTAAATTCATATGTTTTAACCCTGGTATTCACTTCTTCCTGCATGTTATTTTGTTATATGGTACCCTGCATGTTATAAGAAGCGCTTTACAACAACTTAACGAAATGGACTGTTACACCCCCCGAAACTGAGTCTCATATGCTTCTTTGCAAGGGTTCAATAGGGTATTTGAGACTTTGTTAAAACCTTGCATATGTAAAGTTGGCGAGTTAAACAGGATCGTACCTTCCTCTCTTCCATAAGTTCGTCAACCTCACTCGGAATTGCCATCGTATTTCACTGCAACATCGATTCAAAGTTCTCAACTTTAGCTTCAAACTCCACTAATTGTTCTTGTTTTAAGTACGTGTCTTTCGGTTACATATACTATAATATATACTGTATTGGGTCTAATGAGATTGATAGTGAACTGCTGAATCCTAATGAGTAACATAACCATATGCCATACTTAATATGCAAAAATATATCTTGGTTCCACCACTTGACTGGTTCAAGATTCCGAACAAGCAACACAAATCAAAAAGTAAATAGTCATAAATAGGATTTAAGGGTCTCCTTTGTTCCTCTAACAGTGTTATATCTGTAGTCATTTCAAAATAACTTACGAACTAATAATGCACGTCATTTTATAAGAAACTAAAGGTAGAGGCTTTAATCCAACTCTAAACTTAATTTATTAGTTTCTCCCATTCCTTATTTGGCACGGCTCAACAAAGACCTACAGCAAGCAAGGCCCCATAAATTACAGGTGTATACCACGCTATGTCCAGTCTCCAGTGGAGGATAAAGCGCCAGTTAACTGCTACACACGTCGCCAAATCAAGTGTGCCTCAAATTATGCCAACACCCATAAGACTGATCCAAGCATAATTATGCTGGATTACTATGTAATTTATAATGGACACATTACTTCGGTTACGATCAATTTGTGGTACAGTACAATTTCGTTTTCAATAACTTTTTTGAAATATTAGTCCGGTGATGGATTCAGCACATATTAACTCGTCCATCAATATTATCTCGTATATCCTTTTAAATAGGGGCTATAATATTATACACCGTTTACCTCTCTCGATGCCCGGTAAATCTAATAATAATAATGAATAATGCCATTGGTCTTGCACTCCTTAACAATTTTTGGCTTTTAGAGGCAATGGGGTGCCGGAATTCAGCCCCGGGGGGGATCTTTAACGTGTCAGTAAATCTACCGATACGGCTCCCTCGCATTTGCGTACCCTCAAATGCCATCTGGTTGTGTCGAGATTAGACACTGTAACCAATGGCACAGCAGGCGAGAACGTTACTGCTGCTCAACGCAGCCAGTCTGGTGAATTCTAGATTGGTCCCTACATATATGAGTTATTCGCTGACCGATTTAGCCAAGCATTAGCTGTTCTTACCAATATCATTGACAATAGTAATTACCGTTCTAAATATAATACCCGTTTGAGACGTGAAAGTCAGCGGCCAAGTTGGGAACTATTCCTTGTTTACCTGCGGCACGTTCTCAGCTTGCACTGCTGAGAGATGCAGTCACGTGGGTAGGTTATGACTCGACTCCAGTAGCCTAAGTCATCGTTCACTTCTCCGTGGTGGCATGGGCTCCTGTTAAGCTTAGTTGTGCTGGATGAGTGTGAAGACTGTACTCCGTAACCTCTGTGTCCTCCCTTATCCTCCCGCAAGGCTACAGTTCCTACGATCATCAAACACTAGCGCAGCTAAGATCGGAACACTCGTTCCTCAAACACGTAACAACCAATAACATGTTTAACGAAGCAATTAATTAGTCTTCTTTAAGGGCACTATCTTCAAATCATTTAGGTCCCCAGCCCCTCCACTTGTCCACTACGTGCTGAAGTGACGAACATTCTTGTCAATCATTGCGATGGTCAGGATTTCTATTTCCAACTCGTGCCTCGCTGGCTTCGGGAGAGCGTGTGTTTGAATCCCACCTCTGCGGTCCTAAAAATGGTTTTCATGGTTTTCCATGTTCACCACCAGGTATATTCCGGGACGGTTCCTTTCACCAGGTCCACGGTCGACTTATTTCACTATCTTTCCTTAATTAGATCCTAGTTAGCGATTGCTTGGACAATCAGCCTGTCACCATCCGCCGTTGAATCTGCCGCAAAGAGTGTTCGGCTCCCAGACACCGTCTATGTGACGGTAGAGGAATAATCCCTCGCAGAAACCGTGGGTGAAGCCGAGCTGGGAGCATAAGTGATTAAAAAAGTATAAAACCACGAACTGAATAACTGGATGAGACAAAGAGAACAGGAAGAGTAAATTTAGAAAGCGGTGACCGGTGAACTTAATCGCTTGAACGTAATCTGATCTGACAGCAGATAATGAAAGCCAAGTGAAGGTCGTGGAAGAAACAAATGTGAAGTGTAAATCATAACGTCACTATTCATCTGCTTGTAATGCTGCGATGATCCTGTCAGATTTTATTTATAGCCTGCCTTGCCTCATTCCATTCTTCACACAACAAGCGACTAGGAAAATAATAACGGTACCTTAAGCAGTGGTAATTAAAAGGAAAGTTTAATTATTTTAATGAAACATTTCGTTCCGTCTCAGGTACAGTGATCATATCAATTACCTGAATAATTGCAAGTAATTAGTCATACTGTGAGAGGCATGAGAGTAATTACAGAATATGATGAGCTTTAACATTTTCACCTCATTACGTGCCAATTATTCACATTTATAATAATTATAATACCTTGTGATATTCGATAAACAAGCACACAAG
Source organism: Meconema thalassinum (assembly GCA_946902985.2). Taxonomy (NCBI): domain Eukaryota; kingdom Metazoa; phylum Arthropoda; class Insecta; order Orthoptera; family Tettigoniidae; genus Meconema; species Meconema thalassinum. The sequence goes on along the minus strand of OX336390.1, from coordinate 584,726,512 downwards.
GCTGCCATAGTCGATGTTGCTGTTCCACTCGATCAACAATTACAGGACACAGTGGCAGAGAAACGGCGCAAAATACCAGCTTCTTGCCACTGAGCTCAGTCACATACACGACTTGAAAGAAATTTTCGTCATCCCAGTTGTTGCCTCTGTGAATTGGTCAGTTACAAAAGACTGGGAAAATGCAAAGGAGAAACTTAGCTTGAAGAAACAACATATGCAGTGTAAATAATTTGAATACTGGTATTTAATGTCGGGATCGTGATTGGTGCTTCCTTTGTCCATCCCCACGTTGGTGCGTCAATGTAATTAATTTAAATAATTATATATTGGTCGTGGTCACCCTCCGAGGCTTAGGCGGCAGTATGCCGGCCTCTCACCGCTGGGTCCGTGGTTCAAATCCCGGTCACTCCATGTGAGATCTGTGCTGGACAAAACGGAGGCAGACAGGTTTTTCTCCGGGTACTCCGGTTTTCCCTGTCAAAAATTTCATTCCAGCAACACTCTCCACTATCATTTCATTTCATCCGTCATTCGTTTAATCATTGCCCCAGCGGAGTGCGTCAGGCCTCGGCAGCCGGCACAGTTCATATCCTCGCCGCTAGATGGGGGCTTCATTCATTCCATTCCTGACCCGGTCGGAGACTGGAAGCAGGCTGTGGATTTTCATTCATATATTGGTCGTGGTCAACCAACAACAACAAGACACACACGTTGGGCGATCAATGTAACTAAATTCTTTCTTCTAATAATAATCTTCGGGGTCGATATAGCGTTAAACACGCAAAGAAATAAGAAATACAATACTTTTAATACTTTTTTTGGTCTACATGTAAGCAAGCTTCTAATACCTGCATCTCTTGCACAATATCCACAACAACCTTCATGAGAAAAGGCCCCTCATAATGCTTAATATTCATCTGCTCCATTCTTATCTTCTTGCATTTTCTTAAAACATCTGTTTCTACATCACCATACATCAAGACATCATATGACTAGGCTTGCCATACGTCCCGGTTTGACCGGGACAGTCCCGGTATTTTGCTCTTGTCCCGGTGTCCCGCCCGGTTTTATCAATGTCCCGGCAAACGGCTGTATGATGTAAAAAGTAGTGAATTTATGTGTTTAAGAATTTTTCATGAATCGGTTACTTTTCAACAATCAACATCGTATTTTTGTAATTGTTTTTGTAGTTAGACAAAGAGTTGTAGTTTAAAAAAGTAATATAGTATTTGTTCAATTAAACAATTTTATGAAGTATTTTAAATTGTAATGTATTAAGACTTCTTTCTAGATGGTAGACCAGAGAAAATTATTATTAAAAAGGAAAAACTATATATTTTTATATTGGTCTAGCAAAACCTCTTTTTTATTTTTAAAAGGTGTGTAGAACTAACAATTTAGGGTGCTAGATTTCCCCCTCCCACGACTCGCGAGGCTTAAAACAGGCTTAAAACTCACAATTTTTCTTCTAATTTTTAAAAAATTTCCCGGACAGCCCGCTCAATACCCCCCAGACCCCCCGGTAAGGCCATCCCATATTAATGTGTCCCGGTTTCACTCACCAAAAATATGGCAAGCCTACATATGACCATATGTCCAAAACACTTCATCTTATTCCTCATTTATCTTCACCTTACTATACATTCATTATTTTCCAAACCTAATATATACCAACTCCAATTAAAACAAGCCATCCATCTTCACCCCCAACAAGCAAACTAATCCATAATTCTCAGCAAAGCTACTACATTTCTTTCCATCTTAACAAAAACAGACCTCTCCCATTATTCGTTTATCATAGTAATACTTCAAACAATAAACAGACACAAAACAATACACTATCTTTAAAGGAATATAGAATAACCTACAATGAAACTTCATTTGGCAAAGCCCCCTGTTACCTCACTGCTAGGACACCACAGAGTATCTAGTTAGCACCCAGCACTATACTCCCTGCAGCAGCCCAGCATGAGGTAGCCATGCTTCTAACCTAAAAACTAAATATAATGCTATCAGAAAATGTGCGGGTGAGCGCTGTAACCAAAATAATTTCGGTTACAATCTGTGAATGGTTCAGTTGCAAACGACTGGGAAAATGCAAAGGAGATACTTTGCTTGAAGAAACAACATTTATGCAGATAATGCAAATAGCTGTCCACCTTGGTACTTCAAGCATAGTAGGCCTACGTAAGGTTTGTCTCTTGAGTGATTTCCTCTGAACATCTTGAGATTCGGGGCTATTGCATCATTGTCTTTGGCTCACAACGAGTCCAATGGTGATGTATTTGTATTTTAATGTAAATTTCCTTTACATCACGGATCAGAAAAATGGAAACGGCATATCAACTAACTAAAAATGTCTACAGGAAGAAATCAATATCCAATAACTCCATGATACGGCATTACTGCACAGTAATTCGACCGGAGGCTTAATATGGTGCCGAATGCCTTGCTATGAGTAGAAAGTGTATGATCGAGAAGCTAGAAATAAGAGGAAGGCAGATCTTGAGAAAAATCCTAGGTCCAACCAAAGAAAATGGTGAGTTCAGAAGACGGCACAATCATGAACTCTACTCTCATGTAGAAAAGATCACGGACACCATTCGTAGGAGAAGGATAGTTTTATATGGCCACATTGCTCGTATGAGTTCTACAAGTTTGAGCAATAGGATCTTCAGTTTTCTTCTTAACAAGAAAACCAAAGCGGCGTGATTCACCGAGGTAGAAAAAGACCTGCGTGAAGTGGGAATAACTCAGGAGGATATCCGGAAACGTGTTCCACTAAAGTCGAAACTCTAAAAATATCATGGATTTCAAGAAAAGCCAAAACTAAAAGCTTGCAAGACATGGACTGAAGCGAGGAAGGAATAGCATAGGAAACGAATTCGGGAATACTGGGCGAATGGGCCCAAGCGCAAAGATATGGAAAAGAGAAGTTGAAATAGCGTGGTCTGTAGATGGCCGAAACCACAGAAAGAAGAATAATGTTATGTGTTTAACGTCCGTTTGAAACGCTGCGGTTTTTGAATCGTTGCGGTGTCGTTATTATAAACGCGTCGGTAAATCTACTGTGGCTCTCGCACTCTCATGGGCCATGACAATGAGCTGGTTTCAAACCCACATCGTGTGTTTTTAAGACATTGTTGTTGTTAATTCATTTTGGTTGTGGAAGAAACAAACGTGAAGTGTAAATCATAAAGTCTCTATTCATCTACTTGTAACGCTACGATAATGCTGTCAAGAAATCTTCAGTTCTCGTTTCGAATTAATTTCCATTATCTCTACTCATATATTTTACCCTGACTGATAAGGTGTGTTTACCGACTGTCAATTATTAAAATGGATGGTATATTGGTTCGAGACCTACCATGATTCCGAGCAGAACCAGCACTTTGGATTTCGTCTCCCGATTCGCAAGAACATATTTTCCAATGCGTATAGCCTAGTGTTCTAAGAGATGGCGTAGCGTCATCAAGGCTCTGTTTCGGTCAGGTTTCCTTGACCAACTAGAACAAAAAGAAGATACTTATCTAAATAAAATATAATCCATAAACGGATGATGAGTTTTGAATGTTGGCAGGTTTACTATACACTCAGTGAAACAGAAAGTGAGTGGGCTGAAAAATGTTAAGTCCATATGCACAGTGACGAACATTGTGACACACAACTATGCTATCGTGGTTGCTAGTTGGATATGTAGGGGCAATGAGATGTCACTCTTATAGAAGTTGTCATGATAACTGGGAAGCAATTATATAGTACCGTATTCTGTAAACGGTTTGAAATACGAGTGACTTGAAACGTAGCGGGCAGCCTAATATGTGTGTTATGCGTGCCTGTTCATGGAAAATCTTAGAGTTCAGTGGTAACGGACACTGTTTCAGAAATGAAATAGTAGGGTCCAGTAGTGAGTTCGAATTCACTTGGAATAGTTTCATTACTCCACCGGCAGCAAAAGCGGGCAAACCAATCAGATGCCTCAACCACTTATTACACGCTGGTAGGTCATTCTACCGGCAATTATGATTCATCATGAACTCCACATCCGTAAGTGGATAGTTGTTCTAGTTGGTCAAGGAAACCTGACCGCAACAGAGCCTCGTTGGCGGTACGGCATCTCTTAGAGCACTAGGCTACACGCATTGTAAAATTTGTTTTGCGAATCGGGAGACGAAAGCCAAAGTGCTGGTTCTGCTCGAATTCAGGAACAGGACGAACGTTTGAATGGTGAAGCCCATTCCACCTCTTGTGGGGCAGACAAGAATTCCATCGGGATCGTGTGGGTCGATACGAATAATGGTGGAGACCTGGCCCGATCCGGCACCAAATAGGAACGACGCTCTCTGGGTGGCTGTCAGTGCGGCCTGGGACGAGGTGTCAGGTGGCGATAATACGTATGCTTCTACCTTCATCGATTCCATGGACTTATGCCTGGAAGAGGTCGTGTACAAGGGCAGTGAATGGTCCTCTTACCGAGAGTACCACTCAGTTGTCATTTTTATGACCACAAATAAGTTCACTCACTGGAAATAATGGCATTAGTTAAGTGGCTTGCCATAAACGTCAGTAGAAATAAAAGTAAACATGAAAATATTTCACCCTGTCTAGATTCGAACTCTTGATACCAGGAGCGAGTGGCAAAACTCACGACGTACCACACATGGCTGCCACCTTGAATGGCAGAGTTTGCACGTTTGGAAGCACTTCAAGGAACTATAATACAACCGCCCGACAAATTCATAGTGCATACATTACATTGCGATCAAAGTGGCCAATAGACAGATAAACTATATCCCATGCCACAATGTCGTAACAAGCCATGCCCTGTGGTCGTATACGGATATTGAGGTAGAACATAACTCCACAATGCCATGTTGCATATCCTATTCTCTCGACTGTACGTGTTGTGGGCAACCATACCTTCCATGTTACGGAGACTGTACATCTGTGATGCCTGGCCCATGTAATGTCAGTCCTATTAGTTCAGTAGGATGATTACACGCCCGTAAATCTATACTCGGTAATTAATTGGTTGGGTGATTAATTAAACCAACCAAATCACCTGCAGGGCAGGTCAATGGTCTTCAACACTCCGATGTTCAAACAAGCTCAAAGCCATGATAATATTAGTGCACTCTCATCCTTAAGAGCCTGCCAATAAGCATAGATAATTTTACTATACTTATCATTTCAGGGAATGAATTGTATAGGTTTCTTGATTGAGAATTCTAAGGCCCAGACATACCGAATCCTTTTGTGTTTACGCAGTCTCAATGGCTTTAAATATAGCGTGAATCTTAAGCATTGGTTTAGTTCTGCGCAGCACATTGTCAGAAGAGTGCGTTACTGATATTGTCGACAATGCAAGTGAGCTGAATGTTATGACTGGCCGTTTTATTTGAAATTGCTCGTAAAAGGAACGCAGTAGATGAAACATTTGGAGGAAGAAAGGGACACAACATTCAGCTCCTTTTCATTGTTAACAACAGGCATCTTTTCTTCTCACGAGATTACCACTTCGCGGCGTGGTGGCCAGCATTATTGGCTGTCATCCCTGAGATGCGGGTTGAATTCCCGAATCTGCAAAGATACTTAATTCTCGTCTAAGGGTTGGAATAGGGTACACTCAGCCTCGTGTTGCAAAACATAAAAGAGATGGGTCCGATTCCCACCTTAGTCATCCTACAAGTGCTTTTCCATGGTTTCACCACTCATATTCCAAGAAAATGCCAGGAAGGTCACGGCTGCCTCTTACCGAATTCATGGCCCCAGTTTAAACGCACTAGTACAGCCGTCACATTTGATAGGCTATCATTCAATCATTCATTCATTTTCAATTGGGGGTGTTTCCCCCAGTGGCAAATTGGGTATTCCTAACAAATAAATAATTATACATAACAATTCAATAACAAATAAACTGGAGTATTTACGCAAATTGTCAATCTTTTCTTAAACACACCTACAGTATATGTTTGGGAAAAGGCTCTAAGACTGCGGTAGGTATAGAGTTCCAGTTATCAATGGCCCGGTTAACGAAATAATATTTATCATAATTTGTACGCTGTGGTCAGCCCTTAACTTTGAAATGATGATCACTCCTACTCATGTAAGAGGGCTTTCCCATACGTTTGCTAGGCTCACCCCATGCTGGTTGATTTGTATACGTGTTGTACGTAGCGCAGAGTCTAGATTTCATCCTCATAGCCTCAAGTGATTCCCAAGCAAGTTTCTTTAACATACGGCTCAGACTGCTCCAAAGATTAAAGTCACTAAGCACAAATGTAGCGGCCTTTCTTTGTACCATTTCCAACTCATTGATGAGCCCTACTTGATATGGATCCCACACCGCCGAGGCGTATTCCAGAATAGATCTTACAAGTGACAAATATCCTAATTCTTTAGCAGGATGATTACAAAGTGCAGAGATTTGTAAGCTTTAGAAACTACACATCCTACTTGACTACTGCATTTCATATTATCATTCCTCACGTGAACGCCTAAATTTATGCAGTCAGACACACACTAGTACACGGGACTAAATGATGACTAAGTCGCAAGGCCGCTAAAGGAAGCAACAACTACAACTTCTGACGGGGAGCAGCACATATCTGCAAGAAATATCACGATTTCTATTTTAAAAAGAAAGCTATTGACACGATACATACCCAAACGAATTCAATAGGTAGCCTTCTGTAACTTGCATAGTTCTTTCCTGGCCTGGGATTACAACATATTTCAAGGTTTACCAAATCCCGCTCTACAGGGCATAGATACGCACAGAAAGATGTAACATGCAGCCGCAACAAAATATAAACGAAGCGTTCATTTATATTTCAGAATTTGTGTAAACATTCGGTAGGGATACATATTTATGTATTTCAACTACACACCAACTAGTCGGGTCACTTTGCTTTCTAGTCATTCATCCCTCTCTCCTGAGCTCACAGCTAGAGGGACATGGGTTGGCAACCACGGGACCCCATTGCTTCCACTAACTTGTGCTGGGCACCACTATTTTATATTTACTGTCGACCTCCTTCGGTCAACCGTTGTGTTCTTCCCAACCCGACGTTGTGGCCTAGGGTGTCTTTCATTTCCCTGCTTTAATTGTGTATTGTCTTTCTTTTCTGATACGCTCCTTCTTCACTTGGTCAGACCTCTTCTTATTTCGTGACGTAATCCAACTCCGCAGAGTATCAACAACAACCTCAATCATACAGTGCGTTTATCTTTCACAGCCATGGAATATGATTAGAAAAATGGACACATTATATTGTTCAAACCAAAATATATTACTTTGCTCACGTTGTAAGTAATATTTCACACTGCTTAACCACTTCATGGTGTAGCTTTTTTGGTGTCATCCCGGAGGTCCGGGTTCGATTCCCGGCTCTCCACGAAATTTGAATTCTGGTGTGAGCGCTGGAACAGGCTAGACTCAGCCTCGTGAGGCAATTCTGAGATAAAGAGGTTTCGATTCCCACCTCAGCTATATTGGAAGTTGTTTTCAGTGGTTTCCCCACTTCTACTCCGGGCAAATGCTGGGATGGTTCGTATCTTAAGGCCACGGCCTCTTCCTTCGCAATCCTATCCCGAATTTGCAATTTACAAAATTGTACATACCAGTAGACTAAAGCCATCACTATGACACAGGTTATCATACAAATAGCACACACACCCAAATGCACAGTGCTATAAAACCACGATGATGCATCCCCTAAAATAAGCAACAACAACACATACCATTTCTGAATGAATGAATGAATGAATGAATAAATAATGGACATAAATTGGTGTACTAATGTCAATTTTCTATCGAGGCACAGTAACCGGCAGTTAGCTCTGCACTTTCCCACTCACTCCTCCGGTATACTACTGCAGCGTAAAATATTTGCCACGCTGAGTGTGTCTGTGTCTGATTGTAAGAATCTACTGTCACGCGCGTCACTGTTCTCTGATAGTGAAGTATTCAACCCCTCCCCGCACCGCTCTACACCCCTCTCCTACCATTTAGCTTTTAAGGTCAGGTGCAGATCTAAGCGAAGCTATCTGTACTCGATCGATTATCTATTGATTTGAATCAGATAAGTTGTAGTTACGATTAGCCACTGAAATGAAATGAAATGTAATGACATTTCGTGTGGCCCCCTGGGAGACCTGGTGCAAGTCTTCGATTCGACGTCCGTGTGTGACCAGCACGTCATGAAGTGAATGAAATGATGATTTAACTCTAACAATCCACCAGTCCCCGCTGCGGGGGAGTTAAAATCCTTATGACGTGGTCGGGAATTGAATCCGAGACCCGATGGGCCATAGTCTTTCCCGTTACCACTTAACCACGGTCCCTGATAGCTACTGATCTTTTGACAGATACATGAGTGGTGTTTTCAGAAGTCCTTGTAAGCGAGCCACTGAGTGCCCTGCACGTTAATGGACCATTGGATCAATGCAGACCAGCAGGAGATACAGTAGTCTCACGGCACTGTGCGGTGCCAGGGGCCAAGGGGCGGAGGTCCTATGCAAACCAGCGGGAAGTGCGACTTGCTAACCTTAGGGGAGCACGACTCACCCCTACTCTGTCGTGGTCTGGTCGAGGATGGTTTAGAGTCAATAGCTCATTGTGAATTCAGAAGATACTACTACCGTAGAGCAATAATGTAAACAAATACAGCAGCATTTCACAGTCGGAGTCACCTTACTATAAAAGACAATTAAATCCGCTAGTCAATATTTATTTTAAGGGGATTGTTACAGCTTAATACCTTGAAAAATCCCGTTTTTCATTTTTTTACATTTTATTTAGTCAATTTTACCCTCCACGTTGGTGGTTCCCACGGACTCAATGAGGGAACTCACCTCTATCGCCTTTCCAGGCAGTGTCCTAGAGCTGGCAACATCTGGTCGGATGGGATATAACTGGTGAGGTGTGATCAGCACCTCGGCCAGGCGGCCTCAACTGCAAAACGAACAGGGGCTTCATGAGGGAAGGGAGGGAGGTGGGGAAGATTAGGATGGAAAGACAAGGAAGGGGAATGAGGCAGCCGTGGCCTTACAGTAGGAACCATCCCGGCATTTTCCCGAAGACGAAGTGGGAAACCACGGAAAACCACTTCGAGGATGGCTGAGGTGGGAATCGAACCCCCTCTACTCATTTGGGCCTCCCGAGGCTGAGTAGACCCCGTTCCAGTCCTCATACCACTTTTCAAATTTCGTGGCAGAGCCAGGAATCGAACCCAGGACCTCCGGGGCGGCAGCTAACCATGCTGATCACTACGCTACGGAGGAGACCCCGTTTTTCAAATTATTTAAAAAAAAACTTTTTAATTTTGGTGAACTATTTGTATAAGTATATGCTTTAGTACAGGAGTTTGACTTTAAATGCTAGGCATTGTACTGGCTATTTAATGAGCGGATACCTTTGACATTGATTTTCTCAAAACTGTTTTTTTTAATCAGTATCTCTTGATAGTCTAAAAGTATAAGGTGTATTATATTTGAATTGCAGACAATGGCCATAACAGGGCAATTCAATTGAACGCCCGTAGGCTCCCCAACAAGTTCAATTTCAAGTAGTTCCAACGTTGGCTACCAGGCGCCACTGTCACTGACACCCAGCGTTGAACGTTGGAACCAAATGACCTACACATTTTGGCTACACACTACCAATTGTGGTGGTAAGTACTTTTACATGCCATAAATCTATGACCTGGTCCCGCCGGCTTTACTTTTCCTCCGAAGGAAGGCATACTGAAGAATTTTAACGCTCTTAAAAATCCGACGACTTTGGCCGGGTTTGAACTCGCGGTCTTGGGCATAGCAGTTCAGTGTATAAGGTATATAACAATGAATTACGAGGCACGTCCAGAAAGTAAGTTCCGTTTCGTAATAAATTAATTTGTGTACAGATACAGAAAAAATATTTATTGCACAGCATTCTTCACCTCTTAAATTACTTTTCCACGTAACTGACGAACTTTTGCAGGCATTTGTCATAGCGTGGCACAAGTTTTTGGATACCTTCTTCATAGAAGTTTGCCGCCTGTGTCTTCAACCATTTGGAAACATCTTCTTTCAGCTCGTCGTCATTGTTGAAGTGTTGACCGCCAAGGAAAGACTTGAGATGTGTGAACAGATTAAAGTCGCTAGGAGCGAGGTCAGGGCTGTACGGAGGGTGGTCAAACACGTCCCAGCCAAATCCCTGTAGGAGGTTTTTCGTCACATTTGCAGTGTGTGGTCGTGCGTTGTCGTGAAGAAAAACAACACCTTTAGACAGCAACCCTCGGCGCTTATTCTGTATTGCGCGGCGCAATTTCCCAAGTGTCTCGCAGTAAGCATCTGCGTTGATTGTTTGACCACGCGGTAAGAAATCAATGAGTATGATGCCTTTCCAGTCCCAGAACACTGTGCACATCATTTTCCGAGGTGTCAAGATTTGTTTCGGCTTAACCTTTGCTGGGGATGAAGTGTGCCTCCATTCCATTGATTGCCGCTTCCTTTCAGGGGTGTCGTAAGAAACCCAAGTTTCATTTCCTGTGACTATCTGTGTCAGAAATTCTTCGCCGCCTTCACTGTAATGGGTCAAAAACTGAAGTGCACTACCCATCCGTTTTGTTTTGTGTTGCTCCGTAAGAATCTTTGGTACCCAACGTCGGCAAAGTTAACGAAAGTTAAATTTTTCGGTAACAATTTCATGAATTAGTGATCGTGAGATTTGGGGAAATTCCATAGCGAGAGCACTAATTGTAAACCTGCGGTTTTCCCGGAACTTGTCATCAATCGCGTGAACCAGTTCTTCTGTAACCAAATATGGACGCCCACTTCGTTCTTCATCGTGCACTTCACTACGTCCTTCATTGAACTGTCGGACCCGTCTTCTGACCATTGAATCACTCATCGCATTTTGTCCATACACTTCGCAAATTTGCCGATAAATTTCAATTGGTTTCACTTTCCTAGCAATCAGAAAACGAATCACAGATCTGATTTCACAAGCGGCGGAATTTTCAATCAACACCGACATTGTACAAGTAAACATGCACAACAACGCGTACGTGGCTGACAGCGCTCTCCAAATGGCGCACGTTTCTTCTCCTTGATACAGAGCGTCTACCGCGCATATGCGGAACTGCGCTGCAGCGGAACGTACACCTAGTTGAAGACACAGGCGGCACACATCTATGAAGAAGGTATACAAAAACTCGTGCCCCGCTACGACATATGCCTGCAACATTTCGGCAGTTATGTGGAAAAGTAGTTTAAGGGTTGTAGAATTTTGTGCAATAAATAATTTTTCTGTATCTGTACACAATTTAATGTTATTACCAAACGGAACTTACTTTACCGACTGTAGTGGCTACGCTGGCTAAAGCGCAGCATTAGGTCATGGGGTCAAGCTCTCTGCTGACTCGGTAGACGCGTGGGTTCGAGCCCCACCGTCGGCCGTCCTTGAAATGGTTTTCCGTGGTTTCCCATTTTCAACTCCAAGCAAATGCTGGGACGGTACCTTCTGACAGGCCACGGCCGGTTCCTTCCACATCCTTGCCCAGTTTCATTCACCATCATTCATTTCATCTCTCATTAACTCCTCTCATGAGGTTGGCGTCAGGAAGGGCATCCGGCCGTAAAAACCATCGCCACAAATACTTCCATCGCATCTCATCCCCGACCCCGTTGGAAAACGGGAATAATAAGGGGTAGACATACATACCAAACGGAACTTACTTTCTGGACGTACTTCGTATTTCTCACGTGGTCTTAGTGATAGGTTCTACAACATTGACAACAATCGTGAGCCTTGGTTAGATGGTTGTTTGTAAAATTATAATTCCACGAAAAATATATGCAAATTTATGTTAATTTACCACATGATTAGAATTTCATATTTAATAACAGAATTCTAAAATAGGTCAGTATTGTAGCTGTAACGTTACAAAGCAAGCTACAATAACCAGTGGAATATTAGGTTAATAAAGGTTTCTCTTATCAGGGAAACGGTGAAACCCGACAGTCACCATTTTGAATTTCGTCAGAAAATGTTAAACTATGTGGAAGACTGTTTTAATAATTGCACCACATGAGATAGTTAAAAAGATAGTTTACATGTAAAAAGCTTCATTGGTTTATATATGGTAGAATACCGGGTGAGTTAGCCGTGGTCGTTACGGCATGACTGCTGGCAGTCGCTCACATCCGGGAGGTGCGAAGGTTCGAATCCCCCCGCCGGCAACCTTGAAGATGGTCCTCTGTGGTTTCCGATCTTCCTTCCAGGCAAATGCCGGGGTTGGTCCCTAACTATAGGCCACAGCCGCTACATTCCAACTCCTCGTCCTTACATTCAAACTTTCCTCCCCAGACAACACTCCACACGCGACGGTACGTGTAGCTCACCCATTGGGTGTCCGCCTCGAAGCAGCTACAAAACAGGCGAGCCGAACATGTCCTCGGACACTCCCGGCACAAAAGCCATACGCAAAAAAAAAAGAATAATATTGGTAAAATTAAGAGATTTTTTTAAATGGCCTCGGAGTCCGAGAGCAAGCTTTATTATTTGACACCCAGAGGGTAGCTTTCAGAGCGCTAAAATCCTTCAGTATGCCTTCCTTCGGAGGGAAAGTAAAGCGGGCGGGACCATGTCATAGATTTATGGCATGTAAAAGTATCTACCACTACAATTGGTAGTGTGTAGGTAATTTGGTTAGAAACGCTCTATCAAGTTCCAACGTTCAACGCTGGGTGTCAATGACAGTGACGTCTGGTAGCCAAAGTTGGAAATTGAACTTGTTGGGGAGTCTACGGGCGTTCAGTTGAATTGCCTTGCTATGGCCATTGGCTGCAATAATACACCTTATACTTTTAGAGTTACAAGGGAAGCTGATTTGAAAAAAAAAAGGACAAAATCAACGGCAAAGGTATCCATTCATTAAATAGTCAGTACAATGCCTAGCATTTAAAGTCATAACTCCTATACTAAAGCATATTTTTGATGTGTAACATCTTTCCATTCGGTGGTTGGATATGTTTGTGGGTGTGAGTTTGAAAAATGGGACGGAAGTGGATCGGACGGAAGTGTGTAAGACCTGTTTTTCAAATTATAAAGATACGAGCCTTACAGTAGTCGCATATGTTGTGTAACATGTTATCCTACTATAAAATTGAGATGAAATGTATGTGAAGTCATCTGACATGTTATCCTACTCGTATACTACACAGCTTGGACATTCTTGAAACGTTAATTTACGCTCCGTTTTCTTACTGGTACTATGATGAATGTATAGATTGAATTGGAGATATGCTACTGTCACACTTGTTTGAACAAACATCACATATTATATTGTAAATTAACAGGTGGAATGAAACCATAGTCTCTAGCCTATCTATAGACTACTAGAAATAATGTCCAATACAATCCAATTACCCAACTCGTGCTTGGTGCAAACTATTGTAATTAAAATATTTCATGTAGATTCTGTTAAAATGACGCATAATGTTATGATAGATATCGTTGAAATATCTCGCTTGGTGGTCTTGCTGGAAAGGTGACGAATGTGAAATTTCGAAGGGCACTATTTAAGTGTCTGGAGTTGTAACTAACTTATTACCAAATTTCATTAATATTTTGTGCTCTAATAAATTTATTATTAATATCGGTCGAATAGACGAAAGAATGTACGGTCACGCATATACACACGGAAAAATGTAAATCTCGTAAGTATATATTTCATATGATCAATATAAGCTGAAAATATTTGTCGTTCGTAAGTTCTTTTGTTGAGATTTTTTTACACCAATTTACCAACTATTTGGAGCGCCGTATCTTACGTGGCTAGGCAAGTTGTTCACCATCCTCACAGAGCGGGTTGCTGCTGTTGCCCCTGTGCAACAAGTACAGAACAGTACCGTACATTGTTCCCCTTCAACTTATTGCAAAACATAACTACATCAATATGCAGGGGTAGAAACCAACTTCAGTACGAGACTCTGAACAAATTACCAAACGTGATTGAGCTGGAAATGCACAACAACCGCGGGATTCGAATTGGATTTTTCCCTCCCAGGAGTGACACCAACTACGGTGTAATTGCTGCAGATTGTAAGATTTCCCCATTCGAGGATCCAAGTTTCGAATCCAAGCACTGACCACGCCCACCAAGAGTGTCATATTTTCTTACATTTACCTCAGGGGCTCCTAACTACAGGAATGTTGATTGATGGTGGAATTGCTGTCCCTTTAAACTTTTCTGACAACTTACCTTCGTCATTAACCATATTGAATAATGCTTGGATCTACGTATTAACTTCGTTAACTTTTTACGTTGTTTCACACCTGTTAATGTTCAATATGTTTTCATTATTGGAACATGTTTTCAGTCCTTCAGTGGGGCCTTCGTCAGCTTCTTCAGCACTATTTCGAAAGAACATCCGAACATTATTAATTATGAAAAATATCACACGTATTCAAATCAGAAAGCAGAAAGAAATCTAATGTTATAATTCAATGAACAAATACATTTAGGGTGTTGATTCCTAGAACTCTCCAACGAAATGCGTCTTGTGTTGGTCACGTGTAATGGTTTTTGGAACTGTTATTATGGACGTCTTCCTCGATTTGGAGTCGCTTATTTATTTATCATCGTTTGTTTATAATCCTGGATTATAGATATGGTAATTTTAATTTGGTCCTGTTGTAAAATTCCTACTACTAATGGACGTCTTCTGTTCAAGTTATTGTTAGATTGGTTGGTTGGTTCCTTAGTTTTGGGGATGCGACAACGTGGTCATGTAGCCCCGTGTACTTTGGGTGTGTGTAGAATTTATCTGATAACCGGTGTTAATTGTGATGGCCGTATTAGTGTGTGTTATCTGTGATTCAGGTAAGGGTAGCAACCGATCAATTTCCAAGTAGTTCCTACTTTTGCTAACAAATGCTACCGTCCACGACACCTAGTTGCGAACCTGGCTACTAGATGCTATCGCATTCAGCACCTGGTGATGAACGTAGGAACTGATATAGCGTTATCAAATTTAACCTATACATTTTAGCTTCACACAAGTTTAGTTTACATGCCATAAATCTATGACATGGGCCCGCCGGCTTTACTTCCCCTCCGAAGGAAGACATACTTAGGGTCTTTTAACGCTCTTAAAAAATCCGACGACTTTAGCCGGGTTTGACACCGCGATCTTGGAGATTGTTTGATCGAATAGTTTGAAATTGTCTAAAGGTGTTTAATTATCTTGTTCATGTCACTTGGTCCAAAAATCTGCAAACTGCAAACCACTTCTATCAGAAGGAATGTGCCACGTCTCAGAGAAGATACTGTTTCTCCAGTCTGCCATGGTGCCATATCTTATTTTACTACCATTAATATATCTTGCAGTATACAGTATATGTGAAGAAGACACATTGGTCTCAGAAACGTGAACGGAACATGAACTTGACACGAATGTCTTTGTATTCGAGAATTTTTCTAAAAACAAAGAAGAATGTTTTCCGGATTAATAGAAATACAATTTAAGCTGTCAAAATTTTAAATCTCTACAAAACTCATGAATTAACTTCTTTGTAACTGGGAAATTGACATTTAACAAAAATAGTGGCAGTGTGATCAATATAATGGAGGATCAAGCAATTGCTTTACGAAACTACGTATGAATTACATTGCTGTGCTTAGAACATTGAAGATACTGGTACCAGAAAATGAGTCAAAATCAATAGAAATGTTGAGAATTTTCTAGAAATTAAACCCCCAGGGGCTCACATCAATTGGGACCCCAGTTGATTCCAGCATTGCTTCCACATACTTGTGCCGGGCTCCTCTCCATCTTCTTTCCTGTCGACCTCCCTTTGTCAACTCTAGTTATATTCCGACCCCGACGGTATTAGGGTATCCAAGGCCTAGGGAGTCTTTCCATTTCCCGCCTTGATTGGCCCTTGTCTAATATTTCCTGATCCCTCTTTCTTCGAAGGGTCAGACCTCTTGTGTTCTTTTCATTATATTTCCTTTTCGCTTTAAGATTCCCGCACTGTTTTTGTTAATTGGCTCCCCGTGTATTGAAATTCCCTTTAGCGATTTTTTTTGCATCTACACTCCATGTTGTAGGTATTTTCAGTCTACGTAGCATTTTGTAAGTTTCTTCGACCTAAAGTGCATTTTGCGAGTGTTTCTAACCTCAATTGCATTTTGTAGAGATTGGCAATCTAAATTGCTTTTTATTAAGTCTTTCAACGTAGGGGATGGGACGTTTGTGAGTATTTTGAATTTCAATTGCATTTTGTAAGTATTTTGAATTTCAGTTGCATTTTGTAAGTATTTCGACTCTACATTGCATTTTGTAAGTATTTTGAATTTCAGTTGCATTTTGTAAGTATTTCGACTCTACATTGCATTTTCTACGTATTTTTCAATCTATTCCTTTTGTGAGTATTTTCGTTCTAAATTCCCTTTTGTAAGTATTCCCGCTCTCCATATTGTGAGTAGTTTCAATCTGAGTTCCTTTTTGTAAGTATTTTCCGTCTCATTTAATTTTTGTCCTGGTTTCCATTTTCATTGTCATCTTCGCTATCACCCAGAGCATTAGGGGCCGATAACCTAGATGTTAGGCCCCTTAAAACAACAATTATCATCATCATCATCATCTAGCAATTAATATATCTTAATAACTGAATCACAATTAATGAACCCTAAATCATTTTCTTAAAACGTAAGCACTGACTGAATAAGGCTGGTCGTGTGCCTTCAGTGCTGTTATATCGTAGATGAGACATCTTGGAAGAATAATAAATTGCATATTGCGTTCCTTTCTCATCAATTTACATTCACGTTATTATGTAGTGCTCGATGTACAACTCCACACCATACCCCACAAGGCATTGTTATTAGGTCTATTGTTATGATTCTCCACAGTTCTGCAAAATGCTTTAGAGATAATTTTCGAGGCGGAAGGTATCCATTATACAAAATATTGGCTTCTGCAACGTATAGTAGGTACATCCTTTCCGTGTTGTGTAATATATAGGCCAACAATAGCCCTGCATCCAGCTTTCATCATCTGACAGATCGTTTAGCGTCCATAACGCAACACTACGCCTCCGGTCTCCCCTCATTAAGCAGACAGCCTGTTTACCATGGACGTTCAGAAGGGAGACAGTGGCTTTAAGCTCGGTAGCAGGTGGGACAATTAGTGCATAAATGTGAGTTCTAGTTCTGACCATATACCTGGAAATTAGAAGAGTTTAACAACACTAAGCTGAATATGTTAGCAAGGAAAAGAGAGCACATTTAGGCGCAGGTGTGAGCTCAACTTGAATGTGCCATTTTCTAAAGCAGCTAAACACCCTGGCGCTCAAATGAACAAGGTGACAAAATGTATTCATCTTCTCCCGCTGTTATTATCATTAACAGGACTCTTCCCTATGCCACGAAGCGTGAAAATATGCAACAACCATGAGGTATTGTTTTAGATTTTCTGTGTTTTAGTGCTTCTACATTAGGTATTCAAGTAAATGTAAGTTCGTAAGAAATCAACACCCGATACAAAGTTAATATATATATAGTCCCTCCCTACCCAAAATTCCTAAGCCGTAATAATGAAAAAAGTAACACTACACAGCCTTGGCCTACCAAGGGACCGCTGCTCAGCTATTTAACTTACAGTTTACAGAGTAACGTGCAGTCAGCGAGACGTGTCTCCTCTGTTATTATTCTTGACTTACGTGCCCGGGGCACCACCCCTCCGACCAGGAAACTGCTATGTTGACCTCACGAGGCTAAAAACGACTCTTAAAGCCATAATGAACACCAGCCACAATTAGCTTGTTAGTGTAGCTCTGGTTAAGTCACCAAGGATATTGTGCTTTCAGACTCCTTTCCTAAGTTGCTGCAACCCTACTGATGTGCCTATTTTTTCAATAATCCACGACAAATTTAAATGTTAAAACTATCTTGATATCTCAATTCCTCCCCTCCCCCCGGTTGTGACATTGATCGAACTATTATGTACAGTTATCGTTTGTTTTGTCCAAAAAAATGTATTGTAATTACCTGTTTAATATTTTCCTGTTAGTATTTGACTTGTATACTTACGTACGATTCGCTCGACGGGTCCAAACCAGGGACTTAGACCCATGCGTTTAAGAGATATTTGCAGAAAACAATAACCGCTCGGGGAAACATCAAGAAATGGTCAACCGTTAGCATAACGCCAGCTCATCAGCTTATCCTCCGAGGGGATGCTCATTTATCTATTACCCAAGATATCACAAAAATATAATAAATTAAATGTGGTGTGCAAATGTTCAACCCCTTAAGAGATACTGTATATATTAGGAAAATAAAACAAGTAGTTATGTGAAGAATTAAATAGCCTACTTCATATATCCTATTTATGTCATTGCCTCTATCAACATACTTTGCTATAATAGATTCGTAGATATTGAGAACCATCAAAATATTTTGGATGGTCGCCAAAATGGATTTTTAGCCTATTTTCATTTATGAAAAAAATAGGCTTATGAGATCACCATTTGTCCGTGTGTCTGTCTGTGTGTGTATGCGTATGCGTGTGATTCGTGTGTGTGTTCCCCCATAATAAAATCTAAACGGCTGGAGCGATTTCAATGAAACTCGGTAAGTTCATAGCACTATTCCGGACGTCTCCGACGTGCCCTTAAAATTTTGTTATGTCTCACCAATCCAACATGGCGGCTGTGCGAAATATTTCACCAGCATTCAATATCTCCGAACCTATTACCGATAACACCCTGGAATTTTGTACGGTGATAAAGGGAACTACTAGAAGTTCACCTATGTGACATTTGAAAACCTGGTAACTACAAAACCAACATGGTGGCCAAGCGAAGTTGCGACTTTTAAATAGACGTTTCTCGCGATTTAACCAACCAAACCCAATGAAACTTTGTACAGTATAATGTTTATACACATTGTAATGCACCGACATCTAACTTGCTTCAATTGTTTACATAAACTCTAGATGGCGGCTGTGCGAAATAATTCACCACCATTCTATATCTCTGAAACTATTAGCGGTATCACCCTGAAATTTTGTGCGGAGATAAAGGGCACTACTGGAAGTGCATTTAGGAAACTTTCAAAAACCGGTTAACTACAAAAGGAGCATGGCGGCCAAGCGAAGTTGAAAGTTTTAAATAGACTTTTCTCGCGATTTAATGATCCAAACGCAATGAAACTTAGTACAGAAAATGTTTATACACATTGTAATGCACTGGTATCTAATTTAGTTCAATTGTTTACATAACCTCATAATCATGCGATCGAAGTGAAAGTTTGAATAACGAACCTACGCAATAATTTTCCTTTAATGGTGCATGACTCTATGGCCTATACATATAACAATCCAACATGGCGACCATCCGAAATATTTAGACGGTTTTCAATATCTACGAATCTATTACAGCAATAAAACTGAAATGTTGTATGTTGATAGTGGCAATTAACATAAGTAGGATAGGCTATATGAAAATAGGCTTTAGTTCTTCACGGAACTGCTTGTTATTTATGTAGGACATAGAGTTGTGTACTATTAGATCCAAATTATTGCGTAGGTTTATTCTTCAAACTTCAATTGCATGATAAGTACAAAATTAATAAATAAAACGAGATTTTAAAATTTTGCACAGCCGCCAACTTATGGTTATGAAAGCATTTAAAATAAATTAGATGCCAGTGGATCAAAATGTGTATTAGCATTTACTGAATCACGTTTCACTGCGGTAGGATGGTTAAATCGCCAGAAACATCCATTTAAATATTTACATTTCGCTTCGCCGCCATGTTAAATTTGTGCTCACCAAGTCATTGAAAGTCCCATAGGTGAACTAATGATTATGGCCTCTATCAACATACAAAATCTCAGTTTGACCTCTATCATATTTTAATAGATATTGAGAACCGTCTAAATATTTAGGATGGGCGCCATGTTGGATTCTTATGTGTGTAGGTGATTATTGCGTAGGTTCATTATTCAAACGTTTACTTCGATCGCATGATTAGGACACAACAAATTAAAACTTAATTTTGAAATTTCGCACTGCCGCCATCTTGAGGTTATGTAAACAATTGAACTAAACTACGAGTCAGTACATTACAATGTGTATAAACATTTGCTCTACCATGCTTCACTGTGTTCGAATGGTTCTAACACGAAAAAAGTCTGTTTGTTAGTTTGCTTTTTCTTTCACTACGTCTCACCAAGGCGGTCCGGGTTCGATTCCCGGTCAATGCATGTGAGATTTTCGAAGTGAAATGCCATGTCCTGTGGTTCGGATTCCACGTAAAAAGGAGGTCCCGTGGCTCATGATCTCAAGATTAACGGTCACGTTAAACTGCAAGCTTCCTTCCTTCCTTCCTTCCTTCCTTTCACTACGAGTGCCAGTGTGAATGAATGCAGAGTTTCACTTAAGCCATTATAACTTCTTTCAGTGTGAATAGTTTTCAAATAATCAAACAACGGCTGCGGGTATTGAACCAAGGAACACATTAAATAAAGAATTATGTAAATAACTTAATTTGTTTAGGATATGAATCTGGAACTGCATTTTGCCCGGTAGTGATTTTTTTGTATAATAGAGCTCTCCAAGACCCACAATTTGAAACAATTCCCGGCCCTTTAGCCCTTCAACGTTTAGGACCCCTACTTTGTCTGCTAAAAATGTTTCCAACATTAAATTATGCTTTTAATTATCGCTTGAATACGAACATTCCTTTGTAGGCATGGCGATTATTTGTGACAATGTAATATGGAAGCGAAGCCTGAAGGATATTAAACGGAAGGTTTAGACGGTAGGAGAAGCTAGGTGGGAAGAGAGAAAGTGTTATAGAAGGGCGAGTAGAAAAGAGAAACCTGGCCAACATTATGAAGGGAGGAGCTTCGTAATAAATGAGGGGTCATGTTTGAACGTGCAGCTCGCAAAGGAGGCACCTGTGTTAGCAGCTTATAATCCTCTGTCTCGAAACTTCTTGCTTTTTTTTTTAATTTGTTGACGTAGCTGGCTGGAAAAAAGATATGGTTTGTTGGCATGTAAACACACCCACTTACCTCCATAATGATGTGACTGCTGACTTTTCTTTAAAATACGTAGATTCAGAGAAAAACGCTTTTCAATTTTTTTGAGTTTTCCGACAACATGATATAGAGTTAAGCTTTTTTTGTGCTTTTCTAACGATTTACAAAAAGCCAACCATAGCACGGTTTTTGGAACAAAACCATTCCAACTGAACTGTGCTGTACTACTAATGATGATACACGTTTGTAATTGTATTTGAAATAAAAAATCGAGATGTATATCCTTGCGAACATAAATAAATATTATATTCATACAAATATAATATTGTGTTTCACAGTAAACCCTCAAAAATCGTCAGTTGAAATTGCATATTTGTGTTGTATTGCCCTAAGAATATCATTCAAAACAATCTCACGTGTTGTCTGTAAGAACGCAAATCTCGCGCTGCAGTGGACTTAAAAGTTAGATCTCTGTAAAGAGTAGCCAACATAAACTTGTCATTTACTGGAAACACAGTAACCTCAATGTCTATGTAATGTGCGTGTAGAAATTGAACCAAATATTTATAATATATGGTACTGAATTAGTAAATGTGTATACTTGATAGAATTCCCTAAAACATTACGATGCGAAGGGGTGTTAATGTTGGCAACATTGTAGCATACTTGCTAATCCTAACTAGGTTCTTTCCGGTGGCACCAAGTGTTCGCGACTAGCTAGTAACATGATTTAAGAAAATTAAGTTGTGTGTTAATTAAAAGTAGGCTATTTAAGAATATCAGTAACAGAATATTGGGTAAAGTATTTTAAGACTTAATATAATTTGAAATATATATATATACGGTATATAAGCTACCTCTCTTCAGTCTTAGGGGCAGATAAACTCACTGTTCCGCCCCTTAAACCAGCAATAACTCTATATTCTTTATCATTTAGGCCTACTAGTTGCTACCCATCAAAACATGACGACCATTGGGAAAATATTTACTGAAGGATTCTCTTATACAGTATGCATTTTTTTTAACAACTACTTTTTGACCCTGTTGCAACTTTAAGGGCGTCCAAAGATCGACTCCGCAACATATAAATGGCCATGACTGAAACCTTGATGAGGCAAATGGAGGCCTGCACGTTCCAGAGTTTCCCCTTGAGCTTTATTGATTGAGATAAAGTACGCCAAGTGAATTGGAAATTGGAAAATTGAAGTGTTTTATCGGAAGATGTTAAATCAAGTCGGAGGATTATACCTCTCTGCCCATTAAGTGATTTGCCTCCACATAGACTTACTCTAAAAGTTTGAGCAATAGAGCCACAACAATATTTCCCCCCTTTTTAATTATCTTAAATAAAGATCTCAGTAATACGCGGCGGGATCCTCCGTTTCTCTGGTGGAATAGAGCCATTGAGCCCAAGCGCGGGAGAGACACATATTACATTTTTCTTTAATACTTTAAAAATATACCCTAACATATATTTTCCTCTCAAAGACACTGTGCAAATCGACATGCCAAGCGCTCTCGTTAGAATGCATTACAAAGTCAATCGGTTAAGACGTTATCTCAATCTCATTGCAACGAAACTCACCTTAGCGGTTTAAAATATAGATAGATTTCTGGTTTATGCCGTGTCTTGTGCGGGGTTTCGCCTACGAACACCAAGATAGGCTCATCAGTGGGCTCTTGATGTCCATGTCTGGACCCCCACAGTAGGTCCCGTGGCTCAGGATCGCTAGATTTACGGCCACGTAAAACTACGGTACAAGCTTCCTTCCTTGTTTTTGCCTTAATATTTTTATCAGTTATAATTACCACATTTACAATGTTTTCTGACGTTTTCAAATGTATTTTGCTCTTAGAGGGAATAGACTGTCTGTGGATGTTACTGTAGGTTTGGAAGTCTTTTGTAGAGTTACTTATCTTGCTTTTTTGGATCTGATGATGCTCGTTTGATGAGCGAAACAAGGCATCCCTTACTTTTCTTATTATTATTCTTTTCTCGACTTATTTTCTTCTTCTTCTTCTTCTTCTTCTTCTTCTTCTTCAATATGCCATAACAATATCTCTCTAGGCTTCTTTATTTGTCTGTTTGTCTGTCAGTTATTTATACAAATCTACACCGTTTCACCAATGTCAACCAAATTTTACACAGGACTTACCCTTTGAAATCCTGCGGGTAAAACTGCTGACTTGAAATTTCGGACAGACCTCTCAATTCCCTGTATTTAGGCCCTTTGGCACAAATCTACACTGTTTCATCAATCTGAACCAAATTTTATACAAGTAGTTCCGTGAAGAACTATACAGCCTATTTTCATATATCCTACTTATGTTAATTGCCACTATCAACATACACAATTTCTGTTTGATTGCTGTAATAGATTCGTAGATATTAAGAACCGACTAAATATTTCGGATGGTGGCCATGTTGGATTTTATATAAATAGGTCCTAGAGTTATGTACTGTTACATGCAGATTATTGTGAACGTGTAGTATTCAAACTTCAATCGCATAATTAGGACACAAGAAAAAACAAGGAGATGTTAAAATTTTTCACAGCTGCCATCTTGAGGTTATGGAAACAATTGAAATAAATTAGATGCCAGTGGATTAACATTCGTATAAGGATTTACTGTACCAAGTTTCACTGCACTCGGATGGTTAAATTGCGAGAAACGTCCATGTGAATATTTATAATTCGCGTCACCTCCATGTTGGATTTGTGATCACCAGGTTATTTAAAGTCCTATAGGTGAACTTAAGTTCATAGCCCCTATGAAAATTAATAAAATGCAGTTTGATTGCTAAAATAGATTCGTAGATATTCAGTATCGTCTAAATATTTCGGATGGTCGCCATGTTGGATTGTTACATGTTTAGGCCATAGAGTCATGTACCATTAAAGGAAAATTATTGCGTAGGTTCATTATTCAAACTTTCACTTCGATCGCATGACTACATCACAAGAAATAAAAACTTAATTTTAAAATTCGCACTGCCGCCATCTTGAGGTTATGTAAACAATTGAACTAAATTAGATACCAGTGCATTACAATGTGTATAAATATTTCCTGTACCAGATTTCATTGCGTTTGGAACATTAAATCGCGAGAAAGGTCTATTTAAAATTTTCAAATTCGCTTGGCCGCCATGTTCGTTTTGTAGTTAACCGGTTTTTGAAAGTCTTATAGATGGACTTCCAGTAGTGCCCTTTATCTCCGTACAAAATTTTAGGGAGATACCGCTAATAGTTTCAGAGATATAGAATGCCGGCGAAATATTTCGCACATCCGCCATCTTGTGATTATGTAAACAATTGAACGAAGTTAGATATCGGTGCATTACAATGTATATAAACATATACTGTACCAAGTTTCATTGCGTTTGGTTGGTCAAATCGCGAGAAACGTCTATTTAAAAGTCGCAAATTCGCTTGGCCTCCATGTTGGTTTTGTAGTTACCAGGTTTTCAAAAGTCACATAAGTGAACTTATAGTAGTTCCCTCTATCACCATAGGAAATGTCAGGGTAATATCGGTAATAGTTTCGGAGATAT
This sequence comes from Meconema thalassinum, assembly GCA_946902985.2. Taxonomy (NCBI): domain Eukaryota; kingdom Metazoa; phylum Arthropoda; class Insecta; order Orthoptera; family Tettigoniidae; genus Meconema; species Meconema thalassinum. Next base: position 584,701,917 of record OX336390.1, on the reverse strand, counting down.
TGAATGCTGGTGAAATATTTCGCACAGCCGCCATGTTGGATTGGTGAGTCGTAACAAAATTTGAAGGGCACGGTCGAGGTCGCCGGGAATAGTGCTATGAACTTTCCGAGTTTCATTGAAATCGCTCCTGCCGTTTAGATTTTATTAGGGACACACACACACACGAATCACACACACACACACACACGCACACACACACGGACAAAAGGTGATCTCATAAGCCTATTTTTTCAAAATTGAAAATAGGCTAATAATTACCCTTTTGAACCCTGCGAGTAACACTGTCTACTTGAAACTTCGGACAGACTTCTCCCTTCCCTGCATGTAGGCCCTTTGGCACAAATCTACTCCGTTTCACCAACCTAAACCAAATTCTATGTACGGTACTTAGGGGAGACTCGGCAAATTTGGCAGTAATTTTAACAATTGGACTGGTTTTAAACAGACAAAACATATTTTCAAAATTTGGTACATAAAATACTCATATTCAGACATTTCCTCATGAGAATCTATATTTTAAAACAAAAGCTAAATGCAAGAAATGCCTCATAGTTTGATTACAATGAAGGAAAACACACTCGTCTAAATTGGCAAGTCTCTAGGGTAATTTGACAATAGTACTCGTCCAATTTGGCAATAGTGTTATTTTTTAAAATTAACAGCGTTTAACTTAACGATCTTCAGATATTATCTAATACTTATGTTAATTCATTTTTAACTGCACTCGTTATAATTAAAGTTCAGTCGGTATCGCTTCAGGCCTTGGCAATTCTCATGATAACAATCCAGATACCCTGTATATTGAATCCAGGATTCACCATCACGATCCTCATCGAATGAACCATCACATGTTTTGCCGACATCTCTACTCGGCGACGAGCTTGCATATGTGTGTATGTTGCGTCTGTGAGTCTCACTGGTCTCTGTATGAATATTCGTCATTTCATCATCATCATCATTATTAAAGCCAGCACTGGCAGACGTTGATGGAAAACTCTCGAACACACGAGCTCTTGGCGCTGCGTTACGTCTTTGACGCTCGCTTGGAAACCGCTGTGACAAGTGCATATTGCCTCCTGGCCGTTCCACTTCGACCATGCCATGCTATGTTCCAGGATGATACACATCCTCAGAAAGGGCATTCCTGTTCAAAGGATAAATCTCGGCTGGTTCGGAAACCAATCCCTACCTGCTAAACCTTCTTCAGCGTTGAATGGATTTTTACGGCCAATATTGGCGACGAGGTCCATAGGCTTGTTTGCGGACATTCGTAGTGGTCAATCCAAAGCCAATATCCTGCATTTCAATGATATAAGAGAGTGCCAGTTAGAACCAGAGGTCTGCCCTTCTTTACTTCTGGAACATAGTGTGGTCCGGAAGAAACTGTCAGGTATCTCTTTAAAGTATTAAATGGGATATTTAACTCATTGGACGATCGGTACACTGACCAGCTATCAATTAACACCTTTCCTACAGCAGACTTTATATCGGCCTGATAACATCTAAAGCCGTACTTCCCGTATTCCCCTGGAATCCCTGCAACACACCTTACACCACAAAAGTGATAAAATATGATGCGGTTACAACAACCAAAATAAGAATTCGTTATAATACACATTGCGGCCCATAGGTGGCAGGAAATATCAGAATTCGTAAACGTGGCCTTGGAACACACCGGCAGCAACTGTGTCATGCCATTAAGAAAAGTCACATTTATGTTAAGCTCTTATTCCTCCTTAAATGAATATATAGAGAAAATGTTGATCATACCTCGTATGCGGATGTTTAATCTTCAAACTTATGTATAATTAACTTACATCCTGTTGCTAGTAAGGCTACAATCTTGAAAACAATACCAGTATCACACTCACCACTCGCTGTTACTTAACTTCTAACAACAACCAGTGTTTGTTTTCCCGTACAGCCACTCGAAACACTCAGCAAAAAATCCACAAGGTTTGAAACATGCTGCACTCTGTTGGTGCGAGCTTGAATCTTACAAAAACGACTCGGATAAGTTAGAAATAATTATAACATAAAATACTGCCAAATTAAACGTACTGCCAAATTAGCTGAGTTTGCCCTACCTTTTGGAATACTACAGGTTACGCTGTCTACTAGAAATTTGGACAGCCCTCTTACCCCTAGATTTAGGCTGTTTGGCACTTGGCCGAAATATTGAATTTGTCGTAGAAGGATCAATCTACGCTCTTTTTAAGCCTCGCAATACTTGTAATAAAACTCGCGACTTAAAAGTTGGCTCAGTTTAGTGAAACGGTATAGGTTTGTATAAATCAGACTAATATTAAGCCTCGCAATGCAAGAAACAAAATTCAAGACATAAAATTTGGTCAGCTCGCTGAAACAATGTAGATTTGTATAAATAACAAACAGACAAAGGGACACATAAACCTCGTTTGATGACCCTAGAACCAACCGTGCCGGAAGTATTCCGGTGTTGTGGTAGGGGTCCAGAGATGCTGGGAATTGAGGTGTAACTGTAAGAATATTTAAATGAGTCTATTGTTGGCTGGCAATGTGCGCTGCATCACGCCGCCCTTACCCGTGTTCTGGTGCAGGATTGCGAAAATAGTTATATCTTGCACTGCTTACAAATTGCAGTCACTGGGAGTAATTAGAGCAAAAAGATTTCGTATGCCCCTCAACACAGCTATCGTCATGAATTAGGCCTCTGATTAAGTGCGATGGTTTTGGCGCAGTACATTGAGGTTATCAGCTTCAATTAGTGTTGGTTGGTTTGTTCCTCATTTTAGGGACTGCGACAACGCGGTCATGTAGCCCCGTGTACTTTGGGTGTGTGTAAAATCTGTCTGATAACCGGTGTTAATAGTGATGACTGTATTAGTGTGTGTTATCTGTTTTTTAATTCAAGTAAGGACTGCAGAATTTAAATTTTTCAAATAGTTCCTACTTTTGCCGCCAAACGCCACCGTTAACGACTACTAGTTCAGAACTTAGCTACTAAACGCCACCGCAGTCGGCTTTTGGCAAGGAACGTAGGAACCTAAGAGCGTTGTTTACATTCTTAACCTATATAATTTAGCTTCACACTGGTGTAATTAGTGGAAGGTTCTTTAACATGCCTTAAATCTATGACATGGGACCGCCGGCTTTACTTCCCCTCCGAAGGAAGGCATACTGAGGGATTTTTAATGCTCTTAAAAATCCGACGACTTCGGCTGGGTTTGAACCCACGATCTTGGACATAGGAGCTCATCATGCTACCAACTACGCCACCGAAGCCGCCTTATCATGAAGGGATCAAAACATGTTTTGTTCTATGTAAATATAATACGACTTATTTGAAAAGAGAAGTTAAAATGACTTTATGGCTGCTTCTAACACATTATTTAGTTACCTAAACTAATTAATCCACAACATTAGTACGTCATCAGAAGCAAAAACATAAAAAGCTTGCCCTAAACATAACGTTGTCCACAAACCGTAATTCTAGGGTCATTATCTTTTAAATATGACTGGATGTAAATAAACGGAATTAAATCATATGAAAGGGAGGAGTGTTTTTTTAATTAATATTCGTCGTTCTTTCGCAACATTATTATGAGACAACGTAATTAAATTTTTCACTTCTCTAATCCTGATTTGTCGCATGCATAGTTTAAAGGAACAATAGCGGGAGTGACTTTGCTTTCCACAGAATGAAATATAAAACTGAATGTTTAATATTAGGATTATAGAATTATACGGTATTCTGCTCAGCGTACGTATGTATGATGCTAATAAAGCAGACACAATACGATTATTTAACATTGACGTTCATACCCACCACCAGCTTTATTAAGCTCATAAATACAGTTCGTGGAGAGGATACAATGATGATGGAAGAGTTTCATCAGAGAATCCTTCCGGCATTTCCAATATTTTCTGCATTAGTGTAGTTTGTGACAACTTCATTTCATTTTGACAGCATTGGAAAACGAAAACTGAAAAATGACACGACACTGATTTTGAAGTATCTGCATAACATACTGTAGCTAATGGGGATTCATTATTAATGGCATTCCTTAAAAGAAAGATCACTATTTACCTTAATAATAATACTAATAATAATAATCATTATCAGGGGCGGCTCGTGACCATAATTTTAGGGTAGCCCAGATTGTATTATTGTTGTTTCATATTAAAAAATATATATTTGACATTTGATGTTGATATTTGATATTGCCATTCTCATAATTCCACACAACAAAACACTTAAAACAAATTTTAATAAATAGTCGATGCACAAAAAACTGTGCTCACATGGCTATTTATAAATATATTTTCCACTATTGTGCTTGGATGAAGCAATTTATCTATCACCTTGGTTTACGAGTCCCTATTTTTAGCCTGCTTTCGATTTTTGAAAAAAAAAAATGAAAGTAGACTTATGAGATCCACACGGGCCAAAAGTTGTCAGTCTGTCCGTGTGTGTGAGTGTGTATATCTGTCCCCCAATCAAGTCAAACACGACGAAACCAAATTGAACGAAATTTGATACAGAGGTAGCACTAGCAAAGGGCACCTCAGGCCATGTTTTGTATCGCTGCCATCTTCACCAAAACTGAATGGCGGCCACTCAAACGTTCAAAACGTTAAATCAAATTACGACTAAAGTAATTGTCCGATCTCTACCAAATTTGAAATCATCATACCTTCATATTGGATGCGTCTTGCGCCCAAACTACAAGGTCATCCGCCGTACCATTTTAATATGGTGGCCGAGTGAATTGTGCAAGCATTATTATCAATAACCTAGGACCCACCAATTCCGATTATCAAACCGAGGGTGATTAAGGTATCCTAATAGACGTGACCCGTTGGTTATTATAATTTTATTTTGTATAATATTATACTAGCAGTGACTTAAAAGAGCTGTCACATGACAAGATGGCAGCTTACCTCTTAACTGATCTATATTTCAGTAGTTTGAGCAAGTTACATGCGATATAGCCTAGTGTTAGAAATAATATTGAACTTTGTATGAAATGGATTATAATGAAGATGTACTGCACAGAAGAATTCGTTTATTTCAAGTCATTATTTGCTGAAGGGTTGCCACATATGCTTCACTGTTAATCGTGGCCCCCAATCCCAGCCAGTCAATGAGAGTGATGCCCTTTATATCCCAGAACACTGTCACTATTCGCTTGTCAACTGATGGCACTGTCCGACATTTCTTTGGCGGTGGACTGCCCCTATGCTTCCATTGCATGGTCGTCGTTTTGAGGATTTTGCAGAACTAGGCACAGCTGTCAAGGTATGGGTACGCAGCACTCCAAAAGTATGGTTTCAGGAAGGTCTGGAGAGACTGACATATCGATGGTAAATATGCATAATACTACAAGAAGATTATGTTGAGAAGGTGGACGTAACAACTGATGTTTGGGTAGAAAGAAATTAAGTGAAAAACAATATAATACGCCCTTCGTATACAACTCTAAATTAATGGGTACAATGCACCTAAATTGTTCCCCGCGGATGTATTCCTTAGGCTATTTACAAGTGCATTATCATAGCTAATATTGCTGTACTCTGTCTATCCAGGACAATATATATAATGGGGCGTACGCTGCAGTCTACGAGGCACTGTTTCTATAACAGACGTATACTGATGGCCAAGCGAAGTAGCTACTACGAGTAAAGGCGAGTTAGCAGGAGACAAACCGCACCCTCCCTCTCTCATTCCGGCTGGTGTCCACTGCAACCCAGGGGGTTCGGAGCCGCGGGAGGCCAGTCAACTCAAGGGGGACCCCATGTGGGGAGGAGAAGTGCGTCGGCGATTCCCGGTAAATAAAAGGCCAAGTATTAATCCGAATGATAAGAGCTGACACAGAACACAGAAAGCAATGCTGAAAGTAACTTCATCTAATAACAGAAATATGAAATGGATGAAAATTGATATAAAGCTCTTCAGACAGAGGCATGTACTGTATTTGGTCACTCCCTCAGCATGAATGTGTTGGATATTATGCGAGGTAGAGTCTATTAGAAGGGTTCTCTTCTGCGCTTCATCAATAAGAATAATGTCTGGCCTGTTTGTTGATATAGGTCTATCTGTGTTCACTGATCTGTCCCCGAGTATCATTCTACAACAGCATCAATAATATATTGATAGTAAGGCAGAACATTATTACTAAAGCTGTGCTTCTTTTCCAGGTTCAGGCGGATTATCTTGGTTACTTGGTCATGCCTCTTCAAGTAATAGGCTTAGTAGATGAAATTGTGATATGCTGGATGGTCTCTGATTTGGGATGACATCTCCAATATTTGTTATCTGTCATATCTGCCTTCATCATGTATTTTATGTAGGTCTTTGTTTCCACCACTTGATATTGTATCACGACCATGAACCCCTCAGTCTCAGGGTATAGATCCTCGTGGATCAGCCAGCTGTTCGACGCATGCATATCCTGACAGATCATACGGATGACAGCCGTGCAGTGCTTTCTGATTCCACTGTTGAAGCTTGTAGTTTATATGGTCCTCTGATGTAGCTAACTGCACATCCCTGGCATGGAGAAGATCCAATGGCGTGTACTGGTCATCACCTAAATGACAGACTGATGCAGGGGGGAGTTCATTTTGCCCAGAAAGTAGGCCTGAAGATTCTTCACCTGCATGTAGGTGTACAAAATTAGTAAGTGCGCGTCACCTTATTTTAAATATTATTATTACTAATATTATCCCCTATTTGAACCTACAACAAAATAACTAACCTTCTTGTGGTGTTGACGTTTCTTCCAAGCCCATGAACATTCTCGTGCATTTGGGAACCCAAGATAGGAATAATTGTCAGGTTGGTAGATGGTAGAAGAGCCCTCAGGGTCTAGCACCTATGCCCCGACGAGGATGATTGCTGATTATTAGCAGACAATCCTCTATTATTCGAGGACCAAGTTAAATTAATGAAACTGATTGATAACCATGAAGGTGTGGGAGTAATTAGGAAGGAGATATGGAGATGAGCGGGAAGAAAGTGGCAGTGGGGATTAGGGTAATTAAGGAGCGTGGATAACGAGTGCGGTAATTAACAATGGGACGGGAAAGAGGGAGCACTAAAGAGTAGCTGCAGTCATTGTGCTCCTGGATACCCAACTCCTGTCGTTACTCTTGCATAATGACGCAACTACTTCCGAGTTCACTCTAGTTTTACATTCGTACTCAAATTCGGCACGAGCATCAATTACATCACCTGTTTCAGAGTTTAATTTCAGGCTTGGGTAACTCACCATGTGTGTGATTGCCAAAACAAACATGGCAATAAACACAAGAGACCATCAAGGAATTGTAATCCCAGCAAGTACTATATTTCGTTAGGGGTTAATTTACTTGTTGTTATGCACTGTAGTTGTCATTTTGACTTCCTAAATCACCCTTCATTTTGAGGTAATAACAGTAGCATTCACACAATTCAAACCAAAATATCTGACGTGAAACATAATGACCTCTGCAGACAATCATACAGCGTTACGTTATCTGCAGTGGTCGCAATCAAAACTGCATTGTACGTTTCTGAGTGATTCCGATTTTAGATCAGTAACAAACAAATCAACAAGAAGTAATTGATAAACGATCATTTATTGCTGCGGCTTCGGTGGCATAGTCGGTAGCATGCTGAACTGCTATGCCCAAGATCTCGGGTTCAAACACGGCCGAAGTCGTCGGATTTTTAATAGCGTTAAAATCCTTCAATATGCTTTCCTCCGTAGGGGAAGTAAATCCGGCGGGCCCATGCCATTGATTAATGGCATACAATTAGTTGTGTGTAGCAAAATTTGTAGGTTTTATATGGCTAGATAGAAACGCTCTATCAAGTTCCAACGTTCGCCGCTAGGTGAGAGTAGCATCTGGTAGCCAAGGTTGGAACTACTAAAAATTGAACTTGTTGGGAGCCTCGGGTGTTCAATCAAAAATACCTAGCTATGGCTGCAATTCATAAAAATAAAAATATACCGTACCGAAAATTATGAATTTCTATAATGATGTATTTTAGTCACCCAATAATTAAAAAGCGGTGGGCAATACATTCTGTACCATCAAGAAATCACTTCACTGAGCGATATTTTTACTTCTATCGTTTGGTAATTAATCATAGGTCTAAGAATAAAAGCTGGGAGGTATCCTAACTGTTTTCTCACATTAGCCTTGTTGTTCGTTTCACATCTTTAATACAACGTTCACCTCGTGGCTCAGTGACTAGCATTCTTAACTTCATCCCTGAAGTCCGGGTTTCATTCCCGGCTCTGCTAATAAATGTTATTCTAGTCTTAGGGCTGAAGCGGGGTACACTCAGCCTCGTGGGACAAAATTGAGAAGAAGTTGGGTCGATTCCCACCTCAGCCATCCTCGACGTGGTTTTCCGTGGTTCCTCACTTCTACTCCAGGCAAAGTGTCATGATGTTACCTGGCTCAAGGTTGGTAGAAGAGTAACAAATGAAGAGGTACGTATTAATACTAGTGGGAAAGGAGAGATGTTTTCGGGACACCCAGGAATAGCAAAATTAGTTTTGAAAGGAAGGGTCAAGGACAATAACTGTAGAGGTAGACCAAGCTTGGAATATGGTTAACAGATTGTCTTGAATGTAGGGTGTGGTAGATATGTAGAGATGGAACGATATGAAGATATGAAAGGCTGCAACAAATCAGTTAAAAGACCGAATACTCCAGCAGTAGTAGTAGTAGTAGTATTAGTAGACTGTTAGAATTGAGTCAGTCACGTACTAGTAAAAGAAACTGGTCCATTGGATTCGCACTTACGCACGCCCATATGGAGAACTAGTTCCCCAACCATGTCACCCACAAACAACATACTTATGCGATCATTGACACTGACAATCTGGGCGAGAAATCCCCGTCACGGTGGTCGGGGCACGCGCCATCCACCTTGCGCCTTATTTGGTGACCGATTCGTCTGCCCAGTCCTTGAGTCGTGTGATATTATTACACCAACCTTGGGCGTCACCTAGAAGCCAAGCATGTATTCACCAAGTACAATACTGAGTGTCTAAGTTCACTTTTAAACAATACAGCCAGCCCAAGTGAACTTCGTTTTTTAATTTCTAAATATTTCCTCGCATATTTAACGCTTTATTATTATTAGCGCCAACGGTAGCTACGCACGCTAACGCACAGCACTAGGCCATGGGGTTAAGCCCTCTGCGGACTCAGCAGTCATGGGTCCGAGCCCCATCGTCGGCCGTCCTTGAAATGGTTTTCCGTGGTTTCCCCATTTTCAACTGCAGGCAAATGCTGGGTCAGTACCTTCTGACGGGCCACGGCCACTTCCTTCCACATCATTGCCCAATTTCATTCATCTTCATTTATTTCATCTCTCATTAACTCCTCTCACGAGGTTGGCGTCAGGAAGGGCATCCGGTTGTGAAAACACCCACCACATAGACTTTCATCGCGTGTCATCCCCAACCCCGTTGAAAACGGGAATAATAAGGGGTAGACATACGTACATTACTATTATAAATACTATAGCGGCTTCGGTGGCGTAGTTGGTAGCATGCTGAACTGCTATGACCAAGATCGTGGGTTCAAACCCGGCCGAAGTCGTCGGAATTTTTAAGAGCGTTAAAATCCTTCAGTACGCCTTCCTTCGGAGGGGAAGTAAATCCGGCGGTCCCATGTCATAGATTTATGGCATGTAAAAGATCCTTCCACTAATTAAACTTGTATGAAGCTACATTTCTAGGTTAGATTTCGTTGAAACGCTCTATCAAACTTCCAATGTTCACCACTAGGTGTCGAAAGTCTGGTAGCGAACGTTGGAACTACTTGAAATTGAACGGAACTTGTTGCTCACCCTATGAGTGTCCGCTTGAAACACCCTCTGGCGAGCCGAACGTGTCCTCGGACACTCCCGGCACTAAAAGCCATATGCTAAATAAATAAATAAATAAATAAATAAATAAATTATAATAATTATTAGTATTAGTATTGTAGCCTCCGTGGCTTAGGCGGCAGCACGCCGGCCTCTCACCGCTGGGCCCGTGGTTCAAATCCCGGTCACACCATGTGAGATCTGTGCTGGACAAAACGGAGGCAGACAGGTTTTTCTCCGGGTACTCCGGTTTTCCCTGTCACAATTTCATTCCAGCAACACTCTCCACTATCATTTCATTTCATCTGTCATTCATTTAATCATTGCCCCAGAGGAGTGCGTCAGGCCTCGGCAGCCGGCACAGTTCATATCCTCGCCGCTAGATGGGGGCTTCATTCATTCCATTCCTGACCCGGTCGGAGACTGGAAGCAGGCTGTGGATTTTTCATTAGTATTAGTATTGTAGCCTCCGTGGCTTAGGCGGCAGCACGCCGGCCTCTCACCGCTGGGCCCGTGGTTCAAATCCCGGTCACACCATGTGAGATCTGTGCTGGACAAAACGGAGGCAGACAGGTTTTTCTCCGGGTACTCCGGTTTTCCCTGTCACAATTTCATTCCAGCAACACTCTCCACTATCATTTCATTTCATCTGTCATTCATTTAATCATTGCCCCAGAGGAGTGCGTCAGGCCTCGGAAGCCGGCACAGTTCATATCCTCGCCGCTAGATAGGGGCTTCATTCATTCCATTCCTGACCCGGTCGGAGACTGGAAGCAGGCTGTGGATTTTCATTCATTAGTATTAGTATTATTATTATTACTTAGTTTATTTCACCACATCAGAGGGTACAGATGACCATGCCGCTGGCTTCTTTGTACGACGGTATGGCAACTTCATTCAGGGTGGCACATTGAGAAATGAGCGAACTATTGAACAGGTCTCCACAATGACGGCTTTCAGGACATGAAGAACAGGATATACGAGGCACGTCCAGAAAGTAAGTTCCGTTTGGTAATAAAATTAAATTGTGTACAGATACAGAAAAAGTATTTATTGCACAACATTCTACACCTCTTAAACTACTTTTCCACATAACTGCCGAACTTTTGCAGGCATTTGTCATAGCGTGGCACAAGTTTTTGGATACCTTCTTCATAGAAGTTTGCCGCCGACCATAAACGAGAGTATGAGGTCAGGAGAACTCCTAAACATACGCAGTTCTCCTGGTAAGTACGCAATTTGCCTAACAGTGGTGGCCAAACGATAGGACATCTTACAGGGGAGTCTTCACTCTCGTTGACGGTCGGCGAGTATTTATCGCTGAGTATTTAGATCGCGTTTCTGTATCGGAGTGAAACCTAAATATATCAAACATAAGCTGGAGATATCTGACATGAGGGAAGCACGAATGATTGCTGGGCAAAATGGATGAGAGCAATGGTAGGAGGGCACTTGTAATGAGAGATGGTTGGTTGGTTGGTTCTTAAGCTTAGGGGCTGCGACAATGCAGTCATGTAGCCCCGTGTACTTTGGGTGTGTGTAGAATCTGTCTGATAACCGGTGTTAATTGTGATGACTGTAATAGTGTGTGTTATCTGCTTTGAAATGTAAGGACTGCAACATTGAATATTTTAAATAGTTCCTACTTTTGCCGCCAAGCACCACCGTCAACGACTACTAGGCCAAGTTCAGAACTTAGCTACTAGACGCCACCGCAGTCGGCTCTTGGCAACGAACGTAGAAACCTAAGAGCGTTGTTTACATTCTTAACCTAACCAATTTAGCTTCACACAGGTGCAATTAGTGGAAGGTTCTTTAACATGCCCTAAATCTATGACATGGGACCGCTGACTTTACTTCCCCTCCGAAGGAAGGCATACTGAGGGATTTTTAACGTTCTTAAAAATCCGACGGCTTCGGCCGGGTTTGAACCCGCTATCTTGGGCATAGAAGCTCAGCATGCTACCGACTACACCACCGAAGCCGCCAATGAGAAACAAAGGCTAAGTTAGAAGTGAACTCGTTAGTATTAATGTTAGTGCTCTATATTCAGATCACCTCGTGGTGTAGCGGCTGACATTCTTGGCTCTCGGCCCAGAGATCCGGGTTGGAATTCCGGCTATGCCAAGAAGTTTAATTCAGGTCTGAGGACTGGAATGGGGTACACTCAGCCACTTGAGGCAAAACTGTGAAGAGGTGAGTTCGATTCCCAACTCAGCCATCCTGGAAGTGATTTTCCGTGGTTTTTCACATCTACTCCAGACAAATGCCGGGATGCTTCCTAACATAAAGCCAGGGCCACCTCCTTCCCAATCCTCACAGGAATTACAAATGCAACACTAATACAGTATATAAAATAACACAGGTTATCAGATAAAATTCTACACACACCCAAGTAGCCTACATGGGGCTGAATTAGCACGACGTCCTAGCCCCTCAAATAAAACACCTCTTTATTCGAGCTTAAGTAGCATGAGTGAGCTAGGAGTTGTGTTTTATGAAACTACTAATACTCAGCAGTGGTCTCATGATTGGAAGATTTTTGCTCCACAGGAGTGCCGCGAGACGCCATCTGTCACATCCAAAGTACCTGGCTTTGATCTTCCTCGTCGGATATGGTCGAAATTAAACCGTATCAGGACCAATTCTGGTGTTTGTGCGGACTCTTTGTTCAAGTGGAACAGGTTACCCTCTCCAAAGCGTGACTGTGGAGCCGATAGACAAACGGTGAAGCACATCATTCACGACTGTCCTCTAAGAGCCTATGGTGGCAACATATTGGATTTTCTCTCAGCGACTCCTGCATCAGTGGACTACATTTTGAATTTAGATATAAAATTATGAGCCTAATTGTTCTCTTTTTTTCTTTCTTCAATATTTCAGTAACATGTATTATGATGTACTGTAAGTGTGTACCATATCATACGATAAATAAATAAAATAACTAATACGCTACCTCTGAATCGAAAATATTCTGGTTCGATTCCCCACTTCAAGGAAAATTAACTTGTCCAACTATTTCTAGCATCCCTGAAGCGATTCGTCAATAATTCGAGAACAAATCGTGACGGCCTACTTTTAGCCTACTTTCGATTTTTGCAAAAAATGAAAGTAGACTTATGAGATCACTACAGGGCGAAAAAAAAAGGTGTGTCTGTCTCTGTGTGTGTATGTGTGTGTGTGTGAGTCTGTGTGTGTGTGTGTGAGTGTGTGTACTCTGAATGTCTGTCCCCCCTATCAATTCGAACACGGTAAGCGCAAATTGAACGAAATTTGGTACAAAGGTAGCACTAGCAAAGGACACCTCAGTGTCATGTTTTATATCGCAGCCATCTTGACGGAAACGTAATGGCGGCCACACAAATGTTCAAAGCTTAAATCAAATTACGACTAACCTAATCATCCGATCTCTACCAAATTTTGCAACAACATACCTTTATGGGGGCAGCATCCTTTAACCAAACTAATAGGTAATCAGCCTAATAGTTTGCGGATGGCGGCCATCTTTGTGTGAAAATCGAATGCCCCTATTAATTCGAACACGGTGAAACCGAATGGAACGAAATTTGGTACAGAGGTAGTACTAGCAAAGCGCACCCCAGTGTCATGTTTTATATCACCGCCATCTTGACGGAAACGTAATGGCGGCCACACAAATGTTCAAAGCTTAAATCAAATTACGACTAACCTAATCATCCGATCTCTACCAAATTTTGCAACAACATACCTTTATGGAGGGAGCATCCTTTGACAAATCTAATAGGTCATTAGCCTAATAGTTTGCGGATGGCGGCCATATTTGTGTCAAAATCGATTACCCCTATTAATTCGAACACGGTGAAACCGAATGGAATGAAATTTGGTACAGAGGTAGCACTAGCAAAGGGCACCTCAGTGTCATGTTTTATATCGCCGCCATCTTGACGGAAACGTAATGGCGGCCACACAAATATTCAAAGCTTAAATCAAATTACGATTAACCTAATCATCCGATCTCTACCAAATTTTGCATCAACATACCATTGTGGAGGGAGCATCCTTTGACCAAACTAATAGGTCATTAGCCTAATATTTTGCGGATGGCGGCCATCTTTGTGTGAAAATCGATTCCCCCTATTAATTCGAACACGGTGAAACCGAATGGAACGAAATTTGGTACAGAGGTAGCACTAGAAAAGGCCACTTCAGTGTCATGTTTTATATCACCGCCATCTTGACGGAAACGTAATCGCGGCCACCCAAATGTTAAAGGCTAAAATGTAATTACGACCAACCTAATAATCTAGTTTCTACCAAATTTTGCAACAACAAATCTTTATGTGGGAAGCATATTCTGACCAAACTGCTAGATCATCAGCCCAATAGTTTGCAGATGGTGGCCAAGTATGTGTGCAAATCGATTCCCCCTATCAATTCAAACACGGTGAAACCGAATTGCACGAAATTTGGTACAGAGGTAGCACTAACAAAAAGCACCTCAGTGTCATGTTTTATATCGCCGCCATCTTGACGGAAACGTAATGGCGGCCACCCAAATGTTAAAAGCTAAAATCAAATTTCGACCATCCTAATAATTTGATCTCTACCGGATTTTGCAACAACATGCCTTTTTGTGGAAAGCATCTTATGACTGACTACAAGGCCATCAGCCCAATAGTTTGCAAATAGCGGCCATGTACGTGTGCAAATCCATTCCCCAGATCAATTCAAACACGGTGAAACCGAATTGAATGATTTTTTTTTTACAGAGGTAGCACTAGCAAAGGGCACCTCATATTCATGTTTAATATCCCTATAGCACGTTGTATTTCAACAAGCTACTACAACCAACATTCAATTATACTCCTTGAAAAGGACAAAGAGTTATAACAATACCCATGCATTTAGGAGAAAGTAGGCTATATGTTCTTTACTGAACATCTTGTTGAGTATATTTACCACCCAGTAACATGGCAACTCGTCATAATCAAACTTGTTCTCCGTATATTATGTCACTTGCAGTGTAGAGCATCACTGCAGTTAATTTAATAGCCTTTGTTGTGGTTCGGCGTGTGTTGACAGCTAAACACCTTGCGAGGAGGAGGTAATCACTTAGACAAGTACGTGAGTAGAGCGTTAACTTGGCTGCTCGCTGATTATCACTCCAGGCGAGCGTACCTCAACAAGGTTATCTTTAATTTGACACTTTTCGAACACCGTCTGGCCAGTAGCATGTCCATAATCATTCCGAATGTGATACGTCATCCGATCAGCCTCATGGTACGTTTTTGTCACCTTTTTCTTCACGTCGCCTTGTCTGGAGGCACTTCCAGATACAGTAAAATCAAGTTAACAAGGTCATCGTATAACAGGAGCAGCCTTTTATTTGAGTCAAATCTCTAACGGAATCAGACCATTATTAGCCTACTTTTCACATTTTGCAAAAATGAGGAAAAAGTAGACTTATGAGATCGATCCGGGTAAATGTGTGTCTGTCTGTCTGTCTGTCTGGCTGGCTGGCTGTGTGTGTGTCCACCCCTATCAACTCCTAAACGGCTGCAGATATCGAAACCAAATTTAGTATGGGTAAAGATGTATACCGGAATATCTCACGTCCATATTTGAATATGATGTCAGTGCTACCAACTGCTGAAAAAACGCACTAGAAATTTGAACTCCATTTTGGATATCTTGGCAAGTATGAATGGGAGCTATTTCAAAATTGGCACACGTATAGATAATAACATTGCAGTTTAATTTCCAGGAGGCCATACATGGCAGTGTTGCCAAAATGATTATAAGCCTGCTGATAAGTCCAATTTTTAAATGCATATAACTTCTACACTATCAATTGGAATTCAACCAAATTTCGTATGTGCTATGTGTACATAAACAGATATGACTGAGCGTATTCTTAAGAGCCAACAGGGCTGCCAACTGTTAATAAATGCTCTCAATCTATTTTATCCAAATACCCATATATCAGAAAGTATGCAAGCCGACAGCTTTAAACTATGCACACATATAGTAACTGATATTCTATATTAATTTGGAATAACTTATATACGTCAGTGCTACCAACATGATTCTAAGCCTGCTGAGAGGTAAAACTTTAAATACATTTAACTTCTATACTATCATTTGGATTTCAACCAAATTTCGTGTTTGCTATGTGTACCGTAACAGATATGACTGTGCCGATTCTTAAGATTAACCAGGGCTGCCAACTGTTAATAAATACTGTCTCTATTTTTGTTACCCTAATATCAATATATCAGAAAGTATGCGAGCCAATAGCTCTAAACTTTGCACACGTATAATATCTGGCATTCTAGATTAATTTGGAGTAACTAATATAGGCCTTCGCCAGTGCTGCCAACATGATTCTAAGCCTGCTGAGGTCCAATTTTAAAATGCATGTAACGTCTATACTAACTAATGGATTTCAATCAAAATTGACACAACAATAGGTCATATTATTTCAGATTATTCTGACAAATACATGTATGTCATTGTTGCCAACATGATTTTACGCGCGCTGTTAGATCCAATGTTTAACTGCATGTAACGTCCATGCTATCCATTGGACTTCAACCAAATTTTGTATTCTGTACCTTAAGAGATGGAACTAAGAATATATTCAGTCACCAGGGCTGCCAACTGTAGTTCTCTATTAGGCTACGTTATGCCAGGTATACAGTATTTCGAACTAATTAGAAATTTTGATATTACCAACTTAATTTCGTCATTATTCTAGATAGATCCATATAGATTAATCATTGGCATGAATCTTAAATTTTAAGAAAAGTAGGCTCTTTAGTTCTTCACGGAACTTCTTGTTTTTAACATGAATTCCATTCGTTCATCCGGTAAAAATGGTACTAATCAGTCAAGGCTTTTTGGTTTGTGAACTGTTCTGTAGTTTACAGATTACGGTGTACAGTTTATTTAAGCAAAATTTTACATTTTTGGTCCTGCCAACCTTACGATTGTCGGCAGGTGCCAATTATAAATACAATATATATGTTAACAAAATAATTAAATTTACACGTAGGCTGTACAGTGTAATCTCTCACCTTCTAATTATTTTATACAGTGCCGCTAATAATATTTCACAATAATAATCAATCACCTCATAAAAATTAATTATGATGATTATAATGATCATAATATGTTAATATTATTACAATAAAGCAATTGTAGTAAATTATAATATTTTTTTCTTTCTACCTTAAAACAACACTTATGTAGTTATTATTTTAAAAGCTAAACTGAGACTTAAAATACAAATGTTACTATCATGTATAATTAATTTCTCCTTTCTTATTGCACATTCTACGAATAGGAGTCTATTACATAAACGAGCAGTTGTCCACTTAGGAGTTATTTAATGTCCAATATTTACACCCCGGTTGCAGGATATTTGTGGGAGTGATTTTGAAAAATGTGACGGAAATGGATCAGACAATCCAGCTGGCAGTGGTGGATCGAACGGAAGTGTGTAAGACGTACTGCCAGCTGGATCGCATTGCTGAATACTTTCATTCTGACGGTAAACGCTCAAGCGAACTCTGGTGTCAAGTTATTGAAACAAAGCACATGGCACATGTACAAAGTCTTCGTATCAGTATTTAAATGGTAAAATGATGATGATGATAATTGTTGTTTTAAGGGGCCTAACATAAATGGTAAAATGCTTTAATATCTAACATTGTAAGTAGTCGGCATTGCCGGTATTATGTTTCTGCACAGTGGCTATTCAAATATTAACCCACATAACAGTAATGCAGTCATCAATATAATATAATCGTTGTGTTTATACGAGAATTGAGCAAGCCTTCATGAACTATTGCTGAATACATTCTCTTTACTCACAAGAGGGTCCTTTAATAAGGCATTTCAAACTTAATTTCACGCAGGAACATTATCGAAACAAGCGAAATATAAATGAAACTTAATTCCGTGATGCAGTATTATTGGTACGTGAAAATAATCATGTACCTATTATTCGTGTGGTCGAAATAGCCGTGGCGTTAGCGTCATTGGCTGTGAATCTGGAGATCTCGGGTTCGAATCCCGGACGGGTTAGATATTTTTGCTACCAGATTATCGTTTTAAAAGATATTGATCATATCAATATGTCTCATTTTAACAGAATCCATATGAAATTTCGTGTTGGTCTGTGAATCAAGAGGTCCGGGAACTGGGCAAGCCTTTCATGATCTACTGCTGTGCACATTGCATTTACTCGCAAGTTGGCCTATTTATAGGGAATTTATGGTTATGAGCGGTGTCGGGTCTATTAGTCTAGTTGATCCACATCGTATTCTTTTTTTAGGCTATAATTTGTGGAAGCTACAAAACCTCTAATAAAATGAGTTCCGTATTATAAACTACAATATCTGTAAAACACTCCCTTTTACAATAGATTAATATTTGTGCCAAAAATATTATAAAATACCGGTGTATCAACAATTTGCCGTCCTTGAAATGGTTTTCCGTGGTTTCCCATTTTCAACTCCAGGCAAATGCTGGGACGGTACCTTCTGACAGGCCACGGCCGCTTCCTTCCACATCCTTACCCAGTTTCATTCACCATCATTCATTTCACCTCTCATTAACTCCTCTCGTGAGGTTGGCGTCAGGAAGGGAATCTGGCCGTAAAAACCATCCGCCACAAAGACTTCCATCGTATCTCATCCCCGACCTCGTAGGAAAACGGGAATAATAAGGGGTAGACATACAATACCGGTGTATCAACAATTTCATGTGAGGTTTCTTCTATGTCAGATGTTACACATCATATGCGACTAATGTAAGGCTCGGTTGGTTGGTTGGTTCTTAAGTTTAGGGGCTGCGACAACGCGGTCATGTAGCCCCGTGTACTTTGTGTGTGTGTAGAAACTGTCTGATAACCGGTGTTAATTGTGATGACTGTATTAGTGTGACTGTAAGGCTCGTGAAGTTTTTTTTTGTGTTTTTTTTTGTTTGTTTTTTTTGTTTTTTTTTTTTTGTTTTTGCCATACTGTCAAAGACCAACAGTAAATGTGGTAGCATGTTAAATAGGAATGGTACCATGTAAGCTAATTATTTTTTGCCAAATTCATTACCGGTATTTGTTTTAGGAATTACAAAATGTGAGTGGTTATTGTTGTTGTTTAATTTATGGACTTTGTGATATCGTGGTCATATAGCTGCATGTACTTGGATGAGTGAAGATTTTGTCTGATAAAATGTGTATTTGTGATGGCTGTAGTGTTCTCTCACTTTCCTCGTTAACGAGCGGCGACTCGAACGTTAGGCAGTAGCACGTGCCAATAATAACCATTGTTTGCTGCTGCCCAATAGCTCACCGTTCATTCTTCCTCTATCTCTCCACGTGGAGTCCAGAGTGCAGTCCTGGCGGCCTGCTCGCGTGTCAGGTGTCCAATGTTGCACAGCTGCACGCCGTTCTGTCCAGTCTCGCTGCTTGCTCTCAGTGACTAGGGTGGAGAGTTGACAAAACTCTGTCTTGACTTGGAAAAGCCTTGGCTCTCCTCAGACATGGGATGTAACATTATCCGTCCAGCTAGGTTTCAAAGGCGAGCCACTCGTTAACGAGGAAACAAAGAGATTTATACTAGTGTCAGTAATTATACTGGGGTTAGGATTAGGTAGGAGTTGACTGTAGTCTCAAGTTAGGTACTACTGGCATTTTCCTGGAGAAGAAGTGGAAAATCACAGAAAATAACTTCTAGAGTGGCTAAGGTAGGAATTGTACCTAACTCACCTCAGTTGAGCCTCACAAGGTTTAGTGAATCCAGTTCTCGCCCTGATATCACAGTTAGATTTCTTGAGAGAGTAGGGAATTATACGCAGACCTCACGGGTGACAGCCAAGAATGCTAGCCACTAAACCATGAGGTGGTGTGTGTGGGATGTTCAGTGCATAATCTGTGCGTACGATGGTTTCAAGAATACTGGAGGTATCAACGAAGAAAATGTATAAATACTTGCAAGACGAGTAGAGTAATGTTAAGTCTCCTTCTGTGATCTTGGAGGGAAGTTATGTCCACTGCGGTTACAAACGTCCTGAATTAGATTCGTGATTCTCCCATGAAATTTTATTTTGGTCTAAAGGTAGGAATTAGGGTAGGCCCTACACTCAACCCAGTGAGGCAAAACTGACAAAAAGCGGAGCTGGATACGCACCTCAGCCATCATGGAAGTGGTTTCCCATGTATTAATCCACATCCTTCAAACTTAATACAGCTTATGGTGAATGCTTCTTCTAGCCTCGTCATAATCATTATACTGCACAACTACCAAGTGTAGATACTGTATTTGAAGATGACGGCATTCAGGCAGTCTAATCACCAAATAACCGACAGTAGTGGCTACGCTGGCTAAAGTGCAGTGTTAGGTCATGGGGCCAAACTCTCTGCTGACTCGGTAGACGCGTGGGTTCGAGCCCCACCGTCGGCCGTCCTTGAAATGGTTTTCCGTGGTTTCCCATTTTCAACACCAGGCAAATGCTGGGACGGTACCTTCTGACAGGCCACGGCCGCTTCCTTCCACATCCTTCTCCAATTTCATTCACCTTAATCAATTCCATCTCTCATCCCGACGCGCAGGTCGCCCACTGGCGTCGAATAGAAAGACCTGCACTAGGTCTCTGAGGAGGCCACACGAAAAAAAAACCACCAAATATGGCGTTCTGTTTGAACATTTTTCTATGGTTTAATTCTGTTTCATGTTATTAAATATTATACGAGAAGTCTTCAAGAAATCAACATTGTACGACTGGAAATGGCATGGAATTTTTAAAATATCCTTCGATAATTCGACTTCCTAGGCTGGAAATCGAATCCATGATCTTGGAATGGAGACAATATCCTACACAATTACAATAGCGTTGATGACCAACCCTAGGCCCTCGGGCCAGGAAATGGCCCGTCAAGACATATTGATTGGCTCACCGACAACTCAAGTTCCGATACGATCATTGTCATTATCAGATTCATAGAAGCCGGTTTTCAAGTGCAGTTAATTTCCATTTCTTGCAACAGATGACGCAGTCGTAGACTGACTATTCGGTTCAAAATAACTATCGATACATAATTTTATCTTTGTGAGGTTGGTACACACTATTGCAGATTGTGTTGCGCTGTGCTGGTAGTTAGTGATATTTAGGATGGCTTTAAGCAAGCATCGTTCATCAAAGAGATAAAAAAAGAGGAAGCAAATTAAGTGTCCGAGCATGTAATGAAGAATGGGAAGACCAATTCTCTCAACATTGGAAAGTGCTTCGAAACCGATTTGTTTGATCTGTTCAACGACAGTAGCAGTTTCTAAAAAAATAAACCTGGAATCGATGGATGCATTCAACAAATCATATCCTCCAGGCTCTGCTTTAAGAACTGACTGCGTATCAAGAGAAAAGAAAAAAAAATGTTAGATGACCCTTCAAAGTTTTTAAAATCATTTTACTGGCTCAATCGCAAAATAGGTTGGCCACACCTGCCGTAGATTAACTTTAACCATGAAAGTAGTCCGCAACACAATTTACACTTGATAGCATGCTTCATGTTCAATTAAAGTGGGTGGCATGATGGAGAGTCATAGTAGATCACCTGGACAACCACAGAATACGTCTCTAACAAGAGGACTGCATCAGCCCACTGTCCATGCATCACGTACTGGTCACTAGAAGAGATCAAGTGGAGATTGTTCTCAGACAATTGCAGCTGTTTCGCCCACAGTGATTCATTGACCATCGCAAGCCCTTTCGTAACACCTAGTACTATTTACTGTGAAGTCTTAACTTTCCCACTAGTCTACTGCCTTGACACAATCGAAAATAATTTGAATGATGCTGCAGAAACATTTGATTGATTTAGTTTATTTATTTTACGGTCACTTGTGTGTTTATAAGCTCCTTTATAGTAGCAGTCTGCAAATACGAGGGCTGTTTTTTAAGTAATAACCGTTGTGATATTACACCGTTGCAGCGCTGCGGTCGGCATTCCGTGCAGGTGCGCTGTGTACCTGCATCTATTGTCAAGGCTGAGACGCCATTACGGCAACAGTCACCGTTGTGTGGGTGTGTTGACAAGCATTTGAAATGGCATCGCCGATCGCGAGTGCCGCCGACCCGTAAACGAGAGAGAAAACTCCCCTGTAAGATATTCTGCCATTTGGCCACCACTGTCATGGAAATTGCGTGCTTACCAGGAGAAATGTGTATGTTTAGGAGTACTCCTGGCCACATACATACGGCAGGATATCTTACAGGGGAGTTTTCTTTCTCGTTTACGGGTCGGCGGCACTCGCGATTGGCGATGCCATTTCAAAAGCTTGTCAACACACCCACACATGGGCGACTGTTGCCGTAAAGGCGTCTCAGCGTTGCCATTAGATGCAGGTACACAGCGCACTTGCACGGAATGCCGACCGAAGCGCTGCAACGGCGTAATATCACAACGGGTATTACTTGAAAAACAGCCCTCATACATATTAATTTTGTACAGAATTTCACGATTCCAAAATTACATTATTAATATGCCTAGTTCAACAAAATCAATAGATAAATATACACCGCATACATTGCAAGAAAAAGAATAGAAATACAAGTAATAATTTGATGTGGAACTACAGAGACAAATTAAAAATGCTTGATTTTACGTATCTAAGTGATACAGAACATAATGAAGATTTATTTTCTTGTTGTTTAATTTGAGGTGCTTGGACATCGTGGTTTCTTAGCCCAGTGTACTTGGGTGTGTGTATAGCCCATATACAATTTGACTAATAACCTATCTATAGTAGTATGTGTAGTTGTAATTCAAGTGAGGATTGGGAAGGAGGTGGCCGTGGCCTTAATTTAGGAACCATCCCGGCACTTGGCTCGTGTGGAAGTGGGAAACCGCGGAAAACCTCTTCCGATTTACTGAGGTGGGAATCGAACCCACCTCTTCTCACTTTCGCCTCACGAGCCCTCAAACGAGAAGTAAATTACTTAGTAGATCCGGGAATCAAACCCGGGCCTCAGGGGTTACAGCCAAGAATGCTAGCCACTGCACCACGAGTCAGACACCATGAGTGTGAATACATTGCTTATATCGATCTCAAAACCGGGTGAGTTAGCCGTGGTGGTTACGGCATGACTGATGGCAGTCGCTCACATCCGGGAGGCGAGGAGGTTCGAATCCCCCCACCGGCAACCTTGAAGATGGTCTTCTGTGGTTTCCCATCTTCCTTCCAGGCAAATGCCGGGGTTGGTCCCTAACTATAGGCCACAGCCGCTACCTTCCAACTCCTCGTCCTTACATTCCAACTGTCCGTCTCGAAGCAGCTACAAAACTGGCGAGCCGAACATGTCCTCGGACACTCCCAGCACTAACAGCCATACGCTAAAAAAAATAAAAAAAAAAGATCTCAAAAATACTAGAAATGGGTGAACTGGAGGGAGAAATAAGATAACAATTAATACAGTTTGTAGTACTCCTAGGTGCAGTCTATATCGTTCTAAGATACATTCAAGGCGTGAGTCGTTTCTTTAAAGTTGATGTGCTGGTATAGCTCAAAATATATTGAAAGCGAGAGAGACTGAGGAAACCGAATACGACGCATCGTTAGTTGTACTGTTAGATAAAATGTAAATACTTTTCAGTTGGTCAACACGATTGTAACCAAATTGTGATGGGTGTTATTCTATACACCAGAAAATAAAATTACATGAGATTAATTAATACACTGGGATGACTAGTTTCGATCGTCACGCAATCATCATCCGATCCATTACCACAGACTATTAATCTATGTCTGCGAATATGTGAGTTAAAATATACAATATAATTATATACTATTTTAGTTACAGACGTATATTGTAAACTTGCGTAACTTTCCAGGCTTGCTAGTATTAAGAGGGTTTTTGATTTGATAATCGAAGTGGCTGTTGACCTTTAAGTTTACTTGCTTCATGTGTGATAATCCGTAATGGTTAGTAAATGGTCAGGTTGGTGTTCTAACTTAGATATGTAGGCCTATTCAAGTACTTAGCTGGTTATTTAGGCGATGTGGCGTTCATATTCGTTCAGCTTCCGTCATAGTTCACTGTTCGGTATGGACTGAATAGTATCGGTAGAGGTTGAGGTTGAGGAGAAAGTAGTAGGGGTAGAGTTGACACAGGACAGACTTTTATTAACTTTCACACTTTTCTTTTAAATTTGAAAGATTTCTACCATATTCTGTTCTTGAAACACCACATTTCAAGCGGCAATGTTTTTCTATTTTTTAAGCTGAATGTTTCCCTAGTGGAGGATGATTAACACTGATGATCTAAAGCAGCAATGTCTTCACTGTGGTAGAAAGTAGTAAACGGACTTTACAGATGGAAGTAGGTTGTGTCCGCCTTCTTCGCCATTGTAAATCTGCATTCAATCTATTTGCTCTAGTGTGAAACCTAGCGCTGGTTTCTCTCGTCTAACTCCTACGTCAGTCACGGTAGAACATTGACACTCTGACTCTAGTTAAAAGCATGCTCTGAGCATGAGATGGCAGATTTCTCTTGGCTATAAATAACCAAGTGACCTGTTAATATTCAACGAACAAAGATGTTTAGCATTGTTGTAAGAATGCCAAAGCTGAGATCCTATTACTGAGAATAATGAGGGCGTTGTGCTGCTAAGCAGTGTTAAGGTGTGAGGTTTAAGAACGTTTTTGTGTTCGTAAGAGTCTGACACTTCTTTCTCTGTCAGGCTAGAAGTGTCGTCAGAATATTTTACATACAAGGACACGTTCAGGGTTGACCTACTTGTGCCAAAGAATTATAAAATACTCAATTTCCTAGTTTACAGCGAATAGTCAAGACAAGCACGATACTGAATTCATCAATTTATCATAATAACACCACGATCTTTCCTGTGATTTAGTTAGTTATGATAATATTGATCGAATCCTTCCATACATATGAATTATGTGTAAATGCCATACGATTAATAATAATAATATTAATAATCTGCTTCATATGGGGAGGACGTTGACCGTTTCAAAAATAAGCAAACTGATGCTAATTGGGTGTCGTTTATTTCAATAAAGCACTTCTCACGATCAGTTTCCAGAGTAAATGAACTATCTGAATTTTATTACGTAGCCTTTACATGGCATTGAAGATTTGTTCTAAACTCCCCTTAAATACACAATCAGATCAGGGAACAACCACTTGTAGTATCTACTTGAGGATGGAATTATGCTTTGAATATCTGAAAAGTCGAATAAAACTTCATGACATGAGCAGTATGAAGCTGCCCCATAACAGAAGCGAGTCTGTTCGTATCAGCCCCCCCCCCCAGTTCATTATGCTCCACCTCATGTTCTATCCTGGAACAAAACCTTCAACACAGTTCCGTTCCCATGACGCCTGGTTTGGTTAGTTGGTTCCTCAGTTTAGGGGCTGCGACAACGCTATCATGTAGCTCCGGACGCCAGGTTTCATTGTAGGATAACATAAATAACAGAAAAAGTCACGGCCTACTGCGGGGAGCACAAAAGCATAATAATAATAATTATTATTATTATTATTAATTAATCTGTCCCTACTGACTAGAACTCTAAATTAAACTTTAATATCTCTTAAAGAAGGAGATGGTCGTATTAATACACCTGTCACGTGTCTTATAAGAACTAGCGACAAAAGTGGTAAACTGGCATTAATGGAACAAATGAACTATATTCAGAATAGTTCTATGGTATGAGTATACTGGTTTGCTGAGCTATCAAAACGGGAAGAAAAAATAAGCACACCAATAGGACATACCAACTCAAGGTTATAGTTGCTATTTATCTAAACGATTCAGCCATTGAACTGCTGTCAAACAGCTGTCCACTTTGTGTCGTAGTGACTAGGATACTTTGCTACCAAAATGGAGGCCCGGGTTAAAATCTCCGCTCTGTCAAGAAAAAAAATCTAGTTGGAGGGTTGAAACGGGGTTAAAAGCCCTCATAATGAAATAACAACAATAATAGGAACAACAGACAGCCACCTTTTCTGCTGTTAATAGCTAAGGCTTGATGACAGGTGTTAATACTCTCTCGCTAGGCCTATTTAGATGCTTTCGTGAGCATAGCACAACTGACCGAACGATAATTTCTCTTTTTATTCCCTCTCCCGGATTACTAAACGTTCTCACCTCAGAAAGTGCAAGTTTCCAGCGTCATTCTCGCGATATAAAAAGTCATCGGATTTTTAAGAGTGTTAAAATCGTTCAGTAGGCCTTCCTTCGGAGCGGAAGTAAAGCTGGCGGGTCCATGTCATAGATTTATGGCATGCAAAAGAACCTACCACTACAATTGGTAGTGTGTAGCCAAGTTTGTAGGTTATATTTCGTTAGAAACGCTCTATCAAGTTCCAACGTTCACCACTAGGTGTCAGTGGCATATGGTAGCCAAAGTTGGAACTACTTGAACTCTAACTTGCTGGGAGCCTACGGGCGTTCAATTGAAATACCCTGCTATGGCCATTGGCTACAATTCATAATAATAATAAAAATGTAGTTCAATTTCCAGAAGGGAGAAATAGATACAGAAGGCTTTGAATTATTTCTTACCTAAGAGAGCAAATCACTGTAGAGCAATCATATTCCTCGCTCCCTCATGACAGACACGCAAACCAATTGAGGGAAGTTAAATCTTCGTCCCTTTACAGCATATAAGCAATAAAATCGAAAGTTTTGAGAAACTAGGTTATATTTTATTTGAACCAATCAGGCAATAGTATGTACTCTTATTCTGGGTGGATAATGTGAAATGTACAACAAATTTACATAATTATGCCAATGCCCTACCCATGAAAACAGCTAGAGTAGCAATCTGGAGATGTCTGTATTGAAGACGATCAAGACACAAGTGTATTAATTTTTAAACAAGTATTTTTGAACACACAAGCAATATATGAAGAACAATGCAATTGGAGGAAGTTAAGCAAATGGAACGTATACTGTACGTAGAGTAGTTTAAAAGGCGATAAGAATACAAGGCACAGTTCAATTGAATTCTGAGAATAGTCCTGGTAAAAAAAATAACTTTTCACGACTGCAATGATGACCAAGGAAGATTTTATTGTCTTTGTTGCTTCATTTGAGAGGCTTGAAAAAAGGAAGATTGTAGTTTTACGTGACCGTGAATCTTGTGATTATGAGCCACGGGACCTCCTTTTTACGTGGAATCCGAACCACAGGACATGGCATTTCACTTCGAAAATCTCACATGCATTGACCGGGAATCGAACCCAGACCGCCTTGGTGAGAGGCATACAGCTAGACCGTTGAGCCACCACGCCCCTGAGAGGCTTGAACATCATGGTCAATTATCCCCGTGAACTTGGGTGTGTGCAGAATTTGTCTTAAACCTTTAATGTCTGTAGAAGTGTGTATATTTGTAAACCAGGCGAGGATTGGGAAGGAGGCGGCAGTGGTCTTACCAGGCATTTGCTTGGACTAGAAGTGGGAAACCACGGAAAATTAATTCCAGGATAGCTGAGGTGAGAAGCGAACCCACCTAGTAGTTTTAACTTTTAACTATTGAGGATTTTAGAGATGCGAGGGTGGCAGAATTTTTTCCATGGCTCCATGGCTTCATCACATTTGCGCTCCCTCAAATGCCAAATGACTGCGACAAGATTCGATCCCGCAACCTTGAGCACAACAGGCAAGAACGTTACCGCTGCTTCACGCAGCCAGTCAATCTGTAAGAAGGTAAAACTGAGAGGTTTTGTGTGATCATGGCAAAGGAACAGCTACTCCCTACATTCAAGATGGTGGCTGAGCGCACTATTAATACATTAAAATTAGGGCAGATTTTATTATAATACTTTCAAATCAAATCTGCCCTAATCCTACGATATTAAATTGCATTATAAAGACAAGAAGTAGATATAAGTACTGCAGACTCATAAATTTAAAAGAAAGTAAGCTATGTGTTCTCCACAGGACATCTTTCTGATTCTATTCGCATTAGTCAGTGATTTGTTCATAAGTTAATTTATTATTCTTGGTGCTATGTTTTTGCAATTTATAACCTCCAGGCCAGGCCGGAGTTGGAAAGAATAATGACCAAAGAATTAGAAGACCTATATTTTAATTAAGTACCCACGCAACCGTTAGATGTATTCTTCTTTTTGTACGTTAAGAGTCGTAAAATAGTCATAAAAGCAATATATTCACTAATGTTTGAAACGTTGTCGTAGTATTTCATCTTTAACGTTGAACGCGGGAACTGTTAAAAAAATTAAAATCGCATTTATGCCTCAATAAATACAGTAAAAATGTTCCCGTCACCGGCTTGCTTTCCCCGTCGTATTATTTCTCATTTCAAAAGCTGACGTCTAAATTTAACTCCCAGCTCCGTGACTGTCATAGCTCGTAAAATCCAGCTTCCGGGCCACAGTGTCGCTCAGAACCAGTCTTCCGTTGGCTAGTTTCATGATCTCTGCCTCGTCACATGAGAGACAATGACATGGTCCCTCAGCTATGAAGTCACAGAGAAATTATATGAAATACGATCGTTAACCGAGTGCCACTTAACAAACCGAATTTCTATTGATGAGGTCAATCTGGAACTGCCACATCAATGTTTGTGAAGTTCTGAAGCCATTTCCTTCGGTTTTGCTTTTACAAACTGTCAGATATAACGAACGTATAAAAAGATGTCATATTGGCATTCACGGCCAGTGAATTAAAACTCAGCAATTCTTCTAGGTTTGTGCCGTGTCTTGTGTGGGGTTTCGACTAGGACACCAAGCTGGCTCATCAGCGGGTGTCCTAGACAAAAGCCCACACAAGACACGGCACAAATCTAGAAGAATTGCTGAGTTTTAATTCACTGGCTGTGAAAGTCTATTAAGAGACCAATGGCGGTTCCATGGAAAACTGGTCTTTCAGAGGGGTGGTTTCTAGACACTAAAAATAATTTTATACTGCATTATTAATTAAGTACAGTTGGAATACATACTTGAATACAATATATGTGCATTGGTTCACATTTAGTACAAATTAATTACAATTAGTTATTTTCTGTGCTCTGTCATTTTAAAAAAGTCACTAATTGATCTCAGTTTCAGATTAGCACATCTATTTTTTAACAATTTCACTTTCTAGAATATCTCTGAGTGAATTCGAAAGTCCATTAATTTGTTCTGGGTTCGAAAAATCTTCTAGGAGAGCCGTTTTTTGTATTTTGATACGTTACATAACACTTTTCTAATGACATTGTATGCTGATGCAGTTCTGTGCCAACAGAACCATTGTTTACACCATCACCCTCATCACCATCTCCAATGGGAAGGCAGACGAGAAGTGGTCTTTTGAAAGAGGTCAGACTGAGAAAATACCTGGTCTTTGGTCGGGGAGAGGGGTGGTTCTTACATAGAGGTAACAACTACATTGAACTTATGAGGTTTTAAATCGGTTCCAAGAAAAATCGGTCTTCAAGAGGGGTGGTCTTTTAGAGAGATTTCACTGTACCATCTTTTAGGAAGCCTTCATAGCGAGGTAGCGCGCAGTTCGCGACTCCTGTGGGGTCCGGACTGGGACACCAAGAGCCCGCTGATGAGCCAGCTCGGTGTCCTAGGCGAAACCCCACACAAAACATGGCACAACCCTAGACGAATTGCTGAGGTTTAATGTATATAAAAGACCACAATTCTTAAATATTTGATATAATTTAATTCTCAACCACTGTCAGCAACAGGATTCGAAACACGGATTTCCGGATTACTGCAGCTTCCCAATCGCCTTGTTAGTGAGCGATTTATCGCAACAGCTATGGTATGGTCTAATAGAAATGCAGTATGAGCAGATTTACTTACCACCAAACGGGTTTTGCAGCTGTAACTGCAATGGTGCATTGAAATTCTAATTTGGAAATCTGCATTCAGTTACATCATAGCTAACAATGAAACAGTCGGTTTGTTAGCTTACCTGAAACACAGAAAAGGGAGTTGCCGTTACAATTGGTAAAACAAATCTCAGAATAAATTGTTTTTGAGAGTTTAAGCTACAGCTAGACACGTGTTCACAAGATGACAGGTAAATAGTTAAGATACTAATGTTATGATCTAGGTTAGTACCATGTTCAATACTACGTTTCCAAACAAACATGAGGAAAAAATGTACAGTGTTGCGTTCGTAATATACAAAAGGAACTGATTTTCAGTCGGTCAACTCGTTAATGTGCCCAATTAAATTGGGTGGGGAATAAAATTTATCTGCTCACACCTGCTAACATGGAAAAAATGCACATGGATTAAATAAACCTAAATGAAATACCAATAGGTATTTAATAATTATTCAATAAAATTGAATTAATATACATTAATTAATACCAGTTTCGACCATATTATGGCCTTCTTCAGTAGTTGTTTTTAAAAGCAACTATTGTAATTGCGAGCAAAGTTTTTGAATAATATTATACTTGGATTTTTCTGTGAAAAATGATAAAAAAGATATATCAAAATAGTTAAGAAAACAGATCTGTAACAAATGTGGACCTTAATTGGATGATAACATAAAATAATTTTGTGAAAATGACATAAACTAAATAGTTGGTGTTTGTATATTCCTATAAAATATACTAAACATTTTTCTTTATAAATACTGTATCGTGGGATGGTCAACGAGGAGGGATTTCTATAAGATAAATACATTGAATTCATTAAGTATTATACTATTTTAATATTCTCGAAAAGGGTGGGGGCTCCAATCCAATGCGAGTTTTGTTTATCGCCAAGTTTAATTAGCACATTAACGTGCTGACCGACTAAAAAGAAATTCCTTTGCTAAACCACAAGCCATATTTCCTGAATACAGTGTCACTGTTTAGTAAAGCTAAGGACAAACAGCAGCTCATGCAACTAATTGCAAATGTTCTTTGAGGACGAGGCAATTCAAGAAGGTAAAGAAGAAGAAAAGAAGAAAATTAACAGCTCTGTTTTAGATCCCTTATTTGGGGGTGGATCTAAAAGGAAGAGTTATTGTACTAATTTATAAAGCTGTGCCTAAAAAGGGTAGCTTCCCTTGGCAGGGTAAGCTGACCAGTGTAGAGTGTTGTGGTGTGCTAGGAACTAGGGGGCGTTCCTATAAATAATGTAGTAGTGTTTGAAGGGATGGGACCCAATGCAAGGGTCACTGTGCTGGTCGCTCAGCTGACTGGCTTATTATGTAACTGAATCTGCTCGTATCAGCCGAGTGGCACGCGCTGCTTGCTAGCAGCCGGGTCGGCTCGAGAAATACAATGGTATCTGCGCTAGCGCTATTAGACTACCGTCTGTCACGTCTAACCGTGACGGGAGTAAGGAAGGGCGTTGGGATGTAAAGAGGCGTATGGACAGTAAGACTAGTGTGATGTGTTGACCAAGTGTTTATTGGTCTGTAATTCTGAAGTATGAGTCCCTTGTAGGGAATGTAATTATGTTCACAATGTAAAGTACAAGTTGTGGGTTAAAGGTTACAGAAGTAGGATGTCTGAACACGACTGACTCACCTCTGATGACACTGGCGTAGCCTTCGGCCGTATCGTTGAAGCACTGATAATGGAGAGATCCCTTGACCTGATTGAGACGCCTTCTTATACTCTTCGGCGCTATGCTGTCAGCAATGTGTTGGCATTGCTGTCCCAGTTAATAGTATGTCGCTGTGTGTAACCATTGTGCAAGGACTGAGCTGCCTTCTAGAGTGGCAAGCTGTCCTTGCTACGTTTATGGATGTTGGCCCGGCTTTCCAAGGGTTGCCCGTTAGGAGATTTAGGCAGATGATGGGGGGATGGTCTCCAAGGGGTGCATACCCCTGGGAGGCTGTACAAGCGTCTTCCTTCATTTGTTCGCGTCCTCGCGAACGGGAACGGAACTGGAGGTTGGGATGTTGACGTAGTGGTTCTTGGGGCCCCCTCGTATCTCCTGGTGGTGTCGTATCGAAGTGTGGGTGTGAGGTCAGCCCGTG
The DNA here is from genome assembly GCA_946902985.2 of Meconema thalassinum. Lineage (NCBI taxonomy): Eukaryota > Metazoa > Arthropoda > Insecta > Orthoptera > Tettigoniidae > Meconema > Meconema thalassinum. Next base: position 584,670,115 of record OX336390.1, on the reverse strand, counting down.
TTCAGAGGGGAGGGTTATGGGATGTACAGAGATATATATGTATAACATTGACATTGGCATTGTGACAATAGAAATGGCCGTTGAAAAAAAAATTGACATTGAAAAAAAAAAATTGCCATCGAGAAAAAAATTGACATTGGAGAAAAAAAATGACATTGTTGGCATATTGCTAGTTTAAAAAAAACATGGTTTTTGATGGTGATTCGTTACATAGTTGTGCAGGGAGGAAAAACCCAGCTAGACGAGGAATTGTGTCGTCTGGCTTTACTTTGGGGGAAAAGTGCTCCCTGCAAAGAGAAAGATAGGAGAGAATAGAAAAAATGGGTGTTCCAGGGTATAATTTAAGGGATATAATCAAAGTGTATTTATTGGTTCGGGATGAAACGGAACACCCTGACAAATGGGGAAGTTAGAAGAAGGAAAAATGAAAGAAAACAAATCATAGACATTATGTACATTGGTGGTCTTGATAATGGTAACAGATATGACCCGGTAATAATAATAATAGTAATCCTTACATTTGTAAAATTCCTGACAAGTTATAATTGAACATAGTAAACATGTAATGAAGATGAACATAGAAAAAATAATGGTTGCCATGTGGGTACCCTGTACGTATAAGTATTCTTGCCACTCTTGTGGACCCTTGCAATTGTATGACATGGCGAGAAAATACAAAATAATTTACACTTTCCAATTATCACTATCATATATATATCTTATAGAGCTCTGTTACCTGGCCAGTTATTGCATACCTCTTATACTTGGTGCGCACCGTACTATTATGCCTCGCCGACCGTTCTCTAATCGGCCGTTCCTGGTGCGGTTTAGTGGCTAGTCCACTATTCTCTCCCTGTACTTATCACATAACCTCGTGGTTTTCCGTCGTGGGTCGGAATCCCACCTTAGGGTCGAAGGTCTGGCACTTACAAACCTTGTGTCGCCCTTTGAGCCTGAAGTAACGCTTCATTTGCGTATGCTGAAATGTGTTTGCGTTCAGCGATGGTCATCATCCCACGTATGCTGTCCACCGCTGACCGCTGGCGTTGTCACCTTTAAGGGTGCAACTAAAATTGATAAGGAGTGTATTTGTGTATGACATGTATGTGTATTTTGGTAATATATTTACCACAGACATATTCACGTTCTTGGTTACCTGTAACTCAAAACAAAACAAAAAAAATGCATCCATATAAAGATGTTTATCTCTCCGTAGCTCCGTGGTTTTCCTGTGTGGGTGAAAAGTGGATTAGTTATGAATAGGACAGTACAATACATTATAATTCATTACAGGTATATATATATAACCTTCCTTGGTAGCGCTTAGTTTGGAAACTAAGTGTAGCGCCACCGAAGTCTAACTTGACCTAGGTTAGCCTATTTTAACCTATTCTAGCCTAGTGCTGTCGGGCTTACCTTGGTAACGGATTTTGAGTCACCAAGTGCCGAGATATTCTATTGTGATCTATATATATATATATAAAAAAAAATCCTTAAATGTAGGCTTATGCTATCTTACAACGAATTATCATGCCTTATCATGAGTTGTCGGACTTACCCTGATGCCGGGTTTCTGGGCCATCAGGCGCCGACCGCCGTTATCTTAAGACTACTTATCTTACTTATTAATAAAATTAATTAAATGTAAACTATACTGTATGTACATGCCGAGTGGACCTTACTCTAAAGCCGAAATGTGCTGTGCTATTATTAGCAACAGCGGTTAGTAATTTTGCTTATATCTAAGTGACCTGAAAATGGCACTATGACTTAAGTACTAAAATTTAGATGGAGGCTGTCCGTTTGATTTCTCTCGCGGTGGCGCCCTTGTAGTACATTGTCGGGACCGGAACCCAACAATGCCTCGTAGTCCCCTCCGTTTTAATCCTATTGTCGACATCTATTTTAGGTCTTATTACTAGTACTATCCTAGTCACAGGCGGCTTACGGTGCCACTAAGCAAACCGTTTCGCCTGCTGTACCTTCCATTTCTTTGATCGTTGCCATTGCGTGTGTAGTCGTAGTTGGGCCGCCCACGTAGCCCTTATGAGGCGCTCGCAATGCCCCTCTCTTAATGCCCATTGACTGCCCGCTGTGGCGCCATTTATGTGGGCATTGGACATTGTCGTCCAATGGCATAATATAATCTTCGCCTTTGTCGGCAATCGTGGTTTGCTTTTCGCAATAATCTTCGCCTGTATCGGCAATCGTGGTTTGCTTTTCGCAATAATCTTCGCCTGTGTCGGCAATCGTGGTATGCTTTTCGCATTAGTATTCTTCTCCAACGCACAGGAGTTTTGCTTCCCGCTATGGAAGCCGTGCCTACTTAAATTTAAATTTAACTAGAAGTCTAGTCATAATGGGGTCGTCTCTAGGGATAGTTCCCGAGTCTGGCGCTGAGTGAGCTATTTCTCCCGCCATTCCCAGAAAGTCTCCCTGCAGGTCTTGGCTTCGACGACCGTGGCACATAGTGGGTGTAACCTTCTCCGACAAGGGGGATAAGCGACATGCACCCCTAGATCTCGATGTTTGCCCGCGCCAGGTCGCGAATGCTTTGACCTTACGTGGTTCGTCTGTTTGGTCAGGTCAGTGATTTGTTGAGCCAACTGGGGTAAGGGTCCACATCGCCTTCCCCAGCTCTGCTCCAGTGTGGTCCCTCTGACCTTCGGCTTACACCGTTGTCATCAATCAGATCGTGTCAGATTCCTTTGTAAAAAAAATGTAGCGTAACCTGTGTAAATAGTTTAATCTCTGTGTAAAAATGTAAAATATTTCCAGTGTTGCGGGGTTGTAGATCTTCTAAGTACATAGGCTACTTCTGGTCTACCATTGCTACGTCAGCTTTCCAGCAATAATGCTTTCTTTACCTTAATGGAGGTGTTAGTAGGGTCTGTAATGTCAGGTACCCTGTTATTAGGATCTGGGGGTAGTTATTTGTCGAGTGGGCTGAAACAAGGCAGGAAGGGGTTGCGCACCTTTGGGTTCCACGTTAGTGGTGGCCTGGAACCGGTGATGGCGTTGGGATGCTCCTATAGTGAGTGGAGTGGGGAGGTAATTCCCGGGATTGCAAAGATACGAAAATTTCATGCAGGTTTGATATTAAAATCCCTGGTAAATGGATGGGATATTCATGCATGTGTCTGGATATGAAGTGTCTGCCTTCATGTACGGATAGGTGTAGGGTGGGGCATAATACCAATATGTTCCTGTCATGCGGGAGTGTTTAAGTACTAAAGAATGGTTAATATATATCTATGGCCTCCTCTCTCATTTGGAGAGGCGCATTATGCTTATTTAATGTTTGCTGACCCACCCCTAATACTCAGGTGGTAGCATCGTGGTGCAAGGCGTAGCATGCCTTCTCTTTAGACGCATGAAGTCCATCAACCCCTTGTGTGTACTTTGTAATGTAGTGTAGCTGTTTTTGGTCGTGTACATGTGTCTGCGTTGGCTTATGTTGGGCGTGAGAGGGTTATTGGAATTGGGTATTAACTATGGTAGCCTGCTGTAGTATGTCGGTAATCCCTCTGGGATTATCCACCTATGGTTTGTCATCCTCTCTTGGTCCATGTTGGCTTTCTATCCGCGCCTTGGGATAGTAAAGCTTCATGACCTAATCTGGTCTGCCATTTGTAGTGTAGATGTGGCCAGTGGTCGTAGTGCGACTGGTCATGTGCTAGTCATCTGTAATGCCTCCTATGCCTTACGATCGATAAGAGAAGTTATTAGAGGGGAGATCTTGTCTGTGTTTTGCTCCTAATTGTTGAGTGCGTGTGCGTGTGTGTGACTATGTTCCGCTACACCACGCGGACGGTTGGTCTGTTGCAGGCTAAGTCGTAATATGTATCGCATGTTTGGGCAGGAGGCGCTCGTGGCCTGCCACCGTCTTTGCGAACGTGCTCTTAAAGGCCCAAGATAAGTTCGTGGCTGAGTGGATGCCAAGCAAGACTTTGAACCGAAGGGATCCGGGTTCAAGTCATGGCCAAGTCGTCGTGCGATTTTAACTTCCGCCGTGTCTGACCAATTCAAGGTGGGATCGCTAGCACTTCGGACGTCATATAAACAATCTAAACAAACTGTTCGTCCAGTGCGTTCGTAGTCGGACATATCTATATTGTGTTTAATGTGTTTCTCCGCGTACCAGTACTTCCAGATTGCGTGCTTAGTATTAAAACAGTCAGTAATACTGATTGGTATCATGCATGGATCTCATTTAAGGCATTGCAATTTCAAACCTATTACTGTTATTTTTTCTCCTTGTTTTCGTTTTGTTTCAATTTGATTTTATATTTATAATATACTGAATACCGGTTGACGTTCAACATATCAACCACAAAACAGCAAAGGCAGTACGGGAGGGAGTGAGCCGGGAAAACGAGAGAGACAGACATACCAGACTGTTCCAAATCCACGTGTTTGAGTATGCGTACACGCGAGTACTCAGCAGTGATGCTCGGAGCACGGTTGGAGAGGGACTGGGGTTGATTGCCAATACGTCACTAGGCGAAGGTCATAACACAAGTCCATGCACTTCCTGCCACTCATGATGTATCAACCGCGCAGTGACGGCAGCCCGCACAGCAGAGCTGTAATGCATGATGCAGATTAACTCATGCAAGGCGGCGAGTACTCCGCTTCTCACCGGCGAGCTGCTCAACTGGAACAGCCTGGACATACAGTTTTCCCCCTCTATCACTGCAAGGCCGTACGCGCCACAAGCACGTTGGCGTGCTGTATGGACACCTCTACCCTATTTGCTGCAACCAGCCCGACCTTGGGTTCAGTGGAAGCATTATTGGGAAAAAACAATCTACTAAAGTATCTCTGTCATTATTGAGAAATCAGTCCTATGAGCTTTAAAGTAATGATCCTAAAAATATTATCTCTATAATTTATTATAGCATTCAGTACACAGTAGTATATGCTCGTTCGTCTTAGAATGGCAGCATCAAGTAATAATTGTATGTGTAAGGATGTGTTATTTTAAAATTAAGAATGAAACCCCGGGTGATATATTTATTATATACGTGTAGTTCGTTCACAACTGAAGCATTTGAAACCAAATTCTTGGACGTAAATAATGGATCATGAGCTATAAAGTTTGTTAGCAAATAATAGACCAGGACTGATATGTTAACATCGAAAGGATACACGTGCAAATGTTGTGCTTACTTTGAAGTGGTACGCGCATACCCGAGGCACACGGGATAAAAAAAAATACTGTGTTATGAATACCATATAGCCAAGTGTTCATTGCTGATTAAGGCCAATCTATTCATACTCCATTATCCTAATTAGGATTAACAAGTGGATCATATCCCCATCTTGCAATACTGGGAAGCAGATTTAGCCAATATACTGAGTGATTTAGTGCACAAGTCACAGGGACATTATATGAACCTAATGGCCTTACTAATGATCCTAATGAAAATATAGACTATAGTCTCGCCCTTATATTCTCACTGTAATTAGAACGTCCTACTTAGTGAGCTGAAATTCATGAAAGTCTACGGACGAAATATTTAAATTTAAACAGATTTCCACACAAAATACAGTATAACAGACCATTTGCTACGAGATTGGGTTAAAGGTCTTCACATTTAGCTGATTTTTACTGTCGAGTACTACACTGTGAGAGTAGTTCATTAGCTGCAATAGATGACAGACGTTTCCTGGAGACACATTAGTGGTACAAAGAAGAATTGTCTATCAGCCCATTACACTCGTTCTTCTCATTCCCATGTGGTTAGGTGTCAAGGTTGACAATAAAATCTAACAAGGGAAGTATCAGGTAAGACATGTCGAAACTGTCTTAAAACTTTGTGGACGCAATCGCTGTTCTTTAAGAGGACAACGTGCGGAAATCAGCCACCAGATTGAACTGCAAGGCTCCGAAAACTTGTGGCGAATCTCACATATAAATCAATGGGAAGTAGTGAGTACCATATATGTTGGAAGGGGCAGCCCTGACTGCCCAGGCACTCAAGGCCGGTGGGAAGCATCCGCACGCTCCAGTCAACTGGGACGTGTTGCACTACGTCCAGCAATAACAAGCTACAACAATAACGAGTGCCGCACGGATGTCCTGCTCCGCCAGCCATCATGTGTGCGTACTAGGATGTCAGGTGTGATTTCGAAACCTTACAGTTCAATCTGGAGGCTGAATTTTCCGCACGTTGTCCTCTTATAGTCCAACGATTACATCCACAAAGTTTCAAGATAGGTTTTGACCATTCTTACCTGATACTTCCACTGTAAGAATATATTATTTAACATTCATTTCAGTCAATCGTATGTTGGAGAATTAATCACCTCTTTCTCACAGTCGTAAATTTATAAAATTTGACCACCGAATGGTTGCGCACTGTATGATTTCGTTTCATTTAATGCATATACAGTACAGTAGATCAATAAAATTGTTGATGTCGCTTTAAATAGTGTTTTGAGACATATTTTCTTACCAGCTACGTAGCGGCTTCGGTGGCGCAGTCGGTAGCATGCTGAACTGCTGTGCCCTAGATAGCGGGTTCAAACCCGGCCGAAGTCGTCGGATTTTTTAAGAGCGTTAAAATCCTTCAGTATGCCTTCCTTCGGAGGGGAAGTAAAGCCGGCGGTCCCATGTCATAGATTTATGGCATGTAAAAGATCCTTTCACAGACTAAACTTGTGTAAAGCAAAATTTGTTAGTTTAGATTTCGTCAGAACGCTCTATCAAAGTTCCAACGTTCACCACTAGGTATCATTGATATCTGGTGGCGAAAGTTGCAACTACTTGAAATTGAACGGAACTTGTAGCTCGCCCTTTAGGGTGTCCGCTGGAAGCAGCTACAGACACAGGCGAGCCGAACATGTCCTCGGACGCTCCCGGCACTAAAAGCCATACGATAAATAATAACCAGCTACGTGTATTTGTGTGGATATTGCATTAATTTGTTTGACAACCTACGGTACTGTTTAAGGTTATGAATGGCACATTGCATGTCGTCAAGACATGTACCACCTTACCTCTCTCCGTTCTCATTTGTAATTAGTCTAAACCTCCTTTATCTCGTTCTTGGCTCATGAGTGGCGTATTGCTGACTGAGGGGAATTGTCTGAATTTGCTCTTCTTACTGGGGTACGTTCGTTCATGGCCCTGGGGTGCCCGACTCAGATTCTTGAGTTCTGGCACAGTAGTTTGTAATGTTTGTAACTAGATTATTTGATGCTAATAGTTGAGGTAGGTACCCCTGCACTTGAAATAAGGTACAAATGTGGCTTCGAGGGGGCAAACAAGGGAGAAAACACATTCAGGATAGCCACTCTCAACACAGGAATTTTAACACTGTCTTGCAGTTTCCTATTACAGCCGTGTTTATTGTTGTTAATAATCTATTTTGGGGGTTTGTAACTTGGTCATCAACCCCATGTACTTGGGTGTAAGTTTAAATTGTCTGAAGGAAAATGTTACTTTGGTGCCTGTAGAAGTGAGTGAAACCGTAATTATTATTGTCATGGATTAGAGTAGGTTTCCATGGACTTGGTTGGTTTCTCAGTTTAGGGGCTGTGACAACGCGGTCATGTAGCCCCATGTACTTTGGGTGTGTGTGTAATCTGTGTAAATTTTGATGGCTGTATTAGTGTGTGTTATCTGTAATTAAGTTATAGACTGCAGACGATACATTTCTAGTAGTTCCTTCTTTTGCTACTAAATGCTACCGTCAACCACACCTAGCTGTGAACTTGGCTACTAGATGCCACCGCAACCAGCACCTGGCGGCGAACGTTGGAACTTAAAGAGCGTTAGTCAGATTTGACTTACAAATTTCGCTTTACACAATTTTAGTTAGTGCAAAGTTCTTTTATATGACATTGGCACGCTGGCTTTACTTCTCCTCCGAAGGGAGGCATACTGAGGGATTTTAACGCTCTTAAAAATCCGACGACTTCGGCCGTGTTTGAACCCGCAATCTTCGATATACACACATCAAAAAAAGTTTTGCATCACCTCGGTTCCCAGATCTCCGGCATATAGACGTTGACTGTGTATATTGTATCCAAGATACAGTCCCTTTGACTGTTCATAGATGTCACTAAAACTGCTCAAAGATGTAAACAACCATGCATGAGCAGGGCCTATTAGACGGAGGGGGTACGACAGCCGATCAGTTCCAGTCATTCCACCAGGACGAAGGTACGCTGCTCATGTTGTCTGTAGTTCTACCATGCCTAGAAGGTCAATACCGCAGTTCGATCGCGTCCGCATTGTTACTTTGTGTCAAGAAGGGCTCTCAACAAGGGAAGTTTCCAGGCGTCTCAGAGTGAACCAAAGCGATGTTGTTCGGACATGGAGGAGGTACAGAGATACAGGAACTGTCGATGACAGGCCTCGCTCAGGCCGCCCAAGGGCTACTACTGTAGTGGATGACCGCTACTTACGGATTGCCGCTCGGAGGAACCCTGACAGCAATGCCACCATGTTGAATAATGCGTTTCGTTCAGCCACAGGACGTCGTGTTTCAACTCAAACTGTGCGCAATAGGCTGCATGATGCGCAACTTCACTCCCGACGTCCATGGCGAGGTCCAGCTTTGCAACCCCGACACCATGCAGCGCGGTACAGATGGGCCCAACAACATGCTGAATGGACCCCACGGAATTGGCATCACGTTCTCTTCACCGATGAGTGTCGCATATGCCTTCAACCAGACAATCGTCGGAGACGTGTTTGGAGGCACCCTGGTCAGGCTGAACGTCTTAGACACACTGTCCAGCGAGTGCAGCAAGGTGGTGGTTCCCTGATGTTTTGGGGTGGCATTATGTGGGGCCGACGTACGCCACTGGTGGTCATGGAAGGCTCCGAAACGGCTTTACGATACCTGAATGACATCCTCCGACCCATAGTGCAACCATATCGGCAGAATATTGGAGAGGCATTTGTCTTCATGGACGACAATTCTCGACCTCATCGTGCACATCTTGTGAATGCGTTCCTTCAAGATAACGACATCGCTCGACTACAGTGGCCAGCATGTTCGCCAGACATGAACCCTATCGAACATGCCTGGGATATGTTGAAAAGGGCTGTTTATGGACGTCTTGACCCACCAACCACTCTGAGAGATTTACGCCGAATTGTCGTTGAGGAGTGGGACAATTTGGACCAACAGTGTCTTGATGAACTTGTGGATAGTATGCCACGGCGAATACAGGCATGCATCAATGCAAGAGGACGTGCTACTGGGTATTAGAGGTAGTGGTGTGTACTGCAATCTGGACCACAAATGCTGAAAGTCTAGCTGTATGATGGTACAACATGCAATGTGTGGGTCTCATGAGCAATAAAACGAGCTGAAATGTTGTTTGTGTTGATCTCTATTCCCTTTGTATTTAACGGTTCCGGAACTCTTGGAACCGAGGTGATGCAAAACTTTTTTTGATGTGTGTAAAAGCTCAGAATGCTACCAACTACGTCACCAAAGCCACTCTCTGGACTTGAATTAAGGTGTTATGCCGGTATTTGATGCGGTTGGATTAGCCCAAGGTACAACCACTCCCAGGACGGCTGCTGTCACTAACCAGTATTTGAACCACACTTGCAGCTTACTACTGACGTCATGGGGAGTGACATATCGCGCTCAGCTACCTTACTGAGTTTAGGTCATTAATTTCCCCCTCTCTCCCCGATTCATTGCAGTGACCGGCATTGGCACGAGAAGCATTCCACAATCAGACACGTGCAATTCAAGCAGTGGGGGTCACACATAGCTGTGTGCCCCACCCCATGATACCAGACAACGTCAGATCAACAGTCACAAGGACAATTGTTTAGACCGTTGATGGATACATTTTCCGAGGTTTGTTTCCCACGTCAGGAAATTTTTGAACCGATGATTTAAACGAGAATTGTGCGTGAAATACATACAGCATTAAGAGTTATGACGCCATTTACGGGATTTAAATGATTGCCTTGTCAACATGGGGAGATAAATGGGGATTACACAGCGTGCGTTGGGTCCATTGTGATGCCATTACAGTCGGCGCTTTGTAGAGCGTGCTATGGTGATCACGTGACACATGTTGGTAAGGCATGCGATTAGATAAACCTCGATGAATGCATGCTTTTCATATCGCACGTTTGAAAGCATATCAGAAACTTCTCCAAAAGAAAATGTTTGAGCTTTGGATATATACGAGGTGTTTGAAAAAGAACTCCCTAGTTTTAATGTGTCCTAGAATCTGTTCAAAGTGACATACAATATTCTAGTTTGTGGTGTATGATTCATCAACTCTCTAAGTTTGGCTACCCTGCAGTTGGCAGGTCTGCTTGAGCGCTTAGAGACAGCCCAGCGGGGCTAACGAAGTGACCCGAACGCTCACGAATATAACTGATCAGCCAACCTCTTGCACGCACTATACCATACACTATAATAAGACAGACCAAGCGGGGCATGTTGGGCAGCCATTTCTCTTTCGTTTATCGACGGGCTATTTGTTCTGTGTATAATCGCTTGATTTGTTGTTCTGTGCGTTAATGCTTAAAGTCTCAGGCACTCACTGGAAAACTGAAATAAACTAAAGTCCAGCTGCTGAGTCTCCAGCAGGGTGTCCATCCCTTTATCTCCACTAATATCTTCCCTGGCCCTTTCACAACAGCTTACGAATTGCTTAAAAATTCGTTTCATGTACCTGAGTTTCTAGTAAACAAATCTATTTCACTTGCGAAAAAATGTTTTTCTTTTACGGTAAGGGACAGAATATGTAAATGTATATAAATCAAGTAAAGTTATGTTAAAAAATGTCATTTTGATCAAATATGTAAAATAAAAACACAGAATATTAATTTTAAAGTAAATATATCTAAAACAAATGTCATGATCAACTACGTAACATTAAAATGTAATTAGATGATAGCTAAGGTTCTAATTCATGGACATTTATTATTAGCCTACTTTCGATTTCTGCAAAAAATGAAAGTAGACTTATGAGATCACTACAGGGCGAAAAACGTGTGTCTGTCTGTGTCTGTGTATGTGTGTGTGTGAGTCTGTGTGTGTGTGTGTGTGTGTGTGTGTGTGTGTGTGTGTGTGTGTGTGTGAGTGTGTGTACTCTGAATTTCTGTCCCCCCCTATCAATTCGAACACGGTGAAACCGAATTGAACGAAATTTGGTACAGAGGTAGCACTGGAAAAGGGCACCTCAGTGTCATGTTTTATATCGCCGCCATCTTTACCAGAACTTAATGGCGGCCACTCAAATGGTCAAAACGTAATAATGCATTACAACCAAACTAATAATCGGATCTTTACCAAATTTGGTAACAACATTCCTTCATATGAGGCGCGTCTTGTGCCCAAACTACGAGGTCATCAACCGTACCATTTCAGAATGGCGGCCGTGTGAATTATGCAAACTTTATAATCCTTAACATGGGACCCACCAGTTCCGACTATCGAACCAAGAATCGTTTAATCTGTTTGAAACGACGTGGCCCGTTTGAAATTAAAAGTTTATATTTTAATATTATAGTCTAGAAGTGATTTTAAAAAGGGGGATGTGGTGGCTCAGCGGTCTAGCTGTATGCCTCTCACCAAGGCGGTCTGGGTTCGATTCCCGGTCAATGCATGTGAGATTTTCGAAGTGAAATGCCATGTCCTGTGGTTCGGATTCCACGTAAAAAGGAGGTCCCGTGGCTCATGATCTCAAGATTAACGGTCACGTTAAACTACAAGCTTCCTTCCTTCCTTTTTTCCTTTTGATTTTAAAAAGCTGAGTCGTCTCGGTTATTTGACAAGATGGCAGCTGATCTCTCGTTCTGACCTATATTTTATTAATTTCAGTATGTTGCATGCAATATAGGCTAGTGGTAACAAATATATGAACTTTCTATGAAATGAACTCGGTTTAAAATATACTCCAGTAAAGAAATCGTTTAGTCCAAGTCATGATTTGCTATAACGTGGTATATGTATTGGTTCCTAACGATCTATTAGAGTGTGCACGATTGGCTGCGTGGTCAGCGCGTTAGTCTTTCACCAGGCTGGCCGTGCTTCGAATGCTATCAGAGTTGGACTTTTTTTCTTGATTTTTTTATATTTATTATTTCTTGAGTACTGAGACGTTATAAAATAAAGCATTATATGGTGCATTTTGAAATGGAAAATATATATTTTATTAAAACAACATTCACCACCGGAGTGACATCTAAGAGTAATTACTTGAACTATGTTATTGGTAACCACAGCCTTCTAGATACGAGCTATGCTCTCTACCGGCCAGTTAGTGAACCCATGTCTACAGTATAATTGCGAAGGTTATTATTTTTGCCGATAGAGGGTACACATCCCCAAGATAAGGCGCGATTATCACGGCATCATCAAGCAGTACCGGTACATTGCCTACGTCACAGAAGGGTTTGGTTTACGCGCCATGGCCTGTCTTTCTCGTTAGCCGCGCGCGATTACAAATTAGCTGTGTAATAGTTATATTAAATATGTTTCTCCCAGTGATACGTTTAGAGCAACTAGTTGAAATTATTGTAAGTAGTCGGTGTTAATAAACTGAATACCTACGTTGTTTGGAGTGTTTACTGATGAAATTGCAAAATGCTGGGGTAAATTATTTGAACGCCACTCCTCAAATCCAGTGTGCCATTTTGCACTTCGAATTGGAAGAAATTAGGAGATGATAAAGACAAAGAGTTATAACTATACCCATACATTTAGGAGAAAGTAGGTTATATGTTCTTTCCTGAACATCTTGTGTTTAGTTATGTATAAGCCCTAATTATCGGTCTAGGTTGTGAAGTATCGGGTACGTTCGGTTTGCCCCGCTGCGCTGGTCTGTCTCGGTGCGTGTCAAAAGAGCATGAAGGGGGATGGATGATCGGTTGCGGTTGTGAGGATTCGGGTCGCTTCGTTAGCCCCGCTGGACTGTCTCGAAGCGCTAGTCCGTGAGACGGCCCAGTGCTGTTTGCTTCCTCTGCTCCCTCAGTTAAGTCAAGGCGTGCATGCAGTGCAGTGCAGAGCAGAGCTACTCAGTAGCAATGTGTACTACGCAACACAAAGCGCAGTGTGTTATTTTGGCTTCTACAAACTGAGTCACGTAATTTTAGACGTCAGTATGGCGGTGAGCCACCTACAACAAAAACTGGCCGTCATTGGCTAAAGTCTTTCAAGGAAACCGGTAGTGTTTTAAAAGCAAAATCACCAGGTAGACCGAGAACTTCTGAAGCTGTTGTTAAACAGATCCGTGAACAGACGTCTCTCTACGGCTCCACGGAGTACCAGAAATGTACGTGAGTTGGATCCAGTTTCTCTATCGAAATGTATCTAGTGTACTGTAGTCAAGTGTCCCGCTGGAACCTCTCCGCCCTTCAAAATCACTGTTGGCGTTCATCAGAGCTCAGCCCACTCTCCGTTATTGTTCAATCTTTGCATGGACACAATAACAGCCGACATTCAGTCCCCTTATCCCTGGACGCTTCTGTATGCAAGCGACGTGGTACTTACTCAAGTTACCTGCCCGAAACTCCAAAATCAGACGTAAACTAGGAAAGATAGGCTAACAGAGAATGGCATGCGTCTTAAACTTCAAAATACGATATATCTGGAAAGTGATACTCAAACCAGTGGTACCATCAGCATTGATGACCAGAATTTGGAGAAACCCACAGAGTTCAATTACCTTGGATCTGTAATTAAATCTTCGAATGATTCCACCCTGGACACCCGGTCGAGAATCAATGCAGCATGGCTAAAATAGAGGCAAGTCACCTTTGACAAGAAAACAGGGACAGGTTCTTCACACGATGTAGATGAGAATGCTGCTATGGTCCCTTGTTTTAATTCGTTACGACCATGTACCAAATAACATCGTGCGTCAAAGGCTTGGTGTAGAGAAAGCAAGAGAGGCCGGTGATATGGTCACGTCATGTGGAATGACGACGATTCGGTGGCCAAAACAACACTCCAATTCTTTCCTGATGGACGTCGACCCCGTGGTAGACCGCTAAAGAAGTGGCTGGACAATATCAGAGACAACATAAGGGATGTGAATCTCAATCCTGAAGACGTCCAAAATAGAGCCTTGTGGAAGATACTTAGCAGAAAATCAGACCCCATATGAATGGGATAAATGCTAGGGAAGAAGAAGATGAAGATATTATTATTATTATTATTATTTTGCGCATGCGCTTACACATTCTCAGCATTTGCTGGAAAGAAAACATTTACAATCCCAGATACCGTACATATCATAAGGAGCAAATTCTTGGTGACTGCATTGAGTAGTTGGTTTATACTTTTCCCTCACTTCTTCAGGCCTGATTGCCCAAGAACAGCCTCACTACGCGACACGTAGAAAGTATGACTGTTTTCTGCATCAGTTTGGAAAGGCCTGGGTCTAATTTCAACTCTGTGAGCGATTCCTTTAAGTTGTTGGGAATCACGCCAGTGCTGGAGATGATAATAGGAACTGTCCTGACTTGTGCCATATGCCATTGCTTCCTTATCAGTTCTGAAAGCTCTGTGTATTTTGACAGCTTTTCAACATGCTTTGTAAGCATGTTGCCACTGTTTGGGATCGCCACATCTGTGAAGATGGTGTGCTTCATGCATTTGTTAACAAGAACCAAATCAGGTCTGTTGTGCACAGCTGACTGGTCTGTCAATAATGATAATAATAATAATAATTATTATTATTTATTATGCTCATTTAAAGAGCGCGTTTGAACTTGTCAGTTTGCCTTATGGTGTTCGCCTTCCTACCCCCACCCCCCACCCTCCTCACCGCCCTCCAAATCTGTTCATGAATGCACTGTGTTGCATCTTGCGTTCTGTGGACCACTTCCTACTAGTTTTCTTATTAGGTTTCTCCACGATGTTGTGCTTGTCTACTATTGTACCAAAGGCCACATGATTCTCTATGATGTATGTGATATTAATGTCTTGTAGGTCCACCGTATTATGTAGCATTCGCAGTGGTGACCAATGTTGTTTGGGACTGTACAAGAGGTAATGTGACCCTAGTCTGTATAACAGGGGTCAAGTGAAGCACAATACCACGGCTGCAACTCGCGTACACAATATACAGGATAATAACTCATTGCTAAAGGGTCAGAAGTCGCTGACAACTTCTTTAGTCACAGCAAACGTCCCCATTGTCATATTTCTTGCTCCTAATAGGTTTAGTTAGCCATTACATACAGCACACAATACAGTCTTTCACAACGCAGCTTCTGTTTCTGTCAAGACAATCCATATACAATAAATAAATTTAAACATTTGTTTAGACTTATATTGACTTTCTTGACTCAGTTCCTATTGTCCCCTGTGCAGAATTATGCATGGGTTAATCCCCCCTACCAGTCTCTCCGAATGTGATTCGCACAGTCGGTTAAGCGTTGGCCTTCAGACCCCATTATACTGGGTTCAATCCCGGTTGTCATGTGGCATTTTAGAATTGTTTAAATACAAAAACCTTGTATCAGTGGATTTAATGGCACATTCAAAATCCTCTTAATGGTAAAATTCCTATACACCAGTATATATATATTGTATGGCTTTACAAGTATACAAATGTATAATTCAAATGGAAATGTCCAAACTTGACAACCAGTCCAGAGCACTCGGAGTCACTTGGTGTCGAGTCCTCAAATCACCGACAAATGCTCGAACGGGGCACTCCATAACAATATGGTCCATCGTCTGGTCTTCCGCTCCGCAGTCGCAATCAGCAGATGAACAGAAACCCCACTTCTTCAAGATGTGACCACACCTCCCGTGACCCGTCCTAATGCGGTTCAGCTTTGACCAGGTTTGTCGTGATACACCAGTTAAAAGGGACGATAAACCCATAACATAATTTCAGTTAATTTTCCCTTCCGAGCCCTTTTCTCTTGTCCACCTTGTAACTTATACAGTAGTAAAGCCATCAATACTTCCGATACGTCACGCGATGTCGCGATGTAGCTATCGAAGCTCGATTTGTCGCGATACATCGACTTGAATTTTTGTCTGTGATTGGCTAGTTAATGTGATTTCACTTCTGACCACTAGATAGCTCTAGCGTAGCACTGAAACGTCTAGTCGGAAGTAACAATGGATTTACTATACTGACTAGCATTCTTGGCTGTCACTGTGAAGGTCCGGGTTCAATTTTATCCTATATATCAAATTTTATTTTGATCCATAACAACTATTATTATTATTATTATTATTAACAGAAAAGCGCACGAATGTGCATAACATAGATTTGCACTAGTTTAGTTCTTCCCATAATCCACAGTGATTTCTGGTTAATTTACATCGTGTGATGTGATACATGTCACAGTACTGGTCACATAACGAGCACACGCAGAGTTCATTTGGGGTGTGGTAGGATGTGGTTTTACATATTTTATGGTGGTACACATGCACTGCTAACTTTATCACCACATGTCTTAGTTTCTGATTGGCGTTGGTCCAATTCCGGTTGATCATGGCATCCATGCTGTAACATTCTAGCGGAATGTCTTCTCTCTTTTCCCTTCACTCTGCTAGGTGCGCTTCAGTATTTTTGAGGATGGAAGCTTAATGTTGTTCTTATTTCTGCGACGAGGAAGGGTTTCCTTGCTAATTCATGTGTTAGGCGGGAGCGAGTGTATTTTGAGATGCGAAGGTTTTCAGGAATTGGGCTTTAATTCTTTCGATGGTGTCCAGATCTCACTTCGTTAGTCGGTCCCATATCAAATGGATCCCGTAAGTGAGAATTGGTATGATCTTTGCGTCAAAAAGATGCATAGCTGTTTTTAAAGATAGGTGCTGTAGATTAATAACGTCATACATGGATTTCATGCAAGTCACTGCTCTGTATTGGATGTGCAATCAGAATGTCCCGGTAGTCTGTAAAGTGATCCCAAGTTATTTAACGGCATTTACTATTTCCACCTTGTCCTCTTCATATTGCAAGTTGCCGTCTGCTGCCGCACGCCCACCTTTACGAAAAACCATCTGTTGGGTTTTTGTCCAGTTTATTTTCAGACTGTTATTTCCTGCCCATTCTACCAGTGCTGAGAAGGCGTGTTGGAGTTCTTCCTTATTTGGTGATCCTAGGACCATGTCGTCCGCATATATGTAGATCACTGCGTCCTTTGATTTTTCTAGGATTGCTGTCGTTACATAGGCTGTGGCAATATTGAACAGTATGGGACTGAGGGGGTCACCTTGCAACACTCCATTAGTTTGTTATTCTATTAACATGAATTGGAGCACGACCAAAAGATCCTTAAATTCTACCAGAATATATTTAAACCGTACTTTACTTTGTTTATTATCTAATTAATCCTTTTGTTCCCTAACAAGAAATTAAATTCTTGTCTGAGGGCTGGAAAGAGCTCCACATAACCTCGTGAGGCAGATCTGAGATGGGTCGTTTTCCACCTCAGCCATGAAATAAATGGTTTTCCGGGAATTCACACTTCTATTCCAGGCAAATGTCGGAATGGTGCCCAAATTAAGACCATGACCACATCCTTCCCAATTTCTAACTCCAATTTTAAATACACACATTAATATAGCCATCGCAATGGCACAGGTTGTGATACCGATTCCATGTACACACGAGTATTAACCTTTCAAGATACGAATGCTACAGTGTTTATTGATCTTAGCATCTGGAGCCTTACGGGACGAGCCTGGGAACACAGTGATCACAGAGTGCAATTCGCACATAAGTCAAACATTATTGCGCGCGCTACTTGTTTTAGACAGAAGTTATATTTTGAATTGTGAATGGAAAAAATTATAATATTGGGAGAATTAAGAATTGGTGCGTTCCAACAGCACAGCTAAGTTTAAGGGCTCATGTCATTACGGAGTGTAAAACGGTGACAGACTACTGGAGCTGAGTCATATCCTACACGCACGACTGTACTTGACAGTGTGACACAAGTAAACAAAGAATAGTTTCCACCTCGCCACCGGCAATTCTACCTTGAAAGGCGAATACACGGGGTTAAATAACTACGATGTTACATAGCCCTTAGATGTATCAACAATCGTATTCTTTTAACGTTCCTCCGGATACATTGCTTGTACATTCAAATGGTGTGGGCCATTTATTACTGGCCGGCCCTGTGGTCTAGTGGATAGGACGCCAGACTTTTCGGCTGAGTCATCGTTATTGTTAGTTCCCTAGGGAAGTGACTGGGTACTTCTGAAGTCTTCATCTTTCATCACAACTTGCAGGTAACCTAAGGGCATCAACTCGAAGTATCTGCACCTAGCCTCTTTGGAGGCCACACGTGATTGTTATTACTATCATTATTAGTCTACTATTATTATTATTAAATGCCATTAGCATAAACATTATCAGACTCATTTAATTTCGATAGAATGTAGGGACTCTGTGTCGAGTCCGGCCGCCTCGTGGTGTAGCTTCTAACATTCTTGGCTATTGCCCTGTAGGTCGAGGTTCGAAACCCTGCTCTGCCGAGGTATTTTAATTCTGGTGTGAGGACAGGAATGGGATATTCTCAGCCTCATGAGGCCAATCTGGGAAGAGATGGGTTCGATTCCCACCTCAGCCATCCTGATAGTGGTTTTCCGTGGCTTTCCCACTTCTACTCCAGGCAAATACTGGGATGGTTCCTAACTTGAGGCCAAGAATGCCAGCCACTACGCGCCGAGGAGAACAATAGGGCAAGGGCCTCATAACATCTGGTAGGGGTAGCTCAACTGAACACACTGTGTGAGCTAGTCCCTGAGAGTTTTTGTTGTTGTTGACTGATATAGGGACTTTGCGACATCGTGGTCATGTAGCCTTGTCTACTTGAGTGTGTGTAGAATTTGTCTGATAACCTGTGCCACTGTGATGTCTGTACTAGTGTGCGTATTTGTAATTCAGATGAGGATTGGGAAGGAGATGGCTGTGGCCTTAAGTTAGGAACCATCCAGGGAAAACCACTTGCAAGATTGCTGAGATGGGAATTGAACCTTCCTCTTCCCAGTATTTTCTCACGAGGCTTAGACCAGAATAAAAATTTCTTGGCAGAGGCGGGAATCGAAGCCGGACCTCCGCGGTGAGAGCCGAGAATGGTAGCCTCTACACCACGAGTTGGTTTCCCTGAGAGTTTGCTTCTCTTTTGAGCTTGGAACACCCAAGTACACGTGGTTAAATGTAGACGATGTCCAAGCATTTCCATTGAAAATAAGAACAGCGATAAGGCGAAGAGTTGGTGGTTGTGATCGACCGTTTGAAGACTTCTGCGCGAGGCAGACGAGGAAGTATGAATGGAGTGTAGACACATCATGCACCAGATGGCTTAATGTGTCTCAGGAGTCCCCCTAGATGGCGTCACACACCCGCCACCACCACCATCACCGCCGCTTTTAATACAAGTCAAATAAAAAACACAGAGACCCTCGTTAATGCATCGCAGCTCTCGCCCCAACCTGAGTGCTTTCTTTCTCTTAGGGGCTCTGTTCAAACACAGACAAGCAAACGGTAGAACAAGGACATTCCAACTCCTTAAAAATAACTCCCACTTCTCTGATTTATGTAGTACCCGGCAGCGTAGACAAACGCCTTCCAAGACTGTAATGGTAAGTTGTTGCCAACCTGAACATCAGAGGTTTGAATCCCAGTGCTCATAGTGGCCATCCCGGGTGTAGACATTTCTCGATTGTCTCCAAACTCCTTTTCAGTCAAATGCCTGCATGGTACTATATTTGAAATTCTGAAACTCTTACTTCTTCTTCTTCTTCTTCTTCTTCTTCTTCTCCTTCACATTATCCCAACGATTATGGGTAGGTTTCCTTTTGGGTTTCCTTCACCGTTTTTATGTCTACCTATTTCGAGAAATTTATTTATGTCCATTGGTCTAGAATCCTATTGACTGTCATTTCTATACACAAACAAGGATCCAATACTTTGAAGCAGACATTTCCTCTGTGACACACCTTTTTTTTTAGCGTATGGCTTTTAGTGCCGGGAGTGTCCGAGGACATGTTCGGCTCGCCAGTTTGTAGCTACTTCCAGCGGACACCCAATGGGTGAGCTACAAGTACCGTCGCGTGGGGAGTGTTGTCTGGGGAGGAAAGTGTGAATGTAAGGGCGAGGAGTTGGAAGGTAGCGGCTGTGGCCTATAGTTAGGGACCAACCCCGGCATTTGCCTGGAAGGAAGATGGGAAACCACAGAAGACCATCTTCAAGGTTGATGGCGGGGGGATTCAAACCTCCTCGCCTCCAGGATGTGAGCGACTGCCAGCAGCCATGCCGTAACGACCACGGCTAACTCACCCGGTTGTGACACACTGAATGAACTGTTTTATTTTTGCAAACACTGCGACTAGGAAGAAAACAATTACCACCCCGTAGATGATATCTATGCGATGTCGACTATTCTTAATTATCGGTAGATTGTCATAGCTCGCTTGAGCAAGTAGCAGATGTGTTTTCAGTGACAGAAGCAGCGAATTAGTGTGCGGCAACGGTGAGCACTAATTAAGGTTGTAGTTGTTATTGATTCATTTAGGGGATCTGCAACATCGTGGAGTGTATCTGGGTGTGTGTGTGAGTAGAATTTGTCTGATAACCCATGTTGTTGTGATAGCTGTACACATTATTTTATTTTCATTACTGATCTAACACGGGTTTGGGGTAGTTTATGTTAATCAACTTGGCAATTACTCTAACATTTTCCCCATTTATATTTAGCCACATTTATTAGTGGTTTTTAGCCTACTTTCGATTTTTGCAAAAAATGAAAGTAGACTTATGAGATCACTACAGGGCGAAAAAAAAGTGTGTCTGTCTGTGTGTGTGTGTGTATGTGTGTGTGTGAGTCTGTGTGTGTGTGTACTCTGAATGTCTTTCCCCCCCCCTATCAATTCGAACACGGTGAGCGCAAATTGAACAAAATTTGGTACAAAGGTAGCACTAGCAAAGGACACCTCAGTGTCATGTTTTATATCGCCGCCATCTTGACGGAAACGTAATGGCGGCCACACAAATGTTCAAAGCTTAAATCAAATTACGACTAACCTAATCATCCGATCTCTACCAAATTTTGCAACAACATACCTTTATGGAGGGAGCATGCTTTGACGAATCTAATAGGTCATTAGCCTAATAGTTTGCGGATGGCGGCCATCTTTGTGTCAAAATCGATTACCCTTATTAATTCGAACACGGTGAATCCGAATGGAATGAAATTTGGTACAGAGGTAGCACTAGCAAAGGGCACCCCAGTGTCATGTTTTATATCGCCGCCATCTTGACGGAAACGTAATGGCGGCCACCCAAATGTTCAAAGCTTAAATCAAATTACGACTAACCTAATCATCCAATCTCTACCAAATTTTGCAACATCATACCTTTATGAAGGGAGCATCCTTTGACAAATCTAATAGGTCATTAGCCTAATAGTTTGCGGATGGCGGCCATCTTTGTGTCAAATCGATTACCCCTATTAATTCGAACACGGTGAAACCGAATGGAATGAAATTTGGTACAGAGGTAGCACTAGCAAAGGGCACCTCAGTGTCATGTTTTATATCGCCGCCATATTGACGGAAACGTAATGGCGGCCACACAAATATTCAAAGCTTAAATCAAATTACGATTAACCTAATCATCTGATCTCTACCAAATTTTGCATCAACATACCATTATGGAGGGAGCATCCTTTGACCAAACTAATAGGTCATTAGCCTAATATTTTGCGGATGGCGGCCATCTTTGTGTGAAAATCGATTCCCCCTATTAATTCGAACATGGTGAAACCGAATGGAACGAAATTTGGTATAGAGGTAGCACTAGAAAATGCCACCTCAGTGTCATGTTTTATATCACCGCCATCTTGGCGGAAACGTAATCGCGGCCACCCAAATGTTAAAGGCTAAAATGTAATTACGACCAACCTAATAATCTAGTCTCTACCAAATTTTGCAACAACAAATCTTTATGTGGGAAGCATATTCTGACCAATCTGCTAGATCATCAGCCCAATAGTTTGCAGATGGTGGCCAAGTATGTGTGCAAATCGATTCCCCCTATCAATTCAAACACGGTGAACCGAATTGAACGAAATTTGGTACAGAGGTAGCACTAGCAAAAGGCACCTCAGTGTCATGTTTTATATCGCCGCCATCTTGACGGAAACGGAATGACGGCCACCCAAATGTTAAAAGCTTAAATCAAATTTCTACCATGCTAATAATTTGATCTCTACCGGATTTTTCAACAACGTGCCTTTTTGTGGAAAGGATCTTATGACTGACTACAAGGTCATCAGCCCAATAGTTTGCAAATAGCGGCCATGTATGTGTTCAAATCCATTCCCCAGATCAATTCAAACACGGTGAAACCGAATTGAATGATTTTTTTTACAGAGGTAGCACTAGCAAAGGGCACCTCATATTCATGTTTAATATCCCTATAGCACGTTGTATTTCAACAAGATACTACAACCAACATTCAATTATACTCCTTGAAAAGGACAAAGAGTTATAACAATACCCATGCATTTAGGAGAAAGTAGGCTATATGTTCTTTACTGAACATCTTGTTTTTACTGTGAAGTGCTAAACAGCCATATCTATAAAGCATAAGTTAGCAACTCTGTTTGCTCTGTATCATGTCCCAGTGCGTATGTGGACAAGTCCGTTAAATGTTGTGGATGATTGCGGCCGGTTACTGTTGGTAAGTAAACGGGATGGGATGAGTGATTGCACCGTTCACAAGCGTAGAATCTTCACAAATCGGCGAAAACTATCGCTTACGTTCCTTATTACAAAATTAAGCATATATTTATATTATAAGGTGAATTAAAGGAGTACACATATACAATTGCACCTAGAATATGGAAGGATAAGAGAACGTTCGTGGCATTTGCAGAGTTCGAAAAGGCTTTTGATAACGTTGATGGGGCTAAATTGTTTGACATTTTGAAATCTATTGGAATAAAGTGCAGGGATAGGAGGGTGATCTACAATCTATACAAAAAACCAGACAGAAGTCATTCGAGCTGAATGACATGAGAGAGAAGCTGGTATTCAGAAAGTTGGAAGGCAAGGCTGCAACTTATCACCCATACTTTTCAATCTTTACATTGAACAAGCAATGAAGGAGATTGGAGAAAAAATTAAAGTGGCAGTGAAGATTCAAGGAGAAATAATTTCAACTCTGAGATTTGCTGATGACATCGTCATCTTGGCCGACACTCCAGAGGATCTGAATGAGTTTTAGAATGGTATGGACTCTGTCTTGAGGAAAGAATTCATGATGGAAATCAATAAATGTAAAACAAAATTATTGGAATGCAGCCGAAATAAATCAGAAACCTCGATGGACATCAAATTGGCAGGTGAAAAGCCAAAGGAAGTAGGAGACTTCTGTTACGTAGGAAGCAAAATAACCAGTGATAGATGAAGCAAAGAGGATATAAAAAGTAGGTTGGCTCATGCAATGCAAGCATTTACACAGAAAAGGAATCTATTGACATCGAATATGATGTACTGTAGGTATTAGGAAGTCATTTTTAAAAGCCTTTGTCTTGAACGTGGCACTCTATGGAAATGAAACTTGGACTATTGGTGTAGCAGAAAAGAGGAGAATTGAAGCGTTTGAAATGTGGTGTTACAGGAGAATGATGGGTAGATAGGTGTATTAAGGTATTAAGACGAGGGGAAGAGGAGAGATGTTTCTGGCGACTGCTAATGAAGAGAAGAGACCAAGGTTAGAATATGTTAAACAGATTGCCTCAGATGTAGGATGCGGTAGCTATGTTGAGATAAAACGATTAGCTCTGGACAGGGAGGCATGGAGCGCTGCATCAAAGCAGTCAAAAGACTGAAGACTCAAACAGCAACCTAGTTCTGAATCGAATCGGCCTCTTTGCCGTGATTGAATAACAAGTACCAAACAGAAGAAGAAAAATAGAAACACTGCGAAATTGACACGAGAATCGTTAAAAGTTTCGTTCGTACAATACATAGGAAGCATCAGACGTTATAATTCTATGGTTTGATGTTTAGTGCTTCATTTAGTATGCCTGTACGTGTACAAAAACTTTGAAACGCTCCCCAAAACGACCTCCACGGCGTAAGACACGTGTGGCGACCAAACACCAAAACGGGTTCAGTAAAAAATTGAATGTCCTATTTACAAGTTTAATATTGTCATTATGTCCAATAAATTTATCTCCCGCTAGTATATAGGCTAGAGCAGGTTGATTGACCTACAGAGATTAAGAATGACATACGAGGACAGCAAGTTGGTCAACGTTAGCATAAAGTGAATACATTATGTCGCTTTTTAGCCTGTTTTCATTTTATGAAAAAGTACGCTTATGAGATCACCTTTTGTCCGTGTGTGTATGTGTGTGCGTATGTCTGTCTGTCTGTCTGTCTGTGTGTCCTCCTCTAATAACTTCTAAACGGCTGGAGCGACTTCAATGAAACTCGGTAAGGTTATAGCACCATTTTGGCTGATTCCGACCGTGTCCTTCAAATTTTATTACGTCTCACCAATCCAACATGGGGGCTGAGCGAAATATTTCACCACCATGCAATCTCTCCGAAACTATTTTGTACGGTGACAAAAGGCACTACTAGTAGTTCACCTATGATACTTTCAAAAACCTGGTAACTGCAAAACCAACATGTCGGCCAAGCGAAGTGGAGTCTTTTAAATAAACTTTTCTCGCGATTTAACCATCCACACGCAACGAAACTTGGTACTTGTAATGCACTGGCTTCTAATTTAGTAATTTTCTAGGAGAGAAAGCATTATTAAGTAAGGTAATAAAAACAAAATAAAATGATTTTCAATCAAAGAATTGAGATTGATTTAAATTCGTTATTTGATTCCAATCATAATTTGAACACCTCAGTAATTGTGAACAATAGAACGAGCTCGTATTAAGTAAACGTTAAGATGGATGTCTCGAGGACTGAGTGAGTTGGAAGTGAGCTTACTCACATAAGTATCAAGAGAGCAGGCATTTCCATGTATAATACAGTTGAATTTTCTTATTTTACTTGAAATATATTTCTAGGAATGAGCAGAATGAGCCCGTTACATAAAACAAACAGAGAGAAAGAGATGACATGATGAACATAAGGCAGAAGAGAAGTGAGAGACTATAAGATATTTTACTTCACCTGGACTAAAATAGGAATTTCCTCTTTCTGAAGAAGCGTTCCTTAGCTTAGCGAGAGGAGAAGCGCTATAAAAACGTCTCATTTATCAAGGGGTGTCCAACTGCATGCCGCCACTCATCACCGGCCGGCGCGCTGACGAACTTAATATCACCCAGCAAATAAAAACATAACTAGTCAAGATAAAGTTACGCCATTTAGTTCCAACGGTGTAAACAACGTAGTTTATGTTCATTCCTTGACAGAAACATTAGTTGTAGTCCTTTGGCCTCTGAAGAGGCACAGATGTGATTGATCATGTCTCGGGTAAGCAAGCAGTTTGCTCTTCAGTGGCGCGACATGTAATAAACGACAGAGC
Source organism: Meconema thalassinum (assembly GCA_946902985.2). NCBI lineage: Eukaryota > Metazoa > Arthropoda > Insecta > Orthoptera > Tettigoniidae > Meconema > Meconema thalassinum. The sequence continues at coordinate 584,644,636 of OX336390.1, read as the reverse complement.
GTGCCACGCGGCAATCTTCCAGTGGCCAAACAAAATAGGCTTTACATCTTGGAGAAATATCCAACTACAAGTCCGCTAAGTGCCATTTATATTAAAAGAATCAACATATTAAAACAGTCGAGTTATTTAACTTTATTTAAGTACTGTACTAGCTTTCGGAGTAGAAAGGCCATCTCGTGCTGTAGTGGCTATTATTTTTTGGTTTTCAACCCTGAGGTCTGGGTTCGACTCCCGGCTCTTCCAATAGATTTGACTCCGGTATGAGAGCTGGAACAGAGCACACATAGCCTTGTGAAATGAAACTGAGAAAAGATGGGTTTAATTCCCACATCAGTCATCCAAGAATTGATTTTTCGTGGTTTCTCACTTCTACTCCGGGCAAATATTGGGTTGTTTCTAACATAAGCTACGGCCGTTTTCTTCCAAATCTTCGCTTCAGTTACAGTTACACTCACTGCCACAGGTACCACAATAACACAGGTTATCACACAGATTCCAAACACACCCAAAGTACGTGGAGCTGAAATGAGCACGATTGTTAATTCCCTAAATAAATCAACAACAAATTTCTAAGTAAAAGACGTGGGTTCATCGTCGGCAACGGAGAAGTCATCGGCCTAATTTTTCACACACCCAAGTGCACGGGGACGAGGATCTTGATGTCCAGGCAACTAAATGAGACATTAATAACTAGAAATAATGTGTACCTCTTCCGTTACCTCACACCTTCCATGCACGAACTGTGCCTACTTGTTCAATGAACCAACTGAAATTTAAGAATGGTTCTTAACAGGATTGGGGATGAAGTGAGATAAATATATGAGGTGGATCATATTCTACGACAAGATGCCCTTTCACGACAGAAGTTAATAAGACATTAGATGGATGAAGGTGATTGAAACTGGCAATTTATCAATCATTATTTCATGCGGGAACTGTACACTAAGTCTCTTGGTAATATAGAAATATTGGTGGCTCCTTCCAGTCAGTATAGCTGCCTCCGTAAAATACGTTAGAATGAGTCAATAGAGAAGGGAACATCAGCATAATGAGCGATCGAGGGTTTTGGTCGAGAAGCAACACAGTGTTATTGTCTGAGTGTGTAAAGCCAGTTTCTTCGTTTGACAAGGGAACAGCATATCGGTGTAGGAGCGACAATAACCATAACATGCAAGCGAATGTATACCATAGCACGTGCCATGTGGCCTTCTGTGATATTGCTATCAAGTTGGGTGTTTATTTATGGTCTGCAACAAAAAAGAGTAGTCTATCCAGTTCAGCGACAGCAACAACAACAAAAACAACGTTTGGACGTTAACAATTTTTTCGACTAAAAAGAGTTTCTCAGCGCTGTAAAATGCATTACATTTCTATTTATGATCTTCACACGACTCCTTAGGGAGACCTTTCAATGAAATCTTGAACTTCTATATTTTTTAAGATATCAGTAACCTACCAAATTTTGTCTGCATATTTGTGCGGTAAATATTAGATATTACACCTAGATTGAAAGCAATTGGTTGATTCAGTCTCCCATAATTAATGTTATAGCTATTATGAGGTCACAATTGTCACATGTTATTCTTTAAAATTTGGCATTGCGTTTTATATACCTATATGAACAAAACATATTTCAAGAACTTACTTTCAATTAAATGTTTATGACATTAAATGACTTTGAATTTCTAAACTACTAATTTCTGAAGAGAAAAATCGTAATGTCATATTCAGATGTTTTCAAAATTACTTCCAATCAACCAAAGAAAATCTGTATAAGCAAGTTTCATTAGTTGATCATATTACTGCAACTACAGAAAGTTTCAAAGCAATCATGTACATGTAGAAACTGTGGAACAAGGAGCCTTTTTGTATCAAGCAAAGCACTGGAAAGATTAATACGCGAGAAAACATAATTTTAAGTCTCGAATATACCTATATACTTCAGAACTGCCCCGCACTATACAGTATGCATAATTAAAGTAAGTTATGTTACGTTAATAATGGCACAGAGTGAAAAAATAATCATTTCTAATAGTGGATATTTGATATATATATATATATATATATATGCTTCTAGCAACCAGCCCCGGCTTCATCCGGTATTTTTACGGTTTACCCAGCGTAAGCTTAAAAGGCGCACGGACGACAGGTCCCAGACGCAATTCAGAAAAACCGAGGTGAATAGCGAAACTCGCAACACATTGCACGCTTCCTTGAGTCTCAACACAACACAACTCGACAGTTTGATGCTGGCCGAAGCTGGAGTGATAGGCTTGCTCGCTACCTCGTAAAATCACTCTATAGCTAGTAATTTAAAATTCCTCTGAATGGAGATTGTTCGAAGAAATGAAAACGTAAAAACACTTAGACTTCTAGTGGACGATGTATTACAGGTAGAGATATGCTGTCGCGGATTTCTTTGTAGAACTACAGTAGGCCTATTCATGCTGAACAATTCTTACACTCATAGTATATAGATGTTTTTAACGGTTTCCTACCGACAGCAGTGGCTATGCTCGCTAAAAGCGCAGCGTTAGGTCATGGGACCAAGCTTTCTGCTAACTCAGTAGACGCGTGGGTTCGAGCCCCACCGTCGGCCGACCTTGAAATGGTTTTCCGTGGTTTCCCATTTTCAACACCAGGCAAATGCTGGGACGGTACCTTCTGGCAGGCCACGGCCGATTCCTTCCACATCCTTGTCCAGTTTCATTCATCTTCATCCATTCCATCTCTCATCCCGACGCGCAGGTCGCCCACGGGCGTCGATTAGAAAGACCTGCACTCGGCCTCTCAGGAGGTCACACGAAAAAAAAAACCGGTTTCCTCAGCGTAAGCTTAACAGTATCTCAGACGGCAGGTTTCTCTTCGACTCGATTCAGTGAAATCGTTACTGCTCGGCTTCCTTTGGTCATAAATGAATGTTTTTCTACATAACCCTTACTCAATAAATCCTTTACAGAATGTTGAAAACCGCATCAAAATCCATCCAGTGGTTTTTAAGATTGTCCGTTACATCCAAGAATCGGGGACTTTGTTTTATACTATGTAGAGACAAAACAAACTAAAAATCATTTTAATCACAAAATTCCAGTCATAGGACACCTTTAAGGGGGCTCATACACCGTCACTGGGAATTTTCGCATACAGTTACGAATCATATCATAGCTTCACTAATATGTAACATAGAGTTATGAAAACTCACATATGTATAGTAAATACATAGAGATTTCATCTAATTTAGAGAGAAGAGCAGTATATAAAGTATTTCGTGATATATTGAAAGGATAATATTCGTGATATTTTAAACTCCGAGAATCACAAAAAACACGATTTAACAAGAAATACCAGTCTGAATGGAATGATTTCTTTTCGTGTAAAGTAAACGCATAAATTGCTAGGATGAACCACCATGAATGTTATATTGCAAATAGTATATTAAAAAAAATATTAAATTTGTCTTTCAAAAATGAACAGTTTTTTGTTTAATTTTCCAAGTATATCTCAATTATTTTTTAAGATAATTTCATAAATGAGGTTCATCCTCTAGGGATCATATGTTGGAATGTATCTGCCGAGTTTCATCCAGTTTCATCACATAGTTCATGAGATATTGTGTTTTTCCTACCAATAAAAAAGCAACCTTTCGGGTAAACAGCTTTGAATATTAAACACTCCATTGATAGATAGGCACATGGTCTCACTTAATACGCTATATCACTACCAAAACGCTGAATTTACTTATAAAACTTAACAGATATATTGAGAAAGGTATTGTCTTTCATTTAAATGTAAAAAAACATTAAATTTTGACAACCGGAGGTGTATGAGCCCCCTTTAAGCTAGGCCCATGGCGGTTATCAAAACGGTCATATAAAACACAGAAATCATCTCCGCAACACCTCTGTGAGGAACTTTGCATTTTCTGATTAGGATAGATATTTCCCTGAAAATACCAACACAATTTAGAAACACCCGCTATAATCAAAGGCTTCAAAAATGGCATAGAATATAACCTGTTGCAATTATTTATTTAGGGATGATTGATGGCATTAGGGGTCCAGGACGTAAAAGAATATCCTTGCTAAAGAACTTAAGCCAGTTGTTTTGACTGAACACAGTGTCGCTGTTTATGAAAGCTATGGACAAACAACAGGTCATGCTACTGATCACCGAGGTGCTTGAAGAGAAGAAGAAGAAGAGGAAGAAGAAGAAGAAGAAGAAGAGAAATGCTCTCCAAAATTTATAGTAAGTTCATCCGAGATGGTTACTGTGGGGGTGGTTGTGTTTCTAAGTTTTCAAGGTAAGAAACAATGCCAGGTTCCTAACTTTGGTAACCTACCTTGTATAATAATACCGGGTCATCATTTTATTTCCCGCATGTACGCGCCGCTAGGCCGTGAAGGTGGCCTTGGCAGATGCGGCCACTAGGCCGGTCAAGGTGGCCTTGGCGTTCTCCCCGCAATGAACACGTGCGCTGCGATCGGCAATGTTGCAATAAGCTGTTAGTATCTCCGGCGTATTCAAGCTTGTGAAGTGCTAGTTGATTTGACCTAACATACAGTGCAGTCTCGGGGCAATTTTACAGTTTATGTGTTGCCTTAAAGTGATGTTTTCTATACAACAACGTGTATTCATTGTGCTTTGTTATGCAAATCTCTCCTTGGCAGTAATACGGGAAGTTTTCAATGACCGTATAGTTAATTATCCCGCCAAATCACCCAATTTAAATCCATGTGATTATTACCTCTGGGGAATGCTGAAAGGAAAGGTATATGCAAACAATCCTCACACAAGTGAGGAGTTAAAAGAAAATATTCGCCAAGTTATAACGAACGTCACCCAGGAAGAAATTCGCCGTGTGTCTAGAAACTTGTTTACGAGGTGCCAGGCATGCTTGCGAGCTGACGGACAACACTTTGAACATTTCTTGTAAAACCAGGTAAGTTTGTAGATAATTATTTTCACTAGAAATTGCTATTAAATGACTGTATGTTGACGCAAAGTAGTGGGGAGAAGTCGCGCACTTTTTACCGGCCAGCGAGCGGGTGTCAGCGCGAGAGCTTGCCGCGCCGTGATCAGTATCGGATGCGAGACTTAAATTGATGACCCTTAAGGGGTCTGACTCATTGTATCGTGCCTGCCACTATTGAGGCCCAGGTTAGATTTCCGGCTCTGTCAAGAAATTTAATTCTGGTCCGAGGGCTGGAACGGGGTATACTCAGCCTCGTGTGCAAACCTGAGAAGAGACGGGTTCGATTCCTATCTTAGCCATCCTGGAAGTGGTTTTCCATGGTTTCCCACTTCTGCTCTCAGGTAAATGCTGGGATGGTAACCAACGTAAGGCCACGGCCACTTTCTACCCAAATCCTGCCTCAATCATAAATACACACACTAATGCGTACATCACAGTGACTGACGAATTCTACACACACCCAAGTACATGGGAAAACAACACTTATGGGATTTATTTATTTATTTTCCGTGTCCGAACCAAATTACATTTTGCCAGTAAGTAGCAACAGTTACAGCATTCGTATTTGCAGCCATAAGATCGTCTTTTGAACATATGTCCTCCATCAAGGGGCAGATCAACAGGTGTTCTGGATCTTGTAACATGCTGCATTCGTTGAACTCATCATTGTTGACGAGCATGTTCCATTTCTTGAGATTGTTCTTGCAGCGTGAAACCCCCGTCCTCAGCCTGTTCAATGAACTTATGGGATAGAACTGTTTGGTAATAACAGCCTCAAATCTACCAATGAGTTAACTTGAATGAGTGTATGAATGTTACATTATGTCTTGACTGAAATGTATATTGCTATGTTCCTGCTAATTATGTAAATCTAGGTTTACACATGACAGAGGGAATTTCACTTGCTAATGCTATTTTTTTTACTATTCTAATCTAAATATTTAGAATGCGATACCAGCTGTTGGCAGCGAGCCCGCATGAGTCAGCTGAGACCAGACGGGACCAGCTCCAGGAAGATTATCCCAAGAGAATGTTGGACACATGGACTCCCTTTCACCCTCTGCATTGATTAGCATAACATTTTAGGAGAGATCTTAGTCTAAAATATGGTTGTTAACATGAACGAAGGGTGACACCCGAAACTAGTCAGTTAAACGCCCGGCGATGGTGGAATATACATTTTAATGAAGACCTTGTGGTGTAAATGTAGCCAGAGAGATTGTGTTCTGAGAGACTAAATTCCCTTTCGAATATAGAGGTGACAGGTATGTGCACGTAACTGCGTGGTTCGATTGCGACAATTACAGATTGTAACCAACAAAAATAAAATAATAATGTCAATGATTTTACGTCCCTCTTAACTACTTTGGCTTTTAAAGACGCCGGGGTGCAGGAATTTTGCCTCGAAGGGGAACTTGAACGTGCCAGTAAATCTCCTGACGCGGCTTCCCTTCATTTGCACGCCGTCAAATGCCAACTAGCTGTGCCAGGATTCGATCATGAAACCATGGGGCCAAAAGTCGAGAATGTTACCGCTGAGCCATGCAACTAGTCTGTACCAACTAAAGTAGGCTATATTATGTTTCCTGGGAATACAGGATATTTCTTCCAAGTACGTACATTGAACATTGAAGTCTTTAAGGATACTGTGTACTCTTGGGCATGTGAATTGTGTACATTATCTGGCTTCATAATACAAAATATTTTCTCGGTTTGTGGTAAGTCAATGGTTAAGATTTTTGTAACGTGCAAAAAGTAACTTACTGTGTACTGGATGATAACCATCCTGTGAGATTTGAGGTTTGAAAATCTTAAAATTTTACACAAATTTTCAAGGAAGAACATTCAGAAATGAATTAACATTAGTTTTAGTCACGACACTTAACTCAGGTTGTATTTAATCAACTAAATGCTCCCCTAAATTTTATCACAAACTGAGAACATACAACTTCAGAATGTTAACTTGTTTATTTCATTAATATTAGAATAGAATATATAAAAGAATATCCCAACCAAATGTCTTATTATTTGTATTTATGCTTTTACTGGATTCCAATTATTATCTCCGGTTGTTAATATCTGAAAGGAATTATTATAGGTTAACATTCTGAAGTTATTTGTTCCCAGTGTATGTTACAATTTGGAGAACATATGGTTCTAAACGACTGATAAAAGTGTTTCTGAATTAACTAATTTTACATTTTTTAAAATTTTCCTTTGTTAAAATTTGTATTAATTTTCCAGATTTTCTAACCTCAAAATACCATCGTATGGTTATCATCACGTTCAGTGTAAGTTACTGTTTGCATATTACAAGAATATTTGCCATGGCCTTACCACAAAAAGGAGAAAATGCTTAATTTAATTATACATGAAAATGTACGACATTAACTGGCTCAAGATTACACAGTATCCTTAAGGGGGGACCTACACCTATAAGGATCAAAATTTGTACTTTTTCATTTTTTTTCTACGCTTATTGATCCTTCCTTTTATAATAACCGCATTAATGTCTTTGATAAGTATAATACTTTTGAAGTTATGACCAAAAGCGTGCAGGGGAGTTTTAGGCGTTTCCCTACACATTGGTAACTTTGCTGCTTGTTTTCCGTAACTATGAATTTTCAAATCCGTTTCCTTAGTAACTGCCAGAGTTTTCAAGATAATGAAGTGAAATTTAGTATACAGTACATGTGTATCTTATAGGGAAGAACAATATCACCTAGAACTGTTGCTGTACATGTCATAGTTTCGTTTGTTTTTAATATTCAGTGAAAAAACTTGCAAAAAAGTTACTCTTTAATATAAGATTTCATTTTTTTATTTATAGATTCCAATGATTCTCTAGCTAATGCATTAGTAAATACAATTAAAAAGAATTTGTTAAAAACAATGATATTTGTGTAAAATATTAGGGAAACTGTGGGACAGTGCACAATATACAGCCGCCATTTTAAATGCCTAATTTCCTGAAATGCATTCGCCATTTGACATGTAAATACACGAACATATTGGCAAAGCACAGTGTGATTGTCAGACCAAATTACAATTCTTTAATACTTCCTGTTGCTGAGGAATAAGAAAGTAAAATATACACGATTTTTGGATCCTTTTAGGTGTAGGTCCCCCCTTAAGGGGACCGTTCACGGTAGAAATGTGAAAGTAATCAACATTCTGAAAATTTAGTAAACTATTTGGACATTTCTGATCAAAATTACACATCATTAAAGAAGAGAGTTCATTTAGAACTACAATACCGGTATTTCATTTTATTATTTAAAATGTTTAGCTGCATTCAAGAAAGTTTTAAGAAGCTACATAACACTTCAAAACTGAATAACTAGCCAGTTATTTGTTTTAAGAGGTGGAAGAGCAAGGTCATCTGCCACTACTAAATACTGTAACTTAATTGCTAATTTAATGTGTTATTGTGGAGTCTGCATTATTGGTGTACTTGTAATTGAAGCGAGAAATGGGATTGAGGCGGCCGTGGCCTTTCAAAAGAACATACACTTATAAGAGATCATTTTTAACACCTTTCAACTTTGACCTGATTTTCTGAGAGTAATGATATTTCTCGATACAAAGAGTCCTTTATCTCTAGAACCATAAGACCAAAGCTTCTGAAACTCATACGCCAGATTAAACAACCCTCTGAAAGTCTGTCGTTGTTAATTCATTTAGGTGAATGCGACATACAGGTCATTTATCCCCTTGTACTTGGGTGTGTGTGTATATATAGAATATATCTGGCAACCTGTGTTATTGTGATGTATGTAGCAGCGTGTATTTGTAATGTAGGTGTAGTTTGGAAAGGACGTGTCCGTGGCCATAAGTTAGGGACTATCCTGGCTTTTGACTGGAGTAGAGGTGGAATACCACGGAAAATCACTTCCAGAATGGCTTAGATAGGAATCGAACCCACCTCTTGTCAGTTTTGCCTAGTGCGGCAGAGTGTACCTCGTTTCAGCCCTTAGACCAGAAATTAATTCCTTGGCAGAGCCGGGGGCCTCGAACCAGGGCCTTCGTGGAGACAGCCAAAATTGCTAGCCACTATGCAACGAGGGGGACACTGAACCTATAAAGAGGTTAAAGTTAAGGAATCTTAAAAATAATAAAAAATAATAATCTCTTTTTTTTTCTTTTTTCTTTAAGATTCTGCTAACAATATCTAAGCATCTAATCCAACACACCATTTTTATGATAAAAGGTTCAGTACAATGTAAAGAGGCCTTTAAAACACATGTGAAAATTTTAGATCACAATTTATCATGGATAACGAGAAAATTGATCATGAATATGACTAAGTTAACATTATCGAGATATGGGTGTCATGGTCCCCTTAAGCTATTAGGTCATGAAATGCACAAATATTGCAAGCCATAAAGAGTGATGTTAGAGAAATGAAATGTATGACCCCAGCAAGGCACTAATTCACAACCTCCAGGTTTATATACGGGTGCTATGACCACTGACCCAAAGGGACACTTCAATTCTCAATTGACAATGATACACCTATTGCGCTGGCCTGGGTCAGCCTATCACGGAATATTGCCTATCAATGTCTTTGTTTGAAGCCTCCGTGGCTCAGGCGGCAGCACGCCGGCCTCTCACCGCTGGGTCCGTGGTTCAAATCCCGGTCACTCCATGTGAGATCTGTGCTGGACAAAACGGAGGCAGACAGGTTTATCTCCGGGTAATCCGGTTTTCCCTGTCAAAATTTCATTCCAGCAACACTCTCACCTATCATTTCATTTCATCTGTCATTCATTTAATCATTGCCCCAGAGGAGTGCGTCAGGCCTCGGCAGCCGGCACATTCATATCCTCGCCGCTAGATGGGGGCTTCATTCATTCCATTCCTGACCCGGTCGGAGACTGGAAGCAGGCTGTGGATTTGGAATGTCTTTGTTTGAGTCTTCAATCTATTGAGTGGTTTGATGCAGCGCTGCATTCCTCCCTGCCCTGAGCTAATCGTTTCATCTCTACATAGCTAGCACACCTTACATCCGAGGCAATCTGTTTAACATAATCTAACCTTGGTCTACCCCTACCGTTATTGTCCTCAACCCTTCCTTCCATAACTAAGTTTGCTATACCTGGGTGTCTTAGTGAATGTCCTACCTAGCTATCTCTTCTCTGCATTAACAGTCGCCAAAAACATCTCTCGTCTCACACTCGTCTTAATATCTTTTCATTTGTTACTCTATCTACCCATCTGATCGTCATCATTCTCCTGTAACACCACATTTCAAATTCTTCTATTGTCCTCATTTCTGCTGCACTAACAGTACAAGTTTCAATTCCTTAGAGTGCCATGCTCCAGACAAAGGCTTTCAAAAATGAATTCCTAATACCAAAATCTAGTTTTGATGTCAACAGATTTCATATCTGTAGAAATAAGTCCCTGCCTGAGCCAACCTACCATTTATATCCTCTTGGCTTCGTCCGTCACTGGTTATTTTGCATCTTACGTAGCAGACATCTGCTACTTCCTTTAGCTTTTCACCTGCTAATAGACGCCAATAGGGGTTTTTGATTCATTTGGGATGTATTCCATTATTAGCCTACTTTCGATTATTGCAAAAAATTAAAGTAGAGTTATGAGATCAACACAGGGCGAAAAATTGCGTGTCTGTCTAAGAGTGTGTGTGTGTGTCTGTGAGTTTGTGTACTCTGAATGTCTGCCCCCCCCCCCTATCAATTCGAACACGGTGAAACCGAATTGAACGAAATTTGGTACAGAGGTTGTACTAGCAAAGGGCACCTCAGTGTCATGTTTTATATCGCCGCCATCTTGACGGAATCATAATGGCGGCCACCCAAATGTTCAAAGCTTAAATCAAATTACGACTAACTTAATCATCCGATCTCTACCAAATTTTGAAACAACATATATTTATATGGCGAGCTTCTTTGACTAAACTACAAGATCATCAGCCCAATAGTTTGCAGATGGCGGCCATGTATGTGTGCAAATCGATTCCCCCTATCAATTCAAACACGGTGAAACAGAATTGAACGAAATTTGGTACAGAGGTAGCACTAGCAAAGGGCTCCTCATATTCATGTTTAATATCCTTATAACACGTTGGATTTCAACAAGCTACTACAACCAACATTCAATCATACTCCTTGAAAAGGACAAAGAGTTATAACAATACCCATGCATTTAGGAGAAAGTAGGCTATATGTTCTTTACTGAACAACTTGTTTTTGTTTTACATTTATTGAATTTTATTATGAATTCTTTTCTCAAGGCAGACTCCATGCAATTTAAAATCTCGTTCCAATCATCATCATCCTCAAGAGCAGTTTCCAACCACAGGTTGGGTCTGCTTTAAGATTACAATATCATCAGAAATTCTCAGAGTTGAAATTATTTCTCCTAGAATCTTTATTCCTACTTTAATTAGGCAAAAAGCGTGTCGACCGACTGAAAAGTATAAATCGATAGTTTGTACAGACATGAATGAAAGACTGGCGTCAAAAATTCACATACATGACTGTACAGTTAGAAATTAGAAAGAGTGTATAGTCCGTGTCACCTTAAATAGGTTACTAACAATGTAACACAGCCCGCTATAATGAAAAGAGTCTTGGGTATCGGGAAGACAGCGCTGTCAAGACTTACTGATGTCTTCACAAAAGAAATTTTCTTCGTAGAACACATTAGACTGCAGATGCTACAACCGCGCACCGAGGCTTATGAGTATGCCCTTCAAATACTCAAAGAAAAGCAAAACGCTAACTGGGATGATTTCATCTCAACTGACGCCATAATGACTGATGAATGGAAACAGGCAAACTACGAACTACGACACGTAATGACACGATACGCTACACATGGCTTTCACTACAAGTTCTGCCAAAACAAGAGATTCCACCAACCAACTGAAGAATGTGTGTGTGATCTATGCAGCGAATGCTGTTCTCGATATCATGCAAAATATTGTCGACAATGACATACATCAATAACCCAATTGAGATTGGAATAATGTACAGATGGTTACTCAGTTTTTTATTTTGCTCATTGTGCGCTTTTTCAATAATAATAAATGTAACCTTACCACTTTTCCCCATCTCTAGAAGCATGGTGATATACCAGTGCCCCTAGTAATATTGTTTTATGCAGACTAGCTAACCCGTGTTGTCAGGAAGGTTGATATTTTCTCTGCTTACATCCCGTATGGTACTGATACACTGCAAGCATTTCCGCAAACGATACTGATCACTATTACCCTTTCGTCGTATTAGTCTGATGATGATGATAATTGTTGTTTTAAGGGGCCTAACATCAAGGATATCGGCCCCGTATTAGTCTGTAGTCACAACGAGGGAGAAGTAAATGTCTATGTTGGCAGCCCTGTTTGGGACGAGAAATTTTCAAAGCATAAATAACTAAAATTTCAGTGGTTGAAGTAAGACGACGCGGGCTATACACGGAGACTCGAGTGCCGACATGATTCAGACGTGGATATGTCTGACTTTATGAATGGGAGATCGTCATCAATTCATAGTTGTTTCAACTCTCCTTCCAGGAAGTAACTTATTTTTAACTCGAATGACGGGGATATTTTACCCTCCACTGCACAGGGTTCACGCTACAGTAACAACTACAAGCCATTAGCTGCTTTCACGGAGTTCCTTTCCTCAAGTTGACATATGGTGCTCCTTGCACCCCGCTACACAAGAAGATCATTTCCTTTAAGTGCGTATTTTACAGTAATTAATATTATGATATATTTTCAACATTGACTCAGGAGTAAAGCAAGAGACTTACAAATCGACTAATGCAACATTAATATCCAGGCTGGTTAAGGATTAAATCTAACTTTTAATATTACAGTGACTCTGGAGTAAAGTGTCAGACTTATAACTCTACTAATTCAACATTAAAATATAACGATTAAATTTAAATGTTAATATTATGGATATTTACAAGTGACTCTGGAGTAAAAAGACAGATTTTCAAGATGATTAATCCAACACCCAACCCCCTCTCTCCTCCGGCTGCTCCCGAAAACAAAACACCAAGCAAATATGTAGACTTTGGATCAAAATCCAAGGGACTTTATTTGTCCCGGAATTTTAATCACTGGTCTTGACATTCATTCAGAAAATCTCACATGTATTAATCAGGAATCAAATACGGCCCCTCGTAATGAGAGAGAAGCACCAAGACCGATAAGCCATGATTCTCCACCATATTTACTCTCAGAGACGATTATTTCCGAATTAAAACTCTATCTCTGGGTGAGTGCTCTGAAAGTGAAATTTCGTTGAGTAGTAAATGAATATAGAATATCTGTCTCATAAACGAGGAATTTGGACGTAAGACCAGTTTAGCCGGGTTTTTTTTCCTTTATAAGATTAGAAGTTCAGTAATAAGTACGTTTGCTTCACACGTATTCCACGTATGGAAAATTACTTCGATATTTTCTATCTCTCTTTCATTCTTTCTTTCCTTCTGTATTGAAATGAAATTCATTACATTCATGTATCTGTCCGAATTTACGTATAAAGTTTATATCTATGAATATATGAAATGAATGATCCACCTTATAGTCAATAATGTATTGGAAACAGTTATATTACAATAGCAGTTTCAGTTATTTTGTACCCTTCTTCAGTTTTACTAAATAAATTAAGAGCATCAAACTAACATAATATTCTATCAAACAAAATGAGCTTTAGAAATAAAATTATCACTATAAAAAAATTCAGTAAAACGTAGATTAAACTTCAAAGATGATAAAAATTTTCGTTTAAAATATTGTTAAATATAGAAGAAATACTGTCTAATTAAATCGTTGAAAATATGGAAAATATAATTTAAAATTGCTTTAAAAATTCAGATCTGTTACAAATTGAGTACTAAAAAATTAAAAACCATACGACATAAGAATAATACTACTCATAAAAAATACGCTATTAAAAAGAATTATTTTGAGGTTAACAAAAGTATAAAAAATCAGATTCATGGAGCAGAAATAACGGTAGGGAAAAGATGTTCAATTTTTATTTCTGGAATTAATATAAACCATGACCATTTTGAGTGACATGCAAGTATTCACTTTTGATATCAAGCTTTTGATTATAAAAGTAATCGTGAAAATGAAGATATTATAATAGTCATAATTTAGCTGCCTTTGAAGGGAAGAAGGAAGGAAGTAGCCTAAGGGAAGGAGGAAGTTAGTTATTGGAGTTCTTAGGGGCGGAACAGTGAGGTTATACCGGGTGAGTTAGCCGTGGTCGTTACGGCATGACTAATGGCAGTCGCTCACATCCGGGAGGCGAAGAGGTTCGAATCCCCCCGCCGGCAACCTTGAAGATGGTCTTCTGTGGTTTACTATCTTCCTTCCAGGCAAATGCCGGGGTTGGTCCCTAACTATAGGCCACAGCCGCTACCTTCCAACTCCTCGTCCTTCCCTTCCAACTTTCCTCCCCAACGGTACTTGTAGCTCACCCATTGCGTGTCCGTCTCGAAGCAGCTACAAAACTGGCGAGCCGAACATGTCCTCGGACACTCCCGGCACTAAAAGCCATACGCTAAAAAAAGTGAGGTTATATGCCCCTGGGAAGTAAGGAAGCTTATAGTTGTACGTGACCGTTAATGCCAGGATTTTGAGCCACGGGACCTCCGTAACACTTGAGTTTGGAAATCTCACATGCAATAACAGGAAAACGAACTCGGTCCACCTATTGAGAAGGCAATTGGGGAATTACGCTTCAAGCTGTGTTTGAGTGATGCTATTGAGAGTATATTGTATCCATCCTTTCTAATCACTATTTCATTTATTGTTTCATTTTAACTTCTACTAAGTCTGTTACGCAATCGTTTGACCTAACAACATAAGTTATGCACAAATAGTTAAGTTCACATGTCTGAGATTATGACATAAGGTGGCTGATAGTTATCGTGAGAGTAGCTTTAAATATCATCGGTGAAACTTAAGCAGAATCCTCGGAATCACTGGAATTTAACAACTGCTGCAAATATAGAGTTGAGTCATGACGTCATCAGTGATGGGAGTGGAACAGCTCATGTGGAAAGCATATCCAACCATGCCATATTCATCACGTTCTCAGAAAAACAGAGCTACTCTTAAAATACTTTGAAGATTTTACGAAATTTATCTTACACATTTGGAGCGTAGTTTTGAAGATATTAAGTAAGATGATTGGCTAACAATGCAGCTTCAATCCGAATTACGAATTTAATTGAAACTGCATGTCAGTTAGCCAAAAAACCAAAGGTTTTTCCATACTTTGTAGGAAGCTATACTGAGACGATGTTTACTTGTGATAAACCTCTTCGAAAAGTTGTTGTTGCTAATAGCAGCCCCGTGTACTAGAGTGTGGGCCGAATTTGTCTGATAACCTGTGTTTCTGCGATGACTGTAGGAAGCTGTAATTATTAGTGTCGGGGAAGCGGTAGCGGCCCCAAGACTTGAAAAAAGATACTATTCCGGAATTTACCTACAGGGAGTGAGGAAAAGGTACACGTAGGATAGCCACTGGCAGTGCCGAGGATTCGAACCTCCGTTCTCCGGACTTGCTGCAGCTGCCCGTTGCAGTAGTGAGGAGCCATTTAACGAGCACGACCACGCTGCGGTCAGCGAATGGCATATTGTTGCCCACCAAAGTGGTGACTACATCCATTGCTGTTTTTCTTTAAAGAACAATTGGATCTGATATTTCATCAAGGCAGAGCCGTTGTCACCCTCAGGTATGATTAAATGATAGCAGAATTTCAAATTTTACTTGATATTACCCAGTTTTCAATATATTGGTATATGCGATATTTATTATTATTATTAAAATTATAAGTTTAAATACCTGGGGGAATGGATCCAACCCAACGGACTGGATAAGGAAGCAATCAAAGGAAGAACCAGAAAACTGGAGCTGACCTACAAACTAACCCAGAATAAATACAACAAACGAGCTTTATCATACAAGGCCAAAATCAGACACTACAAGTCGGTAGTACAACCTGAAGGAGTGTACGCTTCAGAGTGTCTTATTTTAAGTAAAAAGGGAGAACTTCAAGTACTTGAAAAGAAAGGAAGATTCTGACAAAAAAATATTGGACCACAGAAGACGACTGATGGGACATGGAAGAAGAGAAAAAATGAAGAACTTTACAAATGTACTGAAAAAATCACAGACGTAATGAAGAAGCGGAGGCTTAAGTTCCACGGACATTTACTACGAATGGATGAAGGCCGGCTGACCAAAAGGATCTTCAGCTACATCATAGGGTTAAAGGTCACATCTAAATGGGTAGATGAGGTGAAGAGGGATGCAGCGGAAGTTGGAATTACTCCACCGATGGCCTACGATAGAAAAGAGTTCCGCAGTCGAGTTGACGGAGTAAAATAATTTCAGGAGAAACCACCAAGCAGGAGGCCCAAACGGATCATTTCTGAGGAGGAGAGAAAACAAAGAAGTGACAGGATGAAGAAGTTCTGGGAAGAGAAGAGAAAGAAAGCCAATAAGTCTTGAGTTCCTTGCGGTCCAGAGTTGGCCAAATTCGATAATTTAAAAAACACATTAATTACTTATTATTATTATTATTATTATTATTATTATTATTATTATTATTATTATTATTATTATAGTATTATTGAACGAGAAAAGAAATAAAAAATATCCTTTGCAGTACCATAGCCTATAATAATGTATTGTTTACCCACCGCATGTAGTTAGTAAGTCTGCCAAATACGAGTAAAGTCATTCCTCGACTTCCGATTTTAAATACGCTGCATAGAATTGCCTTTGAAACTTGTGAAAATTCCAATGGCAATGTGGAAATTGTGAGTTAATTGTCATAATCGATTTTGGCATCTACTGCACACACAAATCGTCACTCAGTACGGATGGCCAGTCAGAGTGCGACTCATCGTGCACATTTTACCGTCGGTCCTTAACAATCTCACTCATTCCTCCTTCTATTATCATTTATTGAATTTGGGCATACACTGCACAATTAGATGAAGAATGTCTGCAAATATCTTGTTTATTTCTATCAAGAATAATTGTCGTATTTTACATTCGGTGCCCTCTTGTTTATCTAAACTTTGCAGTCACGCAATACGAGATAAACTCAGTGACATCGTGGCTACAAATAATGGCTCCATATGAAGAAAGGAAGGAAGGAAGATTGTAGTTTTACGTGACCGGGAATCTTGTGATTATAAGCCTCGGGACCTCCGTTTTACGTGGAATCCGAATAACAGGACACGGCAATTCAAAGGCTCCATATGAATAAGGGACACTGGGAATCCATTGATATGTGAATCACGTTCAATGCAATGGGTTTAAAAGGTATTGGCAAACAGACTTTACGTAAATATAAGCTCTGTATTATTAGTAATACTATGATTACTATTATTATTTATCATTAACTAATAGTTAATTTGTTAAAGAATTAATAATATTGATATTTTAAAAGAAGATAGGTGTTGAACTGATCTCATAATGGGGATCGCCAGTGAATATACTTGAAATTCTGGCCCATGGACGAAGCATTTTGCCAGTTTATGTGATTGGGTTGAGTGTAATTCTAAATACAATGTTTTTCAATTTATTTTAGAATTATGATGTGACAGTCGCGAATAAGACTTTGAAGCAAACAGAATCGTAACATTGCGATACATGATCATTAAACATAACACGCTTCACCATGGCGACAGAGTAGACAAGTCTAGTAAATGACCTGTCAAAACAACTTGTCTGGCAGCCCTTCCGAAGGCGGTATGTCGCCGGTTGTTTTCTTATTGCATCCACATGAGAATAACATTTTGACATTTCAGATCGATAAACGGAAGTACTGTGTGCTCACCATAGCAACAAAATGACATTTTCACGGCCAATCACCTCGACAGAAGCCTGCCAGCCACGTCCAGATTGATGGCATTGCTCCAAGATAAAACTCAAGTTGGCTTTATCGATAATCGATGTTAGTTGGAAGCGACCCCTCATTCTGCTAAGCCTCTGCACTCTCATATCCATCACCACGACTTCACACGTATAATATCGACATTCGACCTGCAAGAAATATTGATTTTACGTTAATCAAATGTTCTGAACCCCCGATCTCAAATCTCTTCTGACGTTTTGAAGTCTCGCGTTGGCTTTGTCGTCAGCACTGAGTACCATAGTCAGATAATCTCGACATATTATGCACACAAATATGATCCTAACGATTAAGCAGCGCATCAGAGTTGTCAAATGGTTTCACAAGATTACGGGTGATTTCTGTTCATTCTGATACACCCAAAGCTGTGCTGTGGCATTATCAGCATCGTTCGTCAGTAAGCTTAGGAATTCATGGGAACATCTATCCTGTTCCATTCACGGGATGTCGGTCAACAAAAGTTTTGGTCCATTACATTACGTGGGAAAACAAGTATTTACATGCCCTAACCTGGAAGAAATAAGATATTATTTCAAAATAAAAGACACGGATAGTCAGTCTGAAAGACTGGACTTTATATCATTTTAAATGCTAGCAGCCGAGTACCAAGAAGGCAGTGCGAGAACAGAGTTTCAAGATTCTATTTTGTTTCTTCACTGCCTACTTGATTGTTCTCGCACTGCCTTCTTGAAACTCTGTTCTCGCACTGCCTTCTTGGTACTCGGCTGCTACATCGTACTATGACGTCACACACCTCAGTGCATTCTAGGTACATTTCGTCTCGTCACCGTAACGTAACGCCAAACCTCAGCGTAACGACGAAGTCGACAAGATCATTTAAAATGATAAAACTCTCTTATGTAGAAAATGGGCTACAGAATTGCATGATATGTTTCGAACGTCGAGCGCTTATCTTCATTTGCCACATTGAGATATAACCATACAATTAGGTCACCAGTTTAAATAGGAATGATTAAATAACAAAATAGTGTAGACAACTTCATTCCTGAAGTTAATCACGTTAATACTTCAATAGATCACAGGTTAAAATACTTAAACTATATTAATAATAAGTAGGGCTCGGATTGATATGCTCGATAAAGTCTCCAGATATGCTCGAAAACCATGTGTTTTATGCTCGATAGATATGCTCAAAAACCATTATATGCTCGATAGATATGCTCTAAAAACCCATTATATGCGGTTAAATTTGCAGAATATGCTCGAAAAACACCGATAAAATCTATAGAAAGGGAAGTGAAACGAGGAAACCAATAACATACCTTTATATACGAGCTTTATTTTCTAATTCTATGTATGATACAGTGCAATATATTCGCATTCAAGTTTTTCAAGTATAGGCCTATATAAGAGAAGTTTCCTTATACAAGTTACAGTTTAAAAGTTCATTTACAAAATATTCAGAATTAGGCGAGTCAATGAAGTAGATCTGCATTGGTCTGTACAACAAGGATGTTTTCTATGTTTTCAGTTTTGAATGATATTCTTAAATCAGTTAATAAAAGTTTCAAAACGACCTCACTAAAGGTTAAAAACCTACGGTTCTATTATTCGCACCAGATAGGCTTTTCAATAATTATTTCTGTTTTCGAACCTTAAGGATGGTCAGGGCCCGAATTCGGGGGAGGGGGGGGGGGGATCCTAAGAAAAACAAACTATTTAGACGAAAACCACAAGAATATGCATTTATATGCCTCTATTCTGAAAATCGCGCTTTTATGCATTTATATGCTCGATAAATTTCAATTTTGTTGGTCCTAGAGAGGTGAAAATACCACCGAAAGGCTTTTTTCAATGTGTACTATTCAGGAAAAAAATATGCAAATATGCTCGAATCCGAGCCCTAATAATAACGCAACCACCACAGAAGTGAGCAACACTATCTCTAAATACGTTTGACGCGTTACGCATGTTTTTGCAAACTTATGCAACTTTGCAACGTCCTGTGATAAACTGAAAGATGTCTTGTAATATATTGTACTGTATTCAGCCCATTTCCTTCTCATACCTAACCCTTCTTTTCTTCTTCTTCTTATTTATCACGTGTATCTCTATCTATATCTTCTCTTTATGTATCTTCTGTATTTCTATTCATAAATTGTTGTATATTATCTAATTCTAATAGTGAGCAATGTAATTGGGGCTTTCTGTAATGTTCACAACATAAAATAAATAAATAAATAAATATAAACATTGTATAGGCTTACATATTTGTGCATAAGTGCAGTTCATAAACATCGTACATTAACTAAGCCTAAGTGACCAGCATCTGATGATGGTAGCTTGATGATCGTAGCATGTCCTTCAATTAAGTACCCAATTGTTGTACATAAAAGCGTGTTATTTTGTAATATCGTATTTCATTCTAGTTAGGACATGTAAATTCTTGTTTTCCCGCCTAATGTAATTGGACACAATTTGTGTTGACCAACTGTAAAGCTTTCTTGAATAGAACTAGGCAACACTGTAAAATGGCTTCTTTCACTTCAATATTCACGGGAAGTGAAGGATAATCCCGTATGGTTTTTATCTTTAAAATATGCCTATTGGATGTGTTCTATAGTGACCAGAAAAACACGTTGATGATGGTTAGTACTTCAACATGTTTTTTTCAGAAGTAGAATGATCTACATTATTTTGTAGTTAAATATTTGTATTTCTGTGGGAGTAATTAGTGTAAGTCAGATTCTACAACGTAATAGGGTCTACTTCATGATATTTTAACTGTGAAGTGTCATTGCTGAATAGATTTGGTAACAACACAAACAACGTGAGTCTTAAAGAAAACTTTCCTTGTACAGCATACAACATGGTGTCTAAGACAACTAATTGGTCTCTCTTGAGCTTCTAATTAGGGCTCACGATCTGAAATCTTTTTTGTGATGTCCCGATGAAACGCTTAAAACCGTGTCATAGAAAACGTCTTTTTAAATTTATTTCTAAAAATAAACATTATGTAAAGAAACGTTTTCTTAAATGTTTAGAATTGTTTTTTAATCCTGACCCTCTTAAACGATTTGCATTTGAATTTAATAAATGTTTCTGATGACTGACGTTTTGGCTGATTGTGAGGGAAGTGATACAATCGTGAGATACAGAATCAAGGGCTAGTAAATCGTGAAAGTATTGGTAGTATCTTGTGTTGTGACTGGTTTTCTGTATGACTAACGTGTGAGAGGAATGAGTCAGACATTAGGCTACATACTGTTGTAAACAATCCAGTGTAACCACAGACTGCTGTAAGGCACATGTGTTGCTCTTTTGCTTCAGGTATTCGACCTAAGGAGCATATGTTGTGATAACAGCGATCATATACCGCATACGCCTGTTTTGTCTCAGTCACTGTACACATCCCCTCCAGCTACCTACTCCACGCCACCACCAGTCACATGGTCGTTGTCATGACGACTGGGGCCACTCACACTATCAATTTTAGAAGTTTTGTAACCAAGTAATTCTTCAAATAGTGGCTTTTTCTTGACATGCCACATGTAGTATGTCTTTTATTCCTCCAGAGAGGTTCATTCTGATATTCTATAACAATATTTCTGAAATCCTGTATACAATTAGCTCAATTCCTACACGACAAGAGACAAAAGAAAATACATTATAACATTTCCTTCTATAAATGGGACATTTAGCCCCCATGTACTGGGGGTGTGTAGAATTTGTCTGATAACTTGTGTTAACTCGTGGTGTCTGTAGTAGTGTGTGTATTTGTAATTCAGATGAGTATTGGGAAAGAGGCGGCCGTGACCTTAAGTTTAAAAATCCAGGAATGTAAATGAAAAACCACAGAAAACCACTTCCAGAGTGGTTGAGATGGGAATCGTACCCACCTCATTTTAGTTGTTTCTCACGTGGTTGAGTCTACCTCATTCCAGTCCTCAAACTAGATCTGAATTTCTTGGCAGAGCCAACAATCAAACCCGGACCTCCAAGGCGACAGCCAAAAATGCTAGCCGCTACACTGCGAGGTGCTCTTTAGATAAAGGCAAGCGAATGTAAACATGTTGACAATATTTAACGATTGTATCCTGAGAAGGATCAGACTTCAGCCCTTTAAATGCTGAGGGTCTGGACAAACCCTGCACCCCGCCAGGTGTGCCTGTAATATAGCAGAGCATAGGCTGAAATGAAGTTGTAAAGTATCTCAAGAAAAACAATGGTGCGACATCATAAATAACCGAACTGTAGGCTGCACGTCAAGGCGTGCGAGAACTGTGATTCTCTGCCAGGAATAACAAGTAGAGGTGGAGTGCTTCTGCTATTTGTATTGCAGATAGCTCAAACAAGACGCCCGTACTCAACTTGAGACTTCCAAAGGGAACAATTATTTTGATTTTAATAACACAAGATACCAAATGCGGTTATTTTCAACTATTAGTCGTGTTGAAGCTGTTAAAATATTACAAATCCCTCTCGGCACGCCGGAAGGTGGAGGTAGATTTCACCAGTCAAAGACAAATATTTTGAATTCACAAAAGTTGCCACTTGTTGTATACTTACAAGACTTCCATGTTATAATTACGAAAATATTTTGCTCATCCCATGGTGTAAGGGTGGATCATATCAAAAATTATTTCAGAAAAAGGTCTTAGGTCATTTTTAGAGGATTATTGGTCATTTTAAACGAGTTTAATATTGTGCCTATTAGGGGAGCTGTAATTTATTTCTCTCAAAGCTCAATTTTTTCCACCCCTTTGGTCAATGGTAGACGCTATCAAAAACTTTACTGAGATGATATTTTGGTCCTTATTCGAAGAATAATATGAACTTGGATGGATTTGATTTTTCACATACTGTACTAAGAATGTTGTAAGGATATTTCATTTTTTCGGAAAAGGACCCACTTTCCCCCTCCCCTGGTCCGATTTTGCTCGTTAATAAACCCGATGGAGAGTTTGAATGATTATATTTTACGTATAAATTTGAAAGTGACTGGTGCAAATGACGGTAGTTATTGGGTCCACAAGAAAGTGATGTGTACATTGTATAAATTGTATATAAACTTTTTAACTGACGGTGGTTTGGGAGTCTGGGGGATGTGAAACGCGAAGATATGTTGACGTTATTCGGAAGTTACAGCATGGGACCCATTGCGATATGCAGCTTTCTAATTAAATCTACCTATAAATGAGTTAAAACATCTGATGAAATAAGGACTTGAAACTGGAACCCGACAGTCCTTCTCTCTCTGCCTGATGAACAAAACATATTATCTTCAACCCCGCCCCCACACACTCCTTTCAAGAAGTGTATAATAGTTCACAAATACATGCATTATTTTACAAGAGCCTCCGTGGCTTAGGCGGCAGCACGCATGCCTCTCACCGCTGGGTCCGCGGTTCAAATCCCGGTCACTCCATGTGAGATCTGTGCTGGACAAAACGGAGGCAGATAGGTTTTTCTCCGGGTACTCCGGTTTTCTCTGTCAGAAATTTCAATTCATCAGCACTCTCCACTAACATTTCATTTCATCTGTCATTCATTTAATCATTGCCCCAGGGGAATGCGACAGGCTTCGGCAGCCGGCACATTTCGTATACTCGCCGCTTGAGGGGGCTTCATTAATTCCATTCCTAACCCGGTCGGTCGACTGGAAGCAGGCTGTGGATTTTCATTGCATTTCTTTTTTCATTATTTTACAGGTTAGCAGGTGTTAGTAGACATAAATTTTTATCTCTACTCAATTTAATTGAACGCCTCAACTAGGGCTGGTACTTTTAATTTATTTATGTTCGACTATTCGACTATTATACGTCAGAAAATTGTACTATAATGAGGCTCATTATAACACTATGAAACAGTTTCTCCCACCAATCAGAGCTCAAGAAACAGTTGTTTGACCAATTAGATAATTAGATGCGCTGAGTTCCACGGCCTTCTAATTTAAATGTCGCTGCCTGGCCTAGTGTCATAGTAGGGTAATCGAGGAGGCCATGGTCAAATACAAGGCATTCTCTGCGTCTCATGCGCTCTGTTCAGTACATAAAACTGGCGAAATCTCGACAGATATTTATGAATATTTATGTTCGAACATAAAATAGTTATAATAACTATCGTCGAGCATAAACAGTCGTATGCAACTCGCCTATAATGGTAATTAAGACACTCGTATGGAAATTATAAAACTCGCGTACGCTCGTTTTATAGACATACTCGTGTCTTATTTATTGCCATTATAGGCTCGTTGCATAATGTACTATAATATCAGTTTTCAAATAATCGATTAATCGAAGCAGAAAATTGATCAATTGTTACCAATAACGATTTCTCGATTGTGCGTTTAATCGACTGATCAGTTTGTCGAATAATTGATTAATTGTATTGTCGATTAACCAATGTAGCCTACTTTGCTCCTTGCACTACCCTCTCACAGAAGCAATACAGTCATTTAATTTAATTAAAATATATTGCATCTTATATTTTTAATAATGTACCTTCAATGTGAAAACTGGGCTAAAACAAAGTAAAACGTAAATGATCATGTCCTAATTTTAAACATTGAACAAGAATTCAAAATCTTTGCTAAAAACTCTTCGTTTCATTTTTTGGAAACTCTCCCTAATTTGATTGATGTTTGTCCTTCCGCTTACTCTTATTTGGTTATTGTTAACATAAACAAGGAAGGTCACTTTGTATATTCAGGCAAAAAGTAATGGATTCTTAGGATAGCCGATTAATCTATTATTCTGTTAGTCAATGAACGGTCGATTAATCATTTTTGACTAATTTCAAATTATTCAATTAATCGATTATTTTTCGATTAACCGTATATCGCTTATTACCAGCTCCAGCCTTAACGTGTTGGCCGACTGAAAAGGTTTTTCTTAAACTTGGATATCATAACGCAGAGTAAACACCATCGTGATGGGTTCTAAAATCTCCCGCCCGTATTCAAACACGTACATCTTCACGGATGGCGCAGATATTTGGGGATTATTTATTCGTGTCAGAGGTACCAAAATATACAAACAAGAAATTTAAAAAAATCACATAATAGAGCACTTGTATATAACATAACACAAGAGGAAGAGAAATGAAACAGGAATGATAATATTGTAACGTAATCTTGATTACGGTACAAATTATTATTATTATTATTATTATTTTTTAAAGTCATTGTGTAATTATTATTATTATTATTATTGAAATATCAAAGTTATATCGTTTTATTCACCCATTAATATCAAGGGAGGGGCCATACCATATTCACGTCATTACCATAGTCATATATAATATTGTCAAGTGCTTAGATTAAGAAACAGGGTTTTTATAGAGGTCTAGGGCTGTTTTATTAGTTAAATTGTAAAGACAGGACGGGCATGGTTGGAAGAAGTTACGGACGGTGAAGCAACATATTGCAAGAAAATGTATTTCTGGAGCGAAGCCACGCTGACTGGAGACAAGGGCTTGGAGAAAGATTTCGGCGGAATATATAGATGCGCAACGAGAGGAATAGCGGGTTCTGAGTGGAATATTTGAAGTACGCGGGCCTGTATTCCCGCTCGGAGAAGTTTTAGCGTCGCTTGAGGACTGAGAAATGCTTTGCTATAATTGGTCTGATGGGTCGCGGGCAAATTTATGCCGCGAAACATCGGGACCATTCAGAGTGTATAAAAGCCCAGCGCAACTTCAGCACTGGCTATTCTATAGATTCTATTCTGTCATTCACATATTCGATCACGCACTCACTCATTGACTTTGTGAGTAGTAGACTCTGTCAGTCCCTCAGTAAGATGGGACTTAGTGAATTCAATTAGCCTGGTTTGTTCAAATTTGCTTACCATGGTGATCAAACTCAGAAACAAGCAGCAGCAACAACAACAACAACAACAACAACAACAAGAAAACATATGTTTTCAAAGGTCAATAAACGTGTGTTGGCGTAAGATCTCAAATTAGACTGCAAGCAGACCAACGAGATGGACTTTGAACCACAAGGCACCAGGTATGTGGACCGAGTTATTATCAACACAGAAGATCAGCGCTAGCGAGAAGACAGTCAATATTGCCCCGCAATTAGGGAATATTAATGCACATATTGTACACAGCTCGAAACCTCAGAATGTTAATAATTTTGTTGTAAATAAACCAGTATTAGTTAAAATGTCTTGTTCATTGGGAGTTGAATATATAGGATAGTTGGAATGCAAAGAGTATCTCATAGAGCAAGTTTATTGCCCTACGCTCCGATGATAGATCTTGGCTCAAGGAAGGGAGCGGCCGTGGCTAAATAAAATTTTAATGTGTTATCTCTACGATAACTGGCGCCCAGTAAATCTAAATTAATAAAGTGTATGTCGTCTGTCTAGACAGGCCAATGCTAAATAAGAACGATGAGGTGGTTTTAAGGAGTCTTGAGTGTAATATCTGTAGAAACGTTATAAATGATCGCCCAACTTGTAGAGCGATATCCAACGACGAAGGTAGCCGTTACAAATGGCGCCCAACGTGGGGCTACGAAATATCGTACTGAAGTGAATGGATATTATGTATAAATCCAGTTTATTTCAAGTATGTTAAAGTTTAAAGTTGTTTTCATGTACGATATAAACGAGTTCTCTTTGCATTCATTCCGAGTTTTTCAATAAAGAGGCATATATCAAGTTAGGGAACTACGGTTATAAATTAGGAGTGTTCCTTTGATGAGTTGTTTTTTTGGGTAATGAGTAACGGGGATAATTTGGGGAACATAAATTTGAGAAACCGTAGTATTATAAGATCAGTTAAAATGTCGAAATTAGATGTGCAGGGTACCAATGATGAGATGTCAAAAGTAAGCGAAAATCAGGAAACTGAGGAAAATAAACAAGACGGGGCTACAAACATCCAGATTAATGAGGGGGAGAATCCTTCCTGGCTTCGAAACCTGACGATGCTGATAACAGAACTGAACAGAAACATAGATATTAAGTTAGGCGAGCAAAGTGCAAAGTTAGCTGAACAGAGTAAGAAGCAAGAGGAACAAAGTAAGAAATTTGACGTGCGTAGCGATCAATTAGAAAAAGCAATAGATCATAAGTTAGCTGAGCAGAGTAAGAAGCAAGAGGAACAAAGTAAGAAATTTGACGTGCGTAGCGATCAATTAGAAAAAGCAATAGATCATAAGTTAGCTGAGCAGAGTAAGAAGCAAGAGGAACAAAGTAAGAAATTTGACGTGCGTAGTGATCAATTAGAAAAAGCAATAGATCTTAAGTTCACTGAGCAGAGTAAGAAGCTAGATGAACAAGGTAAGAGGTTTGATGAAGCCACAGAAAACTTCAATAGACAAATTAAAGAAGTAGGCCGAGAATTTCACAATAAGTTAGAAAACAGGATTAGTGAGGTGGAGGAATCATGGTCACTTAAGGTTGACGCCAGAATGCAACAAGTGTCGGAGCGAGTTGACAAAATTGACGAGGAAGTGAAAATTGAATGTAGTAAGGTTAGGGTTGACTTAGAAGGTGAAGTCAACAGCATGAAGGTCAAGTGTGATAATAATATTGCTAAAATAGGTCATTTAGAAAATAAAGTAGAGAGCGATAATCAAGAAATTAGGGAAGAGGTTAACAGTAAATTTAACAGTATCAGTGAAGAAGTAGCGAGTAAGACAGATAAAATGGAGGAGAAATTGCAGAGATGTCAGAAGCAAATAGCAACAAATAGCGGTAATGTACAAATAGGAAATTTAAGTAGATTTCTAACTAAAGAGGCAGATTTGCCAGTATTCACAGGCAAGGCATATAACCCAATGGAATTCTTAAAAACAGTAGAAAAGAAGTTCGCTAAAGATTTAGAAGAGGGGATCGTTCAATGGGAACAAGTACTTGAGATGCTAGATAAATCTTTTGTTAGGGATTCAAGGTCATGGTTCAGTGTGTATAAATACCAGATGACTAGTTTTAGAAAATTTAAAGAGAAGTTCATAGCCAAGTACTGGAATGAAAATGTGCAAGAAAGAGAAAGATGTAACATTATTTTTGGGAAGTACCAAAGGAGAGATGGTGTTTCGTACACAGAGTATTTCCTAGCGCATGTACTTATATGCCAGAATTTAGAAGGTTTAGAGACTGAATCACAGGTAATTAAAACATTATTAAGGCATTTTCCTGATATAATTAAAGAAGCATTCTTCATGCAGAATATTACTACTATTGACGGGTTCGAGAAGCTATTGGAAAACTTTGACTCTCTTGAAAATAGTAGGACCGAACGCAAGCCAATAAGTCGAGGAGATAATTTCGGGCAGGGTGAGAGAGAGAGGGGAAGAGAACAAGGCAGGAATGCGAATTACGAAAGACGACTTGACAATGGGGGACGCACAGCAAATACGAGGAACGAGAATTTGAACAGAGTAGGGGAAGGTACTAGGCCAGACAGACGTACAGGTCAACAACAACAATCTACATCAGGGGCAGGTAGGCCTAATTTAAACGAATAACGGGTTGCAGTGAGGTCAACAGACAGCCCGAAGTGATTGCAGTTCAATGTCCTAGGAATATTGAGTATTTAGGAGATTTTAATATAGATGTTAGAGAAGAACTGCTTTATGACCTAAATGGTGGAAATTTAGATAATGTTGAGAATGAGATTATGTCACCAGTAATTAAACTTAATGTGTGGGGTAAAGAAGTTGATGTTTTATTGGACAGTGGAAGCGAAAACTCTTGTATAAATTTAAGATTTTTGGAAGATGTAATGAGAGAAGGTATTCATGTTGATATAATTCCAGTTAAGTCCACTTTCATTGTCACAGCTGTAGGTAGTAGGTCTCAGAAAATATCTAAGCAAGTCGCAGTTCCAATTAACATTAGTGAGTTAGTTAAATTTCAGCCCTGTTTGGCAGTTCCAAATTTAGTATATCCGGTGATTCTCGGTGCGGAATGGTTATCATTATATCAAGTTAAATTAGATTTTCATTTTGGCAGGATATGTTTATTTTGGCAGGATAAAGAAGTTCAGGTTACGTATAAGGTGTCTAAGACTGACAAGCAGATGAAAGTGTGTATGTTTGAGGAAGAAAGCAACGTGGTTGTGAGTGATGAGTTTCCTGAAGTAAATGAGGTAGACCGCGGAGATGCTAGTGAGAGCAAAGTTTTTAAGGTGTGTCAGGTTGCAATGGAGTCTGAACTTGAGAGTAGGATCCATGATGCATTGTCACAGTGTAAGCTGGATGATGAGCAAGGTCATCAGTTACATGAGGTATTAATAAAATATAAGGAAATTTTCAGCTCAAAACCCGGAGCAACACACTTATATGAGCATAGTTTTGTCGTTAAAGACACAAGTAGTTTCGTAGGGCCTAGGTATCCTGTCGCAACTAAATATATGAAAGCCGTCGAAGAACAGATAGAATTAATGTTGGAAAACGACATAATTGAGCCTTCAGCTAGCCATTGTTTAAATCCATTAGTTGTAGTAGCCAAGAAAGACAATTCAGTGAGACTGTGCATAGACGCCAGAATGTTAAATACCAGAATCGAAAGCGACCAGTTGAGAACTGAAGCAGTGGCGGATTTAGTTCAACGTTTTCAGGGGCGGAAGTGGTTCTCAACAGCAGATTTTAGTAGTAGTTGCTCATCGTTAGTTAGGAAATTAGTTAGGACACTAGGTAGTTATTTCAGGTATGTATTGTTGACTCATGTGATGTTATTCAGGCTAGCCAGTGTTTTGTTGAGAGGTAGGAAGTACATGTAAGTTTGTAGCAACGATTGTTACGTAAGCCGTTGCCATCTTGTGCATTGGAAGGGAAAATGTCAAAGC
This sequence comes from Meconema thalassinum, assembly GCA_946902985.2. Lineage (NCBI taxonomy): Eukaryota > Metazoa > Arthropoda > Insecta > Orthoptera > Tettigoniidae > Meconema > Meconema thalassinum. The sequence goes on along the minus strand of OX336390.1, from coordinate 584,614,971 downwards.
TGTTTTTATTGTTTACTGGACCTTATGTCGTTTCCAAGAGGATAGGAAAGAATGCCTACTTATTGAAAGATCAGGAAAATTGTATCAGAGGTACGTATAACATTTTCAATCTGAGGAAATATCATAGAAAAGAGCAAGTGCAGCAAGAAGGGCAGACTGCCGTGTGTTTATAATTAGAGTCGTGCCGTGGCTCTAAGGAATTGGTGGAAGTGAGATAAATCACTTGTGTTGCGTGAAACAAGAAGCAATATATTGCGTTCTGTTATTGTAAGGGACTACAAGAACAAATGTAGCATGTAAATCCTGTATGACTGCACAGGACAATCAGAATGTTTATGTAACATTGCAAGAAGAGTGCAGATCAATCAAGGAAAATGAAAAGGGTATAATCATTATGTTTGTAATTTGAAGGGTCATATATGTATATTCAGTGTATTTCCTGTTAAGTTTTAAAGGGAAGATTTGTGATTTCATCATTCATTACATTCTTTATGAAACCATGGGGACGTTTTGTAACGTAATCTTGATTACGGTACAAATTATTATTATTATTATTATTATTTTTTAAAGTCATTGTGTAATTATTATTATTATTATTATTGAAATATCAAAGTTATATCGTTTTATTCACCCATTAATATCAAGGGAGGGGCCATACCATATTCACGTCATTACCATAGTCATATATAATATTGTCAAGTGCTTAGATTAAGAAACAGGGTTTTTATAGAGGTCTAGGGCTGTTTTATTAGTTAAATTGTAAAGACAGGACGGGCATGGTTGGAAGAAGTTACGGACGGTGAAGCAACATATTGCAAGAAAATGTATTTCTGGAGCGAAGCCACGCTGACTGGAGACAAGGGCTTGGAGAAAGATTTCGGCGGAATATATAGATGCGCAACGAGAGGAATAGCGGGTTCTGAGTGGAATATTTGAAGTACGCGGGCCTGTATTCCCGCTCGGAGAAGTTTTAGCGTCGCTTGAGGACTGAGAAATGCTTTGCTATAATTGGTCTGATGGGTCGCGGGCAAATTTATGCCGCGAAACATCGGGACCATTCAGAGTGTATAAAAGCCCAGCGCAACTTCAGCACTGGCTATTCTATAGATTCTATTCTGTCATTCACATATTCGATCACGCACTCACTCATTGACTTTGTGAGTAGTAGACTCTGTCAGTCCCTCAGTAAGATGGGACTTAGTGAATTCAATTAGCCTGGTTTGTTCAAATTTGCTTACCATGGTGATCAAACTCAGAAACATGCAGCAGCAACAACAACAACAACAACAACAACAACAACAAGAAAACATATGTTTTCAAAGGTCAATAAACGTGTGTTGGCGTAAGATCTCAAATTAGACTGCAAGCAGACCAACGAGATGGACTTTGAACCACAAGGCACCAGGTATGTGGACCGAGTTATTATCAACACAGAAGATCAGCGCTAGCGAGAAGACAGTCAATATTGCCCCGCAATTAGGGAATATTAATGCACATATTGTACACAGCTCGAAACCTCAGAATGTTAATAATTTTGTTGTAAATAAACCAGTATTAGTTAAAATGTCTTGTTCATTGGGAGTTGAATATATAGGATAGTTGGAATGCAAAGAGTATCTCATAGAGCAAGTTTATTGCCCTACGCTCCGATGATAGATCTTGGCTCAAGGAAGGGAGCGGCCGTGGCTAAATAAAATTTTAATGTGTTATCTCTACGATAACTGGCGCCCAGTAAATCTAAATTAATAAAGTGTATGTCGTCTGTCTAGACAGGCCAATGCTAAATAAGAACGATGAGGTGGTTTTAAGGAGTCTTGAGTGTAATATCTGTAGAAACGTTATAAATGATCGCCCAACTTGTAGAGCGATATCCAACGACGAAGGTAGCCGTTACAATATATACAATATTTACAAGAGTTGTGACCAATATTTGGCTACATTGACAGCGTTGTTACCAGCCAATACCAGATCGAACCCTGTGCATGAGTCTGGGCATAGACGAGAGTTCAAGAAATGCCTAGAAGTTTGTTCTTCTCCGCACTCACACAGTGTGTCCCCATCATGCAAGATTCCCCATTTCATGAGATTGTCCTTAGATCTTGCTACACCGGTGCGCAGTCTGTTTAAGGACTTCCAGGTACACCATCCATCTTCGTGACCAGGTGGTAATTTTTCTTCAATTTCAACAAGTTCCGGATGATCAGGATACCTTTGATTCCATAGCTTAACCCTGGCCTTTTTTGGGTTAGAATACCATCACAGACGCAAAGTAACAGCGAGATCGGGCGAATTCCGTTCACGTTGCTCCCTTGTTAGAACACTTGGATCTGTAGGTAGTTAACACAGAAAAGAGAATAGGGGAAGAGAAATTCAATTTTCTTTTCATAACTTAAAAAACCTCTGGTTTCGACAAGCACACCACACTTCACTGTGCTTTATGAGTTTTTTTTCCACCCTCGATACATGCTACATATCCCCTTCTGTTTCTTTTTCATTTGCAGCAAGCTAATTGAGTTCAACAGAACAGGCGCAAGGGAAATGAATGAATGACAGTAATTGCTTTCATTACGCCGTAGTTTTCAAGTTCCGTAATTTCCCCTAAATTGGAGCTGACTTGCATTATTGCTCCCCAAACTCTACTAACTAGTCTAACCATGAGATAAGGTGAGAGCGAACAACATAAAAACTGTCGACAGAAAGCGATCAATCATTATCCATTTTGCGGTAAGACGGGCAATGACAGAGGAAACTGAGGGGTGTATCCCCTACAGGGTATTATAGTCTCTAATAGCAGACAAGACCATTAGCAATGTTTTCCTGCATTTAGTGTAGAAGTAGCAGGGTGAGTATGCGAATTTGCACCGTTGGTGGCTAGCTTCAGCGATCAGTCTTTGACTGGTTTGATGCAGATCTCCAACCCTCTCTGTTCTGAACTAATCGTTTCATCTCTACTTAGCTATCACACCCTACATCCGAAGCTATCTGTTTAACATATTCTAACCTTGGTTTATCCCTACAGTTCTTTTCTCGGTCCTTCCTTCCAAAACAAAGTTTGCTATTCCCGGGTGTCTTAGTAGCCTATGTGTCTTACCAACCTTTCTCTTCTCATCATTAGCAGTCGCCTGAACCATCTCTCCTCTCCCACTCGTCTTATACCTCTTCATTTGTTACTCTATCTACCCATCTGATCTTCATCATTCTCCTGTAACACCACATTTCAAACGCTTCTACTCTTTTCAGCTGCGCCAACAGTCCAAGTTTCACTTCCATAGAGCGCCAAGCTTCACACAAAGGCTTTCAAAAATGACTTCTTAATCTATATTCCATGTCAACAAATTCCTTTCCTGTAGAAATGCTTTTCTTTCCTGAGTCAACCTACCTTTTATATCCTCTTTGCATCGTCTATCGCTGGTTATTTTGATTCCTAAGTAACAGAAGCCTCTCACTTCCTTTAGATTTTCACCTGCCAATTTCACGTCCATAAGGGTTTCTGATTTATTTTGGCTACATTCCAATATGTTTAGCCTACTTTTCACATTTTGCAAAAATGAGGAAAAAGTAGACATGAGATCGGGCAAATGTGTGTGTGTCTGTCTGTCTGTCTGTCTGTCTGTCTGTCTGTCTGTCTGGCTAAGTGTGTGTGTCCCCCCCCCCCTATCAACTCCTAAACGGCTGCAGAAATCTAAACAAAATTTGGCCATATTTGAAAATGATGTCAGTGCTACCAACTGCTGAAAAATCGCAATTGAAATTTGAGCTCCATGTTGGATAACTTGGAAGGTATGAATGGGAGCTATTTCAAAATTGGCACACGTATAGATAATAAAATTGCAGTTTAATTTTCAGGAGGCCATATATGGCAGTGTTGCCAAAATGATTATAAGCCTGCTGATAAGTCCAATTTTTTAATGCATATAACTTCTACACTATCAATTGGAATTCAACCAAATTTCGTATGTGCTATGTGTACATAAACAGATATGACTGAGCGTATTCTTAACAGCCACCAGGGCTGCCACCTGTTAATAAATGCTCTCAATTTTTTTTATCCAAATACCCATATATCAGAAAGTATGCAAGCCGACAACTTTAAACTATGCACACTTATAGTACCTGACATTCTATATTAATTTGGAGTAACTTACTGTATATACGTTAATGCAACCAACATGATTCTAAGCCTGCTGAGAGGTCCAATTTTAATACATGTAACTTCTAAACTATCATTTGGATTTGAACAAAGTTTCGTGTGTGCTATATGTACCATAACATATATGACTATGCCGATTCTTAAGAGTAACCAGGGCTGCCAACTGTTAATAAATACTCTCTCTATTTTTGTTACCCTAATATCAATATATCAGAAAGTATGCAAGCCAATAGCTCTAAACTTTGCACATGTATATTACCTGGCATTCTAGATTAATTTGGAGTAACTAATATAGGCCTGATTAAATGCCTGCTGATAGGTCCAATTTTAAAATGCATGTAACTTCTATACTAACTAATGGATTTCATTCAAAATTGACACAACAATAGATCCTATTATTTCAGATTATTTCTGACCAATACATGCATGTCATTGTTGCCAACTTGATTTTACGCGCGCTGTTAGATCCAATGTTTAACTGCATGTAACGTTCATGCTATCTATTGGACTTCAACATTTTGTATTCTGTACCTTAAGAGATGGAACTAAGAATATATTCAGTCACCAGGGCTGCCAACTGTAGTTCTCTATTAGGCTACATTATGCCAGGTATACAGTATTTCGAACTAATTAGAAATGTCGTTATTACCAACTTAATTTCGTCATTATTCTAGATAGATCCATATAGATTAATAATTGGCATGAATCTTAAATTTTAAGGAAAGTAGGCTCTTTAGTTCGTCACGGAACTTCTTGTTTCCCTCAAGATGGAGTCCATACCATTTAAAAACTCATTCCAATCCTCTGGTAAGTCGGCTAAGATGAAAAAATCATCAGCAAATCTCAAGAGTTCAAATTATTTCTCGTTGGATCTATTGGCTAATAAGGGGGTAAAAGGAAGGCGTCAACTATGTAAACAACATTTAATATCAAACTTCAATTTAATGAATCTGTTTCTATTGAGTAGGACATGAAATGGAGATAGGAGTCGGGATTAGGGGCCCTAATCTCCTGCTGTCCAGGCATGTGCGTTTAGAGAATAGTATAGTACCTAGTATAGAGAACATGGAATGAAAAGTTGAAAAATCAAGAATTGATATTTTAACATTGTCTGTTAGTAATAATAATTCCAATTGCTGGAATATGTGAAAATTTAACCTGAAATTAATTACATGTGATTAAGATTTATAGATTGCGTAATTGCCTTACTGCTGGGATTAGAGGCGTCCCCTAGAAATTAGTGTTACATAAATAATTTGCTGCGTAAAAAGATGACATTTTTTTTTATCGTTTCGGTCGTCTATGGACCACGTTATTTCAACTGCCTTTTCCCTCGTTCTTTCACATTGACCCAGTATTCGCGCATTCTTCTTCGGTGAGCTTCCCTTCGTTCTTCGGTCCACTTCTTGCCAGTTTTCAATATAGGTTTTGGCTGAAAACTCCGTATCTCCCCAAGTTTCTTCTTCAAAGAGTCACGTTCCAAGATGTCCTCATGTGATATCCCCAGTTCTTGTAGGTCTTTTTCCACCTGTGTAAACCAGATCCCTTTGGTTTTCTTTCCCACAAAGTAGGCACAGATTCGATTGGACAATCTTCCGGAGTTCATTCGTGTTAAATGGCCGTAAAAGGAGAGTCTTCTTTTGCGAATGGTGTCCGTTATTTTCTCCACATGTAGATAGAGTTCATCGTTGTGTCGTCTTCTATACTCTCCTCGTTCCTTGACCGGGCCCACGATCTTTCTCAGAATCTTCCTCTCTTTGGCTTCGAGTTGTTCTGCCAGGCCTTTCTTATTCATCGCCAAGCATTCTGATGCATATAACGCCTCCGGGCGAATAACGGTAACGAAGTGCCTCAGTTTGGCCTTGAAGGACATTGATCGTGATTTGTAAATGTCTTTGGTTAAATGGTAAGCCATTTCCAATTTGTTAATCCGTGCCACGAAGGCTTCCTTTTCACGAATGTTGGGCTCAATCCATTCACCCAGGTATTTGAATTTCTCTACCTGTTTTATTTGTCCTCCATTCACCGTTAAGTTCTCTGGGTTCCGACTTGATGTTCGTTATAAACTGCGTTTTCTCAAACGAAATCTGAAGACCTGCCTTTGCTGCTTGCACCTGTAATTGATTGATTTGTTGTGTGGCTGTGTCAAGAGAATTAGAGAAAATTGCAACACCATCTGCGAAAGCTAAACAGTCGATTGTCAGGTTTTTGTTCTTACAACTTAGTCTGACTCCATTCTCTATACCATCCTTACACAATTCTTTACGCCATTCTCGAATAACTTTCTCAAGAACACAGTTGAATAAAAGAGGCGAGAGCCCATCTCCCTGTCTCACCCCTGTCCGTATTGCGAAGGATTCAGAAATCTCTCCCCTGAATTTCACTTTGGAAGCCGTATCCAATAGGGATTGGTGAATGATTGCTCTTGTCTTATTATCTAAACCAAATTCTCTTAAAACCTGGATCAGGGTACTTCGATCCAGCGAGTCGTAAGCCTTCTTGAAATCAACAAAAGTCACAACAAATTTCTTACTTCTCAGATTCCTGTACGATAGAATTGATTTTAGATTCATGATTTGCTCAACACAAGAGCGCCCCTTTCGAAATCCACCTTGGTATTCGCCCAGGTGTTGATCGAGCTGTGCTTCCGCTCTCGTTTGAAGCGCTATCGCGAGAATCTTGTATGTTATCGAGAGGAGATGCCACGATAGTTGTTTACGTCCGCTTTATCACCTTTCTTGTGCAGGGGATGAATTAGGGCCGATGTCCAATCACTGGGCAGTTTCTCTATTTCCCAAATCTCCCGGATGATATCCGTTAGCTTGTCGACTGGTTTTTCACCTGCGTATTTCCAGAGTTCGGCAACTATTGAATCCTCACCTGGTGCTTTATTGTTCTTAAGTGAGTGAATGATCTAAAAGATGACTTATTATTATTATTAATGATTTAAGTCTAGTAAGGACGCTTCTGTGACGCTTTCTTGGTTTTCCAATATCTCCTCAGTCCAGCCAATAACGGTCGAACATCAATTCCGCTCGATTTTCTTTAATTCCACTTGGTCCTCTAAGGGACCCAAAAATAAGATCCTCAACTCCACTCAGGCTTTGACAAGGGGTCGGCAAAGGCGACGTATGACGTAAACAAATGCCGCAACCCTCCTACTCGAATACCAAGGGGACACGTACATTCTACTTAACAGCAGCGGGCGGGTGTCGAGCAAAGACAAGAATAGTCGTGTGAGGAAAGAATTCTTTGAAAACAAGCTCATGCAGTAGCCTACGACAACCAGGCAATGAGTAGATTAGATCTTGTGAAGTTTGCTTCACACAAAATATTTAGGGGATGAAAAGAGGTTTCATCTAATGTTTTTGTATAGTTTGAAATGAAGTAAAGATTTATAATTTTCCTGCCCATATTTTTATTTAACAAAAATGATTTATGTATTATGTTTATATCTGATTTAACGAATGAGCGGACTTGACCGATGGCGTGGTGGTGGTCACAATACATTGGTGTGCCATTGGTCAACCGCTCTGATATCAAGTCCGCTCATTCGTTAAATCAGGTATAAAGTGTTTGGCACATTATAACTTATATGGCAGAAAATACAAGTGATTTAAAATTAATCATAATATTCTTTTAAATAAGTCTGCCAAGTTTTCTATTTTTTTCCTACAAATTTCATACATTGTTTTTAACATGTGCATAACTAAATGTTTGTATGTTTTTAACCTAGTCAGACATTATTAAATTAAATTTAGATAATAATAGGTGTATAATTTGTACCTAATAAATACTTTCGATATCAGCTGCGGATGCTGAAAATACTGTTTTCCAGCCTAGAACGGAAAAATCAGCTGCATTCAAGAATTCACTCATGCGCTGCAGAAGGTGTTTTACCCGGCCCTTGGTATGCGAGCAGGAGGGTTATGACATTTGTTTACGTCATTGGGGATAACCCCTTTGCCGACCCCTTGTCAAAGCCTGAGCGGAGTTGAGGAACTTATATTTGGGTCCCTTGGAGGACCGGGTGGAATTGAGGTAACCCTGGCTACCTGACTGGAATTCCCGAGCGGAATTGATGCCCGCCCCCAATAACTTGCCCTTCCCCTCCTGCGTGAAGGGTGGTCGGATCTTAATTACTTTGGGTGTTGGGGACCAAGAGTTAACACTATCACAAAATTTGGAACGGTTAGGAATATCACAGTCAAAAATCCCAGCGCTATTCAAGTCTTGTTTCACTTCAATAAGCCACAAGCTGCCAGTCTTATAGCCATTAATAAAGTTGTAGATCTTCTAGGTGATTCTATCGTTCCCCATTCGGAAGAGGTTCCCATAGAATTTCAGTCGTCTCCGTCACATGATTGTAGTGGCTGGTTCCAACTGACGGTATACAGTTCGATGTTTGCTTTAAATCGATAAGAGCCATCTGGGAGCAATCTTGGTACATGAATTTTTCGAAGAATACGTCTCTCGACTTTCTCCAAATCATCCATGTTGCCTTTCTTGTTCATCAAGTGGGTCTCTGCTGCAAATAAAAACTGTGGTCTAATAACGATTTTATAATGACAGATCTTTGAATTTTTTGAAATACACCTCTTGTTGAAGCGATTACGTGATAGATAGTAGACTGCATTGAATTTAGTGGACCTCTCCGAGATTGAAGATGACATAATACTGTATATATTCCAGGTGAAGTAGGTTAGCATCGGAAAGTAAAGCATTCCTACAGAAAAGAAATCTGTTTGCATCAAATGGATTTAGGTGTTAGAAATATAGTTTTGAAAGCCATTGTCTGGAGGTGGCGCTCTTTGAAGGAAAACCTTGAAATGTTGTTGCATCGATACAGCAAAATAGTTTTGATTCATTGTCTCCAACATATTCAAATTTCCGAATTTATTAGCATAATTAATATCGCCATTGTTATTAAAAACTTGTGGTTAAAAGACTGAAATCTTCAATACCTTATCCAGTTAATTCATTTTTAGCCTATTTTCAATTTTGAAAAAATAGGCCTATGAGATCACCTTTTGTCCGTGTGTGTGTGTGTGTGTGAGGAGTGTGTGTGTACCCCTAATAACTTCTAAACGGCTGGAGCGATTTCAATGAAACTCGGTAAGTACATAGCACTATTCAGGACGACCCCGACCGTGCCCTTCAAATTTTGTTACGTCTCACCAATCCAACATGGCGGCTGTGCGAAATATTTCACCAGCATTCAATATCTCCTAAACTATTCCCAATATCACCCTGGATTCTTTTACGGTGATAAAGGGAACTACTAGAAGTTCACCTATGTGACATTGAAAAACTGGTAACGACAAAACCAACATGGGGGCCACGCGAATTTGCGACTTTTAAATGGACGTTTCTCTCGATTTAACCAACCAAATGCAATAAAACTCGGTTCAGTATACGTTTATACACATTATAATGCACCGACATCTAACTTGGTTCAATTGTTTACATAACCATAAGATGGAGGATGTGTGAAATATTTCACCGGCATTCTACTGTATATCTCTGAAACTATTAGCGGTATAACCCTGAAATTTTGTACGGAGATAAAGGGCAATACTGGAAGTTCATCTATAAGACTTTCAAAAACCGGTTAACTACAAAACGAACATTGCGGCCAAGCGAATTTGAAAAAATTTAAATAGACCTTTCTCGCGATTTAATGTTCCAACCGCAATGAAATCTGGTACAGGAAATGTTTATACACATTGTAATACACTGGTATCTAATTTAGTTCAATTGTTTACATAACCTAAGGATGGCGGCTTTGCGAATTTGAAATTAAGTTTTCATTTCTTGTGTCGTAATCAAGCGATCGATGTGAAGGTTTGAATAATGAACCTACGCAATAATTTTCCTTTAATGGTACATGACTCTATGGCCTATACATTTAACAATCCAACATGGCGACCATCCGAAATATTTAGACGGCTCTGAATATCTACGAATCTATTATAGCAATCAAACTGAATGATTTTGTGTTGATAGGGGCTATGAACGTAAGTTCACCTATAGGACTTTAAATACCCTGGTGATCACAAATCCAACATGGCGGCGACACGAAGTATAAATATTCACATGGACGTTTCACGCAATTTAACCATCCGAGTACAATGAAACTTGGTACAGTAAATCCTTATACGAATGTTAATCCACTGGCATCTAATTTGTTTCAATTGTTTCCATAACCACAAGATGGCAGCTGTGCAAAATTTTTAAAATCTCCCTGTTACCTCTTGTGTCCTAATCATGCGATTAAAGTTTGAATGCTACACTTACACAATAATCTTCATGTAACAGTACATAACTCTAGGACCTACATATATAAAATCCAACATGGCGACCATCCGAAATATTTAGTCGGTTCTCAATATCTACGAATCTATCACAGCAATCAAACTGAAATTTTGTATGTAGATAGAGGCAATTAACATAAGTAGGGTATATGAAAAAATTCTGTATAATTCTTCACGGAACTACTTGTTATAATAGTTTTAATGCAGCCAATGGCCAATGAAAATGTACTGTATGTGCAATGCAGGGACTGAAACTCACTACAAAATTGAGTCAGGAAAGTCAATATTCTTTTACAGTATGACGCATGATATTGGTCACAGAGCACGCTACATAATTCACATATGCATGTAGCTGCATTTGAAGTGTGAAAGTCTTCTTTTCTGCATATCCTGAAGTGAATTACATGGACTGCGAAACGCGTCACAGTGTGTCGTAAATCGTAGTCTGCTCTCTTCCAGTCAGATGATAACATCGCTTCTGTCCCATAGAAGTCCAACCATATTTCTTTCTTTTTTAAATGAAGTACCGCAAGAAGTTGCTGATAGGCAGTGCTAGATGTAAGCAGCATTTGAAGTCTGATTTGCTCAATACAGAATGGCTCTGCAGACAGCTGGTATATTAGCAGGGACGGAGTAAATTTCGATACACACAATACTTTTTTTAGGAAGATAGACTTAACTTGTTCTATTTCCTTTAAGTTGGTTTTGGTCAGATGAGGCCAGACCAGTTCCTGCTTTTCACTTATTAGTACATAGAAAGACATAATATTTACATTTTTTTAAATCAGTGTGCCAACAAAGACCTTCATAGCCGTAACTAAAGATAGTTTACATATAGTAAATGCGGTATGTTGTTCATAGCTATTAGTGCAGCAGTCGCTTTGTTTCTCACATGCATTGTGAAAGAAGTTCCTGTCGTCTGGAAAATGAACCCCAAATAGTTAAAATTCGTGACAGTTGTTGTCGGTAAATCTCCAGGTAAACTCTTTAATCGTCACATTATGGTGTTTTTCACATGAATTGTGAAAGAAGTTCCTGTCGTCTGAAAAATTAACCCCAAATAGTTATAATTAGGGCTCGGATTTTTAGGTAAATAAATATTTTTTATGTAAATACATATTTTAAGCATTTCTTCTATAAATACATAAATACCTGCTTTTCACTTATTAGTACATAAAAGACATAATATTTACATTTTTATAAAATCAGTATGCTAGATCTTTCAGTTTATTCTATTTTTAGCCTACTTTCGTTTTTGCAAAAAATGAAAGTAGACTTATGAGATCACTACAGGGCGAAAAAACTGTGTCTGTCTGTGTGTGTGTATGTGTGTGAGTCTGTGTGTGTGTGTGTGTGTGTGTGAGTGTGTGTACTCTGAATGTCTGTCCCCCCCTATCAATTCGAACACGGTGAAACCGAATTGAACGAAATTTGGTACAGAGGTAGCATTAGCAAAGAGCACCTCAGTGTCATACTTTATATCGCCGCCATCTTTACCAAAACAGAATGGCGGCCACTCAAACGTTCAAAACGTAACATCAAATTACGGCTAAACTAATCATCCGATCTCTACCAAATTTAGTGACAACATACCTTTATATAGGACGCGTCTTTCATCCAACATTCAAGGTCATCGGCCGTACCATTTCAGGATGGCGGCCGTGTGAATTATTCAACCATTTTAATCAATGGCTTAAGACCCACCAATTCCGATTATCGAGCCTATGGTGGTTTAAGCTATCCTGAAGGTCGTGATCAGTTATTTATTATAATTTAATATTATAATATTATACTGTATGAGTATAGCCTCCGTGGCTTAGGCGGCAGCACGCCAGCCTCTCACCGCTGGGTCCGTGGTTCAAATCCCGGTCACTCCATGTGAGATCTGTGCTGGACAAAACGGAGGCAGACAGGTTTTTCTCCGGGTACTCCGGTTTTCCCTGTCAAAATTTCATTCCAGCAACACTCTCCACTATCATTTCATTTCATCTGTCATTCATTTAATCATTGCCCCAGAGGAGTGCGTCAGGCCTCGGCAGCCGGCACAGTTCATATCCTCGCCGCTAGATAGGGGCTTCATTCATTCCATTCCTGACCCGGTCGGAGACTGGAAGCAGGCTGTGGATTTCATTTCATACTGTATGAGTGGCTTAAAAGAGCTGAGCTGTCGGTGTCACACGACAAGATGGCAGCTGTCCTCGTGTGCCTGTCTTATATTTCAATAGTTTTAGTATGTTGTATGTGATATACCCTACTGATACAATAATATAAACTTAGTATGAAATTATCTTTAATGAAGATGTACTGCTGTGAAGAAATCGTTTATATAAAGTCATTATTTGCCAACAGGTTGTATCTAATGTCAGTTAAGAACACCATGTTGTTAAGGATAGGATTAGCTCTGGGCTTGCGTGTTAGTCTATCATGCAGTCGACTGGGGATCGAGTACTGCTGCAGTTAACTTTTTTTTTTTCTTGAATTCTTTTACAAATGATGTGCACGAGCTCTTACCACAGATACTGAATAAGATGTCATTTAGCTCAAAGGAGAGGCTAATGTATACACTCGTTTATTAGTAAAATCACAGCCCCAGCATCGCAAATAAACAGAAGACATTAGGAAAAGGAGAATAGAAGAACTAGATACACGTTGTCATTAACCACAGCCTTCTTAATGCCTCTGTACGGTGCTGTCCTCTTGTGGGTTATGTGGGTAATATTGTTCCAAACTTACCGCTGTGTAAATACCTGGCCTCCTGAAGTATGGCAATTTTGTATACTGGTAGTTCAACTATTAGCCACGATCGCGCTCCGATTACCTTTAAACACTGCCAGCTGGATCGCCTCCCTCTTGGCTACTTTAAACTGTCTACTCATTCAACACTCTTAGGCCACTGCCATCGTAGTACATTACGATGGCAGTGCATAGGCGTACAACATAAAGATTAATTCACTGATAGGTCGCAGCACCAACCTACTGTGATCGGCGCGGATTTTTAAAGGGGAAGATACCCAAAACGGAAGATTCTTAACTTAGCAGGCTGGCTTAATATAGAGATTAACGGACTTGAATGCATTACAATAAGTTAGTAGTTTTGTTATTCAATCATCATAAAGTATACAATATTGATTTTGACACTTACTGGCTAATTATCAATATAAAAGAAAACAAACAATTCATTGTGGTAGAGGTGATTGTGTTAGGGATGAAGACAAAGAGTCATAAATATACCCATACATTTAGGAGAAAGTAGGCTATATGTTCTTTGCTGAACATCTTGTTTTGTTCTGTGTTACTTCAACGGGGAAGAACCTGTGAACAGAGCGTATGTCAGCTTGCAACAGTGTCATTCTTAACGTATCACCCCGTCCCACTCACTGTGGAAGCCGGGGATTTCCTTGTCCATAATCATATTGCATCACGTGCTAGACCTTCCCCTCCCCCCAGCTAACTGACCAGTGTCGCTCACATGCAGTACATTTCTGGCACTGCGAAGTGTAAGGCAGTTCTACCTAGGTACAATTTAAAGTAGAAACAACTACAAGTTATCGTCTGTTGCAGAATTTCAAGATAATTTTACTTCTGATGGGGGCGTTCTGTTCTGCCAACCATGTGGGAAAGCAATCAAGGCTGAATAGCGATCTCAAGTTACACAACACCTCGAGGGCAAGAAACATAATGCCGCAGTTTCGCGTCTTCAGAAGAAGTGTTTCTCGATAATCGTCTGTCATTTGTGATGAACAACCTGAAGATGTATCTCGTTGTGTATTGTAATGCTTCAGTAGTCAGTGAGGCATAACACAAATTGCATTTTTGAGTACTGCATATTCTTTATATTCGCATTAATAAACTAAATTATAATTAAATATTTTAACTTTTTGTCACATATTTCAGGTATTTTCAATACAAAACAAGAAGTTCCGTGAAGAACTATACAGCCTACTTTTCATGCCAATGATTATTTTACAGAATATGAACCTATCTAGAATAATGACGAAATTAAGTTGGTAATATCGAAATATCTAATTAGTTCAAAATATACCTGGTATAATGTAGCCTAATAGAGCACTACAGTTGGCATCCCTGGTGACTGAATATATTCTTAGTTCTATCTCTTAAGGTACAGAATACAAAATTTGGTTGAAGTCCAATGGACGTTACATGCAGTTAGACACTGGCTCTATCAGCACGCGTAAAAGCATGTTTGCAACAATGTCATGCGTGTGCTGGTCAGAAATAATCTGAAATATGATGATATCTTGTTGTGCCAATTTTGGATGAAATCCATTTGTTAGTATAGAAGTTACATGTATTTTAAAATTGGACATATCATCAGGCATAGAATCATGTTGGCAGCACTGCCTTGTATTAATTACTCCAAATTAATCTAGAATGTCAGGTGCTATACGTGTGCAAAGTATAGAGCTGTTGGCTTGCATACTTTCTGATATATTGATATTAGGGTAAAAAATATAGATACCATTTATTAACAGTTCGCAGCCCTGATTGCTCTTAAGAATACTTATAGTCATATCTGTTATGTTACACATAGCACATACGAAATTTGGTTGAAATCCCACTGATAGTATAGAAGTTACATGTATTTAAAAATTGGTACTATCAGCAGGCTTATAATCATGTTGGTAGAACTGACGTATATAAGTTACTCCAAATTATTCTAAAATGTCAGAATATACGTGTGCATAGTTTAAAGCTGTTGGCTTGCATACTTTCTGATATATTGGTATTTGGATAAAAAATAGAGAGAGAAATTATTCACAGTTGGCAGCCCTGGTGGCTCTTAAGAATACGCTCAGTCATATCTGTTTATGTACAGATATTACATACAAAATTTGGTTGAAATCCATTTGATAGTGTAGAAGTTATATGCATTTAAACATTTGACCTTTCAAAAGGCTTAAAATTATTTTGGCAACACTGTCATGGTTGGTCTCCTGGAAATTAAACTGAAATAGTCTTATCTACATGTGTGCTAATTTTGAAATAGGTCCCATTCATACCTTGCAAGATATCCAACATGGAGCTCAAATTTCTAGTGCGTTTTTTCAGCAGTTGGTAGCACTGACATCATTTTCAAATATGGACGTGAGATATTCCGGTGCACATCTTTACTCATACTAAATTTGGTTTTGATTGCTGCAGCCGTTTAGGAGTTGATAGGGGGGACACACACACAGCCAGCCAGACAGACAGACAGACAGACAGACAGAAGGACAGACAGACAGACAGACAGACAGACACACATTTTCCCGGATCGATCTCATAAGTCAACTTTTTCCTCATTTTTGCAAAATGTGAATAGTAGGCTAAAAAATAAATATTTCCCCGATTTTTAGCACCTAAAAATCCGAGCCCTAGTTATAATTCTTGACGGTTGTTATCGGTAAATCTCCAGGTAAACTCCTTAATCGTCACATTATGCTGCTTGTTCAGTATGATTCATTATTTTTATATAATGCATAAATCGGGAAAATGTAATGCGTTATTTCACCCCACCGAATTAAAAACTGTCCACCTTATAAGTTAGTCCGCATCAAGTATCTGAAAACAAATTCGCATTGGAGTGGTTACATCGAACAAATTCCTAGCCTTTTGAATCATGATTGATTAGTATTCTTAATTTGAAACTAATGACAAAAGAAGTGTGTCCATATCTACTCCCCTTTTTCCCTATCTCTGCCTTACCCACTCTGACCTCGGAAGTGGGAATGGAGATAAAGGCAATAGTTCACATGTCATCAGGCTAAGCTAGTGTGGTTTCCCTAACAGTATGTGGTAATACTAACTATCCACAGCCGTCGACATACGAGCCATTCGCAAGCTGCACAATATAAAGCGACACATCGATAATTGCTTGCTGAAATTGCCTTTGGGCGTAAACACCTCGTTTATGGCGCACTCAACGATTTTCATACGCTGTTTAAACATGTTACCCATCACTGAAATATGAACAAATGAAGTTTGAACCGGCGTCACATGGTCTGTTGGAATATACATCAGCATGAATATGCACCACCAGATCTCACTATGTGATTTCATGCGAAAGCTAAAACCGTAACATATGGTAACTTTTTTTGTGATCGCAAATCATCTCATGCATGACCGTATTTACAGAGGCATGCATGACCCATAACAAAAACGTTCAACAGTCCGGAGTATTAAAAAATGGGAAAGTCAGTATGATCAGGCTAAGTGAGTGTAAGAATTACATTTACTAACATGGCCACTCCAAACCTAACTTTTAGCCTCAACCACAAGTGACTGCCATGCTATTCTGAATCTATAATTATAATATCCATCTTTTCAAACACTAGAATGTAGTTTACTAACAAAATATACGTACCACATGTTTCGTTAATACATTGATAATTTCATCAGCGCAAGAAAATCTTAGAAAATTATATCAACAAAGAACCAAAAAGAAAGTGGATGTCCTTACAGAAATTTTCCTTTTGGTGCTTTGTTGATATAATTTTTTATGATTCTCTTACGCTGAATAATAATAATATCGTATGGCCTCGGGTCCCGGGTGCAAGCTTTGTTATTTGGCACCCAAAGGGTAGCTTGCATGTCGAATTTCGTTGTTCCTTGAAGCACTATAAAGTCATGGAGGTTAGATATATAAGCTCCTTGAACACTATAGCGCTTTCTAGTAGATAAATGGAGAACTTTGTGTTGGCGGTATATCCTGAGATTAAATTTGCTATTCTGAACACGACCTACTGAATTCAAATGGGTTCTTCGACATGTCAACATCGTATGACATGGTGTCGTAATTTTTGCCGCCTTTCAAAAATCACTTACCATGGCCAGGAGCGTACCTGCAAGGTTGGGGTTAGTAGACCGACACGTTGACCACTCACCCACCGTGGCAAGCTTCTTACGCTGAAGAAGTTATCAATGTAATAACGAAATATGTACGTATATTTTAATTAGTAAACTACGATACCTTCTAGTGTTTGACAAGGCGGATCTTATAATTATAGATTAATATTCAGTCAACACGGATAATAGCTATACCATCATCGTCGTGGTTAATGTCTACGCAATTTTATGCTATTCTGAGCTACATGTGTTCTTTCCTTCCTCTGACTTCCTGAACGTTGTTGTTGTTGTTGGTAAGTCATTTGGTGTCTGCTTCACGTAGGCTACTTGGATGTATGTTAAATTTGTCGAACGACCTGTAATTTCGCAGTGGCAGGACGAGCTGGAATATGACCTGATCCAGTTGGAGACTGGAAGAGAGGAGTGCTGGATCGACAGAGTTGGAGGCAGTGCGTGATCTTGTACAAAATGGGGCAATTAATAAAAGCGTGTTATTTTGTAATAATATATTATTTCTTTCAGGTTAGGGCATGTAAACACTTGTTTCTCAACAAATGTAATTGGGCACAATTTGTGTTGACCGACTGAAAAGCTTTCTTTAATGGATCTGGACAACACTGAAAAATGGCTTCTATCACTTTAAAACAAGCGAAAGAAACTTTGTAGTTTTACAATGATCTCGGGATCATGGGATACGGGACTTCTTTTTTAATGTGAAAGCCAGGTAGCCATTGTCAGTGCTGATATTCTAGGATGTTTGAACCATAGACTTCCGGGTCCCCTGATTCATAATGGAGTCGTGGTGTGTGACTTCATGCGCATGACTATGCCGTGAGATCCTCCTGGAATTCCCAGGCTACTTGTCTGTCCAGAAAAAGTTCGTAAGAGGGCGTAACTTATAGTATTGGAAAGTATCAGTGATCGGTAAATAAAACATGTCACCACTGAATAACGAATGATGTTAAATTTTCTATCTCTACTCACCCTGGTGACCTTATTTCTTTTGCTATTCCACGTGTCCCCTGGAAATATATTGTGGAGACGCCACTGGTGTCAGTATTAGTAGCCTGTGGCAATATGTACAGTCACAGGAGAGTGGTCAAAAGCACGACCAAGTTCGAGCTACTCTCTTAAGGGAGGTCACAGCAAACAAACTTTCATATTCCCTTTCAGACAGTAATTAACGACTGTGTTGACTCAACTCTCATCACAAAATGTGGATAAAAGTTTCATTCTTCGATATACACACAACCGTTCATACATAATAAACATATTTTAACGAAGGAAAATATGTGCCTATCTTTTGGGTGAAAGACCTTCATTCTTTAATATTAAAATTAATAATAATAATACAGCATCAAATATACCAGTGTAATCTCAGACAAATGCAGGCAATGCACCATTCATCTCGAGACCATTGACCATGTCACTGCAGGTTGCCCAATACTAGCATCAGCTGAATATACAAGACGGCACAATTAAGGTGCAGGCATTATTCATCAAGCACTCGCACAGAAACAAAAACTAACTGAGGAGTATATCCCTTACTACAAGTATCTTTCACCATCCCTCCTCGAAAATTAATTGTGTAATATATATATATTGGGACACTGGTATTGTGACAGACAAAACAATAGATCACAATCGACCAGACATCATAGTAGTAAATAAGGTTGATGGCACTACATTTATAATAG
This sequence comes from Meconema thalassinum, assembly GCA_946902985.2. Taxonomy (NCBI): domain Eukaryota; kingdom Metazoa; phylum Arthropoda; class Insecta; order Orthoptera; family Tettigoniidae; genus Meconema; species Meconema thalassinum. The sequence continues at coordinate 584,595,964 of OX336390.1, read as the reverse complement.
ACACTAGCAGAGGTACCCATTCTTCGAACGGTCTTCGGTATTAATAAACAGACGTAATCAATTGAGCTACTGTTCTAATGGTTAGAGGCTTGGAACCTGTTTGTCGACAAAGAAAAATGAATAGTTCAAACATGCTCTGAAACTAAATTTACCTAACGTGTACTTCCTGACGTGAAAATAAAATGGAAAACCTCGTAGACGAAACGCAATACACGTCAAATAAAACTGACCTTCACTGTTGTGTCAAGTCCCCAGCCAGAGGAAGACCCCTTTAATATATTACAAAGGCTTGTGGTGCATGAAAAATCAGGTTTTTTAGCTTCCAATGGCCCAAATTCCTAAAAGAAAAAAAATCAATTCAGGAATTTTTGAAAATAATGTTTCTGTTTGGAGATATAATAGACCTTCTGTACGACACATCGCACATTTATATCGTATGAAAAAAATCTAGTGTACCCCTTGACCCCTTTAAGCATATTGATGAATTTTACCGTTTTAGTTGATTCCGTAATAACCTTATAGCCATTTGAAAACATTCACAGAAATTTAATAAATGAAGTGGCTTTACTTCTTGCAGAAATAAATGGAAAGTTGGATGTCACCTTTTGAGAGACTGTTGTCATGGTTACTGGCTTGCATTCCTTCATTAGTTTATTAAATTAAATTAGTTTTCTGGGAATATCTTAGAAACTATTGGTTTTAGAGCTTTAAAATGCAGTTTTCGGGGACCCTTTACGGCTATTTAGGGGCACCGTGTTTTGTCTCTGATACCAAGGGGCTGAAAATAAGCTTTGTCTCGTGGTTGTAGGCCGTAGTATAATAATAATTATAATAACAATAATATAACAATATAGGGATAGGGATATAATGGACCTTCCGTACCACACCCGCACGTGTAATTCGCGTGAAAAAAAATCTAGAGTACCCCTTGACCCCCTTAAGCGCATTATATGACATTGATGAATTGTACAACTTAATTTGGTTCCGTTATAACCTCACAGCCGTTTGCAAACTATCTCAGTAATGTAATAAATGGAATTGTATTGCTTCTTACAGCGATAGACGGACCTGTGAGATTCCGTTGCCATGGTTACCCACTTGAATTCTTTCGTTATTGTATTAAATGAAATTAGTTTTCTGGAAATATCTCAAAAAGTGTTGGCCGAGTTTCGTTTCTCATATTGAGGGGCTGAAAATGAGCTTTGTCTCGCCCTTCTACGCCTATTTCAGCAAGTATTTTAAGGGGGTAGGTCCCCTTTTATGAGAGGTACAGAGAAGAGTTATATCAATTATTAGTGTCGTGCCTCTGATGGATATCAGTACCAAGTTTTAAGTTGATCCACCCAGCCGTTCTCAAGTTATAAGGACATAAAGTTGTCCACAGACAAACAGACAGACAGACAGACAGACAAAAATTTTATTTTTGCGCGCATCCATCATAAAACAGTCTGAAACGCGCAAATAACTTAAATTTCCGTGGAAATTCAGAAAAACAGACAAACTTTCATTTTTATATATAGAGAGATAGCAGTCCCTAACGACACCAATATCGAACGGAAACACAATTTGAACAAGTAGTTCCGTGAAGAACTATACAGCCTATTTTCATATATCCTACTTATGTTAACTGCCACTATGAACATACAAAATTTCAGTTTGATTGCTGTAATAGATTCGTAGATATTGAGAACCGACTAAATATTTCGCATGGTCGCCATGTTGGATTTATTATATGTAGGTCCTAGAGTTATGTACTGTTACATGAAGATTATTGTGTACGTGTAGCATTCATATTTCAACCGCATGATTAGGACACAGGAAGTAACAAGGAGATTTTAAAATTTCGCACAGCTGCCATCATGTGGTTACGGAAACAATTGAAATAAATTAGATGCCAGTGGATTAACATTCGTATAGGGATTTACTGTACCAAGTTTCACTGCACTAGGATGGTTAAATTGCGAGAAACGTCCATGTGAATATTTATACTTCGCGTCGCCGCCATGTTGGATTTGTGATCACCAGGTTATTTAAAGTCCTATAGGTGAACTTATGTTCATAGCCCCTATGAACATAAAGAAATTCAGTTTGATTGCTATAATAGATTCGTAGATATTCAGAGCCGTCCAAATATTTCGGATGGTCGCCATGTAGGAGTGTTAAATGTATAGGCCATAGAGTCATGTACCATTAAAGGAAAATTATTGCGTAGGTTCATTATTCCAACTTTCACTTCGATCGCATGATTACGACACAAGAAATAAAAACTTAATTTTAAAATTCGCACAGCCGCCATCTTGAGGTTATGTAAACAATTGAACTAAATTGGATACCAGTGCATTGCAATGTGTATAAACACTTCCGGTACCAGATTTCATTGCGTTTGGAAAATTAAATCGCGAGAAAGGTCTATAAAAAATTTTAATTCGCTTGGCCCCCATGTTCGTTTTGTAGTTAACCGGTTTTTGAAAGTCTTATAGATGAACTTCCAGTAGTGCCCTTTATATCCGTGCAAAAGTTCAGGGTGATACCGCTAATAGTTTCAGAGATATAGAATGCCGGTGAAATATTTCGCACATCCGCCATCTTGTGGTTATGTAAACAATTGAACGAAGTTTGATGCCGGTGCAATACAATGTGTATAAACATATACTGTACCAAGTTTTATTGCGTTTGGTTGGTTAAATCGCGAGAAACGTCTATTTAAAAGTCGAAAATTCGCGTGGCCGCCATGTTGGTTTTGTAGTTAGCAGTTTTTCAATAGTCACATAAGTGAACTTCTAGTAGTTCCCTTTATCACCGTAAACAATTTCAGGGTGATATCGGGAATAGCTTCGGAGATATTGAATGCTGGTGAAATATTTCGCACAGCCGCCATATTGGATTGGTGAGACGTAACAAAATTTGAAGGGCACGGTCGGGGTCGCCCGGTGTAGTGCTATGAACTTACTGAGTTTCATTAAAATAGCTCCAGCCGTATAGAAGGTATTAGGGGACACACACACACACATCTCACACCCACCCACACACACACACACGCACACGCACACACAGACACACGGACAAAAGGTGATCTCATAAACCTATTTTTTCAAAATTAAAAATAGGCTAAAAATACCAAATATAGACAGCTTGAAGAGGAAATCAAGAGGATATGGATGATGAACTACGTCCGGATAGTGCCTACAGGAGTATGCAGCATTCTATCCTCTTGTCCACATGCAATATTGTGCGATCCTTCCTGGCTAGTGAAATCTATATTTTTAGCCTACTTTTCACATTTTGCAAAAATGAGGAAAAAGTAGACTTATGAGATCGATCCGGGAAAATGTGTGTCTGTCTGTCTGTCTGTCCTTCTGTCTGTCTGTCTGTCTGTCTGTCTGTCCTTCTGTCTGTCTGGCTGTGTGAGTGTCCCCCCCCCCCCTATCAACTCCTAAACGGCTACAGCAATCAAAACCAAATTTAGTATGAGTAAAGATGTGTACCGGAATATCTCACGTCCATATTTGAAAATGATGTCAGTTTTACCAACTGCTGAAAAAACGCACTAGAAATTTGAGCTCCATGTTGGATATCCTGCAATGTATGCATGGGAGCTATTCCGAAATTGGCACACATGTAGATAAGACTATTTCAGTTTAATTTCCAGGAGGCCTACCATGACAGTGTTGCCAAAATAATTTTAAGCCTTCTGATATGTCCAATGTTTAAATGCATATAACTTCTACAGTATCAATTGGATTTCAACCAAATTTTGTATGTAATATCTGTAGTGAACCCTTGCAAAGAAGCATATGAGACTCAGATTCGGGGCGTAACAGGTCATATTCGTAAGTTGCTGTCAGGGCGCTTCATTAACTTGCAGGGTAACATATAACAAAATAACATGCAGGAAAGAGTGAAGCCAGGGTTAAAACAACTGAATTTAATAACAAATCACCATATTTACATATAAACAATTAACAACAAAAACTCCCACTTGACTCCCGCTTAATAAAAATGCCAAAAACTTAGGCGATATCTCTGGAGAGATTAATTACCTGGACCAAGTGTCCTTAAATAAAACGATACAAAAAATGACCATATAAGTGCGTACGCCGTTCTACATGCACCACGATGTGTACTTTGAATGCGTGATTCGTTATCATCCAGAATGACCCTTCAAACAACGAATCCGCATTTCCTAGAGCTAGACCGACACAAGGGAACACAACTACAATACTTAAGTTAAATCGACACTTCCTAAATCTACTATAAACAAACACAAAATTTCCGTGTGAAATTGGACTTAAATTGCCGTAGCAACATTTACTGCCTAAAAACTTAGGACTTCTCACACAAATCAACACAAGTACATTAACACGTGACCAATAGAAAAATACTCAAATGACCGCTGTCAAAATTTACAAATACTCTACCACTACACCACACGGGTGTGACAAACAAAATTACATGAAATCGAGTCATCAACAAAGCAATAGGCAAACAGCCAACATTTACGTTAATCACAATATTCTTATCCATACAAGGTACAACAATCCGTTACACACATGGCGAACTCCCCAATTAATTATGGCCTAAAATTTAGCCATCACAATGAACAGGTTTGCTGCAAGAAAGCTTACAGGGTTCAGTCGGACAAATAGGACTGCCTATCAAAATAAGTCACAGGCAAAACGGGCGGTTGTGGAACTCTGCATGTCTGTCAACCCACGTGTCAATAACCTCGACCTCCCAGAACATGGGGTCGAACCTCGAAGAAATGTGCCCCAAAGCACAATAATACGTGTGTGTCAGAAAAACAATATGGACAAGAATCAGCAGTCTCCCAAGAGCACTCTGTCTTTCCATCTAAAAAAATTACAACAGCAGCAAAAATATATAAGGGCGGTAGGACAACTACCCCCTCCTCACGTAGAATCAACACACACTAGACACATCAACACACACTGAATCACACGTATGGGTTGTGACAGACCCTGAAATAAAAGACACAAATAATATCCACATGCTGGCGCCATCGTTCTATGCCGTGACTAGTCACCTGAAAAGGACTCAAGAAAAATATATCAAAATTAGAACGAAGGTGTTCTACAATTACTTTTAAGTTGGTGCACACGGCTACCCTAACATGAATAATAACCTGTTCAGCAAAATGTTTTACAATCATTTCCTCCCATTCCTATTTCAAATATTAACGTTAATAAAGCACCATTTATCGAATGTAACGAATTCCGCAATTGCAAGGATAAAAATCACGCACGCACGCCGCGTACATTACACATGACTCAAGAAAAATAATAAAATATCAACAAACACTTTGGCCACGCGCCAACGGACATTTAAACATATAGTGTCGGTACAAGAAAAACAGCTAATAAAAACAAGAAAGAAAAACATGACTATTTACAAAGTTCCCCGGCCAAATCTAACTACATAATTGAAATAATCCAATTTTAGTACATCACCGCTTCTGCATGTAGGACTAAGGACATCCTCCTCAACCCATTGCCCTATGGACAATTTAGCACTCCATAGTAGTCGTCTGCGTTGATTTCTTGAAGCTCATCCCAACTTCAAACCACGTGCTGATCATCTTGGTCTCGACTCCTTGGCAGAAAAGTTCAATGTTAAATATTTGCCTATCTATAATCGCTTGCAGTCTACTCAGTTCACCCACAATTGTCCTACTGCGATTAATAGCGAAGACTGGCCCTAATTATATCGCACATACGCACTATAAAAACACATACAATACACACAATTTATACATAAAATATACATCTCGAGTCCGCGCCACTGGCTCGTTAACAAGTTCAAAATCCTGGCTGCACCAGCAGTCGCTATCTCGTCCGGTATTTCCGTCCCGTCTTGGACTTCGGTTCTGGTAAGCGCTAATTAGGGTGATACGATACTTCCCCCTTAAAGTTGAACTCGTCGTCTTTAAAAGAATGTTACAGTTTATCACGCGCTGGCGTGAAATATTTAGATCACACAATTTAGTTGATTTTAGAACAAAATGTATTATAGCTTTTAAAATTTGATATTGCAAACGCTGCGACTTTAGCTCCCCAGAGCTCATAAAATAAATTAGCTTCACTGATTTTAGAGCGTAAAAATCACCTTTCGAACTGGCGTGGAGTATACCTCTGAAGGCTCCACAAGAATAGTACTTCGATAAATTCGAGCGTCAAAATCACACTTCAAACTGGCGTGGAGTATGCCTCTGAAGGCTCCACAAGATTAGTACTTCGATTAATTCGAGCGTCAAAATCAAACTTCAAACTGGCGTGGAGTATGCCTCTGAAGGCTCCACAACTGAGTACTTAGATAGGCGTCAGGCCAGACTATTTATGAGAAACTGACAAGGGCGGCGGAGTGGGGCGGAATCGGATAAAAACTTCCAGAGTTTATGTCTCACAAAGATGGGGCTAGTGTCATTCTTCTCCAAATAAATCCAACGTCTCAAATTACTCGAGCGGAGATTAATCCGTTCGGCGGTTCCTTAGATACACACTTCCGCGCGCTTTTTACTACTGACGCCGTCCACCTCGTGGTCACGGCTTGGTCTCTTGCGATTGGCTGATTCAATCGTATGTTCGTTGAGAGGACCTCGTGATTCTTCCTTTATGTCTCCAATTTTGGTACAGTAGTTGCACAATTTGGCCTTGAACTCGACTAATTCTGGCCGTCCCCCAGGAATAGCTACCAACTCAGCTTCTGTTGCAATCGTTACGAAATGCTGGCCTCCCTAATATCCAAGTCGACTTCCTTATGTGCTGCCTGGGCCGTAGTAATAATAATAATAAATATGAATACTTATTTATCGAAGATCAATAAGGGTTCATTTATCCTCAGCAAGGTTTTGAAATTCGAAACAATTTATTGGTTTGGATTTCAAAAACAAAATCCACTGTAGTAACAACACATCTCTTTAAATCTCACCCAGCTGCTCGAGTGTATGCCCCTCTGACTCACTTAGTGTGCTCCCTTCTCGCTGGAATGTCATTCATATTTTCTCTAGGTCTCCCCCTTCTCCTCACGTAGTTGCCACTCCCGTCGTCTCATCTGCTCGTTGTTTACAAACAAAGTGCGTACTCACGCGCTCCCCGTGGATTTGAGTGTTTGCTTTCAAAAAAAAATAATTTTTTTGCAATACAGATTCTGCATAATCATCTTTCCTAATCATCAAATGGTTCCCTTCTGTAGTACGGTTTCAAATTGGCGCTATTAAAAACAGATTTTGCACCAGTGCTCACTTCTTCTAATCTGTAGGCATTGTTACCCAGATTCTTAATTACCCGGAACGGGCCAATGAATTTCGGACAGAACTTGGCGAAGACTTTGTTCTTAGGGTCGGAGATCGGTGGTCTACGAACCAGCACTAATTCTTGTTCTTGTAACTCTCGGTGAAACTTCTTTCCTCGGTACCGTCTCAGCCTTCGGTCCGCTTGGTTCCTCATGTGCTCTCTCGTTCGCTGGATTCGCAAATCATGCGCTAATAATGGATCCCTTGGGCAAGGAATGATCTTGTCCCAAGTTCTTTCCGGCAACCTGTTGTGGTGTACAATCAGTGGGACTTGACCCGTCGACTCGTGCTTAGTAGTGTTCATGCACATCTCAATTTCCCCTACTTTGTCTACCCATTTATTGTGTTCGTTAGGAATCATTACTCTGTAGTATTTAGCGACACAGCGAATTGTTCTTTCGCTCGGATTTCCACAAGGATGACGAATACTTGAAAATATGTGTTTTATTCCTAGGCTCTCCAAACCTTGCCTAAAAACATTGCTTGTGAAATAAGTACCGTGATCTGATAGAATGGATTCCGGCTTCCCAAGCATCGGAATGACTTTGTTCTTAATTCGACTAAGGACTTGTCTTGATGTCGTCTTCTGAATAGGACATAGCACGACCATCTTCGAAAATACATCGACACATACCAAGAGGTGTCGGCATCCACGCTTTCCTTTTACTAAAGGACCAAAGCAATCAATCGCGAGCATCTCGCATGGTTTCTGCGGTAATAGTGGTCTTGGAAGTTGTTTCAGAATAAAGTTGTTCGGCTTTGTGCGCTGACAAGCGTCACACGTTCTAATTACTTCAACAATGGTGAATCTCATCTTGGGCCAAGTAAAGGTCTCCCCTATCGTAGCTTCAGTCTTATCCGTGCCGATATGTGCTAGGCTCTCGTGAACATGCCAAGTTAATCCCCTCTGTAGTGATGCTGGAACTAAGATCCGCAGTTTAGTATGATGCTCATCCACGTACTTATGTAACAAGTTATTCAAGTAGTGAAATCTCGCTTGTTTAGCACTGGCTTCCCGGTACTCCGGTGAATTTGGTTGTAACTCCTTCCTATAGAATTTTATCATCATCATCATCCATGGGTCAGCTTCTTGCTCCTTCCGAATATCCTTCAATCTTGCCAAAAACTCACGAGCCTTAGGTGTCAAGGTAATATTGTGAACTTCCGCTGTTACTTCGTTTCCGTCCTCAGGGTTTCTACTCAAGGCATCTGGTATGACGTTCAATTTCCCAGGACAATGTTCTATTGTGATGTCAAACTGCTGTATGTAGATGGACCAGCGCGTAACTCTCTCACTTGCTATTGTTGTCTTAAATAAAAATGTCAGTGCATGGTGGTCGGTTCTAACAACGATGGAATAACCATAGATCATCTTGCGCCACTGTTGGAGAGAATATAGAATTGCTAGTAGCTCAAGTTCCGTAACTGTGTAGTTCCTCTCATGTTTCCGTAATTTACGACTCGTAAATGCCAAATAGGATTTCTTCTTGGGTTCTTCAGCGTCCTCTTGGTACAGCATAGCACCAATCCCAATTAACGAAGCGTCTGCTTGAATGATAAATTGTTTCTCAAAATCCGGATATCCAAGTTTCACACAGTTTTCCAACAAATCCTTCGTTGCTTTAAAAGACCTGTCGCACTCCTCGTTCCACGACCATCGATTCGCTTTCTTCAACATCTCCTGCATAGGCGCTACTGTTTCTGTGTAACCAGGGCAATTTTCTTTGAAGAAACCTGTCACTCCCAAAAATGCTCTAACATGTTTGACTTTGGTAGGTGTGGGAAATTTCTTAATAGCATCAATCTTGGCTGGATTAGGCCGCACGCCCTCGACATCAATTATATGTCCCAAATATAAAATTTCGCTCTGGCAAAAATGTGACTTTTTTAAGTTGATCTTGAAGTTCATGGTTCTCAGGTTGTCCAGCAGTTTATTTAAATTTATCAAGTGTTCTTCCATTGTCTCAGAAGCGATTAATATGTCATCAACATATCTCGTGGTGAAGTTCTTGACCTCCTCAGTCAGATTTCTATCGAGTGCTCTAATGAGTGCACATCCCGCAGTTTTCACGCCAAAGGGCATTCGACACCAGATATAACTTTGATTATCGAATAAAAATCCCGTCAACAGTTGGGATTTTTCTTCAAGTTCAAGATGGTGGAAACTATTCGTCAAATCAACACTTGAGTATATCTTCTTCCCACGGAAGCCTTTCAAAACATCTTTGATCCTCGGTGCTTGGTCGTGCTCAACTAGCAGTTTGCTATTTAAAACTCGCGCGTCTAGGCATAGCCTAATTGATCCGTTTGGCTTGGTCACAGCCAATATTGCGTTCAGATAAGGAGTTGCAGCTTTCCTTATCATGCCAGAATCTAATAAGTTAGTAATGATATCCTTCACCTGAGAAAAATGCTTCTCTGGGATCGGGTACAATTTACTTTTAAATGGGGTCCAATCTGTGACCTGCATCGCATATTGAAAATTTAAAACTTTCCCAGGTACGGTGTCAAAAGCTCCTTTATGTAATCTTAACATTTCTTCCAATCTTCTTCTATCAGATTCCCCTACGATGGCTTCCTTAAGTCGCTCCTGAAGTAGAATTTCGAATTTGGTTCCGCCCATTTCTTCTTCCGCCAAATGCACCCAAAGTTCCTGCGAAATATCTCGGCTATCCATCTCTAGCACTGCTGTCTGGTTAACTTGCTCTCCCCTCAAGATCTTATCTCCGGCCTCATTAGTGCATTCCTCAACAACCCAAGTATTTGCCTCTCTCTCCAGCGGATTCTCTTCCATATTTAAACCCACATGATCCAATCCTCCTACTTGTTTGAAGCTTACAGTATTGTTATGTAAATCAATTACAGCATGAAAATCGCAGATGAAGTTGGCTCCTAAAATTATATTGTAGTTCATCTTTGGAATAACAATGAATGTTTGTGAAAAAGTATGGTTCAATATTTCCAGATCTAGAAATGCTTGCTGTTTACAATTCATAGTTTTGTCAGGAATCACACCTCTGACTTTCATTAGCGGTACCGGCATAATAGGAACAGTCTGTTTTCTTGCTATTTCTTTTATCAAAATTTCAGTGACTAAGCTCACCTGGCTACCTGTATCAATCAAACATCTCACCCTCATACCTCCAATATGCGCGTAAATAATTGGTAGCTGTCTGATAACATTTTCACGGTTCTTCACCACTTCCTCCAGGCAGTCGTCTGGGAATGCTACCCACTCTTCTATATTGGCCACTATCATCTCTTCTTGCTCCCTGGCGATCTCCGTTTTTAGCCTGTCTCCTTTCAGTTCATTTGGTTTTTTTTTTATCCCGGGCCCCATTAGATGTGTTTCGCCGGTTATCATTCTGTCGCTCCTGTTGCCTCAGTAAACTCTCTGCCCCCTCTCCTTGATGGTTGTCTGGGCTCTGTCTGTTCGCCATGGCACGCCCCCACTTCTCCTTCTCCGCTTCTTCATTACTTAATTGATCCAAGTATTTACGGGATTCAATATATCGTTCGTCCCAGTTATTCCTATAATCCCCTCTGTTTTCTTGGCGATAGTCCCTGCCGTAACTCCATCTACCATCTCCATTTCTTTGGTAAGGTCTACCTTGTCTCTGGTTTCCCCTCCAATTCGTGTATTCCCGCTGGTACGTCCACTGATTATTTTGATTTTGGTTATTCTGATGATATCTCCCGCGGTTATTCTGATAATTCTGATTGTTGTTATGGAACTGGTTTCGGCCGTCAAAATCTTGTCTTCTTGGCGTGAACTGTGTCCCTGTGGACTGTGTCTTACTTTGGTTCCCCTGGCCGTGGTTATTTTGGAGTCCCTGAACTACCTCTGCCGTGTTGACACATTCCAAATTCCTTCTTCCTGTCTGTGGGCTTACCATACTCGTCTCATCTAAGTGTCTGAGTAATTCTTCGGCCTGGACTGCGGTCTGAATATTTCCTGCGACTAATAATTGTTGGATATGCATTGGGAGTTGTTTTCCGATGGTTAGAACCATATTCGGCTCGCTAGGCGGGTCATCAAAATCCCTGAATTTTACCAATTGCTGACTGAAGAATTCTGAAAAACGGGTTGGATGTGTACTATGGTATTTGCGCGTGTACAGGTCCATTCTTAACCCTTGCTGCAACGAAGGACTCCAAAACTTCTTCAAAAACGCCTCGCGGAATTGAGTCATGTCTGTAAACGTGTACTTGAAACTTAAAAACCAGGTCAGGCTAGGTCCTTCTAAAAATTTCTCCACCAGTCTTAATTGTTTCTCCGGGCCGATGTGTTGGTCATTAAAGTAGTCAGTTAATTGCCGTAGAAATGCTTTGGGAGTGGTTCCTGAATGTTCTTTAAACTTATCGGGCTTAAAATCATTACCCCGAATGACTTGGATGACTTGGGCTGGTGCCAAGTTCGGTTGCGGAGTTGAAGTCTCCCCCCTGTACTGCTGGAATGCATTAGTCGTTAGTCTGGGACTTTGACCCCGACTCGTGTCCTCAGCCAACTTCGAACCTGCCGGACTTCCAATACTTGTTTGCTTTTCCGGAATATTTTCGTTTGAAAATAATGTCGCATTCTCTAACGATCTAATCTCGTTCTTTATGATTAATTCTGAGTGTTCCTGTAATTTCGACTTCATATTTTCCTCCAGTGCCTGCATTCGCTTTAAAACTGCCAGCCTGTCTTCCTTATTCGCATGAGCCTGCTGGTCCCAATCTCGCCGGATCCTACTTTTTAAGCTATTTATTTTCTCCTCGTTCCTCTCCTGATTTTTCTCTAGCTCTTCACGTATCCGTTCCTGCGTTTTCACTAGTTGTTCTTCCAAATTATCCTGAGTTTTGACGAGCTGCTCCCCTACTTCTTGTCTTATGACCTCTTGTGTGTTTATTAGCTGGCCTTCCATCTCTTTTCTTATGATCTCTTGTGTTCTGCCTAATTGCTCCTCTAAATTTTCCCGCAAGTGTATCCGCTCGGTTTCAGCCTTAACTTCGACTTTATCTATTTCCTTTATCAATTCCAGCACGTTGTTATCTACCGAATTAATTTGCTGCTGTAGTTTCTCTTGGGTTTTCTTCACTCCCGCGGTGTTACTGACACATGCTGCCTCTATCTGCTTGAGTTTATCTGCCACCATCTCGTCAAATTGTACTAATTTGTTATCAAATTTCGCCTCCAATTTCTTCATTTCGCCTAACTGTTTGATGTTATTTTCCGCAACCTCGCCTGCCAGTTTCTCTACTTTTTGAACGCTCTGATTAATATCATTCGTGATTTTTCCTAACTGTTCGGTTTGTGTTACCGCCTGTTGTGACAATTTGTGGTTTAGTTCATTGAATTGTTTGTCAGTGTCTAATTTCTGGACTTCTAACTGGACCGAAATGTTACCGCTCATATCAAGTAATTGTTTTTCACAGTTCTTTAATTGTTTATCTAATTGTTCTTCCGTTTTCGCGGACATCTGTTCTAATTGTTTTTCACTATGCTCACGCTGAGCTTCTAATTGTTCTTTTAATTGTTCTTCCGTCTTTACGGACATCTGCACTAATTGTTCTTCCGTTTTCGCGGACATCTGTTCTAATTGTTTTTCACTATGCTCACGCTGAGCTTCTAATTGTTCTTTTAATTGTTCTTCCGTCTTTACGGACATCTGCACTAATTGTTCTTCCGTTTTCGCGGACATTTGGATCGACATCTGTTCTAACAATGCCTTTATCTCATCAACACTCGCCATATCACACACAAAATATATTCAGAGAAAAACAGGGTTATGGGCTAAGGTTTCAGCCCTATACGCACATACATGTCACACATTTAAATATTACTGGCTCTAATTTAATGAAAATTTCAGTAACAAAATTTACTGAATACAATGACACTTATTCCCAAACAACAAAATAACCCCTAGTGATCTGCTTTTAAATTCCTAACCAACAGAATTTACGAAACACCAATTAACCGAAGTCAATTAAATGTCAAATATAAGGCACCATCTTCCTGCTTTGACTGAGTTCATCAATAATGCAAATTTCTAGTTTTAATGTGGGCGCCAGAACAAGTTTATAACAAATACCAAATCAAATTCTAACCTTGTTCAATATTTCTAACTTTAGGAACTCAGTGATTTTACTAATGCACATGGCGGTACAACATCGCCTCCATTTACTGAATTTACATGTCCGCTTGACTTGGCATCATTTCTCAACGAAATAAATATGAGATCAGCGAAGCAACAACAACAACAATCCCCACTTGGGCAGCCATTTTTGTTTTATGAACCCTTGCAAAGAAGCATATGAGACTCAGATTCGGGGCGTAACAGGTCATATTCGTAAGTTGCTGTCAGGGCGCTTCATTAACTTGCAGGGTAACATATAACAAAATAACATGCAGGAAAGAGTGAAGCCAGGGTTAAAACAACTGAATTTAATAACAAATCACCATATTTACATATAAACAATTAACAACAAAAACTCCCACTTGACTCCCGCTTAATAAAAATGCCAAAAACTTAGGCGATATCTCTGGAGAGATTAATTACCCGGACCAAGTGTCCTTAAATAAAACGATACAAAAAATGACCATATAAGTGCGTACGCCGTTCTACATGCACCACGATGTGTACTTTGAATGCGTGATTCGTTATCATCCAGAATGACCCTTCAAACAACGAATCCGCATTTCCTAGAGCTAGACCGACACAAGGGAACACAACTACAATACTTAAGTTAAATCGACACTTCCTAAATCTACTATAAACAAACACAAAATTTCCGTGTGAAATTGGACTTAAATTGCCGTAGCAACATTTACTGCCTAAAAACTTAGGACTTCTCACACAAATCAACACAAGTACATTAACACGTGACCAATAGAAAAATACTCAAATGACCGCTGTCAAAAATTACAAATACTCTACCACTACACCACACGGGTGTGACAAACAAAATTACATGAAATCGAGTCATCAACAAAGCAATAGGCAAACAACCAACATTTACGTTAATCACAATATTCTTATCCATACAAGGTACAACAATCCGTTACACACATGGCGAACTCCCCAATTAATTATGGCCTAAAATTTAGCCATCACAATGAACAGGTTTGCTGCAAGAAAGCTTACAGGGTTCAGTCGGACAAATAGGACTGCCTATCAAAATAAGTCACAGGCAAAACGGGCGGTTGTGGAACTCTGCATGTCTGTCAACCCACGTGTCAATAACCTCGACCTCCCAGAACATGGGGTCGAACCTCGAAGAAATGTGCCCCAAAGCACAATAATACGTGTGTGTCAGAAAAACAATATGGACAAGAATCAGCAGTCTCCCAAGAGCACTCTGTCTTTCCATCTAAAAAAATTACAACAGCAGCAAAAATATATAAGGGCGGTAGGACAACTACCCCCTCCTCACGTAGAATCAACACACACTAGACACATCAACACACACTGAATCACACGTATGGGTTGTGACAGACCCTGAAATAAAAGACACAAATAATATCCACATGCTGGCGCCATCGTTCTATGCCGTGACTAGTCACCTGAAAAGGACTCAAGAAAAATCTATCAAAATTAGAACGAAGGTGTTCTACAATTACTTTTAAGTTGGTGCACACGGCTACCCTAACATGAATAATAACCTGTTCAGCAAAATGTTTTACAATCATTTCCTCCCATTCCTATTTCAAATATTAACGTTAATAAAGCACCATTTATCGAATGTAACGAATTCCGCAATTGCAAGGATAAAAATCACGCACGCACGCCGCGTACATTACACATGACTCAAGAAAAATAATAAAATATCAACAAACACTTTGGCCACGCGCCAACGGACATTTAAACATATAGTGTCGGTACAAGAAAAACAGCTAATAAAAACAAGAAAGAAAAACATGACTATTTACAAAGTTCCCCGGCCAAATCTAACTACTTAATTGAAATAATCCAATTTTAGTACATCACCGCTTCTGCATGTAGGACTAAGGACATCCTCCTCAACCCATTGCCCTATGGACAATTTAGCACTCCATAGTAGTCGTCTGCGTTGATTTCTTGAAGCTCATCCCAACTTCAAACCACGTGCTGATCATCTTGGTCTCGACTCCTTGGCAGAAAAGTTCAATGTTAAATATTTGCCTATCTATAATCGCTTGCAGGCTACTCAGTTCACCCACAATTGTCCTACTGCGATTAATAGCGAAGACTGGCCCTAATTATATCGCACATACGCACTATAAAAACACATACAATACACACAATTTATACATAAAATATACATCTCGAGTCCGCGCCACTGGCTCGTTAACAAGTTCAAAATCCTGGCTGCACCAGCAGTCGCTATCTCGTCCGGTATTTCCGTCCCGTCTTGGACTTCGGTTCTGGTAAGCGCTAATTAGGGTGATACGATACTTCCCCCTTAAAGTTGAACTCGTCGTCTTTAAAAGAATGTTACAGTTTATCACGCGCTGGCGTGAAATATTTAGATCACACAATTTAGTTGATTTTAGAACAAAATGTATTATAGCTTTTAAAATTCGATATTGCAAACGCTGCGACTTTAGCTCCCCAGAGCTCATAAAATAAATTAGCTTCACTGATTTTAGAGCGTAAAAATCACCTTTCGAACTGGCGTGGAGTATACCTCTGAAGGCTCCACAAGAATAGTACTTCGATAAATTCGAGCGTCAAAATCACACTTCAAACTGGCGTGGAGTATGCCTCTGAAGGCTCCACAAGATTAGTACTTCGATTAATTCGAGCGTCAAAATCACACTTCAAACTGGCGTGGAGTATGCCTCTGAAGGCTCCACAACTGAGTACTTAGATAGGCGTCAGGCCAGACTATTTATGAGAAACTGACAAGGGCGGCGGAGTGGGGCGGAGTCGGATAAAAACTTCCAGAGTTTATGTCTCACAAAGATGGGGCTAGTGTCATTCTTCTCCAAATAAATCCAACGTCTCAAATTACTCGAGCGGAGATTAATCCGTTCGGCGGTTCCTTAGATACACACTTCCGCGCGCTTTTTACTACTGACGCCGTCCACCTCGTGGTCACGGCTTGGTCTCTTGCGATTGGCTGATTCAATCGTATGTTCGTTGAGAGGACCTCGTGATTCTTCCTTTATGTCTCCAATTTTGGTACAGTAGTTGCACAATTTGGCCTTGAACTCGACTAATTCTGGCCGTCCCCCAGGAATAGCTACCAACTCAGCTTCTGTTGCAATCGTTACGAAATGCTGGCCTCCCTAATATCCAAGTCGACTTCCTTATGTGCTGCCTGGGCCGTAGTAATAATAATAATAAATATGAATACTTATTTATCGAAGATCAATAAGGGTTCAGTAGATAAACAGATATGACTGAGCGTATTCTTAAGAGCCACCAGGGCTGCCAACTGTTAATAATTGCTCACTATTTTTTTTATCCAAATACCAATATATCAGAAAGTATGCAAGCCAACAGCGTTAAACTATGCACACGTATATTCTGACATTTTAGATTAATTTGGAGTAACTTATATACAGTACGTCAGTTCTACCAACATGATTATAAGCCTGCTGACAGTACCAATTTTTTAATACATGTAACTTCTATACTATCAGCTGGATTTCAACCAAATTTCGTATGTGCTATGTGTACTATAACAGATATGACTATAAGTATTGTTAAGAGCAATCAGGGCTGCCAATTGTTAATAAATGCTGTCATTTTTTTTGCCCTAATATCAATATATCAGAAAGTATGCAAGCCAACAGCTCTATACTTTGCACACGTATAGCACCTGACATTCTAGATTAATTTGGAGTAATTAATACAAGGCAGTGCTGCCAATATGATTCTATGCCTGCTTATATGTCCAATTTTAAAATGCATGTAACTTCTCTACTAACAAATGGATTTCATCCAAAATTGGCACAACAAGATAGCATAATATTTCAGATTATTTCGGACCAGCACACGCATGGTATTGTTGGTAACATGCTTTTACGCGTGCTGATATATCCAGCGTCTAACTGCATGTAACGTCCATTGGACTTCAACCAAATTTTGTTTTCTGTACCTTAAGAGATGGAACTAAGAATATATTCAGTCACCAGGGCTGCCAACTGTAGTGCTCTATTAGGCTACATTATACCAGGTATATTTTGAACTAATTAGATATTTCGATATTACCAACTTAATTTCGTCATTATTCTATATAGGTTCATATTCTGTAGAATAATCATTGGCATGAAAAGTAGGCTGTATAGTTCTTCACGGAACTTCTTGTTTATATACATGATATGTATGTACACACATCAAAAAAAGTTTTGCATCACCTCGGTTCCAAGAGTTCCGGAACCTTTAAATACAAAGGGAATAGAGATCAACACAAACAACATTTCAGCTCGTTTTATTGCTCATGAGACCCACACATTGCATGTTGTACCATCATACAGCTAGACTTTCAGCATTTGTGGTCCAGATTGCAGTACACACCACTACCTCTAATACCCAGTAGCACGTCCTCTTGCATTGATGCATGCCGGTATTCGTCGTGGCATACTATCCACAAGTTCATCAAGACACTGTTGGTCCAAATTGTCCCACTCCTCAACGATAATTCGGCGTAAATCTCTCAGAGTGGTTGGTGGGTCAAGACGTCCATAAACAGCCCTTTTCAACATATCCCAGGCATGTTCGATAGGGTTCATGTCTGGCGAACATGCTGGCCACTGTAGTCGAGCGATGTCGTTATCTTGAAGGAACGCATTCACAAGATGTGCACGATGAGGTCGAGAATTGTCGTCCATGAAGACAAATGCCTCTCCAATATTCTGCCGATATTGGTGCACTATGGGTCGGAGGATGTCATTCAGGTATCGTAAAGCCGTTTCGGAGCCTTCCATGACCACCAGTGGCGTACGTCGGCCCCATATAATGCCACCCCAAAACATCAGGGAACCACCACCTTGCTGCACTCGCTGGACAGTGTGTCTAAGACGTTCAGCCTGACCAGGGTGCCTCCAAACACGTCTCCGACGATTGTCTGGTTGAAGGCATATGCGACACTCATCGGTGAAGAGAACGTGATGCCAATTCTGTGGGGTCCATTCAGCATGTTGTTGGGCCCATCTGTACCGCGCTGCATGGTGTCGGGGTTGCAAAGCTGGACGTCGCCATGGACGTCGGGAGTGAAGTTGCGCATCATGCAGCCTATTGCGCACAGTTTGAGTTGAAACACGACGTCCTGTGGCTGAACGAAACGCATTATTCAACATGGTGGCATTGCTGTCAGGGTTCCTCCGAGCGGCAATCCGTAAGTAGCGGTCATCCACTACAGTAGTAGCCCTTGGGCGGCCTGAGCGAGGCCTGTCATCGACAGTTCCTGTATCTCTGTACCTCCTCCATGTCCGAACAACATCGCTTTGGTTCACTCTGAGACGCCTGGAAACTTCCCTTGTTGAGAGCCCTTCTTGACACAAAGTAACAATGCGGACGCGATCGAACTGCGGTATTGACCTTCTAGGCATGGTAGAACTACAGACAACATGAGCAGCGTACCTTCGTCCTGGTGGAATGACTGGAACTGATCGGCTGTCGTACCCCCTCCGTCTAATAGGCCCTGCTCATGCATGGTTGTTTACATCTTTGAGCAGTTTTAGTGACATCTATGAACAGTCAAAGGGACTGTATCTTTGATACAATATACACAGTCAACGTCTATATGCCGGAGATCTGGGAACCGAGGTGATGCAAAACTTTTTTTGATGTGTGTATTATAGTTTTTATTATAATTTTATATATTGTTGTAAAGCACTTGGTTTAACCCGTGCTTTAGAGTAAACCATGTTTGTAGTGGTGAATTGAATTAATAACAACAATAATAATAATAATAACCAAAGGGATCTGGTTTACAGAGGTGGAAAAAGACCTACAAGAACTGGGGATATCACATGAGGACATCTTGGAACGTGACTCTTTGAAGAAGAAACTTGGGGAAATACAGAGTTTTCAGCCAAAACCCATATAATAATAATAATAATAATAATAATAATAATAATAATAATAATAATAATAATAATAATAATAATAATAATAATAATAATAATAACGTATGGCCTCGGGTGCTGGGTGCAAGCTTTGTTATTTGACACCCAGAGGGTAGCTTGCATGTAGAATTTCGTTGTTCCTTGAATCACTATGAAAGTCAAGGAGCTTAGATATCTAAGCTCCTTGAACACTAAACCGCTTTCTAGTAGAGAAATGAGGAACTTTGTGTTGGCGGAAACTCCCGAGATTAATTTTGACATTATGAACATGGGCTACTGAATTCAAATGGGTTATTTGACATGCCAACATCGTATTACATGCGTGTCGTATTTTGCCGCCTTTCAAAAATCACTTACCACGGCCAGGAGCGAACCTGCAAGCTTTGGGTTAGTAGACCGACACGATAACCACTCACCCACCGTGGCAAGCTAAAACCCACATTGAAAACCGGCAAGAAGTGGACCGAAGAACGAAAAGAAGCTCACCGAAGAAGAATGCGCGAACACTGGGCCAATGTGAAAGAACGAGGGAAAAGCCAGTTGAAATAACGTGTCCATAGAAGACCGAAACGATTATAAAGAAGATGTTCAGCAAAGAACATATAGCCTACTTTCTCCTAAATGTATGGGTATATTTATGACTCTTTGTCCTCATCCCTAACGCAATCACCTCTACCACCATGTATTGTTTGTTTTCTTTTATATTGATAATTAGCCAGTAAGTGTCAAAATCAATATTATATACTTTATGATGATTGAATAACAAAACTACTAACTTATTGTAATGCATTCACGTCCGTTAATCTCTATATTAAGCCAGTCTGCAAAGTTATGAATCTTTCGTTTTGGGTATCTTCCCCTTTAAAAATCCGCGCCGATCACAGTAGGTTGGTGCTGCGACCTATCAGTGAATTAATCTTTATCTTGTACGCCTATGCACTGCCATCGTAATGTACTACGATGGCAGTGGCCTATGGGTGTTGAATGAGTAGGCAGTTTAAAGTACCGTAGCCAAGAGGGAGGCGATCCAGCTGGCAGTGTTTAAAGGTAATCGGTGCGCGATCGTGGCTAATAGTTGAACTACCAGTATTACAAAATTGCCATACTTCAGGAGGCCAGGTATTTACACAGCGGTATGTTTGGAACAATATTACCCACATAACCCACAAGAGGACAGCACCGTACAGAGGCATTAAAAAGGCTGTGGTTAATGACTTCGTGTATCTAGTTCTTCTATTCTCCTTCTGTTTATGTGCGATGCTGGGGATGTGATTTTATTAATAAACGAGTGTATACATTAGCCTCTCCTTTGAGCTAAATGACATCTTATTGATTGTCTGTGGAATGAGCTCGTGCACATCATTTGTAAAAGAATTCAAGAAAAAAAGTTAACTGTAGCAGTATTCGATCCCCAGTCACCTGCGTGACAGACTAGAGCTAACCCTATTTTTAACATCACGGTGTTCTTAACTGACATATTAGATGCAACCTGTTGGCAAATAATGACTTTAAATAAACGATTTCTTCACTGCAGTACATCTTCATTAAATATCATTTCGTACAAAGTTTATATTATTGTATCAGTAGGGTATATCACATAGAACATACTATAACTACTGAAATATAAGACAGGCACATGAGGACAGCTGCCATCTTGTTGTGTGACACAGACGGCTCAGCTCTTTTAAGCCACTCATACAGTATAATATTATAATATTAAATTATAGTAAATAACGGATCACGACCTTCAGGATAGCTTAAACCACCCTAGGCTCGATAATCGGAATTGGTGGGTCTTAAGCTATTTATTAAAATGGTTGCATAATCCACACGGCCGCCAACCTGAAATGGCACGGCCGATGACCTTGAATTTTGGGTGAAAGACGCGTCCTATATAAAGGTATGTTGTCACCAAATTTGGTAGAGATCGGATGATTAGTTTAGCCGTAATTTGATTTTACGTTTTGAACGTTTGAGTGGCCGCCATTCTGTTTTGGTAAAGATGGCGGCGATATAAAGTATGACACTGAGGTGCCCTTTGCTAGTGCTACCTCTGTACCAAATTTCGTTCAATTCGGTTTCACCGTGTTCGAATTGATAGGGGGGACAGGCATTCAGAGTACACACACTCACACACACACACACACAGACTCACACACACACATACACACACACAGACAGACACACAATTTTTCGCCCTGTGTTGATCTCATAAGTCTACTTTCATTTTTTGCAAAAATCGAAAGTAGGCTAAATATATATATTAACTGTCTGACTAATGCTGATGACCAGGTAGTAATGTCATATTCTGTCGAAAGTTTACATGCCAAGCTTACAACTGAAAAAAAAACTATGGGAATATAGTATGAAAAGCAGCATTTCATAGATGAACGTTATGTCGGCAGGAAAGAAACTCAAGAAAATAGAATGGCAGACAGGAGAAACTATTTTGTAGCAGGAGGACCATTTTTAGTACTTAGGCTTTGTATTCTCTCAGGATGGTACAGTAGTATGAAAAAAAAGAGTCGATGTGCAGAAAGGCCAATGCGTCGAACGTTCTCAGTTGCGATCTACAGTATTCTGTTAGAAGAAAGTTAGTGTAGCCACGAAACTCTCCCTACATCGCTCAGTATTTTGACCGACCTTGCTGTAAGGAATTAAAAGCTGAGTAGATTCACGATATCTGATCAATATATTAAGGTAAATGTAACTGATATGAGAGTAGCAAGCTTGATTGCTGGGACAACTGGATGGGAGCAATGGCAGGAAGGTACTCGTAATTAAGAGATAATGGGTAAGTTAGAAATGAACACGCTAGATGAAACCGTTCGTATGAGCCGACACAGATGGTGGGCTCATGGAAGAGAATGGGAGAGGAAAGATCACCTAAGAGCTTAATGAGTTCGGCTGTAGAGGGTAAGAGAAGCAGAGGTAGACCGAGGAGGCGATGGTTAGATTCAGTGTTGAACGATTTCAAATTGAGAGGTAGATTCAGAGGAGACTGCAGTGCTAATTGCTTTATAACGGATCATTGAGGCGACTTGTTCGCAAACAGAGGTTTTCAGACAAGACTGGATCCGAAAAAGCAAAACAGTCTTAAATGAAAATATATACAGTACAGTATTGTGCATATTAATGTGAACGGACATGGACAATCTTTTTTCGACGGTCAGTTCCTCAGCCAATCTCATCAGTTCTGGGGCAGTCTTTCTCTCTAATTGGGATGTAGCCTGTTTGTCGCTGTTCATCATTCCATCAACAGAAATATAAAACAGCCCCAATACATCGTCTTTTGAGGAAACTTTACTGTCTGTTTGATGTGTTTTGGCAAAACGTTCTAATCTTTCCTCCTAATTATATTAAATACTGCACTCAAACTTACAATACATTCAGCTGATATTTGTCTCTGAGTCAATCCACTAAATTCGTGGAGGGTTATAATCTTGCTTCTCTTCTTTGGTGTGATATCCATTATGACTGATTAAATAATATACTCATTCAATGCAGTTTTAGACAGCTACAAACACATGTCAAGCATGAACATTCAAACTCAAGCAATAAGAGTATTCACTACAAGTACCTATCTCAGCAATGGGTATCCATGCTGTTGTTAAGAATTAGCGGGAAACAGTTGGTACCTCTGTATTACTTAAAAAACTAAATTTGCTACTTGTTCACATTCTTATCCACAAGACCGGGTATGTAATTAATAATAATAGTAAAAACAATAATAATATAATAATATCATGCAAACTTACAACATGCAGTAGAGAATTGTGAGGGACAAGACAAGAGAAACTTAGTTAAAACAATAGTAAGAACAAAACTCTGGTATATACACTATTAAAGTTACTAAGACCTCGCGTATCTGTAGTTTCACTTGTACATTCGGCCTAATAAAGTGGTCAACAACAGAGCTGGAAGAATGAATGACTACGACAAAAATAATTTAACACAGAGTCCTCCATTCTAAGTCTGTAATTGAACAAGTGACAATCCCCAGATCTCAAGCAGGCAGAACCCTGATCAACACCCCTCATCTGCATAATAAACAGGTCATGATGCTGAGGAAGTACTTTTCAAGCATACTAGTAAGTTCAACCCACCACCGCGCTGTTACGTCTGCAGACAACAAATACACTCCTCTAGATCTTCAGCACCACACACAAGACTGAACCCTGATCCTAATCTGACAAAGCAGTGGGAGAAAAATTCTATCTCACCCAAGGATATGTAGACTATGAGGCGTCGAACGTTTGACTGATCCATGGAGATTTGCTCCCAGAAATGGCCGGCTTCATTATGGCCTTTCAGGATCAAATTGTGCC
Organism: Meconema thalassinum; assembly: GCA_946902985.2. Lineage (NCBI taxonomy): Eukaryota > Metazoa > Arthropoda > Insecta > Orthoptera > Tettigoniidae > Meconema > Meconema thalassinum. Next base: position 584,572,287 of record OX336390.1, on the reverse strand, counting down.
GACAAAGAACTATATTAGGTATATGGTGAAATATTAATCACACTGTAGCACATGGATTCGCCCGCATACGAAACTCATCGTGTGCGCATGTGACATCAGGTCATAATCCCGGTCTACAGTATGGTTTTGGCCACAAGGTTGTGCTTTTGAGTGTAGTCTAATTTAACCAGGACCTAACACACTGACGGAATGTACTGTATTGGCTTTTGAAGATGGATTTTTTAAATAACATGTTTCTGATATACCACGTAATTTTTTAGGTAAATGTGCAATTACAGTACGTTTGATATTGTTACATTTGTGAAGGGCATAACTGAAGGTCCTCATGTGTGGACCTCAGTTATTTATTAATAGTCTAGGCTTATATTAAGACCAGATGTGTCATCGAATTAGTTTTATTTAAGAAAACTTGATTTATTTTCCTTCCCAATTATGTATTCTAAAAATCTCGGGTTCACGCAGATTTGCACCATGGCGTAATAATCACTCTCTACTTTCTAATAATAAGGTTGTAAGGAAGCTGCTTCTGTGAGGTTTTGTACCTGATGGCATGGGAGATCATCCATCCATATACTGTGCCCATTTATAGCTACTTTCCCCTAAACCTATGAGGGCAGTTAATCATTCGCACCTGCAATTGATTGCGTACCATTCCAGTTGATACCATGTTCACACACTAGCTCTACCAGATGCTACTATTATGTTATCAGTATTACCAACTGATACTATTTTACTAACAACTGTATTAGTATAGTTCTCACCTGCAACTTGTAGTGTAGCATTGCGGCTGATGGCATGTCCCGCCTGGTTTCTCGCCACACACCAATACACTCCACCATCTTGCTCCTTCTTGCCATGAACCACACGAAGGAAGAAGAGGGACCCCGCTGGAAGAAGCACGCGGTGAGACTTGGAATCTGTTGGCGACGTCTTCACGGGCTCTCCGTCCTTGAACCACTCGATCACCGGTTCTGGTTTGCCCTCGGCTTTACAGTTGAGAGTTACTGGTTCGTTCTTGGCCACGATAATGTCTGACGGGTGTTCCGTTATCCGAGGAGTACGATATTGTGCTGCAACAAACAAGCAACAATGCTTGGTCAACTCACAGGTGTAGATATTAATAAACGTTTTTTCATAAACAAGATATTATCCACAAAATATTCTACTAAATATCCATAAGAATAAGGCTAAACGTTGGAGGGGAATTCTCGAATATTCTTCCCTCTTCTTCGACGTCGCCAGCAACTATAACAAAGAATTGTAATTTACTGTGAACATCACCATCAAAGTAATGGGTATTACCAGCCTGGATGCAATGACTGATAACTACAGTGGGGTTTCACACAGAAATCTAATGGTCGTTGAGATTATTTGATGAGCGCTGTCCAGTCCAGAGCTGGCAATTGTTTAGACCGCAGTAGTTACGAAGTCCGTACTGCATCGCGGTCAGCATACATTTCAAGGAAACAACCTTAGTTGTTTTTGTTCATTCATTTACGGGCTTTTCAAAATTGTGGTTATGTAGCCCCGTGTATTTGAGTGTGTGTGGAATCTGTCTACTAACCTGTGTCATTGCGATGACTGTAGTTAGTGTGTGTATATGTCGTTGAGGCTAGGATTTGGAAGGAGACGGCTTGGCCTTTGCCGGGATAGTGGGAAACCACTGAAAACCACAACTAGAACCACAGAGATGGAAATCGAACACATCTCTATTCCTGTACAGGGATCCACTTCACTTACTTCCCATAGTGAACGGTGGAAGAGGAACAGCCACAAATCAGCTCAGTTTAAAATACTTCATTTGTATCTCAGTTAAATTTAAGAGTTTAACCTAACTAACCAAAATTATCGTGTTGGTAACCATTTTAGCCTATTTTCATCTATGAAAAATAGGCTTATGCGATCACCCTTTGTCCGTGTGTGTGTATGTGTGTGCGTATGTGTGTGTCTGCGTGTGCTTGTTGCCCCACCCCCCTAATAAAATCTAAACAGCCGAAGCAATTTCAATGAAACTCGATAAGTGCATACTACTATCTTGTCCGACCTCGACCGTGCCATTAAAATTTTAATACGTTTTACCAATCCAACATAGCGGCCGTGCGAGATATTCCACTAGCATTCTATATCTCCGCAATAATAATAGATCTCACCCTGAAATTTTGTACGGTGATAAAGGGTACTACTAAAAATTTATCTATGTGACTTTCATAAACATGCAAAGTAAATAACGAGCATGGCGGTCAAGCGAATTTCAAAAAAATAAATAAACTTTTCTCGCGTTTTAACCATCCGAGCGCAGTGAAACTTAGTACATCAAATGTTTCTACACATTGAACCGATTGACATCTAATTTAGTTCAATTGTGTACATGACCTCAGGATGACGGCTGTGCGAAATTTTAAAATTATGTTTTTATTTCTGGTGTCCTAATCTTGCGATCGAAGTGAAAGTTTGAATAATGAACCTACGCAATAATCTTCATCTAATGGTACATACCTCTATGGCCTACATATACAGTATAACAGTCCAACATGGTGACTATCCGAATTATTTAGACAGCTTCCAATATCTACGAATCTATTACAGTAATCTAACTGAAATGTTGTATGTTGATAAAGACTACTAACATAAATTCACCTATGGGACTTTTAATAACATAGTGATCACAAGTCGCCTCCGTAGCGTAGCAGTCAGCATGGTTAGCTGCCGCCCCGGAGATCCTGGGTTCGATTCCCGGCTCTGCCACGAAATTTGTAAAGTGGTATGAGGACTGGAACGGGGTCTACTCAGCCTCGGGTGTTCCAAATGAGTAGAGGGGGTTCGATTCCCACCTCATCCATCCTCGAAGTGGTTTTCCGTGGTTTCCCACTTCGTCTTCGGGCAAATGCCGGGATGGTACCTTCTTCAAGGCCACGGCCGCCTCCTTCCCTCTTCCTTGCCTATCCATCCTGACCATCCATTACCTTCCCTCATGAGGCCCCTGTTCGCTTTGCAGGTGAGGCCGCCTGGGCGAGGTGCCAATCCCTCCTCACCAGTTGTATCCCCTTCGATTAGATGTTCCCAGCTCTAGGACACTGCCCGTAGAGGCGGTAGTGGTGAGTTCCCTCGCTGAGTCCGTGGGTTCGACCAACCTGGAGGGTAAACGAATAAGAAAAGAAGAAAAGAGAAAAAGGTGATCACAAGACCAACATGGTGGCCAAACGAAGTTTAAACATTTAAATGCAATTTACTCGCGATATAATAATCTGAGCACAGCGAAACTTGGTACGGTAAATCTTCATACAGCTTTAATGTACTGATATCTAATTTGATAGAATTTTATGAGAACTTAAAAATGGCAGCTGTGTAATATTTTTTTTAAATTTCGTTTTCATTACTCGTGTTCTAAGTAAGACTAGTACGATATATGAAAATAGGCTATTTAGTTCTTCACAGAACTACTTGTTCAGTGTGCTTTAGCGGGAGGCGACAGCTGCACGAATAGGGACCACAGCTAAGTGCACAATCCACAATAACCTGACCATGTAATAACAATCACCTATCACAATCTGCAAACAAACTTGAAGTTCAATCACCACTATCAGTATCTAACAAAAAATCACATATTTTGGCTAGTTGTTCTAGTTTAATCACTACTGCAAATAAATATGAAGCCTCCGTGGCTTAGGCGGCAGCACGCCTGCCTCTCACCGCTGGGTCCGTGGTTCAAATCCTGGTCACTCCATGTGAGATTTGTGCTGGACAAAACGGAGGCAGACAGGTTTTTCTCCGGGTACTCCGGTTTTCCCTGTCAACAATTTCATTCCAGCAACACTCTCGACTATCATTTCATTTCATCTGTCATTCATTTAATCATTGCCCCAGGGGAGTGCGACAGGCTTCGGCAGCCGGCACAGTTCATATCCTCGCCGCTTCCATTCCCTGACCCGGTCGGTCGACTGGAAGCAGGCTGTGCATTTTCATTTTCATATATTGTAAATATCATAAACCATCTCAAAATGAGACGTGTAGAACCAGAGAAGACCGCATTTTTAACTGCTAATATGGTATCAAGGTGGTAACTTGTTTGCAATCGAAGGCTTGCAGACTAGACTGGACGATGAAAGGAAAATCATTCTCAAATGCAAATGAATGAATGAATGAATGTAAGAAATGTAATTTTTATGTTGATAATTTGGCCACGTCTACAATGATTTACAAGAAAATGGTGGGTAATGGAATGGAAGGAGCATTGGCTTAGCTGTTCGTCTTTCACCCGGATGGCTGGGGTTCGAATCCCGGTGACAGCGGGGTTGAATTTTCACCTGAAAAATCACGTGGTGTCAGGAATGGCATCCGGCCTTAAATCCCCGACCAAAGCCAAAATGAGCCTGGTTGGCTCCGGCAACCCCAATTAATTGGGAAAAACAGAAGAAAGGTTTTTGATGTCTAACTTCTCTCCATTCGGTTGCTGGATATGTTTGTGGGAGTGATTTTGAAAAATGGGACGGAAGTGGATCGGATGGAAGTGTGCTAGTGTGTAAGACGCACTGCTAGCTGAATCGCATCCCTCCTGTCTGCTTTAGCAGCCAGGAAACAATGAGCGCGCAGTGTTGGACATTGGTACCATGACGCTCTGCCGGCCATGTGGAAAGTATATCACATATGGATTACTTCAAGGTTTGAAGGCGCCATTAAGAATATTCCTACAGTAAATCAACTTCAAGTTGTCGTTCTTTGTTGTAAAACTATTCATTATATCATATCTGCTGAAAATAATTATGATTTATTAAGTCTCTTTTACACTCTCTGGATAAAAGTGATGGTTCCTCCCCGAGTAACTCTGGATCAGCACTTTCATACTGAACGGTAAACGCTCATGCGAACTCTGATGTCAACTGATTGAAACGCAAACCTCATGTTACAAAATCTTCGTATCAGTATTTAAATATGATATGCATTAATAATTAAACATTGTAATTAGTCGGATAAGCCGGTATTATTTTTCTGCAAAATGGCTATTCAGATATTAACCCACATTGCGGTAATGCAGTTATCAATATAATATATATCGATTTTCATTATACGGGAACTGCGCTAGCCTTTCATAGAAATTCGCTTTACTGTCAAGTAGGCGTATTCATAACTAATTTAAAACTCAATTCTTCGCAGGAATATTATCTAAAAGAAGCAAAATATTAATGGTACATACAAAATTACTTCTGTCTTGTACTCTAAATATCTGTGGTTGTAATAGCTGTGTTGCTAGCCCCTTGGTCTGTGAATCATGAGGTCTCGGGTTCGAACCCCAGTCTCGGCAAATGTTTTTACTATCGATTTAAACGATATCTATCATAAAATTATGCGTCATTTTAACATAATCTACATGAAATTACGATGTATCTAATTTTAATTACAATAGTTTGCACCAAGCAGGAGTTGGAAATTTGACTGTATTGAACATTATTTCTAGTCGTCTATAGATAGGCTAGAGGCTATGGTTTCATTCCACCTCTTAATTTACAATATAATATGTGATGTTTGTTCAAACAGTGTGACAGTAGCATATCTCCAATTCAATCTATACATTCATCATAGTACCAGTATGAAAACGGAGCGTAAATTAACATTTGAAGACTATCCAAGCTGTGTAGTATACGAGTAGGATAAAATGTCAGATGACTTCACATATATTTCATCTCAATTTCATAATAGGATAACATGTCAGATGTTACACATCATATTCGACTACTGTAAAGCTCGTATCGTTTTTATGCGTTAATAACTCATAATTCTTGACTTAATATGCAGAAACCTTGTTAACTGGAGTTATTAGTATGAAGCGCCATATATTTAGCTCTCACATCAAGAGTTGACAGATGAGCTGCTCCGGATGAGGACTATTCGTTGTGTAATAATAAGGATTTCAAAAAATAATCCAAGATAGTAGCTAATGGTTAAAAGTAAGCGTTTACAAGAAAAACTTGCAAGTGACAAATTGTTGCACTTAGCTCTAATCGTCCTCATACACTGTTCCTAACGAAACATATTTAGAACTCTGGCTTTCATTTATTTTTGCTTCATTACACAAGACAGAAGCAGGGTGGAAACAGGCCTCACTTCCTTACACACTTTGTTACATTTGCAGAAACACTTGTTCCCCATTTGTCAAGCTGAGGAAGAGGAAGCTTGGGGCCATGTGTTAACACGACGTTCGGGAAACTAATCGCCACGGCTGCATGTGGAAGAAAATAGAACTTCAGCCAAAAGATCATACATTAACATCACTAGTTTGAAAAACATAATTTGTATTCAAGATGAGAAAAGAGTTTAGCCCCTTGCGGACACTGGTACAGACACCATGTCAATCTATTGACGTCCGAAACGGGGGAGGAGCTTACGGTCAGCTGTTTGCAATATGGCGGCGATATAGTGACGTGAAGTAATTGGGTGTGCGTTTGTTATGGCTTCAAATTTATGATGGCAAAATACTACATATTTCCTTTCATTGATAGAAATATTTTTATAATCAATTTAAATGCAGTGCCTAATTACTACCAGTTAAAAATATTACCCACATGTAGATAGTTAATTTACTGTCTGCTGTTACATAGGCCTATATGAAGCCTGTACTTGGGAGCCTAGCGGTATCGATGTTTTTATTAATTTCACAATATATATATCTCACATAACACAAAGGACGACTCCCTGATAATAAATTGAATCAAGCAACCCTGAATTTGCATGAATGTTTTGGGTTCAAAGAAGCGTTACTTGGGATGCTCAAATCATACTTCAATATTGCAAATATTGACCTACATACTTGCTGTTCAAAGGCAAGAATGTTAATTTATTAATCTCTTGCCATAGGCAAGTTAAAATGGAGACATCCTCTTTATCAATATATTTAATTAAATATTTAAAATACAGACATTTAACATAGCTGGAATCTCCATTTGAACTTGTCATAAGCAAACGGAACAGATCAAAAACTACAATTTAAGCCAAACCAAATTCATTCCTCAGCTCGACATAAACCATAATACCAATTAAAACCTCTACAAAACATACTCTCCTTACTGTTGTACAACATTCAAACCAACTATTCGCACTCAAAACTGTAAAACCCTGAAATGGGAACTAATTAAAGTTAGAATAGCCTAGGCCGATCCGGTCTCCGGCTACATTACCGCATATGTATACTTAACATCACTATAACTTCAAAATTACGGCCAAGTGACCTATCTGCCTGAGTAGTATAGGTGTTACCGGCCTGCCTGGGATGATGGGTCACCAAACCGGTACTTAAAACTAAGATTTTACATTTTAATTAACTAAATTCAACAGTAGGGAGATAATAGCCAAAAACACAATTTAAGACAAATCATACTTCAATGACCTACATACTTGCTGTTCAAAGGCAAGAATATAAATTCTCTGGCAAATTAAGGCTAGGAACAGCATTTTTCTTAAGTGTTCTAACCATTCGGCTATTGTCAATCGGAAGAACCCCTAAAATAAGTTTACGAAGAGCGGATTACATTCATTGTACGGCACAGAAGTAATAGGCTATAAGTTTATCAGTATTTTTGATGTAGGTAAATCCATGTGAATACAAATTAGAGACAATAACTAACAATAATCAACAGTACCGGTGGAAAGAAGTCGTCTTCACAAAAATGCAGACTGCACACTGTCATGTAACATGTAACACGTTTTCCAATTGACAGCGCCGAAGCCCATCTTTCTCTCTGTACTTTCTGTACAGGAAAGTAGTGAAGATATTTCGTAGCCGTTTTATACGATTTGCAACCGTATACAGAGCAGTACCTCCTCGAATTTGACAAATTTCTTTCTGTTTCCATCACGACGACAATGCTTCACCATCTAAATAAATCTCACCAGTCACAATGTTACAGCTTCAACATTCTGCCGCGTGGCTGCGCCATCCAACTTTTCTGACGTCAATAGCCTATACATAATAAGCTAAAGTGTGAAGATGAAAATACACAGCTTGCTTCCAGTCGACCTACCGGGTCAGGGATGGAATGAATGAAGCCCCCATCTAGCGACGAGGATATGAACTTTGCCGGCTGCCGAAGCCTGTCGCACTCCTCTGAGGCAAACGCTTAGGTGTATGTTTCACAAAACTCAAGCTCCTAAACCAGAGGGAGTTAGAAGGTGTGGCTTATACCAAAAATCCTCCAAATCGTCTCAATAGTACAGGAAAAATCTTGCATTTCTTGGAAAGTCAACGGAAACATATTTATTTGTTTATAAGTTGCTTATCTCTACTTAGTATAAAACAGAGTCCCCGATTCTTGGTTGTTACGGGTAAACTCGAAATCCACTGGATAGATTTTGATGCGGTTTTGACCATTCCGTAAAGGATATCTCAAGGATGATTTCTGTAGAAAATAATTTATTTATGATCAAAGGAAGCCGAGCAGTAACTATTTCAGTGGAAAAGTCGAAAAAAAAACTAGCGTCCGAGCGGTTTGTAAGCTTACGCTGGGCAAACCGTTGAAAATATCTAAATACTATGAGTGTAAGAATTCATAAAACGTTCAACAAAAAAGTCCGCGAGAGCATATCTCTATCTTCAATACATCGCCCACTATAAGTGTTTTTACGTTTTAATTTCTTCCAACTGTGTCCATTCAACTACTGAGGCGACAGTTTACGAGCTAGCTAAGGGCGTGTCTATCATCCCTATTACAGCCTAGCTAGCGGGCGAACCTATTACCCCAGATACCCTCATCAACAAACCGTTGAGTCTTGTTGGGTTAAGACTTCTGAGAAGGGTGGTTGTGTTTGGAGTTTCCCTGGAAGTGCACCTCGGGTTTTCTTCATTTCGCCTGTGAAACACAGTCAAGTTAAGATTGGATGGAAGAGGGAATTTGAGTGGCATTCACCTCGCCATTCCCTGGAAGTGCAACTCTCATTTCGGAACGAAAAATTCACAGTCAATTTAAGATTGGACGGAAGGGGGATTATATTATATTAAATTTTACTGATTGGCGAATAATCTCTACTTAGTATAAAACCAAGTTCCCGATTCTTGGATGTCACGGGTAATCTCGAGAACCACTGAATGGATTTTCATGCGGTTTTCACCATTCTGTAAAGGATATCTCGAGGAAGGTTTCTGTAGAAAATAATTTATTTATGACTGAAAAAATCAAGCACTAACGATTTCAGTGAAACGGTCGAAAAAATGGCGTCGGTGCGCTTTTTAAGCATACGCTGGGCAAACCGATAATATATATATATGCTATGAGTGTAAGAATTATTCAGCATGAAAAGTTCTACAAAAAAGCCCGGAAGAGCATATCTCTATCTCCAATACATCGCCTACTATAAATGTTTTTTCGTTTTCATTTCTTCCAACAATCTCCATTCAGTTACTGAGGCGACAGTTCACGAGCTAGCTAGGGGCGAGTCATCATCCCAGTTACAGCTTAGCTAGCGGACGAGCTTATTGCCCCAGATACAGCCAGCAGCAAACTGTCGAGTCGTGTTGAGTTAAAAACTTTAGAGAAGAGTGGTTGTGTTTGGAGTTTCCCTGGAAGTGCAATTCGGCTTTTCTTCATTTCGCCTGTGATCTTTTCGTTCCGCAAAATTCACAGTCAAGTTAAGATTGGACGGAAGGGGGATTTGTGTTTCATGCACCTCGACATTCTTAAATTAGGCGTCTGACAAGAATGTGTTGTACATTCATCTCCATGATAATATAATTAATATTCCAGTCAGTGATTTTAACCCATCACGCCGAGACGTAAAACGGATATTGCTAGTAAACAAATAAACAAGACGATAGCCCCTGGCAGAACTGTGACGCGTACAGCCGCATAGCAGTAGAGCCGTGCGGGTAGTCTATACACATGGAGCGCACACAACCCATTGTGCAACCACCAGCAGTGATGAATTGCTCTCTGATTTCATAAATATCCACAATTTGTTTAAAAAGTGCGTTTAAACAAATACACTACTGCGGACATGAATGGTTCTAGGGCCTTCATACGTGATTTTCAAGTTCAGTTTGTTTGTTATTCAAAATGTAGGGAATGGAGATCGTTGTCCAAACTATCAAGTGGGCAGTGTCACCCGCTGGGTTCCAAAGGGTAAGTGTACAAAATGTGGTTCAGATCGGTGAAACGGTGCAGATTAGTGCCAAAGGACCTAAATGCAGGGAATGGAGTGGTCTGTCTGAAATTTCAAGCAGACAGTGTCACTCGTCGGGTTCCAAAAGGTAAGTATGTGAAATTTGGTTCAGATCGGTGAAACGGTGTAGATTTGTGCCAAAGGGCCTAAAAGCAGAGAATGGAGTTGTCTGTCCGAAATTTCATGCAGACAGTGTTACTCGCAGGGTTCCAAAGGGTGAGTATAAACATTTTGGTTCACATCGGTGAAACGGTGTAGATTTGTGCCAAAAAGCATAAATGCAGGGAATGGACTGGTCTGTCATAAATTTCATGTAGACAGTGTCACTCGTCGGGTTCCAAAGGGTAAGTATGTGAAATTTGGTTCAGATCAGTTAAACGGTGTAGATTTGTGCCAAAGGGCCTCAATGCAAGGAATGGAGTGGTCTGTCCGAAATTTAACATAGCCTAAACTATTCCTCTTGGATCTGGTTATCATATACAAAAATAATGTTTCGAATCCGACTGGTAGTTCCAGAGATTAGCGCGTTTAAACACACAAACACACAAAGTCTTCAGCTTTATTATATTAGTATAGATTACTAAACGCGCTAAACCATTGCTCCAGGGCACGGTGTATTCAGACTGTGTTTTATGCCGGGTGGACTCGAATCTCACTGTGGGCCATCCATAAAATTTAGTTTTGTTGTTTACCATTCCCAATTCTAAGTAAATGTATGTTGTTGTTGTAAATAGATCGTGTTAGGCGCTTGGGGCATCTTGATCATCAGCTCCGTGTACTTCGGTGCAGGTTTAGTCTGATAACCTTAATTTTAATTAAAACTCAGCAATTCTTCTAGGTTTGTGCCGTGTCTTGTGTGGGGTTTCGCCTAGGACACCAAGCTAGGCTCATCGGCGGGCTCTTGGTGTTCCCGCCCGGACCCCCACAGGAGTGACGAACTGCGCGCCACCTCCCTTTATATAAGGTGCAACTGCACCACTTGACTACGAGAACTAAAAGCTCAAGCAGCCTTAACCTCCCTATGAAGGCTTCTAAAAAGATGGTATATTGGCTTTCACGGCCGGTGAATTAAAACTCAGCAATTCTTCTAGGTTTGTGCCGTGTCTTGTGTGGGGTTTTGCCTAGGACACCAAGCTAGGCTCATCGGCGGGCTCTTGGTATCCCCGCCCGGACTGGTCTGTCCGCCGATGAGCCTAGCTTGGTGTCCTAGGCAAAACCCCACACAAGACACGGCACACACCTAGAAGAATTGCTGAGTTTTAATTCACCGGCCGTGAAAGCCAATACACCATCTTCTTGGAAGCCTTCATAGGGAGGTTAAGGCTGCTTGAGCTTTTGGTTCTCGCAGTCAAGGTGTGCAGTTGCACTCTATATAAAGGGAGGTATCGCGCAGTTCGATACTCCTGTGGGGGTCCGGGCAGGGACACCAAGAGCCCGCCGATGAGCCTAGCTTGGTGTCCTAGGCGAAACCCCACACAAGACACGGCACAAACCTAGAAGAATTGCTGAGTTTTAATTCACCGGCCGTGAAAGCCAATACACCATCTTCTTGGAAGCCTTCATAGGGAGGTTATGGCTGCTTGAGCTTTTGGTTCTCGCAGTCAAGGAGTGCAGTTGCACTCTATATAAAGGGAGGTATCGCGCAGTTCGATACTCCTGTGGGGGTCCGGGCAGGGACACCAAGAGCCCGCCGATGAGCCTAGCTTGGTGTCCTAGGCGAAACCCCACACAAGACACGGCACAAACCTAGAAGAATTGCTGAGTTTTAATTCACCGGCCGTGAAAGCCAATACACCATCTTCTTGGAAGCCTTCATAGGGAGGTTATGGCTGCTTGAGCTTTTGGTTCTCGCAGTCAAGGAGTGCAGTTGCACTCTATATAAAGGGAGGTATCGCGCAGTTCGATACTCCTGTGGGGGTCCGGGCAGGGACACCAAGAGCCCGCCGATGAGCCTAGCTTGGTGTCCTAGGCGAAACCCCACACAAGACACGGCACAAACCTAGAAGAATTGCTGAGTTTTAATTCACCGGCCGTGAAAGCCAATATACCATCTTTAATTTTAATTGTTTGTTTTTTGTTTTTTATTGTGTGTTTTCACATTGCTAGTGTAATTGTAATATTAGCTTCGGATACAGTTAGTGGTGTGTTATTTGGGTAAATAGTTTTGTGGGATTTTAATTACTACCTCGCCTACTCGTCGACATAGTCTGTCCCACAACAATTGGCCATATGCGTCATAATAGACAGTCCGACTACTGTAGGGCTAGGTGTTGCTTAGTAGTCGAGGTCATGCAGTAGCAGCCTGAGTATTTTAATAAGTACAATAATAATAACAATTCAGAGTTGTTAAGTTATTAAAATAGCTCGTTATAGAAGGAAGAAAAGGTCTTTGGTGGGCTGATTGTTGGAAGTATGAAAGTAGTTATAGACCTGTAGTGGGTAGTTTATTCGTACTCGTACAAGGAAGTGATTGCAAAGATTTGTTAAGAACCCAGTCCACAGAGCGTTTTTGAACGTGTTCCAAAAGAAAAGAACAAGTTGCGACAAATCACAGCACGTTCACTTTCTAACAATAAAGACGAAACAAATCTTCAGTTTCTGTTTTACTCTATTTTAAAATAAACGAGGAGTCAGACGTACGAGCAAAGTGAGATAGACTTGAGGTTTTTTTTTTCTTCTTCAACTTTACGTCTCCTTCTCCAAAACAGAGGCAAAAACTACGATTTACTGTTTTCTTAGTTAAAATGTTTACTTTGTAAGTTAGATCCCGAGGTTCGACAACAAAGAGGAACTTCTCCAGGGAATTAGAGAATAAAAGATAGGCTCACGTTGTTTTAGAAGGATTCCAAATCACATACACACCACACGTTCATCCCTTAAGGCACTAAAAAACCGTCTGAATGCTTAATGTTACACACACACACACACCCGTCTCGCCAGCAAGCTTTACTTAGCCCAGTAGAGGAAGACAGTGGAACTTCAGTGGAGATTCACCAACTTGTCTGAGCAAAGCCTCTGAATTTGCTTGCATCTGTAGAAGACTGTGCAGTGAGTTCTCAGTTGCGATCTACAGTATTCTGCAAGAAAGAATTTAATGTAGCCATGTAAGTCTCCCTACATCGCTCAGTGTTTAGACCGACCCTGGTTTATGGAAGTGAAAGCTGGCTAGATTCAATGTATCTGATACATAAGCTAGAGGTAACTGATATCAAAGTAGCCCGAATGATTGCTGGGACGAATAGATGGGAGCAATGGCAGGAGAGTAATCGTACAGAAGAGATAAAGGCTAAGATAGAAATCAACACGCTAGATGAAGCTGTTCGTATGAGCCGACTCAGATGATGGGGTCATGTGATGGGAATGAGGGAGGAGAGATTACCTACGACGTTAATGAGTTCGGCTGTGAATGGTAAGTGACGCAGAGGTAGACCGAGGAGACGATGGTTAGATTCAGTGAAGAACGATCTCAAAATGTGAGGTGTAGAAGCAGAAGCGGCCACATTGCTAATAGGGCATCATAGAGGCGAGTTGTTCGCAAACAGAGGCTTGCAGACTACTGTAGACTGGACGCTAAAAGGCAAATCAGTCTCAAATGAGCATGTATATATGTTTCTCTTATATGATTGTTTCTATCTCAAGGACAATTTTGTCCTAAATATTATACAGAGATCAAATTTATTGCATTAATATATGTATTATTATTACTATTATTACTGTTATTATTGTTATTCTTGAATCGATTTGGGCCTACTACGGACCACTTATTTTGATTCCTCGTGACTTAAATTGTCTTTGGTGCCAATATTCCTTCATTCTCTTGCTTACAGCTTCTTTCAGTTCATCTGTCCAATGTATTATTCTTGGACACTGATTCAGGCTCCCGAACCCATCATATGGATGGATCTTGAGTCTGAATGTGGCTCTGTTCTGGATGTCCTGTTTCATGATGTTCATTTCTCGCAAGTCCTTCTTGCTGTTAACAAGTCATTTCTCATATGAGCTGCCTATTTTGTTGGACTTGTTAAAAAGGTCTAATTATATATTTTAGTGAGCCTGGAGTTGCTTACTCTTGAGATATGTTCGAAGAGTTTAATACTTGGTAAATTTCGCACTATCCAGCCGCATATTTAGCACAGTTATTTGTTGCTGCGCAACCGGTGTCAGGACGGTTTCTGGGACCAAGGACTTTTCTAAGTAGGCAATTTTTATTTCATTCTTCTCAATTTCTTCGATGTGTTTTCGGGTGTTAATCCTAGGCATTCTGAAGCATACAGGCACTCTGGTTGGATCACTGTTAATAACATCACTTTTATAATGGTGCTATCTAAATATAATAATAATACGGTAATACTAATAATCATAATAATAATTAGCCTATTATTACATATTATAAGCGCCACCGTGGTCTGTGGTCAGCGTGCTTAGCTGCCACACCGGAGGTCCGAGGTTCGATTCCCGGCTCTGCGGTGAAATTTGAAAAGTGGTATGAGCTGGAACGGGGTCTACTTAGCCTCGGGTGGTTCAAATGAACGATTTCCACCTCTGCCATCCTCGAAGTGGTTTTCCGTGGTTTCCCACTTCGTCTTCAGGCAAATACCAGGATGGTACTGTATCCGATTAAAATCATGAGAATGCACTTGTTGAATCCGAAGATCAGCTGGATCGTAGAATCTTCATGTCCCCGGCTAGAAAACCCTGTAAATCCTACCGACATGATGGGAACATACAGCAATCGACTGTGTTATGGACTATCTACTGAAAAAAACACACAAACTACTAAGGAGAGTGTGAAACGTATGCTTCTCGGGGTGTAACGGGATAGGAAAAGGGCTGCCATTAACCTGAATCCGTTTTCATAACTCAATCTTACTATAACTAGTATAAATCACGACGATTCCTTTATAAAAACAACGAAATTAAATTTAATAATATTAATACGAAATAGAAATGAGTTTAACTAAAACACTCCTATAATAGATTTAAAATAAAGCCAAAAATATCACGGCTATCATGAAAAATTAAATTTATGTCCCTACTCGACATTCATAAAACAGCTAACATTATAAAAATTCGTACCTGCTGTCATTTATATATGTTAATAATTGAATGAAAATCCACAGCCTGCTTCCAGTCTCCGACCGGGTCAGGAATGGAATGAATGAAGCCCCCATCTAGCGGCGAGGATATGAACGTGCCGGCTGCCGAGGCCTGACGCACTCCTCTGGGGCAATGATTAAATGAATGACAGATGAAATGAAATGATAGTGGAGAGTGTTGCTGGAATGAAATTGTGACAGGGAAAACCGGAGTACCCGGAGAAAAACCTGTCTGCCTCCGTTTTGTCCAGCACAGATCTCACATGGAGTGACCGGGATTTGAACCACGGACCCAGCAGTGAGAGGCCGGCGTGCTGCCGCCTAAGCCACGGAGGCTTCGTATATGTTAACAATTAACATACTTAAAATCTTCCACTATCGATGTCAAAATTCAGGGTCAATACCTAACGTAAGACCACGGCCGCCTTCTTCCCACTTCCTTGACTATCCCTCCCAATCTTCCCATCCCTTCCCATCCCTTATAAGGCCCCTGCTTGCTTTGCAGGTGAGGCCGCCTGGCCGAGGTGCTCGTCCCACTTCCCCAGATGTATCTCCCAACCCGAGTGGTATGGTGCTATCTAAATATCTTTTTGAAAAATTACATAATTTATGCTTGCTCAAAATTTTATTTTACGTCTTATATGGGTTAGTGTAAAATTATACTCGTAAAAATATACTATGTAGTACCGTTTCCTTTATTGCTATTGTTTCATGTTTTCTACATTCTAGCATAAAACAAATTAAATATTTTTATTTAGAACGATATGTGAATTTAATATCCAACACAATAATTACTGGCCAGACTTGTTTGAAGTACAGTAAAAATTTACTTGTGGCAAAAGAAAATAAATGACCTAAACTGCATAAAGAGTCAAGTACACGAGGTGGGTCACTCTGTGATAGTCCACTTCAAGGTGTAGCGGCTAACATTCTTGGCTGTCACCCTGAAGGTCCAAGTTCAAATCCCAAGAAATCTAATTCTGATCTCAGGGCTGGAACGGGTTATACTCAGCCTCGTGAGCAAAACTAAGAAAAGGTAGGTTTCATTCCTACGTCGGCCATCCAAAATGTGGTATTCCATGGTTTCCCATTTCTATTCCTGGCAAATGCCGGTTTTGTTCCTAACTTAAGCCTTCTTCTCAATTACAAACTCACTCACTTCTACAGACAGCACAATAAAACAAGCTAACAGACTCATTCTACCAAACACCAATAACACAGGGTTAAATTCACCATGATGTCCAAACTCCTAAATGAAACATTAACAACAACTACAACAACCCACAGCTCTCTGCGGTGAACGAACACCTCTTCTCCTGTCGAGCAATTTGTAACAAATTGCGCAAACAAGTTATTTACATTTAGTTTCGATATTTGGGATGATTGAATAAAAACAATGGAAGGACATAATCTTGTCATAATGATGGTCTCCATTTTCGTTCTGTTTATACAAGGCATAAAATGTAGGAACACTCTGTGGAGCCTCTTTTTATTTATTTATTTATTTAATTATTTATTTATGTATTTATTTATTTAATTAATTATTTATTTATTTTCGCTCCGGTCAATACTGTTAGCGTAATTTGTGTTTTATGAGTTAGGTCTATACATACCGCAGGCTTTGCATTCCTCTTATGATTCCCGTTTCTACAGGGTTGGGGATAAACTGAGATGGCTTGCTATGTGACAGAGGATTTTACAACCGGATGCGCTTACTGATTTCATCCTCTTACTTCAAAAGAAAGGTGAAAAGAATAAAGATGAATTAAACTGAGCGAGGGGCGTGAATAAGCGATCTTGTACGGTTAGAAGCTATAGACGCCGCGCCGGTGAGATTCGAATACACTCGTCTCTCGATTTGGAAGATAGCCTGGCCCAGCGACGTCGGTCGTTAATACAATGGACTGCTTAAATATGGTAAATTTAGCACTGTCCTCTCATTGGAGTAAATTCATTACCCGGTCTAACATGTCCACCCTTTTTCAACTGAAATCCCTCATCTCTCTGTATTTGCTGCTTTCCCTCCATCTGGTGCTGGTTCTGCCTCAGCCTACAAAACTTCATGAATAATTTTATGTGCAACATTGGGGGCCGTCCTTCCTCCCCCCCCCCCCATCAGTTATCTCAATGAATTATCCATAGGTCATGGACCCCTCACACACCGAGCGCTATGTGTGTGTTAGAACACAATTATGGTTGACACGGTTAATCCAGGTTTTAAATCCACCATTACTGCACAGCATGGTATGCTGTTTGCTAAATCATGCAAGCATACACTACATCCGTGAAGCAGAGAGGTCGTTGAATGAATTCAATGTACCGAACGCAAATTTTGTAAATGGTTAAAAATGGGCTTGATTTACAACATCTATTCTACAAAAATCACATCCTGTTAGGAGGTACACACTGATATTAAAGGTATTTTTCGCTGGTCTAACTAATCTGTCTCTCTTCCACTCTCTCCTGTTTTCAGGCTGATAGTGGGTCTGTGTACATTTATTGCATATAGACCTAATTATTTTATATGTAATGATCCCTCCCTATGTTATTCTGCTAAGGTCCCATTCCAGTTTTGTACCGACAATAAGGTCCCATTAACACCAACCTACAATATGGGGTACCTACAGGTTCAGCATAACCAAATGCGTAAGCGAAACGCAGTCACTTACTCTTTAAATGCCACACAATTAAATAAATACCTTAAAACATGTATATTTACAATGAAATAATGAAAGAATGCAACACGGTAACCATGGTAACAGAATCTCACAGGCCCATCCATTTCAGTAAGACGCAATGCAATTCAAATTATTACATTACTGTGAAAGTTTCCATACGGTTATAAGGTTATCACTGAACCAAATTAAGCTGTAAATTCATCAATACATACAGTATAATGCGTTTAAGGGGGTCAAGGGGCACTCCAGAATTTTTTCACGCAATGTTCACGTGTAAGTGTGGTACGAAAGGTCTTTTTCACCCGACTATAAAGGGTCTCCGAAAACCACATTTAAAGGCCCTTAAATTAACAGTGTTTGTGATATTCCCAGAAAACGAACTTCGCTCTGATATACCTATGAAGGAATGACAATCCCCTAACCACTGCACCAGTAGCTGAATTGATAAAGTCTGATTATTCATACCAAGGATAAATCAGTCATAGCATTCATGATTGAGATTTTGCTAAGTGTAGCCTAAGCCGCAACGGGTAATGCTTTTTTTTTTTTACTTATCCGACATTAGGTTGTAGACACACAATAGTTGTATCAATAATATGTTAATTATATGTTCTTGATACTGACTGAAGAAGATCTCATCGCTAGGTTGAAACATGTACCTTTGATATAAGAATATATATGTTTTAGTTATGTAATGATTGGCGATTATTTAACAATTTTAGAGAACTTCATCAAACAATACGGATATCACAAATACTTTGCAAATATTGCAAATTTCTTTGCATTGTATATAATTTCCTTTTTTATCTTTTTGTTATTACCGTGCTATTGTTTATTATTTATTTACTGTATTTATTTGTTGACGGTACACAACAGGGCTCAGAATGTGCCCCAATAACAGTGTACCTACATAGTAAAATACATTTTCAGATATTTCTACATTAAGTATTAATATCTAAACGCAATTCTTAAAACTAGTAAGTTCACACAATAGTAGTAAAAAGCTCAATTTAAATATAGTATAAAACTAAATCTAAATTTAACCCGTCAAATATACTGCAGACACAGGTTTTGATATTAATTATTACATAGAAAATTAAAACGTAACTTAAATAAATAGGGAACAGGCCTATCCACATTCATGCATTGTTTGTTCCGTTTTGCATGATAGATCATTTTATTTCAAATATGAATTCAGTGAACAGATTATTATTTTCAAGAATGGTCAAATTCAGAGACAGATATCTAGTTTCCAGTTTACACGAACCGCATCGTTGAAAATACTGAAAATCCTCCATACAGGTGAATTGTTATATGAAGTAGTATTAATTTTTATATCATTTTAGCCTATTTTCAATTTTGAAAAAAATAGGCTTATGAGATCACCTTTTGCCCGTGTGTGTGTGCGTGTGTGTGTGTGTGAGAGAGAGAGGTGTGTGTGTGTGTGTGTGTCCCTAATAAAATCTAAACGGCTGGAGCGATTTCAATCAAACTCAGTAAGTTCATAGCACTATTCCCGGCGACCTCGACCGTGCCCTTTAAATTTTGTTACGTCTCACCAATCCAACATGGCGGCTGTGCGAAATATTTCACTAGCGTTCAATATCTCCGAAGCTGTTACTGATATCGCCCTGAAATTGTGTACAGTGATAAAGGGCTCTACTAGAAGTTCACCTATGAGACTTTCAAAAACCTGGTGACTAAAAAACCAACATGGCGGTCAAGCGAAGTTGAGAATTTTAAATAGACTTTTCTCGCGATTTAACTATCCAAACGTAATAAAACTTGGTACAGCAAATGTTTATACACATTGTAATGCACTGGAGTCTAATTTAGTTCAATTGTTTAAATAACCTCAAAATGGCGGCTGAGCGAAATATTTCACTGACATTCTATATCTCCGAAACTATTACAGATATCACCCTGCAATTTTTTACGGTGATAAAAGGGTACTGATACAAGTTTACCTATGTATATTTCATAAACCTGTAAAGTACAAAACGAACATGGCGACCAAGCGAATTTGAAATATATTAATAGACTTTTCTCGTGATTTAACTTTCTGAGCGCAGTGAAATGTGGTACAGTAAATGATTTTGCAGATTGTAATGCACTGCCATCTAATTTAATTCAATTGTTTACATAACCTCAAGATGGCGGCTGTGCGAAATTTTAAAATTAAGTTTTTATTTCTTGTGTCGTAATCATGCAATCGAAGTGAAAGTTTGAATAATGAACCTAGGCAATAATTGTCCTTCAATGGTACATAACTCTATAGCCTATACATATACCAATCCTAAATGGCGAGCTTCCGAAATATTTAGACGGTTCTCAATATCTATGAATCTTTTACAGCAACCAAACTGAAATTTTTTATGTTCATAGAGACTAAAGGACTTTCAGTAACCTAGTGAGCACAAATCCAACATGGCGGCGACGCGAGGTATAAATATTTAAATGGACGTTTCTCGCGAATTAACTATCCGAGTGCTGTGAAACGTTGCACGTTAAATGCTTATACAAATGTTGATCCACTGGCATCTAATTTATTTCAATTGTTTGCATAATCACAAGATGGCTGCTGTGCGTAATTTTAAAATCTCGTTTTTACTTCTTGTGTTCTAATCATGCGATTGAAGTTTGAATACCACACGTAGGGGAGAGGGGGGCATGTTGTTACAATTTTCAAATTTTATTTTTTAAAACTGTTCTCCTGGAAGCTGTTAGCCTGTTATGGCAGTGATAATGAAGTATCAGTATTTAGCTTTATATATGAAAAATGTGAAGACTGGCGTAAAAATATTTTCGGTATAAATAATTTTTCTTGTTAATGTGGTAAATTGTAACAACATGCCCCACAACGGGGCTAGTTGTTATATGCCATGGGTAAGTTGTTACACTCAACTTAATAATAAAATGCGACATAGTTGTAACTACAATCTTGTATATTTAACTCGAAATAATATAACAGTCAACCCTGAAATACATTTACCACATTTCACAATTCTGGTTTTTACGGCCAAATGCCCTTCCTGACGCCAACCTCATGAGACGAGTAAATGAAATATGAAATGAATGAAGTTAAATGAAACTGGGCAAGGATGTGGAAGGAAGCGGCCGTGACCTGTCAGAAAGTACCGTCCCAGCATTTTCCTGGAGTTGAAAATGGGAAACCACGGAAAACCATTTCAAGGTCGGCAGAGAGTGGGGCTCGAACCCACGTCTACCAAATTAGCAGAGAGCTTGGCCTAGCGCTGCGCGTTATCAAGCATAGCTATCACTGTCGGTATAGAGAAATAATAATGATACCGGTAATAATAATCAACTAGCAAATACGTTTATAGTAGGGCCGGATAGTTATGTGCTTAACTTTTCAGAAATATGTATTTATTTACGCGCTTAAAAGTGAAAAATATGTGATTAAATTTCCAAAAAAAGTTCATAAATTTGTATCAAATTTGTGTCCCCCAGTTCCTCGAAATATAGTTGAAACGTCCAGCTGCTTGAATAATCCATAATCCTGTCTACAGTACAAAAAATGTTCCCGCTTAACAGGCCGGGGCTCGCCTCAGTTTCCGAGTCCGTCTTACTGTACTGCAGATGCGCGATACGAAATCATGTATGTGCTGTTTTCGAATTTCATTCTAAAGAGTAGAAAAAAAAGGTCACATCAGAAACTTTCATAGCAATATGTCAATATTCGCAAGTTTTGCTGACCACTGTAATTTCAAGTAATATTTCCTTTCAAGGTAAGGACTATTGGAGGCTTAATGAGACTGTTGACTCCAGTCCCCCTGCTATACTTAATGACCTGGGAATTCCTGTTTGAAATACAATACAGAGACAAGGGTGCATTCTAGAAATAGATAAGCCAATTACTGGAATTGCCAAGAGTCGAAAATGTGGGCAGCAATCATCTAAGGAGTACAACATACCACCAAATATAGGAAATATGTACTTAAGAACAAATACACCAGAATATGTATTTATTTATAAAAACGGCAAAAATATGTAAATAAATAGAAAATATTTAGTTAATTAAAATTGTTTAAACACACAACAATCCGGGCCTTAATAATTAGCAATTAAATAATAATATGATACCATGGGGCATGTTGTTACAGTGTAACAACAAGCCCCCAGCGTACTGTAACAACTTGCCCCACCGGCCGACATTTTGTATTCAAGGTCAATACTTCGGCGGGGATTAGCCTAGCTAACTACTCTCACAAGCATTTCTTTCGTAAGATATCAAACTATATTCTCAGAGACATGCAAGTATTTACCTTCAACACAGAAGAAGACAGATGACTTCAAAATCGAATATTTATTTTTACTTTTCACTTCAAAAAACACTTAAACCTTCATAACACTCTTAAAATACACGCAATGGTTTCCTTGTTTTCACAGCATCTGCAGACAGGCACCCCACGCTTTAGTAGCTGATCGTTACGCGC
Organism: Meconema thalassinum; assembly: GCA_946902985.2. NCBI lineage: Eukaryota > Metazoa > Arthropoda > Insecta > Orthoptera > Tettigoniidae > Meconema > Meconema thalassinum. Next base: position 584,549,913 of record OX336390.1, on the reverse strand, counting down.
TTCAGCCACACGGGTGATTTTAAAACTAACATGTAACAACGTGCCCCTGTTAACAACATGCCCCCCTCTCCCCTACACAATAATCTTAATGTAATAGTACAAAAATAAAAGTCCAACCTGGCGACCATCTGGAATATTTAGACGGTTCTCAATATCTTCGAATCTGTTACAGGAATTAAACTGAAATTTTGTATGTTGATAGAGGCAATTAACATTAGCAGGATATGTGAAAATAGGCTGTATAATTTTTCACGGAACTACTTGTTGAATGTTAAGGTTGGTCTTGTAGTTAAGCGTGGGATGTTGAAATTTAGGAGTGATAGGAAAAATGAGTGATGAATTTGACCGTTAATTACTTTATAAAGGAATTTCATATCATTTACTTGTCTTCGAGACTCGAAATTAGTCATGCCGAAATTCAACAAAAGTTTACCGTAGGGTGCAATGTGTGGGTAATTGCCCGTTATTTTGAGGTGTATATATCTGAGGAATTGCTTTTGAACTTGCTCAATGGATTTCATGCAAGTATTCTGCCAAGGACTCCATACTTGGCTGGCGATTATTATACTCTTATTATTTATATTGTGAGTGTTGTATGCAACGTATTTTATAATATTATATAAATTTAACTGGTTGCTTTTGATACGATACGATGTATCATATGATTTTAAACGAAATGTATTGTGTTTTTCTACTTCTCGAAATTAGTTACAGTATTATAGTTGTAAGCTCTAATCCTATTATATGTAGGACGCTACTGTACCAGTACTGCATGCATTACATCATAACGGGGATACATTTTGCATGTAAATTTATGTTCGACGATGTCGAAATGTAACTATTCTATGTTAGAAAACTGTATCATAATGGGGGTCATTAAAGTACTATTTTTAGCCTACTTTTCACATTTTGCAAAAATGAGGAAAAAGTAGACTTATGAGATCGGGAAAATGTGTGTCTGTCTGTCTGGCTGTCCTTCTGTCTGTCTGTCTGTCTGTCTGTCTGTCCTTCTGTCTGTCAGTCTGTCTGGCTGTGTGTGTTTCCCTCCCCCCTATCAACTCCTAAACGGCTGCAACAATCGAAAAAAACTTTGGTAAGAGTAAAGATCTACACCAGAATATCTCACGTCCATATTTGAAAATGATGTCAGTGCTACCAACTGCTGAAAAATCGCAATTGAAATTTTAGCTCCATGTTGGATATCTTGGAAGGTATGAATGGGAGCTATTTCAAAATTGGCACACGTGTAGATAATAATATTGCCGTTTAATTTCCAGGAGGCCATACATGGCAGTGTTGCCAAAATGATTGCAAGCCTGCTGATAGGTCCAAATTTTAAATGCATATAACTTCTATACTATCAATTGGATTTCAACCAAATTTCGTATGTGCTATGTGTACATAAACAGATATGAGTGAGTGTATTCTTAAGAGCCACCAAGGCTGCCAACTGTTAATAAATGCTCTCAATTTATTTTATCCAAATACCCATATATCAGAAAGTATGCAAGCCGACAGCTTTAAACTATGCACACGTATAGTAACTGACATTCTATATTAATTTGGAGTATCTTATATACGTCAGTGCTACCAACATGATTCTAAGCCTGCCGAGAAGTCCAAATTTAAATACATGTAATTTCTATACTATCATTTGGATTTCAACCAAATTTCGTGTGTGCTATGTGTACCATAACAGATATGACTATGCCGATTCTTAAGAGTAACCAGGGCTGCCAACTGTTAATAAATACTGTCTCTATTTTTGTTACCCTAATATCAATATATCACAAAGTATGCAAGCCAATAGCTCTTAACTTTGCACACGTATAGTACCTGGCATTCTAGATTAATTTGGAGTAACTAATATAGGCCTACGCCAGTGCTGCCAATATGATTCTAAGCCTGCTGATAGGTCCAATTTTAAAATACATGTTACTTCTATACTAACAAATGGATTGCATCCAAAATTGGCACAACACGAGATCATAATATTTCAGATTATTTCTGACCAACACATGTATGCCATTGTTGCCAACATGATTTTACTCGCGCTGATAAATCCAAGGTCTAACTGCATGTAACGTGCATGCTATCCATTGGACTTCAACCAAATTTTGTATTCTGTACCTTCAAAGATGCAACTAAAAATAGCCTATATTCAGTCACCAGGGCTGCCAAATGTACTGCTCTATTAGGCTACATTATACCAGGTATATTTCGAAGGAATTAGAAATTTCGATATTATCAACTTAATTTCGCCATTATTCTAGATAGGTCTATATAGATTGGCAAGTATCTTAAATTTCAAGAAAAGTAGGCTCTTTAGTTCGTCACGGAACTTCTTGTTCGTTATGATACAGTTCCTCCAACCGATCAGAGCTCAATATTTTCATTCATTGACCAATTATGTAAGGATATCTTCGCACATGCACTCAAAATCCAACTTGTCGGACATGAATTACATGATTTGAAAGTTGACAATGTAGCCTATATTGAATCAACCATTCTAGTTACAATTCCAAACGCAAAGACAAAATCAGCACGAGCCTTTACGGTAACAGGAAAATACGAACAAATATGCAAGAAATTTAGTAATCTACATCCAGAAGTTTGCGACACCATCCTTCTAGCCAATACCGACATGGAAAATGTGCACCGTCCCTAATGTTTGCATAAACAAACTAGGCAATATTGCAAAGGAAACAGCACTGCACCTTAATATCTGTAACTCAAATTTGTACACAGGACATTACATTCGTAAAATTTCGTCGACAATTTTAGTGAATGCTGTTGTTGACATAAACACACCAGAACGTCATGGAGGAAGCAGGCATATGACATTAGTTTCACGGTAATTATAATCCAGCTCTCTGTTCAGTAAATGGATTTCTTATACGAAACTTTCCCGTCAGATAGCATAACTGTTCCATTTGGGACTCAATTGATTTGCCATCCGTTGACATTATATACGCATCGAATTTGAAGATTAACAAGTTGATATTACGATATATTTTAATTTTAAAGCGTTTGTAGCAGCTCATTTTGTGTTATTTGAACAAAATAACAAAATGATCCAACATAGTACCTGTGCGCTATCTGTTGGTGCTACTTCAGGATAAGCAATGTTTCAAAGCTTTGGAATTCGTTATTTGGTAGAGATCAAATACTGAGTCCACACAACACCCAAGAAGAGGTCAACCGACAAAATGTCGACAGATGCAGTATTTATGAATATTTATGTTAGAACATATAATAAAGTTATAATTATCGTCGAACATAAACAGTCGTATGCAACTCGCCTGTATTGGTAATTAAGACACTCGTGTCTTAATTATTGCCATTTTAGGCTCGTTGCATAATGTACTATACTGCAATACTTTTTTCGATTTCTGTAATCGTTACATTATTTTAAAGTTTCATAGCACCTACGAAAATTAAAATTTTTCGTTAAAATTTCGAAATGCAGCAGCTTTTTAATCCCAAGAACTAAACTTAGGCCTGGCCATTTTGTAGCAATAATTTCAACAAGAGAATGTTTATAATTTTGAGAAATTATCTTTGATTCTTTGAGTGGGCCTTAATGATTGTCCAGTAATCGCGTATTCTCAATGATATTTACTGTATATCTCCGTCGTCCCAAGAGTGAATGTCTTCTTGCGGAGTTGATTTGCATGGAGCCTCTTTTATCTCAATGTTCTTCTGAGAGATGATTGATCTCTAACGTCAATTTCTGTTACACATGGCATTTGTGTTAGAATGATGTCTAGATATTTCTGTTCATTCATTTTAGTTTATGTTGAAATTTTGAAACTAAGCATAGGCCTGGCTGGCCATTTTGTATTATTAATATTATTCCGTGGCTTAGGCGGCAACACGCCGGCCTCTCACCAGTGGGCCCGTGGTTCAAATCCCGGTCACTCCATGTGAGATTTGTGCTGGACAAAGCGGAGGCAGTCAGGTTTTTCTCCGGGTACTCCGGTTTTCCCTGTCACAAATTTCATTCCAGCAACACTCTCCACTATCTTTTCATTTCATCTGTCATTCATTTAATCATTGACCCAGGGGAGTGCGACAGGCTTCGGCAGCCGGCACAGTTCATATCTTCGCCGCTAGATGGGGGCTTCATTCCCGGACCCGGTCGTTAGACTGGATGCAGGCTGTGGATTTTCATTTCATTATTATTATTAATATTACGCGTATTATTATTAATAATATTTCTTTATTCCTTCGTTATGACCATTCATAGAGCGAGTTGGAACTTGTTAGTTGGTTCAAAGACTTTTGCTTTCTTCTTCTCCAAAAATCTCTTCATGAACGCACTGTGTTGCTTCATGAGTTCCTCTGTCCCTCTTGTACCAGTCCTACTGCTAGATTTCTTCCTAAATGTGTGTTTATTTACAGAGATTCACAATATGTAAATGTCAACTGAAAAGGAATAAATGAATTATTATTATTATTATTATTATTATTATTATTATTATTATCACGTTAAATGTAATTGACTGAGACCTCTGGTCGTAACAGTGGCTCCACCCTGAAGCAAGGCTCAACAGGCAGTTCCGGGGTGGCCTTAAGCCAAGTATAGGGTTTGTGGGTTTTTAGTAGGTAAGAATCCTGCACAGTTGTAAGTCCGGAAGCTTGCAATCTGTCTTTTGAAGATTTCCCCACTGTTTCCCACAAAAAAATTAAATAAATATTATTATTATTAATAATATTATTATTATTACTATTACTATATTAAACAGTACAGGTTCAGTGTCGATAATAACCTGTTTTAAGTGAGCTGTATAATAATAAGAGAGCTCGCTCTAAATAATAATATTACCCGTACGAAGCAACAGCAACATTAGATGTCACTAGATTAATCGGACGTTCACCGAGTTATAAGCATACGATACACAGTAGAACATGATTCGTTTTGAATCATTAATAAGTTATTGAGCATGACTATCTCAAGCATTTTATACATTCAGAATAACATAGAGTAATTAGAGCGTACAAGGTCACATTGCTTTCTGTCTGGCTGGTGCCAGAACAGTCTTGTTATGCCGCAGATGAGACTCTAGATAGCGGCAGTTGTCAAGGCGAGTTGTAGCATAGCCAATGACCCTTCACACAAGACAGTCAACACATGTACTGTATTTCATGGTTGGTTGAAACTTCGACGAGAAAGCCTTGATATTTACGATACGTGTACGACAGCTTGCATGCTTCGATAATCAATCTCTGCTAAGCAGCAATGTCAATCGAAAATAAATAACTACTTTCTTTCTTCGGCTTTTCCCAATTAATTGGGGTCACCGGAGCCAATCAGGCTCATTTTTGTTTTGGCCGGGGATTTAAGGCCGGATGTCCTTCCTGACGCCACGTGATTTTTCAGGTGAAAATTCCACCCCGCTGTCACCGGGATTCGAACCCCGGCCGTCCGGATGAAAGACGAGCAGCTAAGCCACTGCGCCATCACGCTGCCCAATCGAAAATAAATAAATAAATAAATAAATAAATAAATAAATAAATAAATAAATAAATAAATAAATAAATAAATAAATAAATAAATAAATAAATGAAAGGAAGAGTTCCAGGAATTCTGCCCTAATTCTTCCTCATTCAATTGCAGTCACTTATATAATTTGCTTCAAAAGTGTGGTACTACTTTTTCAGGGCATTTCTGTTGGTAAATATCAGTCCAAATTTGAAAACGCGAAGTTCATTAAAGCGTTATTGAGGAAATGAATGCAATTTTTGATATGACCGCTCAGGTAATAGTCATGAAACTAGCTATAAGGAGCGATAAAAACTGGAATGATTCCGTCTTTTGCAGCGCTGAATATGCCATCATAGTTCAAGAAATATTAGCGCTGAAACAGAACTGAGAATTAATTTTTGCTATTCCATGTGAATCAGTGCTTAACTTAGTAGCAATCCCAATATTCCCAATATATATTATAATTGTGAAAATCTGTGTGTCCGTGTGTGTGTGTTAGTTTGTTACCGCTTGACACTAAAACGGCTGGACGGATTTGGATGAAATTTGAAATGGAGACTGCTTCTACCCTGGGATAACATATAGGCTGCCTTTCGTCCGAAAATAAATCATTGTTCCCGTGGAACGGGCACATAACTGAAAAGTCACCAAAAATACTCAACCAGGACAAGATATCGATGTTGTCGCATAAAGACCGGACAAAGCTCATTTTACTCCCCTCGATGCAAGAAACAATACTCGGTATGTCCCTACGGGACACCGAAAACTACATTTTAAGGCCCTAAAACTAACAGTTTCAAAGATATTCGCAGAAAACTATCTTCGCTCTGATTGATGAACTAATCGCAAGTCGGTTTCCATGGCAACACTACCTCAAGGTATGACATCCGATTTTCTATATATCCCTGTAGGAGGCAATGCCAATCCATTTATTATCTTTTTCAAGATATATATAAACACAATAAGAACAGTGTAGCGTGCCTGCCTCTCGTCCGGAGGCCCCGGGTTCGATTCCCGGCTCCGTCAGAGATTTTAGACACTGACGTGAGGGCTGCAACGGGCTGCACTCAGATTCGTGAGGACAATTGAGTAGCTGTGAGGCAGCGCCCCGGTCACGAAGAACAAGATTAACGGCTGAGGGGACACTATGCACTGACCACGTGTCACAATAATATCTGCAGGCCAAATGGCTGGGAAGCGGTCGCATGATAGGCCTAGGTCCTTCATGGGCTGTAGTGCCAGGGGTAAAAAATTAGGGGAAGCGCCTTCTAATACCACCTTTAATTTTTAAACACTACAGAAGCGGCTATTAAACAAAGGTAGCGATATAGCTACGTTCAATTTCATAAACACTGGGCTCACAAATCCCGTATAGGTAAGTACAAGTATCAGTCTGGTCATTATTTCAGTAGCAACGAAGCTCTGAGACGGCTATTGCCGTTTCCTTAACACTTAAGGCATCCCGCCGTCATATAACTCAATGTGCACTTACCAAATTGTGAACCAGTCTATTTTAATGAAAAGAAGTTCTACTAGCGAGTATCCACTCCGGCAAAAACCACACTCACTACCTTCTCCAAAATTTACACAAGACATGATTTTTAAAGCACTCTTCTGTATGTTGAGGTACAGAGACATACCACATGGAAAGATACAATAAAATGTTGGCAAATCTGAGTTCAAGGAACTGCTGTCCAGAATAGGCTTTCGGTACAGGTTATGCGGCCCATGTTCGTAACATGGAATGTTTTCCTTTGACAATGCATCTGCACTATTTGTGTAATTACTCCAGTTTAATTGTTGTATAATTGTTATTGAATTGTTATGTATAATTATTTATTTGTTATGTATATACAATTTGCCACCGGGGGACACACCCCCCATTGCAAATAAATGAATGAATGAATGAATGTGCGAGGGCTACGCATTTCAAATATCTCTAAAAACACAATAATCAGGAAATTGGGGAACAATTTAAAGTCGGAGTGAAGATTCAAGGAGAAATAATTTCATCTCTGAGATTTGCTGATGACATTGTCATCTTGGCCAATACGCCAGAAGATTTGGACGAGTTTTTGAATGGTATGGACTCCGTCTTGACGAATTCATGATGAAAATCAATAAATGTAAAACAAAATTATTGGAATGCAGGCGAAATAAATCAGAAACCTCTATGGACATCAAATTGGCAGGTGAAACGCTACGGGAAGTAGGAGACTTCTGTTACCGGTACTTAGGAAGCAAAATAACCAGTAATGGACGAAGCAAAGAGGATATAAAAAGCAGGTTGGCTCAGGCAAGGAAAGCATTTATACAGAAAAGGAATCTGTTGACATCGAATATACATTTAGGTATTAGGATGTCATTTTTGAAAGCTTTTTTCTGGAGCGTGACACTATACGGAAGTGAAACTAGGACTAATGGTGCTGCAGAAAAGAGGAGAATTGAAGCGTTTGAAATGTGGTGTTACGGGAGAATGATGAAGATCAGATGGGTAGATAGGGTAACAAATGAAGAGCTATTAAGAAGAGTGGGAGAGGAGAGATGTTTCTGGCGACTGCTAATGAAGAGAAGAGATAGGTTGGTACGACACATATTAAGACACCCAGGAATAGCAAGCTTAGTTATGGATGGGAGGGTCAAGGACAAGAACTGTAGGGGTAGACCCGGGTTATACAGATTGCCTCAGATGTAGGGTGCGGTAGCTATGTATAGATGAAACGATTAGCTCAGGAGAGTGATGCATGGAGGGCTGCATCAAACCAGTCACAAAACTGAAGACTCAAACAACAACAATCGGGAATTCTATTTACTTAGACAGGCATGTGAGGCAAAAGGGTTGTTGGAGAATTTCAATCCCTGGGATGTAACACGGGAAGAGACTGCATAATGTACATCAGCGGCCAAGGTGAGTGATATTTTACTATAGGTCTATTTATAGCGACATGTTGACGTTCAAATCATCAATAAGTGTGGCAAAATTATACCCAGAATAGTTTAAGGAAAAATACTTTTAATTCCCCATATTCCGATAGATTTGCCATTCCAGGTGTACTGTACGTTTAGATAAAACCATTTTTCCCCACGCGCAACTGTATGTGGCGTGCTCGCGATTATCCGGACAACAAAATCGTTATGTCTCAGCAGAAGATGGCAAAACCAAAACCAAAATTTTCAAATGTGTTCACATAATGTAACATCGTACCCTGCAGACTTTCACAACTCTATAAAATTACCACTTTTGCTGCTCATATCAATATACTGTATGTATCAGAATTTTCAGAATTAGAATCGACCCACCTGTAGCCGCGATTGCTGTAATAGAATAAACCAATTATCAGCAATAATGCATCGTCCCCATTGTCTTGATCGCGAGCGAAGCCGCGGGTACCTGCTAGTAAGAGATATGGCCATACGCCACGCAACATGATGACTCATGTAAAACTCAAGGCCTTATCTGTATACATTCGGTTGTTTGTTGTTATTGTCGTTCCTGAAAACATATGATTTTCCATTGTCAAACGATGTAGAGTGCACCACTGACTAAGACGTTAGTATTGTGTCGCTTCTCAGTACTTAGACCTCGACTAAACAATTAGACTGATTCAATCGTGTTAGGAATAGACTATACCAAAAATAAATATACATTCTGAATTGAATTTCATTAAATTAAATGTCCAAAATGCTGCTACATCTAAATCATTTACTCTGGCTACCATAAAAATCCTGCTTTGTACATGATGTTGGACTCACAGGGCACTGACACATATGTTTGACAGTCTGTTCTCCATCACAGTTGCACCCGATGGTTACTGATGTAAAACCCCACCATTTGAGGATGACTTTAGATTATCGAACGTTTATTCAAAATCGGTTCAGTGATCTCCATCCGCACCAATCCTCGTCGTGCTCGGCGCAAGATGTTAACATGGCTCCATCCAAACTGTGTGCTGATTTTTGAACACTCATTTAAACACTAGTCTATTAATTACTTAAGTTTTATCATTTCATTTTTATTTTGAGCACAATCAAAAAATATTTTTACCAGACGCAGAGGCAAAATTTACAGGAGCAGAAGTTTGAAATTTCCAGTCACGGGAATGAAAAGGATGTTAGCAGGGACGGTGCGTCATTAAGGGCCGAAAGGGCCCTGCCCACCCTTGGCCGTTAGGCAGTACTGCACGAAATTTGTTTTATTAATGTCTTATAAAATTAGTTTAAATTACAGATATTCTACATAAAATTAGCGGTTTTCCCTAGAAAGAATTCAGTATACATAACTCATCCCTAGCTTAAGTTCCTGACAGTCTCGTACGGTGTATTGTAATAGCAAGGGCCACTGCACCGAACCATCCATGTTAAGTAGCCTATATGGGGTAATGGGCCGGGTGACCAAACAGTGGACATAGCACTGTCTTGCACGCGAATTATTGTGGGCTACGAAAGGCTTTTCGTGTCTTCTCAAGGGCCTGGAGAATTTGCCCATAACATTGCTCTAGAATGAAATAGAGGATATCTCTATTTCCGTCTTCTTCTGTCTCTGTTTGAAACCGACTTAGAGGGATCGGTTTTCCCCATGCCATGCGCAGGTAGACCACTAATAGTCATTGTTCACAGCCTGTTGAAACACAAACATAACTGTATTTATAAATTTTCAGTCTGGTGTCCAAGTACAGTCCAAGTGTTAGTGAGTTCTGTGAATAAGTTTTTAACTTCTGTGGTAGTAATTTAATTTGCTGAGTGTGTGCGACATACGAAAATGAATGAAGTGTAATATTTATTAAATAATCCATTTTCGTCTTTACCCCTGAACACAAAATTTTAAATTAAAAGATTAGGACCTCGTCAACCAAAATATGTTATAATAACGTTCCAGGATGGATCAAAACTAAGGACATTTTTGCCTGTATTTATAAATAAGGAGCCAGGTGAGTACAGTTATTAATATTCATTCAATCTCGAGGTGAATGTGTTTTTCTCAGGACTGCGGCATTCGTGAGGAATAAGCTACATCAGTTTTACCGAGCACGTGTATACTGTCTTCTCTGGTATCAATCAGTCATTTACCCTATCCCACCTCTCCTCAGTTTAAATAGTGCAACACCCTGAACAATTATCCACCAGCCGCCACTGCAATGTTGTATTTACACATTGCTACTTCGAATTCATTCGTTGTAAATATTCAAAGTGATTGTGTAGGCTTTGAGTAATTTTACAGCACGTGTTTTGGTAGCCATTCTTTCGTTGCCAGTGTTCCCGATAAATTCACCTAAGTACTTGAAGGGCTTAACTTGTGTGATGTCGCCATATTTTGTTGTATGTTATGCCAGCTATATTACGGGATTATTATTATTACTATTATTATTATTATTACTATTATTATTATTATTATTATTATTCATTTATTTAAGAGATGTGGTCGTTGTACAACAATGCAACCGGATGCTTAAAACCCACTCCTCTGGACAAGCTTGCTGGTATTGCACCTCCTGACATCCGTAGAGAGGTAGCGGCAAAAAGTGAGCAGAAAAAGGCGCAAATATCTCAAGCACACCCTTTAAATGGATACCAACCAGCAAACCCACGACTAAAATCAAGGAAATGCTCCCTCAGAACAACAGAGGCTCTTGTCGGGACACCACAGCAATCCCGAACTGATCTATGGCGTGCAAGGTTTAACAGCCCTGAGGGTTGGCTCTTACCATGTGAAAAGTTACCCGCAGGATACACAGGAAAATGGATCACATCGAGATCGCTCAACTGTCTACGGTCAGGAGTTACTAAATGCAAGAGTAATTTAATGAAATGGGGTTTCAATGTGGAGTCGTCTCTGTGCGAATGTGGTGTAATGCAGACGTCCTCCCTCCTGCTCCAGTGTAGCCACTGTCCAACAACTTGCACAATGGTACGCTCAACACCTTAATGCAATAGAGGTTGCTAACATCTGGGCGTCAGCAGTGAAAATGAACTGTCAACTAATTTAAATATGTAAATATGTTCATGTAAAATATTATGCATTTAACTTCATACATTGTAAGTGCCTTTGATACGAATAAATAAAATAAAACTGCAACATTGAATATCATCAATGGACGAAGCAAAGATTATATAAAAAGTAGGTTAGCTCAGGCAAGGAAAGCATTTCTACAGAAAAGGAATCTGTTTGACATCGAATATAGATTTAGGTATTGAAAATGAAAATCCACAGCCTGCTTCCAGTCTCCGACCGGGTCAGGAATGGAATGAATGAAGCCCCCATCTAGCGGCGAGGATATGAACTGTGCCGGCTGCCGAGGCCTGACGCACTCCTCTGGGGCAATGATTAAATGAATGACAGATGAAATGAAATGATAATGGAGAGTGTTGCTGGAATGAAATTTTGACAGGGAAAACCGGAGTACCCGGAGAAAAACCTGTCTGCCTCCGTTTTGTCCAGCACAGATCTCACATGGAGTGACCGGGATTTGAACCACGGACCCAGCGGTGAGAGGCCGGCGTGCTGCCGCCTAAGCCACGGTATTAGGAAGTCATTTTTGAAGGCCTTTCTCTGGAGCGTGGCACTCATTGGAAGTGAAACTTGGACTATTGGTGAAGCAGAAAAGAGGAGAATAGAAGCGTTTGAAATGTGGTGTTACAGGAGAATGATTAAGATCAGATGGGTAGATAGGGTTACAAACGAAGAGGTATTAAGACTAGTGGGAGAGGAGAGAGATTTCTGGCGACTGCTAATGAAGAGAAGAGATAGGTTGGTAGGACACATACTAAGACACTCAGGAATAGCAAGCTTAGTTATGGAAGGAAGGGTCGCGGACAACAACTGTACGGGTAGACCATGGTTAGAATATTGTTACGGCTGTGAGTTTGTGTCATCGCTCGCCGCTTGAGTCACAACTGCCCCAGGGGCTGGGCTGTGGCTTGCCTCCTGTATTGCGCGCGCCTTATGCAACAGGGCTACTACAGACAAAGGGATAGTCCAGAAGATTCGTGACTGGACCAGCGGTGGAAACCTCGAGAAGCCGTGGACTCTGGATGGATCTAGAACCATTTATTGAGTCACCGGCTTGCTATATAAGAGTGACCCGTGAAGCAGTTGTTGTTGTGTTTTACGAGCTAGTGCGAGCGATTATCTTGTGCGACAGAAGTGTGGTGACGAAGTGCTGTGCGAGTTACGAAATCCTGTGACATTGTTTCTCCCAGCTTGTGGACAGCGAAATAGCCTGCAGCAAGTGATCGTAAGTAATTGTGGTCGGAGAACATAAATGAGAGGAACAGGTAGTTTCTGTCAAGGCCACCGTACTCATTAGGACGGATTAACTTCTGTGGTCTGTTGCAAGTGAAAGGGGCCAAGAGCGCATAAGGAAGGGATTTGAGGAAACTGGAATAAGGCTCCTAATTGCTTGTATTTGCTGACTAGTGTAATTTTCTGGCCGCAATAAAGTTAATTATTTCTTTAAGCTGTAATTGGTGTTGTGCTTTGTACCCCCACCGTAATCCAGTTAACAAAAGTGCCACTAAGGGGTGGCACGTAACAACTGGTGTCAGAAGCCGGATTACGAACTCAAGCACAACACCTGACGGTCCTGGTTTCAAAACCCGAGCAGGTCATTTTCTCTAATTTTCCTGTGAGTGCATGCCCTTTACAAGACAAACAACTAAAATGGAGGAGAAATTGGCAGCATTGCTTGAAAAGTTAAATGGCATGGAAACCAAGATGGGGGACGGCCAGAAGAAGATGGAGGACGGCCAGAAGAAGTTAGCCGAGGACCTAACTGCCAAACTAGAAGACGGCCAGAAGAAGTTAGCCAAGGAGCTAACTACCAAATTAGAAGACGGCCAGAAGAAGCTAGAAGACGGCCAGAAGAAGATGGAAGACGGTCAAAATAAGCTAGCGGAGGACCTGAAGAGGATAGAGGACGGCCAGAAGAAGATGGAAGACGGTCAGAATAAGTTGACACAGGACCTGAAGAAATTAGAACTGGGTCTGCGTGAGGAAGTCACGGCAGTGGAAAAGAAGTTCGACGCCTTACAAGTGGAAGTTGCCGAGCTGCGCCAACGCCCGCTGATGGGGATGGAGGAGAAATTCAACGTCTTACAAAAGGAAGTTGCCGAGCTGTGCCAACGACCGCTGATGGGGGTGGAGGAGAAATTCAACGCCTTACAAGTGGAAGTTGCCGAGCTGTGCCAACGCCCGCTGATGGGGGTGGAGGAGAAATTCAACGCCTTACAAAAGGAAGTTGCCGAGCTGCGCCAACGCCCACTGACGGGGGTGGAGGAGAAATTCAACGCTCTAAGAGAGGAAGTTGCCGAGCTGCGCCAACGCCCGCCCACCGTTACACCGGGAATATTAGGAACGGGACATAGCAGAGTGACGCCCCCAACCTTCGACGGAAAGGTCCCGTGGAGCACCTACTTACGTCAGTTCGAGGCGGCCTGTTCCATAAATAACTGGAACAGCACAGAAAAGGCTACAGCTCTCATTGTAGCGCTGAGAGGTGACGCCCTTAACGTCCTTCAGGCCATCCCGACTGGATCCCAGGACTACGCTTCCCTGATCGCCCATATGGAGTCCCGATATGGAGATAGCCATCTTCAGCAGGCCTATCGGATGCAGCTCCGGACCCGGGTACAGAAGAACGCGGAAACCCTGCAGGAGTTCGAGATGGACATCGCACGCCTCGTAAGGCTCGCCTACCCAACAGCGCCGGCCGACTTTCTGGAGCAGATAGCGACGCAGACTTTCACCGACGGGCTACGGGACTCGGACACTCAACAGGCGCTGCGACTCACGCGCAATAAGACCCTGGCAGATGCGCTGAGCCACGCACTTGAGTTCGAGACGGCAAAACAGCCATCCAGAATGCACACGCGGGTGCGTCAAGTGGACGTCGACGAACCAGTAAAAACCAACAAGACCAAGCCCCTGGCCGACGAATTGATGGAGGCGCTAAGCCGTTTCTTCAAGAATCGCAGTACCACCAACAAAAACGTAGCCGAAGGACATCCGGAGAGGCGGCCCGGAAGAGGACTACCGACCTGCTGGACCTGCCGTAAGAGAGGCCACCTGAGCAAGGACTGCGGTGATCGCCGCCGCCAAGGGTTTCCGTCGGGACAGTCAGTCGTAGGGAAACCGCACGGCCCAGGAAAGCAAGTATCAGCCAGCCTAGGGGGGCAAAGGTTGGCTTGTGACAGTCGTCAAGCCCCGGCAGTCCAAGTTCGTGTGACGCAGTTACGGAGGGATAATAGCAGCCTGATGGTCGACGGAGTCGTCAACGGAGAGAGCTGGCCCATGCTAATCGACACGGGAGCATCGAGGACCATCGTCAGTCCCACCGTGATCCCGAAGTGGAGAGTTCAACCCACACAAAGGAACCTCCAGCTAATAACCGCGACCGGAGAGACCGCACCGGTACATGGCGAAGCATCACTGGAGTTCGTCATTGGTCGACGGGCGATAAAACATCCAGTGCTTGTGGCTGACGTATCAAATGAAGTGATCATCGGACTGGACTTCCTGGACCAGAACAACATCATCTTGGATCTGAGTACCAACACTCTGCACTTCGGAGGTGAGGAACTTGCTTTGCAACCTGCGCACGAGTCCATCACCGCACGACGAGTAAGGCTGAGAGAAGACGTCATCGTTCCCGCCAGGACGGAGGTCAGCGCTGCCGTAATTGTCGACGGAACTGCTGAGGGAGTGGCGGCTGTCATCGAGCCAAAATATGAGGACATCCAGACAAAAGGATTGTTAGTTGCCAAGACCCTCATCAACACGACGTCTCGGCCGTACGTCCGCTTGTCCAACCTGAACGACTACGACATTACGGTTCACCGGGACACCAACCTAGGGGTCTGCGAGCCCGTTACCTGGATTGCCCGCATCACCGACACGACGGACGGACACCTGCAGACGGACAACCGAAGAAGACGCACACTGGCAGAAGAACTACAGAAGCTGTACCAAGGATCCCAGGACCATTTAGACGAAGAGCAATCACGCCAACTTTAGGACCTGCTACGCGAATTCCAGGATGTCTTCTCCGTGGGGAGCAAAGACTTCGGCAGGACAAGCTTGGTCCAGCACAGAATCGACGTTGGGGACAGCGCACCGATTAGGGCCCCATTCCGACGTGTCCCGCTCGCCAAGCAAGCCGAAGTCGACCGGATGGTAGAAGAGATGAAGGAGCAAGGGGTGATCGAGCCATCACATAGTCCTTGGAGTTCTCCGGTCGTGCTTGTGAAGAAGAAGGACGGTTCCACCAGGTTCTGCGTGGACTACAGGCGGGTGAACGACGTCACGAAGAAGGACAGCTACCCTCTACCCCGGATCGACGACACGCTGGACACCATATCAGGGTCAAGATGGTTCTCCACCTTGGATTTGAAGAGTGGCTACTGGCAGGTGGAGGTCCACCCTAAGGACCGCGAGAAAACGGCGTTCTCTGTGGGCAGCGGGCTCTGGCAGTTCACCGTCATGCCATTCGGTCTGTGCAACGCCCCTGCGACCTTCGAAAGGCTAATGGAGTCCATTCTAAGGGGGCTACACTGGAAGACATGCCTGGTCTACCTAGACGACGTCATCGTTCTGGGGAGAAGCTTCGAGGAGCACTACAGCAACCTGAAGGAGATCTTGTTGAAGCTACGGGCTGCCCAGCTGAAGTTGAGCCCCAAGAAGTGTCAGCTCTTCCAGAAGCGGGTCCAGTACCTTGGGCATATCGTCTCCGAGGAAGGGGTGCGCACCGACCCAGAGAAGACCGCAGCTGTGAGGGGGTGGCCAGTTCCGAAGGACAAGTCCCAACTACGAAGCTTCCTGGGACTCTGCACTTATTACCGTCGCTTCGTGAGGGGATTCGCCGACATCGCCAAACCTTTACATCGCCTGACTGAGAAGGACCAACTCTTCACGTGGACAGCAGAATGCCACAGTGCCTTCGAACAACTCAAGCAGGCTCTGTGCACCGCGCCTATTCTGGCATACCCCAGACCTGGAACAAGGTTCATCGTCGATACCGATGCCAGCGACTTTGGCATAGGGGGAATCCTGTCGCAGGTAGTGGACGGCGAGGAGAGAGTAGTGGCCTACTTCAGCAAGGCCTTGTCAAAGCCAGAAAGGAACTACTGCGTCACCAGGAAGGAGCTGCTCGCCATCGTGAAGACCATTGAACACTTCCACAAGTACCTGTACGGGCAAGAATTTCTCATCAGGACCGACCATGCATCCCTGTGGTGGCTCCTGAACTTCAAGCAGCCCGAGGGTCAACTCGCGCGGTGGTTAGAGAGGCTTCAACAGTATAACTTTGAGATTCAGCACAGGAAAGGCCAACTGCATTCTAACGCCGACGCCCTGTCACGAAGACCGTGCCCCGAAGACTGCACCTTCTGTGCCCGACGGGAGGAGAACACCGGGATACAGTGCCGAAGGACTACTGTGGAACTTCAAGGGAACTGGAGCCGCGAATCTTTCACGCGGACACAAGCAGAGGATGATGACCTGGGACTGATAGCCGAATGGAAGAGGGCCTGTGTCCCCAGACCCGGATGGAACATTGTGAGTGACTGCAGCCCAAAGTTTAAGTCCTACTGGGCACAGTGGGACTCGCTGATTGTAAGGGATGGCCTCATCTGCCGTACCTGGGAGAGCACCGACGGGAAGACATCTCGGGAACAAGTCGTCGTTCCAAAGGCTATGACGAAGGAAGGCCTGAAGGAAGTTCATGGAGGATCATCTGGTGGACACCTAGGGATAAAGAAGACCCTGGAGAAGCTGAGAGAGCGGTTCTACTGGATCGGATGCCGAACAGACGTGGAGAACCACTGCGCGAGGTGCCACGAAATGCGCAGCCAGCAAGGGCCCAGGACGAAGACGACGGGGTCCACTGAAGACCTACAACGTGGGCGGCCCCATGGAGAGAGTGGCCATCGATGTTGCTGGGCCATTCCCGTTAAGCGAGGCAGGGAACCGCTACATATTAGTCGTCAGCGACTACTTTACCAAATGGCCGGAGGCGTATGCGCTCCCTAACCAAGAAGCCGCGACGATTGCAGAGACCCTGGTGAAGGAATTCGTCAGCCGGTACGGAGTACCCCTGGAGCTGCACTCCGACCAAGGGAGGAACTTCGAGTCGCAGGTGTTCCAAAACCTATGCCAGCTGCTGGGAATCCGGAAGACAAGGACAACGCCACTACACCCTCAGTCCGACGGGATGGTAGAGCGATTCAATCGCACCATCGAGAACCATCTTCGAATAGTCGTCAGCGAGCACCAGAGGGATTGGGACAAACATCTTCCACTATTTCTCCTGGCCTACCGCGCCGCCGTGCATGAAGCCACCGGGTGCACACCAGCCCGGGCCATGTTTGGGAGGGAGCTCCGTCTACCTGTCGATCTTGCCTTTGGCCGACCTGGGAATGATCCGATCCCGGTAAGCCAATATTGTCAAGAACTGGTCGACCAACTGGAGGACGTACACGCGTTCGCGAGGAGGAAACTGCGGATCGAGACCGACCGAATGAAGACCCGATACGACCAGCAGACGGATGCCGGCGGATTCCACGAGGACGACCTGGTCTGGCTCTTTAACCCATTACGGAAGAAAGGCCTGTCACCCAAACTTCAGAAGTCCTGGGAGGGCCCGTACCGAGTCGTGAAACGGATCAACGATGTCGTCTACAGGATCCAGCGGAACCCGAGGGCGAAGATGAAGATCGTGCATCGAGATCGCCTGGCAGCCTACGGAGGGACACAGACGGACCAATGATTGATCGGGACGATCAGCCTTTTTAGGAAGGGGGTGGTGTTACGGCTGTGAGTTTGTGTCATCGCTCGCCGCTTGAGTCACAACTGCCCCAGGGGCTGGGCTGTGGCTTGCCTCCTGTATTGCGCGCGCCTTATGCAACAGGGCTACTACAGACAAAGGGATAGTCCAGAAGATTCGTGACTGGACCAGCGGTGGAAACCTCGAGAAGCCGTGGACTCTGGATGGATCTAGAACCATTTATTGAGTCACCGGCCTGCTATATAAGAGTGACCCGTGAAGCAGTTGTTGTTGTGTTTTACGAGCTAGTGCGAGCGATTATCTTGTGCGACAGAAGTGTGGTGACGAAGTGCTGTGCGAGTTACGAAATCCTGTGACATTGTTTCTCCCAGCTTGTGGACAGCGAAATAGCCTGCAGCAAGTGATCGTAAGTAATTGTGGTCGGAGAACATAAATGAGAGGAACAGGTAGTTTCTGTCAAGGCCACCGTACTCATTAGGACGGATTAACTTCTGTGGTCTGTTGCAAGTGAAAGGGGCCAAGAGCGCATAAGGAAGGGATTTGAGGAAACTGGAATAAGGCTCCTAATTGCTTGTATTTGCTGACTAGTGTAATTTTCTGGCCGCAATAAAGTTAATTATTTCTTTAAGCTGTAATTGGTGTTGTGCTTTGTACCCCCACCGTAATCCAGTTAACAAAAGTGCCACTAAGGGGTGGCACGTAACAATATGTTAAACAGATTGCCTCGCATGTAGGGTGTGGCAGCTACATATGTAGAGATGAAATGATTACCTCAGGACAGGGAGGCATGGAGAGCTGCATCAAACCAGTCAAAAGACTGAAGACTCAAACAACAACAACAACAACAAGAACAACAACAACTTTGAATAAGGCTTGTTTACCATTATTTTTCTCAGTATGTCCATGGTTAATTATTTTAGCATAGACCTACCTCTATTAACCGGAAACTTAATTTTAAGGGAAACGTTTCGAGTCCCGTTTGATTCCGTTGAAGACAGGTTTTACTGTATTTGATTGCTCGCTCGAAGATCATTCCTTACTACGGCTTTAGTTGTGGACTTTCACAACTTGATTAATTTGCCGGATATACTTTAAACAGAGTGTAAAATGGAAATGATCTCCACTTTAAAATGAGTTACAAGCAGTAGCAGCCTGATAACATGAACATTGAACACCCTACACTAAACATGTCAACGATCTTTTCTAATCTTAAAGTTCAGTAACGTTCCCTAGAGGGCAGCTCTGTGAGGCCGCAATGCGGCTTACACGCACTCATACGATAAGACTTGAGCCCACGATGATAATTATTCAACGTCAAAAGAGGCCGCATGGACAGCTTTGGCATCGATCTACACCACAGCACACCACAGCATACACCAACTATGTCGATGCTGACAGGACTTTCTTATGTTAGTGAAATTCTCGCCTCGGTCACACAGGTGACAACACTTGCTAAATAAGGCTTGGAGTCTGGATCCGGTCCGGGAGAAAATACCTGAGAATTACGAAATGATGATGTCTGTTGGTGTCCACTGTGTCCGCCTAAACTCCCTGATATAAAAAGTCTGCAGTTCTCTTTCAACATTCCCAGTGATGCACGTGGGATTGATGAAATCTTCCTCCTCCCTCCTTCAACATGTTCA
Organism: Meconema thalassinum; assembly: GCA_946902985.2. Classification (NCBI taxonomy): domain Eukaryota; kingdom Metazoa; phylum Arthropoda; class Insecta; order Orthoptera; family Tettigoniidae; genus Meconema; species Meconema thalassinum. The sequence continues at coordinate 584,530,006 of OX336390.1, read as the reverse complement.
CTCCATTTCTCTCCTTCCATTTCTTATTGCCAAATAACATTTGAACAGATGGGTTGTTATCACGCCCTAGGCCGTCCTAGAAATAGAAATCTGGTCTGAGAATTGGAACGAGGTACACGCAGCTTCGTGAGGCAAAACTCAGCCATCCTAGAAGTGGATTTCCGTGGTTTACTACTTCAACTCCAGGCAAATGCAGGGCTTGTACGTAACCTAAGGTCACGGCCGCTTCCTATCCAAATCCCACCTCAAATACACACGCTAGTACATACACCACAGTGACATACAGTAGGTTATGAGACAAATTCTACACACACCCAATTACACGTGGCTATATAACCAGGAAGTCACAAAAGCTCCTAAAAGAATCAACGACAACATGAGTCTTCGTTTCTAACGGATAACGTGTTTACCATTACAAAGAAAATCTTTTTAAAATGTAATTTTCCCTCTCGCTGCCATGATACTGAACGTACTCACTAAGGCGTTTAATATAATAGAATCTACAGAATTACACTTGTAATACAGTCAATGTCAGTAAATATCCACGAAGTGATATCTAAATAGATTAATTTGAGGTCATAGAATCACTTGGCCTAATAAAAAAAACAGAGGTTTACGTCGTCTTGAATTTTTCTTATCGATCATGATATTATATTAACGATCATTGTAGATAATTTTAAGGTCCTAACGATAGTAAAAGTGCCGTACCACTGACTAAGTGATTACAGAGAATCTGAAAAAAGCGAGCTACTGAGATCATTTGAATAAAACCCAGAAATTCGACAGTTTGTGACAATTTGCGCCTTACACAATGACGGGAAATGACCAATACCTTTAAATTTTTGAAAAGAAAAACCAGAAAATTTAAATTTAGTCACAAAATATCATGAAATATGGGTTATCCCCCCTTAATATAGATTTTAATAATGGAGAATTTCGTAGTTTTTTTTCTCGTCTACCTTCATTCATTGCAGATCATTGTACGAAATATAAAGTTTCTAGCTGCATTAGCAGGACCACTAACTATGTGATTACAACAGTTCTTTTTTAGAATGCGTCTCTTGCGCATTAAACTTTGAACAATATTTAATATTAAAAGGTAAACACTAAGTTCTTTTTTCAATCAAAATAACTTCAGAAGGCCCGGTCATCTACTGCGACACCCGGTGTAAACTCCCATTTATTTTAAAACATGAAATACTTCATTTGTTGATATTCAAGAATTGTTGATTAATTTCAAGAAATATGGAAATCTTGGCTATCAACCCCATGTATGTCGGTGTTGAATTTATCTGATAACCTGTGATATTTTGGTGACTGACGAAGTGTGTTGAATTGTTATTATTTGGTATTCGGATAAGTCCCCCGCGACTTGAAACTAAGTATCAACACGGTGTTTGCCTGGAGAGAGTGTGGGAAACAAACGGGGAAAACCCACGCTCGGTATGGCCGCAGTTAGCACTAGGATTCGAACAACGGATCTCCAGACTTCCTGCAGCTGTCGATAGAAGTCGTGCTGGCTAATTAACGCACTCGGCTACGCCATGGGTTGTCTTTCATGGGTAAGTTTATTTTACGTTCATAAATACTGTACTGCCATCTCTTGATGATTGCAGTACATTTGCATTTGTCTGATGGCACAGGCTAGAGTAAAATGTGGCTTTTCACCGATGTCTCAGTCTAACGCATGGCTGTGATTATATGGAAGCTTCTGAGGTATAATAATGATCGTGTGGCCTCCGGAGAGGCCGAGTGCAAGTATTTCTATTTGACGCCCGTGGGCGACCTGGGCGTCGTAATGAGGATGAAGTGAGACTGAAGACGTCACATACACCCAATCCCCGAACCACGGGAATTAAAATCCTTGATGGCTCGGCCAGGAATCGAACCCGGAGCACTTCGGGCCGAAGCCTAGCGCGGTAACCATTTAGCCACGGAACCGGACAGCTACTGAGGTTCTTAGTAATGACATTCAGGACACATTCAGTGCCTGTGGATGCTGTGAAAGTTTTCTACTCATAGGGTTAGTTCTGCTGTTCTGACTGAGTGAGGAAAGCAATTGCAGACTACCTCACTCCTCATCTTGCCTAGTACGCCTCAATATAGCGCTGCGTTGGGTTTTTGTGGGTATCTACCCATATAACCTAACGGAGGTACTTTTTGAGGATCCAACCAGCCTTCGAGCTGACTACGTAACAGACAGACAGACAGACAGACAGACAGACATACAGACAGACAGAAATACTGTACATGTAGGCTATGCTATTATGTTTTACAGCGCATATGACTCCTATGGCATGTGTTGCTCTGCTAAGGCTGGGCAATTTGGACAGCCCTGCAGTGTTTGTTTTAGAACTGAACATGATTCCTGGGAGATTTATGACCCTAATACGGAAGCTTGCACCCTCCATGTGGCAATTAGTGACAAGGCGTATTGTTCTTGGTTGAGATATAGGCATTTCCCGCAGTGGACACGCAGCTATTATGCACGTATTCCCCGGCGTAGTGCAGCAGTAGATGCTATTGAGGCTTTGGCAGCCTAGCCAAGTTCGAGGTTTAAAGAGCGACGTAGAACTACATCAGCTTCGCAGATTAATCGTGCAGTCTGTCCGAAAAATACAATCAACATCGTTCATATTAACAGAAATGGCCTTAGTCTGTAACTCTCCTTGGAAATGTTATATTTGTTGACTAATAAAAAACCACTGTTGGAATCTCCTGCATTTAGGGGAGGTACATTAACGAACATCACTGCCATGGCGACTGATCAACTATGGTTCATTTTCAAATCTTAGATGAAGACGGTGCCGCCCAGAATGCAGATGATTCCAGTTCGAATCACTTCTGCAGTTTCATTTGTGTTACTCAACAAGCATCATTGAATATTTATTTATTTAATTTATTACTATACATTTATTTTTATTTAGATAATTATTTATTTTACTGTTTAATAATTGATTAATTTATCCATTTATTTAATTATTTTAAATAGTAGACTGAGCCTCCGTGGCTTAGGCGGCAGCACGCCGGCCTCTCACCGCTGGGTCCGTGGTTCAAATCCCGGTCACTCCATGTGAGATCTGTGCTGGACAAAACGGAGGCAGACAGGTTTTTCTCCGGGTACTCCGGTTTTCCCTGTCAAAATTTCATTCCAGCAACACTCTCCACTATCATTTCATTTCATATGTCATTCATTTAATCATTGACCCAGAGGAGTGCGTCAGGCCTCGGCAGCCGGCACAGTTCATATCCTCGCCGCTAGATGGGGGCTTCATTCATTCCATTCCTGACCCGGTCGGAGACCTGAAGCAGGCTGTGGATTTTCATTTTCAAATAGTAGACTATGTAAGTTACCATAGTTAGGTAGTTTAGTTCTCATTATAACTGCTTTATCAAATTTTCAAATTATGTCCATGCTTTGAGCTGTCTTCCGTAGTTTCCCTAAAATCCGCCATTTGTAGGGGATTTCTGTTTAAAGTGAATGTGAAACCTTCAGCTCCAAATTAAACCTCAGCCATTTAATGATATTTTAACTAAGCATAATTATCTCATTTCCACTTTGGTAGCTAATGAAAATTCATTTTTGAAAGGTTTGTGGAATTACATTTCATGACAGAGCCGGGAATCAAACTTGGACTTCCGGGGAGACAGCCAAGAGTGCTAGTCGCTACACTACGAGGTGGTCTAATACCTTTTGAAATACGAGTCATGCTTAAGCTTATTACTCCAGATTGCCACACAAAATTGTACCAAAAGAGACATTTTTCAAAGATATGCATGAATTCAGGAATTAATATTTAACACTATTTTTCTCAGAATTGCATATTATACAATGGTTTCATCCATAAATCGACTATTTTTCCATGGATAATGATGATTGTTTCAGGATGTGGTGTCTTATAGCACCTTGCAACAAAGTGAACCTCACTCTAAAATCAGACCACTGGGGCTGTATAATTATTAGTCCCGGGAGTCCAAGTTTGATTCCCAGCTCTGCCAAGAAATTTAATTCTCGGCCGATGGCTGGATTGGGATACATTCAGCCTCGTGAGGCAAAACTGGGAAGAGTGGTTTCCCACTTCTCTGCAGTCAAATGTCGGGATGTTGTTAACTTAAGGGCATGGCCGCCTCCTTTGCAAACCTTAACTGAATAACAAATACACACACTAATACATTCATCACAATAACACAGGTTATCACAAAATTACACACACACACAAGTACACGGCGTTGAATGACCACGACGTTCAAGCCTCTCACATGAAGCAACATCACAACAAAGAAATAATAAATGAGTAAATGTGTCACAAGACGAGATAATGTACTGTACATCCATTTTTGTCGAATTAATCACACACAAAAGGGGCAGATGACCACGCTGTTCCGCTACTTAAAACTCCAATAAATAAATAAATAAATAAATAAATAAATAACTCACATACAATAATTCTCAATTTGCAAAATTAGCCGCATTCAAGTTTTGAATGCAGGAGTTGTTTTTGTTGTTGTTTAATTTAAGGGCTTTGTGACATTGTAGTCATGTAGCTTCGTGTACTAGGGTGTGAGTGTGGAATCTGTCTGATAACCTGTCATTATGATAGCTGTAATAGTGTGCGTATTTGTAGCATAGGCTGTTACTTGGAAGGAGACGGACATGGTGAATCAACGGAATACCAGTTCTAGGGCAGTTGAGGCAGGAATCAAATTCATCTCTCTTCAGTTTAACCTCATGGAGCTGAGTGTATCCCATTCTAACCCTCCGACTGCAGAAGAAATCTGGTCTGAAGAACAGGTGCATACACATTAATACAATATAATATCATAAATCGATGAGTCTTTTCAGAAAGGTTTCGGGGACATTCAATTGCTATTTCAAACAATTACGAACCTATTCACTTAAAACATGGTTCCAAGCAGCATTAGTGATCAAATTCATGCCCTTCCTATTTTGAGGAAAACCTACAGACTCATTTAATCACGTTCTGAATGCTTTCCAGAACGACCAGTAATTTTACGAATGACCTATTTTGCATGTTGCGTGATCGTAAACCAATTGCCATATATCTCATGAGGAATAATTTTGCGTGTTATGAAATCATTTAACTAACAACTGAAACATTCCAAGGGTCATCAAGGCCAGTCACGGAATTTAAAACGAGCTGCTTACCGATAAGAAAGTGTTTTCACTCCTCAACAATTGGGCATAAGCAGCCTTATTCACAGCAGATATCACATTATAGATTAGCCCTTGAGAATTATTTGGAGCAGGCCTTATTTAGGAACCATCCCAGCATTTGCCTTGAGTAGAAGTTGGAAACCTCGGAAAACCACGGAGAGCCACTTCCAGGATGGCTGAGGTGGGATCGAACCCATCTCTTCTCAGTTTTGCCTCACGAGGTTGAGTGTAGCCCGATGCAGCCCTCAGACCAGACTTTTTTTGGAAGAGCCGGGAATCGAACCCGAGCCTCTGCAGTGACGGCCAACGGTTGTTGTCGTTTCATTTAGGGTCTTTGTGACATCGTGGTCATGTAGCCCCGTGTACTTGGGTGTGTGTGGAATTCTTCTGATAACCTGTCTTATTGTGATGGCCGAATTAGTGTGTGTATTTGTAATTCAGACGAGGATTGAGCAGGAGGCACCCGTGGCCTTAATTTAGGATGCCGGCATTCGCATGGAGTAAAAGTGGGAAACCACGGAAAACCACTTCCATGATGGCTGAGGTGGGAATCGAACCCACCTATTCTCAGTTTTACCTCACGAGGCTGATTGTACCCTGTTCCTGATTGTACCTTCAGACCAGAATGAAATTTATTGACAGAGCCGGGAATTGAACCCGGGCCTCCGTGGTAGGAGCCAAGAGTTGTTGTTGTTGTTGTTGTTTCATTTAGGGGCTTTGTGACATCGTGGTCATGTAGAGCCGTGTACTTGGCTGTGTGTGGAGTTTGTCTGATACTATTTGCCTTATTGTGATGGCTGTATTAGTGTTTGTGGACTGACTGTGATTCAGCGGTAACGTTCTCGCTTGCTGGGCCCAAATTTGCAGGATTGTATGCTGGTGCAGTCAGCTGGCATTTTAAGGTGCGAAAATGCGAGGGAGCCGTATTATTAGATTTACTGGCACGTTAAAGATCCCCTTCGGGGCAAAATTCCAGCACCCTGGCGTCTCTAAAAGCCAGAGTAGTTAAAAGGGACATAAAACCAATATGATTATTAATATTAGTATTAGTGTGTGTATTTGTAATTCAGATGAGGATTGGGAAGGAGGCAACCGGGGCCTTACTTTAGGATCCATCAGGGCATTCGCCTGCAGAAAAAGTGGGAAACCACTTCCAGGATGACTGAGGTGGGAATCGAACCCGCCTCAGATTAGCCTCACGAGGCTGAGTGTACCCTGTTCCAGCCCTCAGACCGAAATTAAATTTATTGGCAGAGCCGGGAATCAAACCCGGGTTTCCATGGTGACAGCCAAGAGTGCTGGCCACTACGCAACGTGGCGGCCGACAGCTAAGAGTGTTGGCCACTACGCAACGAGGCGGACGACAGCCGTGAGTGCTAGCCACTTTGTAACGAGACGATATCAATATGTAGGCCTAACTAGAAACTGGTGAACAGTCGTATCAGAAATAATAAATTAGACCAACATTAAGCATAACGAGGCTTTACACGCACTGTGATGACGTCTGGTTTTATATTCATATTCCTCTGTAATAGGTCGCTTGTTATCAGTTTGTTCACGGCACAACATTTCTCTTAAGGAAGTACTTGCTTAGAACGACTCCAACAAATGATAGGGCAAAGTATTAGACAATGTAATCTCACACCCATTCAACAGGAAATGTATCTCAAAATCAACGAACATTAAGACGTTTTAGACCACCTACGTTATTTCGAAATGTAGCACGATCTTTTCCCTCTTTCTTGTCTGCCACCTTATAATAACCATCATTACCCTTAACACGTAAAGCTTGAATTTTTATAATGTTGATACATATGCGTGTGAAAGCACCACTTATTTTTTATCATAACAGCACGGCAGGGTGTTCTCCTATCTCCCGACATCCATTGTCTAAATAAGGCTTGGCCACATTTCAACACGGCATTTGATAAGCTTAACAGCGCAGCGCAACATTTCCAGTCGACATACTGAGAAGTAGTAGCACAGGTTTGAATAATGTGCTCGCTGTATTGCCAACTCAAGTTTTCAAAAACCACCTTTTGCAGTCAAAAGTTGACAAATTTCTATGATACCAATAGAGAAAAATATACGATTTGCCACTAATGGGAGCTTTAATCATCACTATAAACAGGGTGAGCCTCCGTGGTTTAGGCGGCAGCAAGCCGGCCTCTCGCCGCTGAGTCCGTGGTTCAAATCCCGGTCATTTTTATGTGAGATTTGTGCTAGACAAAGCGGAGGAAGACAGGTTTTTCTCCGGGTTCTCCGGTTTTCCCTGTCTCAAATTTCATCCTAGCAACACTCTCCACTGTCATTTCATCTGTCATTCATTTGATCATTGACCCAGGGGAGCGCGATTGACCCAGGGGAGCGCGACGGGCTTCGACAGCCGGCACAGTTCATATCCTCGCCACTAGATGGGGGCTTCATTCATTCCATTCCCTGACCCGGTCGGTCGACTGGAAGCAGTCTGTGGATTTTACTGCTTTCTAAAATGTTAGGTTGGGCCAGATGATATTATTATTGTTACATATCAAACATTATTTTATATTTGACATTTATTGTTGCCAACATTGCTATTATCATCATTTCACACAAGACTCTATTTGAAATAAATTTTAGTTAATACACTGACCGGCAAAAAAAAAAGTGTAACACTTCAATTTTTTATGTAATTTCATAATTTATTCCACTTTTTTCTTTTTTTAGCGTATGGCTTTTAGTGCCGGGAGTGTCCGAGGACATGTTCGGCTCGCCAGTTTTTTTGTAGCTGCTTCGAGACGGACACCCAATGGGTGAGCAACAAGTACCGTTGGGGAGGAAAGTGGGAATGAAAGGTCGAGGAGTTGGAAGGTAGCGGCTGTGGCCTATAGTTAGGGACCAACCCCGGCATTTGCCTGGAAGGAAGATGGGAAACCACAGAAGACCATCTTCAAGGTTGCCGGCGGGGGGATTCGAACCTCCTCGCCTCCCGGATGTGAGCGACTGCCAACAGTCATGCCGCAACGACCTCGGCTAACTCATCCGGTATTTATTCCACTAAAATGTATCGATTTTCCAATATTTGCATTATTCATGTAAATTTTAGATGGTTGGCTACAGAAAATACTGAAACATGTTTTACAACACGTTTTTACTCACAAATTTCGTTTGATCTTTCAATTTTCTATTTTTTAGTAATGGTCTTTTGGGCTGGATTTTATCAAACGTATTGCCAAATAAAACAGTGTTAATGTTTGCACTGCACTGCACGGGAGTTTCAACCCTTAGCGTCTATGACAGCTTGTAAACGGTCAGGCAAACTGTTCACAACTCGTCGAATGGCATCTGCCGTGATGCGATCCCATTCCTCCAGCAGCGATGTTCTCAGTTGTGCCAAGGTGGTGTGGTCACGCTGTCTGACGTTCCTTCCAAGCATATCTCATACATGTTCGATGGGGTTAAAGTCAGGACTACGAGCTGGTCAGTCCAGGGTTTGAATCCCCACTACCTGCAGATATTGTACAACACAGCGAGCAGTATGAGGGTCGGCATTATCCTGCATCAGCATGAAATTCTGACCAATGAATGGCGCAAAGGGCATCACATGGTTCAGCAGGATCTCTTCGATGTACCTTTGGGAATTGAGCGTCCCGTGATCGATGCACACCATCTCAGTGCGGGCCATAACGTTGATGCCACCCCACACCATAACCGAGCCACCTCCAAATGGAGTCCTGGAGGAGAAAGCAACAGGGCTGTACCTCTCCCCGCACTTTCTCCACACTCTTTCTCTTCCATCAGGAGATCTAAGACTCTCGTCAGTGAAGAAAACAGAGGCCCATTGCTCGTGGGTCCATCCCAGATGCTGCCTTGCGAAACGAAGACGCGCCCCTCTGTGATGTCGTTCGAGTGCGGGTCCACGTGCAGGTCTCCTGGACGAAAGATGAGCTTCTTCAAACCTTCTTCTTACTGTTCGCTCACTCACTTTCAGATTTCTGACATTCTGATTTCGTGCATGGACTGCTGTGGTATGGTGATCATGCAGAACTTGCAGGGTGAGAAATCTGTCATCCCTGGCACTTGTGCTTCTTCTACAGCCTGACCCTAGTCCCCTGTCGTATGTTTAGAGTTCTCTGTAACGTTGCACTGCACTGTGAATGTTACCGAGTGATGATCCAATGACCTCAGCAACATAGCGGAAGCTGCGGCCATCCTCCACCAATGCAATTGCCTGTGCAGCTCCTTCACGGCTAAGAGGCATGTTTTAGTGTGAACTGCATATGGATAACTTACTAAAATGTATGACAATGGTTCACAGGTGTTCAACAACTACCATATGTTACCCCTAGAACAACAATAAGCTAGCGGCAACACTCAAAAACCTTACGCGTTTACAGTGCGCTTCCCGCCATAAAACCATTAAGATAGGCTCATCGAATATTGGGGGTAATTGGTGGTAATAAACCACCCTAAGAAATGTCATATTATCAATTTCTATTCACGGATGTTCCAGATGTGTGTTCTAATGCTTTTAAAATGTGATTACATCTTTTTCATGGCTAATTTTATACTATTTACATTACTTTTTTAACTGTTCCACTTTTTATGCCTTTAGTTCATGCATTAAAAACTGTACTCACGTGGCTCCTTATTTGTATTCTCTACTCCTGTGCTTGGATGAAGGAAATGTATCTATCACCTAGGTTGATGAGGTCCTAGTTTTTATTTCTAACTTTGTGTTCAGATGTATAGAAGAAACTGGATTTGTTAGTAAGAATTCCACTCCATTCATTTTCCTATCAACATATTAAATACCTACGCACCACAAATATTAAAAACACATTCATTTATATAAATTAACTTCATTTACAGAACTCACTAATACACCGCCTCTGTCTAAAACTATATCTAATTTATATTATAGTTTCGGAAAAGTAACCAGATCTAGGAACAAAGTTGCTAAATTGGCAACATTGTGTAAGGGTTGCAGATCCAAGGCCATGAATGGTTTGAAGGCATATATTTAATGAATGATGTTTGGTTAAGTCCATTGTACGGTTCTGTACCATGGTCGCTTATCTTACAGAAAATGTACTTTCTCACTAGTTTTCCGATTACACCAGCTTAGCTCAGCGCGTTTATGTGCCAGCGCAAACTTTCCAGCCGACATACTGAGAAGTTGACTAGTAGCACAGGTTTGAATAATGTGCTCGCTGTGTTACCAACTAGAGCAGAGGTTCCCAACCTGGGGGGGGGTAGGGCTTTATCAAGGAGGGGGGAGGGGAAGGGGAAGGGGGAGGGGGGGGGGGTGAAGTGATTTCCATTTTATTTAAATTCGAATATTACAATTTTTTAGAATAGAAATTTTTCGAATCTCTCGGATTGTCGCGCCAAGTCAATCGTTCAAACGCACTGGTAATTGCCAACTGTCGGCACAAACCTGTGCGGAGTCGTGAGGTTGGAGGTGAGATAAGGAATTTGCTGTGTTGCAAGGAGCAAACTCAAGCCTGAGGGCAGATGCGTGAACAAGACCAGTTAACGCGCGTTTAATTGCACACTTTGTGAACCTACTCGCGTGAAAGTAAACTATGACCATACGCGACATGTTTCAACTCATCAACGATGTAATAGTTGCTTTCATTTTCCAGTATTATTGTTACATACAAGGTTTGTTTAATGTTTATAATTATTCCATTATGTAGTGTTATTAGGTTAGCTCTATCTTCCACGTCATTTTATCGAAGTGCTTATAGAAGCGACGGGGGTTGGGGGGACGGACATGACCACCCGTATCTGAAAAGGTGGGCGGCAGCTAGCAAAGGTTGGGAATCACTGAACTAGAGTTTTCCAAAACCACCAAGTTGCAATCAAAATTTGATAGACTTCTATGATACCAATTTAGAAAAATATATTTTGCCATTAACGGGAGTTTTAATAATCACTAAAAACAGGTGTGGCTCTTGACTAAAATTTCAGGGTGGTCCGGATGATATTATTATTGTTTCATATTAAACATTATTTTATATTTTACATTTATTATTACATCATTTCACCCAACACACTATTTGAAATAAATTTCAACAAATTGTTCATGCATTAAAAACTGTACTCACGGGACTTATTTGTATTCTCTACTCCTGTGCTTGTATGAAACAAATTTATCTATCACCTAGGTTGATGAGGTCCTATTTTATATTACGAAATTTGTGTTGAGACGTATAGAAGAAACTGGATTTGTTAGTAAGAATTCCACTTCATTCATTTTCCTATGTCGCACACAATCAACATACCACAAAAGTTTAGAACACATTAATTTATACAAATTAACTTCCATCACAGAACCACGAATCCGCCGCCTCTGACTAAAAGTCTATCTAATTTATATTAAAATTTCAGAAAAGTAACCAGATCTAGGTACAAAGTTGTTAGATTGGCAACATTGTGTAAGGGTTGTAGATCGAAGGCCAAGAATAGTGTGAAGGCATGTATTTAATTAATGGTGTCTGGTTAAATCCTTTGTACTGTTCTGTACTATGGTCGCTCATCTTACAGAAAATTTACTTTCTCAATAATTTTCCGATTACACCAGCTTAGCTCAGCGCGTTCATTTGCCAGGTCATGGAACGAGGCTATATCCGTACTCAGAAGACTATGGGGCTCATTTCCCGACCTCGTCGCCTTTGAAATGGATTTTCGCAATTTCCAAAAATAATCATCTGACAACCACTGGGAAGATGACAAGAACTCATTCATCTCATTAAATAATTTGCATAATTAGATGCCAGAAAGGGATCCGATCGTAAAATCAATCCGTCATATGCTGTGGATGTGTGGATATATCTCTCACAAACCCCGACATTTGAGAAACGGGATTAAAAAGGGGTAGAATTGTCACTCCTTTCCCAAAGATAATCCTTCTTTGTAAAAGCACTGTTCACCTGCAAATAATGTTTCCTCGACAATGGTTCGGAAACAACTGCCGAATTAGGCGAACGCTCAACATGAACCACCTGACGATTTCAAAATGGCTATGAGGCTTCCAGGAAAAGTAAAAATCAACTCAAAGGTGTTATTATTTTATTTATAACTACGCAGAAAAATCATTCTGTTGGTTGACCATAATGCGAGAAATAATGATGAGTCACCTGGACAGCCTTGCGTCTGAAGCCCATTCCAGACCTAAAGAGGCATGGGCATATAGGTTTATGTCATAATCACCTACATATTCACTTTTCTAGATTCCTTATTTATAACAAAGCAAGTTAAGAGTCATAGAAATAATAATAATAGTGTTATGGGTTCATCGTTACATAGACCTTGTGTGTAATTTACAGACGCCGGGTTGAAGGAATTTTCATCTAGAAGTAAACCTGCGAACTGTAATCTCTCGCACCCTTTAATGCCAATTGATTGAGCTAGGATTCGATCCCGGGATAAAGCCAGTAAGAATTTCTACAAGTCTCTTGTAAAACTCACTGGCCTGTTACCCTTGGAAATTGACTTGCCGTTCCAGTACCTCAAACCAGAATTAAAATCCATGGCAGACGTAAGAATGGAACCCGGGCCTTTGGGATGGTAGCCAACTAGGCTATCAACATCACTACGAGTACTGGGTAACTTATTTTGGTTTTGTTTTTTAGCGTATGGCGTTTAGTGCCGGGAATGTCCGAGAATATGTATGTAGCTGCTTCTATGCTACAAGTACCGTCGCGTGTGGAGTGTTATCCCGTGAGGAATTGGAAGTTAGCGGCTGTGGCCTATAGTTAGGGACGAACCCCGTCATTTGCCTGGGAGGAAGATGGGAAACCACAGAAGATCATCTTCAAAGTTGCCGGCGGGGGGATTCGAACCTCCTCGCCTCCCGGATGTGAGCAACTGCCTGCAGCCACGCCTAACTCACCCGGTACTGTGTAACTGATAAAATGTATCACATTAAGGTTATATAACCTGAAAGAAATAGGCAATGTGTAAATAATGAATGCTGGATCGAAACACGTCTCCAGATTACAACGTTCAACAGAGTTACTGTCTTCTCGTTTGGTAAATAGCTGCTTGCCCTCCAAAGGGTCAGTAATAAAGAATAATACCTAAACGCATTGGATTTACGTATTCTCAAACTACAGTGGATAGCAGTCTTTTTCCCCGTTAAGGTAGCCTACGGTAGCTTGAAATATGCAAACTCTATCCCTTGTGGCTCATATTTTGCACACGCGTTGCTGTTAAAGTATCAAGAGGCCCGTTTACTGGGAAAAGACTTCCTCCTGAAGTGTGTTATTTTTAAAGAGAATGGGGTTCCCGTCGGGCTCGTGGAATTGTTCAGACTCTCTCGGCATGAAACAATGCAGAAGCAAAAAAAGTGAGCATGAGCATTCTCGGTTACTCACGAGCAGGTAAAGGTAAAACCAGTCTGCTGCCCCACATCATGACCACTTCTCCCTTACTCTGCCTCTCTTCCAACCCTCCCCAATCAAACCTTCCTAATGCGAGAAACATTCGGTCTCGACCAGAGCATAATCTCTCCATAGGAATCATGGAAACCAATATGTTCTGTTTGGGTACAAACCGAAACAATTAAAAATCACCTAGTAAGCACGAGAAATGCTCTTACAGTAATTGCCAACCATATCAAGTGACTTTACTGTCTATTGTGTTGGTCCTTCAAAGAAACAAATGACTAGCGGGTTATTGCATAATTCATTAGAGAAGCATCTTGTAACGTGGTCATAGTTCTGTTCCCAATAACAATATTATTATTATTATTATTATTAATATTATTATTAATATTATTAGTATAATATAAGCACACTGAAAAAATTACTGTCACAATGCGGAAGCGAAGGTTGAAATTCTACGGACATTTGGTGAGAATGGACGAGAACCGACTGACTAAGAGGATATTCAAGTATATTGCAGAGCTGAAGGCTACAACTAAGTGGGTAGAAGAGGTTAAAATAGAGGCCAAGGAAAGAGGACTCACAGTGGATGAGATTCACAACAGAAAAGAGTTTAGAAACCGAATTGACAACATCAAGATGTTCGAGGAGAAAACACCTAAAATTAGAGCCAAACTGGTAATATCCGAGGAGGAGCGAAAGATCAGAAGTGAACGAATGAAGAGGTTTTGGGAAGAGAAGAGGAGATTAACCAGAAATCCTTAGGTTCCATGCGGTCCACAGGCGGCCAAATTCGGAAGAAAAAAAAATATTATTAGTATAAACTAAGAGAGCCCGTACCTTTCTGTCTTTCACTCGAATATATAACATTTTTGTATTTGGTTTTAGCACATTCGCTTCCTGAGGATTGTCAAACGAAGTCTCTAATAAATCATCATTACTGACATTATCGTGTAATAGACGTTGCCTGTGACACCACGCGTATGCAGTAGACTATACACAAGTTAACATGGGTCGTTAGAAAACGTATTTATGAACTGAGGACGGAAGGTTTTATTTTGCATCAAAATAATACGTAGAAAATGTCCAAGAATTTTCAGCATTTACTTAGTACCATCTCTAATAGAAACCATTCAACTTAAATGCTGAAAAAGAACTAGATTGCCAAATTTTTGAACAGAGTAATTCATGTAGAATAAAAAGATGCTGCTTACAATCTTTTACGAGCAGCCAGCCAATCGCAAGACAGGTGGTTTCGTGATGTTTTGTAAGAGAAGAGTAATTGCGTGAAGCCGCGGTCGACCTGGTGATGGAACATTCTCATTACAGTTTAACTAGCCAAAGTTAAACCTAGTTTGCCATTGGAGAGAAGATCAAATGTCGTAAACTTTGAGCACATCCTAACCCGTTCTCGACTTACTATGACAAACTATCTTCTTTAAACTAACTTGCACAATTATCTTAATCAAAATTATACTCTTATCAACACAGTATCTAAAATTAAATAACTAAATTTAGACGCTGCATGTCTAGTTGGAATTCCTAAACGCCAAGCTTAAAATAACTCTAAACTCATGTGGACTTAACCTGGCCAACCTTTACTGTACACATTTTCTCGCTAAGAAGGTCTTCCTTTTGTCTTGTGAAGATGATCAATAGTAATTATTGCTCGCCAAGAATAGAGAAATTTCAATTAACTTATATTGTCATGCTTCATAAAAGAATATTCGGCATTCTTATTCTGTCTCCATTTCGTGGTGTAGCGGATAGCATTCATGGCTGTATACTAAGACTAAGGCTGAAGACCTAATTAGATTCCCGGCTCTGCCAAGATTCTTCATTCTGGTCTGGGAATTGGAAAGGGGTTTTCAGTTTAGTGAGGTAAAATTGAGAAGAGGTGGGTTCGATCCCCTCGTAAGTAATACTAAAAGTGGTTTTACGAGGTTTTCCCATTCTACTCTTTGCAAATGCCGGGATGGTTTGGAGCGTAACGCTCGACTGCCCCCTTCATAATCCCAGTCTCAATTACAAGTAGTTCCGTGAAGAACTAAAACCTATTTTCATATATCCTACATATGTTAATTGCCACTATTAACATACAAAATTTCAGTTTGGTTGCTGTAAGAGATTCGTAGATATTGAGAACCGACTAAATATAACAGATGGTCGCCATTTGGATTTTTTTATATGTAGGTCTTCGAGTTATGTACTTTTACATGAAGATTATTGTGTACGTGTAGTATTCAAACTTCAATCGCATGATTAGGACACAAGAAGTAAAAACGAGATTTTAAAATTTCGCACAGCTGCCATCCTGTGGTTATGGAAACAATTGAAATAAAATAGATACCTGTGGATTAACATTTGTGTAAGGATTTTCTGTACCAAGATTCACTGCACTCGGATGGTTAAATTGCGAGAAACGTTCATGTGAATATTTATTTTTCGCGTCGTCGCCATGTTGGATTTTTGATCACCAGGTTATTGAAAGTCATATAAGTGAAATTATGTTCCTAGCCCCTATGATCATAAAAAAATCAGATGTATTACTATAATAGATTCGTAGATATTGAGAACCGTCTAAATATTTCGGATGGTCACCATGTAGGATTGTTTTATGTATAGGCCATAGAGTCATGTATCATTAAAGGAAAATTATTGCGTAGTTTCACTATACAAACTTTCACTTCGATCGCATGATTACGACACAAGAAATAAAAACTTAATTTTAAAATTCGCACAGCCGCCGTCTTGAGGTAATGTAAACAATTAAACTAAATTAGATACCAGGGCATTACAATGTGTATAAACATTTGCTGGTTTCAAGTTTCATTGCGTTTAGATCATTAAATCGCCAGTAAATTCTATTTAATACTTTCAACTTCGCTTGGCCGCCATGTTCGTTTTGTAGTTAACCGGTTTCTGAAAGTCTCATAGATTAACATCCAGTAGTCCTTTATCGCCGTAGAAAATTTCAGGGTGATACCGGTAATAGTTTCAGAGATATAGAATGCCGGTGAAATATTTTGCACAGCCGCCATCTTGAGGTTATGTAAACAATTGAACGAAGTGAGATGTTGGTACATTACAATGTGTATAAACATATACTGTACCAAGTGTTATTGCGTTTGGTCGGTTAAATCGCGAGAAACGTCTATTTAAAAGTCGCAACTTCGCTTGGCCGCCATGTTGGTTTTGTAGTTACCAGGTTTTCAAATGTCACATAGGTGAACTTATATTAGCTTCCTTTATCACCGCACAAAATTCCAGGGTGATATCGGTAATAGTTTCGGAGATATTGAATGCTGGTGAAATATATTGGTGAGACGTAACAAAATTTGAAGGGCACGGTCGGGGTCTTCCGCAATAGTGCTATGACTTTTCCGAGTTTCATTGAAATCACTCCAGCCGTTTATATTTTATTAGGGGGAGACACACACACACACACACACCAATCACACACGCACACACCAGGGGCGGTTCCTGAGGTGGTGCCCGTGTGCCATGGCACCACCAATGTAATGAAGAGAGAATATGTGACTTTTCCCTCTCAAGAACAGTTTATATTACATTTACATTTTGAGGAAGTTGTATGCATATTCTGCATTTATTTGAACGAGCGTCAAACTGACATGTGTTCTGGTGGCGCTTTATTGAATTACTGAGCCAGAGCCAACCGGCACTACCTACGAATATCAGACCGCATCAGACACTGTACTGCAATAAGGACTAGTTTGGCTTGAGTTTGTTTGTGTTGTGTTGAGACGCTTATTACCCTGAGGTAGAGCCAACGGCCCCGTGACGCGGAGCTACAATTCTATCCACGAGATAGCAGCACGTCACAGGTTCAAGCGCACATTACATACACGTTAGAACTGCTGAACTGCTTTATCTTTCAACCACTAGAGTACAGCATATGGCAACACACCTCCAGTGATACCAGCTTGACGATATATCACTGTGTCTAGACTATTGGCAACTCCAGCTATCTGATATGACATCTAGCGGTAAAAATGAGAAACTTACCAAGTAGGGTACATTTGTCACGTGGTGACTGTTTGTATATGGTTTCTTGTATTGGTAAACAGATCATGGTAAATTGTTCGTGTCTTTATACATAAGTAATAAGTTTTACTCGTTGATAGAGTGAAAAATGAGTAAAAGCAAAGTGTATTGCTCAGTTTACGGCTGTAAGTCGATGTATAAGAGGGCTGCGGATATACGTTTTCATCACTTTCCAAAAGATGCAAATAGCAATAGCCGAAATGTGATGATACCTAATAATACCTAATAATAATACCTTTCCACCCCGGGAAGGATCTAACACTTGTCGAGGTAGACAGACAGAAGACCTGCGACGTAAAGCCAGCGAAGGTTATTCAGTTTAAAAACAGCTGTTACGATGGGCGCGCGGGTAAGATTGAAGTTACTTGAATAATTAATTAAATAATTAATTATTGGCTGCTTGGTAGGGAGAAGGGATGTGTTTAACTTGAATTAAAACTCGTGGGGCGACAGGAATTGCTTGATTTGGATGGTTAAAAGGTGGGTTTGGTGTTGAATATTTGAATGGTAGCGGAATCACTCATTCTAGAGTGCCCACGGGGAGCAAATTAGGCCTATATGACTCGTAGTGGAATAGCTCGAATATCGAAGAACTTAGCGATTACGAGGTGTAGGCTTGGCGGAAAGGCTGGCGGATCATCAGTTTGACATCAATTCACGATATAAGTCGTAGCTTGGAACAGTGGCGTCTGGTTTGCTTGGATGCTAGTCTCGGAATGATAAAAGTAGCACAGCTTCGGTGTGTTATTTATTTGTTTATGTACCGTATTTCTCTATTTGAATGTCCTCGGCGTTGACTCAGGATCGACATTTACATTATATTGCGCATAATAGTACCGAAATAATGTCCGAAGTGTAGCCCTGTGCAAATTTGAATCAGCTGATCTACATCAACCATAAAAACTGATGCTTGATAATATGCAAATGACACCAAAAAATCCAGTGGAACACACAAATTAGATCACGTGTATCGCACAGTTATACATATATACAATTAAAAATAACACTGTCATTACTTTAGAGACCACATTTACTGATTATAACCGAAAAATAAAAAGTGTTCCATATCAAACGCGTGTTATTGAGTATTTTAAACCCTACTTATCCAGACCGACCGCAGCGCCCCAAGTGTTAGTTTGAGTTGCCAATTAAATAAATTCAAACCACAAAATAGTTTTAGTTCTTTATTGTTTGACATTTAGCAACTTTTTCAGGCTCATATTGATGACGGGGATTATTTGTTCTCTCTTTGTAATGTAAAAATTCGGAATTTTTCAACGAGTTTTACTGTGTTTCATTAATTTAATTTGGCGGCACAGTTTCACGTCCCAAGCGTAAACACAAATTCTCAAGTTTGACTGCAAATGTGTATGAATAGTGTCCGTCGTTAAATAGCTTTTGTGTTCATTTATATTAGATGCAGGGGTTATCCTTTCCAATCAATCCGTATGTACGATAAGTAAGGTTGTCTTAGAGGTAGGTCATCGTGTTCATTTCATCTCACCTATTTATTTAGAGACAGCAACTGAAATTGCGACAAAGAGGCTGTGTGCGCGTGTGTGTTAGCAATAGCCATGCTTATTTATTCCTATATAGTCATGTTACTTAAACTTGCATAGCATTGTGTATCATGCGGCATTGACCATATAAACACCGTTTTAATCTAAGTGTGCTTTTTGAATCGATATATGCAAGCTAGGTCCCTTAATAAAATTTGATTTGTTTCATGTTTGAAGATCGCATAGCTCGAGCGCGACGTACGAAGCCGTAGAAATCTCAATGGGCTCTGTGTCACCTTTCGGAAGTGTAACAGTGAATAAAATAAGCGAGTTGTTACAATCTCCATTCAGCAATAGGACCCTCACTGAAAAAATAGACATAAAAATGGGTAGGCCACTTCCTAATTTAAATATCCAGCAACGGTCAAAAAATCGATGCCACAAATTCAATCCGGAAATTTATAGCAAAAACAAATGGATTTGTGGTTCCGAAGAAGACAATGCATTCTTCTGTCTTCCTTGTGTGTTGTTCGGCGGTGATGGGAGTTGGAGTAAGACAGGTATTAGGGATATAGGACACATATGGTCTAAAATTAAAGTCCATGAATCATCAAAGCGACATATGGATAATGTTTTAAGCCTCTCATTTCTGGGCAAAACGAACATTCAAAGCAGGTTGGATAGTCAGTACAGACAAACTATTATCACTCACAACAAACAAGTAGATAAGAATAGGTATGTCTTAAATTTAATTATAAACTGTATCCGCTTTTGTGGTGCCTTGGAATTAGCCCTTAGGGGACATGATGAAACAGAAACATTCGAAAACAAAGGCGTATTTCGCGAATTGATTCAGTTTAGTGCTGAATTGGATAAGGACTTGAAAGTTCATCTCAGCCAGTCGCCTGTGTTTAAAGGCATCTCCAAGACTATTCAAAACGAACTGCTCGAATGCATGCTCCAGGTGTATCACGACGAAGTGTCCAAAGAAATAAAAAAGGCTGACAATATAGCAATAATCGCTGATGAAACAACTGATGTGTCTTGCAATTATCAATTGGTTATTGTGTTGCGCTACGTTGTTGAAGGAAGAACAGTAGAAAGATTTTGGAACTTTATTAATCCCGAAGGCCAAAATGCTCATGTCATTGCAGACAGCATTTTAAGTGAAATCGACCCCTTAGTGGGTGATCAACCCACTAAATTGATTGCCCCAAGTTATGACGGAGCATCCGTTATGAGTGATGGATTAAATGATGTGCAAAAGTTAATCAAGGATAAGTACCCTAATGAAAATGTTATTCGTTGCTATGCGCAACAACTTAATCTCATAATGTCCACAGCAGCCTCCGTTAATCGACAGGCTCGCATCTTTTTCGCTCATCTCACAGGAATTTGTTCATTTTTTCGCATTCGCCACAAAGATCGAAAGTGTTGCGCGAGATCATAGAGAAAAATTTGCCTCGAGTATCACTCACACGATGGAATTACCATTCGCGTGCTGTAAAAGATATTTATGAAAATAGGGAACACCTCGTCAAAGTTATGGAATCCATCGAAAGCAATGGGTCCATTAAGTTACCTTCCACCATTGAAAAAGCTGGAGCATACAAGCAAAGGCTTAATGACAAGAAATTCATTTTCTGGCTAACATTTTTCAATAAGATAATGCCTCATGTTGACATAATTTTTAATCAGCTGCAAAAGAGAATTACTGACCCAATTAAAGTGAAACAAGACATTCAGCATTTTGAAGGCATCATACAGGCAATCAGGGGCAATATTGATGAAATAATGAATGAGACTTTTATCGAAAGAGGCGAATCCTTACCTTCTAAAAGACCCCGGATTGATGAGGACTGTAGAAAAAGGGACGCTTTGGAAGTATGTGATGCTATCCTTTCAGATATAAAAATTCGCTTTCAGTTCACTGGACTCCTCACAGCTACCAACCTATTCGCAGTTCAATATTTTGACAATTATATCAAAAGCTTCCCAGACCTGTACCTTGACGAAATGACGAGCGTATATACATTTCTTGATAAAAGAAAGTTGAAGGGTGAGCTGCAAGTATTCTATGCTAGGCCTGAATTGAGAGCGGTCTCTGGTGCCGTTCCATATCTGTCGTTGATTCTGGAAGATGAGCTATGTGATACTTTTGAAGAGACAATCAAAATCTTGAAGTGGCTGATCACAATGCCTCTCTCTCAACATCGGAAGCGGAGCGGTGTTTCTCAATGCTCAAACGGATAAAGAACTTTCTTCGGAACACAATAGCGCTTTCTAGTAGAGAAATGAGGAACTTGTGCTGGCGGAAACTCCCGAGATTAATTTTGCCATTATGAACTCGGCCTACTGAATTCAAATGGGTTCTTTGACATGCCAACATCGTATGACATGCGTATCGTATTTTTGCCGCCTTTCAAAAATCACTTACCACGGTCAGGGGCGAACCTGCAATCTTGGGGTTAGTAGACCGACACGCTATCCACTCACCCACCGTGGCAAGCTAATTCAAAGGTGATAGACGTATTTGCCTACAAGAAAGAACGAAGAATGGACTTTCAGCACCGCTCTTATTAATTCAAATGAAGGTGTCGATCGAGGTTTTGGAACAAATATTTTTGGTGAGTAGGCCTAGCATATGTTGTTTTCTTCAAATTATTTTTCTGAGAGGTTTGTTCAATTATAATTCTTAAAAATGGTTTTTATTTAAAATGCATATCGATCAAAATATGTGTATGATATAATATTGTATGGCCTCGGTGTCAGGTGCAAGCTTTGTTGTTTGACACCCAAAGGGCAGCTTGCATGTCGAATATTTGTTGTTCCTTGCAGGGCCATGAAAGTCAAGAAAGTTAGATATCTAAGCTCCTTGACACTATAGCACTTTCTAGTAGAGAAAGGAGGAACTTTTGTTTTGGCGAAAAATCCCGAGATTAAAATATTTGTAGTAGTTGCGCAATTTCTCAATTCACTTCAGCTGACACTTCAATTAAAAACGTCTTCTACAATAGCACAGTTAAATAATGTTAAACATATAACTTCGCTGCTCCACCTCACGTGGTTACAAGAGAAATTGAAAGCAGAAAGCTAACAATTAAGCAGTTTCATCATCATTAGAAAACGCAGACTAACTTTCTACGGGCACATACAGAGAATGAACAATAAACGACTTACAAAGAAAATCTTTGATGTAGTAAACAATAATAATAATAATAATGTTATTGGTTTTACGTCCCTTTTAACAACTCTGGCTTTTAGAGACGCCGGGGTGCCGGAATTTTGCCCCGAAGGGGATCTTTAACGTGCCAGTAAATCTACTGACACGGCTCCCTCACATTTGCGCACCCTCAAATGCCAGCTGACTGCGCCAGGATACGAACCTGCAACCTTGGGATCAGCAAGCGAGAACGTTACCGCTGAGCCACGCAGCCAGCCGATGTAGTAAACAGTTCAAAAAGGAAAACAAATTGGTATCATGATATAGAAGACGATTTAAAGCAATTAGGGATCAACAAGCAAATGATAGAAGACAGAGAAAAATTCAGAAACAAAATTAAGAACGCCAAATTTTTAGTAAGTGAAAGGAAGAAGATAGGAACATTGTGGACGGAACAAAGGAAACAGGAGCACAGTCAAAGGATGAAGAGATTTTGGGAAGAGAAGAAGGGAAAGAAGTGAAAATTGTGACATCATGATATACTTAAGTTCAAACACTGTCCATAAGGGCAACAATGATGTAATAATAATAATAATAATAATAATAACTTATTGCATAAAATATGCACTACCGGTACCTGCAACTTTGAATGATTTTATTGCAAATTTTGTATTTGCTGGCACCACCAAGCGAAAACTCACCAGCCGCCACTGGCACACACACAGAGACAGACACACGGAAAAAAGGTGATCTCATAAGCCTTTTTTTTTTCATAAATGAAAATAGGCTAAAAATGCACATTCTACAACATACACCACAATAACACAGATCATCAACAAGTTTTCTCTCTCCCAGTCATCTTATATCAAATCTTAAGCACCGCTTAAATATGAGAATTTCCTCAAAATATGTGGGCCAACCATGATGTTTATTCCTCCTATTCTTTACCGTTGGGCCTTTTCTTTTCTAATTACAGTAGTTATCATAGTAGTCTCAGATGATAGGTTCCAAGCGGGCTGATTTCCTTCCCTAAATTATTATCGAATGTGCTAAATCGCTCATTATCGCGAGATGCTGTCGGCCTCGTTGCGTAGTGGCTAGCATTTTTGGCTGTCACCGTGGAGGCCCGGGTTCAATTCTCAGCTCTGCCAAGATATTTAATTCTAGTCTGAGGGTTGGAACGGGGTCCACCGAGCCTCATGAGGCAGAACTGAGAAGAGGTGGGTTCGATTCCCTTCTCAGCCATTCTGGAAGTGGTCTTCCTTGGTTTCCCACTTCCATTCCAGGCAAATGCCTGGATGGTTCCTAAATTAATTAAGGCCACGGCTGTCACCTTTCCAATCCTTACCTGAATTGAAAATACACACGTTTCTACAGACATCACAATAACACATGTTATAAGGCAAATTATATGCACACACCCAAGTACACGGGGCTAAAAGACCACAATGTCGCAAGCCCCTAAATGAAGTAACAACAACAACAATATACTTCGTAAAGGCTGTTTTCCTTGTGTTATTGTTGTCGAATGTGCTGAATCGCTCATTAGTGTGAGGATGTACAGGCTGTTTATGTTGATTTCAGAGACTATTCCACTCATATTACGTGAACCCATAGCGGATATAGAGTATATTTTGATTCAACCTGTTTTCGTTAACAATGCGTCAGGTCTATTACAGCCGAGCATTTATGACACTTTCTTATTCTTGTTTTTCTTCGTTATTTTGTTCACAATGCGCATCAAAGGATTACAGGTTTATACTCGGCCTTCTTGATTGCTTTATAATTCTACGTTAGTAACGCATTTCGTTATTCATTTGTAAAAAAAAAAATGAACAGGAACATACATTACAATCTTCTGGATACATTAAAACACGTAAAAGTAATATGTCCACGAGAATTGAATAGATTGGTTTGATCAATTTGTAATTTATTTGTGGAGGTGCACTATAAATGCAATTCGTACTTTTACATCATCCATCCAAGTAGATAACTTAAAAAAAAACACGCTCCACTTCCAATGGCGATTCAAGAATTCTACCTCAAATTCAAACGTCAAAGATCTCGTTCTGATTCATTTTAAATATCATATTATCAAACTCTACACTGTAAAATATTATCAAACTGACGTAGCAATCAACAAATCATCGTTTATTCACATCTACTCATGTAATGGGTGAACTTCAAGAAAGTACTATGGGTGCTCTCTATGCCGCTAAGTTCAGATGCCTAATTCTATAATTCATCCAAACATTTTAAACATATTTACTCGATCTATAGTTAATCTGGTGTTTCTAAAAGTGCGGTACCTTCAGTAGTTCTTGTGCAACGATCATGAATTTTGTTTTCCATAAGTATCTAGGCACAATACTTTTCTGTATTTGCTAAGTAGATACTTTTAGGTAAATTATCAGAGCACTTCTTGGTGTCACCCTGGAGGTCTGGGTTCGGTAACCACCTCAGTCATCCTACAAGTTGTTTTCCGTGGTTTCCCACTTCTACTCCAGGCAAATACCGTGTTGATACCTATTTATTTATTTATTTACTAGCAGAAGTACCCGTTCTTCGAACGGTGTTCGGTGTTAACACCAGACATTATAATAATAATAATAATAATAATAATAACAATGTTATTGGTGTTACATCCCTTTTAAGTACTGTTGCTTTTAGAGACGCACCAGACATTATCAATTGAGCTACTGTTGCAATGGTTAGCGGCTTGTAATTCCTTCATAAGTTTATCAGAACGAAGTTAATTTTCTGGGAATATCACACACACTGTTAATTTAAGGGCCTTATAATGTGGTTTTCGGAGATCCTTTATAGACTCGCGAATTTTTTGTCTCACATTGAGAAGTGCAACATATGCTTTGGTCGTCCTTCTAGGATAATTTTTATATTTCACCTATTTTAGCATGTATTTTGAGAAGTTTTTCCCTATATCCACCCTTCTACTGTATGAAAAGTACGGTGAAGAGTTTTATAAATGATTGGTGTATTGACTCATGTTTACCATACCTAATTTTACGATGCACCAAGCATCCGAACATGAGTTATAGGCGTACATAAGGATACACAGAAAGACAGACAGACAATTCTATTGTCTACAACATATCACCCAGAAATCCAAATATGGGTATATCTACCACACAGTATCAAAGAAAATCATCCTTACGATGAACCCGTATGTCGACAAAAAAAAAAAAAAAGAAGATTAGTTGAAATGTGCTCTCAAACTCAATTCACCTAACGTGTACTTCCTGACGTGAAATAGAATTGAAAGTCTTGTAGATGAAACGCAATAGACGTCACATAAAAACTGACCCTCACGTTGTGTTGGGTCCCCATACACAGGAAAACCTCTATCATAAATTATGAAAGCTTGTGGTGCATGAAAATTCAGGTTCTTTAGTCTCAAATGGCCCAAATTCCTAAAAGCCGCAAAAAAATGCTGATTCAATTCAGGAATTTTTGAAAATAATGTTGTTGTTTGGAGATATAATAGACCTTCTGTACTATATGTCGCTCGTGAAAATTGCATGAAAAAATCCTAGATTATCCCTTGACCCCCTTAATTGCATTGGTGAATTATACAGTCTACGTTGGTTCCGTGATAACCTTATATTTGCAAACTTTCACAGAAATGTAATAAATGTAATAAATTGCTACTTACTGAAATAGATAGAAAGTTGGATGCCACCCCTTGAGATAATGTTGTCATGGTTACGGATTTGATTTCCTTCATTAGTTAGTTAAATTAAATTTAATTAGTTTTCTGGGAATGTTTCAGAAACTGTTGGTTTAAGAGCCTTATAATGTAGTTTTCGAGGACCCTAGAGTATTATTTCTGGCACCGAGGGGCTTTGTCTCGTCGTTGTACGCCATAATATAATACTACTAATAATAATATAATATAGGGATAGGAATATAATAGACCTGCCATACCACACCGACAGGTGTAAATCGCGTGAAAAAATTCTGGACTACCCCTTGACCCCCTTAAGGGCATTTTACATATTGATGAAATTTACAGCTTAATTTGGTTCCATAATAACCATCTAGCCGTTTGCAAACTTTCACACTAATGTAATTAATGGAATTGCATTGCGTCTTACTGCAATAGATGGACCTCTGAGAATCTGTTGCCATGGTTATCGGCTTGCATTTGTTCAGTAGTTTATTAAATGAAATTAGTTTTCTGGGAATATCTCAAAAACGGTTGGACGTAGGACCTTAAAATGTGTTTTAAGGGCCCCCGAATGTTATCTCTCACATTGAGGGGCTGAAAATGGGCTTTGTCTCGTCCTTCTACTCCTATTTCAGCATGTATTTTAAGGGGGTATGCCCCCTTTTATGATAGGTACAGAGAAGAGATACATCAATGATTAGTGTCGTGCCTCTGATGGATATCTGTACCAAATTTTGCGTTGATACACCCAGCCGTTCTCGATTTATAAGGGAACAAAGTTGCCCACAATCAAACAAACAGACAGACCAAAACATTATTTTCGCGTGCATCTATCATAAAACAGTCTGAAACGTGTAAATAACTCAAATTTCCGTAGAAATTCAGAAAAAAACCAGACAAATTTTCTATTTATATATGTAGAGATATACTGCACGGCTCGGTGTTGACCGTGTTTTATTGCACAAATTTAGGATTTACTCGCTAACCGTTGGAGATACACGAAAAGTGTTAAGGACCTTTTGGATAGAAAATTGAATGTTAAAGCTCATGTATGCCATCAAAAGGTTGCTATTTCTTAGCGTTCTCTTTTTATTTGAAATGGAAATATCAAATTTTGAAACCAAAGGGTGTAGTGACGTCATAAATGTGGGTTTTACTCGCTAACCGTTGGAGATAAACGAAAAGTGAAGCTGGTATGTACCGTCAAAAGTTTGCTATTTCTTAGCGTTCTCTTTTTATTTGATAAGGAAATATGAAGTTTTGATTAAAGTGTGTAGTGACGTCACTAAAATGGTCGCCATTTTTAATAGTGCAAATTATCGAAATAAAATGTATCCTATATGTAAATCTGGTAAATCAGCTACATCCATGCAAAATTTCATTTAAATCGGACCAGTGGTTCTTGCGTTATGGAGTAGCACACAGACAGACAGAAAGACAGACACACACCATCTCATTTTTAGCCTATTTTCAATTTTGAAAAAATAGGCTTATGAGATCACCTTTTGTCCGTGTGTGTGTGCGTGTGTGTGTGTGTGTGTGTGTGTGTGCGTGTGTGTGTGATTCGTGTGTGTGTCCCCCCCTAATAAAATCTAAACGGCAGGAGCGATTTCAATGAAACTCGGAAAGTTCATAGCACTATTCCCGGCGACCTCGACCGTGCCCTTCAAATTTTGTTACGACTCACCAATCCAACATGGCAGCTGTGCGAAATATTTCACCAGCATTCAATATCTCCGAAACTATTACCGATATTACCCTGACATTTTGTATGGTGATAGAGGGGACTACTATAAGATCACTTATGTGACTTTTGAAAACCTGGTAACTACAAAACCAACATGGCGGCCAAGCGAATTTGCGACTTTTAAATAGACGTTTCTCGCGATTTGACCAACCAAACGCAATGAAACTTGGTACAGTATATGTTTATATACATTGTAATGCACCGACATCTAACTTCGTTCAATTGTTTACATAATCACAAGATGGCGGATGTGCGAAATATTTCACCGGCATTCTATATCTCTGAAACTATTAGCGGTATCTCCCTAAAATTTGGTACGGACATAAAGGGCACTACTGGAAGTCCATCTATAAGATTTTCAAAAACCGGTTTACTACAAAACGAACATGGCGGCTAAGCGAATTTGAACATTTTAAATAGACCTTTCTCGCGATTTAATGTTCCAAGCGCACTGAAACCTGGTACAGGAAATATTTATACACATTGTAATCCACTGGTATCTAATTTAGTTCAATTGTTTACATAACCTCAAGATGGCGGCAGAGCGAATTTTAAAAATTAAGTTTTTATTTCTTGTGATGTAGTCATGCGATCGAAGTGAAAGTTTGAATAATGAACCTACGCAATAATTTTCCTTTAATGGTACATGACTCTATGGCCTATACATTTAACAATCCACCATGGCGACCATCCGAAATATTTAGACGATACTGAATATCTACGAATCTATTTAACAATCAATCTGCATTTTTTAATGTTCATAGGGGCTATGAACTTAAGTTCACCTATAGGACTTTAAATAACCTGGTGATCACAAATCCAACATGGCGGTGACGCGAATTATAAATATTCACATGGACGTTTCTCGTAATTTAACCATCCGCGTGCAGTGAAACTTGGTACAGTAAATCTTTATCTGAATGTTAATCCACTGGCATCTAATTTATTTCAATTGTTTCCATAACCTCAAGATGGCAGCTGTGAAAATTTTTAAATCTCCTTGTTTTTTCTTGTGTCCTAATTATGCGATTGAAGTCTGAATGCTACACGTACACAATAATCTGCATGTAACAGTACATAACTCTAGGACCTACATATATAAAATCCAACTTGGCGACCATCCGAAATATTTAGTCGGTTCTCAATATCTACGAATCTATTTCAGCAATCAAACTGAAATTGTGTATTAACAAAAGTAGGATATATGAAAATAGGCTGTATAGTTCTTCACGGAACTACTTGTTATATATTAGTATAGCAGAAGTACCCGTCCTTCGAACGGTGTTATATATTAACACCAGAAATTGAGCTACTGTCGCTATGGTTAGCGGTTTTTCATTCCTTCATAAGTTTATCAGAACGAAGTTAGTTTTCAGGGAATACCACACACACTGTTAATTTAAGGGCCTTAAAATGTGGTTTTCGGAGACCCCTTATAGACTCGCGAATTTTGTGTCTCACATTGAGAAGCGCAACAATTGCTTTGATCGTCCTTCTAGGATAATTTTTTATATTTCGCCTATTTTAGCATGTATTTTGAGAAGTTTTTCCCTATATCCACCCTTCTACTGTTTGAAAAGTACGGTGAGGAGTTTTATAAATGATTTGTGTATTGACTCATGTTTACCATACCTAATTTTACGATGCACCACGCCTACGAACACGATTTATAGGCGTACATAAAGATACACAGAAAGACAGACAGACAATTCTATTGTCTACAACATATCACCCAGATATCCAAATATGGGTATATCTGCCATACAGTATCAAACAAAATCATCCTTACGATGAACCCGTATGTCGACAAAAGAAAGATTAGTTAAAATTTGCTCTCAAACTAAATTCACCTAACTTGTACTTCTTGACGTGAAATAGAATTGAAAGACTTGTAGACGAAACGCAATACACCTCACATAAAAAATGACCCTCTACGTTGTGTTAGGTCCACATACACAGGAAGACCTCTTTCATAAATTATAAAGGCTTGTGGTGCATGAAAATTCAGGTTCTTTAGTCTCAAATGGCCCAAATTCCTAAAAGCCGCAAAAAATGCTGATTCAATTCAGGAATTTTTGAAAATAATGTTGTTGTTTGGAGATATAAAGCATGATTGTAGTTTTACGTGACCATTAATCGCGAGATCATAAGCCATGGGACCTCCATTTTACGTGGAATCTGAACCACAGGGCATGGCATTTCACTTTGCAAATGTTTGGAGATATAGTAGTCCTTCTGTACTATATATCGCACGTGAAAATTGCATGAAAAAAATCTAGGTTACCCCTTGACCCCCATAATTGCATTGATGAATTATACAGTCTACGTTGGTTCCGTGATAACCGTATAGCCATTTGCAAACTTTCACAGAAATGTAATAAATGGAGTGACATTACTTCTTACAGAAATAGATGGAAAGTTGGATGCCACCCTTTGAGATAATGTTGTCATGGTTAGCGATTTCCATTCCTTCATTAGTTTGTTTAAATTAGTTTTCTGGGAATATTTCAGATACTTTTGGTTTTAGGGCCTTATAATGTAATTTTCGAGGACCCTTTAGGGCCCCCAACTTTTGTTTCTGGCACCGAGGGGGCTTTGTCTCCTCGTTGTACGCCATAATATAATAATAATAATATAATATAGGGATAGGAATATAATACACCTGCCGTACCACACCCGGAGGTGTAAATCGCGTGAAAAAATTCTACTGTACACCTTGACCCCCTTAAGCGCATTATACGTATTGATGAATTCTACAGCTTAATTTGGTTCCGTGATAACCTTCTAGCCGTTTGCAAACTTTCACACCAATGTAATTAATGGAATTGCATTGCGTCTTACAGCAATAGATGGACCTCTGAGAATCTGTTGCCATGGTTACCGGCTTGTATTCGTTCATTAGTTTATTAAATGAAATTAGTTTTCTGGGAATATCTCAAAAACGGTTGGTTTTAGGGCCTTAAAATGTGGATTTCGGGGACCCTTCAGGGCACCCGAGTTTTGTCTCTCACATCGAGGGGCTGAAAATGATTTTGTCTCGTCCTTCTACTCCTATTTCAGCATGCATTTTAAGGGGGTAGGCCCCCTTTTATGAGAGGTACGGAGAAGGGTTACATCAATGATTAGTGTCGTGCCTCTGAAGGATATCTGTACCAAATTTTACGTTGATACACCCAGCCGTTCTCGAGTTATAAGGGAACAAATTTGTCCACAGACAATCAAACAAACAGACAGACCAAAACATTATTTTCGCGCGCATCTATCATAAAACAGTCTGAAACGTGTAAATAACTCAAATTTCCGTAGAAATTCAGAAAAAAAAAACAAGTAGTTCCGTGAAGAACTATACAGCCTATTTTCATATATCCTACTTATGTTAATTGCCCCTATCAACATACACAATTTCTGTTTGATTGCTGTAATAGATTCGTAGATATTAAGAACCGACTAAATATTTCGGATGGTCGCCATGTTGGATTTTATATATGTAGGTCCTAGAGTTATGTACTGTTACATGTAGATTATTGTGAACGTGTAGTATTCAAACTTCAATCGCAAAATTAGGACACAAGAAAAAATAAGGAGATTTAAAAATTTTTCACAGCTGCCATCTTGAGGTTATGGAAACAATTGAAATAAATTAGATGCCAGTGGATTAACATTCGTATAAGGATTTACTGTACCAAGTTTCACTGCACTCGGATGGTTAAATAGCGAGAAACGTCCATGTGAATATTTATAATTCGCGTCACCGCCATGTTGGATTTGTGATCACCAGGTTATTTAAAGTCCTATAGGTGAACTTCAGTTCATAGCCCCTATGAACATTAAAAAATGCAGTTTGATTGCTAAAATAGATTCGTAGATATTCAGTATCGTCTAAATATTTCGGATGGTCGCCATGTTGGATTGTTAAATGTATAGGCCATAGAGTCATGTACCATTAAAGGAAAATTATTGCGTAGGTTCATTATTCAAACTTTCACTTCGATCGCATGACTACATCACAAGAAATAAAAACTTAATTTTAAAATTCGCACTGCCGCCATCTTGAGGTTATGTAAACAATTGAACTAAATTAGATACCATTGGATTACAATGTGTATAAATATTTCCTGTACCAGGTTTCAGTGCGCTTGGAACATTAAATCGCGAGAAAGGTCTATTTAAAATTTTCAAATTCGCTTGGCCGCCATGTTCGTTTTGTATTTAACCGGTTTTTTAAAGTCTTATAGATGGACTTCCAGTAGTGCCCTTTATCTCCGTACAAAATTTTAGGGAGATACCGCTAATAGTTTCAGAGATATAGAATGCCGGTGAAATATTTCGCACATCCGCCATCTTGTGATTATGTAAACAATTGAACGAAGTTAGATGTCGGTGCATTACAATGTATATAAACATATGCTGTACCAAGTTTCATTGCGTTTGGTTGGTCAAATCACGAGAAACGTCTATTTAAAAGTCGCAAATTCGCTTGGCCTCCATGTTGGTTTTGTAGTTACCAGGTTTTCAAAGGTCACATAAGTGAACTTATAGCAGTTCCCTCTATCACCATATAAAATGTCAGGGTAATATCGGTAATAGTTTCGGAGATATTGAATGCTGGTGAAATATTTCGCACAGCCGCCATGTTGGATTGGTGAGTCGTAACAAAATTTGAAGGGCACGGTCGAGGTCGCCGGGAATAGTGCTATGAACTTTCCGAGTTTCATTGAAATCGCTCCTGCCGTTTAGATTTTATTAGGGGGGGACACACACACGAATCACACACACACACACACACACACACACACGCACACACACACGGACAAAAGGTGATCTCATAAGCCTATTTTTTCAAAATTGAAAATAGGCTAAAAAAAACCAGACAAATTTTCTATTTATATATATAGAGATATACTGCACCGCTCGGTGTTGACCGTGTTTTATTGCACAACTTAAGGTTATACTAGCTAACCGTCGGAGATACACGAAAAGTGATAAGAACCTTTTGGATAGAAAATTAAATGCTTAAGCTCGTGTATACCATCAAAAGTTTGCTATTTCTTAGCGTTCTCTTTTTATTTGAAATGGAAATATGAAATTTTGAAACCAAAGGGTGTAGTGACGTCACAAAAGTAGGTTTTACTCGCTAACCGTTGGAGATACACGAAAAGTGATAAGGACCTTTCTGATAGGCAATTAAATTTCAAAGCTCGTGTGTGCCATAAAAAGTTTGCTATTTCCTACCGTTCTCTTTTTATTTGATATGGAATTATGAAATTTTGAAACCAAAGGGTCGAATGACGTCACTAAAATGGTCGCCATTTTTTAATAGTGCAAAATTTCGAAATAAAAAGTATCCTATATGTAAACCTGGTATTTCAGCTACATCCATGCAAAATTTCATTTAAATCGGACCAGTGGTTCTTGCGTTATTAGGTAACAGACAGACAGACAGACAGACAGACAGAAAGACAGACACACACCATCTCATTTTTAGCCTACTTTTCACATTTTGCAAAAATGAGGAAAAAGTAGACTTATGAGATCGGGCAAATGTCTGTCTGTCTGTCTGTCTGTCTGTCTGTCTGTCCTTCTGTCTGTCTGTCTGGCTGTGTGTGTGTCCCCCCCTATCAACTCCTAAACGGCTGCAGCAATCGAAACAAAATTTGGTAGGAGTAAAGATCTATACCTGAATATCTCACGGCCAAATTTGAAAATGATGTCAGTGCTACCAACTGCTAAAAAATCGCAATTGAAATTTGAGCTCCATGTTGGATATCTTGGAAAGTATGAATGGGAGCTATTTCAAAATTGGCACACGTACAGACCATAATATTTCAGTTTAATTTCCAGGAGGCTAAACATGGCAGTGTTGCCAAAATGATTATAAGCCTCCTGATAGGTCCAATTTTTAAATGCATATAACTTCCATACTATCAATTGGAATTCAACCAAATTTCGTATGTTGTATGTGTACATAACCAGATATGACTGAGCGTATTCTTAAGACCTACCAGGGCTGCCAACTGTTAATAAATGCTCCTTATTTATTTGATCCAAATACCAGAATATCAGAAAGTATGCAAGCCGACAGCTTTAAACTATGCACACGTATAGTACCTGACATTCTATATTAATTTGGAGTAACTTATATACGTCAGTGCTACCAACATGATTCTAAGCCTGCTGACAGGTCCAACTTTAAATACATGTAACTTCCATACTATCATTTGGATTTCAACCAAATTTCGTATGTGCTATGTGTACCATAACAGATATGACTATGCGTATTCTAAGGAGCAACCAGTGCTGCCAACTGTTAATATGTGCTGTCCCTATTTTTGTTACCCTAATATCAATATATCAGAAAGTATGCAAGCCAACAGCTCTAAACTTTGCCACGTATAGTGCATGGCATTCTAGACGAATTTGGAGTAACTAATATACGTCAGTGCTGCCAACATGATTCTAAGCCTGCTGATAGGTCCAATTTTAAAATGCATGTAACTTCTATACTAACTAATGAATTTCATTCAAAATTGGCACAACAGTAGATCATATTATTTCAGATTATTTCTGACCAATACATGCATGACATTGTTGCCAACATGATTTTACGCGCGCTGTTAGATCCAATGTTTAACTGCATGTAACGTCCATGCTATTCATTGGACTTCAACCAAATTTTGTATTTTGTACCTTAGGAGACGGAACTAAGATTATATTCAGTCATCAGGGCTGCCAACTGTAGTGCTCTATTAGGATACATTATGCCAGGTATACAGTATTTCGAACTAATTGGAAATTTCGATATTAGCAACTTAATTTCGTCATTATTCTAGATAGGTTCATATTCTGTAGAATAATCATTGGCATGAAAAGTAGGCTGTATAGTTCTTCACGGAACTTCTTGTTATATATTAGTATGATTTATATTGTATGGCAAGACAAGGTACCTATCTTAACGCCAAAGCTGCTTCTATCCCCCAATCCTCACGTTAATTACAAATACACACAGATACCACAATAACACTCGTTATCAGACAAAATCTACACACACCCAAGTACACGGGGATGAATTGACCACGATTTCCAAGCTCCTAAAAGAGCAAATTATCACCAGTCAGCATAGGGAAAGATATTGGCCCAAAGTCAAAAGTCATGGGTTTAATTCCCTCACACTACAAATAACCTGCTGTAAACGGGCGTGGACTGTTCGTCGTGTGATTGATTCGTGCATCCGTACAGAAAGCAGTGCGTTTGGATTCGAGTCTCGATGGCGTGGTGGTCTCTCCTTCAACTCTCACGCTTGAAATGCGTCTTGAAAATGTAAATGGCTCAATATCTGGCCGAAATATATGATCAATGTTTCGCAGCCTCCCCCTTTAAGTAGAAAATTCATTAACGACTGTGGGTTCTAGGAAGCTGGAGTGTCAATCACACGTGAACACTCGCTCTTTACGAGGAAGGGTAGATAACGTGCATGCGGGGGAGGACTGAACGACACGATATGTAATATATGTGTGTCTATTTAACATGACAGCTTTTACAGCCCGAGGAGAAAACGAGGCTGGGGGAGTGTAACAGCCTGAGGATCCGGGTGATTTGTTTGGGGCGTAAGGCTTTGAAGACTCCACAGGCGTCAAAAAAGAATGAATGAAAAAATGAATTATACCAAGCTAAAAGAAAATTTCTCACGAATGTTGCAATGTTATAGAAACGAGAACTATATTATTACCGTTATTGTTACTACTGTTGTAATTATTAATTGTTATGGTCGCCTCCGTTGCGTAGTGGTCAGCGTGATAAGCTGCCACTCCGGAGGTCCTGGGTTCGATTCCCGGCTCTGCCACGCAATTTCAAAAGTGGTATGAGGACTGGAACGGGATCTACTCAGCCTCGGGTGGTCCAAATGAGTAGAGGGGGTTCGATTCCCACCTCAGCCATTCTCGAAGTGATTATCCGTGGTTTCCACCTTCATCTTCGGGAAAATACCGGGATGGGGCCTACTGTAAGGCCTCAGCCGCCTCCTTCCCTCTTCCTTGCCTAACCCTCCCACTCTCCCCCTCCCTTCCCATCCCTCATTAGGCCCCTGCTCGCTTTGTAGGTGAGGCCGCCTGGACGAGGTGCTGATCCCAACTCCCCAGTTGTATCCCCCAGACCCGATGTTCCTAGCTCCAGGACACTGCCCGTAGCGACGGTAATGGTGGGATCCCTCACTGAGTCCATGGGAAATACCAACCTGGAGGGTAAAATCGACCAAAAAAATGTACCAAATATATGATTTCTGAATCATCAACTTGATCAATAAATTGTTGAACCATTCAACTATTCAATTTTCCACTTGGAATCATTATTATGAAAATTATTTATATTCATGGCCATTCTAGTAATTTTCACAACTTGCAATTCTTCGACAGAATGCGGAAATAAGTATTGTAGCTTCATATTAAATTCATTTAGTTCATGGCACTAGGATTGAAAACATCCTTCAAATTATTCGTGGTTAAAGAATTATTTTTAATTGGCAGTGGCCCATTCTATTATTTGTGTAAGAACACAATATTACAACAACAACGGCAAAGGTCTTCCTCTGAAGAAGAATAAACTACTATTATGACAAATCCGGGTTCTAGCAAAATCAAAGTCTAAATGGAATTCGTAAACAAGGTTGAAATAAGAACTGATGGTTTCTAAGAAATAACCTTCGGGTCATTCATACGACGAAATGTGTAGTTCCAATACTCCTACTATAAACCTGAGCCATCGAACCTGCTATTTGATTGATGCTCGAAAAATCCTCCTCATTCCTGCGACTTAAACATGCGCACCTGGGAATGGCATTTCAACTACTTCACACACATAAATTTTCTTCCCAAAATTTATACAATAAATCAAGCCTCTGCTTGTTATCAACACTGGAAGATTAATAAACTTACAAGTTTATTTTATTTTACCATTCAGTTCAACCCATGAATTTACCATACTTATGAAAATCTTTATTTCACTTTCGAGTGTATTTACGTCATGATTTTATATAAATACAAAAATATCCTATTTGATACAAATATCAATTGCTTCCCGTTTCATGCCTCTCCGTGTTATCTGAAAAATATACTTTGCTCATTGCAAATATTAACTGTTCAACCAGAACTGAAATGTTGGTTGAATGCGGGCTTGCGCTAACCACTCTCCTTCGGAAAATCTTCTGTTCCAAACTAGAAATGATTAAACTACTTCATAGGCTCTCTCTCAATACATATGATTATTAGAAAATATAATATCTAAGAATTATTTAGAAAAGTTATAAAAATTATTATTATTATTATTATTAGTGGATTATTATTATTATTATTATTATTTGTCATATTATTTTAAATATATTTAATTATCATCTCATTATGTGAGAATCCACATGTTCGAACCTTCGAATATGGAAAAAATATCCATTCCTCAACAAAAAATAATTTAACTTTTACAGTTACATCGGCTGATTACCGTGATTTCCCTAAAATATGAAATATTCCAATAAATGCTCGAAATGCTCGGTCATTGATCCTAAACTGTTCTGAGTGTTGAAAATACTCAGAATAACTCTAATAAGTTTTGCGTAAATCATTGCAAGATTTAAATACGAAGAAAAATAAATGTGTTGGTCATCTGCAGAAAAATAGTTTGTTCCAATTAGCTAGGCATAATATAATTCAAATGTGGCTTACATTTCTTGATGGTCTTGAAGCGTAGCGAACCTGGTCTGTACCAGATTTATCCATAGACATGCCATATCGGACAGGCATGTATAATCCTTGTATCGGCCGCCATTATATACCCACAATCCGTCTAGTCAGACATAGTGGTAGTATCTCTTGACGTTTGAATTAACTGTTGTTCCATTTTAATATGGGCTTCTATCAAAGCCATAACAGTTTGTTTAAATGGGGTCAGATCTAAGTGATCTATTCTTAGATATGTCAGTTGTAACATAACTCACGGTAATCTTTTCAGTACAAGAAAACACTGACAGTCTAACCAATCAACGGCTGTTCTGAAGATCGTTCCCTGGGCATGGTTTATCACCATCTACCATGCGCTAAGCAACCTGTAGTTTCCCTTGCGTAGACTAATGAACAACACCGTGATAGACTGGTCTTCAATGTACTGATAGATCGAAGTGGTTATTAAGTTACAAATATGAAAACTGACTGAAATGGACTTAAATATCCAAGTATTAGATTATTACTGGACTGTGACAAAGTACTAATTCTAGACAAAATCTAGCATATGTCCATGTAGAAATAAAAATATTTCTACCAGTGTCTGTAGAAAATAATCAATCACCTCAGTGATTCTCCTCGCCGGAAACTTACTAAGTTCCACCTCGTAGCACAGCACTTTTGTGACTATCACAACTTTGAAAATAACTTCTGCGTAGATCCGGCAACCATGTGCCTTGGCTCAGCGTAGTTGCACCTTGCTAGGCAAGTGCTTGTGTTGAAGTGAGCTAACCATGCCTGCGCCAGCCGGCTTTTATTCAAAACTGCCCGGGTCACGCGTCATCAGCTGATATCTGGAAATCCTCATATCTCTGGTATCCCTGGTCCGATTTACTTGATACTAATTGCATTCTCTTTCATTTGGCCGTGCCAGTAATCTGATCCCAGTCTCAAGTCTCTACTCCATGGTTAACTATTTAATCAATAAATAGCCTCGACCTCTGCTATTACTCGCTACGTCACTTGACATGCAGTTAGCGGTATATTCTTTCCAATTGCTTCGAGAAGCAATGGAGCGCGATATTCAAATATCTGAACTTTCAAAAGCGGCTACAGCCTTTCCCTTGATATCTAGGTGTCTGAATCTTGGAATACCCATTCCTAGAGTTGGGCACAATATGTTCAGATTGTGCTCCAGTATTCAGTAAAACTGTCACCGAAGTTGTTTCAAAACCACGCGCTGTGTAGAAATTGATTTTGGTGATATTAAGGTACAGTGCCATTTCTTGTC
Source organism: Meconema thalassinum (assembly GCA_946902985.2). Classification (NCBI taxonomy): domain Eukaryota; kingdom Metazoa; phylum Arthropoda; class Insecta; order Orthoptera; family Tettigoniidae; genus Meconema; species Meconema thalassinum. The sequence continues at coordinate 584,491,304 of OX336390.1, read as the reverse complement.
TCATATTCACCAGTTTATTTACGCGAACATATGGACGGTGCAATTTCGGTAATTTATATAGACATGTTGGATTTTGAGCGCATGCGCGAAGGTATCCTTATCTAATTGGTCACACAACTGTTTCATGAGCTCTGATTGGTGGGAGAAACTGTTTCATAATGAAAAATAGTGTTATAATGAGCCTCATTATGATACAGTTTTCTGACACATAATAGTTAGGGGTCGAACATAAAATTATGAATGCATTTTATAGACAGATCTAAAGAGAAAGCATATTTTCGAGAGCCAAGAAAAATGTAGCTGTGTGTCCACTTCTTCTAAACAACAGCAATTCTGCACACCTTTTCATAAATGAACTAGAAATATACTCGGTAAATGAACCCTGTTCAATATATCAGACCAGTGGCCTTCAGTAAAACTAGGAAACTGAGGAGGCAATTGAATATCGTGGTATATTCAGGCCTGTCTACTTGAACTGTGTACTTGTAGAATTTGTCAGTTATTGTGTGTTGGTTGGTTCCTCAGTTGAGGGGCTGCGACAACGCGGTCATGTAGCCCCGTGTACTTTGGGTGTGTGTAGAATCTGTCTGATAACCGGTGTTAATTGTGATGACTGTATTAGTGAGTGTTTCTGTTTCTTAATTCAAGTAAGGACTGCATACTTTGAATTTTTCAAGTAGTTCCTACTTTTGCCGCCAAACGCCACCGTCAACAACTACTAGTTCAGAACTTGGCTACTAGACGCCACCGCAGTCGGCTCCTGGCGACGAACGTAGGAACCTGGGCGTTGTTTACATTTTTAACCTAATTTAGCTTCACACAGGTGTAATTAGTGGAAGGTTCTTTAACATGTCATAAATCTATGACATGGGACCGCCGGCTTTACTTCCCCTCCGAAGGAAGGCATACTGAGGGATTTTAACGCTCTTAAAAATCCGACGACTTCGGCCGGGTTTGAACTCGCGATCTTGGGCATAGAAGCTCAGCATGCTACCGACTACGCCACCGAAGCCGCAATTATTGTGTGTGTAGTTGTAATTGAGGACAGGATTGTAAAGGAGGCGACCGAGGCTTTAAATTAGGAACCATCCCAGAATTTGCCTTGAGTAGTAGTGAAAAACACGGAAAACCATTGCTAGGATGGCTGAGGAGGGAATCAAACCCACCTCTTCTTAATTTTACCTCACTAGACTGACTGTACTCCGTTCAAATCCTCAGACTAGAATTACATTTCTTGCTAGAATCGGGAACCAAACCCGAGGAGTGACAGCGAAGAATGTTAGCCACTGCACCACGAGGTGGTATGAGGAGGAATTTACACTCATACAATCAATTATCATCACAAGGCTAAGTGTACTCCATTTAAACAAGACTAGAATTACATTTATTGATAGATCGTGTAATTATATTCAATCTATTCCCACTTTCCAATACATTTTTACACCATTAGTAGTACATGTTTCGGTCTGTTTGACCTTCTTCAGCTACAATGTAGTAATCGCAACAATTCAATGTGATTCAATTCAATGTCATAGAAATAGAACCTAGAAGGGAACCTGGGATCTATTGGACAGCTGTCTTAATATACACAGCCTACCTTGACCGTAGAAGGTGACAAGGGGTCTATCAAAATGTAACACGGGGGCAGATGACCTCGTAATTCTGCCCCTTAAAACAACAATAACTAACTAACTAAAATGTAACAAGCGTTATGACGTGCATCAGTAGTTGCTTTGGGTTGTGTAGAAATGAAAGTTAACGTCTGATTTGTGGCATGAGATATGGTAAATACATACCTCCAGTCGCGGTCGTATTAATCAGGAGCAGTGCTTGTAATATTCCGATAACTGCGAATTTTCTGCGTGTACAAGATTAATTTATCTTACTGGGGCACAAGAAAAATATAAATATTAATGTCTCACAAGCAAACAGTAGTACACACGCAAAACGACGATCAGGAAATATACGTCATAAACCTACCTCTTGCTTAGATTCTGTGACCATTCTCAGTCCCCACTTTGTTTCACTTAAGTGTGGTAAAATCTAAGTGATGTATTATGCGACGACGTTGTTGAAAGGCGGAAAGGTCGTTTTAATAATAGAAACCGTCCCAATTCTCGTGTCACGCAATTCCGTCTCAGGTTATACAAGCCTTCATGACATTTCGTGTTTCAGAAACCATCTCACCAATGGAGTACATTACAAATGCCATTTTAACAATTTAGAATATTATCGACCGCACTGGTTCGGTACGCAACCGACAACGGTAGCTAAGTATAATAAGCGTAAGGCCATGGGACATGACTGCACGTAACATGTGTTTATCCATATAGACACGCGAAAGCGTAACACCAGTAAAACCAACGTCAGAGGTCAGGTAAGTAATAGAATTTAAGTGCATGTTCTAGCTTAATTTTATTTTTATATTGTCTGTGAGGACAATTGAGTAGCTGTCTGACAGTGATGCAGCGTCCTGCTCAGGGGAACCAAGATTAATGGCTGATTGGACCTGACTCCCTGACTACGAGTTACCACCAATCTGTGAGCCAAATGGCTGGGGAGCGGTTTCAATTATAGAAATGACCTCGCATCTATGCAAGTATTTTGGTAAACGATTAGCGTTTAATGGATCACGTGATGGCAATTCATTACCTTTTGCTCACGGATAATATGATAAAGTCGTGAACATAGTTATCTCTTCCTTATTAATAAAGTTGGAGAATTATCGACGGCACGATTTATTTATCCATAAGATAAACACCGTTCTGAACCTTGATCCCTCCACTCAATCACAATCGTTACGTCGTCTTGATTAGTGTGAACATCAAGTTCACGGTGGCCTATACTCGTCCTCGCTGATGTTCTAAGTCTGTCACTATGGACTGATAGCCAAAAATGTGCCTTGATTGAAGCAACAACAACAATAAAACCTTTGCGACATACGACTTGCCGGGAAAAGCTTTACGACATACGACTTGCCAGCGATTTATAGTCTACTGGAAATAATTATTCAGTCATCAACTCTAACTCTTAATTGATGATGACGATGATAATTTGACTGGAGTAGTAGTGAAAAACCACGGAAAACCATTGCTAGGATGACTGAGGAGGGAATCAAACCAACCTCCTCTTAATTTTAAGGGGCCTAATATCTAGATTATTGGCCCCTAATAATTTCGGTGAAAGTGAAATATGATGAAATGAGAACTAGAATTAAAACTACTGTACAGACTTAACACTAACTATACTAGAGGAACAAAGAAATAAATAAGGAATAAGGGAAATAAAAGACGGGGAAAAGATATGCCCTCAAGCCCTAAAGAATGAGGATTAATGGACTTGGAAGAAAATAGTGCCATGAAAGGCAGATTGGAAAAGGAAAGAGGAGAGGATGAAGGGAGTAAAACGGACCTAGTTCAGGAATCCTTCGGGGCTCGCCAACTCCCGAACTCACCTGTCGTGAGCCCTTGAGGGTGTAGCACTATCCAGGTGCACCACAGTGGTGTGGCTACACATACCCCGACTCCTTTAGGAAGGCAAAAAACGAGGTCCGACCCCTCGAAGAATGAGGGATCAGGAAAGATGAGACAAGGGCCAATTAAGGCGGGAAAGGGAAAGACTCCCTAGGCCTTAGATACCCTAATACCGTCGGGTTCAGAAGAGAACAAGAGTTGTCCAAGGGAGGGCGATAGGAAATATGGCAAAAAGGAGCCCTGCACAACTAAGTGGACGCAATGCCAAACAGAGCTGGGGTCCGGTGGTCACCACCCCACGTCTCACTAGCCGTGAGCCTCTGGGAGATAACTCGTAACTGTCGCCTTTTGTCGTCTAGGGGTACGTACTAAGACTCCAGGACCGGGGTTCGATTCCTAGCTCTACCAAGAAATATAGTTTGATTTTGAGGTTTGGAAAGGGGGACACTCCTTCATCGTGAGGCGAAACTGAGATCAAGTGGGTTCCATTCTCACCTTGGCCATCCTAGAAGCGATAAAGATTAAGGTTATTTCTGATTGATCCTAAAAATTAGTAAGTTACTCGACCTTTCATTTAATTCAAATGTTATTTATTTTCCTGGAACGGCCGTGGAACTCCGGGGAAGGGCTCGTGGAGTCTCCACGGAATCCCGATTAGGAACAACTCCTTTCCGCTAAGCAGTTCTGATCATGCACGGGAAGGTAGCGGTATTCGTTCACAGCAGCTCATTACCCGCTTGCTCATGTCAAGTGATGTTATTAAATCCAGCAAGCCGTGGGCGCTTTGAGCACCTACCTGTTGTGCTACCAGGGCAGTGAATGGCCAGCCAAGTTGTATTGAATTACGGTATGCATGACTTTATACAAATACAGGCCCCAGGAGGAGTTGACTTAGCTAACAAAGGCTTACGTATTTTCTCCCTTCTGCGAGGACGAGAAGGGTCTTCCAGAACCACATAGGCATCCTCTTATTTGCTGCCTGCCTGCCTCGCTTCGTATTTGACTTCGTTTTCCCCGGCGCTTTCGTTTGCTCACTCTTTGTCAGTTTGCACAGGCTGCTTCGACCACTACACCGTGTTCAGAAATCAACGCTTCTGGAGAGGGCAGCAAGGGATTCATATCAAACAGTGCGATATTTGGCTTCTTCAAGAATGATCTATCTCGCTCACAATAGTGTATCAGTATAGTCTAATAATAATAATAATAATAATAATAATAATATCCTTTGTTTTGCGCCCCTCTTAACTACTGTGGCGTTTAGGGATGTAGGGGTGCCGTAATTATTCCCTAAAGGAGATCGGTTCCCTCACTTTTAAGCACTGTCAAATGCCACCTGACTGCTCAAGGATAATCTTAACCAAGATCTGTTTATGATTGGTTGGTTGGCCCTTAAGTTTAGGGGCTGCGACAACGCGGTCATGTAGCCCCGTGTACTTTGGGTGTGTGTAGAATCTGTCTGATAACCGGTGTTAATTGTGATGACTCTATTAGTGTGTGTCATCTGTTTTTAATTCAAGTACGGACTGCAGAATTTTGAATTTTTCAAATAGTTCCTACTTTTGCCGCCAAACGCCACCGTCAACGACTTCTAGTTCAGAACTTAGCTACCAGACGCCACCGCAGTCGGCTCTTGGCAACGAACGTAGGAACCTAAGAGCGTTGTTTACATTCTTAACCTATGCAATTTAGCTTCAGACAGGTGTAATTAGTGGAAGGTTCTTTAACATGCCATAAATCTATGATATGGGACCGCCGGCTTTACTTCCCCTCCGAAGGAAGGCATACTGAGGGATTTTTAACGCTCTTAAAAAATCCGACGGCTTCGGCCGGATTTGAACCCGCGATCTTGGGCATAGAAGCTGAGCATGCTACCGACTACGCCACCGAAGCCACCTTCTGTTTGTGCTTACGAACGATATTGTCTCCTCCTTGCAACACTTTTTGTGAACTGCGCAAATTCTTTTATTTGTTTGTATGTATGACTACCCCTTATTATTTCCGTTTTCCAACGGGGTTGGGGATGAGATGCTATGAAAGTCTTTGTGGCGGATGGTGTTACGGTCGGATGCCCTTCCTGACGTCAACCTCAAGCAATGATTTAATGAGAGATGAAATGAATGATGCTGAATAAAACTGGGCAAGGATATAGAAGGAAGTGGCCGTGGCCTGTCAGAAGGTACCGTCCCAGCATTTGCCTGGAGTTGAAAATGGGGAAACCACAAAAAACCGTTTCAAGGACGGCTGACGGCTGGGCTCGGATCCACGTCTACCGAGTCCGCAGAGAGCTAGGCCCTCTGGCCTAGCGCTGCGTTTTAGCGAGCGTTGCTACTGCTGTCGGTAAACTGTGCACATTCTTTTACATGTAGATTGTGTATTCACCTAGTATATCATAATTCTCGCCTAATTTCAAAGAGCATAAATTCTTGTTGACCGACTGAAAGTTGTCTGTCATTCGTAACTCTTCAGTCGGTCAACACGAATTTGCCCAATAACTGGGTGGGGTACAATGTGTATATTATGTAAATAATACTCCTGGAAAAAAAATGCATGTAGGCTATTATAATGTGCGTTCAAAAAGTATCGAGCCGGATACATAATTACAGAAACCAGTACCTGTATGTTAGAGGTTTATTGGCCCTGGCTGTTGAAACACTTGTCCCACTGTGACACGAGGCGGTGAATGGCTGTCTCATAAAATTCCCTGGGCTGCGATGTGAACCAGTTCCGCACGTTCAGCTGGACGTCGGCGTCCGAGGTGAATCGTTGGCCCCACAGAGCCCTTTTCAGGGGACCAAACATGGCGTAATCACAGGGAGAGAGGTCTGGACTGTATGGAGGTTGACCGAGAACCTCCCATTAAAATTTCTGCAGGAGTGCCGCGACTGTGTTGGCCATATGAGGTCGTGCATTGTCGTGGAGCGACCACGGCGGCTATGGCGTTCACTGTCACTCGGCGGTCCTGGGTAATGAGTGCATCAACCAGCTGGGCGTAGTCATCGCTAATGCAGGGGGGTGCCCCAGACCGGGCATCATCGGCTAACGACACCCGTCCTTCCCTGAAGCACTTGTGCCACACCTTGACCCTTGCAAGGGACATGCAGTGTTCGCCGTACACTTGTGACATTCGGCGATGAATGTCCGTTCCCCCTACTCCTTCCGCTGTCAGAAACCGAACAACACCTCTTTGCTCTTCGGTTGACGCCTCCAAGTCACTGTTTGCAATGTGACTGGCATCGTTGGACGATTGATGCATGCTGCTGCTCGCTTTGTATCGTCACGTGACGTGCACGCGTGCCCTCTAGTGACGGGCTGTGACCTTCCACGCTCTGGTCGGAACCACACCTCATTACACACGCCACGATTAGCCGATGTAGTCACTGGTTTGCGCATTCCAGCCTCCGTCTCGTTACTTTTTGAACGCACCTTATAGATTATGATCACTATTATAATGGGGCAATTTTTAGGATAAAAATAAACAAGTACCGGTAGTTCTGTGAAGAACTAAATAGCCAATTTTCATATATCCTACTAATATAAATTGCCGCTATCAAATACAAATTGTCAGCTTGTTTGCTGTAATAGATTCGTAGGCTATTAGTTTATGATCACTATTATAATGGGGCAATTTTTAGGATAAAAATAAATAAGGCCACAAGGAGCAGCTGTTCGGCAACAGATATGTAACCACATAATAAATGTCATGTGCATGGTTTAATTTTTTAGCCTATTTTCATTTTATGAAAAAATAGGCTTATGAGATCACCTTTTGTCCGTATGTCTGTGTGTGCGTGTGTGTGATGGTGTGTGAGGGTGTCCCCCTGATAACTCCTAAACGGCTGGAACGATATCAATGAAACTCGGTAAGATCATAGCACCATTCTGGCCGACCCCGACTGTGCCCTTCAAATTTTATTGTATCTCACCAATCAAACATGGCGGCTGTGCGAAATATTTCACCAGCATTCAGTATCTCCGAAACCCTTACAGATATCACCCTCAAATTGTGTACGGTGATAAAAGGTAATACTAGAGGTTCACCTATGAGACTTTCAAAAACCTGGTAACTACAAAACCAACATGGCGGCCAAGCGAAGTTGAGACTTTTAAATAGACTTTTCTCGCGATTTAACCATCCAAACGTAATGAAACTTGGTACAGCAAATGTTTATACACATTTTAATGCACTGGCGTCTAATTTAGTTCAATTGTTTACATAACCTCAAATAGGCGGCTGTGCGAAATATTTCTCCGGCATTCTATATCTCCGAAACAATTACAGATATCGCCCTGAAATTTTGTACGGTGATAAAGGGCCCTGGTACAAGTTTATCTATGTAACATTCATAAACCTGTAAAGTACGAAACGAACATGGCGGTCAAGTGAATTTGAAACATTTTAATATACTTTTCTTGCGATTTAACTCTCTGAGCGCAGTGAAATGTGGTACAGTAAATGATTATACATATTGTAATGCACTGGCATCTAATTTAGTTCAATCGTTTACATAACCTGAAGATGGCGGCTGTGCGAAATTTTAAAATTAAGTTTTTATTTCTTGTGTCGCAATCATGCGATCGAAGTAAAAGTTTGAATAATGAACCTACGCAATAATTTTCCTTTAATGGTTCATAACTCTATGGCCTATACATATAACAATCCAAAATGGCGAGCATCCGAAATATTTAGACGGTTCTCATTATCTACGAATCTTTTACATCAATCAAACTGAATTTTTTAATGTTCATAGAGGCTATAAACATAAGTTCACCTATAGGAATTTCAGTAACCTGGTGAGCACAAATCCAACATGGCGGCGACGCAAAATATACATATTTAAATGGACGTTTCTCGCGATTTAACCATCCGAGTGCAGTGAAACTTTGCGGTTAAATACTTATACAAATGTTAATCCACTGGCTTCAAACTTATTTCAATTGTTTTCATAAGCATAAGATGGCAGCTGTGCGAAATTTTAAAATCTCGTTTTTACTTCTTGTGTTCTAATCATGCGATCGAAGTTTGAATACCACACGTACACAACAATCTTCATATAATAGTACATAAATAAAAAACCAACCTGCGAACCATCTGAAATATTTAGACGGTTCTCAATATTTACGAATCTATCACAACCTTCAAACTGAAATTCTGTATGTTGATAGAGGCAAATAACATGAGTAGGATATATGAAAATAGGCTGTATAGTTCTTCACGGAAGTACTTGTTATTTATTGTATTGTGCTGTTCTAAACTGTATAGCCTACTCGTACATAATACCGGTACTCGTGCATAATTCACTCATACGTGTGTCGCTGTGGTGACTGTACTAATATGCGTATTTATAATTGAGTTAGGATTCGGGTAGGAAGCTGCCGTGGCCTTAAGTTAGGTACTATGCCTGCATTTTGCCTGGAGTTCAAGGGGAAGGGACCACGGAAAACCACTTCCAGGATGGCTGAGGTAGGAATCGGATCCCCCTTTTCTCAGTTTTGTCTCACGAGGCTGAGTGAATCCCGTTCCGGCCCTTAAACTAGAATTAAATTTCTTGGCAGAGCTGGGAATCAATCCGGGCCTTCGCTGTGACAGCCAGGAATTCCAGACACTACACTACGAAGCGGACAGAGTTTAAAGAATGCTGGCTTGTGTATTTATTCACAACCTTGCCACAAGTTCTGCTTCAATATTGTGAATAAAATAACTCAATCTGAGGTTCATATTCGAAAGTTTCATGTGTTCTGTCATCAAAGCTACAAGACAGGAGACGTTACTCCGTGCCAAAGAAATAACTTGTGTTTCCTGGAATGGCACGAACCCAAGTTCAAAGGTGAAAGGGAAGTGTGCCAATGTTAGTCTGGTGTAGTGATTTAATCCATGCCTCACACAACACTGAGCCAGCAAAGAGAACAACAATCTCATTAGTGCTAAACGTCGACCTAATAACGAAGCCACCCCACAGTTGATATTTATCTACGTGAACAATTCTTGCATAATTTGGAATTAAAGATGTATTTACAGTCTTCTTGTATATCAATAAAAACTACTTTTAGGTATTTCCAAATCATGTGTAGCATGTTTTAATTCTATTTCAAACCATCCTAATAGTTGATTGTAAAGGCAGTTGCCCTTCCAGAAGCTCTTTCGTAAAAGGATTTGGTCCCTTGAAAAGGACGCGTACTTTATTTTAAAAAACTCTCCTATAGTTTCCGGTAGCATGAGGTCTTGTCGTGCAGAAATAGGCAAAAACTTTCTTCGGCTTTTCCCAATTATTTGGGATCGCCGGAGCCAACCAGGCTCATTTTGGTTTTGGCCGGGGATTTAAGGCCGAATGCCCTCCCTGACGCCACGTGATTTCTCAGGTGAAAATTCCACTCCACTGTCACCGGGATTCGAACCCCGGCGTACCGGGTGAAAGACGAGGAGCTAAGCCACTGCGCCAACACGCTCCCCTCGTGCTGAAATAGGCAAATTTTAGGAAAATTCATTTTTAACATATTTTTTCTTTTGATAGCCTAGCCTAAATAATTTTAAAAAAAGTTTATGCAAGAACGTAGACCACAACTCCTTTCTTTTAAAGATCTTCATTGATCTTGTCACCTTTGAGTGGAATGCTATAATATTCATTCATTCATTCATTCATTCATTTATTTGCAATGGGGGGTGTGTCCCCCGGTGGCAAATTGGATATACATAACAAATACATAATTATACATAACAATACATAATTATACATAACAATTCAATAACAATTATACAACAATTAAACTGGAGTATTTACACAAATAGTCAGTCTTTTCTTAAACACACCTATATGTTTGGGACGAGCCTCCGTGGCTTAGGCGGCAGCACGCCGGCCTCTCACCGCTGGATCCGTGGTTCAAATCCCGGTCGCTCCATGTGCGATCTGTGCTGGACAAAACGAGGCAGACAGGTTTTTCTCCGGGTACTCCGGTTTTCCCTGTCAAAATTTCATTCCAGCAACACTCTCCACTATCATTTCATTTCATCTGTCATTCATTTAATCATTGCCCCAGAGGAGTGCGTCAGGCCTCGGCAGCCGGCGCAGTTCATATCCTCGCCGCTAGATGGGGGCTTCATTCATTCCATTCCTGACCCGGTCGGAGACTGGAAGCAGGCTGTGGATTTTCATATGTTTGGGAAAAGGCTCTAAGACTGCGGCAGGTAGAGAGTTCCAGTTATCAATGGCACGGTTTACCAAAGAATATTTACCATAATTTGTTCGCTGTGGTCGGCCCTTAACTTTGAAAGGATGATCGCTCCTACCCATGTAAGTGGGCTTTCCCAATCGTTTGCTAAGCTCACCCCATGCTGGTTGATTTGTATACGTGTTGTACATAGCGCAGAGTCTAGATTTCATCCTCCTAGCCTCCAGTGATTCCCACCCAAGTTTCTTTAACATACGGCTCACACTGCTCCTGGGATTAAAGTCACTGAGCACAAATCTAGCGGCCTTTCTTTGTACCATTTCCAACTCATTGATGAGCCCTACTTGATATGGATCCCAAACCGCCGAGGCATATTCCAGAATAGGTCTTACAAGTGACAAATAGCCTAATTCTTTAGCAGAGGTACTACTTCCTTTTAATACCCTCATTACAAAGTGCAGGGATTTGTAAGCTTTTGAAACTTCTGTTATACTGTAATAATTATTTCACAATACCTTTCCTTCCACGCTTCACCAAGCAATTTCTCTCCAGTCATTTCCACACGGAGGATCAAAATAATTATGGCCGTTCTCACTATTATGCTTGACCTCGTGAGACAAGAACGAGAAGAGGTGGGTGCGATTCCCATCTCAGTCACCTTGGACATGCTTTTCCATGGTTTCCCGCTTCGACTCCAAGGAAATGCCGGGATGGTTCCTAACTTAACTCCACGGCCGCCTCCTTCCCAATACTCTTCTGATTTACAAAAACGCACACTAATACAACCATCACAATGACACAGGTTATCAGACTAATTACACACACACCCATGTACAAGGGATACATTGCTACCATGGCACAGGGCCCCTAAATAAATCAATCAATCAATTAACAATAACAAAAGAACAACGAGTAACTCTACCAACTTGGTTTCCTTTTGCGTTGCTAAATATTCTCCATTCTTTCAAATGGTAATAATTCTAGGATATAGTTTGTGTATTGTAATTGAGGTTAGGATTGGGAAGGAGACGGCCGTGGCCCTAAGTTAGGAACCATCCAGGCATTTGTCTGGAATAAAAATGATTAGGAAATCTAGCCCACCTCGCCTCAGGTTTACCTCACGAGCTACAACGTACGCCGTTCTAACCCTTAGACCAGATTCAAATTACTTCACAATACTCCTAATCGAAATCAGATCTCAAAGGTGACTGCCAAGAATGCTAGCCACTACACCACAGAATGGTCTATGCTACAGTCTTCTAATAACCCAAATCATCAGACAAATTTCTCAAACAACCGAGGACACGAGTCTGCACAATCATCCATGAAGAAGTTATTATTGTTCCTGTTATCACGTGGAACTATAGTATGCACTGAATGGTGTACCCTTTATAGGTCGTAGGGATAATATCTTCCTACCATGTATTTATAGAACGGTGTTTAGGGAGGGAATCTTTTCACCTCTTTCATTTCAAGTATTTCCACATGCATCCATAAGCTAGCTGCGCAGAAATATTGAAAACCCATTAATTTGATGTAGGCCAATACTAGCATCAGAAACCAAAGGTGGGAAGTATAATCCCAGTGGTCTCCACAGTGCACGTGCTCGCCATTTCGGTTGTATTGAGTGAATGCAATGCATTGTTATACAGAAGAAGGTGTTTTTATTGAAGATACGAGATTCTTAAAAGTTGGTATATTATTGAAATATAATGTTAATAATGGTGAATGCAATGCATTGTTATATAGAAGAAGGTGTTTTTATTGAAGATACGAGATTTTTAAAAGTTGGTATATTATTGAAATATAATGTTAATAACGGTCTTGGTCTCTTGCGTAAATATATTTCAGCTAGAAAAGAAATAATTATCCTGTTTAGGGTGTTTGTCATAGAATAGAAGATTTCTAAAATTAATTTTCTGTGTTTTGAGTAAATATGTTTTCGAAATTATTGAGTTACATCATTCCAAAATCACTTTTATATTTTTTGTGCAGTTTTCGGCAAAGATGTTATAGGTAACTGAACGTGTGTTGCGTGGGAGTTCCGGTTTTTCAAAATTATAGAGCGTTATGCGTGTTTTGTATGTACTATATCATGTTAAGTAAACCTCATTATTGAGTGATAGACACAGTATCATCATAATTTGGAGGTGGGAAATTATTACCTCATTGCTCACTTAAGAAAACATACTGTCGGGTGTGGGCAGTGGGATAATAATTTTCCACCCCATATTTCATAAAATAGAATCCCCCAATTATAAATGAGCAAAAAAAATTTATACCCCCTGTCTTTTGCCCTATAAAGGGTTAAGTGGCTTTACATCACTTATTCGAGTACGTGACGTATGTAGTAACTGCAGCAAGACAGATGACGAAGTAACGTGCCACGCCGACACGATGGTCAACAAAACGTGATAAACTTGCAGATGGACATCTCTGGCCATGTTTGTTAATACAAACCTTGCATTACTTAAACTGACATTAATCTCTTCATTAGAAGAGAGGGACTTAATTAAATATTCGGGTATGTCTGACACATTGTTTGATTGTGTGATTATCAATTGCAGACCATGAAAGTCTTCAAGGAATTTGACATGCAATATCATTTAACTTCATTGCAATAATACTACTTACTTAACGCGATCAGGCCCAGGAGACCGCGCGCTGCTACAAGGGTTCTCCTTCACTGGATTCTGTTTTCTTCTCTCTATTGCCAGTCATCCTCTATTCCAATCTGTCGCTGGTTTTCACGGACTCCTTTCCTTCCATCTTTTCCTTGGCCTACCCTGTGGTCTTCTTCTATGAGGAACAAAATTGACCAGTTTAAGAGGCCATCGGCGTGTGTCCATCCTAGAGACATGGCCTGCCCATGCCAGACGTTTACTTCTCATTAGTCCTACGATGTTTGGCGTCTTATACATGGCATCCAGCTCTCAATTCATTGCAATAAATGTAATGTAAAAGAAAAATAATGGATTGCAGCCGAAAGAAATCAGAAACCCATATTGACGTACAATTGGCAGGTTAACAACTGAAGGAAGGAGGATACTTCTGCTACTTAGGAAGCAAAATAACCAATGATGGACGAACCACAGAGGATACAAAAAGTAGGTTGGCTCAGGCAAGGGGAGCATTTCTACAGAAGAAAATATATTTTGACATCAAATATAGAGTTAAGTAATAGGAAGTCATTTTTGAAAGCCTTTGTCTGGAGCGTGGCGCTGTATGGAAGTGAAACATTGACTGTTGGTGCAGCAGAAAAGAGGAGAATAGAAGCGTTTGAAATGTGGTGTTAAAAGAGAATGATGGAGATCAGATGGGTAGAGAGAATAACAACTGAAGAGGCATTAAGACGATTGGGAGAGGAGAAATGTTTCTGGTGATTGCTAATGAAGAGAAGAGATAGGTTGGTAGGACACATACTAAGACACCCAGGGATAGCAAACTTAGTTATGGAAGGAAGGGTCGAGGACAATAACTGTAGGGTTAGACCACGGTTAGAATATGTTAAACAGATTGTCTCGGATGTAAGGTGTCGTAGCTGTGTAGCTCAGGACAGGTAGACATGGAGCTGCATCAAACCAGTCAAAATACTTTAAGACTAGCACACAGCCATCGGTTTACCTGCATCAAAGGGACATCTACTCTTAATGGGACCAAAGAGATGCAAGTCCGACGGTGCCAGGTCTGGAGAATATGGTGGTTGTCGTAGCACCTCCCAAACAAAATTTGTTCCGATTTGATGACGAACGGAAGCCGCAACATGCTTTATGCTTGTCGCCGTTCGCTTGCCTTTGTGGTCGTTTGTTGGATTCTTAGGCACCCAGCGAGTACAAACTTTACGAAATGCCAGTGTGTCATGCGCGATATCGTACACTGTACCATAAGAAATGCTGGATCGGTTAGACAAGGTTCGCAAATCGATCCGTCGTCGATCACAATTGCTTCCTCGGTGCTTGTGACAGGCTGTTGAGTTACCGGTCGACCGCAATGAGGTCAATGAGGTAATCGCGGACTCCAGCGAAGAATGTGCACCACCTAGAGATATTGTTGGCCTATCTGTGCTTTCAGTCTTCCCCACACATGCCACAAATTTCTCAATGAATTACACTCGGCTTATGCCCGCCCATTTGCTCACAAAAACGTGCTACACTACGTTTCTCTTCGTAAAAGGACGACAATAACGCATCCGCCATTGTTGATACATATTTCACACTTCCTCCGCTAAAGCTCAGTGCACATGTGAAAAATATTGGAGTCCTTAGCGCCAACTTCAAAAAATGTTTTTCTTTTTCAATTTCAGCATTCCAGTCACAAAAACAGCGTGGAAAATAATTATTGTTCTGCGTTACTTTCGATCCGCCCAAATAAGTTAATGGAAAAGGAGAACAAATCATAACCGAAGTTCTTGAAATACTTTAGCGCCAGCACTACATTAACAGGGAAGTTGAGTAAACCTTTGTGTAAACCATGCTGTATTAAACTGCACGCGGATGTAGTGCGCTGCTCGCGTGTTTGGTTGTGGTGACTTGTTTGACGTTGCCAGACCTAAATACGCTTTGTGGATGAGCTGAGCGGTCTACCACTGAGGGGGAGCGAAGATAGAGGAAAGTACGCTGCAGTTCGGAAGACTTCTGTGCGCGTACAAGAGCTATTCGCACTAGCCAAGATTCTGAGTGTTTATTACTGAATTTACAATAATATTCGCTTTCGAAAATGATACTCACAGAATGGCAACTGACAAGTGGTGAATTTTTGGATAGGGATGAGGAAATATAGTGCCACACTCCTCTCACTGCCACCCCTCTGGCTAACTGAACAGCTCACAATTCTGCCTATTCACTGAGTGTTAAGTTAGGTAACACTAAAAATTTTACACGAATGAACAGAAATGCTTTCAAAGACAATTCAATCATTTTATCAATCCGAAGCTTAGTTTCGTTCAAAATTAAATATTTTATCAAATTTCATATCATCATTATTTGGCTCTGGGCCAAATCCCTTGATCACCCCTCGTAGTTACGCCACTGGATTGTTGGATATCTGATTCCACTTACCACTAAAAACTTACTTTATCAACGTGAAATGTTTGGCAAAGACTCAGATGAAACGCTGTATTGATTTTGCTAGACACAAAGCATAATATCGAATATTACTAGATTATGATTATATGCGAGGTTTCTTTTAATCTATCCAGGATGGTAGGTACTCTGTAAGTTAATACTAAATATGATTTACCTGGAGGAGCCAACAATTACAAGCTTGGTAACACGGCGTGTCGGCGGCAGCTGGTGTGTTACGAGTGAAATATGGATCTCATTCTAGCATCCCCGGCGTCGCGTTAAGGGTGATAGAGAGCAGAATTAAAGCACTAATGTTGGCGTCTTAGGGAGTTCAGTGTCTACTACAGACGATAAACAACGTTAACCATCTCATATTCGTTTCTTATTTTATAGGTATACTTCTCGACATCGTAATACACTGACGTGCTGAAAAAACTATTATAACCTATTGAAGAACTAATATAGCTAAATTTCTTATATTTTATTGGTTGTTTTGATCTCAAATCTATCCCGCCAATTAAGTCTATGTGATGGAGTAAACATCTCTTCGGACGTACATGACCTATAATATGATTAATAATGATGGAATAATTCCAAACACAGCAGCCAAACATTGTAGAGTATTTGTAATATAAACATGAAAATAATATTTTATGTTAGCGAAATTGTCATACTCTGATACTTGTGCTTGCTCTGTTTTAAGTCAATACTTTCAGCATAGCTCATGATACCTAACATTATCACAAATCCAGTACTGGAAAACATGTGTACATAGGCACATGATGAGGCAATATTTATTGTACGTACAATACTTGAATGCAACACTAAATAATTTGCCTATGTACTCTAATATCCAGAAGACCGGTTCAATAGAACATCAGCAAGATATTTCCTATCATAAACTAAAACAATTATGATATATAATTTATGATACCTACACAAGTAAATTGGGCCAGATGACCTCGTATATTTCAAATGATTTTTCTGGCGATCTAATCACCCGAGAGCCATAATGAAGCTAAGAACAGTGAATCTATATTCATAGCTTAGTATAGAGACATCTTATGGCCAATTGTTTTCAAAAGTTCAAGATGGCATCCGTTCGAAAATCTAAAACCTCTTTTTTTTTAAATTTCACGCACCCTATTCAAGCGATTGAAGAGCGGATTCGTATGTTACTTATCATAACCTAATGGCACTAGCTTACTTTTGGTAAATCAAAGAAGATGTGCATTTGACTTTTCAAAAATTAAACTCCCATGACTCGTTATAGAAAGATGTCATCTCGCGGGAGGAGTCTTAATCGGGATACTGAAAGTTATATATTCGAGCACAAACTTTCTCAATGCATTGGTGTTCGTGGACACATAGGTCGTGAACCAACAGCTATTTAGTATACATCACATGGAAAATCTTTATAGCCGGGAGAGTTTTTACTGGTAGTGGCCAGTGTGCCCAGTAGGTTGTATGCAAATAGGTTATTTTGTTCTTCACGGAACTTCTTGTTAATATTTGTCATTAAAGACGTGTTGCTTTTTGGCTTATCAGGTTTTAGAAAGTTACATATAATATGTAAGTACCGTACTGTACTTAAATTATAAGGAAGCATTTCCTCATGAAGGAAGTCTGGAGGGATGGAGAAGGCTGTTGACCTGGGTGAATCCGGAGACGGTAGCTAGTTAAACTCCTTTGAGCACTTACCGAGGGGGATATGAAAGATGTAACTGCATACCGCACGTAAAGAACAAGGGAATAAATGAAAGCAATACGATAGAAGCCCTTTAATCGAACGGAAAAGTGGATGAGTGTGTAGGAGGTGAGGTGAAGGCACTGAGGGCCCCAGTAAATACCTGTGTTATTCCTTCAAGACATTATGGTTAACAAGAACATTGTCCTTTTTAATTTCACAATAGCGGCAAAATAAACTAAGGTATTTGGTATTATTGTAGCAACTGTTTCGCCGCTTTTAACCGTCCATCAAACTTTCCAAAGCACTCCACGTCCCCATCCCCATCTTATTTATTAATAACCAGCACTCATTACTCCCTTTATTCTGTGCGCCAGTCGTGTACAAATATAAGGAATAAATAAATCAAACTACAGTATATTAGTCAGCCTCATTGCGTAGTGGCTGGCATTCTTGGCTGTCACCTCAGACACCCCTATTCGATTCCTGAGTCTGCCTAGAAATATAATTCTGGTCTGAGGGCTGGAACGGGGTACACTCAGCCTAGTGAGGCAAATCTGAGAAGAGGTGGGGTTTATCCTACCTCAGCTATCCAGAAAGTGATTTCCCGTGGTTTCCCACTTTTGATGTTGATGACTGTTGTTTTAAGGGCCCGAACAGCAAGGTCATCTGCCCCTGATTTCCCACTGTCTCACTGTCAGACAGCTACTCAATTATCCTCACGAGGCTGAGTGCACCCCGTTCCAACCCTCACGTCAGTTTTAAAATCCCTGACGGAGCCGGGGATCGAACCCGGGGCCTCCGGGTGAGAGGCAGGCGCGCTACCCCAACACCACGGGGCCGGCGATAATAATAATAATAATAATAATAATAATAATAATAATAATAATAATATCAATGAATAATAATGTTATACTCAAAACCCTCCACAGTTGTCTATCAGTAGACTATTGAATCTGCATCCGCAGATATTTATTGAACTACAGAAGGCAGTTATGTTAAACACCTGCTATATTGGCAGGAAGTTTCTTGGTGAAAATACTCCGGTCAATCACTCAGCAAGGCTAGGAGATGATTCAGATGGAAATGTAGCTCATCTTATAAATGAAGGAAACTCGTGAAGAGTGCGGACCTGCAATTAATGTAATGTGAGGTTCCTATAATTTACATAGTCCTGCATTGTATTTCAGTACAGATGGTTCCATGCTAAGGCCGAACCAGGCTGTAACATAAAATGTTACCGTTGTCTGCCGTGATAATGATGGCTAAACATGAACAATAATAATACTGCAAGTACTGTATAGTACGTAAGGTTTTGTCTCTTCAGTGACTTGCTCTGAACGTCTTGAGACCCAGTGCTACAATCAGTGTCTTTGGCTAGCACGGAGTCCGACGGTGAGGCTTTTGTTGTATTTTGTTGTAAATATAATAATAATAATAATAATAATAATAATAATAATAATAATAATAATAATAATGTCCACTTTATACCAGGATTTTATGTTCGA
Organism: Meconema thalassinum; assembly: GCA_946902985.2. Taxonomy (NCBI): domain Eukaryota; kingdom Metazoa; phylum Arthropoda; class Insecta; order Orthoptera; family Tettigoniidae; genus Meconema; species Meconema thalassinum. Next base: position 584,472,409 of record OX336390.1, on the reverse strand, counting down.
AATTTGTCAGGAGAGCTATCTTTAAACTGCTTGAAAAACACCTGATGGTTTCAGGCACCCTTAAATGTCAAACGAATTATTTGCAAGTCAATTCCACAATCAGCCTCCGTGGCTTAGGCGGCAGCACGCCGGCCTCTCACCGCTGAGTCCGTGGTTCAAATCCCGGTCACTCCATTTGAGATTTGTGCTGGACAAAGTGGAGGCAGACAGGTTTTTCTCCGGGTGCTCCGGTTTTCCCTGTCACAAATTTAATTCCAGCAACAATCTCCACTATCATTTCATTTCATCTGTTGTTCATTTAATCATTGCCCCAAAGGAGTGCGACAGGCTTAGGCAGCCGGCACAGTTCATATCCTCGCCGCTAGATGGGGGCTTCATTCATTCCATTCCCTGACCCGGTCGGTCGACTGGAAGCAGGCTGTCGATTTTCATTTTCAATTCCACAACCTTTGGTACAGGAATCGCAGTAAGTTTGGCTCCATACCAGCTTTCACATGCAGTACTCGGGAAACTGGGTACATTGCGTCTGTTGCGGGGTTCAGCAACCTACATTCCTCAGAGTAGGTTTTCCATGAGCTTTTAATTCTTGACTAAAATCCAAACCAGACGCAAGCGACAAAAGTTATGTAGCCACAATACATATAAATCTATTTATTCTAACCATTGTTGAATAATTTTCCTTACAAATAACTTAAGTTGCTATCCAAGAAACAAAATACAAAAAAATGGGTGGGCACATTTATCGCTTTATTTGCGAAATCACAATGTCAAATACTTCTACAAGAATGTCAGATATTTTAAGTATCTCAGTCTATAATTCATTCATACTACATTTTATCCCACCACTAACTCCGCTAAAAGCATTCCTCCCAAGTGGAAGTTACGGAATTTAACTAACTTCAATTAAAATTATACATCCTCCTTGAACAAATGTTAGCTGAATTCCAATCTGACAAGTTACAGCATAATTACCATGAAAGAATTTGGTTAATATTGAAAAGCGTACGTATCTCGTAGCACGACATTGTCACCATTTGTACAGTACAGTATGTCACATTTTTTTATTTGCATCAAATTAAATATTTAACACGATGAGTTGTGAAACATGACTTCCTGTAAGAATGGAATCAGTAGAATGTTTGGCTGTCATAATTATATAAATGGAATTAAACGCGAAGTTTTATCTTTGACATAACGAGTACCGAAATTTTAACCGAAGGACGTAGAGAGAAGCTGGTATTCAGAAAGATGTAAAGCAAGGCCGCAACTTATCACCCATATTTTTAAATTCAAGCAAAGAGGCATTGAAGGAAATTAGAGAACAATTTAAGATAGGAGTTAAGATTTAAGGAGAAATAATATCCACTCAGAGATTTTCTGATGACTTTGTCATCTTAGCTGATTCACCAGAGGATTTGAATGAAGATTTAAACTCCGTCTTGAGAAAGCAATTCATGATGAAAATCAATAAATGTAAATTAACAATAATGGCATGCAGCCGAAAGAAATTCGCAACCCTTACTGACGTCAAATTGGCAGGAGAAAAGCTAAAGGAAGTAGGAGACTTCTGGTACTTAGGACGCATAATAACGAGTGATGAACGAACCAAAGAGGATACAAAGAGTAGGTTGGCTCGGGCAAGGAAAGTATTTCGATAGAAAATTAATCTGTTGACATCAAATATAGATTTGGGTATTAGAAAGCCATTTCTGAAAGCCTATGTCTGGAGCGTGGCGCTCTATGGAAGTGAAACTAGGACTGTTGGCGCAGTAGGAAAGAGGAGAACAGATGCGTTTGAAATGTGGTGTTACAGGAGATTGATGAAGATCGGATGGGTAGATAGAGTAACACATGAAGAGGTATTAAGACGAGTGGGAGAGGAGAGATATTTCTGGTGACTGCTAATGAAGAGAAGATATAGGTTGGTAGGACACATAGACTACTAAGACACCCAGAAATAAGCAAACTTAGTTATGGAAGGAGGAGTCAAGGATACAAACCGTAGGGGTAGATCAAGATTAGAGTAAGTTAAACAGATTGCCTTGAATGTAGGATGTTGTATTTATGTAGAGATGAAAGGATTAATTCAGGGCAGATAGGCTTGGAGGGCTGCATTAAACCAGTCAAAGGACTGATTCTCAAACAACAAAAATTTGCACTAATCACAAAGCTTACATCGCGAGTGGCCAGGTACCCTCGTGTATTTGAGTGGGCATTTTATCTGGTGATCAACGTCGCTGTGATGGCTCCACTATTGTGCGTATTTATAATTGGGACTAAGAAGTGACCTTAGCCTTAATTTAGGTACATTCCGGCATTTTCCTGGAGCAGATGTGGGAAACCAAGGAAAATCTTCTCTCAGTTTTGCCTCACGAGGCTGAGTGTACCACGCTCCAGCCCGCAGACTAGATTAGGATTTCTTGACAGTGCTGGAAATCGAACCCGGACCTCTGCGATGTGACCAAGAATGCTAGTTACTACGTCATGAGGTGGACTCCCCAACATCGCATTGGTAGGGAATTTACAAACGAGCCGACGTTCTCGCCAACAATGGTGAAGCTTGTATTATTAATGAAAATAGTTCTGTAAGCCTATCAAAGGGGGAAGAGAACAAATACAGAACAAAGGCAAAGCGCGCGAGTTTTGGGATTAGTACCGCACATACAACGAACCACTCCCAGGCGTCCCGCGAGGACCCTCGGGGTCGAGGATTACAGGCCAGAGAGAAAAGCCCTAAGAATAATAATTTCCTACGCTGGAAACCCGAAAAAGCTATGTGTTCTATTGTTTTTTGTTTATCAGTTGGAAATGAGGATGTATGAACGGTAAATACCAAGTTCCGCCTGTAAACGGAGCTAATTAACTTTATATAAAACCATCTCTCAACGCCGAACATGCATATAAATCAATAAAAGAACCTAGTGGTATTGATTTTAAACCAACAAATTCAAACAAGATAATTTGATATTTGGAGTGACTGTGAAGGAAACTGTAGGCGGCTTCGGTGGCGTAACATGCTGAGCGTCTATGCTCAAGGTCGCGGTTTTAAACCCGGCCGAAGTCATCGGATTCTTTAAGAGCGTTAAAAATTCCTCAGTATGCCTTCCTTCGGAAGGGAAGTAAAGCCGGCGGTCCCATCTCATAGATTTATGGCATTAAAAAGAACCTTCCACTAACTACACTTGTGTGAAGCCAAAATTCGTAGGTTTTATTGATAACACTATATTAGTTCCAACGTTCGCCACCAGGTACTGCAGCCAAGTCCGCAGCTAGGTGTCGTGGACGGTAGCATTTGGTAGCAAAAGTAGGAACTACTTTAAAATTGAATGTCTGCAGTCCTTATCTGAATCACAGATAACGCACACTAATACAGCTCACAAATTAACACCGGTTATCAGACAAATTCTACACCCACCCAAAGTACACGGGGCTACATGAACGCTTTGTAGCAGTCCCTAAACTGAGGAACCAACCTACTAAGGAAACTGTAAAATTATATATATGTCGTAATCAGATAGTGCAATTCGTCATATCGTGAAAGGCACTATCTGACGCGTGGTTTCATGTAATGACTAAATTTCGTTTCACATAGTGTAGGCTAATTCGTATTGTACATATTGAACTGACGGAAAGTCCTGCGCGTTACTTCACGAAGTAGCGGTAGTGGTGTCCTCGTAGTGAGATAAGTGTGCTTTCCAAGAATTGAAAATGAAAATCCACAGCCTGCTTCCAGTCTCCGACCGGGTCAAGAATGGAATGAATGAAGCCCCCATCTAGCGGCGAGGATATGAACTGTGCCGGGTACCGAGGCCTGACGCACTCCTCTGGGGCAATGATTAAATGAATGACAGGGGAACTTAAATGATAGTGGAGAGCGTTGCTGGAATGAAATGTTGACAGGGAAAACCGGAGTACCCGGAGAAAAACCTGTCTGCCTCCGTTTTGTCCAGCACAGATCTCACATGGAGTGACCGGGATTTGAACCACGGACCCAGCGGTGAGAGGCCGGCGTGCTGCCACCTAAGCCACGGAGGCGCTTTCCAAGAATTAATAATGTTAATATACGGTATGGAAGTCTCCGTAGACGTTGTTGTTTCTCGAGGAGCGTTTTTGGCAATTCACTATTTCTGTGATTTCTTGTGAAGCCTACACATTTTAATATTAGTTCTTTTGTTCTATTATTGTTGTTGTATTGATGCAAATTAATTTTAAACCATAATAAACAAGCATTAATTAAATTTATTTCTTGGAAACTTTCGTATATGACAGCGAAACATTAATGTATGACTCAATTGCATCGTCACTTTAAAAAAAGTCCATTCAAAAAACACCGGATCTTCATGAAATGCCTCGGGTGATAATGTAATATTATTTCTTACACCAACTGCCTAAGTCACTTCATGAAAAAATGCGTCAGATAGTGAAGCTTTCCCTTATTATATCATATGGTGGTTTTTTATGGAGTGCCTAGTATTTTCAGGAAATAACAGATTTCACTATCTGACTACGACATATACAGTATATTCTCAACTAGCTCGCTTGGATGGACAGTTTGCGCATAAAATAGTCAGCATTACTGTGATATGAAATCCTGGAATTGATTTATAAACTTTCTGTATTATGCCCTGGAAATGTAGGTCATTCAACATACGAATGTGGATTTTCCAATGTCAACCAGTGTAATTAATACCTTTTAGAATCCAAATGCAGACAATTATGATCAACTTGTGGTGCAGTGACTAGCAAACTTGGTTCTCATCCCTGAGGTTCAACGTTCTATTCCCGGATCTGTCAAGACATGTAATTCTGGTCTGAAGGTTGAAACATGATTCTCTCAGCCCTGTGAGGCAGAACTGAGGGGAGGTGGGTTTGATTCCCACCTCATGTATTCTAGATATAGTTTTCAATGGTTTTTCACTTCTACTCGAAGCAACTGCCACGATGGTTTGTACATTAAGGCCAAGGCCGCCTTCCTCCCAATCCCAGTCTCAATTACAGAGAGACACAACTAAAGAGACGAAAATAACACAGGTTATCAGACAAATTCTATACACACCCAACGTATACGGAACTGAATTGATCACAATGTGTAAGTCCCTAAAAAAACAGCAGACAATTATGACGGCTAGTACCTGCACTTGCCTGTAATGCACGAGGATTGGGCTCATCCTGATGTTTTAAAGTCTGACGAATCTTTGCCGGTGGTAGATATGTGAACTACGAGTCGTCAACTGTGTGACGCAATCTGTCTTCCTGCGCTGTATGTCGATGAATCACTGTGGTACGAGCGTTGAGTTTAGTCAGTTCGTCAGTTGGGTATTTCAAGTCTATGTTAAGTGAATGTCAGGCATTCGTGCGCCTAAATGAAAAGTGGTGTTTTATTACTGTAGTATTAGCATTAAATCATATATTAACACAAGCATCAGAACAACCCACAATATCCTAGTATCAACAACGCTTGATGCGGAGCGTACATGCCTTCCCTCTTGCCTCATACTAGCTCTGGCGATAATAATAAAATCCCTCAGTATGCCTTCCTTCGGAGGTGAAGTAAAGCCGGCGGTCCCATGTCATAGATTTTTGGCATGTTAAAGAACCTTCCACTAATTACACCTGTGTGAAGCTAAATTGTATAGGTTAAGAATGTAAACAACGCTCTTAGGTTCCTACGCTCGTTTTTTTAGCGTATGGCTTTTAGTGCCGGGAGTGTCCGAGGACATGTTCGGCTCGCCAGTTTTGTAGCTGCTTCGAGACGGACACCTATTGGGTGAACTACAAGTACCGTTGGGAAGGAAAGTAGGAAGGTAAGGACGAGGAGTTGGATGGTAGCGGCTGTGGCCTATAGTTAGGGACCAACCCCGGCATTTGCCTGGAAGGAAGATGGGAAACCACAGAAGACCATCTTCAAGGTTGCCGGCGGGGGGATTCAAACCTCCTCGCCTCCCGGATGTGAGCGACTGCCATCAGTCATGCCGTAACGACCACGGCTAACTCACCCGGTTCCTACGTTCGTTGCCAAGAGCCGACTGCGGTGGCGTCTGGTAGCTAAGTTCTGAACTAGTAGTCGTTGACGGTGGCGTTTGGCGGCAAAAGTAGGAACTATTTGAAAAATTCAAAAGTCTGCAGTCCTTACTTGAATAATAAAACAGATAACACACACTAATACAGTCATCACAATTAACACCGGTTATCAGACAGATTCTACACACACACAAAGTACACGGGGCTACATGACCGCGTTGTCGCAGCCCCTAAACTTAAGAACCAACCAACCATCTCTGGAGCACCGATAGACAAATGTAAACTGTTGACAGCGCACTCTCCTTAGAACGGCAGAGACTTGTCAGACGGATAATAGCGATTGTCCGATTTGCTGTAGTTTACACTGTAGAATATTTGCATTAATACCAGGAGTATTGTAATGAAAGGCTTCCAGTCCAATGTGGAAAGCTAAGCGTGCTCATGGTTTGCTCTGCTTTAATGCATCGCTGAGTAGATAGTGATATCGACTTGTTGAAGTTTGCATTGGTGCATGGCTGGGAGCTGCATATGTCGTTAGTGTACGTGCGTGCTACTGCTGAAGCAGCGAGGAAGTGCGTGGATAGCAGTCATTAAGGTTTGTTGCTAGAGAGGGCTTGCGACAAGGGTCCACTGTCACAGTACATCTGTATGTTAACTAAGTGCATATGCTGTTCACAGAGAGGGTGGAAGGGAAGGCAAACTTTCCCCCTTAGAATTACATTTGAGAGAGTAAACGGTTTCCATTGCAGGCAATATTGTTCTCCTGTGGCTAGCAGACACATACATTGTATCCCAGGTAACTAATACACCGAATTATTCTTCATGGCTTGCTTTAAAATTGAGTATCACGCAGGGTACCTTACTCAGTCCAACCCTCTTCTCATTGTATGTTAATTATGTTGTGTTTTATAATGCAAATACCATACCTACATGGACCATATTCAACATAATATAGTGCATATATTTAATAGTAAGCGACTTCTACACGGCATTTAAACAAATAATTTCAGGATGTAAATTGCGTTGAAGTAAAGCTCCTTTAAAACTGGTATGTGAAGAAAGAGAGTTAGAAATGCAATCCAAACCCCCTCAGTCAGGGCCAGTGGCATAACTACGGGGGTGATCAGGGGAAACATTCCCCCATTCCAGTGTTGAATAATAATAATAATAATAATTTTGTTGAAGTTTCTAATTCTTATAAAAACAATCGTCGAATTGATGACAAATGAATAAATTATAAAAGTTTATACTTACTAATTTGAAAGCATTTATTTTTCCTCGTGTAAAGTTTTTATCGTTAGCCTAACTTAACACTTACTGAAGGAGTAAAATAGTCAGCTGTTCAGTCAGCCAGACGGGTGGCATTTCTTTCCAAGAATACACCACTTGTCAGTTGCGTTACTGTTAGTATGCACATCTGAGTACCATTTAGGAAAGTGAATAACATTGTGTTAAGTTTTATTGGTATTTTAAGTGAACCCTAATTTGGAAACTGTTAGTTATGAATATATCTATATAGGCTGCATATTACAATGACGGGGAAAACAAAGGGCGAATGATTTCGAGAAGAAAACTGAAATTAATAATTCAACATTAACAAAATTGTTAATTTTTGAGTTTTTGCGCATTGATAAGTGCAAATACAACGTATTAAACGCAAATGAAGTCAAGCACAACAAAAATATAGATAGGAGGTTTTGAAACTTCGGGACCATCTTTACCGTATTTCCTTCCATTGATTGTCCCATTACGTCCGAGCCTTCACCCCCAATGTAATTTTGACTCATCTCATCTCCCTCCTGAAGCAAACCCCAGTTACGTCACTGGTCATGACATAATACCAATAAAATTTTCGGTAATTTATTGTCTGATCTGGAAAGTCTAAAGATTCCAATTTTTTAGTGCCTGCATAACACAGCAAGTGCTAAGGGAGCCCCCAGATCTTTTAAACAATAAGCAATGCAGTGTGCTCCATAAATGGGTTGTACCAAGTAGTAGTATCATCATCATCATCATCATCATAAACGTCATTTTAAAATTAATATCAACAAGGATTTGAAGGGGTCTTAGCGCTTCGTTTTTTTAACAGCTGTATTGGTAGTATCTTTTGGATTCTGCCATATATTGTTATAATTTCACCCGCATAGTAGCAGACATACTGATATCGCGCCAGGAGTTGGCAGTCGGGTTTGAACTGCAGAGGTCTTCCCGCTCACTGCGTACCGCGCATTCCAAAAACATTCAGTTGGTCACTACTTGCTTCACTCACTCAGCACATTCCTTCTTTCACTGACTGAGTGTCGCCTGCTGCCACAGAACAATGCAATGACAACCATTGGCATGCGGGAAGCTGATATATTTAAGTTAGGAATAGGCGGACCGCGCATGCGTACTGCAAGACCCCTCGCACCCCGTCACAGTGTGCTCAACTGCCATCTCCTGCCGCGATGACAGTATATTTAAAGCCCGAGTGTAAGGGATCTGATGATGATTGCTTGACGATCGAAAGTAGTCTAGTAATCCAAATGAAGTTATTAATCCCTTGTAATGTTTTTCAGTTTTAGGGAATACCAGCCATTATAATTGGGTACAATCGTGTTTACCGGCTGCAGAGCATTTCAAATTTCGTTTACTAAGGCAACACTAAAAATGTCTTCCAATTGGCTTCCAACGCGATAATGTACGCAGTAAAGTGAAAAATAATAATACTACTCTTTTATTTGTCTTACATGTGCACCTTCCTTTCTTGCTCTTCCAGTGTTCAAGAATCTCGAAGGGGTTTCATTTGAACACCCTTTACACCCGGACTCTTTTGATACAAACATTTTTACCCTGGAACTGAAATTGTGCTACCAATTTCTTTCTATTTTGCCATTTTACTGTTGCAATATACAGTGATGCATAGTACGGTAGATGATGCTCCTTATCTACCTTGCTACTCCATGTGACTCTGTAGTATGGGCACTCTAATGTTTGGGGAAGGGGTCGCGGCAAAGTGATCGATCACTGGGGTAAGGGACCAAAATGCATAGGATTGGAGTGTTTACATTGCGACTAGAAGAATCTCGGATACTAATGCAAAGAAACTTTGGTGGTGGTAGTGGTGGTGGGGATGATGATTGTTTTAGGGGGTAGAACATCGGCAAAGGAAGCCTTCGATGGCACACTAGACAAAACCGAGCAGAGAAACAACACGAAAGGAGAGGAGCGCAACGAGCATGAGCCAAGAACCATTAGTGAAACCTGACTTATTACGGTACCTATTTTGTTCCTGAGAACACCTCTACAAATACTTTTTAATACTATGTTGTTGTTGTTGATGTTGTTTGAGTCTTCAGTCTTTTGACTGGTTTAATGCAGCTCTCCATGCTTCCTTGTCCTGGGCTAATCGTTTCATCTCTACATTCCTAGTACAACTTACATACAGAGCAATCTGTTTAACATATTCTAACCTTGGTCAACCCCTACAGTTCTTGTCCTCGACCCTTCCTTCCATAACTAAGTTTGCTATTCCTGGGTGTCTTAGTATGTGTCCTACCAACCTATCTCTTCTCTTAGCGGCTTCGGTGGCGTAGTCGGTAGCATGGTGAACTGCTGTGCCCAAGATAGCGGGTTCAAACCCGGCCGAAGTCGTCGGATTTTTTAAGAGCGTTAAAAATCCTTCAGTATGCCTTCCTTCGGAGGGGAAGTAAAGCCGGCGGTCCCATGTCATAGATTTATGGCATGTAAAAGATACTTTCACAGACTAAACTTGTGTAAAGCAAAAATTGTTAGGTTAGATTTCGTCAGAACGCTCTATCAAAGGGGGGCGTGGTGGCTCAGCGGTCTAGCTGTATGCCTCTCACCAAGGCGGTCCGGGTTCGATTCCCGGTCAATGCATGTGAGATTTTCGAAGTGAAATGCCATGTCCTGTGGTTCGGATTCCACGTAAAAAGGAGGTCCCGTGGCTCATGATCTCAAGATTAACGGTCACGTTAAACTACAAGCTTCCTTCCTTCCTTCCTTTGCTCTATCAAAGTTCCAACGTTCACCTCTAGGTATCATTGATATCTGGTGGCAAAAGTTGGAACTACTTGAAATTGAACGGAACTTGTAGCTCGCCCTTTAGGGTGTCCGCTGGAAGCAGCTACAGACTCAGGCCAGCCGAACATGTCCTCGGACACTCCCGGCACTAAAAGCCAAACGATAAATAAATAAATAAATAAATAAATAATCTCTTCTCTTCATTAGCAGTCACCAGAAACATCTCTCCTCGCCCACTCGTCTTAATACTTCTTTATTTGTTACACTTTCTGCCCATCTGATCTTCATCATTCTCCTGTAACACCACATTTAATACGCTTCAATTCTCATCTTCTCTGCTCGCCAACAGACCAAGCTTCACTTCCATAGAGTGCCACGCTCCAGAGAAAGGCTTACAGAAATGACTTCCTAATACCTAAATCTATATTCGATGTCAACAGATTCCAGACATAGGATTTCAAAAATGATTTTCTAATACCTAAATCTATATTTGATGGAAACAGATATGTCACTATGACATACCTCTATTACTTAAGATGGATTAAACGCTCTTCTTTAACTATATAAGGCATCCAACGTTTAGAATGAAGCACTGGTTAGATAAGGATATTCTTCTCTCTTTCTGTTGCACGTGAGACATGTATGACGCTGTCATTTTCTAGCAATCCACTGTTGCCATATCAGTCGAAAATTTTTCTTTGTCGAAAAAACAGCATATTCGGGTAGAACTATGTTTTGCCGATCCTTTTTGTCCTATATTAGAACTACGTAAACTTGATAGAAATGCTAGAAAAATTAGATATCTATATTTTAAAAAAATCTATTAACTGTGTCCCCTTTTTAGTAAAATCGATCTTATATCATGTTGCATTGACTTTGTGATGCCTATTTTTCTCACACGTGTAGCTAAATGTGCCGTCTTGATGATGGATTATTGAAATATTTTATACTGGCAATATTGCAATTTTCATGTAGGTAAAATTTCTGAATATTCTCTCATAACCACATAGCAGCATTGAAAAAGTTCGTATGCTGCCAACTTTTCTATTTTTTAAAATAACCATGTCATGTCAGTTTGAGAGTTGTAGAGGAATGTTGGAAGAAGTTTTCTACCTGCTTACCCAGAGTGTAGGTTTAATTGTTTACACAGGCCGAGCTGTTCATAGACCGCGGATTATATGAATGAAGTTTCGAAGGACAGCGGAGTGCAGCTTGCTACTCACAGCTTTATTACTGTGCCCTTCGAGCTTGTATTTCCGTTGTTCAGCAGTCTCTATCTTGTGTGTGTGTGTGTGCAGCAGTTCTGTTAGATTTAACGTGTTGTATTTTACGTATTTCACGTACAACAATGGATAGTTTTGTGAAAAGAAAGCGTGGTCAAGTACTCAGAAGGAGAGAAAAATTCCTCTCGGCACGCCGGAAGGCGGAGGTAGATTTCACCGGGCAAACTAGGGGATAGGCTATAATAGGCAAAATATGCAGGTTTTCGTAGGAGGATCAGACCTCATTTATTGCGAGAAAGTATTTTACAATTGGAGGTTAGTTAACATTTTTTCGTCTTTCTATGCATATTTTTAACATTTTACTGTCTTATGGGGATGGTAACCATCTTGTCATTTGGGGTTCACTTTTATACTTGTGATCACACTGTCCTTATGCAAGGTTTGGAACTAATGTGTAACTATCTAACAGTCTGTTACTTCTTCACGCAAAATTTTATCTCCCGCAGAGATGTTGGTTGCTTCCTCAGTTTAGGGGCTGCGACAAGGTGGTCATGTAACCCCGTGTACATTGGGTATGTGTAGAATCTGCCTGATAAACGGTGTTATTTCTGATGACTGTATTAGTCTGTAATTCAGGCAAGGTCTGCAGAAGGTCAATTTTAAGTAGTAGTACCTAATTTTGTACCAAATACTAACGTCAACGACACCTAGCTGTGAACTTGGCTGCTAGATGCCACCGCAACCAGCAACTTGCAACGAACGTTGTAACTTCCCCTCCGAAGGAAAGCATGCTGACGGATTTTTAGCGCTCTTAGAAAATCCGGCGACTTTGGCCGGCTTTGAACCAGCGACCTTGGGCATAGAAGTTCAGCATGCTACCAGTTAGGCGTTTCCCTCATAGTCAGATGGAACAAGAAGTTCCGTAACGAACTAAAGAGCCTACTTTTCTTAAAATTAAGATTCATGCCATAGATTAATCTACTGTATATGAACCTATCTAGAATAATGACGAAATTAAGTGGGTAACATCGAAATGTCTTAATTAGTTCGAAATAAGGTATACTAGGCATAATGTAGCCTAATAGAGCAATACAGTTGGCAGCTCTGGTGGCTGAATATATTCTTACTTCCATCTCCTAAGGTACAGAATACAAAATGTGGTTGAAGTCCAAAGGACGTTACATGGATTTAGACATTAGATCTATTAGTACACGTAAAAGCATATTGGCAACAATGTCATGCGAGTGCTGGTCAGAAATAATCTGAAATATTATATCTTTTTGTGCCAATTATGGATGAAATCCATTTGTTGGTATAGAAGTTACATGTATTTAAAAAGTGGTCCTATCAGCAGGCTTAGAATCATGTTGGTAGAACTGACGTATATAAGTTACTCCAAATTAATGTAAAATGTCAGGTAATTTACGTGTGCATAGCTTAAAGCTGTCGGCTTGCATACTTTCTGATATATTTGGATACAAAATAGAGAGCAATTATTAACAGTTGGCAGCCCTGGTGGCTCTTAAGAATACACTCAGTCATATCTGTTTATGTACACATATTACATACAAAATTTGGTTGAAATCCAATTGATAGTGTAGAAGTTACATGCATTTAAAAATTGGACTTATCAGAAGGCTTAAAATTATTTTGGCAACGCTGTCATGTAAGACCACCTGGAAATTAAACTGAAATAGTATTATCTACATGTGTGCCAATTTTAGAATAGCTCCCATGTATACCTTCCAAGATATCCAACATGGAGCTCAAATTGCTAGTGCGTTTTTTTAGCAGTTGGTAGCACTGGCATCTTTTTCAAATATGGGCCTGAGATATTCCGGTATACATCTTTACTCATACTAAATTTGGTTTCGATTGCTGCAGCCGTTTAGGTGTTGATATGAGGGGACACACACACACAGCCAGACAGACAGAAGGACAGACAGACAGACAGACAGAAGGACAGACACATTTTCCCGGATATATCTCATAAGTCTACTTTTTCCTCATTTTTAGCCTATTTTCAATTTTGATAAAATAGGCTTATGAGATCACCTTTTGTCCGTGTGTGTGTGCGTGTGTGTGTATGTGTGTGTGTGTGTGTGTGTGTGTGAGGTGTGTGTGTCCCCCTAATAAAATCTAAAGGGCAGGAGCGATTTCAATGAAACTCGGTAAGTTCATAGCACAATTCCGGGCGACCTCGACCGTGCCCTTCAAATTTTGTTACGTCTCACCAATCCAACATGGCGGCAGTGCGAAATATTTCACCAGCATTCAATATCTCCGAAACTATTACCGATATCACCCTGGAATTTTCTACGGTGATGAAGGGAATTTCTAGAAGTTCACCTATGTGACTTTTGAAAAACTGGTTACTACAAAACCAACATGGCGGCCACGCGAATTCGCGACTTTTAAATAGACGTTTCTCGCGATTTAACCAGCCAAACGCAATAAAACTTGGTACAGTATATGTTTATACACATAGTAATACACCGACATCTAACATCGTTCAATTGTTAAAATAACCACAAGATGGCGGATGTGCGAAATATTTCACCGGCATTCTATATCCCTGAAACTATTAGCGGTATCACCCTGAAATTTTGTACGGAGATAAGGGCACTACTGGAAGTTCATCCATAAGACTTTCAAAAACCCCTTAACTACAAAACTAACATGGCGGCCAAGCGAATTTGAAAATTTTAAATAGACCTTTCTCGCGATTTAATGTTCCAACCGCAATGAAATCTGGTACAGGATATGTTTATACAAATTGTAATGCACTGGTATCTAATTTAGTTGAATGGTTTACATAACCTCAAGATGGCGGCTGTGCGAATATTAAAATTAAGTTTTTATTTCTTGTTTCGTAATCATGCGATCAAAGTGAAAGTTTGAATAATGAACCTACACAATAATTTTCCTTTAATGGTACATGACTCTATGGCCTATACATTTAACAATCCAACATGGTGACCATCCTAAATATTTAGACGGCTCTGAATATCTACGAATCTATTATAGCAATCAAACTGATTTTTTTTAATGTTCATAGGGGCTATGAACTTAAGTTCACCTATAGGACTTTAAATAACCTGGTGATCACAAATCCAACATGGCGGCGAAGCGAAATATAAATATTCACATGGACGTTTCTCGCAATGTAACCATCTGAGTGCAGTAAAACTTGGTACAGTAAATCCTTATACGAGTGTTAATCCACTGGCATCTAATTTATTTCAATTGTTTCCATAACCACAAGATGGCAGCTGTGCGAAATTTTCAAATCTCCCTGTTACTTCTTGTGCCCTAATCATGCGATTCAAGTTTGAATGCTACACGTACACAATAATCTTCATGTAACAGTACATAACTCTAGGACCTACATATATAAAATCCAACATGGCGACCATCCGAAATATTTAGTCGGTTCTCAATTTTTACGAATCTATTACAGCAATCAAACTGAAATGTAGTATGTTGATAGAGGCAGTTAACATAAGTAGGATATATGAAAATAGGCTGTATAGTTCTTCACGGAACTACTTGTTGAAAAGTGTGAAAAGTAGGCTAACAAGTAGTTCCGTGAAGAACTATACAGCCTATTTTCATATATCCTACTTATGTTAATTGCCACTATCAACATACACAATTTCAGTTTGATTGCTGTAATAGATTCGTAGATATTGAGAACCGACTAAATATTTCGGATGGTCGCCATGTTGGATTTTATATATGTAGGTCCTAGAGTTATGTACTGTTACATGCAGATTATTGTGAACGTGTAGTATTCAAACTTCAATCGCATAATTAGGACACAAGAAAAAACAAGGAGATTTAAAAATTTTTCACAGCTGCCATCTTGAGGTTATGGAAACAATTGAAATAAATTAGATGCCAGTGGATTAACATTCGGATAAAGATTTACTGTACCAAGTTTCACTGCACGCGGATGGTTAAATTGCGAGAAACGTCCATGTGAATATTTATAATTCGCGTCACCGCCATGTTGGATTTGTGATCACCAGGTTATTTAAAGTCCTATAGGTGAACTTAAGTTCATAGCCCCTATGAACATTAAAAAATGCAGTTTGATTGCTAAAATAGATTCGTAGATATTCAGTATCGTCTAAATATTTCGGATGGTCGCCATGTTGGATTGTTAAATGTATAGGCCATAGAGTCATGTACCATTATAGGAAAATTATTGCGTAGGTTCATTATTCAAATTTTTCACTTCGATCGCATGACTACATCACAAGAAATAAAAACTTAATTTTAAAATTCGCACAGCCGCCATCTTGAGGTTATGTAAACAATTGAACTAAATTAGATACCAGTGGATTACAATGTGTATAAATATTTCCTGTACCAGGTTTCAGTGCGCTTGGAACATTAAATCGCGAGAAAGGTCTATTTAAAATGTTCAAATTCGCTTGGCCGCCATGTTCGTTTTGTAGTTAACCGGTTTTTGAAAATCTTATAGATGGACTTTTAGTAGTGCCCTTTATCTCCGTACAAAATTTTAGGGAGATACCGCTTATAGTTTCAGAGATATAGAATGCCGGTGAAATATTTCGCACATCCGCCATCTTGTGATTATGTAAACAATTGAACGAAGTTGGATGTCGGTGCATTTCAATGTGTATAAACATATACTGTACCATGTTTCATTGCGTTTGGTTGGTCAAATCGCGAGAAACGTCTATTTAAAAGTCGCAAATTCGCTTGGCCGCCATGTTGGTTTTGTAGTTACCAGGTTTGCAAAAGTTACATAAGTGAACTTATAGTAGTTCCCTCTATCACCATAGAAAATGTCAGGGTAATATCGGTAATAGTTTCGGAGATATTGAATGC
The DNA here is from genome assembly GCA_946902985.2 of Meconema thalassinum. Classification (NCBI taxonomy): domain Eukaryota; kingdom Metazoa; phylum Arthropoda; class Insecta; order Orthoptera; family Tettigoniidae; genus Meconema; species Meconema thalassinum. The sequence goes on along the minus strand of OX336390.1, from coordinate 584,456,282 downwards.
TGGTGAAATATTTCGCACAGCCGCCATGTTGGATTGGTGAGTCGTAACAAAATTTGAAGGGCACGGTCGAGGTCGCCGGGAATAGTGCTTTGAACTTTCCGAGTTTCATTGAAATCGCTCCGGCCGTTTAGATTTTATTAGGGGGGGACACACACACGAATCACACACACACACACACACACACACGCACACACACACACGGACAAAAGGTGATCTCATAAGCCTATTTTTTCAAAATTGAAAATAGGCTAAAAATGAATGTGATCTCGTCAATGGCGTTGTCTTGGCAACCTCTGATAGACCATCCCTCATCAATTTAAAAGCGTTGTTATGGTAACCTCTGATGGCACTTGACATTTTTTAAAATTCCGAAATCATTTTTCTCATCCCTTGGCGTAATGGTAGGTCATATCAAAAATTCTTTCAGACAAAAGTTTTAGGTATTTATTAGGGGAATATTTTCCATTTCGTACGGTTTTGATATTGTGCCTATTAAGAGAGATATGATTAATGTTTCCCGAAAAACCCACTTTTTTCCACCCCTTTGGTCAATGGTTGGTGCTATCAAAAAACTTATTTGACATAAATTTTTGGCACTTATCCGACACATATTATCCACTTTGAATGGATTCGATATTTCACGTATTAAGAGAGTTATAGCGAAATTTCACTTTTTCGAAAAAAGCCCCCCATTTTCACCCCCTTCGACCGATTTTGCCCATTAACGAACTCGACCGAGATTTTATAGGGATACATATTATGTAAAAAATTCAAAGTGATTGGTGCAAAATTACGGCAGTTATCGTGTCCACAAGAAACTGATATATATATATATATATAGATACATATATACATAAATTATATATAAACTTTTGAACTGACGGTGGTTTTGGGGTCTGGGGGATGTGAAACGCGATGATATGTCGAAATTTTCCGGAAGTCGAAACATGGTACCCATTGCAATAGTTAGCTTTCTAATGAAATCTACCTAAAACAGGTCGTAATTAATGTGTTCAGTTATTTTAAGAATCTTAAAACTAACGAAAGTATAAATAATTTAGTCAATGAAACTGCTCTGGCCACGGGAATATCAAAGACTACCGTTTTTAAAATACGTAGTGAGAGTGGACAGGGTCCAGTACTGTCGCCACGCAAAAAGAGGCTAAGTAATACACTTCGCAAGAATAGCAGGAATGTTAAATATAATGACTTTATAATAACGTTATAGTTAATTTAATTTAATTTCATTGTATGTGTTATGTTAACCTACTATTAGTATTATTATACAGTACTTAATTCAAGTCTTCGTCACAGCACAGTCGCTGAATGTGCGGAAGGTGTACGCGAAGCGCTTTGTACTGCCTCCGCTCATGGAGTGGCAACCCTGTCGTAACGCGCCATAAGACCAATGCTTCATTCTAAACGTTGGATGGCCTATAGCTGTTTCACAGACGCCGGGATTGCAGGGTTGCACTCTGAAGAGGATTTTTAATGTGTCTAAGCTGTAGTGATACCGGTTCACTTGCAGTTAAGTACCATCAAATCTCAAACGCCAATTGACTATGTGAATTACGTCTAATATGTATGTGATTTAAACTGCCGATACTTCATATTTATCTATATTAAATAGTTTCCATTATTCCATAATCACCCCTGGCACTACAGCCCATGAAGGGCCTAGGCCTACCAAGCGACCGCTGCCCAGCCAATTGGCCTGCAGATATTGGGGTGACACGTGATCAGCGCATCGGGTCCTCTCGGCCGTTAATCTTGGTTTTCGTGATCGGGGCGCTGCCTCACTGTCAGACAGCTACTCAATTAATTGTCCTCACGAGGCTGAGTGCACCCCGTTCCAGCCCTCACGTCAGTTTCTAAAATCCCTGACCGAGACGGGAATCGAACCCGGGGCCTCCGGTTGAGAGGCATGCGGACTACCCCAACACCATGGGTCCATTTTTCCATACTTTGTTATTATTTAAATGTAGATTATTGAAATAAACTAAATCTACTGAAACTTTTAGAACCATAGGATTTGCAATCCTAAATCGATATTGGAGTCGGGCACTATTTTCATTTACTTTTGCAAGGTTTCGTCGGTTTAAAGAGATCAATCCAATAGGAGAGGAATGGGGGAATGATCGTCGTTGAGTATTTTCATTGAAACCATTAAATAATATGCTCTATATGTGTATGGATGTGTGGGTACTATTTCTTATGAATATCTAACCTCATTAAATTTTAACTGGCTGGTTATATTGTCTATGTATACGTATTTAGATTCGTGACCCAAAAGTCCTGCATTCGGTTCCTGATTCTGCCGGGAGGCTCACCCATCCTAGATGTGGTTTACTAGCGTTTCCAACGTTCACTCTAGGAGAATGTTTGAATGCTAACTAACATGATTCTACTAGCACCTCCCCCACCTATTTTAAGTACTCACACTAGCAAAAGTATAGACTCCACAATATACAGGTTATTCGAGAGATTCCATCACACCCAAGTGTAAGAATTGGATAACCATTATGCCACAAGCTTTCAGGTGAAATTGTACTCTAACTACCGATTTCGGTAATAACTGTCTAGAAATGAAATTCTTTTGAGATTCATAGTTTTGTTGCTAATTTAGTTCCTGTTGGATTTTAACTACTTTTTCTAATTTTCTCAACTTGAGAGCTTGAAAATGATATCGTAATGACTGAGGTTTCTATCTATATCTACCTCTTATTAATCCTGTTTCCAACGGGGTCGGGGATGAGATGCGATGAAATTCCACATGACTGGCTGCGTGGCTCAGCAGTAACGTTCTCGCCTGCTGTCTCCAAGGTTGCAGGATCGAATCCTGGCACAGTCAGCCGGCATTTGAGGGTGCGCAAATGCGAGGTAGCCGTGTCAGTAGATTTACTGGCGTATTAAAGATCCCCTCCGGGGCAACATTCTGACACCCCGGCGTCTCAAAAGCCGCAGTTGATAAAAGGAACGTAAAGCCAATAACAATATTAATATTCAAATTCCTCGTGGCTGATGTTTAATACGGCCGAATGCCCTTCCTGGCGCCAACCTCACGAGAGGGGTTAATGAGAGATGAAATGAATGAAGATGAATGAAAGATCAATTTCAATTAGTTCTAACTTTGGCTACCAGGTGCCACTGTCACTGAAATTGTAACCCAGCGGCGAACGTTGGAACTCGATAGAGCGTTTCTAAACCAAAAATCCTACACATTTTGCTACACACTACCAATATTGTAGTGGTAGGCTCTTTTTCATGTCATAAATCTATGACATGGGCCCGCTGGCTTAACTTCTCCTCCGAAGGAAGGCATACTGAAGGATTTTAACGCTCTTCAAAATCCGACGACTTTGGCCGTCTTTGAACCTGGGATATTGGTCGTAGTAGTTTAGCATGCTACCGTCTACGCCACTGAATCCGACGTAATGACTGAGGTTTGATGATATTAAAATCTGACTCATACCATAGATTGATGATTGCTGGTTTTTGCATTCGTACAGTATGGTGGCACAGGCTAATATAAAATGTAGCTTTTCACCGATGTCTCAGTCTAAATTATGCCTGTGATTGTAAGGAAAATACAGAGCGATGGGAGACATTGTGTAATGACATGAGGAAAGTAATAGCAAACTACCTCACTCCTCATTTTGTTTTTGTCTAATAGGCCTACGCTTCATTAGAGCATTGCCTTTTTTTTATCCACACAATATATTGCGGTGCTTTTTGAGTAACCATAGACTTGGGACTGAGTATCTAACAGAGAGACATTGAAATCGCAACTGTTAACGAGCCTGAAAACGGCTCTCCACTTTCATTTCCTCAAGGATTCTGAACAAAGTCAATAAAGCAAGCTATTGTCGGAGTGAACCACATGCACTTATAGAACCGTTCTAGGAATATATATTTTACAACCATAAACGAGACGTGACATTAATAACGAAAGTGAATAGGCCTCAAGCCCCAGCGACGCCTTTATATACCTCATGCACAGACGACATTAAGTGGTATACTGCGCCCGCGAAGTCATGAGACACGTGTGAGCACAGGATATTCTGAAAGTTTAAATGGAGACACCCTACGTTTAGCTTGTGTATAAAGTTGAAGCACTCTATGTAATTATTTTATAACAACCTACATTACGTGAGCTTTTTAATTTTCATCTCGTCTGGCCTCACTGATCCCCACGTAATGTATAATTAACTTCTGGCTAACTTGTGCGCATGTTCCGTATAATAAATATTGTGCAGCTTTGCGAATTTTAGGGAAAATTTGCAAGATCAAACTTTTTTATAGTCTAGTCTATATTTAGGCAACAAGATACAATATATTAAGATTTATTTGAATAGGGTAAGAGGAACTAAATTGTAGCAGCTGGACAATTTTAACTACTTGGGCCGTGTATTCTCTCAGGATGGTAGAATGGGGAAGGAAATAGAGTCACGGTGCAGAAAAGCAAACGAAGCGAGTTCCCAGTTGCGATCTACAGTATTCTGCAAGAAAGAAGTTAGTGTAGCTACAAAACTCTCCCTACATCGCTCAGTATTTTGACAAACCTTGCTGTATGGAAGTGAGAGCTGGGAAGATTCAGGATATCTGATACACAAGCTAGATATGAGTGTAGCACGAATGATTGCTGGGACCAATAGATGGAAACAATGGCAGGAAGGTACTCGTAATGAAGAGATAAAAGCTAAGATAGAAAAGAACACGCTAGATGAAGCTGAGCGTATGAGCCGACACAGATAGTGGAGTCATGTGAAGAGAATGGGCGAGGAGAGATTTCCAAAGAGGTTAATGAGTTCGGCTGTAGACGGTAAGAGAGGTAGACCTAGGATGCGATGGTTACCGTAGATTCATTGTTGAACGATTTGAAAGTGAGAGGTGTAGAAACAGAAGGGGCCGCAGTGCTAACTACTAATAGGAAATCATATTCTCAATTACAAATGAAATGAAAATGAAAATCCACAGCCTGCTTCCAGTCGACCGACCGGGTCAGGAATGGAATGAATGAAGCCCCCATCTAGTGGCGAGGATATGAACTGTGCCAGCTGCCGAAGCCTGTCGCACTCCTCTGAGGCAATTATTAAATGAATGACAGATGAAATGAAATGATAGTGGAGAGTGTTGCTGGAATGAAATTTTTGACAGAGAAACCGGAGTACCCGGAGAAAAACCTGTCTGCCTCCGTTTTGTCCAGCACAGATCTCACATGGAGTGACCGGGTTTGAACCACGGACCCAGCGGTGAGAGGCCGGCGTGCTGCCACCTAAGCCACGGAGGCTTATTCTCAATTACAAATAGGCCTACATTTTACTATAGACATCCCATTGACACAGAGGTCATCATACAAATCCTATCCATTCGCAAGTACAAGGGGTTATATAACCACGATGTTGCAAGCCATGCAATGAATCAACAACAACTCCCCATTGGCATCATCTATCTGTTGGCATTTGACTACAGTTGATCAACACCATACGCGGTACAATTTCTCGCTGTTCCGGGCTTTCGCGGTGGATTATTGTGGAAATCGGGTCTTTTAATGCAGAAAGGTATTGAAATGATTTAAAAACCAACCAAATTATTCCTGTATAATTAACCATGCAAGATGTATTTGCGTGGAAGAGCTCCAGATTATTGAAAGCACCTTTTTGTTTGATAATATCGATTTTGATAAATACGATAAAAATCGAAAAATAAAATTAAGTACAGTAGAATGGATGAAATATCTGCCTATATTAGGCAAGCATATTCAGAACCAGTTGAAGGATATATTGACATTTACACACTTCACAGTTTTACGTCGGAATTTTACGGTTTGACTAAGTGAAACGAAAAGTATTGAAGCTAATTGATTTCATTTATATCGTTTCATGAAAATTCAGCATTTAGTGTACTAACGGATAACTACACTGGCCGACGAGTTATTACACGGACTAACAAATATACTAGGGTGAAACCTGTAAACTATTTATTTATATAAGTTATTGAATAATTTTTTGGACATCCACAAGAGACTAACTTTAAGATAATAGTACAGGGGTACCTGAAAACGAATTCCAATGTTAATCTGCGACTAATCACATTCAAGATTTCAGAATAGATAAAAGACACAAGATAACTTCAATGTTGTGTACAAGCCATTCATATTATAAACAGAGAGTTATAATGTCTGACGCAACCTGGACTCGAACCTGGGACTCTAGGATTTCCGGCCTAAAGCTCTCACCAACTCAGCTACCGCTATAAGCCACAGTCGCTCTGTCTGGCATAAATACATGTATACAAGACGATCTAACATCTGAAGAATCAAATTTGGTCTTCAAACGTTTGCGAAAAATACAAATTCAGAATCTCAGTTGGTTCTTAACAATTAAATTCAGACTTTCTTTCCCCGTCGAATCCAAGAATATATTTTCTTTTCCAACTTATTTGTTTACATTCTTCAATAATTGATCAAATGTCACAACAATAGACCGCTATTTCAAGTAGTAACAGTTGGTTTTTACCCCGCGGCGAAGTCGTGCACGTGAAATCACTCACCACAACCACAATAAAGAGATGCAGCATGGTAGGAGATCGGAGGTTTGAATGCCGACTCTGACAATGGCTATCCTGAGCGTGTTATTGTTTTCGTTTTTCCTACACTCCCTTCAGACAAGTGCCATATTTTAAGCCTCGGGGCTCCTAACATATTCCCGAAACTACAGTTAAACACACTACTACATTCACCACACAAACACAGGTTGTCAGATAAATTGAACGCACACTCAAGTACATGAGGCTGATGTCCAAGGTGTCCCAAGTCCCTGAAATTAATTGACAACAATTATTTTATTTTCCCGCAAATAGGCCTACTTTGTGAAACAATGTACATCAATCCAATTTTCAACGGGGTCGGGATGAGATGCGATGGAAGTCTATGCGGTTTTATGGCCGGATGCCCTTCCTGACGCCAACCTCCTGAGAGATCAAATGAATGAAGATGAATCAAACTGGACAAGGATGTGGAAGGAAGTGGTCGTGGCCTGTCAGAATGTGCTGACCCAGCATTTGTCTTGAAGTGAAAATGGGGAAACCACGGAAAACCATGTCAAGGATGGCCGACGATGGGGCTAAGACCCACGTCTACTGAGTTCGCAGATTTAGCCCCCTGGTCTAGCACTGCGCGTTAGTGAGCTTAGCAACCACTGTCGGTGAAACAATCTACAGTACATCATGTGACGGTGAGAAATAGGTCACTTCATGACATTCCGAGGTGTAGGCCTATATAATGAATAGTAAGAATGTTTCACCAAACGCTGGTTTTTCATGAAATGACCAGGATTTTCGTGAAATGATTGGTTTTATTAAAAGCTTACCACATATTACATGTTATCAAGTTTTGGTACAAACAATCCAATCAATCTGTGTAGCAAGTTAAGAACAGTCTTATAGTCCGCCAATCTGCTTTCACTGAAATACGGAGAAGCTTTAGTGTGACAAGCAAGAGAAGATACATTACTCAGTCCATTTGCAGCAATCAGAGTGTAGCTGCTTCATGTCCACTCAGACCTTACTAACACCACCACGAACCCACTGACTAAGCCTTTGTTGCCACTACCCTTCATTGTATATTATTCCAGATTTCGGCTGTCTGACGCATTAAGACCTCTCAGCCACCCACAAACCAAGCCAAGCCGAGACACACACACAACAGGATGTAACAGGGATTACCATATCGACCAGCCTTCCTTTCGCTCGAAGCTGGTACACTGTTTTTTGCTCTGAATATTTTGTTTTTTTCATGCTGGCCCACTGTCTTCAGGAGCTTATAATGTTATTCAACAATACAGAAGACAGGGATTAGAAAGCCACTATAATCCAACCCTTTTGTTCGCTGATGTGCGATCAAAATGTATTACCATGTCGTATAGTCTAAGTGCACTCATAAATACTATAAAAACAATAGTCACTTAGTCTCCTCCGATGGAGAGAGTTGCGAACTTAATTTCACAAAAAAAACACTAAGTGACAGTAAAAAATTCACACAATTCGTGTCTTACCAACAGAGGAAATGTCAGTAAGTTATTGTTGTATTAAGGGGCGGAACTACGAGATCATCTGTCCTTCTTAACACAGATTAAAGTATACAAAATTGGAATGGAATTTAAAATGTAGAGGTGGACACCTAAATTTGAAAATTAATAAAACAAACAATTAAATAGAACTAATAATTTTAGAGTAAACAAAAATTACGGTAAAACAAAAATTCAGCATTCAAAAACAGACAAGTCGTTGAGTCAATGTACACTGGAAGATTTAGATTGCTGGCCCTAACCCACCCTCACGTATAAAGCGGATGACGTGATCAATAGCCACCACCTTATCGGCTAATATAAGTTTGAGTGTCATCTGCAAACCAACGTTTCTTCGTAAGTCAGCAATGTCGCTTTGACACAGATGGGTCTTAAAAAAGTAATTAAAACCTCATCGTCACAGATTGTCTGGCGACAATATCATAAAATTGACGACACCTCCCAAGGGTTAATCACACGATTATTCAAATACCGTTGTTGTATTATTTGAGGGGATTGGCCATCGTGGTTATTTAGCCCCGTGTACTTGGGTGTGTGATAATTTGTATGATAACTTGTGTCATTGTGGTCTCTGTAGTAGTGTGTCTATTTTTGTTCTTCAAGTGAGGTTTGAGAAGGAAGCGGCCGTGGCCTTATGTTAGGAAACATCCCAGCTTTTGCCTGGAGTAGAATTGGGGAAACCACGGAAAACCACTTTCAGGATGGCTGACGTGGGACTTTAACTCCCCTCTTCTCAGTTTTGACTCACGAGGCTGAGTGTACCCCGTCCCAGCCCTCACACTAGAATTAGAATATCTTGGCAGAGCCAGGAATCGAATCCGGACCTGCAGCCAACAACCCTAGTCGCTACACCATGAGGTGGTCGAGAGATGACTGTGAATAGCATGGGCAATAATCTGACATGGTGGTTACCATGACATAAAGTATTCTTCATCTAGGCCTATGCATTCTAGTTCAGGAGAGACTTAGATCACACACGTTGAAGCATGTTGCATCGACAATCTTCCAACAACTTGTTACCATGGCAACAAGGGCAAGCACACATAGGTCCCAGTTGTTTTAGTGTGAGTGGCTTCGGCGGCGTAGTCTGTAGCATGCTCAGCGTCTATGCCCAAGACAGCGGGTTCAAACCCGGCCGAAGCCGTCGGATTTTTTAAGTGCGTTAAAAATCCCTCAGTATGCCTTCCTTCGGAGGGGAAGTAAAGCCAGCGGTCCCATGTCATAGATTTATGGCATGTTAAAGAACCTTCCACTAATTACACCTGAGTGAAGCTAAATTATATAGGTTAAGAATGTAAACAACGATCTTAGGTTTCTAAGTTCGTTGCCAGGAGCCGACTGCGTTGGCGTCTAGTAGCTAAGTTCTGAACTAGTAGTCATTGACGGTGGCGTTTGGCGGCAAAAGTAGGAACTACTTGAAAAATTCAAAGTTGCAGTCCTTACTTGAATTAGAAAACAGATACACACACTAATACAGCCATCACAATTAACACCGGTTATCAGACAGATTCTACACACACCCAAAGTACATGAACGCGTTGTCGCAGCTCCTAAACTGAGGAACCAACCATGTTCTAGTGCGCACGATACTTATAAAATACCAATAATACGTGAATTTCGCACAAACGTGTATTACAAGTATTAATTACAACTAGAGATCTCTGCTGTAATCCATTAATGATTTTGTTCTCTTCCGACACACACTGAATTAATATCGAAGGCACTGCTTTTCACAAAGTCTGCACACACAATCCTTGGAAGGTTCGTGATATTCATTTCTTTTGCATAATTTGTGATGGCATCCGTGGATCGCAAGTCTTGTTAAGTGCTGCGGAACATGTAATTGGGGGCTGTCCAATTCCGGTACAGCATCGCATCGGTTGAATAGAAATCGTTCCGAATTTATTTTATCTTCTCTTGCCTACTTTCTTTCTGTCGAGTTTCTTGTCTTGTGTATGGCAGCAGGGGCGTATATAAGGGGGCTGATCCAGCCCCCCCCCCCGAAAAAAGCCAATACAAATTTAGAAAGTGTTGCTTTGGTAAGAGCATAAAATTATTGTAAATTTGGTTGTACCCTAATCTCAACTTATTGGCTAAGTTATAAATAATATTAAGATTGAAATTAGACTAACTCGTGGTGTAGTGGCTACAATTCTTGGCAGCCGCCCCGGAGGTCCGATTTCTATTCCCGGCTCTGCCAAGAAATTTTAATTCTGGTCTGAGGGCTGAAACGGGGTACAGTACACTCACCCTCGTGAGGCAAAACTGTGAATTCCACAGTTCTGGACTTTAGAGTAATACATTTTCAACTAGTTAAAAAATAATAATTAAAAAAACTGATTACCTTTCTGCTTAGTAAATTGACAAATATTTAGATATTTGCCATTCATACTCCATGGATCATAATAGAAAATTCATTAAGTATAAAATTTTATTTGTGTGTTACATTTTACAACTTTGTTGTATTGCCTGTAATTGTAGGCTATGTAAACTTTGAAACTTATCTAAAATAATCACACAAAGTTATTCGTATATGCTCTAAGATATTGGTTGATATTTCTGTGTATTTTGCGGTGACAATCCCCTGAGAATACTCACAATTTTCTCGGATATTCAGCACCCCCCCAGCCCCCCCCAAAAAAAATTGTATATACGCCCCTGGATGGTAGCAATAATGTTGTGTGTAGATCCTTTATTAAAAATGTTTCATGAGCAAGTTCATATGCTAGCCAGGAGGAAGCGAACTATGAATTCCCAAGAACCGTTTTGAGGTGTCGTAATTTTACTTGTTCTTATTATATTTTAATTGCAGCAAATACCCATAGCGGGGTATTTTAATCGAACGCCCGAAGATTCCCATCAAGTTCATATTTTAAATAGTTCCAACTTTGGCTAACAGAGATCCTACTGTCACTGACACCTAGTGGCGAACTTTAATAGAGCGTCTCTAACTAACCAAATATAAAGATGGTATATTGGCTTTCACGGCCAGTGAATTAAAACTCAGCAATTCTTCTAGGTTTGTGCCGATGAGCCAGCTTGGTGTCCTAGGCGAAACCCCACACAAGACACGGCACAAACCTAGAAGAATTGCTGAGTTTTAATTCACCAGCCGTGAAAGCCAATATACCATCTTTTTGGAAGCCTTCATAGGGAGGTTAAGGCTGCTTGAGCTTTTAGTTCTCGCAGTCAAGTGGTGCAGTTGCAGCTAAGATAAAGGGAGGTGGCACGCAGTTCGTCACTCCTGTGGGGGTCCGGGTGGGGACACCAAGAGCCCGCCGATGAGCCAGCTTGGTGTTCTAGGCGAAACCCCACACAAGACACGGCACAAAACTAGAATAATTGCTGAGTTTTAACCAAATATAACCTACAAATTTAGCTACACACTACCAAGAGCAGTGGTAGGAACTTTTATGTGCCATAAATCTATGACATGGACATGGCCCACTTTACTTCCCCTCCTAAGTAAGGCATACCGAGGGAGTTTAACGCTCTTAAAAAATCCGACGATTTCGGTCGGGTTTGAACCCACGATCTTGGGCATAGCAGTTCAGCATGCTACCAACTACGCCACCGAAGCCGTCTTTTACTTGTTCTAGTCCGTATGTTAATAAGGGGAGTATTTTAGCACGGAATTAGGTCTAATACTAATAGACGAATAATGACATATCCATTATTCGATATTTCGCAGTGTACTGGACAAATTTTAATTATTACTAGCAGAAGCGGTCGCTTGGTCGGCCTTAGCCCGTCATGGGCTGGATAGTGCCAGGGGTTGTTGTTGTTTTTTTGTTGAGAAGTACCCGTTCTTCGAACGGTGTTCGGTGTTAACACCAGACATTATCAATTGAGCTACTGTTGCAATGGTTAGCGGTTTGTCATTCCTTCATAAGTTTATCAGAGCGAAGTTAGATTTCTGGGAATATCACACCATTTACAGACTCCCGAATTTTGTGTCTCACATTGAGAAGCGCAACATATGCTTTGGTCATCCTTATTGGATAATTTTTATGTTTAACCTATTTTAACATGTATTTTGAGAAGTTTTTCCTTATATCCTCCTTTCTACTGTATGAAAAGTACGGTGAAGAGTCATATAAATGATTGGTGTATTGACTCTCATGGAAATGAAAATGAAAATCCACAGCCTGCTTCCAGTCTCCGACCGGGTCAGGAATGGAATGAATGAAGCCCCCATCTAGCGGCGAGGATATGAACTATGCCGGCTGCCGAAGCCTGTCGCACTCCTTTGTGGCAATGATTAATGAATGACACATGAAATTAAAAGATAGTGGAGAGTGTTGCTGGAATGAAATTTTGACAGGGAAAACCGGAGTAGCCGAAGAAAAACCTGTCTGCCTCCGTTTTGTCCAGCACTGATCTCACATGGAGTGAACGGGATTTGAACCACGGACCCAGCGGTGAGAGGCTGGCGTGCTGCCGCCTAAGCCACATGGAGTGACCGGGATTTGAACCACGGACCCAGCGGTGAGAGGCTGGCGTGCTGCCGCCTAAGCCACGGAGTCTCTACTCTCATGGATACCATACCTAATTTTAAGATGCACCAAGCATCCGAACACGAGTTATAGGCGTACATAAAGATACACAGAAAGACAGACAGACAATTCTATTGTCTACAACATATCACCCAGATATCCAAATATGGATATATCTACCACACAGTATCAAACAAAATCATCCTTACGATGAACCCGTAGGTCGACAAAAAAAAGATTAGTAAAAATGTGCTATCAAATTAAATTCACCTAACGTGTACTTCCTGACGTGAAATAAAATTGAAAGTCTTGTAGACGAACCGCAATACACGTCATATAAAAACTGACCCTCTACGTTGTGTTAGGTCCCCATACACAGGAAGACCCCTTTCATAAATTATAAAGGCTTGTGGTGCATAAAAATTCAGGTTATTTAGCCTCAAATGGCCCAAATTCCTAAAAGCCGAAAAAATGCTGATTCAATTCAGGAATTTTTGAAAATAATGTTGCTGTTTGGAGATATAATAGACCTTCTGTATTATATGTCGCACGTGAAAATTGCGTGAAAAAATTCTAGGTTACCCCTTGATCCCCTTAATTGCATTTATGCATTATACAGTCTAAGTTGGTTCCGTGATAACCTTACAGCTATTTGCAAACTTGCACAGAAATGTGATAAATGGAGTGACAGAAATAGATGGAATGTTGGATGTCACCCCTTGAGATAATGGTGTCATGGTTACCGACTTGCATTCGTTCATTAGTTTGTTAAATTAAATTAAATTAGTTTTCTGGGAATATCTCAGAAACTGTTGGTTTTAGAGCCTTATAATGTAGTGTTCGAGGACCCTTTAGGGCCCGCAAGTTTTGTTTCAGGCACCGAGGGGCTTTGTCTCGTCGTTGTAGCCTACGCCATAATATAATACTACTACTACTACTAATAATAATAAGAATAATAATGATATAATATAGGGATAGGAATATAATAGACCTGCCGTAACACACCCGCAGGTGTAAATTCTAGAGTACCCCGTGACCCCCTTAAGCGTATTATATGTATTGATGAATTTTACAGCTTAATTTGGTTCCGTGTTAACCTTATAGCCGTTTGCAAACTTTCACACTAATGTAATTAATGGAATTGCATTGCGTCTTACAGTAATACATGGACCTCTGAGATTCTGTTGCTATCGTTACCGGCTTGCATTCTTTCATTAGTTTATTAAATGAAATTAGTTTTCTGGGAATATTTCAAAAGCGGCTGGTTTTAGGGCCTTAAAATGTGGTTTTCGGGGACCCTTCAGGGCCCCCGAGTTTTGTCTCTCACATTGAGGAGCTGAAAATGAGCTCTGTCTCGTCCTTCTACGCCTAATTTTAGCATGTATTTTAAGGGAGTAGGCCCCCTCTTATGATAGGTACGGAGAAGAGTTACATCAATGATTAGTGTCGTGCCACTGATGGATATGTGTACTAAATTTTACGTTGATACACCCAGCCGGTCTCGAGTTATAACGGAACAAAGTTGTCAACTGACAAACAAATAAACAGACAGGCAAAGAAATTATTTTCACGCGCATACATCATAAAACAGTCTGAAACGCGTAAATAAATCAAATTTCCTTAGAAATTTAGAAGAAACAGACAAACTTTCGTCTTCCTAGATAGAGATATACTGCATCACTCGGGGTTGACCGTGTTTTATAGGTTTTACTCGCTAACCGTTGGAGATACACGAAAAGAGATAAGGATCTTTCGGATAGAAAATTAAATTTTTAAAGCTCGTATGTACCATCAAAAGTTTGCTATTTCTTAGCGTTCTCTTTTTATTTGAAATGGAAATATGAAATTTTGAAACCAAAGGGTGTAGTGACGTCACTAAAATGCTCGCCATTTTGAAATAGTGCAAAATATCTAAATAAAAAGTAGCCTATGTGTGAACCTGGTAAATCGTCTACATCCAAGCAAAATTTCATTTCAATCGGACCAGTGGTTCTTGCGTGATTGAGTAACAGACAGGACGACAGACATACACCATCTCAATTTTATATATTTGTATATATTAGTATGATTTCTTTAATCTCAGGATTTGTTCAACTTTTCTGCCGTGTCTGTTGCGCGATTTCACCTAGGTGCACAACGTTGAGCTCATCAGCAGGCTTTTGTTTTACCCTGCCTGGCTCCCATTGTCACAAACAATGCATAATCCTTGAAGAATGCTGTAGTTTCGTTACTTGACCATGAAAGCCAATACTCCATTCCTTTAGGAAAGATTTTGTATAGAGTAATAATTGTAGCTGAAACTAACATATTGTCATTATGATGGACGAAGAAAAGGAGATATAAAAATAGGTTGACTCAGGCAACACCACCTAAAAGCATTGTCACAGAAAAGGAATCTGTTGACTAACGTGTGAACCATCCCGGCATTTGCTTGGAACAGAAGTGGGAACAACGAAAAACTATTTCCAGGATCGCTGAGGTGGCAATTGAACCCACTACTTCTCAGTTTTATCTCGCGAGGCTGAGTGTACCCCTTTCCAGCCCTCAGATCAAAATTCAATTTCTCACCAGAGCCGCGAATCGAACTCGGACCTCAAGGGTGACAGCCAATAACGCAAGACACTACACCATGAGGTGTTAGGGTTAAAATATAAGTTTAGTAGGACACATACGAAGACACCTAGAAATAGCAAACATAGTTATGGAAGGAAGGGTTGAGGACAAGAGCTGTGGGGTAAACCAAGGTAGAATATGTTAAACATATTGCCTGGGATATAATGTGCGTTAGCTATGTAGAGATGGAACGATTAGTTCAGCACAGGGACAGGGAGGCATGTAGGGCTGCATCAAACCAGTCTAAAGACTGAAGACTCATACAACAATAGGATATTGTGAGTCAATGTTGTGAGCTCCAGACAGTGTGAAGGAAGCTTCCTGGATATATTGTCCCATAAAGAATTACAGCTACGGCTTGTTTATTACAAAACAAGCGTGTTCCGTCTTCCTCTAAAGCGCGATAACGTTCAGACTGATGTGCGCTGAGGTCCGAAAAGGAAGCCCCGAGGGGATATTTATCGTCCCTGTTGAGGGCGGGAGGACTTCAAATGGAGAGCGATTAATTTTAAAGTCGTTGAGAGTTTCATGTCTTAAACAAAAAACAACTCAGTTCTCTTACAGACGTCTAAAAACAAAGTAAGGAAGAATGGGCTGTAAAATAACCAGAAGAAGGTCCCTTAATAGCCGTAGGCCTATATGAAACTTCCTTTTAAATAGGGATAAGAGGATCATACACAAGTCCTGACCCAGGCGCGGATTTAGAGTTTGGCTTTGGGTGGGGGGTCACAGAATCGAAATTGTTAAGAAAAATGGTATCACTAACAACGCAATCACAAAATAACCAAACGTACAAAACCAGACCAAATTTTTTGCAAGCTACATGGATAGAAATTTGATGCGTTTAGCGCACCAAAAATATTCGTACAAATTGCAACGGCGTGTTTTGTGACTTTTACATCGACCTTCGAGAAAAGTATCAAGGTACGTTACAGTTTCGGCAAGTCGAGTTGGTACCTACAAAGGGAGAAAGTCACAGCTTAAATTGCCAATCAAGCTTGCAGTTTGGACGTCGGCAAAATTTTTTGGTGCGAAAAAAAAAAAAAAACTATCCGTGCATTGCTGCACATTCATCGTGACATTATTATAGACATCGATTCGGTAATCACAAGGTTTGCTAAACAAAATAGACGAGTTGATTTTGTTA
Source organism: Meconema thalassinum (assembly GCA_946902985.2). NCBI lineage: Eukaryota > Metazoa > Arthropoda > Insecta > Orthoptera > Tettigoniidae > Meconema > Meconema thalassinum. The sequence continues at coordinate 584,439,939 of OX336390.1, read as the reverse complement.
TATAAATAATCGTTATGAAGTTGTAAATATGTACAGTTGTAACAGAACCTAATAGTTGCAATAAAGATATTTTCAGTATTGAATAAAATGAAAAAAAAAAAAAAAACTGTTTTTCAGTTAAAATTCGTTAAGTATTATTTGTCTGGTTATTTTGTTTTCGTTTTTTGAGTTTGCAAAAATATTGGTCTCCGTTGGGGGGGGGGGGTCATGACCCCCGTGACCCCCCTCTGAATCCGCGCCTGTCCTGACCATTCTACGTCATGCTTGAAAGTGAAAATAAATGGGTGAGAATTTTGTATCGCATGGCAATTGGTAAACTTATAATTTAGGGGAAGAAGACCTCGCTGTTCCACCCCATAAAGCAAAAATAACTAACTAAACTTATATTTTAACCCTAACACCTCATGGTGTAGTGTCTTGCGTTATTGGCTGTCACCCTTGAGGTCCGAGTTCGATTCGCGGCTCTGGTGAGAAATTGAATTTTGATCTGAGGGCTGGAAAGGGGTACACTCAGCCTCGCGAGATAAAACTGAGAAGTAGTGGGTTCAATTGCCACCTCAGCGATCCTGGAAATAGTTTTTCGTTGCTCCCACTTCTGTTCCAAGCAAATGCCGGGATGGTTCACACGTTAGGCGACGATCGTCTCGCTTCCAATCTCCACCTGAATTGCAAATAAACACATAACTACAGACAGCAGAATAGCACAGGCTATCGGGCAAATACACAGGGATGAATAACCCCGAAGCCCAAAACCCTCAAAGGAAAAAACAACAAATACAAAAGAATTAATCGCTTAGCCTAAGTGACCTTCTAAAGGAAAAGTGTTTAATCGGCGGCAGTAGCGTATCTACTCAATCGCCCAGTGGCATTAATGTCCACAGTCTAGGCAATGACTTCAGCAATTTAACTCTATTACATTAACGTAGTAAGAAGACTCAGACGACTGGTATTTAGGACGTAATAGATTTCAATGACACTTAGTTTAATTGTGCGATATTGAAAGTAATGTCCTGCTAAATTGGGGTTTTTAGTCAGCAAGAAGTAGATATAAAGGCACTTAATAAAAATAAATTCTCAGTATTGTCAGATGACACTCTAATAATATTTCGTTCATGTCTCCATGGGTAAAGAATAGTATTCTTACTACAGCCACTGAAGTCACAGCCACAAGAAACTGTTCAACATTTCCTAGTAAATTGAAGTGAAGGTATTCTCGACGGCCAGTATTTAAGATATTCCGATTACAAACTGTTTGTAATACGAAACAAGAAGTTCCGTGACAAACTAAAGAGCCTACTTTTCTTAAAATTTAAGATTCATTTCAATGATTAATCTATATGGACGTATCTATAATAATGACGAAATTAAGTCGGTAATATCAAAATTTCTAATTAGTCCGAAATATACCTGGTATAATGTAGCCTAATATAGCACTACAGTTGGCAGCCCTGGAGTCTAAATATATTCTTAGTTCCATCTCTTAAGGAACAGAATACAAAATTTGGTTGAAGTCCAATGGATAGCATGGACGTTACATGCAGTTAGACATTGTATCTATCAGCGCGCGTAAAATCATGTTGGCAACAATGTCATGCATGTGTTTGTCAGAAATAATCTGAAATATTATGATCTCTTGTTGTGCCAATTTTGGATGAAATTCATTTGTTAGTATAGAAGTTACATGTATTTAAAAATTGGACCTATCAGCAGGCTTAGAATCATGTTGTCAGCGCTGACGTATATTAGTTACTCCAAATTAGTCTAGAATTTCAGGTACTATACGAGTGCAAAGTTTAGAGCTGTAGGCTTGCATACTTTCTGATGTATTTATATTGGGGTAAAACAATAGAGACAGCATTTATTAACAGTTGGCAGCCCTGCTTGCTCTTAAGAATATGCATAGTGATATCTGTTCGAGTTACACATAGCACATACTAAATTTGCTTGAAATCCAATTGATAGTACAGAAGTTAAATGCATTTAAAAATTGGACCTAAGTAGGTAATAAAGAGCGGTTCTGGCACAGGGGCTAATGGGCAAGATGGCCGCCGCGCGCAATCACTCTATGTTATTCTTATGGAGGGGTCATTCAGAGCTGGCACAGGGGCTATTGGGCAAAATGGCCGCCACGCTCTGAGACCGTCAATGACGTCACAGAGGGAGGTCGGCCATGTAGTTGCCAAATGGAATATTTATTATTATTATTATTATTATTATTATTAGGTAATTGTTAATTGATCATGTATAATCAAGACCAGCCTTATATTGTCCACTTCTTGGTGTAGTGGCTAGCATTCTTGGAGGTCATTCCTGAGGTTCGAATCCCGGCTCTGCCAAGAAATTTAATTTCTGGTCTCATGAGTGGAACGGGGGTACACTCAGCCTTGTGAGGCAAAACTGACAAGAGCTGGCTTTTGATTCATACCTCAACAATTCTGCCTAACCCAACTTCACCTAACCTAACCTAACCTAACCTAACCTATCCTAACCTAACTTCAAAGTCAAAGCAAATATGAGAGCAAATGTGAAAGCACACATAATAAACTAAGTTATAACCTAACCTAACTTCACCTAACCTAACCTCACCTAACCTGTCCTAACCTAACCTAACGTAACCTACCTAATTTAAAATTGCAAGCGAAAAAAATTTAGCAAAAAGTATGAGAAAAAAGTGAGAGCAAATGTAAGAGCACAAATAATAAACTTAGTTATAACCTAACAACACCTAACCTAACCTAACCTAACCTAACCTAACATAACCAAACTTCAAAGTGAGAGCAAAAATGTAAGAGCAAATGAGAGAGCACAAATAATAAACTTAGTTATAACCTAACCTAACCTAACCCACAGAAACCTCATTTAAAGATTTTAGATTTTATGTTTTAACATTTTAGATTTTTGATTTTTTCATTTTACATTTTTTAGATTTTACATTTTACATTTTTGATTTTTTGTATTTTAGATGTTAGTTTTTTTTAGATTTTACATTTTAAATTTAAGATTTTTTGATTTTAGATTTTACTTTTTACATTTTCCGAAAAGAGTAAACTACTAGGTCACATACCTAACCTCACCAAACCTAACTTTGCCAAACCTAACTTAAGCTAATTCAAAGGCTAATGCACATACACAAAGTATATAAGGGTACAAGCAACTATCCTTATGCTAGTTTTATAGGTTACTGTACAATATGATAACTACCCCAACCGTTTTTTTTCATTTGTTGTTTACACATATGACAATTTTCCAATTTCCCATTTTCATTTTTTTTAATGTTAGTTTTAAGTTTTTCAATTTCATAACATGGAAACATGGATTTTGCATTATGTTGTTTACACATTTATCAATTTCACAATTTCCCATTTACAGTTCTTAAAATGTCAGTTTAAAGTTTTTCAATTTCATGATATAGAAACATGGATTTTCCAATTTGTTGTTTACACATTTGTCAATTTACCAAATTCCCATTTACAGTTTTTAAAATTTCAGTTTAATGGTTTTTTTTATTTTGTTAATATGGAAACATGGATTTTCCAATTTGTGTTTTACATGTTCACTTTGCATTAGGAGTGGAGAGAGGTGAGTAGTAATAAAAAATGTACAAGCAGTTTCCATACGGTACAATATTTTTTTATTTTAAATACATGTACACTATTTACACATAATACATTTTTATATATATTCCTTATTGTTATAAATTGTACACTTGTTTTTATTTTGTTTTCTATTTTATTTATTTTTGATTATGAATGCCATTTCTTATTTTGTTTTTTATTTTTGTAGTGCTATTGTTTTATTTCCTAAATTGTTTTATGTATTTGCTAGTTGCAGGCAGAAGATTTTGATATTCATAACTTAACTCTTTAAGCATGGTTAATGATTGAGTAATGACCATAGGCATGTGTACCTATACCATCAGCATCAATCACTCTTTTATCATCACCAGGACACAAAGCAATTTTGTTTAGTCTTATAGATGATATGTCATGTTGTTTAGAAGCGATAATGTTCATGGGTATTCTTTTTACATTGTTTTTCATGACACAATCCTTATAATCTTGAAAGCTTATACAATTTTTGACAACACCTCTGTTAATACCTTTAATCTTTTTGATTTCTTTACCATTTATGTCTAATGCGTACATTTTAGCTCTAAGTCCAACAAATGCTTTTATAATTTGTCCACAAGCCTCGTCTTTAAATTTCCCCAACGTTTTCTTGTTTGATGTAGAGTAACATATGTGATTAGTAGGATAATCTGATGTGTCCAGGTGTTGTAGGAAATCCAACTTGTCTTGATATACATCTGGGGTGTTAACCAAATATATGAACGAGTCAGTATCCATATACATGAGTTTAAGATTGTTCATGCCATAATAGGGTAGCAGGACATCATAGTGGTGGGAATACATGAGAGTTTTTGAAATATCCAGTATACACATTCCAATATATATAGGCTTATTGAATACAATGTTACGTTTAGACATGTGGAAAGCAGCTAGGTTAGGGCCATAAATTGTTCTGTCGATAAATGTCGGCTTTGCTATTAGCTTTTCTGCCTTTTTGCTGTCAGTCACAAGACGTATGTCTATTCTTTTACGGATATTTTCCATTGTTTTCCCAAAAATGGCATTGTTGAATAATTTGTACAGATTTTTCTCAAAATCATTTTTGGCTTGTTTTCGAAGGTTGTTATTAAAATCAACGTATGCCTTTAACCAAGGTCTTTGTTTAAACTTTAACACACGATGAATTTTTATCAATTTTATTCCATGATCTAAAGCCTGTTTTAATGCCATGTAGTGAACAACATATCGCCTTCGATTTCCAAGATGAGGAATTAGTTTTTTCAGAGACGAATCCTTAGGTTGTGTACACTCTGGTAGGAAAGGTAAATCGTTGTGTAGATCATGAAGGTCAGATGGGTAATCAACATCAACGTCTAGAATGTATCCCACAGGATCGTCTTTCTTTAGTTTTTCTAGATCAACAGTATCTGGAGAAACCCACTGAAATCCACCATAAGGAAGGGAGTGACACATAGCCCACCCGTATTGGTTGTTGGCATCATCATAGGTAATAAACTGCGATGGTTTCTCAGAATCATAGGTTTCCATGTATTTATTGTTAGCTTCAGCATACCGATGAGACACCTGGCATATGCCTCCACGTATTCCAGACTCGATTAAAAGAATCTGATCGTAATCCTGTAGCAATTCCAGTTCAATGCCTGTGTAAAGTAGCATTGCCTCGAAACTTAAACCAGGCGAAGTAAAAAAGTGTGCAGCATCCACTCGGTGTGTTTCTAGTGTTTTGTTTCTAAAGGTTTCAAAGCTGTCTGCAAGAAGGAGTACATCTGAAGTTAGGTAGAGGTCACTATATTCCCCTAGAGTTTTAATGTTGAACTGATTCCAGACACTTTTGGCATGTTCATAGTCTTCTTGACTAACATCTTCTTGACTTAATTTGTTAAAGAATGCCTCTTTTGGAGGTAAACACGTTTCACTTAACTTTTCCCATGAGTCAATGTAGTCATAACAAAATACCCCTTTACGAGTCATGAGCATTGCATTTTCTTTTCCAAAGTACTTGTCTGTTTCAGGGTATGATGTTAAGTTGGAAACTAAGTTTTCCAAACTACTCGGCATTAACCGAAACGTATCCACAAATCTAAGCTTAACATTTCCTACATATTTGGTAAAGGAAATGTACTTTTCTTTGGAGTTAGCGATAACATCCACTCTCTCAGTAGTACATCCCAATTGCTTTACAATGAAATTTGCGTCGTAGCCACTCATATTATGTAGAAACACAGGAACGGGGTTTCGTGTTTTACACCTCAAATTACAGTTATTGTGAGCACTTCCACGGTATTCCCCTGTAATATGGCAGTGGTCTCGAACTTTCCAGTCCTGTTGGGTAAATGGTTTTTGACACAAATAACAGGTTTCAGAACATTGGAACTCTGCTTCTTGAGCCTGAGTTAAGGCCTTTGGAACATTTAAGCTGTAAAGTCTATCAATTTCATTAGCTATTGAGATCAAACAGTCCATAAACTTTCCTGCAGCGTCAGGTCCACGATAAATAACAGGTTGGCTTGAAAGGTTTGTCTTTATGTGTTCCACAGCAGGTGAGGGTTTAACGTATATACCAAAGCTCATAGGAACATGACTCTGGTATGGCACTGTATAACTTGCTTTAGGATTGGGTAAACATGTTTGATAGGGTAAGAGTATACTTTCAAAATCTGCATAGATAACGTAAGGTATTCTCAGCATTTTTTCAACGTTTAAAAATTTGACAATGGGGTTTTTAATAGGCATTTCAACCCTAGCAATGTCATGCTGGACACACAAAGCTCTATGTTCTTTCAATTTTTCCATTCCTTGTTGACCATATCGATTATCAAAGTGTGTAAAACACCGTTTACACGTATATATTTTATGTTCATAGCGGGTAATCTGATGTCTTACTAGTTTATCAAAATCTTTGATAAAGACGTAGTGGTTCTGGCCGGATGATGAACTTAGCAGAAGGAGGTCGCGATGGTCTTGCATCTCTTGATCCACAACCTTTAGAGGGAACAATTTGTTGTCTTGTTCCAATCCAAATACATTAATGGATATATCGTTGGCTTTTTCAAATTTGGGAATGTCAACTAGCGATGTAGGAAACGATATTACAGAAAAATCATACTTGTTGTCCAGGTCCTTGTATTTACTAATGCGATGAGCATCCTTTTTAACCAGTTTTGCTAAAATGGCATACATAAAACACTTTTCATCATTCAAATTTTCAGGATTAATGCAGGCTTTTCTTGCTTGTATAGCTGCTGGTAATGGAATATATGTGCTTCCACGCAAGGGATTGTACTTATTTATTTTCAATCGTACTCCTTCCACTGCTAACAAAGCCCAATTACTGCCTTTTAGCTCAGATTCCTCCATTTCCGTAGTTAACTTTGTAAATTGTGTTTCCAAGAAACTACTTAAGTCCGTTTCCAAAAATAGGGCCTGATTTCGTGTTTTAAATGCACGATCTGTAATTTCATTGGTAGATGTATGAATGAATCTACATTCAGCCACAAGATTAACTTTTATCGACTTGTGCATTGCTAGTTCTTTCTGCATAGCTTGTATTATTTGCTGTTTGGACTCTTTAAGGTATGAATTTAAATCCTTGCACGTATCGCAACGAATGAAATAGGATTTAAGTCGACCTCCAAAAGATGTCTCATATTCAATAAGTCCATTTTTATCAGGGACCAATGACAGTAGGTAATGTTTTGTAGGCTCTGCTTTTTGTCTTTTAGCTACCGACACAACATTACAACATTCTTCATGACGACGTCCATTGTAGGCATTGTTGAATGTACTACCACAGGTCTTGCACTCATGAAATTCACCACACGATACTTCATGTCGCTTCCTATGATAGTCTCGAAGAAAAGTCTTTCCACACTCTTTACACATATAGCTAGGAATGGCTTCTTCCATTATGATTGTTGATTTCTGCAAACAGCTGCTTACTGCGTATCACAGGGCTAGAGGTTGGTCAGTGAGACGGTCTTTCACGATGTGAACACCGTGAGAGGTAGTAGTCAACTGGTGATATTCTTGTGAAGGGTCCACTAATATACCCCTAGTCTAGACCAACAGCTCTTTACAGCGTATGACAAGGCTGTATACTGGACAGTGAGACGGTCTTTCACGATGTGAACACTGTAACAAGTAGTAGTCAACTGATTATATACTTTAACCAGTGTCATGGCCGTCGCGTGGACTCACGCGGCGGCCATGACACTATTTGGAAGCGCCACCACTCCACTACTGTTATTTTTCATTCTAGAGACTTGAAATTTATTTTGGTGGTAGATGGGGTCAGGGCCATTAAATTATGTCAAAGAAGGTTTTTTGTAGAATTCCTAGTTTCCAAAATATAGAATTTTCAAAATTGAACTTCTTTCAAAAAAGTGTAAAAAATAAAAAAGTTTTATTTAAAAAAATAAAGGACATAGAGGCCATTCTTTTAAGCCCATAGAACACATTTTAGAATGTTTGGTTATATGAAAAATCGCCTACTTTCCCAGTTGAACTTTTTCATTTTTGTCATACGGACCTGGAACTTGGTTTACAGGTAAAAGGGATAGAGACCTTTCATTTATGTTAAACAAACTTTTTTGTAGAATTCCTAGTTTCCAAAATAGTGACCATTTTTTCCAAATTTTATTTTTGTTGACCTAAAGACCTGAGACTTGGTATGGGGATATAGGGGGTAAAGACCATTGATTTACGTCAGACAAACGTTTTTGTAAAATTCCTAATTTTGGAAATATAAGCCCATTTTCAAAATTTTATTTTTGTTGTCCTAGAGACATGTGACTTAGTGTGGGGGGGTAGAGGGGGTAAAGGCCATTGATTTACGTCAGACAAATGTGTTTGTAAAATTCCTAATTTTGGAAATAAAACCCTTTTTAAAAATTTTGAATTTTTTTGTCCTGGAGACCTGGGACTTGGTACAGTGGTAGAGGAGGCAAAGGCCATTCATTTATGTCAAACAAACATTTTTGTTAACTTTTTAATTTCGGAAATATAACCCTTTTTGGAAATATGTTTTTGGAAAATTTGAAAAATACACTATTTTTGGACTAAGAATGGTATAGAGGTAGGTGTTGGAGTTAACATATGTCTTTTCAGGATTTTTAGTTTAATGATATAGTCTACTTTCCAAATATTTTTTGAAAAATTTGAAAAATACACTATTTTTGACTAGGCATGGGATAGAGGTAAGTGTAAGAGTTGAGAGTCATTGATAAAACTTAGAGTACTTTCGATTTTTTTTTGGAATTTTGTGTGTTGTTGTTGTTGTTGCTGCTTACAAACATGGCTGTAAGCATTTTACAGCCATAAAAAAAGGACTGACATACTTTCCAAGACCAAATAAGCCCCCCACAAGCAAGAGCAAATATAAAAGAGCTAATACAAAAGCCAACAAAAGCCAACAAAAAGCCAACAAAAGCCAACAAAAGCCAACAAAAGCCAATAAAAGCCAACATAAGCCAACAGAAACTGACCAAAAAAAAGCCTACAAAAAAACTGACCAAAAAAGCCATGTAGCATGTTGGTAGTTGAGTGAGTTGTTATATTGACCGATAGGTAGCAGGCTGGTAATTGAGTGAGTATTGATATCGACCGCTAGATAGTATGCTGTTCGTTCAGTGAGCGAGTATTGAAATGGAGCGCTAGGTAGCATGCTGGTCGGTCAAGTAGTTCTCATAGTCATCGCTAGATAGCGGCAACATACTTTGCGTGTCGCATTTTGACTATTTGGTAAAGTTTTACCTCATAAAAACGTGCTCGTATATGCTTTGTACAAAAATTGAATATACAATTAACCACTAAGTGTTTAGAACTAACATGTATAGCCTTGTGTAGGGAATATTGGGGTCCTTAGCAAGAAAGAGTGCCTAACACACATGAGTGTACAGCCTTTTGATATGCAGTAAGTACCTGATAACCTTGAGTAGGCCATAAGAATATTTTCAGTTGACTACTACCTGTCACAGTGTTTACATTGTGAAAGACCGTTGAAGCAACCAGTCTTTAGCCTTGTCATAAGCAGTGAACAGCTGTTACCCTTAACCAGGGGTACATTAGAGGACCCTTATCAAGAATATCATCAGTTGACTACTACCATTCACAGTGACCACATCGTGAAAGACTGTCAAAACAACTATTGTACAGCCTTGTACTACTCAGTAAGTAGCTGTTGGTCTCGACTATTGTATATTAGAGAACCCTTAGCAAGTATATAATCAGTTGACTACTACTTGTTACAGTGTTCACATCGTGAAAGACCGTCTCACTGTCCAGTATACAGCCTTGTCATACGCTGTAAAGAGCTGTTGGTCTAGACTAGGGGTATATTAGTGGACCCTTCACAAGAATATCACCAGTTGACTACTACCTCTCACGGTGTTCACATCGTGAAAGACCGTCTCACTGACCAACCTCTAGCCCTGTGATACGCAGTAAGCAGCTGTTTGCAGAAATCAACAATCATAATGGAAGAAGCCATTCCTAGCTATATGTGTAAAGAGTGTGGAAAGACTTTTCTTCGAGACTATCATAGGAAGCGACATGAAGTATCGTGTGGTGAATTTCATGAGTGCAAGACCTGTGGTAGTACATTCAACAATGCCTACAATGGACGTCGTCATGAAGAATGTTGTAATGTTGTGTCGGTAGCTAAAAGACAAAAAGCAGAGCCTACAAAACATTACCTACTGTCATTGGTCCCTGATAAAAATGGACTTATTGAATATGAGACATCTTTTGGAGGTCGACTTAAATCCTATTTCATTCGTTGCGATACGTGCAAGGATTTAAATTCATACCTTAAAGAGTCCAAACAGCAAATAATACAAGCTATGCAGAAAGAACTAGCAATGCACAAGTCGATAAAAGTTAATCTTGTGGCTGAATGTAGATTCATTCATACATCTACCAATGAAATTACAGATCGTGCATTTAAAACACGAAATCAGGCCCTATTTTTGGAAACGGACTTAAGTAGTTTCTTGGAAACACAATTTACAAAGTTAACTACGGAAATGGAGGAATCTGAGCTAAAAGGCAGTAATTGGGCTTTGTTAGCAGTGGAAGGAGTACGATTGAAAATAAATAAGTACAATCCCTTGCGTGGAAGCACATATATTCCATTACCAGCAGCTATACAAGCAAGAAAAGCCTGCATTAATCCTGAAAATTTGAATGATGAAAAGTGTTTTATGTATGCCATTTTAGCAAAACTGGTTAAAAAGAATGCTCATCGCATTAGTAAATACAAGGACCTGGACAACAAGTATGATTTTTCTGTAATATCGTTTCCTACATCGCTAGTTGACATTCCCAAATTTGAAAAAGCCAACGATATATCCATTAATGTATTTGGATTGGAACAAGACAACAAATTGTTCCCTCTAAAGGTTGTGGATCAAGAGATGCAAGACCATCGCGACCTCCTTCTGCTAAGTTCATCATCCGGCCAGAACCACTACGTCTTTATCAAAGATTTTGATAAACTAGTAAGACATCAGATTACCCGCTATGAACATAAAATATATACGTGTAAACGGTGTTTTACACACTTTGATAATCGATATGGTCAACAAGGAATGGAAAAATTGAAAGAACATAGAGCTTTGTGTGTCCAGCATGACATTGCTAGGGTTGAAATGCCTATTAAAAACCCCATTGTCAAATTTTTAAACGTTGAAAAAATGCTGAGAATACCTTACGTTATCTATGCAGATTTTGAAAGTATACTCTTACCCTATCAAACATGTTTACCCAATCCTAAAGCAAGTTATACAGTGCCATACCAGAGTCATGTTCCTATGAGCTTTGGTATATACGTTAAACCCTCACCTGCTGTGGAACACATAAAGACAAACCTTTCAAGCCAACCTGTTATTTATCGTGGACCTGACGCTGCAGGAAAGTTTATGGACTGTTTGATCTCAATAGCTAATGAAATTGATAGACTTTACAGCTTAAATGTTCCAAAGGCCTTAACTCAGGCTCAAGAAGCAGAGTTCCAATGTTCTGAAACCTGTTATTTGTGTCAAAAACCATTTACCCAACAGGACTGGAAAGTTCGAGACCACTGCCATATTACAGGGGAATACCGTGGAAGTGCTCACAATAACTGTAATTTGAGGTGTAAAACACGAAACCCCGTTCCTGTGTTTCTACATAATATGAGTGGCTACGACGCAAATTTCATTGTAAAGCAATTGGGATGTACTACTGAGAGAGTGGATGTTATCGCTAACTCCAAAGAAAAGTACATTTCCTTTACCAAATATGTAGGAAATGTTAAGCTTAGATTTGTGGATACGTTTCGGTTAATGCCGAGTAGTTTGGAAAACTTAGTTTCCAACTTAACATCATACCCTGAAACAGACAAGTACTTTGGAAAAGAAAATGCAATGCTCATGACTCGTAAAGGGGTATTTTGTTATGACTACATTGACTCATGGGAAAAGTTAAGTGAAACGTGTTTACCTCCAAAAGAGGCATTCTTTAACAAATTAAGTCAAGAAGATGTTAGTCAAGAAGACTATGAACATGCCAAAAGTGTCTGGAATCAGTTCAACATTAAAACTCTAGGGGAATATAGTGACCTCTACCTAACTTCAGATGTACTCCTTCTTGCAGACAGCTTTGAAACCTTTAGAAACAAAACACTAGAAACACACCGAGTGGATGCTGCACACTTTTTTACTTCGCCTGGTTTAAGTTTCGAGGCAATGCTACTTTACACAGGCATTGAACTGGAATTGCTACAGGATTACGATCAGATTCTTTTAATCGAGTCTGGAATACGTGGAGGCATATGCCAGGTGTCTCATCGGTATGCTGAAGCTAACAATAAATACATGGAAACCTATGATTCTGAGAAACCATCGCAGTTTATTACCTATGATGATGCCAACAACCAATACGGGTGGGCTATGTGTCACTCCCTTCCTTATGGTGGATTTCAGTGGGTTTCTCCAGATACTGTTGATCTAGAAAAACTAAAGAAAGACGATCCTGTGGGATACATTCTAGACGTTGATGTTGATTACCCATCTGACCTTCATGATCTACACAACGATTTACCTTTCCTACCAGAGTGTACACAACCTAAGGATTCGTCTCTGAAAAAACTAATTCCTCATCTTGGAAATCGAAGGCGATATGTTGTTCACTACATGGCATTAAAACAGGCTTTAGATCATGGAATAAAATTGATAAAAATTCATCGTGTGTTAAAGTTTAAACAAAGACCTTGGTTAAAGGCATACGTTGATTTTAATAACAACCTTCGAAAACAAGCCAAAAATGATTTTGAGAAAAATCTGTACAAATTATTCAACAATGCCATTTTTGGGAAAACAATGGAAAATATCCGTAAAAGAATAGACATACGTCTTGTGACTGACAGCAAAAAGGCAGAAAAGCTAATAGCAAAGCCGACATTTATCGACAGAACAATTTATGGCCCTAACCTAGCTGCTTTCCACATGTCTAAACGTAACATTGTATTCAATAAGCCTATATATATTGGAATGTGTATACTGGATATTTCAAAAACTCTCATGTATTCCCACCACTATGATGTCCTGCTACCCTATTATGGCATGAACAATCTTAAACTCATGTATATGGATACTGACTCGTTCATATATTTGGTTAACACCCCAGATGTATATCAAGACAAGTTGGATTTCCTACAACACCTGGACACATCAGATTATCCTACTAATCACATATGTTACTCTACATCAAACAAGAAAACGTTGGGGAAATTTAAAGACGAGGCTTGTGGACAAATTATAAAAGCATTTGTTGGACTTAGAGCTAAAATGTACGCATTAGACATAAATGGTAAAGAAATCAAAAAGATTAAAGGTATTAACAGAGGTGTTGTCAAAAATTGTATAAGCTTTCAAGATTATAAGGATTGTGTCATGAAAAACAATGTAAAAAGAATACCCATGAACATTATCGCTTCTAAACAACATGACATATCATCTATAAGACTAAACAAAATTGCTTTGTGTCCTGGTGATGATAAAAGAGTGATTGATGCTGATGGTATAGGTACACATGCCTATGGTCATTACTCAATCATTAACCATGCTTAAAGAGTTAAGTTATGAATATCAAAATCTTCTGCCTGCAACTAGCAAATACATAAAACAATTTAGGAAATAAAACAATAGCACTACAAAAATAAAAAAAACAAAATAAGAAATGGCATTCATAATCAAAAATAAATAAAATAGAAAACAAAATAAAAACAAGTGTACAATTTATAACAATAAGGAATATATATAAAAATGTATTATGTGTAAATAGTGTACATGTATTTAAAATAAAAAAATATTGTACCGTATGGAAACTGCTTGTACATTTTTTATTACTACTCACCTCTCTCCACTCCTAATGCAAAGTGAACATGTAAAACACAAATTGGAAAATCCATGTTTCCATATTAACAAAATAAAAAAAACCATTAAACTGAAATTTTAAAAACTGTAAATGGGAATTTGGTAAATTGACAAATGTGTAAACAACAAATTGGAAAATCCATGTTTCTATATCATGAAATTGAAAAACTTTAAACTGACATTTTAAGAACTGTAAATGGGAAATTGTGAAATTGATAAATGTGTAAACAACATAATGCAAAATCCATGTTTCCATGTTATGAAATTGAAAAACTTAAAACTAACATTTAAAAAAATGAAAATGGGAAATTGGAAAATTGTCATATGTGTAAACAACAAATGAAAAAAAAAACGGTTGGGGTAGTTATCATATTGTACAGTAACCTATAAAACTAGCATAAGGATAGTTGCTTGTACCCTTATATACTTTGTGTATGTGCATTAGCCTTTGAATTAGCTTAAGTTAGGTTTGGCAAAGTTAGGTTTGGTGAGGTTAGGTATGTGACCTAGTAGTTTACTCTTTTCGGAAAATGTAAAAAGTAAAATCTAAAATCAAAAAATCTTAAATTTAAAATGTAAAATCTAAAAAAAACTAACATCTAAAATACAAAAAATCAAAAATGTAAAATGTAAAATCTAAAAAATGTAAAATGAAAAAATCAAAAATCTAAAATGTTAAAACATAAAATCTAAAATCTTTAAATGAGGTTTCTGTGGGTTAGGTTAGGTTAGGTTATAACTAAGTTTATTATTTGTGCTCTCTCATTTGCTCTTACATTTTTGCTCTCACTTTGAAGTTTGGTTATGTTAGGTTAGGTTAGGTTAGGTTAGGTTAGGTGTGGTTAGGTTATAACTAAGTTTATTATTTGTGCTCTTACATTTGCTCTCACTTTTTTCTCATACTTTTTGCTAAATTTTTTTCGCTTGCAATTTTAAATTAGGTAGGTTACGTTAGGTTAGGTTAGGACAGGTTAGGTGAGGTTAGGTTAGGTGAAGTTAGGTTAGGTTATAACTTAGTTTATTATGTGTGCTTTCACATTTGCTCTCATATTTGCTTTGACTTTGAAGTTAGGTTAGGATAGGTTAGGTTAGGTTAGGTTAGGTTAGGTGAAGTTGGGTTAGGCAGAATTGTTGAGGTATGAATCAAAAGCCAGCTCTTGTCAGTTTTGCCTCACAAGGCTGAGTGTACCCCCGTTCCACTCATGAGACCAGAAATTAAATTTCTTGGCAGAGCCGGGATTCGAACCTCAGGAATGACCTCCAAGAATGCTAGCCACTACACCAAGAAGTGGACAATATAAGGCTGGTCTTGATTATACATGATCAATTAACAATTACCTAATAATAATAATAATAATAATAATAATAAATATTCCATTTGGCAACTACATGGCCGACCTCCCTCTGTGACGTCATTGACGGTCTCAGAGCGTGGCGGCCATTTTGCCCAATAGCCCCTGTGCCAGCTCTGAATGACCCCTCCATAAGAATAACATAGAGTGATTGCGCGCGGCGGCCATCTTGCCCATTAGCCCCTGTGCCAGAACCGCTCTTTATTACCTACTGACCTATCAGCAGGCTTTGGATGATTTTGGCAACACTGCCAAGTATGGCCTTCTGGAAATTAAACTGAAATATTTTTATCTATATGTGTGCCAATTTTGGAATAGCACCCATGCATACCTTCTAAAATATCCAACATGGAGCTCAAATTATCTTTACTCGTACCAAATTTGGTTTTGATTGCTGCAGCCATTTAGGAGTTGAGAGGGGGGGGGGGGGGCACACGCACACAGGGAACACAGAGAGAGCATGAAGAGATATTGGGAAGGGAAGAAGAACAAAGTTCAAACGCGCTCCTTAGTTGGGCGCAACGAATCAAAAAAAGCATCGTCATTTAAAGAAGATGGCACATTACAAATCAGTCATTACTAAGCATCGTCATTATTTTTTACACATTACAATCAGCTGTTAATAAGCATACACGATCTGATTTGCAGAAGTTTCTGACGCCAGCATTTAGTCCAACTTCTGGATGTGTGCATCACGCCAAAATGATATGCTATGGTTATTGCGTTGACAAAGTACAGTATAATGGGACCCACTGTATTTTTGTGAAGGTGTCCTCAAACCTCTGGTACTGAAATACTTTTGAATTTAGTCATCCCTTTCTCAGGTAGCAAAAGGCTCATTATCCGCAAGTCTCCTGAAATAGCTTGTGTTCGCAAACCTCCGTGTCCGCATCTGTTCCAGCAGGCAAGATGCGGTTGCTTAACGAAACCCCGCCTCATTTGTCGAGACAGGATATACTTAGTCCCATATACTTAGTCTCGTTGATGGGCTATATGGATCGTTCAGGTCCGATATTTCTGGACGACGTGTAAAATAAATTAGCGTAATATAATTTACTCTGATTGGATAGAACTACCTTATCCCTTGTTAATGAATTACCCAGCCATCATCGGTTCAGATGATAAGGAGGTCAATAACTTCTAGTTTTGAAAGATATTCTCAGATTTCGCGTATCAGGGTGCCCCAAATCTATTTGTACAGGATGTAAGAACTAAAGCGTGGCATCATTCATTGGTCTGTGATCTGATATCCCCCACCTCAATATATAGACTATTTACAGTATACAAGGTGTACCCGGCATGCGTTGCAATGCCAATCAAAGAAAGTGTTGGCGTTGTAATTTTGTTTCTTGAAGTGCTTTTGGATACACAATATTTTTTTCATTTTCCGTTAACTGCCTCTAAACTATCGTGAAATGGATTTACTCATCTAGAAACATTCGTAGGAGCGTGCACAACAACTCACCAAAGTTTCATCGCAATCAGATGAATGGTATATGATGCATACGGGATTTTGTTTAAATGATTCGTGCGCTGTCACTCATTTGTTGAATCTACTCGTGCACTACCAACTGTGAAATGGATTGACTAAGTTAGAAAACTTCACGTAAGTGTACACAACAACTCATCAAAGTTTCATCGCAATCGATGATTGGTATATTAACTTACTAGCAACCCATCCCGGCTTCACCCGGGAGCAGTTGTGAATGCATTACGTGATAAGCGCTTCTTTACGATGTCAATGAACTATGTATGATCTATAACCGTTTTACGTCTCGGCATGATGGGTTAAAGTCACTGACTGGACTATTACCTATATTATCATGGAGACTCATGTGCAACACATTCTTGTAAGACGTAATTTAAGAATGGCGAGGTGCATGAAACACAAATCCCCCTTCCGTCCAATCTAAAAACACATATAGTGGACGATATATTGAATATAGAGATGTGCTCTCGTGTACGTTTTTGTAGAACTTTTTATGCTGAATAATTGTTACACTAATTATATATTGATATTTTTAACGGTTCGCCCAGCGTAAGCTTAAAAAGCGCACGGACGCCAGGATTTTTTTCGACTTTTTCTCTGAAATCATTACTGCTTGGCTTCCTTTGATCATAAATAAATAATTTTCTACAGAAACCTTCCTCGAGGTATCGTTTACAGAATGGTGAAAACCGCATCAAAATCCATGCAGTGGTTCTTGAGATTGCCCGTGACATCCAAGAATCGGGGACTTGATTTTATACTAAGTAGAGATTATACGCCAATCAGTATAATTTAATATAATATAATTCCCCTTCCGTCCAATCTTAAATTGAATGTGAATTTTGCGGAACGAAAAGTTCACAGGCGAAATGAGAGTTGCACTTCCAGGGAATGGCGTGGTGAATGAAACTCAAATCCCCGTTCCGTCCAATCTTAACTTGACTCTGTTTGACAGGCGAAAGGAAGAAAACCCGAGTTGCACTTCCAGGGAATCTCCTAACACAACCACCCTTCTCAGAAGTCTTAACTCAACACGACTAAACGGTTTGCTGCTGGCTGTATCTGGGGCAATAGGTTCGCCCACTAGCTAGTCTGTAACAGGGATGATAGACTCGCCCTTAAATAGCTCGTAAACTGTCGCCTCGGTAGTTGAATGGACATGGTTGGAAGAAATTAAAGCGTAAAAACACTTATAGTGGGCGATGTATTGAAGATAGACATATGCTCTCGCGGACTTTTTTGTAGAAATGTTCACGCTGAACAGTTCTTACACTTTGATCATATATAAATTATTTTCTACAGAAATCACCCCCGAGATATCCTTTACAGAATGGTGAAAACCGCATCAAAATCCATCCAGTGGTTCGCGAGTTTACCCGTAACATCCAAGAATCGGGGACTTTGTTTTATACTAAGTAGAGATACGAGATTTTGTTAAATCGCTTCGCGCGTCGTCGCTCAATTGTTGAATCTACTCGTGAGCTACCTATTATTATTTAAGAAAAGCGCACAATGTGCATAATGATACATAAATTATTCTTGACCTAGTCCTATTATTGAGAATGTCCTTTTAGGACAGTTTTGTGCATGTTATTGCTCACAATGTTTATTGCACAATTTGCACACGCAGGATTCTTCTGGTTGATGAAATATTAGGTTCCGACATAGCTTGTGGTGAAAGCCATGCGTTGCAAATCTTGTCAGTATGTGTCGAAGTTCATAATTTGGCTGCTTCCCTTCCGATGTTGTCATAGCGTCTGTTGTGTGAAGGGTCTTTTCATAAGCCATAGTACTTGGTAGCCAGAATTGTGCTCTTATGTCCTCAACGAAGAAGGTTTCTTTTGTTAACACATAAGTTAGCCTCGATGGTGCTGACTTCCCTACTCCTAGAATCCGTTTTAGGTAACGGGATTTGACCTTCTCAATTGTTGATGGTTTTGTGATTGTTAGTTTGTCCCAGATGATGTTGATCCCATAGGTTGCTATTGGTGTTATAGCCGTCTTGAACAGTGTTAATGCAGTGGCTATTGAGATTCGCTGTGGTTGTTGGATATAATACATGGCTTTTATTGCTACAGTGGCTCTCTCTGTAACATGGACGTTGAAGGATGATAATGTTGTTTGTACAGTAACTCCTATTGTAAAATGGATCGTTTCAGCCAGAAACCTTCCGTGGAGTGTACTCAACATCTCACCCAAATTTCATCGCTATCGGACGAATTGTATATTAACGCATTCGGGACTTTGTTGAAACCTTTCGCACGTCGTTGCTCATTTCTTTGAATCTACTCGTGCGTTACCTATTGTAAAATGGATTTAATAAGTCAGAAACCTTCCTTGAGCGTACTCAACATCTCACCCAAGTATCATTGCAATCGGACGAATGGTATATGAACGCATACGGGACATTGTTTAAACGCTTCACGCGTCGTCGCTCATTTGTTGAATCTACTCGTACGCTACCTCTTGTAAATTTGATTTACTAATCCAGAAGCCTTCCCCGGAGTGTACACAACAACTCACCCAAGTTTCATCGCTATTGCACGAATGGTATATGAACGCATACGGGACTTTTTTGAAACGCTCTAACGTGCAGAGACAAACAGAAGAATTCGACATCACCGCCACCTATGGTGCAAAACATAACTTTCCGCCACGGGCGTAGTGTAAGGTATGTCGGTAGTTGCACAGGTTGTAACCAGGTGACACTAACGTGCAGAGACAAACAGTCCTAAGATTTTAACTTTCAGTAAGTTTAGCGGTTTCCATGCCGACTGTTATTGACTGTATATTGTGGATCTAAAATTGTGCGTAAATTGTGGTTCTAAAACTGTGTTTATTCCACCTACCGGGTCAAATTGTGAATCTAAACCATGCAGAGACCCGCTCTAATATACATTAAAAATTTCATGAAAATCGGTACATTCATATTCATTAATCAATACAACCACCCAAATTATAATTTTAGTTAAGTGGTACGGTGGTGGAAACGTCAATGTGTAATTAACTACGCAAGAGATAAAGCGAGAAATTATTTAAAGTGAAGATTAACAGAAGCATATTTAAAGAGCTTAGTTTTTTTAGCAGGTCAATGCGGGCCAGGGTATCTTCCTTTAATAGATCATATCCGCCCAGAGAATCTTTCTGTAATATCACAGCTGCGTTCTCTACTCCCGTGGATAAAAGTGCGTAATCCCACACGTGATGTGCTTGTCCAGCTTCCTACCACATGGCAGTAGGGGAAAATAAATTCGACTGACGGGGCTGGATGCGTCTGAATTATCTCAGGTCTACCTCGTAACTCAGTGACAAGCATACTTAGCTGTCACCTCTGAGTTCCTGGTTTGATTCCCGGCTCTGCCAAGAAATTAAATTCTGGTCTTATAGCTGGAACGGGGTACACTCAGCCTCGTGATGCAGAACTCAGATGAGATGGGTTCCATTCCCCACTCAGACATCCTAGAAATGGTTTTCAGATGGTACCCACTACTTTTCCAGGCTTATGTCGGAATGGAACCAAAATTAAGGCCACGGCCGCACCACATACCACCCAATTACACACTAGTACAGACATCACAATGTCACACGTTGTCAGACAACCCACACACACCCAAGTACAGTCAGTACACGGGGCTACATTACCACGATGTCACATGACCTCTAAATTAATCAACAACAAACTATCCCAAGTATGAGATTGTGTTGCTACTACTTTATTCATTCACTTGGGACATCTTGGTCATTAACCCCGTGAGCTATGGTGTGCTGTGCATCTACTGTGTCTGATAACCTGAGTGGTTGCTGTATTAGTATATGAGTTGCAGCATCCTATTATATAATACGCTAAGGAGTATGTTTCACAAAACTCAAGCTCTTATACCAGAAGGAGTTAGAAGATGTGTTTTGTACCAAAATCATTCAAATCGTCTCAATAGTACAGGAAAAATCTTGCATTTCTTGAAAAGTCAACGGAAATATATTTATTTGTTTATAAAGTGCTTTTAAACAAATAAAAAAGACGATGGCCCCTGCCAGAACTGTGTTGCGTTCAGCCCGCATAGCACTAGAGCCGGGCGCACACAACACATTATGCGAGAGTTCTTGCACAGTTCCGCTAGTTTAACATAATACAGGTTTAGGGTAGGTGTCCTGGTTTTGAAATACGTCAACGTTCATGGCACTTGTGTGGTAGCGTAGAAAAAACCTGAGGAAGAATCACTCAAAGGATAGCCAATGTCAGCGTCATGATTCCAACCTCGAGTAACTGGACATCCAGCTCGTCTCAGTAGTCGTGAAGCTTGACTTTGCGCTGCCTTCCGAAGCAAAAAGAGTGGAGAATACTCGCCCCAGAATTCCAGACGATACACTCACGACAGTGGTCATCAGTAGGGCTCGGATTCTCAGGTGCTAACAATCGGGAAAATATTTATTTTTATGTATTGAAATATGTGACAACAAAGTGAAAATATATAATTATAATTTAGTTTACTAATGCGAATATAAACAATATGCAGTACTCACGAATGCTGTGCCTCACTGACTACTGAAGAATTATAATACACAACGAGATACATCTTCAGGTTTTCCATCACAAATGACCAACGATTATCGCGAAACACTTCTTCTGAAGGCGCGAAACTGCGGCATTATGTTTCTTGTCCTCGAGGTGTTGTATAACTTGAGATCACTGTTCAGCCTTGATTGCTTTCCCACATGGTTGGCAGAACAGAACGCCCCCTTCAGAAGTAAAATTATCCATAAATTCTGCAACATATGATAACTTGCAGTTGTTTTTACTTTATTTATCGTAGACTAGCTGTACCCGGCATGCGTTGCAATGCCAATCAAAGAAAGTGTTGGCTTTGTAACTTTGTTTGTTGAAATACTTTTGGGTTCCCAATATTTATTTATTTTCCGTTAACCACCTCTAAACTATTGTAAAATTGATTTACTATCTCAAAAGAAATCATGGGAGCGTGCTCAACAATTCACCAAAGTCTCATCGCAATGAAATGAATGGTATATGAACGCATACGGGACTTCGTTGAAACGATTCGAGCGCCGTCACCCATTTGTTCTTTACACTTGTACGCTACCTATTGTAAAATGGATTTACAAAGTCAAAAACCTTCCCTAGCGAGTACACAACAACTCATGAACGTTTCATCGCAATCGGATGAATGGCATATGAACGCATAGCGGATTTTGTTTAAACGATTCACGCGCCTTCACTCATTTGTTGAATCTTCTTGTGCGCCACCCATTGAATAACGGATTTACTAATGCATACACCTTCGCAGGACTGTATTCAACTCACCAACGTTTTAGCACAATCGGATGAATGGTATATGAACGCATACGGGACTTGGTTGAAACGATTCACGCGCTGTCGCTCATTAGTTGAATCTACTCCTGCGCAACCAATTGTAAAATGGATTTACTAAATCAGAAATCTTTGCGGGAGTGGGAACAACATTTCTCTAAATTTCATTGCAATCGCATGAATGGTATATGAACGCATACAATTTTTTTTTAAACGATACGCGCGCCGTTACTCATTTGTTGAAACTCCTCGTGCGCTACCTATTGTAAAAAGGATTTACTAAGTCAGAAACCTTTCATGGAGGGTGCACAACAATTCAATCAAAGATTCATAGCAATCGGATGAATAGTATTTGAACGCTACGGGACTTTGTTTAAGCGATTCGCGTTCCCTGTGATTATTTGTTGAATCTACTTGTGCGATACCTACTGTAAAGTGGATGAACTGAGCCAGAAACCTTCCCTGAAGTGTAAACAACATCTCACTCAATTTTTATCGCTATCGGACGAATGGTATATGAACGCATACGGGACTTTGTTGAAACGCTTCGCGCGTCTTCGCACATTTGTTGAATCTACTTGTGCGCTACCTATTGTAAAATAGACTTACTAAGCTTGAAACTTTCCGTGGAGTGTACTCAATAACTAACCCAAGTTTGGTCGCTATCGGACGAAAGGTATATGAACGCATACGGGACTATATTGAAACATTTCGCGCGTCGTCGCTCATTTGTTTAATCTTCTTGTGCGATACCTATTGTTAAGTGCATTTACTAACCCAGAAACCTTCCCTGAAGTGTACACAACATCTCACCCATGTTTCATCGCTATCAGACGAATAGTATATGAACGCATACGGGACTTTGTTGAAACGCTTCGCGCGTCGTCGCTCATTTGTTGAATCTACTCGTGCCCTACCTATAGTAAAGTGGATTTGCTAAGCCAGAAACCTTGTCTGAAGCGTACACAACCTCTCACCCAAGTTTCATCGCTATCGGACGAATGGTATGTGAACGCAACTTTGTTGAAACGCTTCGCCCGTCGTCGCTCAATGTTGAATCTACTCGTGCGCTACCTATTGTTAAGTGGATTTACTAAGCCAGAAACCTTCCCGGAAGTGTACACAACAACTCACCCAAGTTTAGTCGCTATCGGACGAATGGTATATGAACGCATACGGGACTATGTTGAAACACTTCGCGCGTCGTCTTTCATTTGTTTAATCTTCTTGTGCGATACCTATTGTAAAGTGGATTTACTAACCCAGAAAGCTTCCCTGAAGTGTACACAACATCTCACCCAAGTTTCATCGCTATCAGTCGAATAGTAGGCTATATGAACGCATACGGGACTTTGTTGAAACGCTTCGTGCGTCGTTGCCCATTTGTTGAATCTACTCGTGCCCCACCTATCGTAAAGTGGATTTACTAAGCCAGAAACCTTGCCTGAAGTGTACACAACCCCTCACCCAAGTTTCATAGCTATCGGACGAATGGTATGTGAACGCATACAGGACTTTGTTGAAACGCTTCGTCTGTCGTGCTCATTTATTGAATCTACTCGTGCGCTACCTATTGTTAAGTGGATTTACTAAGCAAGAAACCTTCCGTGAAGTGTACACAACAACTCACCCAAGTTTCATCGCTATCAGACGAATAGTATATGCACGCATACGGGACTTTTTTGAAACGCTTCGCGATTCGTCGCTCATTTGTTGAATCTACTCGTGTGCTACGGATTATAACATGGATTTACTAAATAAGAAATCTTTGCGGTAGTGGAAACAGCATTTCTCCAAATTTCATTGCAATCACATGAATGGTATATGAACGCAAATGGCACTTTTTTTTAAACGATATGCGCGCCGTTACTCACTTCTTGAATCTACTCGTGCGCTACCTATTGTAAAAAGGATTTACTAAGTCAGAAACCTTTCCTGGAGTGTGCACAACAATACAACCTAAGATTCTTAGCAATCGGACGAATGGTATATGAACGCATACGGGACTTTGTTTAAGCGATGCACGTGCCGTCAGTCATTTGTTGAATCTACTGGTGCGCTACAACTTTCATATTTATTCACCTTTTAAACCTTCTCTGGACTTCCACAAATAATTCAAGACCAAAATTAGCCAAATCGGTCCAGCCGTTCTCGAGTTTTAGCGAGACTAATGAACAGCAATTCATTTTTATATATATAGATTTGCCATACACTTCACAGTGCCAGAAATGAACTGCATGTGAGTGACACTGGTTCCAGGTAGCTGGTGGAGGAGGGGGGGGGGGGGGGAGGGGGGAATGTCTAGCACGTGGTGAAATATGTCTATGGACAAGGAAATCCCCGGCTTCCACAGTGAGTGGAACGGGGCGACAAGTTAAGAATAACACTGCTGCAAGATGACATACGCTCTGCATGAAGATAAACTGAAAGATCTAGTATACTGATTTTTTAAATGAAAATATTATGTCTTTTTATGTACTAATAAGTGAAAAGCAGGAATATATGTATACTATTTATAGAAAAATGCTTAAAATATGTATTTACATTAAAACATACTTATTTACCTAAAATTCCGAGCCCCAGTCATCAGTTACCAGATTTTAAGGTTTGTTACAAAGTCCCCACCTCCCACTAGCGCTGCGTGTGTGAACCACTTCTTTCCTTCCCCACTTCTCTGAACGTTTGCTTGAATCCCATGCAAAGTTATAAGTGGGCCGTTCCTTCTTGACCGGTACGCATAACGTGCTCAGTGGTGTCTCCACGCACAGTGAGCCTTCATACCTTTGTGATCAATGCAAATAAAATGGGCAATGAGTCCTTGGCAGTGCGTGTGAATATTCAGTGTTCTCAGTGTTCTACTCGGGCTTTAAGAAGCATTCCCACGCGTTTACGACGGGCCACGAATGACCGGTCCATCTATACGTGGAACCAAGGAATTTGATAATAATCATTGTTACCAAACTTAAAGGTAGGTTGTCAGCTTTATACCCGGCATTCTGCGGACCACTGAGGTATATCAATAATTCCTGTGTAGGTGAGTTTTAAATAGCAATATTTTCTGATGCAAGGTGAAATTGTTCCTAACCTCATCTAGTCTTTCTACACAATGAATCGTCACAAGTTATCTTTGAGTATATCTGTTTGGTACCTTTCAACTATTGCATCATGAAGTAGCCTACTTAAATAAAGAGATTAAAGTTCTTTCCCTCAGTATGCCTTCCTTCGGAGGGGAAGTAAAGCCGACGGTCCCATGTCATAGATTTATGGCATGTTAAAGAACTTTCCACTAATTACACCTGTGTGAAACTAAATTGTATAGGTTAAGAATTTAAACAACGCTCTTAGGTTGCTACGTTCGTTGACAAGAGCTGACTGCAGTGGCGTCTAGTAGCTAAGTTCTGAACTAGGCCTAGTAGTCGTTGACGGTGGCGTTTGGCGGCCAAAGTACAGTAGGAACTATTTGAAAGATTCAAAGTTTCAGTCCTTACTTGAAGTGAAAAATACAGATACACACACTAATACAGTCATCACAATTAACACCGGTTATCAGACAGATTCTACACACACCCAAAGTACACGGGGTTACATGACCACGTTGTCGCAGCCCCTAAACTAAGAAGCCAACCAACCAAAGTTGTTTCCAATAAAATTAAAAGGCGATATTGTTTCGTAACTACGGCGTAGCACAATTTATCCGCTTCTTCCTATTGCGTCAATTCCTCTCGATGCGTCCAACTGTCAATATAAAAAGGGGATACTGTCAGTCAGGCGTAGGGACAGTGACGAGGCACAAAGCCATTCTCGTTTCATCCACCCTTCGAAACCCTAGTAATTATAACACAGACTCAATTATAAAACGGTATTTATCTTGTGCCTATTCAGCATAATCTCCGCAGCTCTCACTATTGGCCAAATAATGGTGCAGGGATTAAAGAATCCCGGGCGGACGGTCATGCTAAACGTGCGTCTGGGGCCTGCCAGAGCAGCTAGGACCCTACAACTGTATAACACATGGTATAACCAACCCCAATTTTAGTTCTTTGCTGCATTCAGTTCCACTGGCTCCTCCACTTATGCATCACTAGATTTCGACATAGTGTAAGAATGTGATTAAAATCAACCAATTATAGTGCTCTATTTCAGTAACAATGCACCATGTCTGTTGTTAGTGGGGACCGGATTCTTAGGTTTTTACCTATTAGCCTACTTTCGATTTTTGCAAAAAATGAAAGTAGACTTATGAGATCACTACAGGGCGAAAAAAAGTGTGTCTGTCTGTGTGTGTGTGTATGTGTGTGTGTGTGTGTGTTTGTGCGTGTGTGTGAGTGTGTGTACTCTGAATGTCTGCCCCCCCCCCCCCCTATCAATTCGAACACGGTGAATGCGAATTGAACGAAATTCGGTAAAAAGGTAGCACTAGCAAAGGACACCTCAGTGTCATGTTTTATATCGCCGCCATCTTGACGGAAACGTAATGGCGGCCACACAAATGTTCAAAGCTTAAATCAAATTACGACTAACCTAATCATCCGATCTCTACCAAATTTTGCAACAGCATACCTTTATGAAGGGAGCATCATTTGACCAATCTAATAGGTCATTAGCCTAATAGTTTGCGGATGGCGGCCATCTTTGTGTCAAAATCGATTGCCCCAATTAATTCGAACACGGTGAAACCGAATGGAACGAAATTTAGTACAGAGGTAGTACTAGCAAAGGGCACCCCACTGTCATGTTTTATATCGCCGCCATCTTGACGGAAACGTAATGGCGGCCACACAAATGTTCAAAGCTTAAATCAAATTACGATTAACCTAATCATCCGATCTCTACCAAATTTTGCAACAACATACCTTTATGGAGGGAGCATCCTTTGACTAATCTAATAGGTCATTAGCCAAATAGTTTGCGGATGGCGGCCATCTTTGTGTCAAAATCGATTACCCCTATTGTTACGTGCCACCCCCTAGTGGCACTTTTGTTAACTGGATTACGGTGGGGGTACAAAGCACAACACCAATTACTGCTTAAAGAAATAATTAACTTTATTGTGGCCAGAAAATTACACTAATCAGCAAATACAAGCAATTAGGAGCCTTACTCCAGTTTCCTCAAGTCTCTTCCTTGAGCGCTCTTGGCCCTTCCACTTGTCAACAGATCACAGAAGTTAATCCGTCCTAATGAGTACGGTGGCCTTGACAGAAACTACCTGCTCCTCTCCTTTATGTTCACCGACCACAATTACTTACGATCACTTGCTGCAGGCTATTTCGCTGTCCACAAGCTGGAGAAACAATGTCACTGGATTTCGTAACTCGCACAGCACTTCGTCACCACACTTCTGTCGCACAAGATAATCGCTCGCACTGGCTCGTAAAACACAACAACAACAACTGCTAGACAGGTCGCACTTATATAGCAGGCTGGTGACTCAATAAATGCTTCTAGATCCATCCAGGGTTCACGGCTTCTCGAGGTTTCCATCGCTGGTCCAGTCACGAATATTCTGGACTACCCCTTTGTCCTAGTAGCCCTGTTGCATAAGGCACACGCAATACAAGAGGCAGGCCACAGCCCAGCCCTGGGGCAGTTGTGACTCATGCGGCGAGTAATGACACAAACTCACAGCCGTAACACTATTAATTCGAACACGGTGAAACCGAATGGAAAGAAATTTGGTACAGAGGTAGCACTAGCAAAGGGCACCTCAGTGTCATGTTTTATATCGCCGCCATCTTGACGGAAACGTAATGGCGGCCACACAAATATTCAAAGCTTAAATCAAATTACGATTAACCTAATCATCCGATCTCTACCAAATTTTGCATCAACATACCATTATGGAGGGAGCATCGTTTGACCAAACTAATAGGTCACTAGCCTAATATTTTGCGGATGGCGGCCATCTTTGTGTGAAAATCGATTCCCCCTATTAATTCGAACACGGTGAAACCGAATGGAACGAAATTTGGTACAGAGGTAGCACTAGAAAAGGCCACCTCAGTGTCATGTTTTATATCACCGCCATCTTGACGGAAACGTAATCGCGGCCACCCAAATGTTTAAGGCTAAAATGTAATTACGACCAACCTAATAATCTAGTCTCTACCAAATTTTGCAACAACAAATCTTTATGTGGGAAGCATATTCTGACCAAACTTCTAGATCATCAGCCCAATAGTTTGCAGATGGTGGCCAAGTATGTGTGCAAATCGATTCCCCCTATCAATTCAAACACGGTGAAACCGAATTGAACGAAATTTGGTACAGAGGTAGCACTAGCAAAAGGCACCTCAGTGTCATGTTTTATATCGCCGCCATCTTGACGGAAACGGAATGACGGCCACCCAAATGTTAAAAGCTTAAATCAAATTTCGACCATCCTAATAATTTGATCTCTACCGGATTTTGCAACAACATTCCTTTTTGTGGAAAGCATCTTATGACTGACTACAAGGTCATCAGCCCAATAGTTTGCAAATAGCGGCCTTGTATGTGTTCAAATCCATTCCCCCTATCAATTCAAACACGGTGAAACCGAATTGAATGAATTTTTTTACAGAGGTAGCACTAGCAAAGGGCACCTCATATTCATGTTTAATATCCCTATAGCACGTTGTATTTCAACAAGCACTACAACCAACATTCAATTATACTCCTTGAAAAGGACAAAGAGTTATAACAATACCCATGCATTTAGGAGAAAGTAGGCTATATGTTCTTTACTGAACATCTTGTTTTTTTTTCCTTACATCTAATACAAAATTTCTTTAATATCCTTCCGAATGACACTCAAAATAATTCTGAATGAATTCTCATGAATTGTGCAGTACCTAAAATGCAACGAGCCTAAAATGGCAATAATTATGACACGAGTATGTTTATAAAACGAGCGAAGCGAGTTTTATTATTTCCATGCGAGTGTCGTAATTACCATTATAGGCGAGTTGCATGCGGTTGTTTATGTTCGACTATAATTATAACTTTATTATATGTTTTAACATAAATACTCATAAATATCTGTGAGATTCAGTTACTTCAGTTAGTGAATAGGGTGCGTTGGCTTTGCTGACTGAACAGAGCGCATGTGTGGGTCAAAGCACTTCCAAAGCAGAGACAATTTACTTTGCTTGGCAATGCTATTGTTTACAGCCTGCATGATGACTAGTGCCGTCCAGCTCTAGGATTCACCAAATATTGTCACCGAAGTCGTTTGAAGGCAATGCGCTGTGTAGAAATTGGGGTTGGGGATATTAAGGTACAGTGCTATTTCTTGTCTCATATTCGCCAGTTTATTTACGCGAACATATGGCGGTGCACTCTCCATGTCAGTTTATTTTATAGAAGGATGCTGTGTTGCTAACTTCTGGACGTAGATTCATAAATTTCTTGCATATGTCATAGTATTTTCTTGTTACCGTAAAGGTTCGTGCTGATTTTGTCTTTGTGTTTGGGAATGTAACTACAATGGTTGATCCGATATCCAATTTGAACTCTCAAATCTTGTAATTCATATCCGACATGTTGGATTTTGAGCGCATGCGCGAAGTTATTCTTACCTAATTGGTCAATTAATGAGCGCTGATTGGCTGGAGAAACTGTCTCATAATGAAAAACAGTACTATAGTGACCATCATTATGATACAGTTTTCTGACGTATAATGTTTACATTTCGACATCGTCGAACATAAAACTCTAAATGTTATGCGAGTACATAAAAATGTCTAATTGCAGTTTTGTTTCATTTGTTGTAGTATACTTGAATGTTTAGTCCATAATTTTTAAAAGTAAACCACAAGACAGGTTTTATTCCTAGCTCTAGTTAATTGAGAGAAATCCTACCTGCCAGAAAATTAAAATTCTTTCAGCACATTTCAGCTTATACTGTATCTTATTGTTTGGTATTCTCTGTCAGGAAAGTGGGGATAAATCTTTTATTGTTTCCCTATATTCTAAATAAACAAAGTTAATTAAACGGGCTAGAGTGTAAAAATCACCTGTGACATCCTTGGTTTTATTGAATTTAGATAATTATCATATTTAAAGAGAGCAAATATTGCCTAAAAGTGCGAAATTCACGGTGATAATTTGATAAAAGATGTATCATTATGTAAAATATTTACAATCTCGTTGCAATCAGATTTTCTACTAACAATTAGGCATTAATTTTAGGCTTTGCGCATTTTATGTCAACTTTCGCTACACTTTAAAAACCTATTCTACCTATTAAAACCCTATAAAGAATATTTTATGTTTTTCAAAACCTTTTAAAACCTAAAAAATCCGGTCCTTAGTTATTACTGAGCTCTTGTCACACCTTCCCTTTCGCTGATCACAACGCTTACTGTAGTGTCGTTCTTTTATTTACAAAGAACGCTGACAAAGGATTTTGTTGTTGTAGATTTATTCATGGGCTTTGTGTCATCGTGGTCATGTAGCCTCGTGTACTTTGGTCTATATAGAATCTATTTGATAACCTGTGTTACTGTGATGGTGGTAATAGTATGTGTTGTTTGTGATTGGGGCAAGGAAGAAGGCGGGCATTTACCTGGAATAGATGTGGCTCTTCATAAATGTTTCCTCTCAAGGCTGAGTACACCGTGGCACAGCCGTGCGCGTTAAAGCAATCATCACGACCGCAAAAGTGATATGAGTGCAAGAGCAAGGAGAATTTAAAGTTTGATCATAGTTTGCATTGCTGAAAACAGAAGGTACACATGAGATTATGTTCGACCCTGGCGAAATATAAATATTATATGTCAGAAAACTGTACTATAATGAGGCTCATTATAGTACAAGTTTTCATTATGATACAGTTTCTTCCACCAATCAGAGCTCAAGAAACAGTTGTGTGACCAATTAGGTGAGGATAGCATCGCATCTGCGCTCACTTCCATGGCCCTCTATTTTAAATTTCACTGCGTGGCGAGTGTCATAGTGAGGTATTCCAGGAGGCCATGGTCAAATACTAAGTATTTTCTGCGTCCCATGCACTCCATTCAGTATATAAAACTGGTGAAATCTCGACAGATATTTATGAATAATTATGTTCGAACATAAACTGTTATAGTTATCGTCGAACATAAACAGTCGTATGCAACTCGCCTATAATGATAATTAAGACACTCGTATGGAAATTATAAATCTCGTTACGATCGTTTGATAAGCATACTCGTGTATTAATTATTGCCATTATAGGCTCGTTGCATAATGTACTATTATGAGCCTCAAACTACAGCACCAAACTATCGAGTGTGAAAATCTATGTTATTCTTCCCGATTCAGTGCATGTTGATCTATCTCCCCTAAAGCTAGAGAATTCAATGTGTAATCCCCAAACCAAATACACCGGGAGATAAATCGCTCGCAGGTACATAGAGAAAGCGTGTGGGCTGGGGAGTGGATTGGATCGCCCGTTTGGCCGGGATTTAGTGTAAATTACTGGTTCCTCCCATCTCCACCACCCATTCAATGGCTGGCTTCCTAAAACACGTTGTCGAATTGCGAGGGGGCATTGCATGTACACAATGAAATGCATCTGATTTAACCATGGTTTTCAAACATCCTCTATAAGGGGAAAATCTGTGAATTAGTTGTTTTAGTTGTGTAACCTACCTGCATTACCACCTTGTATTTCTGTGGTGTCTGTACTTGCAATTTGGGACTTTGAAGAAAGGTGGAAGTGGCCTTTGTGAAGGTATTATTCCACCATACGTCATTCGTAAGTATTTTTGGGCATGGTTGAAGGTGTGAATTTGACTAGTTGCTATACCATGGAAGCAACGCTTCTCCTGTGTTGAAGATTGCTTGAGGTTCCTGGCTGTAGATTTCAATCTCTGTAAATACATATAAGTGAGCTATTTGATACATTTGTGATGTGTTAACCTACAAGAAGTGAATTAGTTCTTGAATAAGTAGATATATACAGTACGTCCCAAGGTAAAAGAATAGGCGTGCTTTCAACCTGAAGGACTTAACAGTTCAGTTTACGTTAGATTAGGAGTAGTCTACTAATTATCTTGTAAAATTCGTGACCTTTCAGCTAGTAGCCTACGACTTTCAACAAAACATTCTTGCTCTTGAGAATATACAAGTTTTTTACGGAATTTATCCTGAAGCAATTCTGTTATTTTCAAAATACAGTAGAGTCTCTGTCAACCGTCGGCCATCCTTGAAATATTTTTCTGTGGTTTCCCATTTCCAACTCCAGGCAAATGCTGGAACATTAACTTCTGACATGCCACGGCAGCTTACTTCCACATCCTTCCCCAGTTTCCTTCATCTTCATTCATTTAGTATCTCATTAACTCCTGTCATGAGGTTGGCTTCAGGAATGACATCCGGCCGTAAAAATCACCTGCCACATAGACTTTCATCGCATCTCATCCCCGACACCATCGAGATCGGGAATAATAAGGGATAGGCATACTGTAAATACATGTAGTTGGACAGCACTTGAGGCAAATTATCCCCTTAAACCCCCTTAAGACAACAATTACCACCACCACAGCTTAAATAATGTTGAGCGGACATGTACTTAGTGTCAGAGAATGTGTAACTCATTTCTTGTGTTGGCAGTAGTGCTTTCTCTTAGACTTACAAGAGATTCTTTAAAGTTAAAAGACTACATAATGTGTTAATTGAAAGTCATCCATTAGATGAGCACAGTGTTAATGCGCGGTCGTAAATAAAGGGCGTTGCCTTCTAGCAGGTTTCGTTATTGGATGTCAGACACCCATTTACAGATGATCCGTTCAACCTGTTCTTTACAGCCTAACGAACAGATAGCCTACATGTGATCAAGAAGGTGTGTATAGCGGGAAATATCCCATGCTATGTTCCAAGCACGTACTAACATGTGCTAGTTTGCTCTGGAAGTGAGAGAGGGCGACCTAGCACTCGATCTCCTGATTTATTAGAAAACCCTGAATTATATATAACTATCCTACACGTTCTCTCTCGCTCTTGCACACCATACTCTACCCTACTTCGTCTCGTTATTTATCACCACCTCCATCACCATGTCGGAAAAGAAGATTTACCATTTTATTCCTGAAGAACGCGTATCACTGGTTGGTTTTCATTTCACCTGTTTACACAGGCATATTGGTACGCCACCATCATAGCCCACTTCATATAGACAAGAGGTCCACAACACTTTTGTTCCCAAACTTTCCCCATCTCAAGTTGTTCTTCCTTTACTGCGCAATTTTCTTTACGCCTTTTGACCCAAGAGATCTATAGTGGCCCGCCTACCCCCGGAACTGCCACGGGTTGGAATGAAATGACCCTCTCCCATCCTATCCTAAGTCCTTATTCTAAGAATAAGATTAAGATAGTTCATAATTAATAGTCATTAACTTAGTAGTGTTTTGATAATTGTTTATAACATTCAATACCATGTAAATCATTTGTAGGTTAGGTGACTTATTTTTACATTCCTGTTGCGATTTATTAATCTTTCGGAGAAGGATTTTTTATTAGGCTATTAGAGGAATCACTGTAACTAATAATCAAATATATCAGATGATTGTTGTAATATGGCTATCCTAGATTTGGAACAGGGGGTAATCTATTCTATCCTATCCTAAGTCCAAACGGAATAGTGCTGTGCAAATGCCTGAACAAGGAAATAAGAATCAGGATTGGCCTTTTCACAGTATAAGTCATCGTTTTGCAATGAAAATGCCAGACCTCTCATAGCAGCAGCTACGGTCAACCACATTGCCACCTTCGATTGCGAGTACCTGGATCATGCCACCTGGTATCCTGTGACTTACACCTCTTCTGTACTTTGAAGATGGCACTAGAAAGGTGCCGCTTCACCACCACGTTCAAGGAAGGCATGTATGTATACCTAGGACAGAGTATCTTTTACCAACGGAGGTTCTTGAAACTCGTGAAGTACGGAAGTGGGACAAATTTATTAACGTCGATAGGGACCAGTGTCGGTATTTCAAAAATTGCCAAGTAGTAGTCAAAAGTCACTAGACTCTTATGATAGGCGGCTTCGGTGGCGTAGTTGGTAGCATGCTGAGCTTCTATGCCCAAGATCGCGGGTTCAAACCCGGCCGAACTCGTCGGATTATTTAAGACCGTTAAAAATCCCTCAGTATGCCTTCCTTCGGAGGGGAAGTAAAATCAGCGGGCCCACGTCAAGGATTTATGACATGTAAAAGAACCTTCCTTTAACTACAATTGTGTGAAGCAAAATTTGTAGGTTGGATTTGATTAACGCTCTATTAAGTTCCAACGACCGCTGCCAGGTGCCAGTTGCGTTGGCATCTAGTAGCCAAGTTCACATCTAGGTGTCGCTGATAGTAGCATTTGGTAGAAAAAGTAGGAACTACTTGAAATTGATCGTCTGGACTCCTTATCTGAATTACAGATAACACACACTAATACGGTAATCACAATTAACACCGGTTATCAGACGGATTCTACGCACACATGGGGCTACATGACCGCGTTTTCGCAGCCCCTAAACTGAGGAACCAAACAACCATTCCTATGATATCAATAGAGAAAAATGTATAATTTTGCCACTAAGTTTAAATAGCCGCTAAATCACTATCTAATTACTAAATTTGAAATATTTCATCACTAAATACTCGTAAAAATTGCTAGATGTTGCGACAAAGTCGCCAAATTGACAACATCGGTCGGGACTATGGGGTAAAACAGTCCACGAAATTTCTTGACTTAAGTCCCAGTTATCATTGATTTGACATCCTAGATATTCATCAGAAGAAGCCGTTTCAATCCTTTCATTACTGATTGGAAGAATGTTCGGAATTGCATCTTTGTTTCTACTTAGAAACATCAACTTTGTTTTCTTGGAATTTAAAGGCAAGCTCACGGTATTACTCTATTCGGTAAGTTTCCATTAGTTCTTGTAGATTATCCGCACTGGTTGCAAAACTGACAGTGTCATCAGCATATGTGATGTTATTGATGATAACACCATTTACCACTACTCCTTGAGACTTTCCAACAAGAGCATCTCGGAAAATCATTTCAGAATAGATGTTGAAGAGTAAAGTAGAAATAATGCAGCCTTCCCAACTCCCTTCTTTACAACTGACTCAATGAATCAGGAAAAACTAAGGAGTTTTTCAGATATATAATCGTGTATTATTCAATGAATACCAAGTACATAGATGAAAAGTAGAAACAAAAATGTTTGACGTATTTGAGACTCAAACACACGACTTTCGGATTTGCCCGCGGTTGCTCTACCAACTGAGGCAATGTGGCACAACCTTTAATTCTTATGATAAGGTTTGAAAGCCTCCTTGGCTATTATATGGTCATGGCAATCTAATTCTCTTAACCAGCTATTAAACTGTCTGTCAGTCTCGAGTTACCATAACTCTAATTACCGTCCTATCGAGTACACTGCTGTCCTCTTATCCCAATACTCCTCGTTCTCTCTAATCCTTCCTCGGTCATCGCTTGGAATACCTCCCACTCCGATTCGCTAATCATGTTACATGAACACTGTCCTCCCCTTTCATTCCGTTCTAATAAGGGATGTACTGTACAGAATTGCGCACAGGCCGTAATGAAAAGTCGGGCAACATCCGGTCAAACAATGAGACTTGGAAACGTTCTAAACCGCTGGGTCCTGCGAGTTAAAGCAATTCAAGCGCTCAGCAGTAAAATTAGTCCTTCTTTTGAAGTAAACTGAGCCAACTGTTACTGTTACCCTCAACTGGTCCCCATTCGAGTTCATTTCTAAGCGGCATATCTACGTCTGTAACAGACATTTTCAGGGCGTGTTGATTATCCAACTTCCTCACAAGTACGACAGATTACTACACAGTGACTGACCTGCGAGGGGTGTTTTTGAGATACGAAATCTTGTAGTTTTATATGGCTCTTATCCTTGCAATTACAAGTCCGGGGACCTCATGTTTACGTGGAATCCAAACAACTGGACGTACCCTTTATGAAAATGCCACTTGCATTGCCCCAGTGATTGAACTTGGACCGTCTAGAAGTAAAATCCGTTTTGGAAAGAAACTAGGCTGGTAAATATGAATTCATAGTTTAACTTATATAGAAAGTTTCGAAGCCAGTTTCGGTGTTGCGAAATTAATGTCAGTTTATAACTTTTCAGTCTGTCAACACGTATTTATTCGATAAAAAAGGTAGTTCCGTGATGAACTAATTTGCCTATTTTCATATTTTCTATTGGTATTTCCCATTCAAAAACACTCCCTCCTGTTAAAAGGATTTTCCTTGTGATATACTGAATAACCTTTGGTACACGGCCTACGTTGTGATAAACAAGATAAAGAATAGAGCACAATTTCAAAATCAAACTCAATATCCAAACGTTGTTGTCATTTCAGATAATAAACATTAAAATAAAGTATTACTATGGCACTAGTGATTTCCCTGGCTTAAGTCAAAGATTTCATCGTTTCTTCAGATGACTAACATCAACACACCTTCAGCACTGGATAATAAATGTCTCAATTTACAGGATGGAGTTCATCTGCAATTCATGAATACAACACTCAGGAATTGTGTACGGTATTATCAAGTTTCTGAGTGACAGATTCCATAGAACATCAGAGAATTCCTTTTAGAAATGAATATGCGTATAATCGACAATTTACGATACCTACAATAGAAAATTAGAATAGATAACCTTAGTGTTTTACCCTTTAAAACTATATGTAGGTCATAGAATATACCTGCAAATGAAGATTGTAATGGTGGTTCTTTATTCAACCTTTCATATCGATCGCTTGATTACGACACAAGGATTAAAAGCCTGGTTTTCAAATTTCTCACAGCCGCCATTTTCAATTTCTCATAGTAAACGCTAGTGTACTAAGTTAAGGCTTGGATAAAGATTTCCCGTGAAAAGTTTCACTTGGATGATTAAGTCGTGAGAAAAGCCATTTTAAATATTTGAAATTCTCATTTCTGCCATGTTCGTTTTGTGCTTATCAGGTAGAACGTGACATGGGAGAACTTATCTTAAATTATTTCACCATTCAAAGTTACAGGTTGATAGTGGTTAAATATGAAATGTTGGTGAAATATTTCGCGCCGCTGCCATGTAGGATTGGAGAAACTTACTAAAATTTGAAAGGCAAAGTTAAGTTTGGTTAAGGTAGTAATAAGCCCTTGACGAGTTTAATTCTAATGGCTCAATTCCTTTGGATTTTATTAGGGACACACATACGTATACAAGGTGATCTCGTAAGACTATATTTCATATGATGAAATTAAGCTAAACATTAACATTAATGGGATGATTAGGATGTAGTACTGAACCCATGTGCCATAGGGTCCAATGAGGGCGAATCCATGCATTTGGGGAAGAAATGAAAGAAACGTATAGTTTCTAATGTAACTTAAAGAAAGATCCAGCTAAGATGCTAACCTAATATGGTGCAAGAGGCGAGGACCAGGTGTTCGTGAGATGAGATCACCCCTCTTGACATTCAGAAGGGAGCTAGTCATGAGTATTAATAACCGAGTGGAAAGTTCCCATGATTAAACAAGGAAGCCTGACTCGGAAATCGAGCTGAGTTGGCTGGAAAATGACAACACCGCTTATGCGCCAGAAGAGGAATAATTAAATTTAACCCGTTTACGAGTATAATAATGAGTAAACAAGTACAGTACAGTGAATCATTTCGAATGAGAGATTTTTTAGTAAAGAGAAACCATTTAATAATTGCACAGGAGAAAACTGCAAACGCAAGACGACGTCATCGGGGAATTACCAAGGCTGGTGTAGGGGGGAGAAAGCAAAAGAACAGCAACACCCACACATCTGAGGACGAGAAATTAATTAATATCTCCGAATTGCACGATCGATTCTTAGGGGCAATGAGATTATTTGACATTGAGAAGACGAGCTTTCGGAAGGTATAATTGTTATAATTGTGCAACCATTATTTTAGAAGTTGGCCACAGAAAGGACTAGAGTCTTATTTTTTTTGTAGTGAAATAGTATAAAGCTTCGGGCTTCACCAAGCCAATCATGCAGTCATTCCGACAGTCCGTGAGGGGCGTAAGGCTACATCACAGCACATCAGTATTCAGACGGCCGTGTGGGGCGTCACTCTGCGTCACATCGAAGACAGTTACTAGTACTCCTTGAAGGGAGAGACGCTGTGTTACACCACAGAAGTAATATCCAATAGCCATAGGCGTCGCAGTATTAACAACTTGCTTGCCTCCATAAGGAGTGGTAAAGAAGAAATTTAAAGTATCGCCGTGTTGAAAGAGTAGGAAAATCCTAGTTACAGGATTTAGGCCCGACAGTATACAAGTTATAGTGAAAAGTTCGTAAGATATAGTCAGAGCAGGCTGCAAACGTTGGATTTAAGGCGATAGGTCGTTAAATAGACGAACGAATATATCATAACGTACGGAAGTACCGTAACAGAAAGATAAACTGTTATCTAAATTAAAGAACCCAAAAAGGGAAGAACAGAATAAGGTTCGGAACGTATTTCAGAAACGTAGGAGTGTTATAACCGATCAAATAAAGAAGAACGGAGACTATAAACATTATCTCCAGAAAGCAAGCGAACTATTCTAAAAGTACTAGACTCGAGAAGTACTAGCTGCTATAAACTAAATCCATAGGTCATCGAGAGGTTATTGAGGAGACCTCGATCCGAATAGACTTTCGCTAGGATCGATAAGCCAGATCTACAAAGAGGCCGTTCAAGCTAGATAAATAGCCGGTCATCCAGGATAGGAGTAGAAGAATTTGGATTCCAGGGAACAGTAGATGTTTCGAGACTTTCGTATTCTGCAGGATAGGAAGCCGACATTGAATAAATTTCATCGTTGGAAACGGGAAATTAAGAGGTCACGTGTGATAGGCTCAGAAATATGGCCTAGTGATCAAGAATTGTGAAGTGTAAATTTATCAAGATTGTGTGTTGAATTAATATTTTTAGTGTTTATTATGTGTTCTAAAGGGACACATCAGTGTATAAAAATGTCGTCAATGTTAAGTGTCTTAAATATGTGTCAAGAAGTGTTTGTACATAAGATGAATTTCTATATTATGGAGTAAAAGTTCAATGTGGGCCCAAAATGAAACACCGCACAAGAATAAAGATCATGGGACGATCTTAAAAACATGTGAGTACTGAATTTCATTCTATTTTGGTGTCAGGAAATGGTTGTGTACAGATCCACCGGAGTTTTGAGTAAAAGGGATGTGTTTTAAGAAATAAATACTGAATAAACAAGAACGCGGTCTGAACAATAATAGAAATTTGAGAAATTATAAATAATTATGTAAAGAATAAATCCCGTAGAGGAAATATGTGAATAAAATGTTAATGTATTTAACGAATGTCATAAGAGCAAGCGAAATATCAGTAATTATCATGAAAAAATATTTAAATAAAATAAAGTTGAGATATGAAAGAAATAGCTTTTGAGCTTGTGTAAAGAATAAAGATAATACTAATAACTAAGTATGGAAATATTAAATAAAGATCAAATAAATTGATGTGAACATAAGAGCGTTAAAGCCTTAATATATGTGTAAGATATGATGTTCAAGGGAATGTTTTAAAAGGGAGCGATTTATCGGCAACGGAAAAGATTAATATAAGAATTAAAAATAATATGAATTGTTACTAATGAGATTTATCAGTTCTTGGGAAGACATTTCGGCTTAAAATAATGCATAGCGCAAAGGAGCGCAAATAATATTAAAATGTCACGCTAGGAAAGCGTAGAAGTTAAAATACTTGGTAAATTACTTATGGAGGGTAGTTGGTTGTAGTGAATTGATAATTGTATAAGTCCTCTATTTGTGACGTAGTATCACGAGGCATTGTGTATGTATTTGAAAGGGAGCAAATGTATGGTATTGAGCGTAGGTCTATTTAGCCGTTGGCTGACCCTAAATCGCATTGTGTATAGTCCTCTATAAGGGAAAGGTTCCCGAGGCATGTGAAGAGATTCGAACTCAGAATCCTCTTATGGTAAAAGCCCCTTAATTCTTCGTCGTCGAATGTGTATTAATCTTCCCCAATCAATGAGGACCCTCTCATAATTAATAAATGCCAAGGTTACGAAAGTGGTCTATGAACCGAAGAATATTTGTTTGAATGGATACAATACAGTAAAAGCCCGGTCTCTCCCCAGGACTGAGTATAATGTGAAGGTTTGTTTTGAAAGCCTTGGAAAGGAGCTGCTAACGTGGGTTAGACAGAGAGTCGCCCAGTCACCCTCCTTGTCATAAATCGCGCCCGAGTATAATGGCCTGGCTCTCTTAGAGTGAGGGTGGGTCGAGACCGTCTCGTAAGATGTAGTAAAGACACCGTGAGTGTTTAAAGTTGTTAACGACCCGGGCGTTGAACCGAGGTCCTTGTAGATTGATATTTTCGTTTGCCTGTTCAGATCGTAGTTTCTTGTGTGATAATGGTCTTATAAGACATAAGAGATAAATAACAAGCCCTATTGTAATGGTGTATGGAAGTAGGATTCCACGAGTTAATTGAAGGCAACTAGGTTTCGGGAGTAACTATAGTTCTTTGACTGTGTCAAGTATCTTCACACTCTGGAGTACACAAGTGATTTCCTGATTACCTTAATATATTTGTGAAAATAAAGAGAGATGATAACAGCTGAATGTGTGAACATGCCCAAAATATTGAGTTAGATAATTAACATAAAATTTTTAAATGTAATTATACATTTGTTTTGAGGATTAAGAAAATATAAAAGTAGTATTTGAGGTGTACAAGAATGACACCATTATTATGTAAAGCATGGAGCTAAAAGAGCTCGGAATTATATAAAACGTACAGTTGATGCTTTATGGAAGTAAGACTAAGTAGGAATTGTTGGTTTATGTGGAAACCGTATGTTTAAATACAATATTTGTTGTATTATATTTGTGATTCCTTGTTCATTTGGAACAAGTAGATGATTATGGGTCAGTAATTAATTGTTAAACCGTTTTCCAACGTGGGGCCTGTATGATTTTATCATACACCTAATTATATCTTAATCATGGCGCCCAGTACGCGGGGATGAGTTTTCCTAGGGAAAACCCGAGTTTTCTCGAAAAATCAAAATTTTCATTTTTTGGAAAAAATGGTTTTTCGAAATTTTGAATTTTAAATACTTCCATAAAGGTTTATGAAATTGAATAAAAGTATCAAAAGGGTACGTCGTAGTAAATACCCGTACCAAAGTAAATTTTTAAAGAAATTGGGACACACTGATTCGGAGTATCATCTCTCAAACATGTACTAGTGTGGTGGCATTAGTGGCCTACTGTATTCTAATATGATGTCGTTAAGTGAAGAGAGGCGGAGGCTCTCTGAGAATGTAAGGGCCGAGAGCCCAGATAAAGGTAAAACTACAGGTGAGAAAGAGTACCCAAGTAATGAAAATGTAAAACTTTCTGTAGAAAGCATGCGTGCACCTGGAGACATAGTTACACGAAGAGAAGGTAACATGTCTGCAGACAAAAGGGTAAATGTTGAGCCTTTAGAGCTCCAAATGGAAAAAGAAAATTGTACACCGATTCCAAGGGAAAATGTAATTAATACCGAGGATGATGAGAGTAAAGGTAATTCAAAGTCTCACGTAGCAACGCAGGTTCAACTAGGCTCGGAAAGTATAGGGGAAAAGAACGATAGTCTTTGCGCTCAGGATCAGGAGAAAGTAGAAATGGCGACTGGGGATGAAATAAAGGAATTCTTGGATATAACGATGGGAATGTTTAGAGAGCACAATAAAATGGAGAAGGAACTTAGGAAATTAGGAAAGGCAGACTTAAGTGAAAGGAAGGAAATTAGGGAACAAAGAGAAAGTATTTTCGAGGAAATGACGAAGATATATGAATTTTGGAAGAGGGCATGTATTAATGGGTGTAAGATATCCAAACAGGAATTAGAAGAGTTGTACAAAGAAATTCCTAAGTTTAAAAGGTCATTAAGAGAAACCAAGAAGAAATTTGCGAAACACATGGAGAAAGAAGGAAAAATAGAAATAGTTCCGTGGGAACAGCTAAAAATGTTTATTAAGGAAATAAGTGAGATAATGGAGCAGGTAGGGGATATAAGAGACAAATGGGATAAGATTTGGTGGAAGACCGATTATAAAGAGCACGAAAGGAAGAAATATGTTAAGGAACAAAAGGATTATATGAAAGAAGAATGGGAGAAGATGCGATGCTTCAGAACGAGCATGTACGAGGAACAAGATATAATAACTATTCAGGAGTTAGCTGAATTGAGAAAGGTTAAGATTTCGGAATACGAAGAAATATTAGAGACCGTCCAAAATAAATATGATGAATACATATTAGCAGAGGACCTCAAAGCAAAAGAAATGGCTATCCCAGTCAAAAATGAAACAGCTGTCCAGACGGAAGTTGAAAAACAAGCTGAAATTGAAGAAGAAAAAGAAGTCACGGTGCCAGAAAAGCCCGAAATTGATATTAAAGAAGAGAAACAAGAAGTAGAAATTATAATGACTCCAGTGGAAACTGAAGAAAACCTTGAGATCCTTACTGAAGAACATATGGAGACTCAAGAGGAAATAGTAAGTTCAGACCAGGAGAACAGCCAAGATGAGATCGAGCTGCCAACTGAAGAGACTCATTTTGATGAAAAGGTCGAGCTGGAAGAGCAAGATATAATCTCGGAACAGGAGATAACAAAGGAATTGATAGTTGAAGAAACGGAAATAATAATTCCTGAAGAAAGGGAGAGAGTAGAAGAAACAATAATAGAAACTATCAACGAAGAACCGATGGAAACAGAGGTTCAAGAGTTCACAGGAATTGAAAAGGAAAACTCCGAAGAAAATGAGGAGGTAGAAAAAGAAAACCTAGAAGACATTCAGGAGGATCAAGAAGATAAAACGGCATTAGAAGGACCAAAATTGAAAGCTCAGATCCTTGAATTGCTGATTAAATACCAGGACTGGCAACAAAAGAACAGAGAAAGGGAAACAAATGCCAATAAGAGCCAAGAAAACCTAAAAGAAAAAGATGAGATTGTTGGGAACAATGAAAAAATGAGAGGAGACGTCTCTGAAGAAGAGCCAAAAGGAAGAAATCCGCCATTGGTAGTTGGTGTACCAGGAAATGGATACCCCATGGGAACAATGAAAGGAGGTGGAATAACATACGATGCCTTGGAGGAAGAGGATGCCCAGGCATATTTCAGCTGGAAGCTCCGTAAAAAGAAAGGGAGCGATTTAAAGAAGAGAAAGAAAGGAGATTTGAAAGACCTAAAGAATTGGAAGAGTCGAAAAAAGAAATACTCTTTGGAAATGCCATCTCGATACGAGGTGAAGGAAAAGGATTATTCCATCATAAGCCGACGGGTTATGCCATTTGCAACCGTCGAAGAATAAAGGGAATAATAATATGTGATTGAAATACCATCTCAAAGAGAGATGAGGAAGGGGGAAGAAAACCAGAAAGAGTCAGGTGAGGTTAGACTGAGCTCTTAAAAATCAAATGAAGTGTAACAGACTTGAAGTCTGAGAACTGTAATGAATTAAGT
The DNA here is from genome assembly GCA_946902985.2 of Meconema thalassinum. Classification (NCBI taxonomy): domain Eukaryota; kingdom Metazoa; phylum Arthropoda; class Insecta; order Orthoptera; family Tettigoniidae; genus Meconema; species Meconema thalassinum. Next base: position 584,396,243 of record OX336390.1, on the reverse strand, counting down.
TACGGGTAAAGCTAATTGCACCCGCAAGGTAATTAACATATGGTCATTAGATTGACAATATGTAATGAATAGAGAACAGACCGACTAGAAGTCCGTCTTGAGAAAAGAAGAAAGGAAACCAACTGTTGACTCGAGTTTGGATGAGCGCGCACCAGACGAGGGGAGAGTTGTAAACACCGAACGTGACAAGAAATTTATGACCCGGAGTGTAGACGTCCACTAGGGGAATGAATGAATGAATGGGGCCTTTTGAAGACCCAACCTAAACACAGACCAGAGAGGAAGGGAACTTTAAAGAAATAATTGATTTTATTGAAGAAGAGAATTTCAATGTAATAAAGGAGAAAGAAAGGGTAGAGACAGAGCATACCCAACCTACACAATTAGTGGAAGGAACTTTAATGAAATAAAGCAACAGTAGATACGGACGACGTTATGATGGATTCGACGGAAAAAGAAAGATAAAATTAATTAAAATAAATTTCCTCAAAAATTTTTCGAAAATTTATTTATCCTAAGGAAGGGTGAGATGAACCCATGTGCCATAGGGTCCAATGAGGGCGAATCCATGCATTTGGGGAAGAAATGAAAGAAACGTATAGTTTCTAATGTAACTTAAAGAAAGATCCAGCTAAGATGCTAACCTAATATGGTGCAAGAGGCGAGGACCAGGTGTTCGTGAGATGAGATAACCCCTCTTGACATTCAGAAGGGAGCTAGTCGTGAGTATTAATAACCGAGTGGAAAGTTCCCAAGATTAAACAAGGAAGCCTGACACGGAAATCGAGCTGAGTTGGCTGGAAAATGACAACACCGCTTATGCGCCAGAAGAGGAATAATTAAATTTAACCCGTTTACGAGTATAATAATGAGTAAACAAGTACAGTACAGTGAATCATTTCGAATGAGAGATTTTTTAGTAAAGAGAAACCATTTAATAATTGCACAGGAGAAAACTGCAAACGCAAGACGACGTCATCGGGGAATTACCAAGGCTGGTGTAGGGGGGAGAAAGCAAAAGAACAGCAACACCCACACATCTGAGGACGAGAAATTAATTAATATCTCCGAATTGCACGATCGATTCTTAGGGGCAATGAGATTATTTGACATTGAGAAGACGAGCTTTCGGAAGGTATAATTGTTATAATTGTGCAACCATTATTTTAGAAGTTGGCCACAGAAAGGACTAGAGTCTTATTTTTTTGTAGTGAAATAGTATAAAGCTTCGGGCTTCACCAAGCCAATCATGCAGTCATTCCGACAGTCCGTGAGGGGCGTAAGGCTACATCACAGCACATCAGTATTCAGACGGCCGTGTGGGGCGTCACTCTGCGTCACATCGAAGACAGTTACTAGTACTCCTTGAAGGGAGAGACGCTGTGTTACACCACAGAAGTAATATCCAATAGCCATAGGCGTCGCAGTATTAACAACTTGCTTGCCTCCATAAGGAGTGGTAAAGAAGAAATTTAAAGTATCGCCGTGTTGAAAGAGTAGGAAAATCCTAGTTACAGGATTTAGGCCCGACAGTATACAAGTTATAGTGAAAAGTTCGTAAGATATAGTCAGAGCAGGCTGCGAACGTTGGATTTAAGGCGATAGGTCGTTAAATAGACGAACGAATATATCATAACGTACGGAAGTACCGTAACAGAAAGATAAACTGTTATCTAAATTAAAGAACCCAAAAAGGGAAGAACAGAATAAGGTTCGGAACGTATTTCAGAAACGTAGGAGTGTTATAACCGATCAAATAAAGAAGAACGGAGACTATAAACATTATCTCCAGAAAGCAAGCGAACTATTCTAAAAGTACTAGACTCGAGAAGTACTAGCTGCTATAAACTAAATCCATAGGTCATCGAGAGGTTATTGAGGAGACCTCGATCCGAATAGACTTTCGCTAGGATCGATAAGCCAGATCTACAAAGAGGCCGTTCAAGCTAGATAAATAGCCGGTCATCCAGGATAGGAGTAGAAGAATTTGGATTCCAGGGAACAGTAGATGTTTCGAGACTTTCGTATTCTGCAGGATAGGAAGCCGACATTGAATAAATTTCACCCTTGGAAACGGGAAATTAAGAGGTCACGTGTGATAGGCTCAGAAATATGGCCTAGTGATCAAGAATTGTGAAGTGTAAATTTATCAAGATTGTGTGTTGAATTAATATTTTTAGTGTTTATTATGTGTTCTAAAGGGACACATCAGTGTATAAAAATGTCGTCAATGTTAAGTGTCTTAAATATGTGTCAAGAAGTGTTTGTACATAAGATGAATTTCTATATTATGGAGTAAAAGTTCAATGTGGGCCCAAAATGAAACACCGCACAAGAATAAAGATCATGGGACGATCTTAAAAACATGTGAGTACTGAATTTCATTCTATTTTGGTGTCAGGAAATGGTTGTGTACAGATCCACCGGAGTTTTGAGTAAAAGGGATGTGTTTTAAGAAATAAATACTGAATAAACAAGAACGCGGTCTGAACAATAATAGAAATTTGAGAAATTATAAATAATTATGTAAAGAATAAAGCCCGTAGAGGAAATATGTGAATAAAATGTTAATGTATTTAACGAACGTCATAAGAGCAAGCGAAATATCAGTAATTATCATGAAAAAATATTTAAATAAAATAAAGTTGAGATATGAAAGAAATAGCTTTTGAGCTTGTGTAAAGAATAAAGATAATACTAATAACTAAGTATGGAAATATTAAATAAAGATCAAATAAATTGATGTGAACATAAGAGCGTTAAAGCCTTAATATATGTGTAAGATATGATGTTCAAGGGAATGTTTTAAAAGGGAGCGATTTATCGGCAACGGAAAAGATTAATATAAGAATTAAAAATAATATGAATTGTTACTAATGAGATTTATCAGTTCTTGGGAAGACATTTCGGCTTAAAATAATGCATAGCGCAAAGGAGCGCAAATAATATTAAAATGTCACGCTAGGAAAGCGTAGAAGTTAAAATACTTGGTAAATTACTTATGGAGGGTAGTTGGTTGTAGTGAATTGATAATTGTATAAGTCCTCTATTTGTGACGTAGTATCACGAGGCATTGTGTATGTATTTGAAAGGGAGCAAATGTATGGTATTGAGCGTAGGTCTATTTAGCCGTTGGCTGACCCTAAATCGCATTGTGTATAGTCCTCTATAAGGGAAAGGTTCCCGAGGCATGTGAAGAGATTCGAACTCAGAATCCTCTTATGGTAAAAGCCCCTTAATTCTTCGTCGTCGAATGTGTATTAATCTTCCCCAATCAATGAGGACCCTCTCATAATTAATAAATGCCAAGGTTACGAAAGTGGTCTATGAACCGAAGAATATTTGTTTGAATGGATACAATACAGTAAAAGCCCGGTCTCTCCCCAGGACTGAGTATAATGTGAAGGTTTGTTTTGAAAGCCTTGGAAAGGAGCTGCTAACGTGGGTTAGACAGAGAGTCGCCCAGTCACCCTCCTTGTCATAAATCGCGCCCGAGTATAATGGCCTGGCTCTCTTAGAGTGAGGGTGGGTCGAGACCGTCTCGTAAGATGTAGTAAAGACACCGTGAGTGTTTAAAGTTGTTAACGACCCGGGCGTTGAACCGAGGTCCTTGTAGATTGATATTTTCGTTTGCCTGTTCAGATCGTAGTTTCTTGTGTGATAATGGTCTTATAAGACATAAGAGATAAATAACAAGCCCTATTGTAATGGTGTATGGAAGTAGGATTCCACGAGTTAATTGAAGGCAACTAGGTTTCGGGAGTAACTATAGTTCTTTGACTGTGTCAAGTATCTTCACACTCTGGAGTACACAAGTGATTTCCTGATTACCTTAATATATTTGTGAAAATAAAGAGAGATGATAACATCTGAATGTGTGAACATGCCCAAAATATTGAGTTAGATAATTAACATAAATTTTTTAAATGTAATTATACATTTGTTTTGAGGATTAAGAAAATATAAAAGTAGTATTTGAGGTGTACAAGAATGACACCATTATTATGTAAAGCATGGAGCTAAAAGAGCTCGGAATTATATAAAACTTACAGTTGATGCTTTATGGAAGTAAGACAAAGTAGGAATTGTTGGTTTATGTGGAAACCGTATGTTTAAATACAATATTTGTTGTATTATATTTGTGATTCCTTGTTCATTTGGAACAAGTAGATGATTATGGGTCAGTAATTAAATTGTTAAAGTGTTTGTAGCGCCATTAATTTTATTAATTAAATGTGTTAAAAATAGGAGTTGATTTTGTTGTTATTTTTGCAAGTGTATCCTCTAATTAATCCAAAATATGTGAGTCACAGAGTGGGGGAACTTACCGCTGCCCCGAAAATTCCGAATTGAGCTACGCTGGTATACTGTGATTGGCATATTTCTTGCTAAAAGGGCACAGTACATTCAGGAGATAAACTGATAAGATGTTAATTGATTCCTAAATTATTCAGCATGGATGTAGTTTTCCCCAGTTTCCTATTTCTTTTCCGTGGAAATGTAGGGATGGTGCCTAACATAATGCCTAATTCTAGCCTACTGGACACATTCTGATAGTCACCAAAATAACACAAGTTACTAGTCATATTTTACAAATTCTTCCCAAGAGCATTCCCGCTGTTGAAGTGAGCTAAATATTAATTTCAACGTGGAGATGCAGTCACTGTTTAAAAAAAACAAGTACACAGAGATGATGACGACGACACCCAAGTCCCTGAATGAAACAAAATGGAATATACAGTGAGTGCCTTCTCTACAGAAAAGAACTCGGCGTACGCCGTGTGACGGCCGGGGCACTGTGGCTAGCTGCCTGTCGATCAAGGCTCTGGCGCTGGCAGCAGCGTAGCGCCCAACTAGTTTAACACAATTACACTTTTCAACGTATTAAGACATATCTACTTTCATGAATTTCAGAAGAGTTGCTGGAAAAGCTGTCCTTCTTTTTCCAATCATAAATTGTACCAACGTAGGAAATTTGGTAAATTCGCTGTAATTCATCCTCACTGATATTTCGTATCAGTACAGTTATTTCATTCTCGACAGCCTCCCGAGTACGCGGATTGTTTCTGTATACGTTTTGTTTGAGATTCCCCCACAATTTAAATCGCACGGTGCTGAAACTTATGAACACATTTACTGAAATACTTCTTCTTGAGAAAATAAGTTTCCTGTAGGAAAATTCGATATTTTGTTCTATACCTATTCATGTTCACGGGATACAAGATAGCCTACAGTACTTCACCACAAGTCGTAATTATCTCAACTAAGGTATCTTGCCAGCTCCGTATGTAATAAAATCAATGACAGCATTCCAGCTTACCCATCCGCTCTTGTGTAATCGGCAAATACTAGTCAACTGGCGGTGACTAATAACTCACCACCCGTCACACGGCCCAGCGAGGCTACGTTCTATAGGGAAGGCTCTCACTGTATCTGCGTGCTGATAGGGACACGTGGAGTGCGAGGGAGGTTTAGTAATTAGCTACTGTAGACTCACCGCGGTGAGATGAAGATGTCGCCGCGGGTAACACAAAGAGACGAGTCGTCATACCCACAGGCATTCCCCGCTGCAGAGGTGAGGTAAATTAATTAATTAATTTCAAAGTTGGAATGCAACCACTGTTAAAACAATTTAAAAGCCAAATACAGGACGTATAGAAAAAAAGGTCCCAAACAGAGTTTTCAATTTATAGGGAGTAATTCTTAATAAGACTAGAAATTAAGAAACAAGTATTCAATCGCTGAACATCGATTCAATTAAAACTCAGCAATTTTTCTAGGTTTGTGCTGTGTCTTGTGTGGGGTTTCGCCTAGGACACCAAGCTGGCTCATCAGCGGGCTCTTGATGTCCCCGCCCGGATCCCCACAGGAGTAGTGAACTGCGCGCTACCTCCCTTTTTATGAAGCGCACCTGCACCTCTTTACTGCAAGAACTAAAATCTCGAGCAACCATAACCTCCCTATGCAGGCTTCCAAAAAGATGTTATATTGGCTTTCACAGCCAGTGAATTGAAACTCAGCAATTTTTCCAGGTTTGTGCCGTGTCTTGTTCAATTGTTGTGATTGTTGTACATGTTGACAATGAAGCCTTCTACAGCTAAACGTTCAATGAATACAGAGGTGTGCAAATTATTAGACTCGATGCCAGTTCTCCAACATGTATTTGTACGTTTTGTGACTTAATACAGTAGAAATTATTTCCAAGGCGCTGAAATTATTTCATATGTTTAATCAATAATCTTAATAGCATTTTTAAATGAACCTGACAGGAAACTTGTATTTTACAGTTTGTACTAAAAGAGAGTGAGGAAAGCAATGGCAAACTACCTCACTCCTCATCTTGCCTAGTACGCCTCTATATAGCGCTGCCTTGGGTTTTTGTGGGTATTTACCCACATAACCTAACGGCGGTACTTTTTGAGGATCCAACCAGCCTTCAGGCTGACTACCTAACAGACAGACTAAAAGAGGAGCCTTGTTAATGCAGAATGCCACACGTTTTCTTTTGATTGCTTTATTCTGCCTTTCGTGTGAATTTAAACCAGAGAGAATTAACTCTTTTATTACTGATTGCCCACTCTTAAACTATTCAAAGATTCGTAGGCAGTGGATTGAAATCACCCGATTTAGAGGATACATTCCAAAGTCGTGGAAAAAAATAACAAGAAGTTCCGTGACGAAATAAAGAGCCTACTTTTCATGCCAATGATTATTCTACAGTATATGAATCTATCTAGAATAATGAAGAAATTAAGTTTCTAATATCGAAATTTCTAATTATTTCGAAATACTGTATACCTTGCATAATGTAGCCTAATAGAGCACTACAGTTGGCAGCCCTGATGACAGAATATATTCTTAGTTCCATCTCTTAAGGTACAGAATACAAAATTTGGTTGAAGTCCAATGAATAGCATGGACGTTACATGCAGTTAAACATTGGATCTAACAGCGCGCGTAAAATCATGTTGGCAACAATGTCATGCATGTATTGGTCAGAAATAATCTGAAATAATATGATCTATTGGTGTTCCAATTTTGAATGAAATCCATTAGTTAGTATAGAAGTTACATGCATTTTAAAATTGGACCTATCGGCAGGCTTAGAATCATGTTGGCAGCACTGACGTATATTAGTTAGTCCAACTGCATCTAGAATGCCAGGTACTATACGTGTGCAAGGTTTAGAGCTATTGGCTTGCATACTTTCTGATATATTGCTATTTGGATAAAATAAATTAGGAGCATTTATTAACAGTTGGCAGCCCTGGTGGGTCTTATGAATACGCTCAGTCATATCTGGTTATGTATGCATACAACATACGAAATTTGGTTGAATTCCAATTGATAGTGTAGAAGTTATGTGCATTTAAAAATTGGACCAATCAGCAGGCTTATAATCATTTTGGCAACACAGCGATGTATGGCCTCCTGGAAATTAAACTGCAATATTATTATCTATACGTATGCTAATTTTGAAATAGCTCCCATTCATACCTTCCAAGATATCCAACATGGAGCTCAAATTTCAATTGCGATTTTTTAGCAGTTGGTAGCACTGACATCATTTTCAAATATGGTCGTGAGAAATTCGGGTATAGACCTTTACTCCTACCAAATTTTGTTTTGATTGCTCCAGCCGTTTAGGAGTTGATAGGGGGGGACACACACACAGCCAGACAGACAGAAGGACAGACAAACAGACAGAAGGACAGACACACATTTGCCCGATCTCATAAGACAAGTTTTTCCTAATTTTTGCAAAATGTGAAAAGTAGGCTAAAAATTGGACCCAGCTGAGGTGTCCCTCAGAATCTTCAATTTCGAAAATGTCCACATTAAATTCCTTATGGGAAACGTTTTAAGTCCACAGGCGAGAATACATTTCTAAATAGGGTAAATAAAATATAATAAAATGATTTAGAATTAAAAATTATGACTAATTTACATTTCTTTCTTTGAATATAATAATTTGCACACCTCTGTAATATTAATGAAGATATCGTTGTGTCAAATCTATAAATTACTTATTACAAAAAAGAAGCAGAAAAAGATTAAAAGAAATAAATATCCTTACAAAGAATGAGTGAAAATATATATATTTGACAACATTTATTTGTGAATTGATTGGCGTAGTATTATCAAGAATTATCTATTAATCAATACGATAAATACCATACATTCTACTAGCATGGTAAATGTTATTGGTTTATGCTTGTTGGTTATCAAAATTCACTTGAAGAGATATACGGTAATATTTTGTTGTTGCTAAATAAGCTAAATAATTATAAAATCCCCGTTTAAGCAATATCAAATTCATGAATATTTGTTAACAGAATACCTGTGCAAATTAAACATACCAGACGCTTTTGGTTTTTGCCATTTTAAATAAACAAATCAAAACACTTCGTTACGTAGTGGCTAGCAAACTTGGCAGTCACCGTGGATGTCCGGCTCTGCCAAAAACAATTATATCTGGTCTGAGGGTTGGAACGGTGCTAACTTAATCACGTGAAACATAACTGAGAATAGGTGGGTTCGATTAATTTCTTGTCCTACTTAGGAGTGATTTTCCATGGTTTTCCATTTCTACTCCAGACGAATGCCTGAAAAGTAACTAAATTAAGGACACGGCTGCCTCCTATCTAAATCCTAGTCCTAATCACAAATACACATTAGTATAACCATCACATCAATAAAATATATTTTCAGACAGATACCACACAAATTCATGTACTAAGGGAGGCGTTTTCAACCTTTTTAAGACTGTGAACACCACCCGAAAGCCATACCAAGTACCCTATCACCATTAAATCGATTATAACAAAAAATAATAATAATAATATTAATAATAATAAAATGTTTAATTCGTTCCTTTTATTAGTTCCTGAGAAAATGGAAAGTAAAAAGTTGCTAAATAGCATTGACAATATAGGACATTCCGATGTCCTTTAATTTATATATGCTACATTGTTTTATTATTATTATTATTATTATTATTATTATTATTATGCAAAAAGCATGCGCCTCTCTTTCTTTTTTCTAACTCTCTCCCCCTCAGGAGTGCTGAAATAGCTAGGGATTCATCGCTCGCCTGGCATGCTACAACTGCTTGCAGGATTCATGCTGGTAAAATACTGGACATTTACGTGTGGACAACCGAGTCAATCTTTCATGTTACTCATAAAATGGGGATAACCAATTATTTTCACTAAAGATTAAAAATCCTTTTTTTTTTAGTCGTTTACCCTCCAGGTTTGTGGAACCCACGGACTCAGCAAGGGAACTCACCACTACCGCCTCTACGGGCAGTGTCCTAGAGCTGGGAACATCGAATCGGAAGGGATACAACTGGTGAGGTGCGATTGGCACCTCGCCCAGGCGGCCTCACCTGCAAAGCGAACAGGGGCCTCATGAGGGAAGGTAAGGGATGGTTAGGATGGATAGACAAGGAAGAGGGAAGGAGGCAGCCGTGGCCTTGAAGAAGGTACCACCCCGGCATTTGCCCGAAGACGAAGTGGGAAACCACGGAAAACCACTTCGAGGATGGCTGAGGGGGAATCGAACCCCCTCTACTCATTTGGGCCACCCGAGGCTGAGTAGACCCCGTTCCAGTCCTCGTACCACTTTTCAAATTTCGTGGCAGAGCCGAGAATCGAACCCAGGACCTCCGGGGCGGCAGCTAACCATGCTGACCGCTGCGCTACGGAGGCGACACAAAAATACTATTTTACAAAATGATAAAATTGCTGACTGGCCAACCTTGTAATGAAAAAAAAAAAACTATTATCCCGGTTCGTGCAACAGAATTTGAATTGAAGAGTGGATCACAGAGGAGCTGGAGGTCGTGAGCACATTTTGGCTCGTATGACAGGGACACCAAATGTCATTTAAATTGCACCGTGGTGCTCACGAGCATAAGGTTGAAAACGTCTGTACTAGGGGTTACATGACTACATTTTGGCAAAGTCCCTACATTAATAAATAACAAAAACAACAACAACATCATAATATGAAATTTATAAAAACTAAATAAACTAACTTTGGACATTTCACGAGGAACCTTGCTCACTTCCTCAATAGTTCATTGTGGTGTAAACTAATAAGGTACAGGTTCGGTGAGATTTAAAATGGAATAAAGTTCCTGTACTCTATCCGTCAGTAGATGGCTGACAGTAGCTTAAAGAAGAGCAATGATGCCAATTTGAAAATTACTACGCAGTGGACAAAAGTAACTAAATCCCTTCTTGTTGTTTCATTTAGGGGCCTGGACATGGTGGTCATTTAGCCCCATGAACTTCTGTGTGTGTTGAATTTTGTCTGATGATGTGTGTTATTATGATAGCCGTATTAATGTGTGTATTTGTATTTCAGATGAGTTCGGGAAGGAGGTGGCCATGGCCTTGAGTTAAGAACAATCCCGGTAATCAACTTGAGTAGAAGTAGGAAACCACGGAATACCACTTCCTGGATGAATGAGGTGAGAATTGAAGCCACCTTTTCTCAATTTTGTCCCACAAGGCACCCGTTCCAGCCCAGAGACCAGAATTAAATTTCTTTGCAGAGCCGGGAACTGAACCAGGACCTCTGGAGTGACAGCCAAAAATACTATTATGTTTACAACGTAAAGAAAATATTTTTGTCGCTAACGGACATTAACATATCACCAAATGTCTATTTGTAAACAGTACTGCATCCATAACATTTTTCACCAAGGAATATGAAAAATTTATAGATCTACCAACTTACCGCTAACATTGGAAACACTTTATTTTATCTTCCAAATTGTCTCCAAATCAATCATTCAAGTGAGAAAAATGTGAAGTGATCAATTGAGATGCTAAGATGCCCCGTAATATAATATGTTCTTAGTTTTAGTTTCTACTTGGCAACCAGTGGATGGAGTGTATCTACAGTAGTGACTATAGCGACATGTTGAATAGGTTGGCACCATCTGTCGACCACAGACGCCTCGTATTTGGACTGCCCTTGACATTTGGTCTCCTGAGAGGATGGTGGGGCGTTTCCCACACCGCACATTTGACAGATTCGTCCTGGCGCACGGTGCTCCAGGGACAGAAGGGTTCAAAGTGGCAAGTCAACCTTACTGTGTGCCAAAGTGACAAAATGTGTCCCCGATGTTCCCACGAGGGCGCCTCTTTTCTATGTTGAGGTAGCCTTCTTGCCTTAACTCTATTTCGTTAAATAAGGCCACGTAGTACATAGATTTTATAAAAATTTGATCAGATACGTAATTCTTATGATTTAGTCGACTCAATAATTAATTATGTGACACTGTAATATAGTTCATTAAAAGTCTTTCTGCCTAGAATTTTTCATATTATAGACTTCTGTCCAATTTGGTTGGCAGGTTCAATTTCTGGCCCAATCGCGGGTTAATTCCCCTGGACCAAGGATTGGACGTTTGTGACATCATCATCATGATCACGATACGCAGTCACTACCAGACATCAATCTGAAGGACCTACGCCAGGCCTCTACGGTGGCCAAATTGTATTTTCACACCGATAATACTGATGGTACGTTAATAGTTGCCAGCTATATCGAAACTGGTCATCCAAGTGTATTTAGTTATTATCTCTTGTATTTATTTTTTCAGGCTCGTGGAGCCGCCCATTGCAAATGGGTACAATCGTAATTACCGACTAAAATCATCAATTATTTTAATTACTAAGGTCACACTGAGAAATAGTATCCAACGCAATAATATCATACCATGCAATGAAGATCTAAAGGTGTTATTTACTACCTATTAGAAAACTAGCAACCCTACCCGACTTCGCCTGGTATCTTTCACGGTATATTACCCTGCGTAAGCGTAAAAGGCGAACGGACGGCAGGTCGAAGACCCAATTTAGGAAAGCCGAGGTGAACAGCGAAACTCCAAACACATATACTCTCTCTGAGGTCTTAACTCGACACGACTCGACAGTTTGATGCTGATCGAAGCTGGGATGATACGCTCACTCGTAAACTCGTTCTGATGCTAGTAATTTAAATTTCCACTGAATGGAGATTGTTGGAAGAAATGAAAACGTAAAAACTTTTATAGTGGGCGATGTATTAAAGATATGCTCTCGCAGACTTTTTTTTTGTAGAACTTTTCATGCCGAACAATATTCTTAAACTCATAGTATACGAGTATAGATATTTCTAACGGTTAAACCAGCGTAAGCTTTAAAGGCGCAGGTTTCTCTTTGACTCGATTCACTGAAATCGTTACTGCTCGGCTTCCTTTAATAATAAATGAATTTTTTTCTATTGAAACCTTCCTCGATAAATACATTACAGAATGGTCAAAACCACATCAAAATCCTTCCAGTGGTTCTCAAGATTACCCGTTATATCCAAGAATCATACCATGCAATTAAGATCTAAAGGTGTTATTTTCTACCTATTAGAAAATTACTATGTTTTATACTATGTAGAGATATTGAGAACTACTTTCTCTGGAAATATTAGTATTTAACCTATAGGCGTGGAAGAACATACAGTATGAAAGAGGTTTATAACTATTGTTTTTCTGCATTTAGTTTAGGGTAGGAATTTTCAATTATGTCTTACTCGAAGGCTACATCTGACTACGTAAACAATTCGCAAACCGCAGCATAAATTTTTATGAAAGATGAATCTTTCTGAACATGTATTAACGTTAAGTTGAGGTCAATTATTTCCTGTCCCGCAGCTTGCCAGTGTGATTTAAGACACACACTACAACTGCGTCGGGAAGTTAGAAGTCAGTAGATCACCGTCGTTCTTGTTGTTGTTGATTCATTTAGGGCCTTTGTGATACTGTGGCATATAACCCCGTGCACTTGGTTGAGTGAGAAATCTCTCTAAAAAGCTATGTCATTAAGATGGCCGTACTCTTGTGTGTATTTAGTACATAAAGTTTGGATTCGGTAAAGATGGCCGTGGTCTTAAGTTACGAACTATTCCTGTATTTGTTTATAGTAGAAATTGGAAAATACTGACAACCACATCTAGGACAGATGAGTTAGGAAACGAACCCATCTCTTCTCAGGTTTGTCTCGCGAGTTTGAGAGGATCTCGTTACAACCCTCAAACCAGAATTACAGTTCTTGGCAGAGCCAGGAAACGAACCCGCGGCTTTTAGATCCATAGTCTCAATACGCACCCCAAGACCACAGTGGCGATCAGTCCGGAAATCGAAGGTTCAATCACGGCGCTGAGAGCGGCCATTCTGAATGTGAGCTTTCTCGGATTTTTTATTCACTCTCCCTCTAGGGTAGGCAAATTATGGGATGGTGTGTTATGTCAAGTCTCACGGCACCTACCGAATCCCAGATCCTAATAATTACGATTAAGGACATTATAGAAACACAGGTTATCAGACAAATTCAGCATATTTTCAAATGCGAAGGATTGATTACCATGATGTCCCAAGCACCTTAAATGAATTAATAATAAGTTATCAATAACATAACGTGTTTGCATTTAGTTATTGTTGTTTTACGTGGCATAACAACGAGGTCATCTGCCCCTTAAAAGTGTTTCTATTCAATAGATAATCGTCTGAATATGGGAATTGGGTATTTCGTTCGTCGGACGCACAAAACGAAGTGATGGGCCACATGCGACCGGCAAGCCACATGTTGGAGACCTCTGTCTTAGGGAGAAGACATATCAACCTCAAGCGGGATCGACTGTTCGATGTTAATGAGCGACAGCTTGTCTTCAGTGGTTAACCGCAGGAAATGAAAGAGTTCCTCCTTATTTCACATTTCTCAGCAATCTTTGTCGTCTTTAAAAGCTAATTTCCAACATAGAGCAGCGATATTTCCGGCAGGGGGCAGTAAAGAATGAGTGAGTGTGTTTTCAACGTGACAGCAAACAACAGACTTTTATTCGGGGGAGAGAAATGGGGCTAGAAAACACGTGCTCTGCTACACTGAGTCACGGGGATATAAACGGAAGACAAGACGGAGAAAGGGAGAGAGAAAGAAAAATAGTTAAGTTTCTCTTATGGCCATACAACCACCCCTCTTCCTTTACCGTATCACTGCCAGCGATCACGCATACTCTAAGATTGCCGTACGTCTCGTAAGACCCGTCCAGCGTCGAATTCCAGTCTATTTGGGATTAAAACATTATTATTATTATGATTATTATTCATATTATTATTATTATTATTATTATTATTGCCGACAGCGGTAGCTACGCTCACTAACGCGCAGCGCTAGCCCATGGGGCCAGGCTCTCCGCGGACTTGGTAGACGTGGGTTCGAGCCCACCGTTCATGTAATGGTTTTCCGTGGTTTCCCCCATTTTTAACTCCAGGCAAATGCTGGGACGGTACCTTCTGGCAGGCCACGGCCGCTTTCTTCCACATCCTTGCCCAGTTTCGTTCAGCATCATTAATTTCACCTCTCATTAACTCATCTCTTCTCGTGAGTTTGGCGCCAGGAAGGGCATCCGGCTGTAAAAAAAACACCTATCACAAAGCCTTTCATTGCATCTCATCCCCGGGCCCGCTGAAAAACGGGAATAATAAGTGGTAGACATGCACACAATTATTATTATTACTAGCGGACCCGTGCGAGAACTCTCGCATAATGGATTGTGTGCGATAAATAGCATAGAAATGAAAAATCAAACCTAAAATTATTACCTTCAAATAATGGAGTGAAAGGAGCCCATTAGGGCACCAGACTCCAAGCATTTTTCTATCGCAATAGCGATAAACAGACAGAAAGAGAGTACTACTACTATGTGTACAGACTACCCACCCGGCACTAGTGGTATGCGGGCTTTACGCGAAACAGTTCTGCCAGGGACTATCGTCTTGTTTATTTGTTTAAAAGCACTTTATAAACAATTAAATATAGCCTATTTCCGTTGACTTTTCAATAAATGCAAGAATTTTCCTGTACTATTGAGACGATTTGGAAGATTTTGGTACAACCCACACCTTCTAACTCCCTCTGGTTTAGGAGCTTGAGTTTTGTGAAACATACACCTTAGCGTATTATATATATAGATAGATTGTTATTATTATTATTATTATTATTATTATTATTATTATATTTTTGTTTTGTTTTAAGGTCCCTTTTAATTGTTTTAGCTGGGGCGCCAGAATTTACCTTGGAAGGGGATTTATAACGTAAGTCTACTTACATTAGGATGCCGCATTGAAGTACTATTAAACGCCATCGCATTGAGCCAGGGTCGAACCCGCTATCTTGGGGTTTGATGGCCAACACTAAGGGCTTGATATAAATTAATTTATTTTGCTCTTAATATATTACATAGTTTTAAGATTGGAAAACCAAAATCTCAAAGCGTACTTCAATTCCAAATGCGAAAAAAAAATCTCTAACCGTTATGGTGTTTGCCACTAATTCGAGTATAGTTATTGTCTTTTGTATCATTAATGACACTTTTCATTGTATTTTAAAATGTATCTATCTATTAGACAATGTATAGACCTATAAAAGAACATTTCTCAAAGAAGTAAAACGGGTGTTGCGGTGTCGGAGAGGCAACCATGGCCGCAAGCAGGGCATCATCCCGGAATTTGCCTGAAGTAGAAGTGGTAAACCAGTTGTAGGATAGTTGAGGTGGGAATCGATTCCATCTCTTCTGCCTCACAAAGGTTAGTGTACCCCATTCCAGCTCTCAGACTAGAATAGGCTACATTTCTTGGCACAGCCGAGAATTGAATATTGGATCTCAGAATGCCCAGAATCCTGGCCACTGTACCAAGAGGTCATCTACTGGAAATTATAATCAACAGCTTTCTTCGGCCTAGTTAACCTATTAAATAAATTGATTGTGTTTTGAAATAAGAAACTTATCCTGAAATTGATTTTAAAGCTAGGCCCTTTCAATATAACTATAGAGGGCGATGCACCGAGTGTTATTTCTTTAGGGGACTGAAACTACATTGTCCTCAGGTGCTCGGTGCCTGTGGAAGGAGGTGGCCCCTAGCTACTTGACTGAAGATAAATTATGACATTTACTTGAAGTGAGAATATTCATTTTATTTTTCTGTGCCAGTGCATTCTCCTCTCCCTCTCATTCTGTCGTAACCTTTGCCCTCATTAACCCGACAGAATCTGACATACTGGCATATTCGCACGCACGCACATACACACACACACACGCACAATTAGCAAAGTAAACTATATGACTCCGTTATTTTTAGCTGCCGTTAAAAGTTAATGGCAGCCATGAAATCTGTAAGCATGAAACCACTGATCCCTCTGTTGTATATACAGTACTTCTGGTCTGATTTAATCTAGGCCCTTACAAAATGATTTAGTAGCCTTCGAGATTTAGTGATGTAAATGTCTTAATTTTCTTCTGCTATCTGTGCTCGTAAATCACATACTCATACTCAACGAGTTCATAAAATCTGAGACACTCATTTACAGAGACGTTTCAGAAATTATATGTGACGTGTTTGGACTAAACAACCCGTATTGGATTTCTATGTATATAAATTACTAAACTTCACCGTACAGTATTGTGTGTGCTTGTAGTGTGCGATGGGTATGTGTGCTCAGAACAGGGGTTGAGTGGATTTAATGTTCCTGGCGTTAGAAAAGTGAATGCTAATCCCGTTTGTTCCGAGATACCATGAGGACTGAATGCCGAATCAGCCACCATGAGATCTCATCCCAAACAAACCATAAAGAAAATATCAGACATGTATTTAGAATAGCCTCAGCACAAGAATGTTATCTCAGGGGTATCCGGTATGGATAGGATATATTAATAATCTAGACCAAAAAATGCATGAATAAGTAGTGTTTCCTCGTACTTCCGTCTCCTTCAATAGTACTGCATAAGTTATTTCAGTCAATAAAAATTATTGCATGTGACTTAAAAACACTTTACTGCCACGAGATGCCGTAAGAATTATTAAATAAATTTTAATAAGTTTTTATAATAATATTGAGATGTTTTCCTTCTACTTGGCACTTAATCTAACATATTATTCCCCAGTCTCCTGGTTCCTCTGTGATTGTTCAATTGCAGTTACAAATAATTGCATTCACAGGTCATATTCTGACACCTCTGTGCTTCTTGGATGATTGTCTACTGTTTTGTCTCACTAGTCGATATGTATTAAGATGATGATCTTATGAACGAGTTCAATACATCTAAGAACATTATCCATGGAAAGAAACAACAAATTTATCAAAATGAACCAGCAGTTTACGACACACCACCCAAGTTTTTTTTTTTTTGCAGAATGTTATTAACATGATAGCGTTCACATTTTTGGTCACAGAATGTACAGAGACCCATAGGGTTCATGTAATCATTTCACCTTGCACATGAAGTGGTGGTAGCCATACACAGCTAGAGAGTTGACAAATTCCCTTTATGTTTAACACTTATTGTCTTAGTAGTTCAAAGTCAAAAGTATATTTCAACATTGACCCAAAAATGTAAGATATTTTCTTCACAATCAGTCACCCTCGGCATCATCAACATAATTATCATCGAGTTCATTACGAAGTCACTCGTTCCATTCTTTGGGTTAAAACTTCAGGATATGGATAACGTAAGCTTGAAGAATGATTATCTAATAAAACATGATTTGTGTCCTTGTTGTTTGATAGCACTTACACCTGTAAATGTAACATCCATTTGCTGGTTCAGCTCCAGCTTAAGGCATTAGTGTTAATGCTATTCATCGGTGGTAGTAAATGACTTAGCCACACCAACTAGTGATTGATGTAAGCTGTAACTCGTAGTCATGAGCGTGTGTTTACTTCTGAGATTAGCATAAGCCTTCTCAATCAGCCAATTGAGCACAGACACGAAACATTAATCTGATGGCTAATATACTATCCGTTTAACGCAGAATACAGTTTGGACTGAGGAGCCATTTCATATCCCATGAGAAATAATTATCCCATTTTACTGAAGTAAATGACATCATTTCAACAAATGGGGAATCTCATTAATAAACAAAAATGGTTGTTAGCATACCAAACTGTTAAGTTTTAACAGAACATCACCCTGTGAGATATAATTTTTAGCCTACTTTTCACATTTTGCAAAAATGAGGAAAAAGTAGACTTATGAGATCGGGCAAATGTGAGCCTGTCCGTCCGTCTGTCTGTCCTCCTGTCTGGCTGTGTGTGCCCCCCCCCCCTCCCCCTATCAACAGCAACAGCAATCGAAACAAAATTTGGTAGGAGTAAAGATCTCTACCTGAATATCTCACGGCCATATTTAAAAATGATGTTAGTGCTACCAACTGCTGAAAAATCGCAATTGAAATTTGAGCTCCATGTTGAATATCTTGGAAGGTATGAATGGGAGCTATTTCAAAATTGGCACACGTATAGATAATAATATTCCAGTTTAATTTCCAGGAGGCCATACATGGCAGTGTTGCCAAAATGATTATAAGCCTGCTGATAGGTCCAAATTTTAAATGCATATAACTTCTACACTATCAATTGGATTTCAACCAAATTTCATATGTGCTATGGGTACATAAACAGATATGACTGAACGTATTCTTAAGAGCCACCAGGGTTGCTAACTGTTAATAAATGCTCTCATTTTTTAAATCAAAATACCCATATATCAGAAAGTATGCAAGCCGACAGCTTTAAACTATGCACACGTATAGTGCCTGACATTCTATATTAATTTGGAGTAACTTATTTACGTCAGTGCTATCAACATGATTCTAAGCCTTCTGAGAGGTCCAACTTTAAATACTTGTAACTTCTATACTATCATTTGGATTTCAACCAAATTTCGTGTGTGCTATGTGTACCATAACAGATATGGCTATGCCGATTCTTAAGAGTAACCAGGGCTGCCAACTGTTAATAAATACTGTCTTTATTTTTGGTACCCTAATATCAATATATCAGAAAGTATGCAAGCCAATAGCTCTAAACTTTGCACACGTATAGTACCTGGCATTCTAGATTAATTTGGAGTAACTAATATAGGCCTACGCCAGTGCTGCCAACATGATTCTATGCCTGCTGAGAGGTCCAATTTTAAAATTCATGTAACTTCTATACTAACAAATGGATTTCATCCAAAATTGGCACAACAAGATATCATAATATTTCAGATTATTTCTGACCAGCACACGCATGACATTGTTGCCAACATGCTTTTACGCGTGCTGAGAGTTCCAATGTCTAACTGAATGTAACGTGCATTGGACTTCAACCAAATTTTGTATTCTGTACCTTAAGAGATGGAACTAAGAATATATTGTCACCAGGGCTGCCAACTGTAGTGCTCTATTCAGCTACATTATACCAGGTATTATGTTTCGAACTAATTAGACATTTCAATATTACCAACTTAATTTCGTCATTATTCTAGATAGGTTCATATACTGTATATTAATCATTGGCATGAATCTTAATTTTAAGAAAAGTAGGCTCTTTAGTTCGTCACGGAACTTCTTGTTCAACATGTGGTGGTAATTGTTGTTTTGGGGTGAGAAACATGTAGGTCATCTGTTCCTAAGTAAAAACTAATGCCAACTTTACAGTTAACCTTGAATAACTCACAATGTGTAGATCCCTTTTTTTACCGAACGTTGTAAGAAAGAAGTAATTTCTACCACCTAATTTACGCCCAATTTAATTATCTTTGTGCTATGAGCTGAAATAAAAGCTGATATCATCTTAATATTCACAATTTAAATGATTCGTAAAGGGCTGGTTTAAATTTGCACAATTTATACATAGGAAGTACACATCATCAGCAGATGCTGCCAGCATATATAGTTACTTACGAAGGAATGTTTAGGTTTCTGAACTAAAATTGTATGATCGTTGTATGAACATCTAATTGTAACAAATTTGGTTAAATTGTGATTTTACTTAGATTTTAACCCATTTAATCGTATCTTCAGGATGTAAATCAGGCTATGTATTACTATGTGGAGCATTTTGTGAAGTCTTACGTACTCGGTAAGAACTTCATTACAAACTACTTGAGATGTATTGTGGAAAATGATTGGTGAATGGAAAGAACATTGGGCACTTTTTATTCTTATTTTACGTTGACTTGAAATTAATTATTGACACATGCTTTTGCTGAAGAAAAATATCTTCTCCCTACACGAATTAAGTTTAACCCATTTTCTGCTCTTCCCTTTTTGCTACACAGGAAAGGTACAAATAGGAAGATACTTTACTAGACTATACCAAAATCACGCTATTAGTAGGTCACAGTGAGAGGATTAAAATTGGACCATTTCCAGAGAAAATAGTATATTAATCTGGTTCGTATTTGACAAGACTGATGCTATTAACTACCACTGTGTATTCACGTGTTCTTTCAACTTCCACATTTTTATTTGAGATTCCGCATTCTGATGTACCAATAGCTGCAAGAAGAATCAAAGCGTCTTACTCCAAATTATTCTGTCATTGTTGTAACAGAAACTTCAATTTAGTTTTATCAATCTATATATTTAAAACACTAAGCTGTTTTTTGTACACACGAGATTGTGAAAACGACTTAACCGATTGGCTTCGTAAATCATTCTAACGAAAGCTCTTGGCATGCAGATTTGCAGGGTGTCTTTCAAATAAACAAATATGTTATCATATATTTTTAAATTTATAAACAAAACTGCAAAATTATTGGCTCAAGCGCATGCGCAGAATCACCTTGGTTAATGACAGACATGGCGGATGTCCACCGCGTTTTAATGTAATAGTTATTTATAAGAATTATAATAAAGGAAGGGAATATCGAATATGAAGTTTCCACGATATAAACAGGAATAGAATATTATAAAGGACGGGAAATGTAGAAGAACTTATACTGACTGTTGAGTGTGAATGTTGCTTAAGTACCTTAATATTGCGCTACAACTTCAGTGATTCGGTAGCTCAGATGGCAGCGCTGAAGTCTTAGTTTGTGCATCGCCCATTGGGAGCAGTTCGAATCCCACCTCCGCCACATATTTTTATTTCCCAATTATTCTTTCTGGCTATTGGTAATACATTGTCTTAACATATTTTACTTTTATTATTCCCGTAAAGTAAGGAATTCTCCACGATTTACGTTCCCATACACTTTTAAATGATTAAATAAAATATGGCCATAATCGCTTTCGCCATGAGAGACAATTGACGAACATAATTCATTTGATGGACTCAGACATCGTGGTCACTCATCCCCGTCTACTTTAGTGTGTGTGTGTCAAATTTTCTCTGATAACCTGTGTTATTGTGATGGCTGTACTGATGTGTGCATTTGTAATTAAAGTGGGGAATGGGAAATTGACGACCGAGGCTTTAAGTTAGGAACTATCCCGGTATTTACCTGCAGTGGAAGTGGCAAACCACGGAAAAGCACATCCTAGATTGTTGAGATGGGAATCGAACCTTGCCCTTCTTAGTTTTGCCTCAAGAGTGCGCCCCGTTCCAGCCCTCAGACCAGAATTACATTTCTAGAGAAATGGCGGATAAAGGATCCTCCGTATCGTAGTGTGATCTTTGTTTTTTAGAATTAAAAAGAGGGGATTGAAGAACTTCAACAGGCGTTTGAGTTCGTTTGTTGTTTAAGTAACTTAATATTGCTTTCGAAGTCTGTTGACTGGGTGGCTCAGGGGTAACATTGCGGACCCAGGAATGAATTTAGCATAGTCGAAGGAGTTCACATCTCACCTCAGACATGTATTTCTATTTCCTAATTATTCTTTCTGGCTATTGGTAATTCATTGTCTTAACATATTTTACTTTTATTATTCCCGTACAGTAAGGAATTATCCTCGATTTGCATTGCCATATACTTTTAAATTATTAAATAAAAGATGGCCACAATCGCTTTCGCCATGAGACACAATTGACGAATATAATTCATTTGATGGACACAGACATCGTGGTCACTCAGGCCCGTCTACTTTGGTGTGTGTGTAAATTTTTCTATGATAACCTGTGTTATTGTGATGCCTTTACTGATGTGTGCCTTTGTAATTCATGTGGGGAATGGAGAATTGACGACCGAGGCTTTAAGTTAGGAACTATCCCGGTATTTACCTTCAGTGGACGTGGCAAACCACGGAAAACCACATGCCAGATTGTTGAAATAGGAATCTAACCTTGCTCTCCTTAGTTTTGCCTCAAGAGTGCACCCCGTACCAGTCCTCAGACCAGAATTAAATTTCTTGGCAAACCAGGGTTCGAACCCGGAATCCGGGGCGATAGCTCAGAATTTAGCCTTAAGATTTGGCTTCCCTGTGTTTATACGATTTTTGACAAGCACTGAACATATAGTCTAACCCTTAAACTCTCCATTACGGTGGCTGTCGAAGTGAGTCTATGCTCATTCCAGTAGTTGGCGAAGTATGCTCCCTTGCTTAATTTACTGTCATGGAAATGCAAAGGATTGTACCTACAACAGGTGATGGAAATTGCTTATTTAAAGCAGTTTCGTACTGTTTATTCCAAAATGCAGAACGTCATCCTGAGCTGCTTCTGCAAGCAAATTGCAAAAATTGGTGTTGGCATGAATAATTATAAGGATTTTATTATTGGCGATCAGTATCATCGCATTCTCATCAGCAACAAACTTGAGAATGAAAGTATCTGAACTTCACTGTATAAATGAATATTATTGTTTAATGATTATTTGTTTAGAGTACATAACAATGACTCTAACCACGCTGTTGATTTTGGCAATGGAAGTATTATGTGCCATTTAATATTTGGCGGCTGCGTTGATGCAGGCCACTATAGTGTTATTGAATATGACGCTAATTTGGAGAAAAATGCTACAATAAATATATCCATTTGACGAAAAAGAACATTAGCCACAAAAAAGTGGGAAATCGAAGAAAAATACGAAGCCACTTTTAAAATCTAATATAAATATGCCATTTCAGAAACAATTCCACATATTATGCCGTACAGTGTAGGATCCTTGACGAACAAATGTAAACATTGTTCTGCACTGTATTTCTGTAGCGAGAAATCTACGCTTGGTTACTTTGACCTTTGGTGTTGTAATGGCAAAATTGATCTTACTAAATATAAAATATTTGACAGACTGCAACAATTTTTCACTGGAAATGATACCTCAAGGAATTTAGGAGAGAATAATCGGCAGTACAACAAATGCTATGCCCTTGGTTTCATTTGGTGCCAATGTCACTGTGCCACATGCATACGGTCCATATTGTTTAAAAATGTATGGAATTGAACATCATCGCATTTCTTCGTTAATGTATATTCCAAAATTATAAGCGACGGTTCTTGCGGCCAGTTGTATATATTAGACTCCTCAGAATTCTTGAATTCCTTGGAATTAAGTTATTTGCTTCCACATACTCCAAACGATTGACCCATAGTTATGCTCCTTAGAAAACTGAAGTTTCCTAAGGGCTCATAAATACTACCATATTAATTATAAGAAATGTGTACGAAAATTGCTTGAATTTGGAAATAATAAGTGCAGTTAAAATCAGGCGGATGATCTAACCCTTCGATTTGATTCCATATTAATTATAAGAAATATGCATGAAAATGCTTGGATTTGGAAATAAGTGCAGTTAAAATTAGGCAGAGAGGTCTAATCCTTCGACTTGATTTAACACCATAGGATAAACCAATCAATTTCTTTTAAGAGGCAACATTTTCCGATTCGCTTGGCATACTTTATCACAATCAATAAAGCTCAATGGGGAACTCTGGAATCTTTTGACGCTCTTAAAGTATCAATAGCGCCAAAAAATAATTGTACAAAGAACGTACAATGAAGAAAATGGAAATTGCAACATCCAGAAGGAGTGGTGCTACATTGCTGCAATTGAACATACAGGACGAGTGTTCGGTTGTGATTCCATGATTACACTTTCAGGGCAATCTGACCGCAAGTTTAGACAACAATCAATACTGGATGTGCCCACCACGAGCTGCAATACATTGATGAATTCGGCGAGGCATGGAGTCAATAAGGCCCTGGATCGCTTCCTGAGGAATTGTGGCCCATGCTTGCTGCACTGCACGGGTCAGTTATTCCAGAGTTATGGGTGGCTGAGGACGGTTGGCCAGTTGTCGACCCATCATGTCCCACACATGCTCAATAGGGCTGAGGTCCGGGGATCTGGAGGGCCATTCTAAGGTTGTGATGTCTGGAGACGCGTGCAGTGTGAACCCGGGCATTGTCCTGCTGAAACATCCCATTACCAATGTTCGCCATCATAGGGACAACCACTGGATTGAGTACCCTATCAACATACTGTCGAGCAGTCATAGTGCCCTCAACAGGCACTAATTGTGATTTCACATTAACGCCAAGAGCTCCCCAGACCATAATGCTTGGTGTTGGCCCCGTGTGCCTCTCGACAATAAGGTCTGGGCGGCTCCTCTTCCCGGTATGTCGGTGCACACGATTCTGGCGATCACTGCGGGCAAGACAGAAGCGCGATTCATCACTAAAGACGACCCTATGCCATTCGTCGACCCACGTCGATCGTTCTCGACACCAGGCCAGCCTTACACGTCGCTGTTGTGGGGTCAATGGAACACCTTCTGCAGGGACACGGGATCGTAAGCCAGCTGCACGCAGGCGATTACCAACTGTTAGTTGTGTAACGTGGGGTGCCACAGCTGCTCGAATTTGCGCTGTTGTTGCATGGGGTTCCATCCGGGCCATCCGAATGATGCGGCGATCCTCTCTCACAGTTGTCTGTCGCTGTGGGCCTGTGCCAGGTCTACGAGTGTGGGTACCTTTATTTGACCACTGCTGCCATACACGTTGTACCGTAGATGCCTGTCGGCCAACACGTGCAGCGCCAGTGCTTAGTGATAATCCAGCCTCACACAACCCAATTATCCGACCCTTCTCAAACGGCGACAGTTGTTGATAGCGTGCTCTTCTCTGTCGTCGAGGCATGTTTGACGGGGAACACTTCACTGCACAGACTGCAAGTCAACTACGCTACACCGGTGTCCGTATACTGGAGTTGAATCCTCCCCGACCAATCACGTGGGGAGACCTGTAGCAACAATCCAATGGGTCTGAAACTTTGATCGTTTACATACCTACAAGGCATCGTTCCATATCTTGAAAATCAACACAAACGACCAATGCCTTCATGGTGTTGCAATTTCCATTTTCTTCAGTGTATATAAGAAAATTCTTCAGTAAATATTTTCTTATTGACCGTCATGTATTGACGGGTTTCAACTAGTATTAATTAATTTTATTAGCCTACATAACAATATTGTCTAAAACGATTTCACTGTCATATTTCGTTTGGGAAAATAGATCCATTCAAAACGCTTGTAGTTAAATTGTGGAACGGGCTGCGTCCACTTAGGCGAAGTGGAACGGAACGATTTTTTAGCCTATTTTCAATTTTGAAAAAATAGGCTTATGAGATCACCTTTTGTCCGTGTGTGTGTGCGCGCGTGTGTGTGTGTGTGTGTGAGGTGAGTGTGTGTCCCCCTAATAAAATCTAAACGGCTGGAGCGATTTCAGTGAAACTGGGTAAGTTCATAGCACTGTTCCCGGCGACCTCAACCGTGCCCTTCAAATTTTGTTACGTCTCACTAATCCAACATGGCGGCTGTGCGAAATATTTCACTAGCATTCAATATCTCCGAAACTATTTCCCATATCTCCCTGAAATTGTGTACGGTGATAAAGGGTACTACTAGAAGTTCACCTATGAGACTTTCAAAAACCTGGTGACTACAAAACCAACATGGCGGCCAAGCGAATTTGAGACTTTTAAATAGACTTTTCTCGCGATTTAACTATCCAAACGTAATGAAACTTGGTACAGCAAATGTTTATACACATTGCAATGCACTGGAGTCTAATTTAGTTCAATTGTTTACATAACCTCAAAATGGCGGCTGTGCGAAATATTTCACTGACATTCTATATCTCCGAAAATATTACAGATATCACCCTGCAATTTTGTACATTAATAAGGGGTACCGATACAAGTTTACCTATGTATAATTCATAACCCTCTAAAGTACAAAACGAACATGGCGACCAAGCGAATTTGAAATATTTTAATTGACTTTTCTCGTAAGTTAACTCTCTGAGCGCAGTGAAATATGGTACAGTAAATGATTTTGCAGATTGTAATGTACTGCCATCTAATTTAATTCAATTGTTTACATAACCTCAAGATGGCGGCTGTGCGAAATTTCAAAATTAAGTTTTTATTTCTTGTGTCGTAATCATGCGATCGAAGTGAAAGTTTGAATAATGAACCTAGGCAATAAGTGTCCTTGAATGGTACATAACTCTATGGCCTATACATATAACAATCCTAAATGGCGAGCTTCCGAAATATTTAGACAGTTCTCAATATCTATGAATCTTTTACAGCAACCAAACTGAATTTTTTATGATCATAGAGACTATGAACATATGTTCACCTATAGGACTTTCAGTAATCTGGTGAGCACGAATCCAACATGGCGGCGACGCGAAGTATAAATATTTAAATGGACGTTTCTCGCGAATTAACTATCCGAGTGCCGTGAAACGTTGCACGTTAAATGCTTATACAAATGTTGATCCACTGGCATCTAATTTATTTCAATTGTTTGCATAATCACAAGATGGCTGCTGTGCGTAATTTTAAAATCTCGTTTTTACTTCTTGTGTTCTAATCATGCGTTTGAAGTTTGAATACCACACGTACACAATAATCTTAATATAATAGTACAACAATAAAAATCCAACATGGCGACCATCTGAAATATTTAGACGGTTCTCAATATCTACAAATCTGTTACAGCAATTAAACTGAAATTTTGTATGTTGATAGAGGCAATTAACATGAGCAGGATATATGAAAATAGGCTGTATAGTTCTTCACGGAACTACTTGTTTTTTACTTGCCAATGTGCGTTTCCTATCACACAGGAAGTTCTGTCAATGTCTTGAGAATATTTGAAGCAGGAAGCTCACAGACTTCTCTTGTTGGCCTGCAAGCAGAACAACTGTAAAGCGACTCTCCTCCCTACAGACGCACATCTTAATTTTCTTCCTCCGCGAGCTGCGAGTGACAGCCGCTCTCCTGCAAGATGGTGCTGCTCTTCCAGAGTAATTGACGGATTAGTGATCCTCGCAAGAAGGAAGGCCTTCAGCACGTATCACGGCTCGTTCGGAACATCGCAGAATATCGCTCAGCCGGCAGTATTGGCTTATCGGTAAAAACAGAACACGTGCAGATCTTTCTTAATGGCGATTCGTGTGAAAGATGGAAGGTTTCTTACAGTGTACAACAATATGCATTACAGTATTTCACTGTTCATGTAGTAAAACAATAGTGTGTGAACCCCAGAGAGACCTGGTGCATGTCTTTGGAGTTGACACCCGAAGGTGATATGTATGCAAAGATCATCTCAGGATATCGCTCAGCTGGCAGTATTGATTTATCGGTAAAAACCGCTCACGTGCAGATCTTTCTTATTGGCGATCCATGTGAAAGATGGAAGGTTTCTTACAGTGTACAACAATATGCATTACAGTATTTCACTGTTCATGTAGTAAAACAATGGCATGTGGACCCCAGAGAGACCTGGTGCATGTCTTTGGAGTTGACACCCGAAGGTGATATGATTGCAAAGATCAGGATGAAATGAACAAAAAGGACTTCACCAAATCCCAGTCCCAAAACTAGACGAACTAATAACCCCTCTGTCGGGAATCAAACCCGAGACCATTGGGTAAAACCAAGTTATTGGGCAGGAAGATAAGAGATCAGACCACAATCATTACCTGATGGCACATGCGCACGCAATGAGTTTCCTATGCGGGTATGTGCTGCAGTGTTATTGTCAGGGTAGGAACGTTCACTTCGCCAGATGGTATGGAAATGTTCACATAGTCTCCTACTGTGTCTGTATTGCACGTTAGTGTCTCCCATGAGCCCAGCAGCATTAATCCCTTCCACTACCTTGCTTCTTTTCCTTTCTCCGCTAAGCGCTAGGTTTTGCGCAGATTTGCAGTCTGTCACACACTGCCGGAGCCTCCATGGCTTAGGCGGCAGCACGCCGGCCTCTCACCACTGGGTCCGTGGTTCAAATCCCGGTCACTCCATGTGAGATTTGTGCTGGACAAAACGGAGGCAGACAGGTTTTTCTCCGGGTACTCCGGTTTTCCCTGTCACAATTTCATTCCAGCAACACTCTCCACTATCATTTCATTTCATCTGTCATTCATTTAATCATTGCCCCAGAGGAGTGCGACAGGCTTCGGCAGCCGGCACAGTTCATATCCTCACCGGTATATGGGGGCTTCATTCATTCCATTCCTGACCCGGTCGGAGACTGGAAGCAGGCTGTGGATTTTCATTTTTTCACACACTGCCATCTTCCAAAGAGATCACACCTAGTTATTTATTTATTTATTTATTTATTTATTTATTTATTTATCGTATGGCTTTTAGTGCCGGGAGTGTCCGAGGACATGTTCGGCTCGCCTGAGTCTGTAGCTGCTTCCAGCGGACACCCTAAAGGGTGATCTACAAGTTCCGTTCAATTTCAAGTAGTTCCAACTTTCGCCACCAGATATCAATGATACCTAGTGGCGAACGTTGGAACTTTGATAGAGCGTTCTGACGAAATTTAACCTAACAAATTTTGCTTTACACAAGTTTAGTCTGTGAAAGGATCTTTTACATGCCATAAATCTATGACATGGGACCGCCGGCTTTACTTCCCCTCCGAAGGAAGGCATACTGAAGGATTTTAACGCTCTTAATAAATCCGACGACTTCGGCCGGGTTTGAACCCGCTATCTTGGGCATAGCAGTTCAGCATGCTACCGACTACGCCACCGAAGCCGCTATCACACCTAGTGAGACTCGTATAGTGACCCCGAGGCCTCCAGCTGAGTTTGG
Organism: Meconema thalassinum; assembly: GCA_946902985.2. Taxonomy (NCBI): domain Eukaryota; kingdom Metazoa; phylum Arthropoda; class Insecta; order Orthoptera; family Tettigoniidae; genus Meconema; species Meconema thalassinum. The sequence goes on along the minus strand of OX336390.1, from coordinate 584,367,370 downwards.
CATTGTTTTCTCTTATATGTGCCTTGTTTCTGTATTTGTCACCGCAGAGACCCATGATAGATTCCCGGTTCAACCAAGAATTTAAAAAAATTCTTAACAGAGGGTTGGAACGGAATACACTCAGCCTCGTGAGACAAAACACTGAGAAGTGGCGTGTTCGATCCCTACCTTAGCTATCCTGGAAGTGATTTTCTGTGGTTTCTCACATCTACTCCAGACAAATGCCAGGATGGTAGGGCCTACCTAGCTTAGGGCCACAGCAGCTTCATACGCAAATCCTACTTCAATTACAAATCCACACACTAGTACAGACATCACAGTGAAACATGTTATCAGACAACTTGTACACACACCCAAGAACACGGGGCTACATGACCACAATGTCGCAAAGCCCCTATAGAATGAACAACAACAATTTGCTTGTCAGTTCTTGTCCACTTTAGATTGCAGCACCTTCAGGTTTTCCGTATATTTCAGTGTCTTCAGTTTCGCATGTACAGTAACTTTCAGAGACACATATACTCAGCCAACTGAGGGGCAAGCATCCAGAGACATTACATGTCTTTTATTTACAGGTTTGAGGAATCGAATCTAGGGTCAGTTGTTTGACATCCAAGGGTATTTAGACGTAAGTGCTTTAACAAACCAGTCGATTCTCTGGAACAGACCAATAAAACAGAACCTCCTAGGGATCGATTCTGATACCCCAGCATTTCCATGGTGAGGATTGCTTGAAAATACACTATCCTTGTTATTCATACTATGGAGGTTAGAAACTAAAAAATATGTCAACGATATCAAAAGTGGTAAATTACTTATTCACGAGTAGAGGGCGTATTTTTGGCTAATAATAATAATAAAAAAATAATAATAGCCTAATAATAATCGAGGAATTAGAATGGGAAATACTGTACTGAGGAAAACAATTGGACCCAAGTTCAAGGATGGTTTCTGGATACGCAAGCGCCTGGCAGAGATGTATTCACTGATCGAATAATTCACCTCTGTTGCACAAATAAAAAAATGAAATTCCCGGACACGTATGCTGGATTGTGTTGGGTGCCGATAGCTTGAAACGCCAATTGTTTGCCTAGAAAAAGAGTACATTCTCTGCAATTGATGACATCTGACCAATCACGTTGCATGTAGCAAAGAGCACTTGTGGTGAGTTCAGCCAATATTATATATTGGCTTTCACGGCCAGTGAATCAAAACTCAGCAATTTTTCTAGGTTTGTGCCGTGTCTTGCGTGGGGTTTCGCCTAGGACACCAAGCTGGCTCATCAGCGGCTCTTGATGTCCCCGCCCGGACGCCTACAGGAGTAGCAAACTGCGTGCTACCTACCTTTTTATGAAGAGCACCTACGCCTATTTACTGCGAGAAGAAAAAGCTCAAAAAGCCATAACATCCCTATAAAGGGTTCCATAAAGGTTGTACCTAATTGGCTTTCACGGCCAGTGAATTAAAACTTAGTATATTTTCTAGGTTTGTGCCGTAAATATTATCTTGGGATAAATCTTAAATTTTAAGAAAAAAGGCTCTTTAGTTCATCGTGGAACTACTTGTTTTACACCCTGTATGGATTCTCAATATAATGTTACTAGCGATTAGAGATTGCCATTCAGTAATATGAGAGTACTTGAGACACACAGTCGACCATGCCTTGTTGATCCGCATTTCCAAGCACTGGAACATAAATCAGTAATCCGTGACACGAATAGTCTGCAGGTGACAATCTTTGAATGCCACACAACCATTATTGGTCGAGTTCTCAATAGCAAGAGCAACTGGTAGTGAATATTGAAGAGCCAAAAACATTCTTGGATACTTTGTATTGCCTTGCCAAGTCTCCCTCACATCCAGCCAGTAAGACTTTTAACCACGCATGCGCAGTGCTTCTTCCAGAAAACTTTCTCCAGGGAAGAGTGAGAGGAACACTCCCCATTGACTATGGAGAGCACTTGACATTTTTCTCTCCCTTCCAATTAACACAGACTTTTTTCTTCTTCCTTTTTTTAGCGTATTGCTTTTAGTGCCGGGAATGTCTGAGGACATGTTCGGCTCGCCAGAGTTTGTAGCTGCTTCTATGTGGACACCCATGGGGTGAGCTACAAGTACAGTTGCGTGTGGAGTGTTGTTTGGGGAGGAAAGTGTGAATGTAAGTACGAGGAATTGGAAGGTAGTGGCTGTGGCCTACAGTTAGGGGCAAACCCCGGCATTTGCCTGGAAGGAAAATTGGAAACCACAGAAAACCATTTTCAAGGTTGCCAGCGTGGTGATTCGAACCTCCTCGCCTCCCGGATGAGAGCGACTGCCTGCAGCCACGCCATAACGACCACGGCTAACTCAGCTTGTAACACAAACTAACTACGGCATTAGATCATCATTGTTTGTCCACAGAGCTTCTCTTGTATGCACACCTCATGGCGTAGTGACTAGCATTCTTAGATGTCACCCCGGAGGTCCGTGTTTGATTCAAGGCTCTGCCAAGAAAGTTAATTATGATCTGTGGGCTGGAACGTGGTCCCTCAGCCTCGTGAGGCAAAACTGACAAAATTGGGGTTCGATTCTCAACTCAGCCATATTAGAAATGGTTTGGCGTGGTTTCCTTCTTCTAATACAGTTTGTTGTTGTTTGTTTTGAGAGGCTTGGACAACTTGGCCCCGTATACTTGGGAGTGTGTAGAATTTATCTTATAACCTGTGTCTTTGTGATATCTGTAGTAGTGTGTATATTTGTAATTTAGGTTAGGATTGGGAAGGAGGCGGCCTTGGCCTTAAATTAGGAACCATCTCAGTATTTACCTGGAGTGGAAGTGAGGAAACCACGGAAAAGCAATTCCAGGATGGCTGATGTGGGAATCAAATCCACCACTTCTCAGTTTTGTCTCACGAGGCTGAGTGTAATCCGTTTTAGCCCTCAGACCAGAATTAACATTTCTTGGCAGAGAAGGGAATTGAACCCGGACCTCCGAGGCGACTGCTTAGAATGCTAGCTGCTACACCACGAGGTGTTCAAGCGTAAACAACAGATCGCTTTCATGCGAATAGGAAGGAAGCCTGTGAGTTTTACGTGACCGTTAATCCTGGGATTATCTTCCACGAAACCACCTTTGTGCGCGGTTCCGTGGATGATGTGACATTTTGCCTTAATATCCCACTTGTATTAACAGGGAATCGAACCCTTAGTGGGACTAAGAAAATACAACTAACGTCCTTAAAAATCTATTAGGCTAGATCTATTAAACATTTGAACGCCTCCGCCTGGATCTAACTCTCCCTGCTTTATGTGAACTACAGATAGGGCGTTGCTGTTTGACCAAAGATGTACTAAGTCCGTAATTAAATCAACAAAACCATCACAATGAGAAGGTGTTGGTAGGTATTCGATATCTGGTTCATCCTGTTGCCCATGACAAACCGTTCCCTCTTCATTTGTGGACTTGTTTACAAGGCGGCACATTTCTAACTAGCGTGCAGCGTGTCTCTTGGTATGACAGTAATCCGTAGAAAACAAATTGCTACATTTTCATTTAAGCGCAGTATATGAGTGGCTAGTTAGAAGCCCTATACAGCAGTGAGTGGATAAGCTCTCCAACACGCAACGCCCTATGCCAAGTAATAAGATTGTGTAAGTGTAAACATGACGTAAATCCATCAAATAAATAGCCACATTAAAATTATTCGTGTGCTATATCTAACCCTATCCATTTCAATTTCTTGTGAAGGTTTCAGGCACGTTACTGGAAAATGTTATCGCCCTCAAGGTGCTGAAATAAATATAGATAGGCAAAAACAAGATTCGCCGTTTCTTAAAATGTACAGTGCATCTACCAAGGAGCTCATATTGCAGATTAGACTATAGTGTTGCCTTTATGACCTTCGTCATATTGGGAACCTACTGCATATGTGGAGAACAGCTCTAATACGTCAGTCTCTACATATCAATTTGACACAAATATTTGTAATGAGTAAGAAAATAATTCACCTTGTTAGGAGTCACAAGCTCAATGATAAAGGACATAACAAATACAGGCAGACAAAAACTAATGTACTGGTGTAGAACTGGGGATTGAGTTATCACTGGCAGGTGGAGAATAAACAAAAAAGTTGGAAGAAAGCATTTATGTGGCAATAGCTTTAGATGACTAACTAAATTGCATATTTATACAGGGGGTGATGTGACTAGACAGCCGGGAATATACGATTCTTACGGTCAAAAAATCACAAAACGTGAAAAAACGTTTAATAAAAGATACGCAATTTAGGAAATCTTAGAAAAGAAAGTGCGTCACAATTGGCGATACCACTTTCTACTGTGTGTAAGACCGGAACCAGGAAATGCCGTATGGAAGAGTCAGTATTTACCAGCCTCGGAAGGCAGAACTATGAAAGGGTGGGTTCAAATCCCACCTCAGCCATCCTGGAAGTGAGTTATAGTTATGTATTTTTGTTTTAAGGGTAGGTCTGAAGCCGGGGGTCATATGATGAAAAAGAGGGAGGTGAGATTATCTACGAGTATAATGAACTTGGGTAAGAGGGTAAGAGGTGCAAAAGCAGATGAAGCTTCAGTGTTAACTGCCAATATGGAATCTTAGAGGTGACCCGTTCACGAACAGAGGCTTGTAAATTAGACTGGATGGTGAAAAGCAGTCTCAAATGAAAATGAATAAATGACATTTTCAGCCTACTTTCGATTTTTGGAAAAAAAAATGAAAGTAGACTTATGAGATCTACAAGGGCCAAACGTTGTCAGTCAGTGTGTGTGTGTGTGTATCTCCCCCTATCAATTCAAACACGACGAAACCGAATTGACGGAACTACGAGGTCATCTGCCCCGACAAAGAGTATACCTATACACAGGCATTTAGGAGAATGTAGGCTGTATGTTCTTTGCTGAACATCTTATTATTATCATCATCATCATCATCATTATTATTATTATTATTATTATTATTATTATTATTATTATTATTATTATTATTTAAGAAGAAATGAAGAAAGAAGAAGTCTGAAATGTTAAGTAAGCGAGAGCAGTTCCGGGGTGATGAATGCATAGAGGGAAAAGGGATGGGGTTTTTAGTGGATAAGAATTCCACACTACTGTGGAGTGCAGACCCTTCACAAGTGTCTTTAGAATATTTTCCACAGTCCCTCGTAAAATAATAATAATAATAATAATAATAGTATAGATTTTTAAGTACTCCCCCGAGGCTTTCAGATAAGATTATATCCCTTCTCACGAGTAACTTTGTATTTCATCTACAATGGGTAGCACTTACATAATTACTGTACTACCTTCAAGTCTATCAGAGAAGCAGGTGTCAGATGTAACGAGCAGAATAATTGAAGATCCTGGGCGCATTACTAATCCAAGTATTATTTATCAACATGTTACGAGCCGCATGTTCCTGGCTTAGACACTGGTTGGTATTGTTCAAAATTCAAGGCTGTCAGAGTTTGGCAGAGTTACTGCAACGAATAAATTGGCAATTCCACTCTACCATCCAAAACAGTCTTGATTTATTAGCTTAGATTAAATGGGATTCGAGCCAAACGCACAACACTAATACAGCGTCCATAATAAGCCGCCACCCCTCTACGAACCCATCATTTAATTCTATTAGAAATCAATTTCATTTCTCCCTCGAGCCCCTAATGGAGTGTTGCAGGCTCTCGGTGGACTTACCTCCGTAACATGCTGGATCATAATACTGGTCCGACCAAAAGTATAATATGGAGTAGTAAACGGTTAATCGAAATACTTTCTGTCATTAAATGTACTGTAGGAAGGGAGCGTGATGGTGCAGTGGTCAAGCTGCTTGCCTCTCACCAAGGCGAGCAGGGTTCGAATCTCGGTCAATGCATGTGATATTTTAGAAGTGAAATATCACGTCCTGTGGTTCAGATTCCACGTAAAATGGAGTTCCTGTGGCTCATAATCGCGAATTTAACGGTCATGTACAACTACAAGCTCCTTTCCTTACCTTTGTTCTGTATGATGAAAAAGAAGGTTTCAGATTGTGCGGAAGGGATGCGGGAAAACAACGGAGACAAAATCCGTCAGTTTACACATAGGCCTATGGCTGGCTGCGTGGCTCAGCGGTCACGCTCTCGCCTGCTGTGTCCAAGGTTGCAGGATCAACTCCTGGTGCAGCCAGTCGGCATTTGAGGGTGTGCAAATGCGAGGGAGCCATGCCAGTAGATTTACTGCCACGTTAAGGATCCCCTTCGGGGCAAAATTCCGGCACCCCGGCGTATCTAAAAGCCACAATAGTTAAAAAAAACTAAACGGAAGCTTGTAGTTTAACGTGACCGTTAATCTCGCGATCATGAAGCACGGGACCTCCTTTTTACGTGGAATCCGAACCACACGACATGGCATTTCACTTCGAAAATCTCACATGCATTGGCCGGGAATCGAACCCGGTCTGCCTTGGTGAGAGGCATAGAGCTTGACCGCTGCGCCACCACGCCCCTACAGTAGTTAAAAGGGACGTAAAACCAATAACATTATTATTATTATTATTATTATTATTAGTTTGCACACAGAGGCAGGTTTTCATAACTAAAGCTCAATGCTCAGCCTACCTCGTGGTGCAGTAGCTACCACACTTGGCAGTCACCTATAAAGACCAGGTTCGATTACCGACTCTGGCAAGATCTTAAATTTTGGCCTGAGGGCTGGAATGAGGAACGCTCAGCCTCGGAAGACAGAACTGTGAAGAGGTGGGTTCAAATCCGACCTCAGTCATCCTAGAAGTGATTTTCCACTGTTTTTCCCGACAAATACCGGGATGGTCCCAAAAGAAGCCACGACTGCCTCTTCCCAATCCTAGTCAAAATTACAATATACACACACACTACTATAGATTTTATCAGATATGAATGGCTAAATGTCGTAAGCCTCTAACCTAAATGAATAAACAACAACTCATTTTTCAGACACTCCCTAAATAAAATAAACCCGTGTAGCTTACTGGCCTGGTGCAAGACTTCAAAATTGACACAAAATGGTGACCTGAATATCCACGATACCGTTCAAGTAGGCCTACCTCAAACCGGAATTAGATTTCTAGGTAGATTTGGAATTGAACCCGGACTAACGCTGTGGAAGCCAACAATGCGAAACTCTACGCCACCATACGTACTGCACAATTATTGAAAAACTAAGAAGAGGTGGAGTCGATTTCTACCTCTGTCTTGCGTGTTTTCATGGTTTCCCACTTACGCTCGAGGATGGTTTCCTTATTGCACGCACCGGCCACCTATTTTACCAATTCTAACCGCAATTAAAAATACTCAAACTGTTTCAGACACCAGAATAAAATAGATTATCAGACAAATTCTACATGGCCATTGACAAGGCACGTAAATGAAACAACGACTTAATGGCTTGTAGGCGTATGTGCGCTCGCCGTCACAAGAACTGGGAGCCCTGATTAAGTTTAAGTCAGAATGTACAGTCACGATCATTATCCCATGGAACAATTATGGCGTGACTCCTAGTTTAATACTCAGCGGCAATGGAACAGGACTCATATGCATGTTGCCATCATATTACAACATGTACGAGTTTAGGAAACAGTTAGTTACCACCATTTCATAATGACCTTAAATACGAGTGACGTAGATGGCAAGAAGCACAGTGGTAGGTGTATCTCCGTAGCCTACTTGATACTGACTCAACTTCATAGACAATAGGTGACTAGTTAGAATCCACTGGCACTACTAGTGGGCAATTCAATCAATTTGCGTGATGCACCTACCACGCTCATTAAATACAGTCAGATATGTAACTAAGCTGGTATTCTACGACCAGCTATGGCACACAATTGACATGCTATTCATGGCCTCTTTGAACAAGGAGGTCTAACCACAACAGATACCGGATGATGCTACGGCATCCAAAGCACAGCAACGCGATGGATGAAACTTTCCTGGAAATCAGGTAACGAAAGCCTAGGTGCAGCTGGTGCTCGTTGCGGACTCTGATGCAAGATCAGATCATCCATGTTAATACGACTCTATTCTCTTTATGAACACAATAAGTTACAGTTATGCTGGGCCGCGGGAGGACCATCTTGAGACGCCTGAATGAGGTGGGGTTACAAACTCGAAGAGTGGCTAAATGAAACCAAAACTCGCAATGTGTATCGCTCTGCGTATGCCGATGAAAACATGCAAAGTGAGTGGTCGGATGTCATCTATTGCAGCGAATGTATTCTTTTCTGTGCAAACTATTGGCGTTTCAAGCTTTCGGCACCCGACAGAATCCAGCATACGTATCGCCGCTCTGCCTGTGTATCTTCTGGGTAGGGGTAATTTCAAGCAAGGACGTCGTTTATGGCGTCTGAAAAATGGGGACCTGGTGCTCCAGATTGGTGCTCCTCTTGCCCCGTAATTTGATAAGATTTGTGATAAGTTGTTAATTTTGCATAGTGATTTTTTTGAGTGACGTAGATTTACGCCCACTGTTTTGAATTTATATTTCTTACAGTGGGTGCGTAATTTTTGAGTGGCGTATATCTCCTGCGTGTACGGGTTGGATGAGGGCTAGTGAGATAGGAATGTCGCACAGAATCGAGCTAGGTCAAGATGTACACAGTCTAACCACCACATCGGGTAACAGTGGGGGAGTAATTTCACCTGAATAATCATGTGGTCCCTGGAAGAGTACTCGACCTAAGTCCTCGGCAATAATCAAAATGAACTCGGCTGACTCCAGTGATTCTAAATAATTGGGAAAAGCCAAAGAAAGCTTTTACTTATCCCTCTACTGTGTTTATGTATTACCTTTATTTTGTAGATGGTACAAGTCAGGCATCAAGTCATCACTCAGCAGCAACTTACCTGAAACGAAAAAACAAAACATATTGTAATTCATGCAACAAACAGAAGCGCATCTGAAAATGTGGAGTACTTAAGTCCATGGTCTCCTCCTTTCTAATCCTCATCTGAACTGTTAATACACGCACTACTACATATACCGCAATAAAACAAGTTATCAGACCAATTCCTCAAACATACTCAAGTACAAGTGACTGAATGACCATAACATCCAAGCACGTAAAATAAGACGACAACAACAACAACAACTAAAGTGTACAGAAATGATGTCACGATGAGGACCGTGAAGTGAGCTGTTTTGTGCCGGTTCGAGGTCAGGATGTACCCCTACATGTTGCGATTGTATATGGCAACTATCTTGCTGTTCATATATCTTTAAGATTCACTACACGAAGTTCATTAAGTCTCGATGAAGTCGTAACTTAAATTAATATTACCACTAAAATCCAAATAATAATTTTGTAAGTCTGCGATAGGATATGAAAAACATTTCATTTGCTATGTTTGTGTACTCATTTCCAATAATAATTGTTGTTGTTGCTGTTTCATTTAGGGGCTTGCATTATCGTGGTCATTTCAACTAGGTGTAGTTGGGTGTTTGTATATAGAATTTGCCTGATAACCTGCGCTATTGTAGTAACTGTAGTAGTGTGTGTATTTGCAATTGGGGCGACGATTAGGATGGAGTTGGCCGTGATTTTAAGCTAGGAACCATCCCAGAATTTTTCTGGAGTGTAAATGGAAACCACTGAAACCCCGAGGTGGGGATCGTAGTCACTTCTTCTCAGTTTTTCCTCGCGAGGCCGAGTGTACCCCGTTACAACCCTCAGACAATAATTAAATTTCTTAACACAGCCAGGAATCGAAACCGGACCCCCAGAGCGTCAGCCAAGAAAGCGAGCAGCTACACTACGAAGTGGTCTCCTGTAATGAGATCAAAATATGCAATCGTTTGGAACTAAACCAATTAATTATTATTTATTATTAATTATTGGAAGTGCAATTTGATTATATTGAGGACCGTCCTGCGCAACTATTATTCACCTTGAGGCGTATGGACTAGCAGCCTTGTGACTCTTAAAAATACGCATGGTCATTACCGTACACAAATAACATACGAAATGTGGTCGAAATCCAATTGATAGTATGGAAGTACATGCATAAAAGGATTGGACCTGTCGGCAGACACTATCATGGATGGGCTCCTGAAAATTGATCGGAAATATGAGCTATATGTGTGACAAGTTTGGTATACTTCCCATGCATACCTTCTAAGATATCTAACATACAACCCAATATTAAATTATGATTTTTCAGCAGTTTATAGCACTGACGTCATTTTCAAATACGGTTGTGAGATGTTTCGGTATAGTTCTTGACTCACATCAAATTTGATTTCGATAGCTGCAGTCGTTTAGCACTGGATAGATGGAGACACACAGACAGATAGACATACAGACGGACAACCACACACACATTTGCCCGCATTGATCTCATAAGTCTACTTTTTCATAACTTTTACACAATGTGGAAAGTAGGCTAAAAGTATATTACTACCGGTAGTAGTTGATTTTCTAGCATAATCCTGTCCCCCAGATATTTGAAGGATGTCAGTGCCTAAGCTCACCACCATGGCATAGAATTGTTAACGAACTGTATTGTGAGAGCCTGAGGCACTTGCGGGACACAAAGTGTCTCTTGTACTGTACTGTCACCACGGTTTTTGCCAAACGATTTATCTGTCATGAGAGCGACAAATCTCCCTTCCCTTTCGTTAATTAACCGGATCCGTGACTGAAGCTCACGACTCAGGACTGGGTGGTCTCAAATACCAATGTAGACACACGCAAAATGTGAAGAGGTGACACAAGTTCAGGACTAGATCAAACAACAAGCACTAATAGGCGACTATCCTCGGTTTCATAAGATACTCACTGATCTGCATATCTACGCCATAGAAAGTGGGCATTCCTCCTATTTCTGTCCTTGTTTGAGACAAACCCCCAGGACAGTACGTCTCAAGCAAAACTTCTGTGACTTAGTGATTAATAAATTCTCCCCATTATAACTGGCATGCGCGTCATCTGTAATGTATTAAATTTTAGGCACTGAGTTATATACCAGTAGACATTATTATGGAGAATATTATACGAAGTTTCACTTTGATCAGCTGAACAGAATACAAGAAAATTCCGCACTGCAAACATCTTTTTTTTTTTTTTTTTATTGAACAACTTTGGATTTAGCTCTGAATAACATTTCTGTGTGCAAAGTTTCACTGCGCTCAGATGATATTATGATCACCAGAGAAATTATTTAATTTTTTGAACATCACGTGGCCGCCATGTATTAGACTATACATGTAGTTATCAGGGTTCTGAAGGTTGCATACATGTACTTCTGAACATTCCTCTATATCCACACAGAATTTCAGTTTGCTGTAATAGTTTTGGAGATATTGATAACTGTTGAAATATTTCGCTCGGCCGCCATGTTGGATTGGTGATAGTTAACGAAAATTGAAAGGTATGGTTGGAGTCGGATGGGGTAGAAGTTAATGTTTACCAAGTTTCTTTGAAAGAGCTCAAGGAAGAAAAGAATGTTATGAAGGCAGACAGTCAGAGATAGACAAACTGGACCACGCACAACGGTTTATGTCGTTAGTCCTTACTATAGAAATATTACCGGGTGAGTTAGCTGTGGTCGTTACGGCATGACTGCTGGCAGTCGCTCATATCAGGGAGGCGAGGAGGTTCGAATCCCCCCGCCGGCAACCTTGAAGATGGTCTTCTGTGGTTTCCCATCTTCCTTCCAGGCAAATGCCGGGGTTGGTCCCTAACTATAGGCCACAGCCGCTACCTTCCAACTCCTCGCCCTTCCCTTCCAACTTCCCTCCCCAACGGTACTTGTAGCTCACCCATCGGGTGTCCGTCTCGAAGCAGCTACAAAACTGGCGAGCCGAACATGTCCTCGGGCACTCCCGGCACTAAAAGCCATACGCTAAAAAAATAGAAATATTATGTCATATGATAAAAATATGCTAAAATACTGTACATAAAGACACCTCCGGGTTCGTTGTGATAACTACTTTTATTTTAACCTTAAGGAGCTCAAGGACATCACTCGAACAACGGGGATCGGTAGTCGATTATGAAAAAGAAACGATGTATTTACCTGCAGTGCTATATTAGACGATATTAAGTTGATGGGCGTTATAAACTGTGCTAGGGGGACCTTCCCAAAACAGGGGATGGTTTCCATCACCGTCTATACTCAATGGAATAATATCGATTGCCCCTAAGCATGTTTTGTGAAATTCTTATTACTTTTTTTTCTAGTTCTTTCAAGTCTGTTTCTTTGTTGTTTCAAAATCATATTTTTATTGCAATTTTATACGTATTGTGGGATATTTTAAAGTGTTTACTGTAGACGCTGATTGCACAATATTTCTTAGAACTTTGAAAAATATGTTTAGGTTAAATTTCATAAATTGTTTTCAGTGTTTTAAACTATGCGCTAATTTTATATCAATATTTAATGTTCTGTGTATTCTTTGTCATCGGGCAGCCTTTTGGCGGAGGAGGATATTAAAATGCAAAATAAGCAAAACCTATTATAAATGCAGTATTATTTAAAGTAGGAACTTAGTGACTACTTGTATGCATTGTCTACCCTTCATTAATCCCGTTTCCAACGGGGTCAGGGACGAGATGCGATAAAATTCTAAGTGGCGGATGGTTTTTACGGCCGGATGCCCTTCCTGACGCCAATCACATGGGAGGAGTTAATGAGAGATGAAGTGAAGGAAGATGAATGAAACTGGGCAAGTTCGATTTCAAGTAGTTCCAACTTTCGCCACCAGACACCTCTGTCACGGACACTGTCACCCAGCGGCGAACGTTGGAACTTGTTAGAGCGTTTCTAATCAAATAACCGACAAATTAGCTACACACTACCAATTGTGGTGGTAGGTTCCTTTTTCATGCCACAAATATATGACATGGGCCCTCCGGCTTAATTTCCCCTCCGAAGGAAGGCATACTGAAGGATTTTGACGCTCTTAAAAATCCGACGACTTCGGCCGGGTTTGAACCCGGGATGTTAGGCGTAGCAGTTGACTACTTGAACGCCGAAAATACAGGATACTAGTGACTTCTGAGTATTATCCATGAATATTAGCTCGAGTTGGCAACATTGTTTATGCCCCTTTTGTAATTCCTTCTCCCATTCAAAGGGCAGATGACCTCGCTGTTCCACCCCATAAAATAAGAATGGCTAACTAACTAAAGTCTTCGATTCTATTATGTAAACAACCTTGATTGATAGCCTTGGGTACCTATGTTTGCTTGTTTGTGTTTGTTACGTTTGTTGATTTCACAGACGTTTTAATATTGTTAGTATACAAAGGATATTTAAACCTTATCTGAGCTGTTTGATACATAAACTAAATAATAAGAAATTGTCTGGAATGTTGAGTTCTAAGAAAGAGGCACATACCTGAAGCAGATCTATTTAAATAAGGCTATAATATGGAGAAAGAATGTGCTCTAGCTCACGTCTGCCGCATTTAACGGCCACATTACATGTCTCTGACAGTACCGCACACCTGGTGGCCCGAGAGAAAATGGCCCAGGGGTGTGATTGCTGGAGCAATATTGGTCCTCACGCCAGAGTACCTTCAGGGGGAGGACGTGATTGGATCTGAGAGGGGGATGGGAATTAACTGTGTCTGTTATCGATGTCTGTGTTACATCTGTCGAGAGCTGCTTTGAGTGGCAGGACGCATTGCAACGTTATAAATGGTACTTCCCACAAATAAATCTACTACCTCATGTGTCTTCATGAACCCTTACCATGCATGCTTACGGCTTTATTTTGAATGAACTTTGTAACTCCAAGATCCCGGCTTTGCTGTTACATTAATAGAATGTTTGTTGTTGTAGATTCATTTAGGGACTTTACGACATCGTGGTCATGTAACCCCGAGTACTTAGGTATGTGTGTGTGTTTGTGTAATTTGTATGATAACCTGTGTTATTGTTATGGCTGTATTCATGATTGTATTTGTAATTCAGATTAGGATTGGGACGAAAGCGCCCGTGGCCTTAAGTTAAGAACCATCCTGGCATTCGCCTGGAGTATAAGTGGGAAACCACGGAAAAACATTTCCAGCATGGCTGAGGTGGGAACGAACTCGCCTCTTCTCAGTTCTTCTTCACGAGGCTGAGTGTAACACGTTCCAGCCCTCAGACGAGAATTCAATTCCTTGGCAGAGGTGGGAATCGAACCCGGGACTCCGTGGTGACAGTCAAGAATGCTAGCAACTGTAAAATGTTTGACTTTATTACGAAGGAAAAGGAAGATCGACAGTAGTAGCTTCGTTCGCAAACGCGCAGCTCTAGGTCATGGGGCCGTGCTCTCTGTGGACTTGGTAGACGTGGCTTTGAGCGCCACCGTCGGCGTCCTTGTAATGGTTTTCCATGATTTCCCCATTTTTAACTCCAGGCAAATGCTGCGATGATAATAATAATAATAATAATAATAATAATAATAATAATAATAATAATACATCCTGGTCTACATACCACCATGCGGAAGGCCGTCATCTTGGAGACCTGTTCCATTGTTCGCTCGTTTCTCAATGTGCCACCTTAAGAGAATTAGCCATACCGTCTTGCAAACAAGCCGACGATATGATGATATGTCCCACTTATGTGGTGAAATGAATGTAGCAATAATAATAATAATAATATCGTATGGCCTCGGGTGCCAGGTGCAAGCTTTGTAATTTGACACCCGGAGGGTAGCTTGCATGTCAAATTTCGTTGTTCCTTGAATCACTATGAAAGTCAAGGAGGTTAGATATCTAAGCTCCTTGAACACTATAGCGCTTTCTAGAAGAGAAATGAGGAACTTTGTGTTGGCGGAAACTCCCGAGATTAATTTTGCCATTATGAACACGGCCTACTGAATTCAAATGGGTTCTTTGACATGCCAACATCGTATGACAAGCGTGTCGTATTTTAGCCGCCTTTCAAAAATCACTTACCACGGCCAGGAGCGAACCTGCAATCTTGGGGTTAGTAGACCGACACGCTATCCACTCACCCACCGTGGCAAGCTAATGCTGGGTTGGTACCTTCTGACAGGCCACGGCCGCTTCCTTCCACATCCTTGCCCAGTTTCATTCATTTCTTATCTCATTAACTCCTGTCATGAGGTTGGCGTCAGGAAGATCTTAAAAACCATCCGCCACATAGACTTTCATCGCATCTCATCCCCGACCCCGTTAAAAACGGGAGAACTAAGGGGAAGCTTGTAGCTTTACGTGACCGTTAATCTCGCGATCATGAGCCATGCGACTTCCATTCGTATGTGGATTCCAAACCACAGGACGTGATATTTCACTTCGAAAATCTCACATGCATTGACCGGGAATTGAACTGTTGGTAGGGAGAACCCAGCGTGCTATTCCTCAGCATGTTCTTTTTTTATCATTTTAAATTATCTTGTCGACTTCGTCGTTACGCTGGGGTCTGGCGTTACGTTACGGTGATGGGGTGAAATGTACCGAGAATGCACTGAGGTGTGTGACGTCATAGTACTGCTTTAGCTTCCTCCTTTCCCCCGTGCGCTCCGGTGAGCGTGACGCCATCCAGCCAGCTACCTCATTTGACCTTGGTTTGCACTTGCTAACGGACTTTGAGTTCACGCAGCATTTGTAGCATTTAAAATGATATAAAGTTTAGTCTTTCAGACTGACTATCAGTGCTTTTTTTTCCCATGCCCAAGGACTGAGCAATTCATTTTAATCCCATTACGACGCGAACGTCACTCACGTGTGTCAATCAGAAATACCTGCACCAGTCTTCTTTGGAGGTCACACTCCAATTACTACCAGGCCCCAAGTTTAACCTTACTTGATAATGTTCTCTCCTAGATTAATATTAGCCTAGTTTTGCATCGAATAATATAACTTTATAGACCGCATATATTCACGGAATTTAAACGAACTCATTGATTAATTTGTTATTGTTATAAATTAGCTTGGGACATCTTGGTCATCATATCTGTGTACTTGGGTGCTTGTTGAGCTTGTCTGATAACCTGTGTTTCGGTGATGACTGTAGTACTGTGTGTAGCTGTAATTGGGACAAGGAATGGGGTAAGTGTCCCGAGACTTCAGGTACGGTACTAACCTGGCATTTACCAGAGGAGAGCGTGGGGAATCCCGGGAAAGAAACACATTCAGAATGCCCACTGCCAGCACTGAGAAAGGAACCTCCTACCTCCAGACTTGCTATAGCTCCCTGTCCCCGACATGGGGTACGTGATTTAACACACACAGCTATACCGCGGATCTTTGGATAATTACGAAACTAATGTAATGCCTGACTTTCATTTTGACAACTTGATCGCAGCATCCTTCAAATGGTGTACAGAAACTAGCAGAGTCTACTAAACTTATCGCACACAACACTTGATCAAAAGTGGAATATTTATGAGGAAATACAACTCCAATTACATATGACTAACATCGATATTCCACTCCTTAAATAACTATCTCTACTACCGCCTTCTGTGGTCTCGGAGTACGAATTGAGATTCCAGTTCCAAAGGTCCTACTTCGATTCCTGGCTGTGCCGAGAAATGTAATTCTGGTCTGAGGGTTAAAGCGGGATACATTCAGTCTCATGAGGCGGAGCTGACAAGAGGAGGATTTGTTTCACACCTCAGCCGTCCTAGAATTTGCCTTCCTCTGCAACTCGAGAAAAATGTGGGGATGGTTCCTAACGTTAGGCCACGGCCATCGCCTTCCAATCATAACCTCAATTACAAATACACATACTGTCGCTGACCCATACATACCATAGGTTATTGGGCGAATTCTACATACACCCAACTACACGGAATTTAATATAGGCTACCAAGAACTTCAAGCTCCTAAATTAATGAACAACAACAACAATCACTCGATTTATTACTTTTTACGGAATATTTCGTCCTCCCTATCCTGATAAAAATCAGACTCATCATCACTCCCTTAAACATCGTCTTCCGGCGTGACTTGTTTATATAAGCTGAAGGCAATGTTCAATGGCTGCAATTAGCAGTCAGTTTTGCATTTGTATGGGCATACTTTGTTTCATAGCTGACCGCGTGGTGCAGCGGTAGCGTGCCTGCCCCTCACACAGGACGTTCCAGGTTCGATTCACAGAAAGGGATTTTAGAAACTGGCGTGAGGTCAGAAATTGGAGGTTTTCAGCATCGTGAGGACAATTGATTAGCTGTCCAATCAGGTCAAGAATGCCAAGATCAACGGCTGAGGAAACACATCGCGTCCCCCTATAATCTGCAGACCAAATTGCTGAGCCCTCCGTGCGCTATAGTGCCACTGGTTTATGCTATTTTGATGTAAAAGATAAAATATCGAAGTATACCTTCTTCTCTTTGGCAACTGCGGCACATGGGAGTTACGATTAAATACGAGAGCGGATCGAAAAGTCTTTGCCCCTATTTTTTAGCCCCAAAAATACATACAGGTAATTACAAATAATCGTACTCTTCTACGAACATTACACTGTTTTTATCATTTTAAATGATCATGTCGACTTCGTCGTTACGCTGAGGCCTGGCGTTACGTTACGGTGACGGGACGAAATGTACCGAGAATGCACTGAGGTGTGTGACGTCATAGTACCGCTTGAACTTCCTCCTTTCTCCGAGCGCTCCGGTGAGCGTGACGTCATCCAGCCAACTACCTCCTTTGACCTTGGTTTGCACTTGCTAATAGAGTTTGAGTTCACGCAGTTCGCTGCATGATCATGAGGCTTTCACCCAGCATTTTTCAGCATTTGTAGCATTTGTAGCATTTAAAATTATATAAAGTCTAGTCTTTCAGACTGACTGTCACTCTTTTTTTTTCACATTGTCTCCACATTTGTTCAGACATTTTTCCCATCGCAGCACTAAATTTGAGATGCCCCTGTGGTAGAATTCAGCCGGCTGACTGTGGAACTATCGTCGGACTGCTGTCTTGGCGTCATCGTTGAACGTGAATCGCTGTCCAGCGAGGAACTTCTTCAGCAGACCATAGCAATGCGTCACCACATGTGGCAATCAGACCGCCAAGGAGCACCGGTGATTTCACAGGGAGAATCTGGACCACAGGCCATCAGTCAGATCTCGCCCCTAGTGATTTCCAAATTTTTGGTCCGTCTTTATAGGTATAAGTCAATTATTTATGTATTTATTTATTTATTTATTTATGCCACCTGAATACCTGAGGATAATCTGAACCAATATGAAATAAATGAAAATCCACAGCCTGCTTCCAGTCTCCGACCGGGTCAGGAATGGAATGAATGAAGCCCCTATCTAGCAGCGAGGATATGAACTGTGCCGGCTGCCGAGGCCTGACGCACTCCTCTGGGGCAATGATTAAATGAATGACAGATGAAATGAAATGATAGTGGAGAGTGTTGCTGGAATGAAATCTTGACAGGGAAAACCGGAGTACCCGGAGAAAAACCTGTCTGCCTCCGTTCTGTCCAGCACAGATCTCACATGGAGTGACCGGGATTTGAACCACGGACTCAGCGGTGAGAGGCCGGCGTGCTGCCGCCTAAGCCACGGAGGCTCAATCTGAACCAATATCTGTTATTTAATTATATATTTATTTAGCGTATGGCCTTTAGTGCCGGGAGTGTCCGAGGCCATGTCCGGCTCGCCAGAGGCTGCAGCTGCTTCAAACGGACACCCCTTGGGTGAGCTACAAGTTCCGTTCCATTTCAAGTAGTTCCAGCTTTCGCTACCAGATGTCACTGATACCTAGTGGTCAACGTTGGAACTTTGATAGAGCGTTCCGACAAAATCCAACCTAACAATTTAGCTTCACACAAGTTTAGTCTGTGGAAGGATCTTTAACATGCCATAAATCTATGACATGGGACCGCCGACTTAACTTCCCCTCCGAAGGAAGGCATACTGAAGGATTTTAACGCACTTAAAAATCCGACGAGTTCGGCCGGATTTTAACCCGCTTTCTTGGGCACAGCAGTTCAGCATGCTACCAACTACGCCACCGAAGCCAATAATAGTGAAAATCCACAGACTGCTTCCAGTCGACCGACCGGGTCAGGGAATAGAATGAATGACGCCCCGCATCTAGCGGCGAGGATATGAACTGTGCCGGCTGCCGAAGCCTGTCGCATTCCCCTGGGGCAATGATTAAATGAATGGCAGAGGAAATGAAATGATAGTAGAGAGTGTTGCTGGAAAGAAATTGTGACAGGGAAAACTGGAGTACCCGAAGAAAAACCTGTCTGCCTCCGCTTTGTCCAGCACAAATCGCACATGGAGTGACCGGGATTTGAACCACGGACCCAGCGGTGAGAGGCTGGCGTGCTGCCGCCTAAGCCACGGGGGCTCACCGAAGCCAATAATAATACAGTAATAATGCCGATTCCTGTCTATGGATGTTTCTCAACAATTTCCGGTTGTAGTATGAAGTCAATCGAAATAATTCTGTATATGCCCGGCACAAACACAGTTTAATTTGCAGTAACCGTGAGTTACTTAACTAGCGAAACAGTCCGCTAAATTCTGCATAGCACATAATGAAATAATTACCAAATGAAAGTGATTTACTCACCAAATATGTGCGTTAAATTGGCTTCCTAACAAATGTAATTTAAAGCCAAAATGCTTGGTTAACAATTTAATCTATGGACGCGCTGGCGCGGCAGTCCTAAACCACAGTCATTATGGGAGCTATTCGGAAACCGTTAATTGTGTACATGAGTTCATGCTTCGGGTTAGCTGCTTCAGATTAAACAAATACCGTCAGCAATGATCAGTAATGCTATCAGAAACTACTTCTGCTGTGAGTGAAACCGGTTTGCTCTCCTCCTCGTGGCGCAGTGGCTCGCATTCTTAGCTGACAACTTACAAGTTCGGGTTCGATTCCCGTTTCTGACAAGAAATTGATTCCAGTCTGAGCAGAATACACTCAGCCTCATGAGGCAAAACTGACAAGAAGTGGGGGAAATTAGGAACAATATGTGAATGTGGTACTTGTCAAATTCCATGAAGGTAAACGATTCAGAATTTTAAAACTCCTATTCGAATTTCTCAAGTTTCAAAGTCGGCTCTGTGCATAATATTTGTAACAACAGTACTGGAAATGACTTTCCTTGTATGCGGTCCACTTCTATGAACACGGTGTGAAGAAATATATCTTCATAAGTTATTCCCTTCATTCTCATTGGCACATTTTAAAATAAACATGACAATTATGTAGAAAATAAAAATATAGATCAGGCATGTGGAATCTGATGAATGTGGTTAACATGCTACGCTTTGACCCCCAGGAATCCGACAGAGCCGTGGAGATTTGAATCTCCTATGGTTAATATCTTTGGCTGGGTGTTTGCAACGTGTTCATAACAACTTCATCCTCATGTCGAAGCTAAGGTCACGTTAACACGTTCACTGCGTATTAGTAAAGCATGACACATCCACCCAAGTGAGCGAGATATTTGCGTGTAACTCTTAATAAGTCGTAATAATAATTGGAGTTTGGAATGACAAGGAGAGCCTTTCTTAGCGTGCGCAAAAACAGTGATTCACATTTTCTAACACTCATCCCATGACGCGCTAGGCGCGTTATCCGTATCTGTTTGTAAACTAGCGTCACCCGCCCACGCTCTGGACGTCTTTCCAGAGACAACACACGCCTTTAAATTAGTTCAGTTACTTTTAATTGAAATATGGACACATCTTTTTAAATACCTCTCGTAATCATAGAACACCATTTTGGGAGCAAATTCCCCTTTCGAGTGAATTTCGTCTTAATAGAAAATTCAAACCTACCTCGTGATAAAGGCCCACGTGGGAAAATCCCACCGCTCTCCTCGTAAATACAGACATCACGTTAATCCATTCGTTTCCTTTTTATCAGTACCACTAACGCTGACATGACAGTCGAGCTTAATGAGGATTACATGCACTGAGGCAATTCACAACTCCATCAAAAGGAATGTGAAATGGCATGACTGTATTGCAATAGATCGTCCAAATGATCTTATGTCTTTGTGCTCATTTTCATGTGACAAATACTCTCTCATTTTGAACAGTAAATGACGCAACAGAATTCCACAGGGAAAGAAACCTTGTTAGCAAGGGTAGAGGCGATAAACACGAAGTACTTGACAGCTCTAAAAAAAGAACATAATATGAACGTCACATTAATAAAGCGTGTATATCGGTAAACAGAGGAATTACACCGTGATATACTTATTGTTCTTGATATCTGTTACTAGTACCAACGTGTGGCGTGTTTCATATCATTGCATGACTACTGCTGTATGCAAAGGATTATAACTACAGTAAGCCTGAAAAATAAAGTAGTTACCTTTATTATTGTTGTCAATTCCTTTAGGGGCTTTGAGACATCGTGGTCTTATGGCTCCGTGTACTTAGGTGTATGTGAAATTTGTCTGATAACTGCGTCGCTGTAATGTCTGTACTAATGTGTGTATTTGTAATTTGAGGTGTGATTTCGGTAAGAAGTGGCTGTGGCTTTAAGTTCGATACCATCCTAGTATTTGCCTGGTGCACAGTAGAAGTGAGAAGACACAAATACCACTTTCTGGATGGCCTAGGTAGGAAAATTTTTATTCTGGTGAGAGGGCTGGAACGGGGTACACTCAGCTTCGAGAGGAGGGGGAGGGTTCAATTCCCATGTCAGCTATTTGTACAAATCACGTCCTGTAAGTGGTTTTCAGTGGCTTCCCCCACTTCTGCTCCGGTTCCTAACTTAAGGCCACGGCCACCTCCTTCTGAATCCTGTCCCCAGTTTACAAATACACACACTAGTACAGCCATCACGATAAGACAAGTTATCACACAAATTCCACACACATCCAAATACACGGGGCAATGCACTGAATGACCAAAAGTCACGGGAAGGACAGTCCCATGAGAAAATGTGCCGTGTGTGACTACTGAGCGTTGCGGCTAGCTGTGGCGGAGCAGAGCAGTCTGTCACAGATACGAGAGTAGAGATGATGTCAACACGTCAAGAGTTAACTGACTTTGATCGTGGGATGATCGTCGGCTCACGGCGTGGCGTATGGGCCATAGAGATGACACGCGAATTCGGGTTTCCGAGGTCAACAGTGTCGAGGGTGCATCTTCAAAATCGCAGAGATAATTTTAACATCTGCGTGAACCGCCTCACGGGACGACCGCAGCTGTTAAATGAGCGGACATCACGTTGCCTCAGCAGAATCATACGGGGCGATCGGAGGGCTACGGTGAGTCAGAACACCGCCCAGTTCAATGTGGGGAGGCAGAGATCCATTTCTTGTCAAGTCCGTGCCTCGCCGTATTGCTGCCGTTTTGAGGACTGTGGAAGAGGAACTCGTTATTAACATCATATCCCGTGCCTCCCCATGACTTTTAACCACTAAGTGTATAACCATGATGTTACAGCCCCTAAAATGAGCAACAATGACAGCAATAAATGAGCAACTCATTCTGTAATTCTGAAGAATAATTCAATATAACAGCTTAGGTTTTCACGGCCGGCGTTCAAACTGAGAAATCGTCAGTCGCTGAGCATTCTCTCTTGCCCGGTCACGATGTACAGTACGGGGACACGGAGATACTCTCCACGACCACACACTACCACGCCAGACTGCAACGGGAAGCCATAGAAATATTCAAACACCCCGACAACTTCAAACGAAAGGAAGAAATAGAACGTGTGCGTAATCCATGGATCCCGGCCCTTAGGAACACCAAGGCCAAGATATCACGCACACGTCAACCTGAAGAACCTTCCGGCTACAGCCCGGCAGTCACCCAGGGAGCACCTGACCCTCACAAGCTCGGTCGCCGAAGCCGGAGCACGCACCGCACCCCGCAACATGTAAGCGAGACCAGACGATCTAGCCGGATTGCGAAGAGAACGCTCGGCTCACCATGCTAAATTGATGATCCAAACTGCCTTCCAGCCGTTAATTCATCGCCTAGATCCGCCCAGCCAACAGTCATATTCAAGCAACAATACCCCACTACAAACCGTTACCCATTATTTCAAGCCTCTTCCTCGTTCCACTGCTGACCAAGGAAAGGAGCGGAACCCTTGATAATGCCGGACGCAGTTTCCGGTGAAACGTCGGGAGATATCCTGTCTGGACCACGGCCTACAAGCCCGATCTTGTACTTACTTAATAATTAAATAACTTCACGGAACTCACCTCTCAGAAAATTAGATATTAACTTTACATGCTGTTTTCACTTCTTTGAATTCAAGTCCATTTTTCATAAAGAAAAAAAGATACGAATGATACAATTACAGGGAAGGTTTCCCCGCATTAGACTTTCTTTGATGTCTTAGGAGGCACGTAGCCTTATGAAATATAGCAAGAGCGAAGTGAATACAGAGAAAAGAAAGAATAACCGTATCTAAATATCATCTCGTTCAAGTCTTTTAAGAAATAAACATTTCTCATGCATTACAGTTGTAACTATTCTTAGAGACACGGGGAATTTTGTCTTTCTTTTTCTGTAGGTGCCTTTTTAAGGGGAAGGGAAGAGTCGTACTACCCACAAAAAACACAATTAGTCTCTCTCACTGCACACATGTGACTGGGCGCTATTTATAAAAACACAACTGTTTTCTAGTTCACTGTTTAGAGCGACAGATGTCTCTGTCATCGTAAGATGTTCTGTGCTTCACTTCTTTCAGTCGCCATCATAAATAAAACTCGTCTCTTTTGAACTATTAACTGCAGATGACTTCTTATTTAAAGGAATGGAACGCCAATTAATAACATTTTTACAGGTCACATATGATTTTAGAAATATTCCATTAGTGTTAATGGTTGGTTGGTGGTTGGTTCCTCACTTTAGGGGCTGCGACAACGCGGTCATGTAGCCCCGTGTACTTTGGGTGTGTGTAGAATCTGTCTGAAAATCGGTGTTAATTGTGATGACTGAATTAATGTGTGTTATATGTTTCTTTATTCAAGTAAGGACTGGAGACTTTGATTTATTTTAAGTTCCTACTTTTTCCACCAAACGCCACCGTCAACGACCACTAGTTCAGAACTTAGCTACTATACGCCACCGCAGTCAGCTCTTGGCAACGAACGAAGAGCGTTGTTCACATTCTTATCCTGTATAATTTAGTTTAACACATGAGTAATTAGTGGAAGGTTCTTTAACATGCCATAACTCTACGACATGGGACCGTCATGCCGGCTTTACTTCCCTTCCGAAGGAAGGCATACTGAGGGATTTAGTTTTAATAACACACGGTATTGGTATTTTGTAACTAGGGTGTGTAAAATATTGCAAAACTATATTTGAATCGAAAGTACAGTATAATGTCTCCAAGTAGCCAGCTAACAATGTAACAATTTAAATGAGCGGACGTCAATTCCGCGCCAAGACATACGCTGATTATTCTCACCACAGGAGCAGGGTGATGCAGCCCGCATCCCCTGCCAACAATAGACAGTAATAATGTTATGGGGTTTACGTCCCTCTTAACAATTGCGGCTTTTAGAGACGTCGGGTTGCCGGAACTTTGCCCTGAAGGGGATCGTTAACGTGACGGTAAATCTACTGACACGGCTCCCTCACATTTAAGTACCCTCAAATTCCAACTAACTGCGCAGTGATTCGATCCCGATATCTTGGGGTCAGCAGGCGAGAAGGTTGCCGCTAACAATAGACAAATTCAACACTTCAACAGTTACTCATCTGAATTTCAACGTCTCTGGACCACTACTATCACAAATATACACATCCTTTTAATCGCCCCAGCCACATTGGCACAAGCAAACATAATGAAGCTTACTAAACCAACTACTAAACGTACAAAACAAAACTAAACAGCCGACCACTACACTACCAACCTACACATACCACAATTCCCAAAACAAACTACGCTCACTCGCACTAGCACATAGAACAAACATATACCAAATATCCACTTACTTCTTACTCCACACAAATGAACACGCACATCATTAAAAGCCAAACACACCCAATTACTACAAGGAGGGAGCTGATGGCTTTTGAAGCGATATTATCGCAGACAACACCAAACCTTCTACACCCTGGCCACAAAGTCCCGTTACCCCTATACATTTCAGGAAATACATTGATTTTTTTTAACATTTTCTGTTTCAGATATAATCAATGGCTGATACTAGTGACTATAGCATTGAAGAACGCATTGTCACAAGCACTTGGGTTCATGAGAGACCAAGAACAGGGAAAACGTTGGAACAGGTGCGTACTGACTTTGAGCAGCGATTCGGACGACAGCCTCCTCAAAAGACAACACTTTTATGTTGGGAAAAGAAACTGTTCGCTATAGGCAGCGTGAAGGACAAACCAAGAAGTGGTCGACCATCAACAAGAGAGGAACAATGCCGAGAAGTCGCGAAGTCAGTGGAAAGATCACCAACGAAGTCAACTCGTAAACGATCCGCGGAACTGGGTATACCCCGGTCAACTCTGCGCAAACACATGAAACATGACTTAAAGTTGCACCCATATCGAACAAAGAGTTGTCTTTTGAGGAGGCTGTCGTCCGAATCGCTGCTCAAAGTCAGTACGCACCTGTTCCAACGTTTTCCCTGTTCTTGGTCTCTCATGAACCCAAGTGCTTGTGACAATGCGTTCTTCAATGCTATAGTCACTAGTATCAGCCATTGATTATATCTGAAACAGAAAATGTTAAAAAAATCAATGTATTTCCTGAAATGTATAGGGGGTAAGGGGACTTTGTGCCAACCCTGTATAGGTTTTTCGTTCAACTCACTCACTCACGCAGCCTACGACTGCGATAAAACAGAGAGTTGTTGCCATTATATTTGAATTGCAGCCAATGGCCATAGCAGGGCATGCCAATTGAAGGCCGTAGGCTCCCCAAGAAGTTCAATATCAAGTAGCTCCAACTTTGGCTACCAGACGCCACTATCACTGACACCCAGCGGCGAACGTTGGAAATTGATAGAGCGTTTCAAACCAAATAACCTCCAAATTTTGGCTACACACTACCAATTGTAGTGGAAGGTTCTTTTCCATGCCATTAATCTATGACATGGGCCCGCCAAAGAAGAAGGCATACTGAAGATTTTAACGCCCTTAACGAATCCAACGACTTCGGCCGGGTTTGAACTCGCGAAGTTGGGCATAGTAGTTAAGCATGCTACGGACTACGCCACCGAAGCCTGTTGTTGTCTTGGCTTTAATGTTCATTATAAGTGACTGATTTTGAATCATCGGTGCTATCTGCCCCTTCAAATTATAAACAAGGGGCACGATCAACCCCCTAACCCCCCCCCCTGTAATTGAAGGAATCTTACTTTTCAATTAATTCATTAATTAATTATAGGATCAGTTGTTCATTTTTAAATAATGACTAATTGCTTGAAAGATTAGATAGATCTAAGGAATCTGAGAATAACTATTGGAGTTTACGCATTAGTAGGAATAAACTGAGGCACAACAATTTGCCGAAAAACAATAAGGTAAGACATAATAAGCCATACAAACCATATGGGTTTACTAATTGAGATTACGTATTGGCTAACAAACTTTCAGATTACAAAATATTTATTTAGACCGCCTAGTCAAATGTGTGAAAATGAAAATCCAAAGCCTGCTTCCAGTCTCCGACCGGGTCAGGAATGGAATGAATGAAGCCCCCACCTAGCGGCGAGGATATGAACTGTGCCGCTGCCCAGGCCTGACGCACTCCTCTGGGGCAATGATGAAATGAATGACAGATGAAATGAAATGATAGTGGAGAGTGTTGCTGGAATGAAATTTTTGACAGGGATAACCGGAGTACCCGGAGAAAAACCTGTCTGCCTCCGTTTTGTCCAGCACAGATCTCACATGGAGTGACCGGGATTCGAACCACGGACCCAGCGGTGAGAGGCCGGCGTGCTGCCGCCTAAGCCACGGAGGCTTTAGTCAAATGTGTAATAGTATTAAAAAGGCGATTTAAATAAATATTTCGTTATTTGCATAAGCTAAAACGTAACTAACAAACCATGATCATTCCGTAGAAACTAGGCAAAACGGGCAGATGACCTCGTAGTTCCTCCTCTTAAATCCACCTGAAAATGGGTTTCCGTGGTTTCTAATTGTCACCCCCAAGCAAATAGTGGGACGGTTCCTTACAACAGGTCCATGACCTACAGTTAGCGGTCGCCTGGGCAATCGGCCTATGACCATCCCCAGTTGTATCTGCCGGCACAGTATGTCTTGTTCCAGTACTCTGTCATTGTGGCTGTAGAGGATTGTTGCCTCACAGTAACCACGAGTGGAGTCGAGCTTGGAGAATAAGCGATTAAAAAATATTAATATTATAATTGGGAGGCCGAAATTCATACTGCAATCCTCGACAATAATTGACAGTTTAGTGTAACTACACACATCAAAAAAAGTTTTGCATCACCTCGGTTCCAAGAGTTCCGGAACCGTTAAATACAAAGGGAATAGAGATCAACACAAACAACATTTCAGCTCGTTTTATTGCTCATGAGACCCACACATTGCATGTTGTACCATCATACAGCTAGACTTTCAGCATTTGTGGTCCAGATTGCAGTACACACCACTACCTCTAATACCCAGTAGCACGTCCTCTTGCATTGATGCATGCCTGTATTCGCCGTGGCATACTATCCACAAGTTCATCAAGACACTGTTGGTCCAAATTGTCCCACTCCTCAACGACAATTCGGCGTAAATCTCTCAGAGTGGTTGGTGGGTCAAGACGTCCATAAACAGCCCTTTTCAACATATCCCAGGCATGTTCGATAGGGTTCATGTCTGGCGAACATGCTGGCCACTGTAGTCGAGCGATGTCGTTATCTTGAAGGAACGCATTCACAAGATGTGCACGATGAGGTCGAGAATTGTCGTCCATGAAGACAAATGCCTCTCCAATATTCTGCCGATATGGTTGCACTATGGGTCGGAGGATGTCATTCAGGTATCGTAAAGCCGTTTCGGAGCCTTCCATGACCACCAGTGGCGTACGTCGGCCCCACATAATGCCACCCCAAAACATCAGGGAACCACCACCTTGCTGCACTCGCTGGACAGTGTGTCTAAGACGTTCAGCCTGACCAGGGTGCCTCCAAACACGTCTCCGACGATTGTCTGGTTGAAGGCATATGCGACACTCATCGGTGAAGAGAACGTGATGCCAATTCCGTGGGGTCCATTCAGCATGTTGTTGGGCCCATCTGTACCGCGCTGCATGGTGTCGGGGTTGCAAAGCTGGACCTCGCCATGGACGTCGGGAGTGAAGTTGCGCATCATGCAGCCTATTGCGCACAGTTTGAGTTGAAACACGACGTCCTGTGGCTGAACGAAACGCATTATTCAACATGGTGGCATTGCTGTCAGGGTTCCTCCGAGCGGCAATCCGTAAGTAGCGGTCATCCACTACAGTAGTAGCCCTTGGGCGGCCTGAGCGAGGCCTGTCATCGACAGTTCCTGTATCTCTGTACCTCCTCCATGTCCGAACAACATCGCTTTGGTTCACTCTGAGACGCCTGGAAACTTCCCTTGTTGAGAGCCCTTCTTGACACAAAGTAACAATGCGGACGCGATCGAACTGCGGTATTGACCTTCTAGGCATGGTAGAACTACAGACAACATGAGCAGCGTACCTTCGTCCTGGTGGAATGACTGGAACTGATCGGCTGTCGTACCCCCTCCGTCTAATAGGCCCTGCTCATGCATGGTTGTTTACATCTTTGAGCAGTTTTAGTGACATCTATGAACAGTCAAAGGGACTGTATCTTGGATACAATATACACAGTCAACGTCTATATGCCGGAGATCTGGGAACCGAGGTGATGCAAAACTTTTTTTGATGTGTGTATATAAAATAAGGTAGCATGTTGTATTCAATAATTATAGTGTTTTAGCATTTGATGTTTTAAAATCTGAATTGAACTCTGTCCTTAAAGGCGACAAACTGAAACACCATTCCCACCTCGAACGCCAGAGCTTAATAAATGTTGCAAAATACACGTGTGCAAAGTGCTGCGCAACTGTACAATGAGCAGTGCGACAACTACTGCACGAGACTCCTTGATGTTGCCAAGTCGACACAGAATTCTTCTGTTGAATTCATCTACTCCTAAAACTCCAGGGATCAGAGACGTTAAATTTAAAATTGAATTAGAACTTGTATTTATTTGTTTATTAGTTGATTAGTTAATTAGTTTATTTATTTATTTATTTATTTATTTATTTATTCCGCCTCGTCGCGTAGTGGCTAGAGTTCCTCTCTGTCACCGTGGAGGTTCGGGGTTGATCCCCAGCTCTGCCAAGAAATTTAATTCTAGTCTGAGGGCTGGACAGGGTTGCACTCAGCCTCGTGATGGAAAACTGGAAGAGGCGGGTTCGATTCCCACCTCAACCATCCAAGAAGTGGTTTTCCGTGGTTTTCCACATCTATTCCAGGCAAATGCCCGAATGGTACCTAGCTTTAGGCCACGGCCGCTTCCTACCTCAATTACAAATTCACACAAAAGTACAGACATCACAGTGACAGAGGTTACCAAAGAAATTCTACACACACCCAAGTGCAACGGGGTACATGACCACGGTGTCGCAAAGCCCATAAAATAATCAACAACAACAACAACATTATATATTCATTTTTGTATATATATTTCCATTTCATCATTTACTTATGTTTTCATTCATTTATTTATTTACTTATTTATTTACTTACTAGCAGAAGTACCCGTTCTTCCAACGGTGTTATATTAACACCAGACATTATCAATTGAGCTACTGTTGCAATGGTTAGCGGCTTGTCATTCCTTCATAAGTTTATCAGAACGAAGTTAGTTTTCTGGGAATATCACACACACTGTTAATTTAAGGGCCTTAAAATGTGGTTTTCGGAGACCCCTTATAGATTCGCGAATTTTGTGTCTCACAATGAGAAGCGCAACATATACTTTGATCGTCCTTCTAGGATAATTTTTATATTTCGCCTATCTTAGCATGTATTTTGAGAAGTTTTTCCCTATATCCACCCTACCATACCTAATTTTACGATGCACCAAGCATCCGAAGATGATTTATAGGCGTACATTAAGATACACAGAAAGACAGACAGACAATTCTATTGTCTACAATATATCACCCAGATATCCAAATTTGGGTATATCTACCATACGTATCAAATAAAATCATCCTTACGATGAACCCGTATGTCGACAAAAAAAAAAGATTAGTTAAAATCTGCTCTCAAACTAAATTCACTTAACGTGTACTGTACCCATGTGAGTAATCTCCATGGAAAATATGCTTCCGCCTCCAGCTAGCGTCAGGTCTCAGGCGTGTACCGTTCCCCCATTTTGCATATTTTGGATTTGAGACTAAAAGGTATCAACTCTACAATGATAAGGCACAACTCTATTCTAAGACTTTAATTCAGTACTAAAATCATGGCTTCAAACATATAAAAACAATTCCAACAAACATAAAACAAAATCAAACAAAATTACTTCCACAATCCACTAATATTCACATAATATTATCATAATAAACTCATATCATTACTCAAACCTTTACCCTTATATTGACTTCACAATTCTCTCTAGTGCGCTGATGCACATACAACTTTCATAAACAAAACTGTACTTTTACTTGCACCGCCCTATTAAAATAAACATATTCTTGGCGTGCCTCCTAGCTGCATCACTGGAACCAACTAGAAAAGAAAGGAGTACGCAGTGGAAATGGATGTTAATTTCTGACCTGTGCTGGGCCCGTACTTGCAGGCCAGATGTGCCGAGCGACTCCAGACTCCGTGAAGGTGGTCCCACGACGAGTGGTAGGAATACCCTCCTGGTGCTAGACAGCTAGAATAAGTTAGGCCTAGGTTTGAAGAGAGAGAGAGAGAGAGAGAGAGAGAGAGAGAGAGAGAGAGAGAGCAGCCCGATCGCCAAACACTACTAAATAAGACACATGGGTAAAGAAATGGAAATTTAATGAATTGAAACCGAACACACAAAGAAACCCGGCCAGAATAACACACACACAAAAAAAGTACCCTAGGGGTCAAATACAGTCACTTTCAAACGGGAAGGATGATTATAAACAATAAATTACTTACGATAATAAATAACGTTAACAAATTAACTTCATACCTGTGCTCACTTCCGTGAAAACGATGTAAAAAGGGAGGAAGTAAATGATCAAGAGGCAATGGAGCCGGTCGCTGGTCAACAACAATCACTTCTCTGCCTAGAGATGGATGGTTGTCATGACGACCACAAAATAACAAGCATAGCAAAGATAAAACAAGAGGCTGTGTGCGTGTCGCAGAGGCTGTGTCGAGCAATGGGGATGCGATCGAGCTGGCAGTCCCCAGAGAAAAGAAAAGCAAAACCAAAGATACTATAAGAAGAAACAAATGACGTCAACTGTCCGTGAAATATATCATGATACATACACGCAATCAAACACACAAAATGCCAGCCGTCGATGCAGTAATAAAACACAAAGCAACTCGTGCTTGTAGGTAGTCTAGCAAAACATGCTAAACCTATATGGTCCCCAACTTACGTTCCGAGCTCGAGCTGAATACGGTAAGGCCTACTTAAAGTTACCGCCGTGATTCAGTTGCACGAAGCATGGAATGAAGGGAAAACATAAGGGCAAAAAAAAAAAAAATGGTGTCATGCCTCGTGTTGGGAGAATGGTCGAAACGCCAACGTCCACAAACCACGGGAGACCCATTCGAAGATATGCCCAAATCAAAACAACTTCAATGCACCTGGCAGCAAGAAAAACATACACTCACAAAATCACTCGCAGATATATTTCACGGCACAAATAAAAGGTTAAACGAAGATTCAAACAAAATAAAACAGGAGACCGCCATTTCGATTGGTTCCACAGCAGATCCAAGCACACGACGAAGATCAGAAAGAAAGGTTAAATTTAGGAAATGAGCATAGTGGACACAAGGTTAGATGTATTACTTACATGAGTAAATGGAAGGCTTCGGCATAATAACAATGTTAAATAAAAAGGAAAACATTACATTTTAAATAATAAGGCGGAGAGCCTCAAGGCACGTCCGGACAGAAAGTATCTCACATGGCGTCTGAGTCTACCTGGACGGCCGCCAAAGAAAATAAAGAAATGAGAGATGTTAAACATGGCTCAGGATCCACACCACCCCCCAAAAGAAAAATTATTTATAATAATAAAAGATTTTTCTTTTTACATCACTAAGCACCACCGCTTTGAAATCAATCATGTCCCAAGTGTTCCAAAATACACAACATCCTTATCACTCAGGTGGTTTGTCAACAACTATAACAGTACACAAAATATGAGGGGGGAGGGTGATCGATATAACAGTCACTTAAGCAATTGAGCCATATCAGAAAGAATACAGTTATAAAATGAAGTAATATATAAAAATAATCAGATCGCTTCGGCGATCGCAATATCAGGACAGAACTCCTTCGGGGTCCCCAAAGGCGCGCGTTCCTTTGACGATCCCTGGGCTTGTCATAATGGTATTACGGTTCTCCTGAGCGTTACAATGACAAGAAAAGTAGATAGAGACACGGACGAAAATCATAAACAAAAGACTTTCGCCCTTTGACGCCGAAGTCTGCCATTCTCCTTATACCCATCATGAAAGTGACGTATTAAAATAACAAAGAAGCGATATCATATGTCCATTATTTATAGAATATAAATTCTCTACTGGCCGAGTTCGCAAAAATACATATTTTTACAATAAATATTAAGTTACACAGAGTATGTAGGCCTATTTCTTCTTGTATTATTTTCTTTCTTGAGCTCGTAAATTTGTACTTGACTCTGCCTCGGTCAAAATTGGTTCAATAATAGGCAGGTCAAGGAGACGCCATATGAATACTAGCTTCCTTGGATAACATAAGCAAATTATGATTGGCTAACCTACGCAGAAAAAGGACAACATTAATCACAGCAAATAAGAAGGTTACACAATAAATGGTTTCAATTGAGATATGTGAGCTCTGGATACGTCGGTGGTATTCTCCTTGGAGATCAATTCAACAGTGACAGGTGTTAAAAATCTAGTGATAGTTTTGGGCGTGCTCCAGCGAAGCATTAGCTTAGCTGACTCCTTATTCTTGGCCGAACTCTGTGGGTGCAGGCGCACTAGCACGTCGTCATTCACCTGAAAACAAACAGGTTGCCTACCCTTGTTATAGCGAGACGCCACGCGATCTCGTGCCCTTTTCAGATGCCGTACAGCAACTTCCCATTTTTCTTTGACTGAGGTACGGCGGGATGGCGCAGCCAGATAATCTATTTTCCACTGAAGCTGAAGTGGATCAACAATACGCCTTCCTAAAAACAATTCCGAAGGGGTAGAATTCGTCGATTCATGAAGAGCAGTGTTAAATCCTAAGGAGAAAAACTGAAGATTTGCGTCCCAACGTGACTGATCTGCGTTGTGGAACGCACTCAAGCAAGCCTTCAAGTTACGATGAAACCTTTCGACGTGATTTGGCTGAGGGTGGTAGGGTGCCAAAAAGACATGATCAATTCCCCAAGAAAAACACATTGATCTAAAAGACTTGGACCGGAAAACGCTCGCGTTATCGGACACTAAAAACTTTGGAGGACCAAAAACACCAAAAATATGATGGGTCAAAAGCCTAACAGTGGTACGTGTCGTGATTTCCCTGACAGGAAATAACCATACAAATTTTGAAAATCCATCAACGACAGTAAGTATAGCTTTATGACCAGAAGATGACCTAACTAGGGGACCAAAATAATCTATAAAGAGGCGCTCATTAGGATATGACATCGTGTCAGCGTGGTGAAGTCCAATGCGAGAATTCTTTGCAGGCTTAGAACGTTGACACGTAACACATTTTCGGACGAAAGCAAAAGCATCCGCTTTCAAATGAGGCCAGAAGAATTCCTGAGAGATTTTATGGAAAGTCTTCGTCATACCTAAATGTAATCCAAAACAGGATTCATGGAAATACGCCAAGAGCATACTTCGTATATTCTCTGGCACGAAAATCCTACATTTCGAAGATCGAGGAGCGGTATGCACTATAACATCATTGCGCAATGAAAACTCAGATACACCAGGATCTTTCCCGAGAATTTTTTCACGCAATGTGACACAAAATGGGTCATCTGCTTGGTACGTACGGATGTCAGTAAAAGACCATGGAATGTGTTGGAGAAGATTCACTGGCTCGGGGATCTCAACAATGGGAGGAGGTTCCTCAAACATGCGTGACAAACAATCCGCTACAACATTTTCACTGCCTCTGACGTGAATGATGTCAAAGCTGAAAGAGGATAGACGAAGAATCCAACGATTTATACGTCCCAATTTTTTGACATGCGAGCGCATCCAGGACAGAGCTTCATTGTCGGTATACACTATGAAATGCCGATGTTCTAGAAAAGATCTGAAACGTTCACAGCCGAATACGACAGCCAGACTTTCTTTCTCGAAAGTGGAATACCGGCGTTCGCAATCATTAAGCATCCGACTGGCAAAAGCGATGGGTGCCAAATTACCATGCACCTGCTGACTAAGCACACAAGAAACTGCGACATCACTCGCATCACAATGTAACATAAAATCTTTCCCAAAATCCGGAGTTCGAAGGACGGGAGCAGAAGAAAGACATTCTTTCAATTTCTCAAAGGCGAGACACTGGTCGGGGCCCCACACGAATCGTACATTCTTCTTCTTCAAATAATTCAGGGGCGCTGAAATGTCCGAAAAGCCCTTAATGAACCGATTGTAAAAGCCTGCCATTCCCAAAAAACGTCGGACTGCTTTCACATTCGTGGGAGTAGGGAACTCTTGGATACATTGCACACGCTCAGGGTTCACTTCTATGCCCCCATCCGAAAGAATGTGACCTAAAAATTTGATTTGCTTCGAAGCCAAAGAGATTTTGTCCGGGTTAACAGTGAGTCCGGCTCTGCGAAGACGACATAGGACTTCACGTAAATGGATCAGGTGATCCTCAAAAGACTGACTGTAAATCACGAGGTCATCTAGATAGTTAAACACAGATGAATACTTTAAATCTCCAAATAACTCGTCCAAAACCCTACTCAATACTTGTCCGCCGATAGAAATGCCCATGGGTAACTTATTGAACTCAAAAAGGCCGAACGGAGTGGAGAACGCAGTTACCTTACGGCTCTCGGGATCGAGAGGAATTTGATAATATGCACTATTCAAATCTAGGACGGAATAGTACTTCGCCCCGTGAAAATGCTGAAAAGCGCTCTCCAGAGTTGGAAGGGGAAAGTTGTCGAACACCACCTTAGAATTGAGTCGACGATAATCAACTACTAAACGAAAAGTACCCTCTTTCTTAGGCACCAGGAATGCTGGACTACCATAAGAAGACTTAGAAGGACTCACAACACCGCGTGCCTTAAGATCATCAATATATTCTCTCATGGCAATGAGTTTGGGTGGAGAGCACGAAAATGGCGCCGACCTAACTGGAACCTCATCAGTTAAATCAATATGACACTCGTAGCCGATAGCGGAACCCAGTTCCGACGTGAGAACATCAGGAAATTCATTCACCAAATCAGATAAAGCGTCACGTTGACTCGTGAATAAAGTAGGAGGGATTAGAACAGCAGAGATACCAGAAAAATTACAAGGAACACTCGCTTCACAAGTATTAAAATGAAACCGCTCCTTGGATTTAAACAAAAAACTGAAGGAATGATCCGAAAAATCAAGCCTCAACCCTGCTTTGTGCATAAAATCAGAACCTAAGATCATAGGCGTAGATAAGTCATCCACCACATGGAAGTTCCAATCCCAAGAATAACCACATATCTTAATATGACATGTTACAACGCTAGAAACGGAAATAGATGACTTCACCGCAGAATAAAATTTTAAACCCCCATCTTGTGGACAAATCTGAGTAACAGGAAGCTGTTCCGCGATGGAGCGCTGAATAAATGAACGTGACGCCCCAGAATCCAGTAAAGCGGGTATCGACAATTTCTTAACACTTACAGGGACCCAAGGACAGAAGTTTCCAGTCGTGGAAATGTTCATTTCCCGGCGAACTTCATTGCATGGCCACTCCGGCGGGTCTAAACCGGGGACCCATGCTCGTTTCCCTGACGCGAAGCACATCTAGGACAGGCTATGTGCGTCAAGTCACGAAGACCACATGTGTGACAAAACACACGCGAGGGCGCACGGCAGGAATTAAAATGATGCCCCAAACGATCACAATTCCAACATTTTATACGGTTATACATGTTCGGGTTTCGAGGTAACTGTTGATCCTGAGGAGCGGGATTCGCAGAAGAAGTAGCATTGGGAATACTCCCGACAATATGCGAGTGGGGACGGTTAACTGCCCGGTCCTCCTGACGAGATATTGAAGATGGGTGCGCAGTCCTCTGAATCTGGGATTGCGCGCATGCAGTCTCTGGAAACAAACTGTCAGAGGGCAGGGGTGGGGGTACATATGACTTGCGCAGGCGCCGATTGAACTCGCATTCACGTCCTTGATCAACAATGTCAGCCACACTATACACACTGGACCGGCGTATGAAAGACTTGTACTCAGGTGCTAGATTTCTATACACAATATCAACAGTTTCAATAATGGGAAGGGGCTGCGACAACCTACTTAATAAAGTCATTAGCCCAGTAACAAAATCGTCTACAGGCTCTTCCAAACCCTGGGTACGGCGATGAATTTCAGCCTTCAAGTCATGTTCAAAATCATAAGTCGTAAACCGCTCCTTTATTGACTTACAGAAATCAACCCACGAGATGAAAGATCTGTTGGTAAGTCGATACCATTTTAAAGCTAAGCCACTCAACAATAACGGTAGGCAGACAACAATGTCGTCTGGTTCGAGGTCATAACAATGGCAGAGTTCACTGACCCTGTCTAAGAACTCAAATACAGACGAAATTCCCAGTTCACCAGAAAATGAAATTCCCCACTTGGACACTATATTGGCTACGCCTCCCTTGCGATGGCCTTTCACCTCAGTCAATGGATTAGTGTCTTTCCCACAGACACTTTCAAACGATAGCAGATCATCGTCAGACTGGAAGAGATCCTTCTTCACGTTACAACCTGGGAGAGAATACATGGCTAAACTACAGAAGTACTGCTAGCTACAATTCAAAA
Source organism: Meconema thalassinum (assembly GCA_946902985.2). Lineage (NCBI taxonomy): Eukaryota > Metazoa > Arthropoda > Insecta > Orthoptera > Tettigoniidae > Meconema > Meconema thalassinum. The sequence continues at coordinate 584,330,265 of OX336390.1, read as the reverse complement.
CAATAACTACAAATGTCTTGCCTCCGTCCTGCGCCTGAAATGAGTACGAAACAAGAAGTAGGGTTGTTTAGTACATTACCAATGCTGGGGTTTGTTGATAGGGTCCAACTCATTGCACTCTCCTTACAGTTTGTTATTTTTATGGTCCATACTCCTTGGAAGTTCCCATTGACTCTCAATATTTGTTTGCATAGTATGCAATAGGGAACATGAAACAGAATAAAAACAACATTGAAAAATATGCAGCGAAATATTAAAATCCAATGGATGTGGCTAAGCGACCAGGAGACTTAACCACGCTCTGCTACCATCTGCACCGCCCTATTAAAATAAACATATTCTTGGCGTGCCTCCTAGCTGCATCACTGGAACCAACTAGAAAAGAAAGGAGTACGCAGTGGAAATGGATGTTAATTTCTGACCTGTGCTGGGCCCGTACTTGCAGGCCAGATGTGCCGAGCGACTCCAGACTCCGTGAAGGTGGTCCCACGACGAGTGGTAGGAATACCCTCCTGGTGCTAGACAGCTAGAATAAGTTAGGCCTAGGTTTGAAGAGAGAGAGAGAGAGAGAGAGAGAGAGAGAGCAGCCCGATCGCCAAACACTACTAAATAAGACACATGGGTAAAGAAATGGAAATTTAATGAATTGAAACCGAACACACAAAGAAACCCGGCCAGAATAACACACACACAAAAAAGTACCCTAGGGGTCAAATACAGTCACTTTCAAACGGGAAGGATGATTATAAACAATAAATTACTTACGATAATAAATAACGTTAACAAATTAACTTCATACCTGTGCTCACTTCCGTGAAAACGATGTAAAAAGGGAGGAAGTAAATGATCAAGAGGCAATGGAGCCGGTCGCTGGTCAACAACAATCACTTCTCTGCCTAGAGATGGATGGTTGTCATGACGACCACAAAATAACAAGCATAGCAAAGATAAAACAAGAGGCTGTGTGCGTGTCGCAGAGGCTGTGTCGAGCAATGGGGATGCGATCGAGCTGGCAGTCCCCAGAGAAAAGAAAAGCAAAACCAAAGATACTATAAGAAGAAACAAATGACGTCAACTGTCCGTGAAATATATCATGATACATACACGCAATCAAACACACAAAATGCCAGCCGTCGATGCAGTAATAAAACACAAAGCAACTCGTGCTTGTAGGTAGTCTAGCAAAACATGCTAAACCTATATGGTCCCCAACTTACGTTCCGAGCTCGAGCTGAATACGGTAAGGCCTACTTAAAGTTACCGCCGTGATTCAGTTGCACGAAGCATGGAATGAAGGGAAAACATAAGGGAAAAAAAAAATGGTGTCATGCCTCGTGTTGGGAGAATGGTCGAAACGCCAACGTCCACAAACCACGGGAGACCCATTCGAAGATATGCCCAAATCAAAACAACTTCAATGCACCTGGCAGCAAGAAAAACATACACTCACAAAATCACTCGCAGATATATTTCACGGCACAAATAAAAGGTTAAACGAAGATTCAAACAAAATAAAACAGGAGACCGCCATTTCGATTGGTTCCACAGCAGATCCAAACACACGACGAAGATCAGAAAGAAAGGTTAAATTTAGGAAATGAGCATAGTGGACACAAGGTTAGATGTATTACTTACATGAGTAAATGGAAGGCTTCGGCATAATAACAATGTTAAATAAAAAGGAAAACATTACATTTTAAATAATAAGGCGGAGAGCCTCAAGGCACGTCCGGACAGAAAGTATCTCACATGGCGTCTGAGTCTACCTGGACGGCCGCCAAAGAAAATAAAGAAATGAGAGATGTTAAACATGGCTCATACTCTTCTGTCAGCTAGTGTGACTTCTTTAATTTCACAAAATTACTTGTTTCTTAAACCTCGTCTTACTTTGACAATTATGTGTACCGTGTGTGTTTGGTCTCTCTCTTCCCACCAAATGCTTTACACGCATTAGCCTATTCAGGTGTTGCACAACAAGTCTACGTGCAACTCCAGAATTATGTAACTCTACCCCTACACTTCTCCCTATTTATAGTTCCACTGCATGCCGTTGTGATTTCATCTTCAAAATTTTCGTTATTGCTGTGTCGGATGGTATTATTAAGCTACCCTTGCGAGCGTAGCCTGTGGCGTCAAGTAACCAACTTCTGAAATTCGTGTCAGTGACAGTAAAAATGCAACTTCCAACCATTCGTTAGATTGCTAAAATCTTAAACCATCAGGGTGATCTATAATTACCAATGTGTTCTTAAACCACATACATTCATTACACAATATAACAATGCTTCCTTTCATATTACTAACAGGGTCTTAAATCTGCCCTTTTCTAAACGCTAGCCTACACGGTTCGTTTGACAGCTCAGCCCCCTTTAGAGCGGCTTGTATACAATGGAGTGGAGTGGTGCGGTCCTAACAGTACCGTCCCTCACTTCCTGCCTCATGGCTTTTACCCCCCAAGCAGTAGTAAGATTCTAAAGACAAAACCGTGGTCACAATGACGCACATATCCCAATGGATTTAAACTGCAGGGTATGCAAATAGTTACTGGATGAGCTTAACATTTATTCCTACCCTGAGGATATAATAATAACTGGCCTCAATAGGTCCATTTCAACATGAAGGCACGAGATTCATAAAAACATTGGTCGTTCTGGATAACCGGTATCTTAATAAATGCTGCGGTCAGTCATGCTGCCGTCAATAAGATTCGCTTCACAAGAGCCGAATCACTCAATAATAAGTTCTCGGGCGATCAGGTATGGTGCAGAGGTGTCCAATGTTCTCCCCTCACCTACCACAGGATTCGAACCCGGAACATTCCAAATCCATCATCAGAGTTAGGGTCCAATCACTAAATACACTCTGGCACAAAGTACATATCTCAGTATACCCACGGCTATACGAGATTTCATACGTCGAATAGATTACCTGACTCCATGACCTGATGCTATGATCTTCGTCCTTTAATTATTAAGAGAAATTTATCAATTACTCTATAAGCTTTTACACAAGCTGCAAATTCAATTCACTAGAAAGCTCTTCCATTTCCTTGCATAATTATATTCCCATTAATACAATATATTCTGATATTAAACTCTTTTCTCATCCCTTAATGTGATCTTACTGCTTGGATCGATAAATATTCCAATTAGCGTAAATATTTCTTGCTTACAACATTTTACCTGATGTATACATTCACACCTTTTATTCTTTATTATTATTATTATTATGCTTACTGACATAAATTACCATAATCCGACACAACATAACCATTTTAATAATCGAACATCCGTGTTCGTTACGTTAAGTTTTACATAACTGATTTGCCATTTTATTAATAGTGGTAACGATTAATCCACTCACTGATGTATAACAACATCTCAACTCTACTAAAATCAACACAACAATAAACACTGGAGAGTCTAACTCCTAATACTGATTTTTACTGGCATTTTACCGGGTGAGTTAGCCGAGGTCGTTGCGGCATGACTGTTGGCAGTCGCTCACATCCGGCAGGCGAGGAGGTTCGAATCCCCCCGCCGGCAACCTTGAAGATGGTTTTCTGTGGTTTCCCATCTTCCTTCCAGGCAAATGCCGGGGTTGATCCCTAACTATAGGCCACAGCCGCTACCTTCCAACTCCTCGACCCTCCCATCCAACATTCCTCCCCAACGGGACTTGTAGCTCACCCATTGGGTGTCCGTCTCGAAGCAGCTACAAAACTGGCGAGCCGAACATGTCCTCAGACACTCCCGGCACTAAAAGCCATACGCTATAAAAACTGGCATTTTTTATAATTCCGAAATCACATTACATGCAGTGGGCTATAACTCTATATAATCATAATTTGTGGGGTACTCACATATAGGCTTATCCTGGTGGCTCCAACCACTCATCTCTTCCAGTGTCGCCCGCCATTTGCAGAGTTAGCGCGACATTTGCATACTGAATATACACATTTTATAATACATTTCTTTCACCAAGCATACGGCACTTTCCATTTCTATGATGAAGCTATTGCTTCCAAAACACATGACACTTTATAACACTTGTTATACCATTAATTTAAAAGATATTTCACATATGATTTCTACATAACACACGTCACTTTTTACACTCTTCATTGGTTGAAATTCCCTGGCAACATATCAGAATTGCAGGTATTGACGGCATCCTCCATGCTCCTACCAACGCCTGACTGACAGTCTCGAACATCTGCCTACGGATTTACCAACAGTCGATCAATTATCCTACGATAAACTTCCTGCTGTGCATACAGATGCTTACTTATCGTCACGAACATTACCATTTGGTATTCTTAAGACATTTCACCAAATGCATCATAAAGTTTCTCCCAGCGCATTCCGGCGTAATAAGACATGTATAACCAATCAATATATTATACACTGCGCTCAACATTGTACATAGTATTTACACAGATTATTACTTTCAATAGTTCTGCAAGTTATATCACACGGTACTTCCTATGTGAACCTTAACAATTGCTCGTACTGCCACCTATACACATGCAGCACGACTGTCCTCAATAAAAGCCTTCTAAAAGTTTTACTGCACGGCTTCCCAAGCTGAAGTCCGAGCCTCCTTCCTTGACTTTGATAACGCACATTTCACACAATAAAATTCGTTGATTACCGTACTTCTTGTTACTTCATGACTATGCATTATTATATTATCACTTGGTGCATTACCCTGCACGACGAATATAATGATTAACACTAAAATGTTCAAGTCTTTGTGTGAGCGTCCTTTCCTGAGCCAAAACGACATACGTTCCGCGCTCGAGTCTGTTCCAACTGACTCCTTCTGACTGGGTCCACACCCTTATATCCGTTTCACACGAAAAAGTAGACCTAGAATTCCCGCGCTATATCATCTCCTCTCCCAGGATGATTCTGGTCTCGAAACAATGCTCATAGGGTTCCTTTTTCTTCACTGGTCCCAGAACTATCTGCGTGCTGAAGGATCGATCGGCCTATTAATTAATATTAATTGCCTTTGCCATAGCGTGGGGACGCGGTTTCCAGTGGAAATCCCCGGTGACAGTCAGGTCACACCGCGAACACCCATAGTCCTGTGTTCTTGCGCACTCCATTGAATATGCCTTGATTTCACAGATTAAAGGCTTTAAAATTAGCCTCCTGGCTAAAGATTCACCTGTGCGCAACTCTCATATCATTGCATTGCTCCAATCACGAGTAATCAATGATTTTCCTTGGGATCTTCCCCTACCAATCTCGTTCTTATTCTCAAACGGGGAAGAACAGGGTCATTATTCAACCCCCCGACCCCTTGCAGACGACTTAAGTAGGTCGACGAGATTGACGTGGCTCCATGAGTCTCCTCCTACAATTCTGGGGCCATTAGTAAAATGTCAAACTCTGCAAGTTCTGTGTTCCAAGTCCAGCATAGCCTACTCCATGTAGTCCAATGATGCTATATTCCACTCATTTCCCTGCATTATCTCAATAAATAATGTCAGTATCAACTGATATCACACCAGCGATTAAATATATAATTTCCTCTAGGGGTTTTTACAACGAAACTCCCTCAACAGATCTCGGGTTCGTTCCCTGGTGGAACCTTCATTCAGAGCTCAACTTATCTCCAAGATCCACGTTCGATACCAGTCAGCATGACCCCCTCGGGTTCAGTACTTCATGACGTGAAATAGAATTGAAAGCCTTGTAGACGAAACGCAATACACCTCACATAAAAAATGTATCTCTACGTTGTGTTAGGTCCCCATACACAGGACGACCTCTTTCATAAATTATAAAGGCTTGTGGTGCATGAAAATTCAGATTCTTTAGCCTCAAATGGCCCAAATTCCTAAAAGCCGCAAAAAATGCTGATTCAATTCAGGAATTTTTGAAAATAATGTTTCTGTTTGTAGATATAATAGACTTTCTGTACTATATGTCGCACGTGAAATAGCATGAAAAAATTCTAGGTTTCCCCTTGACCCCCTTAATTGCATTGACGAATTATACAGTCTACATTGGTTCCGTGATAACCTTATAGCCATTTGCAAACTTTCACAGAAATGTAATAAATGGAGTAGCCTAATAATAATGATATCGTATGGCCTCGGATGCCGGGTGCAAGCTTCGTAATTTGACACCCAGAGGGTAGCTTGCATGTCGAAATTTCGTTGTTCCTTGAATCACTATGAAAGTCAAGGAGGGTGGATATCTAAGCTCCTTGAACACTATAGCGCTTTCTAGTAAATAAATGAGGAACTTTGTGTTGGCGGAAACTCCTGAGGTTAATTTTGCCATTATGAACACGGCCTACTGAATTCAAATGGGTTCTTTGACATGCCAACATCGTATGACATGCGAGTCGTATTTTTGCCGCCTTTTAAAAATCACGTACAGGCCGGACGTTTGTTTCTGACGATTGCCCTTGACCTTGAAGCCTGCGGGTGAGCCTGTACACAGTCACTCTCTCACCCTATCACTTCACATTTGTCACCACCGATCTGATGTAATGGAATTCCAGACTTGAGCAGACAGTACAGTCCACGTCGAAGTATTGTGTGACACGGAAGTACACGTTACGTAGTTACGAACAGAACGTCATTATATTTGCCAGTGACTATACTTCAGCAATAGTGTGAAACAGCATTATCAATCATCGGAGCGCTTGGGGCAGCTGATAACAACACAGGTACTGTAGTAACTCGCCTCCAGGCTTCCATTAAGATTTTTCACTCGTCTAAAACAAACGTCCGGCCTGTACCACGGCCAGGAGTGAACCTGCAATCTTGGGGTTAGTAGACCGACACGCTATCCACTCACCCACCGTGGCAAGGTATAAATGGAGTGATATTGCTTCTTACAGAAATAGATGGAAAGTTGGATGCCACCCCTTGAGATTATGTTGTCATGGTTACCGATTTCCATTCCTTCATTAGTTTGTTAAATTAAATTAGTTTTCTGGGAATATTTCAGATACTGTTGGTTTTAGAGCCTTATAATGTAGTTTTCGAGGCCCCCAAGTTTTGTTTCTGGCACCGAGGGGCTTTGTATCGTCGTTGTACGCCATAATATAATACTACTACTAATAATATAATATAGGGATAGGAATATAATAGACCTGCCGTACCACACCTGCAGGTGTAAATCGCGAGAAAAAATTCTAGTGTACCCCTTGACCCCCTTAAGCGCATTATACATATTGATGAATTTTACAGCTTAATTCGGTTCCGTGATAACCTTCTAGCCGTTTGCAAACTTTCACACCAATGTAATTAATGGGATTGCATTGCATCTTACAGCAATAGATGGACCTCTGAGAATCTGTTGCCATGGTTACCGGCTTGTATTCGTTCATTAGTTTATTAAATGAAATTAGTTTTCTGGGAATATCTCAAAAATGGTTGGTTTAGGGCTTTAAAATGTGGATTTCGGGGACCCTTTAGGGCTCCCGAGTTTTGTCTCTCACATTGAGGGGCAGAAAATGATCTTTGTCTCGTCCTTCTACTCCTATTTCAGCATGTATTTTAAGGGGGTAGGCCCTCTTTTATGAGAGGTACGGAGAAGGGTTGCATCAATGATTAGTGTCGTGCCTCTGATGGATATCTGTACCAAATTTTACGTTGATACACCCAGCCGTTCTCGAGTTATAAGCGAACAAAGTTGTCCACAGACAAACAAACAGACAGACAGACAGACAGACCAAAAAATTATTTTCGCGCGCATCCATAATAACACAGTCTGAAACGCGTAAATAACTCAAATTTCCGTAGAAATTGTGAAAAAAACATACAAACTTTAATTTCTTATGTACGTAGAGATGTACTGCACCGCTCGGTGTTGACCGTGTTTTATTGCACAAATTTAGGTTTTACTCGCTAACCGTTGGAGATACACGAAACGTGATAACGACCTTTTGGAAAGAAAATTAAATGTTAAATCTCGTGTATGCATCAAACGTTTGCTATTTCTTAGCGTTCTCGTTTTATTTGAAATGGAAATATGAAATTTTTAAACCAAAGGGTGTAGTGACGTCACATATGTGTATTTTACTCGCTAACCGTTGGAGATACACGAAAAAGGATAAGGACCTTTCGGATAGGAAATTAAATTTTGAAGCTCGTATATGACATCAAAAGTTTGCTATTTCTTAGCGTTCTCTTTTTATTTGATATGGAAATATGAAATTTTGAAACCAAAGGGTGTAGTGACGTCACTAAAATGGTTGCCATTTTTTAATAGTGATTAATATAGAAATTAAAAGTATCCTATATGTTAACATGGTAAGTCAGCCACATCCATGCAAAATTTCATTTAAATCGGACCAGTGGTTCTTGCGTTATTGAGTAACAGACAGACAGACAGACACACACCATCTCATTTTAGCCTACTTTCGATTTTTGCAAAAAATGGAAGTAGACTTATGAGATCATTACAGGGCCAAAAATTGTGTGTCTGTCTGTGTGTATGTATGTGTGTGTGTGTGTGTGAACCTGTGTGTGTGTGTGTGTGTGTGTGTGTGAGTGTGTGTACTGTCAATGTCTGTCCTTCCCTATCAATTCGAACACGGTGAAACCGAATTGAACGAAATTTGGTACAGAGGTCGAACAAGCAAAGGGCACCTCAGTGTCATGTTTTATATCGCCGCCATCTTTACCAAATCTGAATGGCGGCCAGTCAAACGTTCAAAACGTAAAATCAAATAGCGACTAACCAAATTATCCGATCTCTACCAAATTAGGTAATAACATACCTTCATATAGGACGCGTCTTGTGACCAAACTACAAGGTCATCCGCCGTACCATTTCAGGATGGCGGCCGTGCGAATTATGCAAACTTTATAATCCATATCATGGGACCCAACAGTTCCGATTATCGAGCCGAGAATCGATTTAACTGTTCTAAACGAAGAGGCACGTTCGAAATTAAAAGTTTATTTTGTAATACTATAGTGCAAAAGTGATTTAAAAAAAAGTCCTCTCGGCACGCCGGAAGGCGGAGGTAGATTTCACCGGACAAACTTGGGGATAGGCGAAAATAGGCAGAATATGCAGGTTTTCGTAGAAGGATCAGGCCTCATTTATTGCGAGAAGGTATTTTATAATTGGAGTTTAATTAACTTTGTTTTTTGTCATTTTATGCTTATTTTAAACATGTTATTGTCTTATGGGAACGGTAACCTTCTTGTCATTTGGGGTCAATTTTTATACTTGTGGTCACACTGTCCTTATGCAAGGTTTCGACACTGATGTGTAACTATGTAACGGTCAGTTACTTCTTCACGCAAAATTATATCTCCCGCAGAGATTTTGGTTGGTTCCTCAGTTTAGGGGCTGCGACAACGCGGTCATGTAACCCCGTGTACTTAGGGATGGCTGTATTAGTCTGTAATTCAGGTAAGGACTGCAGACGGTCAATTTCAAGCAGTAGTTCCTAATGTTCCTAACAGGTACTACCGTCAACGACACCTACCTGTGAACTTGGCTACTAGATGCCACCGCAACCAGCAACTCGCAACGAACGTTGGAACTTCCCCTCCAAAGGAAAGCATACTGAGGGATTTTTAGGGCTCTTAGAAAATCCGACGACTTCGGCCGGCTTTGAACTCGCGACCTTGGGCATAGACATTCAGCATGCTTGCTACCAGTTACGTCACCGATGCCGCTTCACACTTAGTCAGATGGAATTCTGAATCTGATCTCGTGCAAGTGCGTTATCTTGGCAACGTCTGATGGCTCATCCCTCATCAATTTAGTAGTGTTGCCATGGCAACCACTGATAGCTCTTGGCATTTCCTCATAATTCCGAAATAATTTTTCTCATCCCTTGGCATAATGGTGGGTCATATCAAAAATTACTTTAGACAAAATTTTGGGTAATTATTAGGGGAATATTGTCCATTTTGTAAGGTTTTGATATTGTGCCTATTAAGAGAGATATGATTAATGTTTCCCGAAAAACCCACTTTTTCCCACCCCTTTGGTCAATGGTTGGTGCTATAAAAAACTCTTCAAACATAAATTTTTGGGCTTTATCCGACACATAGTATGAACGTTGAACGGATTCGATATTTCTCATATTAAGAGAGTTATAACAATATTTCACTTTTTCGAAAAAAGCCCCCCATTTTCACCCCCTTCGACCGATTTAGCCCAGTAACGACCTCGACCGAGATTTTATAGGTATACATATTCGCTAAAAAATTCAAAGTGATTGGTGCAAAATTATGGCAGTTATCGTGTCCACAAGAAACTGATATGCATATATATACACATATACATACATAAATTATACTAGCTGTTACCCGCGGCTTCGCCCGCAATAACATTTGGAATCCCGTTATAACATTAGTTATATAGATAGATAAGCATGGTCTATCACCTGAAACCAAAAATGCATGGGACGAAAAGAAACATCAAAATATCATGTTGGTTTCGGACCCTAAAAGACGTGAAAAATATAATAAAAGTATTTAAAAAAACAGTTTTTTGAAATTTCATTCGAATCAATTTTTGTGTCATTCCTGGGACTTGGAAAATTCCGGCCAAAAAGTACAAAATCATTAATAACTCCATAAGTATTTGTCGTATGATGAAATAGCAAGAGACAAAAAAGATGTAATGTGTTATTGTCTACAACATAGGCCATGTATAATTTTACACACAGACATATTACGTTTCCACCCCCACCCCACCCCCATAATTTCACCCCTCCCCATGACCCCTTAAATTGGATTTATGAAAAAACGGTCAAACACCTGTTTCGTTATTTTTATGCTAATTTTTTTCGGCTGAGTTCCAAACTCCTCGCCTATGTCGTTTAAGAGATACACGCTCCGTTAGGAATCCTTCAACCCCCACTTTTCACCCCTTTCACCTCATAATATACACCACATCGAAAAACCCTCAGACACATGTCTTCTTATTTTTTGTGCTGAGTTCATATGCCGAGTATCACATCCCCCAATGAAACCAATCGGGAGATATTGCTATTCAATGAAATGCAGGTCTACCCCCTTAACACCCCTTTAGAACCTGAATATCCAAAAATCCTTTCTTAGCGGGCGTTTGCGGCCCTTGAGGAAGCTGCATACCAAATTTCATTCCAATCCGTTCGGTGGTTTCTGAGATTTCGTGATGAATGAATCAGTGGTATTTGAGCGTTATATAGTAGATATAAACTTTTGAACTGACGGTGGTTTTGGGGTCTGGGGGATGTGAAACGCGAAGATATGTCGAAATTTTCCGGAAGTCGAAACATGGTACCCATTGCAATAGTTAGTTTTCTAATGAAATCTACCTCTGGTTGGTTCCTCAGTTTAGGGGCTGCGACAACACGATCATCTAACCCCGTGTACTTTGGGTGAGTGTAGAATCTGTCTGATAAACGGTGTGAATTGTAATGGCTGTAGTAGTCTTAATTCAGGTAAGGACTGCAGACGGTCAATTTCAAGCAGTAGTTCCTAATGTTGCTACCAGGTACTACCGTCAACGACACCTACCTGTGAACTTGGCTACTAGATTCCACCCCAACCAGCAACTCGCAACGAACGTTGGAACTTCCCCTCCAAAGGAAATCATACCGAGGGATTTTTGCTCTCTTAGAAAATCCTACGACTTCGGCCGGCTTTGAAACCGCGGCTTTGGGCATAGACATTCTGCATGCTACCAGTTACGTCACCGAAGCCGCTTCCCACTTAGATGGAAATACTGAATCTGATCTCGTGCAAGTGCGTTGTCATGGCAACGTCTGATGGCTCATCCCTCATCAATTTAGTAGTGTTGCCATGGCAACCTCTGATAGCTCTTGGCATTTTCTTATAATTTCGAAATCATTTTTCTCATCCCTTGGCATAATGGTGGGTCATATCAAAAATTCTTTCAGACAAAAGTTTTAGGTAATTATTAGGGGAATATTGTCCATTTCGTACGGTTTTGATATTGTGCCTATTAAGAGAGATATGATTAATGTTTCCCGAAAAACCCACTTTTTCCCACCCCTTTGGTCAATGGTTGGTGATATAAAAAAACTCTTCAAACATAAATTTTTGGGCTTTATCCGACACATAGTATGAACGTTGAACGGATTCGATATTTCACATATTAAGAGAGTTATAGCAATATTTCACTTTTTCGAAAAAAAGCCCCCCTTTTTCACCCCCTTCTACCGATTTAGCCCAGTAACGAACTCGACCGAGATTTTATAGGTATACACATTCGCTAAAAATTCAAAGTGAATGGTGCAAAATTACGGCAGTTATCGTGTCCACAAGAAACTGATATATATATACATATACATACATAAATTATATATAAACTTTTGAACTGACGGTGGTTTTGGTGTATGGGGGATGTGAAACGCGAAGATATGTCGAAATTTTCCGGAAGTCGAAACATGGTACCCATTGCAATGTTTAGCTTTCTAATGAAATCTACCTCTGGTTGGTTCCTCAGATTAGGGGCTGCGGTCATCTAACCCCGTGTACTTTGGGTGAGTGTAGAATCTGTCTGATAAACGGTGTGGATTGTAATGGCTGTATTAGTCTGTAATTCAGGTAAGGACTTCAGACGGTCAATTTCAAGCAGTAGTTCCTAATGTTGCTACCAGGTACTACCGTCAATGACACCTAGCTGTGAACTTGGCTACTAGATGCCACCCCAACCAGCAACTCGTAACGAACGTTGGAACTTCCCCTCCAAAGGAAAGCATACTGAGGGATTTTAGCGCTCTTAGAAAATCCGACGACTTCGGCCCGCTTTGAAACCGCGACCTTGGGCATAGACATTCTGCATGCTACCAGTTACGTCACCGAAGCCGCTTCCCACTTATTCAGATGTCAAAGTCAACCCCTGGCACCATCCAGCCCATGACGGGCTAAGGCCGACCAAGCGACCGCTGCCCAGCCATTTGGCCTGCAGATATTGGGGTGACGCGTGATCAGCGCGTCGGGTCCCCTCGGCCGTTAATCTTGGTATTCGTGATCGGGGTGCTGTCTCACTGTCAGACAGCTACTCAATTGTCCTCACGAGACTGAGTGCACCCCGTTCCAACCCTCACGTCAGTTTTAAAATCCCTGACGGAGCCGGGGATCGAACCCGGGGCCTCCGGGTGAGAGGCAGGCGCGCTACCCCAACACCACGGGGCCGGCTTAGTCAGATGGAAATACTGAATCTGATCTCGTGCAAGTGCGTTGTCATGGCAACGGCTCATCCCTCATCAATTTAAAAGCGTTGTTATGGTAACCTCTGATGGCACTTGGCATTTTTTAAAATTCCGAAATCATTTTTCTCATCCCTTGGCGTAATGGTGGGTCATATCAAAAATTCTTTCAGACAAACGTTTTAGGTAATTATTAGGGGAATATTTTCCATTTTGTACGGTTTTGATATTGTACCTATTAAGAGAGATATGATAAATGTTTCCCGAAAAACCCACTTTTTTCCACCCCTTTGGTCAATGGTTGGTGCTATCAAAAAACTTATTTGACATAAATTGTTGGCACTTATCCGACACATATTATGAACTTTGAATGGATTCGATATTTCACGTATTAAGAGAGTTATAGCGAAATTTCACTTTTCCGAAAAAAGCCCCCCATTTTCACCCCCTTCGACTGATTTTGCCCATTAACGAACTCGACCGAGATTTTATAGGTATACACATTCAGTAAAAAATTCAAAGTGATTGGTGCAAAATTACGGCAATTATCGTGTCCACAAGAAACTGATATATATATATATATATATATATATATATATATATATATATAGATACATATATACATATATACATAAATTATATATAAACTTTTGAACTGACGGTGGTTTTGGGGTCTGGGGGATGTGAAACGCGAAGATATGTCGAAATTTTCCGGAAGTCGAAACATGGGACCCATTGCAATAGTTAGCTTTCTAATGAAATCTACCTAAAAGCTGAGCCGTCTCGGTAAGAAGACAAGATGGCAGCGGATATCTTGTGCCTGACTTATATTTCACTAATTTGAGTATTGCATGCAATATAGCGTACTGATACAAAATAAATAAACTTAGTATGAAATGCTTTAGACATAAATAATATACTCCACTGATGAAATCGTTAGGTCTATATCATTATTTGCTAACAAGTTCTATGTAAGTCATTTTATATAGATCAATGTTCGTTGGCACAAATGGCTTCGTGGTAAAGCGTTAGTCTGTCATTCATATGCCTATGGTTCAAACCCCATCAGAGTTTGGTTTTTTGCTTGAAATTTTACATATTTGTTGCTTTGCAATGACTCAGACATTTTAAAATTAAGCCTTATATTGTGCATATTACGGTGCAAAACATATATTTAATTAAAACATAATTCGCCAGCAGATTCGCTCGAGACATCTAGCAGCCAAAAAGGTAACTGCACGCCGGCCTACTTATTAACTTCCAGATTTTATTGAAAAGTTTCTTCTTATGGCCGCTAGAATGCACTCGCCCTGTTAGGATTATATTGTTCCATATTTCTCCACTAGATTTCACGACTGGTCTACATGGGACTCCATTGATAGTATACCATTGGCATTCTATGCGCATCGAATTTGAAGAATGACAGGATGATACTATGATACATTTTTACTTCTTATTTTAAAGGGTTTGTTACAGTCTATTGTGCGTTATTTGAAAATGTTATTTGAAGTAAAGAACAAAACGATTTCACATAGTAACTGAATTCTAGCCGCTGGTACTAGTTCAGGTTATTAATACTTTTATTTCAGGCAAATAGCAATCGAAAATATCCACATAGTTTGTATACATACGTCTCTGTAGGGACACGGAAAGATTTGTTAATTCAATTAGGGTTGTGAAAGCCATGCACAACCATACGTGTAAAGACATGCCTCAACTCAAAGTTGGATGTTGCCCACGGCAGGTCGATTATGTAATAATAACAATAATAATAATGTTATTTGTTTTACGACCCTTTTAACTACTGCTGCTTTTAGATACGCCGGGGTGCCGGAATTTTGGCCCGAAGGGGATCTTTAACGTGCCAGTAAATCTACTGACACGGCTCCCTCGCATTTGTGCACCCTCAAATGCCAGCTGACTGCGCCAGGATACGAACCTGCAACCTAGGGCCCAGCAAGCGAGAACGTTACCGCAGAGCCACGCAGCCAGTCCGGTCGATTATGTCTCCAGATCCATAACATTCTTGAGATACTTCTTATCTATCTTTCTTCAATGATGGTAGTAGTTTTTTTCTAGGTTGTGGCGTTTGGTAGAGGTAAATAGTTTCTAAGGTCTTCAACCAAGAAATGATTCTATTATACTCTTTGATAATAACAGCGAGTTATAACTATACTCATACATTTAGGAGAAAGTAGGCTATATGTTCTTTACTGAACATCTTGTTTATATATTAGTATGATTTATTTATTTATTTATTTATTTATTTATTTATTTATTTTGTAGTGCACGATACGTGTGCATCAGGTTTAATTTGCGGAGTCATTATTGGAATTACACTAATCTGATTTTCAGGGTGGTTCTACTAATCATTTAAAATCCGGTTCAAGGAAGAATGGAGAATGCAATCGATGATAACCTAGAAAACCTATTATTATATTCTCGATTGTAGCCATCTTATGACCACGTAAAATAATCCACTGAAGTCTTTTTTGTTTGTTTCCAGCTTCATTTCTTGTTTTCCATTAGTTCTTCATTGCTTCACATTGCCTTTTCGTCCTCTCTTTTGTCCAAATGTTACTCCTCTCTTTCCTTTCTTTTTCTGGAAATTCTTGAAATTTTGAAATATGCTGAACGTTAATCTGTCCTGTAATATGCTATTTCCATCTCTGCCATATTCTTATTTAGGCTATAATTTGCACCAACTAGCTACCATTCTTACTCATGTAAATATGATGAATTTTATTGTTATTATTATTATTTTTATTATTATTATTAATCTTATTCTTCTTCTTATTATTATTATTATTATTATAAATTATTATTACAGATGCAACGTCCGTTTGAAATGATGTGGTTCAGGAGGAGGGTGGCTCTGAAATTTGCTTATTTGAGGAGCGCCTGCAGGCATTCATATCTGTCAGCGTTCCACCTCAGTGGAGTAGTAGATTTTGAAATAAAGTAGTGATCTATGAACGAACTAAGCAGTCGGGACCAAATGACAAAGTGGTGCTAAGCTGAATTGGTCTCGCACGTGAACTGTATACCAAGTCAATTCATTCATTGTGTACCATAAACCTAACAAAAAAATTGTGGACACATAGTGTCCCCTGTCCAGTTTACAATAAAGACAAATACTATATTATATACACTATTTTCTATGGAAGATAGAAAGTATAAAATATTTACTTATACATTTACAAATGTATATGTCCGCGTGAAACTTTGCACGTCATGGTCATCAGTAACCTACACAGTATTGTGCCGGAATTTTACCTTAAGAGGAAATTTTAACGCACCAGTAAATCTACTGACAAGGATCTGTTGAGTTAAAACATTTACACATGGCAACTGACTGAACCATTATTCGATCCTGAAACCTTGGGTACAGTAATCAAGAACCATTTCAGTTGCGCCACTCAGCCGTCCATATTTTCCTCTCTTCTCGCTTATGATTTATGGTAAGCAGAGATTCTACACAAATTGGGTACAGTACTAATGATACAGAAAATGAGAATACAGACATGGTATAATTTATAGCTTTAAAAATGTGAACATGCCATTACCACAAGCCAGTAATTTGGTCGTGTTAATAGCCTACGCCCACCAAGGCGTTGTTTACATTGATCACAGAGTAGGATTCGCGGCGCCTCGCCGTTTACAAGAACGGTCTCCTGCAAGAGATTCAAGATCATTGGCATTTTCTAACCCATAGCTTAACGAATGATCTATAGAAGATATCAAAGGCTCTCGATTTAAGAAAAGCAATGAGTTCTAGGAGAGCCTCCGTGGCTTAGGCGGCAGCACGCTGGCCTCTCACCGCTGGGTCCGTGGTTCAAATCCCGGTCACTCCATGTGAAATTTGTGCTGGACAAAGCGGAGGCAGACATGATTTTCTCCGGGTACTCCGGTTTTCCACGTCACAAATTTCATTCCAGCAACACGCTCCACTTGAGGCGTGGTGGCGCAGCGGTCAAGCTGTTGGCCTCACACCAGGGCAGACCGGGTTCGATTCCCGGTCAATGGATGTGAGATTTTCAAATTGAAATGCCATGTCCTGTGATTCGGATTCCACGTGGCTTATGATCTCGCGATTAACGGTCACGTAAAACTACAATATTCCTCTTTACACTCTCCACTGTCATTTCATCTCATCTGTCATGACCGACAGTAGTGGCTACGCTGGCTAAAGCGCAGTGTTGGGTCATGGGGCCAAGCTCTCTGCTGACTCGGTAGACGCGTGGGTTCGAGCCCCACCGTCGGCTGTCCTTGACATGGTTTTCCGTGGTTTCCCATCTTCAACAGCAGGCAAATGCTGGGACAGTACCTTCTGAAAGGCCCCGGCCGCTTCCTTCCACATCCTTGCCCAGTTTCATTCATCTTCATCCATTCCATCTCTCATCCCGACACGCAGGTCGCCCACGGGCGTCGGCCAGAAAGACCTGCACTCGGCCTCTTAGGAGGCTACACGACAAAAACAAAATCTGTCATGCATATAATCATTGCCCCAGGGGAGGGCGAAAGGCTTCGGCAGCCGGCCCAGTTCATATCCTCGCCGCTAGATGGGGGCTTCATTCATTCCTATCCCGGACCCGGTCGGTCGACTGGAAGCAGGCTGTGGATTTTCAATGAGTTCTAGGAAAGAGATTAATAAACATTTATATATTTTTATAATGTTAAAACATTTCTTAGCTGACAAAGTAGAGGTCCTCATCTTAGTAAAAAAAAAAAAGTAAAATTCATTAATTTCCTCAATTGTGCCAAAAGTTGAAGGGCTAAAGAGTCCGGAAAGGTTCCAAATTGTGAGTCTTTGTGAGCTCTGTCAAACTAAACAAGACAAATATCAAAAATCACTTCTGGTCTAAATTCAGCTCCGGAAAAACAGCCTAAAATTGCTTGTTTTACCACTCGTCTTCTTTTTTATTCAAATCCTAGCCAAGTTAACTTATTTGCATCATTCTTTCTTTAATGTGTTCCTTGGTTTAAAACCCTCAGGTGTTGTTAGATATTTTGAAAAAAATCACAACGGAAGAAGTTATAAGGGCTTAAATGAATCTCTGCATTGACTCACACTAGCACTCGTAGTGGTAGAAATGGGAAACAGCTAATCTAATTGACCGGATATGGTTAAGTTTCATTGACTCACACTAGCGCTCGTAGTGGTAGTAAAGGCAAACTGCTAATCTAATCGGCCAGATATGGTTGAGTTCCCGGTCAACAGTAATCAGTCTACCGCATGTTATCATACCGGCACCTCGTAAGAAACGTTTAATGTATCCTTTAGGTTTGGAAAAGTGGAGAAAACAATGAAAATTAATTACAAATTCACCAACAGGGTTTATTGATGAATCGGGTTCTAGTCTATGTCATTAAAGGACTTTTTCAACTACTTAGCTGGGTGCACACCGAATTTTCACAACCTACCGCACCATTTGCAATGCTGCAACTACTTCCCTGAGAATGTAGACTTACTGCAGGCTCTCCAACAATAGACAAGCTGCTGGTTTCATCTTCATCATTACGCGCCGGTTGTCTATGGACGTCAACTCGAATTACCTGTACCAGGTCTCTCTGGAAGCCTCAATCCACCAGTATTAATCATCTAATATAGGCTACCAGGTGAGTTAGCCGTGGTCGGTACGGCATGACTGCTGGCAGTCGCTCACATCCGGAAGGCGACGAGGTTCGAATCCCCCCGCCGGCAACCTTGAAGATGGTCTTCTGTGGTTTCCCATCTTCCTTCCAGGCAAATGCCGGGGTTGGTCCCTAACTATAGGCCACAGCCACTACCTTCCAACTCCTTGTCCTTACATTCAAACTTTCCTCCCCAGACAACACTCCACACGCGACGGTACGTGTAGTTCACCCATTGGGTGTCCGCCTCGAAGCAGGTACAAAACTGGCGAGCCGAACATGTCCTCGGGCACTCCCGGCACTAAAAGCCATTCGCAAAAAAAAAAAAAAAAAACATCTAATGTCGAGGAGAAAGCTAGAAATACCTGAACATTAACTAAAATATTCAGTAAAAGCACGAGATCCTCACAGGGAGGACAAAATACAGACTTAAAACTTCCCTTGAGTCTCATTGTGAGCAAACGACCACCGCACTTTTGGGACACTCATAAAGTGTATATTACGACGAGTAGGGTACACGTGCGGTGCACGTTCAGCTGTTTAATGCCGATGGGCCGCCATGTCTCATGAAACTGTCAGCGCGGAAGACAGTCAGTCTGTGACAAAAGCTTCCGAATGGGTCGTAATCGTGTGTGGGCTGCCAGAAGAATCCTCTTCAGATCCTGACAACTTAATGAGACTCCAGACGGTCGAATCGTAAGATTCCCACATAGAGCGACAGATATCCACACTAGCTAATCCCCTCATCTATTGTATTGCGCTATCTATCTGCTGCTGGCTTATAATTTATGGTAAAATTTGAAAACAGTGTAACAGTATTATTTTTATTTATTTACCGTACTATCTTTCGTTGAATCAAAATATTCAGCTGATGTTCATGAAACATATAAAGCTGAATCGGCACTAAATTATACTGTACTAATTTCATTTGTATTCTTTTCGGTTGATCTCACAAAACTCAAGATGGTGGGAAAATTCATTCCGGGTCATTTATTCATGAATAATACAAAATCAATAACTTACAAACTATTCAATACTTTGCTACATTTCTTATCTGTTAGTTAGTCGGCCCGAAGATTGGTTCGATCCTTAGAAAGCACCATCGTAGGTTAAATGGGTGACACGCCAAGACCTCAAAACACTGCTAGAAATAGGCGTACTGAGCCAGAGGAAGAGTGAGATAGTTTACGATAGGTTTTATCACCTATATTTTTAGAGTGTTTGACAGCTGTTGGAGGCCTATAGAAATACATTGTTAAGGAATTCGTTTCAGATTTCATAAAATTGAAGACAAGAATCATGCAGGTTTTGAAAAATAATTAGCTTTAATTTCACTTTCAATTCAATCACAATATTAGAAACTTGCGATAGGCTACATAAAGATTATTTTAAGATTATTCTCGTAAAAAAGATTTATACATTCATTTCCTACCAAATCATATTAGACAACCAGAAATGGAAGTAAAATTTTCGAGTGTGTTTTCATCAAGATGACTTTCGTGTGTTTATCCAAATATAAATTACTTTGATACAGGTCTTTGAAATAAAACACTTATATAAACTATAAGTTACTGTGCATTTGTTGTCATGTAAATTTTCTCAAAGGTTTTGCACTAACTGTAAAAGTACACGAATTTTTCAAAAAATAATTCACTTCATCATGTGAAACAATTGCTTCAAAGGGAGAATCATGTTGTTGTTGTTGTTGATGATGATACAGAGATATTTTGACATCGTGGTCGTATAGCCCCAAGTAGGCCTGATTGAGTGTGTGAGGAATTCGTTTTATGACCTGTGTTATTATGATGACTGAATTCATGTGTGCATTTGCAGTAGGGGCTAAGATTAGGTAGGAGGTGGCCGTGAATCTCAAGTTAGGTACCTTCGCAGCATATGCCTGGAGCAGAAGTTGGAGGAAACCTTGGAATGCCACCTCCAGGATGGCTGAGGTGAGAATCAAACTCTTCATTTCTCATTTTTTTCTCGCGATCCTGAGTGTACCCTGATACAGCCCTCAGATAAGAATTAAATTTCTTGACAGAGGCGGGAATCGAACCCGAAACTAAGGGGTGACAAGCCAAGAATGCTAGCCTCTGCGCCACGAGACTGTCAAATAATAATGAATCAATATTATCAGCTGAGGGTTTTGGTACTCTTTATGTAACTGAAATAGATAATGTTGCTCATCTGCTGATAGATGACTTCTGATCAATGTTAAAGGTAATTAATCAACAAGCGTAGTTTAATATTTTGATATGTTTACGACGTAGCACGCTCTTACCTAAAAACGGATGCTGTCTATATAATTAACTAGCTGAAGTACCCGTGCTTCGCTACGCGTCATAAATAAATTAAAATGTGAAGGTGACAGTTAAAACAGGGGATAGGCGAGATGCTGCGCAGAGGGATATTAAGGATGGAACATTTTGTCCAACTACACCGCTCGGCGTTGACCGTGTTTTATAGCACAAATTTAGGTTTTTCTCGCTAACCGTCGGATATATCTTTCGGATAGAAAATGTAATTTTAAACCTCGTATATGCCATCAAAAGTTTGCTATTTCTTAGCGTTCTCTTTTTATTTGAAATGGAAATATGAAAGTTTGAAACCAAAGGGTGTAGTGACGTCACTAAAATGGTCGCCATCTTTAAATAGTGCAAATTATTGAAATCAAAAGTAACCTATATGTTAACCAGGTAAATCAGCTACTTCCATGTAAAATTCATGTAAATCGGACCAGTGGTACTTGCGTGATTGAGTAATACACAGACACACACCATCTCATTTTTAGCCTCGCTTCGCTCGCGTCATAGTCGTGTCATATTGTTATTGAATGAAATGCAGGTTTAACCCCGTTAACACCCCTTTAGAACCTGAATATCCAAAAATCCCTCCTTAGTCGACATTTTCGACACACAACAAACATATCCCCAACATATCATTCTTCTAACTTTAATAGTTTTGGTTGGTCGATGAGAGTGAACATCCAAAAATCCTTCCTTAGTGGACGTTTTTCTTCCAGAATTTCACCCCTCCCCATAGGCCCCTTAAATTGTATTTATGAAAAAACGGTCGAACACCTATTTATTTTTTATATATATATATATATATATATATATATATATATATATATATATATATATATATATTTTTAAGCTGATTGATTTCCTCCGAGTTTCAAACACCTCGCTTATGTCGTTTAAGAGATACACGCTCCGTTAGGAATCTTTCAAACCCCACTTTTCATCCCTTTCACCTTATAATATACAATACATCGAAAAACCATTAGACATGTGTCAGCTTATTTTAATGATTAGAATATATGCCAAGTATCACATCCCCAAATGAAACCACTCGTGAGATATTGTTATTCAATGAAATGCACATTTACCCCTTAACACCTCTTTAGAACCTGAATATCCAAAACTCTTTCCTTAGTGGACGTTTTCGACATACAACGAACATATCCCCAAAATTTCATGTTTCTAACAACAAAAATTTTGGCTGGGCGATGATAAGTGAGTGAGTCAGTCAGGACATTTTCTTTCAATTATTTTTGATAATTTCACCCCTCCCCATGAACCACTTAAATTGGATTTATGAAACAAACGGTCGAACACCTATTTACTTATTTAAAGCTGTTTTCCCCCTGAGTTTGATGAGTGAGTAAGTGAGTCAATCAGTTAGGACACTTTCTTTCCTGTTTTTTTTTTCCCCCAGAATTTCACCCCTCTCCAAGGGCCCCTTAAATTGGATTTATGACAAAACGGTCGAACACCTCTTTACTTGTATTTAAAGCTGTTTTTCCCGTCGAATTTCAAACTTCTCGCCATTGTCGTTTAAGAGATACACGCTCCGTTAAGAATCCTTCAACACCCAATTTTCACCCCTTTCACCTCATAATATACACCACATCGATAAACCCTTAGACATATGTCTGATTATTAGCCTGCTTTCGATTTTTGCAAAAAATGAAAGTAGACTTATGAGATCAACACAGGGCGAAAAAAGTGTGTCTGTCTGTGTGTGTGTATGTGTGTGTGTGAGTCTGTGTGTGTGTCTGTGTGTGTGTCTGTGTGTGTGTGAGTGTGTGTACTCTGAATGTCTGTCCCCCCCTATCAATTCGAACACGGTGAATGCGAATTGAACGAAATTTGGTACAAAGGTAGCACTAGCAAAGGACACCTCAGTGTCATGTTTTATATCGCCGCCATCTTGACGGAAACGTAATGGCGGCCACACAAATGTTCAAAGCTTAAATCAAATTACGACTAACCTAATCATCCGATCTCTACCAAATTTTGCAACAACATACCTTTAAGGGGGGAGCATCCTTTGACCAAACTAATAGGTCATCAGAGTAATAGTTTGCGGATGGCGGCCATCTTTGTGTGAAAATCGATTCCCCCTATTAATTCGAACACGGTGCAACCGAATGGAACGAAATTTGGTACAGAGGTAGTACTAACAAAAGGCACCTCAGTGTCATGTTTTATATCGCCGCCATCTTGACGGAAACGTAATGGCGGCCACACAAATGTTCAAAGCTTAAATCAAATTACGATTAACCTAATCATCCGATCTCTACCAAATTTTGCAACAACACACCCTTATAGAGGAAGCATCCTTTGACCAAATGAATAGGTCATTAGCCTTATAGTTTGCGAATGGCGGCCATCTTTGTGTGAAAATCAATTCCCCCTATTAATTCAAACACGGTGAAACCGAATGGAACGAAATTTGGTACAGAGGTAGCACTAGCAAAGGGCATCTCAGTGTCATGTTTTATATCGCCGCCATATTGACAGAAACGTAATGGCGGCCACACAAATGTTCAAAGCTTAAGTTAAATTACGACTAACATAACCATCCGATCTCTACCAAACTTTGCAACAACATACCTTTTTGGAGGGAGCATCCTTTGACCAATCTAATAGGTTATAAGCCTAATAGTTTGCGGATGGCGGCCATCTTTATGTCAAAATTGATTCCCCCTATTAATTCGAACACGGAGGAACCTAATGGAACGAAATTTGGTACAGAGGTAGCACTAGCAAAGGGCACCTCAGTGTCATGTTTTATATCGCCGCCGTCTTGACTGAAACGTATGGCGGCCACACGAATGTTCAAAGCTTAAATCAAATTACGATTAACCTAATCATCCGATCTCAACCAAATTTTGCAACTACATACCTTTATGGAGGGAGCATCCTTTGACCAATCTAATAGGTCATTCGCCTAATAGTTTGCGGATGGCGGCCATCTTTGTGTCAGAATCGATTCCCCCTATTAATTCAAACACGGTGAAACAGAATGGGACGAAATTTGGTACAGAGATAGCACTAGCAAAGGGCATCTCAGTGTCATGATTAATATCGCCGCCATATTGACAGAAACTTAATAGCGGCCACACAAATGTTTAAAGCTTAAATCAAATTACGACTAACATAACCATTCGATCTCTACCAAACTTTGCAACAACATACCTTTATGGAGGGAGCATCCTTTGACCAATCTAATAGGTCATTAGCCTAATAGTTTGCGGATGGCGGCCATCTTTATGTCAAAATTGATTCCCCCTATTAATTCGAACACGGTGGAACCGAATGAACGAAATTTGGTACAGAGGTAGCACTAGCAAGAGGCACCTCAGTGTCATGTTTTATATCACCGCTATCTTGACGGAAACGTAATCGCGGCCACCCAATTGTTAAAAGCTAAAATGTAATTACGACCAACCTAATAATCTAGTCTCTACCAAATTTTGCAACACCATATCTTTATGTGGGAAACATATTCTGACCAAACTGCAAGAACATCAGCCCAATAGTTTGCAGATGGTGGCCAAGTATGTGTGCAAATCGATTCCCCCTATCAATTCAAACACGGCGAAACCGAATTGAACGAAATTTGGTACAGAGGTAGCACTAGCAAAGGGCACCTCATATTCATGTTTAATATCCCTATAGCACGTTGTATTTCAACAAGCTACTACAACCAACATTCAATCATACTCCTTGAAAAGGACAAAGAGTTATAACAATACCCATGCATTTAGGAGAAAGTTGGCTATATGTTCTTTACTGAACATCTTGTTTTTAATGATAAGTTTACATACCGAATATCACATCCCCATAGAAACAACTCATGAGATATCGTTATTCAATGAAATGCACGTTTACCACTTAACACCTCTTTAAAACCCGAATAAACAAAAATCATTCCTTAGTTGACGTTTTCGACATACAGCGAACATATTCCCAAAATTTCATGTATCCAACTTGAATGGTTTTCGTTGGGCGTGATGAGAGGGTGAGTCAGACAGGACATTTTCTTTCAATTATTTTTACCAGAATTTCACCCCTCCCCACGGGCCCCTTAAATTGGATTGATGAAAAAACGCTTGAACACCTATTAACTTGTTTTTAAGCTGTCTTTTTTCCCTGAGTTTGATGAGTGAGTGAGTGAGTTAGTCAGTCAGTTAGGACACTTTCTCTCCTTTTTCCCCCCAGAATTTCACACCACCCCATTGGCCCCTTAAATTAATTTATGAAAAAACGGTCGAACACCGATTTACTTACTTTTTAAGGTGATTTTTTCGCTGAGTTTCAAATTTCTCGCCTATGCCGTTTAAGAGATAGGCCTACACGCTCCGTTAGGAATCCTTCAACCCCCACTTTTCACCCCTTTAACCTCATAATAGTACACCACATCGAAAAACCCTTAGACACATGTCTGCTTATTTTTAATGATTAGTTTATATGCCGAGTATCACATCCACAAATGAAACCACTCGTGAGATATTGTTATTCAATTAAATGCAGGCTTAACCCCCCTAAGACCCCTTTAGAACCTGAATATCCAAAAATCCTCCCTTAGAGTACGGTTTTGACATACAACGAACATATCCCCAAACTGCCATGTTTCCAACTTCAATATTTTTGGCTGGGCGATGATGAGTGAGAGAATGAGTCAGGACATTTTCTTTAATTTTTTTTTCTTCAGAATTTCACCCCTCCCGATGAACCTCTTATATTTGATTGTTCAAAAAACTGTCGAAAAGCTATTTACTTACTTTAAAGCAGTTTTCCCCCTAAGTTTGATGAGTGAGTGAGTCAGTCAATCAGTTAGGACACTTTCTTTTCTGCCCCCCCCCCTCCCAGAATTTCACCCCTCCCCATGGGACCCTTAAATTGGATTTATGAAAAAACTGTCAAACACATATTTACTTATTTTTATCCTGATTTTTTTCCCGCTGAGTTTCAAACTCCTCACCTATTTCGTTTAAGAGATACACGCTCCGTTAGGAATCTTTCAATCCCCACTTTTCACCCCCTTTCACCTCATAATATACACCACATCGAAAAACCCTCAGACAGGTGGCTTCTTACTTTTTAATGATGAGTTTATATGCCGTGTATCACATCCCCCAATGAAACCAATCGGGAGATATTGTTATTCAATGAAATGCAAGTTTAACCCCCTTAAGACCCCCTTTAGAACCTGATTATCCGAAAATCCTCCCTTAGTAGACGGTTTTGACAAACAATGAATATATTTACTTACAGCTATTTACTTACTTACTTACTTAATTTTCCCCTGAGTTTCATGAGTGAGTCAGTCAGTCAATCAGTTAGGTCACTTTCTTTCCTGTTCCCCCCCCCCCCCCAGAATTTCACCCCTCCCCGTGGGCCCCATAAATTGGATTTATGAAAAACCGGTCAAACACATATTTACTTCTTTTTTATGTTGATTTTTTTTCGCTGAGTTTCAAACTCCTCGCCTATATCGTTTAAGAGATACACGCTCCGTTAGGAATCTTTTAATCCCCACTTTTCACCCCTTTCACCTCATAATATACACCACATCGAAAAACCCTTAGACACATGTATTCTTATTTTTAATGATTAGTTTATATGCCGAGTATCACATCCCCCAATGATACCAATCGGGAGATATTGCTATTCAATGAAATGCAGGTCTACCCCCTTAACACCCCTTTAGAACCTGAATATGCAAAAATCCTCTCTTAGTGAGCATTTGCGTCCCTTGAGGAAGCTGCATACCAAATTTCATTCCAATACGTTCGGTGGTTTCTGAGATTTCGTGATGAATGAATGAGTGAGTGAGTGAGTGGTATTTGACAAATATATAGTAGAAGATGGTGTCAAGTCTTTGTTATGCTAAACTTTGTTGACAGTGCTGTGTGAGTAGTTGAGTAACTAACGTGATTTCAAGTAAAGATCCTCATTTTCTATACCGGTAGTGCAGAGCGCGAATGGCATCCAGTCGGCCGTGTCTCGACTTGAGCTATGTTGCCATGGAAACTATCTGCCTTGCCATTCCTTCATGAGTATATTTTATGATTTGATTTGCCTGTGCTTGGATGCAAAAGGGCCGAAATCAGAAGAATGAGAAAGACTATCGAAAATTCATGTAGCCAGCGGTTCGTTCTGGGTCCTAAACTATGTGTATGCAAAATTTGGTTGAGATTGGTGGAACGGTGTAGATTTGTATACGGAACAGACCCACCCACATACCCACATACATACATACATACAGACTTTCACTTTTATATATAAGATTAATTAATTAGATAAATAAATAAATGCATAATTACATAAATAAATAACTATATAATGAATCAATCAATCAATCCATAAATGAATCCAGCCCATACATAAATGGATAAATAATTCAATCGATAAATAAATAAATAAATATTTAATTTTAAATTATGTATTGTCTCAATAAATAATTAAATAAATATAAAAATAAGCAAGCAAACAAATAAATAACAAAGACATACATAAATAAATAAATAATTAGATAAATAAATAAATCCATAAATAAATCAATAAATACATAAATATATAAAACATTCATTCAATCAATCAATCAATCAATCAAACAATCAATAAATTAATTAATTAAAATAAAAAACATGCAATCAAGCGAACTGATAAGTAAATAAATAAATAAATAAATGTTACTAAATAAATATATGAATCAATCAATCAATTAATATATTGCTCAATAAATAAAGCAAAAACCATCAATCAATCAATAAATAGACACACAAATAAATAAATGAAAAATATTAAATATAAATGCTGTAAACCGAATGTTGTACTCAGGGATTATTGAATAAATTTTGAGGGAGTCCATGGTACAAATACATAACTTTTGTTTAGATGACAAACTGAAGAAACTATGAAAATATACCTCTCAGGAATATGTGAGCTATTCCCTTAACAAATACATTGATACTATTGCATATGGAGCAATTTACATGTCTCGATGTGAGTCAGTCTTGTGGTAATTATACAAAATATACAATTCTCAAGAAAGAGTTTACTCATGTTTTTCAGGAGCGTGATATTGCGTGCTATTAAACCTATAATTTTGACACTCCAAGTCGAAACATTTCTTGGAGAAGAGCTAAAGCTAATATAGAATCATTATTTCGTGGAATACACCATTGTTACCACAACAGAGAAGAATGAGTTGGTTATATCATGAGAAATTCAGGAAACCACTTTTCCTTTACAGAAATCTCTCGTGTCTATTCCAGAGCTATTTAAAATTTGTCATTTTCATTCCCAATGAGTTCACTTGATTGTTCTTTAGATACCTCAAGAATAATGGAAATATACCAGTAGGCCTATTATTAAACTGGCGAAAAGAAGTTTTGCATATTGCAAGATTATGTATTTGTGGACCAAATGGGCCTATAATACACGTGCCTTATCCATTAACAGTTTTATTTATTTATGTAGCGTATGGCATTACACATGAAACATAACAATAATAATAATAGTAATAATAACTAGTTGAAACCCGTCAAAACATGACGACCAATGGGAAAATATTTACCCAGGGATGTTCTTATATATATTCTTTGTACGATTACTTTTAGGCACTGTTGAAACTTTAAGGGCGTCAAAAGATTGCACTCTCGACGTTGCAACATACTGCTGGCCATGACTGAAAACGCGATGAGGTAAATATTGAGACCTATACGTTGCAGAGTTTCCCCTTGAGTATTGATTGTGATAAAGTATGCCAAGCGAATTGGAAAATGTTGCCTCTTAAAAAATGGTAGTGTTTTTTCGGATGGTGTTAAATCAAGTCGAAGGATTAGGCCTCTCTGCCTAATTTTAACTGCACTTATTATTTCCAAATCCAAGCAATATGGTTGCATTTAGGAGCCCTTGGGAAACGTTCAGATTTCTTAAGGAGCAAAACTATGAATCAAGCGTTTGGACTATGTGGAGGCACATAATTTAATTCCAAGAAATTCAAGAACTATGCAGGAAACTGAAATAAACGTATAGGTCTCAATTTTCCTCATCAAGTTTTCAGTCATGGCCAGCAGTATGTTGCAATGTCGACAGTGCAATCTTTCATCTTCAGTATTTAATCTGTTAATGCTCGTGTACAGTATTTTTTTTGGAACTAAGTTACTGGATAGAAGGTCAATGACTTATAAGTTGATTTCATTACATTGTTCATTTTTTTTTGTGTAAGAATCCCTCAGTATGCCTTCCTTCGGAGGGGAAGTAAATCCGGCGGTCATATGCCTTAGATTTATGACATGAAAAAGAATCTTCCACTAACTACAGTTCATTTGTGTGAAGCCAAAATTTGTTGGTTAGATTATTTGATAACGCTATATTAGTTCCAGAGTTCGGCGCCAGGTGCTGGCTACGATGGCATCTAGTAGTCAAGTCCGCAGCTAGGTGTCGTGGACGGTAGCATTTGGTAGCAAAAGTGGGAACTACTGTACTTGAAAATTAGATCGTCTTCAGTCCTTACCTGAATCACAGATAACACACACTAATACAGCCATCACATTATTAACACCGGTTATCAGACAGATTCTACGCACCGACAGTGGTGGCTCAGCTGGCTAAAGCGCAGCGTTAGGTCATGGGACCAAGCTCTCTGTTGACTCGGTAGACGCGTGGGTTCGAGCCCCACCGTCGGCTGTCCTTGAAATGGTTTTCCGTGGTTTCCCATTTTCAACACCAGGCAAATGCTGGGACAGTACCTTCTGAAAGGCCACGGCCGCTTCCTTCCACATCCTTGCCCAGTTTCATTCACCATCATTCATTTCATCT
This sequence comes from Meconema thalassinum, assembly GCA_946902985.2. Taxonomy (NCBI): domain Eukaryota; kingdom Metazoa; phylum Arthropoda; class Insecta; order Orthoptera; family Tettigoniidae; genus Meconema; species Meconema thalassinum. The sequence goes on along the minus strand of OX336390.1, from coordinate 584,300,350 downwards.
CTCATTAACTCCTCTCATGAGGTTGGCGTCAGGAAGGGCATCCGGCCATAAAAACCACCGCCACAATTACTTCCATCGCATCTCATCCCCGACCCCGTTGGAAAAACGGGAATAATAAGGGGTAGACATACAATACATCAGACAGATTCTACGCATACACCCAAAGTACACGGGGCTACATGACCGCATTTTGCAGCCCTTAAACTAAGGAACCAACCATTCGTGTAAAAATGCGAACTTTCGAGAAATTTATTATATCCTTCGCAGAAGTAAATGTTTCAGGCACTGTATCCTCATGCGTTGCAAGTTTGGCAGGTAATTCAGTAACACTTGATTATCACCATCCATAGAGAAGTTGTCGCCGTTAACATGTAGCATATAATCAGAAAATTCAATTTCACCTGGTTTCAATCGCGTGTCTTTAAGTAAGTGGCGTGTTTTGGAGAAAGGCCAGAGAGAAGAGTATTTAATATAATTGTGAATAACTGTTTGGCGAGAAGCGTGCAACAGATCTGAAGTCACCATGAAGAATAACTTTCCCGCAAAAAGGAATAATGTCGTTAACTATCTCTTAGAAGTAGATTCACACACATGAAAGAATGAATGTTTGCCATTGGGGCTCCATGCCAAACTATGAGCCGAGCTCATCGAATATCGTCAGCTGGATTTTGAATGTTAAATGTAGGAGTTTTGCAAGAATTCACTTGATTTGCAGATCTGACTCGATTAGCTTCTGGAGAATCTAATATATACAACTGGTCGCAAGAACCGTCGCTTATAATTTTGGAATATAACGAAGAAATGCGATGATTTGCAAATCCATACATTTTAAAACAATATGGACCGTATGCATGTGGCACAGTAACATTGGTACCGGTACCGAATGAAACGAAGTTCATGGCATTGTTGTACTACCGATTTTTATTTCGGAAATTGCTCGAGATATCATCTCCAGTGAAAAATTGTTGCAGCCTGTCCAATATTTTATATTTAGTCAGATCAATTTTACCTTTACAACAGCAAAGGTCAAAGTAACCAAGCGTAGATTTCTCGCAAGAGAAATACTGTGCAGAACAATGTTTACATTTGTTCGTTAAGGGCCCTACACTGTATAGCATATACTCTGGAATTGTTTCTGAAATGGCATATTTATATTGGATTTTAAAGGTGGCTTCGTATTTTCTTCCGATTTCCCATTTTAATGCGGCTAATGGTTTTTTTTCGTCAAATGGGTTTATTTATAGTAGCATTTCTCCCCAAATTAATGTCATATTCAATAACACTATAGTGGCCTGCATCAACGCAGCCGCCAAATATTAAATGGCAAATAATACTTCTATTGAAAAAATCCACAGCATGGTTAGATTCATTGTTATGTACTCTAAACAAATAATCAATAAACAATAATATTCACTGATACAATGAAGTTTAGAGGCTTTCATTCTCAAGTTGGTTGCTGATGAGAATGCGATGAGACTGATCGCTAAAAATAAAATCATTATAATTATCCCTGCCTGCAACTATTTTTACAATTTGCTTGCAAACGCAGCTCAGGAAGAAGTTCTTCGTTTTGAAATAAACAGCACGAAACTGCTCTAAATAAGCCATTTCCATCACCTGTTGTAGGTACAATCCTTTGCATTTCCATGACAATAAATTATGTGAGGGAGCATAGAATCACTTCGCCAGCCGCCGTAATGGAGGGAGTTTTAGAATTATATGTTCAGTGCATGTCAAAAATCATATTAACACAGGGAAGCCCAGTCTTAAGACTACATTCTGAGCTATCATCCCGGATTACGGGTTCAATCCCTGCTCTGCCAAGAAATTTAATTCTGGTCTGAGGGCTGGAACGGGGCGCACTCTTGTGGCAAAATTAAGAATAGCAAGATTCGATTCCCATCTCAGTAATCTTGGATGTGGTTTTCCGTGGTTTCCCATTTCCACTCCAGGCAAATACCGGGATGGATCCTAACTTAAAGTCTCGGTCGTCAACTCCCCATTCCCCAACTTAATTACAAATGCACACATCAATATAGACATCACAATAACACAGGTTATCAGAGAACATTATTACCACGATGTCCGAGTCCATCAAATTAATTATGGTCGCCAATTCTCTCATGGCGGAAGCGATTGCGGCCATTTTAATTTAATAATTCAGAAGTATGCCAACGTAAATCGTGGGGAATTCCTTACCTAATGGGAATAATAAAAGAAAAATATGTTTAGACAATGCGACACCAACAGCAAGAAAGAATAATTGGGAAATAAAAATTCATGTCTGAGGTGGGACTCGAACTCTCTAAATAATGCATAATGAAATTCGCTGAGTCCAGCGCAGGCCCTGAGCCACCTAGACAATGTAAATGGCATGCAATATTACAATACTTAAACATACATACTCACTCAACTGACTGTTTAAGTTCTTAAATACCTCCCTTATTTTATAATTCTCTTTCAATGTATATTGTGGAAACATCATAAACAATATTCGGGGCCCTTTTTAATTCTCATAAACAAAAATCTCAGTAAGAAGCGGTGGGATGCGCCATTTCGCTCATGTAAAATAAAGCCATTGTGCGCAAGCGCGGGAGCTACAAATATTATCTTTTTCTTTATTAAGGAGAATTCGTTACATTAGGGGAATTTTAAATGTTAAGTATGATTTGGCTACGTAATACCAATTGCAAGAAATAAGATTACGGAAAGTAAAAAAACCTGTCGGAGGTGGGAATCGAACCCTCTCCATTTCACACTGCATAATTTTCAACTTCGCAACTCTAGCATTGAGCCACCAATCCACTGGAAAATTGACGCAATATTGAGTTACATAAACATTATACACACTCAACAGTATGTGTAAGTTCTTCTACATTTCCCGTCTATTATAATTCCATTCCTTATATATCGTGGAAACATCATAATCAATATTCCCCTCCTTTATAATTCTTATAATAATAACTATTACATTAAAACGCGGTGGACGTCCGCCATGTCTGTCATTAACCAACGTGATACTGCGCATGCGCCTGAGCCAATAATTTTGCAGTTTTGTTTATAAATTTAAAAATATATGGTAACATATTTGTTTATTTTAAAGAAACTCTGCAAATCTGCATGCCAAGAGCTTTCGTTAGAATGTCTTACGAAGCCAATCGGTTAAGTCGTTTTCACAATCTCGTGTGTACAAAAAACAGCTTAGTGTTTTAAATATATAGATAGATAATAAGTACATACAAGCACAGATATCAATCTTATTGCAACATTATGTCCTGTCTTTTTCTCCAGTACAGGCTTGATGGTGTAGCACTGAAAAAGTCGTTAGGGTCACCTAGGTCGCTCTTAGTTAGCAATATTCGACAATGTGACCGATGATCTGGTTCGATGTCCTGCAATCATAGCTGGGGTTTGGCCGCTTCCCATATTTGTGCAGGTTGAATGCACAAACTCCATGTCCGATAACAGTGTAAGGTACAAACAAACAAACAAACAAACGAACTTGTTATCATAGAGTAAACAAATGAGCCAATGTGCAAAAACGAAATGTCGTCAAACAGCAATGAAAATAGGCTACATCATGCAATATGCAATACTTTTTTTTGACCAGTATAATACAGTAGATTATTATTATATTATTTATGCTGAACTGCTTTTCCCAAGATGGCGGGTTCAAACCCGGCCGAAGTCGTCGTTTTTTAAGAGCGTTAAAATCCTTCAGTATGGCTTCCTTCGGAGGGGAAGTAAAGCCCGCGGGCCAATGTAATAGATCTATGGCATGTAAAAAAAACTACCATTGCAATTGGTGGTGTGTCGCAAAATCTCTAATGATCTCCTAGCAAATATGCAAACTGTACGAAATAATACACTCAACGGCTCTTTTAAGAGCCAAATTACTCGAAAACTTGGACATGGTATTAAACATTGGACATTAAAATATAATGTACTTGTTTTCCTGTTTTTGTGTACATATGCCATACGATAAATAAATAAATAAATAAATAAATAAATAAATATAGGTTATATTTGGCTACTACACATCGCTCTATCAAGTTTCAACGTTCACCGCTAGGTGTTAGTGAGAGTAGCATCTGGTAGCCAAAGTTGGAACTACTTGAAATTGAACTTGTTAGGAGTCCACGGGCGTTCTATCAAAAATGCCCAGCTTATGGCCATTGGCTGTGATTCATATATCAAATTATTCTATTTGATTAATAATAATAATAATAATAATAATTAACACTAAAATCGACATTACGCGACGGTCATCAAACCCGAAACACTCTACGGCAGTGAGACCTTAAACCTCAATTATAAAGGGGATCTTGAAAACATCAAGAAAGCTGAAAGGAAAATCATCCGAAAAATTCTTGGCCCAAGACTTACAGATGAAGGATATCGTTTACAATCGCACAAGATCACAGAAAAATATTCAAATATTGAAACCGATTTCCGTGAACGACGCTTGAAATTTTATGGACACATTATGAGGCTAGATGACAACCGGTTAACAAATACAATATTGATGTACTCACAAAAATTAAAGACGACAACGGTTTGGATTAAACAAGTCCAAACTGATCTCAATAACGCCAACATCACACCCACAGATATCGAAGACCGCAAAACTTTCAGACATAAGATCTACACTTGGGAAGCTGCATCAGAAGATAAGCCCAGCAGACCTAGGGGAAAATGGACTGACGAACGTCGAGCTAAACATAGCGACATGATGAAAAAATTCTGGAAGAACAAGAAAAATAACAGCAACAGATCATAACTTGCTTTATGTGATCATGTATGGGTCGAAACATACTAAATAAATAAATAAATAAATAAGAATAATAATAATAATAATAATAATAATAATAATAATAATAATAATAATAATAATAATAATAATAATTGTGTGGCCTCTGGAGAGGCCGAGTGCAGGTCTTTCTATTTGACGCCCGTGGGCGACCTGCGAATCGTAATGAGGATGAAGTGATGATGAAGACGACACATACACCCAGTTCCCGAGCCACGGGAATTAACCCCAGGAGATTAAAATCCCTGATGTCTCGGCCGGGAATATAACCCGGGGCACTTTCGGCCAAAGCCTAGCGCGCTAACCATTTAGCCACGGAGCCGGACATTAATAATAATAATAATAATAATAATAATAATAATAATTAATAGATACATACAGCTATATTTTAAGGCTTATAAATTTAATAAATATGAATGGTGTATGTACATTGTTACTGAAGCAAAGAAGTAATCATGGACTGATGTCCAGATAAAACTCAATACAGTGTTAACACAAATGATTTAAGCGATTTCATGTACATGTATTATTGAAGCTATATCGCTTACAGCATTGACATATATAGGCCTACCCATTAAAAGTTTTGTCACAAGTTTACTGCGGAATGGCTTAGTACACTGGTCGGCCGCTAGGCAGTGTTACCTCCCGGGTGGCAGGCAAGAAGCGTGCTTATTATGTTCTTGAATTTCACTCAACTAAGTAAGTCTGTAAACACTGTTAAAAGACATTTCCACACACGATTTCACAAGGAACCACCAAATAAAATCACCATACGTGCATGGTATTCGAAATTTGTAACCACAGGATGTCTGTGTAAGAAACAATCCACCGGCCGCCTGTCTGCCTCTGACGAAACTGTTGAGCGCTCCCACATTTCCACCTTGTGCCACTATCTTAATGAACACCTCCCTGCACGACGGATAGGATGTGCCTCGATGACAGATCGTTGTCTTATGCCTTGGTCTCCCCGGTCGTCCGATCTGACCCCATGAGATTTCCTTTTATGGGTTTATCAAAGATGAAGTTTATGTACCACCCATGCCAGCTAATCTTGTTGAATTAAGGAATCTGATCCATGCGGCTGTAGCTGAAATTGACCAGGATATGCTTCAGCGTGTGTGGTCAGAGTTGGACTACCGTATCGATCTTTGCCGTCTAATGCAAAGAGTGCGCATCGAGCATTTGCAGCAAACAGACTCAAAAAACTTGATGAGTTTCCCTTTTAGTTGGTTGGTATATGTGGCAATGCTGTAAGCTATATACTTTCAACAATATGTACATGAAATCGCTTAAATCATTTGTGCTAACCCTGTATAGTATACTGGACAATACACACTGCATCACAAGGAAAGCTTACAGAAGACATTTCGAGGGAGCCTACGGATATTCATCTCCATAGGTCAGGGACCAAGGAGCATTAATGACAGAGTACGCAGCCCTCTGTGTAGTTACGAACGTCGAAGATGACTCCGTGATGACGTTGTGTTTGGGTACGAAAAGCTACGTACATGGATAATTCCAACGTTATCTAGATGCAAGAACTGATTGTTAAATCAAGTATTAGGAGTTCGGCTCTACATTCAGATTTAAATAGAATCATCATTCTTTAACTATCGTGAATTTCTTTTCCACTCAAAAAATTTTAAAATCTGATTTCCTGGCTCTACAGTGAGATTTTGTTCTTCTCTGAGGTTATAATGGGATATTCTCAGCCTGGTGAGGCAAACGTTGAGAAGAGTTGACTTCGATCCCCACCTCACCTATCCTACTCCAGGTAAATATTGGGATAGCTTCAGACTTAAGGTCACGACTACCCTCTTCCCATCCCGAACATAAATTAAAAATACACTTATAACTACAGTACTTAGGGCCGTTTTCACCAACGTCAATTATCTCTTAATTCATCTTTAAAGATTATTTAACTTTGCACGAACATTTCACCAAACATACACGCTCGTTAATTTACCACTAATAAGGAATTACGTTAAATGGCCAAATCTGACCATTTATTACTGTACATCACATTAGCACAGATTCAGGTGGTGACTAGTTCATGGCTAGTAAGAAATGATGAGTGACTTTTCACAATTTTTATTTCTTGTGTAGCCTATTAATCATGCGATCGAAGTGAACCTTTGAATAATGAACCTACTCAACAATCGTATTTTATTAGTACACAACTCTATGGCCTCGTAGTTCCGCCCCTTAAAACAACAATAACTAACTAACGAACTGCATAATTATATTAAAATCCAACATGGCGACCATCTGAAATATTTAGACGGTTCTCAATATCTACGAATGTATTACAGCAATCAAACTGAAATTTTGTATGTTGATAGAGGCAATTAACATAAGTAGGATATATGAAAATAGGCTATATAGTTCTTCATGGAACTACTTGTTTGTTATCTTGTCTAAATTCATTAGTTTAAGCCTGAGTAATTTGAATCTATAGGCTTCACGATTTGCCTGTTTAGACGTGAACAATATTGAGTTGGAAGCCATTTTTCAGAGTTGCCTTTGTAATCAAAATTTAATATTTTTCAGTCGATCAACACGATTGTAATCCTGAAAAAATCTACATGGGATTAATTAACACACTTGGATCATCAGTTTCGATCGTCAAGCGATCATCATCAGATCCAATGCACTTGGACCCAACTATCTCGTCCAAATTCATGAGTTTAAGCCTGAGCCTGAGTGAATAATGTTAAAACATGTAGATTTTTCACATGAATAGTGTGTTATGGATACAGTTACCCGTCTAATCTAATTGGGAAAAAAGTGTGTTGGCCGACTGAAAAGTATAAATTGATAGTTTTTAGAGGCAACTCTGAAAAAATGGATTCAAAACATAAACATGTTAATCCTAAAATTCATTGGCTCATGCACTTCTCTAAAGGCTTCATTGAATACACATGGAAGTAGCTCTATTCGACGAGAGCAAGGCCATATGGTGAGTTCCAGTTGTGTGTAGTGTTTGTAGTTTGACTCCCAATTTTAGCTACTCGATACAACCAAATCAGAAGCTAGGCTTCATTTACTTCATTGTTAATTTTGTTCTTTCTAAACAAATGCTGGCGTAATACTTATAGTTATCGTCTTCCAAGTGACAGCCACCGTGACCATGAACTTTGCGAATACTGTTGCCCTAGTAAGGAATGCACTTCCATTGACTCACACCATGACTTCTAAGAAGAGAGTAAATATAACCAGTGCAAGCAAGCACGTGCAAACATGAGCCTGAGATACAGAACACGTAGCGTGGTACAGTACTAGACGGTTACGTGGCTCAACTTTCATCACACCACGACCCTAAAATTTCGCTTTGGAAGACTCTTAGGCACAGTCCCGTTAGAAATCTACAAATTTCAATTATTAACCGAAAGATACACGTTCTGTCAAAGATTAAATTGAAGATACTCTAGAATATTAGAGTTGCCTGACTACAGTACGTTATGAAGCCGTAGATTTACCTTGTATTTCGTGCTGACATGGTCATTGTTCTAAGGATTGAAACATCGAGGTCATCTTTTGCTCATACCGACTGAAACACACCGTATTTTAGTATCTACTTGGATAGAATAATTGTCATGTTCTTTATTTGAAGAGATAAGTCGTCCTCCTTCGTTAAAAACTAAACATTTCTTCAGCATTTCCCAATTAATTGGGGTCGCCGGATCCAACCAGGATCATTTTGGTTCTGGCCGATGATTTAAGGCCGGATGCTCTTCCTGTCATCATGTGATTTTTCAGGTGAAAATTCCACCCCGCTGTCATCAGGATTCGAACCCCGGCCGTCTGGGTGAAAGACGAGCAGCTAAGCCACTGCGCCTTCACGCTCTCCTACGTTAATGATCACCAAATGTCTCAATGAACAGTAGGCTAAATTGTGGACATGTCCACATTCATATTCCTTTCATTTGATCATTTGTGATAATAATATATTTTAAAACTACAAGAATTTGAATGTTGCTGTCAATGTGCTCTGTCATCAAGAACGAGGTTCAACATAATGCTTTGTAGAGTGGTATTTTCGCTCGTGGGATATAGTATAGGCCTATATCTCCTAGGAAGGCGTACCGCGCACAATTTCTTCCGCACAACTCGTAAGCTAGTCTTAAATCCAGTATCGAAGCTCGCTGATAAACGAACGTCAAACATATAATATTTGAATCATGGAACAAAAATTGCATAGTTCATGGACAAGATCATACAAGTACTCAAGAGATTGATTCTACTCTCTATAGAACCTTTTACCATCTTGTACTTGAAATCGGTCCTCTATAAGAGCGCTTAAGGAAGATGTTCCACTGGCGCACAAGATACAAGACACATTTGAGCGACTTGCCGTCAGAGTGCAGCAACGTCCATTCTCACGAGTTCTAAAGGGGCAAGAGTTTAGTGCTTTTCAGTCGGTCAACACGAATGTACCCAAAAGAGATGGGTTATGCCCTAATCCTGAAATAAATTACATGGGATTAATAAAACACTAGGATGACCAGTTTCGATCGTCAAGCGATCATCATCAGATCCAATACACTTAGGCTATAAAATCTATGTTTGAAATACAGGTGAAAATATTTACAATAAGCAGTCGACCGCACAGCGAGTTCAAGTGAGCACGGAAACTGCGAATAGCTGTAGTACGGAAGACAATCAGATAAGTAGTTAGCCTAAAATTTTATAGTTTAACCATAGTTTACAGCCATATAATCTCTCTAAAGTACAATCTCCGGATAGCCATCACCATTTAGCATTTCACCTAACATATATACTGCATTTAGCATACACTGACAGTTGCAGTACCAATACTGCAACTAAATAATTGTACATATTGTAAATATTTTCACCTGTATTTCAAACATAGATTTTATAGCCTAAGTGTATTGGATCTGATGATGATCGCTTGACGATCGAAACTGGTCATCCTAGTGTTTTATTAATCTCATGTAATTTATTTCAGGATTAGGGCATAACCCATCTCTTTTGGGTACATTCGTGTTGACCGACTGAAAAGCACTAAACTCTTGTTTACTAAGGCAACACTGAAAATATGGCTTCAAACACCACAAAGTTCTAAAGGGGTTTTGTTAAAACATTCGTAGGATATGATGTGCAGGCAATTACTCGTGTTAGTGATTAAATGAATCTTACTTGCTGCTATATTCTAGAGCCGTCCATGATTAAATATCAGGCATTTGGGTATGAGATATCTAAATATTTTAGGTCATGTGTACGAGTCTAAGGGATTTCATTTTGCATTCGGTGGCAATGTCGCTCCAAGCATCATCTCACCAACTGATATTCACATCCAGGGATACCTGGAGAGTAGCCGTGCGCATAATGTCGCACACTACGACTGCAAGGGGGAGCTGGAAGTCCAGAGATCAAAGGCTCGAATACCGGCACTGATAGTGACATTCAAATAAATTTTATTTTATTAATGCAGTCAATGGCCATGTATTTTTCTTTTTAGGATGGGTCCGGGCCGTAGACCTATTGAAAGGAACCGTCCCGGTAGTGAAAATGAGAAACCACGAAAACCATTTTCAGGACGGCCGAGGTGGGATCCGAACCCAGGCTCTCCCGATGCCTGCGAGGCACGAGGTAGCGCGTTAGCGCTCTCGGCCACCGCAGCTGTTGATAGTATCATTCCAGTGTGTGTTCCTTTCAGAGTTCTCCCTCACTTCTTCCAGGCAAATTAAAATACCGTTGTTGTTAATTCATTTAGGGGCTTTGTGGCAACGTGGTCATTTATCCCCTTGCACTTGAGTGTGAGTAGGATTTATCCGATAATTTGTGTTAATGTAGTGTCTGTAGTTGAGTAATTGAGCCTAGGATTGGGAAGGAGGTAGCCGTGACCTGAAGTCATGAACAATCCCGGTATTGGCCTGGAGTTGAAGGGTGAAAGCACGGGAACCCTCTTGTAAGATGGCCAAGGTAGGAATCGAACATATCTCTTCTTAGTTTTGCCTCACTAGGCTGGGTGTATTCTCAGACCAGAATTACATTTCTTTGCAGAAACCTGGACATCCTGGGTAGCAGCCAAGAGTACTAGCCGCTACACGACGAGTTGGTCACTTGTCCCGGGGCATTTAATTCCAATCCTAGGCCCTAATAATCTACAGCTACACACAATATTACACCAGCCACGGTGGCCGAGAGCACTAATGCACTAGCTCGTGCATCGCTGGCATCGGGAGAGCGTGAGTTCCAATCCCACCTAGGCCGTCCTGAAAATGGTTTTCGTGGTTTCTCATTTTCACTACCGGGACGGTTCCTTTCAATAGGTCTACGGCCTGAAAATGGTTATCATTTTCACCGCCACGCAAATGCTGGGACGGTTCCTTTCAACAGGTCCACATTCGACTTCCTTCCAAAATCCCTTCCGTAAGTTAGACACAAGTTAGAGGTTGCTTGGGCGATCGGACTGTCACCATCCCCAGTTGTATCTGCTGAAAAGTTTGTTGAGCACCTAGACAACGTCCTTGAAACGGCATAGGATTGATCCATCGCAGAGTTCATGGGTGAAGTCAAGCTGGGATGATAGGTGATTAAAAGAAAACACACATTAATACAGTCACCACAGAAACACAGGTTATCAGACAAATTCGACTACCACCAAAGTTTACGGAGTAAATGAATACGATTTCCTAGGCCCCTTAAAATAAATTAACATAAAAATATAGCCTATGAAAATATCGCAATATATAACTATTTGTGAAAATAACATGAACTTGATATAGGCTAGTTATTTTATTTACTTAGCGTATAGCTTTTAGTGCCGGGAGTGTCCGAGGACATGTTCGTCTCACCAGAGGCTGTAGCTGCTTCAAGTAGACACCCATGGGGTGAGCTACAAGTTCAGTTCAATTTCATGTTCAGTAGTTCCAACTTTCGCTAGCAGATGCCACTGACACCTAGTGGTAAATGTTGGAACTATGATATAGCGTTTAAATGAAATCTAACCTATAAATTTAGCTTCACACAAGTTGAGTTAGTGGAAGGATCTTTTATATGCTATAAATCTATGACATGGGACCACCGGCTTTACTTCCCTTGCGATGGAAGGCATACTGAAGGATGTTAACGCCCTTAAAATCCGACGACTTCGGCCGGGTTTGAACCCGCGAGCTTGGGAACAGCTGTTCAGCATGCTACCAACTACGCCACCGAAGCCGCTACTTGATCTACTGAGATACTGTGACCGGAGTTTTCTTCCAGAAAGACCATAAATAGAAACCTTCACTGGCGATAAATGTAACAGAAGGCTTAATTCCCCTAAAATAAGGGCTACATTGTAAAATAGAGGAGAAAAAAAGGGAACGTGGGTCGAGGAGACTAATGTAATGGCGATCAATTGGAGAAGCGGGTAAAAGATTAGAGAGAAGGAAGCCGGAAGAGATAACGACTTCAAGGGGCGCGATACATCACGTCCTTGAGCCAAGAAGATAGAAGGAGGGAGGAACGAGCAAGATTTCTACTTCAGTTCCAGAGAAATGTATTATTAACCTATTTATTTCTCAAGTCTCCCCACAATTACGAGCGACAGCAATAAACAAAGTGGAAATTCACAAAACTATCCATTGAGAAAATGAAGCCAGTATTGTAACGAGTATCACTAATCCCGGCAATTGAACTTTGCCATAGCATGTCTCATGCGGCTTGTACTGGAGTATGTTATTCTTGATATAATAAGGTTATTCAAAATGATTGTGAGGGTTTCAATAAATCATAGTACATAGTGAAATATGAATCTTATTTTATTGCCTAATGTAAATCATAAAATAGCTTTTACATACGTGTACAATATTTCACCCTCTACAGGGGTAGCCCAAATTAATTCCGGGATGATACACTATATCTGGATGGATTCACGATATCTGACACGTAAGCTAGAGATAACTGACATGAGAATAGCACGAATGATTGCTGGGTCGACTAGATAGGAACAATGACAGGAAGGTACTCGTAATGATGCAATAAAGGCTAAGTTAGAAATGAACACGCGAGATGGAGCTGTTCACATGAGCCGATTCAGATAGTAGGATCATGTGAAGAAAATGGGTGAGAAGAAATTATCTAAGTGGTTAATGTGTTAGGTTGTAGAGGGAAAGAGAAGCAGCGGCAGACCTAGCAGGCAATGGTTAGAAATAGTGTAGAACGATTTCTAAGTGAGAGGTGTCGAAGCAGAGGAAGCCTCAGTGCTAACTGCTAATAGGGATCATGGAGTTTTTTTTTTAAATTTTTGCAAACAGAGGCTTGCAGACCAGACTCGATGATGAAAGGCAAAACAGTCTCATATATAAATGTATGCGATGTAGTTTGCATACTATGACAGATGGTTTTCATGCGATCAGGCCAACAAACTGTATATGCAAAGTTCATTGCCATCAGGAGATTGACGTTCGCGATGTTCTTTTATTAGTAACCAAACTCCAACAAACGTCTAGGGGTTTTGTGGTTGATTGTTGTTAATTCATTTTAGGGGCTTGGGACATCTTGGTCATCAGCCCTTACTTGACAGTGAGAGCCTATATTCGACCTTTTAGTTCCTCAATAGGTTGTAGATAATGCTGAGGGAGCTCTTAGATACTGATGAATGATGAAAATGCTTATGGAATAGACTGTAAATCTTATTAGGACTGAATCATATCACGAATGCACAGAGTTGTATTAACTATTTTATTATACTAATTTGACCAAAAGCCAGCACGACGACGACTTAGCACTCAGAATCATATACAACAAAGGAATCAAGGACTACAAAATTAGATTGGCTATCAGATAGGGCAGAGCTGTTAATTAGTTCACCATATAGCCGCTGGCGGGCTTAGCTGGCATCCAGTCTCCAATCCAGCGCCACCGGCGTGCAGCCCGGCAACACACCGCTCCCACAAGAAGCAATCCTGAACAGATACCACAGCCAGGAAGTGTTGAGCAGTACTTCAAGTTGGACGTGGTGTAGAGTTTTATGTCCCATCAGGGTCGAGAGAGTGTGTGCCTCTAGTTTGTTGATGAGCCCAACTTGGCGCAACAGACATGGAAAAACGCTAGCATTCCATTAGTCGCACTGGCCCTGATAGCCAAAGCCCTGCGCGGATGCGGATATCCGCAATATTTTTCAGCATGCGGATAAAGTTTGCATGTCTGTGTGGATAGCGGATAAGCTACGGATAATGTTTAGAGTATATTTGCGGATAGTTTTTAGAATACAAAGTTGAACTGGATTTTTCTTATTAATTTTAGTTTTTGCTAAGATGTGCGTCTTTCACGATTCTTGTTATTTCCCTATTTGCTTTCACTTGGATCGTATGAAAATAATAGAGAAGTGAGAGAAGCCAATCATGGAAATATCCTCAATTAGTGTTGACTTTTGTAAAAAAAAAGTCCTTTATACCTGCGTGGGTATACCCGACGACTAAGTAGCCAGCCGGTGTTTTACATGGCGTTACTCACCTTGTCAGACGGACAAAACTCAGTCAACATTGTCTTGCGATCCACACATAGCCTAGGGGAACGATTTTCTCTTCAAATGTTTAAAATATATTGTGTTGCTTTAGTACTTTAAAAAAATATTATTGTAATGTCAGTGAATTTTGATACGGTAACAAACTTGCGGATACGGATAAAAGTCGTGCGGTTGCGGGGTGGTTGCGGATAACAGTCGTGCAGATGCGGGGCGGATGTGGATAAGAGTCGTGCGGATGTGGGGCGGATGCGGATAAGGTTCTGTTTATCCGCGCAGGGCTCTACTGATAGCCTTATATGTTTGTTTGGGTTCAATATCATGCTAACAAATGACCTTGATGGAGTATTGACTTTGGACATCTTGTACGGTGCTTCAGTCAGTGTTTTATGAATTGAAAAAACTGATTACTTTCGTAAGAACTCCACAAACATGGCTGATGTAAGCTGATATCTCATTTGGTGCTGCTGGACCAAGCGTGCCAACTCATGTTACGCACTGCCACAGCTGCCAAACATCACAATTCGAGGACAACACCAAGGATATAATAATAGTTTTTATTTTACGCCGCTCCAGTTAATCAAGTTGATGCGGCTCTTCATGAGACAGGCTGCATAGTCACAGGGTGCCTAAGACCAACTCCCGTCAGTAAGATCTACTCACTCATGGGAGTAGCACCTCCAGATGTAAGAAGACAAGTAGCAACGGAGATTGAAAAAGTGACAGTCAGTCTGAAAGACTAGACTTTGTATCATTTTAAATGATACAAATGCTTAAAAATGCTGGAAGGCCTGGAGGCTTCTCGCTTCGCTCGAAGCCAAAGACTCTTGACATGTTAGAAAATTATCAGCATAATACTTATCTTGCTTTATAATACTTTACCTTGTTTCAAATTACTCGTGAACGGCAAGCGCAAACCAAGGGCAAAGCAAAGTCAAGCGTGCGGAGGGAGATGGCTGGACGACGTGCCCCTTCCATCCAGTCAAAAACACTTATAGTGGGCGATGTATTGAAGATAGAGATATGCTCTCGCGGACTTTCTTGTAGAATTTTTCATGCTGACCAATTCTTACGCTCATAGTATATTGATATTTTTAACGGTTTGCCCAGCGTAAGCTTAAGAAGCGCACGGACGCCAAGTTTGTTTTCGACTTTTTCACTGAAATCGTTACTGCTTGGCTTCCTTTGATCATACATAAATTATTTTCTATATAATCTTTCCTCGAGATATCCTTTACAGAATGGTGAAAACCGCATCAAAATCCATCCAGTGGTTCTCGAGATTACCCGTGACATCCAAGAAACGGGGATTTTTGTCTTATACTAACGAAGTAGAGATTGTCGGGGAACACATGCACCAAGCGGTACTATGACGCCACACACCTCAGTGCATCTGGGTACATTTCGTCCCGTCACCGTAACGTAACGCCAGACCCCAGCGTAACGACGAAGTCGACAAGATCATTTAAAATGATAAAAGAAGAAGCAAGAAACAGATCCAAGGCATCCAGTGTTTGGAATGCATGCTCGTCCACCACGTTTGAAATCCAGGAAAAGCTTCCTGCTTACAGCAGCACCAATTTCAACTTCAGCGGAAGCCCGCCGAACTGAGCTGTTGAGAACAAGGTCCTCTGGAGGATTGTGAACAGCAAAAGAAACGTTACCATCAGGCAGTCATCTCCAATACGGGTCTTGGAAGTCCCTCAACAGATTGATTACAGAAGTGACAAGGTACAAGATAAATCTGTAGAAGTGGGGAGTCAGTGATGATGAAATTTGTGAATGAGGGGCAAGACATGATTTGATTTTTTGAAAAATCTTCCTACCGGTAGTAGTTATAAGCGCTTAGGTGAAACTCTGCATTGATTCACACTAGCGCTCGTAGTGGTAGAAAAGGCTAACTGTTGATCTAATCGACCGGATATGGTTGAGTTTCCGGTGAACAATCATATGTCTACCGCGTGTCATCATGCCGCCATCTCGTAAGAAATGTTTAGTGTTACCGTACCTTTACGTTTGGAAAAGTGGAGAAAACAACGTAAATTAATAGCAAATGCACCAAAAACGAATAGTGTTCATGGATGGTCCAATATACCTTATGACATTAAAGTTGGTTGGTTCTTAAGTTTAGGGGCTGCGACAACGCGGTCATGTAGCCCCGTGTACTTTGGGTGTGTGTAGAATCTGTCTGATAACCGGTGTTAATTGTGATGACTGTATTAGTGTGTGTTATCTGTTTGTTAATTTAAGTACTGCAACTAAGAATTTTTCAAATAGTTCCTACTTTTGCCGCCAAGCGCCACCGTCAACGACTACTAGGCCAAGTTCAGGACTGAGTTACTAGATGCCGCCGCAGTCGGCTCTTGGCAACGAACATAGAAACCTAAGAGCGTTGTTTACATTCTTAACCTATCCAATTTAGCTTCACACAGGTGCAATTAGTGGAAGGATCTTTAACATACCATAAATATATGACATGGGACCGCCGGCTTTACTTCCCCTCCGAAGGAAGGCATACTGAGGGATGACATTAAAGGATCTTCATTGAGTTGCTTGCTTGAAGGCCTAAAACTATGGATTTATCTAATCGCTGTTTAACAGTCGCGTTTTGACGATCATGTGTAGTTTGCGAACGTTACGGGTGGTTGCACGCGTCAAACAGCGGCGTTTCAAGCGCTCGTGTAGACAGGACCTAACAAAGGGCTTGAATAAGATTACTTAAATTTCAAAAACTATATTTAAAAACCCTAGCTCATGCCAGATTCAGTTGTGATATGGCTCTTTTTACAGCATTTATAGCGGCTTCGATGGCGTAGTGGGTAGGATGCTGAACTGCTATGCCCAAGATCGCGGGTTCATACCCAGCCGAAGTCTTCGATTTTTTTAAGAGCGATAAAATCCTTCAGTATGCTTTCCTTGGAAGGGAAATAAAGTCGGCGGGACCATGTCATAGATTCATGGCATAAAAAAAGCCTACCATTATAATTGGCAATGTGCAGCCAAATTTGTAGGTTATATTCCGTTAGAAACGCTCTATAAAGTTATAACGTTTGACGCTAGGTGTCAGTGACAGTGGTATCTGGTAGCCAAATTTGGAACTACTCGAAATTGAACTTGCTCATTCATCTTCATTCATTTCATCTCATCCATATGCGACGGTACTTGTAGCTCACTTCATAGGTGTCCGCATATAAGCAGCTACTGTCCCCGGGCCAGCTCTGAGAACCTGGCTGGAATGTGGAGTGGAGTGAGTGAGCCAGTGATGACGTAGCACTGTACTATACTATGCTAAAACTTGTACTCGCCTTAGAGTAGCGGCATTGCTAATGGAGAATCCTGGTCTTCCTCTTCTGCCTCACTTTCGGACTCGACTCTTCACATCCACTGGAGGAATCACTATCATCACTGTCAACATCCAGGTATATTACTATGCTATTAATGACATCAGCGACAATGCCATCCTTCTGCCAGTATTCATCCTCTACTTTCTGAACACTTCTACAGTACCCTTCCCAGTCAGTATTGGTTACAGATGTTATCGCTTTAAGAGTAATAGTTTCTGAAGGGATAAATCCCCGGTAACATTTCCTTCGCGCACCGCACGTTTCACCTTAATCCAAGCTAGTTCGATGGCATTCAGAACACACATGTAAGGGGGAAGGCGGACCACGGTATGTCCCAAGGATTGCAAATGAGTCAATTTTAAACAATTTCTCTTTTGGTTTAACCACTTCTACTAATTTATGCTTGCCACGGTGGGTGAGTTGTCAACGTGTCGGTCTACTAACCCCAAGCTTGCAGGTTCGCTCCTGGCCGTGGTAAGTGATTTCTTTTTTTGAAAGGCGACAAAAATTACGACACCATGGCATACGATGTTGGCATGTCAAAGGACCCCATTTGAATTCAGTGGGCCGTGTTCATAATTGCAAAATGAATCTCGGAAGTTTCCGCCGGAAACCGATATGTTTTACTACTTGTCGTAATGAAGTGTGTGACCAATGGAAAGTTATTTTGCCTTGTGTCACAGGCAGGAGTTTTGGAATGGTAGGAACACGTTTTTCTTCCACATAAAACGCTTGAATAGCACGACAAATTACACATTTATCAAATTCATCAATGTTCACCTCAGTGTGTGATGGCCTAGTATTTCGTCTCTTACCCGGAGTGGACAGCACACTACCCTCGCCACTTTCAGCCAATTCCCTCGTTTCCTTCCGTATCTTCGGACACTCCAACATAGTGAGCAGCTCTTCATGTCGCCTGGTTTACTGTGAAAGCAAAACGTTTGTTTTCAGCCTCTTCATCACATTTTACAATAATGTTACTTATAATACCACGACCCTCAGAATGCACAACTTTATTTTTCTTTCACACCGACATAACTCAATGAGAACCACACAGTCTATGTTTCCACTAAGGTAGTATAAGCATAAGCATGGCCCGGAATTCCGTCGGTCACTCATCGTTCCCGCTCCCCTTACCTCATACCCCGCGTCCTCAGAGATGGCGCGGGGACAGTAGAAACTCGGGCGAGCCGAATATGTCTACGGACACTCGGTCACTAAATGTTATACCCTAAACAAATAATAATTAACAGCATTTATGATTTAGTGAATCATTCCGATGCAAATGACAGAAACCGTTTTCAACATTACTAAAGGAAGGAGTGGACCACTTAATCCATTTTAATGCGAGGGCTATAGAGATAAGACAATGGAAAGGAGAGGGAGAGGTACTGGCGATCGATTTCACAAGCCAAGTGAAACATTATCGGGAAAGAAGGAGGAAGAGCTAATCACTTGAAGGGACATGCTACACCATATTTTGTAGTCACGGAAGATCAGTTTGCATGGACTATCACGTCAGTCTCTCAATTAACGCCCCATAAAGCAGCATCGACACCGTGGCTCAACGGTAACGAGAGTTAATGATGACTGGATCAGCTGGATTTACAACTAATTACAAAGTGATTGATTAATGTGCTCAACACATCAAGTACACCAGGCAAGTGTTGCAGAATCTTAGCCCTTTCATACACATCTGCTCCGCAATTGTACTTAACTCTCACACAGTAATACGAGCTCAAATGAAGTGTTTTATGACTGCGGTAATGTCTGTAAACAGAACGCTATGAAGCTATTGGTAGAGAGCCTTGCGAGGATAAACAAAACATTATCCGCATCCGCCCCGCATCCGCACGACTGTTATCTGCATCCACCCCGCATCCCCACGACTGTTATCTGCATCCACCCCGCATCCGCACGACTGTTATCTGCATCCACCCCGCATCCGCACGACTGTTATCTACATCCGCCCCGCATCCGCATGACTGTTATCTGCATCCACCCCGCATCCGCACGACTGTTATCTACATCCGCCCCGCATCCGCACGACTGTTATCTGCATCCACCCCGCATCCGCATGACTGTTATCTGCATCCACCCCGCATCCGCACGACTGTTATCTGCATCCACCCCGCATCCGCACGACTGTTATCTACATCCGCCCCGCATCCGCATGACTGTTATCTGCATCCACCCCGCATCAGCACGACTGTTATCTGCATCCACCCCGCATCCGCACGACTGTTATCTGCATCCACCCCGCATCCGCACGACTGTTATCTACATCCGCCCCGCATCCGCATGACTGTTATCTGCATCCACCCCGCATCCGCATGACTGTTATCTGCATCCGCATGACTGTTATCTACATCCGCCCCGCATCCGCATGACTGTTATCTGCATCCACCCCGCGGATATTTGAATCCACTGACATTGCAACAATTTTTAAAATTTATTAAATAAAGCATAAAGTATTAAAGCAACACATTTATACATTTGAGGAGAAGTTCGTTCCCCTAGACTGTGTGTGAATCTCAAGACAATGTTGACTGAGTTTTGTCCCTCTGAGTAACGGCAAGTAAAACAACGGGTGGCTAATTATAGAACTAACTTAGTCGTCGGATATACCCACACAGCGAAGCGCAGGTAATAAGAATTTCTTTTTTGGCATATGTCAACACTAATTGATGGTATTTCCATGACTGGCTTCTCTCACTTCTCCATTATTCACATACAATCCAAGCGAAAACAAATAGGGAAATACGCAGAACTTAGCAAAAACTAAAATTATTTTTGAATAATCCAGTTCAAGATTTTATTCTAAAATCTATCCAAATATTTACTCTAAATATTATCCGCAGCTTATCCGCTATCCGCACAGCCAAGCAAACTGTATCCTCATGGCGATATCCACGCAGGGCTTTAGCTCTAGGCTACCTCGAATATACCGCTTAGAGCTTCCCTGGTGCCTTTTCTCCTGTGAACCATAAGCTATTTTCAATTGCTTTTTATTTTAATACTGAATATTTTGTTTTTAGATTAAAACTTTTTATTTATCTCGGGGGAGGTGTGTTGTTTTTGTTGTTGTTGTTGTTTTTTAAGTCTCATCAGTGAATTGTTACCGGTGGCGGAAATCGGAACTAATGCGCTCCGCCCAGCCACACGCCTGCGATAAACGTGCAGTTGTCGCCAGCGAAACCTCATCGCATGTCATTTGTGTGCATGATTCATGCTGGGTCGTGCGCTGTGCGGAGTGTTCTCATTGTATGACTGTACATGCATTCCCCTCATGCTAAGTAACCGCTCGCTGCAGCCATAACGAAGCGAGATGACGTAATGTATACACTACAGTCCCGCTCCACGTCTAGCGGTAACAATTCCCTGGTAGGGAAGTATAAGACCCATCATCTCTGTAGATTTCACCTTCAACTCCATCGATTTAGTCTCATCTGTGTAGATTTAAGTCTTATCTCAATAGATTTAAGTCTGGTCTCCATTTATATTTAAGTCTCATAGATTTAACTACCAGTATCATATCTGTATATTCGGTGGCGTAGTCGGTTGAATGCTGAACTGCTATTCCCAAGATCGCGGGTTCTAACCCAGCCGAAGTCGTCGGAATTTTAAGAACGCTAAAATC
Source organism: Meconema thalassinum (assembly GCA_946902985.2). Classification (NCBI taxonomy): domain Eukaryota; kingdom Metazoa; phylum Arthropoda; class Insecta; order Orthoptera; family Tettigoniidae; genus Meconema; species Meconema thalassinum. The sequence continues at coordinate 584,279,081 of OX336390.1, read as the reverse complement.
CTTCAGTATGCCTTCCTTCGGAGGAAAGTAATACCGGTTAGAAACGCTCTATCAAGTTCCAACGTTCGCCGCTGGGAAGTGTCAGTGACAGTGGCGTCTAGTAGTCAAAGTTGGGACTACTTGAAATTGAGCTTGCCCAGTTTCATTATCTTCATTAATTTCATCTCTCATTAACTCCTCTCATGAGGTTGACGTCAAGAAGGGCATCCGACCCTAAAACCATTCGCCACATAGAATTTCATCACATCTCACCCCTGATCCCGTAAGGGGTAGCCATACATAAATCATCTCTGTACATTTAAGTTTCATCTCTTTAGATTTAAATCTTTTGACAGGTTTGATGCAGCCTCACTGTCCTGAGTATTGTTTCATCTCTACATAGCTACCACACCATACATCCGAGATAATCTGTTTAACATATTCTAACCTTGGTCTACCCCTAAAGTTCTTGACCTCGACCCTTCCTTCCAAAACTAAGTTTGCTATTCTTGGGTGTCTTAGTATGTGTCATACCAACCTATCTCTTCTCTTTATTAGCAGTCGCCAGAAAAGTCTCTCCTCTCCCACTCGTCTTAAAACCTCATCATTTGTTACTATCTAATCATCTGTTCTTCATCATTCTTCTGTAACACCACATTTCAAATGCTTCTATTCTCCTCATTTCTCCTGCGCCAACACTCCAAGTGTCACTTCATAGAGTGTTAGTAATTGTAACTAGTCAGTCGGCCTGGTAATTTGGCGAGGTCCAATATAATTAAGTAAATAAACACTTCTAGAAACAGAAAGAATTACACATCATATCATCATATATATTATTTCAGTGGTATGCATTCCTCCTGCGGCGCTCACAAGAAACTGATCGTGAAAAATTAGCATTCAAATGAAGGAGAATAGACATTAGCAGTGACTATAATTTCATAAATATCAATAATTTCTTTAAAAAAATACTTTAAAGAAATGTACGAAGTGTGCGATTTGCAGACACCGTTGATGTAGGAAAATACGCTCCATAATTGCCGTCCACGGGCCGCTGTGACGCCTGTTTCATGTCATATTCACATTCAGAGGGTTTTCCTTTATCCTGAAATGTAAATAGTGTTCTATAATCATTTGGTTGAAATGAAAGCATAACCTTTCTCCTTAAGTGTCTCATTATAAACCTATTGGGAAAAGTGTGGCTTATGAAAATGCGAGATTTCTCGCACGGGTCCGCTAGTACATTATTATTTCAGTAGTATAGATCCATCCTGCGGCGCTCACAAGCGACCGATCGTGACAAATGTTCATTCAAATGAAAGAGAATAGACATTAGCAGTGACGAATTGCACTATAATTTCATAAATATCTACAATTTCTTTAATAAATCACTTTAAAAAAATGTACGAAGTGTGCGATTTGCAGTTACTGTTGCTGTAGTAAAATACGCTCCATAATTGCTGTCCACGGGCCGCTGTGATGCCTGTTTCGTGTAATTTTAACAATCTGAGGTCTTTCCTTTATCCTGAAATGTAAATAGTGTTCTATAATCATTTGGATGAAATAAAAACATACGATACGGTAACAACCTTTCTCCTTAAGTCTCTCATTGTAAACCTATTGGGGAAAGTGTGGTTTATGAACACGCGAGATTTCTTGCACGGTCCGCTAGTAGTTTACATATTAACCTCGCCCAGTCATTGGGAAAATTCATGTCGACCGACTGAAGAGTTACAACTGACATCCAGAAAACTAGGACAGGTTTCTGTTACAGTGTTAAGTTTTAGAAGATGATTCCAATTCTGCAGAAAGGGGTCGAGTTGTTTTATTTAGGAGCTTGGGATATCGGGGTCACAAGCCCTGTGTGCTTTGTGGTGACTGCAATTGTATGCATAATTGTGATTATGGGGGTCTAGAATTGGAGTAGTTGCTAAATAATGTATCAATCCGGCGTTCATCTAAAGTGATTTCGGAAAAACCTGAGAGGAAGACATAATCAGGACGACTCCTGCTAACGCCGAGATTTGAACATCGAACCTCGCTACTATAGCTATCCATTGTTGTCATGGAGCGTGGCATAACACGTAAGGCCACATTGCTTGGTAGGAAGGGGTCGATTAGTGGCTGCGTAACATCCGAAGACAGAATTATTTGTATATAACACTACGGTAATTTATATCAGGTTATTTTGAGGTCGCCGTAAGTACTCCACTTGTTATCTGAAAGGCATTTTGGAACTTATAATATATCTTCATTTAAATTGAAACAGAAGCTTTATTTTTCCTAGAACCCCCAATCAGTATTTCTCGTAGCGGCGATCCTTTGATAAATCATGAGTTTTCTCCCTCGGGTAATTGGAAGGGCTTGAGATTTATCAAGCTCTGCCTACACTGATAAGGATTGTGACCTCTCCAACCGTTCTGTCTCTTCATTTGAAACTAATTCTTTATGAATTACAGAACTCATCAACGTGATAAAACCCTATAGTCATTACAGGAGCTCATCTTTCCTTCCAACTACGGTCATAAATCTCCAGCTACAAACGATAAAGCTTTACTCGGGAAATAGAATAGTGTGTGTAAGGCTGCACTCATTAACAAACTTGTTTCTTTTGCATTTCCATATCTCAAGCGATCTGAGAATAATTACAATTTGAATTACTATAAATGTATTCATTGTGAATTATTTAAACCCATCACCGGCCGTCCATGAAATAGATTTCTGTGTTTCCTTTAATCAACTCAACTGGGTTCTTTTGCATTTCCTAATTAAATCGTAGGTCAAACGATCTGAGAGTAATTAAAATTTGAATTTATTTATTTATTTATCCATATGTACTGTTACAGTTAGGCAAAACCTGGTGGTAACAAGATATTTACAGCTATCTCAATTTCTCTCTGTAATGTCTCTGTGTTCCCTGAATACAATATCCATTTTCTTCTTCAACATTTTTAAACTGTCAGGGAAAGGTTCTAAGAATTCTTCAGGCAACCCATTCCATGTTTCAATACCCCTGTTGATAAAACGATACTTAACTAAGTTTTAAAAAAATGTTGGATACTTTGTAAGCGTGATCCCTCCTAGCCATGTAATCTAGCTCATGCATTCTGTTTCTAATTCTAATTCATTCCAGGCAGGTTCTCCTGTGTATGCTTTGTACAGCTCATGGAGGATTGGGAAAATTTGGCAAGAACGTATTACTATAAACATTTTCACTGTGAATTATTACTACTATTTCATTTAGACCCACCGCCGGCCTTCCTTGAAATAGGTTTACGTTGTTTTCAATTGAAAGTAAATGCTGGAGATACCTCCTGATAGTCCGTGTCCGTTTCCTTACAACATATTGCCTATTACGAGGAGTGTTCAAATAAAACCCGCTCGAGGTTCCTGGCACCGCAATAGGAAGAAAGGAAAGTCGACACCCAAGCCAAATAAAAGAGTAGTATTTATTTTATAATAGCTCTACCTGGCTGCGTTGCCATATCAATCAAAGAAGGAAAATGTTGTAATTTTGATTATTGGATGTGCTTTTGTATACACAATATGTTATGTTTTACCGTCTGATTTTCTAATTCAGAAACCTTGTCGGGCGTGCACACAAGAACTCACCAATGTTCAATTGTTGAAAGGATTTGCACGCCACCTATTGTGAAATGGATATTCTAATTCAGAAATTTCGGTCGCGTGCACACGACAACTAAAGAAACGTTATTAGTTGATACGATTTGCACACCAACATTCATTTGTTGAAATGACTCGCGCGGCACCTATTGTAAAATGGATTTAATAATTCAGAAACCTTTGCGGAAGTGCGCACAACAACTCACTTAAGTTCCATCGCATTGGGATGAATGTTATATGAACGTGTACGGGACTTTGTTGAAAAGATTTGTTTGTCATCACTCATTTGTTGAAACTACTCGTGTGCCAGCTATTATAAAATGGATTTAATAATTCCGAAACTTCGCGGGAGTGTGCACAATAACTCACCAAAAGTTCATCACAAACCGATGAATGGTATTTGAACTCATACAGGACAAGCAGACAAACAAACGAACTATCAAGAAATATTCATTTTTATATAAAGAGACATTTACTGTATGCTTATATTTGTTCAAAATAAGTCACTTATGGTGTTGAGACTGGCATCCCATTGTCTTGGTAGGCGACGAACGCCATGCACGAAGAATGATTTTGGTTTCTGGAACCGTACCTCTACTTCAAAGTGAATTTTTTGTCCCTTTAAGAATTTCTTGAACGATCCAAACAGATGAAAGTCACAGGACGTGGCAAATCCATCGTTTCCTCACGGTGATCGTGGAACATTGCGACCAATACGTAGCCTAACAGTTGTCTTTGACAAACACTTTTTTGGCGTATACAGCAACCATTCCCCGATGAATCTCCGCTGACTTGCAATACTCTGTAGTTATAAACTGTATTACTTCTCGTAGTCTTGCTTGGACGGGTTCTGAATCACACCAGCTATCTTCATGTAATGACACGTGTCTACAAACAAAGCAAAGCACAAATATCCAACCACAGCTTAGGAGTCATACTGGTGCGGTTGATTTCAGAAAAGGACATCCCGCGGTATAGAAATCACCTGCAACATAGAGATTAATTTCATTTCATCCTCTACCTCGTAAAATTGGGAATAATAAAGGTTGAACTACTTTTCTATGGAACCCCGTGTTATTTAATCCCTATGGAAGTTGAGTACTTCCTAGGGTGTATACTTGAAATTGTGATAAGGATGGGAAAGATGTAGCCGTCACCTTAAGTTAGGGGCCAATCCGGCATATGCCTAAGGTAGAGGTGGAATAGCAGAGGAAAACACTTCTACGTGATTAATATTTACTACGGAAACTATGTCTTGCTCCCTAGCAGCTCTGCGCTCAGTCTGCCATTTGGTAGTGCTACACTCAAGGTGGCCATGTGTGGTAAATTTTTATGTTTCTTGGCTCTTTTTTATTCGACGGAAGTAGCTACAGAAAGTGATTTGCTAACTGGCGATACAATGTTGATACAATGTGGCTAATAAAAGAATACGTTCGTGACTGTATGACTATTTTCTATTAGTCACACGGAATATACAACTAAGCTCCGTGAATTAACTGATTTGCATATTCATACTATCATTGGCACTGTTTTAAATAGTTAATTGTGGTGGTAAAAGTCTTGCAGCCAAATACTGTAATTCGAGTAATACGTGTATCTTATTAGTAGGAGCAAAAATACGGAAATAGGCAGGTAAATATGAACTTAAAATTACAAAATAAGCACTAACATGGCAAAAATAGGCACCAAACACCAACCCGAAAATACCATCTCCTTAGCATTTAAAATTACTGAGCACATGCGAATTATGCTACTTCGTACTCAGCTAAAGGTTTTGCGGCAAGGAAAAAGTGGTCACCAAAATTAGGAAAAGGTAAACATAATAATAATGACGATCCAATTGAAGACACTGGTATTAATTATGTCGACAGCACTCTTCAAATGAGTCTTAGTCAGCACATGTTACAATCGACAACCAGATATTCTTTCAAAGTTTGAACAGAAAAACTTTGCTTGCTGTCGGCTCATATATTTTAGCCTACTTTCGATTTTTGCAAAAAATGAAAGTAGACTTATGAGATCAACACAGGGCGAAAAAAGTGTGTCTGTCTGTGTGTGTGTGAGTCTGTGTGTGTGTGTGTATGTGTGCGTGTGAGTCTGTGTGTGTGTGTGTCTGTGTGTGTGTGAGTGTGTGTACTCTGAATGTCTGTCCCCCCCCCCCCTATCAATTCGAACACGGTGAATGCGAATTGAACGAAATTTGGTACAAAGGTAGCACTAGCAAAGGACACCTCAGTGTCATGTTTTATATCGCCGCCATCTTTACTAAAACTGAATGGCGGCCACTCAAACGTTCAAAACGTAAAATCAAATAACGACTAACCAAATCATCCAATCTCTACCAAATTTGGTAATAACATACCTTCGTATAGGATGCATCTTGTGACCAAACTACAAGGTCGTCCGCCATACCATTTCAGGATGGCGGCCGTGCGAATTATGCAAACTTTATAATCCATATCATGGGACCCACCAGTTCCGATTATCGAGCCAAGAATCGTTTTAACTGTTCTAAAGGAAGAGGCACGTTCGAAATTAAAAGTTTATTTTGTAATACTATAGTGCAGACGTGATTTTAAAAAGCTGAGCCGATTCAGTAATAAGACAAGATGGCAGCGGATATCTTGTGCCTGACTTATATTTCATTAATTTGAGTATTGCATGCAATATAGCGTACTGATACAAAATAAATAAATAAATAAATAAATAAATAAATAAATAAATAAATAAATAAATAAATAAACTTTGTATGAAATGGTTTATATATAAATAATATACTCCAATGATGAAATCGTTTAGTATAAATCATTATTTGCTAACAAGTTCTATGTAAGTCATTTTATATAGAACGATATTCGTTGACACAATTAGCTCAGTGGTAGAGCGTTAGCCTATCGCTCAAATGCCTATGGTTCAAACCCGATCAGAGCTAGGTTTTTTGCTTGAAATGTTGTTTATTGTTTTGTAATGACTCAGACGTTTTAAAATTAAGCGTTATATTGTGCATATTATGGTGTAAAATATATATTTAATTAAAACATAATTCGCCAGCAGATTTACTCGAGACATCTAGCTGCCAAAAAGGTAACTGCACGCCGACCTACTTATTAACTTCCAGATTTTATTGAAAAGTTTCTTCTTCTGGCCGCTAGAATGCACTCGCTCTGTTAGGATTATATTGTTCGATATTTCACCACTAGATGTCACGACTAGTCTACGTGAGACTCCATTGATTACTATACCATTGGCATTCTATGCGCATCGAATTTGAAGAATGACAAGATGATACTACGATACATTTTTACTTTTTATTTTAAAGGGTTTGTAACAGCCTATTTTGCGTTACTTGAAAATGTTATTTGAAGTAAAGAACAAAACGATTTCACATAGTAACTGAATTCAAGCCGTTGGTGTTAGTTCAGGTTATTAATTACTACTTTTATTTCAGGCAAATAGCAATCGAAAATATCCACATAGTTTGTATACACACGTCTCTGTAGGGTCATGGAAAGATTTGTTAATTCAATTAGGGCTGTGAAAGCCATGCACAACCAGACGTGTAAAGACATGCCTCAACTCAAAGTTGGATGTTGCCCACGGTAGGTCGTATATGTAATAATAATAATAATAATAATAATAATAATAATAATAATGTTATTGGTTTTACATCCCTTTTAACTACTGCTGCTTTTAGAGACACCGGGGTGCCGGAATTTTGGCCCGAAGGGGATCTTTAACGTGCCAGAAAATGTACTGACACGGCTCCCTCGCATTTGTGCACCCTCAAATGCCAGCTGACTGCGCCAGGATACGAACCTGCAACCTAGGGCCCAGCAAGCGAGAACGTTACCGCTGAGCCACGCAGCCTGTCCGGTCGATTATGTCTCCAGATCCATAACATTCTTGATATACTTCTTATCTTTCTTTCTTCAATGATGGTAGCAGTTTTTATCTAGGTTGTGGCGTTTGGTAGAGGTAAATCGTTTCTAAGGTCTTCAACAAAGAATAGTTCTATTATACTCTTTGATAATAACAACGAGTTATATCTATACTCATACATTTAGAAGAAAGTAGGCTATATGTTCTTTACTGAACATCTTGTTTTAATTGGGAAAATGACCTTTCTACTTGAGGTCATGGGACAGTATGTAAGAGCTCTACTAGGGTGAAACCTGGTGGTGGAGGTACGTCTTTCCCTTCGAGAACAGCAACAATGGCCAAAGCATCCTTCCAGACGGGATTCCTCTTCATTATTTTGTGACATTTAGTGGAAAAATACGATTTCAAAACTTAAAATTTGTTTTTTTTAGGTCCTAAACATAATAAACATCTTCAAAATAGGCATTAATTCACGAAATAGGCATTTATTGGCGCTACAGCATGCATTTCCTTCACTAATCGACTGAAACAAATTTCACACTTATGAGCCTACAATTCTGGGTTCAGGATAAAAATGGTATTTAGGACGAAATCTCCCACCTTACTTATTAGGCGTAAGGTGTTGCACACGCTTTTCCAAGGATTTCATCAATATAATTACGGCTATCTAAGTTTCTAAGCCAACATGGTCAGTTAGTATCAGGACAAAAGTTTTCTGGATAAATTTCCTTATAGGCCTATCGACACCTCAATGAGACTATCTAACAGACAGATCTAATGGCTGAGCGCAACATCGTAAACAAGTAAGAGTTGCATAACTAACAAATCAACGATAGATACAACTCCTCATCTTTAAGAGGTAAGTTATTCTGAAAATTTAACCTGTGAACTTCCGAGAATTTTTCGTTTTCCACTTACTTGCAAACGTTTTCCAATCGTTATTTTCTTACGGGAAATTCACCAAAGTGAACCTCACCATCTTACCAAAACTTCGCATGGATGATGGTCAGATAGCAATGAAAATATTTGTGAGGGTATTTCATGTCAAAATTCGTTTAGGCCATCACTAACGAGAACAAAATTAAACGCGAGATTTGGAAGACCCCAGGGTTGATGTACTGTACGTGCCGAGTTCTCGTCGCCGCTCCAAGCAATTGCAATACTACACTATTCCCTCGTCGAGATCGAGAGGACCTAAGATATATACTGGGGGAAGTGCCTGTAGCAGTGTGATTGGTCAGAGATGAACTCGGTGCGTACATCCACCTGGGCTGCTCTATCACTCGCGTACGCATTTGGCTTCAGAGAATTTTGCCCTCTGTAGGGATCGTCAAAGTGATCTAACCCTTTGGGTAAGTGATTAAGATGGAGGGTTTTTGGCCGGATAGTCCCAAGTTTGATTCCCAACCGGGCTGTGGAGATTTTTGTCGTCCATATTTGATTCGCTGGCTCGGAAACTGGGTGTTTGCAACACGGCAAAATAAAGTTAACTGAAAGAGAAAAAAATATATAAACGGAAAAAGTTAAATAAAAGGAGTTAAAATCATTATAAAAGTGATGTTGATTCATTTAAGGGTTTTGAGACATCATGGTCATGTAGCCCTGTATACTTGTGTGTCTGATAACCATTTTCTTGTTGTGGCTGTATTAGTAGGCCTAGGGCCTATATGTACTTTTAATTGACATGTAGCGGCTTCGGTGTCGTAGTCGGTAGCATGCTGAACTGCTATGCCCAAGATAGCGGGTTCAAACCCGGCCGAAGTCGTCGGATTTTTAAGAGCGTTAAAAATCCTTCAGTATGCCTTCCTTCAGAGGGGAAGTAAAGCCGGCGGTCCCATGTCATAGATTTATGGCATGTAAAAGATCCTTTCACAGAATAAACTTGTGTAAAGCAAAATTTGTTAGGTTAGATTTCGTCAGAACGCTTATCAAAGTTCCAACGTTCGCCACTAGGTACCATTGATATCTGGTGGCGAAAGTTGGAACTACTTGAAATTGAACGGAACTTGTAGCTCACCCTTTATTAGGGTGTCCGCTGGAAGCAGCTACAGACTCAGGCGAGCTGAACATATCCTCGGACACTCCCGGCACTAAAAGCCATACGATAAATAAATAAATAAATAAATAATAATTGGCATGTAGATTAGGTAAGGAGGCGACCGTGGGATTGGTTAAGGTACCATCCCGTCATTTACCTGGTGTATAAGTGAGAAACCACGGAAAACCACTCCTGGATTGCCTGAGTTGGGAATCGAACCCACCTCATCTCAGTTATTTTTCACGAGGCTGAGTGATCCACGCTCCAACCCTCACCAGAATCAAATTTCTTCTAAATTTCTTGACATGTAGCCCCAGACTAAATTCTAGCCACTGCACCAAGAGCTGGTCGTTTAAAAGTGATTTTGAGGACGATATTATATGAAGAATGATTTCCTTGTAATCTGACTAATATTGTACTACAGTAAGTTGCAATGAGTTCCAGAGAATTACGATCGCAGTGTTTCCTTGTCAGACAGAATAAGACGACGACCTGACTGGGTTAGAGAGAGCAAAAGAAGCTTCACAATAAGCCCGACCAGAATTGAAAGATTCTTTCTGTAAGCAGTGCAGTGGCGTGCTCTCCTTTACTGTTGGAGACCGTCACAAGTTCCTAATCAAGCGACCTCTGCGACGCAGAATTCGAAATGCCGAGGAAGAAAAATGGATTACATGAAACTGAAAACTTGATTAGTTTGTCACCTTCAGTGGTAGAAGAAGAGAAACATAAAACAAAAAGAGATGAGTCGAGTTCATTTCTTCTGCTTCGGTGTCAGCAAACCAGACATTTCAATTCAAGAACGGTTCATTCTTCAATGTTAGACCTAGAATGCAAACACATTTGCCATTGAAAACAAATGTTTTTAAATATCCGTATTGGTGTTAGAATTAAACGTTTAAAATTATACGCCAAATCAATACATAAACAAATATGTATTTTATATATTGGTACATGTTTCGACCTACAATGGGGTCATCCTCTGCCTAAAAAGAAAATCAATTAATAATTGAAATCTAAAATAGCATATGTGACTTAAATCTAAATTAAAATGAAAAATTAATGATAATAATTGTAATAAAACAAGCCTCCGTGGCTTAGGCGGCAGCATGCCGGCCTCTCACCGCTGGGTCCGTGGTTCAAATCCCGGTCACTCCATGTGAGATCTGTGCTGGACAAAACGGAGGCAGATAGGTTTTTCTCCGGGTACTCCGGTTTTCCCTGTCAAAATTTCATTCCAGCAACACTCTCCACTATCATCTCATTTCATCTGTCATTCATTTAATCATTGCCCCAGAGGAGTGCGTCAGGCCTCGGCAGCCGGCACAATTCATATCCTCGCCGCTAGATGGGGGCTTCATTCATTCCATTCCTGACCCGGTCGGAGACTGGAAGCAGGTTGTGGATTTTCATTCAATTGTAATAAATAAAATATAGTAATGAACTGGATATCCTTACAAATGTTGTATTAATTAAATAAATGTAAGATTGGTTTTTTTACAATGATTTAAAAAAGTAGATTTTTATCAGTTTCATATGCTGGCTAATTATGTTACGTTTATTTATACAAAATTGTTTCTGACATGTTTTATTTTCCTATATGTTAGGTTAATTCATGTCATCGTAATAATGGTTGGCACCTATTCAAAATTGTTAATAAACTCCGTATTGAAGAGGATTCAACTTATTTTAACTCAAGCGCCGAACTGAATTATTTTATTGATTTTCTAAATTATTTTGTGTATATTTTGATAATTTTTTTAAAGCTTAAATTTTTTACACTCACTGTTAATAGTTCTAATTTTCTAACTACTTTTTTAAAATTATTGTTAAAAGACCAATCTTATATTTATTTAATTAATACTACATTTGTAAGGATATCCAGTTTATTACTATATTTTATTTATTACAATTATTATCATTAATTTTTCATTTTAATTTAGATTTAAGTCACATATGTATGCTATTTTAGTTTTCAATTCTTAATTGATTTTCTTTTTAGGCAGAGGATGACCCCATTGTAAGTCGAAACATGTACCAATATATAAATTATATATTTGTTTATGTATTGATTTGGCGTATAATTTTAAACGTTTAATGTTAGACCTAGTAGATGCTCTAATGTCGGCTGGTGAACTGGAGTGGAGTGAACACGATTGAATCAATCCTTCATTCTTTTCCTTTTATCAAGAAAGAAGGATTCTTTGCAATCCTGAATTTTAAGGTTATTGGGGCATGTTTTGTTATACTGATTCAAATGGACGTCAAATATAATCGCGAGTTTAGACTACGTTAATTTTGACTACATGTGTTAAAGTGAAATCACCTCATGGTTTAAAATTCAGTGTTGTATGGAAAAGTTGTTAACAACATTACATATGTGGATGACATTGTCGTCATAGCAGATTAGCTACCTGCCCCAACGCATGATAAACCAGCTAGTTCAATGTTGCCAGGGATATCGCCTATGTATTAACACTTCCAAGACCAAGATTATGGTATTCTCTAAAAGGAGCCTCCAAGTGAAAGTCACAATAAAAGGACATGCAGTTGAGCAAGTAAATCTCCTTCAAATACTTAGAAAGTTGTACTTTGGACCTAAATACCGAGAAACAAATCGAGGCATTTGAAATGTATCTGTACAGACGTATCCTACGTATATCATGGATATTGAAAGATTTGAATAACGAGGTCCTTCGTTGGATGGAACAGCAAAGAGAACCACTCCTTATAATAAAGAATATGTTTTGAGAGGCAAAAAATACCAGTTACTACAGCTTTGAAGGGAAAATTCATGGAAATAGGTCTATTGGAAGACGGAGAAACGTGTAGCTGACGGATATCCGAAGATGGCATTGTTGCACATCAGAAGAGGCCTTTCCTGCAGCAACGTCAAGATCGTCAACTTCCGTTCGGAGACGACGTCAAAGAAGTGTTGCATAATAGCTCGAAATTCTGTAATCTACACTAACACCAAATGAACAAACAGAAATGTCTCAATTTTCGGGTAGAGTGCGAGTAGAGTATAGAAAATTTACCAACCGAAGAACGTGAGCGCATTTAAAATAACTGGCGTAAAGAAGCCTTACTAGAGGTAGTGTAAAACAATCGCCAGGTGATAGATGGGTCAATATAAAGATTCAGGTCAGCACCTTCATTTAGAGGAGGGGGTTGAAAACTAAACCCCCCCGGACGGTACGTCACTGATAAATACCTTCCTGTAAGAAAATGAATCAGCATACATCTGGATATATTCAGACATCTGGAGTGTCTGATTATTATAATAACATACAGTAGATTATTATAATAACATGACCAGATCTGTAATTGGCAAAAAAGAACTTTCATATTAAAAAATTCTTGTGATGCCAACAGGCATTAGGTTGAAACCCTAATTCAGTGTAAATTATTTTTCAGACGGTGGTTAAAGTTAATTAAATTCACTCAAATACAGTACCAGCAATTATAAAATTATGAAATTTATAAATTTAATGCATTAAATTAAAAATAATTTATTATGGGGAAGACAAGTTTCGTTCGTCACGCGAACATCTTCAGATTACGGTTAGTTAATATGTATAATAATATGCCGGATAGATTATCGACATTCACTACAATATACTACAAGTATGGAATTTGTGCAAGTTTCACTATCCCAGCGGGGTCCAAACAGAGTGTACGAATGGCTGCATATGGGCCTAGCTTGGTACGCCTGGGTGTAACCCCACAACATACGCGGTGAAAACCGAGAAGATATGCTGGGGTTTATATACAGCATTATAAGCTAGGTTTACTAACTCATCTCTTTTTTTAGAATTTTCTGTAGTCCTTCGTGGCTATCACTGGGTATTAGAAAAATTACAGTGACGGAGCACTCCGTTTCACTGAAGATCGAGCCGCGCTTCGACCATAAGTATGATAAGCACGGTCGACACAATGCTCGAGTGTATCGTTCTTTTTATTCCTATGTCATCTGACGCTGGTAGACCAAAATAACCCATCATTTAGTGTCAAATTGTGCCAATGCTGCCAACCGTAGAGGTGTAAATCACTTGTCGTTCCTAACAACGAGCTCGTAGAGGCATGATCCTTGCTTCAGAAATACTGCCGCAGACTTCCCAACAGCTTAATTTGAGCACTTACGAGATCAATGACATCTCAACCACCTTCGCTTCGCGGTGATGTGATCCGCGTAACGGTGGTCTTTAATGACGTAATCTATGATTCACCATTGGTACTCTCACCCTCCGTTCAATCTGCTTCAGATCTGTATTGGATCATTTCACAATTCCAAATGTATCATCAAGAGTATTTCTTTCTTTTGACTGGGTTGCCTTAAAATTAGTCCAGTATTCCTTTATTCGTAGACGGTATTGTTCCTTTCTAGCCACGCCGTTCCAGTTTTGGTTGGAAACTCGAAGAGTTCTCTCTCAAGCTTGTCACGCTCCTGGATATCTTCACACGAGATCCCAATCTATTGTAGATCATTTTGTATCTCATTGAACCAGGCTGCCGGCCCCGTAGCGTTGGGGTAGCGCGCCTGTCTCTCACCCGGAGGCCCCGGGCTCGATTTCCGGCTCCGTCAGAGATTTTAAAACTGACGTTAGGATTGAAACGGGGCACACTCAGCCTCTTGAGGACAATTGAGTAGCTGTCTGACAGTGAGGCAGCGCCCCGATCAAGAAAACCAAGATTAAGGGCCGAAGAGACCCGATGCGCTGAACACGCGTCACCCCAATATCTGCAGGCCAAATGGCTGGGCAGCGGTCGCTTGGTCGGCCTAGGCACTTCATGGGCTTTATAGTGCCAGGGGTTGTTGACTTGAACCAGGCTTCCTTTGTTGACGTCATTCGAACTACGTGCCCAAAAAACGTAATCCGTCTTTATCCGCATTGCGTCAGTAATTTTCTCCACATGTGTAAATAAATCCTGGTTATACCATCCTCTAAACTCACCATTTTCTTTAACCGGACCTTCTTTTCGTTGGTTTCCAATTTCTCCATGATCCCTTTCTTGTTCATGGCGAGACATTTCACTGCATAGTTTTTGGCAGTAATGTTTGATTTTTGTATTTTTGCATCTCTTGTTATATATATTTGTTCTTATATGATACTAGCAGAAGTACCCGTTCTTCGAACGGTCTTTGGTATGAATAACCAGACGTTATCAATTCAGCTACTGTTGCAATGGTTAACGGTTTGTCATTCCTTCAAAAGTTTTATCAGAACGAAGTTAGTTTTCTGGGAATATCACACACACTGTTAATTTAGGGGCCTTAAAATGTGGTTTTCCGAGACCCTTTATAGTCCCCCGAATTTTGTGTCTCACATTGAGAAGCGCAACATATGCTTTGGTCGTCCTTCTAGAATAATTTTTATATTTCGCCTATTTTAGCATGTATTTTGAAACTTTTTTTCCCTATACCCACCCTTCTATGAGAAGTACAGTGAAGAGTTATATAAATGATTAGTCTATTGACCCTCATGGATACCTACCTAATTTTACGATGCTCCAAGCATCCGAACACGAGTTATAGGTGTACATAAAGATACACAGAAATACAGACACACAAATCATATGTTTATAGATAGGTGTATTTATGCAGGAGCAAAGGCAGCTAGTGGCCATGAGGCAAACTAACTCTATTGACTACAACGTATCACCCAGATGTCCAAATATGGATATATCAACCACACAGTATCAAACAAATTCAAGGGGCAGATGACCTCGTAGTTCCACCCTTTAAAACAACAATAACTAACTAACTAAAACAAAATCATCCTTACGATGTACCCGTTTGTTGACAAAAAGAATGATTAGTTAAAATGTGCTCTCAAACTAAATTCACCTAACATGTACTACCTGACGTGAAAATAAAATTGAATACCTCAAATTCCTAAAAAGCCGCAAAAATACTATTTCAATTCAGGAATTTTTGAAAATAATATTGCTGTTTGGAGATATAATAGACCTTCTGTACAACATATCGCACGTGTATGTCGGGTGAAAGAATTCTGGAGTGCCCCTTGACCCCCTTAAGCGCATTGACGAATTTTACAGTCTTAGTTGGTTCCGTGATAACCTTATAGCCATTTGCAAACGTTCACAGAAATGTAATAAATGGAGTGGTATTGCTTCTTACAGAAAGAGATGGAAAGTTGGATGTCATCTCTTGAGATACTGTTGTCATGGTTACCGGCTTATATTCCTTGATTAGTTTATTAAATGAAATTAGTTTTCAGGGATTATCTCAGAAACTGTGGGTTATAGAGCCTTAAAATTTAGTTTTCGGGGACACTTTAGGGCCCCCGTGTTTTGTTTCCGACACAGAGGGGCTGAAATTGAGCTTTGTCTCGTCGTTGTGTGCCATTATATAGACTAATAATAATAATAATAATAATAATTGTATAATTATATAGAGATAGGGATTAAATAGACCTTCCGTACCACACCCACACGTGTAAATCACGTGAAAAAATTCTAGAGTACCTCTTGACCCCCTTAAGCGCAGTATACTGTATGTATTGATGCATTTTACACCGTAATTTGGTTCCGTGATAACCGTATAGCCGTTTACAAACTTTCACAGTAATGTAATAATTGGAATTGTATTGCGTCTAACAATGACCTGTGAGATTCTGTTGCCATAGTTACCGGGTTGCATACTTTCATTATTTTATTAAATCAAATTAGTTTTCTAGGAATAACTCAAAAACTATTGGTTTTAGGGCCTTAAAATGTGGTTTTCGGGGCCCTTTGGGCCCCCGAGTTTTGTTTCTGATATTGAGGGGCCGAAAATGAGCTTTGTCTGGCCCTTCTACACCTATTTCAGCATGCATTTTAAGGGGGTATGCCCCTCATATGAGAGATACGGAGAAGAGTTACATCAATGATTAGTGTCGTGCCTCTGAAGGATATCTGTACCAAATTTTACGTTGATCTACCCAGCCGTTCTCGAGTTATAAGGGAACATACTTGTCCACAAACAGACAGACAGACATACAGACAGACAGACAGACAAAAAAATTATTTTCGCGCGCATCCGTCATAAAACAGTCTGAAACGCGTAAATAACGCAAATTTCCGTAGAAATTCAGAAAAAAAAGACAAACTTTCATTCTTATATATATATATATATATATATATTATATATATATATAAGAGAAGATTATTATTATTGGTATTATGTTCATTATTACCCTTTACATGTTAGAAATGTTTCACTAGGTGCTAGCATATCTTCCTGCTCCAACCTGAATATTCGAGGTCTTTCCACAAGTTATGGGAATGGGAGGAGCTCTAATCCTTCCGCTTAAGGTGGAAAGAGAATTCTACTGTCTTCAAGACAGAGCTTAATCCTACCTATTTACCAAAACCACGTTTCAACTCTGGCAGAGCTGATTCTAGTTCTGGACCCTCCCCTAAGCAGAAAGTTTGCTGACGGTTGTAAGTCATTTATCTTGCTCAGGAATAGTAACATCTGGAGCTCGTAACTTGTTGCCACAAATTACCAAATTCCCAAATGTTGTGTTCTCACGTTAATTTAGCTATCGATTGTTCAGTAATGAATCATGCAATATGAGGTGCGCACGTCAAATGGAAGTGGATATTAGTGTCCCTAATTAGCTGGGGAGTACTGAGAGTAGACATTTAACCCTTTGAGTGCTTCACCCGTCTATAAACGTTGCTCAAGATTTTTATATTTTGTTTCATTCCCCATTCGCTTTCGAGTACCGAACCAATCCCTAGTATGTTCTGGCATCTATTGGACATTATGTAGTACTACTTGAGTTTGGAATTTTGCTTCCGGAAGTGAGTAACAGACATTTTTGTAGACGACTGTCCTCTATAGCAGAGGTTCATCTGAGATGCTAACAAGCATGGCGATATAACAAGCAAATTCTTCGCTCCGCGTAGTGATTTCGGACCAATGAATAGCAATTTCTTTACTAATAAAGAGCAACAAGTATTACTCTTCTACTGATATCAGGAAATAATTTTATTTAGGGCCCATTACCTGGTTTGGAAATTATGACCACACCAAAATTTTAATTTCGATTTGTCTCAAATTGAAAAATTATACAAACGAAGGATTTTGAATTTATATTTAGATTAATTAAGACCCGAAACCTGTAGATATAAGTTAATTATCATAAGTTAATTATAATGACTTCTGTCATTTTGTTTTGAAAATGCGAATGAAGAAACTCGGCATTGAGGTAGCAAATACAGTAGCTAACTGGGTAACTCAGCACTTAAAACGTTAAGTGAAGGCCGTTTGTTCATCTTATTTAATCCATCCAATCGTAGTACAGTCGTACCTCAATATCTCGAATCGATAGTGGATGTCAAAAGAACTTCTACTTTCCATCCTATATTCTTCTGTGTAGGGTTCTCGATAAATTTGTGTTTGTTTATTAGGGTTCTAAATGTTGGTCTATTGTGAATGATTATTTCGTTGATACCAATTTTTTGCAGGTGTTCCATGATGCTTCAGTCCATCACCGACGATACTTCAGTCCAATTCTTACGATGTAGTCCATCTCTCACGATGACTCAGTCCATATCCCATGATGTACAGTCTCTCACGATGTTTCAGTCCATCTCCTATGATACTTCAGGCCATCACTCACGATATTACAGTCGAAATCATATGATGCAGCAGTCGATCTCTCACGATGTAGCAGTCAATTTCTCACGATGCAGCAGTCCATCTCTTATGATACTTCAGTCCAACTCATATGATGCAGCAGTCCATCTCTCACGATAATTCAGTCCATCTCTCACTATAAACAGTCTCTCAAGATGTTTCAGTCCATCTCCTACGATGCTTTAGTCCATCAGTCACGATGCGAAGGTCCAACTCAAATGGTGCAGCAGTCCATATCTCACGATGATTCAGTCCATCTCTAACAAAGTCTTAGTACATCTCCCACGATGCACAGTCTCTCACGATGATTCAGTCCAACTCTCACGAAGATTCAGTCCATCTCTCATTATGCACAGACTCTCACGATGATTCAGTCTATCTCCAATGATGCACAGTCTCTCACAATGATTCAGTCCATCTCCCATGATGCACAGACTCTCACAATGATTCAGTACTGTGCCCAACTCTAGGAATGGGTATTCCAAGATTCAGACACCTAGATATCAAGGGAAAGGCTACAGCCGCTTTTGAAAGTTGAGATATTTGAATATCGCGCTACATTGCTTCTCGAAGCAATTGGAAATAATTTACCGATACTTGCATGTCAAGTGACGTAGCGAGTAATAGCAGAGGTCGAGGCTATTTATTGATTAAATAGTTAACCATGGAGTAGAGACTTGAGACTTGGATCAGATTACTGGCACGGCCAAATGAAAGAGAATGCACTTAGTATCAAGTAAATCGGACCAGGGATACCAGAGATATGAGGATTTCCAGATATCAGCTGATGACGCGTGACCCTGGCAGTTTTGAATAAAAGCCGGCCGGCCGAGGCATCGATAGCTCACTTCAACACAAGCACTTGCAGAGCAAGTTGCTGCTACGCTGAGCCAAGGCACATGGTTGCCGGATCTACGCAGAAGTAATTTTCAAAGTTGTGATAGTCACAAAAAGTGCTGCGCTACGAAGTGGAACTTAGTAAGTTTCCGGCGAGGAGAATCACTGAGGTGATTGAATTTTTTTTTTCTACAGACATTAGTGGAAATATTTATGTTTCTACATGGACATATGCTAGACTTTGTCTAGAATTAGTACTTTGTCACAGTCCAGTAATAACCTAATACTTGGATGTTTAAGTCCATTTCAGTCAGTTTTCATATTTGTAACTTGTTAACCACTTCGATCTATCAGTACACTGAAGACCAGTCTGTCACGGTGGTGTACATTAGTCTACGCAAGGGAAACTACAGGTTGCTTAGCGCATGGTAGATGGTGTTAAACCATGCCCAGGGAACGATCTTCAGAACAGCCGTTGATTGGTTAGACTGTCAGTGTCTTCTTGTATTGATAAGATTACCGTGAGTTATGTTACAACTGACATATCTAAGAATAGATCACTTAGATCTGACCCCATTTAAACAAACTGTTATGGCTTTGATAGAAGCTCATATTAAAATGGAACAACAGTTAATTCAAACGTCTTACTAGACGGATTGTGGGTATATAATGGCGGCCGATACAAGGATTATACGTGCTTGTCCGATAGGGCATGTCTATGGATAAATCTGGTACAGACCAGGTTCGCTACGCTTCAAGACCATCAAGAAATGTAAGCCACATTTGAATTATATTATGCCTAGCTAATTGGAACAAACTATTTTTCTGCAGATGACCAACACATTTATTTTTCTTCGTATTTAAATCTTGCAATGATTTACGCAAGACTTGTTAGAGTTATTCTGAGTATTTTCAGCACTCAGAACAGTTTAGGATCGATGACCGAGCATTTCGAGCATTTATTTGAATATTTCATATTTTTGGGAAATCACGGTAATCAGCCGATGTTACTGTAAAAGTTAATAATTATTTTTGTTGAGGAATGGATATTTTTTCCATATTCAAAGGTTCGAACATGTGGATTCTCACATAATGAGATGATAGTTAAACATATTTAAAATAATATAACAAATAATAATAATAATAATCCACTAATGATAATAATAATAATTTTTATAATTTTTCTAAATAATTCTTGGATATTATATTTTCTAATAATCATATGTATTGAGAGAGAGCCTATGAAGTAGTTTAATCATTTCTAGTTTGGAACAGGAGATTTTCCGAAGGAGAGTGGTTAGCGCAAGCCCGCATTCAACCAACATGTCAGTTCTGGTTGAACAGTTGATATTTGCATTGAGCAAAGTATATTTTTCAGATAACACGGAGAGGCATGAAACGGGAAGCAATTGATATTTGTATCAAATAGGATATTTTTGTATTTATATAAAATCATGACGTAAATACACTCGAAAGTGAAATAAAGATTTTCATAAGTATGGTAAATTCACGGGTTGAACTGAATGGTAAAATAAAATAAACTTGTAAGTTTATTAATCTTCCAATGTTGATAACAAGTAGAGGCTTGATTTATTGTATAAATTTTGGGAAGAAAATTTATGTGTGTGGAGTAGTTGAAATGCCATTCCCAGGTGCGCATGTTTAAGTCGCAGGAATGAGGAGGTTTTTTCGAGCATCAATCAAATAGCAGGTTCGATGGCTCAGGTTTATAGTAGGAGTATTGGAACTACACATTTCGTCGTATGAATGACCCGAAGGTTATTTCTTAAAACCATCAGTTCTTATTTCAACCTTGTTTACGAATTCCATTTAGACTTTGATTTTGCTAGAACCCGGATTTGTCATGATAGTAGTTTATTCTTCTTCAGAGGAAGACCTTTGCCGTTGTTGTTGTAATATTGTGTTCTTACACAAATAATAGAATGGGCCACTGCCAATTAAAAATAATTCTTTAACCACGAATAATTTGAAGGATAATTTCAATCCTAGTGCCATGAACTAAATGAATTCATTATGAAACTACAATTCTTATTTCCGCATTCTTTCGAAGAATTGCAAGTTGTGAAAATTGCTAAAATGGCCATGAATATAAATATTTTTCATAATAATGATTCCAAGTGGAAAATCAAATAGTTGAATGGTTCAACCATTTATTGATCAAGTTGATGATTCAGAAATCATATATTTTGTGAGGAACTTGAAGTTCATAATCGAGTCACTTCTCGAAATGTTTAATGTCAGAAGAACAATTAATTTTTGTTGTGCTTCGCACAAGTTCTTCGATGCTATGCTCAAGGTCAAATACTTTTCAGATGTTATTAATATGTGTAAATAATTTGTGTTGCTTCAATGATGATAATATTTTTCGACAATATACATTTTTTGAAACTGGAAAAATAAGTGAAAGTTAAAAATTCTATGAACATTTATTCTACGAGTGTTAATATTATGTAAAAATTCAAACAGTGCACTACGATATTTCCAGTAGAGACAATTAAATTTGAACTGGATTTAATCATAAATAATTTTGGAACACAGTCTACAGGACTGACAATCAGACTTGTGTTTCCAAAAAATAATTGTCAAATGTGTTTGGAAAATTTCTGTATATTGTGTAAATAGGAGTGTGGGTCGCCACACGTGAGTGATGCTGCTTTGAGCATTTTTGCAGTCAATTTTAAATTCAAAATAAACTGAGATAATTTTACTTGATGTGTTATACCCAATTGAATCTCCTTCTATCCTTATTGTTGCACTGAGCCAAAAATCAGTAAAGCATTTTTTTAATTTGATGTCGTTTTTGCGATTTGCTTTAGCCCATCTGGCGCTCCGGGATATTTTGACTCTCGTGCTGACTGATTATTGGTAAAATGCATATGTGGTCGTGCGGACTCCGGTCTAAACGGGCACAGTACATCTCCTATGATGAACAGTCTCTCACGATGATTCAGTCCATCTCCTATGATGCACAGTCATTCACGATGATTCAGTCCATCTTTCACGAAGATTCAGTCAATATCGCATGATGCACAGACTCTCACGATTATTCAGACCATCTTCCATGATGCGCAGTCTCTCACGATGATTCAGTCCATCTCTCACGAAGATTTAGTCCATCTCTCATTATGCACAGACTCTCACGATGATTCAGTCTATCTCCAATGATGCACAGTCTCTCACAATGATTCAGTCCATCTTTCACGAAGATTCAGTCCATCTCTCATGATGCACAGACTCTCACGATGATTCAGTCCATCTCCTATGATGAACAGTCTCTCACGATGATTCAGTCCATCTCCTATGATGCACAGTCTTTCACGATGATTCAGTCCATCTTTCACGAAGATTCAGTCAATATCGCATGATGCACAGACTCTCACGATTATTCAGACCATCTCCCATGATGCGCAGTCTCTCACGATGATTCAGTCCATCTCTCACGAAGATTTAGTCCATCTCTCATTATGCACAGACTCTCACGATGATTCAGTCTATCTCCAATGATGCACAGTCTCACACAATGATTCAGTCCATCTTTCACGAAGATTCAGTCCATCTCCCGTGATGCACAGACTCTCACGATGATTCAGTCTATCTTTCACGAAGATTCAGTCCATCTCCCATGATGCACAATCTCTCACGATGTTTCAGTCCATCTCCTATGATACTTCAGGCCATCACTCACGATATTACAGTCGAAATCATATGATGCAGCAGTCGATCTCTCACGATGTAGCAGTCAATTTCTCACGATGCAGCAGTCCATCTCTTATGATACTTCAGTCCAACTCATATGATGCAGCAGTCCATCTCTCACGATAATTCAGTTCATCTCTCACTATAAACAGTCTCTCAAGATGTTTCAGTCCATCTCCTACGATGCTTTAGTCCATCAGTCACGATGCGACAGTCCAACTCAAAAGGTGCAGCAGTCCATATCTCACGATGATTCAGTCCATTTCTGACAAAGTTTTAGTACATCTCCCACGAAGCATAGTCTCTCACGATGATTCAGTCCAACTCTCACGAAGATTCAGTCCATCTCCCGTTATGTACAGACTCTCACGATGATTCAGTCTATCTCCAATGATGCACAGTCTCTCACAATGGTTCAGTCCATCTTTCACGAAGATTCAGTCCATCTCCCATGATGCACAGACTCTCACGATGATTCAGTCCATCTCCTATGATGAACAGTCTCACACAATGATTCAGTCCATCTTTCACGAAGATTCAGTTCATCTCCCATGATGCACAGACTCTCACGATGATTCAGTCCATCTTTCACGAAGATTCAGTCCATCTCCCATGATGCACAGACTCTCACGATGATTCAGTCTATCTCCAATGATGCACAGTCTCACACAATGATTTAGTCCATCTTTCACGAAGATTCAGTCCATCTCCCATGATGCACAGACTCTCACGATGATTCAGTCCATCTCCTATGATGAACAGCCTCTCATGATGATTCAGTCCATCTCCTATGATGCACAGTCTTTCACGATGATTCAGTCCATCTTTCACGAAGATTCAGTCAATATCGCATGATGCACAGACTCTCACGATTATTCAGACCATCTCCCATGATGCACAGTCTCTCACGATGATTCAGTCCATCTCTCACGAAGATTTAGTCCATCTCTCATTATGCACAGACTCTCACGATGATTCAGTCTATCTCCAATGATGCACAGTCTCACACAATGATTCAGTCCATCTTTCACGAAGATTCAGTCCATCTCCCATGATGCACAGACTCTCACGATGATTCAGTCCATCTTTCACGAAGATTCAGTCCATCTCCCATGATGCACAGTCTCTCACGATGTTTCAGTCCATCTCCTATGATACTTCAGGCCATCACTCACGATATTACAGTCGAAATCATATGATGCAGCAGTCGATCTCTCACGATGTAGCAGTCAATTTCTCACGATGCAGCAGTCCGTCTCTTATGATACTTCAGTCCAACTCATATGATGCAGCAGTCCATCTCTCACGATAATTCAGTCCATCTCTCACTATAAACAGTCTCTCAAGATGTTTCAGTCCATCTCGTACGATGCATTAGTCCATCAGTCACGATGCGACAGTCCAACTCAAATGGTGCAGCAGTCCATATCTCACGATGATTCAGTCCATTTCTAACAAAGTTTTAGTACATCTCACACGATGCACAGTCTCTCACGATGATTCAGTCCAACTCTCACGAAGATTCAGTCCATCTCTCATTATGCACAGACTCTCACGATGATTCAGTCCATCTCCTATGATACTTCAGGCCATCACGCACGATATTACAGTCGAAATCATATGATGCAGCAGTCGATCTCTCACGATGTAGCAGTCAATTTCTAACGATGCAGCAGTCCATCTCTTATGATACTTCAGTCCAACTCATATGATGCAGCAGTCCATCTCTCACGATAATTAAGTCCATCTCTCACTATAAACAGTCTCTCAAGATGTTTCAGTCCATCTTCTACGATGCTTTAGTCCATCAGTCACGATGCGACAGTCCAACTCAAATGGTGCAGCAGTCCATATCTCACGATGCTTCGGTCCATTTCTAACAAAGTTTTAGTACATCTCCCACGAAGCACAGTCTCTCACGATGATTCAGTCCAACTCTCACGAAGATTCAGTCCATCTCCCGTTATGTACAGACTCTCACAATGATTCAGTCTATCTCCAATGATGCACAGTCTCTCACAATGATTCAGTCCATCTTTCACGAAGATTCAGTCCATCTCCCATGATGCACAGTCTCTCACGATGTTTCAGTCCATCTCCTATGATACTTCAGGCCATCACTCACGATATTACAGTCGAAATCATATGATGCAGCAGTCGATCTCTCACGATGTAGCAGTCAATTTCTAACGATGCAGCAGTCCATCTCTTATGATACTTCAGTCCAACTCATATGATGCAGCAGTCCATCTCTCACGATAATTCAGTCCATCTCTCACTATAAACAGTCTCTCAAGATGTTTCAGTCCATCTTCTACGATGCTTTAGTCCATCAGTCACGATGCGACAGTCCAACTCAAATGGTGCAGCAGTCCATATCTCACGATGATTCAGTCCATTTCTAACAAAGTTTTAGTACATCTCCCACGAAGCACAGTCTCTCACGATGATTCAGTCCAACTCTCACGAATATTCAGTCCATCTCTCATTATGCACAGACTCTCACGATGATTCAGTCTATCTCCAATGATGCACAGTCTCTCACAATGATTCAGTCCATCTGTCACGAAGATTCAGTCCTTCTCCCATGATGCACAGACTCTCACGATGATTGAGTCCATCTCCTATGATGAACAGTCTCTCACGATGATTCAGTCCATCTCCTATGATGCACAGTCTTTCACGATGATTCAGTCCATCTTTCACGAAGATTCAGTCAATATCGCATGATGCACAGACTCTCACGATTATTCAGACCATCTCCCATGATGCACAGTCTCTCACGATGATTCATTCCATCTCTCACGAAGATTTAGTCCATCTCTCATTATGCACAGACTCTCACGATGATTCGGTCTATCTCCAATGATGCACAGTCTCACACAATGATTCAGTCCATCTTTTACGAAGATTCAGTCCATCTCCCATGATGCACAGACTCTCACGATGATTCAGTCCATCTTTCACGAAGATTCAGTCCATCTCCCATGATGCACAGTCTCTCACGATGTTTCAGTCCATCTCCTATGATACTTCAGGCCATCACTCACGATATTACAGTCGAAATCATATGATGCAGCAGTCGATCTCTCACGATGTAGCAGTCAATTTCTCACGATGCAGCAGTCCATCTCTTATGATACTTCAGTCCAACTCATATGATGCAGCTGTCCATCTCTCACGATAACTCAGTCCATCTCTCACTATAAATATTCTCTCAAGATGTTTCAGTCCATCTCCTACGATGCTTTAGTCCATCAGTCACGATGCGACAGTCCAACTCAAATGGTGCAGCAGTCCATATCTCACGATGATTCAGTCCATTTCTAACAAAGTTTTAGTACATCTCTCACGAGGATTCAGTCCATCTCTCATTATGCACAGACTCTCACGATGATTCAGTCTATCTCCAATGATGCACAGTCTCTCACAATGATTCAGTCCATCTTTCACGAAGATTCAGTCCATCTCTCATGATGCACAGACTCTCACGATGATTCAGTCCATCTCCTATGATGAACAGTCTCTCACGATGATTCAGTCCATCTCCTATGATGCACAGTCTTTCACGATGATTCAGTCCATCTTTCAAGAAGATTCACTCAATATCGCATGATGCACAGATTCTCACGATTATTCAGACCATCTCCCATGATGCGCAGTCTCTCACGATGATTCAGTCCATCTCTCACGAAGATTCAGTCCATCTCTCATTATGCACAGACTCTCACGATGATTCAGTTTATCTCCAATGATGCACAGTCTCACACAATGATTCAGTCCATCTTTCACGAAGATTCAGTCCATCTCCCATGATGCACAGACTGTCACGATGATTCAGTCCATCTTTCACGAAGAATCAGTCCATCTCCCATGATGCACAGTCTCTCACGAAGTTACAGTCCATCTCCTATGATACTTCAGGCCATCACTCACGATATTACAGTCGAAATCATATGATGCAGCAGTCCATTTCTTATGATACTTCAGTCCAACTCATATGATGCAGCAGTCCATCTCTCACGATAATTCAGTCCATCTCTCACTATAAACAGTCTCTCAAGATGTTTCAGTCCATCTCCTACGATGCTTTAGTCCATCAGTCACGATGCGACAGTCCAACTCAAATGGTGCAGCAGTCCATATCTCACGATGATTCAGTCCATCTCTAACAAAGTTTTAGTACATCTCCCACGATGCACAGTCTCTCACGATGATTCAGTCCAACTCTCACGAAGATTCAGTCCATCTCTCATTATGCACAGACTCTGACGATGATTCAGTCTATCTCCAATGATGCACAGTCTCTCACAATGATTCAGTCCATCTCCCATGATGCACAGTCTCTCACGATGTTTCAGTCCATCTCCTATGATACTTCAGGCCATCACTCACGATATTACAGTCGAAATCATATGATGCAGCAGTCGATCTCTCACGATGTAGCAGTCAATTTCTCACGATGCAGCAGTCCATCTCTTATGATACTTCAGTCCAACTCATATGATGCAGCAGTCCATCTCTCACGATAATTCAGTCCATCTCTCACTATAAACAGTCTCTCAAGATGTTTCAGTCCATCTTCTACGATGCTTTAGTCCATCAATCACGATGCGACAGTCCAACTCAAATGGTGCAGCAGTCCATATCTCACGATGATTCAGTCCATTTCTAACAAAGTTTTAGTACATCTCCCACGAAGCACAGTCTCTCACGATGATTCAGTCCAACTCTCACGAAGATTCAGTCCATCTCTCATTATGCACAGACTCTCACGATGATTCAGTCTATCTCCAATGATGCACAGTCTCTCACAATGATTCAGTCCATCTTTCACGAAGATTCAGTCCATCTCCCATGATGCACAGACTCTCACGATGATTGAGTCCATCTCCTATGATGAACAGTCTCTCACGATGATTCAGTCCATCTCCTATGATGCACAGTCTTTCACGATGATTCAGTCCATCTTTCACGAAGATTCAGTCAATATCGCATGATGCACAGACTCTCACGATTATTCAGACCATCTCCCATGATGCACAGTCTCTCACGATGATTCAGTCCATCTCTCACGAAGATTTAGTCCATCTCTCATTATGCACAGACTCTCACGATGATTCGGTCTATCTCCAATGATGCACAGTCTCACACAATGATCCAGTCCATCTTTTACGAAGATTCAGTCCATCTCCCATGATGCACAGACTCTCACGATGATTCAGTCCATCTTTCACGAAGATTCAGTCCATCTCCCATGATGCACAGTCTCTCACGATGTTTCAGTCCATCTCCTATGATACTTCAGGCCATCACTCACGATATTACAGTCGAAATCATATGATGCAGCAGTCGATCTCTCACGATGTAGCAGTCAATTTCTCACGATGCAGCAGTCCATCTCTTATGATACTTCAGTCCAACTCATATGATGCAGCAGTCCATCTCTCACGATAATTCAGTCCATCTCTCACTATAAATATTCTCTCAAGATGTTTCAGTCCATCTCCTACGATGCTTTAGTCCATCAGTCACGATGCGACAGTCCAACTCAAATGGTGCAGCAGTCCATATCTCACGATGATTCAGTCCATTTCTAACAAAGTTTTAGTACATCTCTCACGATGCACGGTCTCTCACGATGATTCAGTCCATCTCTCATTATGCACAGACTCTCACGATGATTCAGTCTATCTCCAATGATGCACAGTCTCTCACAATGATTTAGTCCATCTTTCACGAAGATTCAGTCCATCTCTCATGATGCACAGACTCTCACAATGAT
Source organism: Meconema thalassinum (assembly GCA_946902985.2). Classification (NCBI taxonomy): domain Eukaryota; kingdom Metazoa; phylum Arthropoda; class Insecta; order Orthoptera; family Tettigoniidae; genus Meconema; species Meconema thalassinum. The sequence continues at coordinate 584,250,578 of OX336390.1, read as the reverse complement.
TCAGTCCATCTCCTATGATGAATAGACTCTCACGAGGATTAAGTCCATCTCCTATGATGCACAGTCTTTCACGATGATTCAGTCCATCTTTCAAGAAGATTCACTCAATATCGCATGATGCACAGACTCTCACGATTATTCAGACCATCTCCCATGATGCGTAGTCTCTCACGATGATTCAGTCCATCTCTCACGAAGATTCAGTCCATCTCTCATTATGCACAGACTCTCACGATGATTCAGTCTATCTCCAATGATGCACAGTCTCACACAATGATTCAGTCCATCTTTCACGAAGATTCAGTCCATCTCCCATGATGCACAGACTCTCACGATGATTCAGTCCATCTTTCACGAAGAATCAGTCCATCTCCCATGATGCACAGTCTCTCACGATGTTTCAGTCCATCTCCTATGATACTTCAGGCCATCACTCACGATATTACAGTCGAAATCATATGATGCAGCAGTCCATTTCTTATGATACTTCAGTCCAACTCATATGATGCAGCAGTCCATCTCTCACGATAATTCAGTCCATCTCTCACTATAAAGTCTCTCAAGATGTTTCAGTCCATCTCCTACGATGCTTTAGTCCATCAGTCACGATGCGACAGTCCAACTCAAATGGTGCAGCAGTCCATATCTCACGATGATTCAGTCCATCTCTAACAAAGTTTTAGTACATCTTCCACGATGCACAGTCTCTCACGATGATTCAGTCCAACTCTCACGAAGATTCAGTCCATCTCTCATTATGCACAGACTCTGACGATGATTCAGTCTATCTCCAATGATGCACAGTCTCTCACAATGATTCAGTCCATCTCCCATGATGCACAGACTCTCACGAAGATTCAGTCCATCTCCCATGATGCACAGTCTCTCACGATGATTCAGTCCATCTCCTATGATGCACAGTCTTTCACGATGATTCAGTCCATCTTTCACGAAGATTCAGTCAATATCGCATGATGCACAGACTCTCACGATTATTCAGACCATCTCCCATGATGTTCAGTCTCTCACGATGATTCAGTCCATCTCTCACGAAGATTCAGTCCATCTCTTATTATGCACAGACTCTCACGATGATTCAGTCTATCTCCAATGATGCACAGTCTCACACAATGATTCAGTCCATCTTTCACGAAGATTCAGTCCATCTCCCATGATGCACAGACTCTCACGATGACTCAGTCAATCTTTCACGAATATTCAGTCCATCTCGTAGGATGCACAGACTCTCACGATGATTCAATCCATCTCCCATAATGCACAGTCTCTCACGATGATTCAGTCCATCTCTCACGAAGATCCAGTCCATCTCCCATGATGCACAGACTCTCACGATGATTCAGTCCATCTCTCTCGATGAACATACTATCACGATTATTCAGTCCATCTCTCACGATGCACAGTCTCTCACGATATTTCAGTCCATCTGCTATGGTGCTTTAGTCCATCACTCACGATACAATAGTCCAACTCATATGATACAGTAGTCCACCTCTTATGATACAGATGCTTCAATCCAATGATGCTTCAGTCCAACTCTACTGGTACAACAGAACAAAGTTCACATCACCCCGGAAGGTTATGCCACAGTTTTGAGAACCTGTTCGTAACAGACTATTTTTTGTTGTTATCCTTGTGGGGTTTATTGCGGACGTGTCTCTTCAGTTGTGATGCATTTTGAGGCACATATCCTTGTAGATTTCAGTAACGAGCGTTTCTCCTTATTTCTGGAGAAAGATAGGGCTATCTGTCTCCAATACTAGTCCCTGCTCGGCTAATGAAGTACACGACGACCCGTCTGCTAAGCCGAAGAGCCTAATTAGAACCTTAATAGCTACAGGGGTGGAAATGCCGGCAGCGATAAGGGAGGAAGGAGCAAGGGTGAGAGGTGATGCGAAGACTTCATGCTAATAAGAATCATATCAAGTTCTTCTTATACGCTCCTCAAGGAAATACTAAGAGTAAGCTATTACAGGTCTCAACCTCCAAGAAAGTGTTCTCAGCTGGTTCCTTTCATCTTCTCCTTTACTTTCCTCTCAACCGCATATGATCCCCCAGAATCGGTAACCCAGCCAAGTTCTTTTCTTCCGTTATTCATTCATTTGGGAGGCTTGGACATAGTGGTCATTTAGCTCCACGTACTTGACTGTGTAATTAGAATTTGTCTGATACCTGTGTTATTGCAGTATCTGTATATCAGGTGAGGATTGGGAAGGAGGTGGCCAAGGCCTTAAGTTAGGAAACATCCCGGCATTTTCCCGGAGTACAAGTGGGAAATCACGGAAAACCACTTCCAGGATGGCTGACGTGGCAATCAAATCCACCTCAGATATAGCTCACGAGGGGGGTGTGTACCCAGTTTCAGCCCTCAGATCAGAATTAAATTTCTTGACAGAGCCACTAATGGAAGCTGGATCTTGGGGCGACAGTCAATCTATGTTCTCACAACGCTTAACTTCGGAGATCTCACGGGATCCCAAGGGTGTTTCAACATGGCCAAACCGTTGGTTACCTGAATAATAATAATAGATTCATGGTAATAATAATATTAATTATCGTAATAATAATCATATTCATATTCAACCTCCAGCCGAGTCTTGTGCTGGTCTTGCGGAGCGATCTGTGTACATGATGACGTCACGAATACCCCGAGTCAGGACAATATTTAACAGTACGAATTCAAAATCCAATGACCCAGCCGGAAATAGAATAAAAAGCAAATGCTTTACCAACTTAGTGGCCACCTCGTACGTAGTGACTAGCATGGTTGGCTGTCACCGCTGAGGTCTGGGTTCGACCCACAGCTTGCCAAGAAATTTTATTCTGGTCTAAAGGCTGGAATGGGCTTCACTCAGCCACGTCAGTCAGAATTGTGGGGAGGTGGGTTCGATCCCATCTCAGCCATCCCAGAAGTGGTTACCCATATATACTCCCGGTGATAGCACCTAAATTAAGGCCACGGCACGGCTGTCTTCTACCCAAATCCTAGCTCCAATTACAAATACACACACTAGCACAGCCACCACAATGACACAGGTTATCAGGCAGATTCCCTCTCACCTCATACGCCCCTGAGGATACAATATGACCGTTATTACGCAAAGCCTCTAAATGAATCAACAACACGAAGCTGGACTGAGTTAACTAGTGTAGCCCAATAGCCTGGTAAACCTCTTAATAAATGACACCTCGTAAGTGACTTGCATGCCATTCTACTGTAAGGACTCTCGCCATAGAACTGAGACTCACCAGGCCACTGTGGCTAGTCTGTCGAGCAAGGCATTAGCGCTAGCAGCAGCTTAGCGCCCAACTAGTTTAACACATTTAGGCTACACTTTTTAACGTATTTAATAATCATCATTATTACTTGAATTACAGAGTTGTTGCTGGAAATGCTGTAGGAAGTTTTGGTACACTTGCTGTAATTCATCCTCACCGATATTTCGTATCAGTGCAGTTATTTCGTTCTTGAGGGCCTCCAGAGTACGCGGATTGTTTCTGTATACCTTTGGTTTAAGGTTCCACCACCAGTAAAAAACGCATGGTGCTGAAAGTTATGAATAAGTTACATTTACTGCAATCTTCCTCTTGAGAAGATAATAGGAAAATTCGATGTTCTGTTCTATACTTAACCATGCCCACGGGATACGAGGCAGGCTACAGTACTTCACCACAAGTCTTAATTATCACAACTAAGGTATCTTGCTAGCTGCGTATGTAATAAGTGCTATGACAGCATCCAGAGCTTCGGTGGCGTAGTTGGTAGCATGCTGAGGTTCTATGCCCAAGGTCGCGGGTTCAAACCCGGCCGAAGTTGTCATATTTTTTAAGAACGTTAAAATCCTTCAGTATGCCTTCCTTCGGAGGGGAAGGAAAGCAGGCGGTCCCATGTCATAGATTTATGGCATGATAAAGAACCTTCCACTAATTACATTTGTGAGAAGCTAAATTATAGGTTAAATTTGACAAACGCTCTTAGGTTACAACGTTTGTCGCCAGGAGCTGACTGCGGTGGTATCAAGTAACCAAGTTCAGAACTAGTTGGTCGTCGACGGTGGCGTTGGTAGCAAAAGTAGGAACTAATTGAAAATTCAATGTCTGCAGTCCTTACTTGAATTAAAAACAGATAACACACACTGATACAGCCATCACAATTAACACCGAATATCAGACAGATTCTACATAAACCCAAAGTACACGTGGCTATATGACTGCGTTGTCGCAGCCCCTAAACGGAGGAACCAAACAACAAGCATCCAGGGCCTTACGACATCAGTACATGCATTAAATCTGACGGTGAGTCATTGCGACCTACCGACGTCACGACCTTTGCAAAACTCTGTTCTATAAGGAGAGCCCTCACTGTAGGCCCTATAACATAATCCAGAGTTAAATTCCTTGCCAAAGGCATGAATCGAACCTGGATTTTCGCAACAACAATAACACTGCACAATGAGGTTTACTGCCACCCCAAGGTAGGAGTAATAATGAGACACGTGGCGAGTGAGAGAGTGGCACGCGAGGGGTTACAGGGTAATTGAGTGCTCTCAGCGGTTCCGCTCCAACAACCGGTATAAAAACTTCCTTCAATCTGTTACTCCACGCTCCATAACGCCATACTACTTTAAGTTATTTATTTCGATCCTGTACCTTGAAAGCTCTGTAAAGGTCTGGTACAGACCTTTCGAGTTAGGCTGCGTGTCGTGATGACACTGAAATGATGACGAACACATCATCATAAATACCGAGTTCCCAAAGCAGTGTACAGGCCGGACGTTTGTTTTAGACGAGTGAAAAATCCTAATGGAAGTCTGGAGGCGAGTTACTGCAGTACCTGTGTTGTTATCAGCTGCCCCAAGTGGTCCGATGATTGACAAAGCTGTCTCACACTTCTGTTGAAGTACAGTCATTGGCAAAAATAATGACGTTCTGTTCGTAACTACGTAACGTGTACTGCTGCGTCACACAATACTTCGACGTTAACTGTACTGTCTGCAAGTCGGTGTGGCCACGTGCTCAAGTCTGGAATTCCATTACATCAGATCGGTGGTGACAAATGTGAAGCGATAGGGCGAGAGAGTGACTGCGGACAGGCTCACCCGCAGGCTTCAAGGTCAAGGGCTATCGTCTACAACAAACGTCCGGCCTGTAATTAACCATGTGTGTTTGCGTCCCCAGTCTTTGGACAGGTTTGATGCAGCCCTCCATGTCATCCTACCCAGAGCAAATTGTTTCATCTCTACACAGCTACCACAAACTATATCCGAGACAATCCTTTTAACATAACCTAACCTTGATCTTCCCCTCCAGTTCTTGTCCTCGACCCTTCTTTCCATAACAAAGTTTGCTATTCCTGGATGTCTTAGTATGTGTCCTACCAACCTATCTCTTCTCTTCATTAGCAGTCGCCAGAAACATCTCTCCTCTCGATTTAATACTTAATTTATTACTCTATCTACCCATCTGGTGTTCATCATTCTCCTGTAACAACACATTTCAAACGCTTCTATTTTCCTAATTCTTCTGCGCCAACATTCCAAGTTTCACTCCCATAGAGCGCCACACTCCTGACAAATACTTTCAAAACTGACTTTCTAATACCTAAATCTATATTCGATGTCAACAGATTCCTAATCTCTAGAAATGCTTTCCTTGCCTGAGCTAATCTACTTCCTAAGTAGCAGAAGTTTCCTACATCCTTTAGCTTTTCATCTGCTAATTTGACGTCTATAGTAGATCTATATTCGAGTTTATTAGCCTATTTCATCCAAACCGCGTTAATAGCATAATGTTTTGTCGAGAAAATAGTTTTTAGACGCGTGATATAATTTAGGTAATCAGTCACAACTTCGACTGTGTTAACATAGTGCGTTATCACGTAGGGAACTGGGAAAATGAGTTAGCTCGTCCCCAACCACGGGCAGTCCTTGATATGCAATTCCGCTAATTTACATTTTCAACTCAAGGCAATAGACCATGCTCGCTTCCAATCCTTTACTTAGGGCCGGTTTCACCAGTTCCGCTTAACGAACTAAGGGTGGTTTAAACTATCCTCAAGGATGTGGCCCGTTGCACCAGACCATAAGCAATGGATTAAAGTAGGTTTAGATTAAGCGGCCGTGCTCGGTGGTTTAAGACATAAGGATGGTTTAAGCCGTTCACTCATACGCCAAAATGGCGGCCGGCCCCATTGTGTCTGATCCATATCTCAGTAGGTTGGAGGTGTTGTTATATAATGTAGTGAACGAAATAATAAAACAAATATTATTAAATGGTTTATAATGACGGCACAATACACTGAAGAGATATTTTCTTCCGTGTGATAATTTGCTAAGCAGTAGTATCTATGCTTCTTGATAAAGCCTCAACGCATAAAATCGTGTTTGGTTGAGTGGATAACATTCCTGACTCCTGCCCGGAGTGCCGGGGTTCGATTACCAGCGGAGAGGAATATTTTTGCTTGACTTTTATTGTTTTTATTGTTTTATAATTACTCAGTCCTTATAATATATAGCCTACATAGTGTGCATTTTGCGATGCAAATTAAATATATACGTATAACATTCTTTCAGCGCGCTGCCACAGGGATTCCCTTCACGTTCCTAAAATCGCGGTAGCTTGTACTACAGACAGCGTATAATGAAATACTCTTCTTTATATTGTCAGTACCGCAATGTACATTTTTGGTTGTTAAACTAAATATTGGCCCAGGGACGGATGTAGAAATCCTTAGCGAATGACGAACTAGCCTATTGTGGATGCTTGCGATACAACATGCTGTGTCATTCGTATACATACTGTATAATATCATTAGAAAATACGCACTATATGTGCTTAATGCTATAAAGTATGCGAAGGCCTATTTATAAAACAAGAGATAGAATGCAAACCAAGTAAGAAAACATAACCTTCGCAAGATGCAACCATCTCAATGTGGGGCGTGGTGGCGCAGCGGTCAAGCTGTATGCCTCTCACCAAGGCGGACCGGGTTCGATTCCCGGTCAATGCATGTGAGATTTTCGATGTGAAATGCCATGTCCTGTGATTCGTATTCCACGTAAAAAGGAGGTCCCGTGGCTCATGACGGTCACGTTAAACTACAAGCTTGCTTGCTTGCTTGCATCTCAATGTGGGGTGTAGTCAATAACATGTTCAGGAAGTACCGTTATGATAATGAAAAATACACTGCGTTATATTTCAACAGCGGTTTTCCCAGCGTCTACTACAGCTGATGCTCACGTCTCGCAAACACAGTAGGCAATTCTTTCTACAACTAGTAATCTATTTTATAGTCGCCAACCCAAAAGTAGAACAGCTGTAGTCGTGGAAAATTATTGCAACGGCTAGAAACAAATGATAATCGTAACCAACATGACAAACAAAATCAATCTCGGAGGATCAATACTGCCGAAATTATTTCATATTATATGTATGATGCGAATACAATAATAGCGTTCAAATAGCTCCCTAGATACTTAAGCTGTCATTCCTTCCTTATATTGCTTATGATCGTTATGCAAGTAATTCTGCACGGCTGGGGTTATGTTGGCATAACGGTAAGATTGCGTATTCTTAGCTGCACGGTGCATTTCTCACGCAACGAAGATCTTGGACTCCCACCGTAGACTCAGTTCACCTAAGCGAAGTACGAGTCGGGTTGGTGCAACACCCAGCCTTAAGCCGTCGTATTTAAGATCGCTTAACCGTAAACCACCCTTAGCAAAGCAGGGTTTAAGCGGCCTCGTAGTGAAACCGGCCCTTAATTGCATTCATCTTCATTCATACCTTAAAAATCCATGGATTGGGGGTCACGAATAGCACCCGACCGTAAACCTATCCGTTTCAAAGTGACTCATGTTAACTCACCTACATCCACGTTAAAGTTGTTGTTGATGATTCTTTAGGGGATTTTTAGTCCCGTGTACTTAGCTGTGTGTAGAAATTGTCGGATAACCTGTGTCACTTGGATGTCTGTAATTGTGTGTGTATTTGTAATCAAGGATTTGGTTAGGAAGCGGCCGTGCCCTTAGGATTGGTATCATACAAGTATTTGCCTGGAATAGAAGTGGGAAACCACGATTGCTGAGAACCAACTTCCCCATGAATGGACAACTAGCATAACAGCGAAAAGGTGATGTGGGTGACTGCTCAACTTATCGCCCTATTCGACTCCTCTGTCATTCGTTTAAAATATTTGAGCGTGTGCTTGATTGTAGACTCAGAAATATTGTCACTGTAAAACCAAACCAGTGTGGGTTTGTTAAGGGATACAGTACCATCAATTCTGTCCATGCCACACGCCTTTTAATGGAAAAGCACAGAGAGAGGCAGCGAAGTGTACACCTGGCATTTCTAGATTTAGAGAAAGCTTTTGACCGTTTCCCTCATGATCTTATTTGGCGAGCTCTTCGTTGTCATGGGGTCCCTGAGGAATATGTAAGCTGGGTGCAACTTCTGTATCGCAATGCCACTAGTGTAGTTCGGAGTCTAGCTGGAGTCTCCCCACCTTTTGTAATCACTGTGGGTGTTCATCAGGGTTCTGCTCTATCACCACTGTTATTCATCCTCTGCATGGATACAGCAACGGCGGACATACAGACCTCACATCCCTGGACCCTTCTCTATGCGGATGATGTGGTACTTGCCCAAGAAACCCGCCCTGAACTCCAGCACCGGGTTCAAACGTGGAACGACAGACTGGCTGAAAATGGACTACATCTCAATATCCAGAAAAGAGAATACCTGGAATTTGGCCCCCAAACCAGAGGTACCATCAGTATCTGCACAGAAAATCTGCAGAAGACCATGCATTTTAAGTACTTAGGGTCCATTGTCAATTCAAATTTTGACGCCACTCCTGACACTCGGATGAGGGTAAACGCAGCCTGGCTCAAGTGGAGACAAGTCACTGGATTTCTCTGTGATAAAAAGATGCCTCTGCATTTAAAGGCAAAGGTCTATAAGTCTGTGGTACGCCCAGCAACAATCTATGGGACTAAATGTCGCCCTATGACCAAACAACATGAGCAAATTTTGCATACAATGGAAATGAAGATGCTCCGATGGTCGATGGGGCTGACCCGATTTGACCACGCAAGAGACACAGACGTCCGGCGAAGATTTGGTGTTGCACCAATTGTCGAAAACGTAAGGGAGGATCGTCGACGCTGGTACGGTCACATCATGAGAAGACAGAACAACTCAGTTGCAAAAACAGCACTCCACATTAACCCAGGTGGAACAAGACCACGTGGAAGACCTGCAAAGCGGTGGACTGACAACAACGGGGCTGATATGCACGCTGTTGGTCTAACACCAGAAGATATCAACGACAGAAAGAAGTGGAGGAGATATAGCAAAATAGCAGAGCCCGCAAGGGATTAATGCAAGGAAGAAGAAGAAGAAAGGAGAAGTGGGAAACCACGGAAAACCACTTCCAGGATGGTCGAGGTAGGAATCGAACCCACCTCTTCTCATTTTTATCTCACGAGGCTAAGTGTACCCCGTTCCAGCCTTCAGATCAGAATTAAATTTCTTGGGAGAGCGAAGAATTGACCCCGGGCCTCCACAGTATCAATCAAGTATACTAATAAGGGGTAGAAATCTCAGGCGACCTCTTGATTGCAAAGTGACTCATCGATCCATTCAGCAACTAGACCTAACTTAATAAATCTACTTACAGTATATGGCTTCTTATGTCGTAATAATAACCATAGAAGAGATAAGCTCATGAAAGAATTACTCAAATCGTGATCTGCGGCTATTCACTTTATTACATAATTGATAAGGGAGGAAATGACTTACTTTCCGTATTGCCTGCGGTTCTTCATCGACCGCCTTCTACAATGCTCGTGTCTTATATATCGTGACATTTAGCAAGATTTACGTAAGGCCGTTTCAGGATTGAGAGTTCTAGACCACAATCTCTTAAATAACTTGTAAGGTCGGGTGAACCGAGAGGGTCGATACCTTCAGGAAATAGAGGGAAGTGCTTATCCAGTTTGCGTACAATCCAGAGAACAGACGATTATTCGCACAAACTTATTTCCTACAATTACAAAGTTAACCCTGATCTAAGGTCATAAAATTTGTGTGTAACTGATGTGACTGCCAGTGGAGTGCTAAGAGGATGGCGTTCGATTCAGGGCTTCAGTCTAAAGTACTGGAGTCTGGAACGGTATATAGTAAGATAACTGATTTTCAGTCGGTCAACAAATTAATTTGTCAATTCAGTTGGACGGGAAATAAAAACATCTTTTCATCGGTTGACCAGGCAAATGTTTCATGGATTGTTATTGGCCGTGGCCTTCGCCTTCACCTTCGCCTGGAGTACAAGTGGGTAACCGCGGAAAATCACTTCTGGGATGGTTGAGAATGGAATCAAACCCACCTCTTCTCCTCTTCTCAGTTCTGCCTCACGAGGGGGGACTGAATCCCATTCCAGCCCTCAGACAATTTTTTTTTTTTTTTTTAGAACCGGAGATCAAAACCGGACCACCGCGGTGACTGCCAATAATGCTAGTCACTATGCCATGATGTGGATCTATTGAATGGCAGGTGACGCTTTAGTCCTTGGAAAGAAGGGCAACTGGTCGAAGCTTCTTGCTACAGTTATAAATTTCCCAGAGGTTTAGTGATCTAGAGTTAATCGGAGAGTACGGAGAATTGAATTGAGAAGCGTGGTCTCGGAGACCTCAAGACACTATAGGGATAAGAAACTGGGAATTTAAGGACAGATTACCTCCCTGTTCCACTCCTTAAAACAACAACAATAAACTGGGAATGCGGTTGGGAGTCAGGTGTAAGGTTCATTCACACACCCGCAAATCGCGCACTACACAAGCGCAGGGGATTAGGACCTGGTGGTATTTCTGGCCCGTGAGTAACGTATTGTAATTGGCCTATAAAATCCTAATGTCTTTAAAAATTGCTATCTTATCATTACAAGAAAGATAGTACCAAACAATTTATGATTTACATTGTTTTCGGAAATTAATACCGGGGTGAAAGAACAACAACATGCATGGACTATATTTTTGTTTTTGCGTTGCTTGTGGTCCATTGGAGTAGTTTATATGTTGAATGGTATCATTTTTCTTGTAATTATGTGTAGAATGGATATTGTTTTAAACATTTTACGATAAAATAAAAATACTTTTAAAAAGCGTTTGATAGACTAGGTGACTAAGCGGCTTCGGTGGCGTAGTCGGTAGCATGCTGAGCTTCTATGCCCAAGATAGCGGGTTCAAACTCGGCCGAAGCCGTCGGATTTTTAGAGCGTTAAAAATACCTCAGTATGCCTTCCTTCGGAGGGGAAGTAAAACCGGCTGTCCCATGTCTTAGATTTATGGCATGTTAAACAACCTTCCACTAATTGCACCTGTGTGAAGCTAAATTGGATAGGTTAAGAATGAAAACAACGCTCTTAGGTTTCTACGTTCGTTGCCAAGAGCCGACTGTGGTGGCGTCTGGTAGCTAAGTTCTGAACTTGGCCTAGTAGTCGTTGACGGTGGCGCTTGACGGCAAAAGTAGGAACTATTTGAAAAATTCTAAGTTGCAGTACTTAAATTTAAAGAACAGATAACACACACTAATACAGTCATCACAATTAACACCGGTTATCAGACAGATTCTACACACACCCAAAGTACACGGGGCTACATGACCACGTTGTCGCAGCCCCTGAACTTAAGAACCAACCAACCAAGACTATTGACTCATGCGATGGAAGTACGGTCGGTCCTACTCTCCTGCGCTTGTGTCGCGTGGTGTAAGAGTGCATGCGTGGACCTTGTACCGATCTCCCGGCCGCATTCCCAGTTTGCTAGCCCGATAGTCAATAGCATAATCACTTTTAAATACTACACCACATTTTAAGGACTGCATATCAATTAAGTCTTTACCCATAATACACCTCATGTACGGGTCACAGGCAGAGCTTCAGCCTCAAATGTAGCCTACCATTTATGATGCGAGTGATTTATTCAGTGTTGCATAACTCTGGGTGTGTTATTATTTCAAGCGGCATCTCAGTGGTGTGTTAAGATAATATGCACCTTTCACAGTTAATATCCGCTACTGTTACCCATTAGCGGCTATTAACCAAGTCCCAGCGACTACTTATTACTGGCACGCAGCCCAACGCCCGACATGGCCTTTACCTTCAATGCTACACTTTTTATCACTTACTGTTTATGTCAGTGCATGTCTCGGCAGCCAGCCAGGAAATGAACATACCTGGAAAGATAAAAAGAAGCTGTAAGACACATCATATTAATACAAAACAGTACTGAGAAATAATAATAATAATAATAGTCATCTCTTCTACTGATATCCATCATGCAGAAAGCCGTCATCTTGGAGACCTGTTCCATAGTTCGTTCGTTTCTTGTGCCACCATAATAGAAGTTGTCATACTGTCTTGCAAATAAGCCAACGATATCTTGATTTGTTCCCACTGATGTGGTGAAATTAATGTGTCATTATAAATAATAACAATAATAATAATAGACCTGATATCATTCTTGTGGACAAACCCCAAAACTACGCGTATTTAATCGATATTGTTGAGCTAAAGTCACATTACATGCAAAAGGTGTTAAGCCCAAAAAAGCAGCAAATACAGTTGTTAATTAATTTAAGGGGCTTGGGACATCTTCGTTGTCGGCCCCGAGTAGTTGGGTGTGTGTTGAACTTTGCCTGATAACCGATATTTCTGTGATGACTGTAGGAGTGTGTGTAGCTGATTTACGAACCGGGATGGGGTAAGTGCCCCGGGACTTCAAATAAAGTTGGCTACTATCCCAGCATTTGCCTGGAGAGAGTGTGGAAAACTCTAGGGAAACACACTTAGATAAGCCACTGTCAACGACGGGTTTCAAACCTCCGTTCTCCGGATTCGCCGCAACTGGCCATGCGACCGTGGTGCCCGATTTAACGAGCACGGCTGCGCAGCAAGTTAGCAAATACAGTAGTTGGCAGAAGAAAGAAAGAAAGAAAGAAAGAAAGAAAGAAGATGTGGTATCAAGAAAAGACAACTGTTGTACCACTTGTCCTCTCAGCAACATTTGTTGTATCGATGTCTCTGTATCGATGCCTGCAACAACTGGATCTTCCCATCAATACAGTGATGTGCCCAAAATCTGTTATTCTGGATCACGCTGGATCACGCTGAATCACGCTGGATCACACTGGATCACTTTCTCAATAGTTCGGAAGTTTTTGAAACTTTCCACGAAATAGACGAAATAGAAAATCATCAGTTTACACAAAAATGCCGTTGGTGATCGTTTCCTACCTTCTGTAAAAATAGGCGCTTTTAGAAGAATAATAATAATAATAATAATAATAATAATAATAATAATAATCGTAATAATAACCGACAGCGTAGCAACGCTCGTTAATGGGCAGCATTAGGTCATGAGGACTAGCTATCTGTAGACTCGGTAGACGTGGGTTCGAGCCTCACCTTCAGCCATCCTTGAAATACCGTAATTTTGAATGGTTTCCCAATTTCAACTCCTGACAAATGCTAGGACGGTACTTTCTGACAGGCCAAGGCGGCTTCCTTCCACATCCTTGCCCAGTTTCATTCATCTACATTCATTTTATCACTCATTAACTCCTCTCATTAGGTTGGCGTCAGGAAGTGCATTCGCCCTTAAAACTATCCACCACATAGATTTCCATTGCATCTCATCCCGGTCCCCATTGAAAAACGGGATTAATAAGGAGTAGACATACAATAATAATTATTATAATAATAATACTGATAATAATAACTCACGCTGTTGTTTTGAAAGTATTGGGTTGAGATAATTATGTACGAAGATAATGCACGACGCGTTTAGGGATAACTGCTTGTCCCATCATCATCATAAATTAAATGAAGAGGGAACACAACAATGCCATATCACCACACCCCATTGAATAAACACAATTAGATAAGAGGTCATGTATAATTCGCTACTCTATGACCTCCTGAGTCAAAGAAGTAGACGGAAACTGAACGTCTGTACAGAGGACAGTCATGGTCTGTTCAGCGGATAGCTGTCAGTTTTATTGAAGTTTATAGGGCGTTTAGTTACTTCTTATCACCTCCGAAATGAATCTGGGAGAGACGTGTTTAAACACAATTAACAAATACCCTTTGCCTACCCTTGAAACGACCCCACCTATATTTGCACCCTCCCAGTAATGGTTTGATGAGGGATTATTTCTTGCCTTTGCCGGCATGTCGAATTTTCAGACCTTTTGTCCGTTGGGCCTACGCTCAAAGTAAGCTTTAGTCGAATTATGGACTCTTCGGCTCAAGGTTCTCTAGACTTGGAGGCAAGTGTACCTCCAGTTGTACGTGTACCACAGATTGAATACCATATTCACATCCTAAATATGCCCTAATAATAATGTTATTAATTTACTGTCCCTTTCAACTGCTGTGGCTTTAGAGACACCGGGATGTCGGAATTTTGCCTTAAATGGGATATTTAGCGTATCAGTAAATCTACCTGATCTGGGTCTCTAGTTTTTAAGCACAGTAAAATTCCCACAGACTGCACCGGGTTTCGATCCCGCAACATTGGATACAACAAGCGAGAACGCACCACACAGGTACAGTCACGTGGATAAGATATGACTCAGTTCCAATAACCTCAGTCATCGTTTTACTCTCCGTGGTGACATGTACTCTTGTTACGCTTAGTTGTGCTGTTATGGTATAATTAGAAACGTTTGTTTAGTCAATTTTACCCTCCAGGTTGGATCCCACGGACTCAGCGATGGAACTCACCTCTACCGCCTTTCCAGGCAGTGTCCTAGAGCTGAGAACACTTGGTCGGATTGGATACAACTGGGGAGGTGTAATCAGCACTTCGCCCAGGCGGCCGCACCTGCAAAGTGAATAGGGGCCTCATGAGGGATGGGAAGGGAAGAATGGGATGGATAGGCAAGGAAGAGAGAAGAAGGCGGCCGTGGCCGAAGACGGAGTGTGAAACCACGGAAAACCACTTCGAGAATGGCTGAGGTGGGAATTGAAACTCATCTACTCATTTGGACCACCCGAGGCTGAGTAGACCCCGTTCCAGTCCTCATACCACTTTTCAAATTTCGTGGCAGAGCCGGGAATCGAATCCAGGACCTCCGGGGCGGCAGCTAACCATGCTGACCGCTACACTACGGAGGCGACATAATTAGAAACGTACCATTCTTAATTCGCCCATTATTAATCATTTTTACATTCACAACTCACAATATACCTTCTGTCTAACACAAGTAGCGCGCGCAATGCTGCTTGACTTATGTGCACACTGAACTGTCCCCCTGCTCGTCCTGCAAGGTTCCAGTTGCTATTATCAACAAAAGCTAGCGCAGCCAAGTTCAGCGGCACTTGTAACTTGAAAGGATAATGCAGTACGCTACGCATGGAGTTATCTTGCCGCCAGTCTGCCAAACCAGTTGAGAGAACTCGAGGAACTTCATGGCTATCCTCGAATAGGATTACTGTTGGTGTTACATAATAGTGAGTTGTATTATTGGCCTCCAATACTGGAAGACCTTGGCCTGATATTGTGAGGAGGATTACCGCATCTCAAGTTCAAACAAGAATGCGATGTACGGCTGGATTGTTGTTTCTGTTGCTCGTGACCATCCACATGTAGGCTTGGTGGTGTGAGGTAGATTTGCCTCTATAGCCACAGTTATTATTAATTTATTTATTCATTCATTCATTCATTCATTCATTCATTTATCTATGGCTTTGGTGCCGGGAGTGTCCGAGGACATGGTTGGCTCGTCTGAGTCTGTAGCTGTTCACAGCGGACACCCTTAGAGTGAGCTACAAGTTCCGTGCAATTTCAAGTAGTTCCAACTTTCGCTACCAGATATCATTGATACCTAGTGGTGAACGTTGCAACTTTGATAGAGAGTTCCAACGAAATCCAACCTAACAATTTAGCTTCACACAAGTTTAGTCTGTGGAAGGACCTTTTACATGCCATTATTTATTTATTTATTTATTTAGCGTATGGCTTTACTGATACAATATGCACATAAAAGATAATTAGTTTATGAAGACAAACTATATGTTCATGTCTAAATTGTTTATATAGTTAATTGTCTCTGATGATCCATGAGCGAAATCAGTCACGTTGCCACTGTACTTTCATTTAGGACATTCGGTGATGATATGCTGGATGGTCTGCTTGGGGGCACCACAATCACAGTTAGGTGAAGACATTATTTTCCATTTGTAGTGGAAGTCTGCACAGTTGCCGTGACCCGTACGAATCCTGTTGAGAGTTGACCATGTTTTCCGACGAAGCTCAAATCCAGGTGGCAACGATGATCCAATGCGTGGTAAGGTTGATCCAGGCCTATTATCTTGTCTTCCCTGCCATTCTTTAGTGATGTTGTAGTTGGTATTCTCCAAGTCTATTGCAGTCCTTGTTGGTGGATTTCGGGATCGTAGGCGATTCAGGCAAATGTCAGCAATGTCACAGTGTATTGGTAGCTGTGGGTTATCCATTATTTTCTTGAACTCCTTGAGGAGAGCGTTTTTACGTCGAAGATCTGGTGGAGGGATGTGGCTGAGGATAGGTAGACAATGTGTGGGTGTAGACCTTATTGTGCCAGTGATTAGGCGCATGCCATAAATCTATGACATGGGACCGCCAGCTTTACTTCCCCTCCGAAGGAAGGCATACTGAAGGAGTTTTAACGCTCTTAGAAAATCCGACGACTTCGGCCGGGTTTGAACCCGTTATCTTGGGCACAGCAGTTCAGCATGCTACCAACTACGCCACCGAAGCCGCTAGGTATTGTGGTGATTCCACTAGAATGTGTATACTTAGAACTGTCGTAGTTTATTTGGAAACTTGCAACAACGAGGTCATCCACCCCATGTGATTGTGTATGCATTGGTCCTTTCTGATCATCTGTAAGGATGTGGTGTCTGTACCAGCGTGTACAATTTGTACAGGGTAGGTTGGTAGGAAGGTGGTCTTGGCCTCGCCATTTGCCTGTATTAGGCCTAGAAGTTATGAACCAGGATAATTGTAAATAAGTTGGGAATCGAACTCAGGTTCAATGAAACAGGAGTATCAATACGTACCTACAGACCACAGGAGGCGGATAATTGAAAGTCGACCTAAGATTGAGAGGTCATGATATTAATAGGACATATCATCCCTGCAATTTTTCTGGAAAACAGGTGAGAAATCTCAATGAACCACTCTAATGATGGCCCTGAGTGAGATACTGCAATATTTCTCCTTAAGAATGAGGATAGTTTTAGGAAGTGGTCCATATAGTTTACTCCATGGATTTCTTTCGATATCATGGAGTAGTCACGCATTGAAGCGACCCTATTAGTGTAGTAACAGGCCACTGGAGGCACTGCTGGCCTTTGAAACTTGTCGTGTATTGTTTATTGCATTAATGCACGTAAACTGGGCTCTTTTCAGTTCTTGTACGACAACTATAATATTTTGATTACATAGTATTAAACTACGGTCGAGTGCCAAAGGACCGTAATCAGATATTGGAAAAGACTATCCAAATTTCACGTATCCAGTGATTTATTCCAAGTCGTGGACTGTATGTATGCACTCTTTGGTTGAGTTTTAAAGAGAACCAATACAACTACCCACAGATGATACATACATTAACTTTTATATGCCATATCATATGCAAAAATTCAGGCTTATGCCTGTAGCTGTCATAGACCTCGTTAAAGCGCAATTGAATTTAAAAATTTACACGATTGTCATCTTGGTTTCGTATTTGTCACGATTTTGACTGCCAAATCTTTGGAGTACTTCTATAGCTATCCAGCATGATACTACATTTCAAGTATGGGCCAATTTCTCTAATAGGGTCCGAAATATTGTATACTGGTGAAAAAATTCGCTCAACTGCAAGTTTAAATTGTTAATATATATGAACACTAGCAGGTACCCGCGGCTTCGCTCGCGATCAAGACAATGGGGACGATGCATTAATTGGTCTATTCTATTACAGCAATCGCGGCTACAGATGGGTCAATTCTAATTCTGAAAATTCTGATACATACAGTACAGTATATTGATATGAGCCGAAACGTGGGATTTTTTTAGAGTTGTCAAAATCTGCAGGGTACAATGTTACATTATATGAACACATTTTAAAATTACGTTTTTGGTTTTGCCATCTTCTGCTGAGACATAACGATTTTGTTGTCCGGATACTCGCGAGCACGCCACATACAGTTGCCCATGAGAAAAAAAGGTTTTGTCTAAATGTACACCTGCTGCTGTTAAGTGTGTGTCATTGCGCTTTGTTAATAGAAATTGCGAATATAGTTTGAAGAGGGAACTGCACTCTTGCACACTGGAATGGCAAATCTATCGGAATATGGGGAATTAAAAGTATTTTTCCTTAAGCTATTCTGGGTGTAATTTTGCCACACTTTTGATGATTTGAACGTCAACATGTCGCTATTAATAGACCTATAGTAAAATATATCTCACCTTGGCCGCTGATGTACTCGTACATTATGCAGTCTCTTCCAGTGTTACGTCCCAGGGATTGAAATTCTCCAAAAACCCTTTTGCCTCACATACCTCTCTAAATAATTAAAATTCCTCATTGTTGTTGTTGTTGCTTGATTCTTCAGTTTTTTTTACTGTTTTGATGCAGCCCACCACGCCCCCTCTCCTGAGCTAATCATTTCATCTCTACACAGCAACCACACCCTACATCCGAGGCAATCTGTTTAACCCTGGTCTACGCCTACAGTTCTTTTCCTCGACCCTCCCTTCCATAACTAAGCTTGCTATTCCTGGGTGTCTTATTTATGTGTCCTACCAACCTATATCTTCCCTTCATTAGCAGTCGCCAGAAACAACTCTCCTCTCCCACTCGTCTTAATACCTCTTCATTTGTTACCCTATCTACCCATCTGATCTTCATCATTCTCCTGTAACACCACATTTCAAACGCTTCAATTCTCCTCATTTCTGCTGCACCATTAGTCCAAGTTTGACTTCCTTATAATTTCACATTCCAGACAAAAGCTTTCAAAAATGACTTCCTAATACCTAAATGTATATTCGATGTCAACAGATTCCTTTTCTGTAGAAATGATTTCCTTGCCTGAGCCAACCTGCTTTTTATATCCTCTTTGCTTCGTCCATCACTGGATATTTTGCTTCCTAAGTAACAGAAGTATCCTACTTCCTGTAGCGTTTCACCAGCCAATTTGAGGTCCATAGAGGTTTCTGATTTATTTCGGCTGCATTCCAATAATTTTGTTTTACATTTATTGTGGTATATCTCTGTACCTCAACATACAGAAGAGTGCTTTAAAAATCATGTCTTGAATTCATTCCTCAAGACGGAGTCCATACCATTCAAAAACTCGTTCAAATCCTCTGGCGTATCGGCCAAGACGACGATGTCATCAGCAAATCTCAAAGAAGAAATTATTTATCCTTGAATCTTCGCTCCCACTTTAAATTTTTCTCCAATTTCCTGATTATAGTTTTTTTTTTGTCGTGTAGCCTCCTGAGAGGCCGAGTGCAGGTCTTTCTAGTCGACGCCCGTGGGCGACCTGCGCGTCGGGATGAGAGATGGAATGGATGAAGATGAATGAAACTGGGCAAGGATGTGGAAGGAAGCGGCCATGGCCTGTCAGAAGGTACTGTCCCAGCATTTGCCTGATGTTGAACATGGGAAACCACGGAAAACCATTTCAAGGACAGCCGACGGTGGGGCTCGAACCCACGCGTCTACCGAGTCAGCAGAGAGCTTGGCCCCTTGACCTAACGCAGCGCTTTTAGAACGCGTAGCCACTACTGTCGGTGATTATTGTGGTATTAGAGATCTTTGAAATGCGTTGTCCTCGCACATGGTGTAGATGCATTGTCAAAGGATAACATTCCATGTTACGAACATGGGCCGCATAACCTGCACCGAAAGCCTATTCTGGACAGCAGTTCCTTGAATTCAGATTTGCCAACATTTTATTGTATCTTTCCATGTGGTATATCTCTGTACCTCAACATACAGAAGAGTGCTTTAAAAATCATGTCTTGTGTACATTTTGGAAAAGGTGGTGAGTGTGGTTTTTGCCAGAGTGGATATTCGCACGTAGAAATTCTTTTCAGTAAATAGACTGGTTCACAATTTTGTAAGTGCACATTGAGGTATGTGACGGCGAGATGCCTTAAGTGTTACGGAAACGGCAATAGCCGCCACAGAGCTTCGTTGCTACTGAAATAACGACCAGACTGATATTTGTACTTAACTATACGGGATTTGTAAGCCCAATGTTTATGAAATTGAACGCAGGTATATCGCTAACTTTATTGAATAGCCGCTAGTGTAGTGTTTAAAATTTAAAAGTGGTATTAGAAGGCGCTATCCCTAATTTTTTTTACCCCTGGCACTACAGACCACGAAGGGCCTAGGCCTATCATGCGACCGCTTCCCAGCCATTTGGCCTGCAGATATTGTGGTGACGCGTGGTCAGTGCATCGTGTTCGCTTGGCCGTTTATCTTGTTCTTCGTGACCGGGGCGCTGCCTCTCTATCAGACAGCTACTCAATTGTCCTCACGAAGCTGAGTGCACTCCGTTGCAGCCCTCACGCCAGTGTCTAAAATCTCTGACGGGGCCGGGAATCGAACCCGGGGCCTCCGGATGGGAGGCAGGCACGCTACCCTGTTCTTGTGTTTATATATCTCTTGAAAAAGATAATAAATGGATTGGCACTGCCTCCTACAGGGATATATAGAAAATCGGATGTCATACCTTGAGGTTCAGTTGCCATGGAAACGGACTTGCCATTAGTTCATCATTTTACCAGGGTGAAGATAGTTTTCTGCGAATATCTTTGAAACTGTTGGTTTTAGGGCCTTAAAATGTGGTTTTCGGTGTCCCGTAGGGACCTACCGAGTATTGTTTCTCGCATTGAGGGGCGTAAAATGAGCTTTGTCCGGTCCATATACGACAACCTCGATATTTTGTCCCGGCTGAGTATTTTTGGTGACTTTTCAGTTATGTTGCCCGTTCGACGGGAACAATGATTTATTTCCGAATGAAAGGCAGCCTATATGTTATCCTAGGGTATAAGCTGTCTCCATTTCAAATTTCATCCAAATACGTCCAGCCGTTTTAGTGTCAAGAGGTAACAAACTAACACACACACGGACACACAGATTTTCACAATTATAATATACTAGCAGGTACCCGCGGCTTCGCTCGCGATGAAGACAATGGGGACGATGCATTATTCTGAAAATTGGTCTATTCTATCACATCAATCGCGGCTACAGGTGGGTCCATTCTAATTCTCAAAATTCTAATACATACAGTGTATTGATATGAGCAGCAAAGTGGGACTTTCATAGAGTTGAGAAAGTCCACAGGGTATGATGTTACCTTATGTGAACACATTTGAAAATTACGTTTTTGGTTTTGCCATCTTCTGATGAGACATAACAATTTTGTTGTCCGGATATTCGTGAGCAGGCCACATACAGTTGTTCATGGGAAAAAAATGGTTTTGTCTAAATGTACACCTGCTGCTCTTAAGTGTTTGTCATTGCGCTTTGTTAATAGAAATTGCGAATATTCTTTGAAAAGAGAACTGCACTCTTGCACACTGGAATGGCAAATCTATCGGAATATGGGGAATTAAAAGTATTTTTCCTTAAGCTATTCACGGTGTAATTTTGGCACACTTATTGATGGTTTGAACGTCAACATGTCGCTATTAATACACCCATAGTAAAATATCTCTCACCTTGGCCGCTGGAGTACATTATGCAGTCTCTTCCAATGTTACATCCCTGGGATTGAAATTCTCCACATGCCTCTCTGGGTAATTAAAATTCCTGATTGTTGTTGTTTGAGTCTTTAGTCTTTTGACTGGTTTGATACAGACCTCCATGCCTCCCTCTCCTGAGCTAATCGTTTCATCTCTACATAGCTACCTCACCCTACATCCGAGGCAATCTGTTTAACCTTGGTCTACCCCTACAGTTCTTGGGCTCGACCCTCCCATCCATAACTAAGCTTGCTATTCCTGGGTGTCTTAATATTTGTCCTACCAACCTGTCTCTTCTCTGCATAAGCAATCGCCAGAAACATCGCTCCTCTCCCACTCGTCTTAATACCGCTTCATTTGTTACCCTATCTACCCATCTATCTTCATCATTCTCCTGTAACACCGCGTTTCAAACGCTTCAATTCTCCTCTTTTCTGCTGCACCAATAGTCCAAGTTTCACTTCCTTATAGTGTCACGCTACAGACAAACCTTTCAAAAATGACTTCCGAATACCTAAATGTACAATATATTCTATGTCAACCGATTCCCTTTCTGTAGAAATGCTGTCCTTGCCTGAGCCAACCTACTTTTGATATCCTCTTTGCTTCGTCCTTCACTGGTTATTTTGCTTCCTAAGAACAGAAGTCACCTACTGCCCGTATCGTTTCACCTGCCAATTTGATGTCCATAGAGGTTTTTGATCTTTTTCGGCTGCATTCAAATATTTTTGTTTTACATTTATTGATCTTCATCATGAATTCTTTCCTCAAGACGGATTCCATACCATTCAAAAACTCATTCAAATCCTCTGGCGTATCGGCCAAGATGACTATGTCATCAGCAAATCTCAGAGTCGAAGTGATTTCTCCTTGAATCTTCTCTCCCACTATAAATTTTCTCCAATTTCCTGATTACTGTGTTTTAGAGATCTTTGAAATGCGTTGCCCTCGCACATTGTGTAGATGCATTGTCAAAGGAAAACATTCTATGTTACGAACATGGGATGCATAACCTGTACCGAAAGCTTCTGCAGATTTAACACAAGGCCTATTCTGAACAGCAGTAACTTAAACTCAGATTTGCCAACATTTTATTGTATCTTTCCATGTGGTATATCTCTGTACCTCAACATACAGAAGAGTGCTTTCAAAATCACGTCTTGTGTAAATTTTGCTAAAGGTAGTGAGTGTGGTTCACAATTTTATAAGTGCACATTGACTATGTGACGGCGGGATGCCTTTAGTGTTACGGAAACGACAATAGCCGCCACATAGCTTCGTTGCTACTGACATAACGACCAGACTGATATTTGTACTTAAATATACGGGATTTGTGAGCCCAGTGTTTATGAAATTGAACGTTGCTTGATCGCTACCTTTATTTAGTAGCCGCTACTGTAGTGTTTAGGGGGCGTGGTGGCTCAGCGGTCTAGCTGTATGCCTCTCACCAAGGCGGTCCGGGTTCGATTCCCGGTCAATGCATGTGAGATTTTCGAAGTGAAATGCCATGTCCTGTGGTTCGGATTCCACGTAAAAAGGAGGTCCCGTGGCTCATGATCTCAAGATTAACGGTCACGTTAAACTACAAGCTTCCTTTCCTTCCTGTAGTGTTTAAAAATTAAAGGTGGTATTAGAAGGCGCTTCCTCTAATTTTTTTACCCCGCACTACAGCCCATGAAGGGCCTAAGCCTATAATGCGACCGCTTCCCAGTCATTTGGCCTGCATATATTGTGGTGACGCGTGGTCAGTGCATCGTGTCCCTCGGCCGTTAATGTTGTTCTTCGTGACCGGGGCGCTGCCTCACTATCAGACAGCTACTCAATTGTCCTCACGAATCTGAATGCACTCCGTTGCAAACCTCACGTCAGTGTCAAAAATCTCTGACGGAGCCGGGAATCGAACCCAGGGCCTCCGGTGAGAGGCAGGCGCGCTACCCTGTTCTTATTGTGTTTATATATATGTTGAAAAAGATAACAAATGGATTGGCATTGCCTCCTACAGGGATATATAGAAAATCGGATGTCATACCTTGAGGTAGTGTTGCCATGGAAACGGACTTGCCATTAGTTCAGTTTATCAGAGTGAAGATAGTTTTCTGCGAATATCTTTGAAACTATTGGTTTTAGGGCCTTAAAATGTGGTTTTCGGTGTCCCATAGGGACCCACCGAGTATTGTTTCTCGCATCGAGGGGCGTAAAATGAGCTTTGTCCGGTCTATATGCGACAACTTCGATATTTTGTCCCAGTTGAGTATTTTTAGTGACTTTTCAGTTATGTTGCTCGTTCCACGGGAACAATGATTTATTTCTGGGTGAAAGGCAGCCTATATGTTATCCCAGGGTATAAGCTGTCTCCATTTCAAATTTCATCCAAATCCGTCCAGCCGTTTTAGTGTCAAGAGGTAACAAACTAACACACACACAGACTTTCACATTTATCTTCTTCTTCTAATATATAAAAGTGAAAGTCTGTATGTATGTATGTATGTATGTATGTATATATGTTGGTTCCGTATACAAATCTACACCGTTCCACCAATCTCAACCATATTTTGCATACACATAGTTTAGGACCCAGAAGGAACCGCTGGCTACATGAATTTTCGATAGTCTTTCTCATTCTTCTGATTTCGGCCCTTTTTCACTCAAAAACAGGCTAATAAAATCATAAAATATACTCATGAAGGAATGGCAAGGCAGATAGTTTCCATGGCAACATAGCTCAAGTCGAGACACGGCCGTCTGGATGCCAATTGCGCTCTGCACTACCGGAATAGAAAATGAGGATCTTTACTTGAAATCCCGTTAGTTACTCAACTGCTCACACAGCACTGTCAACCGAGTTTAGCATAACAAAGACTTGACACTATCTACTAGATATTTGTCAAATACCACTCACTCACTCACTCACTCACTCACACATCCATCACGAAATCTCAGAACCCACCCAACGGATTGGAATAAAATTTGGTATGCAGCTTACTCAAGGGCCGCAAACGCCCACTAAGAAAGGATTTTTGGATATTCAGGTTCTAAAGGGGTGTTAAGGGGGTAGACCTGCATTTCATCGAATAGCAATATCTCCCGATTGGTTTCACTGGGGGATGTGATACTCGGCATATAAACTCATCATTAAAAATAAGAAGACATGTGTCTGAGGGTTTTTCGATGTGGTGTATATTATGAGGTGAAAGGGGTGAAAAGTGGGGGTTGAAAGATTCCTACCGAATCTGCATCTCATAAACGACATAGGAGAGGAGTTTGAAACTCAGCGGGAAAAAATCAGCATAAAAAATAAGTAAATAGGTGTTTGACCGTTTTTTTTTCATAAATCCAATTTAAGGGGCCTATGGCGAGGGGTGAAATTCTGTGTAAAAAAAAAAAAAACAGGAAAGAAAGTGTCCTAACCGATTGACTCACTCGCTCTTCAAACTCAGGGGGAAAAACTGCTTCGACAGTTTTTTTGATAAACCAAATTAAGGGGTTCATCGGGAGGGGTGAAATTCTGAAGAAAAAAATTGAAAGAAAATGTCCTGACTCACTCACCCACTCATCATCGCCCAGCCAAAAATATTGAAGTTGGAAACATGTCATTTTCGGGATATGTTCGTTGTATGTCAAAACCATACACTAAGGGAGGATTTTTGAATATTCAGGCTCTAAAGGGGTCTTAAGGGGGTTAAACCTGCATTTTATTGAATAACAATATCTCACGAGTAGTTTCATTTGTGGATGTGATACTCGGCATATAAACTAATCATTAAAAATAAGCAGACATGTGTCTAAGGGTTTTTCGATGTGGTGTATTATTATGAGGTGAAAGGGGTGAAAATTGGGGGTTGAAGGATTCCTAACGAAGAGTGTAGGCCTATATCCTAAACGACATAGGCGAGAAATTTGAAACTCGGCGGAAAAAAAACAGCTTAAAAAATAAGTAAGTCGGTGTTCCACCGTTTCTTCATAAATTAATTTAAGGAGCCAATGGGGTGGGGTGAAATTCTAGGGGGAAAAAGGAGAGAAAGTGTCCTAACTGACTGACTAACTCACTCACTCATCAAACTCAGGGGAAAAATACAGCTTAAAAAATAAGTTAATAGGTGTTCAAGCGTTTTTTCATCAATCCAATTTAAGGGGCCCATGGGGAGGGGTGATATTCTGGTAAAAATAATTGAAAGAAAATGTCCTGTCTGACTCACTCACTCGTCACGCCCAGCCAAAACTATTAAAGTTAGAAACATGAAATTTTGGGAATATGTTCGCTGTATATCGAAAACGTCAACTAATGAATGATTTTTGTTATTCGGGTTTTAAAGAGGTGTTAAGGGGGTAAACGTGCATTTCATTGAATAACGATATCTCATGAGTTGTTTCTTTGGGGATGTGATATTCGGTATATAAGCTAATCATTAAAAGAATCAGACATATGTCTAAGGGTTTATCGATGAGGTGTATATTACGAGGTGAAAGGGGTGAAAATTGGGGGTTGAGGGATTCTTAACGGAGCGTGTATCTCTTAATCGACATAGGCGAGAAGTTTGAAATTCGGGGGAAAAAACAGCTTAAAATATAAGTAAATAGGTGTTCGACCGTTTTTTCATAAATCCAATTTAAGGGGCCCTTGGAGAGAGGTGAAATTCTGGGGGGAAAACAGGAAAGAAAGTGTCCTAACTCACTCACTCATCAAACTCAGGGGGGAAGAACAGCTCAAAATAAGTAAATAGGTGTTCGACCGTTTTTTTTTCATAAATCCAATTTAAGGGGTTCATGAGAGGGGTGAAATTCTGAAAAATAATTGAAAGAAAATGTCCTGACTTACTCACTCATCATCCCCCAGCCAAAATTATTGAAGTTAGAAACATGACATTTTGGGGCTATGTTCGTTGTATGTTGAAAACGTCCACTAAGGAAGGAATTTTGGATATTCAGGTTCTAAAGGGGTGTTAAGGGGGTAGACTTGCATTTAATTGAATAACAATATCTCCCGAATGATTTCCTTTGGTATGGGATACTAGGCATATAAACTCATCATTAAGAATAAGAAGACACATGTCTGAGGGTTTTTCGATGTGGTGTATATTATGAGGTGTATGTGTGAAAAGTGAGTGTTGAAGGATTCTTAACGGAGCAAGTATCTCTTAAAAGACAGAGGCAAAAAGTAAGAATCTCAGGGAGAAAAATCAGATTGAAAAAGTAGTAGATAGGTGTTCGATCGTTTTTTCATAATCCAATTTAAGGGGCTCATGGAGAGGGATGAAATTCTGGGGAAAGAAGTCCACTAAGGAAGGATTTTTGGATATTCACTCATCATCCCCCAGCAAACCTATTGCAGTTAGAAACTTGAAATTTTGGGGATATGTTCGTTGTTTGTCGAAAAAGTCCACTAAGGATGGATTTTTGGATATTCATGTTCTGAAGGGGTGTTAAGGGGGTTAAACTTGCATTTCATTGAATAACAATATCTCACGAGTTGTTTCATTTGGGGATGTGATATTCGGCATACAAACTAATCATTTAAAATAAGCAGACATGTGTCTAAGGGTTTATCGATATGGTGTATATTATGAGGTGAAAGGGGAGAAAATTGGGGGTTGAAGGATTCTTAACGGAGCGTGTACTGTATCTCTTATTCAACATAGGCGATAAGTTTGAAATTCAGCGGAAAAAGCATCTTAAAAATAAGTAAATAGGTGTTCGACCGTTTTTTTTTCATAAATCCAATTTAAGGGGTTCTTGGGGAGGGGTGAAATTCTCAAATATTAATGAAAGAAAATGTCCTGACTGACTCACTCACTCATCATCGCCCAGCAAAAATTATTGAAGTTAGAAACATGAAATTTTGGGGATAAGTTCGTGGTATGTCGAAAACGTCCACTAAGGAAAGAGTTTTGGATATTCAGGTTCTAATGAGGTGTTAAGGGGGTTAACGTGCATTTCATTGAATAACAATATCTCACGAGTGGTTTCATTTGGGGATGTGATACTTGGCATATATACTAATCATTTAAAATAAGCTGTCACATGTCTAATGGTTTTTCGATGTGGTGTATATTATGAGGTGAAAGGGATGAAAAGTGGGGGTTGAAAGATTCCGAACGGAGCGCGTATCTCTTAAACGACATAGATGAGGAGTTTGATTTTCTCCGAGTTCCAATCACCTTAAAAATTAATAAATGAATAAATAATTAAAATAAGTCGATGTTCGACCGTTTTTTTTTCATAAATCCAATTTAAGGGGCATATGGGGAGGGGTGAAATTCTGGAATAAAAACGTCCACTAAGGAAGGATTTTTGGATGTTCACTCTCATCGACCAATCAAAACTATTGAAGTTAGAAGAAGGGGATATGTTTGTTGTGTGTCGAAAATGTCTACTAAGGAGGGATTTTTGGATATTCAGGTTCTAAAGGGGTGTTAACGGGGTTAAACCTGCATGTCATTGAATAACAATATGACACGACTATGACGCGAGCGAAGCGAGGCTAAAAATGAGATGGTGTGTGTCTGTGTATTACTCAATCACGCAAGAACCACTGGTCCGACTTACATGAATTTTACATGAAAGTAGCTGATTTAACTGGTTAACATATAGGCTACTTTTGATTTCAATACTTTGCACTATGGCGACCATTTTAGTGACGTCACTACACCCTTTGGTTCCAAACTTTCATATTTCCATTTCAAATAAAAAGTGAACGCTAAGAAATAGCAAACTTTTGATGGCATATACGAGGTTTAAAATTACATTTTCTATCCGAAAGGTATCTCCAACGGTTAGCGAGTAAAACCTAAATTTGTGCTATAAAACACGGTCAACGCCGAACGGTGTAGTTGGACAAAATGTTCCATCCTTAATCTCCCTCTGCGCAGCACCTCGCCTATCCCCTGTTTTAACTGTCACTTTCACATTTTAATTTATTTATGACGCGTAGCGAAGCACGGGTACTTCAGCTAGTAATATATATATATATATAGGGACTAGCAGGTACCCGCGGCTTCGCTCGCGATCAAGACAATGGGGACGATGCATTAATTGGTCTATTCTATTACAGCAATCGCGGCTACAGATGGGTCAATTCTAATTCTGAAAATTCTGATACATACAGTACAGTATATTGATATGAGCCGAAAAGTGGGATTTTTTTAGAGTTGTCAAAATCTGCAGGGTACAATGTTACATTATATGAACACATTTTAAAATTACGTTTTTGGTTTTGCCATCTTCTGCTGAGACATAACGATTTTGTTGTCCGGATACTCGCGAGCACGCCACATACAGTTGTCCATGGGAAAAAAAGGTTTTGTCTAAATGTACACCTGCTGCTGTTAAGTGTGTGTCATTGCGCTTTGTTAATAGAAATTGCGAATATAGTTTGAAGAGGGAACTGCACTCTTGCACACTGGAATGGCAAATCTATCGGAATATGGGGAATTAAAAGTATTTTTCCTTAAGCTATTCTGGGTGTAATTTTGCCACACTTTTGATGATTTGAACGTCAACATGTCGCTATTAATAGACCTATAGTAAAATATATCTCACCTTGGCCGCTGATGTACTCGTACATTATGCAGTCTCTTCCAGTGTTACGTCCCAGGGATTGAAATTCTCCAAAAACCCTTTTGCCTCACATACCTCTCTAAATAATTAAAAGTCCTCATTGTTGTTGTTGTTGCTTGATTCTTCAGTTTTTTTTACTGGTTTGATGCAGCCCACCACGCCCCCTCTCCTGAGCTAATCGTTTCATCTCTACACAGCAACCACACCCTACATCCGAGGCAATCTGTTTAACCCTGGTCTACGCCTACAGTTCTTTTCCTCGACCCTCCCTTCCATAACTAAGCTTGCTATTCCTGGGTGTCTTATTTATGTGTCCTACCAACCTATATCTTCCCTTCATTAGCAGTCGCCAGAAACAACTCTCCTCTCCCACTCGTCTTAATACCTCTTCATTTGTTACCCTATCTACCCATCTGATCTTCATCATTCTCCTGTAACACCACATTTCAAACGCTTCAATTCTCCTCTGTTCTGCTGCACCATTAGTCCAAGTTTGACTTCCTTATAATGTCACGTTCCAGACAAAAGCTTTCAAAATGACTTCCTAATACCTAAATGTCTATTCGATGTCAACATATTCCTTTTCTGTAGAAATGCTTTCCTTGCCTGAGCCAACCTGCTTTTTATATCATCTTTGCTTCGTCCATCACGGGATATTTTGCTTCCTAAGTAACATAAGTATCCTACTTCCTGTAGCGTTTCACCAGCCAATTTGAGGTCCATAGAGGTTTCTGATTTATTTCGGCTGCATTCCAATAATTTTGTTTTACATTTATTGATTTTCATCATGAATTCATTCCTCAAGACGGAGTCCATACCATTCAAAAACTCGTTCAAATCCTCTGGCGTATCGGCCAAGACGACGATGTCATCAGCAAATCTCAAAGATGAAATTATTTATCCTTGAATCGTCGCTCCCACTTTAAATTTTTCTCCAATTTCCTGATTTTTTTTTTTTTTTGTCGTGTAGCCTCCTGAGAGGCCGAGTGCAGGTCTTTCTAGTCGACGCCCGTGGGCGACCTGCGCGTCAGGATGAGAGATGGAATGGATGAAGATGAATGAAACTGGGCAAGGATGTGGAAGGAAGCGGCCGTGGCCTGTCAGAAGGTACTGTCCCAGCATTTGCCTGGTGTTGAAAATGGGAAACCACGGAAAACCATTTCAAGGACAGCCGACGGTGGGGCTCGAACCCACGCGTCTACCGAGTCAGCAGAGAGCTTGGCCCCTTGACCTAACGCAGCGCTTTTAGAACGCGTAGCCACTACTGTCGGTGATTATTGTGGTATTAGAGATCTTTGAAATGCGTTGTCCTCGCACATGGTGTAGATGCATTGTCAAAGGATAACATTCCATGTTACGAACATGGGCCGCATAACCTGCACCGAAAGCCTATTCTGGACAGCAGTTCCTTGAATTCAGATTTGCCAACATTTTATTGTATCTTTCCATGTGGTATATCTCTGTACCTCAACATACAGAAGAGTGCTTTACAAATCATGTCTTGTGTACATTTTGGAAAAGGTGGTGAGTGTGGTTTTTGCCAGAGTGGATATTCGCACGTAGAAATTCTTTTCAGTAAATAGACTGGTTCACAATTTTTTAAGTGCACATTGAGGTATGTGACGGCGAGATGCCTTAAGTGTTACGGAAATGGCAATAGCCGCCACAGAGCTTCGTTGCTACTGAAATAACGACCAGACTGATATTTGTACTTAACTATACGGGATTTGTAAGCCCAATGTTTATGAAATAGAACGCAGGTATATCGCTAACTTTATTGAATAGCCGCTAGTGTAGTGTTTAAAATTTAAAAGTGGTATTAGAAGGCGCTATCCCTAATTTTTAGCCTACTTTCGATTTTTGCAAAAAATGAAAGTAGACTTATGAGATCAACACAGGGCGAAAAAAGTGTGTCTGTCTGTGTGTGTGTATGTGTGTGTGTGAGTCTGTGTGTGTGTGTATGTGTGTGTGTGTGAGTCTGTGTGTGTGTGTGTGTGTGTGAGAGAGTGTGTGTACTCTGAATGTCTGTCCCCCCCTATCAATTCGAACACGGTGAAACCGAATTGAACGAAATTTGGTACAGAGGTAGCACTAGTAAAGGACACCTCAGTGTCATACTTTATATCGCCGCCATCTTTACCAAAACAGAATGGCGGCCACTCAAATGTTCAAAACCTAAAATCAAATTACGGCTACACTAATCATCCGATCTCTACCAAATTCGGTGACAACATACCTTTATATAGGACGCGTCTTTCACCCAAAATTCAAGGTCATCGGCCATGCCATTTCAGGATGGCGGCCGTGTGAATTATGCAACCATTTTAATAAATAGCTTAAGACCCACCAATTCCGATTATCGAGCCTAGGGGGGTTTAAGCTATCCTGAAGGTCGTGATCCGTTATTTATTATAATTTAATATTATAATAGTATACAGTATGAGTGGCTTAAAAGATCTGAGCCGTTTGTGTCACACGACAAGATGGCAGCTGTCCTCATGTGCCTGTCTTATATTTCAGTAGTTTTAGTATGTTGTATGTGATATACCGTACTGATACAATAATATAAACTTTGTATGAAATGATCTTTAATGAAGATGTACTGCAGTGAAGAAATCGTTTATTTAAAGTCATTATTTGCCAACAGTTTGTATCTAATATGTCAGTTAAGAACACCTGTCGTCATGGATACGGTTAGCTCTGGGCTAGCATGTTAGTCTGACACGCAGTTGACTGGGGATCGAGTGCTGCTACAGTTAAGTTTTTTTTTTCTTGAATTCTTTTACAAATGATGTGCACGAGATTTTTCCACAGATACTGAATAAAATGTCATTTAGCTCAAAGGAGAGGATAAAGTATACACTCGTATATTAATAAAATCACAGTCCCAGCATCGCACATAAACAGAAGCCATTAGGAAAAGGAGAATAGAAGAACTAGATACACGTTGTCATTAACCACAGCCTTCTTAATGCCTCTGTACGGTGCTGTCCTCTTGTGGGTTATGTGGGTAATATTGTTCCAAACATAACGCTGTGTAAATGCCTGAGCTGGCCTCCTGAAGTATGGCAATTTTGTAATACTGGTAGTTAAACTATTAGCCACGATCGCGCTCCGAATACCTTTAAACACTGCCAGCTGGATCGCCTCCCTCTTGGCTACTTTAAACTGCCTACTCATTCAACACCCATAGAACACTGCCATCGTAGTACATTACGATGGCAGTGCATAGGCGTACAAGATAAAGATTAATTCACTGATAGGTCGCAGCACCACCTACTGTGATTGGGGCGGAAGATTCTTAATTTTGCAGGCTGGCTTAATATAGAGATTAACGGACGTGAATGCATTACAATAAGTTAGTAGTTTTGTTATTCAATCATCATAAAGTATATAATATTGATTTTGACACTTACTGGCTTATTATCAATATAAAAGAAAACAAACAATATATTGTGGTAGGGGTGATTGTGTTAGGGATGAGGACAAAGAGTCATAAAGATACCCATACATTTAGGAGAAAGTAGGCTATATGTTCTTTGCTGAACATCTTGTTTTACCCCTGGCACTACAGACCACGAAGGGCCTAGGCCTATCATCCGACCGCTTCCCAGCCATTTGGCGTGCAGATATTGTGGTGACGCGTGGTCAGTGCATCGTGTTCGCTTGGCCGTTTATCTTGTTCTTCGTGACCGGGGCGCTGCCTCTCTATCAGACAGCTACTCAATTGTCCTCACGAAGCTGAGTGCACTCCGTTGCAGCCCTCACGCCAGTGTCTAAAATCTCTGACGGGGCCGGGAATCGAACCCGGGGCCTCCGGATGGGAGGCAGGCACGCTACCCTGTTCTTGTGTTTATATATCTCTTGAAAAAGATAATAAATGGATTGGCACTGCCTCCTACAGGGATATATAGAAAATCGGATGTCATACCTTGAGGTTCAGTTGCCATGGAAACGGACTTGCCATTAGTTCATCAGTTTACCAGGGTGAAGATAGTTTTCTGCGAATATCTTTGAAACTGTTGGTTTTAGGGCCTTAAAATGTGGTTTTCGGTGTCCCATAGGGACCTACCGAGTATTGTTTCTCGCATTGAGGGGCGTAAAATGAGCTTTGTCCGGTCCATATGCGACAACCTCGATATTTTGTCCCGGCTGAGTATTTTTGGTGTCTTTTCAGTTATGTTGCCCGTTCGACGGGAACAATGATTTATTTCCGAATGAAAGGCAGCCTATATTTTATCCTAGGGTATAAGCTGTCTCCATTTCAAATTTCATCCAAATACGTCCAGCCGTTTTAGTGTCAAGAGGTAACAAACTAACACACACACGGACACACAGATTTTCACAATTATAATATACTAGCAGGTACCCGCGGCTTCGCTCGCGATCAAGACAATGGGGACGATGCATTAATTGGTCTATTCTATTACAGCAATCGCGGCTACAGATGGGTCAATTCTAATTCTGAAAATTCTGATACATACAGTACAGTATATTGATATGAGCCGAAAAGTGGGATTTTTTTAGAGTTGTCAAAATCTGCAGGGTACAATGTTACATTATATGAACACATTTTAAAATTACGTTTTTGGTTTTGCCATCTTCTGCTGAGACATAACGATTTTGTTGTCCGGATACTCGCGAGCACGCCACATACAGTTGTCCATGGGAAAAAAAAGGTTTTGTCTAAATGTACACCTGCTGCTGTTAAGTGTGTGTCATTGCGCTTTGTTAATAGAAATTGCGAATATAGTTTGAAGAGGGAACTGCACTCTTGCACACTGGAATGGCAAATCTATCGGAATATGGGGAATTAAAAGTATTTTTCCTTAAGCTATTCTGGGTGTAATTTTGCCACACTTTTGATGATTTGAACGTCAACATGTCGCTATTAATAGACCTATAGTAAAATATATCTCACCTTGGCCGCTGATGTACTCGTACATTATGCAGTCTCTTCCAGTGTTACGTCCCTGGGATTGAAATTCTCCAAAAACCCTTTTGCCTCACATACCTCTCTAAATAATTAAAATTCCTCATTGTTGTTGTTGTTGCTTGATTCTTCAGTTTTTTTACTGGTTTGATGCAGCCCACCACGCCCCCTCTCCTGAGCTAATCGTTTCATCTCTACACAGCAACCACACCCTACATCCGAGGCAATCTGTTTAACCCTGGTCTACGCCTACAGTTCTTTTCCTCGACCCTCCCTTCCATAACTAAGCTTGCTATTCCTGGGTGTCTTATTTATGTGTCCTACCAACCTATATCTTCCCTTCATTAGCAGTCGCCAGAAACAACTCTCCTCTCCCACTCGTCTTAATACCTCTTCATTTGTTACCCTATCTACCCATCTGATCTTCATCATTCTCCTGTAACACCACATTTCAAACGCTTCAATTCTCCTCTGTTCTGCTGCACCATTAGTCCAAGTTTGACATCCTTATAATATCACGTTCCAGACAAAAGCTTTCAAAATGACTTCCTAATACCTAAATGTATATTCGATGTCAACATATTCCTTTTCTGTAGAAATGCTTTCCTTGCCTGAGCCAACCTGCTTTTTATATCCTCTTTGCTTCGTCCATCACTGGATATTTTGCTTCCTAAGTAACATAAGTATCCTACTTCCTGTAGCGTTTCACCAGCCAATTTGAGGTCCATAGAGGTTTCTGATTTATTTCGGCTGCATTCCAATAATTTTGTTTTACATTTATTGATTTTCATCATGAATTCATTCCTCAAGACGGAGTCCATACCATTCAAAAACTCGTTCAAATCCTCTGGCGTATCGGCCAAGACGACGATGTCATCAGCAAATCTCAAAGATGAAATTATTTATCCTTGAATCTTCGCTCCTACTTTAAATTTTTCTCCAATTTCCTGATTATTGTTTTTTTTTTGTCGTGTAGCCTCCTGAGAGGCCGAGTGCAGGTCTTTCTAGTCGACGCCCGTGGGCGACCTGCGCGTCGGGATGAGAGATGGAATGGATGAAGAGGAATGAAACTGGGCAAGGATGTGGAAGGAAGCGGCCGTGGCCTGTCAGAAGGTACTGTCCCAGCATTTGCCTGGTGTTGAAAATGGGGAAACCACGGAAAACCATTTCAAGGACAGCCGACGGTGGGGCTCGAACCCACGCGTCTACCGAGTCAGCAGAGAGCTTGGCCCCTTGACCTAACGCAGCGCTTTTAGAACGCGTAGCCACTACTGTCGGTGATTATTGTGGTATTAGAGATCTTTGAAATGCGTTGTCCTCGCACATGGTGTAGATGCATTGTCAAAGGATAACATTCCATGTTACGAACATGGGCCGCATAACCTGCACCGAAAGCCTATTCTGGACAGCAGTTCCTTGAATTCAGATTTGCCAACATTTTATTGTATCTTTCCATGTGGTATATCTCTGTACCTCAACATACAGAAGAGTGCTTTACAAATCATGTCTTGTGTACATTTTGGAAAAGGTGGTGAGTGTGGTTTTTGCCAGAGTGGATATTCGCACGTAGAAATTCTTTTCAGTAAATAGACTGGTTCACAATTTTTTAAGTGCACATTGAGGTATGTGACGGCGAGATGCCTTAAGTGTTACGGAAATGGCAATAGCCGCCACAGAGCTTCGTTGCTACTGAAATAACGACCAGACTGATATTTGTACTTAACTATACGGGATTTGTAAGCCCAATGTTTATGAAATAGAACGCAGGTATATCGCTAACTTTATTGAATAGCCGCTAGTGTAGTGTTTAAAATTTAAAAGTGGTATTAGAAGGCGCTATCCCTAATTTTTTTACCCCTGGCACTACAGACCACGAAGGGCCTAGGCCTATCATCCGACCGCTTCCCAGCCATTTGGCCTGCAGATATTGTGGTGACGCGTGGTCAGTGCATCGTGTTCGCTTGGCCGTTTATCTTGTTCTTCGTGACCGGGGCGCTGCCTCTCTATCAGACAGCTACTCAATTGTCCTCACGAAGCTGAGTGCACTCCGTTGCAGCCCTCACGCCAGTGTCTAAAATCTCTGACGGGGCCGGGAATCGAACCCGGGGCCTCCGGATGGGAGGCAGGCACGCTACCCTGTTCTTGTGTTTATATATATCTTGAAAAAGATAATAAATGGATTGGCACTGCCTCCTACAGGGATATATAGAAAATCGGATGTCATACCTTGAGGTTCAGTTGCCATGGAAACGGACTTGCCATTAGTTCATCATTTTACCAGGGTGAAGATAGTTTTATGTTCGACGATGTCGAAATGTAAACATTATGTGTTGGAAAACTGTATCATAATGAGGCCCATTATAACACTATTTTTCATTATGAAACAGTTTCTCCCACCAATCAGAACTCAAGAAACAGTCGTGTGGCCAATTAGATGGGGATACCTTCGCGCATGCGCTCAAAATCCAACATATTTCTGTGTTGTCAAGCAAAGTGAATGGTCTCTGCTTCCGGAGTGCCTTGACCACGCATGCGCTTTGTTCAGTCACCAAAGCCAGCGCCTTGTTCACTAATAACTGAATTAACTGAATCCCACTGATATTTATGAATATTTATGGTAAAACATATAATAAAGTTATAATTATCGTCGAACATAAACAGTCGTATGCAACTCGCCTATAATGGTAATTAAGACACTCGTATGGAAATTATAAAACTCGCATACGCTCGTTTTATAAAAAATACTCGTGTCTTAATTATAGCCATTATAGGCTCGTTGCATAATGTACTATTCTGCGAATATCTTTGAAACTGTTGGTTTTAGGGCCTTAAAATGTGGTTTTCGGTGTCCCATAGGGACCTACCGAGTATTGTTTCTCGCATTGAGGGGCGTAAAATGAGCTTTGTCCGGTCCATATGCGACAACTTCGATATTTTGTCCCGGCTGAGTATTTTTGGTGACTTTTCAGTTATGTTGCCCGTTCGACGGGAACAATGATTTATTTCCGAATGAAAGGCAGCCTATATGTTATCCTAGGGTATAAGCTGTCTCCATTTCAAATTTCATCCAAATACGACCAGCCGTTTTAGTGTCAAGAGGTAACAAACTAACACACACACGGACACACAGATTTTCACAATTATATTATATATATAGGGATATAGGGATATAGGGATTTGAAAGGCGTTGTTGAACGGCACGGATATAGAACTACCTACCAAATTGTATTTTCATTGGTGCAGTCGCTCTAAAGTTATTTGCTGGTACGGACATACATACACATCGAAAAATCTCGATATCATTTGCCTGTATTTCATCTGTTGATATAAAATCAAACTTGAGAAACTTTTCTAAATGAAAGAATCATTAAAATGTCATTGCATTGTCCTAGATAGTGTTAACTTTGATGATTTGGTAAAAAAACAACCACCTCATTCACATTTTTGATCTTTAAAATTGCAAGATTTAATTTGGTGACCTTTTAACAACTGTTTACTTTCGAATGAGTGGCTTTGATGAGAATTGTTGGCAACACTGTCTGTAAACCAATTATTGGAGCCGGGTGGAGTTGCGAACGGAAGAATATGCAAGATGCAAGAGAATGGAGTGAATCCTCGGCACAACACAGCACAACACATCAATCAATACAGCCAATCCCTGGCTTCGGATGGGCGGTCACACGGCACGAGAGCTCGTTAATAAATCACATAACCAATGATTTACAGTTTCTAGAGAAGGGAGTGTGGAAACGAACACGTTCACTTTTACTTTCCATTGTGCGCTGATAAAAACCAAATATCAATACAATGAAGTTTGTCACGACTGGTGTGAAACCAGACACGCATTGTGTCACTGTTGGATATCTACGTAGGAACAATGCAGTTTACACCTCTTCGTGACTTCAGGACCTACACTATTAAATGACTTCAAGACTTTATAACCTATACGAATAAAAACTATAAGATTTCAGGACCCCCACTAACAAAATCTTTTTGGTTGGTTCCTTAGTTTAGGGGCTGCGACAACGCGGTCATGTAGCCCCGTGTACTTTGGGTGTGTGTAGAATCTGTCTGATAACCGGTGTTAATTGTGATGACTGTATTAGTGTGTGTATCTGTTTTTTAATTCAAGTAGAGACTGCAACTTTGAATTTTCAAATAGTTCCTACTTTTGCCGCCAAACGCCACCGTCAACGACTACTAGGCCTAGTTCAGAACTAGCTACTAGACGCCACCGCAGTCGGCTCTTGGCAACGAACGTAGCAACCTAAGAGCGTTGTTTACATCCTTAACCTATCCAATTTAGTTTCACACAGGTGTAATTAGTGGAAAGATCTTTAACATGCCATAAATCTATGACATGGGACCGCCGGCTTTACTTCCCCTCCGAAGGAAGGCATACTGAGGGATTTTTAACGCTCTTAAAAATCCGACGGCTTCGGCCGGGTTTGAACCCGCTATCTTGGGCATAGAAGCTCAGCATGCTACCAACTACGCCACCGAAGCCGCCCAAGACTTAAGGACCTACATTAACAAATGTCTTCAAGATTTCAGGGCCTATACTTATAAATGACTTCAAGATTTCAGAACCTCCAGTAATAAAAACAAGTAGTTCCGTGAAGAACTATACAGCCTATTTTCATATATCCTACTTATGTTAATTGCCTCTATCTACATACAACATTTCAGTTTGGTTGCTGCAATAGATTCGTAGATATTGAGAACCGACTAAAGATTTCGGATGGTCGCCATGTTGGATTTTATATATGTAGGTCCTAGAGTTAAGTACTGTTACATGAAGATTATTGTGTACGTGTAGCATTCAAACTTCAATCGCATGATTAGGACACAAAAAGTAACAAGGAGATTTTAAAATTTAGCACAGCTGCCATCTTGTGGTTATGGAAACAATTGAAATAAATTAGATGCCAGTGGATTAACATTCGTATAAGGATTTACTGTACCAAGTTTCACTGCACTCGGATGGTTAAATTGCGAGAAACGTCCATGTGAATATTTATACTTCGCGTCGCCGCCATGATGGATTTGTGATCACCAGGTTATTTTAAGTCCCATAGGTGAACTTAAGTTCATAGCTGCTATGAACATAAAAAATCAGTTTGATTGCTATAATAGATTCGTAGATATTCAGAGCCGTCTAAATATTTCGGATGGTCGCCATGTTGGATTGTTATATGTATAGGCCATAGAGTCATGTACCATTAAGGGAAAATTATTGCGTAGGTTCATTATTCAAACTCTCACATCGATCGCATGATTACGACACAAGAAATAAAAACTTAATTTTAAAATTCGCAAAGCCGCCGTCATGAGGTTATGTAAACAATTGGACTAAATTATATACCAGTGTATTACAATGTGTAAAAACATTTCCTGTACCAGATTTCATTGCGGTTGGAACATTAAATCGTGAGAAAGGTCTATTTAAAATTGTCAAATTCGCATGGCCGCCATGTTCGTTTTGTAGTTAACCGGTTTTTGAAAGTCTTACAGATGAACTTCCAGTAGTGCCCTTTATCGCCGTACAATATTTCAGGGTGATACCGCTAATAGTTTCAGAGATATAGAATGCCGGTGATATATTTCGCACATCCTCCATCTTGTGGTTATATAAACAATTGAACCAAGTTAGATGTCGGTGCATTACAATGTGTATAAACATATACTATACCAAGTTTTATTGCGTTTGGTTGGTTAAATCGCGGGAAACGTCTATTTAAAAGTCGCAAATTCGCGTGGTCGCCATGTTGGTTTTGTAGTTACCAGTTTTTCGAAAGTCACATAGGTGTACTTCTAATAGTTCCCTTTATCACCGTAAAAAATTTCAGGGTGATATCGGAAATATTTTCGTAGATATTGAATGCTGGTGAAATACTTTGCACAGCCGCCATGTTGGATTGATGAGACGTAACAAAATTTGAAGGGTACGGTCAAGGTCGTCCGGAATAGTGCTATGAACTTACCGAGTTTCATTGAAATCGCTACAGCCGTTTAGAATTTATTAGGGGGGGGGGACACACACACTCCTCACACTCACACACTCCTCACACACACACACACACACGCACACACACACGGACAAAAGGTGATCTCATAAGCCTATTTTTTCAAAATTGAAAATAGGTTAAAATTGGCTTCAAGATTTCTGGAGCTCAGGACCTACACTAACAACATACTTCAGGACCTAAATGACTTCAACACTTCTGATCCTCAACTTATTAAATTACTTCAAACCATCAGGACCTACACTACAGAAAGCACCACCATAGGTTATAGGCTATGCGTAGATACCCCCAGACAGCACTATATTGAAGTGTACTAGGCAAGGTAGTTTGTCATGGCTTTCCTCACTGAGTCAGTACAGTACTATTGGCCCTATGCGTAGAACCATTCACAGCATCCACAGGCAATGATTGTGCCCTGAATGCAGTTACTGAGTACCACACATACCATAGTAGCTCCCATATACTGTAGTCACAGCCAGGGATTAGACTGAGACATCGGTGTAAAGCTAAATTTCCCTCTATCCTGTGCCAAGAGATGGCATTAGGTATAGATCGAGAGTAAAGTGTCACAATAAGAAGACAAGAAGAACTCACGTGCAAATACTTGGGCATTCATGTAAGGAATGATATGAAATGCAGTAGGCCTACCCATGTTTGTTGTGTCGTCTCCAAATCGTACAAATCGGTTCATTTTGCTATGAGGGTATTAGAAGACAGTAGTTCCACCGCAGAAGAATTAGGATATTTGACCCTGGTGAGGACAATCTTGGAACACGGCTCAGCGGTTTGGGACCCTTGTCAAGTAAGACTCATCAATCAGTACATTGAAACCAATAATTTTGATTATGAAAAAGATGATGATGAATATGTTGGTGGAGGTGGTGGTGGTGATAATGATGATCGTAATGTTGTTGATGATGATGATGGTGATGATAATGGTGATGCCGATGTGGATGGTGATGAAGTGGTGGTGATGCCGATGTGGATGGTGATGAAGTGGTGATGATGATGATGATGATGATGATGGTTATGGTGCTGATGATTATAATGGTAGTGGTGATGATAATAATAATAATAATTATATTGTATGGCCTCGGGTGCCGGGTGCAAGCTTTGTTAATTGACACCCAGAGGGCAGCTTGCGTGTCTAATGTAATGCTCCTTGGAGCGATATGAATGTCAAGGAGGTTAGGTATCTAAGCTCCTTGACACTATAGCGCTTTCTAGTAGAGAAATGAGGAACTTTGTTTTGGCGGAAAATCCCGAGATTAATTTTGCCATTATGAACACGGCCTACTGAATTCAAATGGGTTCTTTAACATGCCAACGACCTATGACATGAGTATCGTGATTTTTGTCGCCTTTCAAAAATCACTTACCATGGCCAGGAGCGAACCTGCAAGCTTAGGGTTGGTAGTCCGACACAATAACCACACACCCACCGTGGCAAGCAGTGGTGATGATGATCTTGGTGGTAGTGTTGTTGATAATGAAGATTATGGTTGTGATGGTGGTGGTGGTGGTGATGAAGATGACGGTTGTAATGGTGAAGTGGATAATGATGATAATGATGATGCATGTCACTGGTCAGAACATTATTGTTTACTGTAAGTTTTTCATGAGGGTGCTACTGAGTACTGTCTGGACTCCTAGAATGATACCTGGGGAAGGTGTTTGACAAATTAATGAAATGAACACCTAATTCACTGGAAAAAAAAATGTTGCGATTTCTCCACCCACAACATGATATCTCCATACTCTCACCTATTAGGATAGGCAGAGCTTTCTGCGAGTGTATTAGAACAGCTTCGGGGGTATCATTGGATACAATACTGTATATCACTGCAAGACACTATTTGTCTGCATACAAACAGATTGAGACTTGTTTATTGTAGCAAGCAGGCAAACTTCATAAAATTCATATCGCGTTCTGAATGAAACTCCATCGTCAACTTCAGTCTACATTCTTTTTGAGGCAAATATTTGTCCACTGGCTGAACTGCATATTTTTAAAGTTTTTTATTTGTTTAACGTTTTGTTTCTTTGTTCGTTTCCCTTTCCATGAAGTTCTGAGGTACTTCCTCATATAACTTCCCAAGTATTGCAACTCTCAAGTTTACTCGGTTTCTGTGTTCAATTTCAAACAGAGAATAAAGTCGAATATGTAATATATCATTTCTGAAAGAGTGATCGTTATTAATTCCAAATGTTATCAAGAAAGGGACTGCGTTGTAAATTTATTTAGATACTTAGGAATTCGTGGTAATGAACCCCATGTTTTTGGGTGTTTGCCAAATCTATCTTAGTTGGTATGGTTGTCACCCTGTGTGCTCAAGCTGGCAGGATCAAATCTTGGCTCAGTCAATTAACTAGGTAAATGACCCAAAGAATAT
Source organism: Meconema thalassinum (assembly GCA_946902985.2). Classification (NCBI taxonomy): domain Eukaryota; kingdom Metazoa; phylum Arthropoda; class Insecta; order Orthoptera; family Tettigoniidae; genus Meconema; species Meconema thalassinum. The sequence continues at coordinate 584,207,851 of OX336390.1, read as the reverse complement.
CAGTACGCAACGAATACACGTTGCTGTTTACTAGTACAAAACTTCGTGTGTTTTAATCCGTAATCACAATACGGTGAATATAACTCCGCCATGCTTGTTTATATCACAGATGAACTCCAGCTGTAGAGGACATACATCTAAAAAAAGTCTGTTAGTTATTTCTGGAACAAATGAATCCAAACTGAAGTAAAACTACATAATGCCCAACTCGTGGCAGAATATGATAGAGATCGACTCGGCACTTGTTTGATGTTTTGGGTTCTCACAAGGGAAGTGTCAGGTAAGACAGGTCGAAACCTATCTTGAAACTCTGTGGACGCAATCGTTGTACTAAAAGAGGACAACGTGCGGAATATCAGCAGCCAGATTGAACTGCAAGGCTCCGAAATCTTGTGGCGAATCTCGCATATAAATCAATGGGAGGTAGTGAGTACCGTACATGTTGGAAGGGACAGCCCTGACGACCCAAGCACTCAAGGCCAGTGGAAAGCAGCCGCACGCTCCAGTCAGCATATACGCCCTCCACGCGACTACTCCAAGTGCCTCAGGGATGTCCAGCTCCACCAGCTGTCATGCCTGCGTATCAGTATGTCAGGTACGATTTCGGAGCCTTGCAGTTCATTCTGGTGGTTGATTTTCCACACATAGTCCTCTTATAGTACAACGATTGCGTCCACGAAGTTTCAAGATAGGTTTTGACCTGTTTTACTTGATACTTCCCTTGTCAGTATATTGAATCATATGAAGTTTGTTTGGAGCAAAAATACTAAACCGACAGTAGTGGCTACGCTGGCTAACGCGCAGCAGTAGGTCATGGGGCCAAGCTCTCTGCTGACTCGGTAGACGCTTTGGTTCGAGCCCTACCGTCGGCCGTCCTTGAAGTGGTTTTCCGTGGTTTCCCCATTTTCAACACCAGGTGAATGCTGGGACGGTACATTCTGACAGGCCTCGGCCGCTTTCTTCCACATCCTTGCCCAGTTTCATTCACCATCATTCATTTCATCTCTCATTAACTCCTCTCATGAGGTCGGCGTCAGGAAGGGCATCCGGCCGTAAAAACCATCGCCACAAAGACTTCCATCGCATCTCATCCCCGACCCCGTTGGATAAACGGGAATAATAACGTGTAGACATACACACACACTGTATTTCCGAGAAAAGGGTTTCTGAAGTTAGTCAAATTTGGCAAACATTTGTCAAGTCTTTATTCATCTAGCTTGGCAGACATTTCTTTGACAGCTCTTCCTTACAACCTTCATTTTTATGGAAATAAGGTACATTACTTCAGAACTTACTGCATCGATCTACTTGAAATTTCCACAGTATCTTCAAGAGCATATGTGCATTAATCGTACGTAGAATAATGGTTACAGTGTTTTTTTTTACTTGAGAAAATGCATTGCTTCAAAACTTTACTAACTTATCAAAGAAATATTTACAAATATAATGTTTGAAGCACTAGAATCATGATTCTAATTTGGATTGCAAGCCATGTAATCTATTCTTCAATTGTATTCGATTTCAAAACTCTAACTTCAATATTCGTGTCATAAATTTACCGGTTGCTTAATAGTTTTTATTTTAAAATTCATTAATTGTAATGTTGGTATCAGTGAAAGGTAACTATTTTATTTTTTATAGATAAATGTGGACAAATTTTCATAACAATTCATTCACTAGTGTGCTAGGAGCATATTATGAAATTGATCTGTTTAGTTCAACCATTCTGTTAGTGCCGCCCTAAGAGTGAATGGGGACTATGACAAAAATTGAAGACCTTGGACAGAGATTGAGAAGACCAAGATCTATCTGGACCGACAAAGATGGAAGAGGCTTATAAACCACACCAGGGAAACTGGAGTTGGTCTACAACGATAATGATGATGAGATGCCACATAGGCTAGTGAGTACCTTTATGTAGTGTAGACATTACTCTAGTTTAAAACATAACAAGAAATTTACTAAAACGTAGCCTAACAACTATACTCTGTAAGCTCGGTGAATGTGATTGACGTTTCTCGTCTCGCCATGTGGTCTGAGATCGAGGTTGCCAAACTTATCATTCCTACCACGCGGGCAAACGTTAGTTCATTCAACTCGCTTTATTTATTTATTTATTTAATCGTATGGTGATTATAACAAGGAATTCATAAATCCAGGTTCAAATTTTTCAATCACACTACAGCAGTTTCTGAAGGATGAATCAGGGCAGCGCAGGATGACATGGTCCTTGGTCTGCTCCTCTTCACTGCATTCACACATTGGATAATTCATCCAGCCCCACTTAAGTCGAAATAAATTACAGCGTCCATGCCCAGTTCTCAGTCTGTTGAGGCGACACCATAGTTTTCTTGGGAGGTCAAATCCATTAATTTTCCGGGTTGGATTTAGCTCATGAGCAATAGTACCAGATGTTGAATTTGACCACTCTTCCCGCCAGCTCCGGTTTAGGTTAAAATTGTCCCTCAAGGGTCGGCTGGCCAATACAGGTGCTGGTCTCCTAGATCGAAGTCGTTGTGGCGATGGGTAACAAAGTTCCTGGTGAACTGGTAATGAGGGAGATGACCGGATCTTCTTAGCTTCTCTCAGAAGAACGTCCTTTCTCCTCAGATGGGGTTGTGGGATATGACTAAGAACGGGTAACCAGTGGCGAGGTGTAGACTTTACAGTACCAGTTCTGCAGCGCATGGTTTAATTCAACTTAGTATTCACTTTATGCACATGCGCACTTTCCAGCCATACAGGGGCACAGTATTCCGCTGCAGAGTAGACATGACTATTACCCGTTAATCGTAAGCAGTCAGCCGAGGCTCCCCATTAACTACCGCAAAGCTTGTGTAAGATGTTATTCCTTCAACTCGCTGTAATAACTTAATTAATTATATTCACGATCAAGTATAGAATTATTTAGATACTAGAATAGATGCTACAGATGTAGAAAATACAATATATCCCTTTGTGATAATATTACGGGCTCAAGAAAATGCTGAAGAGTTCGATAACTTACGATTATATTAAATACATTGTATGACATTCTACTGCCTCAGGCTTAAAAAGGAATACTCCTACAGTATATTGCGTACGAAATATTCAGGCAAGTTTTGCATTTAACGTCGAAAAATATTTACTCACATGCTTTCAACTGCAGTTTATTAAGTACCGTATTTTTGTACGGTACAAGCTACAGACACATCTGACTGAATATTGAAAGCTCATGGGCTGTGAGATTGCAACGCAGGTAATTATGACATCGGAAAAACGACTCAATTAGTTTCCAAGAGAAAAAGTAAATGAAGATTAGGGAGAAGAAGAGGAAGAATAAGCAAAAGAAAGAAGGACATTAAACACTGTATACTGTTATATAAACATTTCCATAAAATCAACAATTATAATACAGTACTGTCATTTTGGATACGTTATAACTATTATACAGAGTATCATAAAACAAAATAGGAATGGCAATTATAAGCACAAATTGTTAGAAACTTGCACCAAAACATGGCATACAAATAAATAAATAAATACCCAATGGAACTTGGAATTGTTTAAAAATCACGAGTTAAGAAGAACTATAAAGTGGAAGACGATAATAAAATAAGAAGAAATATACTATTTCTGTACATAGAATAGGATTTCTGTTTATCTTCCTGTTGGCCGGACTAATTTTAAGCAAAACCGAATCAATAGGTTTCCAAGAGGGAAAGTAAAGGATGATTGGAGAGAAAATAAGGAAGAATAAGTAGAAGAAAGAACATAAAACAACAAAAAAGAAGAACATAAAACCTTATATTGTAACCTTTATGCAAACCTTGACGGGTACAATATAGTGTTATATTTACACAGCAATCACCTCAAGGATGCGCAAACAAGAAACACTGAATGTAGTTATGGTCAAATTTTAAAATATGGATGTGTTAGTCTACGGCCGCCTTCCAGAATACAAATTCCCAAGGGTCCTGTCAAGAATAGGGCTGGAACGGAGTACACTAAGCTTCTAATAGATAACTGAAGAGACGCGGGTTTGATTCTCACATTAGTAACAGTAGAACTTTTCCCACGTATACTCCAGGCAATTTCGAGATGGTACAGAAATTAAAGTTAGGGTCATCTTTTCCCAAATACTAAAACCAATTACACGTACATACAACAGCACAGACTCCCAAACACCACAGATTATATCAGGCCGATTCAACACACACCCAAGTACATGGAGCTAATAACCATGGTGTCACAAGCCTCTATATAAAGTAACTATCGCACCAACGTGTACTGTTTGATCTTAAACCATACTTCCGCAACTCCAGTGACAGGTAAGGTTTACGATTCATTACAAAGATCCGAACCACCCAAAGGGGTGATAATGGTGCACCTTACACAGTAGCTTGTTATTATGGCTCACAAACTCATCACATTGAGGTATGAGAAGGGATTCACTGAACGTTTCCGGATATAGCAACACGTAGCAAGGGTGGCAGGTTCTCATCTTCACCCTTATATTAAATTCCAGATGGTGGAGACATAATGGGGGAGAATCATGTTACGATCAGATAAGGACACAGATTCTCAGACAAGCAATTTCTGTCACAATATCCTATCGGCATAGATGGGAAACAATATTTAGGTGCGGGGGCCATTTCGTGCATTTATTAGATGAAACAATAATAAAAATGAAACCACCCTTATCGTATTGGACGCCATTTTTCAGTGTTGCCTTAGTTATAAGTCCTTTTTAGTCGGTAAACACAATTGCAATGGGTGTTATTTCCTATAGACAGTGTTAGTGAAAGCAGCTACACGAGAACGGATATCACATCGCTCAAATTACCAGCTAAGTTCTTTAATCCATTCCAAGTTACACCAATCTGATCATTTACTAACCATTACAGACTATCACTCCAAACAAGCAATCTATTCTCAGGTGTGTATTTACTCAAAGAACTTGTTCATTTTTGAAATTCTGATTTCTTGTTTCCCATATATTTTTGTTTATTATTATAATTGTTAGTTTTTTTAGGCATTTTTCATATTTAGGCTTCCGACTCGAAGTTTTAAGTTTATCAAAATGTATATCATTATGTGTATTCAAAGGGGCAGATGACCACGCTGTTCCACTCCTTAATATAATAATAACAACAAAAACAACAAGAACCTTAAATAAGCCAACTTGAATGTCAATAACTACTAGCAATAGCCTATAATCACAAAGATCACATTTAAGTAACAAATCTTGACAAGTTTCACAGGATTACAATAACTTGGTGAGAGGCATACAGCTTGACCGCTGCGCCACCACGCCCCATTTTACTAATAACTACATAATTTCTAAACCATTTTAACATATCTGGAGTAAAACTCCGTTGTTACGCGCCCACTTATTACGCTCCTTTTGTAAAGACACTGGACGGTTCGTATCTACACTGCATAATTTTACTCTATTATATCACTTTTAAATCCCTCTATTAGTATTTTTCTCATGTCCAAAAAAGTGGGATAATTTCGTTTAAATTGTAAGAAAATGCACTGTAATTAAGATGTTTTAATAATAATTCAGCAATGATAATAATAATAATAATAATAATAATACATTAAAATAAAATACAGCAATAATAAACTACTGTACATTATTGAAATATTGTTTCCAAATGGTTTCCCCACCTCACAAACCATTTCCCGTGTATAGCGCAGTCCCGCATATTACGCGTTTAGACCGCAGTCCCATGAAGAACGTAATAACGGGGTTTTACTGTATATCTGGATTTTAAAAAATATGGATGGAAATAAAAGCTATAATGAAGATAAGTCTAACTACTTCTTGGCGTCGTGGTAAAATGATCTGTCCCTCAAGAGGCTCCTTTTTGGTTGTGCAAGTCATTTTCATATCAGTAATTTTGAATGAATCTAATACCACCTCTCAGTTCACCTTGTTGCGTAGTGGCTAGCGTTCTTGGCTGTCATTGCGGAAGCCATAGTTCGATTACCGGCTCTCTGAAGAAATTTAATTCTGGACTGAGGGCTAGAACGGGGTACACTCAGCCATGGGAAGCAAAACAGGGGAGAGGAATAAGATTCCCACCTCAGCCATCCTGGAGGTGGTTTTTCGTGGTTTCCCAATTTTACCCCAGGCAAATGCTGGGATAGTACCTAACTTAAGGTCACGTCCGCTTACAAACTAAATTCTACCTCAATTGCAAGTACCCACACTACTACATACATCCCAGTGACACAGGTTATCAGATAAATTCTGCACACACTCAAGTACACAGGGCTGCATGACCACAGTTGCATAGACCTTAAATAATCATCAACAACAACAAATACCATCTAAAAATGAAAAAGATAATGAAGAAATCAAAAGACAGTGTGATTCCTATTTTGACTTGCGCAAGATTTTCATGGGTAGCATAGCTATCCTCGGTAAATCGTGCACCACGGCCATGAGGGCAACCACAGCAAGTCCCGAAATCACAGGTTTGAATCTCGGAGCTACCAGAAATTTAATTCTAGCTTGAGGGTTGGAACGGGTAGTCTCCTAAGAGAAAACTAAGAAGATCTGTTTCCAGATGAGATATTCCTTGACTTCCATCTTCTACTTCAAGCAAATGACAGACCACAGCCACCTCCTACCTGAATTACAAATAAATACCAGAAGACTACCGACGCAACAATAACACAGGTTATCAGACAAATTCCACACATACACACCCATGTACATGGGGCTGATGGCCACGTTGTACAAGGCTCTAAATAATACAACAATAAGGATGGTTCTACTCTTAAAACGAATTCAAACCGACACACACGCTCCGCACAACTTTTGCTGAGTGGCTATATCACCATTGGTACTGCAGAGTGACCTCGACTTCGGTAACATTTCAGCATCACATTAGGCTGACATGAGTTCACACAAAATCAACCCCCAATGTCCAATGATTACACATAAATATTTCTCTTTTGTAGCTTTTGCAATTGTCCTCTATCGATTAATCAAACCAGATAAAACAATCCATACAAATCTCGCAAACCGAACGATACACAACACATTTCAACTCCAAATTGAATATGCTAATACATTCCACAACGTTCACAATGAGAGAACTGATGGTATCAACACTTTTTGTGGCTAACACGGTGATATTATGGACAAAGTCTCGCCTCACCTATTTGATATAACAATCTACCTAGTTACCGTACACTGTACAGTACATCTACATCTAGTAGACAATTATGTATGTATGTATGTATGTTAGTATGTATGTATTTTCGCCAGTGGCATAACTAGGATTTGCTTCTGGGTGGGGGATGCGTGGAGTCAAAATTACACTGTGGTTGAGAGCTCGGGAAAATCAGACAACCGATGAAAGAATTTTTTAGATACAGAAAGTGAAAAACCTTGTATATGTTCTATATTCATAACATTTGATACGTTGTATTTGCACTTGTCAATGTGAAAAAGTTTAAACATTATTGTTTTTAAACAGAGAACGTCGCGGAAATGTGGGTATCTTTCGCTCTCCTGAAAACGTTCTATTTTAAGACTTAGATGCTTTTAATCTACCGGAATCAATTAGTCGATACTGACGAAGCAAACTTACCGTAATACAAAATTATCAAGTCCAGTTTTCGAGGATTCTTTGCGAAATCATCCGGCTCTTTATTTTCCCCGACATAGTATAAATATTAATGATAATATATCAATGGCAGCCAATGGCCTTAAGCTGGGCATTTTCGATTAAACGCCCGTGGACTCCTAACAAGTTCAATTTCAAGTAGTTCCAACTTTGGCTACCAGATGCTACTGTCACTAACACTAGCGGCGAACGATAGAACTTATAGAGCATTTGTTACTAGCCAAATATAACCTACAAATTTTGCTACACACCATGAATTGTAGTGGTCGGTTCTTTTGCGTGCCATAAATCTATGACATGGACCCGCCCGTTTTACTTCCCCTCCGAAGGAAGGAATACTGAAGGATTTTAACGCTCTTCAAAAATTCGACGATTTCGTCCAGGTATAACTTTTAATAAACCACAATTTCCAACTGATATTTAATTTAACACAGCAATAAAACTTAATACAGTAGTATTCAATTTCAAAACCGACACTGTACTACGATTATCACACGTGCCCGTCTCACTGCCTCACCTACAGCTAATTGAACTGCTTACCATTTCACTCATTCAGTTAAGTGTTATGTTTAAGTAACGTTATAAAATGCACACAAGTAAAAAGGAATGCTTTCAAATGAGAAAGTATAATTTACATCATACAATCGTTTTCCATAAATCCCAAGGAAGGTATTATTCAAAATTAAGAACTTTAATGAATTTCAGAATTTTATTATTTCTCTCTAGGGGGGGGGGGGGGAATTGGAGCCCCTAATCATCACCCGTAGTTACTCCACCTTATACTTTTTATATCTATGGGGGTAGTGGAAGAAGCATTTTATGGCATGAAGCCAAGACCTTTGAGAATATGCCATCGCTGGATTTTCCTGGAGTTGAAGGTGAAAAATCATGGGAAACCATCTCATGGATGGCCGACCAATAATGGTGGGGTTTGAACCCATTTGCCACTCCATTCTGGATAAGCTTATTTCATGGGAGCCGAAGTTTTCCCCTGGATTGCATGGCTATGCCATAGGCCTCCAGAGCGTTAGACGTCAGTGAACAAGTCGGGATAATGTAGAACATAGGAAAGCCACCAGTAGCTGAAAACATAGGTGCATATCCTTGAAATGAATTACACTGGTATAATCGCATAATCTCTAAGGACTTCCAAATAGGAGGTACAGAAAAAAAGGAAGATTGTAGTTTTACGTGACCGTGAATCTTGTGATTATGAGCCACGAACCATAGGACATGGCATTTCACTTCGAAAATTGACCGGGAATCGAACCCAGTCCACCTTGGTGAGAGGCCAACAGCTTGACTGCTGTGCCACCACGCCCGCCTGGAGGTACGGAAAGCGTCTTATTATGAGTTACTAGCATACAGTGTATGAGCTACTTACAAACTCCTTTCATCAGCTCAGTAGAAACGTGAAGTGCGCACACGGTATCCTGAAACTCGTTGTGGAAATGGAAAATGAATTTAAGTATAATCTCCCAAATCTCTTCGTCATTCATTAATCACATTGCATGGAGATGGGTGTGGCGAGTTCTCGTAATAAATTAACTAAAATTCTCTTCTCGGCTTGTTCCAGCCATGGAGATTAATTGTAGGAGAAGAATGAACTTAGTACTTACTGCAGATATTTATTTACCACCATCGTTTGCTATTATTTGACTAAGATGGCTGATCAAAACGAGTGATACTACTTTTTCTATAGATGATTACTACTCTTACTTGGACACTCACGCCATTAACCCCGTTTAATCTTTAACTCTTAATGGGTTTTAAGCACTTTTGAAGAACACATTTCAAAAAAAAATTCAAAATGCTTGTTACATCTCAATATTTTTGGAATGGACAACCATCACGAAAAATATTAATCGTGTTTATAGATTTTAATTCAATTCAACTACAGAAAAACCTGCCTTCGACGGAAACGAACGGGACTTGTAAATTTCTCGTTAAACTTAGGTTTCCTGTTAACGGAGGTAGACCTATGCTAAAATATTTAAACCATGATGAGCATGTATAAAATGGACATACTGACAAAAATAACATGCTGTTCATACCTTATTCAGTGTTGCTACAAATTAATACAGTTCTGTATAAGCAAAACATTCAATGAAAGACTGGCATTTGTTGGTTGACAGCTCATTTAAGCGAACATTAGGAAGAGCTTGGGCAACAGGAAACAGGCAAATTATCGTACACTTTGACGTGTAGGTTGGAGAATAAAGGAGGAAAATCTATTTACAATTGTTAACAACTGATACAGCAGGCAAGGTAGACATTCACAGGGTGCCTGAAGATTTTCTAAACACTGCATGCCAGAACTTTGAAATTATCCTTTAAAATGCGTATTTCTTATTTCCATTGTCTGCGTAACACAGTTTCTATTTAATGAAGGGAATCTGACACGTTTTTCACCCCTAGGTTTATGGAATCGTCAACTGTTTCGATTGAAGACAAGTTTCCGTTTAGCAACGGGACCGTTGATGGCAGGTTTTTCAGTTTTTTCTATCTAAAAACCACCTGAAATATGAAAATATAAAACATGATTCTCCAGCTCAACTGCGCACTGCCTGGCTCGAAGCTGCTAAACTATGAAGGAGCCGACTTGCTGCCCAGTACGAGAGCGATGCAGAAGGTACATTGTGTTAGAGATGTGTGACGAACCTTCAGATTGATCACTAAGATTCGGAAGTTAAGGAAAAGTCATATTTTTTCCTGAGCTCATTTTACCCAAAATCTGAAAAATAAGTTTGAATTATGTGTCCCTGACCGAGTTTAAAAACAATTTGATGTTGCCTATAAATGCATATTTCGGCCATTTTTATTGTTTTGGACATATTTAGTCATATTTTAGTGATAATATAAGGTCATATTTGGTTATAATTTCAGCATTTTTGTTTAAATTGAGGCGTCATTAACAAGGTGCGCGTCGAGTTTCAAACACAGGATTTCCAAATAGTGCATTAGATATATTGTTCTTTCTTTTCCCGGAATAGGCGGATATCAGGTTTAGAAGACCTGATTCCAAGAAGGCGCTCCTCTACGGAAGTCTTTTAGCACATCTTTCTGGACAAGTTAGATTGCGACACTGTACGCATGAGATCACGGAATATGACGATAGTGTGCTTCCGCCTTTCAACAGGATGTCACGCTTTGGCAATTTAAGACGTTTACTGTATGTTAGGGATACTCTACGTCAGCGGTTCCCAAACTGGGTTCCGCGGAACCCTAGGGTTCCATGAAGGCATCGCAGGGGTTCCGCGATAATCTTAAAACTCAAATTTAAAACTGATTTTAAAATAAAGCTACACGAGACTAACTGTCAGATTGTCTCTAATGCGAAGGTAGGTGGAGTTCGTGTTATATCCAAACACCTATTTGCCAACGTTAGGACATCGTTTCATGACTTTTATCTCAGCAAAATCCATTTGTCAATGAAATAATCGTCACATGTCCGTGCCTTACTATGAAGATCTTATTGAAATTCACTGTACCTCCGCTTTTAAAACGAAATTTGAATTAGTGCTGCTGAATGACTTTTGGGTAGGACTGATAGACGTATACCCGTCAGTAGCCGAAAAGGCTATCCGAGCTCTGCTCCCCTTTGTGTCCAACTATCGATGTGAAGTAAACTTTTCTGCTTATGCGTACACCAAAAATAAATTTAGGAGTAAGTTGAATGCTGCCCCGGATTTACCTATTCAGCTGTCGGGCATAAATCCCGATTTCAAAACTATTTTAAGAACGAAAATGAAACAATTTCATTCATCACATTAGAAATTAGATGGAAATCCAATTTGTATTGTTCTAAAATAATTGTTTATATTGTTGTTCAGAAATAAAGGCTTGTATGTATATTTAAAATGTTTTGTCTTTGTTTCCAAAACAACTACGATAGCGTTAGGCTATACAAAACCCCCAGGCAATAAGAATAGATGAAAGCAGGAAGGACGTTGTGGGTTCACAATGCTCAGTAAAAATCAGGGATAGAGTTCGGGTTCCGCGGAAAGAACATTACTTCTGAGGGGTTCCGTGACCGAAAAAGTTTGGGAACCGCTGCTCTACGTATCCCAAAAATTCATGTCATATTTCATAGTTTAGGTCATATTTCATAATTTTTAGGTCATATTTAGCTAGTTTTAGGGCATATTTGCTTGCATATTTTGTACTTCCTTAGGTCTTAAACTTCCGAACCCTAGTGATCACCAATCAAAGCAAGTCAGTCTGCCTAGCAAGACAAGGCAGCTAGGTGGCAGGGATAACACGGAGATGTCAGTGGGCACGAGCTGGAGACCAGTGCCTAAATGTATGGTGCCTGAGAAAGGAGGAATTCGAAAGGAGTCGGGCAGGGGAAAAAAGGAAGATGGAGGGAGAAAAAGAAACATGCTGGAGAGATAAAGAATGTCTACATGAGGACGGGTAGAAACGAATGGGGGGTATAAGGGATTCCTGACAGAAGGAAGCGAAGAAAGTGTTGCCAAGTTGGAGGGAACAATGTGGACCCCGAAATGATTGACTAGAGTACTGTTACGGCTGTGAGTTTGTGTCATCGCTCGCCGCTTGAGTCACAACTGCCCCAGGGGCTGGGCTGTGGCTTGCCTCCTGTATTGCGCGCGCCTTATGCAACAGGGCTACTACAGACAAAGGGATAGTCCAGAAGATTCGTGACTGGACCAGCGGTGGAAACCTCGAGAAGCCGTGGACTCTGGATGGATCTAGAACCATTTATTGAGTCACCGGCCTGCTATATAAGAGTGACCCGTGAAGCAGTTGTGGTTGTGTTTTACGAGCTAGTGCGAGCGATTATCTTGTGCGACAGAAGTGTGGTGACGAAGTGCTGTGCGAGTTACGAAATCCTGTGACATTGTTTCTCCCAGCTTGTGGACAGCGAAATAGCCTGCAGCAAGTGATCGTAAGTAATTGTGGTCGGAGAACATAAATGAGAGGAACAGGTAGTTTCTGTCAAGGCCACCGTACTCATTAGGACAGATTAACTTCTGTGGTCTGTTGCAAGTGAAAGGGGCCAAGAGCGCATAAGGAAGAGATTTGAGGAAACTGGAATAAGGCTCCTAATTGCTTGTATTTGCTGACTAGTGTAATTTTCTGGCCGCAATAAAGTTAATTATTTCTTTAAGCTGTAATTGGTGTTGTGCTTTGTACCCCCACCGTAATCCAGTTAACAAAAGTGCCACTAGGGGGTGGCACGTAACAATTGGTGTCAGAAGCCGGATTACGAACTCAAGCACAACACCTGACGGTCCTGGTTTCAAAACCCGAGCAGGTCATTTTCTCTAATTTTCCTGTGAGTGCATGCCCTTTACAAGACAAACAACTAAAATGGAGGAGAAATTGGCAGCATTGCTTGAAAAGTTAAATGGCATGGAAACCAAGATGGAGGACGGCCAGAAGAAGTTAGCCGAGGACCTAACTGCCAAACTAGAAGACGGCCAGAAGAAGCTAGAAGACGGCCAGAAGAAGATGGAAGACGGTCAAAATAAGCTAGCGGAGGACCTAAAGAGGATAGAGGACGGCCAGAAGAAGATGGAAGACGGTCAGAATAAGTTGACACAGGACCTGAAGAAATTAGAACTGGGTCTGCGTGAGGAAGTCACGGCAGTGGAAAAGAAGTTCGACGCCTTACAAGTGGAAGTTGCCGAGCTGCGCCAACGCCCGCTGATGGGGGTGGAGGAGAAATTCAACGTCTTACAAAAGGAAGTTGCCGAGCTGTGCCAACGACCGCTGATGGGGGTGGAGGAGAAATTCAACGCCTTACAAGTGGAAGTTGCCGAGCTGTGCCAACGCCCGCTGATGGGGGTGGAGGAGAAATTCAACGCCTTACAAAAGGAAGTTGCCGAGCTGCGCCAACGCCCACTGACGGGGGTGGAGGAGAAATTCAACGCTCTAAGAGAGGAAGTTGCCGAGCTGCGCCAACGCCCGCCCACCGTTACACCGGGAATATTAGGAACGGGACATAGCAGAGTGACGCCCCCAACCTTCGACGGAAAGGTCCCGTGGAGCACCTACTTACGTCAGTTCGAGGCGGCCTGTTCCATAAATAACTGGAACAGCACAGAAAAGGCTACAGCTCTCATTGTAGCGCTGAGAGGTGACGCCCTTAACGTCCTTCAGGCCATCCCGACTGGATCCCAGGACTACGCTTCCCTGATCGCCCATATGGAGTCCCGATATGGAGATAGCCATCTTCAGCAGGCCTATCAGATGCAGCTCCGGACACGGGTACAGAAGAACGCGGAAACCCTGCAGGAGTTCGAGATGGACATCGCACGCCTCGTAAGGCTCGCCTACCCAACAGCGCCGGCCGACTTTCTGGAGCAGATAGCGACGCAGACTTTCACCGACGGGCTACGGGACTCGGACACTCAACAGGCGCTGCGTCTTGCGCGCAATAAGACCCTGGCAGATGCGCTGAGCCACGCACTTGAGTTCGAGACGGCAAAACAGGCATCTAGAATGCACGCGCGGGTGCGTCAAGTGGACGTCGACGAACCAGTAAAAACCAACGTGACCAAGCCCCTGGCCGACGAATTAATGGAGGCGCTAAGCCGTTTCTTCGATAGTCGCGGTACCACCAGCAACGACACAGCCGGAAGACAACCGGAGAAGCGGCCCGGAAGAGGACTACCGACCTCCTGGGCCTGCGGTAAGAAAGGCCACCTGAGCAAGGACTGCGGTGATCGCCGCCGCCGAGGGTATCCGACGGGAAATCAGTCGTCTGAAAACCGCGCGGCCCAGGGAAACGAGTATTAGCCAGCCTTGGGGGGCAAAGGTTGGCTTGTGACAGTCGTCAAGCCCCAGCAGTCCAAGTGCGTGTGACGAAGTTACGGAGGGACAATAGCAGCCTGATGGTCGACGGAGTCGTCAACGGGGTGAGCTGGCCCATGCTGATCGACACGGGAGCGTCGAGGACCATCGTCAATCCCACCGTGATCCCGAAGTGGAGAGTGCAACCCACACAAAGGAACCTCCAGCTAATAACCGCGACCGGAGAGACCGCACCGGTACATGGCGAGGCATCACTGGAGCTCGTCATTGGTCGACGGGTGGTGAAGCATCCAGTGCTTGTGGCTGACGTATCAAGCGAAGTGATCATCGGACTGGACTTCCTGGACCAGAACAACATCATCTTGGACTTGAGTACCAACACTCTGCACTTCGGAGGTGAGGAACTTGCTTTGCAACCTGCGCACGAGTCCATCACCGCACGACGAGTAAGGCTGAGAGAAGACGTCATCGTTCCCGCCAGGACGGAAGTCAGCGCTGCCGTAATTGTCGACGGAACTGCTGAGGGAGTGGCGGCTGTCATCGAGCCAAAATATGAGGACATCCAGACAAAAGGATTGCTAGTTGCCAAGACCCTCATCAACACGACGTCTCGGCCGTACGTCCGCCTGTCCAACCTGAACGACTACGACATTACGGTTCACCGGGACACCAACCTAGGAGTCTGCGAGCCCGTTACCTGGATTGCCCGCATCACCGACACGACGGGCGGACACCTGCAGACGGACAACCGAAGAAGACGCACACTGCCAGAAGAACTACAGAAGCTGTACCAAGGATCCCAGGACCATTTAGACGAGGAACAATCACGCCAACTTCAGGACCTGCTACGCGAATTCCAGGATGTCTTCTCCGTGGGGAGCAAAGACTTCGGCAGGACAAGCTTGGTCCAGCACAGAATCGACGTTGGGGACAGCGCACCGATTAGGGCCCCATTCCGACGTGTCCCGCTCGCCAAGCAAGCCGAAGTCGACCGGATGGTAGAAGAGATGAAGGAGCAAGGGGTGATCGAGCCATCACATAGTCCTTGGAGTTCTCCGGTCGTGCTAGTGAAGAAGAAGGACGGTTCCACCAGGTTCTGCGTGGACTACAGGCGGGTGAACGACGTCACGAAAAAGGACAGCTACCCTCTACCCCGGATCGACGACACGCTGGACACCATATCAGGATCAAGATGGTTCTCCACCTTGGATTTGAAGAGTGGCTACTGGCAGGTGGAGGTCCACCCTAAGGACCGCGAGAAAACGGCGTTCTCTGTGGGCAGCGGGCTCTGGCAGTTCACCGTCATGCCATTCGGTCTGTGCAACGCCCCTGCAACCTTCGAAAGGCTAATGGAGTCCATTCTGAGGGGACTACACTGGAAGACCTGCCTGGTATACCTAGACGACGTCATCGTTCTGGGGAGGAGCTTCGAGGAGCACTACAGCAACCTGAAGGAGATCTTGTTGAAGCTACGGGCTGCCCAGCTGAAGTTGAGCCCCAAGAAGTGTCAGCTCTTCCAGAAGCGGGTCCAGTACCTTGGGCATATCGTCTCCGAGGAAGGGGTGCGCACCGACCCAGAGAAGACCGCAGCTGTGAGGGAGTGGCCAGTTCCGAAGGACAAGTCGCAACTACGAAGCTTCCTGGGACTCTGCACTTATTATCGTCGCTTCGTGAGAGGATTCGCCGACATCGCCAAACCTTTACATCGACTGACCGAGAAGGACCAACTCTTCACGTGGACAGCAGAATGCCACAATGCCTTCGAGCAACTCAAGCAGGCTCTGTGCACCGCGCCTATTCTGGCCTACCCCAGACCTGGAACAAGGTTCATCGTCGATACCGATGCCAGCGACTTTGGCATAGGGGGAATCCTGTCGCAGGTAGTGGACGGCGAGGAGAGAGTAGTGGCCTACTTCAGCAAGGCCTTGTCAAAGCCAGAAAGGAACTACTGCGTCACCAGGAAGGAGCTGCTCGCCATCGTGAAGACCATTGAACACTTCCACAAGTACCTGTACGGGCAAGAATTTCTCATCAGGACCGACCATGCATCCCTGCGGTGGCTCCTGAACTTCAAGCAGCCCGAGGGTCAACTCGCGCGGTGGTTAGAGAGGCTTCAACAGTATAACTTTGAGATTCAGCACAGGAAAGGCCAACTGCATTCTAACGCCGACGCCCTGTCACGAAGACCGTGCCCAGAAAACTGCACCTCCTGTGCCCGAAGGGAGGAGAACACCGGGATACAGTGCCGAAGGACTACCGTGGAACTTCAAGGGAGCTGGAGCCGCGAATCTTTCACGCGGGCGCAAGCGGAAGATGATGACCTGGGACTGATAGCCGAATGGAAGAGGGCCTGTGTCCCCAGACCCGGGTGGAACATTGTGAGTGACTGCAGCCCAAAGTTTAAGTCCTACTGGGCACAGTGGGACTCGCTGATTGTAAGGGATGGCCTCATCTGCCGTACCTGGGAGAGCACCGACGGGAAGACATCTCGGGAACAAGTCGTCGTTCCAAAGGCTATGACGGAGGAAGTCCTGAAGGAAGTTCATGGAGGATCATCTGGTGGACACCTAGGGATAAAGAAGACCCTGGAGAAGCTGAGAGAGCGGTTCTACTGGATCGGATGCCGAACAGACGTGGAGAACCACTGCGCGAGGTGCCACGATTGCGCAGCCAGCAAGGGCCCAGGACGAAGACGACGGGGTCCACTGAAGCCCTACAACGTGGGCGGCCCCATGGAGAGAGTGGCCATCGATGTTGCTGGGCCATTCCCGTTAAGCGAGGCAGGGAACCGCTACATATTAGTCGTCAGCGACTACTTTACCAAATGGCCGGAGGCGTATGCGCTCCCTAACCAAGAAGCTGCGACGATTGCAGAGACCCTGGTGAAGGAATTCGTCAGCCGGTACGGAGTACCCCTGGAGCTGCACTCCGACCAAGGGAGGAACTTCGAGTCGCAGGTGTTCCAGAACCTATGCCAGCTGCTGGGAATCCGGAAGACAAGGGCAACGCCACTACACCCTCAGTCCGACGGGATGGTAGAGCGATTCAATCGCACCATCGAGAACCATCTTCGAATAGTCGTCAGCGAGCACCAGAGGGATTGGGACAAACATCTTCCACTATTTCTCCTGGCCTACCGCGCCGCCGTGCATGAAGCCACCGGGTGCACACCAGCCCGGGCCATGTTTGGGAGGGAGCTCCGTCTACCTGTCGATCTTGCCTTTGGCCGACCTGGGAATGATCCGATCCCGGTAAGCCAGTATTGTCAAGAACTGGTCGACCAACTGGAGGACGTGCACGCGTTCGCGAGGAGGAAACTGCGGATCGAGACCGACAGAATGAAGACCCGATACGACCAGCAGACGGATGCCGGCGGATTCCACGAGGACGACCTGGTCTGGCTCTTCAACCCATTACGGAAGAAAGGCCTGTCACCCAAACTGCAGAAGTCCTGGGAGGGCCCGTACCGAGTCGTGAAACGGATCAACGATGTCGTCTACAGGATCCAACGGAGCCCGAGGGCGAAGATGAAGATCGTGCATCGAGATCGCCTGGCAGCCTACGGAGGGACACAGACGGACCGATGATTGATCGGGACGATCAGCCTTTTTAGGAAGGGGGTGGTGTTACGGCTGTGAGTTTGTGTCATCGCTCGCCGCTTGAGTCACAACTGCCCCAGGGGCTGGGCTGTGGCTTGCCTCCTGTATTGCGCGCGCCTTATGCAACAGGGCTACTACAGACAAAGGGATAGTCCAGAAGATTCGTGACTGGACCAGCGGTGGAAACCTCGAGAAGCCGTGGACTCTGGATGGATCTAGAACCATTTATTGAGTCACCGGCCTGCTATATAAGAGTGACCCGTGAAGTAGTTGTGGTTGTGTTTTACGAGCTAGTGCGAGCGATTATCTTGTGCGACAGAAGTGTGGTGACGAAGTGCTGTGCGAGTTACGAAATCCTGTGACATTGTTTCTCCCAGCTTGTGGACAGCGAAATAGCCTGCAGCAAGTGATCGTAAGTAATTGTGGTCGGAGAACATAAATGAGAGGAACAGGTAGTTTCTGTCAAGGCCACCGTACTCATTAGGACAGATTAACTTCTGTGGTCTGTTGCAAGTGAAAGGGGCCAAGAGCGCATAAGGAAGAGATTTGAGGAAACTGGAATAAGGCTCCTAATTGCTTGTATTTGCTGACTAGTGTAATTTTCTGGCCGCAATAAAGTTAATTATTTCTTTAAGCTGTAATTGGTGTTGTGCTTTGTACCCCCACCGTAATCCAGTTAACAAAAGTGCCACTAGGGGGTGGCACGTAACAGTACAATAAGAATTCTGAAACAAAAAGAAGTGTGGTAGTTCGTACACAAGGGGGAGGAAATGAGTAAGGGAAGCACAGTAAATACCGTCCCCATAAATGACGGTGTTAGAAGAATACCGTCTGGAACAAAAGAGTCAAATATGGTGGGATCAGGTTGAAAGAAAGAGCAATATAATGGAGAAAATGTGATTGAAAACGTTCCTTTTTATTAAAGTTAACACCTGTTTTGTGCTAATGGACACAATACACTGTAGAATATTAGATCAGAGGACAGTCTGCGTATGGACAGGTATTACTATAAAAATAAAACAACAAGCCACACCTGTCGCTTTCTCTCTGCACATACGTAACTAGGGTCATTTATAAAGGGCGTAGTTATATTATGGCCACGTATTTTGGAAATAGTGGTAAACTTACGAAGTTACTGAAATATGGACTAGCGAGCTAATAATGGCCTCCATTTTGACCCAACGGGTCGGCACGGCCCAGCTCGATATAGCACGGTCAGCCTAAACTGTTACTCACTGCTACGGTTACACATTCTATTATGAAATGCTAATATGCTACCGGTCACCTCCTTGAGGACAGTTTAAACCTCCCTATGTACGATGAGCGGATTTGGTGAGACCAGGTCTTGTTGAATCGTAAGCTACGATTAGGCTATAATACTTGCATGATTCACACATACGTCTTCTTGAGACTGTCTGGCTGATGACCTTGTAGTTTGGACAAAAGACGCTCCCCATATTAAGATATATTGTTACAAGATATGCTAGAGATTGGATGATTAGGTTAGTCGTAATTTGATTTAAGCGCAGAACATTTGAGTGGGCGCCGTTTCTTTTTTGTTATGATAGCGGTGAAATACAACATGGCACTGAGTTGTCCCTTGCTAGTGCTACCTCTGTAACAAAGGTGGTTCGATTTGGTTTTGTTCTGTTTGAAATGATAGGGGGGTCGATTTGCACACATACACGGCAGCCATCTTCAAACTATTCGAATGATGACCTTGTAGTTTGGTCAAAATATGCTTCCCACATGAAAGTATGTCGTTGCAAAATTTGGTAGAGATCAGATGATTAGGTTAGTCGTAATCTGATTTAAACTTTGAACGTTCGGGTGGCCGCCATTATGCTTCCGTCAAGATGGCGGCGATATAAAACATGACACTGAGGTGTCCTTTGCTAGTGCTCCCTCTGTACCCAATTCCGATCAATTCGCTTTCGTCGTGTTTGAATTGATAGGTGGGAGGGGAGCAGATATACACAATCACACACAGACAGACTGACAATTTTTGGTCCGTGTAGATCTCATAAGTCTATTTTCATTTTTTTTGCAAAATTCAAAAGTAGGCTAAAACTCAATTAAGGAATACCATATGTTTATTTTATTAGCCGTGATACAAATAACATTAAATTCTTTCCTTTTGCGGGAGAAAATTGTTGTCAGAATGAACACACTTCTGCTGTGATGTTTATAATATTCAAAGGTAGAGTTCTGGGGTCAAAGGCTAGTATAACTCTTTTAAGTATTTATTTCATTTGAAGACTTCGTGACATGTGGCCCCGTGTGCGTCTTGTGTGTAATTTGCCTATTAGTGTGTATTTGTAAGTGGGGTTGAGATTGGGTTTTAGATGACCATGACTGAAGTTAGGCACCATCCTAGTACTGAATTTGCCCGGTGAAGAAAGAGGAAAACTACGGAAAATCACTTCTAGGATGGCTGAGGTGGGAAACGAACTCATCTCTTATCAGTTATGCTTCACGAGGCTAGCTCTTAAGTACCTTACTCGGAGCATCAGCGATCTTTATTGGGTTCATTTAAGACCAAGGAAACAGCATTTTTGAAGATAACAATAGTATGCTTACATTAGCGTCAACGATCGAAAGTTAAATGAGAGTACTTCTGTGTAGGAATGTTTTTCATTAGGATAAATAAATAAATATATAAATAAATAATTAAATAAATAAATAAACACATAACATTTTGGATCGAGACAAACTGGCGGTTTTCGTAATGACTGCTAATTTAATGGCACACAATGTCTCTAAGGCGTCTGTTCCGTAGTCACCGGGATTCAAACCTCAGCCAATATAACAATAGTCTAAGCGTGAGAAAGGAGAAAAGAGAGCTTGCTAGAATCAAGGCTCCAGACAAAAGAAAGACATGCTATTATTTATTGCAGGAAAAGTCTCGTCGTGCCTTAAGTGGCGTTAATGAATTATTCAATAAGTATTTGACGGCGTTACCAAAGTATTACGCCCGATAGCACGCCGTTAAGACAAAAGCTGTTGCTCGCTCGTTAGGCAGTCGCCAGTAGTCGATGAGACTATCTTTGGAGTTGAGTTGGGTGCTAATGGAGTGTTAATTTGAATAAGCGCGTCACTCACTAAAACCAAGCTTTGCAGAGGGGAAAGATTTAAATTGATGGTGAAGAAAGACGAAGATGAGTTTGAAGTAAAGAGTAGGAAGGCAGAAATATTACAGAATTCTCTCTTACGTTCCAGTATTGAAATTGTACCTAAAATTGGAATCTAGTGAAGGAAATTAATTCAGGAAGAACGAACAATCCTGAATATTTCCACACTGCGCGTCCAAGATACGAAGTCACAAGCCTTCAGTGACCGAACTGAACCCACAAGATTGTTGTAGAGAAAAATCACTCGTCAGTGCCAAATGAAGTTCGTTGTTCTTATTAGCCTACTTTCGATTTTTGCAAAAAATGAAAGTAGACTTATGAGATCAACACAGGGCGAAAAAAGTGTGTCTGTCTGTGTGTGTGTATGTGTGTGTGTGAGTCTGTGTGTGTGTGTGTGTATGTGTGTGTGTGAGTCTGTGTGTGTGTGTGTGTGTCTGTGTGTGTGTGAGTGTGTGTACTCTGAATGTCTGTCCCCCCCCCCTATCAATTCGAACACGGTGAAACCGAATAGAACGAAATTTGGTACAGAGGTAGCACTAGTAAAGGACACCTCAGTGTCATACTTTATATCGCCGCCATCTTTACCAAAACAGAATGGCGGCCACTCAAATGTTCAAAACGTAAAATCAAATTACGGCTAAACTAATCTTCCGATCTCGACCAAATTTGGTGACAACATACCTTTATATAGGACGCGTCATTCACCCAAAATTCAAGGTCATCGGCCATGCCATTTCAGGATGGCGGCCGTGTGAATTATGCAACCATTTTAATAAATAGCTTAAGACCCACCAATTCCGATTATCGAGCCTAGGGGGGTTTAAGCTATCCTGAAGGTCGTGATCCGTTATTTATTATAATTTAATATTATAATATTATACAGTATGAGTGGCTTAAAAGAGCTGAGCCGTTTGTGTCACACGACAAGATGGCAGCTGTCCTCATGTGCCTGTCTTATATTTCAGTAGTTTTAGTATGTTGTATGTGATATACCGTACTGATACAATAATATAAACTTTGTATGAAATGATCTTTAATGAAGATGTACTGCAGTGAAGAAATCGTTTATTTAAAGTCATTATTTGCCAACAGTTTGTATCTAATATGTCAGTTAAGAACACCTGTCGTCATGGATACGGTTAGCTCTGGGCTAGCATGTTAGTCTGACACGCAGTTGACTGGGGATCGAGTACTGCTACAGTTAGGTTTTTTTTTCTTGAATTCTTTTACAAATGATGTGCACGAGCTTTTCCCACAGATACTGAATAAAATGTCATTTAGCTCAAAGGAGAGGATAAAGTATACACTCGTATATTAATAAAATCACAGTCCCAGCATCGCACATAAACAGAAGACATTAGAAAAAGGAGAATAGAAGAACTAGATACACGTTGTCATTAACCACAGCCTTCTTAATGCCTCTGTACGGTGCTGTCCTCTTGTGGGTTATGTGGGTAATATTGTTCCAAACATAACGCTGTGTAAATGCCTGAGCTGGCCTCCTGAAGTATGGCAATTTTGTAATACTGGTAGTTCAACTATTAGCCACGATCGCGCTCCGAATACCGTTAAACACTGCCAGCTGGATCGCCTCCCTCTTGGCTACTTTAAACTGCCTACTCATTCAACACCCATAGAACACTGCCATCGTAGTACATTACGATGGCAGTGCATAGGCGTACAAGATAAAGATTAATTCACTGATAGGTCGCAGCACCACCTACTGTGATTGGGGCGGAAGATGATTGGGGCGGAAGATTCTTAATTTTGCAGGCTGGCTTAATATAGAGATTAACGGACGTGAATGCATTACAATAAGTTAGTAGTTTTGTTATTCAATCATCATAAAGTATATAATATTGATCTTGACACTTACTGGCTTATTATCAATATAAAAGAAAACAAACAATACATTGTGGTTGGGGTGATTGTTTTAGGGATGAGGACAAAGAGTCATAAAGATACCCATACATTTAGGAGAAAGTAGGCTATATGTTCTTTGCTGAACATCTTGTTTTTGATTCATTTAGGCACTTTGTGACATCCTGGTCCTGTAACTCCGTATACTTAGGTCTGTGTGTATGTGTGATAACCTGTATTATTGTGATGGCTCTGTGTGTATTTGGAATTAATACTAGGATCAGGGACGAAGGTGGCCGTGGCCTTAATGTAGGTATCATCCTGGCAGATGTCTGGCGTATAAGTGGAAAATCATGCGTGAGAATCGAACCAGCCTTTACTTAATTTGCCTCGTGAGGCGAATGCAGGGATGGTTCCTAAATTAAGGCCATGGCTGTCTCCTTTCCAATCCTCATCAGAATTACAAATACACACAATAATACAGCCATCACAATATCAGGCAAATTCCACACACATACAAGTACACAGGGCTACATGACGACGATGTCACAAAGCCCCAAAATGAATCAACAACAACGCTTTTTGCAAGTTGCACAAAACAAAACACCCATTTTCAAGGTTAAACATTTCTCATGTTCCCCATTATAATGGTGAATATACCGAATGCAGAAGTAATTTGGAACATTATAAATGAAAAGAAATTATAACATGGAACGACCACACATTCACTGTTATCTACATTGTAGCTCTAACAAGAAACCAACAAATCAACAACAGAAAAGAAACCACTGAATATTTAAGGCGCCTTTATATTCACTGACCGAAACCAACTGAGTAAGCCTAAGCCTAAATGCCAACAAATGTACAGTGAGGGCGTTCTGTATGAAACGGAACCTCGCCGGGGTCATGTGACGGATGGAGAGCGTTGAGTCAGCGCCAGATAAGAATCATTTGCCAATGACACAAGAGCGGGTCAGGAATCACTGGATGATGGCATGCCATTTATTACATACAGAGCTGGCAAGATACCTTAGTTGACAGAGTTAAGACTTTTGTTGAAGTACTGTAGCCTATCTTGTATTCCGTGAACAAGGTTAGCTTTAGAACAAAACAACGCATTTTCCTATTGGAAACTTCTTCTAAAGAAGAAGTCTTACATTAAATGTGTTCGTAAGTTTCAGCGTCGTGTGGTTTTTATTTGTGAGGAAACCTCAAACAAAAGGTAGACAAAAACAATCCGCGACTCTCGAGAACGAAATAACTGCAAACATACGAAATATCAGTGAGGATGAATTATACAATATCGGGGAATAATAAGGGATAGATGATGTCACTAAGAAAACTGGACTTGGTATTTAAATATCAACAAAATTGTAATATTTTGAGCATTTGCACATTCATACGTGCATAAACGTTACAAATGCTAATATAATGAAAGAAGAAAAAGAAAAAAAAAGTATATACGAGGTTTTGAAACTTCAGGTCGTATATTTCCTTTCATTGGTTATGTTTCATTATGTCTCACCCCCCTCCCATGTTATATTGATTGAGCTCATCCCCCCCCCCCCCCCAGGGGCTCACATCTAATGGGACGTGGGTTGGCGACCACGGGACCCCAGCTGAGTCTGGCATTGCTTCCACTTAGCCTACTTGTGCCGGGCTCTTCTCCGTCTTCTTTCCTGTCGTCCTCTCTTGGTCAATTCTTGTTCTCTTCCTACCCCGACGGTATTAGGGTATCCGAGGCCTAGGGAGTCATTCACATGGGGGCATGTTGGCGCAGCGATCAAGCTGTTGGCCTCTCTTCACGCCGGACCGGGTTCGATTACCGGTCAATGCATTTGAGATTTTCAAAGTGAAATGCCATGTCCTGTGGTTCGGATTCCACGTAAAAAGGAGGTCCGTGGCTCATGATCTCGAGATTAACGGTCACGTAAAACTACAATCTTCCCTTAGTCTTTCACATTCCCGCATTAATTGGCCCTTGTCTCATCTTTCCTGATACCCTCATTCTTCGAGGGGTCAGCCTTATCAGCCTATTTTCATTTTATGAAAAAAAAAAGGCTTATGAGATCACCTTTTGTCCGTGTGTCTGTGTGTGCGTGTGTGATTCGTGTGTGTGTGTGTGTCCCTAATAACTTCTAAACGGCTGGAGCGATTTCAATGAAACTCGGTAAGATCTTAGCACCATTCTGGCCGACCCCGACCATGCCCTTCAAATTTTATTGTCTCTCACCAATCCAACATGGCGGCCGTGCGAAATATTTCACCAGCATTCAGTATCTCCGAAACTATTACCGATATCACCCTGAAATTTTGTACGGTGATAAAGGGCACTACAAAAGGTTTACCTATGAGACTTTCAAAGAGCTGGTAACTACAAAACCAACATGGCGGCCAAGCGAAGTTGAAACGTTTAAATAGACTTTTCTCGCGATTTAAACATCCAAACGTAATGAAACTTGGTACAGCTAATGTTTATACACATTGTAATGCACTGGCGTCTAATTTAGTTCAATTATTTACATAACCTCAAGATGGCGGCTGTGAGAACTTTTAAAATTAAGTTTTTTATTTCTTGTGTCGTAATCATGCGATCGAGGTGAAAGTTTGAATAATGGAGCTACGCAATAATTTTCCTTTAATGGTACATAACTCTATGGCATATACATATAACAATCCAAAATGGCGAGCATCGGAAATATTTAGACGGTTCTCAATATCTACGAATATTTTACAGCAATCATACTGAACTTCTTTATGTTCATAAAGGCTATGCACATAAGTTCACCTATAGGACTTTCTATGACCTGGTGAGCACAAATCCAACATGGCGGCGACGCGAATTATAAATATTTAAATGGACGTTTCTCGCGATTTAACCACATGAGTGCAGTGAAACTTTGCACGTTAAATGCTTATACACATGTTAATCCACTGGCATCTAATTTATTTCAATTGTTTTCATAACCACAAGATGGCAGCTATGCGAAATTTTAAAATCTCGTTTTTTACTTCTTGTGTCCTAATCATGCGATTGAAGTTTGAACACCACACAATAATATTCTTGTAATAGTACATAAATAACAAGATGTTCAGTAAAGAACATATAGCCTACTTTCTCCTAAAAAAATGGGTATTGTTATAACTCTTTGTCCTTTTCAAGGAGTATGATTGAATGTTGGTTGTAGGAGCTTGTTTAAATACAACGTGCTATAGGGATATTAAACATGAATATGAGGTGCCCTTTGCTAGTGCTACCTCTGTACCAAATTTCGTTCAATTCGGTTTCGCCGTGTTTGAATTGATAGGGGGAATCGATTTGCACACATACTTGGCCACCATCTGCAAACTATTGGGCTGATGTTCTTGCAGTTTGGTCAGAATATGTTTCCCACATAAAGATATGGTGTTGCAAAATTAGGTAGAGACTAGATTATTAGGTTGGTCGTAATTACATTTTAGCTTTTAACATTTGGGAGGCCGCGATTACGTTTCCATCAACATAGCGGTGATATAAAAATGACACTGAGGTGCCCTTTGTTAGTGCTACCTCTATACCAAATTTCGTTCCATTTGGTTTCAGCGTGTTTGAATTAATAGGGGGAATCGATTCTGACACAAAGATGGCCGCCATCCGCAAACTATTAGGCGAATGACCTATTAGATTGGTCAAAGGATGCTCCCTCCATAAAGGTATGTAGTTGCAAAATTTGGTAGAGATCGGATGATAAGGTTAATCGTAATTTGATTTAAGCTTTGAACATTCGTGTGGCCGCCATTACGTTTCAGTCAAGATGGCGGCGATATAAAACATGATACTGAGGTGCCCTTTGCTAGTGCTACCTCTGTACCAAATTTCGTTCCATTCGGTTCCACCGTGTTCGAATTAATAGGGGGAATCAATTTTGACATAAAGATGGCCGCCATCCGCAAACTATCAGGTGAATGACCTATTAGATTGGTCAAAGGATGCTCCCTCCATAAAGGTATGTAGTTGCAAAATTTGGTAGAGATCGGATGATTAGGTTAATCGTAATTTGATTTAAGCTTTGAACATTTGTGTGGCCGCCATTACGTTTCCGTCAAGATGGCGGCGATATAAACCATGACACTGAGGTGCCTTTTGTTAGTACTACCTCTGTACCAAATTTCGTTCCATTCGGTTGCACCGTGTTCGAATTAATAGG
This sequence comes from Meconema thalassinum, assembly GCA_946902985.2. NCBI lineage: Eukaryota > Metazoa > Arthropoda > Insecta > Orthoptera > Tettigoniidae > Meconema > Meconema thalassinum. The sequence goes on along the minus strand of OX336390.1, from coordinate 584,180,666 downwards.
GGGAATCGATTTTCACACAAAGATGGCCGCCATCCGGAAACTATTACGCTGATGACCTATTGGTTTGGTCAAAGGATGCTCCCCCCATAAAGGTATGTTGTTGCAAAATTTGGTAGAGATCGGATGATTAGGTTAATCGTAATTTGATTTAAGCTTTGAACATTTGTGTGGCCGCCATTACGTTTCCGTCAAGATGGCGGCGATATAAAACATGACACTGAGGTGCCTTTTGTTAGTACTACCTCTGTACCAAATTTCGTTCCATTCGGTTGCACCGTGTTCGAATTAATAGGGGGAATCGATTTTCACACAAAGATGGCCGCCATCCGCAAACTATTACGCTGATGACCTATTGGTTTGGTCAAAGGATGCTCCCCCCATAAAGGCATGTCGTTGCAAAATTTGGTAGAGATCGGATGATTACGTTAGTCGTAATTTGATTTAAGCTTTGAACATTTGTGTGGCCGCCATTACGTTTCCGTCAAGATGGCGGCGATATAAAACATGACACTGAGGTGTCCTTTGCTAGTGCTACCTTTGTACCAAATTTCGTTCAATTCGCATTCACCGTGTTCGAATTGATAGGGGGGACAGACATTCAGAGTACACACACTCTCACACACACACACACACACACACACACACACACACAGACTCACACACACACATACACACACACAGACAGACACACTTTTTTTCGCCCTGTGTTGATCTCATAAGTCTAGTTTCATTTTTTGCAAAAATCGAAAGTAGGCTAAAAATCCAACCTGCCGACCATCTGAAATATTTAGACGGTTCTCAATATCTACGAATCTATCACAACAATCAAACTGAAATTTTTTATGTTTATAGAGGCAATTACCATGAGTAGGATATATGAAAATAGGCTGTTTAGTTCTTCACGGAACTACTTGTTTTTCTTTCATGTTATCACTTGCCTTCTGCACACGGCCCTCAAGGAGACAGGGAGTGTGTAGCCCCACCACGTCTGGTGCACCCAGGATAGTGCTACACCCTCAAGGGCTCATGGCTGGTGTCGTTGGGAGTTGGCGACCACGAGAGATTCCTGAGCTGGGTCCGTTTTGTCCCCATTTCCTCTCACCTTGGGACGGGCCCTCTCCTCTTTCCCTTTCCTATGTGCCATTCATGGGTCTCCTTCCTTCCAAGTCCCTCAATCCTCATTCTTCGAGGGTTGAGTGCATTTCTTTTCTTCCTGTCCTTTATTTGTCTTATCCTTTATTTGTCTACCATTTCTTCTTCTATTATGTAAGTTTGTAGTTATATACTCGTAGTATTAGTATTATATAGTATTAGTTGTAGTTCTCATTCTCATCTCATTTTTCACTGTCACCCAAACCATTAGTGGCCGATAACCTAGATATTAGGTCCCTTAAAACAACAATTATCATCATCATCATCATCCTCCAGAAGCAAAGTCTTCGACTATTTGGGCGGCAGTGGAGTTCATTGCATTCGCCGTACTGCTCCGTGAAAGATAGCCTTCGTTCAATTTTCTTGGTCTCCCATCAGGTTTATTTTGTTACAGGAAGATAAATGCTGGGACAGCGGAAATAACACAAAAGTGCGCCACAAAAGGACGCGAAACACAAGATTACACCGCCAGGGTCAATGGTGGGAGGACGCATCAAAAGAGTTGGACGTATTGTGATGGGAAATGGCTGTATGTTTACGACATCCTTTCCGAGAGTAACGCGGAGGCTTATGGCAGGTAGTTCCTGGAAGGGAATTGGAAGCTGTCAGCAGGGGTTTGTTAGGAAACGACAGATCTCAATAAGCACCCAGCTGATGAAAGGAAGGAATGGGTTAGAAAGACCCAACGGATCTCATTGTGAATGGACAAAGAAATTCTTTTATCATGCGGTTTCATCAACGCCTTGAAGTACGTTGTGCTGAACTATGCAGTGAAACAAATTGACAGAAAAATACCGAGTTCACGTTTGTTGTCGAAGATTTTTTCAGTACAGGGTTTGGAACATCATGGCCATCAGGGCATGAAACTTGTATGATTCGTGTATCATAACCTGCCTTACTGTTATGTCTGTATCTGTGTGTGTTCTGTGATTAAAAATTGGGACAGGGATATGTGTCCCGGGATTGGAAAATAGATACCGTTCCAGCATTTTCCTGGAGTGAGTGTAGAAGGAATCCATACTTTGGGTGATAACTCTCAGTGATATCGGATCTGTGATTGCCAGCTACACATACCAATTGCGCAGTGTACTATAGACCGTTCGGCTACGCTAGTAGTGAAGATGGTTTTATTTTCTCATTATTTGGGCACGGATTATTAGGTGCTAAAAATCGGCAAAATATTTATTTCTTATGTAACTTATTAAAAATACCCGAAATATGTGACAAAAATGTAAAAATATTTAATTATAATTTAGTTTATTAATGTGAATATAAACAATATGCAGTACTCACGAATGTAATTTATGCTATGTCTCACTGACTGCTGAAGCATTACAATACACAACGAGATACATCTTTAGGTAGTCCATTACAAATGACCGACGATTATCGCGAAACACTTCTTCTGAAGACGCGAAACTGCGGCAATATATTTCTTGCCCTTGCGGTCTTGTGTAACTTGAGATCGTTGTTCAGCCATGATTGATTTCCCACATGGTTGGCTGAACAGAACGTTCCCATCAGAAGTAAAATTATCTTTAAATTCTGCAACATATTGCTACAGACGATAACGCGTAGTTGATTTTACTTTAGGCATCGTAGAATTGCCTTACACTTCACAGTGCCGGAAATGAACTGCATGTGAGTGACACTGGTTGCAGGTAGCTGGTGGCACGTGGTGTAATATGGCTACGGGCAAGGAAATCCCCGGCTTCCACAGCGAGTGGCACGGGACGACAAGTAAAGAATAACACAGTTGAAAGCTGACATACGCTCTGCATGAAGATTAGATTGCTCACAGGTTCTTCCTCGTTGAAGTAACCCAGAACAAAAATGCAATAAACTGAAAGATCTAACATACTGATTTTAAAAAAAGTCCTCTCGGCACGCCGGAAGGCGGAGGTAGATTTCACCGGACAAACTTGGAGATAGGCGAAAATAGGCAGAATATGCAGGTTTTCGTAGAAGGATCAGACCTCATTTATCGCGTGAAAGTATTTTATAATTGGAGATTAATTAACTTTGTTTTTCTTCATTTTAAACATATTTTAAACATTTTATTGTCTTACGGGGACGGTAACCTTCTTGTCATTTGGAGTCCATTTTTAGCCAATTTTCAATTTTGAAAAAATAGGCTTATGAGATCACCTTTTGTCCGTGTGTGTGTGTGTGTGTGTGTGTGTGTGTGTGTGAGGTGTGTGTGTGCCCCCCCCTAATAAAATCTAAACGGCTGGAGCGATTTCAGTGAAACTCGGTAAGTTCATAGCACTATTCCCGGTGACGTCGACCGTGCCCATCGAATTTTGTTACGTCTCACCAATCCAACATGGCGGCTGTGCGAAATATTTCACTAGCATTCAGTATCTCCGAAACTATATAGGATATCGCCCTGATATTGTGTAATGTGATAAAGGGTACTACTAGAAGTTCACCTATGAAACTTTCAAAAACCTGGTTACTACATAACCAACATGGCGGCCAAGCGAAGTGGAGACTTTTAAATAGACTTTTCTCGCGATTTAACTATCCAAACGTAATGAAACTTGGTACAGCAAATATTTATACACATTGCAATGCACTGGAGTCTAATTTAGTTCAATTGTTTACATAACCTCAAAATGGCGGCTGTGCGAAATATTTCACTGACATTCTATATCCCCGAAACTATTACAGATATCACCCTGCAATTTTGTACTGTGATAAAGGGTACTGATACAAGTTTACCTATGTATAATTCATAAACCTGTAAAGTACAAAACGAACATGGCGACCAAGCGAATTTGAAATATTTTAATAGACTTTTCTCGTGAGTTAACTCTCTGAGCGCAGTGTAATGTGGTACAGTAAATGATTTTGCAGATTGTAATGTACTGCCATCTAATTTAATTCAATTGTTTACATAACCTCAAAATGGCGGCTGTGCGAAATTTTAAAATTAAGTTTTTATTTCTTGTGTCGTAATCATGCGATCGAAGTGAAAGTTTGAATAATGAACCTAGGCAATAAGTGACCTTGAATGGTACATAACTCTATGGCCTATACATATAACAATCCTAAATGGCAAGCTTCCGTAATATTTAGACGGTTCTCAATATATATGAATCTTTTACAGCAACCAAACTGAAATTTTTATGTTCATAGAGACTATGAACATATGTTCACCTATAGGACTTTCAGTAACCTGGTGAGCATGAATCCAACATGGCGGCGACGCGAAGTATAAATATTTAAATGGACGTTTCTCGCGAATTAACTATCCGAGTGCCGTGAAACGTTGCACGTTTTAAATGCTTACACAAATGTTGATCCACTGGCATCTAATTTATTTCAATTGTTTGCATAATCACAAGATGGCTGCTGTGCGTAATTTTAAAATCTCGTTTTTACTTCTTGTGTTCTAATCATGCGATTGAAGTTTGAATACCACACTTACACAATAATCTTAATATAATAGTACAAAAATAAAAATCCAACCTGGCGACCATCTGAAATATTTAGACGGTTCTCAATATCTACGAATCTGATACAGCAATTAAACTGAAATTTTGTATGTTGATAGAGGCAATTAACATGAGCAGGATGTATGAAAATAGGCTGTACAGTTCTTCACGGAACTACTTGTTATACTTGTGGTCACACTGTCCTTATGCAAGGTTTCGACACTGATGTGTAACTAGGTAACGGTCTGTTACTTCTTCACGCAAAATTATATCTCCCGCAGAGATGTTGGTTGGTTCCTCAGTTTAGGGGCTGCGACAACGCGGTCATATAACCCCGTGTACTTTGGGTGAGTGTAGAATCTGTCTGATAAACGGTGTGAATTGTGATGGCGGTATTAGTCTGTAATTCAGGTAAGGAATGCAGATGCTAAATTTCAAGCAGTAGTTCCTAATGTTGCTACCAGATACTAACGTCAACGCCACTCAGCTGTGAACTTGGCTACTAGATGCCACCTCAATCAGCAACTCGCAACGAACGTTGGAACTTCCCCTCCAAAGGAAAGCTTACTGAGGGATTTTTAGCGCTCTTAGAAAATCCGACGACTTTGGCCGGCTTTGAACCCGCGACCTTGGGCATAGAAGTTCAGCATGCTACCAGTTACGTCACCGAAGCCGCTTCACACTTAGTCAGATGGAAATCTGAATCTGATCTCGCGCAAGTGCGTTGTCATGGCAACGTCTGATGGCTCATCCCTCATCAATTTAGTAGTGTTGCCATGTCAACCACTGATAGCTCTTGGCATTTTCTTATAATTCCGAAATCATTTTTCTCATCCCTTGGCGCAATGGTGGCTCATATCAAAAATTCTTTCAGACAAACGTTTTAGGTAATTATTAGGGGAATATTGTCCATTTTGTACGGTTTTGATATTGTGCCTATTAACAGAGATATGATTAATGTTTCACGAAAAAAACACTTTTTCCCACCCCTTTGGTCAATGGTTGGTGCTATCAAAAAAACGTTTCAAACATACATTTCTGAGCTTTATCCGACACATAGTATGAACTTTGAACGGATTCGATATTTCACATATTAAGAGAGTTATAGCAATATTTCATTTTTTCGAAAAAAAAAAGTCCCCCATTTTCATCTCCTTCGACCGATTTAGCCCAGTAACGAACTCGTCCGAGATTTTATGGGTATACATATTCGGTAAAATTTCAAAGTGATTGGTGCAAAATTACGGCAGTTATCGTGTCCACAAGAAACTGATATACATATATATACATATATTACATAAATTATATATAAACTTTTGAACTGACGGTGGTTTTGGGGTCTGGGGGATGTGAAAAGCGAAGATATGTCGAAATTTTCCGGAAATCGAAACATGGTACCCATTGCAATAGTTAGCTTTCTAATGAAATCTACCTAAAATACTGCCGTCAACGACACCTAGCTGTGAACTTGGCTACTAGATGCCACCTCAATCAGCAACTCGCAACGAACGTTGGAACTTCCCCTCCGAAGGAAAGCAAACTCAGGTTTTTTAGCGCTCTTAGTAAATCCGACGACTTCAGCCGGGTTTGAACCCGCGACCTTGGGCATAGAAGTTCAGCATGCTACCAGTTCCGATACCGAAGTCGCTTCCCACTGACATATGAAAACTGAATGTGATCTCGTGCAGTGGCGTTGTCATAGCAACTGCTGATGGTCATCCGTTATCAATTAAAAGTAAAGTTGTCATTGCAACCTCTCTTGGCACTTGGCATTTTCTTATAATTTAAATCATTTTGTTCACCCCGTGGCGTAATGGTGGGTCATATCAAAAATTCTTTCAGACAAAAGTTTTAGGTAATTATTGGAGGAATATTGTCCATTTTGTGCGGTTTTGATATTGTGCCTATTAAATGAGATATGATTAATGTTTCCCGAAAAACCCACTTTTTCCCACCCCTTTGGTCAGTGGTTGGTGCTATCAAAAAACTTATTTGACATAAATTTTTGGCACTTATCCGACACATATTATGAACTTAGAAGGGATTCGATATTTCATGTATTAAGAGAGTTATAGCGATATTTCACGTTTTCGAAAAAAGCCCCCCATTTTTACCCCCTTTGACCGATTTTGCCCATTAACGAACTCGACCGAGATTTTATAGGGATACATATTATGTAAAAATTTCAAAGTGATTGGTGCAAAATTACGGCTGTTATCGTGTCCACAAGAAACTGATATATATATATACATAAATTATATATAAACTTTTGAACTGACGGTGGTTTTGGGGTCTGGGGGATGTGAAACGCGAAGATATGTCGAAATTTTCCGGAAGTCGAAACATGGGACACATTGCAATAGTTAGCTTTCTAAAGAAATCTACCTAATTCAAAGTGATTGGTGCAAAATTACGGCAGTTATCGTGTCCACAAGAAACTGATATACTGTACATATATACATACTAGCAGGTATCCGCGGCTTCGCTCGCGTCATAGTCGTGTCATATTTTTATTCAATGAAATGCAGGTTTAATCCCGTTAACACCCTTTTAGAACCTGAATATCCAAAAATCCCTCCTTAGTAGACGTTTTCGACACACAACAAACATATCCCCAAAATATCATTCTTCTAACTTTAATAGTTTTGGTTGGTCGATGAGAGTGAATATCCAAAAATCCCTCCTTAGTGGACTTTTTCTTCCAGAATTTCAGCCCTCCCCATGGGTCCCTTAAATTGGATTCATGAAAAAGACGATCGACCACCTTTTTACTAATTTTTCAAGCTGATTCTTCCCCCTGAGTTTCATACTTTATGCCTCTGTCTTTTAAGAGATACTTGCACCGTTAGGAATCCTTCAACCCCCACTTTTCACACATACACCTCATAATATACAGTTCGTCGAAAAACCCTCAGACATGTGTCTTCTTATTCTTAATGATGAGTTTATATGCCGAGTATCGCATCCCCCAAGGAAACCAATCGGGAGATATTGCTATTCAATTAAATGCAGATCTACCCCCTTAACACCCCTTTAGAACCTGAATATCCAAAAATCCTCCCTTGGTGGACGTTTTCGACATACAACGAACACAACCCCAAAATTTCATGTTTCTAACTTCAATAATTTTGGCTGGGCGATGATGAGTGAGTGAGTAAGTCAGGACATTTTCTTTCATTTATTTTTCAGAATTTCACCCCTCTCATGAATCCCTTATATTGGATTTATGATTAAAAAACGGTCGAAGACCTATTTACTTCTTTTCAAGCTGTTCTCCCCCCCCCCCCCCCTGAGTTTGATGAGTGAGTGAGTTAATCAGTTAGAACACTATCTTTCCTGTTTTTTTTCCCAGAATTTCACCCCTCTCCAAGGGCCCCTTAAATTGGATTTATGAAAAAACGGTCGAACACCTATTTACTTATATTTTAAGCTGTTTTTTTTCGCTGAATGTCAAACTTCTTGCCTATGTCGTTTAAGAGATACACGCTCCGTTAAAAATACTTCAACCCCCAATTTTCACCCCTTTCACCTCATAATATACACCACATCGATAAACCCTTAGACATATGTCTGCTTAATTTTAATGATTAGATTATATGCCGAATATCACATCCCCAAAGAAACAACTCGTGAGATATCGTTAATCAATGAAATGCACGTTTACCCCCTTAACACCTCTTAAGAACCCGAATAAACAAAAATCCTTCATTAGTTGACGTTTGCGACATAGAACGAAAATATTCCCAAAATTTAATTTTTCCTACTTCAATAGTTTTCGCTGGGCGATGATGAGTGAGTGAGTCAGTCAGGTCATTTTCTTTCAATTATTTTTACCTGAATTTTACGCCCTCCCCATGCGCCCCTTAAATTGGATTTATGAAGAAACGTTCGAACACCTATTAACTTATATTTGAAGCTGTCTTTTTCCCCTGAGTTTGATGAGTGAGTGAGTTAGTCAGTCAGTCAGGACACTTTCTCTCCTTTTTTTTCTCTAGAATTTCACCCCACCCCATTGGCCCCTTAAATTGAATTTATGAAAAAACGGTCGAACACCGATGTACTTATTTTTAAGCTGTTTTTTTCGCTGAGTTTCAAACTTCTCGCGTATGTCGTTGAAGAGATACACGCTCCGTTAGGAATCCTTCAACTCTCACTTTTCACCCCTTTCACCTTATAATATACACCACATCGAAAAACCCTTAGACACATGTCTGCTTATTTTTAATGATTAGTTTATATGCCGAGTATCACATCAGCAAATGCAACCACTCATGAGATATTGTTATTCAATAAAATGCAGGTTTAACCCCATTAAGACACCTTTAGAACCTGAATATCCGAAAATCCTCCCTTAGTGTACGGTTTTGACATACAACGAACATATCCCAAAAATGTCATGTTTCTAACTTCAATAATTTTGGCTGGACGATGATGAGTGAGTGAGTGAGTGAGTGAGTCAGGACATTTTCTTTCATTTTTTTTTCTCCAGAATTTGTCCCCTCACAATGAACCCCTTAAATTTGATTTATGAAAAATAAACTGTCAAACACTTATTTACCGGTACTTATATTTAAGCAGTTTTCTCTCCCTGAGTTTGAAGAGTGAGTGAGTGAGTCAATCAGTTAGGACACTTTCTTTCCGGTCCCCCCCTCCCAGAATTTCACCCCTCCCCATGATCCCCGTAAATTGAATTTAAGCAAAAAAACGATCGAACATCTATTTACTTATCTTTTAAGCTGATTTTTCCGCTGAGTTTCAAACTCCTCGCCTATGTCGTTTAAGAGATACACGCACCGTTAAGAATCCTTCAACCCCCACTTTTCACCCCTTTCACCTCATAATATACACCACATCGAAAAACCCTCAGACACATGTCTTCTTATTTTTTATGAGTTCATATGCCGAGTAACACATCCACCAATGAAACCAATCGGGAGTTATTGTTATTCAATGAAATGCAGGTTTAACCCCCTTAAGACCCCCTGAATATCCGAAAATCCTCCCTTAGTGGACGGTTCCGACATACAATGATCATATTCCCCGAAATGTCATGTGTCTAACTTCAATAATTTTGGCTGGGCGATGGTGAGTGAGTCAGGACTTTTTCTCTCAATTTCCTTTTTTCAGAAATTCACCCCTCCCCAAGAACCCCTTAAATTGGGTTTTTGAAAAAGATTGTCGAACACCTATTTACTTATTTTTAAGCAGTTTTTTCCCCCTGAGTCTGATGAGTGAGTCTGTCAGTCAATCAGTTAGGACACTTTCTTTCCTGTTTTCCCCCCCCCAGAATTTCACCCCTCCCTATTGGCCCCTTAAATTGGATTTATGAAAAAACGGTCAAACACCTATTTACTAATTTTTCAAGCTGATTCTTCCCCCTGAGTTTCATACTTTATGCCTCTGTCTTTTAAGAGATACTTGCACCGTTAGGAATCCTTCAACCCCCACTTTTCACCCCTTTCACCTCATAATATACTTTACATCGAAAAACCCTCAGACACGTGTCTTCTTATTTTTAATGATGAATGTATATGCCGAGTATCACATCTCCCAATGAAACCAATCGGGAGATATTGTTATTCAATGAAATGCAGGTCTATCCCCTTAACACCCCTTTAGAACCTGAATATCCAAAAATCCTTCCTTAGTGCGCGTTTTCGACTTACCACGAACATATCCCCAAAATTTCATGATTCTAACTTCAATAGTTTTGGCTGGGCGATGATAAGTCAGTCAGTCAGTCAGTCAGTCAGTCAGTCAGTCAGGACACTTGTTTTTATATAAGAGATATTACATAAAAACTTTTGAACTGACGGTGGTTTTGGGGTCTGGGGGATGTGAAACGCGAAGATATGTCGAAATTTTCTGGAAATCGAAACATGGTACCCATTGCAATAGTTAGCTTTCTAATTAAATCTACCTAAAATACTACCGTCAACGACACCTAGCTGTGAACTTGGCTACTAGATGCCACCTCAATCAGCAACTCGCAACGAACGTTGGAACTTACCCTCCGAAGGAAAGCAAACACAGGTTTTTTAGCGCTCATAGTAAATCCGACGACTTCAGCCGGGTTTGAACCCGCGACCTTGGGCATAGAAGTTCAGCATGCACCAGTTCCGATACCGAAGTCGCTTCCCACAGACATATGAAAACAGAATGTGATCTCGTGCAGTGGCGTTGTCATAGCAACTGCTGATGGCTCATCCTTTATCAATTAAAAGTAAAGTTGTCATGGCAACCTCACTTGGCACTTGGCATTTTCTTATAATTAAAATCATTTTGTTCACCCCGTGGCGTAATGGTGGGTCATATCAAAAATTCTTTCAGACAAAAGTTTTAGGTAATTATTGGAGGAATATTGTCCATTTTATGCGGTTTTGATATTGTGCCTATTAACAGAGATATGATTTATGTTTCCCGAAAAACCCACTTTTTCCCACCCCTTTGGTCAATGGTTGGTGCTATCAAAAAACTTATTTGACATAAATTTTTGGCACTTATCCGACACATATTATGAACTTTGAAGGGATTCGATATTTCATGTATTAAGAGAGTTATAGCGATATTTCACTTTTTCGAAAAAAAAAAAGCCCACCATTTTCACCCCCTTTGACCGATTTTGCCCATTAACGAACTCGACCGAGATGTTATAGGGATACATATTATGTAAAAAAAAAGTCCTCTCGGCACGCCGGAAGGCGGAGGTAGATTTCACCGGACAAACTTGGGGATAGGCGAAAATAGGCAGAATATGCAGGTTTTCGTAGAAGGATCAGACCACATTTATTGCGTGAAAGTATTTTATAATTGGAGATTAATTAACTTTGTTTTTCGTCATTTTATGCATATTTTAAACATTCTATTGTCTTATGATGACGGCAACCTTCTTGTCATTTGGAGTCCATTTTCATACTTGTGGTCACACTGTCCTTATGCAAGGTTTCGACACTGAAGTGTAACTATGTAACGGTCTGTTACTTCTTCACGCAAAATTATATTTCCCGCAGAGATTTTGGTTGGTTCGTCAGTTTAGGGGCTGCGACAACGCGGTCATGTAACCCCGTGTACTTTGGGATGGCTGTATTAGTCTGTAATTCAGGTAAGGACTGCAGACAGTCAATTTCAAGCAGTAGTTCCTAATGTTGCTACCAGGTACTACCGTCAACGACACCTAGCTGTGAACTTGGCTACTAGATGCCACCGCAATCAGCAACTCGCAACGAACGTTGGAACTTCCCCTCCAAAGGAAAGCATAAGGAGGGATTTTTAGCGCTCTTAGAAAATCCGAAGACTTTGGCCGGCTTTGAACCCGCGACCTAGGGCATAGAAGTTCAGCATGCTACCAATTACGTCACCGAAGCAGCTTCACACTTAGTCAGATGGAAATCTGAATCTGATCTCGCGCAAGTGCGTTGTCATGGCAACGTCTGATGGCTCATCCCTCATCAATTTAGTAGTGTTGCCATGGCAACCACTGATAGCTCTTGGCATTTTCTTAGTAACTCCGAAATCATTTTTCTCATCCCTTGGCGTAATGGTGGCTCATATCAAAAATTCTTTCAGACAAAAGTTTTAGGTAATTATTAGGGGAATATTGTCCATTTTGTACGGTTTTGATATTGTGCCTATTAACAGAGATATGATTAATGTTTCCCGAAGAACCCACTTTTTCCCACCCCTTTGGTCAATGGTTGGTGCTATCAAAAAACGTTTCAAACATAAATTTTTGAGCTTTATCCGACACATAGTATGAACTTTGAATGGATTCAATATTTCAGATATTAAGAGAGTTATAGCGATATTTCACTTTTTCGAAAAAAGATTCCCATTTTCACCCCCTTTGACCGATTTTGCCCATTAACGAACTCGACCGAGATTTTATAGGTATACATATTCGGTAAAAAATTCAATGTGATTGGTGCAAAATTACGGCAGTTATCGTGTCCACAAGAAACTGATATACATATATATTGTAACCTATATTTTATGAGTTCCCCATGACAGTTTTAATGTAGACTAGTGGGTTTATTATTTCTTTATATCATGTTATCGTGTTGGCAACGTGTTCAATTGCATTGGACACGTCTGCAGTAGACGCAGTGTCATTATTATTATTATTACTATTATCATATACGTATGCTTTTTATTATTAATTATTCAATGTATTTTAGGTCACTTTTGACGAGATTCTGAAGCTAGCTCTAATCGTATGTTGTCTAAGAAAGTTTATTAATATTGTTCAGACCACCGAACCAGGAGTCAGGTTAATGTTCTGGTCACACGTGCAGGAGGCAACACTTAATGGACACTATTGTCTCGAGCAGGTATGCTCGCTTACCCCGGGGAGGGTGATGAGGAAGCAGCCAGGGGGCCTTGCTATGAATGGTCTGGACAAACAGGCGTATGACAATAGCGCTTCTGGGAAAAGACTTCCTGCTAGGAGCTGTGGCATAGACGTGTGGTAGCAAGCTACTGGATGCACTGCGGAAGGGATTGTCTCTCTGGACTTTGAGATGACTGGTTGAGTTGTGGAGGGTGCCGTCTCTCTTGAGGAGTGGTTCGTGTTTATACGGAAAGAAAAAAGCTTGAAGACTCCGATTTGTTTTAGTATGGAGGGTACCACGTGATTGGGTTCTGGCTGTAATGCCACAATCATAGTAGGGCTAATACCCATCAAGATAACTGTGCTAAGTTGAAGAAGACCTTCATGGCGGTAAACCATAATGGCATGGCTGACCAGCTTCAAAGTGGTGATGAAATGGACATATTGGGCAGACGACGGCATTACCGGTAATGTGAAAAACAAATAATAAATCTTTAAAGGCCTAAATATTATTATTATTATTATATTATATTATATAGTTTTAATTGCATTTCTTGTGTGTCACTCTTTTTCTTATATTAATCAATTTCTTGCATGATGCAGCTTCAGAATATAAAGTAAATTTAAATTGGATAGTTTCTTTTTAGTTAGATGCATGTAAACCTTCCTTCATCTTTATTAATTTATAGGAGGTTTTGGTAAGGCCTATGTACGAGCCAGTCCTTTCAGAATATCTGCACACGCCCGGAGATGAGAAGAGTTTCGATAAGGTGGATTTGTTCAATTACAGTACTAATTATGTCAGTTTGTTTAAATTTTAAAGAAAGGCCATTTATGAGGCAGAATATTCATTTTTATTTAATTTTTGTATCTTCAAAGTTACAAATGGCTTCTCTGGGTGAAGCCATCTTGTGGCAAGAATTGATAGATTACAAATGGCGCCCAACTATGGAGTGTGAATAAGGCTGGCTGGTGCATAGTATGGCAGTACGCACAGGTAATTTGTGAAATCTGATCTGGTATTTTAGGAAGGGTATATATGTTCAGTGATTTTGGAGGGTATGCTAAGTAATAAGAGTGAGCCTGATTTATTAAAGTTGAGATCTAGAAGTGTTGACCGAAGCACTCTTGGTCATTCTAGAAGAGGCAGGAGTCAGTCAAACAGGCAGACCAATAAGCGGTCAGATTCCACAAATTCGAGAGTAGTTCTTAGTAAAATGGCAGATAAGGATGTGATTTCTGGTACGTTGGAGGGACGTGAGGGAGCCGAGAAAGATGATGTTGCAACTAGCAAGGAGTTAGGAATGGGAGTGAATAGTGACGAGGAAAATGTAGGACTGGGAGAAAACTCACAGATGATCAAGTTAATGGAGCAGATGATGTCTAAATTCAGTAGTAAACTAAGTGATTTAAGTAATAAAATGGATACTCAGAGTAGTGATTTAAGTACTCAAATTAATAATCAAAGTAGTGAATTTAGTACTAAGATAGACATTCAAAGTACGGATTTAGAGAGCAAAATTAATAAGATTGTAGAAAGTATGAGTAAAGGCTATAAGGACATTCGTCAGGAAATTGCCAGTAGAATTGAGTTGGTAGATAAAAAATTCGAGCAAGTTGAGGAGAAGATGAGCTTACAGAGGCAGGGCATTATGGATACTGTTGATAAGCAGATAGGCGAGGTGAGTAATGAGGTAGCCATTGTCAAGAAAGAAGTTAGTGAAAGGTTGATAGTTGTAGAGGAAGAAATGAAGGATATAACTGAGATTAGAAATAAGCAGGTGTCTTTCGAACAGGAGCTAGCGGTTTCTTCAGCTAGAGTAACGATGGTAGATAAGAGTGTAAAAAAGGAGATTAGTGAACTGAAATCCTTTAATGAGAGCGAAAATTTGAAATTAAGAAGAGAGCTGAATCAGGCCAAGTCAAATAAGGAAAATTGTAATCACTCGGTAGGACATAGTAACTTCTATCGGGAATCTGACTTACCTAAATTTAGTGGAAGGCAGTTTAACCCTATGGAGTTTGTTAAAGTTGTTCAGAAGAGGTTTTCGAAAGGGTTAGAAGATGGGACTTTAGACTGGGATATTGTTGAGGAAATCATATCATTAGCTTTTGTGGGGGAGGCTAAATCTTGGTATCAAGTTTTTAGGGGAGGTTTTCAGGGGTTAGAAGATTTTAGGCAGAAGTTTGAGGGAAAGTTCTGGAACGAACAGACTAAAGGAAGAGAAAGAGACAAGATTTCTTTTGGGAGGTATCAGTCGAATCAGGGGGTGAGCATGACGGAGTATTTCCTCACACATGTCCTTATCAGTCAGAATTTAGACACTAGTTCTTCTGAAGGTGATATTGTTAGGCGTATGGCCCGTCATTTTTCTGATGAGGTGAAGATGGCCGTAGTCATGCAGGATGTAAATACGATTAAGGACATGGAACGTGTGTTAGAAAGGTTTGATACTTTGGGTAGAATGGGAGGCAAAAGGCAAGAACAGGGAAGGGAAGGAAATTACGATCAGGGGTATCAGGAGGAAGGGAATAGGCATTATGAGCGTAGGAATATTGATAGGCCAGGTAACTTTGTGAGGAATGATAGAGGAAATTTTGTAAATAGGGATAGGGGTGACCAAGGGAATTTTCGGAATAGGGGGCGCGGAGAACAGAGGCAGGCAGAAAATCGGGGACCTGGGGAACAAAGGCTGTTAGAGAATAGGGGGCGTGAAGAAGAGAGACAGCCAGCTCAGCCGAGTAATTTAAACGGGAACAGGGCTCTTTAAGATGGTCAGATAGAGGGTCCCATCCCAGTATTCCAGTTCATGTGTTGAAGAAGATAGAATACGACCTTGATGTTAGAAAGGAATTGTTAGATGACCAGGTTGAGGTTACACAGGAGAGATGCGAGCCTACGTTGATCAGTCCTGTGATTAAGGTGAAGATATGGGGTCAAGTCGTCGATGCCTTATTGGACTCAGGGAGCATGTGTTCTTGCATTAAGGCAGGCTTTTATGATGAGGTTAAGAGTAAAGGAGAAGCCATAGAGGAGATTCCTGTGTCCAATATATTTATATTGTCTGCTGTTGGGACTAAGTCACAGAGAGTGCGTAGACAGGTTGTCGCACCTTTGTACATTGATGAGAAATGTGGTCGTCAGAGTTTTCTAGTGGTCGCGAATTTAGTGTATCCTGTCATATTGGGTGCGGATTGGCTAAGCAGTCAGATGTGTAAGCTTGATTATGGCGAATCTAAGGTGAGATTCAAGTGGGGTGAGAATTTTGATACGATTAGTCTGAGTTATCAGGTGGACTCGGGAACCTTTGTGAGTATATCAGTGTGTGTCCAGGTTTTAAATGAAGAGGAAGAAGTCAGTGAGGTTAGTAGCGACATGGTATCAGAGGATGTTAAAAGTTGTAGTATGGTAGTGGAAGAGGAGCGTGAAGGCGAATTTTCAAGTGTTGTGGAAGATACCATGTTGGAGGTAGAGCAGAAGGCTCAGTTGTTAGAGGTCTTGAGAGACCACAGTGAGGTGTTCTCTGACAAACCTGGTAGGACACATGTGTACGAGCATAGTTTCGAGATCACCGATAGGTCTAGTTTTAATGGTGTTAGATACCCGATACCACACGCCCATGTCAAAGCAGTAGATGCTGTCATTTCGCAGATGCTAAACGATGAGGTGATCGAATTCAGTAGGAGCCAGTATGTCAATCCGTTGGTAGTAGTGATTAAGAAGGATGGGTCAGTTAGGCTATGTTTGGATGCAAGACAAGCTAATAAACGCATTGCGCCGGATCATCAGCGACCGGAAACTACTGAGGATTTAGTTCAGAGATTTGGGGGTAAAGAATGGCTGTCCACATTAGATTTGAGTGCTAGTTTTTGGCAGGTACCCCTACGGAAGGAGGATAGGCAATTCACGGCTTTTTGTTACAAAAACCAGCTGTTACAATTTACACGGATTCCTTTTGGTATGAAAACATCGTCAGCTGGGCTCATTCACGCACTTAACATCGCTCTGGAACACGACACAGGGGATTTCACAGCCAGTTACATCGATGACTTAGTCATCGCATCACGTACATTTGGGGAACACATGGAACACCTTAGAATCGTTTTGGGGAAGTTGCATCGGGCCGGGTTCACAGTGAAACTTAAGAAGGCGACCTTTTGTGCACAACAGATCACGTTTTTAGGCCACACTATTACACCACAGGGGGTTACGCCAGAAGGGTCGAAATTAGACAACATAATCAACACTCGGACACCACGTAACGTCAAACAACTTCGCTCTTTTCTGGGGGTATGTAATTATTTCAGGAGGTTTGTACTGCGGTATTCGCAGCTGTGCGGGCCATTTAGCGGGTTACTTAAACAGAATTCTAAGTGGATTTGGGAAACGGAACACGATGAGGCATTCATCAAACTTAAAGAGGGTTTTAGGGATGCTGTCACACTTAGGTACCCCGGGCAGGATAGTCAGTATATAGTGATGACAGATGCTAGCGACTTAGGTTTAGCAGGGGTGCTTTGTCAAAAGGATGGGGATGGTAATCTAGGCATCGTGTCACTTGCTAGTAGAGGTCTAAATTCCGCGGAGAAAAGATACACTACTAGTGAGAAGGAATTGCTAGCCATTGTGTATTCGCTAGGCAAGTTCCGGACCTATGTGCTTGGCCGGAAATTCCTAATCTATACAGACCATAACGCACTTACGTTTCTTAGGACATGTAGGATAACCTCGAACCGGCTTTCTAGGTGGATATTGGCGATCCAAGAGTACGATTTTGATATATTTTATGTAAAAGGGTCAGAAAACGAATTCGCGGATTTTGTGAGTCGCCACCCGGAAATTGCTGGGGAGGGAGTTGAAGCTAGGAGAGAGGAAGGAATTTTGGTCTGTGTAACTAGAATGTCAGATAGGGACGGGGAGAGGTTAAAGTTGGGTAAAATGAGAGAGGAACAATGCAAGGACGAGGAGATTCAGGACATTTATCGGGAACTCGAGGAAATGGAACATATGAGCATTGCTAAGAGGGGTAATAAGGAATTCAGGCTAGTTAACGACTTGCTAACTAGGAAATGCTTTGGCGAGAGATGGTGCGTGTGGGTTCCTAAGTCTTTGAGGTATGATATTATCTGGTTTTATCATAAGGAGTTAGGCCACTATGGTGCAGAGAAGGTGTTGGGTGCTATTCAGGAGAACTTCTTCTGGAAAAACATGGGCAGGGAAGTCAGAAAAACCCTAGCAACATGTGAGTTGTGTCAGAAGTGCAAGCACCCCACAAGGTATTTAGAAGGGCCAAGGCAGGCTGTTTTAACTCAGAAACCAGGTGAGTTGGTGTGTGTTGACCTCTATGGGCCGTTGGTGAAGTCTCAGTATGGCTACCAATATGTGTTTGTCGTTGTTGATGCCTTTTCTAAGTATGTTAAGCTCTATCCCCTAAGACAGGCCACGGGGAGGGGTTGTGTAAATTGCATACTGGGGAAATATGTTCCGGAGTTTGGTAAGCCACTCCGAATACTCTCAGACCACGGTTCTCAGTTCACCTCGAAGATATGGAGGACCAAGTTGAGTGAACTGGGAATACAGTGTACGTATTCCTCTATTAGGTATCCCCAAGGAAACATGTCTGAGAGAGTAATGAGAGAACTAGGGCGCATGTTTAGGACTTATGTGAGTGAGCGACATAATGCCTGGTTTTCGATGCTTGAGGACGTTGAGCGTTGGCTCAATGTAACTAAACACGAGAGCACGGGTCGCACTCCCATAGAAGTCCAGCTGGGCAGGAAGCCTGTCAGCGAACTTGCCATGATTTTGGGTTTGAGGACAGGGGAGGCCGTACCCAGAGATTTAAGTATCAGGTTAGCTGGGGAATATTTATGTAAGGCCAGTAAGAAACGGCAGAAGCAGCAAGGGAAGCGGGCAGGAGATAAGTTAGATGTAGGTGACCTTGTGCTTTTGAGGGTGCCTCATGTCTCGTCCGCAGACCAGAAATTGGTGAGTAAATTTTTTCATTTGTATGAAGGACCGTATGAAATTGCACGGAAATTAGGGGCCTGTGCGTACGAGCTCCTTACAAAGGACGGCAGGGTGCTAGGGATTTACAATATTTCCAATCTGAGGATGTACATATCCTAGTAGCCCTGTTGATTGTGTATATATTTGTGGAGGGAAGGAGTTAGGATTTTGGAAGGGAAGTCATGCCTAAAAGGATTGCTTTTTATTCTATGGTATAGGACCAAATGAATGAAAAGCAAGGGGGCGTTCTGTAACCTATATTTTATGAGTTCCCCATGACAGTTTTAATGTAGACTAGTGGGTTTATTATTTCTTTATATCATGTTATCGTGTTGGCAACGTGTTCAATTGCATTGGACACGTCTGCAGTAGACGCAGTGTCATTATTATTATTATTACTATTATCATATACGTATGCTTTTTATTATTAATTATTCAATGTATTTTAGGTCACTTTTGACGAGATTCTGAAGCTAGCTCTAATCGTATGTTGTCTAAGAAAGTTTATTAATATTGTTCAGACCACCGAACCAGGAGTCAGGTTAATGTTCTGGTCACACGTGCAGGAGGCAACACTTAATGGACACTATTGTCTCGAGCAGGTATGCTCGCTTACCCCGGGGAGGGTGATGAGGAAGCAGCCAGGGGGCCTTGCTATGAATGGTCTGGACAAACAGGCGTATGACAATAGCGCTTCTGGGAAAAGACTTCCTGCTAGGAGCTGTGGCATAGACGTGTGGTAGCAAGCTACTGGATGCACTGCGGAAGGGATTGTCTCTCTGGACTTTGAGATGACTGGTTGAGTTGTGGAGGGTGCCGTCTCTCTTGAGGAGTGGTTCGTGTTTATACGGAAAGAAAAAAGCTTGAAGACTCCGATTTGTTTTAGTATGGAGGGTACCACGTGATTGGGTTCTGGCTGTAATGCCACAATCATAGTAGGGCTAATACCCATCAAGATAACTGTGCTAAGTTGAAGAAGACCTTCATGGCGGTAAACCATAATGGCATGGCTGACCAGCTTCAAAGTGGTGATGAAATGGACATATTGGGCAGACGACGGCATTACCGGTAATGTGAAAAACAAATAATAAATCTTTAAAGGCCTAAATATTATTATTATTATTATTATTATATTATATTATATAGTTTTAATTGCATTTCTTGTGTGTCACTCTTTTTCTTATATTAATCAATTTCTTGCATGATGCAGCTTCAGAATATAAAGTAAATTTAAATTGGATAGTTTCTTTTTAGTTAGATGCATGTAAACCTTCCTTCATCTTTATTAATTTATAGGAGGTTTTGGTAAGGCCTATGTACGAGCCAGTCCTTTCAGAATATCTGCACACGCCCGGAGATGAGAAGAGTTTCGATAAGGTGGATTTGTTCAATTACAGTACTAATTATGTCAGTTTGTTTAAATTTTAAAGAAAGGCCATTTATGAGGCAGAATATTCATTTTTATTTAATTTTTGTATCTTCAAAGTTACAAATGGCTTCTCTGGGTGAAGCCATCTTGTGGCAAGAATTGATAGATTACAATATATATATATATATATATATATATATATATATATATATATATATATATAAAAGTCCTCTCGGCACGCCGGAAGGCGGAGGTAGATTTCACCGGACAAACTTGGAGATAGGCGAAAATAGGCAGAATATGCAGATTTTCGTAGAAGGATCAGACCTCATTTAATGCGAGAAGGTATTTTATAATTGGAGCTTAATTAACTTTGTTTTTCGTCATTTTATGCTTATTTTAAACATTTTATTGTCGTATGGGAACGGTAACCTTTTTGTCATTTGGGGTCCATTTTTATACTTGTGGTCACACTGTCCTTATGCTAGGTTTCGACACTGATGTGCAACTATGTAACGGTCTGTTACTTCTTCACGCAAAATTATATCTACCGCAGAGATTTTGGTTGGTTCCTCAGTTTAGGGGCTGCGACAACGCGGTCATGTAACCCCGTGTACTTTGGGATGGCTGTATTAGTCTGTAATTCAGGTAAGGACTGCAGACGGTCAATTTCAAGCAGTAGTTACTAATGTTGCTACCAGGTACTACCGTCAACGACACCTAGCTGTGAACTTGGCTACTAGATGCCACCGCAACCAGCAACTCGCAACGAACGTTGGAACTTCCCCTCCAAAGGAAAGCATACTGAGGGATTTTTGGCGCTCTTAGAAAATCCGACGACTTCGGCCGGCTTTGAACTCGCGACCTTGGGCATAAACATTCAGCATGCTACCAGTTACGTCACCGAAGCCGCTTCACACTTAGATGGAAATCTGAATCTGATCTCGTGCAAGTGCGTTATCTTGGCAACGTCTGATGGCTCATCCCTCATCAATTTAGTAGTGTTGCCATGGCAACCACTGATAGGTCTTGGCATTTTCTTATAATTCCGAAATTATTTTTCTCATCCCTTGGCATAATGGTGGGTTATATCAAAAATTCTTTCAGACAAAAGTTTTAGGTAATTATTATGGGAATATTGTCCATTTTGTACGGTTTTGATATTGTGCCTATTAAGAGAGATATGATTAATGTTTCCCGAAAAACCCACTTTTTCCCACCCCTTTGGTCAATGGTTGGTGCTATAAAAAAAACTCTTCAAACATACATTTTTGGGCTTTATCCGACACATAGTATGAATGTTGAACGGATTCAATATTTCACATATTAAGAGAGTTATAGCAATATTTCACTTTTTCGAAAAAAAAAGCCCCCCATTTTCACCCCCCAACGACCGATTTAGCCCAGTAACGAACTCGACCGAGATTTTATAGGTATACGTATTCGGTAAAAAATTCAAAGTGATTGGTACAAAATTACGGCAGTTATCGTGTCCACAATAAACTGATATACATATACATACATAAATTATATATAACTTTTGAACTGACGGTGGTTTTGGGGCCTGGGGATGTGAAACGCGAAGATATGTCGAAATTTTCCGGAAGTCGAAACATGGTACCCATTGCAATAGTTAGCTTTCTAACGAAATCTACCTCTGGTTGGTTCCTCAGTTTAGGGGCTGCGACAACGCGGTCATCTAACCCCGTGTACTTTGGGTGAGTGTAGAATCTGTCTGATACACGGTGTGAATTGTAATGGCTGTATTAGTCTTAATTCATGTAAGTACTGCAGACGGTCAATTTCAAGCAGTAGTTCCTAATGTTGCTACCAGGTACAACCGTCAACGACACCTAGCTGTGAACTTGGCTACTAGATGCCACCCCAACCATCAACTCGCAACGAACGTTGGAACTTCCCCTCCAAAGGAAAGCATACTGAGGGATTCTAGTGCTCTTAGAAAATCCGACGACTTCGGCCGGCTTTGAAACCGCGACATTGGGCATAGACATTCAGCATGCTACCAGTTACGTCACCGAAGCCGCTTCCCACTTTATCAGGCGGCTTTGGTGGCGTAGTCGGTAACATGCTGAGCTTCTATGCCCAAGATACCGGGTTCAAACCCGGCCGAAGCCGTCGGATTTTTTAAGAGCGTTAAATATCCCTCAGTATGCCTTCCTTCGGAGGGGAAGTAAAGCCGGCGGTCCCATGTCATAGATTTATGGCATGTTAAAGATCCTTCCACTAATTGCACCTGTGTGAAGCTAAATTGGATAGGTTAAGAATGTATACAACGCTCTTAGGTTTCTATGTTCGTTGCCAAGAGCCGACTGCGGCGGCGTCTAGTAGCTCAGTTCTGAACTTGACCTCGTAGTCGTTGACAGTGGCGCTTGGCGGCAAAAGTAGGAACTATCTGAAAAATTGTTAGTTGCAGTACTTAAATAAATTAACAAACAGATAACACACACTAATACAGTCATCACAATTAACACCGGTTATCAGACAGATTCTACACACACCCAAAGTACACGGGGCTACATGACCGCGTTGTCGCAGCCCCTAAACTTAAGAACCAACCAACCAACCACTTAATCAGATGGAAATACTGAATCTGATCTCGTGCAAGTGCGTTGTCATGGCAACGTCTGATGGTCCATGCCTCATCAATTTAGTAGTGTTGCCATGGCAACCACTGATAGCTCTTGGCATTTTCTTATAATTCCGAAATCATTTTTCTCGTCCCTTGGCGTAATGGTGGGTCATATCAAAAATTCTTTCAGACAAAAGTTTTAGGTAATTATTAGGGGAATATTGTCCATTTTGTACGGTTTTGATATTGTGCCTATTAAGAGAGATATGATTAATGTTTCCCGAAAAACCCACTTTTTTCCACCCCTTTTGTCAATGGTTGGTGCTATCAAAAATCTTATTTGACATAAATTTTTGGCACTTATCCGACACATATTATGAACTTTGAATGGATTCGATATTGCACGTATTAAGAGAGTTATAGCAAAATTTCACTTTTTCGAAAAAAGCCCCCCATTTTCACCCCCTTCGACCGATTTAGCCCAGTAACGAACTCGACCGAGATTTTATAGGTATACATCTTCGGTAAAAAATTCGAAGTAATTGGTGCAAAATTACGGCAGTTATCGTGTCCACAAGAAACTGATATACATATATATATACATATATATATACATAAATTATATATAAACTTTTGAACTGACGGTGGTTTTGGGGTCTGGGGGATGTGAAACGCGAAGATATGTCGAAATTTTCCGGAAGTCGAAACATGGGACCCATTGCAATAGTTAGCTTTCTAATGAAATCTACCTAAAATGTTAACTTATTGTGCCTTTTTATGTGCTAATAAGTGAAAAGCAGGAATTTATGTATTTATAGAAAAATGTTCATAATATGTATTTACATTAAAAAAATACCTATAAATCCGAGCCCTACTCATTACACTCCCACCGACCGCAGTTGATTAGTGGATTAAGGGGACATATTGAGCTTAAAGATACAAACCAATAACGATTTTCTTTGTATGACTGTGCCTGTCATTAATCTTGTACATAAATAAGTAAATAGATACATAAATAAATAAATACATAAATAAAGAAATAAAGAACTAAAGAAATACAGAAATACAGAAATAAAGAAATAAAGAAATAAAGAAAGAAATAAAGAAATAAAGAAATAAACAAAGAAATATAGAAATAAAGAAATAAAGAAATAAAGAAATAAAGAAATAAAGAAATACTGAAATAAAGAAATACAGAAATACAGAAATAAAGACATACAGAAATACAGAAATACAGAAATAAAGAAATAAAGAAATAAAGAAAGAAATACAGAAATACAGAAATAAAGAACTAAAGAAATACAGAAATAAAGAACTAAAGAAATAAAGAAATAAAGAAAGAAATAAAGAAATAAAGAAATACAGAAATAAAGAAAGAAAGAAAGAAAGAAAGAAAGAAAGAAATACAGAAATAAAGAAATACAGAAATAAAGAAATACAGAAATACAGAAATAAAGAAATAAAGAAATACAGAAATAAAGAAAGAAATAAAGAAAGAAAGAAAGAAAGAAAGAAAGAAAGTAAGAAAGAAAGAAAGAAAGAAAGAAGGAAATAAAGAAATACAGAAATAAAGAAATACAGAAATACAGAAATAAAGAAATACAGAAATAAAGAAACAAAGAAATAAAGAATAAAGAAATAAAGAAATACAGAAATAAAGAAAGAAATAAAGGAATAAAGAAATAAAGAAATAAAGAAATACAGAAATACAGAAATACAGAAATAAAGAAATACAGAAATACAGAAATAAAGAAATAAATAAATAAAGAAAGAAATAAATAAATAAAGAAATAAAGAAATAAAAAATACAGAAATACAGAAATAAAGAAATAAAGACATACAGAAATACAGAAATACAGAAATAAATAACTAAAGAAATACAGAAATACAGAAATAAATAAATAAATAAATAAATAAATAAATAAAGAAATAAAGAAATAAAGAAATAAAGAAATACAGAAATACAGAAATACAGAAATAAATAACTAAAGAAATACAGAAATACAGAAATAAATAAATAAAGAAATACAGAAATACAGAAATAAAGAAATACAGAAATACAGAAATAAAGAAATAAAGAAATACAGAAATACAGAAATAAAGAAAGAAAGAAAGAAAGAAAGAAAGAAAGAAAGAAGGAAATAAAGAAATAAAGAAATACAGAAATACAGAAATAAAGAAATACAGAAATAAAGAAACAAAGAAATAAAGAATAAAGAAATAAAGAAATACAGAAATAAAGAAAGAAAGAAATAAAGGAATAAAGAAATACAGAAATAAAGAAATAAAGAAATACAGAAATACAGAAATACAGAAATAAAGAAATACAGAAATACAGAAATAAAGAAATAAAGAAAGAAATAAATAAATAAATAAAGAAATAAAGAAATAAAAAAATACAGAAATAAAGAAATACAGAAATACAGAAATAAAGAAATAAAGACATACAGAAATACAGAAATACAGAAATAAATAACTAAAGAAATACAGAAATACAGAAATAAATAAATAAATAAATAAATAAATAAATAAAGAAAGAAATAAAGAAATAAAGAAATAAAGAAATACAGAAATACAGAAATAAATAACTAAAGAAATACAGAAATACAGAAATAAATAAATAAATAAATAAATAAATAAATAAATAAATAAATAAATAAATAAATAAATAAATAACTGTGATCTCGAGGCGTGTGGGATTCTCCTCTTTCTTTTTCCTGTTGACCTCCCTTTGTCGACTCTTGCAATCTTCCGACTCCGATGGCAGTACTGTATCTGCTGCCTGCTACAAAAAGTTATTAAAATTGCAGGGTGCGTGTATACAACTTAGGCTACACGCGATGAACCTTCAGTAGTACTTATACCCCTCAGCTAAGGAGTTCAGGAAAGGCAACCCCAAAGGATTACTGAGCTAAATATGTTTTCTCTTCCTCCAGTTAGTTTGGGGCATACCCTCCTCTTTTCTTTTCCTGTTATGACAATTCTTCTTTCTCAGTGCCTCATCATTTATTCCTCACAAAATCCGACTTCCTCTAACGAAAATCGAAACCGTGAACTTGGTATCATGAGGGGGATATTCTATCATTCATCATCCACTAACTAAATAGGGCCCACCTCCTTGCATTGTGGCTACTGGCTAGCACTCTTGGTTGTCACCATGGAGGCCCGGGTTCAAATCCCGGCTCTGCCAAGAAATTGAACTCCAGTCTGAGGGCTGGAACGGGGTACACTCAGCCTCGTGAGGCAAAACTGATAAAAGGCAGGATCATTTTTGACCTTAGGCATCCTGAAAGTGCTTTTCCGTAGTTTCCCACTTTTACTTCAGGCGAATGCCGGGATGCTTCCTAAATTAAGGCTACGGCCGTCTCCTTCCCAGTCCTCAACTGAATTAGAACTACTTAAACGAATACAGCCATCGCAATAACACAGGTTGGTAGACAAATTCCACCCACACCCAAGTACACGGGGTACATGTCCACAATGTTGCAAAGCCCCCTAATCAATCAACAACAACAACCGAATCTATTACAGGAATCAAACTGAAATTTTGTATGTTGGTAGAGGCAATTAAAATAGGAAGGATATATGAAAATAGGCTATATAGTTCTTCACGGAACTACTTGTTCAGTGTTGACTCAAGCAACAACAACCCCTGGCACTATACAGCCCATGACGGGCTAAGGCCGACCAAGCGACCGCTTCCCAGCCATTCGGCCTGCAGATTTTGGGGTGACGCGTGATCAGCGCGTCGGGTCCTCTCGGCCGTTAATCTTGGTTTTCGTGATCGGGACGCTGTCTCACTGTCAGCTACTCAATTGTCCTCATGAGACTTAGTGCACCCCGTTCCAACCCTCACGTCAGTTTCAAAATTTACTGTCTTTGAGTCGGTCAACACTATTGTACCCAATTGTAATTTGTAGTTCCCTAATCCTGAATAAAATAAGTACATGAACTTAATATATACACTTGGATGATCAGTTTCGATCGACAAGCCATCATCATCAGTTCCTTTACACTCAGGCTATTAAGTCTATAACTACAATCTATGGTAGTTTGCCATATTTAAAATATGCACACTTATTTAGTTGCAGTAGTAACTGGTCATCCAAGTGTATTATTTTGATAAACTCATATAAACAAATTTTCAGAATTAGTGAACCATTCATTACAATTGGGTACAATCGTGTTGACCGACTGAAAACATTAAATTTCAATAACAACCTAGTAAGGGCAGTAGAAGTAATCATCATAATCATCCTCATCTTTAGAGGCCAATAAGTTATATCTTACAAAGTTTCTATAGTAACATTTAATTATCATCATCATCTTCTTTCCCATCATGCAGCAAGGAAGCCATATCGTCGTACACTTAGCTTAGTTTCTTAATGAACAGGATGGAATAGAACTTTACCTTAACAAGTCTCAATATAAGCTCGGTCCACAGCAATAGTGCTTAGTGCAAGACTTTGTGCCCCATGACTGCTCACTCTACTACCCCTAGTAATCCCTTCTCTTGCAAATGTTGTTTAGCATTAAGCGCAAAGGAACTATAAATTCCCTGCGTTATTAAGGCTTAAAGCGGGGCATCTGGTTACGAAATGAAAACCACCGTCTCACTTTCCCCGCCATGCTCACGTATAATCTCAAAATAACATATATAGCCTAGTTGACTTTCCTTCGTATAATAATTATTATAACCTATGAAAGCAATTCGCTCGTTATCTATGCATTTACATGCAAAATACTCAGGGCGGAGCTCAGTATTAGTGCATCGATTTGTAAATCAAACAAGCCTGAGGTCAACTGCAAGCGATTGGTCCGTGTTTTATTCCAAACAACATTCGTTCAATTGGCTGGCGCACACCTTTGTATACACCACGAAGCCTATTTTTAGCCTACTTTCGATTTTTGCAAAAAATGAAAGTAGACTTATGAGATCAACACAGGGCGAAAAAAGTGTGTCTGTCTGTGTGTATGTATGTGTGTGTGTGCGAGTCTCTGTGTGTGTGTGTATGTGTGTGTGTGAGTCTGAGTGTGTGTGTGTGTCTGTGTGTGTGTGAGTGTGTGTACTCTGAATGTCTGTCGTCCCCCCCCCCCTATCAATTCGAACACGGTGAATGCGAATTGAACGAAATTTGGTAGAAAGGTAGCACTAGCAAAGGACACCTCACTGTCATGTTTTATATCGCCGCCATCTTGACGGAAACGTAATGGCGGCCACACAAATGTTCAAAGCTTAAATCAAATTACGACTAACCTAATCATCCGATCTCTACCAAATTTTGCAACAACATACCCTTATGGGGGGAGTATCCTTTGACCAAACCAATAGGCCATCAGCGTAATAGTTTGCGGATGGCGGCCATCTTTGTGTGAAAATCGATTCCCCCTATTAATTCGAACACGGTGCAACCGAATGGAACGAAATTTGGTACAGAGGTAGTACTAACAAAAGTCACCTCAGTGTCATGTTTTATATCGCCGCCATCTTGACGGAAACGTAATGGCGGCCACACAAATGTTCAAAGTTTAAATCAAATTACGACTAACCTAATCATCCGATCTCTACCAAATTTTGCAACAACATACCTTTATGGGGGGGCATCCTTTGACCAAACTAATAGGTCATCAGCGTAACAGTTTGCGGATGGCGGCCATCTTTGTGTGTAAATCGATTCCCCCTATTAATTCGAACACGGTGCAACCGAATGGAACGAAATTTGGTACAGAAGTAGTACTAACAAAAGGCACCTCAGTGTCATGTTTTATTTCGCCGCCATCTTGACGGAAACGTAATGGCGGCCACACAAATGTTCAAAGCTTAAATCAAATTACGATTAACCTAATCATCCGATCTGTACTAAATTTTGCAACAACATACCTTTATAGAGGAAGCATCCTTTGACCAAATGAATAGGTCATTAGCCTAATAGTTTGCGGATGGCGGCCATCTTTGTGTGAAAATCAATTCCCCCTATTAATTCAAACACGGTGAAACCGAATGGAACGACATTTAGTAGAGAGGTAGCACTAGCAAAGGGCATCTCCGTGTCTTGTTTTATATCGCCGCCATATTGACAGAAACGTAATGGCGGCCACACAAATGTTCAAAGCTTAAGTTAAATTACGACTAACATAACCATCCGATCTCTACCAAACTTTGCAACAACATTCCTTTATGGAGGGAGCATCCTTTGACCAATCTAATAGGTTATTAGCCTAATAGTTTGCGGGTGGCGGCCATCGTTATGTCAAAATTGATTCCCCCTATTAATTCGAACACGGTGGAACCGAATGGAACGAAATTTGGTACAGAGGTAGAACAAGCAAAGGGCACCTCAGTGTCATGTTTTATATCGCTGCCAACTTTACTAAAACTGAATGGCGGCCACTCAAACGTTCAAAACGTAAAATCAAATAACGACTAACCAAATCATCCGATCTCTACCAAATGTGGTAACAACATACCTTCGTATAGGATGCGTCTTGTGACCAAACTACGAGGTCGTCAGCCATACCATTTCAGGATGGCGGCCGTGCGAATTATGCAAACTTTATAATCCATATCATGGGACCCACCAGTTCCGATTATCGAGCTGAGAATCGTTTTAACTGTTCTAAAGGAAGAGGCACGTTCGAAATTAAAAGTTTATTTTGTAATACTATAGTGCAGACGTGATTTTAAAAAGCTGAGCCGATTCAGTAATAAGACAAGATGGCAGCGGATATCTTGTGCCTGACTTATATTTCACTAATTTGAGTATTGCATGCAATATAGCGTACTGATACAAAATAAATAAACTTTGTATGAAATGCTTTATATATAAATAATATACTCCAGTGATGAAAACGTTTAGTATAAATCATTATTTGCTAACAAGTTCTATGTAAGTCATTTTATATAGAACGATATTCGTTGACACAATTAGCTCAGTGGTAGAGCGTTAGCCTATCGCTCAAATGCCTATGGTTGAAACCCGATCAGAGCTAGTGTTTTTGCTTGAAATGTTATATGTTTATTGTTTTGTAATGACTCAGACGTTTTAAAATTAAGCGTTATATTGTGCATATTATGGTGTAAAATATATATTTAATTAAAACATAATTCGCCAGCAGATTTACTCGAGACATCTAGCTGCCAAAAAGGTAACTGCACGCCGACCTACTTATTAACTTCCAGATTTTATTGAAAAGTTTCTTCTTCTGGCCGCTAGAATGCACTCGCTCTGTTAGGATTATATTGTTCGATATTTCACCCCTAGATGTCACGACTAGTCTACGTGGGGCTCCATTGATTACTATACCATTGGCATTCTATGCGCATCGAATTTGAAGAATGACAAGATGATACTACGATACATTTTTACTTTTTATTTTAAAGGGTTTGTAACAGCCTATTTTGCGTTACTTGAAAATGTTATTTGAAGTAAAGAACAAAACGATTTCACATAGTAACTGAATTCAAGCCGTTGGTGTTAGTTGAGGTTATTAATTACTATTTTCATTTCAGGCAAATAGCAATCGAAAATATCCACATAGTTTGTATACACACGTCTCTGTAGGGTCATGGAAAGATTTGTTAATTCAATTAGGGTTGTGAAAGCCATGCACAACCAGACGTGTAAAGACATGCCTCAACTCAAAGTTGGATGTTGCCCACGGCAGGTCGTATATGTAATAATAATAATAATAATAATAATAATAATAATAATTATAATAATAATAATAATAATAATAATAATAATGTTATTGGTTTTACATCCCTTTTAACTACTGCTGCTTTTAGAGACACCGGGGTGCCGGAATTTTGGCCCGAAGGGGATCTTTAACGTGCCAGTAAATGTACTGACATGGCTCCCTCGCATTTGTGCACCCTCAAATGCCAGCTGACTGCGCCAGGATACGAACCTGCAACCTAGGGCCCAGCAAGCGAGAACGTTACCGCTGAGCCACGCAGCCAGTCCGGTCGATTATGTCTCCAGATCCATAACATTCTTGATATAGCAGTTTTTATCTAGGTTGTGGCGTTTGTTAGAGGTAAATCGTTTCTAAGGTCTTCAACAAAGAATAGTTCTATTATACTCTTTGATAATAACAACGAGTTATAACTATACTCATACATTTAGGAGAAAGTAGGCTATATGTTCTTTACTGAACATCTTGTTTAATAATTTGTTGAATAATATTTCACAGATTCGTTAATCCTTTTGATCACTTTTTGCACGTGAAGAACAGGAAAGAAAAAGGAAGGAAATTTGTAGTTTATCTTGGCTTTCATTATTTTGATAATAAGCCACGAGACTTCCCTTTATTGACGTGGAATCCAAAATAACGGACGTAACATTTCACTTCGCAAATGACAAATGCATATCTGCGTTATAACGCTACACCCAACCCGTCACCTTAGAAATGATTTCCTCTCATAAGGCAGACATACTTTGAAGTGGATGATCAAATCGCGACACTGTTTGGGCTACACCTCTAGCAGCAACTGACTGCCGATATATTTAGGTGCAGAATAGACGCACTGCGCATGCGTCTGCCGAAACCCCCACTCCTTGTCCCAGCTTAACGAGATTGAGACTACTGAGCCTGAATTGCAATCTCCTGCATTCCAAGTGATAGCCTAACATACTTTGTTAGTGCGCCAGGAGAAGCCAGCTGGGATTGAACAGTGCCTTCCAGCGTACCGTGTACCATGCATTCCAAAAACCTGCTTCACTCAATCAACGCATTCTCTCTTTCTTTATTTTGATTCTGTGTTCTGTTAGAAATCAACACAAAGTCATGAGAAAATGTGGAAAATAGAAAGGGAACAACACATACTTAAAGCCATATGAACAACAAGCACCAGGCTATTGGTAGCAGAAACTGACTGCCGATATATTTAGTTCAGTAATAGATGGTCTGCGCATGCGCACAGCCGTAACCCCCGCTCCCTGTCGAACTGACTTCTCCTAGCGCGCAGACAATAACATAGTCGTCTGTTAGGTAGTCAGCCCGAAGGCTGGTTGGATCCTCAAGAAGCACCGCCGTTAGCTTATGTGGGTAGATACCCACAAAAACCCAAGGCAGGGCTATATTGAGGCGTACTAGGCAAGAAGAGGAGTGAGGTAATTTGCCATTGCTTTCCTCACTGAGTCAGTATAGCAGTACTAACCCTATGAGTAGAACCTTTCACAGCATCCACAGGCACTGACAGTGCCCTGAATGTCATTACTAAGAACCACCCATACCTCAGTAGCTTCCATATAATCTCAGCCATGAGTGAAAAGCCACATTTTACTGTAGCCTGTGCCAAGAGACAGATGCAAATGTACTGCATTCATCAAGAGATGGCAAACAGGCCAAATAACATAGTGGCAGGTCATAAATGAACGAGCCTCACAGCCGAAAGAAACCAGAAACACTTATTGACGCAAAATTGGCAGGTGAAAAGCTAAATGAAGTAGGAGTCTTCGGCTACTTAGGAAGCAAAATAACCAGTGATGGACCAAACAAAGAGGATATAGAAAGTAGGCTAGCACAGGCAAGGAAAGCATTTCTACAGAAAAGAAATCTGTTGACATCGATTACAGATTTAGGTATTGGAGATACATTTATGAAAGCCCTTGTATGGAGCGTGGCACTCTATGGAAGTGAAACTTGAACTGTTGGTGACATAGAAACAAGAAGAATAGAAGCATTTGAAATGTGGTCATACAGGACAATGATGAAGATTAGATTGGTCGAGTAACAAAGGAAGGGGTATTAAGACCGGTGGGAGAGGAGAGATGCTCTTGGCAACTGCTAATGAAGAGAAGAGATAGGTTGGTACGATACTTACTAAGACACCCAGGAATAGCAAACTTATTTTGGAAGGAAGGGTCGAGGATAAGAACTGAAAGGGTAGGCCAAGGTTACAATATGTTAAACAAATTACCTCGGATGTAGGATATGGTAGCTATGTAGAGGTGAATTGATTAGCTCAGGACATGGAGGTATGGAGAGCTCTATCAAACCATTCAAGGATCTGAAAACTCAAACAACAACAACAACAATAACAACAACAACAACAACATATAGGAAGACATTATATACATAGTCATAGCCATATCAATGGCAAATATTAACATTTGATCAACAATATTTTATTGTCCAATGCAGCTGAAGCAAGTGTTACCGAATCAACCATATTTTTAGCCTATTTTCATTTATGAAAAAAATAGGCTTATGAGATCACCTTTTGTCCGTGTGTCTGTCTGTTTGTGCTTGTGTGTGATGGTAGGTGTCCCCCTAATAACTTTTAAACGGCTGGAGCGATTTCAATGAAACTCAGTAAGTTCATAGCACTATTTCGGGCAACGCCGACCGTTCCCTTCAAATTTTGTTACCTCTCACCAATCCAACATGGCGGCTGTGCGAAGTATTTCAACAGCATTCAATATCTCCGAAAGTATTACCGATATCACCCTGGAACATTGTACGGTGATAAAGGGAACTACTAGAAGCACACCTATGTGACTTTTGAAAATCTGGTAACTACAAAACCAACATGGCGGGAAAGCGAATTTGCGACTTTTAAATAGACGTTTCTCGCGATTTAACCAACCAATCGGAATGAAACTTGGTACAGTATATGTTTATACAAATTGTAATGCACCGACATCTAACTTCGTTCAATTGTTTACATAACCTCAAGAAATATTTCACTGGCATTCTATATCTCTGAAACTATTACCGGTATCACCATGACATTTTGTACGGAGACAAAGGACACTACTGGAAGTTAATCTATGAGGCTTTCAAAACCCGGTTAACAACAATACGAACATGACGTTCAAGCGAAGTTGAAAGTTTTAAATAGACTTTTCTCGCGATTTAATGATTCAAACGCAATGAAACTTCGTACAGGAAATGTTTATACACATTGTAATGCACTGGTATCTAATTTAGTTCAATTGTTTACGTAACCTCAAGATGACGGCTGTGCGAATTTCGAAAATTAAGTTTTTATTTCTTGTGCTCTAATCATGGGATCGAAATCAACATTTGCATAATGAACGTACACAATAATCATCATCTAATAGTACATAACTCTATGGCCTACATATATTAAAATCCAACATGGCGACCATCCGAAATATTTAGACGGTTCTCAATATCTATTAATCTACTACAGCAATCAAACTGAAATTTTGTAAGAGTATAGAGGTTATAAGCATAAGTTCACCTATGGGACGTTCAATAACCTGGCGAGCACAAATCCAACATGGCGGCTACGCGAAATTTAAATATTCAAATGGACGTTTCTTGCGTTTTAACCATCCGAGCGCAGTGAAACTTGATACGGTGTATATGCTTATACAAATTATAATCGACTGGCATCTAATTCATTTAAATTTATTCCATAACCACAAGATGGCGGCTGAGCGAAATTTTAAAATCCCGCTTTTATTTCTTGTGTCCTAATCATGCGATTGAAGTACGAATAAAACACCTACACAATAATCTTCATGTTATAGTACTTAAATCTAAGGCCTATAATATAATATCCAACATGGTGACCATCCAAAATAATTAGACAGTTCTCAATATTTACGAATGATTACAGCAATCAAATTGACAATTTGTATGTTGATAGGGGCAATTAATATTAGTAGGATATATGAAAATAGGCTATTTAGTTCTTCACGGAACTACTTGTTTTAAAATATTTTGAGATATTCAGTTTTGAAAACATGCTCCACAAATATGCCATACTTTATAAATAGGCTAGAACTACAGCCACGCAGAACCCATTACTGAATAACAAATTCAAATGACTTGGAATAATTTTAAAATCCGTAATTGATGCTATTAAGACTCATCCATTGTGCATATGTTTGTTTCATTGGCCGTATTTACGAACAGTTGAATAATTTACGGGAACACATCACGCTACGCTATGCTGCTTGAATTAGACCTGCATTTACGGTTCATTTTCTTCTTTGAGGTTTGAACTTTAATGCAACTGCGACTGTGGAACTCAATTTCCAGAGTAAACACCAGGGACATAGAAGCGATCTAATGGCAAAGGATATTAGTGAACCAGACAATGGAGGGTTAGGAAGAAGAACCGTTCAAACTAGAAACATAATGGTTGAAGATTTGTAAAATATTCATACACATTTGCCCCTTTTATAGACGCTGAATACACGGTTCGATAACGGACTGCTTTCATGGCATTCACAACTCATGAATTCTTGAAGAATAGTTTTGAAACTTTTATTTATTTATTTATTTACTAGTGTGCCTGTGCTAGCTTTCGCAACGTGAATGTAGGTTTATGGGGTAGTAGGGAAGAATGTGGGAGAACGAAGTTTTAAATATTGAAGAAATGTATTTATTGTTGTTAAACGGCGTACGTACATGAGAAGAACACAAACAATTATGTAGAACGGTGTTTCGTACTTGTCACAGCACCTCTTTGTAGACAATATTCGATGTTACAACGAATTCATCGGTTATTATTTGCTCGGGAGGTTCTTCAACAGCAATTTTTTACATTTGCAAAGGATTGAACCCAAGAGAAAGTCCTGGCGAGACCACACCGGAGCCAAATGCTGAGAGACTCCTTAGCTAGCAGTACGCCGCGCTCCCACCAGATGGCTGCCGCCGCCGTGCTGCCCTGTGCTCTAGCGGCAGGCTCGCCTAGCAGTACACCGAGCTACCTCCAGATGGCTGCCGCCGCCGTGCTGCCCTGCGCTCTAGCGGCAGGCTCGCCATGTTACGATGCTCCCATTGTAAATGTACATTTTTAAGGTATTTATTTAATTGTGAGGTATTTAAAGAGGAAGTGTGTGCGTTTCGGGCACACATGGGGTTATGCGGAACCTGTTGGTACCCCATATGTGTAGTTTGGTGTTAACAGGACCTTATTTTCGGTACAAAACCGGAATGGGACCTTAGCAGAATAATATAGGGAGGATTTATTGCTACAAGAGGGCAGTGCCCTAATTACAGTAGCAAACAATTGTCTACACGAAGATAATACATCAAAATACATTAAAATACAAAATACAAATACATTAAAGAACAAAATTACAAAAATTATAATAAAACAGAGAAAATTGTTAACAAGAAATGTACACAAGTTCTAGTAGCAATAACAATACATGAAGCTTGATTTTGAATATTTGGTCACATATTGTCAAACAAGATTCATATTTTTAGTTACTAAATACAATAGCAATGTCTCCACGTAGACATTGTTGGTCTCAAGGGAATTAATCACGTCTGTGTTATCGACGTTAATGAAAACAATATTGTGTTAAACACTCCACTAAAATAGCGAAATGTTCTTGCATTTGTAATCCATATTTTGAACATAAGACCTTAGAATATTAGAACACTGAAAGGATGAACATCTTGGTCATCAACCCCATGCACTTGAGTGTATGTTCAATTTGTCTGGGGAGGGGGGGGGGGGGGGGCGTGGTGGCGCAGCGGTCAAGCTGTTGGCCTCTCACCAAGGTAGACTGGGTTCGATTCCCGGTCAATGCATGTGAGATTTTCGAAGTGAAATGCCATGTCCTGTGGCTCGGATTCCACGTAAAGAGGAGGTCCCGTGGCTAATAATCACAAGATTCACGGTCACGTAAACAACAATCTTCCTTCCTTTCAATTTGTATGATAACCTGTGTCTCCATGTCAACTATAACATTGTGCCCCGGTACTAAAATAAGGTACTATCCCACCATTTTCCTAAAATGTGGGTGGGAAGGTCCGATGTAAACCATACTCTGATTATCCGCTTCCAGTGCCGGGATCATTCAAGCCCCTGATCTTCTTAATTGCTGCAGCTCCCCGGCACAGTGTTGAGGTGCAAATTAATACGCATGGTTGTGTTGCGGGGTGAATGACTGACTGATTGACGAATGAATACATTAATGAATGCATGAAAGAATGAACGACTAACTGAATGAATGGCTAACTGACTGACTGACAGAATGACTATCTGAATGAATGAATTAATGGCTAACTAATTGACAGAATGACTAACTGAATGAATGGCTAACTCACTGGAGGAATGACTAACTAAATGAATGAATGACTAACTGAATGAATGGTTAATAATTGACCGACAGAATGACTGACTAACTGAACGAATTAATTAATTAAATAATGTCTAACAACCTGACTGACTATCTGAATGAATGGCTAACTGAATGAGTGAATGACTAAGTGAATGAATGGATAACTAACTGAATGAATGACTAACGAATTGACTGCCAGAGTGACTGATTTAATGAATGAATGACTAACTGAAGGAATGAATGAATGAGTGGCTAACTAACTGACCGAGTGCTTGACTAAATGAATGAATGGCTAACTAACTGACTGCTAGAATGGCTGACTGAATGTATGAATTAATTAATGGCTAACTAATTGATAGAATGACTGACTAACAGAATGAATGGCTAACTAACTGAATGAATGACTGAATGAGTAAATGACTAACTAAACGAATGGTTATGCATTAACTGACAGAGTGACTGACTAAATGATTGAATGAATGAATTACTAAGTAACTGAATGATTGATGAATTGAATGAGTGAATGGCTAACTAATTGACCGACAGAGTAACGGACTAATTTAATGAATGGATGTCTGGTTGACTAACTGAATGATTGAATGATTAAATGAATGAATGACTCACTGATTGCCTGATTGAACAACTGAATGAATTGCTGACTGATTGAATGAATGAATGAATGAATGACCAAAATACTACGTTTTATAATAACCCTCTGTGGAATATTTTGATATTTCTTAATGGCCGTCAACTTGTAATTTAGGTTTTAGTCGGAAAACTCGTGATTTCGGGATATGTTTAAGGATTATTATGCGATTAGCAAATTCAACACTTCAATGAAACTCAACATAAAAAAGTATATAGCTTTGAAAAATAAATTTGCTGTGAATTATTATCTGAAAGGGAAAAAAGAAACTAACACAAACTGAATGGAATCATTCAGACCAACCAGTTTAAACAAGGACACGTGGCAGATGTTCGTTCGTTTCGCGTTAAAGATGTGCATTACGTTTAAATTACCAAAGACGAATAAAGTTAATTGCTGTTTTATGTTCATGAAATTACCAAATATTCTGTATGTCTTTGTGAACGCATGTTGGGCCATTTATTCGGAAACATATACGTGGATTGCATAAAATATTAGTGCTCCTAATCTTATCGGTTGGCAACATTGACACCGTTAATAAATTCTCCCTTTGAACAGGTTGGGAAATAATTTGATGAACATTATAGTATATGTTTCTGAAAGAAAGAGTTTCTATGATTGGCAGCATAGAAAATAAACAAATGATAGTTGCTATTTGTGAGTAACTGCTACAAGCGAATAAGTCAGTGAAGAGTTCATCAATGTGGATTTTTGAATTCATACTCATTAACCAGTATTGAAGTTTGACATCTCCAATATCATACTAATGTGTTCATTTATTAACAACTTTTAATATTATTGTATAGTATTTATTGAAGACATATCGAATTTGATGTTGGTATTAGGTAGTACTCATACTGTAGTTGGTACTTTTGGCACCATCATAAAATTGCACAATCAGGCGTCGTTAGGAACAACTTCAATCATACACAGATTGATCAAAATTTTAAAATAGAAGGGTAGATGCAGAGACTGAACTGCATGCCCCATATTTTTTTACTTTTGTATTTCCTTTTGAAATTGCTTGGTTTACTCCATAAAGCGTCACTTTGATCCATACAGCTATCCATGCAATATACAGTATATGCCTCAAGTTCAATGTACGACATATCTGAGGCTATCCTTGTGCAAGTACATCACTAATGGAAGACCAAATCACGAGCTTACGTGAAAGGTCGCCTGACATCAAGCCTAGCACAGCTTTCATGAGAGCTGAGAGAATTTATAAATAATAAATAATCCAATCTACCGAAGAAATTGGGTCTTCGGCTTCCTTCGTTGTAGAGTAGTTTTACAGCATTCAGGTCATGTCAGAGGACCCGAAGTGAAGGCGATGGACTGTTTAGTAGGTGAATATTTAAGAATGGTGCCTCTTTGGAGCAGATTAAGTATAAACAAAGAGATAAACCATTTATGTCGTTCACAGAAATCAGCAAAATATCACCCAATGTTACTGCGTTGTTTCAAGAAGGCCATCTTAAATCTTAAACGAACTTGTTTAATCAACTGCATGACCTCTGAATACTTAAGAATTCAATCCATTGGTAGTGAGTTCCGCTCCAGATCATTCTGATTGTACAGTATTGAAATGTGGCGGGGTACATATAACTTACCAGCACATGAAAAGAAACTTTGAGTCCCAAATTTCAGCACTCTTGTATCGGGTATTGTAAAGCCATAAAATCATTATATTCTTAAATATACAGTATAAAACGCTAAGGCGTATGTTTCCCGAAACTCAAGTACTTAAAGCAGAGGGAGTTAGAAGGTGCGGATTGTATCAAAATCTTACAAATCGTCTCTATACAGAAAGATTCTTGCAGTTCTTGAAAAGTAATCGGAAATATATTTATTTGTTTATAACGTGCGTTTAAACAAGTAAACAAGACGATCGCCCCTGCCAGAACTGTGATGCTCAGAGTCCGCATAACAGTAAAGCCCGATGGGTGGTGTATACACATAGGGCAATACAAGTAACCGATCATAACAAATAAGTATTCAAAATAAAGAGAATTATCCGCAGCAGCCATGAATTGCACTCTGATTTCATAAATATCGATAATTGGTTTAAAAAGTGCTTTTAAACAAATAAGCAAGATGATAGCCCCCATCCATAACTGTGTCGCGTCGAGCCCAAACACCAAAAAAAACTGGGCGGGTGGTTTTTACACTTGCGAGATTTCTCGCATGGGTCCGCATGTTATTATTATAAGTATTACAAATATTATTGTTATTATTATTATTATTATTATTATGATAATAATATTAATAATAATAATAATAATAATAATTATTATTATTATTATTAGTAGTAGTAGTAGTAGTAGTAGTAATGTAGCAAGTAATGT
The DNA here is from genome assembly GCA_946902985.2 of Meconema thalassinum. Classification (NCBI taxonomy): domain Eukaryota; kingdom Metazoa; phylum Arthropoda; class Insecta; order Orthoptera; family Tettigoniidae; genus Meconema; species Meconema thalassinum. Next base: position 584,140,728 of record OX336390.1, on the reverse strand, counting down.
GGGCACAGTGACAGAATGCTGATCGTTTTCGCCTACTCATTCCTTCTCCCACTGACATCACTATCTCGTTCTTCCATCTCAAGCGTCACTTCCCCACGAGGCTATTTGTAATGCCGACATAATGTGTTTACCCTGAAGCGAGACAAATACTTCAATTTTTTAGTTGTTTATTTCTGTGGCATATATTATTCAAGACAACCACGTGTAACTGGATTACCAGCTAACAGCTCCGAACAGAAACACAAAATCACTTCGCATCAATCACGTAATCTGCGTGAGTTTACTTTACTACTGATGGTGTTTACAGTAAACGCATATAATTAACTATCAAACATTATAATAATTTATAGCTTATACACCCAAGCCGAAGCGATTGAGGAGTAGCAAAATATGTATCACGTGAATAATGGAGTCATCTGTTCCATCTTTCAGAAGCTCCTAGAAGGCAAAAAAACAACAGTCGTTTTCAAATGGGATGCTGTATGTCCTTGAGATATCCGCCAAGCGTTAACCAATCTGCACCTCTCAGTTGAGCAGTTGTGATCTCGGGAAACCATCATGCTCAACAGAAATCCTAGTAACGAACACATTCCCATTAGAAAAGCATTTTCTTTAATGGGATAATAGTTTTTCAGACAAACTGCTCAGTTAAAATTCGGACTTTCACGACCGGCGTTGAAATAGCAATCTCTGTTTCGCGGGCTTATAGGCCGTGTTCTAAGGGCATTTTGTCGTCCTGATGTTTCGCTGAAGACTGCGTTCAGCATGTTCACCTCGGTTAATGTAACCTGTGAACATGCTGAACACAGTCTTCAGCGAAACATCAGGACGACAAAATGTCCTTAGAACACGGCCTATAAGCCCGCGAAACACAGAAACTACTCAATCTTTATTATAGTTACTTTATATTACTCATGTCCTTCGTACTCTAGGAATCATACTTCACAGACTTAGCATTTATATCCATTGCAAGCAGACAAAACTAAGACGAAATAGTTCAGTGAAGAACTGTTATAGCCTATTTTCATATATTCTACTGCTCTTTTCCATCATGAAAGTCTCCCTTCTATTCAATAGCATCTCATGTGGTGGACTAAATAGCTATACTATTATTGACCTGGATTGTGATAAACTATAGGGCACCAAAATCATTTCTACCAGCTGGAATTCTAGAAAACAATTGGACAACATTCGATGGCGAATGTTCAAATTGTGCCAAGTTCCACAGAGTTGAAATATATATTTTTAATATTTGCGTGGCAACCATGTTTTAATGTAGGGCATAAGCTTTATACCGATAGAAAACTATTTATAATATTTATAATACTAAATTCCTTGCACAAAGTTTCAATTCAATCACTTGATAAGAGTTGATGAAATAAAACATGTTTTCAAATATTCGCACAGCCACCAACTTGAAGTTTTCAAATTATTCACTTACATTAGACGCCAATATACCTAACAACTACATGTTGTTTTTGCATACAAATGCATGAACTTACTCCCCAGTTCTTGAAGTGGCTAGCATTCATGGCTGTCCCCGCGGAGGCCCAGGTCCAATACCTGGCTCTGCCAAGAAATTTAATTATGGTCTGAGGGCTGAAACGGGCTACACTCAGCCTTGTGAGGCAAAACTGAGAAGAGGCGGGTTTGATTCTCACCTCAGCCATCCTGGAAGTGGTTTTCCGTGGTTTCCCACTTCATCTCCGGTGAATGCTGGGATGGTTCCTAAATTATGACCACGGCTACCAGCTTCCCTATCCTCATCTTAATTACAAATACTCACACTAACACAGCGATCACAATAAAACAGGTTATCAGACAAATTCCACACACACCCAAGTACAGGGAACTACATGACCACGATGTCGCAAAGTCCCTAAATTAAACAACAACAACAAAAACTCTACAGTATCGTATCACCATACAAAATATCAGATTGATGTTGAGTACTGGTGAAGTAGGCCACTTCGCTCGGCCGCCATGTTGGAATGATGACATATGGAAATTTGAAATGCACGCTCGGAGTCCGACGTAGTAATAGTAAATTTTTACAAAGTTTTACCGTAGGATAGCTCCAGACAATCAGGGTTTATTAGGGGTACACACATACACACATCGTCAAAATGTGATCTCATATGCTTACAGTATATTTCATACGGTAAAAATTGACTAAAATAATATATAGTCTATGCATGTTCAAGTGTGTGAGGACGATGTAACTCGCCTACATTACTTGTAATAGGAGTGTTCCAACTTATTTGAAGTCGACTTTACGCATTAACAAAGCGAAGGAGCGGAGAAAATTATAGCGTAAGCTGTTATTAAAACGCTGGCCCTTGTTCGTCAGTCGCTCGGCCCATAACCCTACCAGTATATTATGCTAACGCAACGGAAGGCCGGCACTATGCAAATACCCCGCATTAAATCCCAGAGGTTAAACAGAAGGACCACGACAGCTGTAACTTAAAATAATGACGTCGCAAATTATACTTTTTTTTTTGCTGTGTGCAGCAAAATATTAAAAAAGTCTCAGATATGAGTAATGTGAAAAGTAATCTGTTAATGCCAGCCAATTAGCTTGGTTTAATTTAATAAACAAATTAGGCTCATTCCTCGCGCTTTCACGGTGACATACACTTTACAAATACAGTATGATATTTTCTTGGACATTGCAATTATATTTATGACTAGGGTTTTAAAGGGAGGAGACCACTAACACACGTTGTGAACGCTTATGAGTACCAGATATGTTTAGGTTAATTGTTAATTCAAAGTGTGGATCTCGTTCCCGTCCTCTAATTCTATTGTTGTTGTCGATTCATTTAGGGGCTTTGCGACATCGTGGTCATGTAGCCCCGTGTACTTGGGTGTGTGTGGAATTTGTCTGATAACCAGTCTCTCCCTGTTATCCTGCTTCTAGGAGGAGCATACCTCACGTATTTGACTGCTGCGCTATGTTAAGAGATTATTTTTTTGACATAAGAATCAATTCCTGGCCCTATGGTGTTGGGTTAGTGTGTCTGTCTCTCTCCCGGAGTCCTGGGTTCGATTCGCGGCTCCGTCAGGGATTCTAGAAACCGACTCGCAAGGACAATTGAGAAGCTGTATGACACTGAGGCAAAGCCCTGGTCATGCAAAGTAAAATTAATGGCTGAGGGAACCTGTCGCGCTGACCTGCAATCTGTAGCACAAATGACGGGGCAGCGATTGCTTGGTAGGCAAATGGTCTTCATGGGCTGTGGTGCCACGGGGTTTGGTATGGTTTGGTTTAACATTCAACTATGACATCAGATATAAGATTCAATCAAAATATCAGGCCGGTAGCTGAGAACTTAGCCCGTGAATACTTACTTATATCGCTTGTACCTGTTGGTTCTAATTCTCAGTCTGATTATTTGTATATATTATGTGATTATTATTATTAATCCGGTCATTTAAGCCACCTACGGATCACGCTATTTAAACTGTCCTTTCCCTTGCGCCTATATTCCCACATTGTTTCTTGCGCTGTTCCTTCCTCGCTTCAGTCACGTTTTGCCAGTTTATAGTTTTGGCTTTTCTTGAAAATCATTGAGCTCTTGGAGCTCTTGCGCTTACACATTCTCAGACCTTGTTGGAAAGAAAACATTTACAATCCCAGATACCGTATATATCACAAGGAGCAAATTCTTGGTGATTGCATTGAGTAGTAGCTTCATATTTCCCTCACTGCTTTAGGCCTGATTGCCCAAGAACAGCCTTGCTACGCGACACGTAGAAAGTATGACTGTTTTCTGCATCATTTTGAAAAGGCCTGGTTCTAATTTCAACGCCATGAGCGATTCCTTTAAGTTGTTGGGAATCACACCAATGCTGGAGATAATAATAGGAACTGTCCTGACTTGTGCCATGTGCCATTGCTTCCTTATCAGTTATGAAAGCTCTGTGTATTTCGACAGCTTTTCAACATGCTTTGTTAGCATGTCGCCACTGTTTGGGATCGCCACATCTATGAAGGTGGTGTGCTTCATGCATTTGTCAACAAGAACCAAATCAGGTCTGTTGTGCATAGCTGATTGGTCTGTCAATGCAGTACGATCCCAGTACAACGTAAAGCTGTAATTTTCCAGTACACTTTCAGGAGCATATTTGTAGTACGGCACTTTCTCTTGGCTCAACAGTTGAAGTTGTATAGCCAATTCTTGATGTACTATCTTGGCACCATAATCATTATTATTATTATATTATTATTATTATTATTAATATAAGTGAATGTCTTGTATCATAAAACTTTAACCAAAAACTTGATGCTTCTGTAATGTAATGATATGTTATGGGTTTGTGCTCTAAAGCATTCCCGATAGATGCGAAAATGGTCCCAATTTCATAGCAATTCAGCGCAACAATCAGACAAAAAATCAACTTGCTCAATGTTTTCACTACGTGCTAACAATATTCTCTGACAAAATAGCATTGCAGGATCCAGCTCAGTTATTCCCAACTTATTTAAAAGTGACTTAACGTCTTTTAAATTTTATTCACTCACCTGATAGCCTACTTTCATAACCGTTTTAACAGGTGATATAAGCCGATTAGGAACACCATAAAGTGTAAATTTGTATAGTTTTAATACATACAGCACTCATGTATGTACGTATGTTAGATTCATCTGACTTATTTCTACACACATCAAAAAAAGTTTTGCATCACCTCGGTTCCCAGATCTCCGGCATATAGACGTTGACTGTGTATATTGTATCCAAGATACAGTCCCTTTGACTGTTCATAGATGTCACTAAAACTGCTCAAAGATGTAAACAACCATGCATGAGCAGGGCCTATTAGACGGAGGGGGTACGACAGCCGATCAGTTCCAGTCATTCCACCAGGACGAAGGTACGCTGCTCATGTTGTCTGTAGTTCTACCATGCCTAGAAGGTCAATACCGCAGTTCGATCGCGTCCGCATTGTTACTTTGTGTCAAGAAGGGCTCTCAACAAGGGAAGTTTCCAGGCGTCTCAGAGTGAACCAAAGCGATGTTGTTCGGACATGGAGGAGGTACAGAGATACAGGAACTGTCGATGACAGGCCTCGCTCAGGCCGCCCAAGGGCTACTACTGTAGTGGATGACCGCTACTTACGGATTGCCGCTCGGAGGAACCCTGACAGCAATGCCACCATGTTGAATAATGCGTTTCGTTCAGCCACAGGACGTCGTGTTTCAACTCAAACTGTGCGCAATAGGCTGCATGATGCGCAACTTCACTCCCGACGTCCATGGCGAGGTCCAGCTTTGCAACCCCGACACCATGCAGCGCGGTACAGATGGGCCCAACAACATGCTGAATGGACCCCACGGAATTGGCATCACGTTCTCTTCACCGATGAGTGTCGCATATGCCTTCAACCAGACAATCGTCGGAGACGTGTTTGGAGGCACCCTGGTCAGGCTGAACGTCTTAGACACACTGTCCAGCGAGTGCAGCAAGGTGGTGGTTCCCTGATGTTTTGGGGTGGCATTATGTGGGGCCGACGTACGCCACTGGTGGTCATGGAAGGCTCCGAAACGGCTTTACGATACCTGAATGACATCCTCCGACCCATAGTGCAACCATATCGGCAGAATATTGGAGAGGCATTTGTCTTCATGGACGACAATTCTCGACCTCATCGTGCACATCATGTGAATGCGTTTCTTCAAGATAACGACATCGCTCGACTACAGTGGCCAGCATGTTCGCCAGACATGAACCCTATCGAACATGCCTGGGATATGTTGAAAAGGGCTGTTTATGGACGTCTTGACCCACCAACCACTCTGAGAGATTTACGCCGAATTGTCGTTGAGGAGTGGGACAATTTGGACCAACAGTGTCTTGATGAACTTGTGGATAGTATGCCACGGCGAATACAGGCATGCATCAATGCAAGAGGACGTGCTACTGGGTATTAGAGGTAGTGGTGTGTACTGCAATCTGGACCACAAATGCTGAAAGTCTAGCTGTATGATGGTACAACATGCAATGTGTGGGTCTCATGAGCAATAAAACGAGCTGAAATGTTGTTTGTGTTGATCTCTATTCCCTTTGTATTTAACGGTTCCGGAACTCTTGGAACCGAGGTGATGCAAAACCTTTTTTGATGTGTGTATAATATTACAAGCTGTGCCCGGCATGCGTTGCAACGCCAATCAAAGAAAGTCTCGGTGTTGTAATTGTGTTTGTTGAAATGCTTTTGGATACACAATACGTTTTTTCAATTTCCGTTAGCTGCTCCTTAACTATCGTAAAATAGATTTACTAATTCAGAAAAATTCGTACAATCGTGCACAACACACACCAAAGTTTCATCGCAAACGTATAAATGGTATATGAACGCAATATGGAATTTTGTTTAAACGACTCGCACGCCGTTACTCATTTGTTGAAACTACTCATGCCATACCAATTGTAAAATAGATTTACTAACCCAGAAACCTTCTCTGTATACACAACAACTCATAAAATTTTCATCGTAATCGGATGAATGGTATATGAACGCATATGGGATTTTGTTCAAGCGATTCACGTGCCATCACTCATTTGATGAATCTAAACGTGCGCTAACAACTGTAAATGGAAATACAACGCCAGCAACCTTTGCAGGAGTATTCACAACCATTCTCCAAAGTTTCCTCGCAATCGTACGAATGGTATATGAAATTAACGCATACGGGACTTTGTTGAAACGATACGCCCCCAGTCACATATTTGTTGAATCTTCTCGTGCGCTGCCTACAGTAAAATTGATTTTTTAAAGGCAGAAACCTTCCCTGGAGTGTTCACAACTACTCACCAAAGTTTCATCGCAATCGAATGAATGGTATATGAGATACTTTGTTGAAACGATTTGCGCGCCTTTGCATATTTGTGGAATCTACTCGTGTGCTACCTATTGTAAAATGAATTTGCTAAACTAGAAACCTTTCCTGTGGTAAACACAACAATTCACCAAAGTTTCACCGCAATCGGATGAATGGTTGAATATATGAACACATACGGGACTTTGATGAAACGATTCACCATCGGTCATTTTTGTTGAATCTACTCACCTGCTGTAAAATGGATTTACTAAGCCAGAAACCTTCCCTGGAGTGTCACAACAACTCACCCAAGTTTCATTGCATTCGGAAGATTGGTATATGAACGCATAGGATTCATACACACACACATAATGATGTAAATAATATGGCGACCAATTTTGCATTTTAAACTACTGTACATTAGTTTAGAGCTAATTTCTGTATGTATCGTATCATTCCACAACTTATTTATTTGTAACAAATATGCTACAAAATCATTGTGTTTACAAAACGCTAAATCTGTAAATCATTGATGCAACAATACTCTAAATCCGTAAATCATAGATGTTATAAAGCGCTAAATCTGTAAACCATTGATGCTACAAAACGCTAAATCTGTAAATCATAGGCCTAGATGTTACGAAACGCTAAATCTGTACATCACTGATACTACAATACTCTAAATCTGTAAATCATAGATGTTACAAGGCGCTAAATCTGTAAATTATTGATGCTACTAAACGCTAAATCTGTAAACCATTGATGCTAAAAAACGCTAAATCTGTAAACCATTGATGCTACAAAACGCTAAATCTGTAAACCATTGATGCTACAAAACGCTAAATCTGTAAACCATTGATGCTACAAAACGCTAAATCTGTAAATCATTGATGCAACAATACTCTAAATCTGCAAATTATTGATGCTACAAAACGCTAAATCTGTAAATCATTGATGCTACAAAACGCTAAATCTGTAAATCAGTGATGCTACAATACTCTAAATCTGTAAATCATTGATGATACTAATCGTTAAATCTGTAAACTATTGATGCTACAAAACGCTAAATCTGTAATATCATACTCGTAGTCTTATTTCAAAATTATGCGACAGCATCCAACATGCAATTTCCAGGCGTTGTTCTAACTCTTAGCCTGTTTCCCTTTGACTTGCTTAACAAACACTCCACGTCTATCCGTAATCATTCCCATTTTACGGGTTTGGAGGTGAGATGTGACGAATTGTTACGTGGTGGATGGTTTTCACGGCTGGATACCTTTCCTGGCACCATATAGGAGATGAAATGCAAGACGATGTAATTGGACAAGGGGTTGGAGCTAATACGGCCAATGGTGAGACTCGGACTAACTCGTATACCAAGTGTAGAGATAGCTAGACACCATGGCTTATTGCCGCTCCTTAGTGAGCTTAGCTACCATGATTGGTTATTTAAACAAGTAGTTCCGTGAAGAACTATACAGCCTATTTTCATATATCCTGCTCATGTTAATTTCTTCTAACAACATACAAAATTTCAGTATAATTGCTGTAACAGATTCGTAGATATTGAGAACCGTCTAAATATTTCAGATGGTCGCCAGGTTGGATTTTTATTTTTGTACTATTACATTAAGATTATTGTGTACGTGTGGTATTCAAACTTCAATCGCATGATTAGAACACGAGAAGTAAAAACGAGATTCTAAAATTACGCACAGCAGCCATCTTGTGATTATGCAAACAATTGAAATAAATTAGATGCCAGTGGATCTACATTTGTATAAGCATTTAACGTGCAACGTTTCACAGCACTCGGATAGTTAATTCGCGAGAATCGTCCATTTAAATATTTATACTTCGCGTCGCCTCCATGTTGGATTTGTGCTCACCAGGTTAATGAAAGTCCAATAGGTGAACATATGTTCATAGTCTCTATGAAAATAAAAAAATTCAGATTGGTTGCTGTAAAAGATTCATAGATATTGAGAACCGTCTAAATATTTCGCAAGCTCGCCATTTAGGATTGTTATATGTATAGGCCATAGAATTATGTACCATTCAAGGACAATTATTGTCTAGGTTCATTATTCAAACTTTTACTTCGATCGCATGATTACGACACAAGAAATAAAAACTTAATTTTAAAATTTCGCACAGCCGCCATATTGAGGTTATGTAAACAATTGATTTAAATTAGATGGCAGTGCATTACAATCTGCAAAATCATTTACTGTACCACATTTCACTGCGCTCAGAGAGTTAAATCACGAGAAAAGTCTATTAAAATATTTCAAATTCGCTTGGTCGCCATGTTCGTTTTTTACTTTACGAGTTTATGAAATATACATAGGTAAACTTGTACCAGTACCCTTTATCACCGTACAAAATTTCAGGGTAATATCTGTAATAGTTTAGGAGATATAGAATGTCAGTGAAATATTTCGCACAGCCGCCATTTTGAGGTTATGTAAACAATTGAACTAAATTAGACTCCAGTGCATTACTATGTGTATAAACACTTGCTGTACCTAGTTTCATTACGTTTGGATGGTTAAATCGTGAGAAAAGTCTATTTAAAAGTCTCAACTTCGCTTGGTCGCCATGTTCGTTCTCTACTTTACAAGTTTATGAAATATACATAGGTAAACTTGTATCAGTACCCTTTATCACCGTACTAAATTGCAGGGTGATATCTGTAATAGTTTCGGAGATATAGAATGTCAGTGAAATATTTCGCACAGCCGCCATTTTGAGGTTATGTAAACAATTGAACTAAATTAGACTCCAGTGCATTACAATGTGTATAAACATTTGCTGTACCAAGTTTCATTACGTGTGGATAGTTAAATCGCGAGAAAAGTCTATTTAAAAGTCTCAACTTCGCTTGACCGCCATGTTGGTTTTGTAGTCACCAGGTTTTTGAAAGTCTCATAAGTGAACTTCTAGTAGTACCCTTTATCACCGTACACAATTTCAGGGCGATATCGGTAATAGTTTCGGAGATATTGAATGCTAGTGAAATATTTCGCACAGCCGCCATTTTGCATTGGTGAGACGTAACAAAATTTGAAGGGCACGGTCGAGGTCGCCGGGAATAGTGCTATGAACATACCGAGTTTCATTGAAATCGATCCAGCCGTTTAGATTTTATTAGGGGGGGACACACACACGAATCACACACACACACACACACACACGCACACACACGGACAAAAGGTGATCTCATAAGCCTATTTTTTCAAAATTGAAAATAGGCTAAAAATACAAAAATGATGTCGTTATTTTAGTGATTAATAATGCCTCTGTATAACGTTGAACGTTATTTTATGAGCCCTCTATTATCCTTCGCAAAAGTTGCCTACAAAATATAAATACATCGTTTAATAAATCAGCAGATATCTGAGGGGGATTACACTTAAGGTGTATGTCATCACGCTGATGTAAACTCCCTGGAGTTTATTCCCAAGTTTGATCGCATCTAGCGAGAATCTCTCTCAGTGCGTAAGAGTGATGTCTTCAAACTCCAAACTTTCAACACACCAAACTTCTCACTCTTCCTCCTCCTAAAAGGTTACTCGGTTAAGTTCAGGAGCTCCTTTCTTGTGCTTGCTGCTTTTCGTTATATTGTACGCTTTCTGTGATGGAGCCTTCTTTAAAAATCCAGGTCCACTGTTTCGTATCGAGTTAGATCGTGCACCTTACTTGAATACCACATACACAGGAAATTACAATTTGTGGTATCGTCTTTTTAAGCCATATTATATGGAAATGTGCCATTATCGTATTTATACTCCTATTTCCGTTTCGTACGATCAGGGGTGATGCGTGATAAATGTCTACGTAGCGAATGGGTTGTTTGGTTTGATTGGATACCCTTCCAGACGCCAACGTCATCAGACGAGTTAATGAAGATGAATGAAACCGGTTGAGGACTTGCAAGGAACTAGCCTTTGCCTATAAGAAGAAACCGTCCAAACATTTGAGTGGAGTAGAAGTAGTAAACCACGGAAAGCCACTTCTAGGGTGGCAGAAGTCCGAATCGAACCCACCGTTTTCAGTTCTGCCTCACGAGACTGAGTGTAACCCCTTTCCAGCACTAAGAAACTTCAGAGAGCTTTAAATTCCTGCATTAGGTTTATTTTCTCCTTGAAATTTTCCACACACGTGTCTCCTTTTTATGATCTACTTTCATGGCTAAAAGTAGAACAACAAAGAAACCTGCACATATGTACCCTCATCTATCGACTTCTCAACGAAAGTACACCTCACTATCTCTCTTGCAATTTTCGTTTTCTTTCTTCCTTCCTTTCATAATCGTCACACGCGATCAGGATCTATAATAGCAATTCCTCTACATCATTCATCTGCCTTCAGTAACTCTTTCCTCCTGTCGGGAACTAGAATTTGGAATAACTGTCCTCGTGACGTATTGTACATCCCTAACAACTTTCAAACGTGCATGTACAGATTTCCTCTTGAATTCGTAGGCCAACTAGAACAATTTGTGTATGCATGTGTGAGTGAATGACCACAGTATAATTTTGTTAAAAATGTACGTCATTTAAATTGTAATAGCTTAGTTAATATCACGCAGTCGCCAATTTAATTTAATTTAAATGAAATTAATTCTAGTACTTACGTTTTTCCTAGAATTTAAGTTTGGTAGGTTAAGTATATCATATTTGAGTATTCATGTAAGTTGCACTGTGTGTGGTTAAGTGTAAGAGAGAGCCTAACTTCGCCACAATAAAGGCACCAATAAATAAATATAAATAAATAAGATCAGAATTAAATTCTTGCCAGAGTCCTAGTCCACTACACCTCGATGTGGACTGCCACATAAGATGAGTTCATAATTTCGATGGCCATGCTATATTTGTATTTTGTTATTAAACCACAACAGTAAAGCATCCAATTGAAAAGTGAACAAGTAGTTCCGTGAAGAAATAAATAGCCTATTTCCATATATCCTACTTTGATTGCCTCTGTCAACATACAACATTTCACTGCAGTAATAGATTCGTGATATTGAGAACCGTCTAAATATTTCGGATGGTCGCCATGTTGGATTTTTATATATGTAGGCCATAGAATTATGTAATATTATATGGCATTTGTTGCGTAGGTTCATTATTCAAACGTTGACTTTGATCGCATGATTAGGTCACAAGAAATAAAAATATAATTTAAAAATTTTGCACAGCCGCCATTTTAATATTACGTGAACAATTGAACTAAATTATATGTCCGTGCATATAATGTGTATATTGTGTGTATAAACATTTACTGTACCAAGTTTCACTTCGCTCGGATAGTTAAATCGCGAGAAAAGTCTACTTAAATGTTTCAACTTCGCTTGGCCGCCATGTTCGATTTTTACTTAACAGGGTTTTGAAAGGCACATAGGTAAACCTCTTGTAGTGCCCTTTATCACCGTACACAATTTCAGGGTGATATAAGTAATGGTTTCGGAGATATAGAATGCCGGTGAAATATTTCGCACAACCGCAATGTTGGATTGGTTGAACGAATTAGAAGTTGAAGGGCGTGGTAGGGGTTGAATAAAATATTACTATGTTACTACCAAGTTTCATTTAAATCGCTCCATCCGATTAGATTTTATTAGCGACACACACACAGAAGAAAAGTGATCTCATAAGCCTATTTTTAGCCTACTTTCGATTTTTGCAAAAAATGAAAGTAGACTTATGAGATCAACACAGGGCGAAAAAAGTGTGTCTGTCTGTGTGTGTGTATGTGTGTGTGTGAGTCTCTGTGTGTGTGTGTGTGTATGTGTGTGTGTGAGTCTGTGTGTGTGTGTGTCTGTGTGTGTGTGAGTGTGTGTACTCTGAATGTCTGTCCCCCCTATCAATTCGAACACGGTGAATGCGAATTGAACGAAATTTGGTACAAAGGTAGCACTAGCAAAGGACACCTCAGTGTCATGTTTTATATCGCCGCCATTTTGACGGAAACGTAATGGCGGCCACACAAATGTTCAAAGCATAAATCAAATTACGACTAACCTAATCATCCGATCTCTACCAAATTTTGCAACAACATACCTTTATGGGGGGAGCATACTTTAACCAAACCAATAGGTCATCAGCGTAATAGTTTGCGGATGGCGGCCATCTTTGTGTGAAAATCGATTCCCCCTATTAATTCGAACATGGTCCAACCGAATGGAACGAAATTTGGTACAGAGGTAGTACTAACAAAAGGCACCTCAGTGTCATGTTTTATATCGCCGACATCTTGACGGAAACGTAATGGCGGCCACACAAATGTTCAAAGCTTAAATCAAATTACGACTAACCTAATCATCCGATCTCTACCAAATTTTGCAACAACATACCTTTATGGGGGGAGCATCCTTTGACCAAACTAATAGGTCATCAGCGTAACAGTTTGCGGATGGCGGCCATCTTTGTGTGAAAATCGATTCCCCCTATTAATTCGAACACGGTGCAACCGAAGGGAACGAAATTTGGTACAGAGGTAGTACTAACAAAAGGCACCTCAGTGTCATGTTTTATATCGCCGCCATCTTGACGGAAACGTAATGGCGGCCACACAAATGTGCAAAGCTTAAATCAAATTACGATTAATCAAATCATCCGATCTCTACCAAATTTTGCAACAACATACCCATATAGAGGAAGCATCCTTTGACCAAATGAATAGGTCATTAGCCTAATAGTTTGCGGATGGCGGCCATCTTTGTGTGAAAATCAATTCCCCCTATTAATTCAAACACGGTGAAACCGAGTGGAACGAAATTTGGTACAGAGGTAGCACTAGCAAAGGGCATCTCAGTGTCATGTTTTATATCGCCGCCATATTGACAGAAACGTAATGGCGGTCACACAAATGTTCAAAGCTTAAGTTAAATTACGACTAACATAACCATCCGATCTCTACTAAACTTTGCAACAACATACCTTTATGGAGGGAGCACCCTTTGACCAATCTAATAGATTATTAGCCTAATAGTTTGAGGATGGCGGCCATCTTTTTGTCAAAATTGATTCCCCGTATTAATTCGAACACGGTGGAACCGAATGGAACGAAATTTGGTACAGAGGTAGCACTAGCAAAGGGCACCTCAGTGTCATGTTTTATATCGCCGCCATCTTGACTGAAACGTAATGGCGGCCACACGAATGTTCAAAGCTTAAATCAAATTACGATTAACCTAATCATCCGATCTCTACCAAATTTTGCAACTACATACCTTTATGGAGGGAGCATCCTCTGACCAATCTAATAGGTCATTCGCCTAATAGTTTGCGGATGGCGGCCATCTTTGTGTCAGAATCGATTCCCCCTATTAATTCAAACACGGTGAAACCGAATGGAACGAAATTTGGTACAGAGATAGCACTAGCAAAGGGCATCTCAGTGTCATGATTAATATCGCCGCCATATTGACAGAAACGTAATGGCGGCCACACAAATGTTTAAAGCTTAAATCAAATTACGACTAGCATAGCCATCCGATCTCGACCAAACTTTGCAACAACATACCTTTATGGAGGGAGCATCCTTTGACCAATCTAATAGGTCATTAGCCTAATAGTTTGCGGATGGCGGCGATCTTTATGTCAAAATTGATTCCCCCTATTAATTCGAACACGGTGGAACCGAATGAACGAAATTTGGTACATAGGTAGCACTAGCAAAGGGCACCTCAGTGTCATGTTTTATATCACCGCTATCTTGATGGAAACGTAATCGCGGCCACCCAAATGTTAAAAGCTAAAATGTAATTACGTCCAACCTAATAATCTAGTCTCTACCAAATTTTGCAACACCATATCTTTATGTGGGAAATATATTCTGACCAAACTGCAAGAACATCAGCCCAATAGTTTGCAGATGGTGGCCAAGTATGTGTACAAATCGATTCCCCCTATCAATTCAAACACGGTGAAACCGAATTGAACGAAATTTGGTACAGAGGTAGCACTAGCAAAGGACACGTCAGTGTCATGTTTTTTTTATCGCCGCCATCTTTACTGAAACGTAATGGCGGCCACACAAATGTTCAAAGCTTAAATCAAATTACGACTAACCTAATCATCCGATCTCTACCAAATTTTGCAACAACATACCTTTATGGGGGGAGCATCCTTTGACCAAACTAATAGGTCATCAGCGTAACAGTTTGCGGATGGCGGCCATCTTTGTGTGAAAATCGATTCCCCCTATTAATTCGAACACGGTGCAACCGAATGGAACGAAATTTGGTACAGAGGTAGTACTAACAAAAGGCACCTCAGTGTCATATTTTATATCGCCGCCATCTTGACGGAAACGTAATGGCGGCCACTCAAATGTTCAAAGCTTAAATCAAATTACGATTAACCTAATCATCCGATCTCTACCAAATTTTGCAACAACATACCTTTATAGAGGAGGCATCCTTTGACCTAATGAATGGGTCATTAGCCTAATAGTTTGCGGATGGCGGCCATCTTTTTGTCAAAATTGATTCCCCCTATTAATTCGAACACGGTGGAACCGAATGGAACGAAATTTGGTACAGAGGTAGCACTAGCAAAGGGCACCTCAGTGTCATGTTTTATATTGCCACCATCTTGACTGAAACGTAATGGCGGCCACACGAATGTTCAAAGCTTAAATCAAATTACGATTAACCTAATCATCCGATCTCTACCAAATTTTGCAACTACACACCTTTATGGAGGGAGCATCCTTTGACCAATCTAATAGGTCATTCGCTTAATAGTTGCGGATGGCGGCCATCTTTATCTCAAAATCGATTCCCCCTATTAATGCAAACACGGTGAAACCGAATGGAACGAAACTTGGTACAGAGATAGCACTAGCAAAGGGCATCTCAGTGTCATGATTTATATCGCCGCCATATTGACAGAAACCTAATGGCGGCCACACAAATGCTTAAAGCTTAAATCAAATTACGACTAACATAACCATCCGATCTCTACCAAACTTTGCAACAACATACCTTTATGGAGGGAGCATCCTTTGACCAATCTAATAGGTCATTAGCCTAATAGTTTGCGGATGGCGGCGATCTTTATGTCAAAATTGATTCCCCCTATTAATTCGAACACGGTGGAACCGAATGAACGAAATTTGGTACAGAGGTAGCACTAGCAAAGGGCACCTCAGTGTCATGTTTTATATAGCCGCCATCTTGACGGAAACGTAATGGCGGCCACACAAATGTTCAAAGCTTAAATCAGATTACGATTAGCCTAATCATCCGATCTCTAGCAAATTTAGCAACAACATACCTTTATGGAGGGAGCATCCTTTGACCAAACTAATAGGTCAGTAGCCTAATATTTTGCGGATGGCGGCCATCTTTGTGTGAAAATCGATTCCCCTTATCAATTCGAACATGGTGAAACCGAATGGTACGAAATTTGGTACAGAGGTAGCATTAGCAAAGGGCACCTCAGTGTCATGTTTTATATCACCGCTATCTTGACGGAAACGTAATCGCGGCCACCCAAATGTTAAAAGCTAAAATGTAATTACGACCAACCTAATAATCTAGTCTCTACCAAATTTTGCAACACCATATCTTTATGTGGGAAACATATTCTGACCAAACTGCAAGAACATCAGCCCAATAGTTTGCAGATGGTGGCCAAGTATGTGTGCAAATCGATTCCCCCTATCAATTCAAACACGGTGACACCGAATTGAACGAAATTTGGTACAGAGGTAGCACTAGCAAAGGGCACCTCATATTCATGTTTAATATACCTATAGCACGTTGTATTTCAACAAGCTACTACAACCAACATTCAATCATACTCCTTGAAAAGGACAAAGCGTTATAACCATACCCATGCATTTAGGAGAAAGTAGGCTATATGTTCTTTCCTGAACATCTTGTTCATAAATGAAAATAGGTTAAGAATGAGCGTGACCACATAATTGTTGGACTGTGCTTCTCGAGGAAAGGTCAAGGACATTTATTCTCGCATGTTTCCGTTTCCTGATTAATGTATCAATTGGATCATCGTTTAGGATGGGTCCTGGAACCACAAGGGGAGTTGGTAATATAATTCAGTTGCACGGTACTGCACTTCCCTTCTCGTTTCTTCTGACCACGATTCCTTCCCTCAGTACACTGAGTGTATGCCTTAAGCCGCACTGCACTATGAATAATTCAGAGTTCTCTTTCAGAATCGAATTTCTTATTTGTGATTTCCCTCCACCATTCTTTGCTTTCCCCGTCACTTCGTACATTTCCTTTTCTCCCCTCAAGAAAATGCCGATAGGTCCCCTTTATAGTGTGATTCAAAGCCGGCATTGGGATTTATAATGCAATCCCAGAATTTTCAATTTTCCTGGGAAGTCAGAATATCGGAATGTTAATCCCTTTTCGTCGTAATTTGTTGAGCATACATGGATACCTCGAAAGAAGGTTCAATTAGCATTATTTTCCACATTCAGTACCGAGACGAGGAGACTCCAGTATAATGTCCAGAATGCTTGTCAGTTACAATTAGCACAGTTGAAATCGAATAGTGTGCACACAATTTGTAAATAACCCATGAATAAATTAAAATTCGCTACATTCATCTTATGATTCATAGGCTTATAACGAAACGTTTGCTCATGTGTGTGTGTGTGTTTGTGTGTGTGAGAGAGAGAGTCTGCTTGTCTTTCTCTGTACGTGTGTGTGCGTGCCTGTCAGTCCTTATAGGCTACATTGTAATTGGCTGTAGCCACTTCAATGAAACTCGGAACGATATTACTACCGTCCAAACCTGACCACACTTTTCAAATTATCGTTAGGCCTAGGTATCACTAATCCAACTTAACATCCGCGGGAACTGTTTGATCAGTACACAATATCTTAGTATCCATTTAAGAAAGCCTCCATGAATTGTGTATTGCGATTGATAGTACTAATGCTATTGGTTTCACGTCCCTTTTAACTGCTGTGGCATTTACAGTCGACCGGGTGCTGGAGGTTTGCCCCAAAGGTGATCTTTAATATGCCAGTAAATCTACTGATACGGTTCCCTCGCATTTGCGATCTTGCAACCTTGGGCACAACAAACGATGACGTTACCCGCTGCACCACGCAGCCAATCTATTGTGATAAAGAATCAGAAAGTAAGTTCACGAGTGTGACAGAAACTACGTGAAATTCAAATATTCTTCCGAGCGTAGGCAAACTTGGAAAGCGAATCCTTATTTAGAGCTGAGTATATAAACGTACAAATGTATTCAATTGTTTTCAAAATATCATCATGGAAGCTGTGAGAAATTTTAAAAAACATATGCATATTTCATGTTCCCTATTTTGACTTTTGAGGTGAAACTTCCTGCAATATCTGCTGGTACGAAAAATATAGCTAACATTTAATCAATTATATTGATGGCACGCATGTCATATCTTCGGTGAAGCTTTGCACTAAATCGTCATAGAATCACACGATTTCTGTAAAGCTTGGTATATTAAACCGTCATTCTAATCTACACCTTCAGGTACAGTAGGCCTATATACAGGAAATCTGTATCTTTAGATTCATCAAGTTTTAAAATATCTGCTTCAAGGCTTTCTACTTCCAGTTGTATCTGTATTAAGAGTATATTGGCTTTCATGGCCAGTGAATTCAATCTTAGCAATTTTTCTAAGTTCATGCCGTGTCTTGTGTGAGGGTCCGGGCACGGACACTAAGAGCCCGCTGATGAGCCAGCTTGGTGCTCCTAGACGAAACCCCACACGTCACGAATTGATGAGTTTACTATCTTTGTTATTGGTTCACTCTGTTTAAAACTTCTGTTTTTACATTTACCAATGTATGTTTTCCAGTATCAACAGTACCGACAGCAGTGGCTACGCTGGCTAAAGCACTGCATTGGGTCATGGGGCCAAGCTCTCTGCTGACTCGGTAGACGCGTCGGTTCGAGCCCCACTGTCGGCCGTCCTTGAAATGGTTTTCCGTGATTTCCCATTTTCAACACCAGGCAAATGCTGGGACGGTACCTTCTAACAGGCCACGGCCGCTTCCTTCCATATCCTTGCCCAGTTTCATTCATCTTCATCCATGTATGCTTTCCAGTATCAACAGTACCGACAGCAGTGGCTACGCTGGCTAAAGCACTGCATTGGGTCATGGGGCCAAGCTCTCTGCTGACTCGGTAGACGCGTGGGTTCGAGCCCCACTGTCGGCCGTCCTTGAAATTGTTTTCCGTGATTTACCATTTTCAACACCAGGCAAATGCTGGGACGGTACCTTCTAACAGGCCACGGCCGCTTCCTTCCACATCCTTGTCCAGTTTCATTCATCTTCATCCATTCCATCTCTCATCCCGACGCGCAGGTCGCCCACGGACGTCGACTTGAAAGACTTGCATTCGGCCTTTCAGGAGACCACACGACAAAAAAAAAAGAGGAACAACAGTTGTAAAGTAGACAAGAGTTTAGTGATTTTCGGTCGGTCAACACAAATCTACCCAAAAGAGCTGGGTTATGTCCTAATCCTGAAATAAATTACATGAGATTAATAAATACACTAGGATGACCAGTTCCGATCGTTATTAATCTCATGTAATTTATTTCAGGATTAGGGCATAACCCAGCTCTTTTGGGTACATTCGTGTTGACTGACTGAAAAGCACTAAACTCTTGTTTACTAAGGCAACACTGACAAAATGACTTCAAACCCCACAAAGTTGTAAAGTAGCTCGTTCTGAACATAGGCATCGTTCATCATGTTTGTACTGGCTATTGTCTATAGTTGTCGATCTTACTGATGTTTAATACGACCAAACATCTTAGTTTTTCTTTTAAACGTTTGGTCTCATTCAAACTATTACTTTGCTGCCAGCGTCTCAATTACCCTTGAAATATGTTCTGTATTTCCTTCGACTCTGCCAAAGTATTAATTATGTGTGAAGAAAGTTCTTCCTTGTAAAGATATGGTTTAGCCGAATGAAAGGACGTATGAAAACTCAAAACCTCGATGAGACCTTCGAATCATGTTTCTGCAGTATCTTCGAGCTTTTCATATGCGATTTTTTTCGCGAGCTCTTCTGTGTGTTTTCTCCTTCTTCTGTAGTCCAAAACAAATATATACTGTTTTTTACCACATGTAATTTTATGGTTATTTTTTGCATGTCCAAATAATAGGGATTACTTTACGTTGACCTACTGAAAACTTGTAATATCAATCCACTACATGACATACGATAGAATTAAATTAATACCGTTAGTTGAGGGAAATGTATGTGTTGGTTAGGTTGTGTTGCGTAACTTACACAATAATACCGGTATTTTAGGGAGTGGATTTTCCTCTTTGTTTCGGCAAGGGTGCTCGTTGTACAAACTTTGGATGAACAAAGTGATTTGTGTTTCAGCCACTTTCTCCCCACAATGTGTATATTATACGGCAGCTCGTACTCTCGCTACCACCCAGCTTTCATAACTTGTAATTCACACATTTGGAGGAAAACCTCAAGAGCCGGGAGTTTGCACAAAGTACAGTAGAGTATGATTTGTGAGGTCGGGTCTTACTTCATGTTTCTCTGTAAAGGAAGGCAATTGACTGTCTTGTATAGTGACACATAATCTCCACAACACTCGCTAAGTTGGTAATACTGTAACAACTTTATGCTGTATGCTTTTACTTTGTTGTAAGATACACAGAAAATTTATGTCACATATCTGACATGGAACACGTTTATTATTGCGAAGTGTAAAATGGAACTAGTCTATGTTCCCTGTTTCCTCCATGAAATTGTGTTTACACAAGGACATCGACAGCGATGCAGGCTGGGTGAGGTAGTACTATGAGTCCGGTTCCGTGACTTATTGGTTAGTATGCTAGGCTTTGACCCAAATGGCCTCGGGTTCGATTCTAGGCCGGGGCAGGCCGTGTAGATTCTAATTTCCTGTGGTTAATTCCCCTGGCTCAGGGACTGGGTGTTTTTGACATCTTAATGATATAAATATCGTAAGTACAAAGGTGAAAATATAATACGAATAATGTACAAGCACGTGGAGAAGATCAGTGACACGATTCGAAAAAGAAGGATTGCCTTTTATAGCCACGTGACAGGAATGAGCCCAGGCAGGATATCAAAACGGATATTGACGTACTTTCAAGATAAGAAAACCAAAGGGGCATGGTTTACGGAAGTTGAGAAAGATTTACGTGAAATGGAAATTTCCCCTAAAGATATCCAGGAGCGTGTTCCACTTCAGGAAAAACTACGTACACACAAAGGTTTCCAGGAAAAACCAAAGCTGAAGACAGGGAAGGCGTGGTCCCAAGAGAGAAAAGAACAACACCGGAGACGAAGGCGGGAACACTGGGCGGTAGTTAGAGCTCGGAAGAAGAGACAGTTGAACTGACGTGGTCCCTAGTTGGCCGAATCGAAGAAAGAAGAATATACAACAAAACAAAGGTGAAAAAAAAAGATTTATATGAGAATATTTTATTGTAATCTAAACATCAAAGCTGCTATGAAGGCAATGAGAGATGAAATTGACTCTAAGATTTACTGATGGTATTGTAATCTTGACTGCTTAACTGGAGGATTTGAATGAGTTTCTAAACGGTATGAACTCAGTCTTAAGAAAGAAATCCTGACAAAAAATCTATAAATGCAAAAAGGAAAAAAGAAAAATAAAAGAAAAGAGAAAATGGAATGCGATAAAATTGGCCGACGAAGGGCTAAGGGAAGTAGGAGACTTCTAATACTTGGGAATTATAATAAGAACTGATCGATGAGGCAAATATGATTTAAAAAAGTAGGTAGGCACAGGCAAGGAAACCATTTGTACAAAGAAGATTCTGTTGACTTCAAATGGCCTATAGATTTAGAAATTAGAAAGTCATTTTTGGAAATCTTTGTCTGGAGCATAGTACTCTATACGAGTGAAAGTTGGACTGTTGGTGCGGAAGAGAATAGAAATGTAGTGTTGCAGGGATAGGTTAGTAGAGCACATCCTAAGGCACCTAGGAATAGCAAATATAATTATGGAAGGAAAGGTCTCGGAAGAGAACTGTGGGAGTAGATCAAGGTTAGAATCTGTTAAATGTAAATGAGAGGATGGATGCACGAAGGATGATCCGAAAATAAGTTCTGTGATCCTTTTCCCAGGGACCCTTACGAAACTAACTTTTGGAACTTACCTCATAGGGAGTGGTAGCCTTGACATGTAGAGATGAAACGATTAGCTCAGAGCAGGGAGGAATGGATATCTGCATCTGGCCAGTCATAAGACTGAAGACTCAAACACACACGATATCGGAAAATATTATAAAAATTGTGAGCCTATATGATAAACGTGGAACTGCTACAAAGTCAATTGAGAACACCGGGTGCCTTGAAGATGTGGTGTACAATAGAATCACGATGAACGTACAGATGAGTAACGTTTAAGTACTGCACATAGTATATAAGGTTGTTTTTTTTTACGATGAAACTCCCCATCGCGTTACCGTGTTCAAACTTCCCACATTATACTAGGGTCTAATATAATAATAATTTCAGTTCATGTGCCCACGAGGTCGTTCGTTATCTGCGAGCCATCGCTCAACTAGCCAAACGTCTCTCAGTGTCCTTTCTCTGAATTCTGCACGAAATTTGGGTTGGGAATAAAGTTAATACATCACATATTCTAAGGCTTATTACGTTATGTCCATATTATTAAGTATAGTTGTTGGCTGAATAAAGGAACTGAGCTAAAAGCCAAAACAAATTCTATTTTATTGCTAAACCGTGGAATATGTGCCAATGCCAGTGTGGTAAAACCCAGGCTATGTGATATTCAGTCTGTATGTAATTCAAACTTTAGCCACAAAAATTCGCCTGATTCTAAGTGCCACCTTCTGTATATCAAAATCCATTAAAGAAATAATAGAATAGAATTAGGCAAGACTGAAAAATGGCTTTTATCACTACAATTTATCAAATTCCGGGCTATGTGCCAAGTTACTTGGAAGTCTTGGAGGTTATAATTGGTTTCTAACAACTATGTTGAAGAGGTTCAACATATAGTATGTAGGCTTTGTTGCCCTAGGCCACTCCTACTAAAAGCTGCGACCACGATTTTGGTCTCGTAGAAAGAAAAAAAAAAAGAGTGGAGAACTGTGAGGTTCCGTTGGATGTTGTCAGACTTCCCTGTACTGCTTACACACACACACACACACACACACACACACACACACACACACACACACACACACACACACACAAAGAAAACATTTCTAACAACTTTGATGGATGAAGAAGATTTTTATGACTTCAGCGCAGCAGCTAAACGTTGCTTTAATACGACAACTTGAGAAATTTCTTAGGTTGATTGAGTCAAAGTCACCAATGAGAAAGCCAGGAACCGTATACACAAAAGAGAACTTTCAGTGATTTTGACTTTGTGCGAAAAAAGGGGTAACGATTGGAACTATAAAAATCTTTTAACTGCCACGGTTGGTAATAACATCAAGATCGATGCCTGAAAAGAAGGAAGATCTGAAAAAGATGATTCTATACCTAAAGGAAGAAAACAGACCATTTTACACTGAAATAACACAGTAGCCCTTGTTTGAAGAACACTGGTTACTTATTAAACTTGTAATATTTGTATAAAAATTATTATAGCCTAAAGAAAAGTACACTAACTACATTAGTTTCATTTTTTTAATTTTCTTCAAAAACAAAGTTTTCAAGAACACTACTTTTTACTTAGGGTCCACTTGTTTTTTATGTTTTATGAATAAAATTCATTAAAAAAAAGTATTTTCTCCTTTCTCTACCGAAATGTTCTCCATAACCAGTTGTTTGATAATTCTGCTCCTGTAGATTTTGCATTTCATTATTGTCATACAGTAGGGCACTTAGCCCAGTTTTAAGAGAACAGGAGTTGGCTCCTCATTTCATAAAATGTTCAGACAAAAGAGGTAATTGCCAGAATGATATTCCTTATGTAACATTAAGTTTTCATGAGTGTTTATAATATTAGTGCCTCTGACTTTTTTACGCTTTTTTTGGAAGAAAAAATCAACAACTGTGAAAATGACAATGGTTTTCCTGTTTATCTCAGAACTTTGATTTTGGCACTTAGCTTGTTTTTTTTAATCGGACGACAGTTTATCTGGGGCTTAATATTCTATACAAGAGAATCCCGGTGACTGAATTTATTAATATTTAAGTTAACTTTATTTTGTATTTTTGTATTTTTTATATTATTTTCATTTTAATTTTATTTTTAATTTTAATTTTAAAAATTGTTTATTTTAATTTTAATTTTAATATCAATTTAAGTTTTTAATTTCAATTTTAAATTCAATTTTAATTTTAATTTCAATTTTAATTTTAATTTTAATTTTACTTTTAATTTTTTTTTTTAATTTTTTTTTAATTTTTTTTTTTTACCCTCCAGGTTGGTGGAACCGACGGACTCAGCGAGGGAACTCACCACTACCGCCGCTACGGGCAGTGTCCTAGAGCTGGGAACATCGAATCGGAAGGGATACAACTGGTGAGGTGGGATTGGCACCTCGCCCAGGCGGCCTCGCCCGCAAAGCGAACAGGGGCCTCATGAGGGAAGGTAAGGGATGGTTAGGATGGATAGACAAGGAAGAGGGAAGTAGGCGGCCGTGGCCTTGAAGAAGGTACCATCCCGGCATTTGCCCGAAGACGAAGTGGGAAACCACGGAAAACCATTTCGAGGATGGCTGAGGTGGGATTCAAACCCCCTGTACTCATTTGGACCACCCGAGGCTGAGTAGACCCCGGTCCAGTCCTCATACCACTTTTAAAATTTCGGGGACGAGCCGGGAATCGAACCCAGGATCTCCGGGGAGGCAGCTATCCACGCTGAACACTACGCTACGGAGGCGACGTAACTTTAATTTTAATTCTAATTTGTATTTAGTTATTTTCTGCTATTACTGCTGCTTTAGTTGTTACCGATTCTTAATTTTAGGTGCCATGGATAACTTAATCATAAACTCCTGGTAGGTGGCTTCGGTGGTGTAGTTGGTAGCATGCAGAGCTTCTATGCCCAAGATAGCGGGTTCAAACCCGGCCGAAGCCGTCGGATTTTTAAGAGCGTAAAAAATCCCTCAGTATGCCTTCCTTCGGAGGGGCAGTAAAGCCGGCGGTCCCATGTCATAGATTAATGGCATGTTAAAGAACCTTCCACTAATTGCACCTGTGTGAAGCTAAATTGGATAGGTTAAGAATGTAAACAACGCTCTTAGGTTTCTACGTTCGTTGCCAAGAGCCGACTGCGGTGGCGTCTAGTAGCAACGTTCTGAACTTGGCCTAGTAGTCGTTGACGGTGGCGCTTGGCGGCAAAAGTAGGAACTATTTGAAAAATTCTAAGTTGCAGTACTTAAATTAAAAAAACAGATAACACACACTAATACAGTCATCACAATTAACACCGGTTATCAGACAGATTCTACACACTCCCAAAGTACACGGGGCTACATGACCGCGTTGTCGCAGCCCCTAAACTTACGAACCAACCAACCAAACTCCTGTTATTCGTAACACGCTGTTCGTGCCACTCATAACAACAAATCGGGACGGTGGTTAGGAGGGACAGTGTTGGTTAAACGTCTCAATCTCCCTGTAATTATAAGGGAATTGTCAATTCTCATTTCCGGTATGTATAATTATCACTCATTATCACTCCGTGGCTTAGGCGGCAGCACGCCGGCCTCTCACCGCTGGGTCCATGGTTCAAATCCCGGTCACTCCATGTGAGATCTGTTCTGGACAAAACGGAGGCAGACAGGTTTTTCTCCGGGTACTCCGGTTTTCCCTGTCAAAATTTCATTCCAGCAACACTCTACACTATCATTTCATTTCATCTGTCTTTCATTTAATCATTGCCCCGGAGGAGTGCGTCAGGCCTCGGCAGCCGCCACAGTTCATATCCTCGCCGCTAGATGGGGGCTTCATTCATTCCATTCCTGACCCGGTCGGAGACTGGAAGCAGGCTGTGGATTTTCATTTTTCATCATTTTAGTGCTTACAAGTGATGTGCCAATAAGTCAATATATGATCACCAAAGGCCATATTTACATCGTTTATTTACAATCGATTATGACACCTTGTGACATATCCACTTTTATAAAAGAGTTTTTATGGGCTGCCCTACGAACCACCAGCAAGCAGCCAACTTCCCTTTCGTTTAACTCGTCGAAAGGTTACGTGACTATTAGCTATTAATCAAAGTTTCATATTTTCTGGAATATACTTGGAAATTAAACAGCTTATCTCTGTTCGATCACTGAGGCTGTTGTAAGCCAGGATAAGAAACATAATGGGGTTAAAATAATGAGATTAAAAAGTAATGTTTAATATTGTAGTGAACAAATCGATCGCCGTGCACTCAACTGTGATGTCTACTTTTCTTACGCAATTACAGTATGTAACCTTTCAATATTCGATTACTTCGTCCCGTGAATTCATAAATGAAGATAAAAAGGTCACTGACCTTATTAAATACCACTTCTGCTCATACGTTTCGGCACATTGTTGGCAACTGATGGATCTCAATATGAGTCTAAAATAGCCATTTCTTATTTTGATTGGGGTTTCTCTGGCTCTAAACTTCGCAGCGTATCCATGTGTATTAAATGGATATTTGGGGAACCGTTCGACTTCCAACGCACTCAGCAACTATTCTCAGTGTGATTTCCTTCTGTTTTTTTTTTCATAGTCATTCCATGCATATGCCAAGATGGTACGTTATTTTTAGTCCCTAGGGCACCTACCACTATCACAGATCGTAATACTAGTTAGTCACACACACAATAAGGACACCCATAGGAATACAGATTATAAGACAAATTCAACAGACACCCGAGTACATGTGGCTGATGTCTGAAATGTTCCAAGTGCTCACCAAGAATTAACATAAAAGACAAAATAACAATCCCTGATCACTTACAAAGCTGAATATATTATTTTAGAGTATTCCTCGGGGGATCAGAACTCTTCCCTATCTACTCGTATTCTTCAGCGATATGAGCTATGAATTAAGCCACCAGATGGCAAAAAGTTTAGTACCATCGTAGTATCGTCTGGAGCTTAAGAGACTGGACAAAAAAGAAAATAACTCTTCGATGTCTGAACACGGGATTCATGTTCACATCTCTCCTCAATTGTTCTCACAAAGCTAAGTGAACCCGTTCGGACCCTCATGGTTGGACTTAAATCCTCTATAGGCAAGTCGGAAACCGGTCCTTCTAGGTGAGAAACTTGTACAAACACACACACCCCTAAATCCTAAAAATTAAATCTCTGTGTGAATTTATTTCTGAACATTCGACATTTTGGGCCAAAACTCTGTATTTATCACAGATAATGACCAAATATATTCTCAGTTTGAATTTTGTCTGTTCCTTATGTTAGTTATTAGTCATTGTTGCTTTAAGGGGCGGGAAAGTGGGGTCATCAGCTCCTCTGTTTGTTATGGATTGGCGTCAAAATTACTAGAGAAAATCACACTAAAATTCGTTAAGTATGAGGGGCCCCCGAAATTAAACTAGGCCAAAAATAATTATTAGTATTATTTTCATTTGAATTTGAATTTATTATTTCTCTTATACAGGCCACTGAGGCTACACAGCCTCTTTATGCAGGTCTCTTCATTCAGAGAATGGTTGAATACAATAACATTCAGTTGACAATAGAAGTTCTTGTTATTACATCTGTTCACCTTGATCATGATAATTATATAGCTGATAGATCACCATGAAGGGAGTGTTTTATCGCTCTGATGGGAAGTCCTGAATACTGGTGCAATTTATATTTATTCCTGAGAATACTAGCTGAAATACGGAATGAACCTTTGTATTTTTCGGTCTATGATGAGGTATCTGAAGCATTTCTGCAGTGTGTCTATTCGCACGGTTATGTACTGACTGCATGGGAGTTAGTGTGCAGTAAATATAAGACGGAATTTTGAATTTTAGAATTTTTATCACAGTCAGAGCCATGCCATACTGTCTTCGTTCTTTTAACTTTAGCCATCCAATCTGGACGTAAAATGGAGTTATATGAGAGTCTCTTGGTACATTGATAACAAACCGCAAGCAAGCATTTTGCATTCTTTGCAATTTTGTATTGAGGACCTCTCCCAGATCATGGTAAATTATATATCCATAGTCAAATGTTGGTAATGGTGATATTCCACTTGTAGGCAACGATATAGGCCTAATTAATCTTTTATGTCACTTGCTACTTTATCACAGGCTTACGTCACATAATAAGGGAGATATGATTTTAGATTTTTTTTTTCGTTTTCAAAGCTATGATATTTAATACGAAGTGACAAACCGTTTTTAAGTTTCATAATTGTGATACATAATTTGATTGAATTTTGTATTGACGTTTGTGATCGAAATTCGTGTGAGATTTTCAGTCAGGTTTTATACTGTGCAAGCTTTGGAATGTGAGAGATTGTAATACATCCCTTAGTTTATGACCCTTTATCTTTCAATTCTTATTCTTCGGAAACAAAGCGATTCATGTTGGCAGTTTTGACCAGATCGTTGTCCTCATTTGTTTTCGAGAGAGAAACTTGCGAATTTCTATCGGCTGAAAGGGGGATTAACCTATCCTCTGCAAATATGCCGCAACTGACACGTCAACGATGGGTACAAAGGATTAGTATTATATCAAGCAACAGCATTCTCCACACAATTGAGAATAACTTTGGAAGACCTGGCTATACATACTTTGCGTGACTAATAACCAAAGATGCCCCAATCGTGTACTTGAAGCAACAACATGAATATAGACTTACATACACTGTGAGAGTGTTTGAAAAATACGTTACATTACAGAGAGTTCAAAATGACTGCGTTCAGTACATTCTCGGCTTAAGTATTGACACATTACACCTAGTTCTGTGTAAATGCAGTGGTTAACATTTCGTGGAGGCAGGCAGCCCACAATTCCGATTCTAACGCAGAAAATACCGTATACCGAAAATTCAGCTACTTCTATATCTAATATATAAAAGTGAAAGTCTGTATGTATGTATGTATGTATGTATGTATGTATGTATGTATGTATATATGTTGGTTCCGTATACAAATCTACACCGTTCCACCAATCTCAACCATATTTTGCATACACGTAGTTTAGGACCCAGAAGGAACCGCTGGCTACATGAATTTTCGATAGTCTTTCTCATTCTTTTGATTTCGGCCCTTTTTCACTCAAAAACAGGCTAATCAAATCATAAAATATACTCATGAAGGAATGGCAAGGCAGATAGATTCCATGGCAACATAGCTCAAGTCGAGACACGGCCGTCTGGATGCCAATTGCGCTCTGCACTACCGGTATAGAAAATGAGGATCTTTACTTGAAATCCCGTTAGTTACTCAACTGCTCACACAGCACTGTCAACCGAGTATAGCATAACAAAGACTTGACACCATCTACTAGATATTTGTCAAATACCACTCACTCACTCACTCACTCACTCACACATTCATCACGAAATCTCAGAACCCACCCAACGGATTGGAATGAAATTTGGTATGCAGCTTACTCAAGGGCCGCAAACGCCCACTAAGAAAGGATTTTTGGATATTCAGGTTCTAAAGGGGTGTTAAGGGGGTAGACCTGCATTTCATCGAATAGCAATATCTCCCGATTGGTTTCACTGGGGGATGTGATACTCGGCATATAAACTCATCATTAAAAACAAGAAGTTCCGTAACGAACTAAAGAGCCTACTTTTCTTGAAATTTAAGATCTATGCCAATGATTAATCTACCCCTCTATCTAGAATAATGTCGAAATTAAGTTGGTAATATCGTAATTTCTAATTAGTTCAAAATACTGTATACCTGGCATAATGTAGCCTAATAGAGAACTACAGTTGGCAGCCCTGGTGACTGAATAAATTCTTAGTTCCATCTCTTAAGGTACAGAATACAAAATTTGGTTGAAGTCCAATGGAGAGCATGGACGTTACATGCAGTTCAACATTGGATCTAACAGCGCGCGTAAAATCATGTTGGCAACAATGACATACATGTATTGGTCAGAAATAATCTGTAATAATATGATCTATTGTTGTGTCAATTTTGAATGAAATCCATTAGTTAGTATAGAAGTTACATGCATTTTAAAATTGGACCTATCAGCAGGCTTAGAATCAAGTTGGCAGCACTGACGTATATTAGTTACTCCAAAGTAATCTATAATGCCACGTGCTATACGTGTGCAAAGTTTAGAGCTATTTGCTTGCATACTTTCTGATATATTGATATTAGGGTAACAAAATAGAGACAGTATTTATTAACAGTTGGCAGCCCTGGTTACTCTTAAGAATCGGCATATACATATCTGTTATGGTACACATAACACACACGAAATGTGGTTGAAATCCAAATGATAGTATAGAAGTTACATGTATTTAAATTTGGACCTCTCAGCAGGTTTAGAATTGACGTATATAAGTTACTCCAAATTAATATAGAATGTCAGGTACTATACGTGTGCATAGTTTAAAGCTGTCGGCTTGCATACTTTCTGATATATTGGTATTTGGATAAAATAAATTGAGAGCATTTATTAACAGTTGGCAGCCCTGGTGGATCTTAAGAATACGTTCAGTCATGTATGTTTATGTACACATACCACATACAAAATTTGGTTGAAATCCAATTGATAGTGTATAAGTTATATGCATTTAAAATTTGGACCTATCAGCAGGCGTATATTCATTTTGGCAACACTGCGATGTATGGCCTCCTGGAAATTAAACTGCAATATTATTATCTACATGTGTGCCAATTTTGGAATAGCTCCTATGCATACCTTGCAGGATATCCAACATGGAGCTCAAATTTCTAGTGCGTTTTTTCAGCAGTTGGTAGCACTGACATCATTTTCAAATATGGACGTGAGCTATTCCGGTGCACATCTTTACTCATACTAAATTTGGTTTTGATTGTTGCAGCCGTTTAGGAGTTGATAGGGGGGGACACACACACAGCCAGACAGACAGAAGGACAGACAGACAGACAGACAGACAGACACACATTTGCCCGATCTCATAAGACTACTTTTTCCTCATTTTTGCAAAATGTGAAAAGTAGGCTAATAAGAAGACATGTGTCTGAGGGTTTTTCGATGTGGTGTATATTATGAGGTGAAAGGGGTGAAAAGTGGGGGTTGAAAGATTCCTAACGGAGCCTGCATCTCATAAACGACATAGGCGAGGAGTTTGAAACTCAGCGGGAAAAAATCAGCATAAAAAATAAGTAAATAGGTGTTTGACCGTTTTTTTTTTCATAAATCCAATTTAAGGGGCCTATGGCGAGGGGTGAAATTCTGTGTAAAAAAAAAAAAAACAGGAAAGAAAGTGTCCTAACCGATTGACTCACTCGCTCTTCAAACTCAGGGGGAAAAACTGCTTAAAAATAAGTATAACTTATATGAGTTCGACAGTTTTTTTGATAAACCAAATTAAGGGATTCATCGGGAGGGGTGAAATTCTGAAGGAAAAAATTGAATGAAAATGTCCTGACTCACTCACCCACTCATCATCGCCCAGCCAAAAATATTGAAGTTGGAAACATGTCATTTTCGGGATATGTTCGTTGTATGTCAAAACCATACACTAAGGGAGGATTTTTGAATATTCAGGCTCTAAAGGGGTCTTAAGGGGGTTAAACCTGCATTTTATTGAATAACAATATCTCACGAGTGGTTTCATTTGTGGATGTGATACTCGGCATATAAACTAATCATTAAAAATAAGCAGACATGTGTCTAAGGGTTTTTCGATGTGGTGTATTATTATGAGGTGAAAGGGGTGAAAATTGGGGGTTGAAGGATTCCTAACGAAGCGTGTAGGCCTATCTCCTAAACGACATAGGCGAGAAATTTGAAACTCGGCGAAAAGAAATCAGCTTAAAAAATAAGTAAGTCGGTGTTCCACCGTTTTTTCATTAATTAATATAAGGAGCCAATGGGGTGGGGTGAAATTCTGGGGGGAAAAAGGAGAGAAAGTGTCCTAACTGACTGACTAACTCACTCAATCATCAAACTCAGGGGAAAAAGACAGCTTAAAAAATAAGTTAATAGGTGTTCAAGCGTTTTTTCATCAATCCAATTTAAGGGGCCCATGGGGAGGGGTGATATTCTGGTAAAAATAATTGAAAGAAAATGTCCTGTCTGACTCACTCACTCGTCACGCCCAGCCAAAACTATTAAAGTTAGAAACATGAAATTTTGGGAATATGTTCGCTGTATATCGAAAACGTCAACTAATGAATGATTTTTGTTATTCGGGTTTTAAAGAGGTGTTAAGAGGGTAAACGTGCATTTCATTGAATAACGATATCTCATGAGTTGTTCCTTTGGGGATGTGATATTCGGTATATAAGCCAATCATTAAAAGAATCAGACATATGTCTAAGGGTTTATCGATGAGGTGTATATTACGAGGTGAAAGGAGTGAAAATTGGGGGTTGAGGGATTCTTAACGGAGCGTGTATCTCTTAAACGACATAGGCGAGAAGTTTGAAATTCGGCGGGAAAAAACAGCTTAAAATATAAGTAAATAGGTGTTCGACCGTTTTTTCATAAATCCAATTTAAGGGGCCCTTGGAGAGAGGTGAAATTCTGGGGGGAAAACAGGAAAGAAAGTGTCCTAACTCACTCACTCATCAAACTCAGGGGGGAAGAACAGCTCAAAAATAAGTAAATAGGTGTTCGACCGTTTTTTTTTTCATAAATCCAATTTAAGGGGTTCATGAGAGGGGTGAAATTCTGAAAAATAATTGAAAGAAAATGTCCTGACTTACTCACTCATCATCCCCCAGCCAAAATTATTGAAGTTAGAAACATGACATTAAGGGGCTATGTTCGTTGTATGTTGAAAACGTCCACTAAGGAAGGAATTTTGGATATTCAGGTTCTAAAGGGGTGTTAAGGGGGTAGACTTGCATTTAATTGAATAACAATATCTCCCGTATGATTTCCTTTGGGATGGGATACTAGGCATATAAAATCATCATTAAGAATAAGAAGACACATGTCTGAGGGTTTTTCGATGTGGTGTATATTATGAGGTGTATGTGTGAAAAGTGAGTGTTGAAGGATTCTTAACGGAGCAAGTATCTCTTAAAAGACAGAGGCAAAAAGTAAGAATCTCAGGGAGAAAAATCAGATTGAAAAAGTAGTAGATAGGTGTTCGATCGTTTTTTCATAATCCAATTTAAGGGGCTCATGGAGAGGGATGAAATTCTGGGGAAAGAAGTCCACAAAGGAAGGATTTTTGGATATTCACTCATCATCCCCCAGCAAACCTATTGCAGTTAGAAACTTGAAATTTTGGGGATATGTTCGTTGTTTGTCGAAAAAGTCCACTAAGGATGGATTTTTGGATATTCATGTTCTGAAGGGGTGTTAAGGGGGTTAAACTTGCATTTCATTGAATAACAATATCTCACGAGTTGTTTCATTTGGGGATGTGATATTCGGCATACAAACTAATCATTTAAAATAAGCAGACATATGTCTAAGGGTTTATCGATATGGTGTATATTATGAGGTGAAACGGATGAAAAGTGGGGGTTGAAAGATTCCGAACGGAGCGTGTATCTCTTAAACGACATAGACGAGGAGTTTGATTTTCTCCGAGTTCCAATCACCTTAAAAATTAATAAATGAATAAATAATTAAAATAAGTAGATGTTCGACCGTTTTTTTTCATAAATCCAATTTAAGGGGCATATGGGGAGGGGTGAAATTCTGGAATAAAAACGTCCACTAAGGAAGGATTTTTGGATGTTCACTCTCATCGACCAATCAAAACTATTGAAGTTAGAAGAAGGGGATATGTTTGTTGTGTCGAAAATGTCTACTAAGGAGGGATTTTTGGATATTCAGGTTCTAAAGGGGTGTTAACGGGGTTAAACCTGCATGTCATTGAATAACAATATGACACGACTATGACGCGAGCGAAGCGAGGCTAAAAATGAGATGGTGTGTGTCTGTGTATTACTCAATCACGCAAGAACCACTGGTCCGACTTACATGAATTTTACATGAAAGTAGCTGATTTAACTGGTTAACATATAGGCTACTTTTGATTTCAATACTTTGCACTATGGCGACCATTTTAGTGACGTCACTACACCCTTTGGTTTCAAACTTTCATATTTCCATTTCAAATAAAAAGTGAACGCTAAGAAATAGCAAACTTTTGATGGCATATACGAGGTTTAAAATTACATTTTCTATCCGAAAGGTATCTCCAACGGTTAGCGAGTAAAACCTAAATTTGTGCTATAAAACACGGTCAACGCCGAACGGTGTAGTTGGACAAAATGTTCCATCCTTAATCTCCCTCTGCGCAGCACTCGCCTATCCCCTGTTTTAACTGTCACTTTCACATTTTAATTTATTTATGACGCGTAGCGAAGCACGGGTACTTCAGCTAGTCTTATATATAAAAGTGAAAGTCTGTATGTATGTATGTATATGGGTGGGTGGGTTGGTTCCGTATACAAATCTACACCGTTCCACCAATCTCAACCAAATTTTGCATACATATAGTTTAGGACCCAGAAGGAACCGCTGGCCACATGAATTTTCGATAGTCTTTCTCATTCCTGATTTCGGCCCTTTTGCACTCAAGCACAGGCTAATCAAATCATAAAATATACTCATGAAGGAATGGCAAGATAGATAGTTTCCATGGCAACATAGCTCAAGTCGAGACACGGCCGTCTGGATGCCAGTTGCGCTCTGCACTACCGGTATAGAAAATGAGCATATTTACTTGAAATCCCGTTAGTTACTCACCTACTCACACAGCACTGTCAACCGAGTTTAGCATAACAAAGACTTGACACTATCTTCTACTATATATTTGTCAAATACCACTCACTCACTCACTCACTCACTCATTCATTCATCACGAAACCTCAGAAACCACCGAGCGGATTGGAATGAAATTTGGTATGCTGCTTCTACAAGGGCCACAAATGCCCACTAAGAGAGGATTTTTGGTTCTAAAGGGGTGTTAAGGGGGTAGACCTGCATTTCATTGAATAGCAATATCTCCCGATTGGTTTCATTGGGGGATGTGATACTCGGCACATAAACTCATCATAAGAAGACACGAGTCTGAGGTTTTTTCGATGTGGTGTATATTATGAGGTGAAAGGGGGTGAAAAGTGGGGATTGAAAGATTCCTAACGGAGCGTGTATCTCTTAAACGACATAGGCGAGGAGTTTGAAACTCAGCGGAAAAAATCAGCATGAAAGTAAGTAAATATGTGTTTGACCGTTTATTTTCATAAATCCAATTTAAGGGGCCCATGGGGAGGGGTGAAATTCTGGGGGGGGGGGGGACAGGAAAGAAAGTGTCCTAACTGATTCACTGACTGACTCACTCATCAAACTCAGGGGGAAAAATCTGCTTTAAGGTAAGTAAATAGCTGTTCGACAGTTTTTTTCATAAATCAAATTTAAGGGGTTCATGGGGAGGGGTGAAATTCTGAAAAAAGAAAATTGGAAGAAAATGTCCTGACAAACTCACTCACTCACTCACTCATCATCGCCCAGCCAAAAGTATTGAAGTTAGAAACATGACAGTTTGGGGATATGTTCATTGTATGTCAAAACCGTCTACTAAGGGAGGATTATCGGATATTCAGGTTCTAAAGGGGTCTTAAGGGGGTAAACCTGCATTTCATTGAATAACAATATCTCCCGATTGGTTTCATTGGGGGATGTAATACACGGCATATAAACTCATAATTAAAAAGTAAGAAGACACGTTTCTGAGGGTTTTTCGATGTGGTGTATATTATGAGGTGAAAGGGGTGAAAAGTAGGGATTGAAAGATTCCTAATGGAGCGTGTATCTCTTAAACAACATTGGCGAGGAATTTGAAACTCAGCGGACAAAAATCAGCATAGAAAATAAGTAAATATATGTTTGACCGTTTTTTCATAAATCCAATTTAAGGGGCACATGGGGCGGGGTGAAATTCTGGAGGGGGGGGGGGGGGACAGGAATGAAAGTGTCCTAACTGATTGACTGACTGACTCACTCATCAAACTCAGGGGGAAAACTGCTTTAAAGTAAGTAAATAGCTATTCGACAGTTTTTTTTGATCAATCAAATTGAAGGGGTTCATCGGGAGGGGTGAAATTTTGAAGAAAAACAAATGAAAGAAAATGTCCCGACTCATTCACTCACTCATCATCGCCCAGCCAAAAATATTGAAGTTGGAAACATGGCATTTTGGGGATATGTTCGTTGTATGTCAAAACCGTGCACTTAGGGAGGATTTTTGGATATTCAGGCTCTAAAGGGGTCTTAAGGGGGTTAAACCTGCATGTCATTGAATAACAATATCTCACGAGTGGTTTTATTTGTGGATGTGATACTCGGCATATAAACTAATCATTAAAAATAAGCAGACATGTGTCTAAGGGTTTTTCGATGTGGTGTATTATTATGAGGTGAAAGGGGTGAAAAGTGGGGGTTGAAGGATTCCTAACGGAGCGTGTAGGCCTATCTCTTAAACGACATAGGCGAGAAATTTGAAACTCAGCGAAAAAAATCAGCTAAATAAATAAGTAAATCGGTGTTCGACGTTTTTTTTTCATAAATTAATTTAAGGGGCCAATGGTGTGGGGTGAAATTCTGGGGGGAAAAAGGAGAGAAAGTGTTCTAACTGACTGACTAACTCGCTCATCAAACTCGGAGGAAAAATACAGCTTAAAAATAAGGTAATAGGTGTTCGACCGTTTGTTTCATAAATCCAATTTAAGGGGTTCATGGGGAGGGGTGAAATTATCAAAAATAAATGAAAGGAAATGTCCTGACTCACTCATCATTGCCAAGCCAAAGTTATTGAAGTTAGAAACATGAAATTTTGGGGATATGTTCGTTGTATGTCGAAAACGTCCACAAAGGAAAGAGTTTTGAATATTCAGGTTCTAAATAGGTGTTAAGGGGGGGGGGGGGGTAAACGTGCATTTCATTGAATAACAATATCTCACGAGTGGTTACTTTTGGGGATGTGATACTTAGCATATATACTAATCATTAAAAATAAGCTGACACATGTCTAATGGTTTTTCGATGTATTGTATATTATAAGGTGAAAGGGCTGAAAAGTGGGGGTTGAAAGATTCTTAACGGAGCGTGTATCTCTTAAACGACATAGGCGAGGAGTTTGAAACTCGGAGGAAATCAATCAGCTTATAAATAAATAAATAAATAAATAATTAAAATAAATAGGTGTTCGACCGTTTTTCATAAATCCAATTTAAGGGGCCTATGGGGAGGGGTGAAATTCTGGAAGAAAACGTCCACTAAGGAAGGATTTTTGGATGTTCACTCTCATCGACGAACCCAAACTATTAAATGTTAGCAGAATGATATTTTGGGGATATGTTTGTTGTGTGTCGAAAACGTCTACAAAGGAAGGATTTTTGGATATTCAGGTTCTAAAGGGGTGTTAACGGGGTTAAACCTGCATGTCATTGAATAACAATATGACACGACTATGACGCGAGCGAAGCGAGGCTAAAAATGAGATGGTGTGTGTCTGTGTAATACTCAATCACGCAAGTACCACTGGTCCGATTTACATGAATTTTACATGGAAGTAGCTGATTTACCTGGTTAACATATTGGTTACTTTTGATTTCAATACTTTGCATTATTTAAAGATGGCGACCATTTTAGTGACGTCACTACACCCTTTGGTTTAAGACTTTCATATTTCCATTTCAAATAAAAAGAGAACGCTAAGAAATAGCAAACTTTTGATGGCATATACGAGGTTTAAAATTACATTTTCTATCCGAAAGGTATCTCCTACCGTTAGCGAGTAAAACTTAAATGTGTGCTATTAACACGGTCAACGCCAAGCGGAGTATTTGGACAAAATGTTCCATCCTTAATCTCCCTCTGCGCAGCACCTCGCCTATCCCCTGTTTTAACTGTCACCTTCACATTTTAATTTATTTAAGACGCGTGGCGAAGCACGGGTACTTCAGCTAGTTGTTTATAAACCAATGAACTACGTTCATAACAGATTTACTATCGACTGTGGAGATCCCCGTCTACCGTAGAATTAAATTCAACAAATCCTTCCTTTGCACAGCAATACGTCTATTTAGGATATTCGACTTAACTCACGAGCTGTGTCAGAATCACGCAACTCAAGAAATACCTAGCGTCTAGACCAAGGATTGACAACCCACGCACCCCAACGTCAGTTTTTTGCGGCCGGTGGCCCGCGTCTCGGTGACCAATCCTTTTTAGCGGTCAAAATTGCATGGGCATACTAAGTTTCGTCTCATTATTGTAAGTTAAACCAAACAAATTATAACAATGTACATTAGGCTACAGTAGGCTAATAGGTAAAGCAAAGCAAAGCCAACTCCATACAGGCCAAGGAGGCACTGGGAGTAGAGGAAGGTAGATGCTTCCACTCTTTGCGACATCGGCACTAGTAGATGGGAGGGAGTTGCCAGTTCCACGCCCGGCAGTCTTTGTTCCCAGCAATTACCCTGGTACTCATTTCTGGTGTAGGCTGAGTGAACCCCAGGGCTATTTGCGTTTCCGAAAGTGGTAGTTTTGTTTCTAAAATCCACTACCTGGGTGGGGATCGAACCCACTCCCTTTCAGTTAGAAGCTCAGCGCCTCTACCAACTGCGCCACGCAGCCCCTAGGCTATTAGGTACTGTAAGAAAAAATCGTCAGCCTTTATTACGTGAACAAACAAATTGAAATAGAAACCAACTATTTTACATTTACAGTCTCACATCACTGTCGCATGGACTATAAACCTGCGATGGGT
The DNA here is from genome assembly GCA_946902985.2 of Meconema thalassinum. Classification (NCBI taxonomy): domain Eukaryota; kingdom Metazoa; phylum Arthropoda; class Insecta; order Orthoptera; family Tettigoniidae; genus Meconema; species Meconema thalassinum. Next base: position 584,102,053 of record OX336390.1, on the reverse strand, counting down.
GGCTTCGGTGGCGTAGTTGGTAGCATGCTGAGCTTCTATGCCCAAGATCGCGGGTTCAAATCCGGCCAGAGTCGTCGGATTTTTAAGAGCGTTAAAAATCCCGCAGTATGCCTTCCTTCGGAGGGGAAGTAAAGCCGGCGGTCCCATGTCATAGATTTATGGCATGTTAAAGAACCTTCCAATAATTACTCCTGTGTGAAGCTAAATTGTATAGGTTAAGATTGTAAACAACGCTCTTAGGTTCCTGCGTTCGTTGCCAAGAGCCGACTGCGGTGGCATCTGGTAGCTACGTTCTGAACTAGTAGTCGTTGACGGTGGCGTTTGGTGGCAAAAGTAGGAACTATTTGAAAAATGCAAAATTCTGCAGTCCTTATCCTTGAAAAATTAGATAACACACTAATAAAGTCATCACAATTAACACCGGTTATCAGACAGATTCTACACACACCCAAAGTACACGGGGCTACATGACCGCGTTGTCGCAGCCCCTAAACTTAGGAACCAACCAACCAACGAACCAAAACTGCGATGTTTATACTAACTGTTAAGTCACTAATCAATACAAAGACGTGGTTTTGAGGTTCGGCGTTAAGGGATGGGAGAGGAGAGGGTCCTAACCTAATTATTGCATTACTTTATAAAACATTAAAGTTTAGGGCCTACACAGTTTGCATTTATGAGTAAGTTATGTATTGTTCAGATATTTGGTAAGCACATGTAGCAGCAAACTTGTAAAATGTGCGAGAAATTTACTTAACTCTTAGTCTAAGTTTTAACGACATGAAAATGGTTTTATAGCACATTTTACGTCTTCTGGTAGCATAAATTAATCAACTAAGTAAATTATCTATTGGGATGAGGTGGGTATATGCCCAAGTGGGAAGGTACCTTGCAGCCCAACATTAAGAATTGAAAGATCTTCGTACGAATGGTCCCCACTTATAAAAAGGTTGTAGGCTACACCCCTGATCTAGACACCACTTCTCATTATAAAATAAAAATACTTCCTACGAAATTACTGACTGTGTAGCTGTATTATACGGGGTATTTTATAATATTCCCTTGGCGCAGTACCAGAATTTTTATCTGGTCTGAGTACGGGAACGGGGTAAACTCAGCCTCGCGAGTCAAAACTGCGAAGAAGTGGTTGCCTCCTTCCCTAATGCTAGTCTCAATTATAAATAGCCTACACACACTAATACAGCCATCACAATAACACAGAATATCAGACAAATTCCACATACAGCCATGTAATCGGGGCTACATGGCCACGATGTTACAAAGCCCTTAAATGAATCAACAACCATATAATTTAATATTAAAATTAATCATACTTTTGGGATATTGTCGTGTGAGAATAACATTTAAAATTCTAGACCTTTTGAGAGGAACCTTGCATCCTTTTTCAATAGAATTAAAACAGTGGCCAAAGAACGTGTGTCAATGAACTTATTAAAAAACCAGAGAAATTCCACTGTTCGTCACCAGACAGCAGCCAGAAGCTACGGTATGTACCTTGGTAGAAACATGAGGATGTCCTTATTAAGTTTTAAATTAGATCAATATTTACGCTACGTAGAGGAGCTCCTTATTTGGAGCTCTAGTTAGCCTACTTTCGATTTTTGCAAAAAATGAAAGTAGACTTATGAGATCAACACAGGGCGAAAAAAGTGTGTCTGTCTGTGTGTGTGTATGTGTGTCTGTGTGTGTGTGTGTGTGTGAGTGTGTGTACTCTGAATGTCTGTCCCCCCCTATCAATTCGAACACGGTGAATGCGAATTGAACGAAATTTGGTACAAAGGTAGCACTAGCAAAGGATACCTCAGTGTCATGTTTTATATCGCCGCCATCTTGACGGAAACGTAATGGCGGCCACACAAATGTTCAAAGCTTAAATCAAATTACGACTAACCTAATCATCCGATCTCTACCAAATTTTGCAACGACATACCTTTATGGAGGGAGCATCCTTTGACCAAACCAATAGGTCATTCACCTAATAGTTTGCGGATGGAGGCCATCTTTATGTAAAAATTGATTCCCCCTATTAATTCGAACATGGTGGAACCGAATGGAACGAAATTTGGTACAGAGGTAGTACTAACAAAAGGCACCTCAGTGTCATGTTTTATATCGCCGCCATCTTGACGGAAACGTAATGGCGGCCACACAAATGTTCAAAGCTTAAATCAAATTACGATTAACCTAATCATCCGATCTCTACCAAATTTTGCAACAACATACCTTTATGGGGGGAGCATCCTTTGACCAAACCAATAGGTCATCAACGTAATAGTTTGCGGATGGCGGCCATCTTTGTGTGAAAATCGATTCCCCCTATTAATTCGAACACGGTGCAACCGAATGGAACGAAATTTGGTACAGAGGTAGTACTAACAAAAGGCACCTCAGTGTCATGTTTTATATCGCCGCCATCTTGACGGAAACGTAATGGCGGCCACACAAATGTTCAAAGCTTAAATCAAATTACGATTAACCTACTCATCCGATTTCTACCAAATTTTGCAACTACATACCTTTATGGAGGGAGCATCCTTTGACCAATCTAATAGGTCATTCATCTAATAGTTTGCGGAAGGCGGCCATCTTTATGTCAAAATTGATTCCCCCTATTAATTCGAACACGGTGGAACCGAATGGAACGAAATATGGTACAGAGGTAGCACTAGCAAAGGGCACCTCATATTCATGTTTAATATCCCTATAGCACGTTGTATTTCAACAAGCTCCTACAACCAACATTTAATCATACTCCTTGAAAAGGACAAAGAGTTATAACAATACCCATGCATTTAGGAGAAAGTAGGCTATATGTTCTTTACTGAACATCTTGTTTTTTTTTGTAAGCTCATTAGCTGGCCTTAATGTTGTACTAATGTTAGAGTACATAATAATTCGTATTATTATTATAGTGTTTTTAATGTGTTGTAAATGATTGATCCATTTGGTAGAATGTTTCATTTATTATTTATTTATTTATTTATTTATTTATTTATTGTTATAGATATATATTTTAGGTATACGTTTTTTAATTTTTCTGTTCGTTAATTTAAGTATCATTCCTAGTATGTTTTATTATGCTTTAGTTTGTTCCGTATCATGTTTTAATTTGATCAATGTTTGCGCCAAGTAAAGGAGCTCATTAGTCTCAGTGGTATTCATTGATTAATAATAAATTAAAATTCTCTCTCTGTTTTTTTTTTCTATTACAGGTTCTGAAATAAAGCACTTGATAAACTTACTTGTATTTCTCTATTTTGTATATTTTCTAAACAACACGCAGTTGGTTACTGGAAATATACTCAATTGATGTGCGTGTTTCCCTTATTCCTATATTTCCCTTCCAACGTGTACCACTTATTTGATGTGGTTATATCTCTCACTTCTAAATCTACCATCCAACTCGTAGCACTCAATTGATGCGCTTATATCTCTACTTTCTGTCTCAGTACATTTTATGCAGCCCCAGCGCCTAGTTCTTCGTCTTGGGAAGTGAGATAGGAAGTGGGGAGGAAGGGGAAATTGAAACGTTAACCGTTTGTTTTGCTGGTTAACTCTTTTCTTCGAGGTTCTTGATTGCACATAAAACCGTCCCGCCCGCTGCGGGAGGCCTATACTGTTAGTTTGTGCTTCGGGCTTGCAGGAGCAGTGGTATTTGCTCATTTAATATTCCGACACACTCCTCGTAGTCGCTGGATATTGCTCAGCATGCTTTACTTCAAGATGTTCTGGGGTGTGTGCAAGATGAGGGGGTGAGGATGAAGAAGAGGGAGGGTAGAAATATATGGGGAAGGAAGGATCTTAGCGAGGGAAGAAATAAGAAATTGGATGACTTTAAGGAGTGGGGAAACATCACAGTAGCAGCATCAAGAAAGAGAGAAAGCGAGAAGGAGTAGGGAGGGGCAGCCTGAGCTAGCAGAGTATGTAAGGCACAGTCTTCACCAACTAAAGCGATGTAAATAGATTATTTTTCCACTACATTTTATCCAGCCACCATAGCTCAGCAATTTTAGGATTTGGGTCAGAACAGTTGCTAAATCCAAGTTTTGAAACCTGGAAGTGATTGTTGCCATCCTGAGTATGGTTTACACTTGGAGCTTCCATATTATTCGTCTATAATATTAGGGCCAGATAACCTTGCTGTTCCGCCCCTTAAAACAACCATATCTTACCAACAAATTAACGTCTAAACTAATAAATGGGGTCAAACTAAGTGAAAATATTCAGCCGAATTTATTTGTTTCACCAGACTATATACACTTAGCCCCTGCAGTTTTAAACTGTTCCGATCGTACAAAAAAACTTTCAACAATGTTACGTGTGTCAAGCTCTTTGTTTTACGTTCTTCGTTCAAAGTTTTGAGGTTATTAATATACTGTATATGTTCGTCTGATCTACCTCTCCATTTAATCATACGATTGCTTTATGGAATTGATATTAGGAGAGTTGGAAAACCAATAAACATTGTGGAATTTAGACTATAGCACTAAACTTTAGCCAGCTAAGAGAGTACACTCATAAGTCAATTGAACATGATGACGCTATTAATGCATTGGTGGCATTGAACCACGAAAGCATGCCACCATGTATAATATTAACCACAACTTTGAATTAGTATATTAGTATATTAGATGCTAACGCTGTAAATCTGATAAAAGTGTTGTAAAATACCAAGCAATAATTTAAATATTTTGGGGCAGATGACTTCGATGTTCATCTTCAGTACAGGCAATGACAAGAGTAGCTGCATCCGGACCGCACACCACTCAAGCAGCTAAGTACACAATCCACTCTATCATAACTAATTAAGAACAATCACATATTCACACTTAGCAAGCAAATCTGAAGGTCAACGCCCATTTTCAGTATCTTAACAAAATATCTCATGTAGGCTAACTAACAAATATTGGCTAGCTGTGTTAGTTTAACTGCTACAGCAACTAAATAAGTGTACATATTGTAAATACTTTCACCCATACTACTTGTAGACATAGATTTAATAGACTAAGTGTAATGGATCTGATGATGATCGCTTGACGATTGAAACTGGTCATCCAAGTGTATTTACTAATCTCTTGTATTTTTTTTTCAGGATTAGGGAACCATTCATTGCAATTGGGTACAATCGTGTTGACCGACTAAAATAAATTAAGTTTTGATTACTAAGGCAAAAATGAGAAATAGCTTTAAACATCTTTATGTTCATTCCCTTAAAACTGAAAGAAAGCACAAGATTTCATTCAATGAATTATGAATGGTAGCTATTTCTTCAATTATCAACTGGAGATTTTTTTCTTAGTTTGAGGACAATTTATCGAGGTTCACATTTACAGGAAGTAGAATAGCAGCTTATGTACGCGGTGGAATATGGACAGTCTGCTTCGTTGAAACTGGTCATTTAATACAGATCAGATTTGCAAAATTTGAAAGAAAGTTCCACAGTAGTTATATTCGGGCAAAGAGGATTCAAATCCCAAGTCCGGAACAACCTGGTTCCATGGCCGTGTGCCTTAGCATGCGTGATTTCCGCGATTGATAAAAGAAGAACATGCTTGTTATCACGAAATATTCGTTTGTAGGAAAGAAATTTCGTACACAATTTCAGGTTGATTGATATAACAGTTTCGGAGGTATTTATGACCAGTGAATTATTTCCTGAGACCATCATGTTGAATTGCTGATACACACTGAATTAAAGGGCATGGTTGGGATTGTAGTGAGCTCTAACACAGTTTCATAGAAATCGCTCCAGCCAATCAGTATTGGATACAAAATGACTGTCATTTTGGTCCCTTTTCTTGCGACAGGGTGTGTACTATACTGTTCTTAAATATGCCAGACAATTATAGTAACAATGATTTTTAGATGCATTTAAAAGTAAAAGAGTTCATCCCTTAAGTAAATGTTTTCAATCAACCTTCTCTAATTATCCAGGCACGACCCAAACTCTTTCTCTAACCTTTAATCATATGATACTCTGTTTTACCCTTGTCTTGCGTTATTTACGATCCACTGCATGACATTTTAATGCAGGTAACATCCCACTCTACTACTTTGCTAGCCTATATATTATTTTCTTTTACTTTACGGTCTCATATTGAGGAGGCCCGCATTGGCTCTATAGCTAAAGTTCTATCAATCGAACTGCAAAGATCTAAGCTCAATTCCTGGTAGTAAATAATATTATAAGATAGAGCAACGTGAAATGAAGGACACACTTGTGTGTATGCCCCTCTAAGCTCCCATTTTTACGTGATGCGACCAATTTCTACGAAGGGCGTTAATCAAGTAAATATCCCCGTATTTAGGCTGTGTCCCAACCCTACATTTTCAGCCGTAGTGAACTAGATAGTTGACTCATGTTCCAGATATGATCCCAAACTGCTTATCAAAGATCCAACGTTCACCACTAGCTATCAGAGGCATCTGGTAGAGAAAGTTGGAACTACTTGAAATTGAACGGAACTTGTAGCTCACCCTATGGGTGTCCGCTTGAAGCACCTACAGCCTCTGGCAAGCCGAACATGTCCTCGGACACTTCCGGCACTAAAAGCCATACGATAGATAGATAGAAAGCACATTGCAATCAAGTCTGTAGTAGCTAGTGGACGGAAGTGCTTGCTTGGTTGTCGACTTGTACAAATAATTTATAGATGTAGCTAGTATTTTCTCTTTGACTTATACTCGAAACAAAAATGGATACCTCATGAAGAAGGGTTAATGCCGTGAAAAAAAAAAAGAGATGATGCGGAGCACTCACTGCCTTCTTGCGTTTTGATTTGGCACCGACATGTAAGCCTGGTGTGTTTCAGAACACAAGTATATGAAGGAGGCCACGCTTCAAGCACACATGTTCCAAAGTTTCTTAGTTTGTAGCATATGGTAAGTAGATGCTAGCAGCTAGTTATTACTTATCAACTTAAGCTTCGGGACACAGCCTTAGTTAGGCTATATAAACATTTTTATAACGAGAAATGTTTTATTTGTGTTCCGTTAATGTTATAGCTCTCCAGTAATCTAGTGAGTTCATTCGTTCTCCAGAACTGCAAAGGAGAGAAACAAGTTCGGGGATTTCAGGATCGAGCTCCGATGATGACAGTTGTACATAAGTGTTATATGTAACCTATAGGCTTATCTGCCAACCCCATAAACGACGCATATTGGTTACAAAACAAGATTTGATGATCAGCTGATGAACGAAACATTCTGAATAAATTAACTCAAAATCCAATTAAGGTATTAAAATATCTAAAACAAGTAGTTCTGTGAAGAATTATGCAGCCTATTTTCATATATCCAACGTACGTTAATTGCCCTTATCAACATGCAAAATTTCAGCCTGTTTGCTTTAATAGAATCGTAGGTATTGAGAACCGTCTAGATATTTCGGATGGTCGCCATGTCCGCTTTTTATATATGTACAGTAGGCTATATAAACATTTTTATAACGAGAAATGTTTTATTTGTGTTCCGTTAATGTTATAGCTCTCCAGTAATCTCCAGTAATCTAGTGAGTTCAATCTAGTGAGTTATGTACTGTTAGGCTACATGAAGAGTATTGTGTAGGTGTAGTATTTAAACTTCAATTGCATGATCAGGACACAAGAAATGAAAACCTGAATTTAAAATTTCGCACAGCTGCCATCTTGTGCTTATAAAAAAAAACGATGCCAGTGGATTAAAATTTGTATAAGCATTTACCGTACCAAGTTTTACTGCGCTCGGATGGTTAAATCACGAGAAACGTCCATTTACATATTTATATTTCGCGTCAACGCCATATTCAATTTGTGCTCACCAGGTTATTGAGAGTCCCATAGGTTAACTTATGTTCATAGCCTCTATCAACATACACAATTTCAGTTTGATTGCTATCATAGATTCATAGACATTGAGTACCGTCTAAATAATTCGGATGGTCGCCATGTTAAATTTTTATATATGTAGGCCATAGAGTTATGTACTATTAGATGACGATTATTGCGTAGGTGCATTATTCAAACGTTCACTTCGATTGCATGATAAATACACAAGAAGTAAAAACTTAATATTAAAATTCCGCACAGCCGCCATCTTGAGGTTATGTGAACAATGGAACTAAATTAGATGCCAGTGCATTACAATGTGATAAACATTTTCTGTACAATATTTCACTGAGCTCAGATGGTGAAATCGCGAGAAAAGTCTATTAAAATGTTTCACCTTGCTTTGCTCGTTTTGTATTTAACATTTTTTTGAAAGTCTCGTAGCTGAACTTGTAGTAGTGCCCTTTATTACCGTACAAGATTTCAGGGTGATATGAGTAATAGTTTCGGAGATATAGAATGCCGGTGAAATATATCGCACTGCCGCCATCTTAAGGTTATGAAAACAATTCAACTAAGTTAGCTGTCAGTGCATTACAATGTGTAGCCTATAAACATTTGCTGAACCAAGTTGCATTGCGTTTGGATGGTTAAATCGCGAGAAATGTTTATTTAAAGTTTCAAATTCGCTTGGCCGCCATGTTCGTTCTGTTGTTAACAAGGTTTTGAAGGTCTCATATGTGAACTTTTAGTAGTGCCCTTTATCACAGTACGAAATTTCAGGGTGATATCAGTAATAGTTTCGGAGATATGGAATTCCCGAGAAATATTTTGGTTAGACGTAAGAAAATTCGAAGCACACGGTCGGAGTTGGCCGAAACAGTACTATGATCTTACCAAGTTTCACTGAAATCGCGTTAGCAGTTTAGAAGTTATTAGGGGACACACACACACACATACATACACACATACACATACTCACACACACGGACAAAAGGTGATCTCGTCAGCCTATTTTTTCCTAAAAGGTAATAGGCTTAAGATATGTAGAGAGTAATTTTGAACAATGGGGGACAAACCGTAGTAACCGATCCCTGAGAGTATTAGAAACAAAAGAACGTCATACGAGCATAAGTCTTCATTTTCTATCCTAGATACCATTTAGTATATTCATTCTTGTACAGTAAAAATGGAGTGCACAACATGATGTCCCGTTTCCTATGAGTTGTTTGAAGTTGCCTCTACGCGTCTCAGGACTTGTGCGTGCGTGCCGCAAGGGAGACTGCTTCACACGTTCAAAAGTGCCACCCTGCATTTGAATGGCGTCACAGGCAGTATAAATGTGATGTTCCATTGTCTACAAGTTTGAGAGGGACGTTGCCTTTACTACACATTTCAGGTGCCCCCACAAGTAGAAATATTAAGGGTTGAGATCCAGTGACAAGGCTGGCTATTGAACTAGACCACCTCGTCCGATCCATAGACTGAGGAAGACGTAGTTGAAATGCCTCTATATGGTAATCCGGAAGAAGGTAGGAGCAGTGGCGTATGCAGGATTTCCTTATGGGGGGGGGGGGGGGTCATTTATAAAATAGGGTAATTGTGCACATTATTCGATTAATATTCATTAAAAACTGGAATTAAATAATCGTTATCTTTGGATGAAAACTATTTTAGGCCTTATTATTTTTTGGACACAATGAAAAACTGAAAAAAAAACTGAATGAAAAATATGGAAAACAGTAACTAAATATTGCTCTCCGTGTTCCCACTGCCATTACTATTGACTCTCAAAATCTGCCTAACTTGATGACTTCATCCGTATCATTAATTGGAATAAATTGCAGAAACTCCTCATGTACTGAATTATCTTTAACGAAACGGACACACGATTAAAGCAACCCGAAACGACGTGAAAAAAGTTACCGATCGCACACTTTAACAGTAAAACTGATCCATGGCTAACTCCAACGCTGAAGGAGGAGTCTCGCTGGGAGTAGAGTGCAGGTCATTTACCAAGTGAGGAACGTGATCACATTTAAAATATATACAGGAGTAAGAAGCCTCAATAGCGGTAGCGTAAAACATGTGATAGATGGGACAATATAAAGATTCAGGTAAAGAAATGTCTCTGGGGGGGTTAAACCCTGAACCCCCCCGTCGGTACGCCACTGGGTAGGAGTACCATTATGCATCTGCCACATAACCAATCGTATATAAGCTCATGTCGGCTTGTCCCAATTGGACTACCGGGTAATTGTTCCATAGCCCTACATTACATTATAAACGTCCACTCTAGAGGTGAGCTGGCAAGAACAGTAAAGCGGACTCCTAATGTTTGTTATTAAGAGAACACGCTGCAGACAGAGGAGGCTGGGGCCGATAACCTAGAAGTTAGGCCCCTTTAAACAACAATTATCATCATTATCATCATCATTCAGACTGAGGGAACAGTAGCACACTCTAGCGAGAATCCCATGCAGTTATGGATGTACGTCCATTAGACATTTTTAGTTCCCTATCATGTCAGAGATAGTCCCCATTTAACGAAATCACCCTGCAAGTGATATAACGAATTTCAGTAACTAATGCATAAGCCTAAATCTTTCGTATCGAGAACTAACCCTTTCTGAAATGACTTACTCATTAACATTTTTTATGGTACGGGAAAGCAAAAACGGACAATTGTTATTTGATCCCTCCAGCGAGAACAGTCAGCTAAGTACTGATTTCTCACTATTAGTGGGCAAAATTGGCCAAGATTATTCCTAAAACTGTCTTTAACTATCGTTTCCAGTATAAGCATAGATTTGAGCCAAAGATCTGATCCCTGGCACTACAGCCCTGGTGTATTCCTTGGAATACACGTTCAGTTAGAGTTAGCTCTTGCTGCTCTTTGCTTTTTCTCATTAGTTTTATTTATTTAATTTCCCTCCTTGCGGACATCAACAGCGACCCTCTGTATTCTATTTGCTTTGTACACGTGCTTAAGTTGTTTATAAGTTTGTTCTAGATGTGTATCTTCTATGGAATCTACCTAGCGGTAACTCGCTGCAACACGCCAAAGTTCTTCGGATTCATTGGGTCAAGACGAATTGCATACCACTCCGATAGGCTTCGCCGCTGTCCTCAGCTATCATCTCCTTGAAGACACTACTTCATGAATAAAATTACATTGTATAACGGGTGTTTATTTTTTTAATGTTTCCCATTCTGATATATGCTCTTTTGTTTCCTTCCCCTCCCTCCTCGCCTACCTAGCTCTGTCGTGTGCTTCTTTGCTCGCTCTCACTTCTAGTGTACAGTTCGGCGCTCTCTCTTAAAGGCCAGTCTCCTGTCTTCATGAGACAATTTTAAAATAGACGCCATGTCTGTTTTTTAAAGTAATGGCTACCAGGAGCCATCAACCTTCAGCGGCTATGAAAAAGTTAAGTACAAATCTTCAATGATTTTAAACACCTTTTAATGTTTTTAATCCATGCTGAATGCTTTTAACAAAATTTTATAGACAGTGTGGGGAATTATGCACTATTGTGCAATAACCGTCTTCGTGGGATTTTCTTTGCCATGCTTTAGCTATCTAAGCTTGCTTTAAGGTATGGAATTTAGTACTTCTTGTACGAAATGAAGAGGATACCTTCCCTACACCGTGGGATTTCTGCTAATACTCATAGCTGTCTATAAACTTAACTTTTTCCACCGTGGGATTCTCACCGCTCCATTTAACTGTCTACAGTTCTGGAAAATTCCGTTTAAAATAAACTCCAAACCGCAAAGAACTATACTCAATACCGTCAAATTGCTGGAACCTCAAGTTAACTAGAACTATTGACTGCAATCCACAAACTTTCCAACGCAATAAACTTATTCAAGTCAAATTCAACTAAGTGTTCTCCACAAACTGCAATACATTTTCACTTGTTCCATGAACTTTCACTGCTGCAATAGTGAAATCTTCCAATTTATCAACAAACTTTAGTGCAAAACAGTGTCCGTTCAACTATCTACCGCGCCGCGTACGATTGAGAGGAATAAAAATTGGCCAGAACCATAAATTTCTATCTCCTTTTCCTCAAATACCTTTTTCTAACAAATTTAGGTTAATCTAAATATCTAGTTACAGCTCATCGAGGTCTCGCCCAAAGTTTGGCGCCCTCCCATTTTTTTCCAAGTACCACTTATTCACTCTGTTTAAATATTAGTAGTTATAGAAGCTACTTATTAATCTTTCTTGTCTTGTCCTGATGGCTCAGGAATCGTTAATTTTCGAATTGTTAAACTTTTGTACCTAATTTCTTTTGATCCAGGCTTCGTTAATACGACCTGACCTTTTTTGAAATGTACCATTTGTTAAATAATAGCAGTAACCTCCGCTTGTAATTCTCCTTTTTCCTCCTGCTACGATCAGGAATTTAATCTATTTGTTTATAGCATTTCCGCTTGCCATAAGGGCATTCTAATAGTGCTTGTATCCTGCCTAATTAATTTATCAAAGTTATAATTACTTTACAATAATTGTCATTACAAACTTTTAACTTCTTAATTTTAAACACATCTAAAAACCTTTGTACAGGTTTAGTGCTCGTAATAGGTTCGAAACCATTTATATGATTTAACATTATTTGTCAATTGTAAATGTCCAAAATATTAGATCCTAGTCCTTGAAATTTGTAAACAAAAAAAAGTTGTTCTTAACTCAAAATAAGATTCTAAATCTAATAATTGTTATTTTCTTTCAAATGCTATCATCTGTTAAATAAATAACTTGTTGTTTTGTTGCTATCTCTATTACTTGAACAAAGCAGTAACCTTCGGTGGAGTAGTCGGTAGCATGCTGAACTGCTGTGCCCAAGATAGCGGGTTCAAACCCGGCCGAAGTCGTCTGATTTTTTAAGACCGTTAAAAATCCTTCAGTATGCCTTCCTTCGGAGGGGAAGTAAAGCCGGCGGTCCCATGTCATAGATTTATGGCATGTAAAAGATCCTTTCACAGACTAAACTTGTGTAAAGCAAAATTTGTTAGGTTAGATTTCGTCAGAACGCTCTATCAAAGTTCCAACGTTCACCACTAGGTATCATGGTATCTGGTGGCGAAAGTTGGAACTACTTGAAATTGAACGGAACTTGTAGCTCACCCTTTAGGGTATCCGCTGGAAGCAGCTACAGACTCAGGCGAGCCGAACATGTCCTCGGACACTCCCGGCACTAAAAGCCATACGATAAATAAATAAATAAATAATACTAGAACAAAGGTTAGGCAGGACCTTCTCTTCCCTGATACTTCTCCCAAAATTATTTCATCTTTTAAAATAAAAAAGACCATCACTGAATCAATAAAAACTTTACCACTTGTTGCGTTTAAAACGAAACTTCAAATAACAACATTTGCAAAGTTTCTCTTAGCTGTCACAGCTAATTCTAGTAAATCATTAAGGCAAGTACAGCTCGCTCTACCAGCTTCCTATTTGTAGAGACTTCTTCTTTAACTTGTGTTTTACTTTTCAAAATTTTAGTTTTGTTTAATTTAGGTCTGAGCGTTTCCTCCGTTCTAAGTTTTTAGTCGGCACCCTGTGGGGTAAAAGCTTAGCCTGCTTTAAGTGCAACAATTGGTATTCTTAAAAGATTCTCACTAATAACAGTAAAAAATATTGCTAAAGGCACTAGAGTTGCTTTATCTCTTCCCACTCGGGGGCATTCGGCTGTTCTGTCGGGGATCCAACAGTGTCTACTAATAAAATTATTACACAAATTCAAATCCTTCTAGTATTCCAGAAGGCTTTCCAAAATCTTACCCTTTTGAAGGGAAAGTGCCTAGATCCATTTCTTTTGATATACCTTGCCTTGCTAGAGTATCACCCTTCCCCATAGTACCCGAATACTTGTTCGGGAGGGAAAGAGCACTTGGCGAAAGCTTGCCAGTAACCTCAATTATTCATGCCGCGCTCTCCGCTTGCCTTGTGCAAGCCCCCGCTCAAGTTAGGTACTTCATAAGTTTTGCACTGCGTAATTCCGGTTTATATAGGTGTTTATTAATGTTTTGTGTAGGATTCTCTTCCTCTCAGCCTAAAAATTGTTTCCCCTCCTAAACCCACCTCCTTTTCCCTCTCATCGTCTTCCCTTAGGTAGTGTTAACATTCAGTAATAACCTACCAGCCCAACTGCAATTGCTTCTCAACCATTTGCTTTGTAGATAGCCGGTAGACGGGTTGTCAGTGCGAAGTGTCCCCTCGGTCGTTAATTATGGCTGGTTTAACCAACTCTGAGCAGACAGTTACTCATGTATCCTCGCGTGGTTGAGTGCGGTACGTTTCTGTCTTTCACATCAGCTACTAAAATCACTAACGGAGCCGGGCCTACTGGATAAGTGACGAGCACGCTACCTCTAAACCACGGAGCCGGGTAGCTTTGAGCCAGATGAGTATATTATTAGAAATGGCAAACAGATATGAAACCGTGTCACTTTTCAATTTCAACTAAACTACCATATCTCTTGATCTCGAAACCGTGAATAGTAGGCGGCCTACCTTTTCATATGAATGCACAGAACGTAAATACTGATCAATTTACTGTAGTTTGTGCAACCTCCACTTTCGTTATACACGAAGCAACCTCAAACTAATAGCCTCACTCCCTTCCTGAATGCTGAGGGCTGACTGTGCTTCACAATTTGAGCACAGAAATAGCGCCAAACATTCGTATTAGGTAGCCCAAAAACTTCCTGGCAAACTTAATGACTCATATAACTTCATACATAAATGTAACACCTCAAATTAATCATGCACGCACAGTGATTTGCTGTTGGCCGCAAAGGCCAGTGTATACATTAATGAACGGTTCTTCTTGTACTGTACTTCGGGTCCTACTAATTGGATACCACCCACTCATACCTCCGAGGTTTGGACATAAAACGTTACCACATTCTTTGTCGCTGGAATAGCTGTTTAATTACAGCAATTTAACCATGTTAAATTCGCAGAACGGTGCTTTTTCATTGTCTATTTTCTGACCAGCGAGATTAGGAGAGCAGTGTTCTGGTTCAACGAGGTCTTGAGACACGCGGAAGAGGGTATACAATTGCAAAATAACGGGATACATTGATACGTGGGAGGATCATAAAGATAGCGGACACGTTCTTATTAGATTGCAGAGATTTCTTTTAGATAATTCCCGAGGGTCTGGATTTGATTCCTGGATCTGCCAGGAAGTTCAATTCTGGTCTGAGAGCTGGAACGGGGTACCCTCAGCTTCGTGTGGCAAAATTCAGTCATCCTGGAATCTGTTTTCCGTGGTTTCCCACTTCTACTCCACGCAAATTCCAGGATGGTTCCTAACTTAAGGCCACGGCCACCTCCTTTCGAATCCTCATCTGAGTGACGTATACACAATACTACGGACCCCTCAATAACACAGGTTATCAGAAAAAGAATCTGTGTGTACTCAAGCATACGGGGCTAAAAGACCACGATATCCAAGTCCCTCAAATGATTCAACAAAAAACAACTTTTAGATCGTTCTTTTTGTTGTTGTTGTTGTTGTTGTTGTTGTTGTTGTTGTTGTTGTTGATTCGTTAGAGGCTTTGCGACATTGTGGTCATGTAGCCCAGTGTTCTTGGGTATGTGTGGAACCTGTCTGATAACCTTTGTCATTGTGATGGTTATAGTAGTGTGTGATTGTATTTGTAAACGAGTTGAGACCGACAGAGGTTGCTACGCTCGCTAAAGCGCAGCTTTTGGCCATGGGAGCAAGCTCTCTGCTGACTCGATAGACGTGGGTTCAAGCCGGAACGTTGGCCGTCCTTGAAATGGTTTTCCGTGGTTTCCCATTTCAACTCCAGGCAAATGCTAGGACAGTACCTTCTGGCATACCACGCCCACTTCCTTCCACATCCTTGCCTAGTTTCATTCATCATTCATCAATTTCATCTCTCATTCCGGCGCACAGGTCACCCACAGGCGTCGACTAGGAAGACCCCCACTCGGCCTCTCAAGAGGCCACACGACAAAAAAAAAAAGAACAGTTGAGGATTGTGAAGGTGACCACTCTGACCTTAGGTAAGGAACCATCCCGGTATTTGCCTGGAGTAGAAAACCACTTCTATCAGGGCTGAGGTGGGAATCGAATCCTCCAGTAATCAGTTCTCAGTTCCAGCCTTCAGATAAGAATTTAAAGTTTTGGCAGGGCGGGGAATCGAACCTAATCCTCAGGGGTGACTGACAACAATGCTAGCCACTGCACCACAAGTTGGTCCAATAACAATGAACAGCAATCTTTATCACACCCCCATCTGCATTCAGTATGCAGCAAACATCACGTCATTTGAGAACATATCCCTATCCGTACTTATCGAGATGGTTCTCATCTCTAGCGAGGACAATAAAAGCCTAAAATAAACCCTCGAGGATCCGTTGTAAGCGGTTTTTGTCGCCTGAGGTACACGGAAATCACGCTCTATAATTTACCAGGTAGAAGGATGTGGAGTCCCAGCCCGATAATGCGAGCCCAGGCGGGCGAAGAATAAGGAGAAAGATAACAGGCCATTTTATTATGTAACCAGAGAAACCGCCACCACTCCAGTATAGTCAGTAAAAAATATAATGGCTAACAGAACAAATTCTAAACCAGTCTCCATAAATAAAGTAACCTTTCCATCTGATCACCACTGTAAGTTATATGCAGCTTTAATTTGATCCACACATTTGTACTTAATTGGAAATAAATGCCACTAATATCATTAAGATATACCACTGTAAAACCCACCTAACACCACCTAGTGGTGTAGCGTCTAGCATTCTTGGTTGTCGCACCGGAAGGCCAGGTTAGCTTCCCGACTCAGTCAAGAAATTTCAATTCTGGTGTGAAGGCTGGAACGTGGTACACACATCCTCATGAGGCAAAACTGAGAGGAGAAGGGTTCATTCCAACTTCAGCCATCCTGGGAGTAATTTTCACGCTTTTGCACTTCTACTCCAGGCAATTGCCGCGATGGTTCCTAACTTAAGACTCCGACCGTCGCCTTCCTAATCCTAACCCCAATTTACAAATACACACACTAGTACAGCCATCACAATAACACAGGTTATCACACAAGTAACACATACACGTACAAGGGGCTATGTGATTACAATGTCGCAATTAACAATAACACAAAGGAGAAAAAAAGGGAACCAAATTGAGGCAAGGCAAAGTGGGGAGTGAGATACAGCGAGGGGTTTCCCTAAAGAACGGAGATTTGCTTGCCCGCGAGACAGGCGGAGAGTGATTAGTCACCGCCACATGAGAAGCACTTAGCGTGAACACAAGAGCAGGACGGGAAGTCCCGAAAGCTGTCATTGCATTTATTACACACGCAGCTAGCAATATACTTTAGTTGAGAGAGTTAAGACTTGTGGTGATGTACTGTAGGCTTTCGCGTATCCCGTGACGGCTCTTCGCAACATCTTGGGAGACAGAAAAATAAGCCGAGGATTATAGCCTGCCCGGTCCCCCGATTTCTCTGTGTGCGAATTCTACTTGTGGGGGAACCTGAAATAAAAGGTACATTGGAACAATCCGCGTACTCTGGAGGCTCTCGAGAACGAAATAACTGCACTGATACGAAACATCAGTGTGGATGAATTACAGCGAGTGTACCAAAACTTCCTACGTCGGTGCAACGTTTATCTAGAAAAAGAAGGACAGCATTTCCAGCAACTATTCTGAAATTCATGTAAGTAATTTTTTTCCGCTATCGTTTTACCCTCCAGGGTTGGCTTTTCCCACGGACTAAGCGAGGGATCCCACCTCTACCGCCACTGAGGGCAGTGTCCTGGAGCTTGAGACTCTGAGTCAGGGATAAAACTGGGGTGTGTGACCAGCATTAAGCCCAGGCGGCCTCACCTGCAAAGCGAACAGGGGGCCTGATGAAGGGATGGGAAGAGTGGGACGGTTAGGCAAGGAAGTGGGAAGGAGGTGGCCGTGGCCTTAAAGTAGGAACCATCCCGGCATTTGCCCGAAGACGAAGTGGGAAACCACGGAAAACCACTTCGAGGATGGCTGAGGTGGGAATCGAACCCCCTCTACTTATTTGGGGGTTCTAATTTCGTGGCAGAGCCGGGAATCGAACCCAGGACCTCCGGGGCGGCAGCTAACCATGCTGACCGCTACGCTACGGAGGCGGCCCATGTAAGTAAATATGATTATTAAATACGGTACGCTAAAACGTGTACATGTGTTGAACTAGTTGGGCGCTACGCTGCTGCTAGCGCCAATGCCTTGCTCGACAGACGGCTCAACACAGTGGCCCAACCGTCGCGTGGCGCATCCTGGGCTCCGTTCTATAGGGATGGTCCTCGTCGTAGTTTGTCATTGCTTTCCCAACTGAGACAGAACAGTAACACTGACCCTATGAATAACACTTTTTAAAGCATCCACAGGAACTAGTTTTCAACGGTCATATTTCAGTACCCCTCACATAATTTCAGCCATAAATGAGACAGAGACATTGGTGAAAAACGTGTACCGATAGGCAAGAGTAACACACATTGCAATCATGAAAAGATGGCAACAGGCCTCGTATCGAAACTAAGGAAAGAATACTGGTGTATTTTTGATGAAGTTATTCTACGATTTATTCTGACATTTTACGCATTAAAATAACTTGAAACCAAACACTGGAAACAGTTAATGTCAGCATGGCAACAGGCTCCTTAAAAAAAGAGAGAACTATTTTTTTTTTTTTGCAACTCAATGTAGTGTAGTGAACAAAATAAATACCGATACATGAAACTAACAATTTTTTATCTGTAACATGTGGGAGAGATCGTTAAGCTGTACCACTGATGCTGTATGTACATAGGCTCACACAAGAGCGGTCGTAACGACCAATTACTGCTACATCCAACCGCATATAAAACACGCACTGCACTTCCAAACGAACATACAATATCCACACAGTTCTTTGTATTCCTTTTATTGGGAATGACTGCTCTAATGCGTTACAGGCAAGCAGCTTCAGCAAAAGAGGAACTAATAGGGAAACCTCCTTCCAGATAAGTGAATAAATGGTGAGAATGCCATAGAATATAAATCAATAATTGCTGATTCTTTGGATCACTGTCACCTACTTATATTATCCCCAAGATTAGGTGTGCGTGGCTTTAGTCAAGGACCTTGACTTCAAGAGGGTACTGAAAGTCCGGAGATCAAAGATTCGATTTCCAGTTCTAACAGAAGCTAACCAAAGTGTGATTTACCTCGGGATTCTTCACACTACCCCCAGGCAATGCCAGGATGGTATCTTATTTCAAGTCCGGGGGCCAGACATTCTTATCTTGTACCATAATTATCCTACAGTTCCTACCATCACAAAAGTCACCACAATAACACAGATTACACCAATGTGCATTTTGTTTTTGTTTTTGCTACAAGGGAAATATTACTGTTTCTTATTATGTTAAGTGCCCTAACCTCCTCACATCCACTACAAAAGAACAACATAATTTATGAACACTATTTATTTACTGTGATGATTATATGACACACACAATGAATGCACAATTAAGGCTTATACATACCAGTTTCAAGGAATGACAGTCGTACAAATGTAGAAATGCATTGAGGTATTTTTTAAAAAGTTTCCTTGCAATGTTAAGCAAGAATATATGAATTATAGGGATACTTTGTTCATAATAATATTTATGTTTGACCATGCCAAAATATAAATACTATATGCCAGAAAACTGCATCTGAAAGAGGCTCATTATAGTTCAAGTGCCATTGTGATACAGGTTCTCCACCAATCAGAGCTCAAGATTTTTACTAGGATAATGCTGTTTACCAATTAGATAAGGATAGCATCGCACCTGCGCTGACATTTACGACTTCTTATTTTAAATTCCACTGCTTGGCTAGTGACATAGTGGGGTATTCGAAGAGACCGTGGTCGATTACAAGGTATTCTCTGCGTCCGATGCACCCTGTTCAGCAAATACAACTGACGGAATCGCAACCGTATTTAAGTTCGAACATAAATTAAAGTTATAATTATCATCGAATATAAACAGTCGTATGCTACACTCGTATGGAAACTATAAAACTCGCTTCGCTCGTGTCTTAATTATTGCCATTATATGCTTGTTGCATGATGTACTATTTTAATTTCAGTTGTTGTATAAGATTTTAGTGATTCCATTATGTGTAAATTACCAGTTTTAACGCAATAATAATAATAATAATAATAATAATAATAATAATAATATAATTGATGAAAAGATGTGTATTAATTTTAATATTGAAACATTTTCATGAATTTCAAAAAAGTTGTTTAAAAAAATTGACTGGATGAAACGAAACTACATATGGGATTTGTAACTATCCATAGGGGGAACTGAAAAATATAAATAGTTTCTCTGAATCAAAATAGTTACATATCAGAGAAATCCAAGTCACGTGTAAGGAAAGGAAGCTGATTGCGAAGTCCCTCAATATTACCAAAATTTAAAATTAATATTTCTATACAGCCAAGATTAGAGAGGTTTAGAGCTTTGGTCGAGACCAGCTGCAATAGGTTGGCATGCCTCATGCAGCGTGCAACGGCCTGAATGAGGTTGAGGTAAGGTACGACATCATGTACTGTAAATAAATATCTTCTGGTCCATCTCTTGGCATAGTGACTAGCATTCTTGATTATTACCGTGGAGGTTTGGGTTCAATTTCCAGCTCTGTGAAGAAGTTTTATTCTGGTCTGTGCGTGATGTAGAGCTGTGCGGAGATGGGTTCGAATCCCAGTAGCGGGTTCCCATAGTTTACCACAGAATGTAGAAAGTTCAACCTGATATGTTTTTGTTGTAAATTAATTTTAGGGCCTTGGGCATCGTAGTCATACAAGTCTGTGTACATGGATGTGTGGAATTTTGTCTGATAACCTGTGTTATTGCGATAGCTGTATTGGTGTGGGTCATTGCAATTAAGACGAGGATTGGGAAGGAGGCGACTGTGCCTTTAAGTTACGAACTATCCCGGAATTCATTTGTAGTAGAAGAGGGGAAACCACGAAAGAACACTTTCAAGATGGCTGAGATGGGAGTCGAAGCCAATCTCTTCTTTGTTTCCTCTCACGAGGCTGAGTGTACCACGTTGCAGCCCTCAGACCAGCATTACATTTCTTGTCAGAGCCAGGAATTAAACACGGACGTCTGGGGCGACAGCTAAGAATGCTAGGCGCTACACCACGAGGTGGACCTTCACCTTCGTCTTGCAGTGTAGGAAAGTCGTAGTTATTCCCGCCGTCCACTGCTGACGAACGGAGGAATCGGACACTTGACAAACCCTGGGTAAAACATCAAAAGGAAACGTATTGCCAGGACCACGCCCTAAGCTATCAATTGTGTACTTTAAAAAGGCACACATAGGAGAAATAAGGGTAATGATGAAGATTACTATGATGGTGGTTATTGTTTTAAGGGACAAAATATCGAGGTTATCTGTATCTAAAAGTAAGCTTTATATTAAGGATAAACACTCACTGATCTACAAGAATTTCTGGAAGCAGCAATCTTCATCGCATCCACTTACCTAAAATGAAAGAAAACATAACATAAAGTTCTTCCCATTGATACTATTGATTCCAAGAACCAGACAAGTCCAAAAATTAAATTTTTTAGAAGCTAAAAAACAAAAACAAAAACGAAAAACAAGAAAAAACCACCAGTATAGCTTTGTGCTCAATATTGCTTTATGATCTACTACTGTCTCACTAACAGCTTTACATTGCACAAAAAGGAAATATATTTGTATTATTTACTTATTTAGCGTATGGCTTTACAGATACAAAATTAAACAGATTATAATTAGTTTAGGAAAGGAAGACAAACTATATATGTATATCTACATTGTTTATGTAATTGCCTCTGGTGATCCATGAGCGAAATCAGTGACCTTGCCAATGTACTTTCTTTTTGGACACTTGGAATAGAGGATATGCTGGATGGTCTGCTTAGGGGCTCCACAATCACAGTTAGGTGAAGAAATTATTTTCCATTTATAATGGAAGCCTGCACAGTTGCAATGACCCGTACGAATCCTGTTGAGAGTTGACCATGTTTTCCGAGGAAACTCAAATCCAGGATAGTCGAGAAAACCTAAAGAATAACTTTGGACCAGTCTGGCTTTTGCCAAAATCGTAGTTGAATACAAAAATGAAAAATATTTAATTCCTCAAATACGATAATTTATTATGTAAATCCTAACAAAGTGCAAATCATTATTGGATGCGAAACATTCGAGTAAATTAATTATCTCGATAAAGCATTGGAAAACCATTGGTCTTGTCTTATTTTTGTGGAATCCCCAATATTTCACACTCATATATAACCCGACCTGTCTACTTTTTGGAGACAGCAATATCATACGTAAAGCTGGCCTTGAGGAGGAAGAAGATGTATTTATCTCAAAAAAGTCACTTTTTGGACTTGTCTGGCCTTCGGAAAGAACCCTTCAATTTTATTCCGTTATACTACAATATACGGTATGGGAGCACTCCCTTTTAAAAGTTGTTGTTAGTTCAATTTAGGGGCTTGGGACATCTTGGTCATCAGCTCCGTGTTTTGATATGTGTGTTGAATTTGTCTGATAATCTGTATTTTGTGTGGTGGCTGTAATAGTGTGTGTGTTGCTGTAACAAGGACAGGAATGGTATAGGTGTACCTGAACTTGAAGTAAGGAACAATCCTGGCTTTTGCCAGGTTGGAGGGTGGAAAGCCGCACTCAGGATAGCCACTGTTAGCACAGGGATTTGATCCTACGATATCCAGACTTGATGCACCAGCCCGCGTGGTCGTGGTGCACGATTTAACAAGCACGCCTTCGCCATGGGTCCCTTAAAAAGGTGTCAAACTACGCCCTTGTGTCACCGTCCGAGCACCTTATAGTTGTTAGTCTCTGCAATGGTCAAATAAACAAAAAGCCAAGTGCGACCTCATCAGCAATGTTAACACGTATGTTTGATGAAAATTGCTAGATACTAGCCAAAATTCAATAGTCTTGTGTTATCAATGGGAGGAAATATTTTTCACTAAAAAGATTTAAGAATTAGTACGGCCATTACAATGACACCTGTAGCATGCTGAGCTTCTATTCCCAAGATCGCGGGTTCAAACCCGGCCAAAGTCGACGGATTTTTTAAGAGCGTTAAAAATCCCTCAGTATGCCTTCCTTCGGAGGGGTAGTAAAGCCGGCGGTCCCATGTCATAGATTTATGGCATGTTAAAGAATCTTCCACTAATTACACCTGAGTGAAGCTAAATTATATAGGTTAAGAATGCAAACAACGCTCTTAGGTTTCTAAGTTCGTTGCCAGGAGCCAACTGCGGTGTCGTCTAGTAGCTAAGTTCTGAACTAGTAGTCGTTGACGGTGGCGTTTGGCTGCAAAAGTAGGAACTATTTGAAAAAAATCAAAGTCTGAAGTCCTTACTTTAATTAAAAAACAGGTAGCACACACTAATACAGTCATCACAATTAACACCGGTTATCAGACAGATTCTACACACACCCAAAGTACACGGAGCTACATTACAGCGTTGTCGAAGCCCCTAAACCAACCAACCAACCAACCAACCAACCAACAATGACACCTGCGACAGATTGGAATAGAGGATGACTGGCAACAGAGAACAGCAGACAGAATCCAGTGGAGGAGAACCCTTGTAGCAGCGCGCGGTCCCCTGGGCCTGATCGCGTAAAGTAAGTAGTTATTATTTACAATGATACAGGTTACCGGATAGGCTCCACACACACCCAAGGACAAGGGACTACAATATGGTCATGATGTTGCCAAGTCATTAAATGAATGTTTTTTTTTTCGTATGGCTTTTAGTGCCGGGAGTGTCCGAGGACATGTTCGGCTCGCCAGGTTTGTAGCTGCTTCGAGACGGACACCCAATGGGTGAGCTACAAGTACCGTTGGGGATGGAAGTTGGAAGGGAAGGGCGAGGAGTTGGAAGGTAGCGGCTGTGGCCTATAGGGAGGGACCAACCCCGGCATTTGCCTGGAAGGAAGATGGGAAACCACAGAAGACCATCTTCAAGGTTGCCGGCGGGGGGATTCGAACCTCCTCGCCTCCCGGATGTGAGCGACTGCCATTAGTCATGCCGTAACCACCACGGCTAACTCACCAAATGAATGAATGAAAACTTATTGATTCCGCGACACCCTGAACATTGTTCAGTGATGAAACGTCTGTTTCATTTCACGTCATGTATTATGGATTTAAAAGAGGATAAATGGTGTCAGTTTACTGATAATTAGTGAGAAATGACATTCAATAGCAGAATTACTGCTCTGACGTCACTATCCATTTAAACACGAATGGTAATCTACCACAAACCGACAGCCTGTCACCCTTCGCTAATTTCAGCACAACGCATCAATTGTTTGATCATGCAGGCTACAAAAGCCATTGTGGACCACAAACAATGCACAAGAGCTGATATTTAGATACACAAAACAACTGTGGTATTTTTGTTTTGTCCATTTTTAGAACGGTAACACTGTGATTAAAGTTACAAGAAACAGTACGCCAATATAAATTCCGTGTGAGCTTCATTTTGTCATTATTACACAATTGCCTCCATGTCATGTTCCTGTAAGTCTTCATGTGACACTTGGGAACATCGAGTTCTTAGGCTTTAATACATTTAAGAGATTAGGGTAAACCAGTGGCTGAGTATTTTGACAAATGGGATCTACTGTAACCTAGAATGGCTAACGGTGAGTATTTCAACCGTCTGCCGCCTCTCAAGACAGAAGTCGTTCATCATTTCCTAGATATGGGAACTATAACTAATAAGTTCAGAAATTGTGTGCAATTGCACATTCGGAATGGTTCACTGTAATCCATGAAAAAAAAAATGACAGTATTTACGTATTTCATGTCAGGACCTCAAAATCAAAAGTATTTCTGCGAATATTACATATTTTGCGTAGCCTATTAAGTCATATTACATTGACGGAAAACATAACGTAACAAGTAGCATTGTAGCAAAATGTATTCGGCACATGCACTTATTTAGAAGAACATAAAACAACTGATAATCACTTTAGAATCTCCTGTGTGTCGACTGGCTGCGTGGCTCAGCGGTAACGATCTCGCCTGCTGTGCCAAAGGTTGCGGGATGGAATCCTGGCGCATATAGTTGGCATTTGAGGGTGCGTAAATGTGAGGGAGCCATGTCAGTAGATTTACTGGCACCCTGGCGTCTCTAAAGGTCGCAGTAGTTAAAAGGGACATAAAGCCAATAACATTATTCTTATCCAAAAAATGAGCGATATAACTTTGTCTAGGTTGACTTGTAGCAAGTGTATTGTAATTATCATTGTCCAGCAGTGAGGTGGGTAGGCCTACCCTTGGTATCATTCCGCAATTTGAGACGAGAGCATTGTGGAGGTTTGAACACACTAAAGGGTGTCCTGTAAATCACACCCAGTGTAAATAGCGCCCAATGTAAGTCGCGCCCAGCACTGACTCGACCTGCAGTACTTGTTGCTGATACGGACGAAACCATTGGTCTGGATGAAACCATTGGTCGCTACTGGGCTGGACGAAAATTACTGATTGCACTACAAGCAAGAGGGACTGGGGCATAAAACCCATGTTAGGTTTGTGTTGTTTGGAGAACAGTATTGTCCCGAGGACAATTTCTAGACTGGGCGCGATTTACGCACATTTCTCAGTGGGCGCTATTTCCACGGGGTTTGATTTTCGTAGAACCCACTGTCAAAGCCGGGATTTGAAATTTTTATAATTGGGCTTATATCTACCCATAGCAGTAGTTATTCACGACTCAACGTGCGCGATTCATTTGAAGTTCCAGGAAAGGGGTAGGTTTACACCAGTACCCAAGAGCCACCGGGATATTTACACTCTGCAATTGGACGAGCGTATTGCGATGTGAAGCTGACTGGGATATTATTACAAACATACATTGAAAGCACACACCTTCACTGTGCAATGAGGCTAATACCCACAGTAGAATCAAGTGAATAACGCAAGTCTGTTGACAGGATAAATCACACGCATCCGTAGATAGCAATATACTGTACTTGCTCACTAAACACACAAACCTGATGTACGCCAGCCATCACTGATAGCCTACAGTCATTGGATAGAACACTGGGACTGTATTATCACTCAGCTCATCTCTGACTCTCTTGTTGATATGACGTTTTTGTTCATTCTTTTAGTAGCTTTGCGTCATCGTGGTCAAGTACTTGGTTGTGTGTAGAATGTCTTATAACCAATGTCACTGTGATGCCTGTACTAATATGTGTATGTGTAATTGAGATATAATTTTTGTAGGAAGCGGGCGTTGCCGGTACCATCCTGGCATTGCCTGGAGTAGAAGTGAGAAACCGCGGAAAACCACTTCCAGGATGTTTGAAGTAAGAAGCCAACCCGCCTTTTCTCAGTTTTGTCTCACAATGGTGAGAGGACGCCGTTCCAGCCCTCGGACCAAAATTAATTTTATTGGCAGAGACGGGAATCGAACACGCGCCTCCGCGGTGACAGCCAAGAATGCTAGCCACTACGCAACAAGGGGGACTCTTATTGATGTGAACAGCTGTGACGTACGGCATTTGTCTGTTTCCTGTTTTTGTTTCATTTTGAGACATGGACATCCTGGTTATCAGCTCCGTGTACATGGATGTGAGAGGAATTTGTCTAATAGCCAGTGTTATTGTAGGGACTGTGGTAATGTGCGTATTTATGTATGAGACGAGGAGGCGGCCGTAACCATAACTTAAGATCCACCACGGCATTTGCTTGGACTTGTAGCGGAAAACCATGAGAAACCACATCTAGGATTTCTGAGATGGTAATCAAGCCTATGTCTTATCAGTTGTTTATCACAGGATTTTGTATAACCCGTTTTCCAGCCTTCAGACCAGATTTTTAAATGTTTTTGGCAGAATCGGAAATCAAACCCGAACCTCTGGGATGTCAGCTAAAATTTCTAGTTACTACTCCACGAAGAGTTCAAATTTAACATGCACCGACCGATATATGAACTCGGGATACAAGGATCAATGGATGTTAACCAACCCCTGAGCTACGGAGGTGACACACAATGCTCTGCACGATGATCTAGTTCCTAATGGAACAACGAGGAAACTACCTAGCGTGGGTGTATTCTAAGACCGACTGGAGTTAGCAATTCTGAACCAACTTCTAATAGTCGTTGTTGTTTTGTTGTTAATTCATTTGAGGGGCATGTAACATCTTGATCATCAGCCCCATGTAGTTGCGCATGCGTTGAACCTGTCTGATAACCTGTATTTATGTCATCACTGTAGTGGTGTGTGTAACTGTATTTAGGACAGGGATGATGTAGGTGCCCCGAGACTAGAAGTACAGTACTATCCCGGCATTTGGCTGGAGTGAGTGTGGAAAACCCACACGAGAGTCGTTGTGAGTGCTGGAATTCAAACGGTCCAACTCCTAACTTACTGAAGTTGCCTACACGGCCATGGTGCACGATTTAAAGCTGCGGGGTTTCTAATATTCTCCTGCACCCCTTGGAAAATGTACCACATTCTTTGTAGAGAGAAAAGCTGATCAAAGAATCTTGCTCCATAACTCAGTATTTTATCTCAGCATTAGAATGATTGGACTGTGTCTAAATATTTACCAACATCAGAACAGTGACACAATAAATCATTACATGAGTTGTGGGGGTAACGAACTCAGAATTTGAAGGGGGAGTAAACACCATCTATTGGTTGCAACTCAGTAAGCTATTTAATGTGTACCCCTCAGAGAAAACACAAATGTTTGCTCGAGATGATATAAATATTATGTAATTCTTCTGTTATTTAATCTAGTTGCCTTTGGTCTATGATTATTAAGGAGTGTTGCTGTAATGAGGTCGCGAAAGGAATACACTCAGCTTCGTGAGAATTACTCCAGTAGGATGCAGCTGGTGTTACCCTATTTCAAGGCTAAGGTCACCTCCTTTAAAAAGCTAGTCCGAATTAAAAGAATACACAAAATTACATTTAATTCATTAACCCGTTGAGTGCTTCGCCCGTCCATATACGTTGATAAAGAACTTTTATTTCCTGGTCCCCTAGCGCCGCTGCCTGCTCGCTTCGCTCACAGCCAGCGGCTTCAAAACTGATTAGCAGCACTTCCAGAAGTAAGTAACAGACCCTTTTGTAGACATCTGTTTACAGCGGGAGTTTATCTCTGATGTAAACACACATGGCAGAATAACAAGCCAATTCTTCACGCCACGTTGGGATTTTGGATCAAAGAATAACAATTTGCCTATTGATTTTAGGTATTTTTTATTTTGGGCCCATTACGAGGAATAGAGCAGATGCCCACATAATAAGAATTATTCGTCTCAAAATAAAAATGTATTATAAACATAGGATATGGAATTTACATTTAGATTAATAAAGACACGAAACCTATAGACTTTTTAAGCTTATCATCCCCACCAGCCCTTCATAAGTTAAAATGTATGACTTCTACATTTTTTAAATGCGAATTAATAAATCAGCACTTTAAAGGTTAAAACAGGTTACCAAAGAGATTAATATTGTAGCTTTCAGTCGGTCAACACAAAATCATTCCAATAAATAACCTGATATAAATAATATATGATTAAGATTTTTATACAGGGTGTAACTAAATATGTGGGAAAATTTTGGGCATTCGATACAGGACCTGACAACAAGCAAAACATGTCCTGTAAACATTATGGTGTATTTGCTTTCGTTCCCGTGTTTCAAGCATTGTTTGTGGTATACATAACACAGACCGCTTCAATATGCAGGTTGGTTATTTGTGTTGATAAAGTCTACGTTACTACTTACAGTTCTCTACCGAAAGTGCTCAAAATTGCCACCACGAGCTGTAATACACGGGTCTATGCGCCGCATTATTGACTGTGTCACACGCTCCCACTTTCCCAGCGTCTGCCGTATCTGCTGAAATCCTTTCTCTATTCGCTGACGCAGCATGTCCACGTTATGAATAGATTTGGCGTACACAATGGCCGTGAAATAACCCCATACGTAGTGGTCTAATGGGTTGAGATCAGGAGAACGAGCAGGCCACGGCGTCGGTCCCTGACGCCCTATCCATTTGTTTGGGAATGCACACAGACTTGACAAAACTCTCAAGTGGCCTGTGTGCCCTCGACAAATGACCAACAAGCATCGTGCCACCGTCTGTGTTATGCCCACCGCAAACATGCTTGTAACACGGCAACGAACGCACAGACACCATATGTTTACCGGATATATTTTGCTTGTTGTCAGGTCCTCTATTGAACCCCTGGAGCTTTCCCACATATTTAGTTACACCCTGGATATAGTTAATTGAAAAAGAAGAGAAAAGGAGAAAAACGAGAATAGAATGGTCTATTCCCACCTTATGCATCCTAGAAGTTTTTTTCCGTGGCTTCATAATCAGTGGCCCATTCCAGTGAGTAGTTTCCTTTTTCTTTCTCTTCAATAGCCCGTAACAATATATACCGGGTGAATCAGCTGCCCCAAGATGAGCCAGCTTGGTGTCCTAGGCGAAACCCCACACAAGACACGGCACAAACCTAGAAGAATTGCTGAGTTTTAATTCACCGGCCGTGAAAGCCAATATACCATCTTTTTGGAAGCCTTCATAGGGAGGTTAAGGCTGCTTGAGCTTTTAGTTCTCGCAGCCAAGTGGTGCTGTTGCACCTAATATAAAGGGAGGTGGCGCGCAGTTCGTTACTCCTGTGGGGGTCCGGGCGGTTCACCAAGAGCCCGCCGATGATCCAGCTTGGTGTCCTAGGCGAAACCCCACACAACACACGGCACAAACCTAGAAGAATTGCTGAGTCCTAATAATAATATTTATGCAGCGCAACGAACGGGCGTTATCAGGAGGTCGATATTTCTCTGCTGCGTCCCGTATAGTAAGTTACTAATGCAATGCAAGCATATCCCGCAAGTGATACTGAACACTATTATTTTTCTCACGCAATAGTCTGTAGTCACATTGAGGGAAACTAATAGTGTTCAGTATCGTTTGCAGAATATGCTTGCAGTGCATCAGTACCATACGTGATGCAGCAGAGAAATATCGACCTTCGTGATAACAAAGCTAGTTGGGCTGCATAAAATAATATTTTTAGCGGCAGCTGATTCACCTCCGGTATAGATCTTAAACACATGTATTTTTTTATTTTTTCACGTGCTGTATTCCAGTAATTGGAATGACTTTTCGTTGACCAACTGAAAGCTACAATATTAATTGTTAATATGGCACTACTGAAAATGGCTTCAATGGCTTTTATCGGAAAGATTCCACATACACAGGGCTTATGAACACGATGTCACAAGCCCCAAAACAATATAGCAATAACAGCAACAGTTGCTTTGAACCTACTTCCCATGACAGCCATTGTATTTTCATTCTTCCTGGAGATTCTTTAATGTATGTCAGACCTTCTACTCATCTTTATTATGCATTCATACGTCGTAGCGCTCTTAAAATATAATGTATTTATGACCACGTAGCTTATCGGAATACATTACAACGTACACTCACTTGATATGAATAAACCAGCCAACTTTACTCTTTGTACGTATTCATTGGATGTGTTAACTCATAATAAACCAACTGTTCTGTCTCCTAACACCCTCATCTGCCTAACAATGCTAGTAATCTCGTGTGTAGCATCTAAGAAAAGATGGGAATGTCTGATACAAAATATTCATTTATGGCAAAGTAAAGTTTTATTTCATCAACAAACGTTCAATATTCATCTATACACAAATACAGTACAATAGGCTATAAGGTTTCCGTCTTGGAATATGTCCACATTTTCTCATCATAATTAATGGCTATTCAAAAAATGCCATATAACTATCAGTAGCGTGGTCGAATATTTCCTGATCCACCTCGTGGCATAGTGACTAGGCTTTCGCCCCTGAGATTCTACTTAAATTCCCGGCTCTGTAACGAAAGAATCAGATTGGTGAGGCAGAACTAAGAAGAGGCGGGTTCGATTCCACTCTCAGGCATCGTAGAAGTGACCCCCTTACTTAAGACGATAAACACAATGTCGCAATCCCCCTTAAATGGATCAACAGTAACAACAACGAATAATACGCTTGGAAGGAAGTAGTAATCTAACCAGCTTCCGAGCATTCTCTTTCGAAATATTCTCTTGGACACCTTTTCACTGCAACACAACGAGCACTGAAGTATTGCGGGTAGTCTAACTTCATAATTCCTCATAGCTCTTTTTATGAGAAGTTCAGTTTATAATTACCCATCAATTTCCATTCTTCTGCACAGTTTCCGTTAAAGTTTCCGTGTCCCTGTGAATGCATGTGGTTGTGTGAAACAGTACCACTTTACTAGTCTTTACAATGCTATCTATTCACATTTGCGTGTAAACGTTGCATAACTAATGTTGGGATACAAAAAGGGGAAAACATATAAAATATATATAAAAGAAGCAGCAACCTAAAACCAACTATATATGGAAATAAAGACAAAACCACAAGACCACTGAGGCACACAAAATAAACAAGCATAGTCAACACTGTTGTCTGAAAAAATGAGGAATAAGTGGTGAGCTAACTCTGTGACATTTTGGCAATGGTGATGTTAGCAATACGGGTAATTCCAAAGGTAACGGATCAGGAGGAGTAGAAAAATGTGTTGCAAGATAGATAAATGTCACGTAATCGCATTATTTGTATCGAGTTATTTGTATTTCTACTTGATTGTAAAGTCCGTATATTGCAAATTGAGATTATCTATAAGTTCTACAACCATGTAGAAATGAAGATTAATTATAGTAGCATTAGTAATAATAATAATAATAATAATAATAACCCCTGGCACTACAGCCCATGAAGGGCCTAGGCCTATAGAAGAGTACTGGAGGCAGAGGAAATTACTTAAAATGCAGAAATAGTGAAATAGTAGTGTGATCAGAAGTGGTCAATTCGCAAATATAATAATAATGATGATAATAATAATAATAATAATAATAATAATAATAAATACAACCACGCTCGCAGGTAAGCCCAGAAAACGCATGAAATGGGAAACCAATTAGATATTGACGACCACAATCATGATGGCGTTAATAAATTAGATCAACGTGTCGGTCTACTAACCCCAAGCTTGCAGGTTCACTCCTGCCCAAGGTATGTGATTTTTGAAAGGCGGAAAAAATTACGACACCATGTCGTACGATGTTGGCATGTCAATGAACCCATTGGAATTCAGTAGGCCGTGTTCATAATGGCAAAATTAATCTCGGGAGTTTCCGCCAACACAAAGTTCCTAATTTCTCTACTAGAAAGCGCTATAGTGTTCAAGGAGCTTAGGTATCTAACCTCCTTGACTTTCATAGTGCTTCAAGGAACAACGAAATTTGACACGCAAGTTACCCTTTGGGAGTCAAATAACAAAGCTTGCACCCGGCACCCTAGGACATACGATATTATCATTATTATTAACTTAGTGGTACTGCAATGTCTAACAAATATATATTCAATCATTTATTAATTTCGTATCGGCCATCAATGGACCGTGTCGTTCCAACTGTCTCATTCTTCAGGCATTGATGTTTTCCCAGTAGCCTACGCACACATTTGTTCTCGGAGGATTTCCTTCTCTTCTTGGATCCAAATCATTCCCGATTTCAGCCTAGGGTTTTCTTGGAAACCTTGGCATGCTTGAAGTTTCCTCTTCAGTGGGATGTGCTCCTGAATGTCAGTTGATGTAATCCCCATTTCTTTGAGATCTCTATGCAGTTCAATGTAGCAGGTGTATTTGGGTTTCCTCTCCTGAAAGTAAGTAATGATGTGGTTAGTCTGTCACTCTGGGCTCATTTGCATCACATGTCCAGAAAAGGTATTCGTTCTTCTCTGGATGGAATCGGTTATCTTCTCCACGTGAGTATACACACATTATCTTTATTATTATTATTATTATTATTATTATTATTATTATTATTATTATTAACCGAATGTGGTGGGCGAGAGCGCCAACACGCTACACTGTAACTCACTGGAATCGGAAGAGTAAGGTTCCAATCCCATCATGGTCATCCTGAAAATGCCTTTCGAATTTTCCCATTTTCACCACTAGGCAAATGCAGGGACAGTTCCTTTTAACAGGTCCTCGGCCGAATTTCGTCCAATATCCTTTCCCTGATCTTTCCTTAATTAGGCCCAAGTTACCGGTCGCCTGGGCGATTGGCTGTTTACCATCCCCAGTTGTATCTGCTGACAAAATGTGTTCAGCTCCCAAACACAGTCCTTGCGACGTTAGAGGAATGATCCTTCGCAGAGTCAATGGGTGAAGCCAAGCAGGGAGGATAAGCGATTAAAATGTATAATAGTTATTGTATGATTAGCCTACCCGTTATTATTCCCGTTTTCCAACAGGGTCAAGGATGAGATGCGATCAAAGTCTAAAGTGTAATTAATTTTAATATTACATTTAAATTATGTCTTAAAGTGTGAATCCATTTAATAAGAATTTAATAAGAAAGACAGAACCAGAAAACCTCTCTCAATCCTAAATTAATTAGGTAGGCCTACTAGTCCTGACATCAGAATAACACGTATTATTAGACTGCATACACAGTATGCGTACGGGCTGATGGCCAATGCATCTCTACATAACAAAACAAATGTCAAATCAACATGGATAAATGGGAGACTACAGCATCAAATCGTCAGATATGGCGTCGCTTCGTCCACCAAGGTCCACTATGTTTCGAACAACATCGACGAAGCCGTGAGACTGAGAAGTACAATGCGAGGAAAGAGCGTGAGGTTTATAGGAGGATCAACCCACAAGAGCCAGTGGTTGCTCCGAACAACGTGTGTCACTACTGTGGGCGAGTTTGTGTTTCCAGGATTGGACTATATAGTCATCTAAGAACTCACCTTTAGAAGACAATCTTACTCGAGAACGAGTGATAGCCTATTATTATTATTATTATTATTATTATTATTATTATTATTATTATTATTATTATTTATTACATAACAAAAAAGAAACAAGGCAACAACGAATAAAAGAACTTGCAGCGAATAATGAAGAATGATGTAGCACGTTTGAAACCCTATACTGCCTGTCTTCTTTTGTGAAACACAAGATTTAATAGTGAATTTCACGCGAAAAATACAAGTCTTTGTAGAGGTTAACGCGTGAAAAGAATGCACCAGCCTTTGTGCCACGAATGAACATTTTGAAATGATTTCCTGTTCCACACTCCATTGTCCCACTCCCAGCACACAACACCGATTAATCAACTCGACAATGCCTTGTCGTATGGTGGGTTTGAATGTGATACACAGAGTAAGTACAGTACGTGCTTGGACAGGTGTGTGAAACTATTACAGTACTTTGGAGAGGGGCTGTTGTTGTTGGTTCATTATCCCGGTGTACTTGTCTGTAGGCGCCAGCAACACATTTTAACATTTTGTGTTTTACAAAGATTGATTTATATAGATTTGAGTGTGCTGGAGATGAAAATGAGAGTTAAAAATCTAGATTAGGTCAGGTTTGGAAGTTATTGAAACTCGTATGTCCTTCACATATTATAATGAGCCATTTTTTTTTGGGGGGGGGGGGTTATTAGCACATCTGCGGGGCATTAGAACACCAATTTTGATTACACACAGTAACTCAGAACTCGCGTACAATACTCAATGGAGCACTACAGAGGACAAGCAATCTCAGACTGTGTTAACTAGAAACAAAACACAGCATTCATTGGGATTCCTGAAATAAGAAAAAACGAAGCTAAAACAGAAATAAGGACGCAACAAACTTCATATAGCACAAAAACGGGAGCTAAGGAACGAAAAGTATTGTTAGTTTCGAATTCAGCGTACACAAATCTATGAAGATTGAGTATTTTTCTTCAGGTAAAAATTTCATTGTTGGACAGTGTAATAAGCAATGTTCGGTTAATTGATTAATAATCGATTTATCGAAAAATTTGAAATTTTTGGAAACGATTAACCGATTAATCGACTAATCTTGCAATTGATGAATTTATTAATTGGTTAGTCGATTAATCGGCTAACCGGACAATCGATTAATTGATTTGCAGACACGAGATAAGAAAGTAAGTTTTGATGATGGTTTAAATGAGAGTTCAGTTACGCTTATTTTCGGGATGATGTATAGAAATATACAGTATAAAAGTTACTTTTTGCATAAATAGGCCTACTCAAAGTGTTCTTCCTTGTTTTTGTGAACAATAACCAAATAAGAGCGTAGTGAAGAGTGCAAAGTAAATCGATTAATCGACAAAACAAGTAATCAATTATTAGACGCACAATCGATTAATAGATATTAGTAGCATTTAATCGATTTTTCATTTTCAAATAATCGATTAATCTATGTCTGAAATTAATCGATGAATAGTACCAGCCCTAGTAAGAAGTAACAGAGATCACCATTGCTTTCCTTTATGGGCCAACGTATTTGAACCGATCCTATGAGTAGCACCATTCACAATATTCAGGGAAACTATATGTGCCCCATTGATAAGTTACCCTGGAGGTTCGGGTTCGATTCCCGGCTTTGACAAGCAATTTAATTCTCATTTGTCGTTCCAAATGTGGTCCATTCAGCCTCGTGAGAATAGTTAAGTACTGTACACACATCTATCAACTTAGAATTAGTTTTCTGCGGTTGCTCATTTCTACTCCAGGAATAGGGCAGAATAGTTCCTAACAGCCACATCTTTCCCAATCCTAGTCTCAAATACAAATACACATTCTACTTACAACCACCACAGTAACACAGGTTATCAGTTAAATCTTATACACACCTCCTTTCGTATCATTGCGCCAATTACAGACACAACAGTAAGACAGGATATCTGACAAATTCCAGACGCATCAAAGAACACAAGGCAGATGACCACAATGTCCAAGCCCATAAATGTAACAACAACAACAACAACAGTATCCCACGACTGTCGTCATCAATTAATATCTCCAGGTAAGGCCATATTACAGTTTGGTCAAATGATCTTAAGTATTTTTTAACATGAAACTTCCCAATTCGTTGTTCTGCCGCCATATACATTCACAATGTTAAATAATAGTGTACCGCGGTGGATGTGGTGAAATTCCACAGAGTGACCGGGAATCTAATCCCGGACCCTTTTGATCAAAGGCCAGAACACTAACCAGTCGGCCAGTGAGCTGGATAACTTGCATTGAACGGCGGTTTGTCGTACAGGATGTCCACCCCTGCTCCGTATATCGATTAGTCGAACAAGAGGTAATAAAATGTGCGTGGTGTCCATGTGTTACGTAGTATGTAGTCCCCGCCCACAAGACTGTAGCCTGTCATTACTTGCACATAACACGTCAAATGTCATTTAGCCTTGTCAACACGTGACCTTGCATCCTCCTCTTTTATTAACCTTTCATTCCTTCATACCATCTCTCGTTTTCAGTGTTACTGAATGGCTGACACGTAACCTGTATGTTCCGTCATGCTTCAATTATACTTTCTTTCGTATATTCTTTTCTTCATACTGTACCCATGCGTTATTATAAGGAGCGTATGATCGTATCCCAGCTGGCTCACGGTCTTTCGAGGAATGGAGCGTTCAACCCACTGTACGATCATATGTTCAGGATTTGAGTCTACCAGGTGACTACTCTACATGGAAACACAACAGATTCATAAATGCAGAGTTTAATGATCCTAATATCATGGCAAAATACAACAAAAACACAAAAATTTACGATTACATTTACACTCCCACAACACAAATAAAATATCTGGAGTGCGCAGATGATTATTCCAAACAATAAAACAAACCCTAATCTGTTTCATATGCACTCCGCAGCTCTGTTTCACCAATACAAAGATCAGATCCACTTAAATTCTCTGAGCTCCTCAGGCATGCTACAACATCTTGTGAGACTTTATTAAAATTGGTGCTCTTCCGCAACCAAATAAACCCTACACTTCCCAATATTTATACTTTTTGACATTGTCGAATGTTCATAGTGTCATTCACGTCACTTAATTAATATTAATTAGCATATCACAACACAACTATTTAATAAAAACACAAGTTATCACTGAACAATCATTAAATGTAATAATTACAGATCCAAATATTTCTGTCCGTTCTGAATCGGAACATTTATCTTTACTTATGTTTTAAAATTTCTTTGTTTAACATTACGTTGTTTGTGTGGACAATCGTTTTCTTCCCCATAGATTTCAAACGCTTTTATGAGTAACCTCTCCCTCCAAAATACACATAATTAATGATTTAGCTTCACCATAAAACAATCTTTCAGGTCTCACCAAGTCGTAACTTCCGTTGCAAATGTGCCAGTTCGTGCATTACCATTACCCGTCTGAGTAAATTAGCATTAATTGGGTAATTACTCTTTATAAAATGCATCTCATTATTTGGTGCAGTTAAAATGTCATCAGACATTAACTTGGCCAAATATTATCCGATTTTTACGATCCAACAACATATCCCCATGGATATGATGCATGTAATTCATTTAATACAATAATATCAACCATTTTTCAATTACTTCAAGAGATGTGAAGAGATTTCAGTGTTCCAGTACATAGATTTAAAGGTCTCGCGGTCATTTAGCTCCCCTAGCGCTAGCACAATAGGTTCGCTAAGCCCCGCCCTTTTCAACATGGCTACTCCTACCTGCGTCTTGCACTACTGGCCGACTTTTAACTTGTAAACAAACCTTGACATTTGCCTCAGTTACATACTGCAGCTCTCCAGGGGGAAAATGATGGGATGTGTCATTATGAACGGAATCGATCTATATATTTAATACCTACATTTAGGGTTTTTTAATTGGCTCAATCCGGCTCTCAATTAATATTCTTATCAAGGGATGGGTCTCCATTAGCTTCGCCGTATTAAGGATACAATCTGTGGCTCTAGATAAGTGCCAGTCGAGTTCCAAATGATTATCTCGCTGCACGGATACGAATATATTAGGAAATCATCATCCTCCACGAAGAACTGTCATACCTCCACGTGCAGATCAATTATTAACTTAGCTTACATAGGGTATCACAGTTTTCCCTAGTAGCCATGAATATGCTAACAGTGGGTTACGGATGCCATATCCGGCCCAACTCTGTTGCTATAATAGGTACGCTCTCAGGCTATACACATACATTTTCGATTCGTAGATTGGCCCACTAGATTATCCAACGCGCGAGCTACTTGGATGATCCCTGCAATATTTTACGTAAATCTCTGGATTCTACGTTATACGGGCACGCTTATTGCGGCTAAATTAACATTCCTGTTAGATGAATCGATTCATAATGCACTCATATTCTCCCTGCATTTAATTATTATACCAAGGCTCAGCAATAAGCTCTATAAAAGGTATCATTTAACTGGCAATTACATTATCTGCCTTATTGGCTTTCAAGCTTAGTAATGTAGCAATTATCATTATTTAACATCTCAATTACACTGAAAACTCTCTTTATCTCTCTAATATATCTCTCAGACCTCCACATATAATAACATTATATTCTTTTATATAACATGACACAGTTTGCACGCTTTCAAGGTATCAACATGCCGATTTTACATTTATTTTTACTGTGACCTCTGATTATTAATATTATTATTAATAAACGCTAGTTATATTGACTATCATCTTACGCATTACTCGTCGTAAGTTTATCATTCTCAAATCAAATTATTTACTGTAATACGAGGAATGTAAACTCGTTCAATGATTATACCAAATTATATAATATTTCAAGGAATGATATGTTGTATGGTGAGCTCTACAATCATAGTAACATTTTTGGATGGTACTCATATTTTCTTGCGGACTGGATTAATCCAATAGTACAGCACTTTACCCACCATCATGCTGCCTTCTAGCACATCTTAACACTTTTCACAAACAATACTTGATGTGGTTTGAACACGTTGATTACAGCTCGTAATACACACATTTCACATTTTAAAATATAACACATTTTCTTTATCACACAAATTTAAAACACTTTATATTATCACCTTTTTTTGCACCACTTTATACAATTGATTTGTACACACGAAGCCTTATTTGGCTTTCCGCTATTGCGTGATTTCAGATCTGCGACGTTTTTGCACTATCCTGATATCCGATTGTCTCCTCCGAAAGTCTATCTCGAGTAGGTGTGTTCATCTCCCGTATCCTACTGTGTTCTTATTTTCTGCCTTCTAGCGTGTACTGCTTAAGCATTTATCACAAATACCTGTGATTCGTTTCTGGTTCCCATGATCTGTGGTATACTTTACTATTTGACTGTATGATACTCTAAAGATCATAATTATCCCTCTGGACAAGTTCATTGTCTATCACAATCAGAATGCGATTTTTCCTACACTGTACTGAATGACGTTTGCGTATAATAGCAGATTATCTGTCTGCTGTAGACTGTTCATACTTTTAATGTAGTAATACTTTTAATAGGCTGCCTAATGCACCTTTCATTGTCTGCCTGTATGACACTGGCTGTAATGAACTTGCGTATTGCGAGCACTTATTTCATGTCGATGGAGAGCATGTCGCCTCACGGGCTGAGTCAAAGAAGAACTGACTCTCCCCAGCTTCTCCATCATTATAAAAAAAAATGACAATATGTAGTCCCTGTTCACATCAGGAGCGACACTTTTCTCACATACCGCGTTTTCCGACAAGGTAACGCGTGATTCCTGATTGTCTTTTCACGGAGGTTTCAGATCTACTTGCGTGCAGGTAATTCCTTCGCGCAATTAATTTATATTAATTGTTTTTCTCCATGGCTTCCCCACGCTATCCTCAGTGAATCCCCTCCTGCTACTTGGTCAACCACTGCTCATCCGCGTTCGGCGTTGTGAATTTCCCTTTAATCTAATATAAGCTTTAATTTAGGTGTTTTGACATCCCTAAATTAGCTCTCTTTGAATATAAGCATCTGGGTGTAAGTCTCATCCCATTAGAATGCTTCATTTGCCCGCAATTAATTAATTTCTCTCAATGACCATCCCCTCCTCTCTCGTCTGCCTTGTCCGTCGGGGGTTTTTACGGTGATTATTCACTGTCTTGCCTCCCCAGTGACGCCTGTAAGTAGTCCATCTGCGCCGCCTACTTTCAAAAACGATATGTCACCTGTCAAGTTGCCTCGACTTTCTGGATTTTTGCTGGATTCTTGTATACTGGCTTGCAGTTCATACCATATTCTGTCTTATCATTGCTTATAATTCCTGTTCCAGATGTGGAACTAAGCTTTTATTATCACATTATATTACCATATCATTGTCCCTCGAGTTCACTGTGGTTGTTCCCCCTCAGAGATCAATGGTTCGGTTCTCGGGAAAATCATAGACACGATTCTTCCTCCTCAGAGACCCAGGGTTCGATGCCAGTCAGCCTCGTCCCATTGGGTACAATACCTTTCAGAAAATATGATGATTTACTGTGAAACCTTTTTGATTGTGTTTCTTGTATAAACACATGAGTGACGGGCCCCGACTGGTAATAAGCGAACTTTTGACGACGGGCCTCAAGAAATATGGGTTTTATTCATATCATTTTCGGTAATCCTGCGGCATGTCTTAACAATATACTGAATTATAACGGACTAACATATTGAGTAGAATATTTGTAGATGTAGGCTGTATCTGTCACTTTCTATCTTATCACGATCTTCTTCTATTATTTGATTTAGTTAGGATACACCATCATTCTTAATTTCCAAATTAATAAAATAATTGAACAAGAGATGTGAGGTGGAAGATGACCTACAGGTTCTGAATTGATTACGTTTCAGTCAGTGAATACGTTCTCAATACGTACATGAAACAGATTCAATGCAACGTGTATGTGAAACATGTCTGATATGCCTGTTGTGCTTTGTGATACATAGCCCCTTCCAATATCGTTTTCTGCAACTTAACTAACGCGTGCGGCATGATGGTCGATAATTGAGGAGAATGCGGTAACAAACGTCTATGTTACATTTCTTACTTATTGAGAAAAACATAGATAAAGGTGACTGTTGTCCGTGGGACAGCGCTACGCGGTAAGACGTAACATAGACATTTGTTCCTTAAACCAACACACTACGGTTCGAGCGGGAAGCGCTGTAACATAGATTTTGGCTCGTAATTTTTAATGTGCATTTCACTTCACAAGTTCGGTAATACCAAAGCCATCTTTTGAGATATGCTCGAACGATTTGAAAATACGTATTCAGAAAACACCGCAGATGTTTGTTCCGTGATTTTCTCAAATTACACAAAATGTAACATGTTCCCGCATACGCTTCAATTCTCTGCTTGCATCCCATATGGTACTAAACCACTGCAGGCATATCCTGTAAACGATACTGAACCCTAATATAATTCCCTCGATGTGACTACAGAACAACACGAGTGAAAAATACAGTGTTCAGTATCGATTGCGGGATATGCCTGCGGTGCATTATTACCATACGGGATCAGGCAGAGGAATATCGACCTTCCTGTCAACTCGCGTTAGTTGGGTTGCAGCAAACGATATTGAAAGGGGCTGCTTAATCACCTGGTATACGTAGGGAATAATTTTCACATAACTAAATTTTAGACTGTATTCGTGCTACGGAGAACCTCAGATATTGTAATAAATTATAATAATTGCCTAACATTGACGTCAATTAAGAATTTCAGCCCTGAACGGGAATGAAAGTCGATTGTTGTTGCTTCTTTTAAGGACTAAGGACATCTTCATAACCAGCCCTGTGACCCTAAACTCCGTCCAAGCAATCTGCGAAGTGCCAGTATGAAAACACGTAGTCTACGCACAGGAGTGACTTGGCTGACTGCCAATGAGGCGCGATGCCACTGAATAAAAAAGATACGAGCCTTACAGTAGTTGCATATGATGTGTAACATCTGACATGTTATCCTACACGTATACTACACAGCTTGGACATTCTTAAGATGTTAATTTACGCTCCGTTTTCATACTGGTACTATGATGAATGTATAGATTGGAGATATGCTACTGTCACACTTGTGGCGCAGCGTCAAGCTGTTAATTTCTCACCAAGGTAGACCGCGTTCGATTCCCTGTCAATACATGCGAGATTTTCGAATTGAAATGCCATGTCCTGTGGTTCGCATTCCACGTAACAGGGAGGTACCACTCATATAACAACATTCTGTTATGCATTTAATATTTGATTACTCACCCACAGTTTGACAATAATGCCGCTTACTTAAATGTCATTTGTCGCCTTTATTTTATCATACACTCAACAACATTAGTCTCAAGTTTTCACTTCCTACCCCATGTGATATTCAACCTTGAACGTGAAGCTTCATAAACTACTCAATGACAAATGAAAATCGGTGAAACATTTGCCACTGAGCTCGTCAAACCAGTGCCTGCTAAATGCACTGCCTACTGTATTATCATAACATTCTCGCGCTACAGAGCACACACTGCCTTGTTTCCAATACACACATTTTCAATTGTACAAAAATCACGATGGCTTTGCATGGTACCACTGCCAGCTAATACACTTCCGTTTGATCGATCGAGCGGGCAGTGCATACTTCCGTTGTTTACCACTGCCAGCTAGTACACTTCCGTTTGATCGATCGAGCGGGCAGTGCATTCTTCCGTTGTCTACCACTGCCAGCTAGTACACTTCCGTTTGATCGATCGAGTGGGCAGTGCATACTTCCGTTGTCTACCACTGCCAGCTAGTACACTTCCGTTTGATCGATCGAGCGGGCAGTGCATACTTCCGTTTGGTCCACCACTGCCACCTCGATCGTTTCGATCCACTTCCGTCCCCAATTTTCAAAATCACTCCTACACAACTATCCAGCAACGGAGCGGAAAGATGTTACACATCAACAAGCGCAGGAGGGAGGCGCGACCTTGGCTTCAACCAAACCTCGCATCGGCTAGGCTGCCAAGCTCCACCTATCGCAATCACGTTTCACTTCCTCTGTGTGACGTCATGCGCAAACCTACTTCACAGATTACGTGGATGAGGTATAGGTGTTTGTGCTATTTGAAAAATAAAAAGGGTTATTGCACTTGTTTTGCCAATGTACGTAACTAGTTATTGATCCCTAAGATTGACTTGAATTACGATATCAATATAGCAATTTTACTGAAGTTTTGCCTAAGGTAGAGATAGTGGAGTTCACGCTGCAAGCTTTGGAAACAAAGGAAATATAAATGTGTCATTGTCGGGATTTGAACAACGGAAGGGACGTGAAGCGTGTCTTGGCCACTCTTCAACAAGGGTGGGTGAAATGAAAGAAGGGTGGAACTTTGAATATACAACAGAATGAGTTGAAAACTCATAAACCCATACTTAAGTACGTCACTAATGAGAAATCCATGTGCGAATGGGACGTGCTACCCCTAGCTACCCCTGTCTAATTAAACGTGTGCACGTGCCCACATGTCATGCATTGAAAAACTCTGGAGGGGTAGGTTTCTTTACGTTCAGGACAAAGGGGCTGATGTCTGCTACATCACGTTTGAGAACAACGGGGTTGTAATGTAAACACAGTAGTCTGTGGCCTTGTCGAGTCGGACTGGCAAAGTTCTCGGTCTGGAAATACAGTACGACATTCTGGTTGAATTTAGGGTGGGGTGAA
This sequence comes from Meconema thalassinum, assembly GCA_946902985.2. NCBI lineage: Eukaryota > Metazoa > Arthropoda > Insecta > Orthoptera > Tettigoniidae > Meconema > Meconema thalassinum. The sequence goes on along the minus strand of OX336390.1, from coordinate 584,058,547 downwards.
CTTAGTTCTCAATGAATTACTTAATCAATCAATTCATTAGTGGAAATATAATTTTTATAATTCGAATTTTGAATGGTTGGGGAATGTCTGTTTGCTATCTCTTGATGAGTGCAGTCATTTTAATTTGTCTGTTGACACAACGTAGAGTAAAATGTGGCTTTCCACCGATGTATCAGCCCCACTCATGGCTGTGATTATAAGGGAGCTTTGAGGTATGAGCGGTTCTGAGTAATGGCCTCAGGGCACAACTAGATAGTGTGTCTGTGTACTGTGAAAGGTTCTGCTCATTGGGTCAGTGCTTTGTTTTGACTCCGCTGGAAAGTAATGGCAAACTACCTCACTCCTCACCTTGCCTAGTATGTCTCATTATAGTGCAGCCTTGGGTCTTCGTGGATATCTACGGACCTAACCTGTGGCGGTACCTTTTGAAGGTCTAACCAGCCTCTGGACTCACTAGCTAACTGACAGACACAGAATAATAAAAGTGATAATAATAATAATAATACGGGCGACTTGGAAAAAATCCTCTCAGAGGAAAGAAAAATAATAAGGAAAATAATTGGACCAAAGCACACAGTTGAAGGATACATACAGGCTTCACCCCAGAGACACCACAGATAAATTGTCCAACTGCACCGCCCTATTAAAATAAACATATTCTTGGCGTGCCTCCTAGCTGCATCACTGGAACCAACTAGAAAAGAAAGGAGTACGCAGTGGAAATGGATGTTAATTTCTGACCTGTGCTGGGCCCGTACTTGCAGGCCAGATGTGCCGAGCGACTCCAGACTCCGTGAAGGTGGTCCCACGACGAGTGGTAGGAATACCCTCCTGGTGCTAGAAAGCTAGAATAAGTTAGGCCTAGGTTTGAAGAGAGAGAGAGAGAGAGAGCGAGCAGCCCGATCGCCAAACACTACTAAATAAGACACATGGGTAACGAAATGGAAATTTAATGAATTGAAACCGAACACACAAAGAAACCCGGCCAGAATAACACACACAAAAAAGAATACCCTTCACCTAGGGGTCAAATATAGTCACTTTCAAACGGGGAAGATAAATATAAATAACAATAAATAACTTACGATAGTAAATAACGTTAACAAATTAAATTCATACCTGTGCTCACTTCGGTGAAAACGATGTAAAAAGGGAGGAAGTAAAAGATCAAGAGGCAATCGAGCCGGTCGCTGGTCAACAACAATCACTTCTCTGCCTAGAGATGGATGGTTGTCATGACGACCACAAATAACAAGCATAGCTAAGATAAAACAAGAGGCTGTGTGCGTGTCGCAGAGGCTGTGGCGAGCAATGGGGATGCGATCGAGCTGGCAGTCTCCAGAGAAAAGAAAAGCAAAACCAAAGATACTATAAGAAGAAACAAATGACGTCAAGTGTCCGTGAAATATATCATGATACATACACGCAATCAAACACACAAAATGCCAGCCGTCGATGCAGTAATAAAACACAAAGCAACTCGTGCTTGTAGGTAGTCTAGCAAAACATGCTAAACCTATATGGTCCCCAACTTACGTTCCGAGTTCGAGCTGAATACGGTAAGGCCTACTTAAAGTTACCGCCGTGATCCAGTTGCCCGAAGCATGGAATGAAGGGAAAACATAAGGGCTAAAATATATGGTGTCATGCCTCGTGTTGGGAGAATGGTCGAAACGCCAACGTCCACAAACCACGGGAGACCCATTCGAAGATATGCCCAATCAAAACAGCATCAATGCACCTGGCAGCAAGAAAAACATACACTCACAAAATCACTCGCAGATATATTTCACGGCACAAATAAAAGGTTAAACGAAGACTCAAACAAAATAAAACAGGAGACCGCCATTACGATTGGTTCCACAGCAAATCCAAGCACACGACGAAGATCAAAAAGAAAGGTTAAATTTAGGAAATGAGCATAGTGGACACAAGGTTAGATGTATTACTTACATGAGTAAATGGAAGGCTTCGGCATAATAACAATGTTAAATAAAAAGGAAAACATTACATTTTAAATAATAAGGCGGAGAGCCTCAAGGCACGTCCGTACAGAAAGTATCTCACATGGCGTCTGAGTCTACCGGGACGGCCGCCAAAGAAAATAAAGAAATGAGAGATGTTAAACATGGCTCAGGATCCACACCACCCCCCAAAAGAAAAATTATTTATAATAATAAAAGATTTTTCTTTTTACATCACTAAGCACCACCGCTTTGAAATCAATCATGTCCCAAGTGTTCCAAAATACACAACATCCTTATTACACAGGTGGTTTGTCAACAACTATAACAGTACACAAAATATGAGGGGGGAGGGTGATCGATATAACAATCACTTAAGCAATTGAGCCATATCAGAAAGAATACAGTTATAAAATGAAGTAATATATAAAAATAATCAGATCGCTTCGGCGATCGCAATATCAGGACAGAACTCCTTCGGGGTCCCCAAAGGCGCGCGTTCCTTTGACGATCCCTGGGCTTGTCATAATGGTATTACGGTTCGCCTGAGCGTTACAATGACAAGAAAAGTAGATAGAGACACGGACGAAAATCATAAACAAAAGACTTTCGCCCTTTGACGCCGAAGTCTGCCATTCTCCTTATACCCATCATGAAAGTGACGTATTAAAATAACAAAGAAGCGATATAATGTGTCCATTATTTATAGAATATAAATTCTCTACTGGCCGAATTCGCATAAATACATATTTTTACAATAGATATTAAGTTACACAGAGTATGTAGGCCTATTTCTTCTTGTATTATTTTCTTTCTTGAGCTCGTAAATTTGTACTTGACTCTGCCTCGGTCAAAATTGGTTCAATAATAGGCAGGTCAAGGAGACGCCATATGGATACTAGCTTCCTTTGATAACATAAGCAAATTATGATTGGCTAACCTACGCAGAAAAAGGACAACATTAATCACAGCAAATAACAAGGTTACACAATAAATGGTTTCAATTGAGATATGTGAGCTCTGGATACGTCGGTGGGATTCTCCTTGGAGATCAATTCAACAGTGACAGGTGTTAAAAATCTAGTGATAGTTTTGGGCGTGCTCCAGCGAAGCATTAGCTTAGCTGACTCCTTATTCTTGGCCGAACTCTGTGGGTGCAGGCGCACTAGCACGTCGTCATTCACCTGAAAACAAACAGGTTGCCTACCCTTGTTATAGCGAGACGCCACGCGATCTCGTGCCCTTTTCAGATGCCGTACAGCAACTTCCCATTTTTCTTTGACTGAGGTACGGCGGGATGGCGCAGCCAGATAATCTATTTTCCACTGAAGCTGAAGTGGATCAACAATACGCCTTCCTAAAAACAATTCCGAAGGGGTAGAATTCGTCGATTCATGAAGAGCAGTGTTAAATCCTAAGGAGAAAAACTGAAGATTTGCGTCCCAACGTGACTGATCTGCGTTGTGGAACGCACTCAAGCAAGCCTTCAAGTTACGATGAAACCTTTCAACGTGATTTGGCTGAGGGTGGTAGGGTGCCAAAAAGACATGATCAATTCCCCAAGAAAAACACATTGATCTGAAAGACTTGGACCGGAAAACGCTCGCGTTATCGGACACTAAAAACTTGGGAGGACCAAAAACACCAAAAATATGATTGGTCAAAAGCCTAACAGTGGTACGTGTCGTGATTTCCCTGACAGGAAATAACCATACAAATTTTGAAAATCCATCAACGACAGTAAGTATAGCTTGATGACCAGAAGATGACCTAACTAGGGGACCAAAATAATCTATAAACAGGCGCTCATTAGGATATGACATCGTGTCAGCGTGGTGAAGTCCAATGCGAGAATTCTTTGCTGGCTTAGAACGTTGACACGTAACACATTTTCGGAAGAAAGCAAAAGCATCCGCTTTCAAATGAGGCCAGAAGAATTCCTGAGAGATTTTATGGAAAGTCTTCGTCATACCTAAATGTAATCCAAAACAGGATTCATGGAAATACGCCAAGAGCATACTTCGTATATTCTCTGGCACGAAAATCCTACATTTCGAAGATCGAGGAGCGGTATGCACTATAACATCATTGCGCAATGAAAACTCAGATACACCAGGATCTTTCCCGAGAATTTTTTCACGCAATGTGACACAAAATGGGTCATCTGCTTGGTACGTACGGATGTCAGTAAAAGACCATGGAATGTGTTGGAGAAGATTCACTGGCTCGGGGATCTCAACAATGGGAGGAGGTTCCTCAAACATGCGTGACAAACAATCCGCTACAACATTTTCACTGCCTCTGACGTGAATGATGTCAAAGCTGAAAGAGGATAGACGAAGAATCCAACGATTTATACGTCCCAATTTTTTGACATGCGAGCGCATCCAGGACAGAGCTTCATTGTCGGTATACACTATGAAATGCCGATGTTCTAGAAAAGATCTGAAACGTTCACAGCCGAATACGACAGCCGGACTTTCTTTCTCGAAAGTGGAATACCGGCGTTCGCAATCATTAAGCATCCGACTGGCAAAAGCGATGGGTGCCAAATTACCATTCACCTGCTGACTAAGCACACAAGAAACTGCGACATCACTCGCATCACAATGTAACATAAAATCTTTCCCAAAATCCGGAGTTCGAAGGACGGGAGCAGAAGAAAGACATTCTTTCAATTTCTCAAAGGCGAGGCACTGGTCGGGGCCCCACACGAATCGTACATTCATCTTCTTCAAATAATTCAGGGGCGCTGAAATGTCCGAAAAGCCCTTAATGAACCTACTGTAAAAGCCTGCCATTCCCAAAAAACGTCGGACTGCTTTCACATTCGTGGGAGTAGGGAACTCTTGGATACATTGCACACGCTCAGGGTTCACTTCTATGCCCACATCCGAAAGAATGTGACCTAAAAATTTGATTTGCTTCGAAGCCAAAGAGATTTTGTCCGGGTTAACAGTGAGTCCGGCTCTGCGAAGACGACATAGGACTTCACGTAAATGGATCAGGTGATCCTCAAAAGACTGACTGTAAATCACGAGGTCATCTAGATAGTTAAACACAGATGAATACTTTAAATCTCCAAATAACTCGTCCAAAACCCTACTCAATACTTGTCCGCCGATAGAAATGCCCATGGGTAACTTATTGAACTCAAAAAGGCCGCACGGAGTGGAGAACGCAGTTACCTTACGGCTCTCGGGATCGAGAGGAATTTGATAATATGCACAATTCAAATCTAGGACGGAATAGTACTTCGCCCCGTGAAAATGCTGAAAAGCGCTCTCCAGGGTTGGAAGGGGAAAGTTGTCGAACACCACCTTAGAATTGAGTCGACGATAATCAACTACTAAACGAAAAGTACCCTCTTTCTTAGGCACCAGGAATGCTGGACTACCATAAGAAGACTTAGAAGGACTCACAACACCGCGTGCCTTAAGATCATCAATATATTCTCTCATGGCAATGAGTTTGGGTGGAGAGCACGAAAATGGCGCCGACCTAACTGGAACCTCATCAGTTAAATCAATATGACACTCGTAGCCGATAGCGGAACCCAGTTCCGACGTGAGAACATCTGGAAATTCATTCACCAAATCAGATAAAGCGTCACGTTGACTCGTGAATAAAGTAGGAGGGATTAGAACAGCAGAGATACCAGAAAAAATACAAGGAACACTCGCTTCACAAGTATTAAAATGAAACCGCTCCTTGGATTTAAACAAAAAACTGAAGGAATGATCCGAAAAATCAAGCCTCAACCCTGCTTTGTGCATAAAATCAGAACCTAAGATCATAGGCGTAGATAAGTCATCCACCACATGGAAGTTCCAATCCCAAGAATAACCACATATCTTAATATGACATGTTACAACGCTAGAAACAGAAATAGATGACTTCACCGCAGAATAAAATTTTAAACCCCCATCTTGTGGACAAATCTGAGTAACAGGAAGCTGTTCCGCGATGGAGCGCTGAATAAATGAACGTGAAGCACCAGAATCCAGTAAAGCGGGTATCGACAATTTCTTAACACTTACAGGGACCCAAGGACAGAAGTTTCCAGTCGTGGAAATGTTCATTTCCCGGCGAACTTCATTGCATGGCCACTCCGGCGGGTCTAAACCGGGGACCCATGCTCGTTTCCCTGACGCGAAGCACATCTAGGACAGGCTATGTGCGTCACGTCACGAAGACCACATGTGTGACAAAACACACGAGAGGGCGCACGGCAGGAATTAAAATGATGCCCCAAACGATCACAATTCCAACATTTTATACGGTTATACATGTTCGGGTTTTGAGGTAACTGTTGATCCTGAGGAGCGGGATTCGCAGAAGAAGTAGCATTGGGAATACTCCCGACAATATGCGAGTGGGGACGGTTAACTGCCCGGTCCTCCTGACGAGATATTGAAGATGGGTGCGCAGTCCTCTGAATCTGGGATTCCGCGCATGCAGTCCCTGGAAACAAACTGTCAGAGGGGAGGGGTGGGGGTACATATGACTTGCGCAGGCGCCGATTGAACTCGCATTCACGTCCTTGATCAACAATGTCAGCCACACTATACACACTGGACCGGCGTATGAAAGACTTGTACTCAGGTGCTAGATTTCTATACACAATATCAACAGTTTCAATAATGGGAAGGGGCTGCGACAACCTACTTATTAAAGTCATTAGCCCAGTAACAAAATCGTCTACAGGCTCTTCCAAACCCTGGGTACGGCGACAAATTTCAGCCTTCAAGTCATGTTCAAAATCATAAGTCGTAAACCGCTCCTTTATTGACTTACAGAAATCAACCCACGAGATGAAAGATCTGTTGGTAAGTCGATACCATTTTAAAGCTAAGCCACTCAACAATAACGGTAGGCAGACAACAATGTCGTCTGGTTCGAGGTCATAACAATGGCAGAGTTCACTGACCCTGTCTAAGAACTCAAATACAGACGAAACTCCCAGTTCACCAGAAAATGAAATTCCCCACTTGGACACTATATTGGCTACGCCTCCCTTGCGATGGCCTTTCACCTCAGTCAATGGATTAGTGTCTTTCCCACAGACACTTTCAAACGATAGCAGATCATCGTCAGACTGGATGAGCTCCTTCTTCACGTTACAACCTGGGAGAGAATACATGGCTAAACTACAGAAGTACTGCTAGCTACAATTCAAAACAATAACTACAAATGTCTTGCCTCCGTCCTGCGCCTGAAATGAGTACGAAACAAGAAGTAGGGTTGTTTAGTACATTACCAATGCTGGGGTTCGTTGATAGGGTCCAACTCATTGCACTCTCCTTACAGTTTGTTATTTTTATGGTCCATACTCCTTGGAAGTTCACATTGACTCTTAATATTTGTTTGCATAGTATGCAATAAGGAACATGAAACAGAATAAAAACAACATTGAAAAATATGCAGCGAAATATTAAAATCCAATGGATATGGCTAAGCGACCAGGAGACTTAACCTCGCAACTGATACCATCTGCACCGCCCTATTAAAATAAACATATTCTTGGCGTGCCTCCTAGCTGCATCACTGGAACCAACTAGAAAAGAAAGGAGTACGCAGTGGAAATGGATGTTAATTTCTGACCTGTGCTGGGCCCGTACTTGCAGGCCAGATGTGCCGAGCGACTCCAGACTCCGTGAAGGTGGTCCCACGACGAGTGGTAGGAATACCCTCCTGGTGCTAGAAAGCTAGAATAAGTTAGGCCTAGGTTTGAAGAGAGAGAGAGAGAGAGAGCGAGCAGCCCGATCGCCAAACACTACTAAATAAGACACATGGGTAAAGAAATGGAAATTTAATGAATTGAAACCGAACACACAAAGAAACCCGGCCAGAATAACACACACAAAAAAGAATACCCTTCACCTAGGGGTCAAATATAGTCACTTTCAAACGGGGAAGATAAATATAAATAACAATAAATAACTTACGATAGTAAATAACGTTAACAAATTAAATTCATACCTGTGCTCACTTCGGTGAAAACGATGTAAAAAGGGAGGAAGTAAAAGATCAAGAGGCAATCGAGCCGGTCGCTGGTCAACAACAATCACTTCTCTGCCTAGAGATGGATGGTTGTCATGACGACCACAAATAACAAGCATAGCTAAGATAAAACAAGAGGCTGTGTGCGTGTCGCAGAGGCTGTGGCGAGCAATGGGGATGCGATCGAGCTGGCAGTCTCCAGAGAAAAGAAAAGCAAAACCAAAGATACTATAAGAAGAAACAAATGACGTCAAGTGTCCGTGAAATATATCATGATACATACACGCAATCAAACACACAAAATGCCAGCCGTCGATGCAGTAATAAAACACAAAGCAACTCGTGCTTGTAGGTAGTCTAGCAAAACATGCTAAACCTATATGGTCCCCAACTTACGTTCCGAGTTCGAGCTGAATACGGTAAGGCCTACTTAAAGTTACCGCCGTGATCCAGTTGCCCGAAGCATGGAATGAAGGGAAAACATAAGGGCTAAAATATATGGTGTCATGCCTCGTGTTGGGAGAATGGTCGAAACGCCAACGTCCACAAACCACGGGAGACCCATTCGAAGATATGCCCAATCAAAACAGCATCAATGCACCTGGCAGCAAGAAAAACATACACTCACAAAATCACTCGCAGATATATTTCACGGCACAAATAAAAGGTTAAACGAAGACTCAAACAAAATAAAACAGGAGACCGCCATTACGATTGGTTCCACAGCAAATCCAAGCACACGACGAAGATCAAAAAGAAAGGTTAAATTTAGGAAATGAGCATAGTGGACACAAGGTTAGATGTATTACTTACATGAGTAAATGGAAGGCTTCGGCATAATAACAATGTTAAATAAAAAGGAAAACATTACATTTTAAATAATAAGGCGGAGAGCCTCAAGGCACGTCCGTACAGAAAGTATCTCACATGGCGTCTGAGTCTACCGGGACGGCCGCCAAAGAAAATAAAGAAATGAGAGATGTTAAACATGGCTCAGGATCCACACCACCCCCCAAAAGAAAAATTATTTATAATAATAAAAGATTTTTCTTTTTACATCACTAAGCACCACCGCTTTGAAATCAATCATGTCCCAAGTGTTCCAAAATACACAACATCCTTATTACACAGGTGGTTTGTCAACAACTATAACAGTACACAAAATATGAGGGGGGAGGGTGATCGATATAACAATCACTTAAGCAATTGAGCCATATCAGAAAGAATACAGTTATAAAATGAAGTAATATATAAAAATAATCAGATCGCTTCGGCGATCGCAATATCAGGACAGAACTCCTTCGGGGTCCCCAAAGGCGCGCGTTCCTTTGACGATCCCTGGGCTTGTCATAATGGTATTACGGTTCGCCTGAGCGTTACAATGACAAGAAAAGTAGATAGAGACACGGACGAAAATCATAAACAAAAGACTTTCGCCCTTTGACGCCGAAGTCTGCCATTCTCCTTATACCCATCATGAAAGTGACGTATTAAAATAACAAAGAAGCGATATAATGTGTCCATTATTTATAGAATATAAATTCTCTACTGGCCGAATTCGCATAAATACATATTTTTACAATAGATATTAAGTTACACAGAGTATGTAGGCCTATTTCTTCTTGTATTATTTTCTTTCTTGAGCTCGTAAATTTGTACTTGACTCTGCCTCGGTCAAAATTGGTTCAATAATAGGCAGGTCAAGGAGACGCCATATGGATACTAGCTTCCTTTGATAACATAAGCAAATTATGATTGGCTAACCTACGCAGAAAAAGGACAACATTAATCACAGCAAATAACAAGGTTACACAATAAATGGTTTCAATTGAGATATGTGAGCTCTGGATACGTCGGTGGGATTCTCCTTGGAGATCAATTCAACAGTGACAGGTGTTAAAAATCTAGTGATAGTTTTGGGCGTGCTCCAGCGAAGCATTAGCTTAGCTGACTCCTTATTCTTGGCCGAACTCTGTGGGTGCAGGCGCACTAGCACGTCGTCATTCACCTGAAAACAAACAGGTTGCCTACCCTTGTTATAGCGAGACGCCACGCGATCTCGTGCCCTTTTCAGATGCCGTACAGCAACTTCCCATTTTTCTTTGACTGAGGTACGGCGGGATGGCGCAGCCAGATAATCTATTTTCCACTGAAGCTGAAGTGGATCAACAATACGCCTTCCTAAAAACAATTCCGAAGGGGTAGAATTCGTCGATTCATGAAGAGCAGTGTTAAATCCTAAGGAGAAAAACTGAAGATTTGCGTCCCAACGTGACTGATCTGCGTTGTGGAACGCACTCAAGCAAGCCTTCAAGTTACGATGAAACCTTTCAACGTGATTTGGCTGAGGGTGGTAGGGTGCCAAAAAGACATGATCAATTCCCCAAGAAAAACACATTGATCTGAAAGACTTGGACCGGAAAACGCTCGCGTTATCGGACACTAAAAACTTGGGAGGACCAAAAACACCAAAAATATGATTGGTCAAAAGCCTAACAGTGGTACGTGTCGTGATTTCCCTGACAGGAAATAACCATACAAATTTTGAAAATCCATCAACGACAGTAAGTATAGCTTGATGACCAGAAGATGACCTAACTAGGGGACCAAAATAATCTATAAACAGGCGCTCATTAGGATATGACATCGTGTCAGCGTGGTGAAGTCCAATGCGAGAATTCTTTGCTGGCTTAGAACGTTGACACGTAACACATTTTCGGAAGAAAGCAAAAGCATCCGCTTTCAAATGAGGCCAGAAGAATTCCTGAGAGATTTTATGGAAAGTCTTCGTCATACCTAAATGTAATCCAAAACAGGATTCATGGAAATACGCCAAGAGCATACTTCGTATATTCTCTGGCACGAAAATCCTACATTTCGAAGATCGAGGAGCGGTATGCACTATAACATCATTGCGCAATGAAAACTCAGATACACCAGGATCTTTCCCGAGAATTTTTTCACGCAATGTGACACAAAATGGGTCATCTGCTTGGTACGTACGGATGTCAGTAAAAGACCATGGAATGTGTTGGAGAAGATTCACTGGCTCGGGGATCTCAACAATGGGAGGAGGTTCCTCAAACATGCGTGACAAACAATCCGCTACAACATTTTCACTGCCTCTGACGTGAATGATGTCAAAGCTGAAAGAGGATAGACGAAGAATCCAACGATTTATACGTCCCAATTTTTTGACATGCGAGCGCATCCAGGACAGAGCTTCATTGTCGGTATACACTATGAAATGCCGATGTTCTAGAAAAGATCTGAAACGTTCACAGCCGAATACGACAGCCGGACTTTCTTTCTCGAAAGTGGAATACCGGCGTTCGCAATCATTAAGCATCCGACTGGCAAAAGCGATGGGTGCCAAATTACCATTCACCTGCTGACTAAGCACACAAGAAACTGCGACATCACTCGCATCACAATGTAACATAAAATCTTTCCCAAAATCCGGAGTTCGAAGGACGGGAGCAGAAGAAAGACATTCTTTCAATTTCTAAAGGCGAGGCACTGGTCGGGGCCCCACACGAATCGTACATTCATCTTCTTCAAATAATTCAGGGGCGCTGAAATGTCCGAAAAGCCCTTAATGAACCTACTGTAAAAGCCTGCCATTCCCAAAAAACGTCGGACTGCTTTCACATTCGTGGGAGTAGGGAACTCTTGGATACATTGCACACGCTCAGGGTTCACTTCTATGCCCACATCCGAAAGAATGTGACCTAAAAATTTGATTTGCTTCGAAGCCAAAGAGATTTTGTCCGGGTTAACAGTGAGTCCGGCTCTGCGAAGACGACATAGGACTTCACGTAAATGGATCAGGTGATCCTCAAAAGACTGACTGTAAATCACGAGGTCATCTAGATAGTTAAACACAGATGAATACTTTAAATCTCCAAATAACTCGTCCAAAACCCTACTCAATACTTGTCCGCAGATAGAAATGCCCATGGGTAACTTATTGAACTCAAAAAGGCCGCACGGAGTGGAGAACGCAGTTACCTTACGGCTCTCGGGATCGAGAGGAATTTGATAATATGCACAATTCAAATCTAGGACGGAATAGTACTTCGCCCCGTGAAAATGCTGAAAAGCGCTCTCCAGGGTTGGAAGGGGAAAGTTGTCGAACACCACCTTAGAATTGAGTCGACGATAATCAACTACTAAACGAAAAGTACCCTCTTTCTTAGGCACCAGGAATGCTGGACTACCATAAGAAGACTTAGAAGGACTCACAACACCGCGTGCCTTAAGATCATCAATATATTCTCTCATGGCAATGAGTTTGGGTGGAGAGCACGAAAATGGCGCCGACCTAACTGGAACCTCATCAGTTAAATCAATATGACACTCGTAGCCGATAGCGGAACCCAGTTCCGACGTGAGAACATCTGGAAATTCATTCACCAAATCAGATAAAGCGTCACGTTGACTCGTGAATAAAGTAGGAGGGATTAGAACAGCAGAGATACCAGAAAAAATACAAGGAACACTCGCTTCACAAGTATTAAAATGAAACCGCTCCTTGGATTTAAACAAAAAACTGAAGGAATGATCCGAAAAATCAAGCCTCAACCCTGCTTTGTGCATAAAATCAGAACCTAAGATCATAGGCGTAGATAAGTCATCCACCACATGGAAGTTCCAATCCCAAGAATAACCACATATCTTAATATGACATGTTACAACGCTAGAAACAGAAATAGATGACTTCACCGCAGAATAAAATTTTAAACCCCCATCTTGTGGACAAATCTGAGTAACAGGAAGCTGTTCCGCGATGGAGCGCTGAATAAATGAACGTGAAGCACCAGAATCCAGTAAAGCGGGTATCGACAATTTCTTAACACTTACAGGGACCCAAGGACAGAAGTTTCCAGTCGTGGAAATGTTCATTTCCCGGCGAACTTCATTGCATGGCCACTCCGGCGGGTCTAAACCGGGGACCCATGCTCGTTTCCCTGACGCGAAGCACATCTAGGACAGGCTATGTGCGTCACGTCACGAAGACCACATGTGTGACAAAACACACGAGAGGGCGCACGGCAGGAATTAAAATGATGCCCCAAACGATCACAATTCCAACATTTTATACGGTTATACATGTTCGGGTTTTGAGGTAACTGTTGATCCTGAGGAGCGGGATTCGCAGAAGAAGTAGCATTGGGAATACTCCCGACAATATGCGAGTGGGGACGGTTAACTGCCCGGTCCTCCTGACGAGATATTGAAGATGGGTGCGCAGTCCTCTGAATCTGGGATTCCGCGCATGCAGTCTCTGGAAACAAACTGTCAGAGGGGAGGGGTGGGGGTACATATGACTTGCGCAGGCGCCGATTGAACTCGCATTCACGTCCTTGATCAACAATGTCAGCCACACTATACACACTGGACCGGCGTATGAAAGACTTGTACTCAGGTGCTAGATTTCTATACACAATATCAACAGTTTCAATAATGGGAAGGGGCTGCGACAACCTACTTATTAAAGTCATTAGCCCAGTAACAAAATCGTCTACAGGCTCTTCCAAACCCTGGGTACGGCGACAAATTTCAGCCTTCAAGTCATGTTCAAAATCATAAGTCGTAAACCGCTCCTTTATTGACTTACAGAAATCAACCCACGAGATGAAAGATCTGTTGGTAAGTCGATACCATTTTAAAGCTAAGCCACTCAACAATAACGGTAGGCAGACAACAATGTCGTCTGGTTCGAGGTCATAACAATGGCAGAGTTCACTGACCCTGTCTAAGAACTCAAATACAGACGAAACTCCCAGTTCACCAGAAAATGAAATTCCCCACTTGGACACTATATTGGCTACGCCTCCCTTGCGATGGCCTTTCACCTCAGTCAATGGATTAGTGTCTTTCCCACAGACACTTTCAAACGATAGCAGATCATCGTCAGACTGGATGAGCTCCTTCTTCACGTTACAACCTGGGAGAGAATACATGGCTAAACTACAGAAGTACTGCTAGCTACAATTCAAAACAATAACTACAAATGTCTTGCCTCCGTCCTGCGCCTGAAATGAGTACGAAACAAGAAGTAGGGTTGTTTAGTACATTACCAATGCTGGGGTTCGTTGATAGGGTCCAACTCATTGCACTCTCCTTACAGTTTGTTATTTTTATGGTCCATACTCCTTGGAAGTTCACATTGACTCTTAATATTTGTTTGCATAGTATGCAATAAGGAACATGAAACAGAATAAAAACAACATTGAAAAATATGCAGCGAAATATTAAAATCCAATGGATATGGCTAAGCGACCAGGAGACTTAACCTCGCAACTGATACCATCTGCACCGCCCTATTAAAATAAACATATTCTTGGCGTGCCTCCTAGCTGCATCACTGGAACCAACGAGAAAAGAAAGGAGTACGCAGTGGAAATGGATGTTAATTTCTGACCTGTGCTGGGCCCGTACTTGCAGGCCAGATGTGCCGAGCGACTCCAGACTCCGTGAAGGTGGTCCCACGACGAGTGGTAGGAATACCCTCCTGGTGCTAGAAAGCTAGAATAAGTTAGGCCTAGGTTTGAAGAGAGAGAGAGAGAGAGAGCGAGCAGCCCGATCGCCAAACACTACTAAATAAGACACATGGGTAAAGAAATGGAAATTTAATGAATTGAAACCGAACACACAAAGAAACCCGGCCAGAATAACACACACAAAAAAGAATACCCTTCACCTAGGGGTCAAATAAAGTCACTTTCAAACGGGGAAGATAAATATAAATAACAATAAATAACTTACGATAGTAAATAACGTTAACAAATTAAATTCATACCTGTGCTCACTTCGGTGAAAACGATGTAAAAAGGGAGGAAGTAAAAGATCAAGAGGCAATCGAGCCGGTCGCTGGTCAACAACAATCACTTCTCTGCCTAGAGATGGATGGTTGTCATGACGACCACAAATAACAAGCATAGCTAAGATAAAACAAGAGGCTGTGTGCGTGTCGCAGAGGCTGTGGCGAGCAATGGGGATGCGATCGAGCTGGCAGTCTCCAGAGAAAAGAAAAGCAAAACCAAAGATACTATAAGAAGAAACAAATGACGTCAAGTGTCCGTGAAATATATCATGATACATACACGCAATCAAACACACAAAATGCCAGCCGTCGATGCAGTAATAAAACACAAAGCAACTCGTGCTTGTAGGTAGTCTAGCAAAACATGCTAAACCTATATGGTCCCCAACTTACGTTCCGAGTTCGAGCTGAATACGGTAAGGCCTACTTAAAGTTACCGCCGTGATCCAGTTGCCCGAAGCATGGAATGAAGGGAAAACATAAGGGCTAAAATATATGGTGTCATGCCTCGTGTTGGGAGAACGGTCGAAACGCCAACGTCCACAAACCACGGGAGACCCATTCGAAGATATGCCCAATCAAAACAGCATCAATGCACCTGGCAGCAAGAAAAACATACACTCACAAAATCACTCGCAGATATATTTCACGGCACAAATAAAAGGTTAAACGAAGACTCAAACAAAATAAAACAGGAGACCGCCATTACGATTGGTTCCACAGCAAATCCAAGCACACGACGAAGATCAAAAAGAAAGGTTAAATTTAGGAAATGAGCATAGTGGACACAAGGTTAGATGTATTACTTACATGAGTAAATGGAAGGCTTCGGCATAATAACAATGTTAAATAAAAAGGAAAACATTACATTTTAAATAATAAGGCGGAGAGCCTCAAGGCACGTCCGTACAGAAAGTATCTCACATGGCGTCTGAGTCTACCGGGACGGCCGCCAAAGAAAATAAAGAAATGAGAGATGTTAAACATGGCTCACAACCTCGCAGCAGACATCAGAAAGAGGCGACTAAAATTTTACGGCCACATCAACAGACTCCCACAAACCAGACTCACCAACAAAATTCTTAGATACATACAGCGGCTCAAGATTACTATACCCTGGATGTTGCAAGTCAAAATTGATCTAGTAAAAGCACAGGTCGACCCAGAAGACGTCATAGACAAAAGCGTATTTAGACACAAAGTATACAAGTGGGAAGTGTTGTCAGAGAGAGCTGCACCTACAGTCCAAAGACCAAAGTGGACCGAAGAAAGGAAGAGGGCCTTTAGTGCACGAATGAAAGAGTACTGGAAAGACAGGAAGAACAAAAAGTCATGATTGCTTCGCGTGGTCTAATAGGCCTGTAACGTGTAAAATAAAATAAATAATAGGGCCTAATTATAACAATAATAATAATAATAATAATAATCGTAGGGATGTGGTGACCCCATCGCCCAGTGGGTGACCACTGCAATCAGCCACCCGAGTATTGGCGGGAAAACCATACCTTTTTCGAGTAGGAGGAAATGCCTGCTCTTAGCCGGAAGACATCATGAGGCCCTCCAAGGCTCACAACCCTGGTGGTATTTTGGTCAGTGTGAAATATCACTGATCCCAATCTACAGTTTTTCAACTGTTCAAAGCATGGATAAAAATTCAGCAGAAGCTACTACCCCAGGTGGTAACCAATCCACCTTCACCTTGAGTGAAGCATGCAGGTCTTCGGATTCTGGGGAGCCTGCGCATACATGCGTGGAGGTATCGAAGACTCCAGGCAAGATCAGTCACAAACGCCGGAATTTCTTTGCTACTTTCAACGCAAACTCACTTCTTAAGATCGGCAAACTCAAACAGGTTACTGATGTCTTGTCCCGATATCAGATATTGATCGCTGAAATTCAGGAAACAAGATTCACGGATGAACAGTGCTTCGAGTCACAAGGTTATAGAATATTCAAAGGCAAGACCGGTAAACGTGTAGTAAAAACCATCCCACACTTAGGCACAGGATTTATTGTCAACAGGAAGATTTTGGGTTCGATTGTAGACTTCACATCCCCTAACAGCTGAGTCTCTACTCTTTCTTTTCGGTGTCCAAATAGAGTTTATACAATGGTGAACGTACATGCGCCAATCAATCAGGCGAATAAGAAGGACCCGGAAGGAACAGACGCATTCTGGGAGGAGCTAGAATATATCCTCTCAAAGGTACCTGACAAACATACCATCATTCTCCTAGGGGATTTCAATGCCCAGCTTGGCAAAGAACGAAAATATCAGAAAATTATTGGAAACTACCCAGCTCACAGGAGAACTAATCGTAATGGAGAGAGGCTTGTGGAGTTATGCAGAGCATTCAATCTGGTCCTAAAGCCAACGGCGTTCAAACACCTACCCAGAAAACAGAAGACCTGGATTTCTCCAAACTCCAACCTTGGTGAATTCCAAATTGATCATGTCGCCATTGCACAGAAAGCGTAAAGAGATCCAGAACGTGAAGATTCTGAGAAGTGGCAAGTTAGACTCGGACCACTACCTTTCGCAAATCAAAGTTAGACTAATTCCAAGAAATAACAAGAAGATTACTCCAAGAAAAACTGATAAGTTTGACAGAGACAAGCTAAGGAGCAACCAAGAATTCACCCACAAGTTGAAAACTTTAAATCCAGAGAATTGGGAAAAATTACAAGAGGCTATAGTCAGAACTGCAAAGGAGACTGTCCCACTCACAAAATCAAGAAAGCATCCTTGGTGGGATCATGAATGTGATACAGCAGTTCAGCTAAGACAGGTTGCGTGGCAGAAATGGAATTGCCACAAAAATGAAGAGAATAGGGTCAACTTCCTAAACGCGAGAAAATCTGCATCAAAAACCATCCGTGGCGTGAAACGTACGTTTAATAGGGAACAGTTGGTACAGATTGAGCAAGACTTCCAGAAAAATAACACACGTAACTTCTATAAAACCTTCAAGCACAGTCTGAACAAATACAACCCCCCAAGTCTACAGTTTAAAGATTCCAACGGGAAATTGGCTCACAATGATAAAGATAATTGTCAGATTCTAGCAAGTTATTTTGAAAACCTTCTCAACTGTGAGGCTCCAGTGACCCCTTTCGTTTATGAAATAAATTCAAACATCCACCCCGATTCGTCCCCACCTACAAAAGCTGAAATCACTAAGATAATCCAAGAGCTGAAGGACAACAAGGCACCGGGTGAAGATTTGATAATTGCTGAACTGTGGAAACATGCAGGGGAAAAGGCAATCGACAAGCATGTTGCAATTATTCAAGAGATCTGGTAGAGCGAAAAACTCCCAAGTGGATGGACCTCTGCCGTAATTCATCCACTACATAAGAAAGGGGAGAAAACCGATGTGAACAATTACCGTGGCATCTCTCTTCTGCCAATAACTTACAAGATCCTCTCAAAAGCTCTACAGAATAGGGCGGAACAACAAATCGATCCACAACTGGGGGAATACCAAGGGGGTTTCAGAAAGGGACGGTCATGTGCTGAACAGATTATGAATCTGAAGTCCATCCTTTCATATCTGAAACTCAGGAACAGGGAATTCGTGGTGACCTTTGTTGATTTTAGAAAAGCGTACGACTCAATTGATCGAACCACCCTATTGCAAATCCTTGAAGAGTTTGGCTTAGATGAAATGAAAATCCACAGCCTGCTTCCAGTCTCCGACCGGGTCAGGAATGGAATGAATGAAGCCCCCATCTAGCGGCGAGGATAGGAACTGTGCCGGCTGCCAAGGCCTGACGCACTCCTCTGGGGCAATGATTAAATGCATGACAGATGAAATGAAATGATAGTGGAGAGTGTTGCTGGAATGAAATTGTGACAGGGAAAACCGGAGTACCCGGAGAAAAACCTGTCTGCCTCCGTTTTGTCCAGCACAGATCTCACATGAAGTGACCGGGATTTGAACCACGGACCCAGCGGTGATAGGCTGGCGTGCTGCCGCCTAAGCCACGGAGGCTTAGTTTGGCTTAGATAACAAGACACAATCAATTATCCAGCAAACCCTGACCAACACCACCTCCAAAGTGAAGTTCAGAGGAGAGATGTCCGATGCCTTTGAAATCAGGACAGGAGTGAGGCAAGGAGACGGACTCTCACCTCTACTCTTCAACTGTATTTTAGAAAAGGTCATCCGAGAATGGCGGAAGGAAATGAAAAATTCAAGGGTAGAAGATGGGGTAAGGCTAGGGTACAAGTATATGAATCTTACAATCGACTGTCTAGCCTTTGCAGATGATCTAGTGATCTTTTCAGATTCCATTGATACGGCAGAAGAACAACTTGACCAACTGAAAAATCAAGCACTGAAGGCTGGGCTTCAAATCCCCTTTGAGAAGGCACAATTCATGACAAACATCAAATCAGCGCCCAGGGAACTGGAGGTCGGAATAGGAAAAGTTCAGAAGGCAGAAAAGTTTAAATACCTCGGTGAATGGATAGAGCCTAACTTATCAGAGAAAGAAGCCTTCGTGTCACGCATTTATATAATGGAAATGGCATACAACCTGACTAAAGACATCTACAATAAGAGATCGATATCCTTAAACGCCAAAATTAGACATTACTGCACTGTTATTCGACCAGAGGCTCTGTATGCGGCAGAGACTCTAACAATGAACAACAAAGGTCTAATGGAAAAACTAGAGGCGAAAGTAAGGAAGATTTTGAGGAAAATCCTGGGTCCTATCAAAGAAAACAGCGAGTACAGAAGGCGTCACAACCACGAATTATACACGCACGTGGAGAAGATCAGTGACACGATTCGAAAAAGGAGGATTGCATTTTATAGCCACGTGACACAAATGAGCCCAGGCAGGATATCAAAACTGATATTGACGTACTTTCAGGATAAGAAAACCAAAGGGGCATGGTTCACGGAAGTTGAGAAAGATCTACGTGAAATGGAAATTTCTCCTAAAGATATCCAGGAGCGTGTTCCACTTCAGGAAAAACTACGTACGCACAAAGGTTTCCAAGAAAAGCCGAAGCTGAAGACAGGGAGGGTGTGGTCCCATGAGAGAAAAGAACAACACCGGAGACGAATGCGGGAACACTGGGCGGTAGTTAAAGCTCGGAAGAAGAGACAGTTGAACTGACGTGGTCCCTAGTTGGCCGAATCGAAGAAAGAATAATAATAATAATAATAATAATGTATGCATGTATGTCTACCCCTTATTATTCCCGTTTTCCAACGGGGTCGGGGATGAGATGCGATGGAAGTATTTGTGGCGATGGTTTTTACGGCCCGATGCCCTTCCTGACGCCAACCTCACGAGAGGAGTTAATGAGAGATGAAATGAATGATGGTGAATGAAACTGGGCAAGGATGTGGAAGGAAGCGGCCGTGGCCTGTCAGAAGGTACCGTCCCAGCATTTGCCTGGTGTTGAAAATGGGAAACCACGGAAAACCATTTCAAGGACGGCCAACGGTGGGGCTCGAACCCACGCGTCTACCGAGTCAGCAGAGAGCTCGGCCCCATGACATAATGCTTCGCTTTAGCCAGCGTAGCCACTTCTGTGGGTAATAATAATAATAATAATAATAATAATAATAATAATAATAATAATAATAATAAAAGACCAGACGACATTACTGTGCCAAAACCAGATCACATGCAACACATGTATTGCCAAAAAGTCTGCAATTACAGTGAGTTGGCAGAAGAAACAAAGAAGATGTGGCATCAAGAAAAAGACGTCTGTCGTACCGCCTATCCTCTCAGCAGCAGGTGTTGTACCAACATCTCAGAAGAGAAACCTGCTATCATTGGAACTTCCCGTCAATACAGTGACATGTGTCCAAAAGTCTGCCATATTGCCGTGCAGCAGAAAGGTGTTATCTCTTGTTTAAGTACTGTAGGTTGTAGAATTACCACCTCGTGACGCAGTGGCTAGCATTGTTGGCTGTCACCCCCGAGGTACCGAGTTCAATCCTCGGCTCTGCCAAGAATTTTAAAGTCGTAGTATGGTTTGGTACGGGGTCTCCCAGCCTCGTGATGTAAAATTGGAACCTGCCGGATGCTATGGCAGAAGGAGGAGTCGAAAGAACTGGCCACCCTACTAAATGCAATCTTCGTCAAGGGCTCAAATTCAGGTCACCTGTGTCCCTGGAGGGGATATGGCACTCTAATTTAATTTAGGTCGTAGAATGACAAAATGTTGCCTAATGTAAGGAACATTGATCAACACTTAGATCATTTGAGGATTTTGGGCACCGTTGTAATTTAGCTCCGTGTAGTTGGTATGTGTGGATATTTTTGGTAATAATCTGAGTTTTAGTGTTGGCTGGATTAGTTTGTGTATTAATTGTTCAGGTGAGGATGGATTTGAGGCCGTCGTGGTCCAAACTTAGAAACCATCCCGGCATTTTACTGGAGAAGTAATAGGAAACCACGGAGAGCCGAGGTGGCAACCGAACCCCCCTCTTCTCAGTTTTGCCTCACGTGGCTGAGTATACCCTGTTCAAGTTCTCAGGCCAGAATTACATTTCTTGGCTGGCCCACAACGTAAATTTAACTTGAGTATTCACTTTCGTACCATAACGCATATTTCAATGACGTTTCGGAATTCGAGAGTTCTTACAGCAACTACTATTTGATCAGAATATCACGGTTGGATATCGTGACCTTCCTGGTGAGACAAAGGAGGAGCTACTACCTGTTGTAAGTCAGAAGCGTGTTCTAGTAATGCTTTGTAACATAATACTGGGCTGTCTTGCTAGCTCTAACCACTGAGTCACGATCTGTTGTTCAACACGACAGGTAAATGAGGCGAAGTACCCTCTCTACACCGATTGATGAATCAATAAAAATGCTCACATTTGAGTTCAAGAATACATACCTATGAAACGACACGAATATAACCATGTCTGCCCAATTCATTATGGATGAAATTTAATATATTATGAAAATTAATACCTTACGTCAATAATAAGTCATTTTAATTATAGTACCGGCTTCGGCCATATTGTGACCCTCCTCAGCGACAACTATATAAGTTAAGTTACAAGTTTTACATTCATAACATTTTCCTGACAAAGGTTGTTTTCAAATATATTTCTAACAAGAAGTTCCGTGAAGAACTATACAGCCTACTTTTCATGCCAATGATTATTCTACAGAATATGAACCTATCTAGAATAATGACGAAATTAAGTTGCTAATATCGAAATTTCCAATTAGTTCGAAATACTGTATACCTGGCATAATGTATCCTAATAGAGCACTACAGTTGGCAGCCCTGATGACTGAATATATTCTTAGTTCCGTCTCTTACGGTACTAAATACAAAATTTGGTTGAAGTCCACTGGATAGCATGGACGTTACATGCAGTTAAACATTGGATCTAACAGCGCGCGTAAAATCATGTTGGCAACAATGTCATGCATGTATTGGTCAGAAATAATCTGAAATAATATGATCTATTGTTGTGCCAATTTTGAATGAAATCCATTAGTTAGTATAGAAGTTACATGCATTTTAAAATTGGACCTATCAGCAGGCTTAGAATCATGTTGGCAGCACTGACATATATTAGTTACTCCAAATTCGTCTAGAATGCCAGGTACTATACGTGTGCAAAGTTTAGAGCTATTGGCTTGCATACTTTCTGATATATTGATATTAGGGTAACAAAAATAGGGACAGCACATGTTAACAGTTGGCAGCCCTGGTTGCTCCTTAGAATACGCATAGTCATATCTGTTATGGTACACATAGTACATACGAAATTTGGTTGAAATCCAAATGATAGTATGGAAGTTACATGTATTTAAAGTTGGACCTCTCAGCAGGCTTAGAATCGTGTTGGTAGCACTGACGTATATAAGTTACTCGAAATTAATATAGAATGTCAGGTACTATACGTGTGCATAGTTTAAAGCTGTCGGCTTGCATACTTTCTGATATATTGGTATTTGGATAAAATAAATTAGGATCATTTATTAACAGTTGGCAGCCCTGGTAGGACTTAAGAATACGATCAGTCATATCTGGTTATGTACACATACAACATACGAAATTTGGTTGAATTCCACTTGATAGTGTAGAAGTTATATGCATTTAAAAATTGGACCTATCAGGAGGCTTATAATCATTTTGGCAACACTGCCATGTTTGGCCTCCTGGAAATTAAACTGAAATATTATGATCTGTACGTGTACCAATTTTGAAATAGCTCCCATTCATACTTTCCAAGATATCCAACATGGAGCTCAAATTTCAATTGCGATTTTTTAGCAGTTGGTAGCACTGACATCATTTTCAAATATGGCCGTGAGATATTCAGGTATAGATCTTTACTCCTACCAAATTTTGTTTCGATTGCTGCAGCCGTTTAGGAGTTGATAGGGGGGGACACACACACAGCCAGACAGACAGGCAGAAGGACAGACAGACAGACAGACAGACAGACACACATTTGCCCGATCTCATAAGTCTACTTTTTCCTCATTTTTGCAAAATGTGAAAAGTAGGCTAAAAATACTAAGCTAG
This sequence comes from Meconema thalassinum, assembly GCA_946902985.2. Lineage (NCBI taxonomy): Eukaryota > Metazoa > Arthropoda > Insecta > Orthoptera > Tettigoniidae > Meconema > Meconema thalassinum. The sequence continues at coordinate 584,035,221 of OX336390.1, read as the reverse complement.
TTGTCTAATAACTAAAACACACATAAAAATTCTAAGAAAATCAGATCTGTTACAAGTAGGCCTAGACTATATATTTACAAGTACTTCCGTGAAGAACTAAAGGTTATCTTCATATATACTACTTACAGTATGTTTATTGCCTCTATCAACATACAAAATTTTAGTTTGATTGCTGTAATAGATTCGTAGATATTGAGAACCGTCTAATATTACGGATGGTCGCCGTGTTGGACTTTTATATATGTAAGTCTTAGAGTTATGTACTATTACATGAAGATTATTGTGTATGTGTAATATTCAAACTTCAATCGCATGATGAGGACACAAGATATGAAAATCAGACTTTAACATTTCGCACAGCTGCCATCTTGTGGTTATTTAAGCAATTGAAATAAATTAGAGGCCAGTGGATTAAAATTTGTATAAGCATTTACCGTACCAAATTTTATTACGCTCGGATGGTTACATCGCGAGAAACGTCCATTTCAATATTTATATTTCGCGTCGTCGCCATGTTGGATTTGTGCTCACCAGGTTATTAAAAGTCCCATAGGTAAACTTATGCTCATAGCTTCTATCAAGATACAAAATTTCAGTTTGATTGCTATCATAGATTAATAGATATTGAGAACCATCTAAATATTTCGGTTAGTCGCCATCTTGAAAATTTATATATGAAGGCCATACAGTTATGTACTATTCAATTACGATTTTTGCGTAGGTTCATTAGTCAAACGTTCACTTCGATCGCATGATTAATACTCAAGAAATAAAAACTTAATTTTAAAATTGCGCACAGCCGCCATCTTGAGGTTGAGTGAACAATTGAACTAAATTAGATGCCAGTTCATTACAATGTTCATTACATTTTCTGTAACATATTTCACTGCTCTCCGATGGTTAAATCGCGAGAAAAGTCTATTAAAATGTTTCACCTTCGCTTGGCCGCCATGTTCGTTTTGTATTTTACAGGTTTTGAGAAGTCTCATAGCTGAACTTCGAAATTACCACCAACCACTTCTATACGACGCCGATGTTATCAAAGTGTAGACCGAACTGCAGATGTCAGTGTATCTGGCGTACTGGCAGCACATGATATGTCGCGTAATTCGTTGATTGTAGCTGGTTTGTGTCGATACACTCAGGTAAAAGTTCATTGGTGTCAAATCAGGTGACCGAGGTGGGTACTCAGCAGCAGCACCTCTGTGACCTATCCGCTGTCCTGGTAGAGTACAACCTGACATCACGATGGTAGTGAGGTGGGGATCCATCTTGTTGGAAGTAAGACATTTCATTGCCATACATGGTTTGGATGGCAGGCAATATCCTTGTCTGAAGCATATCAAAGTACGCGTTATGGTACCCTCAATAAAGAGGAGGAGGAGGAGGAAGAAGAAGAAGAAGAAGAAGAAGAAGAAGAAGAAGAAGAAGAAGAAGGGACCAATCAAATGATGTGTAAGTCCTTTTGTTTCGAAATTATTGAATTACAAACATTGAGTACATTCATTTGAACTACCCTATTAAATTTTATATTGCAGCTCAGGAAGGTCACACTATGGCCGAATCTGGTACTTATTATAGACTTAAGGTATTAATTTTGAGATTGGGACAGATGACCTCGTAGTTCCTCCCCTTAAAACAACAATAACTGATAACTAACTAATTTTGAGATTATATTGAATACCTACTTAAACACAAACAACAGCAAGTATTAGAAGACCGTGGTTACCCTGTCACGAGTTTGGGTTCTTTGTGACTTTCACAGTCGTTATCATTATCATGGCGTAGTTTTACGATATTCTGCTATTAAAATTTGACATGAAATCAATGAGATTACGACGATTTGTTGTTGTTGTTGATTCATTTTTTATGGGCTGTATGACTTCGTGGTAATGTAGCCCCGTGCACCTGAGCATGTATGTGAAGAACCTGAGACATTGTGATTTTGTATTTAAAGTTAGTTATTTAGCTAGTTATTGTTTTAAGGGGCGGAACAGCGAGGTCATCTTCCCCTAAAGTTTTGGCTAGGATTTGGATAGGAGGGTGTCAGGCCTTAATTTACGTACCATCCCGGCATTGCCTGGGGTAGGATTGGGAAACTACGAAAAACCACTCCTTGAAGTTGAGGTAGGAATTGAGACTTCCACTTCTCATTTCTGCCTCACAAGTAAACCTCGCTCCAGCACTGAGACCAGAAACAAATTTTTCGGTTGAACCAGGAATCAATCACGGACTTCCACAGTCACAGCCAAAAATGCTACTTAATACAGACTACCTCTTCGTGAAGATGCACCAGCGCAAATGAAAGTAAGATGCAAAGTTTAAAGAAGAAGGGCAATTACATGAACCAGAGGTAAGCCACTTAAATCACATGCGTCTAGCGACCGAGATATCAGCGGGGTTTCGGGGCCCATCGCCTGCTACTCGCGTTTGCTCTGTTTTTCCTTCCATTGTAAGCTAAACCCGTGCTACTGAGCCATGTTTCACGCTGCTAGTGGAATGCAATAAATGTGAAGTTTTGTTCTTTGAAGTTTCCAAGTTATTCGTGCTACAGTGCAGTTTATCCATTTCTCCACATTGCTAGTGAAATGCTGTTCATTCAAGTTATTCATGCTGCAGTACAGCTTATCCATCCAGTGACTTCATTTTTCTCCACGTTGCTACGGGAATGCTGTTCAAGGACTCTGTTTGCCACGAAGAAGCCATCAAAGAAGCTCCGTTGATTGGCTTTCCTTAAGCCTGATACGAAAGAGTGCGATGATATAAACATTTCGGTAATAGAAACGGCTCATATGTCCCACACCAAGAACTCATTTTTGTACATATTTTATTCATTCATGACTTGTCTTATGAACACTAGTGTTAAATTTGTAATTCTGTGAATAAAATGTTTCGAACCGCCACTAAGCTCAATGCACAGTTCGACAGCCTGCTGTTTATCTGCACGCTGAGCGCTGAGAGTACAGAGGTTTGCCGATAGCAGGCGACGGGCCCCGAGACCCGCTGACATCTCGGTCGCTAGACGCAAGTCTTAAATACACGTCACCTTAAAACAAGAAAGCTACTGCTGTGCGTACGAACAATCACAACGCTAACCAGCCGACATCTTTCACCTCATGGCCAAGATCAGCGGCTATTGGTCAGCAGGGTCACTAGCCCTCAAGCACGTCTCTCCAGCGACGTCAAATCACTATGTGTCAATCACAAACTAACAAAAATCCTTGTGTAATATATTACCAGCGTGTTTGCATATTATTGATCTTTTGAATCTAAGAATATTACAGACCGGGTTATCTCAGCACGACGAAGGTCACTGAATTGGGATACGACTGTTAGCACCTCATCGTTTCCCATTCAATGAGAGGGAACAAGTGAAATTATCCAGATATATATTGTTTGCTCTGACAATTATCAATAGAACAGAATACGATAAAGAACCATAATGGTGCGTCAATATACTGCACCTAGTTTCTTTTAGAGCCCTAATATAATGTGCACAGAATCACGCGAACAGAGAAAGATTACAACTCACTTAACAGCCAGCAGGGCAGTGGTCACATCTGCGATGCATTATCTCTACTGTCACATTCTTTGGGTCAGACAGGCATTGCTTCTCTAAACTGTGCACTATTGCTAAGTGTGACTCACTCACCTGGATACGGGGGCCCTAATGTCTACTAGACACGCCTATTTACGTGGTAACATATTGATTTCTTTCGTCGCTCTAATATAGCAGTAACTTAAACAATGGATACGCAAGGGGCCGTTGTGTCAACCTTAGCAATTGAAATTGATTAATAGTTGTAGGGAATTATATCAATATAGAATTAATTCATCTGATTCCGATGATCAGCACGTAGAAGAGCTATGCAATCGAGTGATAACATTTGGATAATTTAAAGAGCTGGGAATAATTGACGTTATAATAATATTAATACTACTACTACTACTACTACTACTACTACTACTACTAATAATAATAATAATAATAATAAAGGAACTACCTCAAGTTCATTGTAAAATATCCCGCTGTACCAGACGATAAGTGCCGCTACGGCTGTCAACAGTCAGAAACAATACAGCATATTACATCTGCATCTAGATATTTCCTGGCGACGGAGCACAAACAAAGGCATGATGCAGTCGCTAAAATCTTGCATCAGGAGTTGGCTGATAAGTTTCAGCTTCTAAAAGGAAAGAAAGTTCCGTACCACCAATATCAGCCAGAGTGTGTTCTTAAAAACAATGAATACAGCTGTATTGGGACCGAACTAATTTGACTGATCAATCGGTATCACACAACAGGCCCGATCTGGTGGTTGTCAACAAGAGAACCAAGCAAACTACCTTGACTAATGTTGCAATTCCTAACAACAAGAATCTCCAGTCAAAACACATAGAAAGGATCAACAAATACAGCGAGTTGGGCGACCCTATCAAAAGACAATGGCATGAAGAGCGGGTAAATACCATTGTCTCAAGTACGGGCGTGATACCAAGTACCTTGCTCCAAGGCCTTTAAAAACTGGAACTGGATAATCGGCTGTACAAACTAATGCAGAAGGTAGTAGTTCTATCAACAACCAGAATCGTTCGGAAGTTTATGGGTATTGAAATTCCAGCTTAGAAGTTGCTGTTTCAATAACTATACTTTGGTTCACTGAAGCCCGCATAGTTATGTTGTAATGTACCAGCAATGTGTTATATGTACTGTATAAACCGATAATAATAATCATAATAATAATAACAATAATAATAACAATAATAGCCTCAAAGGCTCTCGAAGAGTAAAGGCCTCCCCTATATAGAGGGTAGCTCTTACATTGCTAATGCGGTGAGCTATTCGCAATGGGTTTGTACATTTCAACTTAAAACAAGATGTTCAGTAAAGAACATATAGCCTACTTTCTCCTAAATGGATGGGTATTGTTATAACTCTTTGTCCTTTTCAAGGAGTATAATTGAATGTTGGTTATAGTAGCTTGTTGAAATACAACGTGCTATACGGATATTAATCATGAATATGAGGTGCCCTTTGCTAGTGCTACCTCTGTACAAAATTTCATTCAATTCGGTTTCACCGTGTTTGAATTGATATGGTGAATCGAATTGCCCACATACTTGGTTGCTATCTGCAAACTATTGGGCTGATGACCTTGTATTTCAGTCAAAAGATGCTTCCCACAAACAGGTATGTTGTTGCAAAATTTGGTAGAGATCAGATTATTAGGTTGGTCGTGATTTGATTTAATCATTTAATATTTGGGTGGCCACCATTACGTTTCCGTCAAGATGGCGACGATATAAAACATGACATAGAGTTCCTTTTGCAAGTGCTACCTCTGTACCAAATTTCGTTCAATTCGGTTTCAGCGTGTCTGAATTGATCGGGGGAATCGATTTGCACACATACATGGCCGCTGTCTGTAATCCATTGGGCTGATGACCATGTCGTTTGGTAATAAGATGCTTACCGTATAAAGGTATGCTGTTGCAAAATTTAGTAGGGATCAGATGATTACGGTGGTCGTAATTGGATTTAAGCTTTTAACATTTGGGTGGTCGCCATTACGTTTCCGTCAAGATGGCTGAGATATAAAACATGACAATGAAGTGCCCTTTGCTTTTGCTACCTCTGTACCAAATTTCGTTCAATTCGGTTTCACCGTGTTTGAATAGATAGGGGGAATCGATTAGCACACAAACATGGCCGCCATCCGCAAATTATTGGTCTGATGACCTTGTAGATTGGTCAAAAGATATTTAATAAGAAAAGGTATAATGTTGCAAAAATTGGTAGAGATCAGATGATTCGTTTGGTCGTAATTTGATTTAAGCTTTTAACATTTGGGTGGCCACCATTACGTTTCCGTCAAGATGGCGGCGATATAAAACATGACACTGAGGTGCCCTTTGCTAGTGCTACCTCTGTACCAAATTTTGTTCAATTCGGATTCACCGTGTTTGAATTGATAGGGGGGGGGGGGGGGCAGACATTCAGAGTACACACACTCACACACACACACATACACACACACACACACACTCACACTCTCTCTCACACACACACACACACGCATACACAGACACACAGACAGACACACAATTTTTCGCCCTGTGTTGATCTACTTTCATTTTTTGAAATAATAGAAAGTAGGCTAAAACAGGAACTAATTAAATACGTATTGATGTATGCCAGTACTCGTGTAGGGCTGACAGGTTTGTCTCTCACCCTAAGGCCCTGAGGTTCGAAGGATATCATGATTAAACTAGGGGTGGCAATTTGAGGTTCCTTCGCTGTTCGAGGATCCATCCGTCACTGGCCAGGCTCTCCCGTCAGCCGCTACCCAAGGTAGCCAAAGTGGCCAGGGCACAGTAACGATTTCAATGAATCGAGACGAAGAGAAAACTCCCGTCCGTACGCCTTTTAAGCTTACGCTGGATAAACCGTTAAACATATATACAGTAAATTAAATCAATAAAATTCCTCTCGGCACGCCGGAAGGCGGAGGTAGATTTCACCGGGCAAACTAGGGGATAGGCTATAATAGGCAAAATATGCAGGTTTTCGTAGGAGGATCAGACCTCATTTATTGCGAGAAAGTATTTTACAATTGGAGGATAGTTAACATTTTTTCGTCTTTCTATGCATACTTTAAACATTTTACTGTCTTATGGGGATGGTAACCTTCTTATCATTTGGGGTTAATTTTTAGCCTATTTTCAATTTTGAAAAAAAATAGGCTTATGAGATCACCTTTTGTCCGTGTGTGTGTGCGTGTGTGTGTGATTCGTGTGTGTGTCCCCCCCTAATAAAATCTAAACGACAGGAGCGATTTCAATGAAACTCGGAAAGTTCATAGCACTATTCCCGGCGACCTCGACCGTGCCCTTCAAATTTTGTTACGACTCACCAATCCAACATGGCGGCTGTGCGAAATATTTCACCAGCATTCAATATCTCCGAAACTATTTCCGATATTATCCTGACATTTTCTATGGTGATAGAGGGAACTACTATAAGTTCACTTATGTGACTTTTGAAAACCTGGTAACTACAAAACCAACATGGAGGCCAAGCGAATTTGCGACTTTTAAATAGACGTTTCTCGTGATTTGACCAACCAAACGTAATGAAACTTGGTACAGTATATGTTTATATACATTGTAATGCACCGACATCTAACTTCGTTCAATTGTTTACATAATCACAAGATGGCGGATGTGCGAAATATTTCACCGGCATTCTATATCTCTGAAACTATTAGCGGTATCTCCCTAAAATTTTGTACGGAGATAAAGGGCACTACTGGAGGTCCATCTATAAGACTTTCAAAAACCGGTTAACTAAAAAACGAACATGGCGGCCAAGCGAATTTGAAAATTTTAAATAGACCTTTCTCGCGAATTAATGTTCCAAGCGCACTGAAACCTGGTACAGGAAATATTTATACACATTGTAATCCACTGGTATCTAATTTAGTTCAATTGTTTACATAACCTCAAGATGGCGGCAGTGCGAATGTTAAAATTAAGTTTTTATTTCTTTTGATGTAGTCATGCGATCGAAGTGAAAGTTTGAATAATGAACCTACGCAATAATTTTCCTTTAATGGTACATGACTCTATGGCCTATACATTTAACAATCCAACATGGCGACCATCCGAAATATTTAGGCGATACTGAATATCTACGAATCTATTTTAGCAATCAAACTGCATTTTTTAATGTTCATAGGAGCTATGAACTTTAGTTCACCTATAGGACTTTAAATAACCTGGTGATCACAAATCCAACATGGCGGTGACGCGAATTATAAACATTCACATGGACGTTTCTCGCAATTTAACCATCCGAGTGCAGTGAAACTTGGTACAGTAAATCCTTATACGAATGTTAATCCACTGGCATCTAATTTATTTCAATTGTTTCCATAACCTCAAGATGGCAGCTGTGAAAAATTTTAAAATCTCCTTGTTTTTTCTTGTGTCCTAATTAAGCGATTGAAGTTTGAATTCTACACGTTCACAATAATCTGCATGTAACAGTACATAACTCTAGGACCTACATATATAAAATCCATCATGGCGACCATCCGAAATATTTAGTCGGTTCTTAATATCTACGAATCTATTACAGCAATCAAACAGAAATTGTGTATGTTGATAGTGGCAATTAACATAAGTAGGATATATGAAAATAGACTGTATAGTTCTTCACGGAACTTCTTGTTATACTTGTGATGACGCTGGCCTTATGCAAGGTTTGGAACTAATGTGCAACTATCTAACAGTCTGTTACTTCTTCACGCAAAATTTTATCTCCCGCAGAGATGTTGGTTGGTTCCTCAGTTTAGGGGCTGCGACAAGGTGGTCTTGTAACCCCGTGTACATTGGGTGTGTGAAGAATCTGTCTGAAAAACGGTGTTATTTGTGATGACTGTATTAGTCTGTAATTCAGGTAAGGTCTGCAGACGGTCAATTTTAAGTAGTAGTACCTAATTTTGTACCAAATACTAACATCAACGACACCTAGCTGTGAACTTGCTGCTAGATGCCACCGCAACCAGCAACTTGCAACGAACGTTGTAACTTCCCTCCGAAGGAAAGCATGCTGACGGATTTTTAGCGCTCTTAGAAAATCCGGCGACTTTGGCCGGCTTTGAACCAGCACCTTGGGCATAGAAGTTCAGCATGCTACCAGTTAGCCGCTTCCCTCATTGTCAGATGGAACAAGAAGTTCCGTGACGAACTAAAGAGCCTACTATTCTTAAAATTAAGATTCATGCCATAGATTAATCTACAGTATATGAACCTATCTAGAATAATGGCGAAATTAAGTGGGTAATATCGAAATGTCTTAATTAGTTCGAAATAAGGTACAGTATACTAGGCATAATGTAGCCTAATAGAGCAATACAGTTGACAGCTCTGGTGACTGAATATATTCTTACTTCCATCTCCTAAGGTACAGAATACAAAATGTGGTTGAAGTCCAAAGGACGTTACATGGATTTAGACATTGGATCTATTAGTACACGTAAAAGCATGTTGGCAACAATGTCTTGCGAGTGCTGGTCAGAAATAATCTGAAATATTATATATTTTTTGTGCCAATTTTGGATGAAATCCATTTGTTGGTATAGAAGTTAAATGTATTTAAAAATTGGTCCAATCAGCAGGCTTAGAATCATGTTGGTAGAACTGACGTATATAAGTTACTCCAAATTAATGTAAAATGTCGGGTAATTTACGTGTGCATAGTTTAAAGCTGTCGGCTTGCATACTATCTGATGTATTTGAATACAAAATAGAGAGCAATTATTAACAGTTGGCAGCCCTGGTGGCTCTTAAGAATACACTCATTCATATATGTTTATGTACAAATATTACATACAAAATTTGGTTGAAATCCAATTGATAGTGTAGAAGTTATATGCATTTAAGAATTGGACTTATCAGAAGGCTTAAAATTATTTTGGCAACGCTGTCATGTATGGCCACCTGGAAAGTAAACTGAAATAGTATTATCTACATGTGTGCCAATTTTAGAATAGCTCCCATGTATGTATATCTTGGAAGATATCCAACATGGAGCTCAAATTTCTAGTGCGTTTTTTTAGCAGTTGGTAGCACTGGCATCTTTTTCAAATATAGGCCTGAGGTATTCCGGTATACATCTTTACTCATACTAAATTTGGTTTCGATTGCTGCAGCCGTTTAGGAGTTGATAGGACACACACACACACACACACACACACACACTCACACACACACACACACACACACAGCCAGACAGACAGAAGGACAGACAGACAGACAGACAGACAGACAGACAGACAGACAGAAGGACAGACACATTTTCCCGGATATATCTTATAAGTCTACTTTTTCCTCATTTTTAGCCTATTTTCAATTTTGAAAAAATAGGCTTATGAGATCACCTTTTGTCCGTGTGTGTGTGCGTGTGTGTGTGTGTGTGATTCGTGTGTGTGTCCCCCCCTAATAAAATCTAAACGGCAGGAGCAATTTCAATGAAACTCGGAAAGTTCATAGCACTATTCCCGGCGACCTCGACCGTGCCCTTCAAATTTTGTTACGACTCACCAATCCAACATGGCGGCTGTGCGAAATATTTCACCAGCATTCAACATCTCCGAAACTATTACCGATATTACCCTGACATTTTCTATGGTGATAGAAGGAACTACTATAAGTTCACTTATGTGACTTTTGAAAACCTGATAACTACAAAACCAACATGGCGGCCAAGCGAATTTGCGACTTTAAATAGACGTTTCTCGCGATTTGACCAACCAAACGCAATGAAACTTGGTACAGTATATGTTTATATACATTGTAATGCACCGACATCTAACTTCGTTCAATTGCTTACATAATCACAAGATGGCGGATGTGCGAAATATTTCACCGTCATTCTATATCTCTGAAACTATTAGCGGTATCTCCCTAAAATTTTGTATGAAGATAAAGGGCACTACTGGAAGTCAATCTATAAGATTTTCAAAAACCGGTTAACTACAAAACGAACATGGCGGGCAAGCGAATTTGAACATTTTAAATAGACCTTTCTCGCAATTTAATGTTCCAAGCGCACTGAAACCTGGTAAAGGAAATATTTATACACATTGTAATCCACTGGTATCTAATTTAGTTCAATTGTTTACATAACCTCAAGATGGCGGCAGTGCGAATTTTAAAATTAAGTTTTTATTTCTTGTGATGTAGTCATGCGATCGAAGTGAAAGTTTGAATAATGAACCTACGCAATAATTTTCCTTTAATGGTACATGACTCTATGGCCTATACATTTAACAATCCAACATGGCGGCCAACCGAAATATTTAGACGATACTGAATATCTACGAATCATTCTGGAGCAGAGTGTGGAGTGGCGGAATACCATTTACCTCACATTTGTTGACTTCGAGAAAGCCTACGATTCCGTAAATCAAAGAATCATGTGGAAGACCCTCGAGGAATATAAAATTCCAACAAAGATCATCAGAATCATGGAAGAGATGTACGGAGGGTATGAGTGCCAGGTTCTTCACGAAGGCAAATTAACAGAAAAGATAAAGGTCAGTTCCGGAGTGAGACAGGGGTGTGTCCTTTCCCCCACCCTGTTCCTGTTGGTCCTGGATAGTGTGATGAAGAAGGTAATGGGAGGACGGAAGAGGGGTATTCAGTGGGGTATAAATGACAGGCTTGAATATCTGGATTTCGCAGACGACATTTGTCTTATGGCACAACGGTACCGAGACATAGAAGATAAGCTGGGGAGGTTGCAGAGAGAAGCAGAACGTGCAGGACTGATGATCAACACCAACAAGACCAAAGAGATGAGGATAAATTCTGACATCATGACTAGTTTGACAGTCAACGGAAAGGACATTGAGCGAGTTGAGTCCTTCCTCTACCTTGGAAGTATAGTCACAAATGATGGGGGAGCAGAGGAAGATGTTCGAAGCCGTATCAGGAAGGCAAATGGTGCCTTTGTCCAGCTCTACCCCATCTGGAGAAATAGAAACATTTCCAGGAAGACCAAGCTCCGTCTTTCAATAGCAACGTAAAGTCGATTCTTCTCTACGGCTGTGAAACATGGAAAGTCACAAAACCGATCAACAACCAGCTACAGGTGTTCATTAACAGATGGCTGCGTCGCATCATGAATGTGAGGTGGCCGGACATAATCTCAAATGAAGATCTTTGGACCATCACCAATCAACAACCGATTAGCATCCAGATCAAGGAGAGGAAATGGCGCTGGATTGGTCACACACTAAGGAAGCCGGATGGAGCTATTGAGAAGGCGGCGCTAGATTGGAATCCTCAAGGCGCCAGGAAGCGAGGTCGACCTAAGAAGACCTGGAAGAGGACGATCGAAAATGAAATTGCAGAGGTGGACAAGAACTGGAGTCAAGTGAAGAGAATGGTCAGGAACCGTACTGCGTGGAGAAATTTCGCCAAGGCCCTATGCTCCGGAAGGAGCGGCAGGAATTAAGTAAGTAAGTAAGTAAGAATATCTACGAATCTATTTTAGCAATCAAACTGCATTTTTTAATGTTCATAGGGGCTATGAACTTAAGTTCACCTATAGGACTTTAAATAGCCTGGTGATCACAAATCCAACATGGCGGTGACGCGAATTATAAATATTCACATGGACGTTCCTCGCAATTTAACCATCCGCGTGCAGTGAAACTTGGTACAGTAAATATTTATCCGAATGTTAATCCACTGGCATCTAATTTATTTCAATTGTTTCCATAACCTCAAGATGGCGGCTGTGAAAAATTTTAAAACTCCTTGTTTTTTCTTGTGTCCTAATTATGCGATTGAAGTTTGAATACTACACGTTCACAATAATCTGCATGTAACAGTACATAACTTTAGGACCTACATATATGAAATCCAACATGGCGACCATCCGAAATATTTAGTCGGTTCTCAATATCTACGAATCTATTACAGCAATCAAACTGAAATTGTGTATGTTGATAGTGGCAATTAACATAAGTAGGATATATGGAAATAGGCTGTATAGTTCTTCACGGAACTACTTGTTGAAAAGTGTGAAAAGTAGGCTAAAAATGAATGTGATCTCGTCAATGGCGTTGTCTTGGCAACCTCTGATAGATCATCCCTTATCAATTAAAAAGCGTTGTTATGGTAACCTCTGATGGCACTTGGCATTTTTTAAAATTCCGAAATCATTTTACTCATCCCTTGGCGTAATGGTGTGTCATATCAAAAATTCTTTCAGACAAAAGTTTTAGGTAATTATTAGGGGAATATTTTCCATTTTGTACGGTTTTGAAATTGTGCCTATTAAGAGAGATATGATTAATGTTTTCCAAAAAACCCACTTTTTTCCACCCCTTTGGTCAATGGTTGGTGCAATCAAAAAACTTATTTGGCATAAATATTTGGCACTTATCCGACACATATTATGAACTTTGAATGGATTCGATATTTCACGTATTAAGAGAGTTATAGCGAAATTTCACGTTTTGCGAAAAAAAAGCCCCCCATTTTCACCCCCTTCGACCGATTTTGCCCATTAACGAACTCGACCGAGATTTTATAGGGATACATATTTTGTAAAAAATTCAAAGTGATTGGTGCAAAATCACGGCAGTTATCGTGTCCACAAAAAACTGATATAGATAGATAGATAGATAGATACATATATTCATAAATTATATATAAACTTTTGAACTGACGGTGGTTTTGGGGTCTGGGGGATGTGAAACGCGAAGATATGTCGAAATTTTCCGGAAGTCGAAACATGGTACCCATTGCAATAGTTAGCTTTCTAATGAAATCTACCTAAAATATGCGTACAGAAATGTACTAATTGTTGGTCAAATATGCATCACATTTCAACAAATATGCACTATGAAATAACTACGGCAATTACGATCACTCCGTATACTTTAGCGTTTCTATTATGAATGTAAAGAAAACACGAACAGACGGAGATATAACTACGCCTTTTTTCTTTAAATATCTCAACTAAGAATCAGTTCTAAATAGAAGGAAATGTTATTTTATGGAACTTCAATCAGTGTTAACCATCAATAATTAGTTAATTGTGCTAATTTTTAGTATAACTGGTATACAATTTGAATAGCCATAGAATTTTAAAAATGAAAATAATTTTGCAATATTTACATAGTGAATGCCAAATAAAAACAATTGATGTTAACTTACAGAAAGGACTGAAACGTACTAGGCATTAAAATAATTTCAGCATTATTCTGTGGTTGACTCTCGGAGTCCAAATCGAAATATACGACTTCAAGGACATGAAGTAAGAAAAAGCGCTTCAAAACAATAGGAAATTAAAATATACGTCCTTTTCAAGTAGAGATATGCACCCAAACAGGCAAAGGAGAAAAATAACCAAAATAGGCATAAATATGCAAATATATGATTTTGCATGATCTTCCGGGCCTAATTATTATGAGTGTAAGAATTATTCAGCATGAAAAGTTCTACAAAATAGTTCATGACAGTATATCTTAATACATTGCCCACTATAAATGCTTTTACGTTTTTATTTCTCCCAACAATCTTTATTCAGTGGAAATTTAAATTACCAGCATTGTAGCGAGTTTACGAGATAGCGAGCGAGCCTATCACCTCAGCTTCAGCTAGCATCAAACTGTCGAGTCGTGTCGAGTTAAGACTTCAGAGATGAGAATATGTGTTTGGAGTTTGGCTGTTGACCTCGACTTTTCTAAATTGCGTCTGGGACCTATCGTCCGTGCGCCCTCTAACGTAAGCTTACGCTGGGTAAACCGATAAAGATGCCGGGCGAAACCGGGGTGGGTTGCTAATTTAAATCAAAATAGACGACTGGTAATACTGTCGATTTTGTAAACAACAAAATTGTAAGAGATAATGCCGAAGTCTCCTTATACTAAGATACTTAAGTTCACTCACACTTCTATTAATCAGTGGTTTCGCCTTTAGATCAATATTGCAAACGACGATTAAGTTGATAAAGTATTTATTTATGTATTTTTTACAAAGAAGCTTTTTAGAATACTCGACAGTAGACCTAAGGTGTCTGACAAATGGTTCAGGGAGGTGCGGAAGGATCTTCATCAGGTTGGACTAAATTCGGAAGACATTTCAAACCGCATTAAGTTTAGTTCAGTAATCGACAAACGTCTAATGACTCCACGACGAACCAAAACTGAACAGTGGTTGGACAGAAGAATGAAGACAGGCTGCCAGAAAAAGAATGCGAAGATTTTCAGCGGCGAATAAGGTTTCCAATAATGTGTAATTGTTGCCTAACGTGGTCATTAAAGACCTTAATCGAAAATATATATATACTAGCAACCCACTGTGGCTTCGCCTGGTATCTTTAACGGTTTACCCAGTGTAAGCTTAAAAGGCGTATTTTTTCGATATCAATGAACTATGACCTATATCCGATTTCCGTCTCGGCATGATGGGTTAAAATCACTGACTGGGTTATTAATTATATTATCATGGACATAGCATGTGAAACGAATTCTTGTCAGACGTAATTTAAGAATTATGAGGTGCATGAATCACAAATCCCACTTCCGTCCAATCTAAACTTGACTGTGTATTCTGCGGAACGAAAAGTTCACAGGCGAAGTAAAGAAAAGCCGAGTTGCACTTCCAGGGAAACTCCAAACACATCCACTCGTCTCAGAAGTCTTAACGCGACACGACTCTACACTGTCTGGGGTTATAGGCTCGCTTGCCAGTCAGCTAGCTCGTAAAGTGCCTCGAAGCTAGTAATTGAATGGAGATTGTTGGATGAAATGAAAACGTAAAAAAAATTCTAGTGGGCGATGTATTAAAGATAGAGATATTCTGTCGATAACGTTTTTGTAAAACGTTTCATGCTGAACAGTTCTTACACTCGTAATAAGCTTAAAAAGCGCACGGACACCAGGATTTCTTTTACGACATTTTCACTGAAATCATTACTGTTTGGCTTCGTTTGATCATCAATAAATTCCTTTCTCCAGAAACCTTCCCCGAGATATCCTTTACAGAATGGTGAAAACCGCATCAAAATCCACCCAGCGGTTCTCGAGATTACCCGTAATATTCAAGAATCGGGGACTTTGTTTTATACTAAGTAGAGATTTATTTATTTTTCCTGCCTCATAAGAAAAAGTTACTGAACTGATGAAATCTATACGGACAACGTCCAATGCGTTCCTAACAAACACACCATCTTTATTTTTCTTTCAACTGCAGTCATTACCAATGTAACTAACCGAAACAATATTTTCTTCTTGTATTCGGGTAATGAGATACAGGTATATGAACGATCTTGTTTTTTATTGTAAAAATCTCTCCTGTGTATAATACTATGGGTTCTGTTTGCATCAGGGACAAGAAAAGATCCCCTTTTTGTATACATTCCTCCGTTACTGTTCTTTGTTCATGCTTTATATTATTCTATAGACATCTGAATGACGAATGCATGCCAAGCTTAAACATTCACAAGAGATTCTAGGAACAACATGTGAATGAAAAAGTGGAACTACGTCTCGGGTCATTAGCAAAGGAAACAGCGAAAACATTCATACGTAAATACATACAAAGCTGTGCATCTGAGCCATAAATCCATAAAAGATTCCTATTAAAATATAAAACTGCACAAGGACTAAGCTGAATGTAAATTTTGCCAGGACATGCCTGATGAATTTTTAACAGGCACGGCCATAAAATGCTGCTCTAGTGCCAGGAACTGAAGAAGCCGATGCAGGAACAAATAAAGTGTACAACGTTCTAACATTAATCCATAAATATTGCTCAAGTCATGCAAGCTTGTTAGAGAGTAGCGTGATGTAAAGTTTAATACA
Organism: Meconema thalassinum; assembly: GCA_946902985.2. Taxonomy (NCBI): domain Eukaryota; kingdom Metazoa; phylum Arthropoda; class Insecta; order Orthoptera; family Tettigoniidae; genus Meconema; species Meconema thalassinum. The sequence continues at coordinate 584,018,833 of OX336390.1, read as the reverse complement.
CCATTTATTGCTACTATAAACCTACAAACAGCACTGTGCTTCTGATGACAGGTTTCTGTGGCCTGGAAAACATGCAAAGTCTCCGGTCCTGTCTACAATGGATTACTCTCAACGTAAATATACCACCTCTTGTGCAAAAGAACACGAGGTACTCTGATATTGACTGTTTTCTTAGACTAATCACCACAAAGGGGAGCTACAGCAAGTTCCGGAGATCCAGAGGTTCGAATCCCGGCACTGAAAAGAGCTATACTGAGTGTCGTATTTCCCCACTCGACCCCTCCCCCTCACCACACTCCCTCTAGGAAAATACTGGAATAGTTCTTGATTCTAATACCTCCCAGATCTAATCCATCCTTGTTCCTAAAACAGCTACACAGACAACTACTGTCAGCAGAGAAACACAGATAACCAGACAAATCCAACATTCTGTACACCCGAGTATACAGGCTTGATGACCAACATGTCCTAACCACTAAAATTAACAACAACAATAAGCTTTATTAGTCAGTCGTTGCATTCTTAGCATTCACCGCGGAGGCCCGGGTTCGAATCCTGGCTTTGTAAGAAATTTAATTATGGTCTGGTGGCTGGAATGGGGTACACTAAGCCTAGTGGGGCAAAACTGGGAATAGGCGGGTTCTATTCCCACTTCAGTTATCCTGTGAGTGATTTTCCCTGGTTTTCCACTTCTACTCCAGGCAAGTGCCGTGATGGTCAAAATTGAAGGCCATGGCCGCCTCCTTCATAATCCTAAACTGAATAACGAATACAAACACTAATACAGCTATCACAATAACGCTGGTAATCAGACACATTCCACACACACCTACAAATACACGGGCCTACATGATCACGATGTCACAAAGCAGCTAAAGAATCTCCAATAACAACAAGGTTTCTTTGTCAGTTTTTGAAATTATTGGTTGATTATGACGCCTGCCTATTTACTGTTTTTTAATTTGGCCGACAGCGGTAGCTACGCCCACTAAGAAGCAGCGCTAGACCACGGGAGCACGTTAAGAGCGGACTTTGTAGATAAGTGGGCGCAAACTCGCCCACGGCCATCCTTGAAATGGTTTTCTGTAGTTTACCATTATCAACTACAGGCCACAACCGCTTCCTCCCAACTCCCTGTCTAGTTCCATTCATTTCACCTCTCATTGACTCCTCTCAGAAGGCTGGTGTTAGGCTCTTAACGACACTATATAACTATATAAAACACGCAACATTATTGAAGTTTGATATACTAACGGAATAAAAACATAATTCATTAATTAAACAATCTGACTCGTTACAAAGTTTAATTAAAAACCTCTGTAGCATAATAATTGTAAATACATCTGATGATGTTCTCTAGACGAACGAAACTAGTTATCCAGTTTAACCTTATTTTATTAAGTAAATAAATCTTGTTATTATTTCAGGTACTAGGAAATTAATTGTAACTTCCCGCCCAATCTAATTGGGTACACTCGTGTTGACCGACTGAAAAATGACTTAAACTGTCTTAAGTAAAAAATCATACATCATGAACCGAAAGGAAGAGCCCTCGATATAAACGAAGCAATCGAGTAGGGTACACTTAGCTAAAATGAACAACCTAAATAATCTAAACAAACAGACGTTCATGGAGAACTCATCTCCTAGTAAACACTCCCAATAGGAAACGAGAAACAACATAACGGTGCAGCCAGGCTAGAAAAGTTGGCAACAAGTGAAACATCTTAATAGTCTACGGTGCACTTTGTAGCCTACCATATCTTCAATAAACCAAGGACGGCATTAATGCAGTATTAAATAATCCATGACATTTTCAATAGTGCACTTAGAGAGGGCTGTTTAGCTTACGCGTGGCGAGAAAGAAAATTGACCTTTAATAGTTCAAAATGCCCATAATACAGTAACATAGGACTACACCATATTAGGATGATCTAGACTTGGCAACACAGCATATGCTACATTGCGGGACGAACATAGACAGTTAGAAATGCGGGGAAATGCCAAGGAGGGTAAGAGATAATGAGACTGCACGAGGAAATTCCTTTCAGTTCAGTGTAAACAGTGGTTAGTAGCGGTTGTACGAGAACGGACCACACATCGCTCAAACAGTGAGCTAAATTCACAATTCACTCTAACCTAACCATTTAATAACTATCACAGATATCATACTAAGCAAGCAAACCTGAAGGTCAGTCACCACTAACAATATCTTAAATAAGAAATTACATGTACTAAGAAATGTAGACAAGTTGTGTTAGTTTATATTAGGCTAACTGCTGCTGGCATGTTAAAGAACCCATTTGAATTCAGTAGGCCGTGTTCATAATGGCAAAACTAATCTCGGAAATTTCTGCCAACACAAAACGTTCCTCCATTCTCTACCAGAAAGCGCTATAGTGTCAAGGAGATTAGATATCTAACCTCCTTGACTTTCATAGCGTTCAAGGAACAACAAAAATTTTGACATGCAAGCTGCCCTTTGGGCGTCAAATAACAAAGCTTGCACCTGGCACCGAGGCCATACGAAAAGAAAAACCTGCTGTTACTAAATACGAGTACCGTATATGCTGTAAATACCATCACCCACATGTAGACTATGTAGACATAAATGTAATACTGTAGCCTATGTGTAATTAATCTGATGATGAACCCTTGACGATCGAAACTGGTCATCCAAGCGGATTTATTAATCTCATTAATCATTAAATTTTAATTAAAAACTGCTAATAATAAACAACATCTCCACCCATATCAATTTGCGCCATGGAGGAACGGTAATTTTTATTTCAAATTGGCAACCATCAATTGGTAGCGTGTGCCTTCACGTTGTGACCGATCCAGTCAGGGTCAATTACCAGCCCCGGATGACAGAAGAAGAAGGAACTCGGAGAGTCAGTATGACGTCATGGCATGACGCGGCGAGAGCAGGGGAATGCTCCAGAAGGTTCCAACCCCTCCCACTTTCTTTTTCTCGAAGAAGGACGGAGTTCCGGAATGTTTAGTAGGTGAATCAGCAGTATGTGAGTCAGTAGTGCGTGGACGAGAATGTCACACAGCGGAGCACGGAAGATTAGCCCAGGTCATGTAGACAGTGATTTTACATCGGGAACTTGAATGGTTTTTGTGAGTAACCAGCAGGCCATGAAGCCTGAAACTAGCGTGCATATATTGCCAGTGAGTTTTTTTTTTCAGTGAAGCATGTCAGTTTGTTTGTCGAACAGTGTGATATTTCTAGGCGATATCGGACCTGCTAGTATGTGAGGAAACAGTTAGAACTGATAAAGGAAGTCCGTTTATGCCGACAATTTATGTTCATTAAAGATTGATACCAGGAGGTGTTTAAATTTACGAGTATCAGGGGAAGAACTATATAAGGATAGTCGAGGCGAAACATTATCGCGAGGCCCTATCTTTTAACTGACATTCATTCGGAAATAGCATAGCAGTACGGCGTTTTAAGACACGTAGTGAAAACGCAGTAAGGGAGGCCACATCTACTTTAAGCTTGGGTTGGAAGACTACGGGCCGCAGGCAACTTGATATGTCGGTCAAGGCCAGCTCGAAATAGCTCCTCGTGGAAGGAAGTGTGTCACCGGGCTAAAGGAAGTGAAAACATATGACTCAAGTGAACCAGGAACTAGACGCTTTAGTGTGCGAGCATAAATGTGCTCTGATATAGTGAGGTGTATATTGCCGCACGGCAGCATGAACTTATTAGCCATGGACTCACATATTCTGGGCATCAACATGCATATTAACACGCGAATTATGCTGCACTGAACTGCTAAGGGGCCATAATGGGGTGAACGGTCTCAACGAGGTGGACGAGTGGACCATGGTTGGGACGTCGATCCACGGCGCTGATGAAGGTGACGGGGGACAACCTGTGGGCAGACATGGGCGTCGCCAGGAGATCGGGAGTTGCCAGAGGCGGATACCTCTGCCAGTACGCTGGGAGACCACATCGCGGGGACGCTGGAGGGACGCCGCCGCCCTGACGCCGCCGACGATGATGACGCCGACGCCATGGATTTCCGAGGACGCCAGATGTAAAGTAAGACGTTTCCTTTCCATCCTTGTTCATCAGAAAGAAGAGAACTTCTACCTCGAATAGCCATGCCATGAGATAACCTGAGATCGTGTAACTTAACGCCCTTTATAATAATTTATTCCAGATTGAATAAGAGCATCATTTTTTCCTTTTCATAGGGTCGTGCAGATGTTTTTTTGTCTTTCTTCTCGGGTCATTTGACCTATATAAATTTACAGCATCAATGGTAGGAGTAAGACATGTATTTAGTCTCTGAGTCATAATAATAATAATAATAATTTGAAATTGGGTAACCATAATAAGAGATGCCCATTTTGCTGGGAGATCCTAGCACGTCGATTTCAGAGGTCATTAGTCGAATTCTATTCTGAAAGGTTTGTCACGGAATGAACAGATTTTTATAGCAATGAATATGGTTGAAGATTGCCGGATAAGGTTCCTTGGATAGGATGCCATATTATCATACGACCTCGTGGTCCCGATAAAGTTGATACGCTCTGTTAGTGTGGGTTCTTGACACATGCTGATAATGCCTGATTTATTTTGTAATGATGTTGTGTAAAGTTTATGTGATAATTATGTGGTAATTAGATATGGTATTTTTCCGTCAAAATGTGACGAGATTATTCACGGGGCGACGGATGTCCGTGGAATTGTAGTTGTAAGGACAGGGTCCTCTTGACGAACGTGCCACGTTCATTGATGAGTTGTATTGAATAGCGCAGGGGTGTAATTGATGGTGCGCTCGACAGTCAGGTTGTTTGGATCTTCACACAGAGTGTTCGGCGGAAGGGTTACGATTAAATGTTGGTTATGTGAGTATGAAATACGCTAGGGCGCCTTATTGCGAGGTTCTTAACCTTTCATAAACATTTGACAATGCTATAATTTAATTACAAGGACAAATATGACCATGTGGATCAAGGTTGTTGGAAAGAGGAAGATAAATTAATAATAATAATAAGAATTAGTAGTGTAAATATGTAAGCACAATCTGGGTGTGTTAATAATTTATGATAGGTTATAATTAATTGTTGAAATGTCATCTTATGTGAAGCTGAGTCGATGTTTGAGTGCTATTTGATGTAACATGATGCTCTTTAATTATTCATTTGCAGTTCGATAGAGGAGATCCGTCCAATACTGTATAAGGGTAGACAGTTGTAATTTATATAGACATTCGATATTTTCTTAAGAGTTTTTTTTGCCGCAGGTGAACTTTATGTTGATTGGCTAGTGATGTTTACATGCGTGTGCACCGATAAATTATGGTTAATTTAGTTTTTGAAAGACGATCTCCCTGTCGGAACTTTAAGAGAGGACACCCACGAGTTTGAATAAGCGTAATTTTCTTTTCTTTGTTTAGGGACTATGAACTTTATTTCTTTTCCGGACTTTGTCCCACCATAACATTATACTCGTGCGTGATAGGCAGGTTGCATACTTATTTATCCTTTGGCCAATAAAGGAGCAGATGTGATTTTACGAGGGCTTTTACTTTCTTTTCTGTTTGTCAATTCAAGTTAGGGTTTTGCTTGTGAATCCTGGTTCAGTCTATTTACCATCCCAACCCGTAAACGACCCGAGACCCTTTGTCTCTAGCTCACTGGAGCTTTTCTTTTAGTCTTGTCTGTATGAACCAAGATTCATGCCCTAATTTTTTTGTACCCACTCCCTTGGCTGTTTCTTCTAATGGGGCCGGGGTGCTAGCCGGGTGATCGCCTGTCCCATTGGAGAAGCGGGCACAACGTGTATAAGATAATGCTGCGTTACAATCTTTCATTCTTTTTCTTGTGAATCGTGTATTACTTATTTGTACAAGCGTTAGGCTATAGTGTTCAGTTATTAAGAGTTGTTAGCATGGTTTCCCTTATACCGGACCCACGGGTTAAGACATATTGATCCGCACATACTGAAACCCCATGAACAGCTGATGCAGCAAGAGTGAGCCAACAAGTGGGGCATGACTGACAGTATATTGAGGTTGGAAGACTCAATAGTTATAAAAAAAAAGTCCTCTCGGCACGCCGGAAGGCGGAGGTAGATTTCACCGGACAAACTTGGGGATAGGCGAAAATAGGCAGAATATGCAGGTTTTCGTAGAAGGATCAGACCACATTTATTGCGTGAAAGTATTTTATAATTGGAGATTAATTAACTTTGTTTTTCGTCATTTTATGCATATTTTAAACATTCTATTGTCTTATGATGACGGCAACCTTCTTGTCATTTGGAGTCCATTTTCATACTTGTGGTCACACTGTCCTTATGCAAGGTTTCGACACTGAAGTGTAACTATGTAACGGTCTGTTACTTCTTCACGCAAAATTATATCTCCCGCAGAGATTTTGGTTGGTTCGTCAGTTTAGGGGCTGCGACAACGCGGTCATGTAACCCCGTGTACTTTGGGATGGCTGTATTAGTCTGTAATTCAGGTAAGGACTGCAGACAGTCAATTTCAAGCAGTAGTTCCTAATGTTGCTACCAGGTACTACCGTCAACGACACCTAGCTGTGAACTTGGCTACTAGATGCCACCGCAATCAGCAACTCGCAACGAACGTTGGAACTTCCCCTCCAAAGGAAAGCATAAGGAGGGAATTTTAGCGCTCTTAGAAAATCCGAAGACTTTGGCCGGCTTTGAACCCGCGACCTAGGGCATAGAAGTTCAGCATGCTACCAATTACGTCACCGAAGCAGCTTCACACTTAGTCAGATGGAAATCTGAATCTGATCTCGCGCAAGTGCGTTGTCATGGCAACGTCTGATGGCTCATCCCTCATCAATTTAGTAGTGTTGCCATGGCAACCACTGATAGCTCTTGGCATTTTCTTAGTAACTCCGAAATCATTTTTCTCATCCCTTGGCGTAATGGTGGCTCATATCGAAAATTCTTTCAGACAAAAGTTTTAGGTAATTATTAGGGGAATATTGTCCATTTTGTACGGTTTTGATATTGTGCCTATTAACAGAGATATGATTAATGTTTCCCGAAGAACCCACTTTTTCCCACCCCTTTGGTCAATGGTTGGTGCTATCAAAAAACGTTTCAAACATAAATTTTTGAGCTTTATCCGACACATAGTATGAACTTTGAATGGATTCAATATTTCAGATATTAAGAGAGTTATAGCGATATTTCACTTTTTCGAAAAAAGATTCCCATTTTCACCCTCTTTGACCGATTTTGCCCATTAACGAACTCGACCGAGATTTTATAGGTATACATATTCGGTAAAAAATTCAATGTGATTGGTGCAAAATTACGGCAGTTATCGTGTCCACAAGAAACTGATATACATATATATATATATATATATATATATATATATATAAAAGTCCTCTCGGCACGCCGGAAGGCGGAGGTAGATTTCACCGGACAAACTTGGAGATAGGCGAAAATAGGCAGAATATGCAGATTTTCGTAGAAGGATCAGACCTCATTTAATGCGAGAAGGTATTTTATAATTGGAGCTTAATTAACTTTGTTTTTCGTCATTTTATGCTTATTTTAAACATTTTATTGTCTTATGGGAACGGTAACCTTTTTGTCATTTGGGGGTCCATTTTTATACTTGTGGTCACACTGTCCTTATGCTAGGTTTCGACACTGATGTGCAACTATGTAACGGTCTGTTACTTCTTCACGCAAAATTATATCTACCGCAGAGATTTTGGTTGGTTCCTCAGTTTAGGGGCTGCGACAACGCGGTCATGTAACCCCGTGTACTTTGGGATGGCTGTATTAGTCTGTAATTCAGGTAAGGACTGCAGACGGTCAATTTCAAGCAGTAGTTACTAATGTTGCTACCAGGTACTACCGTCAACGACACCTAGCTGTGAACTTGGCTACTAGATGCCACCGCAACCAGCAACTCGCAACGAACGTTGGAACTTCCCCTCCAAAGGAAAGCATACTGAGGGATTTTTGGCGCTCTTAGAAAATCCGACGACTTCGGCCGGCTTTGAACTCGCGACCTTGGGCATAAACATTCAGCATGCTACCAGTTACGTCACCGAAGCCGCTTCACACTTAGATGGAAATCTGAATCTGATCTCGTGCAAGTGCGTTATCTTGGCAACGTCTGATGGCTCATCCCTCATCAATTTAGTAGTGTTGCCATGGCAACCACTGATAGGTCTTGGCATTTTCTTATAATTCCGAAATTATTTTTCTCATCCCTTGGCATAATGGTGGGTTATATCAAAAATTCTTTCAGACAAAAGTTTTAGGTAATTATTATGGGAATATTGTCCATTTTGTACGGTTTTGATATTGTGCCTATTAAGAGAGATATGATTAATGTTTCCCGAAAAACCCACTTTTTCCCACCCCTTTGGTCAATGGTTGGTGCTATAAAAAAAACTCTTCAAACATACATTTTTGGGCTTTATCCGACACATAGTATGAATGTTGAACGGATTCGATATTTCACATATTAAGAGAGTTATAGCAATATTTCACTTTTTCGAAAAAAAAAGCCCCCCATTTTCACCCCCCAACGACCGATTTAGCCCAGTAACGAACTCGACCGAGATTTTATAGGTATACGTATTCGGTAAAAAATTCAAAGTGATTGGTACAAAATTACGGCAGTTATCGTGTCCACAATAAACTGATATACATATACATACATAAATTATATATAACTTTTGAACTGACGGTGGTTTTGGGGCCTGGGGATGTGAAACGCGAAGATATGTCGAAATTTTCCGGAAGTCGAAACATGGTACCCATTGCAATAGTTAGCTTTCTAACGAAATCTACCTCTGGTTGGTTCCTCAGTTTAGGGGCTGCGACAACGCGGTCATCTAACCCCGTGTACTTTGGGTGAGTGTAGAATCTGTCTGATACACGGTGTGAATTGTAATGGCTGTATTAGTCTTAATTCATGTAAGTACTGCAGACGGTCAATTTCAAGCAGTAGTTCCTAATGTTGCTACCAGGTACAACCGTCAACGACACCTAGCTGTGAACTTGGCTACTAGATGCCACCCCAACCATCAACTCGCAACGAACGTTGGAACTTCCCCTCCAAAGGAAAGCATACTGAGGGATTCTAGTGCTCTTAGAAAATCCGACGACTTCGGCCGGCTTTGAAACCGCGACATTGGGCATAGACATTCAGCATGCTACCAGTTACGTCACCGAAGCCGCTTCCCACTTTATCAGGTGGCTTTGGTGGCGTAGTCGGTAACATGCTGAGCTTCTATGCCCAAGATACCGGGTTCAAACCCGGCCGAAGCCGTCGGATTTTTTAAGAGCGTTAAATATCCCTCAGTATGTCTTCCTTCGGAGGGGAAGTAAAGCCGGCGGTCCCATGTCATAGATTTATGGCATGTTAAAGATCCTTCCACTAATTGCACCTGTGTGAAGCTAAATTGGATAGGTTAAGAATGTATACAACGCTCTTAGGTTTCTATGTTCGTTGCCAAGAGCCGACTGCGGCGGCGTCTAGTAGCTCAGTTCTGAACTTGACCTCGTAGTCGTTGACAGTGGCGCTTGGCGGCAAAAGTAGGAACTATCTGAAACATTGTTAGTTGCAGTACTTAAATAAATTAACAAACAGATAACACACACTAATACAGTCATCACAATTAACACCGGTTATCAGACAGATTCTACACACACCCAAAGTACACGGGGCTACATGACCGCGTTGTCGCAGCCCCTAAACTTAAGAACCAACCAACCAACCACTTAATCAGATGGAAATACTGAATCTGATCTCGTGCAAGTGCGTTGTCATGGCAACGTCTGATGGTCCATGCCTCATCAATTTAGTAGTGTTGCCATGGCAACCACTGATAGCTCTTGGCATTTTCTTATAATTCCGAAATCATTTTTCTCGTCCCTTGGCGTAATGGTGGGTCATATCAAAAATTCTTTCAGACAAAAGTTTTAGGTAATTATTAGGGGAATATTGTCCATTTTGTACGGTTTTGATATTGTGCCTATTAAGAGAGATATGATTAATGTTTCCCGAAAAACCCACTTTTTTCCACCCCTTTGGTCAATGGTTGGTGCTATCAAAAATCTTATTTGACATAAATTTTTGGCACTTATCCGACACATATTATGAACTTTGAATGGATTCGATATTGCACGTATTAAGAGAGTTATAGCAAAATTTCACTTTTTCGAAAAAAGCCCCCCATTTTCACCCCCTTCGACCGATTTAGCCCAGTAACGAACTCGACCGAGATTTTATAGGTATACATCTTCGGTAAAAAATTCGAAGTAATTGGTGCAAAATTACGGCAGTTATCGTGTCCACAATAAACTGATATACATATATATATACATATATATATACATAAATTATATATAAACTTTTGAACTGACGGTGGTTTTGGGGTCTGGGGGATGTGAAACGCGAAGATATGTCGAAATTTTCCGGAAGTCGAAACATGGGACCCATTGCAATAGTTAGCTTTCTAATGAAATCTACCTAAAAACTGCGTTCTTCACCTCATTATCCATCCGAAAGTGGCGTCTTCTAATACTACGTTTTTCACCTCATTATTCATATGGCAGCGGCGTCTTCTATAATTTAATTTAATTGGTATTCTGCCCGAAGGCAGGTCCGAGCCTTCGAAGAGGCTACCCCCAGCCGGTGTTTACATGCGGTAGGGTGGCCAGGGCCTTTCTGCTCCTCCTTATGTTGGCCAACAGCACGCAGTGCCTAGAACCGGCATACCAAGTTACGACTGCGCCCAATGCTGTTTAACTGCGGGGTTCTCATGGGATCCGGTGTTTCAACACGGCTAGGCCGTTGGCCGGCGTCTTTTACTACTACGTTAATAAACCAAATTGAAAGAGTGTGACTTGAGCAGTTACGTAAGGTAGATTTCTTAAAAAAAAACTATTTTATACTTTTCACCAGTATTATTCATAGCATCACTTTTGCGCGACAACTTCTTTATATTGTGTAACATTTAATTTATGTGAACTTTTCATTTTATTTTAAATTCAAAATTTTGTAAGGATATCCATTTCAAATTAGCATGTTAATTTAAACTATTTAACGCTGATGAAGATAGCATTGATAAATCGAAACATGTACTTTTAAATATTTATTAAACATCATTACACAGTATTGACAAGGCGGAGTACATAGGCTATATATTATTTCAGTAGTAAAGATCCCTCCTGCGGCGCTCACAAATGACTGATCGTGACAAATGAGCATTCAAATGAAAGGGAATATACATTAGCAGTGACTTATTGCACTATAATTTGTTAAATATCTATAATTTCCTTAAAAACTCTGACTTTAAAAAAATGCAGGAAGTGTGCGATTTGCAAACACCGTTGCTGTAGGAAAATACGCTCCATAATTGCTGTCTACGGGCTGCTATGACACCTGTTTCATGTCATATTATCATTCTGAAGTCTTTCCTTTATCCTGAAATATAAATAGACTAATGTTGGTTGAAATAAAAAACATAACCTTTCTCCTTAAGTCTCTCATTTTAAACCTATTGGGGAAAGTATGGTTTATGAACGTGTGAGATTTCTCGCACGGGTCCGCTATTTACATATAGTCCTTAAAACCACTGTACCATTCCTCCAAGCTTCTGAATGTTGGAGGGGGGAGCAGTTGGGGAAATTCTCACCCTCGATGGCAACAGTCAGCACTGGGGGAACCTGAAGTCAGGCTCCCCAGCCAAGCACGAACTGTATTACTTCCACCACGGCTGTGAATCATCTATATTCTTTTTTGGTAAAATTGAACATAATGGGCTCATGAAGGGTATTAATTTCCACCCTGGCGAAGGAATTGATGCGATGTCAACAAGGTTGCCGTCGGTAATTACCCCGGACTTGATTGACAATACCTGGATAAAACACGTAAAACATGAAGTGAGCGAGGAACCCTATCATGTCGAGCTAATTACCTGTGTTCCATGATATGAGATTAAACCACCATTTCATTAAGGGGGACTCGTCTGGCATGGCTGCCACCAAACAGCGTGGCACGCTCATTTTCCAGCTGGGTGCCAAGACTCTTCTGTTCACAACACACGTTCTGCAGTATTTCAATTACTGTATCTTGCTTGCAGAAACAAAACCTTTTATGTCATAAACTCATTATAAAATTTCGTTCCATTCGATACTCCGACTATTAAAGCATCTCTCTTCATAGTTCGCCGATTAGCTGGTCACTGTTTCCACTGGACCGACAATACGAACTCAATTAAGTTCTGCTTCAAGACACATCCTCGAAACAAGAGAATGGAGAACATAATGCATCTACATTGAGATTACTTCATAAATACTGCTACTTTACGCACGAGAAAATAATATAAAACTCGTAATAAGTCAAAATAATTAGAATTCAGCACATTTTCTAGCCGTGTTTTGCAGGATTTCGCCTAGGTGCACCAGGTCAGGCGCATCAACGGGTTCTCGGTAACAATGCCTTGACCGCCACAGGGATAGTGACCCATGTTCTACGTCCCCTCTACTGTCACAAACATAATTTATTCATCTTTTTCAATATGATCAACACATTCCCTTTTCATTTTGGTTTCCCATATTCCTGGAATCGACTATTCCGTTAAAAACAAGCAAATTATAGAAAAGAAGACAGTATTATCAAGCAACTACGGTATTCTATACAAAAGTAAGAAAAAAGCAAGAATGCGTCACTTTGAAAGTAGCGGCTTCGGTGGCGTAGTTGTTAGCATGCTGAACTGCTGTGCCCGTAAAAACCGGTTCAAACCCGTCCGAAGTGGTCAGATATTTAAGAGCGTAAAAATCCTTCAGTATGCCTTCCTTCGGAGGGGAAGTAAAGTCGGCGGTCCCATGTCATAAATTTATGGCATGTAAAAGAACCTTCCACATACTAAACATGCGTGAAGCTAAATTTCTAGGTTAGATTTCGTTGGAACGCTCTATCCAAGTTCCAACGTTCACCACTAGGTAGGCCTATCATTGACATCTGATAGCGAAAGTTGGAACTACTTGAAATTGAACGGAACGTGTAGCTCACCCTGTGGGTGTCCGTTTGAAGCAGCTACATCCTCTGGCGAGCCAAACATGTCCTCGGACACTCCCGGCATAAAAAGCCATACGATAAATAAATACTTTGAAAGTTGAAAATTTAAGTTAATATACTGTAGTTATTAGTCTTTCAAGACACCATTGCCGCTGACATTGGCTGCGCCAGCATTTGTTGATGGTAGCTATCCTGTGATGGTTGGTAATGTTTGTAGCATGTTCCTGCATAGACGGATATAGGCAGGAAGGAATACGAGGCAAGGAAAGATAATGGGAAGAGGAGAGATAGCGGGTAGGGAGGCTTGTACGAGGAAATTCCTTCCAGTTCACGGTGGACAGTGATAGTGATAACAGTTGCACAACAATGGGTACTTCATCGCTCTAATAACCAGCTAAGTCCGTTAATCCATTACATTCAAGTTAAAAACACCACCAGACCATTTACTAACCATCACAGTTATTACACTAAACACGCAAATCTGCAGGTCAATAGCCACTAACAACATCATAACAAAAATCAATCAAAACCAACAATCTTCAAAATTTAATGTTTTCCGGTTGGTCATTCGTGTTGACCGACTAAGAAACAATAAATTTCGTTCACCAAGGTGACACTGAAAAATGACTTCCAACGATAAAAATGTAACAATCTTGACAAATTGCGCAAATTTACAGTAAACATCTGTAACTAAATAAGTGTACATATTGTAAATACCGTAATGATCTGACGATGATCGCCTGCAGGTCGAAACTGGTCAGCCAAGTGAAATTAATAATTAATCTCACGTAATTATTTTCAGGGTCAGGGAATAACACTCAGTGCAATTAGTTACAATCGTATTGTCCACCTCGTTGCGTCGTGGCAAGCACTCTTGGCTGCTACCGCGGAGGTCCGGGTTTGATCCCCTGCTCTGCCAAGAAATTTCAATTCTGATTTGAAGGCTGGAACGGAGCACACTCAGCCTCGTAAGGCAAGGGGGTTAGATTCCTACATCGGCCATCCTGGAAGTGGTTTTCCGTGGTTTGGTTTCCCACTTCTACTCCCGGCAAATGTCGGGATGGTTTCTAAATTAAGGCCACGGCCGTCTCCTTCCCAACCCTAATCTGAATTACAACTACACACACGGATACAGCCATCACAATAACACAGGTTATCAGAAATATTACACACACACACACACACACACACCTAAATACACAGGAACACATGACAACGATGTCGCAAAGCCCTTAAATGAATTAACAACCACAATCGTGTTGACCGACAGAAAAACCTTTTTTTTTTTACTAAGGCAACACTGAAAATGGCTTTCTACACGATAAAGAAATCTATTAGAGGCTTACCGATGATACAACCCTGATCACTGGAGATTAGGATTTATCGACTGAGTAGGTTAAGTCCCAACATGGTTCTGGAGATCAGCTTCATGAACGTGGATTAAAATAGGTAACAATTGCGTTTAACAGCTTCAAAGCGTGGAAGAAACGACGCAAAGAAAAGAAGTATGTTCTTGTTTTATTCGCAGATTTATGTCATGTGGAGTGAGAAGCTACAGCGGAATGACTACTAAAAGTAGACATGAGTGGATCTCTGATGCGTGGCGACTGGGATACCAGAGACAAGCCAAGTAGACCTGCCAGTGTGGTGTCACTTTCATTGCTCGGAGCGGATCACATTTCAGTAGCTGGGACCGCAGGTCCCACACCGTGGGTGGTTATATCAGTCACAGCATACTACACATATCATCATCATCATTATAATAATAATAATAATATAATAATATCGTATGGCCTTGGGTGCCGGGTGCAAGGTTCGTAATTTGACACCCAGAGGGTAGCTTGCATGTCGAATTTCGTTGTTCCTTGAATCGCTATAAAAGTCAAGGAGGTTAGATATCTAAGCTCCTTGAACACACTAGTGCTTTCTAGTAGAGAAATGAGGAACTTTGTGTTGGCGGAAAATCCCGAGATTAATTTTGCCATTATGAACACGGCCTACTGAATTCAAATGGGTTCATTGACATGGCAACATCGTATGACATGCGTGCCGTATTTTTGCCGCCTTTCAAAAATCACTTACCACGGCCAGGGGGGAACCTGCAATCTAGGGGTTAGTAAACCGACACGCTATCCACTTACCCACCGTGGCAAGCATCTATATTATTATCATCATCAACAACAAATTTACATTATTCTGGCAAGGTTACAATAATTATTTGAATCAGGAGGATATCTTATAATATCTTAGGAAATTATGGTGTTTCAAGCCATTTTGTCTTAATAAAGGAAAGTTTCATGCTTTCTAGTCGGTCAACACGATTGTACCCAAATGAGATGGATTATTCCCTAATCCTGGAAAAGAAACATCTCATTTGGGTACAATCGTGTTGACCGACTAAAAAACATCAAACTTTCGTCTCATCTTAGGAAATATATTGAAACTACGGATCCATTTCTTCCAGTGCCAATAAATGTAATTATAAAAGAATTGTTGTTGATTCATTTAGGGGCTTTGCGACATCGTTGGTATGTAGCACCGTGTACTGTACTAGGCTGTGTGCGTGTGAAATTCGTCTTATAACCTGTGATATTGTGATGGCTCTATTAGTGAGTGTATTTGTAATCCAGTTGAGAATCGGGAAGGAGGCGACCGTGGCATTAACTTACGATACATTCCGGCATTCGCCTGTAGTAGAAGTGAGAAAACACGGGAAAACACTTCCAGAATGGATGAAGCAGGATTCGAACCCACCTCTTCTCAGTTTTGCCTCATGAGGCTGAGTGTACCCTTTTCCAGCCCTCAGACCAGAATTCAACTTCTTGACAGAACCGGGAATCAAACCCGGGTCTCCATGGTGACAGCCAAGAGTGCTGGTCACTATGCAACGAGGTGGAGAAGAAATTTGTTCGATCCTTACATCAGTTGTCCTGAAAGTATTTTTCCATGGTTTCCTACTTCTAGTGTCTAGTGGTTCCTAACTAAGACCACGGGCGGCTCCTTCTAAATCCTAGGCTTAATTATAAATGTATATATTACTACAGCCTTCACAATGATAAAGGTTAGAAAACCCAAGTACATGGGGATACGACAATTACAGATTAGCCTATTTGTCAGGATTCAAACCTCAGATCTCCAAATTTGCAGGTCTCCAGTGTTGAACGTGATGATTATGTGCCCTTATGCTTGAAGGGATGTAACATCGAGGTCATCTACTCCTATTTAGATGTAGATGTAGTTAGGCAGGAAGAATATAGTTCATTTTCGTTATTTCATCTATGACGACGACATACAGTAAACACGCTGTTTCCGAGCCAGGGAAATTAATTACCGTTAATTAACATCCTCATAGCGTGGGGATCGAACACGTTACCCTTAGGCTAAATGATATCATGCTAATCAATTGACAACGGGAATTGACAGGCATGAGTGTCTGGAAGTGACACCGTTCCGTTGCTGTACTTCCCTAAAGCAAGGGGGGGGGGGGGGAAGGAGGCACTGGAAGGCACCGCAGCCCTATGCCCTTCTCCCCCACCCCAGCATCACCATCTGTCCTCCGTATAGTGGCCTCACCCCAGTAGCACCGTCTATTCTCCGTATAGTAGCCTCACGTCAGTAGCATTGTCTATCCTGGAATAGTCGCCTCACCACAGTAGCACCGCCTATCCTCCCAATAGTAGCCCTACCCCTGTAGTACCGTCTATCCTTTGATTAGTGACCTCAACCCAGTATCACCATCTATCCTCCGAATAGTGGCCTCACCGTGGTAGCACCGTCTATCTTCCGAATAGTGGCCTCACCCCAGTACCACCATCATCTAAATAGTGGCCTCGCCCCAGTAGCACTGTCTATCTTCCGAACGGTAGCCCTAACCCAGTATCACCGTCTAGCCTCGAAATAGTGGCCATACCCCAGTATTACCGTCTATCCTTTGATTAATGGCCTCAACCCAGTATCACCATCTATCCTCCGAATAGTGGCCACACTCCAGTATTACCGTCCATCCTTTGATTAATGGCCTCAACCCAGTATCACCAACTATCCTCCGAATAGTGGCCACACTCCAGCATTACCGTCTAGCCTTTGATTAGTGGCCCCAACCCCGTATTGTGCCCAACTCTAGGAATGGGTATTCCAAGATTCAGACACCTAGATATCAAGGGAAAGGCTACAGCCGCTTTTGAAAGTTGAGATATTTGAATATCGCGCTCCATTACTTCCAGAAGGGAATGGAAACTTTATGCAGCCAAGAGCATGTCAAGTGACGTAGCGAGTAGTAGCAGAGGTCGAGACTAT
The DNA here is from genome assembly GCA_946902985.2 of Meconema thalassinum. Taxonomy (NCBI): domain Eukaryota; kingdom Metazoa; phylum Arthropoda; class Insecta; order Orthoptera; family Tettigoniidae; genus Meconema; species Meconema thalassinum. Next base: position 584,001,479 of record OX336390.1, on the reverse strand, counting down.
TTGTTGATTAAATAGTTAGCCATGGAGTAGAGACTTGAGACTTGGATCAGATTACTGGCACGGCCAAATGAAAGAGAATGCACTTAGTATCAAGTAAATCGGACCAGGGATACCAGAGATATGAGGATTTCTAGATTTCAGCGTGATGCAGCGTGGACCTGACCGTTTTGAATAAAAGCCGGCCGGCCCAAGCAACATCAGCTCACTTCGAACCAAGCTCTTGCATGACAAGGTGCTGCCACGTTGAGCCAAGGCACAGGGTTGCCGGATCTACGCAGAATATATCTTTAAATTGTGATAGTCACAAAAGTGCTGCGATACATGTGGAACTTAGTAAGTTTCCGGCAAGAGAGAATCACTAAGGTGATTGTTATTTTTCTACGGACACTGGTGAAATATTTTATTTCTATATGGACATATGCTAGACTTTGTCTAGAAAGTACTTTGTCACAGTCCAGTAATAATCATTCAATACTTGGATATTTTAGTCCAATTTAGTCAGTTTCATAATTGTAACTTGATAACCACTCCGATCTTTCAGTATATTGAAGGCCAGTCTATCACGGTGTAGTTCATTAGCCGACAAAGGGAAACTATATGTTGCTTCGCGCATGATAGATGGTGATAAGCCATGCCCAGGGAACGATCTTCAGAACAGCCGTTGATTGGTTTAGACTGACAGTGTTTTCTTGTACTGAAAAGATTACCGTGAGTTATGTTACAACTGACATATTTGAGAATAGATCACTTGGATCTGACCCCATTTAAGCGAAATGCTATGGCTTTAACAGAAGTCAACATTAAAATGGATCAGCAGTTACTTCAAACTTCAAGAAATATCTCCACTATGTCGTGTTAGACAGATTGTGGGTATATAATGGCGGCCGATACAAGGATTAGACGTGCGTGTCCGATAGGGCATGTATCTGGATAAATCTGGTACAGACCAGGTTCACTACGCTTCAAGACCAACGAGAAATGTAAGCCACTTTTGACTTTATATTATGCCTAGCTAATTGGAACAAACTCTTTTTCTGCAGATGACCAACACATTTGTTTTTCTTCGTATTTAAATCTTGCAATGATTTACGCAAGACATATTAGAGTTATTCTGAGTATTTTCAGCACTCAGAACAGTTTAGGATCGATGACCGAGCAAAACGAGCATTTATTTGAATGTTTCATATTTTTCGATAATCACGGTAATCAGCCGATGTAACTGTAAAAGTTAATAATTATTTTTGTTGAGAGATGGATATTTTATCCATATTCGAAGAATCGAACATGTGGATTCTCACCTAATGAAATAATAATTAAACACATTTAAAATAATATAACTAATAATAATAATAATAATCCACTAATAATAATAATAATGATTTTCAAAACTTTTCTAAATAATTCTTGGATCTTATATTTTCTAATAATCACATTTATTGAGAGAGAGCATATGAAGTAGTTTAATCATTTCTAGTTTGGAACAGGTGATTTTCCGAAGGAGAGTGGTTAGCGCAAGCCCGCATTCAACCAACATTACAGTTCTGGTTGAACAGTTAATATTTGCAATGAGCAAAGTATATTTTTCAGATAACACGGAGAGGCATGAAACGGGAAGCAAATTATATTTGTATCAAATAGGATATTTTTGTATTTATATAAAATCATGACGTAAATACACATTCGAAAGTGAAATAAAGATTATCATAAGTGTGGTAACTTCACGGGTTGAACTGAATGGTAAAATAAAATAAACTTGTAAGTTTATTAATCTTCCAGTGTTGATAACAAGCAGAGGCTTGATTTATTGTATAAATTTTGGGAAGAAAATTTATGTGTGTGGAGTAGTTGAAATGCCATTCCCAGGTGCGCATGTTTAAGTCGCAGGAATGAGGAGGTTTTTATTTGAGCATCAATCAAATAGCAGGTTCGATGACTCAGTGTTAAAGAAGGAGTATTGGAACTACACATTGCGTCGTATGAATGACCCAAAGGTTATTTCTTAAAAACCATCAGTTCTTATTTCAACCTTGTTTACGGATTCCGTTAAGACTTTGATTTTGCTAGAACCCGGATTTGTCATGATAGTATTTTATTCTTCTTCAGAGGAAGACCTTTGCCGTTGTTGTTGGAATGTTGTGTTCTTACACAAATAATAGAATGGGCCACTGCCAATTAAAAATAATTCTATAACCACGAATAATTTGAAGGATGTTTTCAATCCTAGTGCCATGAACTAAATGAATTTATTATGAAGCTACAATTCTTATTTCCGCATTCTGTCGAAGAATTGCAAGTTGTGAAAGTTACTAAAATGGCCACAGATATAAATATTTTTCTTAATAATGATTCCAAGTGGAGAATCGAATAGTTGAATGGTCTAACAATTTATTGATCAAGTTGATGATTCAGAAATCATATATTTTGTTAGGAACTTGAAGTTTATAATCGAGTCACTTCTCGAAACGTTTAATGTCAGAAGAACAATTAATTTTGTTGTGCTTCGCACAGTTCTTCGATGCTATGCTCAATGGTCAAATACTTTTCAGATGTTGTTATTAATATGTGTACATAATATGTGTTGATTCAGAGATAATAATATTTTTGACAATATTTTTTTGAAACTGGAAATATAAGTGAAAGTTAAAAATTCTATGAACAATTATTCAACGAGTGTTAATATTATGTAAAAATTCAACCAGTGAACTACAGTATTTCCAGTAGAGACAATTAAATTTGAACTGGATTTAATCATAAATAATGGATATAGTTTTGGAACACAGTCTACAGGACTGATAATCAGACTTGTGTTTCCAAAGATAATTGTCCAATGTGTTGGAAAATTTCTGTACATTGTGTAAATAGTAATGTGGGTCGCCACACGTGAATGATGCCGCTTTGAGCATTTTATTTTGCAGTCAATTTTAAATTCAGAATAAAATGAGATAATTTTACATGATGTGTTATGCCCAGTTGAATCTCCTTCTATCCTTATTGTTGCATTGAGCCAAATATCAGTAAAGCATTTTTTTCATTTGATGTCGTTTTTGCGATTAGCTTTAACCCATCTGGCGCCCCGGGATATTTTGACTCTCGTGCTGACTGATTCTTGGTAAAATGCATATGTGGTCGTGCGGACTCCGGTCTTTTCGGGCACATAAAATAAGATAGAGAGAGAAATGGCTTCGAACGTGGGGCTCGAGTTAGACACGGTCAATCGCATGCCGATTTAAATTGTGATAATTTTTTATATAAATATTTTGGGAGTAGAGAGATGTCTGGTTTGGATGAATAAATTAGTAGGAAACCCAATTAGTGGGGAAAATTAAAAATTTAACTGGGTTAATAATTAGAATGGGTTTGATTATTTGTGATAATGGTTTAACCATTAGGGCGTCAAGTAAATTCAGTAGTAAACGTTCGATGACTGGACATACGCATTATTAGAATCCAGGTGGAGGATATTTGAGAACTTGCATATTTTTCTTGTGATATTGTGGTAAATGTAATTCGTAAAAGTAGAGAATTTTGTTTTTCCATCACGTCGACATTAGGACAAATCTCATTTTATTAGAGTGTTCCAATTAGCTATTCATATTTCTTGTTCTAATTATAAGCTTGTGTCTGCCGACATGTATACCCCTAAGTTTTGAATATTAATTGAAAATTATGGAAGAGATGATGAGGATGATGAGGAGTTTGGAAGAGAGTTCCAAAGAAGCTGGACGGCGTGTAGCAGCCATTATGAAAGAAAATACAGAGGCTTTGGAAAATAAACTTAAAGAAAATTCTGATTCTTTAGAAAATAAACTTAAAGAAAGTTTAAATGAGAAACTTAAGGAAAATTCTGATTCTTTAGAAAATAAACTTAAAGAAAGTTTAAATGATAAACTTAAAGAAAATTCTGATTCTTTAGAAAATAAACTTAAAGAAAATTCTGATTCTTTAAAAGGTAACTTGAAAGAAAGTTCCGATTTGTTAGAAAGCAGGTTAAAAGATAACTTGAAAGAAAGTTTAGAGGATAAACTCAAGGAAAATTCTGATTTGTTAGAGAGCAGGTTAAAAGATAACTTGAAAGAAAATTTAAATAGTAAATTTAATTCTATGGAAAATAAATTTAAAGAGAATTCCGAAATTTTGAAAATGTCACTTGAGAGTAAAATGACTAAATTATGCGAAAAAACACATGAGCTCGAAACTTCATTAGCCACTAACGCAAGTTTAATGGACGATAAATTTCGCGATGCCGATCTAAGATCCCAAAGCTTAGCTGATAGGATAGAACATGGTCTTAGGAAAGTTGGTGAAGACATGATCAACCTAGAAGTCAGAGTGAAGAAAGAGAGCAATGAGATGGCAATTCTAGTTGTTCAACGTTAGACAGAACAATTCAAAGAACTCGTAATGGGAGAAATAAGAGAATGTGTGATTAATGAATTACAAACTGAAATTAAAACCACAGTTATCGATGAAATTAAAGACACACTCAAGCTGGAGAACCAAGAGGGAGTCAAGGAAATTAGGGAATCTTTGTCATCCCATATTCAAGTAATTTCCAAAGATATTCAAGTAACTCAGAAGGACATATCAGATGTGACAGGGTCGTTGAAAAGCCACGAGGCTGTTATGAACCAGATATCCACTGATGTCCAAGAGAACTGTAAGGAAACCGAAGCAATTAAAAAAATGGCAGAAGAAAACCATAAGGAAATTGAGGCTATGAAAACCCAAATCAAGGACGAGAAACAGTCTGACCATCTGTTGAAAATGCCAAGTGTAAGGGGAGAAGAACAGATACAGATAAACCTAGGAGCAGCTAGAGAAACTGATAGTCAAAGACAGGAGGAGGTCAGGACAGTATTTCAATCCAACCCCATAACTGTATTCAAGAATGTAGAGGATAAGCCTTCTAAATTTTCAGGGCGAGATTCTGTGACACCCGTAGAATTCTTGAGAGAAGCAGGTGATTACCTAAAAGATTCCAAAATCCCTAAGGAAAGACAGATCTGAGTGATAGGGAAATTTTTGGAAGGTCCTGCACTTCTTTGGTTTAGAGCTTTTAGGTCCACTCTCACCAATTTTGAGGAGTTTTCCCGTGGGTTATTAAAAAAGTTTTGGTCCCCGGAAACCCAACAGCAAGTCAGAGCAGAATTATATTCAAAGAGATTCTCGACGTCACAGCCTACTCGATACTCTACGTACTTTTCTGGACAGCTTTCTAAACTACAACATTTAGATCCGCCGATGCCAGATAATGAATTAATTACAGCATTAATACGTCAGTTTCCAGCAGACGTCCAAAGAACTTTGATCGCTGCTGACATTTATAATATGGAGCAATTTGACGAGGTATTGCAGAAACTTGATCACACGAACGCTCAATTCTTCCATCAGAAGGGAGGAAAGAATAACAACGCTGTGTACGCTGTTATGGCCGACAGTTATTCCCAAACACCTCGAGAGATTCGAGAGGGGCGAGAAGAGAAAACGCCGAGGGAAGAGCCCGATAAAAGAGGATGGAATCAGTACAATAACCGATACAGTTACAAATCTTATGCAAGACCGGATGGTGGATATCGATATAATACTCGATGGAGAAGGCCAAGGGATAATCAAGGAAGTTACCAGGAAAGAAGGTACTATGGTAGAAACAATAACTACAATAATAGAGTGAATGTGAATACTCGTCAGTCCAATGAGGAGTTCAATAAGGAGACGAGGAAGAACTTGGAAGAAAGACACCAAGAAAACTTGCAGTTCTTGGAACAGGAGCCAAATGAACCTGGTACATCGGGAACACAACAATCCCGGGGGAATGGAAACGAAAAAAAAACAACTTCGAATTCACAGTAGAAGATAGAATTTTAAACACTTTCACTTCCAGAATTATTAAATGGCAAGCAGAGGATGATGACTTAATTCAAGATAATGACGAACGGAAAGAAATGGGCACAAGAATTAAAATGCCATTCATATCATGCAAAGTATTCGGTATGCCTGTCGATACTTTAATTGATACTGGGGCTATGCTTTGTCTTGTGAGCGAGAAGCTTTATATTCTGTGGAAGCTCAAAGAGAATTTAGAGGAGATTCCAGTATCAGGAATTAAAATCCAAGGAATAATACCCAACAAAATATCTCTGTGTAAAACACAATTATACTTATGTGTTACTATTGGAGGACATGATTTCCGACATGTGTTTGTAGTAATGAAGGACATGGCTTTTGACATGATATTGGGAGCGGATTTCATTCAGAAATATCAAGCAGTGATAGACATGAAGACAGAGACGATCAGATTCAAGAATACCGAAGAGATTAACTTCGAGGGAAAAGAAGAGGAAGACATCGAGGGAGATGCTCAATGGTCTCTGATTTTTCATGAAGCTGAAGGAAGAGAAGTCTACACTGAGAAGGAGTCCCCAGAGCTAGGAAAAATTTTGGAAAAGTATCACTATATTTTTGATATTAAACCTGGTGAAATTAAAGATTTTGAATATCGTATTCGTGTAATTGATGATGCACCTTTCCATGCTAAATTGTATCCGGTAGCGGAAAAGCATCGAGAAAGGGTAAAAGTGCTCATCAAAGAGATGGAAAGCAACAATGTGATTGAAAAGTACACTACATCTTATGTCAATCCATTAGCAGTAGTGTCTAAGCAAGATGGGAGTCTGAGACTATGTTTAGACGCGCGAAATTTGAATTCAAGATTGCTGCCAGAGTATGACAGACCACCAATCATTAGGGAACTGTTAAGGAAATTCCAAGGCAAGGTCTGGTTCTCTAACATTGATCTCACTTCGTCCTACCATCACATTAGGCTTAGTGAAGATTCCAAAAAGTTTACAGGATTTACGTTTGACCAGCAGACATATGTATTCCGCCGTCTACCATTTGGAGTCAAAACATCTGGATCTGTTTTGATCAGAGCACTGGAACAAAACTTGAGTCCTGAAGTAAAAGAGATAGCAATTCGTTACATAGATGATATCCTAATTGCATCTGAGACTAAGGAGGAACATTTATTACATCTTCAGATGTTATTCGCAGATTTGAGAAAAGCGAACTTTAAAGTAAACCTTCGAAAATGTCAGTTCTTTCGGAAGGAAATAAAATTTTTGGGCCACATTTTGGATGGTGAAGGATACCGTCCCAATGAGACAAAGATACAGGTGATTGCAAATTTCCCTAGACCTACTAGAGTGAAGAATGTCCGCAGTTTTCTCGGAACATGCCAATTCTTTGCAGGGCATTGTCCAAGCTTCACCAAGACGGTTGCTCCATTGCAGGAATTATTAAAGAAAGGAAACAAATGGAAATGGAATGAAGATTGTGAACAATCATTTCAAGATGCCAAGAGGTTATGGTAAACAGCGTGAAATTAGAGTATCCTGACTTTACCAAGAATTTCATCATAGAATCCGATGCATCCACCGTAGGGATTGGAGCTATTCTTCTTCAAGAAGATGACGATCACAAGAGACGTTACCTGGCGTTCATAAGCAGGAAACTTCGTCCATCAGAAAGGAATTATTACACCAGAGAGTTAGAAGCACTTGCTGTAATCTTCGCGTTGGAGTCGTGGAAGAAAATGTTAATTGGACATTCAGTAATTGTGAGGACTGATCACCACGCATTGGAGTTTATCTTGAGAACAAACTTTGCCAGTGATAGGATAACTAGATGGTCACTTTTTATTCAACAATTCAACCTAGTTATTGAACACACTCACGGAAAGTTGAACGTTGGAGCTGATTTATTGAGTAGAGCAGTGGAGTCTACATCTAAGGTTTTTCAAGTTAACCTGACGCAGGAGGATGAGGATACCTTGAGAAGGTTAAGATTGTTGCATTTATCCCAGAGGAGAGACCGACGTTTTAGAAATATTTTTCGTTTTCTACAGGGAGACATGGATCCAAATGATGATGATATTGTGGAAGTAAACAACAATGGAAGCTATGAAATCGCCAATACACGAACTGGTAACATCGTGGGAACTTATAATGCAGCGAATTTGAAGATTTACTATTCAAGAACCAGATGATTTAATGTGTAGATAGGAAAAATAAAAATTTTTCAACTTTTATTTTTTGCTAGGTGTGGGGTGGATGTGCCCAACTTTAGGAATGGGTATTCCAAGATTCAGACACCTAGATATCAAGGTAAAGGCTACAGCCGCTTTTGAAAGTTGAGATATTTGAATATCGCGCTCCATTACTTCCAGAAGGGAATGGAAACTTTATGCAGCCAAGAGCATGTCAAGTGACGTAGCGAGTAGTAGCAGAGGTCGAGACTATTTGTTGATTAAATAGTTAGCCATGGAGTAGAGACTTGAGACTTGGATCAGATTACTGGCACGGCCAAATGAAAGAGAATGCACTTAGTATCAAGTAAATCGGACCAGGGATACCAGAGATATGAGGATTTCTAGATGTCAGCGTGATGCAGCGTGGACCTGACCGTTTTCAATAAAAGTCGGCCGGCCCAAGGAACATCAGCTCACTTCGAACCAAGCTCTTGCATGACAAGGTGCTGCCACGTTGAGCCAAGGCACATGGTTGCCGGATCTACGCAGAAGATATCTTTAAATTGTGATAGTCACAAAAGTGCTGCGATACATGTGGAACTTAGTAAGTTTCCGGCAAGAGAGAATCACTATGGTGATTGTTATTTTTCTACGGACACTGGTGAAATATTTTATTTCTATATGGACATATGCTAGACTTTGTCTAGAAAGTATTTTGTCACAGTCCAGTAATAATCATTCAATACTTGGATATTTTAGTCCAATTTAGTCAGTTTCATAATTGTAACTTGATAACCACTCCGATCTTTCAGTATATTGAAGGCCAGTCTATCGCGGTGTTGTTCATTAGCCGACAAAGGGAAACTATATGTTGCTTCGCGCATGATAGATGGTGATAAGCCATGCCCAGGGAACGATCTTCAGAACAGCCCTTGATTGGTTTAGACTGTCAGTGTTTTCTTGTACTGAAAAGATTACCGTGAGTTATGTTACAACTGACATATTTGAGAATAGATCTCTTGGATCTGACCCCATTTAAGCGAAATGCTATGGCTTTAACAGAAGTCAACATTAAAATGGATCAGCAGTTACTTCAAACTTCAAGAAATATCTCCACTATGTCGTGTTAGACAGATTGTGGGTATATAATGGCGGCCGATACAAGGATTAGACGTGCGTGTCCGATAGGGCATGTATCTGGATAAATCTGGTACAGACCAGGTTCACTACGCTTCAAGACCAACGAGAAATGTAAGCCACTTTTGACTTTATATTATGCCTAGCTAATTGGAACAAACTCTTTTTCTGCAGATGACCAACACATTTGTTTTTCTTCGTATTTAAATCTTGCAATGATTTACGCAAGACATATTAGAGTTATTCTGAGTATTTTCAGCACTCAGAACAGTTAGGATCGATGACCGAGCAGAACGAGCATTTATTTGAATGTTTCATATTTTTCGATAATCACGGTAATCAGCCGATGTAACTGTAAAAGTTAATAATTATTTTTGTTGAGAGATGGATATTTTATCCATATTCGAAGAATCGAACATGTGGATTCTCACATAATGAAATAATAATTAAACACATTTAAAATAATATAACTAATAATAATAATAATAATCCACTAATAATAATAATAATGATTTTCATAACTTTTCTAAATAATTCTTGGATCTTATATTTTCTAATAATCACATTTATTGAGAGAGAGCCTATGAAGTAGTTTAATCATTTCGAGTTTGGAACAGGTGATTTTCCGAAGGAGAGTGGTTAGCGCAAGCCCGCATTCAACCAACATTACAGTTCTGGTTGGACAGTTAATATTTGCAATGAGCAAAGTATATTTTTCAGATAACACGGAGAGGCATGAAACGGGAAGCAATTGATATTTGTATCAATTAGGATATTTTTGTATTTATATAAAATCATGACGTAAATACACATTCGAAAGTGAAATAAAGATTATCATAAGTGTGGTAACTTCACGGGTTGAACTGAATGGTAAAATAAAATAAACTTGTAAGTTTATTAATCTTCCAGTGTTGATAACAAGCAGAGGCTTGATTTATTGTATAAATTTTGGGAAGAAAATTCATGTGTGTGGAGTAGTTGAAATGCCATTCCCAGGTGTGCATGTTTAAGTCGCAGGAATGAGGAGGTTTTTATTTGAGCATCAATCAAATAGCAGGTTCGATGACTCAGTGTTAAAGAAGGAGTATTGGAACTACACATTGCGTCGTATGAATGACCCAAAGGTTAATTCTTAAAAACCATCAGTTCTTATTTCAACCTTGTTTACGGATTCCATTAAGACTTTGATTTTGCTAGAACCCGGATTTGTCATGATAGTATTTTATTCTTCTTCAGAGGAAGACCTTTGCCGTTGTTGTTGGAATGTTGTGTTCTTACACAAATAATAGAATGGGCCACTGCCAATTAAAACATAATTCTATAACCACGAATTATTTGAAGGATGTTTTCAATCCTAGTGCCATGAACTAAATGAATTTATTATGAAGCTACAATTCTTATTTCCGCATTCTGTCGAAGAATTGCAAGTTGTGAAAGTTACTAAAATGGCCACAGATATAAATATTTTTCTTAATAATGATTCAAAGTGGAGAATCGAATAGTTGAATGGTCCAACAATTTATTGATCAAGTTGATGATTCAGAAATCATATATTTTGTTAGGAACTTGAAGTTTATAATCGAGTCACTTCTCGAAACGTTTAATGTCAGAAGAACAATTAATTTTGTTGTGCTTCGCACAGTTCTTCGATGCTATGCTCAATGGTCAAATACTTTTCAGATGTTGTTATTAATATGTGTACATAATTTGTGTTGATTCAGAGATAATAATATTTTTGACAATATTTTTTTGAAACTGGAAAAATAAGTGAAAGTTAAAAATTCTATGTACAATTATTCAACGAGTGTTAATATTATGTAAAAATTCAACCAGTGAACTACAGTATTTCCAGTAGAGACAATTAAATTTGAACTGGATTTAATCATAAATAATGGATATAGTTTTGGAACACAGTCTACAGGACTGATAATCAGACTTGTGTTTCCAAAGATAATTGTCCAATGTGTTGGAAAATTTCTGTACATTGTGTAAATAGTAATGTGGGTCGCCACACGTGAATGATGCCGCTTTGAGCATTTTATTTTGCAGTCAATTTTAAATTCAGAATAAAATGAGATAATTTTACATGATGTGTTATGCCCAGTTGAATCTCCTTCTATCCTTATTGTTGCATTGAGCCAAAAATCAGTAAAGCATTTTTTTTCATTTGATGTCGTTTTTGCGATTAGCTTTAACCCATCTGGCGCCCCGGGATATTTTGACTCTCGTGCTGACTGATTCTTGGTAAAATGCATATGTGGTCGTGCGGACTCCGGTCTAAACGGGCACAGTATCACCATCTATCCTCCGAATAGTGGCCACACTCCAGTATTACCGTCTATCCTTTGATTACTGGCCTCAACCCAGTATCACCATCTATCCTCCGAATAGTGGCCACACTCCAGTATTACCGTCTATCCTTTGATTAGTGGCCTCAACCCCGTATCACCATCTATCCTCCGAATAGTGGCCACACTCCAGTATTACCGTCTAGCCTTTGATTAGTGGCCTCAACCCCGTATCACCATCTATCCTCCGAATAGTGGCCACACTCGAGTATTACCGTCTAGCCTTTGATTAGTGGCCTCAACCCCGTATCACGATCTATCCTCCGAATAGTGGCCACACTCCAGTATTACCGTCTATCCTTTGATTACTGGCCTCAACCCAGTATCACCATCTATCCTCCGAATAGTGGCCACACTCCAGTATTACCGTCTATCCTTTGATTAGTGGCCTCAACCCCGTATCACCATCTATCCTCCGAATAGTGGCCACACTCCAGTATTACCGTCTAGCCTTTGATTAGTGGCCTCAACCCCGTATCACCATCTATCCTCCGAATAGTGTCCACACTCCAGTATTACCGTCTAGCCTTTGATTAGTGGCCTCAACCCCGTATCACCATCTATCCTCCGAATAGTGGCCACACTCCAGTATTACCGTCTATCCCTTGATTAGTGGCCTCAACCCAGTATAACCATCTATCCTCCAAATAGTGGCCACACCGTGGTAGCACCGTCTATCTTCCGATTAGTGGCCTCAACCCAGTATCACCATCTATCCTCCGAATAGTGTCCACACTCCAGTATTACCGTCTATCCTTTGATTAGTGGCCTCAACCCAGTATTACCATCTATCCTCCGAATAGTGGCCACACCGTGGTAGCACCGTCTATCTTCCGAATAGTGGCCACACTCCAGTATTACCGTCTATCCTTTGATTAGTGGCCTCAACCCAGTATCACCATCTATCCTCCGAATAGTGGCCACACCGTCGTAGCACCGTCTATCTGCGGAATAGTGGCCTCACCCCAATATCACCATCTATCTTCTGAATTGTGCACATGATGAGGTGGTAGTTCTGACAATAGCTGTCAAGTACGAATGCATCGTCAAACAATCAGCTATATGGATTTCGGCTTTGCCGGTAAAATATTCCTTAGCTACAGCAATAACATGAAGAGGTGACCATGAGATTCCTTCCGATGCAGCCTGTTATGTTGTTGTTCCATGTGAGCTTAGACATCTCTTAATTCTGTGTAATAATCTGTTTTATTGTGCGTCTTTTCTAGTGCATGTAAACCTCTAATCGGACCTGAGGTAGGGAGAAGGTAAATGTGACCTTACGTTTGGTACCATCTTTTATTTGGCTTGAGTACCGCTGGGTAAACATAGACAATATTTTCTAAGATGTCTGAAGAGTGTATCAAATCCATCTTTTCTCAGTTTTGCCTTACGAGGCTGCGTGTAGCCAGTTCCAACCAACAGACCAGAATTACATTTCTTGACACAGCTGGGTATTGAACCCAGATTTGGAACTGGATTATCAATAAATAACCCTAGACTACCGAAGGCGGCTCTTGCTATTTGCCATGGGTTAATACACTCGCCCGTAATGCAGAGTATACGGGTTTGAGCCCCGATGGCCATTCTCAATTACCTCGCTGTAAATTTTCATTAGATCCATTTCATATATCACTGACTGACATTTTCAATAGCCCTCGGCAAGAAAATGTCTATATCAATGTTTTGGTGGATGTAAATTGAAACTACTAATAATGGGGATAGGATTCAAGAACACTGGGCAATGACATACAAATCGTGGGTTAAGAATAACAATTATACTTAATACTTGGTACTAAGCTTTCCGTGACTGACTGACTAACTGACTGACTGCCTAAATGCCAACTTTCTATTCGCGTGAACGCGTTATCTTGTATATTTCACTGACATTTTATTTCAAATACGGTTTTCCAAATATTGTTTGCAGAGGAATTTTTTCGGTGTTCATTCATAAAGTGAACACATCCGACTCTCAATTCATACGGTTATTTTAAGTAAGCATGTGGTATGTGACTGTGGACTGACTGACTGAAATCATACATTTATTATTATATATTAACTGCAGCCAATGGCCATAGCTGGGTATTTTTGACTGAACGCCCGAGGGCGCCCCAAAAGTTCAATTTCAAAAAGTTCCAACTTAGCTAGCAGATGCTAGTGTTACTAATACCTAGCAGCGAACGTTGTAACTTGATAGAGCGTTCCTAAATAGCCAAATATAACCTACAAATATTGCTACACACTACCAATTGCAGTGGTAGGTTCTTTTACGTGCCATACATCTATGACTTGGACCCACCGGCTATGCTTCCCCTCCGAAGGAAGGCATAGCCTACTGAAGGATTTTAACGGTCTTATTTTTCCGACGACTTTGGTCGCATTTAAACCCGCGATCTAGGGCATAGCAGTTCGGCATACATTTCATATTGAGTTAGTTTATTGATTATAAATATGTAATATTATTTTACTCGCATGTAATTTTTTAGTGAACGGTTTATTGCATTAAAATCATCAAAACACTGTCAAATAATATAAAATAGTTTTCTCACTTTAAGAAACCTAAACGCAAATATCATGATTAAATAACATTAAATAATTGTAATATCAACACACAATGTAGCTGACATTCACAGTCAGACGAGAATAATGTTGCGTCTTATTTGAGATTTGTAAGTTACGTGATAACCTTCTTCACTGTGTATGTGGATGTAACACAACAGTTTTCAGAGATTTGAAACTATACCAGGTGAATCATCTGCCCCTAATAAATATTGTTATAAGCAGCCCAACTAACGCATGTTGTCAGGAAGGTCGATATTTCTCTGCTTCCTTCCCTTATGGTAATAATGCACTGCAAGCATATCCTGCAAACGATACTGAACACTATAATTTTCCCTCCTATTAAACAGTTGTAACATCGAGGGAAAAATAATAGTGGTCAGTATCGTTTGCGGGATATACTTATGGTGCATCAGTACCATACGTGATGCAAGCAGAGAAATATCGACCTTCCTGACACACGCGTTAGTTGAGCTGCATATTAGGGGCAGCTGATTCATCGGGTACAGAAACGTAATTCGTGAACAGAACAAATGTACTGTAATATCATATTGGCACTTCTCGCCTTGGTGTGATATTTGCGTAGAATCACACATTATTAATTACAATGACAAGTGGAGTGGAGGTAGGAATTCTCGTGAGCGAGGCGATATGTCTTGGAAGGTCTCCACGGTTGCACGACAGGCATTGTTTTGCTCGTGCAGATATCGTGTGCTCCATCCTCACCAAATGAATACAATACGTGTATCGAACTCGCATTTTCTAGTCCAGCCACGTATTGGTCGACAGCTGCGACATCAACCGCTTAAGGCCATAAGACATTCCTCGTGGGCGGCTCCTCAGCAACTAAGACAAAAACTTAAAAATAAAAATAACTGGGAGCCATCAATCGTCAAAATTACCGTTGTTCAATAATACACAAACAGGACTCCTCGGAGACGTTGTTTTCTTTTTCTGTTATTTTTGGTGAGTTGTTAAGGATATAGTAACATCATGGTCATCGGCCCGGAGTAGCTGCACGTGCGTCAGTTTGTAATAACCTGTGTTATTGATAGGGCTCGGATTTTTAGGTGCTAAAAACGGGAAAATATTTATTTTTTATGTATTAAAAAAACCTGACTGCTGAAGCATTACAATACACAACGAGATACATCTTCAGGTTGTCCATCACAAATGACCGACTATTATCGCGAAACACTTCTTCTGAAGACGCGAAACTGCGGCAATATGTTTCTTGTCCTTGAGGTGTTGTGTAACTTGAGATCGCTGTTCAGCCTTGATTGTTTTCCCTCACGATTGGCAGTACAGAACCCCCCCCATCAGAAGTAAAATTATCCTTAAATTCCACAACTTACTGCTGCAGACGATAACTTGTAGTTGCTTTTATTTTAGGCATCGTTAGACATTGTTTCCACGTAGCTGAGGGAGAAGGTCTAACACGTGGTGCAATATGGCTATGGACAAGGAAATCCCCGGCTTCCACAGTGAGTGGCACGGGGTGACAAGTTAAGAATAACACAGTTGCAAGCTGACATATGCTCTACATGAAGATTAGATAGCTGACAGGTTCTTCCCCGTTGAAGTAACACAGTACAACAATGCAATAAACTGAACGATCTAGCATACTGATTTAAAAATATGTAAATATTTTATCTTTTTACGTACTAATAATTGAAAAGCAAGAATTTATGTATTTATAGAAAAAATGCTTAAAATATGTATTTACATAAAAAATATTTTTTAACCTAAAAATCCGAGCCCTAGTTATTGATAACTGTGGTGATTTGACTGGTGTGTGTATTCGTAATTAGCGCTAGGATTGGGAGGATGCGACCATGGCATTAGATATAATCGAAGCATTTGTCTGGTGTAGAGATGGAGAGCCACGAAAAATCACTTCTAGGATGGCTGAGGTGAACATTGAATTAACCTCTCCCCAATTGTCCTCACAATGCTGAGTGAACCCTATTCCAACCCTCAGACTAGAATTCAATTTCTTAGCAGAGAGGCTTGGATATTAAACACTACGGTACATTTGCAACACGGGTCTCAAAACGTCTTATGGAACGTGGTCTCCTCTGTAACAAAGCAACATTTTTCAGCGCAGTATTATTATCTCCCTATTTTCATTTATGGGAAAATGTGTGCGTATGTGTGTGTGTGTCCCTAATAAAATATAAACGGCTAGAGCGATTTCAAAGAAACTGTGTAAGGACATAGTACTATTTTGTCCAACCCCGAGAGTGCCCTTCACATTTTATTTTGTCTCACCAATCCAACATGGCGGCTGTGCGAAATATTTCACCGGCATTCTATATCTCCGAACCTATTACAGATATCACCCTGAATTTTCTACGGTGATAGAGTATACTACTTAGAAGTTCACCTATGTGACTTTTAAAACCCTGTTAAGTACGAATCGAACATGGTGACCAAGCGAAGTTGAAACATATAAATGGACTATTCTCGCGATTTAACCACCCGAGCGCTGTGAAACATGGTACAGCAAATGTTCATACACATTGTAATGCACTGACATCTCATTTGGTTCAATTGTTTACAAAACCTCAAAACTGTGCGTAATTTTAAAATTAAGTTTTTATTGTTTGTGTCCTAATAATGCGATCGCAGTCAACGTTTGAAAAATGGACCTACGAAATAATCGTCATCTAATAGTGCATTACTCTAAGGCCTACATAATATATAAAAATCCAACATGGCGACCATCAGAAATATTTCGACGGTTCTCAATATCTACGAATCTTCAGCAATCAAACTCAAATTTTGTGTGTTGATAAAGGCTATAAACATGAGTTCACCTATGGCACTTTCAATAATCTGGTGAGCACAAATCCAACATGGTGGCGATGCGAAATTCAAATATTTAAATGGACGTTTCTCGCGGTTTAACTATCCGAGCACAGTGAAACTTGGTACGGTAAATGATCATACAAATTTTAAACCACTGACATCTAATTCATTTCAATTATTTTGAGTACCACAAAATGGCGGCTGTGCATAGTTTTAAATAATCGCTTTTATTTCTTATGTCCAAATCATTCGGTTGAATAAACCTACGCAATAATCTTCGTCTAATAGTACATAACTCTATGGCCTCAATGTATTAAACATTCAACATGGTGACCATCCGAAGTATTTAAACGGTTCTCAATATCTAGGAATCCATCACATCAATCTAACTGAAATTGTGTATGTTGATAGAGGCAATTAACATAAGTAAAGGAAGGAAGGAAGCTTGTAGTTTAACGTGACCGTTAATCTTGAGATCATGAGCCACGGGACCTCCTTTTTACGTGGAATCCGAACCACAGGACATGGCATTTCACTTCGAAAATCTCACATGCATTGACTGGGAATCGAACCTGGACCGCCTTGGTGAGAGGCATACAGCTAGACCGCTGCGCCACCACGCCCCAATTAACATAAGTAGGATATATGAAAATTGGATATTTAGTTCTTCACGGAACTACTTGTTTAACAGTTGAGACAAACATTGAGGTTGATAACAACGCAAAATTGAACCTTCTACGACAAAATTGAGTTGTTTTGTTTTCATTTGAGGGGCTTGGATATTGCGGCTACGAGTCCCGTGCACTTCGGTGTGTTTGTGTGGAATTTTGTCTGATAACCAGTGTTATCGTGATGGCTGGATTAGTGTGTGTAATGATATTCAGGTGAAGATTGGGAAGGGGACGGCCGTGGCCTTTTGGAATTTCGTCTGATAACCAGTGTTATCGCTATGGCTGCATTAGTGTGTGAATTGATATTCAGGTGAGGATTGGGAAGGAGGCGGCTGTGGCCTTTTGGAATTTTGTCTGATAACAAGTGATATTGTGATGGTTGCATTAGTGTGTGTATTGATATTCAGGTGAGGATTGGGAAGGAGGTGGCCGTGGTGTTATGTTAGGAACCATCCCGGCATTTGCCTGGAGTAGAAGTCAGAAACTATGAAAAATCACTTCTAGGATGGCTGAGGTGAGAATCAATCCCTCCTCTTCTCTGTCCTGCCTTAAGAGTCAGATTGTCCAATAATAGAACTAAATCTACCTTTATTTAAATGTAGTGGTTAGCATATTGGCTGTTACGCCTGACATCCAGCTATGTTTCCCAGCTCTGCCAGTAAATTCCATTCTGATCTGAGGGTTAGAACGTGGTACACACAGCCTCGTGAGGCAGAACTGAGAAGTGATGGGTTCGATTCACATCTCAGCCATCCTAGAAGTGGTTTTCCATAGCTTCCTCACTTCTATCCAAGCAAGCACAGGGAGGTTCCTAGCTTAAGGCCACAGCTGTCTCCTCCCCAATCCTTAGCTCAGTAGCAAACACATTACTACAAATCCACAATAACAGAGGTTTACAGTGAAATACTACACACAACCAAGTACACGTGTGTATGACCACAATCTCCAATCCCTATGTAAATCATCAACAGCAAAAAACACTAAAATCTCATACACTTAAACGTATCTTACTATGATAAAGGATCCCTGTTGTAGGCGAAGGCAGGCCACTGTTGTCGTGTTTTGTGGACCGAGCACTTGGAGTGACAGACAGCAGACCGGGTGTGAGGGCCATGATGGTACAGACCAGCTGAGTGAAGCTAGTGTGGGTGGAGGCTGAAGAGGGACAGCGCATTGTCAAGTAGCAAAGAGAACCCGGCTCGCTACCAACCAATCCGGGGGGAAACATAGGAGTATTGATGGGAAATTTATTAAAACTATGTAAGTCTATTTGCCCCTAACCATCTTCATTTCACTATATTTATTCCCTGACTTCATTTGAATCATCGTTAAATATAAAATCTGGGTAGAATTATGTTGATGTTAATTGTTTCATTTACAGTAGTTGGACAGCGCGGACATAATCTCTGTGCACTTACAATTTCCTGATCAACAACAAGCACTAACATATCATACATAGCCTACACGTGCCAGGACCAATTGGTATCCTAGTACGACGTATGAAGATAGCTGTTGTAGCCGAAGACAGGCCAGTGTTGCCGTGTGTTGTGTAACGTACGGTGGAGGCAAAAGCTATATTAATATAATCAGTGTCAAACGCCTCTTAGATGTGGATGATTATGAGAATGATTACTACTAATAATCTTACACTACCACTAACTAGACACAGCTAACTTAAATACTAGAAAACGGAATACGCAGAAATCGTAGAAGAAGCGGTAAATAATCATGCAAATAAAATGGAGGGCATGAAGAAATGACCTCAAATTTCGTAGAATGAAGATTGAGGGACTTTGTTACTTAGTTATTGAGGTTTAAAGGAGCGGAACTACGAGTTTGAGGGACTTTGAAGGTAGCAAAGGGAATGAGGAGAGGTTCCGGTCAAAAATCTCATGACGAATGGAACAACAAACCCAGCTCAGACCCACTTACGGCCGCCAACTCCCGGGCTGACTAGAGTGATCCCTGGGAATATATACCGCTGAGCGCTACCTAGGGCACACCGTGTGCTGTGTGCTACTCGTACCCTGCTGCCTTAGGGCATCTTACAAGAGGAAGCGGATCCCATAAAATAGAGGCCTGACTCTTCAAAAATTAGGGTGTCAAGAAAGAAAGAAAGAAAGAAAGAAAGAAAGAACAAGGGCCAATTAGGCGAGAAAATTGAATTAAAACCTAAATGAAATACGATTTTAATATCGTTGGTGTCGAAAAACGGCAAGACTTGATCAAGGGAGATCGACACGAGAGATGAAACAGCGGATCTTAGCACTAGAATGTGGAAACAATGCGGTGCTCAACTGCAGTCCCATGCTCACCAACCCATGTCCCGTAAGTTGTCAGCCCTTGGGTGAGAATGAATGGTAAGAATAATCCAAGGCTGCGCCTGAAAAACGTATCTTATTAAAATTCTCAACTGAAATACCATATGATAAAGTTATGAAACAAGTAGTCCATGACGAACTATACAGCCTACATTTCCGAAAATTAATGATTCAATCCATATTCCTCTTTTAGACCTTTTTAAAATGCTGGTAGCACTGGCTTTATAAGATTTGCTCAATATATAACTGTGTGACCTAATACCGTAGAGCAAGTTCGAATTTGTTTCCTTGCATGAATTCCGAGCTATTGAAAGACTATGGCTCCAATTCCCTGGGACAGTTATTATGTAGTTGAGAATGTGCACATGTATCCCTTATGGCATTCACTGTATATGCAAAATTTGGTAGAAATCTACTGAATGTTGTGGAAGTTACATGTAGTTTAACATGGAACATATACACGTTCGTAGAATTATTTTGGTAACACTGTCACTGTTCATTTTCCTTGGGTTTGTTAGGTTAAGAAAATGGCGCTTGCTGGGGGTGATGTGGAGGGCCTTGCCAGTGAAGCGTATTTTTTAAGTTAATTTTTATGCTGTTTTTTATATATCTTTGATTATTATTTTAGGTTCCATGCTGTAAATTTTTTGTTAGAGCTCTGTTTAGTAGTGAGTATCTTTGAGAGTATCTATGGAGATTGTAGAAATGTATGAGGGAAGAAGTTAGATGATTATTGTGTTCGTTCTTGGACTTAAATAAGGTTTTTGTGGAAAAGAGAAGTATCTGTTGACTTGGTCTGATTCTTATTAGGAAGAATGATTTGGTTTTGTGTGATAAGATCCCGAGAAGTGAAGTGTTAGAGATTGATGCTCATTGTTAAATGAAAAGAATAAATGGAGAAAGATTTTTTTTAAGTCTCCCTCATTGAGTATAATCAACCATGACCCCGATAAGGAGAGAATGAAACGTTATAACACTGATATGTATCTAATGTGCGGGTTGCTTAAAATCCATTAGAAGCACTAAGACATTTCAGTTCATGTTGTTATAGTGTATAGAGTTTTAAACTGTCCACACGAATAGATTCTATTATGAAACAAGTAGTTCCGTGAAGAGCTATACAGCCTATTTTCATATATCCGACTTATGTTAATTGCCTCTATCAACATACACAATTTCAGTTTGATTGCTGTAGTAGATTCGTAAATATTGAGAACCGTCTAAATATTTCGGAAGGGGCGCCATGTTGGATTGTTATATGTATAGGCCATAGAGTTATGTACCATTAAATGAATTTTATTGCGCAGGTTCATTATTCAAACTTTCACTTCGATCGCATGATTAATACACAAGAAATAAAAACCTTAATTTTAAAATGTCGCACAGCCACCATCTTGAGGTAATTTAAACAATTGAACTAAATTAGATGCCGGTGCATAACAATGTGTATACACATTTACTGTACCATATGTCACTGCGCTCAGATGGTTAAATCGCGAGAAAAGTCTATAAAAATATTTCAAATTCGCTTGGCCGCCATGTTCGTTTTGTACTTGACAGATTTTTAGAACTTACATGAATGAACTTGTAGTAGTGCCCTTTATCTCCGTACAAAATGTCAGGGTGATATCGGTAATAGTTTCGGAGATATAGAATACAGGTGAAATATTTCGCACAGCCGCCATGTTGAATTGGTGAGAAGTAATACAATTTGAAGGGCACGGTGGGGGTAGGATAAAATGTTGCTATGACCTCACCGGGTTTTATTGAAATCGCTTCAGCCGTTTAGAAGTTATTAGGTTGGGGACAACCACACACACACATACGCACACGCGCACAAAAGGTTATCTCATAAGCCAATTTTTAGGCTGCTTTCGATTTTTGCAAAAAAAAAAAAAAAAAACAAAAAAAAAAAAAACGAAAGTAGACTTATGAGCTCTTCACAGGGCCAACAAGATGTTCAGTAGAGGACATATAGCCTACATTCTCCTAAATGAATGGGTATTGTTATAACTCTTTGTCCTTTTCAAGGAGTATAATTGAATGTTGTTTGTAGTAGCTTGTTGAAATACAACGTGCTATACGGATATTAAACATGAATATGAGCTGCCCTTTGCTAGTGCTACCTCTGTACAAAAAATTCATTCAATTCGGTTTCACCGTGTTTGAATTGATATGGGGAATCGATTTGCACTCATACAGTACATGGCAGCTATCTGCAAACTATTGGGCAGATGACCTTGTAGTTCAGTCAATGATGTTTCCCACAAAAATGTATGTTGTTGCAAAATCTGGTAGAGATCAAATGATTAGGTTGGTCGTAATTTGATTTAAGCTTTTAACATTTGGGTGGCCGTCATTCCGTTTGGCCATCATTCCGTTTCCGTCAAGATGGCGATGATATAAAACATGACAATGAGGTGCCCTTTGCTAGTGCTACCTCTGTACCAAATTTCGTCAATTCGGTTTTACCGTGTTTGAATTGATAGGGGGAATCGATTTTCACGCATACATGGCCACCATATGAAAACAATTTTACTGATGACCTTGTAGCTTGGTCAAAGAACGCTTCTCACAAAAAGGTATGGTGTTGCAAAATTTGGTAGAGATCAGATGATAAGGTTGGTCGTAATTTGATTTAAGCTTTTTACATTTGGGTGGCCACCATTACGTTTCCCTCAAGATGGTGGCAATATAAAACATGACACTGAGGTGCTCTTTGCTAGTTGGACCTCTTTACCAATTTCGTTCAATTCGGTTTCACCGTGTTTGAAAAGATAGGGGGAATCGATTTGCACACATACATGGCCGCCATCCGCAAATTATTGGGCGGATGACCTTGTAGTTTGGTCAAATTATTCTTTATATATAAACGAATAATGTTACAAAATTTGGCAGAGAATAGACGATTAGGTTGGTCGTAATTTTCTTCAAGCTTTTAACATTTGGGTGGCCGCCATTACGTTGTCGTCAAGAATGGTGGCGATATCAAACATCACACTGGAGTGCCCTTTGCTGGTGCTATCTCTGTACCAAATTTTGTTCAATTTGGTTTCACCGGGTTTGAATTGATAGGGGGGAATCGATTTGCACACATACATGGCCGCCATCTGCAAACTATTGAACTGATGACCTTGTGGTTTAGTGAAAAGACGCTCGCAATATGAGTATCTGTTGTTGCAGAATTTGTTAGAGATCAGATGATTAGGTTAGTCGTAATTTGATTTAAGCTTTGAACATTTGGGTGGCCACCATTACGTTTCCGTTAAGATGGTGGCAATATTTAATATGACACTGAGTTTCCCTCTGCTAGTGCTACCTCTATACCAAATTTCATTCAATTCGGTTTCACCGTGTTTGAATTGATAGGGGGAATTGGTTTGCACACATACATGGCCGCCATCTGCAAACTATTGGGATGATGATCTTGTAGTTAGGTCAAGGAAGGAAGGAAGCTTGTAGTTTAACGTGACCGTTAATCTCGAGATCATGAGCCACGGGACCTCCTTTTTACGTGGAATCCGAACCACAGGACATGGCATTTCACTTCGAAAATCTCACATGGATTGACCGGGAATCGAACCCGGACCGCCTTGGTGAGAGGCATACAGCTAGACCGCTGAGCCACCACGCCCCTTGTAGTTAGGTCAAAATATGTTTCCTATATAAAGGTATGTTGTTACATAATTTAGCAGAGATCAGATTATTAGGTTGGTCGTAATTTGATTTAAGCTTTTAACATTTGGGTGGGAACCGTTCTTTTACCAAGCTACATGGGCATCAGTCCAATAGTTTGCATATGGCGGCCATGTATGTGTGCAAATCGATTCCCCATATCAATTCAAACACGGTAAAACCGAATTGAACGAAATTTGGTACAGAAGTAGCATTAGCAAAGGGCATCTCAGTGTCATATGTTATAACGCCGCCATCTTGGCGGAAACAGAATGGCGGCCACCCAAATGTTAATAGCTTAAATCAAATTACGACCCACCTAATCATTTGATCTCTACCAAATTTTGTAACAACATACCTTTTTGTGGGACGCATCTTTTGACTGAACTACAAAGTCATCAGCCCAATAGTTTGCAGATAGCGGCCATGTATGTGTGCAAATCGATTCACCATATCAATTCAAACACGGTGAAACCGATTTGAATGAAATTTTGTACAGAGGTAGCACTAGCAAAGGGCACCTCATATTCGTGTTTAATATCCGAATAGTACGTTGTATTTCAACAAGTTACTACAACCAACATTCAATTATACTGCTTGAAAAGGACAAAGAGTTGTAACACACCCATGCATTTAGGAGAAAGTAGGCTATATGTTATTTACTGAACATCTTGTTTCATGAACGAAAATAGGCTAAAAATTGTTCAACGGAAATACCTTATGACGAAGTTATGAACGACCATCAGTATACTGTATTTTGCCACAATAGCCGGCCAACTTCAGGGACAATCCTTGTGATCTGTCAGTTAACAAACGTCTTAGATATAAAAAGTTTCATGTTTTTCAGTTTTCAACACGAAAAACATTAAATTTCGATTACTAATGCAACACTGAAAAATGGTTCCCAACACGATAATTACAACAATGACGTAAACATTTAAATATCTTGATTACCAATTTTTTCATCCGAGAACATTTCGTTGTAGACGTACTGGAGACTGTTTCCGGTGAAGATCAAGTCGAGTATCCTGCGTGCGGGTACCAGCATTGTGTTGGAGGGTCTAAGGAGCTCTTCATGTCACTTGACAAGCGAGGGCGGAGTAGAAACAGAGTCGAGTGGCAGTGGGGATCCTGACCTCCTCACAAAGGGTTCAAAGGTTGAGCGGGATGATCACATACCAGGCCAGTTTTCTACACGTCTCACACCATTTGTGAAATCATCTAGCAGCGTAGCTGTGTGCATTATGTCATACATGGGACCTGCTTTTCGGAGATCCTAGGATCGAATACCCGCGTTGACCATCTACATCCAGTGTTGCTTTTTACCATAGTTTCTTTCCCTGGTCACTCCAGACAAATGCCCGAATGGTACTTTGTTTGAAGTTCCAGGGTGCCTACCACAATTCTTAACGTACACTATCAAACTACTACAGGTTGTCAAAGAACACACAAAGTACACAATGATCTCCTACGTGCCAATTGAAGCACAACAACAACCACCGCTTGCATCTTTTATCCATTCCGTGAACTGACTTCACTAAATAATAATTATTATCTGAACCCAACAATGCTAATTGCTTTCTTATCCATAAATTTGACTTCAGATTCTAAGCAATGGCTTGTTTTATTCCTATACAATGGCGATGCAAATAATTATCTAGATGTAAGTAGGTATTACGCTAAAAATCAGCCTTCTGTTTGTTTTTCAACACATAATATTTCAATTTTAATCTCAAAACGTACTTTGGTTTCGTTTGGGTAATTTTCGTAACTAGACTAAAAATATAGCCAACCTCATTTCCATGTAATTTACACTCATATTTGATATTTGATAGTTGATATTATATGAGGGAATCCCATAGTACAGTGCGCCCGGGAATGTTCTCCGCAGTGCCTACAAGCTGCTGCGAGAGATTACGTCACCAGTTACGTTGGCAGCATGGCTGTCGCTTGTATCATAACAAACAAACAGTAAACTATGTACTCACCACAGCCATTCATAACTGATGCTAGAAGTGTTGATGACACACACGCTCGCTTATTGCAATACACACTGACGAATTTGACAGCCCACACATGTGGCCTTCACCCTATCCAGGACACGGTGCTGCCAACTAAACTGATGACGCAATCACTCGCAGCTGCAGGTTGCCACTGCGGAGAACATTCCCGGGCGCCCTGTACTTTCGGAATTGCGGTCCTTTCAAAACGGGCTCACATTTCTTTTTAGAAGTTTGATCCTACGAACAGGAAGTGATAGCCATCTGTGAAAACATCTTAGTATATTATACCAAAATCATTAATACCATGAATACCGGATTAATTTATTAATTTTGAAAGTTATTTATTCATTCATCGATTCTTTTATTTATCTTTTATTTATTTATTTATTTATTTATTTTCTATTCATTTAATTATTTATTGTGGATGTTAGGGCTCATATGATGATAAAATATTACGCTCATATGACAATAATACAACAGTAAGTAACACAATGTAAATAATAATAATAATAATAGACAAAAAATAATATCACCTATAATTGCAAACAGATTTGGTTGGTTCCTTAGTATAGGGGCTGCGACATCGCGGTCATGTAGCCCCGTGTACTTTGGGTGTGTGTAGAATTTGTCTGATAACCCGTGTTAATTGTGATGGCTATATTAGTGTGTGTTATCTGTGATTCAGGTAAGGACTGCAGAGATCATTTGTTCAAGTAGTTCCTACATTTGCTACACCTATCTGTGAACTTGGCTACTAGATGCCATCCTAGCCAGCACCTGGCGGTGAACGTTGGAACTAATATAGCGTTATCATTATCAAATAATATAACCTACAAATTTAGGCTTCACACAAGTGTAGTTAGTGGAGGTTCTTTTTCATGCCATAAATCAATGACATGGGACCGCCGGCTTTACTTGCCCTCCGAAGGAAGGCGTAGTGAGGGATTTTTAACGCTCTTAAAAATCCAACGACTTCGGCCGGGTTCAAACCCGGCTGACCTTGGGAATAGCAGCTCAGCGTCTACCAACTACGCCACCAAAGCCACCAATTGCAAACAGAAATGACAGCCGTATATCATTGTGTCTCCTAAATGAAGCGGCTTTACTTTGATTTTCAATAATGTTGTCTAGCTCTCGTTTCTAAGTTATACTATTTTTGTAAAGAAAATTTCACTATTTTTCAAGTAGCCTATAGACGTTTCGGATTAAGTCAATAAATCCAGAGTTCTTTAAACGTTATAAGTGATTGATTATGTAACCTATACACTGCCATTCTTTGTTGTTATATTTTGACAATATACTAGTAGTCATATTCAAAGTAGCTATCTGCACTGGATCTGCGTTGGAATGCGTTCGTAGCTTTGTTTCAAACTTTAAAAATACTTTGATGTATGGGTTTGTCGACAGTTCAGTTCAAACTTCTGGCGCGAAGAGCTTGAAAATTAGGGAAGAAGATGGAGACAAAGCTGATGTTGATTGTGATTATGCCTATGTTAATAATGATATTCTATTAATAATAATAGTAATAATAATAATAATAATAATAATAAGATCACCAAATATCTGCCTTTGGCTGAGGAAATACGGCAAATGTGGTGACAGGAAAGTGTAGTGGTTCTGCCCATAGTAATTTCTTCTACCGGCATCATCCCCAAATTATTGGCTCGCAATCTACAAATATTGGGAATACATCCTGGTCTACATATCACCATGCAGAAGGCCGTCATCTTGGAGACCTGTTCCATTGTTCGCTCGTTTCTCAATGTGCCACCTTAAGAGAATTAGCCATACCGTCATGCAAACAAGCCGACGATATGTTGATATGTCCCACTTATGTGGTGAAATAAATGTAGAAATAATAATAATAATATTAATAATAATAGCAATGGTAAGACGCCTCTTTCATCAATGCAGTTTTTGAGATACCACGTACCAAAATTTTCATTAGGTTGTAACACTTAAACACCCTTAATTGCCGTCTGACTGAGTGGGATCGAACTCTCTATTTTGGGACTTGAAGGCCAACGTACACTACTGCAGGGGATAAAAGAAAATAATGTTCCATTCCCTGATTTAGCAATCCACTATGTGATACGAACGCTGAACATATCATTATCCTTTTGGTTACGCTGTACATTTTGTGTCTCGCTGACTGTGCAGCGTTACTCAGCAAGAAGAAGTATTTCATGTCTGCTCAAGATTATTGAAAGTGACTCGATAATACGGAACGACAGGCAGAGAGAGAGAGAGAGAGAGAAAAGAGTGAGGAGTGAGATGAAAATTACAGAGATGCTACTTGTCTTCGTTGATAATATGAGCTTCTGCACACTTCTGCTCAAAAGCTACCGCACCCAATTGTACCACTATAGAGGGAGAGAGAGAGATAGGAAAAGGATTAAGAGATGCATTATCATTATTATTATTATTATTATTAGTATTATTATTATTATTATTACTTTAAAACGTTATGTCCTACTCAGGAGCACGGTTGAACCTGCTTAACTGATGTGTTTGTCTTCTTTTCCACCCTTAATCTCTTCATCCTCTCACTTCTTCCTACGTTCTTCTATCCAAGTTATAGTGGCTCGGGTGTTGGGATTGTCTCCAAATGGGTGATTGTCGATTTTGGTTCTGAATTCACATCTGTTTCGTACAATATGGTCTGAAATGTTGATTTCCTGGAGATCTGCTTCAATTGGTTTTTAATGAAAGGGCCAGGTTGAGAATTCATTTAGTTAGTCTGTTATTGTTCACTAGTGGGCCCGTGCGAGCTTTCGCAACGTGAATGTAGGATTATGGGGTAGTAGGGAAGAATGTGGGAGAACGAAGTTTTAAATATTGAAGAAATGTATTTATTGTTGTTAAACGCCATACGTACATGAGAAGAACACAAATAATTATGTAGAACAGTGTTTTGTACTTGTCACAGTACCTCTTTGTAGACAATATTCGATGTTACAACGAATTTATCGGTGATTGTTTGCTCGGGAGTTTCTTCTACAGCAATTTTTACATTTGCAAAGGATTGAACCCTAGAGAAAGTCTTGGCGAGACCACACCGGAGCCATCTGCTGAGAGGCTCCTCAGTTAGCAGTACGCCGCGCTCCCGACAGATGGCTGCCGCCGCCGCACTGCACTGCGCTCTAGCGGCAGGCTCGCCAGGTTACGGTGCTCCCATTGTAAATGTACACTTTTAAGGTATTTATATAATTGTGAGGCATTTAAAGAGGAAGTGAGTGCGTTTCGGGCACACATGGGGTTATGCGGAACCTGTAGGTACCCCATATGTGTAGGTTGGTGTTAACAGGACCTTATTTTCGGTGCAAAACCGGAATGGGACCTTAGCAGAATAATATAGAGAGGATTCTGATAATGTGCCCATAAAATTTCAATCGTCTTTTAGCATGGCAATATATTTCTAGGGATATTTCTTTTCCTCCGCGTGGTGGCTCAGCGGTCTAGTTGAATGCCTCTCACCAAGGCGGTCCGGGTTCGATTCCCGGTCAATGCATGTGAGATTTTCGAAGTGAAATGCCATGTCCTGTGGTTCGGATTCCACGTAAAAAGGCAGTCCCGTGGCTCATGATCTCGAGATTAACGGTCACGTTAAACTACAAGCTTGCTTGTTGTTTCTTTTCCTCCATATTCCCTCTATACAAACTGGGCTAAACTCTTTTCTTAAAATTTTCCTTCCTTGTTTATGTCTTTGGTTAAATATCCGCCCCCAATGATTAACGTTTCTGATGCACTGTATTATAGTGTCTAAGTTTTGCTTTCCGAGATATTGATTTTTTTATTATCCCAGTTTCAAATGATCCTGTAACCTTTCTGTAATTTGGAAATTCTTTCTTTATTTGCTTCGTGTTTTAAACCAAACGGCTGAAAAATTTCTCCCAAATACTTGAATTGGTTCAATTGAAAGATTTTTAGCCTACTCTTCACATTTTGCAAAAAATGAGGAAAAAGTAGTCTTATGAGATCGGGCAAATGTGTGTCTGTCTGTCCTTCTGTCTGTCTGTCTGTCTGTCTGTCCTTCTGTCTGTCTGTCTGTCTGTCTGGCTGTGCGTGTGTGTGTGTGTGTGTGTGTGTGTGTGTGTCCCTATCAATTCCTAAACGGCTGCAATAAACGAAACAACATTTGGTAGGAGTAAAGATCTATACCTGAATATCTCACGGCCATATTTGAAAATGATATCAGTGCTTCCAACTACTGAAAAATCGCAATTGAAATTTGAGCTCCATGTTGGATATCTTGGAAGGTATAAATGGGAGCTATTTCAAAATTGGCACGTGTATAGAAAATAATATTGCAGTTTAATTTCCAGGAAGCCATACATGGCAGTGTAGCCAAAATGATTCTAAGCCTGCTGATAGGTCCAAATTTCAAATGCATATAACTTCTACACTATTAATTGGATTTCAACCAAATTTCGTATGTGGTATGTGTCCATAAACAGATATGACTGAGCATATTCTTAAGAGCCACCAGGGCTGCCAACTGTTAATAAATGCACTCAATTTTTAACCAAATACCCATATATCAGAAAGTACCGACAGTAGAGGCTACGCTGGCTAAAGCGCAGCATTAGGTCATGGGGCCAAGCTCTCTGCTGACTCGGTAGACGCGTGGGTTCGAGCCCCACTGTCGGCCGTCCTCGAAATGGTTTTCCGTGGTTTCCCATTTTCAACACCAGGCAAATGCTGGGACGGTACCTTCTGACAGGCCACGGCCGCTTCCTTGCACATCCTTGCCCATTTTCATTCACCATCATTCATTTCGTCTCTCATCAACTCCTCTCATGAGGTTGGCGTTAGGAAGGGCATCCGGCCGTAAAAATCACCGCCACAAAGACTTCCATCGCATCTCATCCCCGACCCCGTTGGAAAACGGGAATAATAAGGGGTAGACATACATACCCATATATCAGAAAGTATGCAAACCGAGAGCTTTAAACTATGCACACGTATAGTACCTGACATTCTATATTAATTTGGGGTAACTTATATACGTCAGTGCTACCAACATGATTCTAAGCCTGCTGAGAAGTCCAACTTTAAATACATGTAACTTCTATACTATCATTTGGATTTCAACCAAATTTCGTGTGTGCTATGTGTACCATAACAGATATGACTATGCCGATTCTTAAGAGTAACCAGGGCTGCCAACTGTTAATAAATACTGTCTCTATTTTTGTTACCCTAATATCAATATATCAGAAGGTATGCAAGCCAATAGCTCTAAACTTTGCACACGTATAGTACCTGGCATTCTAGATTAATCTGGAGTAACTAATATAGGCCTACGCCAGTGCTGCCAACATGATTCTCAGCCTGCTGATAGGTCCAATTTTAAAATGCATGTAATTTCTATAGTAACCAACTGGATTTTATTCAAAATTGACACAACAATAGATCATATTATTTCAGATTATTTCTGACAAATACATGTATGTCATTGTTGCCAACATGTTTTTACGCGCGCTGTTAGATCCAATGTTTAACTGCATGTAACGTCCATGCTATCCATTGGACTTCAACCAAATTTTGTATCCTGTACCTTAAGAGATGGAACTAAGATTATATTCAGTCACCAGGGCTGCCAACTGTAGTTCTCTATTAGGCTACATTATGTCAGGTATACAGTATTTCGAACTAATTACAAATTTCAATATTACCAACTTAATTTCGTCATTATAATCTAGATAGATCCATATAGATTAATCATTGGCATGAATCTTAAATTTTAAGAAAAGTAGGCTCTTTAGTTCGTCACGGAACTTCTTGTTAGTTTAGTTAGTTGTCCATCCAAGTATCGTATTCTTCTTCTTTCTTTCTTTCTTTCTTTCTTTCTTTCTCACTTTCTTTCTTTCTTTCTTTCTTTCTCTCTTCCTTTCTTTCTTTCTTTCTTCGTCATGCCCGACCAAGGAGCGCGATTGAACACATTTAGCTGATGGCATTGCCTTTCTCTTCTCCCAAAATCGCTTCATCTTCTTGCTGTGGCTTCTCTTGCGATCTTCTGACCTGGTGTTGTTGGTAATAGCGCTTGGATGGTCTGCAAAGCGGTGATTATTCGACTAATTCTCTGAACTTAGCTCTGTCTAGTACAATGTCATCTGTGATGCATATTTCCTGAAGATCTTTTCCAACTTCAAGCAGCCAGGTGTTTTTAACTTTCATTGACAGGGCAAGGTTAAGAATTCTTTTGGTCAGTGTCTGATTACCCAACCTGAGGATATGCCCATAAAATTTCAATCGTCTTCTCCTAAATGTGTCTGAGATTTTCTCCGAGTGCTGGTATAAGTCTTGGGATTTTCTTTTCATCCAGATTCCCCGGTACAGACTGGTCCCAAAAAAATCTTAGGATTTTCCTTTCTTGCTTTTCCACATCTTTAATTAATGACTAAGTATCGTATTGTAATTATTAGTATTATTATATTTGATTTAATGGTGCTTGGGTACTGAGTATGGCATGAATGTGGTGCTCATAGTCTCAAAGGAGTTGAGAACGCCTGGCCTGAGCGAATACAAAGCAAGAGGTAGTGAGATTTCAGTCTTTTGGCTGAGCCATACTGGTAGTCAGATAAACACACAGATACTGTTGTCAAGTGTGGGTAGAATATTCACTGTGAAGGAACTCGAAGTGGCTACACCCAAACACAATATTGTTAGCACGTGTAGCAAGCACACTATACGAGCCCAGTTAGCAGTATGTGGGAGCACATACCAGAGGCAAAGTGCTCGTGCACCGCAGTTCCGGGAACTGCACACTGATATTTATGATGCACTAGAATGTTAACTATTCCCATTTCTCTCAACCACCTGTTAATACACAGCAGTTCTCTGTAAGTACAGATAAATTCTATTTATTTACTCTCTTTCTGGCATCCTCGCCTCGCTGACACAAGATATTGGAGATATAAACTTCAAAACCCACCTAACGTTATGTGGACAGAACGGAGGCAAAATTACACCACTCACCATTCCACCATATACTGTAGCAGAGCGAAAACAGACTATGCAGGCCTGCCCCTCAGTATTCCCGTTTCAATGGGGTCGTGGATGATATACGATGAAGTTCTCGTATGTAGGTTTAGGTGGTGCCTTTCCGGCCAGAAGCCCTTCCTGGCATCAACTAAATGAGAAGAAACTCAGCAATTATTTTAGGTTTATTTCCGTGTAGTGTGCGGAATTTCGCCTAGGAACACCAAGATAGGCTCATCAGCGGGCTCTTGGTGTCCGTACCACCCCCCATTCCATGACTGTGAAAGCATATATATATATATCATCTTTTTGTAAGCATTTATAGGCGCTTCATACGAAGGGAGGTAGCACGCAGTTCGCTACTCCTTTGGAGGTCCGGGCACGGATACCAAGAGCCCGCTGATCAGCCTATCTTTATGTTCCTAGGCGAAAACTCGCACACGGCAAGGCAATAAACCTAGAGAAGTAGATGAATTTCATTCCATTGCCGTGAAAGCAAATATATCATTTTTTGTATGAAAAGATTTTGATGAAAGGAATCAAGATAACTGTGGACAGTGAATTAGAAGGAACCGACCGTGGTCTGTTACAAGGTAATGTCCCGGATTTCCTTTGGAGTTGAAAATGGAAACCACGGAATGATATTTCAAGGTTAGCTGACGGTGGGAAACGAACACACTCGTCTTCCATGCCCGCAGGTAGCTCTTGACTCCACGGTCAAGCGCTACTACCACTGTCAGTCTGAGCGAAAACAGACTGATACGACTTATCCAAAACACACATTTTTTAACACTGCTACTGAGAACAAAAAAATATTCTTTCCTAGCATGACTACAATAATACAGAGGCTACCTAGTAGAGGAAAAGCAATCGTGTAACAGGAAATTTTGATTGGTGGTTCAGTCAATATTATAGGCATATATACCCGGCTTATTGATTAGAACATAACCAAACAAAATTAACTTATACTTATTAATTATTATAATAAATAGAGGGCCTGCCCGAGAAATTTGGAAAGTTTATAAACCACCCGCCCAGCTGCTTTATTGTATGTGGCCTCGACGCGACACAGTTTTGGCAAGAGCTATCGTCCAGTTTATTTGTTTAAACACACTTCGATCAATCGGCCCCGTTTCTTTTTGTTTGTTTGTTTGTTTGTTTGTTTTATTATTTTCAGCCAAGCAGTGCTATCATTATTGTAACCAAGACAACGCGGGATTCATTCTCAATCTGGATATATCGATGTGTTTAAATTTCGTGAATAACTGGATTAGTAATAAGTAGGGACCGGATTCTTAGGTACCTATTTTTTCCTTACATCTAAATACAAAAATATTTTCATAATTATCCGAATCACACTCAAAAGAGCCATAGACTATTCATGAATACTGTAGTACCTAAAAGTAATAATAATAATAATAATGTTATTGGTTTTACGTCCCTTTTAACTACACTGGCTTTTAGAGACGCCGGGGTGCCGGAATTTTGCCCCGAAGGGGATCTTAAACGTGCCAGTAAATCTACTGACACGGCTCCCTCGCATTTGCGCACCCTCAAATGCCTAAATGATATGCGAGTACTCAAAAATACTTAATTGCAGTTTTTTTTAATTTATTGTAGTATATTTTAATCTTTAGTGCATATTTTTAAAGAGATGCTTGGTTATTTACAGTAATCAAGAAAAGTGCGGCTAAGTATCTTCTAATAGCCTGTTCTTACTGTCAAGAAAGTGTGGGTAAATCTCTAATTTATTCCAAGTTCCCTATATGCTAAATAAACAAAGCTAATTAAACGGGCTAGAGTATGAAAATCACAACTCACATCCTTGGTTTTATTGAATTTGAATAATTAACATATTTAAGGAAGGCAAAAAATGTTGCCTAAAAGTGTGAAGTTTGATAATTTGATAAATGACGTATTATGTAAAATATTTACACTCTCGTTGAAGATTTTTTACTAACAATTCATAAGTTTTAAGCTTTGCTTAGTTTATGCCAACTTCTGGTACACTTAAAACATAAAAAAAAAAACTTTTTGATATCCTATTCTACCTACTAAGAACCTGAAATAGATTATTTTAGGTTTTTTAAAACCTAAAATGACAATTTTTAAAACCTAAAAATCCGGTCCCTAGTAATAATATATATTTTTGAACATGCTGCAATCAGCTGACTTCCTACCCGTACGATCTTTTGAAGTTGTGTTTCTTTTCTTTCTTAGTCGGAGCTAATTCTGATATTTGTCGACAAAATATCTAAACTATTTGAATGAAGAGGAAATAATTACCTACAATAAGGTTGTAACGATGAGTAAATTTTTGATTGATGACAACAATTTTGAAAAATTTCCAATACAAATTAATTTCAAAATATTATTTTTAATGAAACAAATAAAACTAATTGTTAATTATTTAGGATCTAATACGTTTTGAAAGTATTTTAACTGCTAAGGAAAATATATTATTTACACATGAATTGCAGTCAATGGCCATTGGGTATTTTAATTGAACGCCCGTAGGATCCGCATCAAGTTCAATTTCTAGTAGTTCCAACTTTGCTACCAGATGTCAGTGTCACTAACACCTAGAGGTGAACTTTGAAACTTGATAGAGCGTTTCTAACCTAAATAACCTACACATTTAGCTACACACTACCTATTGTAATGGTAGGTTCTTTTACATACCATAAATCTATGACATGAGCCCAACTGCCTTACTTCCCCTCGGAAAGAAGGCATACTGAAGACTTTTAACGCTCTTAGAATCCGACGACTTCGACCGGTTTGGAACCCGCAATCTTGGGCATAGTAGTTCAGCATGCTACCGATTACGCCATCGAAGCCATATTCAAGAAAATATAGATAGGAATTAATTTTTATCAAAATGGTCCTTGATTTTTCACGAAGCTTGGCTCGGCATTTTTAACACAAGTACTCATAATAGCTTGCCGGCCCCGTGGTATTGGGGTAGCGCGCCTGCTTCTCATCTGGAGGCCCCGGGTGCGATTCTCGGCTCCGTCAGGGATTTTAGAAACTGACGTGAGGGTTGGAAAGGGGTGCACTCAGCCTCGTGAGGACAATTGAGTAGCTGTCTGACAGTGAGGCAGCGCCCCGATCACGAAAACCAAGATTAACGGCCGAGGGGACCCGACACGCTGATCACGCGTCACCCCATCTGCAGGCCAAATGGCTGGGTAGCGGTCGCTTGGTAGGCCTAGGCCCTTAATAGGCTGTAGGGCCATTGGTTATTATTACTCATAATAGCTTAGCATCAAAAGGGTTAAGCAATTACCTTACACAGCGTCCCAGAAAATCGAAATACATAAGTTATCTCTGATTAATGACACCTTGTTTGTGACAACAGACCACGCAAATAATAATATCGTCAATATTAGCTATGATTACTGTCGAGGCTTCTGTAACAAGCTGCGGGCTCTGATCATGACATAAAATGATTAATGTCTTAGTTCTATCGATTCTATCACGACTTGCGTGTCCTCTGTATATCTATCTATTGATCTCGCACGCGTCTGCGTTATTCCAAGCACCATGCAGGCTCCGGGCAAAAGGTAATCAAGCTACACAACGCAACATCAAGGCTATAAGCATGGTTGCCAACATAGAAACTTGGTGACTAGGTTTGATAATTTAGGGAAACCATCGAGCCAAAATTTCTGTTTAAAAAGGAAAAGATAGCTACTATGCTTTCCTAGTTACTACATTTTATCAGAGTAACTTCTCCTAGCCTCTCACGGCCTTGACAAATGTCATAATAACCCCTGGCACTACAGCCCGTGAAGAGCCTAGGCCTACCAAGCGACCGCTGCCGAGCCATTAGGTCTTCAGATATTGGGGTGACGCGTGATCAGCGCATAAAGTCCCATCGGCCGTTAAACTTGGTTTTCGTGATCGGGGCGCTGCCTCACTGTCAGACAGCTACTCAATTGTCCTCACGAGGCTGAGTGCACCCCGTTCCAGCCCTCACGTCAGTTTCTAAAATCCCTGACGGAGCCAGGAATCGAACCCGGGGCCTCCGGGTGAGAGGCAGGCGCGCTAACACAACACCACGGGGCCGGCATGACGAATGTCATACTGTTATTAAAAGGCATATGTTTGATTTAAATCATATGGCCATTTTAGTTGTTGATTTATTTAGGGGCTTTATGACATCGTGATCAAGTAGCCCCGTATACTTGTGTGAGTGTGGAATTTGTCAGATATCCTGTGTTATTGTGATCGCTATGTTAGTGTGTGTATTTATAATTCAGATGAGGATTGAGAAGGAGGCGACCGTGGCCTTCATTTTGGCTCCATCCCGTCATTCGCCTGGAGCAGAAGTGAGAAACCACGGATGGCTGATGTGGAAATTGAACCCACCTCTTCTCAGGTTTGCCAAACGAGGCTGAGTGTACCCCGTTCCAACCCGCAACCAGAATTAAAATTCTTGGCAGAGCCGGGAATCGATCCCGAGCCTCCGTGGTAACAGCCAAGAATGCTAGCCACTACGCAACGGGGCGGACAATCGTTTTAGTGCATACATTATTTCTTAATGTGAACAATACTGTAGTACCTGCTGTCACTATATTGGCTTCTTTTACAAATTTCTTTTGAAAAATGTCTCCATTTCATGGTCAAATCAAGACCAAATCCGTTAATTGTATGTTTCATGTCCGTTTGTTTGTTAACTTAGAATGTAACAAAGAAATATTGCCACAAACTTTGATAGATGATATGTCTAATAACCGGTACCTTACTTCTCCAAGTCAAAAGAGTATATTGTTGAAAATTATGCACAGCCATGCTATTAAACAATATTAAAATCTAGATTCCGAGGTGAGCTATTATAGCACGTGGCACTAGACTCATTAATTTGGAATAATACGACATTATGTGCCAGATATTAATAATTTTATTAATGCAGCCAATGGCCATTTATGGGGATTGGAAAAGAGGCGGCCGTGGCCTTAATTTAGGAACCATCCCGGCATTCGTTTGAGTAGAAGTGGGAAACTAGGACGGGTCACGGAAGGAAATCAGGCGTGGACTGTTGAAAAAAAAAAAAAAAACGTCCCGCCATATACCTGGTGGTGAAAATGGGAAACCACGAAAATCATTTTCAGGACGGCCGAGGTGGGATTCAAACCCACGCTCTCCCAATCTCACGAGTTAGCGCTTTAACAATCTCGGCCACTGCTGACCGTATGTGTCAGATATTGGCACTGTATTTTCCTAGCAAACTAATAAACCGCTGATAAGCTGAAATTGAAGTCGTATGGGATGTATGTAAGGAAAGGCAAGTAGGCATTTTAATTTCGAAAACACTTGTTTGATTTTGGTTTTATTTTCCTAATGACGCTTCCAGATAATAATTTTATTGGTTTTACGTCCATTTTAACTACTGTGGCTTTTAGAAGGTGATCTTCATAGTGCCAGTAAATCTACTGACACGGCTCTATCACATTTGCGCACCCTCAAATGCCAACTTACTGCCCCAGGATTCGATCCTGTCACCTCGGGTACAGCAGACGAGAACATCACCGCTGAGCCACGCAGCCAGACGTAAGTAATTCCACTTAAGTTAAAAGGTAGCGTAATCTAATTATTTAAGTAAGACGATAAAATTCTGCCTCGACAGTTCCAAAGGTACTGCATGAGGGCGACGATATCAAGTCTGAAGATAGCTTGGTGCGAGAGAAACTCAGTGAGTGGTGTCGGTAAATTCTCCTACTCTACTCACCGAATCTTATTAGCCATTGCTAGTCTCTTTGGAATTCAATTCCTGCAATTTTACTCATCAGACGTTGGTACCACTGGTTACGTTCACCACAAAGGAGTCGTGGCTTGAAATGCTTCAATATTTTATCAAGAATGTTTCGCTAATTAACTTCAGTTTCTTTCTTCAGCAGGACGTGGGCGTTCCTACTGAACTCATTATATACGCTCTCCAGTCATTTAACAATACCGTATTGTGCTTGTGAATGCAGAGCTTTTATTAAGCTTCACGTCAGACAATACCTGAAGAATGTTTCAAATCCACTTACTTCCATTTTACTGGTAGCTTTATTCTGAAACAATCGAAAACTAAATTAAAATAAAATATTTCATAACGTTTTGTTGTTCTATTCATAAGATGAGCCGCTTAGTGCCCTATAAGCACGCAAAAGGTCATGAATTCAGAAATATGGACAGTAGAGAAATGTTGTAAATTAGGCCCGAAAGTTCATGGAAAATCTTATGTTTGCATATTCGTGCATATTTGGGTTATGTTGGCACAATGCATCATATTTTCCTCCCCTGCCTGGTTAAGTGCATATCTCTGCTTGAGAAGGGACCTATACGCTGACGATATGGTCATTGGTTCGAGTTCCGTACATGAAGTGCAAAAAGCCATAACAAATCTCGACATTTGGGCAAAGGATAACAAGATGAAAATTAACACAGAGAAAACAGTAAAAATGACGTTTCGGAAAGGTGGTAGAGAGGCCTCGGTAGACAGGATATACCTAGGATTGAATCCCCTCAAGACAGTAAATACATTCACATACTTAGGATTGACAATGCAAACAACAGCTAGAGCCTACCGAGTCCACATCAAGTCTCGTGCAACGGCAGCAACTAAAGCCATATATGACATTAAATCACTCACGAAGATCTCTTTGGGAACTGCTATGAGATTATTTGACGCGAAAATAGCGCCCATCGCCACATACGGGATAGATATCATCTGGGAGAAACTGACCCTGGCGGACTTGAGGACGCTCGAGGCAGTGAAGTCGCGCTTCCTAAAAGCAACCCTGGGATTATCAAAATATGCAAAATCTAGACTAGTGTACGAACTTGCCAAGGAGAACTTCTTCATTGAGGACCTACGGACGAAGAGAGGACTACCATCTACGGACGCCTGGAAAAGACTAATGCATGAGAGAGTGAAGAAGAGAGATGAAATCTGGCTCGAATTTTACATAACGGAAGCCATGACAAATAGGGTATGGACTGACACCAATCAAGACCTACGACACTTCGTTAACTCGATGGCGGTACATGGGTACCACCATAAACTGTGCGTCACCGAGTACTTTCATGACATAGACGTATCCTGTACTTGTAAATTATGTGGTAAACAATGTAGTCGGTACCACATAATCACATGTAAGAACCGGGCCCTTCCATTGTTAAATTTTGTGAAGGTGGAAGGTGAAAACACTAATGTATATTCACATTTATTAACCCTATGCACAATTTGTGCTCTGTATTTTCAATAATAAAAGGGTGTATATTCTAATTTTCTATCGTTTTAAATCGCTTTTTGTTACTTCATGTTCTTAATGTCGTATATTTCGATTCGGACTCCGTGAGTCTAATCACATAATACGGAAATTATTTTAATACCAACTTAGTACGTTTCAGTCCTTTTTGCAAGTCAATATAAACTATTTTTATTCAGCATTCACTATGTAAATAATGTAAATTATTTTCATTAAAAAATCAATGCCTATTGCCTATTAAAATTGTATATCAGTTATAATTAAAAATGAACCTAATAAAATAATTAATGATGGTCAACACCGCTTGAAGTTCCATAAACTAACATTTCCTACTATTTAGAACTGTTTCTTAGTATAAATATTAAATGAAAATGTGTAATTAAATAGGTTATGTTCGTCTGTTGACATCTTCTTTAAACTGTATTCAAAATAGAAACACTAAAGAATACAGAGTGATTGTAATTGCCGTAGTTATTTCATAGTGCATATTTTTGGAAACGTGATGCATATTTGACCAATAATTAGCAAACTTTTGCATGTATATTTATTCATTTAATAGTGCATGAACTATAACTAATAACTAATAACACCTCGTGTTATGTACAGACGGTTTATTAAACGATTTGAGCGAAACAACTACGATATAGTGCGACTTTCTGATTTTCTGATTCTAAAAACTTGATTGTATTGGATACGTTATGTTAGATAACTTTTAAAATATAAAGTCTATCAATACACAATTAAGAACATCTATTCAATATTTTTAAATATCTATTCAATTGCTGGTACATGTTTTAACCTTTCATGAGGTCTTCATCAGCCAAATTGCTTTATCTAATTCTTAAAACTAGTGTAACAATTATTCATAAACCGAATTGCATATCCTTACATTATAGGCTACATTTACATAATCGTTCCTTATTCATAAAATCTCCGAGTGCTGGTTTAGCGATACAGTATTTGACTAACAAATCATTTAGAAGTTAGTGCACCTAAAACTGTGTCAGCTTTATGGCACGACGAGCATCTCAACATTTATATTTAATGCACGTGGGATCATAAAGGGAAGGAATCTTTTAGTTTTACGTGACCGTTAATCATACGATCATGAGCC
This sequence comes from Meconema thalassinum, assembly GCA_946902985.2. Lineage (NCBI taxonomy): Eukaryota > Metazoa > Arthropoda > Insecta > Orthoptera > Tettigoniidae > Meconema > Meconema thalassinum. Next base: position 583,960,571 of record OX336390.1, on the reverse strand, counting down.
ACGGGACCTCCTTTTTACGTGGAATCCGGACCACAGAACATGGCATTTCACTTCGAAAATCTCACATGCATTGACCGGGAATCGAACCCGGTCCACCTTAATGAGAGGCCAATAGCTTGACCGCTGCGTCACCACGCCCCCTAGGTTCATGAAGCTTAAATCACTTCCAATACGTTACGTTATTTACATCTGTGATGAGTGGGACTATTGACCAACATGCCTAATACGCTAAATAATACAATAACAAAATCGATAGTGGTAGATTTCTTACTTGCGTCAAAATAACCAAGTAGAAAATAACGAAATTATTTTAACGTTTAGATAGCAATAACAAGCTATAAGTGGATTATAAACTCTATATGGAAAGTAAAGCTTTTGCCTGTTTGTTTATTTGTTTATTTAGCTTGGCCTGGATAAGCACGTAAACGGTCCCACTAAACTTAATGATATTCAAAGAGGCCTTATCAATACAGTACTGTATATTGAGCCCAGAACTGGCTAGGTTTTATCCCCCAATATATTACTGTAGTATGATGTGGATACGGGGAGATTCATACTTCAATGCTTGCCATATGTAAGTGATCGTGAACTGTGATATGGGGTTCACCTGTCATTACGTTGTCATGGCATCTATAATGATCATTCCAAAGCGTTCAAAGTCTAAACCCTGGGAGATAAATATAATTAAGTTTGCCTATGGTTATACTATAGCACGCTATGGTTATACAATAGTTTTCGCGCCATGGTAACCAGTTTTCGTAACTGTTGTTTCATTCCTAAGGCTCAGACATCGTGGTAATTTAGCCCCCTATACTTGGGTGTATGTAGAATTTGTATGCTAACCTATGATATCGTAGTGTCTGTAATAGTGTGTATATTTTTAATTCAGGTGAGAATCGGGAAGAAGGCAGCCGTGGCCTTATGTTAGGAACCATCCCGTCATGTATTTAACAATTAATAATAATTAAGTACAAGTTTTTCGGGCTTGTAGGCCGTGGTCCAGACTGGATATCTCCCGACGTTTCACCGGAAACTGCGTCCGGCATGTTTAAGGGTTCCGCTCCTTTCCTTGGTCCACTGCTGACCACTGCTGACCAAGGAAAGGAGCGGAACCCTTGAACATGCCGGACGTAGTTTTCGGTGAAACGTCGGGAGATATCCTGTCTGGACCACGGCCTACAAGTCCGAAAAACTTGTACTTAATTATGAACGCCGGCCGAGAAAGCCTAAGCAATTAATAATACTTCAAATTAACTCCATAAACCTTAACAAAATAATGAATATAAAATTATAAAATCGCAACTCCGCCATATTGTTGTTATGAGAAAAACTGAATTGAATCAGATGCCAGTAGATTAAATCTTGTATAAACATTTATCCTACCAAGTTTCACTGCGCTCGGTTGATTAAATCTCGTGAAAATGCCATTGAAGTACTCTAACTTCGTTTGGCCGTCATGTTAATTATGCACTTACCATGTTTTAAGCATTACCCAGCTCAACTTAAATGAGTATTTTCTATTACCGTACAAACTTTCAGGGTGATATCAGTAATAATATCGGAGATATTGAATGCCGATGAAATATTTTGCACAGCCACCATGTTGAATTTGTGAGACGTATCAAAATTTAAAGAGCACGGTCAGGGTCGGACAAAGTAGTGCTATGACCTTACCGAGTTTCATTGAAATCGCTTCAGCCGTTTAGATTTTATTATAGGGACACACACACATACGCACACGCACACATACACACACACACACGGACAAGGTGATCTCATAAGCCTATTTTTAGCCTACTTTCATTTTTTGCAAAAAATGAAAGTAGACTTATGAGATCTACACGGGCGAAAAGTTGTCAGTCTGACTGTGTGAGTGAGTGTGTGTGAGAGTGTCTGTCCCCCTCCCTAATCAATTCAAACACGACGAAACCGAATTGAACGAAATTTGGTACAGAGGTTGCACTAGCAAAGAGAACCTCAGTGTCATGTTTTATAACGCCGCCATATTTATCAAAACTGAATGGCGGCCACTCAAACGATCAAAACGTAAAATCAAATTTCGACTAAACTAATCAGCCGATCTCTACCAAATTTTGTAACAACACACCTTCATACATGACGCGTCCTGTGCCCGAACTACACGGTCATCAGCTGGACAATTTAAAGATGGTGGCCGTGTGAATTGTGCAAGCATTATAATTCATAACTTAGAACCCACCAGTTCCGATCATCGAACTGACATCGGTTTAAACTGTCCTAAAGGACGTGGCCTGTTCGGTATTTTAAGGGGGGGGGTCATACAGTAGATTATACAAAAAAATGTCATTTTTTAAAATAAATCTCAGACGAAAGGTTGAGGCTTTCTAAACATAGATACGAAGTTATATGTAAAAATGCCTCATAGTTTTAGAGATATTTGCATTTAGTGACAGCTTGCACGTTGTGATGGGCGTGGCAACGTAGCAATGGATGCAAATGTACAGCACCAGACGGTTGTGTGGTTTCTTTTTGCGTTAATTTCTTTTAACACTGGCTGCATGGGTAGTATACACGTAGGCCATGCCTGTATCCATGGTTTAGTGAGTTGTCTTTGAGAGTGGAAAGCTTTGAACTTCTGTTTCCAAGGTTACTGTTGTGCACTCCATGGCGGTAGTAGTAGCAGTTTGTTTGGAACTTTCCACGTGCTTTTATTACATTGTTGTGTAAATTGTGATCATAATTCCTAAAAAAGGGAACGTTGAAAGACGGAAAAAGAGGAGATATACGGAAATCACTTTTCTAATGAAGAGAGGGGTGATAATGGCAATGTTATTATTGACGTAACGAGTAGCCTAGGCCTTAGGCCTAGTGCATCAGCCAGGAAACTTGGGCCAAAGGCTAGGTCACCTGTCAGTGATTCTAAGGATACTGACAGCGAGTCATATAGGATTATATATTCTTCTTCTTTAGTGGATAATATAAGTGTACATTTGTCTTGCAAATTGTGTCATGGAAATGTGAAATTAATTAATTAAAAGGCAGAAACCAAAATGCAAAGGAGTCATTCAACTGTAAAATTTGGCCCATTTGTCCCAAAACATCATGCAATGGTAATAAAATTGTTCAAATAGCAACCTATAGTGCAGTGGCCAGTTTTAATGGTAGAGCTATCAGTAGTCTACAAGTACTGAAGGCATTGGGAATCAAAATTGGGAAGAATACGGTGGAAGCTTTGAGCAAGTTTGACAAGGTACGTGTAGATTCTGCTGAAAAAAGAAAACAAAACTCAACTTTGGAAGCTAGAAGGACTAGACGAAGACTCAGAGTGGAAGAACAATCCAAGAACATCCAGAAGGAGGGTATAACATATGCCAATGGAGCCTTCTAAGGTGAACTGTGATTAGAACAGTGTGTGACAACTTCACATGCGATTTCCTGAAAACTTATTTTTTTCAAACAAGAAACGTAATATCACAAGAACCATCTGTCTGATCTAAATGAAACTTCGCACAGTTGTTCAAATAAGAATTCTATAGAGGGTGAACTAAAATAATGGAACTGAGACAAAATTTAGGCTTAATATAATGATATAAACAGGTAATAAAATGTAAAAATTATATGTATATTTAAAAAAAAAAATCTGCCAAATTAAGTTGAATGCACTAAGAGATCTCATCTTAGTTCATCCTCTATAATATTCTGTCAGTTTCAATTCAAAAGAAAGAAAACAGCCATTAAGCTCATATTTAAAGAGTTATCATGTTTTTGTCATATCATGTGCTTAATAATTTTATCAACATTTATTAATTAATAATGTGACTACTTTACATTAAATTTTTATTTTTACTATATCAAACAATAGGTTAGGATGTTATGTATCATAATATTCATTTTCAATGTCGTACTTGAAATAATGTAGGAAATAATCACATTTTTGTCAAGTGCTAACTAAACATGGCATGACTACTGAATGACCCCCCTTAAGTTCATATTATAATATTGCACGGTAGCAGTGACTTTAAAAAGCCAAGCCGTCTCGTTTACAAGACAAGATGGCAGCTGATATCTTGTGCCTGACCTATATTTCACTTGTTCGAGTATTGCATGCAATATAGCCTACTCATAGAAATAATATAAACTTTGTATGAAATGCTTTAAAATAAATATATACACCACTGAAGAAATCGTTTAGTCCAAATCATTATTTGCTAAGACGTTCAATGTAAGTAAATTGATAACGATGAATTTCGGTGGACATGTTTGGCTGTGTAGTAGGTTAAATATTTGTCTCTTTCCCGTTTGGCCGGGGTTCAAAACCTATCAGAGTTGGTTTATTTTGCTTGAATATTTTTATATTTCTAAGCCTCCGTGGCTTAGGTGGCAGCACACCGGCCTCTCACCACTGGGTCCGTGGTTCAAATCCTGGTCACTCCATGTGAGATTTGTGCTGGACAAAACGGAGGCAGACAGGTTTTTCTCCGGGTACTCCGGTTTTCCCTGTCAACAATTTCAATCCAGCAACATTCTCCACTATCATTTCAATTCATCTGTCATTCATTTAATCATTGCCCCGGGGGAGTGCGACAGGCTTCAGCAGCCGGCACAGTTCATATCCTCGCCGCTAAATGGGGGCTTCGTTCATTCCATTCCCTGACCCGGTCAGTCGACTGGAAGCAGGCTGTGGATTTTCATTTTCATTTTTAGCCTACTTTCGATTTTTGCAAAAAATGAAAGTAGACTTATGAGATCAACACAGGGCGAAAAAAGTGTGTCTGTCTGTGTGTGTGTATGTGTGTGTGTGAGTCTGTGTGTGTGTGTGTGTATGTGTGTGTGTGAGTCTGTGTGTGTGTGTGTGTGTGTGTGTGTGTGTGTGTGTCTGTGTGTGTGTGAGTGTGTGTACTCTGAATGTCTGTCCCCCCCTATCAATTCGAACACAGTGAATGCGATTTGAACGAAATTTGGTACAAAGGTAGCACTAGCAAAGGACACCACAGTGTCATGTTTTATATCGCCGCCATCTTGACGGAAACGTAATGGCGGCCACACAAATGTTCAAAGCTTAAATCAAATTACGACTAACCTAATCATCAGATCTCTACCAAATTTTGCAACTACATACCTTCATGGAGGGAGCATCCTTTGACCAAACCAATAGGTCATCAGCATAATAGTTTGCGGATGGCGGCCATCTTTGTGTGAAAATCGATTCCCCCTATTAATTCAAACACGGTGCAACCGAATGGAACGAAATTTGGTACAGAGGTAGTACTAGCAAAAGGCACCTCAGTGTCATGTTTTATATCGCCGCCATCTTGTCGGAAACGTAATGGTGGCCACACAAATGTTCAAAGCTTAAATCAAATTACGACTAACCTAATCATCCGATCTCTACCAAATTTTGCAACAACATACCTACACGGGGGCAGCATCCTTTGACCAAACTAATATGTCATCAGCTTAATAGTTTGCGGATGGCGGCCATCTTTGTGTGAAAATCGATTCCCTCTATTAATTCGAACACGGTGCAACCGAATGGAACGAAATTTGGTACAGAGGTAGTACTAACAAAAGGCACCTCAGTGTCATGTTTTATATCGCCGCCATCTTGACGGAAACGTAATGGCGGCCACACAAATGTTCAAAGCTTAAATCAAATTACGATTAACCTAATCATCCGATCTCTACCAAATTTTGCAACAACATACCTTTCTAGAGGAAGCATCCTTTGACCAAATGAATAGGTCATTAGCCTAATAGTTTGCGGATGGCGGCCATCTTTGTGTGAAAATGAATTCCTCCTATCAATTCAAACACGGTGAAACCGAATGGAACGAAATTTGATACAGAGGTAGCACAAAAAAGGGCATCTCAGTGTCATGTTTTATATTGCCGCCATATTGACAGAAACGTAATGGCGGCCACACAAATGGTCAAAGCTTAAGTTAAATTACGACTAACATAACCATCCGATATCTACCAAACTTTGCAACAACATACCTTTATGGAGGGAGCATCCTTTGACCAATCTAATAGGTTATTAGCCTAATATTTTGCGGATGGCGGCCATCTTTATGTCAAAATTGATTCCCCCTATTAATTCAAACACGGTGGAACCAAATGGAACGAAATTTGGTACAGAGGTAGCACTAGCAAAGGTCACCTCAGTGTCATGTTTTATATCGCCGCCATCTTGACTGTAACGTAATGGCGGCCACACGAATGTTCAAAGCTTAAATCAAATTACGATTAACCTAATCATCCGATCTCTACCAAATTTTGCAACTACATACCTTTATGGAGGGAGCATCCATTGACCAATCTAATAGGTCATCAGCGTAATAGTTTGCGGATGGCGGCCATCTTTGTGTGAAAATCGATTCCCCCTATTAATTTGAACACGGTGCAACCGAATGGAACGAAATTTGGTACAGAGGTAGTACTAACAAAAGGCACCTCAGTGTCATGTTTTATATCGCCGCCATCTTGACGTAAACGTAATGGCGGCCACACAAATGTTCAAAGTTTAAATCAAATTACGACTTACCTAATCATCCGATCTCCACCAAATTTTGCAACAACATACCTTTATGGGGGGAGCATCCTTTGACCAAACTAGTAGGTCATCAGCGTAATAGTTTGAAGATGGCGGCCATCTTTGTGTGAAAATCGATTCCCCCTATTAATTCAAACACGGTGCAACCAAATGGAACGAAATTTGGTACAGAGGTAGCACTAGCAAAGGCCATCTCAGTGTCATGTTTTATATCGCCGCCATATTGACAGAAAGGAAATGGCGGCCACACAAATGTTCAAAGCTTAAGTTAAATTACGACTAACATAACCATCCGATCTCTACCAAACTTTGCAACAACATACCTTTATGGAGGGAGCGTCCTTTGACCAATCTAATAGGTTATTAGCCTAATAGTTTGCGGATGGCGGCCATCTTTATATCAAAATTGATTCCTCCTGTTAATTCGAACACGGTGGAACCGAATGAACGAAATTTGGTACAGAGGTAGCACTAGCAAAGGGCACCTCAGTGTCATGTTTTATATCGCCGCCATCTTGACTGAAACGTAATGGCGGCCACACGAATGTTCAAAGCTTAAATTAAATTACGATTAACCTAATCATCCGATCTCTACCAAATTTTGCAACTACATACCTTTATGGAGGGAGCATCCTTTGACCAATCAAATAGGTCATTCGCCTAATAGTTTGCGGATGGCGGCCATCTTTTTGTCAGAATCGATTCCCCCTATTAATTCAAACACGGTGAAACCGAATGGAACGAAATTTGGTACAGAGATAGCACTAGCAAATGGCATCTCAGTGTCGTGATTATTATCGCCGCCATATTGACAGAAACGTAATGGCGGCCACACAAATGTTTAAAGCTTAAATCAAATTACGACTAACATAACCATCCGATCTCTACCAAACTTTGCAACAACATACCTTTATGGAGGGAGCATCCTTTGACCAATCTAATAGGTCATTAGCCTAATAGTTTGCGGATGGCGGCCATCTTTATGTCAAAATTGATTCCCCCTATTAATTCGAACACGGTGGAATCGAATGAACGAAATTTGGTACAGAGGTAGCACTAGCAAAGGGCACCTCAGTGTCATGTCTTATATCACCGCTATCTTGACGGAAACGTAATCGCGGCCACCCAAATGTTAAAAGCTAAAAAGTAATTACGACCAACCTAATAATCTAGTCTCTACCAAATTTTGCAACACCATATCTTTATGTGGGAAACATTTTCTGACCAAACTGCAAGAACATCAGGCCAATAGTTTGCAGATGGTGGCCAAGTATGTCTGCAAATCAATTCCCCCTATCAATTCAAACATGGTGAAACCGAATTGAACGAAATTTGGTACAGAGGTAGCACTAGCAAAGGGCACCTCATATTCATGTTTAATATCCCTATAGCACGTTGTATTTCAACAAGCTACTACAACCAACATTCAATCATACTCCTTGAAAAGGACAAAGAGTTATAACAATACCCATGCATTTAGGAGAAAGTAGGCTATATGTTCTTTACTGAACATCTTGTTATATTTATTGTTTTGAAATTACTCAGACGTTATACGATTAAGCATTATATTGTGCACATTACAATGGAAAATATATATTTAATTAAAACAGCATTCGCCAACGGATCTGCACCAGATACATCCAACAGCAACCAGATGAACTATGAGGGTGACAAGCACGGTCAACTGGATGTGAACTTCGCACTGGCCGGAACGTTGTAACAGCTATAATTGATAAGTTTCCTTTTATGGCCGCTAGAATGCACTCGCCCTATTAGGATTTTACTATGTGAAACGTTTTCGCCAGATGTCATGACTGCTCTTTATGGGACTCCATTGGTTTGCCTTTCGTTGGCATTCTATACGCATCGGATTTGAAGAATGACAAGTTGATAATACGATAAATTTTTATTATAAAGCGTTTGTAACAGCTTATTGTGTGTTATTAGGTAATGTTGTTTGAACTAAACAACAACACTATCCCACATAATACCTGTACTCTAGCTGTTGGTGCTAGTTCAGGATATTAATTAATACTTTCATTGCAGCCAAATCGCAATCGAAAGTAAAGAATGAACATGTACACTAAAATAGCGCTCTGACGATTTGAATTGCATAGTCCATGATTGATTGTTTTCTTTTACTACCGAGCTCTAAGTGTTAGCGTTCTCATGATTGTCCACATAGTTGGCATTCACACGTCACTGTAGGGTCATGGAAAGATTTGTTAATACAATTAAGGTGTTGAATGCATGGACAGCCAGACGTGTAAACACATGCCTCAACTCAAAGTTGGATGTTGTCCACGTCCGGTCGATCATGTCTCCGGTTCCAAACAATTCTTCAGGTACCGTATGCCTTCTCGTTTTTCTTCAACTATGTAAGTAGTTTTTCCAATTCTCAGGTGTTTGGTAGAGGTAAATAGTTTCTAAGGTCTTAACCAAGAAAGTATTCCAATATAAGTTACTCCAAAATAAAGACAAATAGTTATAACACCCGTACATTTAGGAGAAAATAGGCTATATGAACTCTACTGAAGATATTGTTTCATAAATGAAAATAGGCTAAAAGTGATGACACATAAATTCTATAAATCTTCTGTAAAGAACGATATTTCTTAATCGTTGATAATTGAATGTATGACCCTCTATTTCAATAATTAGTTCATAAAATGAGTATTCTTTTTAGCCTACTTTCGATTTTTGCAAAAAATGAAAGTAGACTTATGAGATCACTACAGGGCGAAAAAAGGTGTGTCTGTCTGTGTGTGTGTATGTGTGTGAGTCTGTGTGTGTGTGTGTGTGAGTGTGTGGACTCTGAATGTCTGTCCCCCCCCCTATCAATTCGAACACGGTGAGCGCAAATTGAACGAAATTTGGTACAAAGGTAGCACTAGCAAAGGACACCTCAGTGTCATGTTTTATATCACCGCCATCTTGACGGAAACGTAATGGCGGCCACACAAATGTTCAAAGCTTAAATCAAATTACGACTAACCTAATCATCCGATCTCTACCAAATTTTGCAACAACATACCTTTATGGGGGGAGCATCCTTTGACCAAACTAATAGGTCATCAGCCTAATAGTTTGCGGATGGCGGCCATCTTTGTGTGAAAATCGATTGCCCCTATTAATTCGAACACGGTGAAACCGAATAGAACGAAATTTGGTACAGAGGTAGTACTAGCAAAGGGCACCCCAGTGTCATGTTTTATATCGCCGCCATCTTGACGGAAACGTAATGGCGGCCACACAAATGTTCAAAGCTTAAATCAAATTACGACTAACCTAATCATCCGATCTCTACCTAATTTTGCAACAACATACCTTTATGGAGGGAGCATCCTTTGCCAAATCTAATAGGTCATTAGCCTAACAGTTTGCGGATAGCGGCCATCTTTGTGTCAAAATCGATTACCCCTATTAATTCAAACACGGTGAAACCGAATGGAATGAAATTTGGTGCAGAGGTAGCACTAGCAAAGGGCACCCCAGTGTCATGTTTTATATCACCGCCATCTTGACGGAAACGTAATGGCGGCCCCACAAATGTTCAAAGCTTAAATCAAATTACGACTAACCTAATCATCCGATCTCTACCAAATTTTGCAACAACATACCTTTATGAAGGGGGCATCTTTTGACAAATCTAATAGGTCATTAGCCTAATAGTTTGCGGATGGCGGCCATCTTTGTGTCAAAATCGATTACCCCTATTAATTCGAACACGGTGAAACCGAATGGAATGAAATTTGGTACAGAGGTAGCACTAGCACAGGGCACCTCAGTGTCATATTTTATATCACCGCCATCTTGACGGAAACGTAATGGCGGCCACACAAATGTTCAAAGCTTAAATCAAATTACGACTAACCTAATCATCCGATCTCTACCAAATTTTGCAACAACATACCTTTATGGAGGGAGCATCCTGTGTCAAATCTAATAGGACATTAGCCTAACAGTTTGCGGATGGCGGCCATCTTTGTGTCAAAATCGATTACCCCTATTAATTCGAACACGGTGAAACCGAATGGAATGAAATTTGGTGCAGAGGTAGCACTAGCAAAGTGCACCCCAGTGTCATGTTTTATATCGCCGCCATCTTGACGGAAACGTAATGGCGGCCACACAAATGTTCAAAGCTTAAATCAAATTACAACTAACGTAATCATCCGATCTCTACCAAATTTTGCAACAAAATACCTTTATGAAGGGGGCATCCTTTGACAAATCTAATAGGTCATTAGATAATAGTTTGCGGATGGCGGCCATCTTTGTGTCAAAATCGATTACCCCTATTAATTCGAACACGGTGAAACCGAATGGAATGAAATTTGGTACAGAGGTAGCACTAGCAAAGAGCACCTCAGTGTCATGTTTTATATCACCGCCATCTTGACGGAAACGTAATGGCGGCCACACAAATGTTCAAAGCTTAAATCAAATTACGACTAACCTAATCATCCGATCTCTACCAAATTTTGCAACAACATACCTTTATGGAGGAAGCATCCTTTGACAAACCTAATAGGTCATTAGCCTAATAGTTTGCGTATGGCGGCCATCTTTGTGTCAAAATCGATTACCCCTATTAATTCGAACACGGTGAAACCGAATGGAATGAAATTTGGTACAGAGGTAGCACCAGCAAAGGGCACCTCAGTTTCATGTTTTATATCGCCGCCATCTTGACGGAAACGTAATGGCGGTCACACAAATATTCAAAGCTTAATTCAAATGACGATTAACCTAATCATCCGATCTCTACCAAATTTTGCATCAACATACCATTTTGGAGGGAGCATCCTTTGATCAAACTAATAGGTCATTAGACTAATATTTTGCGGATGGCGGCCATCTTTGTGTGAAAATCGATTCCCCCTATTAATTCGAACACGGTGAAACCGAATGGAACGAAATTTGGTACAGAGGTAGCACTAGCAAGGGGCACCTCAGTGTCATGTTTTATATCACCGCCATCTTGACGGAAACGTAATCGCGGCCACCCAAATGTTAAAGGCTAAAATGTAATTACGACCAACCTAATAATCTAATCTCTACCAAATTTTGCAACAACAAATCTTTATGTGGGAAACATATTCTGACCAAACTGCTAGATCATCAGCCCAATAGTTTGCAGATGGTGGCCAAGTATGTGTGCAAATCGATTCCCCCTATCAATTCAAATACGGTGAAACCGAATTGAACGAAATTTGGTACAGAGGTACGGTAGCACTAGCAAAAGGCACCTCAGTGTCATGTTTTATATCGCCGCCATCTTGACGGAAACGGAATGACGGCCACCCAAATGTTAAAAGCTTAAATCAAATTTCGACCATCCTAATAATTTGATCTCTACCGGATTTTGCAACAACATGCCTTTTTGTGGAAAGCATCTTATGACTGACTACAAGGTCATCAGCCCAATAGTTTGCAAATAGCGGCCATGTATGTGTGCAAATCCATTCCCCAGATCAATTCAAACACGGTGAAACCGAATTGAATGAATTTTTTTTACAGAGGTAGCACTAGCAAAGGGCACCTCATATTCATGTTTAATATCCCTATAGCACGTTGTATTTCAACAAGCTACTACAACCAACATTCAATTATACTCCTTGAAAAGGACAAAGGGTTATAACAATACCCATGCATTTAGGAGAAAGTAGGCTATATGTTCTTTACTGATAATCTTGTTTACATCTGAAGATCGTATAGAATATGATGATGTTGTTCTTGCTGTTAATTCATTTAGGGTCTTGCGACATCATGGTATTTATCCCCGTGTTCTTAGGTGTGTGTGAGTATATAGAATTTGTCTGTAAACCCATGTAGGAGACTTCTACTACTCAGGAAGCAAAATAACTAGTGATGGACGAAGCAAAGAGGATATAAGATGTAGGTGTCTCAGGCAAGGAAATCATTTCTATAGAATAGAAATCTGTTGATATCAAATATAGATTTAGATATTAGAAAGTCATTTTTGAGAGTCTTTATCTGGAGCGTGGCACTCTATGGAAGTGAAACTTTGACTGTCGGCGCAGCGGAAAACCGTAGAGGCATTTGAAATATGGTGTTATAAGAGAATGATGATGATCAGTTGGGTAGATAGAGTAACAATTGAAGAAGTAGCCTACTAAGATAAGTGGGCGAGGAGAGATGTTTCTAGTGGCTGCTAATGTAGAGAAGAGATAGGTTGGTAGGACATTTACTAAGGCACCCAGGAATAGCAAACTACGTTATAGAAGGAAGGGTTGAGGATAAGAAATGTGGGAGCAGATCTAGGTTAGAATATGTTAAACAGATTGCTTCGGATGAAAGGTGTGTTAGGTAAGTAGAGAAGAAACAATTAGCTCAGAACAGGGAGGCAGGGAGGGCTGCATCACACCAATCAAAAGACTGAAGACTCAAACAACACAACCTGTGTCATTGTGGTGTCTGTGGTGGTCTCTGAATTTGCAATTGAGATTAGGAATGGGAACGAAGTGGCTGTAGCCATAATTCAGGAATATGATGATAGCAGGCTTCGCTGGAATTTCGCGAGTTCAAGTCTCCTAATTTATTGCACAGCGTGCACTATCAGTTCTATAATACATAATGTCTGGTATGCAGCATAAATTATTTCCTCTTCACATAACTAGTATACATTTCTAACAACAAACATAATTCTGCTCAAGCCAGAATCAATATATGCTCGAGCTGTGGTTCTCAAGTTTGCCTCGTCACTTCGTCTCGCATCCACTTCTCTGTGTTAAAACAAACTTGGCGAGGAATTCAGAACAGTGGGTATTAGAACTTTGCTTTGTCCTAAGATAATGTGCTAGCCTCTGCACTGATATTAGGAACAAAGGCTAAACAAACAAACATGAAATATGGGAAGACAAAGATCTGACAATAGATGAACATTATACTGTAATATGTGAGTGCATCGTGCAAGAACAAACACCAAGATTCAAACAAAAACCCGTGAGGAAATCTTTCGTTTCCTTATCAACGTGTCCGACTCAAATAAATAATTCTATATCTATACTAATATAATAAAGCTGAAGAGTTTGTCTGTGTGTTTGTGTCTTTAAACGCGCTAATCTCTGGAACTACCAGTCGGATTCGAAAAATTCTTTTTGTATATGATACCCAGATTCAAGAGGAATAGTTTAGGCTATGTTAAATTACGGACAGACCACTCCATTCCCTGCATTTAGGCTCTTTGGCACAAATCCACACCGTTCAACCGATCTGAACCATAATTTTTACACTTACCCTTTGGAACCCTGCGAGTAACACTGTCTACATGAAATTTATGACAGACCAGTCCATTTCCTGCATATAGGCCCTTTGTCACAAATCTACACCGTTTCACCGATCTGAACCAAAATGTGTATACTTACCCTTTGGAACCCTGCGAGTAACACTGTCTACATGAAATTTATGACAGACCAGTCCATTTCCTGCATTTAGGCCTTTTGGCACAAATCTACACCGTTTCACTAATCTGAACGAAAATGTGTATACTTACCCTTTGAAACCCTGCGAGTAACACTGTTTACATGCAACTTTGGACAGACCACACCATTCCCTGCATTTAGGTCCTTTGGTACTGTCCCCGTTTACCCGGATAGTAGGCTGTCAGATATCCGCCCCCTCAATCGGATTGCCAACAATCAATCGCACCGGCTCAGTTACATCAATGAAAATGGCACTGACAGATACTACCGAGGTTTGAACACAGAAGTTACCAAGAAAATTATTGTGGAACACACCAAAATAGACGGGGGTTCATACTTACTTCTACTTACCTCTTATAAATATCTCGGGGATTGGGTTGACAACAGGATCTCTAAAGTATGCTCCCACAATAATCTTGATCATGACATTTAAAAATGAACCAAAACGACGACAAGAACTTTGAACTGTACAAAAGCTTTATTTCAAATAAAGGGTATGATTTTAACAAACTCAACAAAATAAATGTGGCTATCAGTAGCCCACGTCAATCTGACTATGTCCTCTTAAAGGACTTGCAAAGTTATCAAACAATATGTTAGCTCCCATGAGCTCAAAATAACGTAACATTCAAAACACATTTGGATTGGATAAGGAAGTCAGGATACGATATATATAGAGCATTTGGTTTCTTTTAATAAACATCACACTTGTATTAATAGGCGCAAGGCCAGAGTATCGACCTCGCCCGCTGATAACCAGATGTCTGGCCGGCTGGTCTACCCTTCAACCTGGCTCACACCTGTCAAATGGGGCTCACTTGTCACGCCACACTGCGTAAGAATTCAGCTCCTTTCAAAGCTTTAAATGTCTACAAGACAACTCATATATATTGACGCAAATCTTTCAAATGCTTAACTCACATACCACTGGATTATTCTGACAATCCCTAAACTTGTTAAGTTATCATCCAAATGTTTAATCAGTATAGTTTAGAGTATAAAACACACTCTTAAATGTTTATATCAAAATCACATAAATTATTTATAACAATTAGAAATTGTTTATAATATTGTCGAAGATAATTACAAAAATTTTAAACACGCCTTTAACATTACTTTCGTTCCACATTATTGTCAAAGATATATACATTATTATTTACAATATCAACATTTAAATTATTTAAATTATTAATTTAAGAAATACATTGAACCACATGTTCAACCGGTTGTTAATTTCATAATCGTGTTAATATAATCGACCAATGAAGGTTAGTTATACATGTTAATGTCACAATCTGGTTTAATAAAGGTTGTAATAATTATAATTATTTGTGACGGTAATCTTCATTCAAAATCTTATCTCAAATTCATTCAAAACTCTTGTTAATTATAACAGCAAATTCACTTGATTAATTTTCAACGAACTATGACAATACACTCTAGCGGAAAATACTTCGCTTACAAAATAATGCACAAACTGCATTCAAAATAGCCCAAAATTCATCATATATTAAAATATACGGCATCGAAATCTTCCACAGAATTTACACAAACCTCCACTAACACAATCTTTATCATCATTAATTACTGTGGGAATCTCCTTCATTTATTTAAGGGCATTATACATCAGCGACTTTCAACATGTCCGCTGCACTATCGATTATACATTCATAGTTCCACTTAAAAATTCTTATAATCATTAATTGTTTCAAAACTGTTGTCATTTAACCTTCGTGGATTTCATTCATGAATCGAAATGAAATAAAAATTTGCCAATCACAAACAAATTTAATAGTGAATACGCTTATATACGCCTGTCTGGTCTATCAAAATTTTAAGATTAACATCTTCAAAGAATTGTAGTATAAAAATACTATCATCAAACAAAGTGCGATTAAGCTGCAAAATAGTCGAATAGAATCCAATTAGACTGGGGAATGCAAACATCGTTATATAAATCTCTAATTGAAAAAAAAATCCTAACAAAAGTTCACGAATTTAATGCATTCAATAATTCATAATTAAAGTTCATCTTTCACAAAATTGTCTATGATGCAATGATCGTTCATAACTGACGATAAATGTCTGTGTTACAATCAATTCAAATAACGACTAGTATTTCCAAGATCGTCGACAACGTACTGGATTTTAACGCTCTAAAATCATTTAAATGTTCTTCCTTCTTGATGATGACAGAAAATTGGTCAAAGTAATTAACCTGGGGTAGAATTACTTTAATAAAGTGACACGCTGTCTGAATTTAAATCTGCCATAAAAATCATTAACTTACAGTCAAATCGTGACTACAAAAAAAATAAGAAAATTACTGAAAAATCTAAATATCAGTCTCAACTGATCCAAAATCGTTTAACTATGCCCATGACATAACAATGTCTTAATAAATCGTCGAAAAAGGCATAACTCATCAAGGTGTACTGAGAATAGGAATCTCAAACAAGAATATGGGCAAAATACATGAGGACAAAAATATGGGAAAATGGTTGCTCAAATATTGCTAAGAAACTCAAATACAATAAACGTTCACGACTACCTTATCTGCCGATTGACGTTCCAGAGGAAAATTCCCCAAAGAAGACTGTTGATGGATCCATTTCACCAAGTTAAAGCTGAGCTCCATCCTCGAAACAAGAAACAGCACCATCGGAGAATCGAACTGCTTCACGAAGACGAACGACATCCTTCCGGCAATAATCTTCTTTGTGAGTCGGGACAACCCTGACCTCTCTTGAAAAATCCCTGAAGTTCCAGTTGAAAATCGCCATGAAGTTTTTGTAGAAATTTCCGAAGAAATATTCATATTCAGAGAGTATGAAATCATTTCTATTGCTGTTTGATAGTATTCAGCCTTTAATCACGAAACATGGGTGTAGATGTTTGTTCACCACATGTTCGCTTGTGTGGAATAGCAATTAGCGAAGTTCCATGCTGCTATCTTACTCCGTTGAAATATGTCCCAATTGCATTAAGTCCTTTAGCCTTCCATCTTCTCTTCAGTTATGGTAATAGAAGAACAAACTGCCATATTAAACTGTTCCATAATACTGTAGCGTTGTGTCACAAAAGCAATCTGAAGTCTCCCTATTTCACTAGCCGTGTCAGCCGTGGCGTAGATTCTGGCTATACAAAGTGCTTCTCATGTGGCGAGAAAATCACTTTTGTCAGTCGTCTAAAATTGTCAATAACTTCCAAAATACTTCCTCGAAATTGTTCAACTTTTCTACACTCCTTACTATAGCAATGCACAATAGAATTAGCTTATAGGCGACCGCTAACTGTTCACAGCTAATCTTGTAGAAGCGTTATAATGTGCGTTTCAACTTCACCTAGATTTACACACAGTAAACCTGCACTGCTTGTCAGCTCGACTTTCGTTTAATGCAGTGGCTTCACCACGCGTTATAAAGACGACTCTTTCACTACTAATCTCACTCGACGTTTCACTGAAATGACTATTTGAGATCTGACGATTGAGCTATCAGACGATTGATGATCTGAGAGAATGAGCAATGAGACTCCTATCTTCTGCGCAAGGCCTTTTATGAACTTCATGAGGGGCGTATCCATCCCTTCCATTGCGCGTTACTGCGTCATCGCTAGAAGTTCCAACTTCGTCAATACATGACGGATTTTCAAAATTCAAAAACTGAAAATAAATTTCACCAAAATTCCAAATCAATGCCTCTACTGCAAATGGATTTCCACAATTCTGCATTCCAAAAAGTAATAAAAATACCATAGTTTCAGCAATCTCCGTCTTCCTTCAGACTATCGTTCATTGGTTCAAGCCTCCCCTCCAATAGCATAATTTCTTCCTCAGCAGAATTCCACGTTTCCTGCGACTGCGTTGTAGATCTCGGATCTTTCTCGAATAAATGCTGACGTCACTGAGAATCTCAGCTCAAGTAGCCTGCTGGCATAACGTCTGCGTCATCCGTGCTTACGTCATGACTACCCACGTCATAACTATGACAGCCATAACTTTCTTTATAATTTCCAAAATAGCCACCGTGGTCTCTATATAATTCAATTACGGGGGCAGTACAAATCTACACCGTTTCACCGATCTGAACCAAAATGTGTATACTAACCCTTTGGAACCCTCCGAGTAATATTGTCTACATGAAATTTATGACAGACCAGTCCATTCCCTGCATTTAGTCCTTTTGGCACAAATCCACACCGTTTCACTAATCTGAACGAAAATGTGTATACTTACCCTTTGAAACCCTGCGAGTAACACTGTTTACATGCAACTTTGGACAGACCACTCCATTCCCTGCATTTAGGTCCTTTGGCATAAATATACACCGTTTCACCGATCTGAACCACATGTTGTATACGTTAAAAAAAACGAATTTACCCTCCAGGTTGGTTGCTCCCACGGACTTAGTTGTGGAACTCACCTCTACCGCCTCTACGGGCAGTGTCCTAGAGCTGGGAACATCTGATCCGAGTGGATACAACTAGGGAGGTGTTACCAGCACCGCGCCCAGGCGACTCACCTGCAAAGCGAACAGGGGCCTCATCAGGGAATGGAGGGATAGGCAAGGAAGAGGGAAGGAGGCGGCCGTGGTATTTGCCCGAAGACGAAGTGGGAAACCACGGAAAACCTCTTCGAGGATGGCTGAAGTGGGAATCGAACCCCCTCGACTCATTTGGGCCATCTGAGGCTGAGTAGACCCCTTTCCAGTCCTATACCACTCTTCAAATTTCGTGGCAGAGCCAGGAATCGAACCCAGGACTTCCTGGGCGGCAGCTAACCATGCTGACCGCTACGCTATGGAGGCGACATTTTGTATACTTGCCATTTGGAACCCTGCGGGTGACACTGTCCACTATAAATTTCGGACAGACCACTCCATTCCCTGCATTTAGGCCCTTTATCACAAATCCATACCGTTCCTTCTAATTCCGCCAAATTTTACTTACACTTTGAAACCCTGCTGGTAGCACTGCCCACTTGATAGTTTGGACAACGCTCTCCATTCCCTACATTCAGAATAACAAACAAACTGAACTTGGAAACCACGTATTAAGCCCCTTGAACCATTCATGTCCCTAGTAGTGTAGCCTAACTATAAGAGTATTTTAATAAGTCCATTGCTGACTGGCAATTCGCGCTGCATCACATCGCCCCTACCAGTCTTCTGGTGCCGAATTGCGAAAATAGTTAAATCTTGCGCTGCTTATAAATTGCAGTCACGGGGATTAGTGCAAAAAGATTTCTTAGGCCCCTTAAAACAGTTATCATCATGAACATATTATGCCTCTGTATTAGTGCAATGGTGTTGGTGCAGTACATTGAGGTTATCAGCTGCAATAAGCGTTGGTACTTTCAAATTTACCTTCATTTATTCCGAAACTTATCGTTGTGGCGGTAAATGATACTATTCTACCTCAGGAGCTCGGGACAGCCGACGTTTTCCAAAGTGTTCTGATTATTTCCCTACGGCGCTATGCGACAAAATACGACACTATTGGTCTCTACATTTCTAACAGCCATTGAGTTATAGGCCCTAGGCAGTGTCTTATTTCACTTACTCCTCTTTCTAAACATATTTTAAAATTTGTTTGTAATTTACATGTGTCAGTGCTGTAGTTAGTAAACAGCCATTTCCCTATTCATTATTATCATAACGGGAAAATGACCTGAATGTTACGTCCATTATACTGTACTACTTATCACCCCCACTACAACCACCACCACCACCACCACAAAAAGTTATATTTAAAAATATTTATTTTCTCTTAGTTTAAGTATCATGTGCCAGTTCTGTAGGAGTATTAATTATCATTCATAAAACAAATAAATCCACCGGGCGAAGCTGGGCATTAGTGCTAGTAAATAAATAAATTAATAAAATGAATAAATAAATGAATGAATAAATAAATAAATCTCTACATAACATAAAACCAAGTCCCCGATTCTTGGATGTATCGGGTAATCTCGAGAACCACTGGATGGTTTTTGAGGCGGTTTTTACCATTCTGTAAAGGATTTCTCGAGGAAGGGTTCTGTAGAAAATCATTCATTTATGACCAAATAAATCCGAGCAGTAACTATTTCAGTGAATCGAGAGCGCCTTTTAAGCTTACGCTGGGAAAACCGTTATATATATATTGTGCCCGTTTAGACCGAAGTCCGCACGACCACATATGCATTTTACCAAGAATCAGTTAGCATGAGAGTCAAAATATCCCGGGGCGCCAGATGGGTTAAAGCTAATCGCAAAAAAAACGACATCAAAATAAAAAAAAAATGCTTTACTGATTTTTGGCTCAATGAAACAATAAGGATAGAAGGAGATTCAACTGGGCATAACACAACATGTAAAATTATCTCATTTTATTCTAAATTTTAAAATTGACTGCAAAATGATGCTCAAGGTAACATCATTCCAGTGCGACGGCACACACTACTATTTACACAATATACAGAAATTTTCCAACACATTGAACAATTGTCTTTGGAGACACAAGTCTGATTATCAGTCCTGTAGACTGTGTTCCAAAATTATATCAATTATTTACGATGAAATCCAGTTCAAATTAAATTGTCTTTACTAGAAATATTGTAGTTCACTGGTTGAATTTCTAACATGATATTAACACTCGTAGAAATTCACACTGTTTATAATTGTTTATAGAATTTTTTAACTTCCACTTATTTTTCCAGTTTCAAAAATATTGTCAAAAATATTATCTTTGACCCAACACTAATTATGTACACATATTAATAACAACATCTGAGAAGTATTTGACCCTTGAGCATAGCATCGAAGAACTGTGCGAAGCACAACAAAATTTATTATTCTTCCAAAATTAAACATTTCGAGAAGTGACTCGATTATGAACTTCAAATTCCAAAGAAATATGATTTCTGAATCATCAACTTGATCAAAAAAAATTGTTGAACCATTCAACTATTCGATTTTCCACTTGGAATTATTATTAAGAAAAATATTTATATTTGTTGCTATTTTAGTAACTTTCACAACTTGCAATTCTTGAACAGAATGCGGAAATAAGAATTGTAGCTTTATAATAAATTCATTTAGTTCATGACAATAGGATTGAAAACATCCTTTAAGTAATTCGTGGATACAGAATTATCTTTTAATTGGCAGTGGCCCATTCAATTATTTGTGTAAGAACACAATATCCCAACAACAACGGCAAAGGTCTTCCTCTGAAGAAGAATAAAATTTTATCATGACAAAACCGGGTTCTAGCAAATCCAAAGTATTAATGGAATACGTAAACAAGTTTGAAATAATTACTGATGGTTTGGTCATTCATTCGACGAAATGTGTGGTTTCAATACTCCTCCTATAAACCTGAGCCATCGAACCGTCTATTTGATTGATGCTCAAAAAAAAAAAAACCTCCTCATTCCTGCGACTTAAACATGCGCACCTGGGAATGGCATTTCAACTACTCCACACACATAAATTTTCTTCCCAAAATTTATACAATAAATCAAGCCTCTGCTTGTTATCAAAACTGGAAGATCTATAAACTTACAAGTTTATTTTATTTTACCATTCAGTTCAAACCGTGAAGTTACCACACTTGTGATATTCTCTATTTCACTTTCGAATGTGTGCCTACGTCATGATTTTATATAATCACAAAAAAATAAATCCTAATTGATACAAATATCATTGGATTCCTGTTTCATGCCTTTCCGTGTTATCTGAAAAATATACTTTGCTCAATGCAAATATTAACTGTTCAACCAGAACTATAATGTTGGTGGAATACGGGCTTGCGCTATCCACTAGCTTTCGGAAAATCACCTGTTCCAATGTAGGAATGATTAAACTAATCCTTAAGCTCTCTCTCAACGAATGTGATTATTAGAAAATGTAAGATCCAATAATTATTTAGAAAAATTATGAAAATTATTATTATTATTATTATTATTATTGGATTATTATTGTTATTATTTCCTTAAATATGTTTAATTATTATTTCCTTATGTGAAAAAACCACATGTTCGACTCTTCGAATATGGACAAAATATCCATTCCTCAACAAAAATTAATATTAACTTCTACAGTTATATCGGCTGATTACCGTGATTCTCAAACAAAATGAACATTCAAATAAATGCTCGGTATGCTCGGTCATCGATCCTAAACTGTTCTGAGTGCTGAAAATACTCAGAATAACCCTAATGTGTCTTGCGTAAATCAATGCAAGATTTAAATACGAAGAAAAATAAATGTGTTGGTCATCTGCAGAAAATGAGTTTGTTCCAATTAGCTAGGCATAATATAAAAGTCAAATGTGGCTTACATTTCTCGTTGGTCTTGAAGCGTAGTGAACCTGGTCTGTACCAGATTTATCCAGATACATGCCCTATTGGACACGCACGTCTAATCCTTGTATCGGCTGCCATTATATACCCACAATCTGTCTAGTACGACGTAGTGGAAATATTTCTTGAAGTTTGAAGTAACTGCTGATCCATTTTAATATTGACTTCAATTAAATCCATAGCAGTTCGCTTAAATGGGGTCAGATCCAAATGATCTCTTCTCAAAAGCGTCAGTTGTAACATAACTCACGGTAATCTTTTCAGTACAGGAAAACACTGATAGTCTAAAACAATCAACAGCTGTCCTGAAGATCGTTCCCTGGGCATGGCTTCACACCATCTATCATGCGCGAAGCAACTTATAGTTTCCCTTTGTCGGCTAATGAACAACACCGTGATAGACTGGCCTTCAATATACTGAAAGATCTGAGTGGTTATTTAGTTACAATTTGTGAAACTGACAAGTTGGATTAAAATATCCAAGTATTGAATTATTGTTACTGGACTGTGACAGAATAATATCTAGACAAAGTCTAGCATATGTCCATATAGAAACAAAGTGTTTCACCAATGTCCGTAGAAAATAACAATCACCTTAGTGATTCCCTCTACCGGAAACTTACTACGTTCCCCACGTATCGTAGCACTTTTGTGACTATCACAATTCAAAGATATCTTCTGCGTAGATTCGGCAACCATGTGCCTTGGCTCGACGTAGCAGCAGCACCTTGTCCTACAAGAGCTTGGTTTGAAGTGAGCTCCTTATGCTTGGGCCGAGCGGCTTTTATACAAAATGGTCGGCTCCACGCTGGATCACGCTGAAATCTGTAAATCCTCATATCTCCGGTGTCTCTGGTCTGATTCACTTGAGACTAAGTGCATCCTATTTCATTTGGCCGTGCCAGTAATCTGAACCAAGTATCAAGTCTCTACTCCATGGCTAAGTATTTAATCACCAAATAGTCTCGACCTCTGCTACTATTTGCCACGTCACTTAACATCTTCTTGGCTGCATAAAGTTTCCATTTCAATCTAGAAGGAAAGGAGTGCGATATTCAAATATCTCAACTTTCAAAAGCGGCTGTAGCCTTTCCCTTGATACCTAGGTGTCTGAATCTTGGAATACCCATTCCTAGAATTGGGCACAATATATATACAATACTATAAGTGTAAGAATTGTTCAGCATGGTAAGTTCTACAAAAAAGTCCTTGACAGCATATCTCTTTCTTTAATACGTCGCTCACTGTAAGTGGTTATACGTTTTCATTTATTCCAACCATCTCCATTCAGTGGAAATTTAAATTACTAGCTTCGGAGCGAGTTTACGAGCTAGCAAGCGAGCCTATCACCCCAGCTTCGGTCAGCATCAAACTAATGAGTCCTGTCGAGATAAGACTTCAGATAAGAGAATATGTGTTAGAC
Organism: Meconema thalassinum; assembly: GCA_946902985.2. Classification (NCBI taxonomy): domain Eukaryota; kingdom Metazoa; phylum Arthropoda; class Insecta; order Orthoptera; family Tettigoniidae; genus Meconema; species Meconema thalassinum. Next base: position 583,936,824 of record OX336390.1, on the reverse strand, counting down.
GTTTCACTGTTCACCTCGGATTTTCTGAATTTCCTCTGGGATCTGCCGTCCGTGCGCCTTTTAAGCTTACGCTGTGTAAACCGTTATAGACACCGGGTAAAGCCGGAGCGGGTTGTTAGTAAATAAATAAATAAATAAATAAATAACGTCTGAACTGTTGAAGACTTGTATACTCTATTTTCATTCCTATGAATGGCAATAAGGAGCTGATTAAATGTGTAGATCTTTCTGTAAATCTCGGGGCATCTCTAGTGGAGCATTGATAGAATATCCGCGTCATGATCCCATGATTGGTGTCATATTTATGAAGGTGGGAAAAGTTTATTGCACACAGACGGTTACGATATCGGCACGTAACATAGCCTATCTCTCAGGACACATTTGGTGAATATAAGAAAATATAATTAAATATACGCTGCGCGTCACCCAATAGAGTTCCTTTTCCACTCCAGATTACAGTACAAACGGCACGTCGAAATTGGAGAAAATATTACCTAGATCTATCGAAGTCAGTTATCTACACCAGATAGCTATCTCCATACAATTATTATTTACTGGGTGAGTTAGCCGAGGTCGTTGCGGCGTGATTGTTGGCAGTCGCTCACATCCGGGAGGCGAGGAGGTTCGAATCCCCCCGCCGGCAACCTTGAAGATGGTCTTCTGTGGTTTCCCATCTTCCTTCCAGGCAAATGCCGGGGTTGGTCCTTAACTATAGGCCACAGCCGCTACCTTCCAACTCCTCGACCCTCCCTTCCAACTTTCCTCCCCAACGGTACTTGTAGCTCACCCATTGGGTGTCCGTCTCGAAGCAGCTACAAAACTGGCGAACCGAACATGTCCTCGGACACTCCCGGCACTAAAAGCCATACGCTAAAAAAATATATATTATTATTATTAATTCTTCTTCTTAACTTCTTTCGTTTCAACCTCTTCGGGGTACGTCCATTCAATTATTATTTCACTGTGTATTGTTCTTTCCTTAGTGCCCAGTACCTCTTCATTGATCTTCTTTTCATCTCTTCTTCCGAGATGATGGGTTTGGATTATAGTGAAGATTTGTCTTGGAACCTTATATTTTCTTCTTTAAGAATTATCAGCCTACTTTTCACATTTTGCAAAAATGAGGAAAAAGTAGACTTACGAGATCGGGCAAATGTGTGTGTGTCTGTCTGTCCTTCTGTCTGTCTATCTGTCTCCTAAACGGCAGCAGCAATCAAATCAAAATTTGGTAGGAGTAAAGATCTATACCTGAATATCTCACGGCTATATTTGAAAATGATATCAGTGCTACCAACTGCTGAAAAATCGCAATTGAAATTTGAGCTCCATGTTGGATATCTTGGAAGGTATGAATGGGAGCTATTTCAAAATTGTCGCACGTATAGATAATGATATTGCAGTTTCATTTCCAGGAGTCCATACATGGCAGTGTTGCCAAAATGATTATGAGCCTGGTGATAGTGTAACGATTCGATCCCATAGCGGTTATATTTAAAGGGTTACGCATTTATTATCATGTTATTATTATTATTCTTATTAATTAGTACATCGATGAGATGATTTTTATATCAGATAATTGTAAGCGGTTTTTATTATTATAGTCAGACAGATTTTTAATATCCATTTACTTGTAAAGAGACGAAGTATTATATATTGCAACAAGATTGCCAATAAGGATCAACCCTATGCGTCACAAACAGAACGACGTAGTAATTATTTCACCACGGCATACAGCGTCACTGTCATGAGTAACCATCACGTGAGCACCATCGAGTTCCTTCTGGAAGGAATGGAACATTATATTTCACGCATGGTGCAACTAACATGCCATTTTCTACTGTACGTATGCGTCAAGATATTACAAGTTGTGATGCAATTAGCCCTCGTGGAGGAATGAACACTGAAGAGAGGGAAGCTTACCAGTGGTGGGAGACAGTCGAAGACCACGTGACAAGGAAGTTATTAGTACCTGCACCCTCGACAAGACATTCATTCATCACCAGCTCTCGATAAAAGAAGGAAGTTGTAACCTTGCTTTCTGGGTCCTAATGGACTGAGCATACAGAGTCGACACTGAATGATGTCCTGCCGACATCTATATTAGTACATAATGGGTTATATCCCTGATCAAGAGTCTTTCTACAGATGGCAACGTACTTAATGAGGATATTTCATAGTGATTGAGATATCACATCATTTTTTTAAACATAAGCGACGTAACATCGAGATCATCGGTCATTACTTAAATATGACGAATCTTCGACTGGGTGAGCAAACAATTAAATATCCGACGTCTCTGTAATATGTAACTTCAAGATAGATTCAATTCATTAATGTTTATTTTCTTTTAAATTAATTGCCGCATTGAGTAATTTTAAATTCAATTGTGTGACTATCACTATTCTGTTTTATTAATATTTTGTTTTTGCATTTAATAAATTCATTTCCTTTAACGTAATGTCTATAACTTTTCTTGTAGTTAGTACCTTAAAGCAATCATACTCCTTGATTAAATACTGGATTGGTTAGATGACTTTGTCTCACCACGACCAGGGATAAATAGGTCTCACTCTACTGCTGATAGCCGAGGTTAATTAATAAATTTCGATTCACTGTCTTAAATAGGAATCTGGCGCTCAACAACTTATTATATTACACTATCACAGGTAAGGTCACACCACAGTGTATATTATTTATTCTTATCATGTTTGTTCAAATTAGACCATCACAATAGTCACCATAGTTAAAGGACTTATATTAAAAATGTTACAATAGGTCCAAATTTTAAATGCATATAACTTCTACACTATCAATTGGATTTCAACCAATTTTCGTATGTAATATGTGTACATAAACAGATATGACTGAGCGTATTCATAACTGTTAATAAATGCTCTCAATTTTTATAATCCAAATACCCATATATCAGAAAGTATGCAAGCCGACAGCTTTAAACTATGCACACGTATAGTACCTGACATTCTATATTAATATGGAGTAACTTATATACGTCAGTGCTACCAACATGATTTTAAGCCTGATGAGAGGTCCAACTTTAAATACATGTAACTTCTATACTATCATTTGAATTTCAACCAAATTTCGTGTGTGCTATGTGCACCATAACAGATATTACTATGCCGATTCTTGAGTAACCAGGGCTGCCAACTGTTAATAAATACTGTCTCTATTTTTGTTACCCTAATAGCAATATATCAGAAAGTATGCAAGCCAATTGCTCTAAACTTTGCACATGTATAGTACCTGGCATTCTAGATTAATTTGGAGCAACTAATATAGGCCTACGCCAGTGCTGCCAACATGATTCTAAGCCTGCTGATAGGTTCAATTTTAAAATGTATGTAACTTCTATACTAACTAATGGATTTCATTCAAAATTGACACAACAATAGATCATATTATATCTGATTATTTCAGACTAATACATGTATGTCATTGTTGCCAACATGATTTTACGCTCCCTGTTAGATCCAATGCTTAACTGCATGTAACGTCCATGCTATCCATTGGACTTCAACCAAATTTTGTATTCTGTACCTTAAGAGATGTAACTAAGAATATATTCAGTCACCAGGACTGCCAACTGTAGTTCTCTATTAGGTTACATTATGCCAGGTATACAGTATTTCGAACTAATTAGAAATTTCGATATTACCAACTTAATTTCGTCATTATTCTACATAGATCCATATAGATTAATCATTGGCATGAATCTTAAATTTTAAGAAAAGTAGGCTCTTTAGTACGTCACGGAACTTCTTGTTTTTAATTCTACTAGGTGTTTTTCAGTTTCTTTAAACCATGTGGGTTTTGTTTTGCAGTTAGGGAAGAAATCAAAGATTTGTTTGATTAATCTATTTGAGTTCATTCTGAGAGAAGATGATCGTAAAACATTATCCTCTTTTTTGGCATAATATCTGAGAGTGTTTCAATATTTTTCTTGTAGAGAGTCTAATCCTTGAAGTAATGTATATTATCTTATTATCCTAAAATTCTGGTCCTAGGACTTTTCTTAGAATTTTCCTTTCATTTAAACCGAGTTCTGGCCTCTGATAGTCATGTTTAGAGTTTCTGCTACGTACAGTGCTTCTGTTTTAATCACTGCCTTATAATGTTTAATTTTGGAACCCCATGAAAGGGATTTCTTGTTGTATCTATCTTTTCTTAGTTGGAAGGCCATTTCAAGTTTATTTTTCTTGGATTCGCTTGCTTTGCATTCCCCAGCATTCCAACTAATCCGTTCTCCGAAATATTTGAATTCTTTTACTATTTCAATCTATTGTTTATTTGTGGTTATTGTTATCATTATATTTTTGGTTCGCTGACTTACAGTTGGTAAGAAGACTCTGATCGGTGAAAGAAGTACAAGGAGCTAAGGGTAGTCACACTTTCCTCAGAGCCAATATCCCATACAATTACACACCTCAAGAATTTCAGAGTAAAATATTCCCAGGAATGTCATCTTCCGCATTTCTTGCCTCAACAATGTCCAGCCAATATCAAGATAAGTACTGCTTATTCAAAAAATGCTCTGCCGGTACTTTACATCTTCATAATTGTAGCCGTTTGTGTAATAGTTTGGGTATGTAATGGAAGATTGACAATTAATACCCAGGTTAACTGAAAAAGATTTATTATCATTATTATTATTATTATTATTATTATTATCATCATCATCTAAGATGATTAAACCTAATTTTTTAAGAGAACTAGTCAGATTTCTGTTGTTTATCCAGCAGTTCTTGAGTAAACAAAAACTCAGCAGCCTGTCTACGGCGAGAGCGCTAATGCCGAGGGGAAATGGTTGACGTAGTGCTATTAGCCACCTGGGCTGCTGTAAGTCTGACACTCATATTTCACCACGCAGATTTCCACCTACACAATGAAAGACCCAAGTGAATGTTTGAGATGAAATGCTATCACATTTCAATGCTATCACATTTCACAGTAGTTTTCTTGTGACTTCAATATAGGCCTATGTACGCAGTGTATCAGCAAAATAGGGAATCTCACTTGCGTGAGGATTCCTTGTGAGTCCTACATTATAATTTCCATGATTACATCAGCACGCTATGTTAACTAATGCTTGTTGAAAGTTAAGCGTCATCTAAGTCATAGCTCTCCAGCTGAACTTCTCGTTATCTGGCTCAGGGCTACTGCCCTATGAATGAATTAATGAATAAACTTAAACTTAATGTCATCTGTATACCGTCTTTGCAAACTGGGTGGCTGTTGCATCCAACCAATCAGAATAGCGCCGCAACGTCCAGCAAGGTCACTTGCTCTTCGAACAAGAAAGGAGAAGGCTTCAGGCTGAAAAACCAAATGCCAGAAAAGAACGTATGAATCGCAGAATGATCAACCCCCAAGATTCATTGGGTGCTCAAGTCCTTGTGTGCCAATATTGTGGAAGAGTCTGTGGTTCTTGGGTTGGACTGTATAATCACCAAAGAACTCATGCAATATGATTAATATTAGTTTACAGCGAATATTTATATTACCTTGGAAGACAATAGTACTTGTATCACGAGTGACAACCTAAATATTAATAATAATGACCAAAACACATTCTGTTCGATTATGGACAACAATTTATATTTCATATGAATAATCCTTAGACTATACATTAGGCTAATCGGATTTCGTAGTGCTGTGCTAGGGAGTCTATATACTGTATATTCAATCATTTCCACTAATGTCGACCAAAATATTATGTGCACTCGAGTTTGAAGGTTGTTTGTGAAGTAACCAAGAGACGTACATCACGCCCATCACGCGTCAGGGCGCACCTCGCTAGGAAGTGATGGGCTCCATCTCTGCAACGCTGTACAGCTTTCCGCGGAGCGGCTAGCTGGTGAACCATGTCTTATTTTCCCGTAGAAATACAAACCGATATAAAATAAGTGAATTAAATTACGTATTTCACAGTCATACAGCATACCTTCTTGATGTATAAGGATTACAACGCGACCAAGAACTACATTTTCCAACCACCCCAAGCCGAGAAAAAGTTACCTTACAAAAATGATAACAACTTTGTTTCTTGGACACACAAAATTTTTAAATTAATAAACCAGCTGTACAACATTCCAATGTATATTGTATTAATATTTGGATTCGATCTGATGACGAGTTTGTGAGATAATACTTCTTAAATGTGACGCATGGTTGAAACCCGCTTAAAAACGGGCACCTTTTGTGTTCCAACTGCGATAAAAAAAAATATTAAAACATAAATTAAAAATTCCAAACCTAAATGAACTAACGTAAAATTGAACGACGAAAATGATGATGTTATTGGATGTTATGTAGGTCTATTGGATACTTAATAAACAACCTTCAAACTCGAGTGCACATAATATTTTGGTCGACAATAGTCAGCACTTGTCCCAATATTGAACATAACCTCCGCGTAGAAGGACGCTGGTTGCTGGTAAAATCACACTTCTAAACCGCTTGATCAGTGGCAAAACGATTAGGTTTACTCTTCCTGAACTCCCATGGTCCACACGTGTGCCTGTCGCAAGGATAGGGATCTGGGCTGTAAGAGCAGAAAGTGCCCTATATGTTCAGTGTTGGGACAGGTGACTGAACATATCTGTAGACTCTTCTAACTGTTATCAGTACGCTGTGCCTACGTCCAGTACCCCGGAGTGTAGCCGTGCTCGTTAAATTGGGCACCACGGCTGCGTGGGCAGCTGTAGCAAGTCCAGAGAACGCAGATTTTAATCCCGGCACTGACAGCAACTCAGTGTGACTTTCTCCTTGTTTTCCACACTCCCTGCAGGCAAATGCCGGGATAGTACCTCACTTCAACTCCCAGGGCACCTACCATATCCCTGTCCCTAATACAGTTACACACACTATTACGGCGGCTTCGATGGTGTAGTTGGTAGCATGCTGAGCTTCTATGCCCAAGATCGCGGGTTCAAACCCGGCCGAAGCCGTCGGATTTTTTAAGAGCGTTAAAAATCCCTCAGTATGCCTTCCTTCGGAGGGGAAGTAAAGCCGGCGGTCCCATGTTATAGATTTATGGCATGTTAAAGAACCTTCCACTAATTACACCTGTGTGAAGCTATATTGTATAGGTTAAGAATGTAAACAACACTCCTAGGCTCCTACGTTTGTTGCCAAGAGCCGACTGCGGTGGCGTCTAGTAGCTAAGTTCTGAACTAGGCCTAGTAGTCGTTGACGGTGGCATTTGGCGGCAAAAGTAGGAACTATTTGAAAAATTCAAAGTTGCAGTCCTTACTTGAATTAAAAAACAGGTACACACACTAATACAGCCATCGCAATTAACACCGGTTATCAGACAGCTTCTACACACACCCAAAGTACACGGGGCTATATAACCGCGTTGTCGCAGCCCCTAAACTGAAGAACCAACCAACCAACACACTACTACAGTCAAGCCAATCCCCTCAAATGAATTAACAACAACAACATATTCCTTCTGTTCGTTTCTTGAAAGCAGTGTTTCATTTTAACAACACTATTATAAATGACTCAGCGTTACTCGTAGTCTATTAACACACAGGCGTTGAACCTCTAGTCTCATTTGGACGGGGCGCCACTAGTCTAGAAGCTTATTTTCAGCACATCGAGGATATGGATTATTCATTAGTGGCTAAACAATTCTGACACGGTGCGGTGCTTAGTTGGCAAAACGGAAGCTGTTAAGTCTTAACCTTAATCCAATCCGGCAGTCATGTCGATACAACAAGAGAAACAAGCTGCCGTGCACTTGCCTACAAGGTTGAGTCAATTGAGCACTCTCATTCACTTCTGGTGCCTATAAAGTGAATTTAACGCGGAGTATTTCTAGACCACAGAGACGAGACGCCGCGTCGACCGCTTGCACAGTGCTCCATGACAACGGTGTCACAGTACGGGGTATGGATCCATTTCTGCCTTTTGGAATACTGCGGCATTTGGCTGATGAATAAATGTGTGTGTTTGAATCTTCAGCATTTAGACTAGTTTGATGCTTCCCTGATCTGAGCTAATCGTTGCATCTCTGAACAGCTACCACATCCTACACCCGAAGCAATCTGTTGAACATATTCTAGCATAGACGTACGCCTACAGATCTTCTCCTCCACCGTTCTTTCCATTACTAGGTTTGCTATTTCTTAGTGTGCCCTATCAACTTATCTCATCTCTTCATGACCACTCGTCAGAAACATCTCTTCTCCCCTCTCATCTAGTGCCTCTTCATTTCTTACTCTATCAACCCATCTGATTTAATATGGTTCTATCCTCCTCTCTTTTGCTGTCCATTTCCTGGTGCAGCGGCTAGCATTATTGGCTGTCGCACCGGAGGTCCAGGTATGATTCTCAGGAAAACACTTCCAGGATGGCTGAGGTAAGAATAACCCCGCTTCTTCTCAGCTTAGCTTCACGAGGATGAGAGTTCTCCGTTTCAGCTCTCAGACAAGAACTAAATTTCTTGGCCGAGCCGGGAATCAAATCCGGATCTTCATTCATTTTATCACATTGCCTCCTGTGATGAGGTGTTGTAGGAAGGATATCAGACCGTGAGTACTTGGCACGTAGAAAATATTTCATCCCTTGGTTAACTCCCCCCAAATACAGGAATAATATATTATTATTATTAATAATAATAATAATAATAATAATAATGACAATAATGATATTGGTTTCATGTCCTTATTATCTACTGCGGCTTTTAGAGACGCCAGGGTGCCAGAAATTTGCCCGAAAGGGTATCTTTAACGTGCCAGTAATTCTACTGACACGCCACCCTCACATTTGCGCACCCTCAAATGTTAACTGCCTGAGCCAGGTTTCGACCCTACAACCTTGGGCAGAACAGGCGAGTACGTTACCGCTGCGTCACAGCAAAAACAATATCAGACCTACTTACATATACAGCGTTTTACTCAGGAGTTCTTTGTACTCCATTTAGTTTCTCGGACAATCATAGCCCCCTCCTTTGTTACATGTTCGGTATGTGTGAGTTCATTGTCCTACCTGGAAGTTCTGATTGGTCTAATCATCCTATAATTGTAGTCATAGCTTCTCTAAAATAGTCTTAACTCGAGGCATACACTGTTCACATATTAAAATATGAGACCTAAGTGTTAATAAAAGCTAAGGGATAAGAAATGCATCATCTCCCCTCCAAACTATTATGGTAATACTGTGCCTCGTGTTTTGGATACAAGTTCGAATACCAGGTTACAAGTCTCAGGCGCCAACCTCGATGCAAAGAAAAGTAGCCCTCCAGGCTATGCATCTCACAAAGAGCTGTAGTCACTGCGGCGAGTAGGGTGTTAGGAGTCACACCTGCCGATGGTTTATTGGTTCCTACCTGCAGGCAACAACAATAATCGTAGCACACATATCTTCAACCCAGCCACGATCAAAAACACAATCAACGAAGATAAGTTACTGAACCATACATTTTGTAGAAAAACCTTATTTTGATCACACTATTTACCGAATTGTGCCATTCCACTGCATCGAAAATAAAATACAAGAAAAAGAAGGGGTAATCATTACACTGCACCTGCTTTGTGTCATACGGATTTTGTCTTAGTTGCATAGCACTCTAGAGGTCAATGAATGTTCATTGTTATAGGACATGGATAGAGAGAAAGAACACCACATAAGAAGCATTAGCTCCCAGATCTTCGTGTTAAACTTTAAAAGCTAAAATAGGAGCTTTCGAATGTTTACGCCCAGAAGATGATTGACAAATATCGCTACCATTATGGTTGATATTTTGCAATGAATATCTAACGAATTTCTATGGTGATCCATCTCACCCGGGGAGCTTGGCAAATGACCGTCATTGATTTGCATAATTTCTCACTGAACTACACTTCTCCTGATTAGATGCCAACAGCCAAGGATGTAAGCAGAAGTTTCGTAGATATAAAATGGTCTAACATGGTGATCCCATGGTGCCTGAAGTGAACATAAAACCTTATTCATACTGATGATAATCATATTAACGTACATGAATTTCAGAGTAGTTGCTTAAAATACTGTTCTTTATTTTCTAAACACCACCGTAGGAAGTTTTGGTACATCGTCACTGATATTTCGTATCTGTGCAGTTATTTCTTTCTCGAGATCCACCAGAGTACTCGGATTGTTTCTATATACATTTCGTTTAAGATTCCCCAACAAGTAAAAACCACACGGTGCTGAAACTTACGAACACATTTACTGAAAGACGTCTTCTTGACAAGATAAAATTCCACTAGAAAAATTCGATGTTTTGTTCCATACTTACCCTTGTACACGGGATCCGAGATAGTCTACTTCACTACAAGTCGTAATTATCTCAACTAAGGTATCAGGCCAGCTCCGTATGAGATAAATTCAATGCCAGCATTCGGAGTTTCCCGACCTGCTCTTGTGATATCGGCAAATGCTAGTCATCAGGCGTTGACTAATCACTCTCCGCCCACCACACGGGTCAACAAAGCTCCGTTCTTTAGGTAAGGCTGTCACTGTAGTTAAAACGTTTCCAACGTGTTCTGCATTATTTACTGTGTTGGCATATACTACCTCACCTGAAAATATGGAAGTCGACCTTTCCCACTTCCGCGCTTCATTTGTAATGATTCACATGTCGTATAACGTGCTCGAACTGTGCTTGGTGCGTTGACAGCATAGCCTACAAAGAATATCGAATTGTAAGAATTGAAATGTATGTCTAGCAGCCAGGCGAGGTCAACGACGAGAAGAAGGAAATTAACAAACCTTCACTCTCTTACTTTCTTTCTATCGCATATCCTCCCAGCTCGGCTTCACCAACGGACTCTGCGAAGGATCATTCTTCTACCGTCGCAAGGACAGCGTCTGGGAGCTGAACACACTTTGTCAGCAGATACAACTGGGGATGGTGACAAGCCATCACCCAGGCGAGTGCAAACATGGGTCTAATTAAAGGAAGGATCAAGGAAGAAAGTTGGCCATTGACCTACAGTATTGAATGAAACTGTCCCAATCTTTGCCCGGTGGTGAAAATGGGAAACCACGGAAAATCAATTTCATGGTGGCTGAAGTGGAATTCGAATCCACGCTCTCCCAATGCCAGCGAGGCACGAGTTAGCGCGTTATCGCTCTCGGTCACCTTTGCTGGTCCAGACCCTTACTACAAAGACAAATTCAGGATGGAAAAGTTTCACTACTGGGGCCATGTGAAACAATACAGTACCAGGACATACAATTATTTTGAAACAACGAGTAGAAAATTTCAAAATTCCAATTACATCATACCGGTAAATGCCATAATAGTAGTTGTCCTTAAGGGATTAATTAGTATTTTGAGGCAGTATTAACACTCGTAATACTAGGATTCTTGGTTGTCGCCCTTGAGGACCGGATTCGATTCCCGTCTCTGTATAGAACGTAAATACTAAGCTTCGTGAGGAAAAACTGACAAGAGGTGGGTTCAATTCCCACCTCAGCCATCCTGAAAGTGTTTTTACGTGGTTTCTCACTTCTACTCCTAGCGAATGACAGGGTGGTTCCTAATTTAAGGCCCGGGTGCTTGATAGTGTAGTGGTCGAGAAGTTTCGTGTCTAATGATCGCGAGATTATTGGTCACGTAAAACTACAAGCTTCCTTTCTTTTATAACATAAGGCCACGGTCGCCTCCTTCGTAATCCTCATCTGAATTACCAATTCGCACATTAATGCAGTCATCGCAATAACATAAATTATCAGACAAATTCTACACACACTGAAATACACGGGGCTAAATGACCATGAAGTCCAAGGCCCTCATATAAAACAACTACTGCAATTTTTCTTCGCGTATAAAAAAATAGAGACAGCATTTATTAACAATTGGCAGCCCTGGTTGATCTGAAGAATACGCATAGTCATATCTGCTATGGTACACATAGCACATACAATATTTGGTTGAAATCCAACTGATAGTATAGAAGTTATATTTATTTAAAATTGGTCCTATCAGCAGCAGCTGTATCACAGTACATAACCCAGCATGGTAACCGCTGAATTAGGATATCAATCTTCCATGCTTTACAAGGTCCTTAATTTCTTCTTCCCGATACCCTCATTTTTAAACCTTTTAAGTGCTAAGTTACCCAGTAGTTATTTGCTACCTCAGAGCTGAAATTTTTCTATTTCCTTAAAAAAAAAAAATGTAGAGGTCGCAATATTTAACTTATCAAGGGGGCTTAAAATGTCTTTATAATAATAATAATGTTATTGGTTTTACGTCCCTTTTAACTACACTGGCTTTTAGAGACGCCGGGGTGCCGGAATTTTGCCCCGAAGGGGATCTTTAACGTGCCAGTAAATGTACTGACACGGCTCCCTCGCATTTGCGCACACTCAAATGCCAGCTGACTGCGTAAAATGTCTTTAGGTTTAAACTCTGTATTGATCAAAATGTAAATTAAAAAGCCTGTGTTTATATTAGTTTTCATCTGAAGAGGAATCGAAATGACATTTTTTGTGTCCACACTTGTATCATTTCCATGTCATGTACAGTAAAGAGTTCAGATCTTTTTTTTAAAACAGTAGACAAGGAAAACGTGTTCCTCCTTACTGGTACAGAAATTGATATTCTTTGACCCGAAGTTACAACGCGTCGTAGAGAATTTGCTTTTTTAAATTTTTTATTTTTTCTCAGATGAACTTTGGTTGTAGACGGTTGTAGACAGACATCTACAAAATGCTCTGTCAGAACTCAAGCAGTACTACATATTGCCTAAGGGAGAGCAGAACATACCGGAGATTGACTCGGCACTCTAAATCGGATGGGGAATATGAAAAAAATAGGTTCTTGAGCACAGTTAATAGACGTGTAAAGCACTCAACGGGTTAAAGGACTGGAACTCTTCCTTATTTTTAGCCTACTTTTCACATTTTGCAACAAGTAGTTCCGTGAAGAACTATACAGCCTATTTTCATACATCCTACGTATGTTAATTGCCTCTATCTACATACAAAATTTCAGTTTGATTGCTGTAATAGATTCGTAGATATTGAGAACCAACTAAATATTTCGGATGGTCGCCATGTTGGATTTTATATATGTAGGTCCTAGAGTTATGTACTGTTACATGGAGATTATTGTGTTCGTGTAGCATTCAAACTTCAATCGCATGATTAGGACACAAGAAGTAACAATGAGATTTTAAAATTTCGCACAGCTGCCGTCTTGTGGTTATGGAAACAATTGAAATAAATTAGATGCCAGTGGATTAACATTCGTAAAAGGATTTACTGTACCAAGTTTCACTGCACTCGGATGGTTAAATTGCGAGAAACGTCCATGTGAATATTTATACTTTGCGTCGCCGCCATGTTGGATTTGTGATCACCAGGTGAACTTAAGTTCATAGTCCCTTTAAACATAAAAAAATCAGTTTGATTGCTATAATAGATTTGTAGATATTCAGAGCCGTCTAAATATTACGATGGTCGCCATGTTGGATTGTTAAATGTATAGGCCATAGAGTCATGTACCATTAAAGGAAAATTATTGCGTAGGTTCATTATTCAAACTTTCACTTCGATCGCATGATTACGACACAAGAAATAAATAAAACCTTATTTTAATAAATCACAAAGACGCCATCTTGAGGTTATGTAAACAATTGAACTAAATTAGATACCAGTACATTACAATGTGTATAAACATTTCCTGTACCAGATTTCGTTGCGTTTGGAACATTCATTCGCGAGAAAGGTCTATTTAAAATTTTCAAAGTCGCTTGGCCGCTATGTTCGTTTTGTAGTTAAGCGGTTTTTGAAAGTCTCATAGATGAACTTCCAGTAGTGCCCTTTATCTCCGTACAAAATTTCAGGGTGATACCGCTAATAGTTTCAGAGATATAGAATGCCGGTGAAATATTTCGCACATCCACCATCTTGTGGTTATGTAATCAATTGAACCAATTTAGATGTCGGTGCATTACAATGTGTATAAACCTATGTGGGAAGACGGGCAGGAATTTCGAGGTTTTGCTGCGAGTGATATAGAAAACAGAGAAAACAGTGGCCATGGACTTGATTGTTGTTGTTCTTTGGAGCTGGGAAGGCATCAACGTATTCTGTATTGATAATGTACCAATAATCTATTTTATTTGCATTTGTTAAGTAAAATATTCTTTTTCAACAAATCAAACGTGAGTGTTTTGACACCGGTTCCCACAAATTGAGGGCACGTCCTGGATTGAATCAACGACGCATTTCTGAGGTTATGTTCACTTGCCAATTTTGCTGACGGCGAAGCGACGAAAGGCCAACGACGAATTCAGCTAGAATTGACGACGGATGTTCGAGACTGAAGGCTTATCTCATCAGTGAAAGGTTTGCAGCTGGACAAAGACGTTAAGAAGTTGAAGACGATTTGAGAAAGACGACAAAAGAGCTTTGGGATCGGTGTTGACGCAGATAAGTAGCCTACCGTAGCTTAATATTTCCAAAATGATGACGTTAGGAGATATTGATCTCATAAACAAAAGCATTTAAACTGTTCCAGTGGCAGCTGTAAAAGCTTTACATACGATTATATTTGTAGACGCTCCAAATGATCGAAACAATCGAAAGAGGTTGCGAGAATTTTCAGGGTCTTACTTTCGAACCTGATTCAGAGGATTATGTGACCAAGGTCGAGTTTATAACAAAAGAATTGACGGAAGAGGAACTGCAAGCATCTTGCGTGATCCTGCGCTTAGACGAGGGCACCCCGGAGGAAATGCCAATGGCGATTTGTCACCACCTGACGCATTTTTCAGAGTACATTGAGATGATTGAGAAATCTTCGGACGACGAGCACGATAACGAACAAGTGCAAAAGAAGGCACAAGCTAAAGCTGCAGCGCTCTCCAAAGCGGATCTAGAGGAGACTAAGAGGTTATGTGGCACTATTAAGAGGGAATTGACAGTGGCGAAAAGAAAAAAGAAACTAAATCGAATGAAACTCGATGACGGCGACGAGAGTGAACCAGGGGACAGCTCAAGTGACGGTAGCGAAGCATCGAGGTATTCCCAGAAGTTAGCTATGACGTTTCGCGACATCGAAGGTTCCGTCAGGTCATTTGATGGTAGCAGTGGATATCCAGTCCAACCGATGGATCACCGAGTTTGAGGAAACAGCTGCGTTGATGGGATGGAACAAACTGCAGAAGTTGATCTTCGCTAAGAAATCTCTAACCGGCTTGGCAAAACTCTTCATCCAGGATGAGGAGGGAATTACCAGCTGGACGGGGTTGAAGAAATCTCTTCGAGAGGAATTTGACGTGCAGACGAGTACAGCGGAGATCCATTCGACGCTGTTTAGACGAAGGAAAAAAAGGGACGAATCGCTCCAGGATTATTACCTTACAATGAAGGAGATAGCAAGTAGAGGAGATATAGACGATGACTCACTCATGCAGTACGTGATAGACGGAATAGAGGATGACTCTGGCACCAAGCTGTTATTGTACGGCGCTCAGTCGCTTAGAGACTTCAAAGAGAAACTACGTCAGTATGAACGTGCCGCGGGAAGGATAACTTCGAAGAGGTCTTCCACTTCGTCGCAGCACAACAAGAAACAAGAAGTTCCGTGAAGAACTATACAGCCTACTTTTCATGTCAATGATTATTCTACAGAATATGAACCTATCTAGAATAATGAGGAAATTAAGTTGCTAATATCGAAATTTCCAATTAGTTCGAAATACTGTATACCTGGCATAATGTATCCTAATAGAGCACTACAGTTGGCAGCCCTGATGACTGAATATATTCTTAGTTCCGTCTCTTACGGTACTAAATACAAAATTTGGTTGAAGTCCACTGGATAGCATGGACGTTACATGCAGTTAAACATTGGATCTAACAGCGCGCGTAAAATCATGTTGGCAACAATGTCATGCATGTAATGGTCAGAAATAATCTGAAATAATATGATCTATTGTTGTGCCAATTTTGAATGAAATCCATTAGTTAGTATAGAAGTTACATGCATTTTAAAATTGGACCTATCAGCAGGCTTAGAATCATGTTGGCAGCACTGACGTATATTAGTTACTCCAAATTCGTCCAGAATGCCAGGTACTATACGTGTGCAAAGTTTAGAGCTATTGGCTTGCATACTTTCTGATATATTGATATTAGGGTAACAAAAATAGGGACAGCACATGTTAACAGTTGGCAGCCCTGGTTGCTCCTTAGAATACGCATAGTCATATCTGTTATGGTACACATAGTACATACGAAATTTGGTTGAAATCCAAATGATAGTATGGAAGTTACATGTATTTAAAGTTGGACCTCTCAGCAGGCTTAGAATCGTGTTGGTAGCACTGACGTATATAAGTTACTCCAAATTAATATAGAATGTCAGGTACTATACGTGTGCATAGTTTAAAGCTGTCGGCTTGCATACTTTCTGATATATTGGTATTTGGATAAAATAAATTAGGAGCATTTATTAACAGTTGGCAGCCCTGTTAGGACTTAAGAATACGATCAGTCATATCTGGTTATGTACACATACAACATACGAAATTTGGTTGAATTCCACTTGATAGTGTAGAAGTTATATGCATTTAAAAATTGGACCTATCAGGAGGCTTATAATCATTTTGGCAACACTGCCATGTTTGGCCTCCTGGAAATTAAACTGAAATATTATGATCTGTACGTGTACCAATTTTGAAATAGCTCCCATTCATACTTTCCAAGATATCCAACATGGAGCTCAAATTTCAATTGCGATTTTTTAGCAGTTGGTAGCACTGACATCATTTTCAAATATGGCCGTGAGATATTCAGGTATAGATCTTTACTCCTACCAAATTTTGTTTCGATTGCTGCAGCCGTTTAGGAGTTGATAGGGGGGGACACACACACAGCCAGACAGACAGACAGACAGACAGAAGGACAGACAGACAGACAGACAGACACACATTTGCCCGATCTCATAAGTCTACTTTTTCCTCATTTTTGCAAAATGTGAAAAGTAGGCTAAAAATCCGGTGGAGCAGATTCAAATAGACAGAAGGATGACGATGCAGGCAAGGATAAGGGCAAGGCGCAGAGGAGTTACAACTGTGGCAAGTCAAGTCACAAATCCAGCGAGTGCTAGGATAAGGACAAGGGACGGAAGTGTTTCCAGTGTAACAAATTCGATCACATCTCCACAGATTGTACCAATCCAAAGAAAGACGAAGAATTAAAGAAACAGACGGTGGCCTTGAACACGTCGAAGGAAGCAGTCAGTAATTACAAGTACAAGGACGTCGAAATCTGCAACCACAATTTATCTGCCCTGGTAGATAGTGCTTGTCATTTCAACTTGTTGAGGCAGGACGCTTACAAGGACATGGAAAACGACACCCCAGAACTGCAACCAAGCAACCGGATCCTGACTGGCTTGGGCGCAAGCAAAGCGTCCGTGCTGGGATGGTTCAACACGACGATCACCGTTGACGACCAGGATTTTTGTGTCGACGTCCACGTTGTTCCCGACTAAGCTATTCCAGTTTCTAGGATTATTGGAATCGACTTACTGGATCAGGCTGAGGTGTTGATTTCTAGAGAGGGCGTTCAGTTGAAGAAGAGAGAAGAGACGTTGGTCATGTTCATTGACGCAGGTGAAGAAGAGCTGGACATTGAGAAGACTGTATCTGACGAGGCCAAGGCAACAGTCGAGCACATCGTACCGAGTTACACCCCAATGAAAATCAAATCCACGAATATCCAGATGAAGATAGTTGTGAAGACAGAAGAACCGATATGTAGCAGACCGAGACGATTGTCACCTAGAGGAAAAGAGGTGGTTGAGAAGCAGATTCAGACATAGCTGAAAGATGGAATTGTGTAACCAAGTGCATCCGAGTACGCCAGTCCTGTTGTAGTTGTGAAAAAGAAGGACGGTTCACATCGTGTCTGCGTGGACTACATACCACTAAATAGGATCATCGTCAAGGATCACTACCCCCTCCCTCTCATCGAAGACTTGCTTGACAAACTCCAAGATGCTCGTGTATTCTCTACTCTTGACTTGAAGAATGGTTTCTTCCATGTAGAAGTTGAAGAAGAGAGTAGAAAGTATACATCGTTTGTTACCCATTCAGGTCAGTACGAATTCAAGAAAGTCCCCTTTGGTCTCACTAACAGCCCGTTTGTCTTTCAACGATTTATTAACGCTGTGTTTTGGGAGCTGATAAAGAGAAGCCTCATCTTCATCTACATGGATGATTTGATAATTCCGGCAATAACTGTACTGGAAGCTATTCAATTGTTAATTGATGTACTTGACATTGCACGGGACTACGGATTGCTGATAAATTTCAAGAAGTGTCAATTCTTGAAAAGGAAGGCTCATTTTTTGGGCTACCAAATCCAGGAAGGAAAGATTCAACCATCAAATGAGAAGACAGCGGCTGTACAAAACTTGCCGGTGCCGAAGACGATCACAGCTCTCCAAAGCATTTTGGGTTTGACAGGGTACTTCCGGAAATTTATTCCAGGCTAAGCTTCAATCGCCAAACCTTTGAGCGATATGCTCAGAACCGGCCATGACTTCCGGTTTGGAGACAAGGAGAGAGAGGCATTCGAGGAGTTGAAAAGAATCTTGTCATCCAGTCCTGTGTTGATAATCTACAACCCCAGATATGAGACTGAGCTTCATACAGACGCTAGCAAGTTCGGTTATGGCGCCGTGCTCGTGCAGAAGCTACCCGAGGATGGTCTACTTCACCCGGTCTCATACATGAGCAAGAAGACTACGCCGCAAGAAGAAAAATATTGCAGTTACGAGCTCGAAGTCCTCGCCGTTGTTCGAGCCTTGAACAAGTTCAGTGTCTACCTTTTGGGAGTGGATTTTAAAATAGTGACAGATTGCTCGGCGTTCCAAAAGACTATGCAAAAGAAAGATCTAACACCCAGAGTCGCTCGATGGGCCCTGTCGTTGGAAGAATTCTGCTACACCATCGAACATCGTTCTGGAACGAAGATGCGACATGCTGTTGCCTTGAGTCGGTGTACCGCAGCCCTTTTCGGATTCGCTGATAGTCTGATTGCTAGAATCAAGAGGATTCAAAACAAGGACGAAGGACTACTCGCCATCAAAACTATACTGAAGGAAGGGCCATGTGAAGATTACGTGTTGAGAGACCAGATGTTATTCAAGTTTGTAGACGGCCGAGAACTTCTAGTAATACCAAAGTCGATGCAGCAAGAGATCATCAGATCAATTCATGACAAAGGACACTGCGCGGTGAAGAGAACAGAGGAGGAGATAAAACAGCAGTACTACGTTCCAGGATTGACAGAGAAGGTGAAGAAAGTGATCGGAAGCTGTGTGAAATGCCTGATTGTAAACAGAAAGTCTGGGAACCAGGAAGGATTACTTCACCCGCTGTTCAAGGAAATTCAGCCTTTACACACCTATCATCTGGATCATGTAGGACCACTGGAATCAACGCATAAAGGCTACAACCACATCCTTGTGGTCGTGGACAGCTTTACCAAGTAAACCTGGTTATATCCAGTCAAGACCACCAAGTCAAGCGAAACCATCAGCAAGCTGGAGCTGCAGAGGATCCTCGTTGGAAACCCTGCTCAGATGATCACGGACCGAGGGCCATCTTTTACCTCAAAAGAATTTGAAGAGAACTGTTAGGACCAAGGGATCAAGCACTGCTTGGTGACCACTGGGTTACCCAGAGCCAACGGTCAGGTGGAGCGCATCAACGCGATTGTGACATCCATCATAGCCAAGCTGTCCACCGAAGATCCAACCAAATGGTACAAAGTCGTCCCGTCGGTTCAACTGGCACTGAACTCGACTTATCAGAGAAGTACAGGTCGAACACCGTTTGACCTCTTGTCCGGGGTCAAGATGCGAAACAAAACAGATCTTCAGATCATGGAGATGTTGGAAGAAGAAGTCATTAAAAATTTTGAGGATCAACGCGACCAGATCCGGCAGGAGGCAAAACTGCAGATTCTCAAGACTCAAGACGAGAACCGCAAGAACTTCAACAAAAAACGCAAAGAAGCTTCGATTTACAACATCGGAGACTTAGTGGCTGTCAAGAGGACTCAATTCGGACCAGGTATGCCATTGAAGGCCAAGTACCTGGGGCCCTATCAAGTCACGAAGGTCAAACCCAATGATACGTACGATGTCGAAAGACGAGGAAGCAACGAAGGACTCAAGACCGCCACCACCTGTGCGGAATACATGAAGCCCTGGCCTGAGGAAGGCTTATCGTCCGGGTCGGACGATGATGATCAGGACGGCCGAATGTGGGAAGACGGGGAGGAATTTCGAGGTTTTGCCGCGAGTGATATAGAGGGCGCGCGGACATAGATAAAACAGTGACCATGGACTTGATTGTTGTTGTTCTTTGGAGCTGGGAAGGCATCAACGTATTCTGTATTGATAATGTACCGGTAATCTATTTTATTTGCATTTGTTAAGTAAAATATTCTTTTTCAACAAATCAAACGTGAGTGTTTTGACACCGGTTCCCACACATATACTGTACCAAGTTTTATTGCGTTTGGTTGGTTAAATCGCGAGAAACGTCTATTTAAAAGTCGCAAATTTGCGTGGCCGCCATGTTGGTTTAATAGTTACCAGTGTTTCAAAAGTCACATAGGTGAACTTCTAGTAGTTCCCTTTATCACCGTAATAAATTCCAGGGTGATATCGGGAATAGTTTCGGAGATATTGAATGCTGGTGAAATATTCCACTCAGCCGCCATGTTGGATTGGTGAGACGTAACAAAATTTGAAGGGCACAGTCGGGGTCGTCCGGAATAGTGCTATGAACTTACCGAGTTTCATTGAAATCGTTCCAACCGTTTAGAAGTTATTAGGGGGAAACACACACACCTCTCTCACTCACACACACACACTCTCACACACACACACACACACACACACACACGCACACACACACGGACAAAAGATGATCTCATAAGCCTATTTTTTCAAAATTGAAAATAGGCTAAAAATGAGGAAAAGGTAGACTTATGAAATCGATCCGGGCAAATGTGTGTCTGTCTGTCTGTCTGTGTCTCCCCCTCTCTCTCCTCCCTATTAACTCCTAAACGTCTGCAGCAATCGAAACCAAATTTAGTATGAGTAAAGATCTGTACCTGAATATCTCAAGCCCATATTTGATCATGATGTCAGAACTACCAACTGCTAAAAAGCGCACTAGAAATTTGAGCTCCATGTTGGATATCTTGGAAGGTATGCATGAGAGCTATTCCCAAATTGTCACACGATAGATAATGATATTTCAGTTTAATTTCCAGGCGGCCATACATGGCAGTGCTTCCAAAATGATTTTAAGCCTGTTGATAAGTCCAAATTTTAAGTGCATATAACTTCTACACTATCAATTGGATTCTAACGAAATTTCATACGTAATATGTGTACATAAACAGATATGACTGAGCGTATTCTTAAGAACCATCAGGCCCACCAACTGTTAATAAGTGCTCTCTCAATTCAATTATCCAAATACCAATATATCAGAAAGTATGCAAGTCGACAGCTTTAAACTATGCACATGTATAGTACCTGACATGCTAGATTAATTTGGAGTAACTAATAACGTCAGTGCTACCAACATGATTCTATGCCTGCTGATAGGTCTAATTTTAAAATACATGTAACTTCTATACTAACAAATGGATTTCATTCAAAATTGGCACAACAAGAGATCATGATATATCCGATTATTTCTGACAAGCACATGCATGGCATTGTTGCCAACATGATTTTACGCGCGCTGATAGATCCAATGTCTAACTGCATGTAACGTCCATTTTATCCATTGGACTTCAACCAAATTTTCTATTCTGTATCTTAGGAGATGGAACTAAGAATATATTCAGTCACCAGGGCTGCCAACTGTAATGCTCTATTAGGCTACATTATACTAGGCATATTTCGAACTAATTATAAATTTTGATATTACCAACTTAAAGTCGTCATTATTCTAGATAGACCCATATAGATTAATCATTGGCATGAATCTTAATTGTGTGAATAGTAGGCTCTTTATTTCGTCACGGAACTTCTTGTTTTTGAACGTAATTGAATGACCTCGATTTTCTTCCCTTTGAAACAGCAATGGCCACCAAACCTAGTCTACATCCTACTGGATTAACGAGCACTGGACAGCCTGAGACTTTCTAAGTACAGCTGTATCACAGTACATCAGCCATGTGAGGTCCTGCGAGTGGCGTAGTGATTGCTTGTTAGGATCTATTCATTATCATCCGATAAGGCCTCATGAATTACCTTGTCTGACAGCTAAACAATGACGGATTAAGTAACAGTGTAAGCGATACAAGATTATCCTTACCGAATCAAAATCTTTGTAAGATCGCACGCGCATTATGGCGCAGGACACAATACCTTGGATAACTCATACTAATTATAGGCCTGCCGCAAACAATGGACTGTTTGACGAAAAGAACAACGTAAAAACGCGAGGGGTCTGCGGTGATCCTGTTTCATATTGTTCTCGGTACTCTGTATCATAGCTGGGGATAACATGCATACATATGATAATGTTCTGCACACATCTGCGAGACAATGGAAAAGCCTCTCTATTGATTTAGACCAGTTCAGTTGCTCATCTTACATCTCAACCAAATGACACCACCTGACGCACGCCTAACTCCCCCTATAGAGACAAGGAGGGCCCAGGACAATAGGGATTATTAGCTGACAGAGACGGCTAAACCGGTAGGTAATGCAGTAGAAACAACTGTACAGTATGTGTCAATAACAGTGGACATTCGTGACCAGCGTTTCCCAGCCGTAGGACGACTGGTCTGTCAACCCTGTAGGCCTACAGATACATTCTGAGGCCAGCGTAAGTAGAAACATGGCAAATAATTTTCATTTTTGATTATTTTTGCCTGTTGTCAACGCATTATTACTGTTACAGTAGGCTATATGTCATGAAATCAAACCTCAGTCTACATGAAGTGGATGACAAATCTCTACATACTGTAGTACACAACAAAGTCCCTGATTCTGGGATGTAACGGGTGATCTCGAGAACCACTGGATGGATTTTGATGCGGTTTTCACCATTCTGTAAAGGATTTCTCGAAGAGGGCTTCCGTAGAAAAACATTCATTTGCGACCAAAGGAAGCCGAGCAGTAACGATATCAGTGAATCGAGTCGAAGAAAAATCGTGGAAAAGAGGGAAGTCATGGTAACGATCTTCTAAAACTATATTTTAATTTGACAATATTGTAACTCTGGTGGAAACTGTAACGATACCTTCATTATAATGCTTGGTAAGTAACGGTAACTCTAACGGTAACTTTGCTATTATGTTTGGTAAGTAACTTTTCCAATCCTCATCCTCACGAATTAATTTATATACGTCCTATTATTAATAAGTCATTATGAGACCATTCAATCCTCAGGATGGGTGGCTGTCAACAGTGGCATTCGAACCTCAGACTTCCGAATTAAAACTCCCCCACTGCAGTTGTGAAGAGTGACTAAACGTGCCCGGAAACGCTTCTGGACGCCCTAAATGATACAACAATAGCACATACACAGCATATTTCTCGTGGGAGATGAATACTGGGTTTTAATGAAGAATCAGCATTTCCGGTTCCAGCCCGTTGATTTCTGGAGGATTACTTCTCGCCAAACAGCGAAATGAACAGCTATGGTAGAGTGGGTATTATGCTTGGTGCGTTAGAACAATTATTATTCTCCTGCAGACTCTTGTGTTTTTAGACCACACACTCACGCTGAGCAGCTTTACCGTCAGTAATCCTCTACGGCTGACTTTACCGGCAATCGTTGTTCTCTCCCAGCCCTGTCTTCAGTCTGATGTTCCCTGACGTTTCCGCTCCGCATAGCAAGGGATGTTCCCGAGGCTTTAAATTACGCAAAATATTTCAGCTCCGGTAAGACTAGATGCAGCCCAGTACACATTCCTCAAATTTACGAATCAGCAAAAATTGGACAGTTTGCGAATATTTTCTTAAGATATCTGCGCCTTCATGCGACAATTAGGTATTGTATTTAACTACCAGGCGCAAAACATTATAAGTCTTGTTTGTCTACCCTTTATTATTCCCGTTCTCACGAGATCGGAGATGGTCTAAGAAGTTGTTAAACACTATTTAAGGGGGGACGTGGTGGTGCAGTGGCGCAGTGGAAAACTCTCACCGGGCAGATGGTCTATACACATGGGGTGCTCACAAGTAGACGGTAGTACATTCAAAAGAAATAAAAATTCTCGCAGCAGAGACAAATTGCACTGTGATTTTATAAAAATCGGCAATATGTTTACAACGTACGTTTAAACAAATAATCAAGAAGCCCGCATAACAGTAAAGTTGGGCGGGTGGTTTATGCACATTCGGGATTTCACACACAGGTCCCTTAGTTGTTATTTTTATTATTTTAAAGGTTTATCCAGGTGAGTAGGGGCGTAAGTGCAAACTGATTATACGAGGGCAGATCGGAAAGTAACGCACAATCATTTTTTCTCCGCTGGTATTGCAGCTGGAATGTTGAAATTTCACGACGATATAGCTTGACGTTTGCGCTACAGAGACTATTTTGTTTTCATGTGCAGCTCTGGTTGCCAAGGTGGGTGAGTGGTTATCGTATCGGGTTACTAACCGCAAGCTTGCAGGTTCGCTCCTGGCCGTGGTATGTGATTTTTTTGAAAGGTAGTAAAAATCATGATACGCAGGTCATACGATGTTGGCATGTTAAATAACTCATTTGAATTCAGTAGGTCGTGTTAGGATTTTCCGCCAACACAAAGTTCCTTATTTCTCTACTAAAAAGTGCTATAATGGCAAGGAAGAACAAAATTCGACATGCAAGCTGTCCTCTGGGTGTCAAATAACAAAGCTTGCACCCGGTACCAGAGGCCATATGATATTATTATTAGTATTAGTAGTATTATTATGTGCAGCTCTAGTGAGAGAAGCCTCAACTGCGAAACAAACATGGCGCGCATGTTACTGTCGTTAAAATGTGAAGCGCAGCGAAGTGTAGTTCGATAATTTTGGGCCAAACGGCATAAACCGAGTGAATTTCACAGGGGCATGCGTGGTGTGTATGGACTTTGCTGAACATGGGAACACTGTGAATGCTGCAGGCTACATTGAAACTTTGGTTAAATTGCGTGGTGCCCTTCGTGACAAACGTCACAACATTAATGCTGACTGTGTCAAACGTGTTCATGACAATGCCCGCCCCTATGTTGCTGCTCCTGTTCGTGAGAAAATCAGCTGATTTAGGTGGGGGGGGGGGGGGGTTTCTCCAGTATCCACCATACAGTACGGACCTGGCACCGTCAGAATTTTTTCTGTTTGGTCCTATGAAGAAATTCCTGGCCGGCCAACACTTTGCGTCAGATGCAGAAGTGAAAGAAAACAGCAGTCCGCAGATGGCTATACTCCATCCAAACGGACTTCTACGAAAAGGGCATATTGAAACTGGTACCACGATGGCAGAAATGTGTTGAGAAAGTTGGTGACTTTGTAGAAAAGTTGGTCAAAGATGTAAGTTCATTTGAGATTTGTTTGGTTTCGTTACCTATTTAACTTTGGGGGGGGGGGGGGGGGGGGGAGGGGGGGGGATTTTGTGCGTAAATTTCCAATCGGCACTCATATTTGAATTTTACTATAGGTTTTTGGGTATATTATATCGTTTCGGTCACCGACAACACTTTATGGCATGTTCCCAACATCGTTGACTTCTGTATTTGGAGAAACAGTTTCTTAGGTAGACCAGGCTTCGAAGCAGAGTCGTGGATATTGCGCGGGATCTCTCCTGATTCTCTAATGGTCACAGGCACTATGAGGACTTTGTCTTGGTTCCATACTCTCAATATAAATGGTTAGAGGAACTTGCCCGGACAGCAGAAGATTCGGGTTCGAATCCAGAAATATTATTTTAATTATTATTAATTATAGTCATATGTTGACCATGTCATTGAGTATAATTCACCATTTGAACGGCAATTCTTGCAAGATGGAGTGGAGTTATTTATGTTGGTAGGTTAAGGAACGAACCAACTATGGAGTAGGTCTCTAAAAGGACTGATTTCTGCTTACTGACATGCAGATTATGGGGGAGCCCAAGTTTAATAATGTTGGCCCTCAGTGACTTCGGTATGATCCCAGTGGAAGAGATTATGATAGGCAATACAGTAACAAAATCCTGTCACCACATCTGTCGGATCTCCTCAGCCAGGGGTAAGTATTTGGTCACCTTCTCAGAATAATTTGTTGGATATTATGTGCGTTAGGGATTGCGATATCTATTAGAAGGGTTCTCTTTAACATTTTAAACCCCTGGCACTACAGCCCTTGAAGGGCCTATGCCAACCAAGCGACCGCTGCCCAGCCATTTGGCCAGCAGATAGGCCTATTAGGGTGACGCGTGATCAGCGCATCGGGTCCTCTTGGCCGTTAATCTTGGTTTTCGTGATTGGGGCGCTGCCTCACTGTCAGACAGCTACTCAATTGTCTTCACGAGGCTCAGTGCACCCCGTTTCAGCCCTCACGTCAGTTTCTAAAATCCCTGATGCAGCCGGGAATCGAACCCGGGGCCTCCGTTTTACATTTCATCAATAAGAATTATTATTGATTGGCTGTGTGGCTCAGCGGTAAAGTTCTCGTCTGCTGTGTCCAAGGTTGCAGGATCGATTTCTGCCGCAGCCAGTTGGTATTTTAAGGTGCGGAAATGCGAGAAAGTAGATTTACTGGCACGTTAAAGATCCCCTTCGGGGCAACGTTCTGGCATCCCGGCGTCTCTAAATGCCAAGGAACGTAAAACTAATTGAATCGCATTATTTATATTCGACCACGCTGAAATATAAATATTATATGCCCGAAAGCTGAGGCTCATTATAGTTCAAGTTTCATTATGATACAGGTTCTCCACCAATCAGAGCTCAAGGTTTTCATTACGATACAGCTGTTTGACCAATTACGTAAGGATAGCATCGCACCTGCGCAAAATCAAACTATCACTGACTTCCACGGCCTCCTATTTTAAATTTCACTGCGTGGCTAGTGTCATAGTGAGGGTTTCGAGGTGGCCGTGGTCGAATATAAGGTATCCTCTTCGTCGCAAGCGCTCTGTTCAGTAAATACAACTGGTGGAATCTCGACAGATATTGAAGAATATTTATGTCGAACATAAAATAAAGTTATAATTATCGTCGAACATAATCAGTACTATGCAACTCGCCTATAATGGTAATTAAGACACTCGTATGGAAATAATAAAACTCGCTTAGCTTGTTTTATAAACATACTCGTGTCTTAATTATTGCCATTCTAGGCTTGTTGCATATTTTACTATATTCGAATTATTATTATTATTATTATTATTGGTCTATTATTATTATTATTATTATCATTGATTCTTGTTGCAAGGCTGTCTAGAAATATGCAACGACTTGATTGCTGAGTGCTTAGATTGTTCTCAGTCATCATAACAGACGAAATAAACTGTCTACACACAGAGTACAGTACAACGCCTGTGTTTCAATATCTTCTTACACTCGTCCTGGCAAGAACAGCAGTTGCTTGGTGAGATACAGCTCCGAAAATGAGTGTTTACGCAGCGCTAAGGTGCTTTCTACTGAGTCAACGTGAGAGCAAGTAAATAAAACAAAGAGTAGCCTTCTCTGCTGGCAATCGTACAAGTTGGAGTCGCTTGCACCAAGCAAGGAACAGTTATTGTGGCAGTCTAGATATGCATCTCTTTAATGGGCCGTGCATCGTGGCTGTGTAGACATCAAGAACTGTTCACGCTCACAATCGAGCAGGGGAAACAAATTCCTTCTTGAGTTGACCACATTATCTCGCCAAACAAAAACAGCAACAGCAAAAGCAACAACACAATAACAATAATAATAATAATAATAACAAAATAACAATGCATTTATATTCCCTATAATTTTCATCCCTACGGAGTCGGGGGTCAAATGAAAAGTATAAAAGTTAGTTCTGGTGTGAGGGTTGGAACGGGTAACTCTCAGCCTCGTGAGGAAAATCTGAGAAGGGTTGGGTTTGATTCCCACCTCTGCCATCCTGGAAGTAGATTCCCACTTCTACTCCTGTAAAATGCCAATCCTGACCTGAATTACAAATACACACACTGCTACAGATACCAGGTTATCAGAAATATTATATCTATTTTATATATATATAACCAAAGTACACAGTGGTGAATAATCATATTGTACAAGCTCCTAAAATGAAACAACAACAACAACAACAATAACAGATGTGTTTCCTACGTGGTGATTAGTTTTAAATACTACTTGCCATTCCCAAGGCCAACCTCAGACAAAGAATTGGAACGAAGTGGCCGTGTCCTATTAGAAGGCACAATAACAAAATTTGCCTGAATTTGAAAATGAGGATACCACTTGAAGCCATTTCCAGGATGGCCATTGATGGAGGTCAAAACCACTCGCCTTCCGAGTGTAAAGATGACCTGGCCATGACCATTTATCTTAAAGCGCGTCGAGACCCTGTTCTATGTTATAATAGCCTAATACTTGCCATAATATTAGGCAATTTTCTTTTATCACAGTAAGATTGACATGATACTTATAGACTGAGTCGTACCGTACCATATTTATGTGAAATTAAAGATAATATTAATAGACTAATAACACTCCCATGATTAGACCTCGAAGGACTGCGCGTAAATATATCGAAACAGAACTCTCCCATAGGTTAAATATCATCGGAATGAGTCGGGATTGAATCCGCTATCTTGCGTTATTGAAGCCCAACATTTAACCACCAACACCACTCAGTCCTCCCCGAAAAGAAGAATCATAACGTTTCAATGAGGCCTAAAATTCCAAAACGTTCAATCTGTGACGACGACATAATTATGCTTCGGGCTATTTCGCTAGGTCTCGCGCACACTCGCCAGGCCAAACATTCTGATAACAACACGATTCTTTCACGGAATTCAGCAATGCAATGTAATAGTACAGCTATAGTTCAGCAATGAGTTCTTAAATACGTCATGAGTGTTACTTGTCAATAATAACACAGAAGAAATGTTCGATGGCAACGGGCAAATAAGGACTCGGCGCGCCTCCCCAATCAGTGCAGCGGTCTCCTTCCAGCGTGGACTGCCGGCCAACGAAAGGCACGCGCCCTCGGAGATCGCGCAGAGACCGGTCAACCGATTACCCCTCGAAAGTAGAGCAATGGCTGAAGGCATGGAGCACCATACGTTCACTAACTAAAGCTCCAGGTGGCATCTAAGTTCTAGGGGGCTCTAAGTAAACACGCCAAAGATATGGAACTTTTATTGCACATAATATTAAGAAAATGCGTAAGAATTTACCATTATGACAATGGTAATAATTAATACTAGTGGGCCCGTGCGAGGTTTCGCAACGTGAATGTAGGTTTATGGGGTATTAGGAAAGAACGTGGGAGAACGAAGTTTTAAATATTGAAGAAATATATTTATTGTTGTTAAACGGCATTCGTACATGAGAAGAACACAAGGAATTATGTAGAACAGTGTTTTGTACTTGTCACAGCACCTCTTTGTAGACAATATTCGATGTTACAACGAATTCATCGGTTATTGTTTGCTCGGGAGTTTCTTCTACAGCAATTTTTACATTCGCAAAGGATTGAACCCTAGAGAAAGTCTTGGCGAGACCACACTGGAGCCATCTGCTGAGAGACTACTCGCCTAACAGTACGCCACGTTCTCGCCAGATAGCCGCCGCAGCGCTGCCCTGCGCTCTAGCGGCAGGCTCGCCAGGTTACGGTACTCCCAGTGTAAATGTACATTTTTTAAGGTATTTATTTAATTGTGAGGCATTTAAAGAGGAAGTGAGTGCGTTTCGGGCACACATGGGGTTATGCGGAACCTGTGGGTACCCCATTTGTGTTGGTTGGTGTTAATGGGACCTTATTTTCGTTACAAAACTGGAATGGAACCTTAGCAGAATAATATAGGGAGGATCCGTGTTGACTGATGGTACTATGTGATTCAAAACCGTCTTGTCAAACACTAAATAATGTAGTTTAGTTACCGGTACTGCTTATAATCACATAGTAGAATATTAAATAATAACTAATATCGTATGGCCTCGGGTGCCGGGTGCAAACTTTGTTATTTGACACCCAAACGGTAGCTTGCATGTTGAATTTCGTTGTTCCTTGAAGCTCTATAAAAGTCAAGGAGGTTAGATATCTAAGCTCCTTGAACACTATAGCGCTTTCTAGTAGAGAAATGAGGAACTTTGTGTTGGCGGTAAATCCCGAGATTATTTTTCCATTATGAACACGGCATACTGAATTCAAATGGGTTCTTTGACATGCCAACATCGTATGACATGGTGTCGTAAGTTTTGCCGCCTTTCAAAAATCACTTAGGCCTACCACGGCCAGCAGCGAACCTGCAAGATTGGGGTTAGTAGACCGACACGTTGACCACTCACACACCGTGGCAATAAGCAGAATATTAAGAGAACGTGTATAGACGAAATCAAGTAAAACTTTTGCGGCATTCGCAGAAATATTACTGCTTTACTTGGGTTCACCCACGGACTCTGAGAGGGATTCGGCTACCTCTACCGTCACAAGGAGAGTGTCTGGGAATTGTACATACATTACAGAAGATACAACTGGGGATGGTGACAGGCGATTGCCCAGGCGACCACTAACTTGGGTATAAGGAAGGGTCAGGGAAGGGATTTTGAAAGGAAGTCGGACGTGGACATGGTGAAAGGCATTTTACTGATGGTGAAAAGGAAATCACGAAAACAATCTTCAAGGCGACCAATGTGGGATTTGAACCCACGCTCTTCCGGTACCAGCGAGGAACGAGCTAGCACGCACAGCCACCGTGGCTGCTTGTATTGCTTTTACGGTGCAAAATATGTTGACCTATGTAAATTATTTTGAATGTAGTTTGAGTTCCTCCACTTGCCGCTAACTAACGACATGTTCGAACTTAACGAAATGTTCAACGTTAAGGTGAGCTAAATGTTCACTCACGCTGTATAAGACCCCATCAGGAAATCGCTCCATGAAACTATTTTTTTATAATTTCGGGTGTTATGCCTGCCAAGCGAAATTACAACAACCGTGGTATTTGTTATAAGTTATTTTACAAATAGTTCTGACTGTCCAAGTCTATTTTACAGATACGGAAGTGAGAAATTCTATGCTCTACATGCACTCTTTGCTATGGTGGACGTTTAACACATCATTTCAAAGTTTGGCCATGAACTCTGGAGAAAAACGTAGTTCTATTTTCTTTCTTATAAATCCTAGGCTATTTCAGTTGTGGTTTTGGTGATCGACGTTTTAATTTGATAGGAGGAGCACATCGGTATTGGCGAGGATAGGAATTAGAAATTAAGAGCCATTGTAAACAGAGCGGGAAATTGTCGGCGAGTAACCGCCTATTGAGCGTAACTTTTATTTTCATAGTCCGCTGGATGAACTCAGAAAGAATCTGGCGTTGAAATAAGCCCAACAAGGTTCTACTGCATTACACCGCACGATCGCGGAACTCTCACGTACATATTAACAGTCGTGATGGAGCTACATAGTCACGTACATAAAACTAGAGTGTTTAATTGCGATTTTAGTGCTATGTTATAAATAACAAACTGAACAAACAATCAACAAGGTTGCTTGCTAATACTGCTAGTGTAGTCTATATATCACCTCTCCTCCTGCATCACACCCGGCCGAAGTCGTCAGAATTTTTAAGAGAGTTAAAAATCCCTCAGTATGCCTTCCTTCGGGGGGGGGGGGGGGAGTTGTCATAGATTTATGGCATGTTAAAGAACCTTCCATTAATTACACCTGCGTGAAGTTAAATTAACTTGTAGGTTAAACAACGTTCTTAAGGTTCCTACGTTCGTCGCCAGGAGCCGACTGCGGTGTCATATAGTAGCCAAGTTCTGAACTAGTAGTTGTTGACGGTGGCGTTTGGCGGCAAAAGTACGAAAAATGAAAATCCACAGCCTGCTTCCAGACTCCGACCGGGTCAGGAATGGAATGAATGAAGCCCCCATCTAGCGGCGAGGATATGAACTGTGCCGGCTCCCGAGGCCTGACGCACTCCTTTGGGGCAATGATTAAATAAATGACAGATGAAATGAAATGATAGTGGAGAGTGTTGCTGGAATGACATTTTGACAGGGAAAACCGGAGTACCCGGAGAAAAACCTGTCTGCCTCCGTTTTGTCCAGCACAGATCTCACATGGAGTGACCGGGATTTGAACCACAGACCCAGCGGTGAGAGACCGGCGTGCTGCCGCCTAAACCACGGAGGCTTTCCGGCAAAAGTAGGAACACTTGAAATTCAATGTCTGCAGTCCTTATTGAATTAAAAACAGATAACACACACTAATACAGCCATCACAATTAACATCGGTTAACAGACAGATTCTATACACACCCAAAGTACACGGGGCTACATGACCGCGTTGTCACAGCCCCTAAACTAAGGACCAACCAACCAACTCCTGTACCACAGTTGCTCTATTTAAGTAGAAGAAGGGCCTTGGTCATCGGATACTACCAACTACCAGCATGCTCAAGTTACTTTATATGGCCTATCTTGATTCAGTGGCCACTGGAGTATGATTGTTCGGCGTTTTGCACTATTTTCATTAAGGGGGACGAGGATTAGAGTAAAGGATTGCTTGATATCAGAGAAAACGGTATGCAATTGCGATGTAAAACGAATGTACTGGTAAGTTAGCTCAATCATCCCGAATGCCGCAGTTCAGAGAACATCACATTCACATCTCTCATAGTGTAAAACTAAGTCCTCGATTCAAGGATGAAACGGGTCGTCTAGAGAGCCATTGAATGGATATTGATGCAGTTTCAACCATTCTGTAAAGGATTTATCGAGGAAGGTTTCTGTTGAAAAACATTCATTTATGACCAAATGAGTTTGGTTGGTTGGTTCCTCAGTTTAGGGGCTGCGACAACGCGGTCATGTAGCCCCGTGTAGTTTGGGTGTGTGTAGAATCTGTCTGATAACCGGTGTTAATTGTGATGGCTGTATTAGTGTGTGTGTTTCTGTTTTTTTTTAAATTTAAGTACAGACTGCAACTTAGAATTTTTCAAATAGTTCCTACTTTTGCCGCCAAGCGCCACCGTCAACGACTACTAGGCCAAGTTCAGAACTTAGCTACTAGACGCCACCGCAGTCGGCTCTTGGCAACGAACGTAGAAACCTAAGAGCGTTGTTTACATTCTTAACCTATCCAATTTAGCTTCACACAGGTGTAATTAGTGGAAGGTTCTTTAACATGCCATAAATGTTTGACATAGGACCGCCGGCTTTACTTCCGCTCCAAAGGAAGGCATACTGAGGGATTTTTAACGCTTCTTAAAAAATCCGACGGCTTCGGCCGGGTTTGAACCCGCTATCTTGGGCATAGAAGCTCAGCATGCTATCAACTACGCCACCGAAGCCGCCTGACCGAATGAAGCCAAGCAGTAATGATTTCAGTGAATTAGGTCGTAGAAAAACCTGCCGTTCGTGAGCATTTTAAGCTCATGCTGGGTAACCCGTTAAAAATACAGTAGCCTACTGTGAATGTAAGAATTATTCAGCATGAAAAGTTCTACAAAAAAGGTCTGCGACAGCATATCTCTATCTTTAATACATCGCCCACTATAAGTGTTTTTACATTTTCTTTTCTTCCAACAATCTCCATTCAGTTGAAATTTAAATTACTAGCTTCGGAGCGAGTTTATGAGTGAGCCTATCACCCCAGCTTTGGCCAGCAACAAACTGTCGGTCAAGCCAGTTTCGAGTTAAGACTTCCGAGAAGAGTATACTGTGTTTGGAGTTTCGCTGTTAACCTTGACTTTTCTGAAATGCGTCTGGGACCTGCCGTCCATGAGCCTTTTAAGCTTACGCTGGTTAATCCGTTGAAGATACCGGTCGAAGCTGGGATAGGTTGCTGGTTAATATTAAAAGGATTATAAGATATTTGACAAACTTCACGAGAACAAAACAGCGTAACTACTGTGTACACGAGGGCGAGAAAGAACCGCGACTGTCGCACTCACGCACTCAAACAGTACATTGCGAGATATGGTATCGGCAGTACGCGGAGCATCTTGGGTGTCTTTCCCGCTCCTCTGCTCCCTTGTTGCAATCAGCGGGCAATAACCAGCCAAGTTAACTGACGGGATAGCATTTACTTGGTCTAGCAACTCAGTCATACCCTCCACTATGGAGATATGATCGGTGCTATACTGTTGGCGCACTTCGCTATTTCAGACAGATCGCGGAACTACCAGATTTCCTGAATTATTAAAGAGCGAATCTATGAATTCCTGTACATATAAAAGGAAACGTAGGCCACAGCTTTTATTGCTAAAAATATTGTTGAAAAAATGCGGTCGTTGTGCAACACTGCAACTTTATTACTGGCCACCACTGCCTTGATTGTTGTTGTTGTTGCTGCTGCTGTTGTTTCATTTAAGGGCTTAGGGCATATTAGATCATCAGCTCTGTGTGCCTGCGTGAGTATGGAACTTGTCTGATAACCCGTGTTGATGTGGTGGCAGGAGCAGTTAGTGTAATTATAATTATTTCAGTCTAGTTTTGTAGAAGGTACCCGGGTATTGAAAGAAAGTACTGACTCGGAATTGTCTTGGAGTGAGTGTGAAAAATCCCGAGGTAAAACCTCAATTAGGATGGCTCCGGGACTCGTACATCAGAACGTCAAACTGCAACTTACTATCACAGTCATCTAGCGTGAATTCACTTATACGGTAACAATTTACAACATTTTCTGGGAAATTCCAAAAAAGCGCTATACTGTAGAAAGTTACTCTCGATTACGCTTCAGTTTATGTAGACTACTACCTAACTTGAAAGTGCTTCATTAGTAGGCGTATAACATGTACAATAACCAAACTTTGATTTCCCTTTCGCGTGCAAGGATAAATCTGCCATAGCTAGAGCCCTGCGCGGATAAATAATACGTTATGCGCATCCAGCCCGCATCCGAACGTTTGTTATCCAAATCCGTTGGCGTTACAATAATAGTTTTAATTTGTTAGATAAAGCATAAATTAGTCTATTAAAGCAACATATTTAGACATTTTAGGAGAAATGCGTTCCCCTAGGCTATGTGTGAATCGCAAGACAATGTTGACTGAGTTTTGCCCCTCTAAGTAACGACAAGTTAAACAGCGGATGGCTAATTATAGCACTTAGTCGTCGGATATACCCAGGCAGGCAAGCGCAGATACAAGCGATTTTCTTTAGGGCGTAAGTCAACACTAATTAAGAGTAGTTCCATGACTGGCTTCTCTCACTTCTCTATTTTTCTCATACAATGCAAGCGAAAGCAAATAGGGAAATAACAAGAAACGTGAAAGACGCAGATCTTAGCAAAAAGTTAAATTATTAAAAAGAATCCAGTTCAACATTGTGTTCTAAAAGCTATCCGCAAATTTACGCTAAATATTATCCGCAGCTTATCCGCTATCCACAGAGACATGCAAACTATATCCGCATCCGCGCAGTGCTTTAGTCATAGCTCATACAAAATTCATGAATTGCCATATCACAACGTTCCTATTGATGCACTAGAATCTAAATTATATATTTACTGTTGATGATTTATTTAGGTGATCATTTAACTCCGTGTACTTGGGTGTATGTGTAATCTGACTGATATGGCTGTACTACCGTAGTATGCGTATTATAGTGAGAACCATCCCTATAGAACGGGGCTCTCCAATAGCCGTGCTACGGACCTCGCAATGCCATACCGGCACATTTATAAAGCCGTGAAGCCCTGGATGCTGACATAGCATTTATCACATACGCAGGTGACAAGATACCTTAGTTGTGATAATTAAAACTTGCTGTGAAGTACTGTAGCCTACCTCGTATCACGTGAACATGGTTAGGTATAGAACAAAACATCGAACTTTCCTAGTGGAAACTTATCTTCTCAAGTATAAGTATAAGTATAAGTCTGCAGTAAATATGTTTGCAAGTTTCAGCGCCATGCGATTTTTACTTCTGAGTGAATCTCAAACAAAAAGTATGCAGAAACAATCCGCGTACTTGGGAGGCACGCGAGAACGAAATAACTGCGCTGATACGAAATATCAGTGAGGATGAACAACAGTGAGAGTATCAAATCTTTGTACGTCAGTGCATCGTGTGTTTAGAAAATGAAGGACAGCATTTCCAGCAACTGCTCCGAAATTCATGTAAGTAATGATGATTATTAAATACGCTAAAAATGCCTCTCACCAAGGCGGTCCGGGTTCGATTCCCGGTCAATGCATGTGAGATTTTCGAAGTGAAATGCCATGTCCTGTGGTTCGGATTCCACGTAAAAAGGAGGTCCCGTGGCTCATAATCACCAGATTCACGGTCACGTAAAACTACAATCTTCCTTTTTTAAATACGCTAAAAAGTGTAAATGCTTTAAACTAGTTGGGCGCTGCGCTGATGGTAGCGCCAGTGCCTTGCTCGACAGGCGGCTACACTTTGTGGTTCGCCCGTCGCATCCGAGGCTCCGTTCTATAGGGATAGTCCTCACTGCTCTGATCAGGTCTAGGTTTGGGTGGAAGGCGGCCATGGTCTTAATTTTGGTACAATCACAGAACTTTTCCTGGAGTATAAGTAAAAGGAAACCATGGAAAATCAGTTCTACGATAGTAGAAATAGGAAGATAACTAACCCCTTCTCAGTTCTTCCACACGAGACTGATTTTACCCCGTTCCAGCCCTCAGATCAGAATTAATCTTATCGGCGGAGCCGGAAATGGGAGCTGGACTTCAGGTACGACAACATAGATTGCCAGATCTGGTCGGAAACTAACATTTCAACCAATTAACTTACTGAAACTTAGTATCAAAGAGGATCAGTATATTATCCCCAGCCAAAACGACATTACTGGCTGCGAAGCTCAATGGGTAACGGTCTCTATGGCAGTACCCTAGATTGTGGGATTGAATCTCGGTGCAGTTAATTTGTATTTGAGGGTGCTTAAATGCGAGGAAGCTGTGTCAATAGATTTACCAGCACTTCAATAATCCCTTTCAGAGCAAAGTTCTAGAACCTCGGTGTCGCAGGTTGGTTAGTTGGTTCCTCAGTTCAGGGGCTGCAACAACGCGGTCATGTAGCCCCGTGAACTTCGGGCGTGTGTAGAATCGGTCTGATAACCGGTGTTAATTGAGATGACTGTATTAGTGTGTGTTATCTGTGATTCAGGTAAGGACTGCAGACGACCAATTTCAAGTAGTTCCTACTGTTGCTACCATCAACGACACCTAGCCGCGAACTTGGCTACTAGATGCCACCGCAACCCGCACCTGGCGACGAACTTTGGAACTTGACAAAGCGTTAATGAAATCTAACCTACAAATTTAGCTTCACACAATTGTAGTTAGTGGAAGGTTCTTTTACAGTAACTTACATGTTATAAATCGATGACATGGGCCCGCCGGCTTTACTTCACCTTCGAAGGAAGGCATACTGAGGGATTTTAACGCTCTTAAAAGTCCAACGAGTTCGGCCGGTTTTGAACTCGCAATCTTGAGCATAGAAGCTCAGCTTGCTACCAGCTACGGCACAGAAGTCGCCCTCAATGTCACTATACGTCGCATTAATTAAAAAGGACGTTAACTTATTATTATTATTAATATTCTAAACCAATTCTAGGTTATATTGCCCAAAGTTATGCTACTCAATACAAATTCAACACTGAACATTCTAAACTAGAAATCAAGATGGATCAACTCACCGTATATTGGGGTCATCAACGCCAGGAAGAGCAGAGAAATACTCAGTCGCACTGGACAGGTTTCAGTACTTCTTAATCTTGAAAGATGCATTATTAAGCCAGTATTTCTTTTGATTACTATCTAATACAAGTGCACACGCATTTAAGTATTTTTCATCATTATCACCCTTGAAGACATAAGCTATCTAGTAATAACCACTTTACACACTTAACATCACTCAGCATCACAATATACATTCACACGCTAATTTGAAGACGCTTACACACTGCCACAATCACTCCTGTTATGCAACACGTCCTTAACGGCATTACCACGCACACGATCTTACAGAGTTCAGAATACACTCGTTAAAAGGAGTCAAGTACTGGGGTCCTTGCCCAATAGGGATGTAATGGGTTTTTGTAATTTTGTACGTTGTATTAGGAATATATTTCTGTAAGTTCAGCGTTGGATACAGATATTCAGGTTTGTGGAATAAAATTGATTAAGAAATATAATGTTTTTTTCTACTGTATTTTACAGAGTTTCTATTTACGCATAGAATCCATCAGAGTAGAACCTTACAGGTTCCTCACTAATTCTTCCTCGCCCCATGGAATCTGTGAAAGGAAAATTACAATTAGAAAACACACCCATAAAATAAAATGAAATACTAAATATATTCTTGGAGGTTATCTGACTGAATAATAACTTTGCCTTCACAATACAGCTTAAAGAGCACCAGAGTGGCGTTGTAAGTCAGGATTTCTGCGAGGAAGGATGGCTGAGAGCTGGAATCGAGCCAGTGACCTCCAGCAAAAAAGATATTGGTAGCAAACCATCTTGCTTATGTGTGGCCATATACGAACCAATATATTCAAATAAAATACAAATATTATACAGTCTATAATTCGTATTCAGAAATCACAATCGGGTGATTTTTTTTTAAATTACTACTGGACATAAGTATTCTGGTGCAAAATGAATTCAAAGCATTAAACAATGCTCATCTTAAAAATCGAACCCTATGT
This sequence comes from Meconema thalassinum, assembly GCA_946902985.2. Taxonomy (NCBI): domain Eukaryota; kingdom Metazoa; phylum Arthropoda; class Insecta; order Orthoptera; family Tettigoniidae; genus Meconema; species Meconema thalassinum. The sequence goes on along the minus strand of OX336390.1, from coordinate 583,897,994 downwards.
GATGAGAATATATTTAACACCCATATAATAAAAATTCCGTAATTATCATGTTAAAATAATTATTTAGGTACTAATAATGTCACACACACGTACCTAAATATTGGATTGATAATAAAAAACAGACAATTTCTTTATTCATTCACATTGTAGTTGTTTCCACAAGAATATTAACTGACATGTGATACGCGTGATCGTAAGAATTGTCGCTGCGATTCGAGAATCCCGCTCCTACTTCCCGTACCACCCAGCTTGGCGGTCCACACTCGACTGGCGAGTGGCTGCGCGGCCCGCTCTGCTCCACTGTGCGGCATTCGGCACGGCACGGCAAGAATCGGGCAGCGCACCTCACTCCAGCCAGTGTGGCCCGAGAATCATCTTCGGTTAATCTCAGTAACATTGTTATGGTTGTTGATTCTTTTAGGGGGCTTTGCGACACCGTGGTCATTCACCTCCGAGTACTAGGATGTGTGGAACATTTGTCTGATAACCTGTGATTTCTGTATAGTGTGTGTAGGCCTATATACAGTATAATTGAGGTAACAGTTGTGTAGGAAGCGGCCGTGGCCTTAAGTTAGGTACCATCCAGGCATTTGACTGGATTAAACGTGGGAGACCACGGAAAAACCACTTCCAGAATGGCTGAGGTAGGAATCGTCTCCACCTCTTCTCAGTTTTTCCTCACGAAGCTGAGTGTACCCCGTTCCAGCCCTCACACCAGTATTACATTTCTTGACAGAGCCGGGAATCAAACACGGACCTCCACGTATCGTTATAATCTTTTGAGTTATTTTCCCACATATTATTAGTCTCACTCTGATTTATGATGAGTCTGATAACCTAGATGTTAAAGAAAGGCAAAGACAATCTCCTCTACAGACCATAGAGGCAAGTGCAATAACAGAATATAGAGACATTCCGTGACATTGGCATTAGATGGGATGGAGTTGTCAGCTCCTTGTCCGGTCATTTTTGCTTTCAAGAATTAGGCTACTCAGGAGCTCGTTTCTATGCTCCGATGAATATATCCCCTGTACAGCGTGTTCCGATTCAACACGGAACTGTAAAATGGGTTGCCTACCCACCAGCAATCGGCTTGAAATCTGCTCGCAGCGTGCTAGCGATGGGGCGGAGTTCGATTTCACTGGTTGCCGCCTTCTTATGCAACATTGCAAAGTATTTTGCTGTTTCAAAATATATTTACACAGGCTTCACAATACGTTTGAACGATTTCTGTTTCAGAACTTGTTATTTTACGCTTCTGTTAATGGCTTTTGCAGAGCATTTCTATGATTTTTTTTTACAACATAGTTTATTACAACTTAATATATTGTTGTGTTTTATTTTATTTACAGCACAATTTATTGCTTTGTAACCCAATACCACAAAACGAGATACAATTTGGAAATGATTTGTTACAAAATTGTAATCGGTCTTCGATGCGACTAAAAAAGTTAATGTATCACAGACGTTACATCTACTACAAATGGACATTTACATAAGGTGTTCGAAGTGGCGTCCGTCATTTTCCAAGCAGAGGGCCACTCGTCGCATGAAGTTCTATCTTACGTTCGACAACATCTGAGGAGTAATTTTCGAGCTCCATTTCTTCGGGTGTTTGTGGTGATCTTAAAATTACTCTCGAACTGACGTAGCCCCAAATGAAGAAATCCAGGACGGTCAGATCAGGTGAACGTGGTGGGGATTGTATAAAGCCACCATTCCTATCCACCGGACAGGAAACAAACAGTTTAAAACTTCTCTCGCCAGTCTGGAGGAGAGCGCTGGATGACCATCTTGTTGAAAAAGCCTGTTGTTCAACTCCGCCAATGTAAAATCTTCCAAGATGTCCTGGAGTATGAAGTAAGACTAAACTGCCTGTGTTCGTCGTTCTATAATTTTCCATTGTTGCATTGTTCTGAAATGGATATCGTTGAAACTTATTCTTAACTAAACTCAATTTTGTAACAAATAATTTCGAAATAGTATCTCGTTTTGTGGTATTGGGTTAAAAAGCAATAAATTGTACTGTAAATAAAATAAAACACAAAAATACATTGTGTTGTGATAAACTATGTTAAAATCCACAGCCTGCTTCCGGTCTCCGACCGGGTCAGGAATGGAATGAATGAAGCCCCCATCTAGCGGCGAGGATATGAACTGTGCCGGCTGCCGAAGCCTGTCGCACTTCCCAGGGGCAATGATTAAATGAATGACAGATGAAATGAAATGATAGTGGAGAGTGTTGCTGGAATGATATTTTGACAGGGAAAACCGGAGTACCCGGGGAAAAACCTGTCTGCCTCCGTTTTGTCCAGCACAGATCTCACATGGAGTGACCGGGATTTGAACCACGGACCCAGCGGTGAGAGGCAGGCGTGCTGCCACCTAAGCCACGGAGGCTGCTGTTGTAATAAACTATGTTGTAAAATAAAATTTTACTAGTTGAAACCCGTCAATACATGACGGCCAATAAGAAAATATTTACTGAAGAATTTTATTATATACGTTCTTTGTACAATTATTTTTTGGCACTATTGAAACTTTAAGGGCGTCAAAAGATTGCACCCTAGAATTGCAACATACTGCTGGCCATGATTGAAAACTTGATGAGGCAAATTGAGACCTATACGTTCCATAATTCCCCCTTGAGCTTTATTTATTGTGATAAAGTATGCCAAGCGAATCGGAAAATGTTGCCTCTTAAAAGAAAATGATTGTTTTATCCGGTGGTGTTAAATCAAGTCGAAGGATTAGACCTTTCTGCCTAATTTTAACTGCACTTATTTCCAAATCCAAGCATTTTCATGCATATTTCATATAATTAATATGGAATTTTAACTGCACTTATTATTTCCAAATTCAGGCAATTTTCGTACATATTTCTTATAAATAATATAATTAATATGGTAGCATTTAGATGCCCTTAGGAAACTTCAGATTTCTCAGGAGCATATCTATGGGTCAATCGTTTGGAGTATGTGGAAGCAAATCACTTAATTCTATGGAATTCAAGAATTCTGAGGAGTCAAAGATATACAACTGGCCGCAGGAACCGTCGCTTATAATTTTGGAATATACATTAACGAAGTTCTCTCTTAAATTCCTTGAGATATCATTTCCAGTGAAAAATTGTTGCAGTCTGTCAAATATTTTATATTTAGGAAGATTAATTTTGCCATTACAACACCTAAGGTCAAAGTAACCAGGCGTAGATTTCTCGCTACAGAAATACAGTGCAGAACAATGTTTACATTTGTTCGTCAAGGACCATACACTGTACGGCATAATATCTGGAATTGTTTCTGAAATGGCATTTTTATATTAGATTTTAAAAGTGGCTTCGTATTTTCTACGATTTCCCACTTTTTTGTGGCTAATGTTCTTTTTCGTCAAATGGGTATATTTATTGCAGCATTTCTCTCCAAATTAACGTCATATTCAATAACACTATAGTGGCCTGCATCAACGCAGCCGCCAAATATTAAATGGCAAATAATACTTCCATTGCCAAAATCAACAGCGTGGTTAGACTCATTGTTATGTACTCTAAACAAATGATCAATAAACAATAATATTCACGTATACAATGAAGTTCAGATACTTTCATTCTCGAGTTTGTTGCTGATGACAATGCGATGATACTGATCGCCAATAATAAAATCCTTATAATTATTCTTGCCAGCAAAAATTTTTGCAATTTGCTTGCAAACGCAGCTCAGGATAACATCCTGCATTTTGGAATAAACAGTACGAAACTGCTCTAAATAAGCAATTTCCATCACCTGATGTAGGTACAATCCTTTGCATTTCCATGACAGTAAATTAAGCAAGGGAGCATACTTCGCCAACTACTGGAATGAGCATAGACTCACTTCGACAGCCACCGTAATGGAGGGAGTTTAAGAGTTAGACTATATGCTCAGTGCTTGTCAAAAATCGTATTAACATAGAGAAGCCCAATCTGAAGGCTACATTCTGAGCTATCGCCCCGGATTCCAGGTTCGATCCCTGGTTTGCCAAGAAATTTACTTCTGGTCTGAGGGCTGGAACGGGGCGCACTCTTGAGGCAAAACTCAGGAGAGCAAGGTTAGATTCCTATCTCAACAATCTGGGATGTGGTTTTCCGTGGTTTGCCACGTCCACTGCAGGTAAATACCGGGATAGTTTGTAACTTAAAGCCTCGGTCGTCAATTCCTCATTTCCCACTTGAATTACAAATGCACACATCAGTACAGCCATCACAATAACACAGGTTATCAGAGAAAATTTTACACTCACACCAAAGTAGATGGGGCTGAATGACCACGATGTCTGAGTCCATCAAATGAATTATATTCGTCAATTGTCTCTCATGGCGAAAGCGATTGTGGCCATCTTTTATTTAATAATTTAAAAGTATATGGCAATGTAAATCGTGGAGATTTCCTTACTGTACGGGAATAATAAAAGTAAAATATGTTAAGACAATGAATTACCAATAGCCAGAAAGAATAATTAGGAAATAAAAATACATGTCTCAGGTGAGACTCCTTCGACTATGCAAAATTCATTCCTGGGTCCGCAATGTTACCCCTGAGCCACCCAGTCAACAGACTTCTAAACCAATATTAGGTTACTTAAACAACAAACGAACTCAAACGCCTGTTGAAATTCTTCAATCCCCTCTTTTTAATTCTCAAAAACAAAGATCACACTACGATACGGTGAATCCTTTATCCGCCATTTCTCTAGAACTGTAATTCTGGTCTGAGGGCTGGAACGGGGCGCACTCTTGAGGCAAAACTAAGTAGGGCAAGGTTCGATTCCCATCTCAACAATCTGGGATGTGGTTTTCCGTGGTTTGCCACTTCCACTGCAGGTAAATACCGGGATGGTTCCTAACTTAAAGCCTCGGTCGCCAATTTCCCATTCCCCACTTTAATTACAAATGCACACATCAGTACAGCCATCACAATAACACAGGTTATCAGAGAAAATTTGACACACACACACACACACACCAAAGTAGACAGGGCAGAGTGACCACGATGTCTAAGTCCAACAAATGAATTATGTTCGTCAATTGTCTCTCATGGCGAAAGCGATTGTGGCCATCTTTTATTTAATAATTTAAAAGTATATGGGAACGTAAATCGTGGGAATTCCTTACTTTATGGGAATAATAAAAGTAAAATATGTTAAGACAATGTATTACCAATAGGCAGAAAGAATAATTGAGAAATAAAAATATATGTCGGAGGTGGGATTCGAACTGCTTCCATTGCGCGATGCATAAATTAAGAGTTTTGAACGCTACCGTCTAAGCTACCGATTCACTGATAGATAAGTGCAATATTAAGGTACTTAAAGAACATTCACACTCAACAGTCAGTATAAGTTCTTCTACATTTCCCGTTGTTTATAATATTCTATTCCTGTTTATATCGTGGAAACTTCATAATCAATATTCTCCTCCTTTATTATAATTCTTATAAATAACTATTACATTCAAACGCGGTGGACATCCGCCATGTCTGTCATTAACCAAGATGATTCTGCGCATGCGCTTGAGCCAATAATTTTGCAGTTTTCTTTATAAATTTAAAAATATGTGGTAACATATTTGTTTATTTTAAAGACACTCTGCAAATCTACAGGCCTACAGCTTTCGACAGATTGCTTTACGAAGTGAATCGGTTCTCCCGTTCCCTCAAACTCGCGGTAACAAAAATCAGCTAAGTGTTTTAAATATATAGATGGCAACAGCGAATTCGTTACTTTACGGGAATGATAAAAGTGAAATATATTTCTACAATGAAATACCAATCGTAGAAAGAAGAAAACAAAAAAACCATATCCGAGGTGGGAATCGAACCCTCTCGACCATGCAAAGGATGGCAACAGAGAATTCGTTACTTTACGGGAATGAAAAAAGTGAAATATGTCTCTACAATGTAATACCAATCGTAGGAAAGAAGAAAATGAAAATAAAAGAACGTATCCGAGGTGGGAATCGAACCCTCTCGACCATGCAAAGGATGGCAACAGAGAATTCGTTACTTTACGGGAATGATAAAAGTGAAATATGTTTCTACAATGTAATACCAATCGTAGGAAGGAAGATAATGAAAATAAAAAAAACATAACCGAGGTGGGAATCGAACCCTCTCGACCATGCAAAGGATGGCAACAGAGAATTCGTTACTTGACGGGAATGATAAAAGTGAAATAGGTTTCTACAATGTAATACCAATCGTAGGAGGGCAGAAAACGAAAATAAAAAACATATCCGAGGTGGGAATCGAACCCTCTCGATCATGCATAATACATATTTCTAGGCAGTAAGCTTATCCCCTCGGCCATCCAGACAACTGTGTGAGACTTCAGTATTAAGCTATCTAACCAGTATACACGCTCAACCTGCAGTTTAAGTCCTTCAATTCGTGGTTTATTTAATATAATTCTAATTCAATGCATATTGTAAAAACATAATTAACATTATTGGAGACCCTTTTTAATTGTCATAAACAAAGATCTCAGTTAGACGCGACCGGAATCGCCATTTTCCTAGTTGAGAAAGGCCATTGTGCGCATGCGCGGGAGTGTCAAATATTACATATTTCTTTAATCATTTAAAAATATACCGTAACATATATTTTCCTTTTAAAGAAACTCTGCAAATCTGCATGCCAAGAGCTTTCGTTAGAATGTCTTACGAAGCCAATCGGATAAGTCGTTTTCACAATCTCGTGTGTACAAAAAACAGCTTAGTGTTTTAAATATATAGATGGCAACAGCGAATTCGTTACTTTACGGGAATGATAAAAGTGAAATATATTTCTACAATGAAATACCAATCGTAGAAAGAAGAAAACAAAAAAAACCATATCCGAGGTGGGAATCGAACCCTCTCGACCATGCAAAGGATGGCAACAGAGAATTCGTTACTTTACGGGAATGAAAAAAGTGAAATATGTCTCTACAATGTAATACCAATCGTAGGAAAGAAGAAAATGAAAATAAAAGAACGTATCCGAGGTGGGAACCGAACCCTCTCGACCATGCAAAGGATGGCAACAGAGAATTCGTTACTTTACGGGAATGATAAAAGTGAAATATGTTTCTACAATGTAATACCAATCGTAGGAAGGAAGATAATGAAAATAAAAAAACATAACCGAGGTGGGAATCGAACCCTCTCGACCATGCAAAGGATGGCAACAGAGAATTCGTTACTTGACGGGAATGATAAAAGTGAAATATGTTTCTACAATGTAATACCAATCGTAGGAAGGCAGAAAACGAAAATAAAAAAACATATCCGAGGTGGGAATCGAACCCTCTCGATCATGCATAATACATATTTCTAGGCAGTAAGCTTATCCCCTCGGCCATCCAGACAACGATTGAGACTTCAGTATTAAGCTATCTAACCAGTATACACGCTCAACCTGCAGTTTAAGTCCTTCAATTCGTGGTTTATTTAATATAATTCTAATTCAATGCATATTGTAAAAACATAATTAACATTATTGGAGACCCTTTTTAATTGTCATAAACAAAGATCTCAGTTAGACGCGACCGGAATCGCCATTTTCCTTGTTGAGAAAGGCCATTGTGCGCATGCGCGGGAGTGTCAAATATTACATATTTCTTTAATCATTTAAAAATATACCGTAACATATATTTTCCTTTTAAAGAAACTCTGCAAATCTGCATGCCAAGAGCTTTCGTTAGAATGTCTTACGAAGCCAATCGGTTAAGTCGTTTTCACAATCTCGTGTGTACAAAAAACAGCTTAGTGTTTTAAATGAAAAAAGTGAAATATATCTCTACAATGTAATACCAATCGTAGGAAAGAAGAAAATGAAAATAAAAGAACGTATCCGAGGTGGGAATCGAACCCTCTCGACCATGCAAAGGATGGCAACAGAGAATTCGTTACTTTACGGGAATGATAAAAGTGAAATATGTTTCTACAATGTAATACCAATCGTAGGAAGGAAGAAAATGAAAATAAAAAAAAACATAACCGAGGTGGGAATCGAACCCTCTCGACCATGCAAAGGATGGCAACAGAGAATTCGTTACTTGACGGGAATGATAAAAGTGAAATATGTTTCTACAATGTAATACCAATCGTAGGAAGGCAGAAAACGAAAATAAAAAAACATATCCGAGGTGGGAATCGAACCCTCTCGATCATGCATAATACATATTTCTAGGCAGTAAGCTTATCCCCTCGGCCATCCAGACAACTGTGTGAGACTTCAGTATTAAGCTATCTAACCAGTATACACGCTCAACCTGCAATTTAAGTCCTTCAATTCGTGGTTTATTTAATATAATTCTAATTCAATGCATATTGTAAAAACATAATTAACATTATTGGAGACCCTTTTTAATTGTCATAAACAAAGATCTCAGTTAGACGCGACCGGAATCGCCATTTTCCTTGTTGAGAAAGGCCATTGTGCGCATGCGCGGGAGTGTCAAATATTACATATTTCTTTAATCATTTAAAAATATACCGTAACATATATTTTCCTTTTAAAGAAACTCTGCAAATCTGCATGCCAAGAGCTTTCGTTAGAATGTCTTACGAAGCCAATCGGTTAAGTCGTTTTCACAATCTCGTGTGTACAAAAAACAGCTTAGTGTTTTAAATATATAGATAGCAACAGCGAATTCGTTTCTTTACGGGAATGATAAAAGTGAAATATATTTCTACAATGTAATACCAATCGCAGAAAGGAAGAAAACAAAAAAAAACATATCCGAGGTGGGAATCGAACCCTCTCGACCATGCAAAGGATGGCAACAGAGAATTCGTTACTTTACGGGAATGATAAAAGTGAAATATGTTTCTACAATGTAATACCAATCGTAGGAAGGAAGATAATGAAAATAAAAAAAAAACATAACCGAGGTGGGAATCGAACCCTCTCGACCATGCAAAGGATGGCAACAGAGAATTCGTTACTTGACGGGAATGATAAAAGTGAAATATGTTTCTACAATGTAATACCAATCGTAGGAAGGCAGAAAACGAAAATAAAATAACGTATCCGAGGTGGGAATCGAACCCTCTCGACCATGCAAAGGATGGCAACAGAGAATTCGTTACTTTAAGGGAATGATAAAAGTGAAATATGTTTCTACAATGTAATACCAATCGTAGGAAGGAAGATAATGAAAATAAAAAAAACATAACCGAGGTGGGAATCGAACCCTCTCGACCATGCAAAGGATGGCAACAGAGAATTCGTTACTTGACGGGAATGATAAAAGTGAAATATGTTTCTACAATGTAATACCAATCGTAGGAGGGCAGAAAACGAAATTAAAAACATATCCGAGGTGGGAATCGAACCCTCTCGATCATGCATAATACATATTTCTAGGCAGTAAGCTTATCCCCTCGGCCATCCAGACATCTGTGTGAGACTTCAGTATTAAGCTATCTAACCAGTATACACGCTCAACCTGCAGTTTAAGTCCTTCAATTCGTGGTTTATTTAATATAATTCTAATTCAATGCATATTGTAAAAACATAATTAACATTATTGGAGACCCTTTTTAATTGTCATAAACAAAGATCTCAGTTAGACGCGACCGGAATCGCCATTTTCCTTGTTGAGAAAGGCCATTGTGCGCATGCGCGGGAGTGTCAAATATTACATATTTCTTTAATCATTTAAAAATATACCGTAACATATATTTTCCTTTTAAAGAAACTCTGCAAATCTGCATGCCAAGAGCTTTCGTTAGAATGTCTTACGAAGCCAATCGGTTAAGTCGTTTTCACAATCTCGTGTGTACAAAAACAGCTTAGTGTTTTAAATATATAGATGGCAACAGCGAATTCGTTACTTTACGGGAATGATAAAAGTGAAATATATTTCTACAATGAAATACCAATCGTAGAAAGAAGAAAACAAAAAAAACCATATCCGAGGTGGGAATCGAACCCTCTCGACCATGCAAAGGATGGCAACAGAGAATTCGTTACTTTACGGGAATGAAAAAAGTGAAATATGTCTCTACAATGTAATACCAATCGTAGGAAAGAAGAAAATGAAAATAAAAGAACGTATCCGAGGTGGGAATCGAACCCTCTCGACCATGCAAAGGATGGCAACAGAGAATTCGTTACTTTACGGGAATGATAAAAGTGAAATATGTTTCTACAATGTAATACCAATCGTAGGAAGGAAGATAATGAAAATAAAAAAACATAACCGAGGTGGGAATCGAACCCTCTCGACCATGCAAAGGATGGCAACAGAGAATTCGTTACTTGACGGGAATGATAAAAGTGAAATATGTTTCTACAATGTAATACCAATCGTAGGAAGGCAGAAAACGAAAATAAAAAAACATATCCGAGGTGGGAATCGAACCCTCTCGATCATGCATAATACATATTCCTAGGCAGTAAGCTTATCCCCTCGGCCATCCAGACAACGATTGAGACTTCAGTATTAAGCTATCTAACCAGTATACACGCTCAACCTGCAGTTTAAGTCCTTCAATTCGTGGTTTATTTAATATAATTCTAATTCAATGCATATTGTAAAAACATAATTAACATTATTGGAGACCCTTTTTAATTGTCATAAACAAAGATCTCAGTTAGACGCGACCGGAATCGCCATTTTCCTTGTTGAGAAAGGCCATTGTGCGCATGCGCGGGAGTGTCAAATATTACATATTTCTTTAATCATTTAAAAATATACCGTAACATATATTTTCCTTTTAAAGAAACTCTGCAAATCTGCATGCCAAGAGCTTTCGTTAGAATGTCTTACGAAGCCAATCGGTTAAGTCGTTTTCACAATCTCGTGTGTACAAAAAACAGCTTAGTGTTTTAAATATATAGATAGCAACAGCGAATTCGTTACTTTACGGGAATGATAAAAGTGAAATATATTTCTACAATGTAATACCAATCGCAGAAAGGAAGAAAACAAAAAAAACCATATCCGAGGTGGGAATCGAACCCTCTCGACCATGCAAAGGATGGCAACAGAGAATTCGTTACTTTACGGGAATGAAAAAAGTGAAATATATCTCTACAATGTAATACCAATCGTAGGAAAGAAGAAAATGAAAATAAAAGAACGTATCCGAGGTGGGAATCGAACCCTCTCGACCATGCAAAGGATGGCAACAGAGAATTCGTTACTTTACGGGAATGATAAAAGTGAAATATGTTTCTACAATGTAATACCAATCGTAGGAAGGAAGATAATGAAAATAAAAAAAACATAACCGAGGTGGGAATCGAACCCTCTCGACCATGCAAAGGATGGCAACAGAGAATTCGTTACTTGACGGGAATGATAAAAGTGAAATATGTTTCTACAATGTAATACCAATCGTAGGAAGGCAGAAAACGAAAATAAAAAAACATATCCGAGGTGGGAATCGAACCCTCTCGATCATGCATAATACATATTTCTAGGCAGTAAGCTTATCCCCTCGGCCATCCAGACAACTGTGTGAGACTTCAGTATTAAGCTATCTAACCAGTATACACGCTCAACCTGCAGTTTAAGTCCTTCAATTCGTGGTTTATTTAATATAATTCTAATTCAATGCATATTGTAAAAACATAATTAACATTATTGGAGACCCTTTTTAATTGTCATAAACAAAGATCTCAGTTAGACGCGACCGGAATCGCCATTTTCCTTGTTGAGAAAGGCCATTGTGCGCATGAGCGGGAGTGTCAAATATTACATATTTCTTTAATCATTTAAAAATATACCGTAACATATATTTTCCTTTTAAAGAAACTCTGCAAATCTGCATGCCAAGAGCTTTCGTTAGAATGTCTTACGAAGCCAATCGGTTAAGTCGTTTTCACAATCTCGTGTGTACAAAAAACAGCTTAGTGTTTTAAATATATAGATGGCAACAGCGAATTCGTTACTTTACGGGAATGATAAAAGTGAAATATATTTCTACAATGAAATACCAATCGTAGAAAGAAGAAAACAAAAAAAACCATATCCGAGGTGGGAATCGAACCCTCTCGACCATGCAAAGGATGGCAACAGAGAATTCGTTACTTTACGGGAATGAAAAAAGTGAAATATGTCTCTACAATGTAATACCAATCGTAGGAAAGAAGAAAATGAAAATAAAAGAACGTATCCGAGGTGGGAATCGAACCCTCTCGACCATGCAAAGGATGGCAACAGAGAATTCGTTACTTTACGGGAATGATAAAAGTGAAATATGTTTCTACAATGTAATACCAATCGTAGGAAGGAAGATAATGAAAATAAAAAAACATAACCGAGGTGGGAATCGAACCCTCTCGACCATGCAAAGGATGGCAACAGAGAATTCGTTACTTGACGGGAATGATAAAAGTGAAATATGTTTCTACAATGTAATACCAATCGTAGGAAGGCAGAAAACGAAAATAAAAAAACATATCCGAGGTGGGAATCGAACCCTCTCGATCATGCATAATACATATTCCTAGGCAGTAAGCTTATCCCCTCGGCCATCCAGACAACGATTGAGACTTCAGTATTAAGCTATCTAACCAGTATACACGCTCAACCTGCAGTTTAAGTCCTTCAATTCGTGGTTTATTTAATATAATTCTAATTCAATGCATATTGTAAAAACATAATTAACATTATTAGAGACCCTTTTTAATTGTCATAAACAAAGATCTCAGTTAGACGCGACCGGAATCGCCATTTTCCTTGTTGAGAAAGGCCATTGTGCGCATGCGCGGGAGTGTCAAATATTACATATTTCTTTAATCATTTAAAAATATACCGTAACATATATTTTCCTTTTAAAGAAACTCTGCAAATCTGCATGCCAAGAGCTTTCGTTAGAATGTCTTACGAAGCCAATCGGTTAAGTCGTTTTCACAATCTCGTGTGTACAAAAAACAGCTTAGTGTTTTAAATATATAGATAGCAACAGCGAATTCGTTACTTTACGGGAATGATAAAAGTGAAATATATTTCTACAATGTAATACCAATCGCAGAAAGGAAGAAAACAAAAAAAACCATATCCGAGGTGGGAATCGAACCCTCTCGACCATGCAAAAGATGGCAACAGAGAATTCGTTACTTTACGGGAATGAAAAAAGTGAAATATATCTCTACAATGTAATACCAATCGTAGGAAAGAAGAAAATGAAAATAAAAGAACGTATCCGAGGTGGGAATCGAACCCTCTCGACCATGCAAAGGATGGCAACAGAGAATTCGTTACTTTACGGGAATGATAAAAGTGAAATATGTTTCTACAATGTAATACCAATCGTAGGAAGGAAGATAATGAAAATTAAAAAAACATAACCGAGGTGGGAATCGAACCCTCTCGACCATGCAAAGGATGGCAACAGAGAATTCGTTACTTGACGGGAATGATAAAAGTGAAATATGTTTCTACAATGTAATACCAATCGTAGGAAGGCAGAAAACGAAAATAAAAAAACATATCCGAGGTGGGAATCGAACCCTCTCGATCATGCATAATACATATTCCTAGGCAGTAAGCTTATCCCCTCGGCCATCCAGACAACGATTGAGACTTCAGTATTAAGCTATCTAACCAGTATACACGCTCAACCTGCAGTTTAAGTCCTTCAATTCGTGGTTTATTTAATATAATTCTAATTCAATGCATATTGTAAAAACATAATTAACATTATTGGAGACCCTTTTTAATTGTCATAAACAAAGATCTCAGTTAGACGCGACCGGAATCGCCATTTTCCTTGTTGAGAAAGGCCATTGTGCGCATGCGCGGGAGTGTCAAATATTACATATTTCTTTAATCATTTAAAAATATACCGTAACATATATTTTCCTTTTAAAGAAACTCTGCAAATCTGCATGCCAAGAGCTTTCGTTAGAATGTCTTACGAAGCCAATCGGTTAAGTCGTTTTCACAATCTCGTGTGTACAAAAAACAGCTTAGTGTTTTAAATATATAGATTTCATAGAAATGCTCTGCAAAAGCCATTAACAGAAGCGTAAAATAAGTTCTGAAACAGAAATCGTTCAAACGTATTGTGAAACCTGTGTAAATATATTTAGAAACAGCAAAATACTTTGCAATGCTGCATGAGAAGGCGGCAATCAGTGAAATCGAACTCAGCCCCGTCGCTAGCGCGCTGCGAGCAGATTTCAAGCCGATTGCGGGTGGGTAGGCAACCCATTTTACAGTTCTGTGTTGAATCGGAACACGCTGTACATTTGAGTTGATGTAATTAGTAGTGTTGATTATAAAATCCACTTGTCGGAAATCACACCAGTTGACTTTCAGTTCAAGTGCAGTCCCTATACCAAATGCGTTACGCAGTCTCCTTTTCTTGGAAGTTAGAACCCTTAAATATACAATTATCATCATCGTGATCATCATCATCATGATCATCATAAATAGAGAAAGGACGTTTACAAATTAAATCATGAACTTGAAGATAGAATAATTTCGCATTCACTTAGACCTAACTACGCACCACTCCCTACCCTACAACAACTTGGTGCAGGACCGCCTCTATTCACCCATAGTTATTTACTATTAATATCGTACCAACAACTTTTGCACATCAAATCACTTCTTAGAATAGTAAGTTATTAGCATTCTTGTCTGTCACAGCGAAGGTGCGGATTTGATTACCAGCTCCAGCAAGAAATTTAATTCATAGTGTTATTGTGCACCTCTCTATGCATAATTACATGTGATGATGGCCTCCTCCCTTGTAAAATTTCAATCCGGAGGTAAACTAGTCCCCCGTTCGGATCTCCGGGTGGGGACTACTCGAGAGGGGGTTAACATCACAGAAGTGACAAAGAGGAAAACTGACATTCTACGGATCGGAGCGTGGAATGTTAGAAGTCTGCTAGGAAGAGGAAGGTTAGAAAACTTAGAAAGGGAAATGGATAGGTTGAGGTTGGATTTGGTTGGGATTAGTGAAATGCGCTGGCAGGAAGAACATGACTTTTGGTCAGGAGACTATAGGGTCATTAGCACTAATTCAAACAATGGCCAAGCAGGGGTTGGCCTCATATTGAGTAGGAAACTTGGACAGCGGGTGGAATATTATGAGCAATATAGTGAACGGATTGTTGTAGCAAAAATCAATACTAAACCTACCTGCACCACAGTGGTACAAGTCTATATGCCTACCAGTCAAGCTGATGATGAGGATGTTGAAAAGGTCTACGAAGAAATAGACGAAATTCTGAGGTATATCAAGGGTGATGAAAATGTTATAGTAATGGGAGATTGGAATGCTGTGGTAGGAAAAGGGAGAGAAGGGAAGATAGTAGGAGATTTCGGATTAGGTGAAAGGAATGATCGAGGAAGCAGGCTGGTAGAATTCTGCACCGAGCATGAGTTGGTCATAGCTAACACCTTATTCAATAACCACAATCGAAGAATATACACATGGATGGGACCAGCAGATACAGGGCGTTACCAAATCGACTTCATTATGGTCAAGCAGAGGTTTCGAAACCAGATTTTGGATTGTAAAACATATCCTGGTGCTGACATAAACTCTGACCACAATCTGGTTGTAATGAAATGCAGATTAAAGTTGAAGAAACTGAAGAAAAGTCAAAAGCCAAAAAGGTGGGCAATAGACAGACTGAAAGAGAAGGATGTAAACGAAAGATTCAAGAAGAGTATAAAGGAAGGACTAATGAAAAACCCTAAACAAACTTCAATTGCAGACGAATGGGCACTTTTGAAGAGTGAAATAACAAAATCCGCAGAAGAAAACATTGGTAGGAAAGAAAGAATAGGTAGAAAACCGTGGATCACTATATATACTAGAATTGATGGATGAAAGGCGGAAACACAAGAATCTAAGAGATGAAAAGGGGAAAGCAGAATACAGACGTCTGAGAAATGAGGTTAACAAGAAGTGCAAGGAAGAGAAAGAAGAATGGTTGAAAGAGAAATGTGCAGGTATAGAAAATTGTCTGAAATTAGGAAAAGTAGACAAAGCTTATCGAAGGATTAAGAATACTTTTGGGGAAAAGAAGACTAAGTGCTGTAATATTAAGGACACAAATGGAAAGCCTCTAACAGATAGGGAAGAAAAGGTTGAGAGATGGAAAGCTTACATAGAGAGTTTGTATAAGGGAAAGGAGATTGAGAATCATGTAATGGAAATAGAGGAGGAAATTGATGAGGATGCGAAAGGAGATTTAATATTGAGATCAGAATTTGATAGAGCTTTGGAAGACTTAAGCAGGAACAAAGCACCAGGCATAGATGATATACCGATTGAGTTGCTACGCTGCATAGGAGATGAAGCTCTGATCAGGTTATTTCACTTGGTGTGTAGGATTTATGAGACAGGTGAGGTACCCCCTGATTTCAAGAAGAATGTAATCATCCCTATACCAAAGAAAGTGGGAGCTGACAGATGTAAAGATTACCGTACAATCAGCTTGATTACTCATGCTTCAAAAATCCTGTCTAGAATAATTTACAAGAGGATTGAAAGCCTGATAGAAACGGAGTTGGGTGAAGACCAGTTTGGTTTCAGGAGAAATGTAGGAACAAGGGAAGCTGTACTAAGTCTTAGGCTGATTTTGGAAGGTAGAATAAGGAAAGATAAGAGAACGTTCATGGCTTTTGTAGACTTAGAAAAGGCTTTTGATAACGTTGATTGGACTAAATTGTTTGACATTTTGAAATCGATTGGAATAAAGTACAGGGATAGGAGGGTGATATACAATCTATACAGAAACCAGACAGCAGTCATTCGAGTTGAAGGACATGAGAGAGAAGCTGGTATTCAGAAAGGTGTAAGGCAAGGCTGCAACTTATCACCCATACTTTTCAATCTTTACATTGAACAAGCAATGAAGGAAATTAGAGAAATTTAAAGTGGGAGTGAAGATTCAAGGAGAAATAATTTCAACTCTGAGATTTGCTGATGACATCGTCATCTTGGCCGACAAGCCTGAGGATTTGAATGAGTTTTTGAATGGTATGGACTCCGTCTTACGGAAAGAATTCATGATGAAAATTAATAAATGTAAAACAAAAATACTGGAATGCAGCCGAAATAAATCAGAAACCTCTATGGAGATCAAATTGGCAGGTGAAAAGCTGAAGGAAGTAGGAGACTTCTGTTACTTAGGAAGCAGAATAACCAGTGATGGACGAAGCAAAGAGGATATAAAAAGTCGGTTGGCTCAGGCAAAGAAAGCATTTCTACAAAAAAGGAATCTGCTGACATCGAATATAGATTTAGGTATTAGGAAGTCATTTTTGAAAGCCTTTGTCTGGAGCGTGGCGCTCTATGGAAGTGAAACTTGGACTATTGGTGTAGCAGAAAAGAGGAGAATTGAAGCATTTGAAATGTGGTGTTACAGGAGAATGATGAAGATCAGATGGGTAGATAGGGTTACAAACAAAGAGGTATTAAGCAGAGTGGGAGAGGAGAGATGTTTCTGGCGACTGCTAATGAAGAGAAGAGATAGGTTGGTAGGACACATACTAAGACACCCAGGAATAGCAAGCTTAGTTATGGAAGGAAGGGTCGAGGACAAGAACTGTAGGGGTAGACCAAGGTTATAATATGTTAAACAGATTGCCTCGGATGTGGGGTGTTGTAGCTATGTAGAGATGAAACGATTAGCTCAGGACAGGGAGGCATGGAGAGCTGCATCAAACCAGTCAAAAGACTGAAGACTCAAACAACAACATTGTTATATTTCACCTGAGGGGCTTGGATTACGTGATCATATAGGCGCCTGTACTTGGGTATAGTCTATGTAGAATTTGACTGAAAAGCTGTGTTATTGTGATGTCTGTAGTAGAGTGGGTATTTTTAATTCAGGTGAGGTTGGAAAAGAGGGCGGCCGTGGCCTTACGTTAGGAAACAGCCCATCATTTGCCTGGAGTAGAAGTGGGAAACCATGGAAAACCACTTCCATGGTGGCTGAGGTGGAAATCGAACCTCACCCTCTCCTCAGTTTAGCCTCACGGGGCTGAGTGTACCCTGCTTCATCCCTCAGACCAGAATTAAATTTCTTGGTCCGGGCCTTTGCGGTGACAGCCAAGAATTGTAGCCACCACGCCACGAGGCAGACAAAATTGAATTCTCATATGAGGGCTGAAGCGGGGTACACTCTGCCTCGTGAGGCAGAACTAAGAAGAGGAGGTTTCGATTCCTACCACAGCCATCCTAGAAGTGTATTTCCGTGGTTTCCCACTTCTGCTCTAGGCAAATACCGGGATGGTACCTATAACAAGGCCACGGCTGTCTTCGGCTCAAATACTACGCCAAAATACA
Source organism: Meconema thalassinum (assembly GCA_946902985.2). Lineage (NCBI taxonomy): Eukaryota > Metazoa > Arthropoda > Insecta > Orthoptera > Tettigoniidae > Meconema > Meconema thalassinum. The sequence continues at coordinate 583,879,708 of OX336390.1, read as the reverse complement.
ACTGCAAACTAGCATACACACTGCAAAGTAGCCCACACGAGGCTGCATGACCATGTTATTGCGCAGCAACAACCTTTCTTCGTTGTACTCAATGTTTCCTAACATTTCTCTTAAGTTGTTTGACCGTCCGGCTTATCTCACCGTGTTAACTTGCTAGGCCAACAGATGTGTGGGAGGCGAGGGGGGAAGATCCCTATCATTGGCTGTTGTTAAAAATGGCTTTCTATATATTCTTTAAAGTTTTTATTTTCAGCTACATGCAAATTCCAGAATGATTCTTTCTGAGAAGCCACATCTGCCTATTTCCCACGCCATACTCAGTAACATTCTTCGCCATTCGTTTAATCCATCAGTAATTCCTCTGGTAAGGATGAGATTGGCATCAGAAAGGGCACCCGGCCATGAAAACTATTGGTCACGTTGAGTAGCTCATCTCACCTTATCCCCGACTTTAGAAAAAGTGACCAATAACAGAAATATATTAATCATAGATCATTGCCCATCCAGGGTCTCACAAGTAGTTGGACGTGGATTGGTAACCCCGGCACCCAAGCTGAGTCCGGAATTGCTTCCACTTACTTGTGCTGGTCTCCTCTCTGTCATATGTCCTGTCAACCATCATTGGTCAATTGTTGTTCTCTTCCGATCCCGATGGTATGTGAGTATCTGAGGGCTAGGGCGTCGTTCATTCTCCCGTATTTTCTTTCCTGGCACCCTAATTTTTGTGGGGTTAGAACTCGTTATTGATGGCCTATTTTCATGACATGAAGTATACGCTTATGAGATCCCATTTGGTCCGTGTGTAGGTGTCCGTAATAAAATCTAAATGGCTGGAGCGATATCAAGGAATTCGAAAAGGACATACCTTACTATTGCCTTGTGCGACCTCAACCATGCGTTCCAAATGTCAATATGTTTCACCACTCCCCAAAATAGTGGATGTGCGAAACATTTCATCGGTATTCTTTATTCCAGACAACGGTAGCTAACGGCAGTGCTAGGCCAAGCGGCCAAGCTATCTGCGGACCCCGTAGACGTGGGTTTGAACACCACCGTCGGCCATCCTTGAAATGGTTTCCCGTGGTTACCCATTTTCATCTCCAGGCAAATGCTCATAGGGTGTTTTCTGACAGGCCAGAGCCGCTTCCTTCCACATCCTTGTCCAGTTTCATTCATCTTGATTCATTTCATCGTTCATTAACTTCTCTCATGAGGTTGGTGTCAGGAAGGGTATCCGGCCGTAAAAACCACCCACCACATGGTCTTTCATCGCATCTCATCCCAGACCCCGTTGAAAACGGGAATAATGAGGGGTAAACATACAATACGTATCTCTGACTCTGTTACTGATACCACCCTGACATATTGTTGGTGATAGAATATACTAAGGACATTTTTCCTATGTACATTTCAAAACCCACCTCGTGATGCAGCGGCTAGCATCCTGAGGCCAGGGTTCCATTCCCGGCTCTGCCAAGAAATTAAATTCTGGTCTGAGGGTTGGAACGGGGTACACTCAGCCTCGTGAGCCATAATTGAGAAGAGAAGGGTTCCCACCTCAGCCATCCTGGAATTGGTTTTCCGTGGTTTTTTCTCCAGGAAAATGCCGAGATGATTCCTAGCTTAAGGCCACGGCAACCTTAACACCTGAATTACAAATCCCCACACTACTATAGACAACACAATACTACATGTTATCAGACTAACTCTACACACACCAAATACACGGGTCTAAATGACCACGTTGTCTAAGCCCCTCAAATGAAAGAACAAGAAAAAGAACTACAACAACAAGGACTCACAAATGGTGAACTCGGAAGGTGGAGACGCGGCAGGATTCCTGAGCTGGGGCAGTTTCTTCCCTTCTTCCAGTGATTCTGGGATGGATCCTATCCTCTTTCCATTTTATTCACGACTTTCATGGCTCTACATCTGTCCAAGTTCCTCGTTTATCAATCTTTGGATGTTGAGGACATTTCATTTCCCTCTCAATTATTTGTTTCATTACTTTGACTTTTGAATCTTGTAGTTTGCAAGTTAGCTGTAAGTAAGTACCAGGAGTAGACTTTAGAGTATAATGTAGAATCCATCATCGTCTTCGCTGTATTTCCCCTTAAAGCAATAATCACCAACACCCCCCCCCCCACCACTGCTGTTATACTAAGTACCAAACCTCCAAGCATTAACATGATCGGCAAATCTTCGACTCAAAATCTATGGTGGCGTACAATATCTTACTGATAATAATAATATTTGAGTTATTGTCCATACCCATTTAGACTTAAAAAAGGACGTTCCAGGTTTTCACTTACTACTACGCTTTACAAAACGGTGAAGTTCAAAATAAGACCAGAGCCGTTTCGTTGGTTGTATGCACCCGGGTTGAGATTCATATTTGTATGAAGGCGTCGGAAGGAAAAATGTTTCCATACGCTAAAGATCTAATTGCTCTATTATCACTCAGCTTGCTTCTCAGCCAAGCGAAAAAGGTTTAATTCTTGGATAATGCATGTAAGATTTTTTTATGTTAGAAGCCACGTCCAGATGTTCGGATTCCACCTTAAGAAGAGGTCTTGTACTTTAAGATCACCGAGTTAAGCGCCACATACGTAAAACTACAAGCTGGCGTTTTCTAATACCACGTGCAACATCTCAAGATAGGTTAGGATCGGAGAGGTAGTGTACGGCTCCTTGACTAGCTAAATTTTCTCAGAAGACTTAGGATTCGATTCCCCTCCAGGCCCATAGGATTCTGATCTCGTAAACTCCCTTGGAATGAGGGAAGAAAAGAATGTTATTGGTTTTACATCCCTTTTAACTGCTTTGGCTTTTATAGACGCCGAGATGCCGGAATTTTGCCCCGAAGGGAATCTTTAACGTGCCGTAAATCTGCTGACACGACTCCCTCGCATTTGAACACCCTCAAATGCCAGCTGACTGCGCCAGGATTCGATCCTGCAACCTTGGCCACAGTAAGCGAGAACGTTATCGCTGAGCCATGCAGCCAGCTATGAGGAAGGACTATTTACTTCTAACGATTGTATCATTATACCGACACCCAGACCAACTACGGGTACCAAGACAAACCCTGCATCGAGTTTGTCAAGAGCTCACACGCCAATTACTTTTAGGTTTGATGTTTAGAATATAATATACAGTATTGTCGGAAGTCCTGCAGTATTATTCAAAATATAGGAACCTTCCCAACTGGCTTGCAGGACGATTGACGTATTGTCTGGTTTGGTGAGCGTATGTTTAAAGCAAGAAATGTGGATGTTCCTTCCTATGGTTAAAATGAACTGCCATAACCGGTTTCGTTAATGGGTAGCTATCAGTAATTTCTATTCACTACCATGTCATCCTTCTATTGTATTTGCTTGGAGTAACATGTGATAATCTCAATATAAGGTGTTCTGTTCTATTTATGGTTATCAAGTTGTTAAGAAGCACTTTGCCTGTCAAGCGCGCAGCCATCTCTCTCATTTATTTCAGTCTATACTTCCGTACACGTTTCATGGATGTAATTTGACGTGATAAAGAGAATCTATTGGAGAATGGTGTATCCAAATTCAACTTCTTCACTTCAGGAATTAATTTTACTTATGTAAGGATGATAAACGGATGTGACGATGTTGTAACAATTTCTCGAACAGTCCATCTTTATAGCTAAACTGACATGACATTGAACCCAGGTATATTAAGAACATAGAAATACTTCTATAATCTTATTATATAATACGCTAAGGTGTATGTTTCACAAAACTCAAGCTCCTAAACCAGAGGGAGTTAGAAGGTGTGGTTTGTACCAAAATCTTCCAAATCGTCTCAATAGTACAGGAAAAATCTTGCATTTCTTGAAAAGTCAATGGAAATGTATTTATTTGTTTATAAAGTGCCTTTAAACAAATAAACAAGACGATAGCCCCTGGCAGAACTGTCTCGCTTACAGCCACATAGCACTAGAGCCGGGCGGGTAGTCTGTACACATGGGGCGCACACAACCCATTGTGCAACCAGCAGTGATAAATTGCTCTCTGATTTCATAAATATAAACAATTTGTTTAAAAGTGAGTTTAAACAAATAAACATATTTATAGAAGCCCGCATAACAGTAAAGCCAGGCGGGTGGTTTATACTCATGCGAGAGTTCTCGCACGGGTCCGCTATTTATATAATATATGTGTAAGCTGTAAGGAAATCAGCATGTGACATTCACATTAATGTGGAAGTTATTGTTTAACCTATAACTACGGCATCTAGTATGCAATTCTTTACATTGCATGATCTGAATAGTCACTAGATACCACGTAAATGTGGACATGAGAAACTTAGTTTACTGTGTGTTCGGCAGAGTGCATTAATGAGCTGAATCCGCATTTATGGCCTTTACGCGTATAAAGAACCCAATAACATTTGTGAAATGGCAAGCAGTAGGCGAGAAGAAAGATCTAGGAATACACTTTGGCCGAGAGCTTGACATTTTGAGGTGTAACTATCTGAGGAATGTCTTGCTCAATGGATTTAAAGCAGGTTTTCTGCCAGGGACTCCATACTGCTCTGGCGTACTCGAGCTCGGATCTTACCATGGCAATATAATGTTTTATGCAGGCACTGGCCCTAATGAATAGCTTAGTGCTTATTACAGCATAATAAACCCTAACATGTGGTAAGCGTCCTCGACTGTATTTAGTGCATGACAAGAATTTACAATTTATTATACTTCTTGAATGGGCAGAGAGTTATAACTATACCCATATTTTTAAGCGAATGTAGGCTATATATTCGTTTTTATTTTTTTTATTTTTTTGAAGGTTTGAATAATTTTATTTCTACAGCTACACAAACAGGCACATTTTACATTAATCAGACTGTTCAATACACTCTTGAAATAAAACATCCGTATTAAATTAACTACCCTATAACAAATAAAATATTTCGTCCATAGAAGTGGTATGTGGAATAGTCCCCATTACACAGGCTGCGTTTCCCTTTTGAATCGCTATGCCGATTCTCTGCATCAAATAGGTTTTGGAACGAGTATCACCAGAGACTCCACCTATTACTCTTCCTAGCTTGTTTACTATATTTATTGCGTCCTCACCCCAAGGACCTTTTGCCTCCACAGCAAAGGCCAAGAAAATATAGTCCTCCATGATCTTTCTATATTTATTATTCTTCCGAGTGACGGCGATCTCATTAATGATTCTCTTTCTACTATTCCATTGTAGCCTACTTGGTACTGTAGTAGTTAAAGTTTATGTTTACGTCTCATTTTGGTTCGTCAGAGCATGTTGACATTATTGTTACTGCGCGCTGTGTAGGTTAATATTTTACCACTGGATAGTTACAGATGTGGATCCAAAAATCCAAATTATTCAGTTATTAAACCACTTGGTAACGTTAGAATTATCCAACACTTACAATGTTATTGCACTGACTAGAGTACGTCTGTAAAGGCATTTGAAACATTCATTCTACTTATCGGAAGAAATGTTCACAGTGACCTTAGTAGAGGCCTCAGCTTAGTGTTGAACATGGGCAATGTTTCCTGTTGTAATGCTTACTGTTTGAGAAGCTGCCAGTATGAGCACACAGAGAGTTGATTCAAAATCAATAGCGGTTGAATGCATAACAGAATTTACATGTTCCAGAAGCAAAAATCCCGGGCATTAAGGCTGGTGGGTGGAGTAGCCAAGTAATGGGTCGAACTCTGTCCATTCAGTGCACAGGTTAATATGTATTGTGTTGTCTACGGACAGAGAGGCTGAATTGTGCGGGAACACCATGAAGTAAAGCTATACCGGAAAGGTAGTAAAAACATTAAAAACAACACATCTGAAATTATGCGTTTATGGACCCATGTCATCATACACTTACTTTGGGGCAGATGACCTCGTAGATCTGCCCCTTAAAAAACAATATCTAACTAAAATATTCTTACTTTCTTCTCTCCATATGTGGAATACATTCCTGAAAATTTACCGTTGAATTTGAATACGAAGTATGACGAGCTAATACTGTGCAATTAGGGGCTCTTGAGAATGAGGAGAATGAAGCTCAGACACGAGTAGGTGGTCTTCAGTGATAGAATAAAGCAAGACACCAGGGGGTTGCAGTGGAATAGCTTACACTAGGCCTTGCGTGTGAGGCACTGCACTGAAGTTTTGACTCCAGCCTACTAACACTTACAGCGCCTGACCTGACTTGGGTAATTTATGACGATTTCTTATCAGAATATATTGAAATATATCCGTTTAATATCGTGACGATATACTGTATCACAGTTGATATTTTACTGTTAGTTATACTGACACACTAGGTTCATTGCAAAAAAATCTACTTGGGCCGTGTGAGGTAATATTAACGCCAGTAATGTTATATTACATCTTCATATGATTTATATACTGTATATTATGCAATGATTATTGACTTACTTGACTTAATTCCTATGTCCCCTCTCGGATCAAAGGGCTGCAACAAAATTCCTCCACTGATTTCTTCTCCCAGCCAGCCTCTGCAGGTCTGTCCAGGATTTGCCAGTCGCCTTCCTTCATTTCTGCGCGGGCCTGCTTTAGCCTGCCTGTTTGACGTATAGTTCTTATATTCCAGCATCCAATTTTCGTAATCATTTTCATGCCAAAAGTCGCCAACTGTTTATCAGTCCGGTTATTTTCTGTTGTAGTTTCAGTAATCGAATAAGTTCAGATGTGTGAGTGATTGGCCCACAGCTCCCTATCATGGTGGAGGGGCTGCCTCCGCACTGTGTCCATGCTCACAGATGTGGATTTAGATGTTCAACTCTTCTCTAGTTTGGTTTTCCAGAGTGGAATGAGATATCCACTCCCTCCCTCCTCTTTTTCAGCCGGGCTTGGGACCGTCCTTGACGGAGTTGCAATGATTAATACTATATAATAAATTCTTTTCCAAAATTAAAAGATGAATTACAGACTAATAACGTAACTTATTAGAACTTATGAACTATATGAAATGAAAATCCACAGCCTGCTTCCAGTCTCCGACCGGGTCAGGAATGGAATGAATGGAGCCCCTATCTAGCGGCGAGGATATGAACTGTGCCGGCTGCCGAGGCCTGACGCACTCCTCTGGGGCAGTGATTAAATGAATGACAGATGAAATGAAATGATAGTGGAGAGTGTTGCTGGAATGAAATTTTGACAGGGAAAACCGGAGTACCCGGAGAAAAACCTGTCTGCCTCCGTTTTGTCCAGCACAGATCTCACTTGGAGTGACCGGGATTTGAACCACGGAACCAGCGGTGAGAGGCCGACGTGCTGCCGCCTAAGCCACGGAGGCTTCAGAACTTATGAACTATAAATTTTTTTATTTACCAGGGACCAAACCTGCCCACAAAATCACATACTTGGAGCCAGTGTTACATACGTGCTCTGTGTCATAACCAACACGTAGACATATACTGTAAGTCAATTCGATACAATAGAAACCAACTGTGAGTAAGATGGGGTTGGAAGTATTTAATTATTCCCATTCTTCTTGCAACATGTTGAATTGCTGTTGTGTGGTTGTTGATCGAGTGGATCTGGCCCACAACTCATACCAAATGTCTCATGGTTTCAAGTTGGTGTAAATTGAGAAGATTCACCTGATGTATTTCAATGCATAATATAATTTATCTCCTTTTGTAGACTGTAGCATTAACGTGCTAATACAGAAAAGGGCCACATCTATCTGATGAGTGATGACGCAATATTGGAGGCATTTCATTGTGTAGAACTGTAAACTATCTTGGAACGTGCCAGGGTTCAACGGTTTCCCAACGACCCGTTCCCCAACCAGAAAAAACAATCGCAGATTATTTCAGTACCACCTCCAAATTCCATGCACTCTGGTAAACACCATTTTGTCTGGCATACAAACCAATTTCAATCTCCATAAGGCAAAGCTCGGAACACTAGCTTATGGAAATTTTTCTTTCCACAATACAATAATTACAAAAGTGCAGTTTAAAATTAAAATTAAAATTAAAATTAAAATTAAAATTAAAATTAAAATTAAAATTAAAATTAAAATTAAAATTAAAATTAAAATTAAAATTAAAATTAAAATTAAAATTAAAATTAAAATTAAAAATTAAAATTAAAATTAAAATTAAAATTAAAATTAAAATTAATATTAAAATTAATATTAAAATTAAAATTAAAATTAAAATTAAAATTAAAATTAAAATTAAAATTAAAATTAAAATTAAAATTAAAATTAATATTAAAATTAAAATTAAAATTAAAATTAAAATTAAAATTAAAATTGATATTGAAATTGAAATTAAAATAGAAATTGAAATTAAAATTAAAATTAAAAATAAAATCCTTAGCAGCTTATTACCATGTTATATTGACAGAAACTTCTTTCAGTTGGTGAACACTGATGTACCCTTATAAATTTGGCGGAGAATAACAACTACTTTTAACAACCCTTTACTGGAAATACATATTAAATGAATTATACACACTTTTATGAACACACTTTTAGAACACGTTGGGTAAAATTATATAGATGACATGTTTCGTTCATCGGGCGAACATCACCAGATGAAGTTTTCAAGACCGGCGGATCTTTACGTCCATAGCAGCTTGATGTTGCCCTGGAGACCACATGTTCCCCATGTCGATGAGCTTAGTGTGGTGGCTCGGATTGCCGGTACCTGTTTGGCACGCTTTCACTGAGACACCCTGTATGGTACTAATAACAACAAAAACCACAGCATTTATTGAACTGCTATAGACGAACGGAACAAAACTTCTTATAACACGTTAGGCTGGTTAAAAGTTCCATCACAAATTATGTATCTTCATATTGTACATAAGTGTTATGTTAATATCCACCAAGCATACTGTAATTTAAGCGATATTAACAGATCTGAAAATGTTCACCTGACGAACGCAATATGTCATCCAATTAATTTCCCCCATTCTTTTTCTATAAGTGTGTTAATAGGTGTATTAATAATTCAAGCAATAATTCTTTCAGGTAATAGAGTGTAAAAATAATTGCTACTGTCCAACCAAACTAATTGGGGAGCATCGTGTTGACCGACTGAATATCACTTCTGTTAACAGATTACTTACTGAACACTGAGAATGGTTTCTAGCACTTACGAGTACCGCGTTGTTTACACCACTTCAAGCAACGTCAGGCATTACTTTGTCATCTTGGCAACTGCACGACCATCAGAAAAAGATATCATCTACTGTTTTCTTTGCTTGAGCTGTAACGAAAGTCAACTTCAATCGTTGACAAGTCTGTCTGACCATTGATTCCTACAACATGCTTTAGAGTTCTCCAGTCTCGATAGCTTCATTTCGTTTGCCGTCTCGAATTATGTTTGGATTCATGTATTCATAACGATTCCAGTTGACAATACACTTCAAAATACATACATGCATATTAAACTTTCAAGATACGAGTGCCGCTGAACTTGGCTGCGCCAGTGCTTGTTGTTTATAGCAGCTTGCATTTTACATGACAAGGAGGGCGATACGGTGTTAACGAAGTGCAGTCTGCGTATAAGTCAAGCAGATCTGTGTGCGCTACTTGTGTTAGACAGACGTTATATTGTGAATTGTCAAAGGAAAAAATAATTTTAATGGATGACTTAAGAATGGTAAGTTTCTAATTGTTTCACAAAAGCACAGCTATGTATAACAGGAGCACATGTCACCACGGAAAGGGAAACGATAACAGACTACTGGAGCTGAGTCATATTGTACTTGTGTGACTATACTTGTCAACCAAGCAGGCTGACAACGTAAAGCAAGTAAACGAAGAATAGTTCCAACCTTGACCGTCAGCACTCGTATCTGAGAGGCAAATTCCTATTCCTTGAGACTATTCTGTCTTTCAGCGCCCAGTCTAGTCTGCAAGCTTCTGTTTGCGAACAAATCACCTCCATAATCCCCTATTAGCAGTTAGCACTACGACTTCCTTTAAAAGCGTATATGTATAAATTTACTGTACTTCTGAAATTAACTCGCCATTTTAGCCAATTCAGTTAAATGAGATTTAACATCTACGTAAATTTTATAGGTATTGACAAATAATGTCTGTTCGATACCCGCCGCATTCTAAGGAACTAAATTGCGTGAAAGGAACATACGAATGTACAGCAGTGGAAGGTTACTACATCATTGTTATTGTGAATTGACAGGCTGCGTGGTTCAGTGGTAACGTACGCCTGCCTTGGCCATGGTTGCGGGATCAAATCCTGGCACAGTTAGCTGGCACTTGAAGGTGCGCAAATTCTAGGGAGCCGTATCATTAGATTTTATGGCACGTTAAACATTCCCTTTGGTGCAAAATTCCGTTACCCTGGCGTCTCTAAAATCCGTAGTAATAAAAGGGATGTAAAATCAATAGTATTATTATTATCATTGTAAATCACTTCCGCAACCTGAAACAGCATTATGTTTTATGTCATCGCTTCTGGCAAAAGAATAGCACGCACCATTACAGGATGGAGAAATGGCTGTGTACGTTGCGCATAAAGATGGCTTTCAAATAACACATTCTAAATAACAGTCTGAGAAATGCCACAGAAGTACCGAAGCTCGGAGCATGTGAGAATTAGAATAGAAGGTCCAAGATCTGCAAGTATGTAATCCTGAACTTAATTGGCAAGGAGTTGACGGAAAGTCTTGCCTGCGGACATGACTCTACCCACCACCCTCCATCATCAACATTCCCTTGATTATTTAAATTGCCTCTAAGATGATAGCTCAGGACTGCTACGTGCTTGGAATCGTCAATTGGGCACAATACATGCTTACTACCGAGGTACCCTTAAAGGGAGTGGTTGTTCAAGCATGCTGTTTTATGGTCGGAAAGAATTGGCTATGAAAACGATAATCGCAGTGTTTACCTGACGGTCTTGGTAACATGGCATTATATTTGACATCACACATAAGTATTATGTGCTATTTTTGGGGAATGACGTTTAAGAATAGCTGAGATGGTAGTAAGTTGATGAATACTTATTCTTAAAGACATCTGCAGGGCTTTGACATTTGTATTCTAGGAGTACAGTTCAAGAAATACTTAGGCACTCAGCAAGTTTATAAGTACGGTATTATACACACATCAAAAAAAGTTTTGCATCACCTCGGTTCCAAGAGTTCCGGAACCGTTAAATACAAAGGGAATAGAGATCAACACAAACAACATTTCAGCTCGTTTTATTGCTCATGAGACCCACACATTGCATGTTGTACCATCATACAGCTAGACTTTCAGCATTTGTGGTCCAGATTGCAGTACACACCACTACCTCTAATACCCAGTAGCACGTCCTCTTGCATTGATGCATGCCTGTATTCGCCGTGGCATACTATCCACAAGTTCATCAAGACACTGTTGGTCCAAATTGTCCCACTCCTCAACGACAATTCGGCGTAAATCTCTCAGAGTGGTTGGTGGGTCAAGACGTCCATAAACAGCCCTTTTCAACATATCCCAGGCATGTTCGATAGGGTTCATGTCTGGCGAACATGCTGGCCACTGTAGTCGAGCGATGTCGTTATCTTGAAGGAACGCATTCACAAGATGTGCACGATGAGGTCGAGAATTGTCGTCCATGAAGACAAATGTCTCTCCAATATTCTGCCGATATGGTTGCACTATGGGTCGGAGGATGTCATTCAGGTATCGTAAAGCCGTTTCGGAGCCTTCCATGACCACCAGTGGCGTACGTCGGCCCCACATAATGCCACCCCAAAACATCAGGGAACCACCACCTTGCTGCACTCGCTGGACAGTGTGTCTAAGACGTTCAGCCTGACCAGGGTGCCTCCAAACACGTCTCCGACGATTGTCTGGTTGAAGGCATATGCGACACTCATCGGTGAAGAGAACGTGATGCCAATTCCGTGGGGTCCATTCAGCATGTTGTTGGACCCATCTGTACCGCGCTGCATGGTGTCGGGGTTGCAAAGCTGGACCTCGCCATGGACGTCGGGAGTGAAGTTGCGCATCATGCAGCCTATTGCGCACAGTTTGAGTTGAAACACGACGTCCTGTGGCTGAACGAAACGCATTATTCAACATGGTGGCATTGCTGTCAGGGTTCCTCCGAGCGGCAATCCGTAAGTAGCGGTCATCCACTACAGTAGTAGCCCTTGGGCGGCCTGAGCGAGGCCTGTCATCGACAGTTCCTGTATCTCTGTACCTCCTCCATGTCCGAACAACATCGCTTTGGTTCACTCTGAGACGCCTGGAAACTTCCCTTGTTGAGAGCCCTTCTTGACACAAAGTAACAATGCGGACGCGATCGAACTGCGGTATTGACCTTCTAGGCATGGTAGAACTACAGACAACATGAGCAGCGTACCTTCGTCCTGGTGGAATGACTGGAACTGATCGGCTGTCGTACCCCCTCCGTCTAATAGGCCCTGCTCATGCATGGTTGTTTACATCTTTGAGCAGTTTTAGTGACATCTATGAACAGTCAAAGGGACTGTATCTTGGATACAATATACACAGTCAACGTCTATATGCCGGAGATCTGGGAACCGAGGTGATGCAAAACTTTTTTTGATGTGTGTAGAATAAAGAATAAATCTGGCTTTCCAAACTTCCTCACTATCGCCATCGTATCCTGATGTATGTCTACCCCTTATTATTCCCGTTTTTCCAACGGGGTCGGGGATGAGATGCAATGGAAGTCTTAGTGGCGATGGTTTTTACGGCTGGATGCCCTTCCTGGCGCCAACCTCATGAGAGGGGTTAATGAGAGATGAAATGAATGATGGTGAATGAAACTGGGCAAGGATGTGGAAGGAAGAGGCCGTGGCCTGTCAGAAGGTACCGTCCCAGCATTTGCCTGGTGTTGAAAATGGGAAACCACGGAAAACCATTTGAAGGACAGCCGACGGTGGGGCTCGAACCCACGCGTCTACCGAGTCAGCAGAGAGCTTGGCCTCTTGACCTAACGCAGCGCTTTAGCCCGCGTAGCCACTACTGTCGGTCGCCATCGTATCCTGATAATTTTGCAATATTTTCCTTGGGCTACCTGTAAAAGAAGATGGCAAAATTACAATACGACCGACTCTGAGATTTTAATTTTCTGCTCGTACATGCAAGGCGTCTGCTAAACCGGCATATGTATCAACTCGTAACTTCGTTTGTTGATGACGTATATATTTTAACCGGTCACCTTCCATACGCCAGTAGTAATCCACGAATAAATATCCATTTTGCAAACTTGAGCAGCGACAACTAACTCAACATGACCTCCATGAACACTATTCATAGACATATACATTTTGTAATCATCGCTCGCATTGATAGCAGTTTCGTACATATCGCTGTTGCCAACAATAAAGGAAGAATAATTATTCAACTTGTCTGTAACATGTTTTACAATTCGCTTTCTAACCTGTGTAAATAAACTCTGATTGTTGTACTCACAATATGCCAATGACCTGAACAGACAATATTACCGTCACCTTTAATCTTTATAACATTTGTAATGGAGTGTCGCCTCTCATTCATCATAATATGATTCATTGTATTGATTAAGCACACAACCTATAAGGACGAATGATGAAACGAAAAGAAGACAGTTTGTAGCTGGTGAGACCAAAGACTATACAACAGAAAGATCGGATACACAATACAAAATGGCGGTTCCAACATTCGACTGTAGCGGCATCTTCGTGAAATTAATTGTCTTCCGTTTACAGTTTTTGTTGTCATTCAAACAGATGTTGACGTGACAGTGTCATTAGCAAAATGACTGCTGATTGTGCATGAGCATTTCAGTCTCAAAGTAATCCAATTTTGAGAAATTTTAATAAAATTATGTGCACAGAATCCCCTTCTACTTATTGTTTGGATACATGCGACATTAGCGCCCGAGTGGAACAGGTAGAAGTTAACGATATCATGTAGGGTTACATGTGACATTAGCGCCCGAGTGGAGCAGGTAGAAGTTAACGATATCATGACGTAATTAGGGAACTCTCTGTTAATATCAAGTTAGATTTATTATTGGAGCGGCCTTGAATATCATGATACAGTATAAATAATTCATTCTTTATATAATAATCCGGGCCGTGAAAGCCTTAATATGCAAATCATGATACAGTGTTAGTCGTTGTCGCCTAGCGACAATATGTCCGTCAAGTCATTCGATATTCCATTTTCGTGAGACCTTGAAGGAAGTAATATTCACAATTATTAGCCTACTTTCGATTTTTGCAAAAAATGAAAGTAGACTTATGAGATCACTACAGGGCGAAAAAAAAGTGTGTCTGTCTGTGTGTGTGTGTATGTGTGTGAGTCTGTGTGTGTGTGTGTGTGTGAGTGTGTGGACTCTGAATGTCTGCCCCCCCCCCCCTATCAATTCGAACACGGTGAGCGCAAATTGAACGAAATTTGGTACAAAGGTAGCACTAGCAAAGGACCTCAGTGTCATGTTTTATATCGCCACCATCTTGACGAAAACGTAAAGGCGGCCACACAAATGTTCAAAGCTTAAATCAAATTACGACTAATCTAATCATCCGATCTCTACCAAATTTTGCAACAACATACCTTTATGGGGGCAGCATCATTTGGCCAAACTAATAGGTCATCAACCTAATAGTTTGCGGATGGCGGCCATCTTTGTGTGAAAATCGATTGCCCCTATTAATTCGAAAACGGTGAAACCGAATGGAATGAAATTTGGTACAGAGGTAGCACTAGCAAAGGGCACCTTAGTGTCATGTTTTATATCACCGCCATCTTGACGGAAACGTAATGGTGGCCACACAAATGTTAAAAGCTTAAATCAAATTACGACTAACCTAATCATCCGATCTCTAGCAAATTTTGCAACAACATACCTTTATGAAGGGAGCATCCTTTGACCAAACTAAAAGGTCATTAGCCTAATATTTTGCGGATGGCGGCCATCTTTGTGTGAAAATCGATTCCCCCTATTAATTCGAACACGGTGAAACCGAATGGAACGAAATTTGGTACAGAGGTCGCACTAGAAAAGGCCACCTCAGTGTCATGTTTTATATCACCGGCATCTTGACGGAAACGTAATCGCGGCCACCCAAATGTTAAAGGCTAAAATGTAATTACGACCAACCTAATAATCTAGTCTCTACCAAATTTTGCAATAACAAATCTTTATGCGGGAAGCATATTCTGACCAAACTGCTAGATCATCAGCCCAATAGTTTGCAGATGGTGGCCAAGTATGTGTGCAAATCGATTCCCCCTATCAATCCAAACACGGTGAAACCGAATTGAACGAAATTTGGTACAGAGGTAGCACTAGCAACAGGCACCTCAGTGTCATGTTTTATATTGCCGCCATCTTGACGGAAACGGAATGACGGGCACCCAAATGTTAAAAGCTTAAATCAAATTTCGACCATCCTAATAATTTGATCTCTACCGGATTTTGCAACAACATGCCTTTTTGTGGAAAACATCTTATGACTGACTACAAGGTCATCAGCCCAATAGTTTGCAAATAGCGGCCATGTATGTTGCAAATCCATTCCCCAGATCAATTCAAACACGGTGAAACCGAATTGAATGATTTTTTTTTACAGAGTTAGCACTAGCAAAGGGCACCTCATATTCATGTTTAATATCCCTATAGCACGTTGTATTTCAACAAGCTACTACAACCAACATTCAATTATACTCCTTGAAAAGGACAAAGAGTTATAACAATACCCATGCATTTAGGAGAAAGTAGGCTATATGTTCTTTACTGAACATCTTGTTTTAATACTCGAATGATATAATCAAGTAAGGTGGGTATCAATCGACGGTGCTTGACGGGCATTACATTTTAAGACATCATCCGTCGTCGTAGCGCAAATACTTCCCGAGATATTTCAGTTTTAGTAAAGGGTGAAATTTTTTGAAAACTATTTTAATATATAAGATTTAAGATTTAAAAAATGCAAAATTTAATTGAGATATTAAATATAGACTATATATATATAAAATTTGTTTTCAAATCAGGGTGAAATCATTACCAATATACAGTAGATGCAAGATGTGTTGATTTCGTTCCAGGTTTATATTGTGATTCTTTGAGTTTCTTTAAATAGAGTTAGCCAAAAATCACAATCTGAGCAATGAATCCAGTTTATTTCACTTATTTCCTTTTCTATAATATTAATTTCTTCAGCTGCACGCGATACTGGTGACAGCCACTTATCAGCAACTGTAAAGCCTGTTTTCTAACTTTGTGAAATCTAAATAAATAATTTACTTTAGCTCTCATAAGGAAAACACAAAAGCACCGTAAAGGGGACATAAAATGACACTACTAGCTTGATTGACTGCCTAGCACAGCAGTATTGTTCTTGCCTGCTGTTGCCAAGTTTTCAGGATTGTTGTCATCAGTTGACATTTAAAATTGCTTAAATGCTAGGGAGCTAAGTCGTAGATGTACAGGCACGTTAAATATCCACTTCAGGGCATGGTTCTGGTCACTGGCGTCTAAAAGAGTCACAGAACTTAAAGGCGACGTAAGACCAGTAACATTATTAATATTATTATTATTATTATTATTATTATATAATGCGTTTGGCCCTCTAAGGAGCACGTAGAACCATTAGTTAACATTGGTCTTCTTGTTCTTCTTATCTTCCCGAAACTTCCTCATCCTTTCGCTATGTGCCTGTCTTCTTTCTTGTGTCCATGCAGCTTTAAGTTTCAAATTCTGTCCCGTAGGGATCTTGGGTGGAAATTTATACGAATTTACTTCTTGTCTATATGCAGTCCGCGTCGTTGTCAGTGGGTCAATATTGATTTCAGTGAGGTCCTTTTGGGTGTCTGCTAGCCAGCGTACTTTGGTTTGTCGGTTTCCATTGACTATGAGGAAGATTTTCTTGGTCAGTCGGGAGTTGTCCATTCGAGCTATATGTCCGTAGAATTTCATGCGTCTTTTACGTGCGAGTGAGGCGAATCGTTCAGTCCGTGAACACAGTTCGTCTGAGCTTTTCCTCATCCAGATACCGTCCTGAAGCTTTGGTCCAAAGATTTTTCTCAGTATTTGTCGTTCTATCTTCTCAATGTATTTGATGTTGATGGTTAACGATGACGTCTCAATCGCATAGAGTGCCTCTGGGAGGATGACTGTGTGGTAGTGATGGAGTTTGGTTTTAGTGGAAAGTGATTTCTTGTTGTAAATATTCCAAGTGATTGTGTAAGCTTTGCGTAATTTTTCTGCACGTGTTTTGTTAGCCATTCTTTCGTTACCAGTGTTCCCGATAATTTCACCTAGGTACTTGAAGTGCTTAACTTGCGTGATGTCGCCATATTTGGTTGTAATTGATGCCAGGTTTGTGCTCTTGGAATCCATGTACTGTGTTTTCTCGTAAGAGATATGGAGGCCGGTTCTGATTGATATCTCATGAAGCTTCTCGATGGCATGTCTGGCTTCTTCTGGAGTCCGGGTAATTATTGCTAGGTCGTCAGCAAAGGCGAAGCATTTTATTTTGATTCGTTGTTCTTTTGTTCCCATACTTATTCCAGTTATTTCTTTCTCCCATGTTCTGACGATCTTATCTAGTACCAGGTTGAATAGGAGTGGGGACAACCCATCACCCTGCCTTACGCCTGTTCTAATGTGAAAAGGTTCGGACACTTCACCCATAAATTTAACTTTAGAAGTTGTATCTGTCAAGGTCTGTTGGATTAATGTAGTTGTTTTGTTGTCCACACCATATTCACGAAGTATATTAAACAGAGTTGCGTGGTCGATTGAATCATATGCTTTCTTAAAATCTACGAAGGTGACAACTGTGCGATTCGACTGGCGATGTTGGAGTACCATCTTGAGGTTCCAGATCTGTTCTGCACACGATCGACGCGGTCGAATTCCCGCCTGATATTCACCGATCATGTGCTCGGTCTGTTGCTCCAATCTGGTGAGGAGGGCACGTGAGAGTACCTTGTAGGCGATTGGCAGGGGTGAAATGCCTCGGTAATTATTCGGATCTGTCTTGTCGCTCTTTTTGTGTAGTGGGTGAATCAAAGCAGTTTTCCAATCAACCGGTATGGTGTCACTCTCCCATATATTAGCAATGATGTTTTGTAGTCTTTCAGTCAAGAGTTCACCTCCAATCTTGAGCACTTCGGCGATTACACCGTCTTCTCCTGGTGCCTTGTTGATTTTGAGATATAATATGATGTTTTGTATCTCATCATATGTTAGTGGTACTGAGTCCTGGTTTGGGGCAGTAAAGTGGAGTTGGAGATTCTCTGCAGGTGGTTCACAATTGTGAAGCTCCTCGAAGAACTGTTTCAGGATATCACAATTGGCCTTTGTGTTTGTCTCAAGTGTGCCATCAGGGCGGTGAAAACAAAGACTGGGCGGCTTGTAGTTCGTCAGTTCTTCCCTAAATGTCCTGTGGAAATTTCGTGTGTTGTTCCTCTTAAAGTCATTATCGATTTCTTCCAATCGTTTGAGGTGGTACATGCGTTTAACTCGTCTGATTGTTTTGGATGTTTGCTTCTGCGTTTCTAAAAATTTCTGCCAATGTTCTGGTGTTCGGTTGCTATTCCATGTCTTCCAGGCTCGGATTCGGGACTCTAGGGCTTCATCACAGTCTATGCTCCACCATCTGTGTTTTCGTTTCCTTGGTGGTTTGCCGAGTTTTCTTGTTGATTCTTGGATGGCCTTGAGAAGTTCATCCCATGTTTCCGTGTTAGTCTGTAATGATTGTGTAAACTCCTGTGCGTGTTCTTTTAGGTATTCCGGATCTATGCGTGGGAGTTTGGAATTTGGACGCTTTTTACGATTGGGTATGAAGCGGACTTTTGATCTGCGAGAGATGATGGTCGGACTCTACGTAACCTTTGCGTACCCTCACGTTCATGATTTCTGGAGAGAATTGTCTGGTTATTGCTACATGATCTATTTGATACTCCCCGATGTGGTTTATGGAAGATTTCCATGTAGTCATTTTTCGTGGTGGTTTCTTGAAATGTGTGGACATTAGTTGTAGGTTGGCCATTCCACATATGTTGATTAAGCGAAGCCCATTTGCATTCGTCTTTTTGTGTGCCAAGAAATTCCCAATGATATGTCTGTGTTCCCGTTCTCTGCAAATTTGCTCATTGAAATCTCCGAAGAGGATCTTAATGTGGTGTTGAGGAATCTTAGTAAGTGTCCGTTCAAGTTGAGACCAGAACTTCTCAACTTTGTTTTTGTCAGGATCATTGTTAACTGGAGCATGTGAGTTTATCAATGTATAGGCCTTACTGGCGCATTTAACTGTGAGTAGAGAGAGACGATTCGAAGGTGATGTGAAGTCTATCACTGAGTTCTGGATACTGTTGTGCACAAGGATTGCTGTTCCGAACACATGTAAATTACTATTTCTTAGCTTAGTTGCTGGTTTTCCCTTATAGATACGGTATCCACCGGAGTCGAAGTGATCACAATCACGGAATCGTGTTTCTTGTACTGCAAGTATGAGAATTCCGAATCTGTCGCTGGTGTCCGTCAGTGTCTTGAGTTTCCCAGTTTTGGTCAGCGTCTGTATGTTTAGTGTACCAATGAATTGCGTTCGCTTAGGTTTGAGGAGTTTTGGGAAGATTCGATCCTTCCCGGCATGACGTCCTGGTCCCCCAGAAGCCGAATGACCAGGTTCGCCTTCACTCTTCTTAGCTCTGGCCTGGGGTAGTTGCTTTTTTGCTTGTGCTTCCATCATGCTAAGTTCGTGGTTGATTTTAGCTTCAATCACATGATTAGGACATAAGAATAAGAACGAGATTTTAAAATTTCGCACAGCTGCCATCTTGTGGTTATGGAAACAATTGAAATAAATTAGATGCCAGTGGTACAAGGAATGCTGTTCCGAACACATGTAAATTACATGGGGTACATGAAATCAATCACTTTTTATTGTTTTGAGCTTTCCTTTTTGCCCAGTATTGCCTCATCCTTTGAGATATTGCTTCCCTTTCTTCGGCAGAGATGTGTATCGTACGTTTTGTTTGATTTTAACTTGGAACCTTTGTTTCTTATCCTTGGTGATGGTTTTGGCTGTTTTGTCCATGAGCATGGTGTCTGTAATTTGGAGTTCCACTAGTTCTTTCTCAATTTCCATAAAATTATTATTATTATTATTATTATTATTATTATTATTATTATTATTATTATTATCATACTACTATCGGTTCAAGTATACACAGCGATACGTATGTGACCAGGGATATTTTTAATGTAGCACTCTAGTACAGACATCGCAGTGACACAGATTATCAGACAACTTCTACACACACCTATTTTCACGAGGCTAACAAGATCACGATGTGGCAAATTCCCTAAAGAACCAACAACCTATTAATTTATTCTTGCCAAATCACTGTATTTGCAATTTTTTTACTGTACAATTATTATTATAAATGTTTTAATTATTATTATTATTATTAATAATAATAATAATAATAATAATATTGCTCCCTTTCCAACGGTATCGGGGATGAGGTGAGATGAGTTTCTATGAGGTGGGAGATTGTAACGGCGGGATGCCTCTCCTTAAACCAACCTCGTTAGACGAGTTAATGAGAGATGAAAAGAATAGCTATACATGAAATTGGTCCAAAGAGTTGGAAGTAAGATGCTGTGGCCTATTGCCGGAGTCGTCATTTTCATACCACAAAAAGACAAGCTAATTATTTGTTTGCCTATTTTCATTTATGATGATGATAATTGTTGTTTTAAGCGGCCTAACATCTAGGTTATCAGACCATATCATTTATGAAAAAATTGGCTTATGAGATCACCTTTTGTCCATGTGTATGTCTGTGTGTGTGTTCGTATGTGTGTGATCCGTGTGTGTCCTCCCCCTAATAAAATCTAAACGGCTGGAGCAATTTCAATGAAACTCAGTAAGTTCATAGCACTATTCCGGACGAACCCGACCGTGCCCTTCAAATTGTGTTACGCGTCACCAATCCAACATGGTGGCTGTGCGAAATATTTCACCGGCATTCTATATCTCTGAAACTATTACCGGTAACATCCTAAAATTTTGTTCGGAGATAACAGGTTCTGCTGGAAGTTCATCTATGCGACTTTCAAAAACCGGTTAACTACAAAACGAACATGGCGGCCAAGCGAAGTTGAAAGTTTTAAATAGACTTTTCTCGCGATTTAATTATCCAAACGCAATGAAACTAGGTACAGCAAATGTTTATACACATTGTAATGCACTGGTTTCTAATTTAGTTCAATTGTTTACATAATCAGAATTTATGGCGGATGTGAAAATTTTAAAATTAGGTTTTTATTTCTTGTGTCGTAATCATGCGATCGAAATGAAAGTTTGAAAAATGAACCTACGTAATAATTTTCCTTTAATGGTACTCTATGCCCTATACATATCACGATCCAACATGGCGACCATCCGAAATATTTAGACGGTTCTCAATATCTACGAATCTATTACAGCAATCAAACTGAATATTTAATGTTCATAGGGGCTATTAACATAAGTTCGCCTATAGGACTTTCAATACCCTGGTGATCACAAATCCAACCTGGCGGTGACGCGAAGTATAAATATTCATATGGACATTTTTCGCAATTTAACCATCCGAGTGCAGTGAAACATGGTACAGTAAATCCTTATACAAATGTTAATCCACTGGCATCTAATTTATTTCAATTGTTTCCATAACCACAAGATGGCAGCTGTGCGAAATTTTAAAATCTCGTTCTTATTCTTGTGTCCTAATCATGTGATTGAAGTTTGAATACTACACGTACAGAATAATCTCCATGTAACAGTACATAACTCTAAGACCTACATATATAACAATCCAACATTGCGACAATCCGAAATATTTAGTCGGTTCTCAATATCTACGAATCTATTACAGCAATCAAACTGAAATATTGTATGTTGATAGTGTCAATTAACATAAGTATGTTATATGAAAATAGGCTTTAGTTCTTCACGGAACTACTTGTTGAGGAATATTTTTATCGGCAGATAGAATTTTGCCGACACATTCTTTCGTAACGGTCACAATATCTCTCTACAATAACATAACAGTAGGTAAATCATTGATGGCATACTTATTTACTCCAGGCAAATGTAGGGATGGTGTCTAACTGATGGCTTAAGGGAAAATGACCTTGCTGTTCTAGCCGTTAAAGTCACAACACTCAATCAATCAATAACTTAAGGGCAAGGTGACCTTGTTTCAAATTATAGTCTGATTTAAAGAACTTCACGCTGCTTCAGCCATCCCAACGACACATATTATCACATGCATTCTATACGCAACCAAATACACGCTGGGCTATATGAGCATCATGTCGCAAAGCCCTTAATGAATTATCATCAACGAATTCCTTAGATTCTGAATCAGCTTTAATGAAAGTAAAAGTAACCATTTTATATAATCGTTTACACTTGAACAAGCTATGTTATTATCAAACCCAAGTTTATTAGTTTCTAAGAAGCAAAAATTAGATTGTATTTATGAGTATGTTAAGATTTTATAGCATCTTTTATGCTCAATTTAAGAATTTATACGATTTTTAGCCTATTTTCAATTTTGAAAAAATAGGCTTATGAGATCACCTTTTGTCCGTGTGTGTGTGCGTGTGTGTGTGTGTGTGTGTGTGATTCGTGTGTGTGTGTCCCCCTAATAAAATCTAAACGGCAGGAGCGATTTCTATGAAACTCAGAAAGTTCATAGTACTATTCCCGGCGACCTCGACCGTGCCCTTCAAATTTTGTTACGACTCACCAATCCAACATGGCGGCTGTGCGAAATATTTCACCAGCATTCAATATCTCCGAAACTATTACCGATATTACCCTGAAATTTTCTATGGTGATAGAGGGAACTACTATAAGTTCACTTATGTGACTTTTGAAAACCTGGTAACTACAAAACCAACATGGCGGCCAAGCGAATTTGCGACTTTTAAATAGACGTTTCTCGCGATTTGACCAACCAAACGCAATGAAACTTGGAACAGTATATGTTTATATACATTGTAATGCACCGACATCTAACTTCGTTCAATTGTTTACATAATCACAAGATGGCGGATGTGCGAAATATTTCACCGGCATTCTATATCTCTGAAACTATTAGCGGTATCTCCCTAAAATTTTGTACGGAGATAAAGGGCACTACTGGAAGTCCATCTATAAGATTTTCAAAAACCGGTTAACTACAAAACGAACATGGCGGCCAAGCGAATTTGAAAATTTTAAATAGACCTTTCTCGCGATTTAATGTTCCAAGCGCACTGAAACCTGGCACAGGAAATATTTATACACATTGTAATCCACTGGTATCTAATTTCGTTCAATTGTTTACATAACCTCAAGATGGCGGCAGTGCGAATTTTAAAATTATGTTTTTATTTCTTGTGATGTAGTCATGCGATCGAAGTGAAAGTCTGAATAATGAACCTACGCAATAATTTTCCTTTAATGGTACATGACTCTATGGCCTATACATTTAACAATCCAACATGGCGACCATCCGAAATATTTAGACGATACTGAATATCTACGAATCTATTTTAGCAATCAAACTGCATTTTTAATGTTCATAGGGGCTATGAACTTAAGTTCACCTATAGGACTTTAAATAACCTGGTGATCACAAATCCAACATGGCGGTGACGCGAATTATAAATATTCACATGGACGTTTCTCGCACTTTAACCATCCACGTGCAGTGAAACTTGGTACAGTTAATCTTTATCCGAATGTTAATCCACTGGCATCTAACTTATTTCAATTGTTTCCATAACCTCAAGATGGCAGCTGTGAAAAATTTTTAAATCTCCTTTTTTTTTCTTGTGTCCTAATTATGCGATTGAAGTTTGGATACTACACGTTCACAATAATCTGCATGTAACAGTACATAACTCTAGGACCTACATATATAAAATCCAACATGGCGACCATCCGAAATATTTAGTCGATTCTCAATATCCAAGAATCTATTACAGCAATCAAACTGAAATTATGTATGTTGTTAGTGGCAATTAACCTAAGTAGGATATATGAAAATAGGCTGTATAGTTCTTCACGGAACTACTTGTTGTCATATGTATTAGTAGAACTCACTGGGCATGCCATTGTGTTCAAATCACTAAAACTTTGAATTGTAAAAACTTAAATTAAGTGTAACTTTAGTAAGTATTTGAAAGTACTGAACCCGCTGAGCTATGGTTCATGTGATATTTTTTATAACAGAACATTTATGATGGGATGTTGTACCTTTGAACACACCCAGAAAGCCACGTGGAGCTGAGAGATCACGCTATACTCTTTGAAGTAGCGGTGAATCGCACTTTTGACTTTGGTGAAATCTGCTAATTATTTATCTGAGGTCTTATTAATTAATTTGATCTTTCCACAAGACTCAGAATATTCCATTTCGTCATGCTGCATTATTAAAACATTTTGGAGAATGTTTATTTCGCTTAAGGTAAGGTAATACCCTTGCAGATACGCAAACAGGAACGTAAGTAGTCGCTCAACGACTTCGTTTTGACGACCTACTTCTTAGAGACACTCAGTGCCTTGCACTACGTCTGGAGAATCCGCCCTGTGTAGGCGTGGAATTGTATTTGTCCTACAAGACGTAGAGAATATCCGCTGTTGAGCGTTGAAAGTGATTATCAGGTGCCATCGAGCACGCGAATACTACTATTCACTGTTATCCAAGCACAGTGAGCCAAAGAAGAATTTTGGGAAATAATAATTGGCAAGTATAAGTGAATTGCATAACATTGCCGTAACACCACATTTTGTACCCACGTGTATGTGGAGGGCCAAGTACCTAGTGGAAAATATACAGGTAAATGTGTTACAACTATTATGAATAAGTGTGATTATGATTATATAACGTATTTAAATTGCCAAAGTGAATTTATCACTTCAAAAACGACACATAATTCACGGATGCTACGTGATATAAAAGTAGCGTCACTAGCACGTGAAAAATTATAAAACAGTGTTAGCTCACATGTTAATTCACATCGACGAAATTAAGGCTGTGTCATATACTACAATTGAAGCCTATAGCATTTACGACGAACATTATATTTTTGAAAGTGAAAGAATGAATTATTACGCAACTTATTTCACTATCCACGTGATTGGACTATTTTACACCATGTTTGAAACTGTCATCACGGGCTAATACCATTACGGTATGAGGGTGATGTTTCTACGGGAACCAGCATGATGGTGGGACTTCCAGAACAGCGAACGAGAAGGAAGGAACCAAGGATGCCATTTCCAGGCATATCCAACATACCAACGAAGTTGTCGACAGGGACAGATCGAACCCTGGTCTTTGGAGGAGTCCAGATGGGAATCCTGATGAGGATGATACCGTTCCAGAGAGCCAGAGATGATTATGTACAACCCTTGTTGTTGAATAGAGGGCTGAGTGAGAGTTTCTCCATTTCGTGAGTTTTTGGATACCCCTTTCTTGTTCTAGTTTCTGGTGGTGTAGTAGATTAAATGTAGTTTGTGAACCAACTGCACTCAGTGTCAGCCATTTTTATGGGTAGGGAATGTAACTAGTTTAATTAGATGTCATTTATTTCAGTTAGAGTGAGACACCCTTGGGTCAGACATTTTGGTCAGCCCTGGTGCAGCCTGAAGAACGTCGTAGAACGTCAATGCCTATCTTTTGCTAAATGTGACCGTAGTCATTTGAGGCTACTTTGTTCAACCCTATTTGGGGTGATTTTCAAGTCTTTGCTGACTTTAGTTATGGCAATCAGATGCCATGGTTTCTTTAACTGCATTCTTTGCAGCCATTCTTTGTTACACCCCTGACTGTCGTTAGAACGGTCGTATCAGTTAGGTAGTCAACTGTAATTACCAGTTTTGTAACTGCATTAGATTTCATTTTGAATAAGCTCAGAAGCTATTCTTGGTCAAGTGTGAACCTAATAATTAGAAGGAATGGTTCGTTGTCTAGCATCGAACTCAGTTCCCATCGTATCATTAAGCAGATCCAGAGTGTGAAATCTGCGTCGCAATTATTATTTTGTTAGTGTCATGTGAAGACACGCATTTACTTGATGTTGTACAAGCAACTGCTGAATTATATTTTTGAGAGCAAAGAGCTCCAGTAGTAGTAACATTACTATCATTTAGACGTCTTTGGTTTGGAAGGCGGAATTGTGTTATTGTATTCAGATTTATAGCGTGTTTTATACACGTATTCTTCGAGGTTTTTAACCCATGGTAAAGTTTTTTATTGAGAGGCCAGATGTATAGTTTTATTTGTTTAAATCGCCGGCCTTGGGGAGTCAATGTGTTGTGTCAGCCGAATGCAGGAATGTTGAAACCTGCTAGC
Source organism: Meconema thalassinum (assembly GCA_946902985.2). NCBI lineage: Eukaryota > Metazoa > Arthropoda > Insecta > Orthoptera > Tettigoniidae > Meconema > Meconema thalassinum. The sequence goes on along the minus strand of OX336390.1, from coordinate 583,853,347 downwards.
GACACATAAACTGGTTTGCGACCCAGTGCCCTTGAAAGCACGCCTGCTTTATTGTGAGACGGAACTACTTTGACAGAGGACAGAATACGATTTGTATTCGCATTTCCTTTCATTGCAATTTAGCGTATGGAACTCAGTGTCCATTCCTGAATCTGATCACATGTTTTATAGATTGTTTTTTGTTAGTTAAACGCACTGCTGCGTGTACCGTCTTTTGTCGCGTACAGTTATGTCAGGTTTTCTATAGTAAGTTGAAGACTACCCTGTTATAGCAGGAAGTTATTGTATGAAGGTATTTTGAGTATGCCTTGTCCGGGATTGTTCCCGTTGACTAGATGTTATTGGAGGGTAACTGTAGTGTGCAGGCCCGTCCCAGAGTTATTGAACGCGAGCTTTGCGCCGCTGGTAACTTGTGTTATTTTGTGTCCGAGTTTTTATTGCTCGTTGATTATATTCCGACTTTTGAGTCGAGGCTTTTTGGTGGAGAATGATCTCAGTGGAGACACTCCGTGCCCAGGCTATTGTCAATATTATTCGCCATAAACCAACGATAAACCTAAACCGACATCTTAATAATAAAACGCATAATATTGGTAAAACAAAAGCTAACTAACGAATTATTTCTGTCTAACTTTGTTCTTTTGCATTTTGGAACTGTTGACATAGCCGTGCAGATGAAGGTAATTTCCTTTTGTGGAAATGACAAGGACAGCTGACACTATTGAAGAGACCTGAAGCATGCACGAACCTTGAGTTCGCAGCTTGTGGAGCGCAGGCCATGCGATATTAGACGTAGTCTTAACTACGCAGTCGTCACCGTAACCACACACATATTAGATGACTATGGCTTACAAAGAGTAAACCAAGGTGCAGGCAGGCATTTTAATAAAACTACTGTGTCTATTTCATTACTTATTTATGATGTACAAGTGTATAAATCCTACATATTACCTTATTGTGTGCTGTTAGCACATAGTTATTAAGCATAATTAAATGTTTTTTTACATGGCTGTACACTTAGATTTGAATGTAATTGTTTTATTACGGACGTCATCGCCGTAAACTTTGTTATTAACTGATAGGGCTTAGCTCGATGAACTAACGTTAAATGTAAATGTTGAAATGGTACCATCCTAACTTAGATTTGTTTTGCTACCCTGTTAAATGTAAATTCTGATATTAGCTTGATCTTGTAACTTGAACTAGGGACTTGCGTCGTACCATTTTCCTAGCGTTGCTGTTGTTGCTTTGTTCTTGTGAGTTAGATCTTTCGCGAGGGTTTTCCGTAACTTCTCCGTAACCTGCTCTTTATTTTTGTTTGTTTATTAGCTTGCGGAGTAGCCGATTGTAACCCTCCGAACTAGGGTAGGGGCTTGTGAATTTTATCATTAAATTTTCACGGTGTTTTACATAAGTCGGGATGTTTATTTTCTCAGTCTAGTTTTTACGGTGAACCTTTCCTTAGGCAGTCTATGACCATCGTCACCATGTACCACGATCCCTGTGGACTACGGACTCTCGTGCCGCTTTAGCCTATTTGGAAGTTCACCTGATCCTCACGGCAATTAAATTATGTGCTCGACGGGTGAGATGTTAGGGGAGTCATTGCGGTTGTTGGCTATCCTGACAACTCCAACCTTGACGCTTACAGTACCAACACCAATACACCTACGATTAGTATGGCGCTGAAATACACAAATTAATTTCAAGAACTACATGCGCACTACATACTCATTTTGATTTAGAACGACACTGAAAAATCACAAAATTATTTTTAGACACTACATGCGCAAAAGTTTTCAATACTCAGTCGCACTCCTGTATGACACTGAACGATGAAGTACTTTGATAGATTCTCAAGTGTAAACCTTCTTCTGTCTTCCGTTAAAATGCACTTGAAAGTGCTTCACACGACGTAAAAGGCGTGAACTTCATTCAGCTATTTCTTTAAAGGTCCAAATCAATGGTTCTTGCACTTTTTCTCCACAGAGGATGCGACCGATTCTTGCTACGCAAGATTTCATAAGATCATAATTATTTAAAGTTTCCTTATTCGAACGGTCTCCTTTCGTTTTGAAAATATTTGTATATAAATATAAATGTAGTTTATTTTCTTGAATAACCTAAATAGGTATTTTTAGGTTACATCACGAAACATGGGACTTATTAGGACGTAACGTAAAAGTAGGTCAATTTAGGCGCGATAAAATTGAAGTATTATAAACGTTTGTACTTAAACATTAAAATAAATTGAAATTTGGGTAGTAAGAGTTCAGAAATAAAATTGGTCCGAACCTAAGTACCCGGGGCTTGACTACACACATCAAAAAAAGTTTTGCATCACCTCGGTTCCCAGATCTCCGGCATATAGACGTTGACTGTGTATATTGTATCCAAGATACAGTCCCTTTGACTGTTCATAGATGTCACTAAAACTGCTCAAAGATGTAAACAACCATGCATGAGCAGGGCCTATTAGACGGAGGGGGTACGACAGCCGATCAGTTCCAGTCATTCCACCAGGACGAAGGTACGCTGCTCATGTTGTCTGTAGTTCTACCATGCCTAGAAGGTCAATACCGCAGTTCGATCGCGTCCGCATTGTTACTTTGTGTCAAGAAGGGCTCTCAACAAGGGAAGTTTCCAGGCGTCTCAGAGTGAACCAAAGCGATGTTGTTCGGACATGGAGGAGGTACAGAGATACAGGAACTGTCGATGACAGGCCTCGCTCAGGCCGCCCAAGGGCTACTACTGTAGTGGATGACCGCTACTTACGGATTGCCGCTCGGAGGAACCCTGACAGCAATGCCACCATGTTGAATAATGCGTTTCGTTCAGCCACAGGACGTCGTGTTTCAACTCAAACTGTGCGCAATAGGCTGCATGATGCGCAACTTCACTCCCGACGTCCATGGCGAGGTCCAGCTTTGCAACCCCGACACCATGCAGCGCGGTACAGATGGGCCCAACAACATGCTGAATGGACCCCACGGAATTGGCATCACGTTCTCTTCACCGATGAGTGTCGCATATGCCTTCAACCAGACAATCGTCGGAGACGTGTTTGGAGGCACCCTGGTCAGGCTGAACGTCTTAGACACACTGTCCAGCGAGTGCAGCAAGGTGGTGGTTCCCTGATGTTTTGGGGTGGCATTATGTGGGGCCGACGTACGCCACTGGTGGTCATGGAAGGCTCCGAAACGGCTTTACGATACCTGAATGACATCCTCCGACCCATAGTGCAACCATATCGGCAGAATATTGGAGAGGCATTTGTCTTCATGGACGACAATTCTCGACCTCATCGTGCACATCTTGTGAATGCGTTCCTTCAAGATAACGACATCGCTCGACTACAGTGGCCAGCATGTTCGCCAGACATGAACCCTATCGAACATGCCTGGGATATGTTGAAAAGGGCTGTTTATGGACGTCTTGACCCACCAACCACTCTGAGAGATTTACGCCGAATTGTCGTTGAGGAGTGGGACAATTTGGACCAACAGTGTCTTGATGAACTTGTGGATAGTATGCCACGGCGAATACAGGCATGCATCAATGCAAGAGGACGTGCTACTGGGTATTAGAGGTAGTGGTGTGTACTGCAATCTGGACCACAAATGCTGAAAGTCTAGCTGTATGATGGTACAACATGCAATGTGTGGGTCTCATGAGCAATAAAACGAGCTGAAATGTTGTTTGTGTTGATCTCTATTCCCTTTGTATTTAACGGTTCCGGAACTCTTGGAACCGAGGTGATGCAAAACTTTTTTTGATGTGTGTATAATGCAGGCTGGCCAGAAATACTTAACAGCATTGATCTCTGGGAAACGCCTAATAATAGGCCTGAAACTGTAGTGAGAGTTTTCCATTGCAAAGTAAAGGAATTGCTACGATTGATTAATGTTAAGGAAATTTTTGGTAAAAGCATATCTATTGTACCCTTGTAGCCAGAAATATGCCAATCACAGTATACCAGCGTAGCTCAATTCGGAATTTTCGGGGCAGCGGTAAGTTCCCCCACTCTGTGACTCACATATTTTGGATTAATTAGAGGATACACTTGAAAAAATAACAACAAAATCAACTCCTATTTTAAACACATTTAATTAATAAAATTAATGGCGCTACAAACACTTTAATAATTTAATTACTGACCCATAATCATCTACTTGCTCCAAATGAACAAGGAATCACAAATATAATAAAACAAATATTGTATTCAAACATATGATTTCCACATAAACCAACAATTCCTACTTAGTCTTACTTCCATAAAGCATCACTATAAGTTTTATATAACTCCGAGCTCTTTTGGCTCCATGCTTTACATAATAATGGTGTCATTCTTGTACACCTCAAATACTATCCTTTATATCTTCTTAATTCTCAAAAACAAATTTATAATTACATTTAAAATCTATGTTAATTATCTAACTCAATATTTTTGGCATGTCCACACATTCAGTTGTTATCATCTCTCTTTATTTTCACAAATATATTAAGGTAATCAGGAAATCAATTGTGTACTCCAGAGCGTGAAGATACTTGACACAGTCAAAAAACTATAGTTACTCCCGAAACTTAGTTGCCTTCAATTAACTCGTGGAATCCTACGTCCATCCAACACTACAATAGGGATTGTTATTTATCTCTTATATTTTATAAGACCATTATCATATAAGAAACTACGATCTGAACAGGTAAACGAAAATATCAATCTACAAGGACCTCGGTTCAACGCCCGGGTCGTTAACAACTTTAAACACTCCTGGTGTATTCATTTCTCTTTACAACATCTTACGAGACGGTTTCTAGCCACTCTCACTCTAAGAAAGCTAGACCCTTCAACTCGGGCGCGATTTATGACACGGGGGGGGTGACGGCGACTCCCTGTCTAACCCACGTAGTAGCTTATTTCCAAGGCTTTCAAAACAGACCTTCACATTATATTCAGTTCTGGGGAGAGACCGGGCTTTACTGTACCGTACTCATTCAAACAACTATTCTTTGGTTCAAAGACCACTTTCGTAACCTTGGCATTTATTAATTATGAGAGGGTCCTCATTGATTGGGAAGATTAATACACTTTCGACGTCGAAGAATAAAGGGGCTTTTATCATAAGAAGATTCTGCATTTGAATCTCTTCACGTGCCTCGGGAACCATTCCCTTACAGAGGACTTATACAAAATGCGATTTAAAGTCGGCCGTGGCCCATATGACATACGCTCAATAATACCTTATATTAGCTCCCTTTCAAATACATACCCAATGCCTCGTGATACTACGTCACAAATAGAGGACTTATACAATTACCAATTCACTGCAATCAACTACCCTCCACAAGTAATTTACCAAGTATTTTAACCACTACGCGTTCCTAGCGTGACATTTTAATATTATTGGCGCTCTTTTGCGCTATGCGTTATTTTAAGCCGAAATGTCTTCCCAAGAACTGATAAATCTCATTAGTAACAATTCATATTATTTTAATTCTTATATTAATCCTTTCCGTTGCCGATAAATCGCTCCCTTTTTAACATATTCCATTGAACATTATATCTTACACATATGTTAAGGCTTTAACGCTCTTATGTTCACATCAATTTATGTGATCTTTATTTAATATTTCCATATTTAGTTATTATTATTATCTTTATTCTTTACACAAGCTCAAAAGCTATTTCTTTCATATTTCAACATTACTTTATTTGAATATCTTTCATGATAATCATTGATATTTCGCTTGCTCTTATTACATTTGTTAAATACATTAACATTTTATTCACTTATTTCCTCTACGGGATTTATTCTTTACATAATCATTTATAATTTCTCAAATTTCTATTATTGTTCAGACCGCGTTCTTGCTTATTCAGTATTTATTTCTTAAAACACATCCCTTTTACTCAAAAACTCCGGTGGATTTGTACACAACCAATTTCTGACACCAAAATAGAATGAAATTCAGTACTCACATGTTATTAAGATCGTCCCATGATCTTTATTCTTGTGCGGTGCTTCATTTTGGGCCCACTTTGAACTTTTTACTCCATATTAAACGAATTCATCTTATGGATAAACACTTTTTGACATATAATTAAGACACTAAACATTGACGATATTTTTATACACTGATGTGTCCCTTTTGAACACATAATAAACACTAAAAATATTAATTTAACACACAATCTTGATAATTTTTACACTTCACAATTCTTGATCACTAGGCCGTATTTCTGAGCCTATCACACGTGACCTTCTTAATTTCCCGTTTCCAAGGGTGAAATTTATTCGATGTCGGCTTCCTATCCTGCAGAATATGAAAGTCTTGAAACATCTATTGTTCCCTAGAACCCAAATTCTTCTACTCCTATCCTGGATGACCGGCTATTTATCTAGCTTGAACGGCTTCTTTGTAGATCTGTTTATCGATCCTAGCGAAAGTCTATTCGGATCGAGGTCTCCTCAATGACCTATCGATTTAGTTTATAGCAACTAGTACTTCTCGAGTCTAGTATTTTTAGAATAGTTCGCCTGCTTTCTGGAGATAATGTTTATAGTCTCCTATCTTCTTTATTTGATCGGTTCTAGCACTCCTACGTTTCTGATATACGTTCCGAACCTTATTCTGTTCTTCCCTTTGTGGGTTCTTTAATTTAAATACCAGTTTATCTTTCTGGTACGGTACTTCCGTACGTTATGATCTATTCGTTCGTCTATTTAACGACCTATCGCCTTTACGTCCGACGTTCGCAGCCTGCTCTGACTATATCTTACGAACTTTCACTATAACTTGTATACAGTCGGGCCTAAATCCTGTAACTAGGATTTTCCTACTCTTTCAATACGGCGATACTTTAAATTTCTTCTTGACCACTCCTTATGGAGGCAAGCGAGTCGTCAATACTGCGACGCCTATGGCTATCGGATATTACTTCTGCGGTGTAACACAGCGTTTCTCCCCTCAAGGAGTACTGGTAACTGTCTTCGATGTTTGATGTAGCCTAGTGACGTGCCCTCAGGCCGTTTGAAACTGCATGTGCTGATGATCCAGCGTCACGTCCCCCTGGACGGATTTGTACTGCGTGATGCGTGATTATACCCCTCACGGGCTGTTCGAGACTGCATTCAATGATGATCGTGACACAGTGTCATGCCCGCAGGCTGACAATAACTGCATGTGCTGATATAACTTCACGTCCCCCTGGACGGATTCGTACTGCGTGATGCGTGGCAACACCCCCTCGGGCTGTTCGAGACTGCATGATTGGCTTGGTGAAGCCCGAAGCTTTATATTATTTTACTACAAAAAAATAAGACTCTAGCCTTTTCTGTGGTCAACTTCTAAAATAATGGTGCCACACATATAAAAATTATACCTTCCGAAAGCTCGTCTTCTCAATGTCAAATAATCTCATTGCACCTAAGAATCGATCGTGCAATTCGGAGATATTAATTAATTTCTCGTCCTCAGATGTGTGGGTGTTGCATTTCTTTTGCTCTCTCCCCTCCACACAGGCTTAGGTAATTCCCCAATGACGTCGTCTTGCGTTGGCAGTTTTTTCCTGCGCAATTATTAAATGGTTTCTCTTTACTGAAAAATCTCTCATTCAAAATGATTCACTGTACTGTACTTGTTTACTCATTATTATACTTGTAAATGGGTTAAATTTAATTATTCCTCTCCTGGCGCATAAGCGGTGTTGTCAATTTCCAGCAACGTCAGCTCGAATTCCGATTCAGGTCTCCTTGTCTAATCCTGGGAAATTTCCACTCGGTTATTAATACTCGTGACTCGCTCCCTTCAGAATGTCAAGAGGGATGATATCATCCTCTCGAACACCTGGTTCTCGTTAGTTGCACAACCTTATACTGGCCTCCTAGCTGGATCTTTCTTTAAGTCACATTAGAAACTGTACGTTTCTTTGATTTCTTCCTCAAATGCATGGATTCGCATTCCTTGGACCCTATAGCATATGGGTTCATCTCACCCTTCCTTAGGATAAATAAATTTTCGAAAATTTTTTGAGGAAATTTATTTTAATTAATTTTGTATTTCTTATTTCATCGAATCCATCATAACGTCATCCGTATTTACTGTTGTTTTATTTCCTTAAAGTTCCTTCCGCTAATTGTGTAGGTTGGGTATACTCTATCTTTATCCTTTCTTTCTCCTTTATTACATTAAAATTTTCTTTTTCAATAAAATCAATTACTTCTTTAAAGTTCCTTTCCTCTCTGGTCTGTGTTTAGGTTGGGTCTTCAAAAGTTCCCATTCATTCATTTATTCCCCTAGTGGTCGTCTCCACTTCAGGCCATATATTTCTTGTCACGTTCGGTGTTTACAACTCTCCCCTCGTCTGGCGCATGCTTCTCCAAACTTGAGTCAACAGTTGGTTCCTTTCTTCTTTTCTCAGGACAGACTTCTAGTCGGTCTGTTCTCTATTCATTACCTATTTTCAACTTAATGGCTTTATGTTAATTATCTTGCGGGTGCAATTAGCTTTACCCGTAACTTAATTCATTACAGTTCTCAGACTTCAAGTCTGTTACACTTCATTCGATTCTTAAGAGCTCAGTCTGATCTCACCTGACTCTTTCTGGTTCTCTTCCCCCTTCCTTATCTCTCTTTGAGATGGTATTTCAACAAATATTATACTTATTTCTCTTATTCTTTGACGGTTGCAAATAGCTTTACCCGTTTGTTCCCATAGGATAATCCTTTTCCTTCACCTCGTATCGAGATGGCATTTCCAAAGAATATTTCTTTTTTCGACTCTTCCAGTTCTTTAGGTCTTTCAGATCTCCTTCTTTTCTCTTCTTTTTATCGCTCCCTTTCTTTTTACGGAGCTTCCAGCTGAAGTACGCCTGGGCATCCTCTTTCTCTAAGGCATCGTTTGTTATTCCTCCTCCTTTCATTGTTTCCATGGGGTATCCATTTCCTGGTACACCAACTATCAATGGCGGTTTTCCTCTGTCTTGATTTTCTTCAGAGACGTCTCCTCTCATTTTTTCATTGTTTCCAACAATCTCATCCTTTTCCTTTAGGTTTTCTTGGCTCTTGTTAGCATCTTTCTCCATTTCTCTAGTCTTTCTTTGGCAATCTTGACATTTAATCATTAATTCGAGGATCTGGGCTTTCAATTTTTCCTCTTCTTCCTTTAATGCCCTTTTATTTTCCTGGTCCTGCCTTTCTTCGAAGTTTTCCTTTTCCCTTTCCGTGAAATCCTGAACCTCTGTTTCCATCGGTGCTTCGTTGATATTTTCTATATTTATTTCATCTAATTTCTCTGTTTCTTCAGGAATTATCATTTCCGTTTCTTCAACTATCAATTCCTTTGTTATCTCCTGTTCCGAAATTACTTCTTGCTCTTCCAGCTCGACCTTTCCCTCAAAATGAGTCTCTTCCGTTTGGAGCTCATTTTCATTTTGGCTGTCCTCCTGGTCTGGACTTACGATTTCCTCTTGAATCTCCATGTCTTCTTCAGGAAGGATCTCCAAAGTTTCCTCAGTTTCCACTGGAATCATTACGATTTCTATTTCTTGTTCGACCTTTCTAATCTCAATTTTGGGCTGTTCTGGCACCGTGACTTCTTTTTCTTCTTCAATTTCGGCTTGTTTTTCAACTTCCTTCTGGACAACTGTTTCATTTATGACTGGGACAGCCATTTCTTTTGCTTTGAGGTCCTCGGCTAATATGTATTCATCATATTTCTTTTGAGTAGCCTCAAATATTTCTTCGTATTCCGAAATCTTAACTTTCCTCAATTCAACTAACTCCTGAACAGTTATTATATCCTGGTCTTCATATATGCTCATTATAAACTGATGCATCTTACTCTTTTCCTTTCCTATCCAATCCTTCTGTTCTTGCACATATTTCAGCCTTTCGTGCTCTTTATAATCGGTCTTCCACCAAATCTTATCCCATTCTCTTCTCGTATCCTCTACCTGCTCCATTATCTCACTTATTTCCTTCCCGAAACTTCTTATCTGTTCCCACGGGGCTAATTCTATTTTTCCTTCTTTCTCCATGCGTTTCGCAAATGTCTTCTTTGTTTCTATCAATGACCTTTTAAGCTTCGGGATTTCCTCGTATAATTCCTCAAATTCCTGTTTCGGTATCTCATAGTTATTTATATTTATCCTATCCCTAAGTTCACCTATCCTCTTTATTTCCTTAGAAATACTTTCTCTCTGTTCCTCAATGCCTTCCTTCTTTCTTGAGTTGAGATCTTTTAAATCCCAAAGTTCATTCATCATCTTATAGTGCTTGTCTCGTATTTCATCAGTTATATCCAAGAACCCTTCTACTTCCTTCCAGGTCGTCATTTCTACTTTTTCCTGATCCTGAACGTCAGTACTATCGCTCTTTTCCCCTTCTTTTTCTGAGCCTACCTGAACCGGCATTACTACGTGAGACTTTGAATTACCTTTCTCATTATCATTATCTGTATTAATTACATTTTCCCTTGGAATCGGTGTACAATTTTCTTTTTTCATTTGGAGCTCCAAAGGCTCAACATTTACCCTTTTGTCTGCAGACATGTTACCTTCTTTTCGTGTAACTATGTCTCCATGTGCACGCATGCTTTCTACAGAAACATTTATAATTTCTTTACTTGGGTACTCTTTCTCACCTGTAGTTTTACCTTTATCTGGGCTCTCGGCCCTTACATTCTCAGAAAGCCTCCGCCTCTCTTCACTTAACAACATCATATTAAAATACAGTGGGCCACTAATGCCACCACACTAGTACATGTTTGAGAGATGATACTCCGAATCAGTGTGTCCCAATTTCTTTAAAAATTTTACTTTGGTACGGGTATTCACTTACAACGTACCCTTTTGATACATTTATTCAATTTCATAAACCTTTATGGAAGTATTTAAAATTCAAAATTTCGAAAAACCATTTCTTTTTTCAAAAATGAAAATTTTGATTTTTCGAGAAAACTCGGGTTTTCCTTAGGAAAACTCAGCCCTGCGTACTGGGCGCCATGATTTGGTTTTGCTAGGGGGGTTGATAATATATAATACAGGGCTGCTCGGTATGAGTTTCTAGGGACCCATGCGGTCAGTTAATATTTTACGTTGTAGCTACACCTATCATTACTTTACTTTACATGAAATGACCGTCTTAAGTGTTCCTCTAGTTATTAATCCAGTACATTACTTATATGACCCCCATGTACCCTTGTAGCCAGAAATATGCCAATCACAGTATACCAGCGTAGCTCAATTCGGAATTTTCGGGGCAGCGGTAAGTTCCCCCACTCTGTGACTCACATATTTTGGATTAATTAGAGGATACACTTGCAAAAAATAACAACAAAATCAACTCCTATTTTAAACACATTTAATTAATAAAATTAATGGCGCTACAAACACTTTAATAATTTAATTACTGACCCATAATCATCTACTTGCTCCAAATGAACAAGGAATCACAAATATAATAAAACAAATATTGTATTCAAACATATGGTTTCCACATAAACCAACAATTCCTACTTAGTCTTACTTCCATAAAGCATCACTATAAGTTTTATATAACTCCGAGCTCGTTTGGCTCCATGCTTTACATAATAATGGTGTCATTCTTGTACACCTCAAATACTATCCTTTATATCTTCTTAATTCTCAAAAACAAATTTATAATTACATTTAAAATCTATGTTAATTATCTAACTCAATATTTTTGGCATGTCCACACATTCAGTTGTTATCATCTCTCTTTATTTTCACATATATATTAAGGTAATCAGGAAATCAATTGTGTACTCCAGAGCGTGAAGATACTTGACACAGTCAAAAAACTATAGTTACTCCCGAAACTTAGTTGCCTTCAATTAACTCGTGGAATCCTACGTCCATCCAACACTACAATAGGGATTGTTATTTATCTCTTATATTTTATAAGACCATTATCATATAAGAAACTACGATCTGAACAGGTAAACGAAAATATCAATCTACAAGGACCTCGGTTCAACGCCCGGGTCGTTAACAACTTTAAACACTCCTGGTGTATTCATTTCTCTTTACAACATCTTACGAGACGGTTTCTAGCCACTCTCACTCTAAGAAAGCTAGACCCTTCAACTCGGGCGCAATTTATGACACGGGGGGGGGGGGGGGTGACGGCGACTCCCTGTCTAACCCACGTAGTAGCTTATTTCCAAGGCTTTCAAAACAGACCTTCACATTATATTCAGTTCTGGGGAGAGACCGGGCTTTACTGTACCGTACTCATTCAAACAACTATTCTTTGGTTCAAAGACCACTTTCGTAACCTTGGCATATATTAATTATGAGAGGGTCCTCATTGATTGGGAAGATTAATACACTTTCGACGTCGAAGAATAAAGGGGCTTTTATCATAAGAAGATTCTGCATTCGAATCTCTTCACGTGCCTCGGGAACCATTCCCTTACAGAGGACTTATACAAAATGCGATTTAAAGTCGGCCGTGGCCCATATGACATACGCTCAATAATACCTTATATTAGCTCCCTTTCAAATACATACCCAATGCCTCGTGATACTACGTCACAAATAGAGGACTTATACAATTATCAATTCACTGCAATCAACTACCCTCCACAAGTAATTTACCAAGTATTTTAACCACTACGCGTTCCTAGCGTGACATTTTAATATTATTGGCGCTCTTTTGCGCTATGCGTTATTTTAAGCCGAAATGTCTTCCCAAGAACTGATAAATCTCATTAGTAACAATTCATATTATTTTAATTCTTATATTAATCCTTTCCGTTGCCGATAAATCGCTCCCTTTTTAACATATTCCATTGAACATTATATCTTACACATATGTTAAGGCTTTAACGCTCTTATGTTCACATCAATTTATGTGATCTTTACTTAATATTTCCATATTTAGTTATTATTATTATCTTTATTCTTTACACAAGCTCAAAAGCTATTTCTTTCATATTTCAACATTACTTTATTTGAATATCTTTCATGATAATCATTGATATTTCGCTTGCTCTTATTACATTTGTTAAATACATTAACATTTTATTCACTTATTTCCTCTACGGGATTTATTCTTTACATAATCATTTATAATTTCTCAAATTTCTATTATTGTTCAGACCGCGTTCTTGCTTATTCAGTATTTATTTCTTAAAACACATCCCTTTTACTCAAAAACTCCGGTGGATTTGTACACAACCAATTTCTGACACCAAAATAGAATGAAATTCAGTACTCACATGTTATTAAGATCGTCCCATGATCTTTATTCTTGTGCGGTGCTTCATTTTGGGCCCACTTTGAACTTTTTACTCCATATTGTACCCTTGTAGCAAGAAATATGCCAATCACAGTATACCAGCGTAGCTCAATTCGGAAATTTCGGGGCAGTGGTAAGTTCCCCCACTCTGTGACTCACTAATTTTGGATTAAAGAGAGGATACACTTGCAAAAATAACAACAAAATCAACTCCTATTTTAACACATTTAATTAATAAAATGAATGGCGCTACAAACACTTTAACAATTTAATTACTGACCCATAATCATCTACTTGTTCCAAATGAACAAGGAATCACAAATATAATAAAACAAATATTGTATTTAAAACATGTGGTTTCCACATAAACCAACAATTCCTACTTAGTCTTACTTCCATAAAGCATTAACAGTAAGTTTATATAACTCCGAGCTCTTTTGGCTCCATGCTTTATATAATAATGGTGTTCTTCTTGTACACCTCAAACACTATCCTTTATATCTTCTTAATTCTCAAAAACAAATTTATAATTACATTTAAAATTTATGTTAATTATCTAACTCAATATTTTTGGGCATGTCCACACATTCAGTTGTTATCATCTCTCTTTATTTCACAAATATATTAAGGTAATCAGGAAATCAATTGTGTACTCCAGAGCATGAAGATTACTTGACACAGTCAAAAAACTATAGTTACTCCCGAAACTTAGTTGCCTTCAATTAACTCGTGGAATCCTACGTCCATCCAACACTACAATAGGGATTGTTATTTATCTCTTATATTTTATAAGACCATTATCATATAAGAAACTACGATCTGAACAGGCAAACAAAATATCAATCTACAAGGACCTCGGTTCAACGCCCGGGTCGTTAACAACTTTAAACACTCCTGGTGTATTCATTTCTCTTTACAACATCTTACGAGACGGTTTCTGGCCACTCTCACTCTAAGAAAGCTAGACCCTTCAACTCGGGCGCGATTTATGACACGGGGGGGTGACGGCGACTCCCTGTCTAACCAACGTTAATAGTTTATTTCCAAGGCTTTCAAAACAGACCTTCACATTATATTCAGTTCTGGGGAGAGACCGGCTTTTACATGTACCGTACTCATTCAAACAACTATTCTTTGGTTCAAAGACCACTTTCGTAACCTTGGCATTTATTAATTATGAGAGGGTCCTCATTGATTGGGAAGATTAATACACTTTCGACGACGAAGAATAAAGGGGCTTTTATCATAAGAAGATTCTGCATTCGAATCTCTTCACGTGCCTCGGGAACCATTCCCTTACAGAGGACTTATACAAAATGCGATTTAAAGTCGGCCGTGGCCCATATGACATACGCTCAATAATACCATATATTAGCTCCCTTTCAAATACATACACAATGCCTCGTGATACTGCGTCACAAATAGAGGACTTATACAATTATCAATTCACTGCAATCAACTACCCTCCATAAGTAATTTACCAAGTATTTAACCACTACGCGTTCCTAGCGTGACATTTTAATATTATTGGCGCTCTTTTGCGCTATGCGTTATTTTAAGCCGAATTGTCTTCCCAAGAACTGATAAATCTCATTAGTAACAATTCATATTATTTTAATTCTTATATTAATCCTTTCCGTTGCCGATAAATCGCTCCCTTTTTAAAATATTCCATTGAACATTATATCTTACACATATGTTAAGGCTTTAACGCTCTTATGTTCACATCAATTTATTTGATCTTTATTTAATATTTCCATATTTAGTTATTATTATTATCTTTATTCTTTACACAAGCTAAAAGCTATTTCTTTCATATTTCAACATTACTTTATTTGAATATCTTTCATGATAATCATTGATATTTCGCTTGCTCTTATGACATTTGTTAAATACATTAACATTTTATTCACTTATTTCCTCTACGGGATTTATTCTTTACACAATCATTTATAATTTCTCAAATTTCCTATTATTGTTCAGACCGCGTTCTTGCTTATTCAGTATTTATTTATTAAAACACATCCCTTTTACTCAAAAACTCCGGTGGATTTGTACACAACCAATTTCTGACACCAAAATAGAATGAAATTCAGTACTCACATGTTATTAAGATCGTCCCATGATCTTTATTCTTGTGCGGTGCTTCATTTTGGGCCCACTTTGAACTTTTTACTCCATATTAAAAGAATTCATCTTATGTATAAACACTTTTTGACATATAATTAAGACACTAAACATTGACGACATTTTTATACACTGATGTGTCCCTTTTGAACACATAATAAACACTAAAAATATTAATTTAACACACAATCTTGATAATTTTTACACCTCACAATTCTTGATCACTAGGCCGTATTTCTGAGCCTATCACACGTGACCTTCTTAATTTCCCGTCTCCAAGGGTGAAATTTATTCGATGACGGCTTCCTATCCTGCAGAATATGAAAGTCTCGAAACATCTATCGTTCCCTGGAACCCAAATTCTTCTACTCCTATCCTGGATGACCGGCTATTTATCTAGCTTGAACGGCTTCTTTGTAGATCTGTTTATCGATCCTAGCGAAAATCTATTCGGATCGAGGTCTCCTCAATGACCTATAGATTTAGTTTATAGCAGCTAGTACTTCTCGATTCTAGTACTTTTAGAATAGTTCGCCTGCTTTCTGGAGATAATGTTTATAGTCTCCTATCTTCTCTATTTGATCGGTTCTAACACTCCTACGTTTCTGGTATACGTTCCGAACCTTATTCTGTTCTTCCCTTTGTGGGTTCTTTAATTTAAATACCAGTTTATCTTTCTGGTAAGGTACTTCCGTACGTTATGATCTATTCGTTCGTCTGTTTAACGACCTATCGCCTTTAAGTCCGACGTTCGCAGCCTGCTCTGACTATATCTTACGAACTTTCACTATAACTTGTATACAGTCGGGCCTAAATCCTGTAACTAGGATTTTCCTACTCTTTCAATACGGCGATACTTTAAATTTCTTCTTGACCACTCCTTATGGAGGCACGCAAGTCGTTAATACTGCGACGCCTGTGGCTATCGGATATTACTTCTGCGGTGTAACACAGTATTTCTCCCCTCAAGGAGTACTGGTAACTGTCTTCGGTGTTACGCAGAGTTACGCCCCAAACGGCTGTCTGAATACTGATGTGCTGTGATGTAGTCTTACGTCCCTCACGGGCTGTCGGAACTGCGTGCGTAGTAACACCCTCACGGGTTGTCAGAATAACTGCATGTGCTGATGATCCAGCGTCACGTCCCCCTGGACGGATTTGTACTGCGTGATGTGTGATTATACCCCTCACGGGCTGTTCGAGACTGCATTCAATGATGATCGTGACACAGTGTCATGCCCGCAGGCTGACAATAACTGCATTTGCTGATACACCTTCACGTCCCCCTGGACGGATTCATACTGCGTGATGCGTGGCAACACCCCCTCGGGCTGTTCGAGACTGCATGATTGGCTTGGTGAAGCCCGAAGCTTTATACTATTTTACTACAAAAAAATAAGACTCTAGCCTTTTCTGTGGTCAACTTCTAAAATAGTGGTGCCACAAATATAAAAATTATACCTTCCAAAAGCCCGTCTTCTCAATGTCAAATAATCTTATTGCACCTAAGAATCGATCGTGCAATTCGGAGATATTAATTAATTTCTCGTCCTCAAATGTGTGGGTGTTGCATTTCTTTTGCACTCTCCCCTCCACACAGGCTTCGGTAATTCCCCAATGACGTCGTCTTGCGTTGGCAGTTTTTTTCTGCGCAATTATTAAATGGTTTCTCTTTACTGAAAAATCTCTCATTCAAAATGATTCACTGTACTGTACTTGTTTACTCATTATTATACTTGTAAAGGGGTTAAATTTAATTATTCCTCTCCTGGCGCATAAGCGGTGTTGTCAATTTCCAGCAACGTCAGCTCGAATTCCGATTCAGGTCTCCTTGTCTAATCCTGGGAAATTTCCACTCGGTTATTAATACTCGTGACTCGCTCCCTTCAGAATGTCAAGAGGGATGATATCATCCTCTCGAACACCTGGTCCTTGTTAGTTGCACAACCTTATACTGGCCTCCTAGCTTGATCTTCCTTAAAGTTACATTTGAAACTGTACGTTTCTTTGATTTCTTCCTCAAATGCATGGATTCGACCATCCATGGACCTGATGGCACATGGGTTCATCTCTCCTCTCCTTAGGTAAATAAATTTTCGAAAATTTTTGAGGAAATTTATTTCAATTAATCATATCTGTCTTTATTCGTCGAAGCCTTCATAACGTTGTCCGTACCTTCCGTTGTTTTTACTTCTTTAAAGTCGTATCCGGTAATTGTGTAGGTCGGGTATGCTCTGTCCCTACCCTTTCTTTCTTTCTTTCTTTCTTTCTTTATTTGTCTGGACTTTAAGTCCCCAGAACCTCATTCTTCCTTACGGGTTTGGTCTATCCCTACCCGTTTCCTTATTTCATCATTCTCTTTTCTTAAAGTGGAATTTTCTTCTTCAATAAATTCAATTATTTCTTTAATTTCCCAATATAATTTCTCCAATTCGCATTCGCACTCGAATGCTTGAGCTCTATTTTCTATTTCTTCCTTATTCTTGTTTATGTCAAAAGCGGATTCATCTCTAAATGTTTCCATAACCAGGGCTTGTTCATTTTCTTCATCAAAATCTTCGGGAGGGTAATATAATTTCAAATTTGCTGAATTCATGGTCACTTCGTGATCCGTTTCACAGTGCCGAATTCTATATGCGTTATTCCTCAAATCTCTGATTATTTGATATGGTCCGTGGTACATTTTCTGGAACTTCTTGTACACACGGTTCCCTGGATCCGAAATGGCTGGTCTTTTTACTAACACCATTTCTCCTGCTAATAATGGTCGATGATACCTCTTATGCCTATTTCTTCTCTGCCTTCTTTCGGCTTGAGCTTTTAGGTGCTCAAAGGCTCTTCTAATTCGTACATCTCTTCCAGGCTGAGCGTCTGCTGGCCTAGGGATTACCAGACTCCAAGGTCTTTCTGGTTGCTCATTCCGATGTAACGTTATGGGTATCTCTCCCGTGGATTCATGGATTGTATTATTTATACAAAATTCGATAATATCCAAGATATCTATCCACTTCCAATTTTCTTCGGCACAGTATATTCTACAGTACTTGGCCGTCTCTCTCATAACTCTTTCTACAGGATTTGCCTCAGGATGTCGAATACTTGACAAAATCTGACGTATTCCAAGTCTTTCTAATTCTCGTCTGAACTCTACACTGGTGAAACAACTGCCGTGATCCGACAACAAATTCTCAGGTCTCCCCAGAATCGGTATCACTTTTTCTTTAAGTCGTTTTAACACCTGTTTGGTACTAGTCTTCTGTATGGGAGCAAGGACAACCATTTTAGTGAAGACATCCATAGCCACCATTATGTGTCGATTTCCTCTTCTTGCCTTTGGCAAAGGTCCAAAATTATCAATAGATATGATTTGGCCGGGCCTTTCGGGCAACAATGGTATAGGCTTCTGTCTCATCAGAAATGCATTAGGTTTGATCCGTTGACATAGATCACATGTCTTTAGCGTGTCCCTTACAGTTTCTCTCAGTCTCGGCCATACAAATGCTTCTTTCAGCATCGAGACTGTTTTGTCGACTCCCATATGTCCGAACGATCTATGGGCTAACCATACTATTTTCCTCTGCAAAATTACAGGAACAACAATCCTTAATTTTGTATGATCAGAGTCCACAAACTTATATAATAACCCATTATAAAACGTGTAGTCTTGAGCTATCTTATCAGCTTCCGTGTACGCTGGTGTTCCTCTTATCAAGCTTCCCTCAAGGAATGATATGAGCATGTTCATCCATGGATCCTCACGTTGTCTTTGACTAATACTTCTTAACTCATTAAGAGTACGCTGATCCCTGTCTTCCAAATCTATAGCCATTACTTCCTCTTCTATGGACTCTGGCTGTCTACTTAAGTAGTCTGGAACTATATTTTCTTTTCCTGGGCAGTACTCTATCTTGACATCAAATTGTTGAATGTATAAAGCCCAACGCATCAACCTTTGACTGGATAAATCAGTCTTCATCAAAAAGGTTAAGGCTTTATGATCCGTCCTTAGAATGACCTGAAACCCATATACGATCTTCCGCCAATATTGCAACGCGTGCAATATCGCTAACAGCTCGATCTCCCTAATCGTATAATTTTTCTCGTGTGGTTTCAGTCTCCTACTTGTGAAAGCTAGATAGTTCTTCTTATCAGGGTTTTCCGGGTTCTCCTGATATAGCATTGCCCCTATTCCAATCTGGGATGCGTCTGTTTGGATGATAAATCTCTGATTAAAATCAGGATATCCTAGCTTCACGTAATTTAAGAGCATTTCCTTGGCCTCCACGAATGCTTTTTCTGCTTCCTCCGTCCATTTCCACTTGTCCCCCTTCTTCAGAAGGTCCTGTAGTGGTGCAACAGTTTTGGTGTATGATGGACAATGTCCTGAGAAGAACCCAATCAATCCCAAAAACTGGCGAACGTTCTTCACCTTCAAAGGCCTTGGAAAATCCCTTATCGATTCCAATTTGCATGGATTTGGTTTAACACCATCCTTATCAATCACATGCCCTAAAAATGTCACTTGCCTTTGACAAAAATTCGACTTCTTTAAATTTATTTTAAAATTTGCCCTTCTTAAGTCTTCCAATAATTTCTTCAAATTTTCTAAATGTTCCTCAATGTTCTCCGAGGTAAGCAAAATGTCATCTACGTATCGGATAGTGCAATCTTTCACTTCCTCTGACAGGTGTCGATCAAGCGCTCTTATTAATGCAGATCCTGCAGTCTTCAATCCAAACGGACATCTTCTAAAGCAGTATGTTTGTTGGTCGAACTGAAATCCAGTCAACAAGCTGGTTTTCTCTTCCAGTTCGAGATGATGATACGAAGAAGTCATGTCAATATTTGTAAAAATCTTCTTGCCTTTGAACTTCCTCAGTATTTCTTTTATGGGTGGTGCCGAATCATTTTCTGGTATGATTTTTGCATTTAAATTTCGGGCATCTAAACACACCCTTACTGAGCCATCCGGTTTACTCACAATCACTAATGGACTAACATATGGTGTCGCCATCTTTTCTATAACACCTGCATTCATCATCTCCTGCAGTGTTTTCTTGGTTTGTGGGTAATGTTTTTCCGCAACCGGGTATGGTTTTTGTTTGAACGGTGCCCAATCATTGACTTGGAACGCGTATTTAAAATTTTCAATCTTTCCTGGCTTGGAATCAAATACGTCCCTATAATCCAATAATAATTTCTTTAACTGTTCCTTAATTTCGAGGCTGACTTTAGCTTCCTCCACTTTTCCTGACAGGTTGGTCTCGAACTCATTTTCCACATTATCTTCGAGTTCTATGTTGAGGACTTCAAATATCTTTTCTATGTCCTTATAATCTTCCTCACTCACTTCTTCCATATGCCATACCTGTTCTTCTATTTTCGCATCCTGTTCCTGTAGGTTAATGTTTTGTTCATCCACATCCTCTCTTTGAATTCTAATGCAGTTTTGCGCTAGGTCTATAATGACCTTGTTCTCACGGATAAAATCAATACCTAATATGACATTATACGGTAATTGATTTACCAGCAAAAAGCACTGCGAAATTTCAGCGTTACCCATGATCAGATCAATGTATACCTGAAATTTACATGTCAAAGATTTTTCAGGGATAATTCCCTTAATCCTTACACTTGATGTGGGAATCTTTAGTACTCGACCCCTTGTTTCCAATTCATTTAAAAGGGTTTGTGTAATTAGACTTATTGTGGATCCGGTATCAATCAATGCTCTGACCAGTAATCCTTCTATCCTAAGCATAATTATAGGTAGTTCTCTTTTAACAGGTGGGATTCCTTCCACATCCTCGTTAATTAGCTCATCTGGTCTAGCTATCCAATTTACAATTTCTACCTCCTCCCAGCTCCTGGTATGTTTCCACTTTTGACAATTTAAATTTGGAGTTTTTTTTATCCTGAGGGCTCCCTTTTCCCTCATTCTTTAACTGAGCTTGTAGTTCCAAGCTTTGAGCTCCGTCTAGTCGGTCGGGTGATTTCCGGTTCTTAATTGCCTCACTCCAACGGACTTTTTGCCTATCAGGTTCATCTGGTCTTTCGTTCATATAACGAAGACTTTCCTGATATCTTTCTTCTATTTCGGCCCGATATTCATCATCCCTATCGTCTGGCCTTACATTTCTTCTGGGATAATTCTCCCATTTCTTTCTGTTTTCTTGCCTTTGATGGTTATTGTTATAGGGTCGGCTTTCTTGTTGCCTATAACCCGTAGTTCTAGGATTTCTTCCTCGATATCCTCCCCTGTAATATGGCTGTATCCTTCTAGGCTCCTGGTGCCCATACTCTCGATCTAGTCCTTGAGTATCCGTGCTGGTGGACTGATTCCTGGTCGCTGGTTTTTCTCCTGTTTCCTGACTGCTGGCCATGTGTACTTGCTCAGTTTGTCTTTGATGCCGAGGAGTTACGTGCGAAGTCGTCATATCTAACTGACGTAATACACTTTCCACTTCCACAGCACTTCTGGCTTTGGATGAGATTAGCAGCCTCTGAATCTCATACGGAAGCTGTCTTGCAATGGCAGCACACAGGTCGTTTTCTGCCGGAGCAATATCCAGTTCGCGGAATTTACACAGCTGAGCGGTGAAAAATTCCGAGTATTTAGTAGGTGCATTGGTGCTGTACTTCCTAGAGTACAGATCTAGCCTTAAATTCTCTTGGACGTCTGCTGCCCAATATCATTTTAAAAATGCTTCCCTAAAGCCTTCCACCGTATCGAAAGTGTATCTGAAACTTCTGAACCAGGTGAGACAATCACCTGCCAACAGCTTTTCAATAGCTCTCAGTCTCCGATCCTGAGGAACCTTCATTTCGTTTAGATACTCTGCCACTTCTTTTAGCCAGTATTTTGGAGTAATAGACATGTTATTACCCGTAAATTTTACTGGTCTGTCCTCATTTGATTTAATAATGTTTATTATCTGGCCATTTGTCTGATTCATGTACGGGGTTGACATCGCCATCGGATATCCTGGGTTCTTATAAGGGCTCTCCCCTCCTAAGTCCCTCTCCGTATCTGTGCCTTGTTCACGAGAATCTACCCATCCTGTCTTTGGAAACTCCTCCTGATTCACAAATTCTAACTTCCTTTCCCTCCGGGCACTTTCTTCATTAGCCATGAGTTGAATTTCCATTTGACTATTCTTATGTTCAGTCCTCTCTAATCGGGATCTTAATTCATTCTGAATTCTTTCTTGATTCCTTTTAATATCTTCCTCTACCTTTTTGGATTGGAATTTCTCATCCCTGTAACTATCCCTGAATTCATTTAGTTGTTCTTCTACCTCTTTCTTAAAGATCATGACCCTTTGGTCTATAATTTCTGGCTTAACGTCACCTATGGTCTCTAGGTCTTCTCGTATTTTTTCTATTTTCTTCTCCATCTCTCTTTGTTCTTTGACCATATCCCCTTTAATTCCTTCAAGTTTTTCCTCAGTTTTCTTAGACACTTCCGATAAGTCATCTTTAATCAGTTTTACTTCATTTTGGACCTGGTTAACTTCAGTATGAGTTTTTCCTACTTGGATCTTTAATGTTCCGATGGTTCCCTGAACATCATTAATACCCTGACTTATTTCATCTATCTTATGGGTGTTATCCTTATTTTCTTTCTCTCGTTGTTTTCTTTCATTCTGGAGATGCTTCTCATATAGACCTAAACTTTTATCTATTTTCGTTTCGTACGTCTTCCAGTTATTATCTACCTGCCTAGTAAAGTGATCCATCTGATCTTTCATACCCTGAACATCCTTTTTATTTTGATTTTTCATCTCAGTTACTTCATTCTGAACTCCATCGACCTTTCCCTCGAGTTCTCCTACTTTGTCCTTTACCCCTTTAAATTCTTCTCCTAATTTCTTAAAACTTTCTTTTATCTCATCCCGGGATGTTTTACAGATATCGCTATTAAATTTTATCTGAGCTTCTAATTTTGTCTGCACACCTTGGATCTGGGTTACAAGTTTCTTTTCACAATCATCACCCTTTGTTTCTATGTCAATTAATCTAGTTTCTAAAATTTTAAAATTTTCTTGACATGTAGTTTGGGAATCTACCATATTTTTGTTCATAGTCTTTATTTGGACTTGCAATCCTGAATGAAATCCTTCATTTTCCTTTTTAATTTCACTTAACTTGTCCCCAAAATCCGTGTCAAAAGCTTGAAATTTGTTATTTATTTTATCTATCTCAGCCTTCACTTCATTGTTCATTGTTATACAGTTAGTTTCGATAGCTTCTAATTTTGTTCCCATGTTAGCACTATCAGTTTTTAGTAACTCTAAACTTTGATTCATGGATCCTAACTTTTGGTTATTTTCCTCCTGTTGGCTGTCCAACTTATTGTTTATAGCTCTTAACCCTTCTTTATTTTCAGTCTGTTGGCTATCCAACTTATTTAAACTCTCATTTATGGATTCGAACACTTCGTTATTTTCATCCTTTTGGAGACCCAATGTATTGTTTATAGCCTCCAATTTTTCATTACTATCGGCTTTTATCGCCTCCAAAAGCCCCTGCAATTCCTCACTCAATACCATCTTATTAGAATACAGTGGGCCACTAATGCCACCACACTAGTACATGCTTGAGAGATGATACTCTGAATTAGTGTGTCCCAATTTCCTTAAAATTTTACTTTGGTACGGGTATTCACTTACAACGTACCCTTTTACTACTTTTATTCAAATTCATAAACCTTTATGGAAATATTTAAAATTAAAAATTTCGAAAAACCATTTTTTTCAAAAAAATGAAAATTTTGATTTTTCGAGAAAAACTCGGGTTTTCCCTAGGAAAACTCAGCCCTGCGTACTGGGAGCCAAAATTAATGTTGTATGATAAAATCATACAGGCCCCATGTTGGGCGCCAAATTGTATGTTTGCTTAGGGGGTTGATAATAATATTACAGGGCTGCTCGGTATGAGTTTCTAGGGACCCATGCGGTCAGTTAATATTTCACGTTGTAGCTACACCTATCATTACTTTACTTTACATGAAATTACCGTCCTAAGTGTTCCTCTAGTTATTAATCAAGTACATTACTTATATGACCCCCATGTACCCTTGTAGCAAGAAATATGCCAATCACAGTATACCAGCGTAGCTCAATTCGGAAATTTCGGGGCAGTGGTAAGTTCCCCCACTCTGTGACTCACATATTTTGGATTAAAGAGAGGATACACTTGCAAAAATAACAACAAAATCAACTCCTATTTTAACACATTTAATTAATAAAATTAATGGCGCTACAAACACTTTAACAATTTAATTACTGACCCATAATCATCTACTTGTTCCAAATGAACAAGGAATCACAAATATAATAAAACAAATATTGTATTTAAAACATGTGGTTTCCACATAAACCAACAATTCCTACTTAGTCTTACTTCCATAAAGCATTAACAGTAAGTTTATATAACTCCGAGCTCTTTTGGCTCCATGCTTTATATAATAATGGTGTCCTTCTTGTACACCTCAAACACTATCCTTTATATCTTCTTAATTCTCAAAAACAAATTTATAATTACATTTAAAATTTATGTTAATTATCTAACTCAATATTTTTGGGCATGTCCACACATTCAGTTGTTATCATCTCTCTTTATTTCACAAATATATTAAGGTAATCAGGAAATCAATTGTGTACTCCAGAGCATGAAGATTACTTGACACAGTCAAAAAACTATAGTTACTCCCGAAACTTAGTTGCCTTCAAATAACTCGTGGAATCCTACGTCCATACATCATTACAATAGGGATTATTATTTATCTCTTATATTTTATAAGACCATTATCATATAAGAAACTACGATCTGAACAGGCAAACAAAATATCAATCTACAAGGACCTCGGTTCAACGCCCGGGTCGTTAACAACTTTAAACACTCCTGGTGTATTCATTTCTCTTTACAACATCTTACGAGACGGTTTCTGGCCACTCTCACTCTAAGAAAGCTAGACCCTTCAACTCGGGCGCGATTTATGACACGGGGGGGTGACGGCGACTCCCTGTCTAACCAACGTTAATAGCTTATTTCCAAGGCTTTCAAAACAGACCTTCACATTATATTCAGTTCTGGGGAGAGACCGGCTTTTACATGTACCGTACTCATTCAAACAACTATTCTTTGGTTCAAAGACCACTTTCGTAACCTTGGCATTTATTAATTATGAGAGGGTCCTCATTGATTGGGAAGATTAATACACTTTCGACGACGAAGAATAAAGGGGCTTTTATCATAAGAAGATTCTGCATTCGAATCTCTTCACGTGCCTCGGGAACCATTCCCTTACAGAGGACTTATACAAAATGCGATTTAAAGTCGGCCGTGGCCCATATGACATACGCTCAATAATACCATATATTAGCTCCCTTTCAAATACATACACAATGCCTCGTGATACTGCGTCACAAATAGAGGACTTATACAATTATCAATTCACTGCAATCAACTACCCTCCATAAGTAATTTACCAAGTATTTAACCACTACGCGTTCCTAGCGTGACATTTTAATATTATTGGCGCTCTTTTGCGCTATGCGTTATTTTAAGCCGAATTGTCTTCCCAAGAACTGATAAATCTCATTAGTAACAATTCATATTATTTTAATTCTTATATTAATCCTTTCCGTTGCCGATAAATCGCTCCCTTTTTAAAATATTCCATTGAACATTATATCTTACACATACATTAAGGCTTTAACGCTCTTATGTTCACATCAATTTATTTGATCTTTATTTAATATTTCCATATTTAGTTATTATTATTATCTTTATTCTTTACACAAGCTAAAAGCTATTTCTTTCATATTTCAACATTACTTTATTTGAATATCTTTCATGATAATCATTGATATTTCGCTTGCTCTTATGACATTTGTTAAATACATTAACATTTTATTCACTTATTTCCTCTACGGGATTTATTCTTTACATAATCATTTATAATTTCTCAAATTTCCTATTATTGTTCAGACCGCGTTCTTGCTTATTCAGTATTTATTTATTAAAACACATCCCTTTTACTCAAAAACTCCGGTGGATTTGTACACAACCAATTTCTGACACCAAAATAGAATGACATTCAGTACTCACATGTTATTAAGATCGTCCCATGATCTTTATTCTTGTGCGGTGCTTCATTTTGGGCCCACTTTGAACTTTTTACTCCATATTAAAAGAATTCATCTTATGTATAAACACTTTTTGACATATAATTAAGACACTAAACATTGACGACATTTTTATACACTGATGTGTCCCTTTTGAACACATAATAAACACTAAAAATATTAATTTAACACACAATCTTGATAATTTTTACACCTCACAATTCTTGATCACTAGGCCGTATTTCTGAGCCTATCACACGTGACCTTCTTAATTTCCCGTCTCCAAGGGTGAAATTTATTCGATGTCGGCTTCCTATCCTGCAGAATATGAAAGTCTCGAAACATCTATCGTTCCCTGGAACCCAAATTCTTCTACTCCTATCCTGGATGACCGGCTATTTATCTAGCTTGAACGGCTTCTTTGTAGATCTGTTTATCGATCCTAGCGAAAATCTATTCGGATCGAGGTCTCCTCAATGACCTATAGATTTAGTTTATAGCAGCTAGTACTTCTCGATTCTAGTACTTTTAGAATAGTTCGCCTGCTTTCTGGAGATAATGTTTATAGTCTCCTATCTTCTCTATTTGATCGGTTCTAACACTCCTACGTTTCTGGTATACGTTCCGAACCTTATTCTGTTCTTCCCTTTGTGGGTTCTTTAATTTAAATACCAGTTTATCTTTCTGGTAAGGTACTTCCGTACGTTATGATCTATTCGTTCGTCTGTTTAACGACCTATCGCCTTTAAGTCCGACGTTCGCAGCCTGCTCTGACTATATCTTACGAACTTTCACTATAACTTGTATACAGTCGGGCCTAAATCCTGTAACTAGGATTTTCCTACTCTTTCAATACGGCGATACTTTAAATTTCCTCTTGACCACTCCTTATGGAGGCACGCAAGTCGTTAATACTGCGAGCCTGTGGCTATCGGATATTACTTCTGCAGTGTAACACAGTATTTCTTCCCTCAAGGAGTACTGGTAACTGTCTTCGGTGTTACGCAGAGTTACGCCCCAAACGGCTGTCTGAATACTGATGTGCTGTGATGTAGTCTTACGTCCCTCACGGGCTGTCGGAACTGCGTGCGTAGTAACACCCTCACGGGTTGTCAGAATAACTGCATGTGCTGATGATCCAGCGTCACGTCCCCCTGGACGGATTTGTACTGCGTGATGCGTGATTATACCCCTCACGGGCTGTTCGAGACTGCATTCAATGATGATCGTGACACAGTGTCATGCCCGCAGGCTGACAATAACTGCATTTGCTGATACACCTTCACGTCCCCCTGGACGGATTCATACTGCGTGATGCGTGGCAACACCCCCTCGGGCTGTTCGAGACTGCATGATTGGCTTGGTGAAGCCCGAAGCTTTATACTATTTTACTACAAAAAAATAAGACTCTAGCCTTTTCTGTGGTCAACTTCTAAAATAATGGTGCCACAAATATAAAAATTATACCTTCCGAAATCCCGTCTTCTCAATGTCAAATAATCTTATTGCACCTAAGAATCGATCGTGCAATTCGGAGATATTAATTAATTTCTCGTCCTCAAATGTGTGGGTGTTGCATTTCTTTTGCTCTCTCCCCTCCACACAGGCTTCGGTAATTCCCCAGTGACGTCGTCTTGCGTTGGCAGTTTTTTTCTGCGCAAATATTAAATGGTTTCTCTTTACTGAAAAATCTCTCATTCAAAATGATTCACTGTACTGTACTTGTTTACTCATTATTATACTTGTAAACGGGTTAAATTTAATT
The DNA here is from genome assembly GCA_946902985.2 of Meconema thalassinum. Classification (NCBI taxonomy): domain Eukaryota; kingdom Metazoa; phylum Arthropoda; class Insecta; order Orthoptera; family Tettigoniidae; genus Meconema; species Meconema thalassinum. The sequence continues at coordinate 583,825,057 of OX336390.1, read as the reverse complement.
ATTCCTCTCCTGGCGCATAAGCGGTGTTGTCAATTTCCAGCAACGTCAGCTCGAATTCCGATTCAGGTCTCCTTGTCTAATCCTGGGAAATTTCCACTCGGTTATTAATACTCGTGACTCGCTCCCTTCAGAATGTCAAGAGGAATGATATCATCCTCTCGAACACCTGGTCCTTGTTAGTTGCACAACCTTATACTGGCCTCCTAGCTTGATCTTCCTTAAAGTTACATTTGAAACTGTACGTTTCTTTGATTTCTTCCTCAAATGCATGGATTCGACCATCCATGGACCTGATGGCACATGGGTTCAATATTAAACGAATTCATCTTATGGATAAACACTTTTTGACATATAATTAAGATACTAAACATTGACGATATTTTTATACACTGATGTGTCCCTTTTGAACACATAATAAACACTAAAAATATTAATTTAACACACAATCTTGATAATTTTTACACTTCACAATTCTTGATCACTAGGCCGTATTTCTGAGCCTATCACACGTGACCTTCTTAATTTCCCGTTTCCAAGGGTGAAATTTATTCGATGTCGGCTTCCTATCCTGCAGAATATGAAAGTCTTGAAACATCTATTGTTCCCTAGAACCCAAACTCTTCTACTCCTATCCTGGATGACCGGCTATTTATCTAGCTTGAACGGCTTCTTTGTAGATCTGTTTATCGATCCTAGCGAAAGTCTATTCGGATCGAGGTCTCCTCAATGACCTATCGATTTAGTTTATAGCAACTAGTACTTCTCGAGTCTAGTATTTTTAGAATAGTTCGCCTGCTTTCTGGAGATAATGTTTATAGTCTCCTATCTTCTTTATTTGATCTGTTCTAGCACTCCTACGTTTCTGATATACGTTCCGAACCTTATTCTGTTCTTCCCTTTGTGGGTTCTTCAATTTAAATACCAGTTTATCTTTCTGGTACGGTACTTCCGTACGTTATGATCTATTCGTTCGTCTATTTAACGACCTATCGCCTTTACGTCCGACGTTCGCAGCCTGCTCTGACTATATCTTACGAACTTTCACTATAACTTGTATACAGTCGGGCCTAAATCCTGTAACTAGGATTTTCCTACTCTTTCAATACGGCGATACTTTAAATTTCTTCTTGACCACTCCTTATGGAGGCAAGCGAGTCGTCAATACTGCGACGCCTATGGCTATCGGATATTACTTCTGCGGTGTAACACAGCGTTTCTCCCCTCAAGGAGTACTGGTAACTGTCTTCGATGTTTGATGTAGCCTAGTGACGTGCCCTCAGGCCGTTTGAAACTGCATGTGCTGATGATCCAGCGTCACGTCCCCCTGGACGGATTTGTACTGCGTGATGCGTGATTATACCCCTCACGGGCTGTTCGAGACTGCATTCAATGATGATCGTGACACAGTGTCATGCCCGCAGGCTGACAATAACTGCATGTGCTGATATAACTTCACGTCCCCCTGGACGGATTCGTACTGCGTGATGCGTGGCAACACCCCCTCGGGCTGTTCGAGACTGCATGATTGGCTTGGTGAAGCCCGAAGCTTTATACTATTTTACTACAAAAAAATAAGACTCTAGCCTTTTCTGTGGTCAACTTCTAAAATAATGGTGCCACACATATAAAAATTATACCTTCCGAAAGCTCGTCTTCTGAATGTCAAATAATCTCATTGCACCTAAGAATCGATCGTGCAATTCGGAGATATTAATTAATTTCTCGTCCTCAGATGTGTGGGTGTTGCATTTCTTTTGCTCTCTCCCCTCCACACTGGCTTCGGTAATTCCCCAATGACGTCGTCTTGCGTTGGCAGTTTTTTCCTGCGCAATTATTAAATGGTTTCTCTTTACTGAAAAATCTCTCATTCAAAATGATTCACTGTACTGTACTTGTTTACTCATTATTATACTTGTAAATGGGTTAAATTTAATTATTCCTCTACTGGCGCATAAGCGGTGTTGTCAATTTCCAGCAACGTCAGCTCGAATTCCGATTCAGGTCTCCTTGTCTAATCCTGGGAAATTTCCACTCGGTTATTAATACTCGTGACTCGCTCCCTTCAGAATGTCAAGAGGGATGATATCATCCTCTCGAACACCTGGTTCTCGTTAGTTGCACAACCTTATACTGGCCTCCTAGCTGGATCTTTCTTTAAGTCACATTAGAAACTGTACGTTTCTTTGATTTCTTCCTCAAATGCATGGATTCGCATTCCTTGGACCCTATAGCATATGGGTTCACTATATACAGTGGAATTTCAAAAACGAGGTCTCCCGCACATCCACTTACTCTTAACATTAACGGAAGATTGTAATTTTCGAGAAATTTCTGACATTGACAGTGTGGTGTCAGCCGAAATACCAGATCTCGAGGTTGAAGCACTATACGAGTTGATAAGGCGTCATATGGTACATGGTCCTCGCGGATCTTTGAATTTTGTTTCAGTCTGTATGAAATATGGCGTATGTAAGAAAGATTTCCCTAAACAGTTTAAGGAAGAGACCAAAGATAGTGCCAATGGTTATCATTCGTATAGGAGAAGAAATAAAGGACGGATAATTATAAAAACAATTCGAGGCATTGACATTGAAGTCGATAGTCGATTCATTGTTCCCTACAATCCATTTCTTTTACTTTACGTGCAAGCTCATGTTAATGTTGAAATATGCTCAAGTGTTCGGAGTGATAAATACATCCACAAATATCTTATATATTAAAATCCACAAGTATGTGTATTGTGCCCAATCGGTCACGGCAGACTGGCATCGAACTCAGGTCTTATCAGAGAAGACCATGCACATGATTCTAACTAGAATCGAACCATTGATCTCTGAGGGGGAACAGTTTTAGGGAACCCGAAGAGCAATGCGTTAAATAATGACATATAATAATGTAGCATGATTTCACGGCCAGTATGTGAATATCATAGCAGTTTAAGGTGAAGAATTGTAAGCAAATGCAGGCAAATATACGTTTTCGAAGCATACAAGAACGAAAGCAGGCCAGTTTGACGTTTTACTAATTGGAGTTGGCAAGTGGGTGGAGATTGAAGGCGCCGAGGGAACTACTTTCGTCTGGACCGAGGAGACAGCCCAAAATTAATGACTCGAGTATTCACCGCTTGACAACGATGGAACCTGTAGTGGGGAGGACTGCCCACGGAAATTAATTAATTACAGCCAAGTGGAGCATTGAAATGGAGTGAAATGTACACCCAGGTGAATATATTCAAGGAGAGATAATTTAGGAGGGGTCTTACACCTAAATTAAAGCCTATATCTCTAATTGAGCGTGTTAACACCGAGCCTACGCTCGAGAGGCGTAATTTGGTGACCAGCCAGATGGGAATCACCATGGTGGCGTCCTGACGCGATGGAATAAGGCAATTAATTGTAATTAATTGGCCGAAGCGATCGCCGGCACGCGAACGTTTATGAAACCTCCACACCTAAATAAACAAAGTGTATATGTCATTTCGGCTGAAAATGCATTATTTCAAGGAAGGAGTCGCACCCGTATGTCCGGTGGACTAGTTTTTACGAGAAACCTTTATAAGGGAGAGCAGTGCAGACCAAGCCAGTTGTCTTCAGTTGTCTTCAGTCTGTTCTCAAGTTCTTCTCCAGTATACACGTAACTAATACGCTGCCAGTAAGCGCGCGAAATGTTACAGTATTGACGCTCAGCAATTGAAGAACAATGGAAGCACAGCATACAGCTTCATAAGTATAATCATGAAGTGCGTCGAAGTTAATCTAATACAGATATTTATCCATTATCTGGCGCAAATATAAGTTCGCTACAGCGAAAGAGTAAATAATAATGTTTTTGGACATTACAAATACCAGGAGATGTTGTCAGAGTTGTATATGACATTTTCATCAGGATCACTACAATTATGGGAGCCTGGGAGGCATCGCCAATTAATCTTAACAGTGAACTGAACGATTTGAAGGTGACGAGGATCGAACGCCCGTAAACACAGTTAGACTTTCACGGAGACCAGCGGTTGGCGTAATTGCATCGCATCTCTGAGGTCAGGCGGTAGGAGGAGTCCGATTAAGGATCAACCTGTGAAATAGTGAGAAAGTGTACATAAATTGTGTTATAGTGATTTAACAAGTGTTCATGTGTATTGTGATTAATATGTATTGTGTAAAAGTGAAAGAAGCCACTGATAAGAGTATGTTTATCATGTGGGAAATATGTCAAATTAAGTGTCGTGTAAGATATAGCATGATGGCTTAAATCAAGCGTCATGGTAGGTCCGGAGCTGGAATGCTGGTATCATCCAGCGAAAATGAAAAGTGAGTACCAATTTACAATGTTATTCTAACTAAATGGTTCACCATACAACGATGCATCAATTTGAGACTAAGATGTAACAGTCACTTATTGAACGAGTTTTCACCACTCGTCTTGAATAGAATATGGCTTGGAAGGTGATTTGTTTAGGGCCAGTCAGGCCTAAAATTGTGATGAATGAAACGGTAACGTTAATTGATAAATAATAATAATAATCTGGGGTCGGCAACAGTAAAGTAATAGGCATTATTGGCCTAAATAATGTTCAAAGTGTGTCATGTCTAAAATAAAGATACTGTATTTTGGTAAACAGTAAGAAAGTAACGTGGAATATAGCGAGATACGGGAGTTTTTCAGTGTCAATGGAAGTGTTGAATGAGTATTTGAGATGGTCAATTCTTAGGATTGTATTTGAGGACCATTAAAGTAATGTAAGCCAGTAAATTTATACCTTGTTATTAGGAGCTATTTAAAGCTTTGACTTAAGTGTTATTACAGAGAGAACGCGGGTGCCTTAATAATTGAGTCATCTATGAGAAGTATTGTTTGAGCCGCATATAGCGTGCAGAAGTAACGTAAAATACAGTGATTTAGGTAAATATATTGCGGGGACCAAACTAGTATAGCTTGCACGTTAGGTGAGAAGTTGGCTAATCTACGAGTTAGTATCGCCGTTGTGCATACTTTTATTATTCGCAGCGAATTGGACAGAGCCTGTCTGTATCCATCGCTTGCATGAATTATCGCCACGAGTGAGGTCCGTCGAGACTCCGTGAGCATATGTAAAATGATCTACCCCGAGAGGTAAAAATCATATTCGTCGTTTAGAAAACGCAGATTTCCTTATTATTGAGACAGCTGCTGGTGAGAATCTTGTATTCTCATTATGATGCGCGTCCAAAGCCACTAGTATTCACCACAGAACGGCAAGACTATCACAGGATCCATCCCCAGCCATGAATGTTAATAAGGAGCCAGTCGAGCCCAATACACTATAAATATAGGTGTTAAATAATTAGAATGACTCAATTACTTAAGAACAACACTTAGCGTATCTCTACTGTACTGCGATTGTAAACAAAGTTGACCTTGCCAGCAGATGAGAGGAAGTGGGGTGGCCCACTGAGACGAGCGGCCATCTTGCACGGCCTGCCGGAACTAATTTTATTGCCTGCTAGGGAAAGCGGCCGTCGGTCCGCCAGTCCTTTAAATTAGTCATAGTGGGACACTGAAGAATCTCGATATTTCGATATGCAATTAAGATATGAGTGTTATTGATGATGCCAATTGAATTAAATGATGTGTTTCAACACACCTACATTGTTGGATCAATGAAATCGGATAATATTTGGCCCAGTTATTCTATGAGGAGGAACACTGAACCAAATAAATTGTTAGGCATCTTTTTAGAATGCATTTTTGCCAGTTCACGCTAATTTATGCAGACGGGTATGTGATTTCTAAGAACATGACACGTTTGTAACGATAATAATCCCGACAAGACCCAAAAAATCGTTGTATGGTGAAACTATAAACATTTCTATCCATGTCTATTTTGGAAGGGAAACGTACTTTTTTTTAAGCGTTTCATATCGATGGAAAAGAAGGAAGATGATTCACACGACACAACAAATATTTGTTAATTAAAGCATAAAATAATGAATTTATGCTAATCAAAGTAAATGCCATAAGAAACGGAGTAATGTTTTATTATTACAGTATTAATGTCATTTAGATGTGATATGTGACTTTTGTGTTGTGATACTCCAGTTATGTAAAATTGTGTCACGTGATGAACGCTATGGAGACTCGTAGAAGTCTGAAAGTATCAATGATAGGATGCTAGAAATAGATTTGAGTGCAGTTTAGCACTAATTAAGAAGAGACTCACAAAATGACCCTGATTTTAATTGTGGGAATTAAATATAATTTATCCTTTATTTGTATTTGTTGTATAGCCATGATTTTTATACCAGTAAATGTTTTATTATAGGAATATGTTGTTTATTTCATGTAGAGTAGTTACCTGGTAGACTCAAATCCTGAGCATGTGGTCGTATGGTGGGCAGGAACGTCCCATACCTCGAAAGACCGTGAGTTAGCTGGGATACGAACACATGTTCCACATGATGACAATTGGGTACAGTATAAAGGTCATGACTGCTGCATTGTTAAAATACTGTATGTCCTGAAGGCGAAACGGTGAACTACGATGAAATTACTTCTTTCCTAAATGCTAGGTTGGTCCAACAGAAGCCGCATTCAGGATATTTTCATTTCACATGCATGAACAGTCACATTCTGTCGTGCGATTACCAGTTCACTTGCCAAACTTTCAAAATATCTATTTTAAAAATGATAATGCTACTGATATTTTACTTCAAGCACAGTTGCGCAACACGGAATTACAAGCGTGGTTCAAGTTAAATCAAGATTCCCAAGCCAGAAGTCCGTATATATATCCTGAAACACCAGTCAGTACATTACGTCTGGAATAAGAGCAACTGCCAGTGGCAAAAAAGAAAAAATGTTTCAAAAACTATAGGCAGAATGTATAATGTTTCGCCTACAGAAACACAAAGGTATTATTTAGGCCTATTATTGCTTCACGTCATAGGTGCTACCAGCTTCCAGGATCTACGAACATACAAAGCAGTTGTCTATTCTACTTTTAAAGAAACAGCTAAGGAGCGAGGTTTGCTGATTGACGATTCTGAATGGCAGCGATGTTTGGAAGAAGCGTCACAATTTCAGATGCCTTCTCAGTTACGACAACTGTTTTCTTACATATGTATTTTTCAGACCCCTTCAAATGTAAGATAGTTATGGGATATTTTCAAGAATTCATATCAGAAGATTATCTGCAGTTTCACGAACCTAACATTGCATATCAGTTCGCTCTTATACATATTTCTAACACATTAAAGCTCCATGTTCTTCTCATTACTTCTCCGAATTGTCAGCTATTACTGATAATTTCCCTCAGACAAATTTACCAATGAATTATCCAAAACTTAATGAGGATCAAATATGTCGGATGATAAACCAAGCAAATGGAAACCAAACGGCTATAATTACAGAAATTTTGGGTTTAGTACAAAACAGCAATGAAAGGATGAGTAATGCATATTTCATTGACGGTCCAGGGGGCACCGGGAAAACATTTCTTTACCAATGCTTGATTCACAGTTGCAGAAATTTGGGGTTAAATGTAGTTTCTGTAGCATGGACTGGTATTGCAGCAATGTTACTACTGTACACAGCCAGTTGAAGTTACCTCTACATTTACATGAAAATTCTGTATCAGGAATAAAAGTTAACAGCAAGCTTTTTATATTCGTTAAGCAAAACTTATCGTCTGGGATGAAGTCTCTATGGCTAATAAGCACGCCAATACGTGTAAATCGGTTGTTCAAGGACATCATGAATAACGACGTGCCTTTCGGAGGAAAAATTATCATATTAGGTGGAGATTTTAGGCAGGTATTGCCTGTTGTGCCTCACGCATCTAAAGCAGCATCAGTCCAAATGTCAGTAAGGTTCTCTCCTTTGTGGCCATTATCCAAAAATTTTAAACTCAACAAATATATGCGAGCGGATACAGATCAACGTGACTTTGCAAACTTCTTCATACAAATTGGTAACGGTGAATACCCTCACGTCGATGGAGAAAATTCAGAATTAGTCCCACGCTGAAAAATATTTCACGCCTTTCAAAAATAGCGATTTTAGCACCTAAAAACGAACATTGTAAAGAAATCAATGACAAAGTTTTAGACCTAAACCCAGGATCATCGAGAACTTACATCAGTGTGAATAATTTGATTACTGAAGATGAGAGTGAACTTCTACAATTCCCAATAGAATTTTTAGACAGCATAGGCATAAATGGATTGCCACCTCATATCCTTCGACTAAAAGAAGGCTCAATTGTGATTTTGTTGAGAAATATTAATGTTACCCAAGGTCTGTTGAACGGTACTAGACTGTTGGTTTGGAAGATGCATGACGATTGCTTACACCTGGAAGTTATTAATGGCGTAAATGTTGGAAACAATGTCCTACTCCCTCGCCTTGACCTGACGCCATCAGATACTTCTATGCCATTTTCCTTCAAAAGGAGGCAGTTTCCAGTACGTTTGGCTTTTTGTATAACTATCAATAAAGCTCAAGGTCAAACACTAGATCAAGTAGGCATTTATTTATCTCAACCGGTGTTTAGCCACGGACAACTTTACTGTATGCCGCACTATCGCGAGCAAAATCCTTTCATGACGTCAAAGTTCAAATAGAACCAAAAGGCAAGCGAACAGCAAATGTCGAATGGAAGGAAGTACTATTAGAATTTTGAAACGAATGTTGCGGAAGAGCACAGACCTCAGAAAACGGGGCACAGATTAAATAACAATTATACAAGGACGTCCGCATCCCTAATACGATAACTGTCCTGTGGTAATGGTAAAAAAAATACTATTGTCCTACATCGGTGATTACTATCCTACATCCTGTTATTTCATTCCCTCAGTTCTATAAAAAAGATATACTCAATCAAATTTACAGCTTAATAAATATTAATTCCTTCTGTGTGCGTTATCTTTTCATTTCTCATCAATCGCCTTTACTTACTATTATATCTGTAGGGGAGGAGGTGATAGCTGTCTTTACAGAGATGTGCAAATTATTAGATTCGATGTTAGTTTTCCAAAATTGCATTTTTACCTTCCACGGTTTAATGCCCTAAGTATGTTTACAAGGCGATGAAATTACTTTAAATGTTTAACCAAGACTCCTAATTATATTTTCATTCAAGAAACTCGAATTAAAATGATTTTTTTTAGAATTTCCACTAACAGAGGAGCCTTGCAAATGCAAAATGCCACACATTTCGTTTTTATTACTTCACTCTACTTTACGTGTGAATTTAGAGCGGAGGGATTTGGGGTCTTTTAACTGATGAACGCTATTGAACTATTCAAATATTCATGAACTATGCATTGAAATCACCCGACTTGAATTCTAAAGTCAATGAAAAATTGAAGATGGAACCATCTCAGATATCCCTCGGAATCCAATAATCTGAAAGTTTCCAGACGCAATTCCTTATGAGAAAAGGTGTAATTCCACGGGAGAGGAAACACTACTAAGTAGGACAACAAAAGAAGTTGGTCAATAAAATGATTTTGAATAAAAGTAATTGCGACTAATTTAAATTATTTATTTAATTATATTAATTTGCACACCTCTATTTGTTAACCAAGAGTTACATCTCTAAATTCAAATATATGAGGCCCATCTTTTATTTTAAATTTATACCATTGTTCATAAGTAGACAAAACACCAAATTGTACCGCTGTAGCCTTAAATTGTGTGGATATCTCTATCTACTTAGTATAAAACAACGTTCCCAATTCTTGGATGTAACGGGTTGAAGAGAGTTTGATAATAATTGTGAAGAATATACTCTGGTGGACTGTAATTTATAGTGCTGGGATTTCAAATCACTGGACTTCTGTGGAACATTTAAGTGATTATTAGCCTATACTACACAGTTATATACAATACATGTTGATACATTAATACACTGTCACTCGTTCGATATAGTCTTCCGAGATTGCATAGCAGCAGGTCGGCTTCGCTTTCACCCCGTGGTGACTTGTCCAGTTGAGCACAATTGTGGCACTGTCGAAAGAATGTACGGAACTTGGGGAGCGGGGTGAGGCAGGTAGCAAGCACACCCCTCCCGACCAGTGGAAAGAACGGGATTCTGCCACAGGCAAGGCGAGGCTTGGCGAACAGTTTAACACTTGTTCCTAAACATGCCGCCCGCCAAAAAAGAGTTTAACACTTTTTTCCAGAAACAGTCACCTGAAATATAACACCAACAAACAAACGAACACAAAGCAATGAACATAGTTAGTTAGTCAAAACACCACCTTCACAAATGCCGTTGTCTGGCATGGGAAGTGGGCAAAGTTTTGCAATGGGTCTCTTGAATGTACCGGAAGAGGTACGTATAGTGGCAACACGTACGAGCCCATCAGCTCCAGGGTGGACCTGATCAACCACTGCAAGCTTCCAGCACAGTGGGGGAAGTTTGTCTTCTTTCACGATCACCAGCGTGCCTGCCTGGACGTTGCGCCCTTCCTTCTTCCATTTTCCTCTCTGTTGTAGATGGGACAAGTAGTCGGTTGACCACGCCTTCCAGAATCCTTGGAACTGTCTTTGGATTTGCTGCCATCTGGAAAGCAAGCTTACACGCACATTACTCAGATCTGGTTGGGGTAGTGCAGTGATTGGTCGGCCAATGAGAAAGTGACTAGGGGTAAGGACAACTAGGTCGTCGGGATCATCGGATGCCGGGACTAGAGGCCTTGAATTGAGACATCCTTCGATCTGGGTTGTGAGTGTGGACAATTCCTCGAAGGTAAGGTATGCAGTGCCCATCACTCGCCGAAGATGGTGTTTAAAAGATTTGACACCTGCCTCCCATATTCCTCCAAAGTGCGGAGCTTGAGGAGGAATAAAATGCCACTTAATTCCTTCACTGCTTGCAAAGGTGGATAGATCACGTTGATGCGTTCCCTCGTTGAATAATCTTCTTATCTCCTCCAGTTCCCTATTGGCTCCAAGACTGTCGATCCGAATTTGGTTGAGAAGTGGAAGTTCGCCGCACAACTTCTGCCAACGATGAAGTAGCTCTGGTGGTAAAATTTCATCCCACCCTAGACGTAGCTGCCACAGTTGCTGTAAGAAGAACTTGCAGGAGATGATGATTGGACTCACTAGCCCAAGTGGGTCGTAGATTGAAGCTATGGTTGATAGTACCTTCCGTTTTGTTACTGGGTTGCGTAGTTGTAAGTTGCCGTTTACGATTTGCAGTTGGTCACTAGCAGGATGCCAAAGCAAGCCTAATGTCTTAATGTTTTCCCCATTATCTAGTTGAAGTGGGAGCTGGGTTTCTCGCCACTCCGGAGGAACTGCTTCAAGTAGTCGGGGATGATTCGAACACCATTTTCGTAGCTGGAACCCTCCAGTTTGTAGAAGGTTGATGAGTTGATTTTGAGTGCCTAACGCGTCCTCGACGGTCGCACTTCCAGACATACAGTCATCAATGTAGAAGTCTCTCTGTAAAATCTTCGCTGCTTCAGGAAAGCTGTCTGATTCTTCCATAGCGAGCTGTTGGAGGCATCTAGTGGCGAGGAAGGGTGCTGACGCTGTGCCGTTGGTGACGGTGTTGAGCTGGTAATGTTTTACAGGATCTTCTGGGGATGATCGCCACACGATTCTCTGAAGTCTGCGGTCATGACTATCAACCCTTATCTGCCGGTACATCTGTCGAATGTCTGCCGTAAAGCATATTTGGTGAGTGCGAAATCTGGTGATAATGGACCAGATATCTTGCTGGATTGTCGGACCAACCCTGAGGATATCATTGAGTGACCGTCCGGTGGTAGTACTGGCAGAGGCATCGAATACAACCCTGGTTTTTGTAGTTGAACTTGACTCCTTGAACACTGGATGATGGGGCATGAAGTAGCTCTGTTCCTCCTTATCAGACGCCGTGGTTATAGGCTCCATATGCCCTAGAGTCTCGTACTCTTCTAAAAAGCTGACGTAATCCCCCTTCAACTGAGGGTTTCTTTCAAGGCGTCTTTCGAGATTGTGAAACCGTGACGTAGCCATTGTTAGTGAGTTTCCAAGTTCTGATGGTTTTCCACAGAGTGGGAGTCGTACCGTGAATCTACCTTCTGCATCCCGCCTGACTGTGTCAACAAAATGCCTTTCACACTCGATTTCATCATTCGATCTGATTGGTTGCGTGATCTCTTCTAATTCCCAGAATCGTTGAAGTTGCTGGTCGAGTGAACGGTCATTCATAGTGAAGAATGACTGTACAGGTGGTGAACCCGGACCGCTCGCCTTATCCATTTGAAACTGTCCCGCTACAATCCAACCAAATTCCGTGTTTTGAAGAACTGGATAGGGTCCGCTCCTCGTGCGTCTTTCAGGCCTAAGAAGATCAAAAAATATCTCTGCCCCGATTAACATATCAATCTGACCTGGTTGGTTGAAGCTGGGGTCAGCTAAGGTCAGTTCTTCGGGAATTTGCCAGTCTTGATAGTTAATGTATGATCCTGGCAATTCAGCTGAAATTCGTGACAATACAGCACAATTAATAACTACTTGATAGTTGCTAGTAATGGAATGAACCTCTATATTTGCACTATGATGCGACTCTGCGTCGATACTACTTATACCCTGTATTGGAATTCTATTCCGTACCTTCTTTAAGTTCAGTCGTTGTGTGCAGGCAGTCGTGATGAAGTGTGCTTGACTGCCCGAGTCTAGTAGGACTCGGCAAGTCTGAAGTTGGCCCTCCCCATCACGCACTTTCACTAATGCAGTCGAGAGCAATATATGAGTATGCGGTTTAATTTTCAGTGAGCAATAGGACGCTGTGTCGGCACGTTGTTGCGAAACAATCGAGTTGTTGGGTCTTGCCTGTTGCCTATCATGCGTGTTATCAGGCGGCCGTGGGGTAGGAGAACGACCAGTTCCTCGGTTGCGGTGAAGTAGTGTGTGATGCTTCAAACCACAAGAATAGCAAGAACCTGAAGAACAATCACCAACAATGTGACCATGTCTCAAACAATTTGTACACAATTTATGCTGTTTGGCAAATTCTGTTCGTTGTGCAACACTAACACTGGAAAAGTCTTGACATTTATAAAGAGGGTGCACGCCAGTACAAAATAAACAATTATTGTTACTTGAAACATACACTTGTCTGACTTGGTTCGTGAGCTTCTTTCTAGTGATGTTTTGAGTGGTAGAATTGACAACTGGGGTAGGAATTCGGTTACCATTGATTAATTCTAGGGCTTGACATCTGTCCTCTAAAAATTTACTTAGCACTTCCAGTCTTGGGAATTGTGAATTTGGTGACGTCAGCTCCCACTGTTTTCTGCTGACGTCATCAGTCTTTTCAAGAATTAATTGCGCTAGAAGGATTTCGTGAAGAGGGATTTCAAGTTCAAGTGCTTCAAGTGCATTTAAGTTACTTGATACCTGATTTAGAAGTGCTCGTAACTCTGTGGGTGATTCATTGTGTACACGTGGAAGGTTCAGCAAGTTGTTGATGTGTGCTGTGGCAATTAATCTAGGATTATTGTATCTCAGACAGACAGTTTGCCAAGCAATTTTAAAATTAGGACCTGTTATGGGAAGGTTCTTAATCTGGCCATGTGCTTCGCCCGTTAATGAAGATAACAAATAGTGGTATCGTTGTATATCGTCAATTGCTTGATTGTTTATTACCAGGCTAGTAAATGTGTCACAAAAATGACGGAATTCAGTGACCTGTCCCCCGAAGGAAGGTAATTTAATTGTAGGAAGTGTCAGCTCTCTCTTCCCGGAACTAGACTGACCATCACTTTTAGTACTCGAAGGATTGTTCTGTTTTGATCGTAACTCTACGCTATCTTCAATCAACGTGGCCATTTTATCAACGAGATCATAATACATAGTCTCAAAAGTATTCCTATCTTCACTGTGGTCATCGGATTCGTCTTCTAATTCTAATCTCTTCTGCGCGTCTTCATACTTCTGCCTTAATTTTGGTAGATCGTCTAACCTTGCCCTTATTGCGTTAATACTTGACCCTGGTTGGAAGCTCTTGACGAAGTTATGCAAACGAGTAATATTTGCCTTTGCGAGGCCCCTAGTCTTTACGAGAAGTGCTTTCAATTTAGGATCCATAATGGGAATAGCATACAGGAATACAGGTAACCAGAAATGAGTATGTACTTACCGAAGCTGCTTAAAGTTGAATTCCTTCCATGTGTAATGTCTCGAGGTTCAATATGCACCACTGTGAGCTGTAGTTAATACGAATCATCGAAGAAACACACGATTACCGCTCATACTTCGCGTTGAGGCTACCGTAACAATGCACAACGCGAGGCATCGATATGAAATGATGCACGAGCTCATAACACACGTCCGTTGTTCCACAGAAATCCGGCCGGTAGGACCATGAAGAAAGTTTGATAATAATTGTGAAGAATATACTCTGGTGGACTGTAATTTATAGTGCTGGGATTTCAAATCACTGGACTTCTGTGGAACATTTAAGTGATTATTAGCCTATATTACACAGTTATATACAATACATGTTGATACATTAATACACTGTCACTCGTTCGATATAGTCTTCCGAGATTGCATAGCAGCAGGTCGGCTTCGCTTTCACCCCGTGGTGACTTGTCCAGTTGAGCACAATTGTGGCACTGTCGAAAGAATGTACGGAACTTGGGGAGCGGGGTGAGGCAGGTAGCAAGCACACCCCTCCCGACCAGTGGAAAGAACGGGATTCTGCCACAGGCAAGGCGAGGCTTGGCGAACAGTTTAACACTTGTTCCTAAACACGGGTAATCTCGAGAGCAACTTGATGGATTTTGATGCGGTTTTCACCATTCTGTAAATGATTTCTCGATGAAGGATTAGGTAGAAAAACATTTATTTATGACCAAAAGAAGCCGAGCATTTACGATTTCAGTGAATTGAGTTGAAGAAAAACCTAACGTCCATGTTTCTTAAAAAAAATCGATATTCTCTGAGAATTGTTCAGCATGAAAATTTCTGCAAGAAAGTCCGTGACAGCTCCCACATCGACCACTGTAAGTGTTTTTACGTTTTCATTTCTTCCAGCAATCTCCATTCAGTGGAAATTTAAATTACTAGCTTCAGAGTGAGTTTACGGGCTTGCGAGCGACCTATCACCCTAGCTTCAGCCAGCATCAAACTGCCGAGTCGTTTCGAGTTAATTCTTCAGAGAAGAGTATAGCTTATGTGTTTGGAGTTAGCTGTTCACCTCGGCCTGACGTCCGTGCGCCTTTTTAGCTTACGCAGGGTAAATTGTGGGACACACACACAGAGGACAGGCAGACACCCACACATTTGATCTCATAAGTCTACTTCATCATTTACCCAAAAGTGACGGTACCGTAAATGTCTGTTCAGGTCACTAGCATGAAGATATGCAAATGTCATATGGACAGAAGTGCTGTAGGATTGTTGAAGTGAATGCTGCGGAGCAGCACGGGTCTTCTAGTTTAATTTTATTAATAAGTTAAATGGATGTGAAAAATCATCTTTTCTTACATCATCGCCTTGTTGTGAGCATCACATACAGTATCTTCTCTATTAAACAAATTTCTTATACGTATTTCTAATTTGGATAATAACCGTTGCTCTCTTACATTTAATTTTAGCCATTGATGAGAGTGCAATTTCTATATTTTGAGATATGCAGGGGGCTCATTTGCCACGTACAATCTACCTGTAATTGTCGCGCATACACTACTGCTGTATGGGATGTAGAGTTACTGATTTCCATAGGGGTCACACTGCATGCTGGCAGATCACATAGATAACAACCGGACGGCCACTCGCTACATGTTTATTAATGCTACCCGTCTAATGCGCCCCATTGCATTATGAAATCTTGACTTTGAGAGTGTAATAGGCTTATATGGTGTATTCAGCAACAACGAGTACACGGACATCACACTTATCTATGGAGAAGCGGGTCGTAATGCCTTCGAAGCTCGAGGTTCCATAACGCAATGGGGCGCATTAGACGAGTGTACTGAGGAACATATAGCAAGCGGCCGTCCGGTTATTATCTCTTGGCATTCTGACGTAACCTGCTTGCATTAAAAGATAATCCTTAGGAATTCAGTTATTAGACCTCCCGTTCATCATTAGTACATGCGGGACGCCTAAAAGTAGATTGTACGGGGCAAATGAGCCCCCTAGTAAAATGTTTTAGGGAATTATATTAAGCCAAATGGGTATTCTCTAACCCATTGGTTTCTGGAAAATTAATCACACCTTTTCCTCCTTAATGAAAAAAAAAACCATAGTTGTCACACTATTCAAAGAAAAGGAGAAATAAAATAAGATGTTTTAATAACTAGGCAACGAGCAATAATGTGGCAGCACCATCTCACTTTCTATTTTTTTTTAAATTTATTTCCGACGATTCTGATTCAAATGAACCTAAAATATACAAACAATTTCAAGGAACAAATTTACTTAACTCGCCGATTACAGTTAGGGCGGGATTCACTATCCGAAGCTCATTGGAACAATGTCAAGGAAGAACCAGCTCGGGGTTTTCAACCGTATGTCATCTGGAAGGCAATCAACAGACTAAGAACCGGAGTATCTCGATGCAGAGCTACTTGCAAGACATGGGCTACACTGAAGACGGACTTAGTGAATGTGGGGAACTGCAGGACCCACAACATCTTCTGGTATGCAGAAACCTACCTGAGACTTACACCACCGACGATCTTTGGAGAGCAAATGATGGAGCCATCAAGACTGCAAAATTCTGGAATTTGCATTCAATTTGATTTAATTTCATTTGTTATTATATTCTAACAAACGTTTGGTGTTTTTCAATCGGTCAAAATGAATGTACCCAAAAAGAGCTGGGTTATGACCTAATCCTGAAATAAATTACATGGATGACCAGTTCCGATCGTCAAGCGATCATCATCAGATCCATTACACTTAGGCTATAAAATCTATGTTTGAAAATACAGGTGAAAATATTTACAATATGTACAATTATTCACTCGCAGTATTGGTACTGCAACTGTCGGTGTATGGTAAATGCAGTATATATGATGTTAGGTGAAATGCTAAATGGTGATAGATATACGCAGTTTGTAATCCGGAGTGATTATATGGTTGTAAAAATCAACTATGGTTAAACTGTAATGTTATAGGCTAACTACTTATCTGATTGTCTTCCTTGCTAGAGCTACGCGCAGTTTTCGTGTTCACTGTAACTCCAGGTGTGGTCGACTGAGATGGCCTGTTATCTCAACGACACTGGTTTTTCCCTTTTCTCCCCCCTGTTCATATGGCTGTGCGGAGTCAGGCGATGTGTTTATGCGGAGTGTTGTCAACTTAGATAAGATGTATGTTATTGAATACAGGAAGATCTACAACTATTAAAGACCGTGGAACTGTCTTTGCCACCCGTGGACTTAAAAGCCATTCGAACTAAGGGCTGCCCGGTCTATTGAAGACATCCCGGCACCTTTAATACTGCCACGCATACCGTCCTAGGTTTATTGCAGAAAAAGGTACATAGTACACCTGATCCAGATAACATTTACCTATTAACCACCGCTATTATATTCTGTAAGTTCGATTGGTTTGTTTCCTTTATTTTGTAAATTTTCCTGGACACGTAAAATAAATACTTCAAACTATGCTGGTATGAAAGTGAATCGTTAACAGACTGATTCAGAATTAATTTGCCCATCTGGAAAATGAACAGTATTCTAACAATATGGCCTCGACTGTATACCATCGAATATTTACGACCCCAACTATGTTTTTAATACATATCTAGGTAGATCAGAACTCATGCTGAGCTAGCACTAAATCGATCTTTCCACATGACCAGTGGTGATAATTTATGCTATTTATCAAGTATAATGTGAATGCTTTCCAGTGTTAAGCCGCTTAAGTAATCAGGAGATATTCTGTTTTGTAACACTTAAATTAACGATTTGAAAAGGCAATTTAAATTAGTTGGATATCGTCGGACGATCAGATTGTATTTACTCTGGACAGAGAACGCCCTTTCTCTGTTTTGTCAGATATATACTGGGTGGATGTCCTGTTATTTACATACATGATGAAAGCAGTACATTTGTCATGTACCTGGTTACAATACAGAAACCAATGTTGGGATCGTATAATTACTATCTTGCTGACAGATTATGGAGTTTATCATTTCGAGAAACCTACTTCCTACACGTAACAAGGTGTACAATAATTGACTGAGTTGAAAATGAGCCATACTCTTCTAACAAATTAATGATAATATAATGTAAAATATGGTAGTTATTATTTTGTGCACGGAATGTTTAATTCATAAATAGTTCGTTCAGTCAATATGTTCGTCTAATGACCGTGATATGCTAATATTGTCCTACACAGTAGAAAGTTCGAGAGAGATAGCCATCTACTGTAGGTTAACCATTGAAATGTGTGACATTGAATAATCATGAGCTAGGTTACAAAATTCACACCCAGTTTTAACACAAAGCACAATGGTCATTTAACTTATATATTTATTTTATTATCATGTCATTCTTCTTTGATTTTTATGTTCGGCTTCATCCTTGGACATTGGGAGTTCATTTTAGTGGGCGATGATTGTCCAAAGTAAAAATTGATGAAGGAACTTACTTATTAATTAACTAATTAATTTTATTTCTTTATTTAATTATTTATTTGTTTATTTATTCATTTATTTATGTATTTTTAATTAATTTATTATTAATTTATTTAAGACCACTAAGCCGCAGTTATGACTAGTTCTTCTTCGATGCTCTCTCTCTCGTTCCCAATATATCTATAGCCCGGCTGTAATTTTTTTCCTTTTTCTCCTGTAAGAGGTGTTTCGGAGAATTATTGATATACTAACATTCAGTCGGTCAACACAAGATAATTCCAATTACTGGAATATTCGAAAAAATTACCTAATAAATACATGTGATTAAGATAAATGAATTGCTTGATGTTGACTTTACAGGAGAAGGAAAAAACTGTCTAGTTGATGAAAAATGTCGAACTATGTTTTACGCTTCTACCAGTGCATGACGCCTATACTAATGCACACTTCAGTGCACGAAAATACAAAATCCAATTCTTAGATTATGAAAAAATACAGATGTTAGTATTGCAGAAGTCCGCTTGATACATCAAATGGAGTGAACTTTGGAACTTTGAAAGCCAACTTCCACATAAAACACACAGATAATTACAAATTGTATTGTTATTGCTTTTAAAATATATAAATACGATTTTCTGTGTGAACACTGAACCAATACTTAACTTAATAGTAATATGAAAATGAAGTACAATATCAATGCTAGATTCATTGAAACACAGAGAGCATTAATTTCAATATCAGCAATTCACAGTAATTAATAAATAGAAAAACAACACTGATATTATGCACAAAAAGTTTCGATTACTCCATTTAACATCATACGGAGATTTCACAAGCTCGGCACAGCCATGGTGTGGTCTGCAGATGTCTCATTTCAACACTAAACGGTGGTCCTACCTATCATCAGTAGTGTCGCATCAGAAACTAACTTGCCACGGTGGGTGAGTGGATAGCGTGTCGGTCTTCTAACCCCAAGATTGCAGATTCGCTCCTGGTCATGGTAAGTGATTTTTGAAAGGCGGCAAAAATACGACACGCATGTCATACGATGTTGGCATGTCAAAGAACCCATTTGAATTCAGTAGGCCGTGTTCATAATGACAAAATTAACCTCAGGAGTTTCCGCCAACACGAAGTTCCTCATTTTTCTACTAGAAAGCGCTATAGTGTTCAAAGAGCTTAGATATCTAACCTCCTTGACTTTCATAGTGATTCAAGGGACAACGAAATTGGACATGCAAGCTACCCTCTGGGAGTCAAATTACAAAGCTTGCACCCGACACCCGAGGCCATACGATATTATTATTATCGCATCAAAAACTAATATTTCGTATAACGTGCAGAAGTCCCCTTTTAACATCAAGCGGTTCAGATATATTGCTATGGACTATTTAAGAAGGAGAAAACTAAGGGATTACATGTTTCGCTCGTCAAGCGAACATCATTAGATCCAAATCTGCAAGACAAATAGCTCTACAAAACACTACCAAACTTGTAATGACACCCACCGAGAGTCCCTGCCCTCCATAAACAAAATACAAAAACCCGACAGAAAACTTAGTAAGTGTGGTAGATATTTCTGAAAAATATTAAGGAATTAAGCACCCGAAAAAAGATCCAATTTATTTTAAAGTTGTAAAACTTAGAAATGACTATCGCATGACCAAAACAGTCTTTCTCCCCAAACATATCTATGCAGGTGTAGCTACTATTGTCGTGATACACTTATGCAGTAAGCCCTAAACTACAATAGAATTGTGAACTAATATTCGGGAATGACCTACAAGTACAAGCAAATACGCTTCATATAAGGGGACGTAATGCATGGTTCACTAACCTCTCCGTCGGTCTGAACACGGTTACCTAGAGCCCGCTGATGAGCCTGACTTGCTGCACGAGACAAAATTCCGCAAAAGATGTGACCAAAACCTAGCATATTGGACTGAAATTGTTTGTGACATTCGTCAGAATCTTCTGGCAATTATCACTGGCCGCAACCAACTTCATTAACTACACCAACTCCTTCTTCTGTTTATTATTATTATTTTTATTATTCCTCTTCTTCTTCTTATTTTTATTTGCTCTATTTGTTCTAAAGAACTTAAAGTAAGCGTGAGACATCTGCAATAGATAATTGTGTTTGCTGTTCGAGCAAATGTGTTCAGATGCATCCAGGGATAGGCACGGTTGGCTCGCGAAAGTCATGAAAACACAATTGAAACAATTACTGTCATTAGAACTCACGCCTCTGGCAGTCGCTCCTTCCCGCACGACTGAACACTGGCTAATGATGGACGCTCTTCCTGCACGATTATGTCATCAATCTCACATTAACAGTTCGAGAATATTATTACATTCCTTAAGGACATCCTAATAAGTTTGTTCAACCACAATGCATAAGTGTTCCTTGAAATAGAGATAAATCACTGTCATCTCATATACAGTACGGTAGTGAAATCTACATTGAGGACTCAACGCAAGATATTTATAGAGTTGCATTCCAGTTAGTCAGCACAAGTGTACCGAAAGCGAGGAGTAACATTTTAAGTCCTACGGCCTGAAATTACAGTATGTATGTTATAGTGGTGGAAGCCATTTTCCAGTGTTGCTTTAGTAAATCAGGAGGCTTTCTGACACGTGAGCAGCCCACCAACAGTTGTTGATGTGAGAAGCATGAATTTTACAAATTTAGTCCACACACTTTTAGGCATTGTCCCTGTGCTTTGTTGATAGTCACCGCAAATGCGAGTCACATCGGAAACTGAGATCATTTGGAAACACATAAAATGCTGTTAATCTGCATGAAATACACTCGTTTCTTGTAAGAATTTATGAGCCACCCATTGTAAAATAGATTTACTAAATCAGGAACATTCGCGAACTTGCACAGCAACTGATCAACGTTTACTTTCGAAACGATTCACGCGCCATTTATTGCAAAACGTTTTTTTCTAATAATATTTCTTTCGCGGGTGCACACACGACAATTATCCAATGTTCATTTGTTGAAACGATTAGCGTGCCAATACTAATTTGTTGAAACAACTCATCAAAGTTCATTTGTTGAAACGATTAGTGTAATATAACATATTTGTTGAAACAACTCACGCGCTACCAATTGTGAAATGGTTTAATGGATTTATAATTCGCGGCAACTAACCGAAGTTCATTTGATGAACCGATTTGCCCACCAACACTTATTTGTTCAAACTATTTGTGCACCACCTATTGTAAAATAGATTTTCTAATTCAAATACTTTCTAGGAAGTGTTCTCAACAATTCACAAGTTTCATCGCAGTCGGATGATTGGAATATGAACGCATATGGGACAGACGGACAGACAAACAGACAGACAGACAAGAAAACAAAAATAACAACGTAACATTCATGTTTAAATAGAGAGATAAAACACTCTTCTCATACAAATGGGGGGTTTAGTTGGATGACAAGTTTCGTTCGTCAACCAAATATCATTAGGTCTGCATTGCTTAGGATTTATTTAGGTTCGGCGATTAAGTTAATAACATTTTTGTACATCAACATTTACAATATTATTGAGTTACATACGTTTTTATTTATGCCAGTGCCACGTATACATATGTAAGCATTTATTTCAGACACCAGACAATTAATTGTTCCTCCCCACCCAATCTCATTGGATATCTTCATGTTGACCGAATAAAAAGAAATTCGCTCATTAGATTACTTAGACAGAAATGAAAAATTGCTTTAACATCTACGGCAAAATATTCACAGTCCCAATTACGGTCGTTCACACTTCGTTGGAATTAATTCATTGAGGAGTATTTGAGTGTGTGAGTGGAATCTGCCTAATAACCTGTGTCATTGTAATGGCTGTACTGATGTGTGTATTTGGATCTAGGAATTGGGTAGGAGGCTGCCGTGGCCTCTAAATAGGTAGGGAACCATCCCGGCATTCACCAGGAGCAGAAGTGGGAAAAGTTGGAAAACCTTCCAGCCTTCAATTCAGATATACATTTCTTGGCAGAGCCGGGAATCGATCTCGTGCCTTCCCAGTGGAATAAACTGCTAAATTATTAATATTGTTTGTGTCACTGGACCGCAGAAAGTTTCAAACTGAAACGTCCGGGATGCGCAGATTTGAGAAACACTGCTATAACCCACATGGTAACGCCGGTATCTACAGTATAGGTATACTAGTCTTAGTTGTGTTTCGTTCTCTCGGCTCTTTCTAGGCCCTTTCCCACACAATTCAGAGCAATTGTGTGGAATCAGAAAACTTCCGTGCATTCTTATATTTCAACATCCTAAAAAAGTAACAGGAGAAATTATATTACGGGCTGCACGAAGAACTAGGCTTTTATCACACATTCGCCTCGCTGAGCGATCAGAGATGGGAGTTTACACAACAGATCGAGTTTTACTCTTGTTCTCTTACGAGCCATGTGCCATGTTGCATTAGGTTATTGTCATATTTCTCGGATACAGAAGATGAGAAATGACAGAATTCCCTTTCTCTCGCTAGCATCCAGAAGGAGACAAAGCAAGGGCGAACAAACGCAAGCGGTTACACGAGGAAGGAAAAGGCTATGAAAGTGAAGGGTCGTGAACTAGAGTAGCGGATACAAGTTTCTTTTGTGCATGCGAGAAGGCGTGGTGCTGTAGACCAAGTAACACCTTTAAGCAACGCACTTTATGGGCAACTCGCCCTCCTATTCTGACAGCATAGAGGGGTGAGGTTTGGTAGATCAACTGCATGGATACAATATAGTGCAATCCCCACCGAGTTCTATGCATGAAGATGACTTCCCTATCTTTCCGAGTCTGCAGTTTATGACAGCTAGTCTATCCCCTCCCCGTTAGGGTATAGATCCATTCACAGTTACTTCAATGAAATTACATGCGAAGCAGAGATTTAACTCTCTTCAACCTTCTACAATGACACTGGTAGCGAGTACAAAGCGATGTTTTCACTTGCTTTAGCTTTCTTGTTTACTTTTGAACTCTTATTCTGTTGGGAAGTGTTTGGTTTGATGAATTGGCTCTACTGTTTAAAGAAACGAAACGATTCCATATTTTCCAAAACAAAAGACATACCGAAACAATCCGCAAACTCTGGTGGTTCTCGAAAACGAGCTATCTGCACTGAGACAAAAATATCAGTGAGGATGAAATACAGCGAGTGAACCAAAACTTCCAACGTCGGTGCAACGTGTGTTTGGGAAATGAAGGACAGCATTTCCAGTAACTACTCTGAAAATCTTGTTTGTAATGATGATTATTAAATACGTTAAAATGTGTACATGTGTTGAACTAGTTGGAACTACGCTGCTGCTAGTGGCAAAGCCTTGCTCAACTCGCTGCAACGCACAATGAACCGTCCGCCACGCGGCCTCTACGAGGTTCCATTATATAGAGAAGGACCTAACTGTGGTAGGTTGATTGATGGTTATATTATCTGTTTCCACTCATGTTTCATAGTTTAAAGATCATTTGCAGTCACTGAAGCTGGATATTAAATTATAACATGAAATTTGGCAGCATGAGTTGTCTATGGTCGCCAATCTTCACACCGTCGGTCAAATTTCAACACATAACGTACGATAACGTCAAATTGGCACGTGAAAAGCTAAGGGAAGTAGTAGACTTCAGTTACTTAGGAAGCAAAATAACCAGTGATGGACGAAGCAAAGAGGATATAAAAAGTAGGTTAACACAGGCAAGGAAAGTAATTCTCCAGAAACAGAATCTGTTGACATCGAATATAAATTCAGGTATTAGGAAGTTATTTCTAAAGCCTTTAACTGGAGCGTGGCGCTCTATGGAAGTGAAACTTGGACTGTTGGCGCAGCAGGAAAAAGGAGAATAGAATCGTTCGAAATGTGGTGTTACAGAAGAATGATGAAGATGAGATGGGTACATAGAATAACAAATGAAGAGGAATTAAGACAATTGGTTGAGGAGGGATGTTTCTGGCAGCTGCTAATGAAGAGAAGAGATAGGTTTGTTGGACACATAAACTACTAAGTCATCCAGGACTAACAAAGTTAGTTATGGAAGGAAGGGTCGAGAATAAGAACTGTCGGGGTAGACCAAGGATAGAATATGTTAAACAGATTGTTTTGGATGTAGGGTGTGGTAGCAACGTAGAGATGAAACGATTATTAGCTCAGGACAGGGAGGTATGGAGCGATGCATCAAACCAGTAAAAATACTGAAGACTCAAACAACAACAACAACAACAACAACAACAACAACAACAACGTAACCTATAAACTAACACTTATTGAAGTTGGTAATGATAATAGTTGTTTTAAGGGGCCTAACATCTAGGTTATCGGGCCGTAATGGTTTGGGTGATGGTGAAAATAAAAACAAGTAGTTCCGTGAAGAACTATACAGCCTATTTTCATATATCCTACTTATGTTAAGTGCCACAATCAACATACAAAATTTCAGTTTAATTGCTGTAACAGATTCGTAGATATTGAGAACCGTCTAAATATTTCAGATGGTCGCCAGGTTGGATTTTTATTTTTGTACTATTACATTAAGATTATTGCGTACGTGTGGTATTCAAACTTCAATCGCATGATTAGAACACAAGAAGTAAAAACGAGATTTTAAAATTACGCACAGCAGCCATCTTGTGATAATGCAAACCATTGAAATAAATTAGATGCCAGTGGATAAACATTTGTATAAGCATTTAACGTGCAACGTTTCACGGCACTCGGATAGTTAATTCGCGAGAAACGTCCATTTAAATATTTATACTCCGCGTCGCCGCCATGTTGGATTTGTGCTCACCAGGTTCCTGAAAGTCCTATAGGTGACCATATGTTCATAGTCTCGATGAACATTAAAAAATTCAGTTTGGTTGCTGTAAAAGATTCATAGATATTGAGAACCGTCTAAATATTTCGGGAGCTCACCATTTAGGAGTGTTATGTGTATAGGCCATAGAGTTATGTACCATTCAAGGACAATTATTGCCTAGGTTCATTATTCAAACTTTCACTTCGATCGCATGATTACGACACAAGAAATTAAAACTTAATTTTAAAATTTCGCACAGCCGCCATCTTGAGGTTATGTAAGCAATTGAATTAAATTAGATGGCAGTGCATTACAATCTGCAAAATCAATTACTGTACCACATTTCACTGCGATCAGAGAGTAAAATCACGAGAAAAGTCTATTAAAATATTTTAAATTCGCTTGGTCGCCATGTTCTTTTCGTACTTTACAGGTTTATGAAATATACATAGGTATACCTGTATCAGTACCCTTTATCACCGTACAAAATTGCAGGGTGATATCTGTAATAGTTTCGGAGATATAGAATGTCAGTGAAATATTTCGCACAGCCGCCATTTTGAGGTTATGTAAACAATTGAACTAAATTAGACTCCAGTCCATTACAATGTGCATAAACATTTGCTGTACCAAGTTTCATTACATTTAGATAGTTAAATCGCGAGAAAAGTCTATTTAAATATCTCAACTTCGCTTGGCCGCCATGTTGGTTTTGTTGTCACCAGGCTTTTGAAAGTCTCATAGGTGATCTTCTAGTAGTGCCCTTTATCACCGTACACAATTTCAGGGCGATATCGGTAATAGTTTCGGAGATATTGAATGCTAGTGAAATATTTCGCACAGCCGCCATGTTGGATTGGAGAGACGTAACAAAATTTGAAGGGCACGGTCGAGTTCGCCGGGAATAGTGCTATGAACTTCCCGAGTTTCATTGAAATCGCTCCAGCCGTTTCTATTTTATTAGGGGGGGACACACACACGAATCACACACACACGCACACACACACACACACACACACACACGCACACACGGACAAAAGGTGATCTCATAAGCCTATTTTTTCAAAATTGAAAATAGGCTAAAAATGATGGGAATTAAAACGAGGAAATGTAAAGCAAACAAGAAACAATAAGGTACATAAAAGACAGGAGGAAAGGAAATGCACTTAACCCTCGAAGAATGAGAATTAAGGGACTTGGAAGAAATACGAGCCATGAAAGGCAGAAAGGAAATGGAAATAGGAGTGGGTCCGCCCCAAATTCACTGGAAAAAGGGGAAAAACTGAACCCAGCTCAGGATTCCTTTGGGGTCACTATATCCCAAACTCAAGAGCCGTGAGCCCTTTTGTTTGTAGGACCACACAGATTGCACCATAAGAGGTTGGGCTACACACACCTGCCTCTTTTAGGGCTTTGTGCAGAACACAGGAGATATCATGAAAAGTAAAAGAAGATGTTTGACCCCTCGAAGAATCAGGAGTTTCACTTCCATAGAGGGCGTTATTGGGCCAATTAAGGCGGGAAGATGAAAGACTCCCTAGGCCTAGCATACCCTAATACCATCGGGGTCAGAAGGGCACAAGAGTTGACCAAGGGAGGTGGCCAGGAGAAATGACGGAGAAGTACTCTGCACAAGTTTGTGGAAGTAATTCCTGACTCAACTGGGATCCCGTGGTCACCAACCCACGTCCCACTAGTCGTAAGTCCTGGGGCGGTTATGGTTATTGAAGAACATGAACCCATTTTCACTTTATATAAATACCATTTTCTATTCACAACTGAACCAAGAATACTGTATGCCATCTACAGTATAATTAATGTAGGTAAAAGTTTGTTATAAGAGCTTGATTTTATAACGGTTACGAAAAAAATATATACCTTGAACACACACAATCTAAAAAACAGCGAAAACTCAAAACCTCCGGAGAATAATTAACTCAGTATTTAGTAGAAAAGTAAGATGACTCCGATTATACCTCGGAATATTGTGTGCATTAATAATTAAAGACGAGAGAAAAACAGGTAAAAAACATTTCATGAGGTGTCAAGGTATCAATAATGCGCTCTATGGAAGTGAAACTCGGACTGCTGGCGCAGCACGAAAGCGAAAAATAGATCAGTTTGAAATGTGGTGTTTCAGGAGAAAGATGAAGATCAGATGGGTAGATAGAGTAACAAATGAAGAGGTATGAAGACGATTGGGGGAGGAGAGATGATTCTGGTGACTGTTAATGAAGAGAAGAGATAGGTTGGTAGGACACATACTAAGACACCCAGGAATAGCAAACTTAGTTATGGAAGGACAGGAGCTGCAGGGGTAGACCAAGGGTAGAAAATGTTAAGCAGATTGCATCGGATGTAATGTATGGTAGACATGTAGAGATGAAAGCTCAGGACATTGCGGCAAGGGAAGTTGCATCAATCCAGTCAATAGATTAAGGAATCAAACAACAACAAGTATTCACGTTAAGGGCAAGTTCAATTCACTCCATCTAATAAAAAGAATGCCAGTATATCCTTATCAGTAACTCTTCCCTTCCAGTTGAATATCATGTGTCACTGCGACACATTGGGCTGTGGTGTCTTTGTACCTAGCCCACTTTGTTCATCCGCCCGCTCTCAGCTTCATTAGCGCCACCACATCGCGAGCTCCATTTACCTACTCGACCCATTAATTAGGCTGTGTCCTCAATGCTAATTAATAACCCACCAGTTTCACGTTGCCATTAACGGGTCAGTGGGGTGAAAATCTGAGGAGTTACAGGAAAGTAAATTATTTCCATAGGCCTAAACCAGGGCTCTTTAACACGCAATCGCATGTGGCCCCATGGACTTATATTACCGGTCCGAGAGTGCAGTTGCATATTTTCACATTACAAGCGATTTTCATCCGAAACAATTGAGTGGTATTTAAACCAGTATAAAAGATTGGCAAATCAAACCAACTTCCAACTTTTATGTGAAATTTTGTCAGTAATTTGAAACTACGAGTTTGTATTTGGAGCAATGCAATAGGCCCGATGGAGAAAGGACAAGCTCAAGATCGATAATTGGTCGATGGTAATTTATACAAAGAAAGAATGAAATTCGGCAAAGAAAAAGCTGCAAAGATTGCAGGGAACAAGTCACAGTATAATATTCATTTGGATAGTTGCACAATTTATTATAATAATGAAGGCTAATGATTGTAGGTTCTGATGATTTAAACGTTTGATGATAATAGAGGGCAATGATTCCTTAAAAAGCCTGTATCTGCATTTAAATAAACAAATGGGTAACGTAGGGAGGCTGATGTTCCTTACGCAAGTAAGAAAAAATACCTTAGTGCTCTTTTGATTATGTTGCGTTGGATTGACCCAATTACATTTAGAACACAGAATTAAACATTCACTCATCAGGACCACGGGTACTAGTGAGGCGTCGTCTGTTAATTTTTGCACCCTTGAGAAAATACCCAAACCTTTCCCACTTCCCATCAGTTTCAGTAGCTTAGACGTCAGATGAGTAAACTAATTTATATATTACTTTTCTATTGCATGATCATGTAAATGACACGTAATCAAACCTAGTTAACGAGATTGTTGAGGCTTTGCTTTTTGAAATCAGAGACCCAACTTTTATCAAACATCATTATATTTCTAATTAACTGATAACTTTTCAGTCGGTCAAGTAACAAGTGAAATGAAAATCCACAGCCTGCTTCCAGTCTCCGACCGGGTCAGGAATGGAATGAATGAAGCCCCCATCTAGCGGCGAGGATATGAACTGTGCCGGCTGCCGAGGCCTGACGCACTCCTCTGGGGCAATGATTAAATGAATGACAGATGAAATGAAATGATAGTGGAGAGTGTTGCTGGAATGAAATTTTGACAGGGAAAACCGGAGTACCCGGAGAAAAACCTGTCTGCCTCCGTTTTGTCCAGCACAGATCTCACATGGAGTGACCGGGATTTGAACCATGGACCCAGCGGTGAGAGGCCGGCGTGCTGCCGCCTAAGCCACGGAGGCTTACTCAAGTAACAAGTAATGATTACTATTTCTCAGATTACAAATTACGGGTGGGAGGATGCGCAAAGAATGATATGTTTCGTTCATGAAGCGAACATCATCAGTTCCAGGTTAATGATATTGATCATGCATACAAGACAACCAAATAGCGTACCAAGCACTAAAGGAACTCACAATGCCATCCACAAAAACTCGCCGCCTTCCGGCACTAATCCGAGAATCTCTGGCTACAGCTACTGTTCTATGCTTTAGCGAAACTTGTGAACGACACAGCCTCTCAAATGCAAAGTTATCTGGTCCACTAGTGAAAAATCATGATACAGTTCATTTCTTTTTCACTCCATGAGTACAATTTTGTTTAGAAAATTATTTTCGTAATTGTTCACGAGTATTGTCATTCCAGTACAGTATGTCATGTGTACTCGTATCTACAGAATCTCTCCCATACTCAGTTCACTTCCAGATGAACCTTTGTATCGCCATAGGCATAAACTGGTTTTGAAAATGACGGGTTGATCTCAGGAGAGAACGCGAATACACAATACGTGGGCGTTGCTTTGAGAAATTGCGATCGAAAATACTGCAATATTTTCCTAATTGGATGACTCATCTTGTATGCAGAACATTGGACGTTCGGGTTATTGACATGTGTAACCTGACCTACTACTGATGATACCGTACGTGTAGCTACAATTGTCCCTCATTATCAGTCATAAGGTAAGCTGTAATTTGCCCACCGCCGACTAGCTCTGTCTGCATTTGACTGCCTGAGGACAAGGTACGAGGCGTCTGACTGTTGGTCCGTAACACGATCTTCAAAGTCGTGAGGTTCACTTCACGGCCTTGTGGGCCTGCAGAAGCGTTAGAAACTTGAGAATGTGTCGTGGAGAATGACTGAGTGATTGTTTATTTGAGGACTATACATGAAGAGCTCAAGGGCTTGGCCATGTTCAAGCATTGGATAGAGTGAGATCTTTGAAATTAAGGAAATTTGGGAGTGTTCACCAATTAGATACAGTAGGTGACCGGTTCTGATTGGCCACATGCTGTTGACGAGGGAAGGGTAAGAAGGAGCGGGATGGAAGTAGCTACCCTACTGCAAGTTAACTCCGGTTAAGGAACACCTTTAACGAGGATCAAACCTGCCTAAAAGGCAGAACACTCTTCTCTGCCATGCGCGTTGGGTTGCGCAGTGATTCAGTGAGAGACAGGAGACAATGGTGACATGCTGTCCGAGGTAGGTGAGTGCGTCCTCACGAGTCTTCGCTGTCCTACAAGAAATCGCCGGCTGGGGGATTATGCCCTGCATCATGTGAGTCAAAAGGGTTTTGTGTTAGTGCAAAGTTCCTTTCTTGCAATTGATACTATGTCCACTCCACATTACGTAGTATACAGTAACTGTGATAAATGGATGTCGCCACACATCACACCTGTAACGAGGTGGGGGGAGATGTTCCCCTCGTAAACACTATGATCGCCATCCTCATGCATATCAATGATTGTTATTCAACTACCACCTCACAATCACCTGTGTACCTTATTTACCTAGAGACAATAAACAAGTTCCTTAAAAAAATAAAAATAAATGGTGAAATATGTATCCCTGATTACAGTAATGTTACATGTAGTGGTGGGGTAGAGCGCCTGCTTCGCACCCGGAGGCCTGGGATCGATTCTAGGCTCTGTTGGGGATTTTAGATACTAGCGTTAGGGCTGAAACGGGGTGCATTGAGCCTCGTGAGGGCAATTGAGTAGCTGTCTGACAGCGAGACGGTGCCCCGATAACGGAGACCAATGAGTAGCTGTCTGACAGCGAGACGGTGCCCCGATCACTGAGACCAAGATTGATGGCTGAGGGGATTCGACGCAATGACCACGCTTCACCCTATAATCTGCAGGTCAAATAGCTTGGGCAGCGGTCGCTTGGTAGACCTATTACTACAGATCGTTCCAATAATATGATCGAGGGAAGAATAATAGTGTTCGGTATGGTTTGCGTGATATGCTTGCAGTGCATTAGTACCATACGGGATGCAAACAGAGTAAATATCAACCTTATAATACATAATATTAGGGGCAGCTTATTAGCCTACTTTCGATTTTTGCAAAAAATGAAAGTAGACTTATGAGATCAACACCGGGCGAAAAAAGTGTGTCTGTCTGTGTGTGTGTATGTGTGTGTGTGAGTCTGTGTGTGTGTATGTGTGTGTGTGAGTTTGTGTGTGTGTGTGTGTGTGAGTGTGTGTGTACTCTGAATGTCTGTCCCTCCCCCCCCTATCAATTCGAACACGGTGAATGCGAATTGAACGAAATTTGGTACAAAGGTAGCACTAGCAAAGAACACCTCAGTGTCATGTTTTATATCGCCGCCATCTTGAAGGAAACGTAATGGCGGCCACACAAATGTTCAAAGCTTAAATCAAATTACGACTAACCTAATCATCCGATCTCTACCAAATTTTGCAACAACATTCCTTTATGGGAGGAGCATCCTTTGACCAAACCAATAGGTCATCAGCGTAATAGTTTGCGGATGGCGGCCATCTTTGTGTGAAAATCGATTCCCCCTATTAATTCGAACATGGAGCAACCGAATGGAACGAAATTTGGTACAGAGGTAGTACTAACAAAAGGCACCTCAGTGTCATGTTTTATATCGCCGCCATCTTGACGGAAACGTAATGGCGGCAACACAAATGTTCAAAGCTTAAATCAATACGACTAACCTAATCATCCGATCTCTACCAAATTTTGCAACAACATACCTTTATAGGGGGAGCATCCTTTGACCAAACTAATAGGTCATCAGCGTAATAGTTTGCGGATGGAGGCCATCTTTGTGTGAAAATCGATTCCCCCTATTAATTCGAACACGGTGCAACCGAATGGAACGAAATTTGGCACAGAGGTAGTACTAACAAAAGGCACCTCAGTGTCATTTTTTATATCGCCGCCATCTTGACGGAAACGTAATGGCGGCCACACAAATGTTCAAAGCTTAAATCAATACGACTAACCTAATCATCCGATCTCTACCAAATTTCGCAACAACATACCTTTATAGGGGGAGCATCCTTTGACCAAATGAATAGGTCATTAGCCTAATAGTTTGCGGATGGCGGCCATCTTTGTGTGAAAATCAATTCCCCCTATTAATTCAAACACGGTGAAACCGAATGGAACGAAATTTGGTACAGAGGTAGCACTAGCAAAGGGCATCTCAGTGTCATGTTTTATATCGCCGCCATATTGACAGAAACGTAAAGGCGGCCACACAAATGTTCAAAGCTTAAGTTAAATTACGACTAACATAACCATCCGATCTCTACCAACATTGCAACAACATACCTTTATGGAGGGAGCATCCTTTGACCAATCTAATAGGTTATTAGCCTTATAGTTTGCGGATGGCGGCCATCTTTATGTCAAAATTGATTCCCCCTATTAATTCGAACACGGTGGAACCGAATTGAACGAAATTTGGTACAGAGGTAGCACTAGCAAAGGGCACCTCAGTGTCATGTTTTATATCGCCGACATCTTGACTGAAACGTAATGGCGGCCACGCGAATGTACAAAGCTTAAATCAAATTACGATTAACCTAATTATCCGATCTCTACCAAATTTTGCAACAACATACCTTTATGGGAGGAGCATCCTTTGACCAAACTAATAGGTCATCAGCGTAATAGTTTGCGGATGGCGGCCATCTTTGTGTGAAAATGGATTCCCCCTATTAATTCGAACATGGTGGAACCGAATGGAACGAAATTTGGTAGAGAGGTAGTACTAACAAAAGGCACCTCAGTGTCATGTTTTATATCGCCGCCATCTTGACGGAAACGTAATAGCGTCACACAAATGTTCAAAGCTTAAATCAAATTACGATTAACCTAATCATCCGATATCTCCCAAATTTTGCAACAACATACCCTTATAAAGGAAGCATCCTTTGACCAAATGAATAGGTCATTACTCTAGTAGTTTGCGGATGGCGGCCATCTTTGTGTGAAAATCAATTCCCCCTAATAATTCAAACACGGTGAAACCGAATGGAACGAAATTTTGGTACAGAGGTAGCAATAGCAAAGGGCATCTCAGTGTCATGTTTTATATCGCCGCCATATTGACGGAAACGTAATGGCGGCCACACAAATGTTCAAAGCTTAAGTTAAATTACGACTAACATAACCATCCGATCTCTAACAAACTTAGCAACAACATACCTTTATGGAGGGAGCAACCTTGGACCAATCCAAGAGGTTATTAACCTAATAGTTTGCGGATGGCGGCCATCTTTATGTCAAAATTGATTCCCCCTATTAATTCGAACACGGTGGAACCGAATGGAACGACATTTGGTACAGAGGTAGCACAAGCAAAGGGCACCTCAGTGTCATGTTTTATATCGCCGCCATCTTGACTGAAACGTAATGGCGGCCACACGAATGTTCAAAGCTTAAATCAAATTACGATTAACCTAATCATCCGATCTCTACCAAATTTTTCAACTACATACCTTTATGGAGGGAGCATCCTTCGACCAATCTAATAGGTCATCAGCGTAATAGTTTGCGGATGGCGGCCATCTTTGTGTGAAAATCGATTACCCCTATTAATTCGAGCACGGTGCAACCGAATGGAACGAAATTTGGTACAGAGGTAGTACTAACAGAAGGCACCTCAGCGTCATGTTTTATATCGCCGCCATCTTGACGGAAACGTAATGGCGGCCACACAAATGTTCAAAGCTTAAATCAAATTACGACTAACCTAATCATCCGATATCTACCAAATTTTGCAACAACATACCTTTATGGCGGGAGCATCCTTTGACCAAACTAATAGGTCATCAGCATAATAGTTTGCGGATGGCGGCCATCTTTGTGTGAAAATCGATTCCCCCTATTAATTCGAACACGGTGCAACCGAATGGAACGAAATTTGGTACAGAGGTAGTATTAACAAAAGGCACCTCAGTGTCATGTATTATATCGCCGCCATCTTGACGGAAACGTAACGGCGGCCACACAAATGTTCAAAGCTTAAATCAAATTACGATTAACCTAACCATCCGATCTCTACCAAATTTTGCTACAAGATACCCTTATAGAGGAAGCATCCTGTGACCAAATGAATTGGTCATTAGCCAAAAGTTTGCGGATGGCGGCCATCCTTGTGTGAAAATCAATTCCCCCTATTAATTCAAACACGGTGGTACAGAATGGAACGACATTTGGTACAGAGGTAGCACTAGCAAAGGGCACCTCAGTGTCATGTTTTATATCGCCACCATCTTGACTGAAACGTAATGGCGGCCACACGAATGTTCAAAGCTTAAATCAAATTACGATTAACCTAATCATCCGATCTCTACCAAATTTTGCAACTACATACCCTTATAGAGGGTGCATCCTTTGACCAATCTAATAGGTCATTCGCCTAATAGTTTGCGGATGGCGGCCATCTTTATGTCAAAATTGATTCCCCCTATTAATTCAAACACGGTGAAACCGAATGGAACGAAATTTGGTACAGAGGTAGCAATAGCAAAGGGCATCTCAGTGTCATGTTTTATATCGCCGCCATATTGACGGAAACGTAATGGCGGCCACACAAATGTTCAAAGCTTAAGTTAAATTACGACTAACATAACCATCCGATCTCTAACAAACTTTGCAACAACATGCCTTTATGGAGGGAGCATCCTTGGACCAATCCAAGAGGTTATTAGCCTAATAGTTTGCGGATGGCGGCCATCTTTATGTCAAAATTGATTCCCCCTATTAATTCGAACACGGTGGAACCGAATGGAACGACATTGGGTACAGAGGTAGCACAAGCAAAGGGCACCTCAGTGTCATGTTTTATATCGCCGCCATCTTGACTGAAACGTAATGGCGGCCACACGAATGTTCAAAGCTTAAATCAAATTACGATTAACCTAATCATTCGATCTCTACCAAATTTTGCAACTACATACCTTTATGGAGGGAGCATCCTTCGACCAATCTAATAGGTCATCAGCTTAATAGTTTGCGGATGGCGGCCATCTTTGTGTGAAAATCGATTACCCCTATTAATTCGAACACGGTGCAACCGAATGGAACGAAATTTGGTACAGAGGTAGTACTAACAAAAGGCACCTTAGCGTCATGTTTTATATCGCCGCCATCTTGACGGAAACGTAATGGCGGCCACACAAATGTTCAAAGCTTAAATCAAATTACGACTAACCTAATCATCCGATCTCTACCAAATTTTGCAACAACATACCTTTATGGCGGGAGCATCCTTGGACCAAACCAATAGGTCATCAGCATAATAGTTTGCGGATGGCGGCCATCTTTGTGTGAAAATCGATTCCTCCTATTAATTCGAACACGGTGCAACCGAATGGAACGAAATTTGGTACAGAGGTAGTACTAACAAAAGGCACCTCAGTGTCATGTATTATATCGCCGCCATCTTGACGGAAACGTAACGGCGGCCACACAAATGTTCAAAGCTTAAATCTAATTACGATTAACCTAACCATCCGATCTCTACCAAATTTTGCTACAACATACCCTTATAGAGGAAGCATCCTGTGACCAAATGAATTGGTCATTAGCCAAAAGTTTGCGGATGGCGGCCATCTTTGTGTGAAAATCAATTCCCCCTATTAATTCAAACACGGTGGAACCGAATGGAACGAAATTTGGTACAGAGGTAGCACTAGCAAAGGGCACCTCAGTGTCATGTTTTATATCGCCACCATCTTGACTGAAACGTAATGGCGGCCACACGAATGTTCAAAGCTTAAATCAAATTACGATTAACCTAATCATCCGATCTCTACCAAATTTTGCAACTACATACCCTTATAGAGGGAGCATCCTTTGACCAATCTAATAGATCATTCGCCTAATAGTTTGCGGATGGCGGCCATCTTTATGTCAAAATTGATTCCCCCTATTAATTCGAACACGGTGGAATCGAATGGAACGAAATTTGGTACAGAGGTAGCACTAGCAAAGGGCACCTCAGTGTCATGTTTTATATCGCCGCCATCTTGACTGAAACGTAATGGCGGCCACACGAATGTTCAAAGCTTAAATCAAATTACGATTAACCTAATCATCCGATCTCTACCAAATTTTGCAACTGCATACCTTTATGGAGGGAGCATCCTTTGACCAATCTAATAGGTCATCAGCGTAATAGTTTGCAGATGGCGGCCATCTTTGTGTCAGAATCGATTCCCCCTCTTAATTCAAACACGGTGAAACCGAATGGAATGAAATTTGGTACAGAGATAGCACTAGCAAGGGGCATCTCAGTTTCTCGATTAATATCGCCGACATATTGACAGAAACGTAATGGCGGCCACACAAATGTTTAAAGCTTAAATCAAATTACGACTAATATAACCATCCGATCTCTACCAAACTTTGCAACAACATACCTTTATGGAGGGAGCATCCTTTGATCAATCTAATAGGTCATTAGCCTAATAGTTTGCGGATGGTGGCCATCTTTATGTCAAAATTGATTCCCCTATTAATTCGAAAACGGTGGAACCGAATGAACGAAATTTGGTACAGAGGTAGCACTAGCAAAGGGCACCTCATTGTCATGTTTTATATCACCGCTATCTTGACGGAAACGTAATCGCGGCCACCCAAATGTTAAAAGCTAAAATGTAATTACGACCAACCTAATAATCTAGTCTCTACCAAATTTTGCAACACCATATCTTTATGTGGGAAACATATTCTGACCAAACTGCAAGAACATCAGCCCAATAGTTTGCAGATGGTGGCCAAGTATGTGTGCAAATCGATTCCCCCTATCAATTCAAACACGGTGAAACCAAATTGAACGATTTTTTTTACAGAGGTAGCACTAGCAAAGGGCACCTCATATTCATGTTTAATATCCCTATAGCACGTTGTATTTCAACAAGCTACTACAACCAACATTCAATTATACTCCTTGAAAAGGACAAAGAGTTATAACAATACCCATGTATTTAGGAGAAATTAGGCTATATGTTCTTTACTGAAAATCTTGTTCTCACAGTGTGATTTATTTCAGGTTAATTTTTTCACTTATTCCGATAATTTGTATTATTTTGTGTTGACCGAATAAATCTATTGTCAATAAGGCAACACTGAAAAAATGGCTTTAAAACTATCTTTTGACACTTGGTAACCACCAGACAAAATTAGTTAAATCTGAGCCACAAGTTTGGATTTGGTTGGATTTTGGCAAAGCAAACAAATATTGAAACTGAAGTTGTTGTTTTCATTTAGTGCCTTGCGACATCGTGGCCTGATAGACTTGAGTATGTGTGTGAAATCTCTCTGATATAATCTGTTTAAATGTGATGGCTGTTACTGGTGTGTGCTATTTGTAATTAGGAAAAAGACTGGGAAGGAACCGACCGTGGTCTTACTTCAGGCACCATTCCGGAATTTGCTTGGAATATAAGTGGATGAACCAGGGAAAATTGTTTCTAATTTTGGCTGAGACGAGAATTCAACACGATCCATTACTGTGACAGTAAGGAATACTAGTCACCACGCCACGAGATGGAATGCAATAAATAAATCTGCTGAATCTTATTAATGAGACAATGCTATTTATGTTAAGTTTATTTCTATAGACATTGTGCTTGATTTGGTTGAATTCATAATTTTCGTTACAACAATATCAAAGGAAATAATACTATTTAATGTTCTATTTAATATTCATATTTGAATAAATTTAATTAATACTTTCATAATTATGATGCGTCGTTGTATAACATTGTATTTATTAATGCACCTAATGCTCCACACGAACTCGTAGGTGCTCAGAGCGACTGTACAGAGTATAACAGATACAGTTGAGTTAGTTGGTCTGCCCACAGTAGTAGGAGCCTTGGAAAAGCATATAAGTTCATTTGAAACCCCTGATGTTTCGGCATCTTCATTGCTTTAAGTGTGCAACGGGACGATCGAATCTAAAGATGAGAACTTTGATTGACTCAATCCGTGGCATTCACTTGTCAGTGGAGTTAATCGTGTTGCTGAAACAGACAAGTTGCCGACAGATCAGGAATTTGGATTGCACATCTTCTTTTACGAAGCTCTCATTACCGTAAGTAACCCAACTTACAGTTTCAGCTATATCGTGGGCATTGTATTGCCGTACTACAGTAGGAGAACCAGGAAACACTCTTTTTTATGATCCACCGACATATAAGATCTTAAGCTGCTAATAGGAAATAAACATCTTCACCTGCACCAAACTGTACTGCAGACTGAACTTCTTCCTCCTCCATCTCTGAATATTAATTAACTTGGGTCATTCACCTTCATTATATCACTGTACTTTATTTGGTTCTCGTTGTCTCGTTAGCATACCAAGACGTACTTCTTAACTCCGTGGCGTCGTGAAGTTAGAAAATGAGTCCCTATGGGCAGTGCCCATGAAAGACAGTGGTAATGACTTTTTAATAATCTCACGTTAGGATTGTACGCTGCTACTGGGCGAGTTCTCTTTCTAGTCTCTTATTAAAGAAGACTTTGGTAAATATTTACGAATGAACAAGCGTTCCGTTTGTGAACGATGTAAAGGATTGCTCTACTTTCGAGGTTTCATTCCATCGCATTTAAAGTTCAGTAAATTTCAATCACCTATTAGAGTTTTTGTTGATTTATTTAGGGTCCGGGACGTTCTAAATAATAACAATAATAATAATGTTATTAGTTTATCGTTGCATTTAACTACTGTGGCCTTTAAACAAGCCGTGGTTCCAGCATTTATCCCTGAAGAGGACCTTTAACGTGCCAGTTAATCAACTAACACGGCTCCCTCTCATTGTCGCATCCTCAAATGTTAACTGATGGCGCCAGAAATCGATCCTGCAACCTTGAGCAAATCAGGCGATAATGTTACCGCTGCGCCACGCTGCCAGTCAGGGTCATTCTGTATTACTTATTTTCTGAAATTGTAGTATTGGTCTGTGCTATTCTGGGGTAAGCGGCAGTATAATTAATTGTGATTGAGGCCAGTATTGGAAAGGAGGTAGTCGTAGGTTTAAGTTAGGAACCATTTCAGTATTTTTCTGCAGGAGAAGTGGGAAACTACGATAAACCTCATCTAGGATGTCCTAACGATGTTTCCACAGTACAATGGACTTAAATTCTTTTTTCTTTGGTCATACACAAGAATATAGAATAGAATAGCCTCTGCTCCTAATCTCGGATGACCAGAGATTGGGACGAGATTATTAATTATTACAACCATCACCTGATACATGTGATTATTACAATGTTTACAGCGATTCGCCAATAGCCTTATACACAAATCCTTCTCCGTAAGATTAATACATCGCAACATAAAATTTAAATATATGTCACAAGCCTACAACCAATTTACATTGTATTAACATATACACAAGAATATGGACCCAACGTGAACTGTTCTGTTGGACAGTACATCCGCAAACGGCTGCCTGGGGTGATCAGTCATAAGGAAATTGATGGACGAAAAGAACATTTTCAGATATACGGTACTGCAAGTTCACCGACGATATACTTGTTAGTATTATGCTGAAAAGTCCTTAACAGACATTATATCTTAAGCATTTTTCTCTAATCTTGACTGATACGGCATTAACAAGTTCACTACACCCCTGGGTTATGATTGTTACTGGAAGGGCCGTGACAAGCAAATTAAAGCAGCCTGAAGGGGTTGTGCTGGCAAGCGAGTGGTGCTGTAACTGGCATTTAAGTCGTTTCTCACAAAGTTCTCAACAGTAATCAAAAGTTTTATTTCCCACACCACAGCTTGTAACGTTCCTTCGATCAGCCAATATGTTTTACGAACCGTGGAAGGCCTTTCTCATCTACTGTACGCTTGTTCAAAGAAAGAAAAAAATATTCCCCGAGGTAAAGCGCTCACAACTTTGACCATACAACTTCTTGTGTCTCTCTCGATACATGAGTCTGTTATATTGGTGTAAGCTTCAACGCAGGTCTACCTCATAGTGTAGCAGTGTTGGCTATCACCCTGGAGGTCTGGGTTGGATTCCCGGCTCTGCCATGAAATTAAATCCCGGTCTGAGGTTTGAAACGTGGCCCACTGTGCCTCATGAGGCTAAAATGAGAAGATTGCGGTTCGATTCCGATCTCAGCATTCCTGGAAGGGATTATCCCTGGTTTCCCACTTCTACTCCAGGCAAATGCCAGGATGAAAACCATCTTAAGGTCATGGCCGCCTCATTTCCAATCCTCATCTGAATTACAAACTATTAATAATGTTATTGATTTTACGTCTCATTCAAATACTGCGGCTTTTAGAGACGCTGGGTTGTCGGGATTTTGCCCCGAAAGGGATCTATAACGTGCCAGTAAATCCACACACATGGCTCCCTCGCATTTGCGCACTCTCAAATGTCAACTGGCTGCACAAGGATTTGATCCTGCAATCTTGGGTACAGCAGACCAGAATGTTACCACTGAGCCACGCTGACAGCCATATCTCAATTACAAATACACACACTATTACAGACAGTTAGTTATTGTTGTTTTAGGGCCTGGGACTATGAGGTCATCTGCCCCTATATTACAGACACCACAATAAAACAGGTTATCAAGCAAATTCTACACACACCCAAGTACATGGGGCTACATGACCATGATGATACAACGTCCTTTAAAATGAAACAACAACACCTATCATTTACGTAGTATCTTCAGAACACCTTTCTGGGTTGTAAAGCTGTGTTGTGTCAGAGAGGGTGGTGTGTAACTAAGCTGCCGAGAACATAAGGTTTCCCAAGTAAGGAAGTGCCGGAAGTCGTGAAAAGACGCATGGTAGAATGTGTGTGGTTTAGCGGCAAAAATAATGTTTAGGTTACAGCATTTAAGCATGTTCGTTCTGTAGACGTTGTGTTTGCTCCAGGTTGTGTAGCATAGCAGAAGTGGGCCAGAGTAGATATGCGTACGGCGAGTGTGTCTCCCGTGCGAGGCCGCTGAAGGTATCCTATATTATCGGGTTGAAAGTCATTTTTAGCCTATTTTCAATTTTGAAAAAATAGGCTTATGAGATCACCCTTTGTCCGTGTGTGTGTGCGTGTGTGTGTGTGTGTGTGTGTGTGAGGTGTGTGTGTTTGTGTCCCCCCTAATAAAATCTAAACGGCTGGAGCGATATCAATGAAACTCGGTAAGTTCATAACATTATTCCGGGCGACCCCGACCGTGCCCTTCAAATTTTCTTACGTCTCACCAATCCAACATGGCGGTTGTGCGAAATATTTCACCAGCAATCAATATCTCCGAAACTATTCCCGATATCACCCTGGAATATCTTACGGTGATAAAGGGAACTACTAGAAGTTCACCTATGTGACTTTAGAAATCCTGGTAACTACAAAACCAACATGGCGGCCACGCGAATTTGCGACTTTTAAATAGACGTTTCTCGCGATTTAACCAACCAAACGCAATAAAACTTGGTACAGTATATGTATATACACATTGTAATGCACCGACATCTAACTTCGTTCAATTGTTTACATAACCACAAGATGGCGGATGTGCGAAATATTTCACCGGCATTCTATGTCTCTGAAACTGTTAGCGGTATCACCCTGAAAATTTGTACGGATATAAAGGGCACTACTGGAAGTTCATCTATTAGGCTTTCAAAAACCGGTTAACTACAAAACGAACATGGCGGCCAAGCGAATTTGAAAATTTTAATAGACCATTCTCGCGATTTAATGTTCCAAACGCAATGAAATCTGGTACAGGAAATGTTTATACACATTGTAATTCACTGGTATCTAATTTAGTTCAATTGTTTACATAACCTCAAGATGGCGGCTGTGCGAATTTTAAAATTAAGTTTTTATTTCTTGTGTCGTAATCATGCGATTGAAGTGAAATATTGAATAATGAAGCTACGCAATAATTTTCCTTTAATGGTACATGACTCTATGGCCTATACATTTAACAATCCAACATGGCGACCATCCGAACTATTTAGACGGATCTGAATATCTACGAATCTATTATAGCAATCAAACTGAATTTTCTTATGTTCATAGGGGCTATGAACATAAGTTCACTTATAGGAGTTTAAATAACCTGGTGGTCACAAATCCAACATGGCGGCGACGCGAACTATAAATAATCACATGGACGTTTCTCGCAATTTAACCATCCGAGTGCAGTGAAACTTGGTACAGTAAATCCTTATACGGATGTTAATCCATTGGCATCTAATTTATTTCAATTGTTTACATAACCACAAGATGGCAGCTGTGCGAAATTTTATAATCTTCTTGTTACTTCACGTGTTCTAATCATGCGATTGAAGTTTGAATGCTACTCGTACACAATAATCTTCATGATAACAGTACATAACTCTAGGACCTACATACAGTATATAAAATACAACATGGCGACCATCCGAAATATTTAGTCGGTTCTCAATATCTACGAATCTATTACAGCAATCAAACTGAAATTTTGTATGTTGATAGTGGCAGTTAACATAAGTAGGATATATGAAAATAGGCTGTATAGTTCTTCACGGAACTACTTGTTCAGTGTTGCCTTAGTCTGTCTGTTAGGTCTGTTAGGTCGTCAGCCCGAAGGCTGGTTGGATCCTCAAAAAGCACCACCGTCAGGTTATGTGGGTGGATACGCACAAAATCCCGAGGCAGTGCCATATTGAGGCGTACTAGGCAAGATGAGGAGTGAGGTAGTTTGTCATTGCTTTCCTCACTGAGTAAGAACAGCAGTACTAACCCTATCAGTAGAACCTTTCACAGCATCCACAGGCACTGACTGTGGCCCTGAATGTCATTACAAAGCACTACCCATACCTCAGTAGCTTCCATATAATCACAATCATGAGTGAGGCTGAGACATCGGTGACAAGCCACATTTTATTGTAGCCTGTGCCAACAGACAAATGCAAATGTACTGCATTCATCAAGAGATGGCAAACAGGCCAAATTAATTCTTTTCAGACGTTCAACAGGTTTGTTTATGCCCTAAACCTAGACATGAGACCAATTAATTCACTATTTGTCATCGTCTAGCGATCATCTGATTCTTTACTCTTAGGCTATTTAAAAAATATCTAGAAATAATATATTTACAATATATACATTTATTTTGTTACAAAAGTTTATTGTTAACTTGTGAAATTTGTCATGATTGTTAGTTTCCTGTTGTTGTTATGTTATTGTTAGTGTCTAATGACCAGCAGATGTGGTTGCTTAGTGTGATAACTGTGATGGTTAGTAAATGATCAGGTTGGGATTTTGTGTCTTGGGATGGATTAAAGAACTCAGCTGGTTATTTGAACGATGTAGTATCCGTTCTTGCCGGCCCTTTGGTGATGGAGTAGCGTGCCTATCTCTCACCCGCAGGCCACGGGTTCGATTCCCGACTCCGTCAGGGATTTTAGAAACTGACGTTTGGGATGGAACGGGGTGC
Organism: Meconema thalassinum; assembly: GCA_946902985.2. Taxonomy (NCBI): domain Eukaryota; kingdom Metazoa; phylum Arthropoda; class Insecta; order Orthoptera; family Tettigoniidae; genus Meconema; species Meconema thalassinum. Next base: position 583,781,189 of record OX336390.1, on the reverse strand, counting down.
ACTCAGCCTCGTGAGGACAATTGAGTAGATTTCTGACAGTGAGGCAGCGCCCCTGTCAAAAAAACAAGATTAACGGCTGAGAGGATCCGATGCGCTGACCACGTGTCACCCCAATATCCGCAGGCCAAATGGCTGGGCAGCGGTCGCTTGGTAGGCCTAGGCCCTTAATGGGCTGTAGTGCCACGGGGTTAGTTAGGGTATCCGTTCTTGTGGTTAGACAGACCACTACATTCCCTGCATTTAGGCCCTTTGGCACAAATCTACATCGTTTCACCGATATGAACCAAACTTAATGTACTTACCCTTTGGAACACAGTTATCATCATGAAAATATTATGCCTCTGTATAAGTGCGATGGTGTTGGTGCAGTACATTGAGGTTATCATCTGCAATAAGCGTTGGTGCTTTCAAATTTATGTTCATTTATTGAGATCCTTATCCTTGAGCGCTATGTCGTGATAAATGACAATATTGCTACCTTAGGAGCACGGGACAGCCGCAGATTTCCAAAGTGCTCTGATTTTTCCCTACGGCGCTATGCGACTAAAGACGACACTATAGGTCTCTACTTTTCTAACAGCCAATGAGATATACGCCCTAGGCTGTGTCTGTTATTTCACGTACTCCTCTTTCTAATCATATGTTTTTTTAAATTTATTTGTAAATTAAATGTGTCAGTGCTGTAGTTAGTAAATAGCCGTCTCCCTATTCATTATTATCATTATCATTACTGGAAAATGACCTGAATGTTACGTCCAATATACAGTACAACTTAACACCACAACTACCACCACCACCACAAAAAAATTATATATACATATTTTTTTCTGTTAGTTTTAAATATAATGTGCCAGTTCTGTAGTAGTATTCATTATAATCATTAAGCATATAAATCTACAAGGCGAAGCCGGGCACTACTGTTAGTAAATAAATAAATAAATAAATAAATATTATGCTACCCGCTACACCACGAGGTGGTCTACTGTGGTGTTGTTGGGTGCCCAAAAAACATAAGGATAATAATCACCAAGTCACAAAGTCTCTAAACGAACCGAAAACTGAAACAGCAACAAAATATCCAACAGTCAGAAAAAGTTGTTTGAATTTTCTCCCCATCGCAACTACGGTTTTCTTTCATTTTTATGGTTTGATATTTTTATTTATTTATTTATTTCCTTATTTATTCCAATTTTTAATGTTTCGATGAACCTTCTTGAATAGGCCTACTAGATGAGTGTGTTTCCAACAATGGCACTGCAAATTCAACATGTTATGTTCGTGTCTGGAACTTCAAAAACTATCCGCAAGTTTATTTGACCTGGTAATTCATGTAGAGTAACACAAATCGTTGTCGTAGGAAGGAAAGGCTAGCGCTCGTTCGTCATGTGTGTGAGGCGGTAGTTACGCACCCTACATCCGGTGGTGACGTCCTTCCGTGGGTGTGGTGTGGTGTGTCTACGTGGACGTGGTCCATACAAACAGGAGTGATTGTGTGCTGTGGGGGTCCACAATGGATACGAGTTCCGCCTCATAGCTCGCGTTACCCATCCCTTTAACTAAACCTCCCTCAGTGCCTCGGACCATTCATAGCTGAGCAACCACAAGCCCATTCAGAACATCCTAATGGCGATGTAATTCCAAGTGAAGTGTGCGCAAGTTACAGTTTTTAAGTCTCGTTTGTCAAGCCAAACTATGCGATCCCAGTTTTAAATTAGCTTATATTTATTTATAATTATTTTAATTATATATTTGTAAGTAAGTAGGTTAGTATGTATATGTTAGTAATTAACATCTCTCACTAATGTTCTATTCAACCAGTCTTTCAAAAAATTGATTAGCAATGACGAACGTTGAGCTGTTGTCTTTGGTTTGCTCTTAATCAAAGCTACGATGCCTACATCACCCCAAGTTACAGAGCTCTTTCATTGTAAAACAAAAGCCTGATGCACGCCGTAAATATCACATTCTGATCTCTATTTATCGAACTCTGAATGAAAATATCTCATTGTACTGAACCCTTGCAAAGAAGCATATGAGACTCAGTTTCGGGGGGTGTGACAGTCCATTTCGTAAAGTTGTTGTTAAGCGCTTCTTATTACATGCAGGGTAACATATAACAAAATAACATGCAGGAAAAAGTGAATACCAGGATTAAAACATATGAATTTAATAACAGATCAACAAATTTACACTATTTACAACAAAAACAAACAAGGTCTCCCAAATGACTCCCACTTGAATTAATAAAATGCCAAACTAGGCCTGATCTCAGGAGAGATCGTAAACATCTGGACCAAATGTCCCAAATTACTACAATGACATGTGCGTGTGCGGCTTTTCTACATGCGTTACGATGTGTACAAATTAATGCGAGATTCGTTACCATCCAGTAAACCTTCAGGGGACGAATCTGCATTGTCTTAGAGCTAGACAGACACGAGGAACCAACTAAACACTAATTAAACTAATCCGACACTTCCTACACTAAATAAAACAGAAATAAATTCCGCATGAAATTGGAATCAAAGAACTGCCGTAGCGAACAACATTAACGCCTAAAACTAGGACTTTCCAAATCAACACAAGTAAATCAACACGTGACCAATCAAGAAAAATACACATATGGCCGCTTGCCATTTTTACAAGAAAATATAAAAATACACCCAACGGTGTCACAACAGACAAATTAAGCAATGAAATGAGTCACAGAAATCACTAGGCTCAAAGCCAACATTTACATTATAAAACAAATATTTCATTTCATACGATATGCGGTAATTCGTAACGGACATGGCGAACTCCCAATTTAATTATGATCCAATGACCATTAAAAGAACAGGTTTGCTACAGATAGCTTACAGGGGTCAGTCGGTCAGCTGGACTGCCTAAACGATGAATCACCAGACATAGACGGGCGCAAAGTGGAATCTGCACATCTGTCAACCCACGTGTCAATAACCTCAACCTGCCGTGGCACTGGTTCGAGTCTCGAAGAAGCGTGCTCCCAAAAGCACATAATATACGCGTGTGTGTCAAAATAAAATATCTTAGCATTTCCCAAGGAAATCCAAGAATCAGCACTGGACAAGGTACAGTAGTCTCTGAGAGCGCTCTGCCTTTCCATAAAATACAACCACAATATTATGAGGGCGGTAAGCACATCCTACCCCTCATCACGAAGAATCAATACACACACTTTGACACAAGACACACACCAGAATCACACGTATGGGTTTGACAGAAACCTGAAATAAAGGACATAAAATATTTTCCACTGACTTACGCTCCCAATCTAGTCCGTGACTAAAGAACCAGAAAAGGACTCAAAAAAACTCAAAAATATAGAACTAAGGTGTTCTACAGTGACATCTTAATTTGTTGCGCTCGGCAACCCTAGTATGAATAAAAACCTGTTCGTAAAACATCTAACAACTATTACCCCCCCCCCCCCTTCTCCTACTAAAAATGAATTTGAGTAAGGCACCAATTATCGACCGTGACGAGTTTTGCATTCGCATGGATAAAATCAAAATACACACGTCGTGCATACTAATAATGACTCATAAGAAAAATATACAATCAAGCAAACACTTTGGCCACGTGCCAACGTACATTTAAATATAACAGTGTCGGCGCACAAAAATCTAAATACAAGAAAAACAATGAATAAAATATTTACAACGTTCCCGCGTCTAATCTAACTACATATTGAATAAATCAATGGTTTTTACATCACCGTGCAGCTTGTAGAACTTAACCTCCATCCCAAGGCATTTCCCTACGGGAAATCTACTCGTCCATCGTCGACGTATTGGTAGAGGCGTAGCACTTCATTCCACCGATCGACCTTCCAAGAGACATCTTGGCGTTGCTTCTTGGAAAGAAATGTTCAAAGTTTTTAGTTTGCCTAGCTAGAATCGTTATGAGCTACTGACTTTCACTCACAATAAAGTCCTAGGCGATTACTCAACGTAGAACTGGCCCTATCTCAGCATTTGCTTATATCACACGCACATATACGTCACACAAAAATATAACACAATATTTACAGAAAATTATACTCTTCATTCGCCACGCAACTGGCTTTTAACGAGTCTCTCAAATATGTCTACCGCGTAGCGCTTATCTCGACTAGAGATCTCCCCTCCGCTAAGCGTGAACTCTGCTCCCTTAAGCACAAAATAAAATGTTTGTCCAAACAGACGTGAAGTATGCTCACTAGATCTTGATAAATCGTGACTCAAACTGGCGTGAACGTTGCTCACCAGAGCTCGATAAAGTTGTGGCGCCAACAGCTCATCACCGATCAATTTATTAGAAACTAACAGAACGGGGTGGAGTGGGGGCAATCTGTGAAAATAATCCGTAGTTTTCAACTCACAGACTTGGGACTAGTGTCAATCTTCTTCTTTTCATCCAAACGTCTCATTGGACTTATGCGGAATTATATCGCATCGGCGGTTCTTCAGACACGTGTTTTAGCGCGCTTTTTAAGGTACGCCACTCTCCGCGTGGCTTAGGCGTCCTCTCTCCTGATTTGCTGATTAAATCATGTATCGGTTGGAACTTCACTTCTGGCACGCCCATAATGGCACCGACTCGGATGCGCGTTGATACTGAATTTGTCCTTGAACTCGGCTTAACCGGTCATCGTCAGGAATAACTACCACGCTGCTTCTGTTGTAATCGTTGCGACACACTATCTGTCTCCCCTTTGTCAACTTCAACATGTTCTGCCTGGGCATCAGTAATAATAATAATAATAACAAGTAGTTCCGTGAAGAACTATACAGCCTATTTTCATATACAGTGTGGTCCACAAGCCCCTAATTTTTTTTGGAGGAAGGCAACCCAACTAACGCGTATATCACAGTCATCCTAAAAACATTAGTATCTGCTCCTTTACGTCCATTGTACAACTTTACCGTTGAGTACATCCTCGCGAATATAGTAGAAATCAATACTGGCAGTGTTCTTTCAATGACCTCAAATATAATGCATGATTGAAACGATCAGAGCTCCGAATAACACCTTCTTACGTTTGGACAGGAAGTGTCTACGAATAGATTCAATACGTCCCAGCAATACACCATGGTTCTCGGTAGCTATGATGGCTAAATCAAGAATTGCTAGAGTAACGTCAACGAAGTCGCATTGTAGTAGGTTCGAACCTTAAACTAGTACATTTTTTTGCTTAATGTCGTTTATTGTGGATGTATTATCGACGCATATCTATCTGTTCCAACGAGTGATTTTTTATTTGGTCCTCAAAATGACCGTACTTATCCGATGGTACGCAGCCAGATTGGACGACGACATAATGATCTGTAGAACGAAAGCAAGATATCCTGTATATTCAAGGTAGCAAGTGTTCGAAATTTTGACCACCTTTGTTTCAAGTAAAACTCCGACTCACTCAGACGAATAAATAGATTTGTTATGTGGGTAGGCTCACGTATAAATACATCAGAACGAAACTATAATTTCTTTCAACGGCGTCTGTGCGAAAAGCGCTTGCTATACACTTACAGTAATAGTTAATAAATAATAATAATATTATTGGTTTTACGTCCCTTTTAACTACACTGGCTTTTAGAGACGCCGGGGTGCCGGAATTTTGCCCCGAAGGGGATCTTTAACGTGCCAGTAAATGTACTGACACGGCTCCCTCGCATTTGCCCACCCTCAAATGCCAGCTGCCTGCGCCAGGTTTCGAACCTGCAACCTTGGGCTCAGCAAGTGAGAACGTTACCCCTGAGCCACGCAGCCAGACACAGTAATAGTTAGTGAGGTTTTAAGGGGCGGAACTACGAGGTCATCTGCCCCAAACGTACAGTAAATACAGATAATTATAACATTATTGATCTTACGCCCCTTTTAACTGCTCTGGCTTTTAGATACGCCGGAGTGCCGGAATTCTGCTCCGAAGGGGATCTTCAACGTGCCAGTAAATCTACTGACACGGCTCCCTCGCATTTGCGCACCTTCAAATGCCAGCTGACGGGCACTTCTGTTAGTATTATCATAAATATTGAACTATTAAAATTCTAATTATCACGAATAGAGTCGCCTCCGTAGCGTAGCAGTCAGCGTGATTAGCTGCCATCCCGGTCGTCCTGGGTTCGATTCCCGGCTCTGCCACGAAATTTGAAAAGTGGTATGAGGACAGGGACGGGGTCTACTCAGCCTCGGGTGGTCCAAATGAGTAGAGGGGGTTCGATAACCCATCTCAGCCATCCTCAAAGTGGTTTTCCGTGGTTTCCCACTTCGCCTTCGGGCAAATGCCGGGATGTTACCTACCGTACTGCCACGGCCGCCTCCTTCCCCCTTCCTTGTTATCTCTCCCGATCTTCCCCTCCCTTCCCATCCCTCAAGAGGACCCTGTCCGCTTTGCAGGTGAGGCCGCCTGGACGAGGTACTGATCCCACCTCCCCAGTTGTATTCCCGAGACGAGATGTTTCAAGCTCCAGGACACTGCCCGTAGAGGCGGTAATGATGGGAACCCTCGCTGAGTCCGTGGGAAAACCTATCCTGGAGGGTAAAATCGACTAAATAATAATAATTATAACGAAATCCATGGTTCTGAACAGTAATTAGGGAAAATAACCATTTAAATGAGACAAGAAAATAACATTCCCTATCGTCTTCGTGGATAATGTGAACAAAACCAAGTTGAAATCTTGCGGTACGAGGTAGGGAGGGTATAATAAAATACTTAAAAAGAATTTGAAAATCTGCCGTTGGATAGTCTTGAACCCGGGATCTTCGAAAGAGCGAGCGGGCTCAATAACACTTGCACACATTTCAAACACACTCTGGAGGTTTTTGTTGCACTTCTTATTAACGCGTATGGTAAAATCTTCAATTATTACAGTTAGATCTTAAATATTGATTGGAATGCATTCATTCAGTCCCTGGCATGTTTTCTAATTTACTTAAAGCAAGTTTCGCGACCGCTTTGCGTTAATAAGGCGAAAGAACTGCAAATAATGCCCTTAAACGACAGCCCTTCGGTTTTATTTCATACAACTTAGCGTACAAAATGCTAGTGTGTGATACACTTCGGTCATACAAGCAGGTGTACTGACGAAGAGAACAGAAACATACAGGATTTTGTATCAGCGATCACAGCAGCTTCCTTGCCAGCGAGTGTCGTGTGATACGGCCCTAAAGATATGTTAAGACTTTTTGTTCAAATTTAATAACAAAACAAGATGTTCGGTAAAGAACGTATAGCCTACTTTCTCCTAAATACATGCGTATTGTTATAACTCTTTGTCCTTTTCAAGGAGTATAATTGAATGTTTGTTGTAGTAGCTTCTTGAAAAACAACGTGCTATACAGATATTATACATGAATATGATGTGCCCTTTGCTAGTGCTACCTCTGTAAAAAATTTCATTCAATTCGGTTTCACCGTGTTTGAATTGATATGGGGAATCGATTTGCACACATACATGGCCGCTATCTGCAAACTATTGGGCTGATGACATTGTAGTTCAGTCAAGAGATGCTTCCCACAAAAAGGCATGTTGTTGAAAAATTTGGTAGAGATCAAATGATTAGGTTGGTCGTAATTTGATTTATGCTTTTAACATTTGGGTGGCCACCATTCCGTTTCCGTCAAGATGGCGGCGATATAAAACATGACACTGAGGTGGCCTTTGCTAGTGCTACCTCTGTACCAAACTTCGATCCATTCGGTTTCACCGTGTTTGAAAAGATAGGGGGAATGGATTTGCACACATACATGGCCGCTATACGCACATTATTGGCCTGATGACCTTGTAGTGTGGTCAAAAATTCTCTATACATAAAGGTATGTTGTTGCAAAATTTGGTAAAGATCAGATTATTAGGTTGGTCGTAATTTGATTCAAACTTTTAACATTAGGATGGCCGCCATTACGTTTTCGTCAAGATGGCGGCGATATAAAACATGACACTGAGGTGTCCTTTCTTAGTGCTACCTCTGTACCAAATATCGTTCAATTCGGTTTCACCGTGTTTGAATTGATAGGGGGAATCGATTTGCACACATACATGGCCGCCATCTGCAAACTTTTAGGCTGATTACCTTGTAGTTTAGTCAAAAGACGCTCGCCATATAAATATATGTTGTTGCAAAATTTGGTAGAGATCGGATGATTAAGTTATTCGTAATTTTATTTAAGCTTTGAACATTTGGGTGGCAGCCTTTACGTTTCCGTCAAGATGGCGGCGATATAAAACATGACACTGAGGTACCCTTTGCTAGTTCTACGTCTGTACCAAATTTCGGTCAATTCGGGTTCACCGTGTTCGAATTGATAGGGGCAGACATTCAGAGTACACACACTCACACACACACACACAGCCACAGTCACACACACACAAACAGACACACAATTTTTGGCCCTGTGTGGATCTCATACTGTAAGTCTACTTTCATTTTTTGCAAAAATCGAAAGTATGCTAATAATACCATGGGAATTTCTAAGGAATACGTATACTTCGATGCAAGCACTGGCGATCAGAATATCCTTCGATATGTTGTTGTTTTGTTTCATTTGAGGGGCTAGAACATCGCGGTCATTCAGCCCCGTTTACTTGGGCATGTGTGTGGAATTTGTCTGATAACCTGAGTTATTACGGGCATGTAATGATGCGTGTATTTGCAATTAAGGATTGGGAAGGAGGCGGCCGTGGCCTTAAGATAGAATCCGTCCCGGAATTTGGCCGGAGTAGAAGTGGGAAACCACGGAAAACCATTTCCAGGGTGGCCGAGGTGGGAATCGAACCCACTTATTCTCATATTTGCTTCTCGAGACTACGTGTACCCAATTTCAGCCCTCAGACAAGTATTACATTTCTTGGCAGACCTGGGAATCGAACCCGGACCTCCGGAGCAACACTTCGATATGTTATGTTAATATTCATGCCAGTTTTTTAATTTTCTGCCATTACAGGTCACGTGGCATAACGTACCAATTCGATCGTATTCTCCTTATAAATCATCGAAATTCAACGTACTCTTCACAAAAATACGTCGTAAGGCAATAAATGTGGCAATGTAGTTGCATCCCGACTAAAATGGAATGTGGGCTTTCGTTCAAAAAAGTATGCCTACTACTGGATTCGAAGCAGCATCCTACCCGCTCGCGCCCACCACGTACGGTCAAGCTTTAACGCTCTCAGCCACCAACAAATGGTGGATGCCGTACGCTAAACGTGCTGTTGTTACTGTAGCCGTCCCACCTCAAACGTTTAAGTCCATGTCGAAGTCTTCAATCACGGTTTATGGTGTTGATTTAACTTTCTACTATTACAGATCACGTGGCGTAAGCTATTAATTCTATCGTATTACGTGTATGTGTGTTATTTCAAGGTGCAGTAAGTCATATGTTAGTAGAATGGGCCATAGTATTTGGCGGGGAAAAGTTTAAGGTCGGTTTTTCTTTTCTAGGCCCATGACCCAATTACATTGCTGTCACACAGTCAGAGCGCAGAGCAATATCGACCATCGGGAGAAATGCTATGTTAGTTGGGTTTCATAAAACTAAATAATAAGGGGCGGGTGGACCACACTGTATACTACTTATGTTAATTGCCACTATCAACATACAAAATTTCAGTTTGATTGTTGTAATAGATTCGTACATATTGAGAACCGACTAAATATGGTCGCCATGTTGGACTTTATATATGTGGGTCCTAGAGTTGTGTACTGTTACATGAAGATTATTGTGTACGTCTAGCATTCAAACTTCAATTGCATGATTAGGACACGAGAAGTAACAATGAGATTTTAAAATTTCGCACTGCTGCCATCTTTTGGTTATGGAAACAATTGAAAAAAAAATAGATGCCAGTGGATTAACATTCGTATAAGGATTTACTGTACCAAGTTTCACTGCACTCGGATGGTTAAATTGCGAGAAATGTCCATGCGAATATTTATAATTCGCGTCGCCGCCATGTTGGATTTGTGATCACCAGGTTATTGAAAGTCCTATAGGTGCACTTATGTTCATAGCTCCTATGAACATAAAAATATTCAGTTTGATTGCTATAATATATTCGTAGATATTCAGAGCCGTCTAAATATTTCGGATGGTCGCCATGTTGGAGTGTTAAATGTATAGGTCATAGAGTCATGTACCATTAAAGGAAAATTATTGCGTAGGTTCATTATTCAAACTTTCACTTCGATCGCATGATTACGACACAAGAAATAAAAACTTAAATTTTAAAATTCGCACAGCCGCCATCTTGAGGTTATGTAAACAATTGAAATAAATTAGATACCAGTGCATTACAATGTGTATAAACATTTCCTGTACCAAGTTGCATTGCGTTTGGAGCATTACATCGCGAGAAAGGTCTATTTAAATTTTCAAATTCGCTTGGCCACCATGTTCGTTTTGTAGTTAACCGGTTTTGGAAATCTTATAGATGAACTTCCAGTAGTGCCCTTTATCTCCGTACAAAATTTCAGGGTGATACCGCTAATAGTTTCAGAGATATAGAATGCCGGTGAAATATTTCGCACAGCTGACATCTTGTGGTTATGTAAACAAATGAACGAAGTTAGATGTCGGTGCATTACAATGTGTATAAACATATACTGTATCAAGTTTTATTGCGTTTGGTTGGTTAAATCGCTAGAAACGTCTATTTAAACGTCGCAACTTCGCTTGGCCGCCATGTTGGATTTGTAGTTACCAGGTTTTCAAGAGTCACATAGGTGAACTTCTAGTAGTTCTCTTTATCAACGTAAAAAATTCCAGGGTGATATCGGTAATAGTTTCGGAGATATTGAATGCTGGTGTAATATTTCACACAGCCGCCATGTTGGATTGGTGAGTCGTAACAAAATTTGAAGGGCAAGGTCGGGGTCGCCCGGAATAGTGCTACGTACTTACCGAGTTTCATTGAAATCGCTCCAGCCGTTTAGAATTTATTAGGGGGGGGGGCACACACACACCTCACACACACACACACACACACACACACACACACACACAAGCACACACACACGGACAAAAGGTAATCTCATAAGCCTATTTTTTCAAAATTGAAAATAGGCTAAAATTCATGAAGACATATTGATCGGCAAATCAATAAGGGTTCAGTACATTTCATCTGAATTTTACTTTTTGTCGATTCATAATATTGAATCGCTCGTATATATTCAATCATTCTTTTGTCGTGACTGGATCCCGACCATGGCATTCCACTCCTCAAAATATCCGAAACGCCAAAAATGTAAATAAATTTAAGTCTGAATGGCGAGATTATCTGCTGAATAATGTTGACTGCCGACAACCTTGTGTGACTGGTGGTGGATGGTAGGATGTATGATTGCTCTAGGGTTATATTTAAGAGATTTTATAAATGTTTGTAATATTAGTATTATTGTTATTATTATTGTTATAATGCATTTCTTAGCTTATTAGGAAGGACGTTTTGAAAATAAGTTTCGTGACTCTTATCCCAGGGACCCTTCATTGCCAAACTGACATAGCTTACACCATGGCATCAAGAACTATACACCTTTCACCATTTTTCGACATAGTCACCACGACATTGATACAGTTGTCGTAGTGATCAATCAGTTTGAAAAACAACCCTGGTAAAACACGGTGCTCTGTGATGCAAGGAATTTTCACACAGCCTGGTACCCATCTTGCGGACACTTTTCGGCAACCCAACACATCATGGAGCATGTGATGGTACTGGGCATGGCCAATATGCAATGTGGACGCAAAGTCTGCCATCTTTATGCGGCTGTCCGGTAATGCCAGGTCTGTACTCGAGCAATGTTTTTTCCTTCGTGGATGCGGAGGGATGCAGACTTCGATCTTCATCCTCCACACTCTGCCGTCCTTCACTGAACATGCAACAGCAGCGTCCGACCATTTGGCGAGACATGACCGCTTCAACGTACACGGTCTGTAGGCGTTCATGGATGACTGACGCACGTGTCCATTCATACCGGATAACAGCACACACTTCCATAGGCACCCATGTTGTCAGTACACGTCTGTCCGCCTTCGTGACTTGTACTCGAATGATATCGGAACTGATAGAGAATGTGGCCAATGAACGACACCGTAGACGATACTTGGCGTTGGAAACTATTGACCTAAACAAAGATAATTAATTATGTAGGCCTACCTAAAATTGTCCAGGATGGGTATTTTGTTGGAGCGGGCCTGCCCGGCTGCTGACCACTTTGTAGAAGTCAATAGGCCTGACCTTGTGATATTTGATAAGCAATCAAGGCAAACATTGTTAATGTGGCTGTTCCACTTGATGAATACCTACATAATGCAGTGGCAAAGGAAAGGCTCAAATACCTGCCACTTGCCACTTGCCAGTTACAGATGTGGCTTCAAAGAAATTTCCATCATCCCAGTCTTGGTTTCAGTGAATGGCTTAGTTACGATGGACTTGGAAAATGCAAAGGAGAAACTTAGCTTGAAGAAACACCAAATGTGGCTGCTCTCCTTAGGGCCAGTTGTACGAAGTCGGGTTATACCTCGGCTAAAGTTATCTCCGTAGTTAACGCAGAGTTGAGTTGTACGACATTGGTATAAGCGATAATACGGGTATAAACGACGGCATAGCTAATCGGGCATATAATGACGGGCTCTCTTCTTATACCAGGTACATATATGGCAGACGGGAGAGACCGCAATAACATCCGAAGTTAAATCAGCACAAACTCTCAATTCTAGTGAACTATTCATAACTGTACATGAAAATGTATAAGGTGCGTTCAAAAAGTAACGAGCCGGAGGCTGGAATGCGCAAACCGGTGACTACATCGGCTAATCGTGGCGTGTGTAACGAGGTGTGGTTCCGACCAGAGCGTAGAAAGTCACAGCCCTTCGCTAGAGGGCACGCATGCACGTCACGTCACGATTCAAAGTGAGCAGCAGCATGCATCAATCGTCCAACAATGTCAGTCGCATTGCAAACAGTGACATGGGGGCGTCAACCGAAGGGCAAAGAGGTGTTGTTCGGTTTCGGACAGCGGAAGGAGTAGCGGGAATGGACATTCATCGCCGAATGTCACAAGTGTATGGCGAACACTGCATGTCCCCTGCAAGGGTCAAGGCATGGCACAAGCGCTTCAGGGAAGGACGGGTGTCGTTAATCAATGATGCCCGGTCTGGGGCACCCCCCTGCATTACCGACGACAGCGTCCAGCTGGTAGATGCACTCATTACCCAGGACCGTCGAGTGACAGTGAACGCCATAGCCGCCGTGGTCGCTCCACGACAATGCACGACCTCATACGGCCAGCACATTCGCGGCATTCCTGCAGAAATTCAAATGGGAGGTTCTCGGCCACTCTCCATACAGTCCCGACCTAGCTCCCTGTGATTACGCCATGTTTGGTCCCCTGAAAAGGGCTCTGTGGGGCCAACGATTCACCTCGGACGCCGACGTCCAGCTGCACGTGCGGAACTGGTTCACATCGCTGCCCAGGGAATTTTATGAGGCAGCCATTCACCGCCTCGTGTCACAGTTGGACAAATGCCTCGACAGCCAGGGCCAATACTTCTAACATACAGGTACTGGTTTCTGTAATTATGCCTCTGGCTCGTTACTTTTTGAACGCACCTTATATAATCTTTACATCAGCACAGTAATTACATATATATATATTTTTACAGAAAATTACGAAAGCATGTCACCGACATTACGTACATAAGCAGCACATGCCCAGTCTTCACAGTTCCACCTTCGGTCGCAGTGGTGTAGTGGCTAGCGTGCCGGACTCATGACGGAGAGTTGCAATTTTTGCGGATCGAATCCCACCATGTCAAACTTTTTTTGCTTTTTAGTTTTTGTTTTTATATTATGCTTGGTGTTTCTGCATTATCTTTTATATGTACCGGTAATCATTTGGGGTGATCCTTGGTTGAACAGGGTATTGATAGTATCTTCGCGTCAGTCAAGAACGTAGGCTACTCATATTCAAGAGAGCATTCATATTGGAAATTCCAAGAAATAATGTAGAGGATCACATATTAGGAATAATATTACTACAAAGGAGAAAAACAAAAATCGGACAGAGGTCAGATCATTTTCAGAACTGTGATGAAAATGAATTTCTTATACGGTTCAGACAGGGAAAAGACACAGTTCTGAGGTTATTTGATCAAATTATCGATCGACTGGAACATATGACAGACGGATAAAATGTATGATAATAACATGTAGTAGCCATGCTTGCACCTACCGGTACTTATTTCTTGAATAGGCTACATTACTTTGCATTATATTAATATCTACGATATACTATTATTTACTGACTCGTAAACAATGCATATAGGCCTACCTGTATCGGGAAAGCTCTTTTCATGGGAGATTTAACACAGTTTACGGATGAATTACCAAATTTTTTCAATACTGAAATGAAGGTATAATCGAGTGGCTCTCGGCAAGTAACTTATAAAATTCGCATCTCAAAAGGCTCTATCCGTAGGACGCATTTGAGTCCATTACCGGGTGAGTTAGCCGTGGTCGCTACGGCATGACTGCTGGCAGTCGCTCACATCCGGGAGGCGAGGAGGTTCGAATCCCCCCGCCGGCAACCTTGAAGATGGTCTTCTGTGGTTTCCCATCTTCCTTCCAGGCAAATGCCGGGGTTGGTCCCTAAATATAGGCCACAGCCGCTACCTTCCAACTCCTCGCCCTTCCATCCCAACTTTCCTCCCCAACGGTACTTGTAGCTCACCCATTGGGTGTCCGTCTCGAAGCAGCTACAAACCTGGCGAGCCGAACATGTCCTCGGACACTCCCGGCGCTAAAAGCCACAAGCTAAAAAAAAAAAAAAAAAAAAAATAATAATAAAAAATAAATAAATAAATAAATAAATTGAGTCCATTGACCGGCACAGTATTTATTATGTTTGTTATTCTCACAGCCTCTCATGGAGTATCGCAGTGTTCAATTCGATATTCATCTGTTTCCAAAGAAGTTCATATTTGGTATCAATATGTCCACAATGTTAGCTCCGTTTGTTAGCAACTTAGCTAGTCTCTCAGACAAACATGGAATGAAATCTTGTCGTACAACCCACCCTAGGAAATACACCAAGGAAGACACTAGCCCAGGTATAGCTATTCTGATGGATAACCCGATTTCGTACAACTGGGCCTTAGTAGACTACAGTAAATTTAGTACGTAAGGTTTTGTCTCTTCAGTGACTTGCTCTGAACATCTTGAGATCCAGTGCTAACATCAGTGTTCTTGACTCGAAAGGTGTCCGACGGTGATATTTTTTTTTAAATTTTTGTATATATAATAATCATGTGACAGTACAGCCTACTGAAGAATATAAATACTCCATTAAAAGCAACGTTATTTGGACCGCTTTGCGTGCTTCGCACATAAGTTACAATGGTACTTTGAGTTTTCGCAGTTCTGCGCGGAAGAAACCCGAGCCGATCAGCGGGGGTTGTTTCTCCCCAGCTATAGTACGTAACAAGGGTTGTATTGTGCTTGCGCGGCCGGCCGGAAGACACCGCGGAGGGTGCGTGGTCAACCTCAACGGATATGTCTGCAGTGCTGCTCGTCTTGTAGCTAACAAACTGACAGCAACAGCCGATGTGCCGCCAACAGCTCTCACTAAAAGAAAACAAAAACCCACTCAGAGCACTTTTACTCTCGAGTTTAAAAGGAATGGCGTTCATGCCGCCTGCCACCTCCTCACTGCTTAGATGTTTGTATATGGGGGCTCGGAGATGAGGCTCGACTAAATCCACTGTAGGAATATTCACTCTCTATTGACAATTCTGAGAAACATCATGTGAAACATAGACCTAAGAAATCTACTGTTCTCCACCAAATATTGTGTTGACTGAACCGATGTTAATGAAACTCGGTAGTAAGTTAGCACCTAAACCGTGCCTTTCAAATTTTAATTACTGTTACCAATCCAACATGGTGGCGGCGCGAAATATTTCACTAGTGTTCAATAACACCGAAAATATTGCTGCAAGCAAACTGAAAATTTCAAAGTCGATAGAAAATATACATAAGGTTTATATGTGCCTTTGAAAACCATCTACTAACTAAAATGCATGGCGACCACGCGAATTATTTAGAGCTAAAGCTATTGGCGTTTAATGTTGTTGAATTGTTTTCAAAAATTCAACACGGCCGTTTTCAAACTTTTAAAATCAGGCCTATATTTGTATTTCTCTTTATTTATCAAGTGATTGAAAATAAACTTTGTATAAATACCAACACTAGGTCTTCTGAATTAGGCCATTCGAGGGTTAGTATGTCATACTGTACCACGTTTCAAAGATCGGACCTTTCCGTGAAGATTTAGGGGAGTTTATGTCTTAAGAATTAACATTGAAATATTAGAAAGTATTTTCCAGTGTTGCCTAAGTAATCTATTAATAGATTTTCAGACGGTCAACACGAGTGTTCACAAATTATAAGATTGTGTGGCAAACACGTGTTCACTGACTGAAATTCTTATAAAAAAACAGGATTTGCCGTAATTCAGTTGTCAAAAATACGTTTCGTGCAATAATACTAAACGAATGAAAATACAAAATGTATTATCAATATGGAATTTCATGTAGAGTTCAATGAACCTACAAAGTAATCTCAAAGTTGTTTCCATGCTGTTCTAAGCAAACAATGCATCTTTTCAACATGGATTTACACATATTGTCGTAAATATTCCAGGACTGTAGGCTTTCAAACTCTGATTGTATTCGTGCCTTCAAATGCTCAACATCAGAATTTTAGTGGAGTAAACCTCATTTTTATAATATTCCTCAGACTGGAAAATCCATGGTTATATCTGGGAATCGTCGATGCCATCCATCCATCAAAGATTCCATTTAGAAAATCTCTTACAATAATTATATAATCGGGGAGCTCCTTTTGCCATATGAACTTTTCCTTAACTGGCTACAGATGTCCATAATGTGGACTATATTCCAGTTCTAACAACACTTCCTGAATCATATATGGGTAGTTAAGAGAATTCACAGTACCGTTAAGTATTGCAAGTGACAACTGACTTATGGCCCACCATACAGATAGGAATTAATATGCATGCCATCTACAAGAATGATGGGAGCAACCCCGCACAAGTAAGTGGGAGCAATGCCGGACTCAGCTGACTCTCCGTGGTTGATAACCCATGTTGTGAGGCACTACGGGGAAGTAATGTACACCCTCTGTCTAAAAAGTTCGGTGAATGGTCTATGTTACGAACGGATTGTTGGCTTACCTGAAACTGCCGTTATTATCCTTCGAAGTAATCCCCGTGGAAGGTTATGGACTTCTGAGAACGACTGAACAAGTCCTGGAAACTCTTGGCATAGTCTTCTTTAGAAATAGCTTTCAGTTTGGCTCGTCAAATCTGTAAATTGAAAGCAAGAGAGAAGCGTGAATTTATGCAACCTGTCTTGCACACCTGATAGACGGGCGGCAGTGAGAAGGGTGAATTTATGCAACCTAACGTGTAAACCTGTTTGACGGGTGCC
Source organism: Meconema thalassinum (assembly GCA_946902985.2). Classification (NCBI taxonomy): domain Eukaryota; kingdom Metazoa; phylum Arthropoda; class Insecta; order Orthoptera; family Tettigoniidae; genus Meconema; species Meconema thalassinum. The sequence goes on along the minus strand of OX336390.1, from coordinate 583,763,677 downwards.
AGTGAGAAGGGTGAATGTTCCGTGGAATGGAATGGTCCTGAAAACCATCGTCACGGGTGTCGAGACCTGGTGCCTGAGGTTACGACCTCGAAGGCAAGCTTCAAAGTATGGAGTATCGGCGTCCGGGGTTGCCGAAAAGCCCTGAAGGGCCAGATGTTTTCGGACATCCAACGTAATGTGACAACCCAACTGAAGGCTATCTCTCAGGTAGATTATGGCAGAATTTGTACAGCCGTTCTAAGAATTAAATAACCATCCACGGGGATTACTTCGAAGGATAGTAACGGCTGTTTCAGGTAAGCCAACAATCCGTTCGTAATATAGACCCGTTCAACCGAACTTTTCAGACAGAGGATGTGCATTGTACTGATAATTCCATCTGAGTTGTGTTCATGAGAGGTATCTTGACAGATTTGCATTTAACATTTAACCTATACTTAAAGTCGAAGATGGCTACAGTGTTTGGACACTGAATTATTATATCATGTTATATTATACTGAATATTATTAATTATTTTTATTGTTATGTAGGACATAAACCTTAAGCTTTTCAGACCGTCACAAGGAAAGTCTATTTAAATGGAGGTATATGTTTGATATGTATCAGACCAGCAGATAATTACTTCTTTGCTCAATTACTTGTTAAAAATGTAAATTTGTTTTTTTGTGACTCACCAAAATTTCTAACCGAATCGATATTTACATTAATAACTAAAATGATATTCAATTATGAAATTGTGAGTTGACAACATTATTGAAATATGATTTCCTCTTTGATTTCCTTTAGTAGAAGTACGAAAGGCCTACATACAGTATATAAAATTCAACATGTCGACCATCCGAAATATTCAGACGATTCTCAATATCTACGAATCTATTACAGTGACAAAACTGAAATTTTGTATGTTGATAGAGGCAATTAACGTAAGCACTATATATGAAAATAGGCTGCATAAATCTTCACAGAACTACTTGTTTGAATTTTATGATTGGTGAAACTATGATTAGACATCATCCGGATGCAGCTAACTACATAAGAACTATTACTGCCTCACATCTGAAGGACTAGGTCTTAATTACTAGTGTATGCAGTTTTAATGCGAATAATTTGTGTTATAAATTTTACGAATCAGAAATTTCTAATTTGGTGATTATGATGAGCACAGTTCTTGTAAATGTGGTTTTAATGTACTGTATTTTATCAAAAGAAAGAAGGCAGGTAGGGATACATGTACTGTCAATGACCTCATTAGAGGCCAATATCTGTATTATCTATCATAGCACTGGCCGTCACAGGAACCTTCGGGCTTCACAATAAAGTACATCTCTCTATATATAAAAATGAAAGTTTGTCTGTTTTTTCTGAATTTCCACGGAAGTTTGAGTTATTAACGCGTTTCAGACTGGTTTATGACGGTTGCGCGCAAAAACAAAATTTTTGTCTGTCTGTCTGTCTGTTTGTCTGTCTGTGTACAATTTTGCACGCGTAGCCTATCACTCGAGAACGGCTGAGTGGATCAACGTAAAATTTGGTACAGATGTCCATCAGAGGCACGAAAGTAATCATTGAGGTAACTCTTCTCCATACCTCCCATAAAAGAGGGCCTACCCCCTTAAAATGCATGCTGAAATGGGCGTAGAAAGACAGACAAATCTCATTTTCAGCGTCTCAATGCGAGAAACAAAACTCGAAAACCACATTTTAAGGTCCTAAAACCAACAGTTTTTGAGATATACCCAGAAAACTAATTTCATTTATTAAGCTATTGAAAGAATCCCAGCCGGTAACCATGGCAACACATTCTCTGAAGTCCATCGAAGTGTGGTGCGTGAATTGACATGCACGGCTACGCCACTGAGTTTAATCATCAGACCTGAGTAGGTGAGAAAATCTGAAGTCCAGCATTTCTCGAATATGGCTGAGCGCGTCGTATAGTAAAGAAAGAAAAAAAGTTCTCGAATATCATGATATGACTGGTCTAGTGTGTTGTTTATTATTAGAGGTGCCCACGGGGATGAAAGCTCCAGTGGACTTGACCACGCATGGATAACGATTCGGAAGTGAAGCGTGAAGAATCATCACGTCCCGACTGTGCGGCTGTTAAAATTAGCATGGAGGTGGGATAGCCTATCAAGTGGAGTTCAAAATAATTGTTATAATTATCCGACTAAACCTACCAGAACGAGCTAAAAGCTTTATACAATATCCGTTCACGTTAATTGCCATGGACTTGTTTCTCAAAATAATTGAATTCAATTAACTCTGTGTGGATATTATGTATCTCGGTTCATGACTGAATGCTGAATATAAGTGTACTAGCAGGTACCCACGGCTTCGCCCGCGATCAAGACAATGGGGACGATGCATTATTGCTGATAATTGGTCTATTCTATTACAGCAATCACGGCTATAGGTGTGTCCATTCTAATTCTGAATTATCTGATACATACAGTATATTGATATGATCAGCAAAGTGGGAATTTTATAGAGTTGTGTAGGTCTGCAGGGTTCGATGTTACAATATGTTAACACATTTTAAAATTACGTTTTTGGTTTTGACATCGTCTGCTGAGACATAACGATTTTGTTGTCCGGATGCTCGCGAGCACGCCACATACAGTTGGCCATGGGAAAAAATGGTTTTGTCTAAATGTGCACGTGCTACTGTTAAGTGTGTGTCATTGCGCTTTGTTAAAGAAATTGCGAATATTGTTTGAAGAGGGAACTGCACTCTTGCACACTGGAATGGCAAATCTATCGGAATATGGGGAATTAAAGTAATCTTTTCTTAAGCTATTCTGGATGTAATTTGGCCATACTAATTGATGATTTGAACGTAAACATATCCCTTTTAATAGACCTATAGTTAAATATCGCTCACCTTGGCCGCTGATGTACACTATGCAGTCTCTTCCAGTGTTCCATCCCAGGGATTGAAATTCTCTAACGACCCTTTTGCCCCACATGCCTCTCTAAGTAATTAAAATTCCTGATTGTTGTTGTTTGAGTCTTCAGTTTTTTAACTGGTTTGATGCAGCCCTCCATGTCTCCCTCTCCTGAGCTAATCGTTTCATTTCTACATAGCTACCACACCCTACAACCGAGGCAATCTGTTTAACCCTGGTTTACCCCTACAGTTCTAGTCCGCGACCCTCCCATCCATAACTACTGTCGACCAAACTATGTACTCGAGTATGAAGTTTGTTTGTGAAGTAACCGATAGACCTATATAAAATCCAATAACATCATCATTTTCGTCGTTCTATTTTACGTTAGATCATGTAGGTTTGGAATTTTAAATTTATATTTTAATATTTTTTATCACAGTTGGAACACAAGAAGTGCCCGTTCTTAAGCGATTTTCAACAATGCGTCACATTTAAGAATTATTATCTCACAAACCCGTCATCAGATCGAATCCAAATTTTAACACAATATACATTGGAATGTTGTATAACAGGTTTATTAATTTTAAAATTTTGTGTGTCCAAGAAACAAAGTTGTTATCATTTTTGTAAGGTAACTTTTCCTCGGCTCGGGATGGTTTAAAAATGTAGTTCTTGATCGCGTTGTAATCCTTATACATCAAAACGGTATGCTGTATGATTGTGAAATACGTAAATTAATTCACTTATTTTATATCGGTTTGTATTTGTACGGAGAATTAAGACATGGTTCACCAGTTAGCCGCTCCGGTGAAAGCAGTACATCATTGCCAAGATGGGCTACATCACGCGTCATGGCGCGTCTCGCTCGGAAGTGATGGGCTCCATATCAGCACCGCTGTACAGCATTTCCCGGAGCGGCTAGCTGGTGAACCATGTCTTAATTCTCCGTACAAATACAAACCGATATAAAATAAGTGAATTAATTTACCTATTTCACAGTCATACAGCATAACGTTTTTATGTATAAGGATTACAACGCAACCAAGAACTACATTTTCCAACGACCCCGAGCCGAGAAAGAGTTACCTTACAAAAATGATAACAACATTCGTTCTTGAACACACACAATTTTGAAATTAATAAACCCGTTATACAACATTCGAATGTATATTGTGTTAAAATTTGGATTCGATCTGATGACGGGTTTGTGAGATAATAATTCTTAAATGTGACGCATGGTTGAAACACGCTTAAAAACGGGCACTTTTTGTGCTTCAACTGCGATAAAAAATATTAAAATATAAATTAAAAATTCCAAACCTACATGAACTAACGTAAAATCGAACGACGAAAATGATGATGTCATTGGATTTTATGAAGGTCTATTGGTTACTTCATAAACAACCTTCAAACTCGAGTGCACATAATATTTGGGTCGACAGTAAGCTTGCTATTCCTGGGTGTCGTAATATGTGACCTACCCTCCTATCTTTTCTCTTCATTAGCAGTCGCCAGAAACATCTCTCCTCTCCCACTCGTATTAATACCTCTTCATTTGTTACCCTATCTACCCATCTGATCATCATTCTCCTGTATCACCACATTTCAAAGCTTCAATTATCCTCTTTTCCGCTGCACCATTAGTCCATTAGTACAACTCAGCAACTTTTCTAGGTTTAAGCCGTGCCTTGTGCGGGGATTCAATGGCCGTGAAAGACAAAATACCAACTTTATTGAAATAAGATTGTCCAATTCCTCAGTAAGATCATTTAAGAAACAATAATAATTAGCGTGACAGCCGGTAGAATACGACACATTCGACTGTCAATATACGTTGCAGATCATGGTTAAAATCGAAAAAGAGCAGATCAAAATTGGCAAACAAAAATATTCAGTTAACAAAAAACAAATTTATAAAGAAAATGAAAGCATACCGTGCAAAATAGAAAGTATCTTAACATTGTAAATTCGAGTAAACTTCTGAAAGCTCGCTTACAACAACCAGCCGAAAGAGTATAAAATTAGACTCAAAAATCACGATCGTATCCGAGCCCCAAAAGCAACCTCTATATATAAAATATATCTCAATTTACGCGTATCAATGCGAGGAGCAACGTTCGTGGTTAAAAGTGGGAACCGAACCCAGCGTTTTAAGGCCCTAAAACTAACGGTTTTCGAGATATTGCCAGAAAACCATCCCCGGTCTGCGATATTTCAGCGGTTGCCATAGTAACGTTGATCTGTTTCTCAGAGGGAACACTGTTATTTGGGAATATCTCCGAAACCGTTCATTTTAGGAACTTAAAAAGTGTGTTTCGGGGTCCCTACAGGACCTCCGAGTATTGTTTCTCATATCTTATGGCTTAAAATGAGCTAAATCCGAACTTTGTACCGACTGTCATTGCTCAGTGCCAAAGGGCCGAAAAAAGTCACTTAAAAATTGAATTTTCAAAAGCCGTTTCTTAGTGGGCCTCTACATACTCGGATCAACCAACATGCAAAATTTCAGCTTTCTAGGTCTAGTGGTTTGAGCCCTGCGTCGATGACTAAATTTTGTATTGTCAATGCCAAAGGGCCGAAAAAAGTCACTTACAAATTGAATTTTCAAAAACCGTTTCTTAGTGAGCCTTTACATACTCGGATCAACCAACATGCAAAATTTCAGCTTTCTAGGTCTAGTGGTTTGAGCCCTGCGGTGATGAGTCAGTTTTGGATTATACAGTATATAAGAGATTGCTTATAAGTTTTATTTATCACCAATTACTACGTAGTTAGGATAATGATATTAAAATATCCGTGATAACTTTCTTAAGTTTAAATAAGACTGTTATCATTCCAGGCTAGTAGTTTTTATTTGGAAGTAATGAATTCCTTGTCCTTGAGCTCATTCGTTTATGAAAGTCATTAGTAAGTTGTTGAACGCTTTGAGTTACGAACTAAGTACTTGATTGTAACGTCTTATAGCAATCGCGGAATTGGATTTTCATGATCGCTCTCGGCTGTTAAGATGTGTGTTGTACAAATATACTGTATGTGCTCACAGTAAGTGACTGATGTATAATTGCCATGAAATAGTGTCTCTCGTAGTAGTTCAGTGGTAGAGCAGTGGCTCGCTGTGCCGAAGGTCCCAGATTCGACTCATGCATGTGCCAGGTATTTTAATTCTATTACTCTAAACTGAATGTTATTACATCTAGAAATAGTAGTACATAGAATATTTTATCAAGATTGAAAAAGAAACAAGTGACACAATAAATTGCAGTCACCTTTATGTTACCGCTAAACGGGTGGTTATGTGCAGGTTGTGAATACTTCGTATGAACCAAGTTTGTTAAATCAACGAATAAGCCATTCACGAGTTATGCAAACTAGAACTAGAGTGCCGTATCCCCTCCAGGGACGTAGACGACCTGAATATTAGAGCCCTTAGCTTCGTCAAGGGATCACTAACCAGGCGTCCCGAGCCGGAGTTTGCGTGTAGTAGGGTGGCCAGTTCCTTTCCACTCCTTCTCTTGCCATAGCATCTGACAGGTTCCCATTTTACATCACGAGGCTGGGAGACCACGTACCAGACCGTACCAAGACTTTTAAATTCTTGGCAGAGCCGGAAATTGAACCCGGAACCTGGCGGGGGGGGGGGGGGGGGGGGGGGGGGCACAGCCAATAATGCTAGCCACTGCACCATGAGGTGGTAGTTGTGCAAAGCTGACCGTTAAGTAGAAACCATCTCGTATATTGTGGGTGGTTGCACTTTGCAGGCAATTTAACATAGAATTGGAGTTGTTTTAACCATCTTGTATATTGTGGGTGGTAGCACTGCGCCCACGTTATAGAATCGAATTCAAGTTTCCTTAAATTGTTTATTTCCTTACTTCAAAGCTTGGTAAAAATTGGAACATCCGTTGATAAGTTATCAAGGATGGAGATTGGCTATAATGTTGATGGCATCTATTACTACGGTTGGCATCACTTAGGCTAAATAAACAAAAAATAGTGCAAATATCTAATTTTGATTGTGAGTAAGTTGTATTTAATTTTATTCTTGGTTCGGCTGTTTAAATCATTGAAGGAGAGGCACGTATATTGCATACACACACAGAGGCATAATTTAGTTGTTCTTGTTTCATTTGAGGGGCTTGAACCTCATGGTAATTTAGTCCCGTGTATTTTTCGTGAGTATAGAGTTTGTTTGATAACCTATGCTATTGTGGTGTATGTAGTAGTATGTAAATTTACATAATTTAAACAATTCTCTCGAAATAGCGTATCGAATGAATCGCAATCAATTGAAGATTAACAACATCGACGGAACTAGAAGCATGAGATTTAGAAATAGGACCACCATCTAGACTTGAACCTAGATGTTCTGCTTTCCAGGCAGATGTGCTAACTTACGGAAATTTTTCTCATTTCACCCCGGCCTAATTCTTTCTAAACTTTTGTGTGATCAACATCGGTATTATATTTATAAGAGCTCCCACATTAGACCAATCGTAAGACTGAAATTGACCATAATGTATGTTTACAGCTCTCCTCAATGTTGATGTGGTTGTTTCATTTAGGGGCTGGACAATATGGTCAGCAGCCCTGTGCACACGATCGTATAAAGGATAAAAATTATAAACTGCACCATTTGATATCAGTAGTAGTGTGTAGTTCCTTCCCCATACTACCATCCTGAGAGAATACGCAGTCCAAATACTTAAAATGTTCCTCCTTCTCCATTTTAGTTCCTCCTATCTGGCGTTCTATTTTCTTGCGTTTCTTGCTTACCAACACAACATTCGTCTTTGAGATACTGATCTTTATACCTTACTCCCTACATTTATCTACAGGGTGGCCACAAAGTCCCACTACCCCCCTCTAATAACCAATAGAAACCCCTAAACCTAGTTAAATAAGTTGTACACCATTTCAATGAGACGTTTTCTTAGGAATATACGGCATTAAGAGTCCAAACCATCAGTCTGTGCCCCATCATTTTCATGGCAAAGGATAATACGGCGCCAAGATCTGTGCGACATTCCTCGGAGCATTGCTGGTGTGACTTTAGTGAAAGCTTGTCTCACATCATCTTTCAGTTCATCCGTGGTATTGTATCCGTTTTGTGAAACGATACCCTTTATGAACCCCCATAGCGCATTATCACGATGTCGTAGCATGCCCTGTATCCTGGAAAAGCCACCAGGATTTGATCAACCTCGCTCTGTGTGGACAGCCCTCAATCGTATCCGCACTGGCCATGGAAGATGTGTAGACGCTCTCCACAAGTGGGGAATAGTCCCGTCATCAAAATGTGACTGTGGTGCAGAGAAACAGACAATTCATCACTTAGTGACCGAGTGCCCAAACCATGCATATTGTGGGGACTTCAAGTTTTTTTTAAACTGTAACAACAGATACTGTATGCTACATAAAGAACATGAATATTTGTATATAGATATATGTAGGAAGTTATGTTTCAATAGCTGGAACTATTATAGAATATCATGTATGTGATAATTTAATGTTTTATGTGCCATACGCCAAATAAAATCACATGTGGTAAGGTCTGGGCTTCGTGGTGGCCAGGCAAGTGGAGCCGGCAGCACAGGAGAACCATCGGAAAAGAGCACTTTGCCTCGTTTTGGTATTGTGTCGAACATCTGAAGAAGTGTCTCACATGCCTCCATCCGATAATTCCTGGACGGGCGTAGGCCAACATGGGTGCAAGCCTGAGTCTTTCTTCGTGTGCTTCTGCATTGTCGACATTGTCGCAGTTCTTCCAGGGCGATGGATGGGTCTCGTACCGTAATGCCATATATTCCTAAGAAAACCTCTCTTAGAAATGGTGTGCAACTTATTTAACTAGGTTTAGGGGTTTCTATTGGTTATAAGAGGGGGGCAAAGGAACTTTGTGGCCATCCTGTACATAGAGTTGAGGTGTAGAAAAGCCAATGCAGTGAGTTGTCAGTTGCGATCTACTGTATTCTGCAAGACAGAAGTTAATGTTGCGATGTATCTCTCCCTACATCGCTCAGTATTTAGACCGACCTCGCTGTATGGAAGTGAGAGCTGGGTAGATTCAGGATATCTGATACATAATCCAGAGGTAACTGATATGAGGGTAGCACGTATGATTGCTAGGATAAATAGATGGGAGAAATGACAGGAAGGTATTCGTAATGAAGAAATAAAGGCTAAGTTAAAAATAGACACACTAGATGAATCTGTTCGTATGAGCCAACTCAGATGGTGGGGACGCCGCATTGCGAACTGCTAAGATGGGATCTTGAGGGCGACTTGTTCGAAAACACAGGTTTTCAAACTAGACTGGGCGCTGAAAGTCAGAACAGTCTTGAATGAAATGTTTGTAATGTGCATAATTTGCAAATGAGTGTAGAATTGGCCGTGTTTGTGAAGTTAGGAACCCTATGAGAATTGGCATGGAGTAAAAGTGGCAAACCATAGAAAGCCACTTGTATGATGGCTGAGATGGGAATCAAACCCACAAAGTTTTTATTTTGCTTTAAGAGGTTGAGAGTTATCATGTTCCAACCCTCAGGACCTGAATGAAATTTGATAGGAGAGTGGGGAATTGAACTTGGACAAAGGTTGACATCCAGGAATATCAGACCACGAGGTGGTCACCCTCCTGAATTATAATATATCGCTTTTGGAAGATAAGAGCCCTTTTTAAGAAGACCAGCACCAATAATATAGTAACCATACTGTATTTTAGTTTGTCTCTGATACACATCATTAACAGAATAGGTTACTCCTTTTACTTCAGTGTGATGAATAATAGCTTCGCAACTCGTGCGTAACTTATTTCCCATTCCTGCATATCTGTAACAGTTGTGAAGTATTCAACGCTTGATAATCTATGTCTTCCTTCTCGTAATGCATGGACTATTTCAACACTGATGTTTGGGCACGTCCTGAAGCAAGGGTGTGTCTTGTATTGAAAGGGAGCATTGGCACACAGCAGTGCGCAGACGATACCAGCCTACTGATATGGCCTAGCTGTCACTGAGCAGGGCAATTAAACCCAGCACTGTATTGTACATTCTCGCCCGGATGGTAGTTGATTGCGTGACTAAAGAGATATTAGAACTAATGCACAGCCGTTCTCCTCACGAGATGCTTGCTAGGAGGTTCGCTGTAAGAGATGGCCTCAAGTACTCACCGCACCGACTGATCGAGAGGTGTAGATTGGAAGGCAACAGAAACACATGTAAGAGACTCTAGGAAATCTGACACTTCGATCGCAGGTAGGCCACACACCGAACTGGTTAATGCTGGCTGGCTAAGATTTGCTGACTCTCGCGAACTAATAAGTGGCATTGCAAGTTTGAGAAACGAGTGCCTTTGACCTTGGCTATTTTAGCTTTTGTTGATCATACAGTAGTAGATGGAGCGATGTGGAACGAGGAGGTGATTGAGTACAGTGCTAAATGTAACACGAGCACATGTAACCACGGAGGGGGACTACGATGCCTTAGGCTACTGGAGCTGAGACAAATCTTACCTGCGTGGCTGTAGGCTACCTGTCAACAGTGCAAACTGACAATGTGCCACATGTAAACAAATGGTAGTTCCCGACATGGTCGTCAGCACTCGTATCTCAAACGGGTAATGGATATGATTAGATTAATGTCTTTGGTTTTACATCCCTTTTAACTGAGGCTTTTAGAGACGCTGGGGTGCCAGATTTTTTTCCCCGAAGGGGATCTTTAACGTGCCAGTAAAATCTACTGACACGATACCCTCGTATTTGCACACCCTCAAATGCCAACTGACTGCGACTGGATTTCATCCTGCAACTTTGGAAAGGAAGGAAGATCGTAGTTTTACGTGACCGTGAATCTTGTGATTATGAGCCACGGGACTTCATTTTTACGTGGAATCCGAACCATACGACATGGTATTTCACTTCGAAAATCTCATATGCATTGGCCAGGAATCGAACCCAATCCACCTTGGTGAGAGGCCTACAGCTTGACCGCTGCGCCACCACGCCCACTGAAACTTTGGACACAGCAGGCGAGAACCACGCAGCCAGTCAGATATGACAAGATAATCACCGGGAAGTGGTCTGGCTAATTCTAGTCTCAAATATATTGAATTCTCAAAAAAACAAAACAAAAAAAAAACAAAAAAAAAAAAAAACAAAAACGAAGTAGTTTCAATGTTGATAATAAATTTTCTGTGTTAAATTACTCTTTCGACAGCTAATTTCACTGACGAGGAGAAGGGAAGGTGGGGGAGATGTATGGAATTAAATACGTACGTGAGACTTACGCACTAGCGGTGGATGCACACTCTTGAAGTGCCATTTTTTGAATTATTGATATCTGGCGTTTAGAGAAACATTACTAGGGACTGGATTTTTAGAAAATGCATATGCGCATATGCAAATGCATATTTTGAGGGTTTATTGGATTTTTTGCATATTCTGAACATAACAGCATATATTAGCAAATACAGTTGAAATCTCTCTATATATAAGAATGAAAGTTTGTCTGTTTTTTCTGAATTTCAACGGAAATTTGCGTTATTTATGCGTTTCACACTGTTTTATGACGGATGAGCGCGAAAATAATTTGTTTGTCTGTCTGTCTGTTTGTTTGTCTGTCTGTCTGCCTGTGGAGAAAGTTGTTCCCTTATAACTCGAGAACGGCTAGGTGGATCAACGTAAAATTTGGTACAGATATCCTTCAGAGGCATGACACTAATCATTGATGTAACTCTTCTCTGTACCTCCCATAAAAGGGTGCCTACCCCCTTAAAATACTTGCTGAAATAGGCGTAGAAGGGCGAGACAAAGCTCATTTTCAGCCCCTCAGTGTGAGAAACGAAACTCGGGAACCACATTTTTAAGGCCCTAAAACCAACAGTTTTTGAGATATTTCCAGAAAACTTATTTCATTTAATACAATAACGAAAGAATGCAAGCCGGTAACCATGGCAACGGAATCTCACAGGTCCATCTATTGCTGTAAGACGCAATACAAGTCCATTTATTAGCCTATTTTCAATTTTGAAAAAATAGGCTTATGAGATCACCTTTTGTCCGTGTGTGTGTGCGTGCGTGTGCGTGTGTGTGTGTGTGATTCGTGTGTGTGTCCCCCCCCTAATAAAATCTAAACGGCTGGAGCGATTTCAATAAAACTCGGTATGTTTATAGCACTATTCCCGGCGACCTCGACCGTGCCCTTCAAATTTTGTTACGTCTCACCAATGCAAAATGGCGGCTGTGCGAAATATTTCACTAGCATTCAATATCTCCGAAACTATTACCGATATCGCCCTGAAATTTTGTACGGTGATAAAGGGTACTACTAGAAGTTCACCTATGAGACTTTCAAAAACCTGGTGACTACAAAACCAACATGGCGGTTAAGCGAAGTTGAGACTTTTAAATAGACTTTTCTTGCGATTTAACTATCCACACGTAATGAAACTTGGTACAGCAAATGTTTATACACATTGTAATGCACTGGAGTCTAATTTAGTTCAATTGTTTACATAACTTCAAAATGGCGGCTGTGCGAAATATTTCACTGACATTCTATATCTCCGAAACTATTACAGATATCACCCTGCAATTTAGTACGGTGATAAAGGGTACTGATACAAGTTTACCTATGTATATTTCATAAACTTGTAAAGTAGAAAACGAACATGGCGACCAAGCGAAGTTGAGACTTTTAAATAGACTTTTCTCACGATTTAACCATCCAAACGTAATGAAACTAGGTACAGCAAGTGTTTATACACATAGTAATGCACTGGAGTCTAATTTAGTTCAATTGTTTACATAACCTCAAAATGGCGGCTGTGCGAAATATTTCACTGACATTCTATATCTCCGAAACTATTACAGATATTACCCTGCAATTTTGTACGGTGATAAAGGGTACTGGTACAAGTTTATCTATGTATAATTCATAAACTTGTAAAGTAAAAAATGAACATGGCGACTAAGCGAATTTGAAATATTTTAATAGACTTTTCTCGTGATTTAACTCTCTGAGCGCAGTGAAATGTGGTACAGTAAATGATTTTGCAGATTGTAATGCACTGCCATCTAATTTAAATCAGTTGTTTACATAACCTCAATATGGCGGCTGTGCGAAATTTTTAAATTAAGTTTTTATTTCTTGTGTCGTAATCATGCGATCGGAGTGAAAGTTTGAATAATGAACCTAGGCAATAATTGTCCTTGAATGGTACATAATTCTATGGCCTATACATATAACAATCCTAAATGGCGAGCTTCCGAAATATTTAGACGGTTCTCAATATCTATGAATCTTTTACGGCAACCAAACTGAATTTTTTTATGTTCATAGAGACTATGAACATATGTTCACCTATAGGACTTTCATTAACATGGTGAGCACAAATCCAACATGGCGGCGACGCGAAGTATAAATATTTAAATGGACGATTCTCGCGAATTAACTATCCGAGTGCTGTGAAACGTTGCACGTTAAATGCTTATACAAATGTTGATCCACTGGCATCTAATTTATTTCAATTGTTTGCATAATCACAAGATGGCTGCTGTGCGTAATTTTAAAATCTCGTTTTTACTTCTTGTGTTCTAATCATGCGATTGAAGTTTGAATACCACACGTACACAATAATCTTAATGTAATAGTACAAAAATAAAAATCCAACCTGGCGACAATCTGAAATATTTACACGGTTCTCAATATCTACGAATCTGTTACAGCAATTAAACTGAAATTTTGTATGTTGTTAGAGGAAATTAACATGAGCAGGATATATGAAAATAGGCTGTATAGTTCTTTACGGAACTACTTGTTACATTACTGAGATAGTTTGCAAACGGCTATAAGGTTATAACGGAACCAATTTAAGCTGTAAAATTCATCAATGTCGTATAATGCGCTTAAGGGGGTCAATGGGTTCTCTAGATATTTTCACGCGATTTACACGTGCGGGTATGGTATGGAAGGTCTATTATATCCCTATCCCTATATTGTTATATTATTTCTGTATTATAATTATTATTATTATACTACGGCCTACAACGACGAGATAAAGCTTATTTACAGCCCCTTGGTGTCAGAAACAAAACTTGGTGCCCCTAAATAGCCGTAAAGGGTCCCCGAAAACTACTTTTTAAGGCTCTAAAACCAACAGTTTCTGAGATATTCCCAGAAAACTAATTTCATTTAATAAACTAATGAAGGAATGCATGCCAGTAACCATGACATCAGTATCTCAAAAGGTGACATCCGATTTTTATCTATTTCTGCAAGAAGTAAAGCCACTCCATTTATTAAATTTCGGTGAATGTTTGCAAATGCCTATAAGGTTATTTTATTACGGAATCAACTAAAACTGTAAAATTCATCAATGCGCTTAAAGGGGTCAAGGCGTACCCTAGATTTTTTTCACACGACTTAAATGTGCGTTATGTCGTACAGAAGGTATATTATATCTCCAAACAGCAACATTATTTTCAAAATTTCCTGAATTGAAATAGTTATGTTTTGCTTTTAGGAATTTGGGCCATTGGAGGCTAAAAAACTTGAATTTTCATGCACCACAAGCCTTTATAATTTATTAAAGGTGTCTTCCTCTGGGTGGGGACTTGACACAACAGTGAAGGTCAGTTTTATTTGACGTATAATGCGTTTCGTTTATGAGGTTTTCAATTTTATTTTCACGTCAGGAAGAACACGTTTGGTAAATTTAGTTTCAGAGCATATTTTAACTAATCATTTTTCTTTGTCGACAAACAGGTTCCAAGTCTCTAACCATTGCAACAGTAGCTGAATTGATTACGTCTGGTTATTAATACCGAAGACCGTTCGAAGAATGGGTACTTCTGCTAGTTAAGTATAATTTAAAACATCTTGAACAAAAGAGGTTTTGCCTGCGTGTTGGACATCGCTTGTAAGCAACTTTCTGAGCAACAGATTAATAACTAATAGGCTATTTTACGCAAGCATGCTGCCTGGTAATAATTTCAAGAAGGGAATGGGGAGGGACATTCCTTTCACCATCTGGACAGTATCCCTTGTAAGCAACTTTCTGAGAAACAGATAGCGAGATGAGTCAGATGACAGTACTCGTACTTTATGCAATGCTGCCTGGCTATTTGAAGAAGGGAATAGGGTGAGACATTCCTTTCACCATCTCAACAGCCAGTAGCCCGGGGTTAGTTTTGTTAGGAGTTACTTTATTCTTAGTCTGCATATCCTCAACTCAAAATGCCTAAAGAGAAGAGCAGTAGCCTAGAAAGTAATTATTAAAACAGTGGGGTCAGGCAATAGTAATTATTCAACTGATGACTAGGGACCGGACATTTATGCACTGAAAAGGATTAAATTAGACGTAATTTGTTTCCTGAAAACATTGAAAAACTTGCAATTAATCTATTGTGATGCTTCTTTCTGCAGTGAATGATGCTTGTATAAAGTGAGTGAATAAGTTTGGCCTATTGTTAAGTGCATATTTTTTAATTTTTCAATGTATATTTACTACATTTTCAGTGCATAATTGCATGCGTATTTTAATCGTTTCAGTGCATACATTTCCGGTCCCTCATCATTACTGCCCTCATACCAGTAGGCTATATAGGCCTCGAGATTGTTTGAAATAGGAATCAGGACTGAATTGCGAGGATCATTACCTGCCCTCAATCCAGTATTAAGTGTTTTGGCAGCAGTGCAGTCTCTAGATGAGGAAGGCGGGCAAGTTACAGACTAGAAGATGAAGTGATCTGAAGGAAGTCTGTTGCAGTGGGCGGGCTGGGCAGAGGGGCTAATTCATTAGACGGCCACAAGCGGGCACGCCCTCCAGTACCGTACTACACATTCTTAATTGTACTAATTAGGCATAATGATTAGCCAAATAGAACTACTGCTTCGACTACTGTATATCCAAACCAAACAGTTTCACTTCCTTCAATAATCTACTGTATATTTTGGGAGTTGTACAATTTGTTTTCACACGGGAGTCAATTGTTATAAGAAGGAAGTTTATGAAAATTTATCGGAACAATTCCAAATAGTGTCTTGTTGAAATGAATTCAACCTTAAATTAGAGTTATTAGCCTACTTTCGATTTTTGCAAAAAATGAAAGTAGACTTATGAGATCAACACAGGGCGAAAAAAGTGTGTCTGTCTGTGTGTGTGAGTCTGTGTGTGTGTATGTGTGTGTGTGAGTCTGTGTGTGTGTGTGTGAGTGTGTGTACTCTGAATGTCTGTCCCCCCCTATCAATTCGAACACGGTGAATGCGAATTGAACGAAATTTGGTACAAAGGTAGCACTAGCAAAGGACACCTCAGTGTCATGTTTTATATCGCCGCCATCTTTACTAAAACTGAATGGCGGCCACTCAAACGTTCAAAACGTAAAATCAAATAACGACTAACCAAATCATCCAATCTCCACCAAATGTGGTAACAACATACCTTCGTATAGGATGCGTCTTGTGACCAAACTACAAGGTCGTCCGCCATACCATTTCAGGATGGCGGCCGTGCGAATTATGCAAACTTTATAATCCATATCATGGGACCCACCAGTTCCGATTAACGAGCCGAGAATCGTTTTAACTGTTCTAAAGGAAGAGGCACGTACGAAATTAAAAGTTTATTTTGTAATACTATAGTGCAGACGTGATTTTAAAAAGCTCAGCTGATTCATTAATAAGACAAGATGGCAGCGGATATCTTGTGCCTGACTTATATTTCACTAATTTGAGTATTGAATGCAATATAGCGTACTGATAAAAAATAAATAAACTTTGTATGAAATGCTTTATATATAAATAATATACTCCAGTGATGAAATCGTTTAGTATAAATCATTATTTGCTAACAAGTTCTATGTAAGTCATTTTAAATAGAACGATATTCGTTGACACAATTAGCTCAGTGGTAGAGCGATAGCCTGTCGCTCAGATTCCTATGGTTCAAACACGATCAGACCTAGTTTTTTTGCTTGAAATGTTATATGTTTACAAGCTGTACCCGGCATGCGTTGCAATGCCAATCAAAGAAAGTGTTGGCGTTGAAATTCTGTTTCTTGAAGTGCTTTTGGATACACAACATGTTAACTGCCTCTAAGCTATCATAAAATGGATTTTCTAATTTAGAACCATTCGAGGGAGCGTGCACAACAACTTTCAAAATATTTCATCGCTGTCACTCATTTGTTGAATCTAATCGTACGCTACCTATTGTGAAATGGATTTACTAAGTCGAAACCCTTCCCTGGCGTGTACACAATGACTCATCAATGATTCATCGCAATCGGATGAATGGTATATGCACGTATGGGGGTTTTTGTTTAAACGATTCGTGCGCTGTCACTCATTTGTTGTATCTACTCGTGCGCTACCTATTGAGAAATGTATTACTAAGTCGAAGCCCTTCCCTGGCGTGTACACAATAACTCATCAAGGTTTCATCGCAATCGAAGAATGTTATATGAACGCAATACGGTAGGGAATTTTGTTGAAACGCTTCGCGCGTCGTCACCCATTTGTTGCATCTACTCTTGCGCTACTTATTGTGAAATGGATTTACTAAGTCCCCTTCCCTGGCGGGTACAAAATAACTGATCAATGTTTTATCGCAATCGGATGAATAGTATATGAACGCATACCTGATTTTGTTTAAACGATTCGCACTCCGTCACTCATTTGTTGAATCTACTCGTGCGCTACCTACTGTAAAATGTATTTACTAAGTTAGAAACCGTCACGTAAGTGTCCACAACATCTCACCCAAGTTTCATCGCTATCGTCGTTCATTTGTCGAATCTACTCGTGTGCTACCTACTGTGAAATGTATTTACTAAGCCAGAAACCTTCCTTGGAGTGTCAACCATATTTCACCCAAGTTTCACCGCTAACGGCAGAATGGTATATGACCTTATACGGGACTTTGTTGAAACGCTTCGCGCGTCGTCCCTCATTTGTTGAATCAACTTGTGCGCTGCATATTGTATAGGGGATTTACTGAGCCAGAAATTTTCCATGACGTGTACACAACATCTCACCCAAGTTTCATAGGTACGGACGAATGGTACATGTATGCATACGGGACTTGGTTGAAACGCTTCGCGTGTCGTCGCTCATTTGTTGATTCTACTCTTGCGCTACATAATGTAATATGGATGTACTCAGCCAGAAACCTTCCCTGGAGTGTACACAACATCTCACCCAAGTTTCATCGCAATCGGATGAATGGTATGTGAACGTATACGGGACGTTGTCGAAACGCTTCGCGCGTAGTCACTCATTTGTTGAACATAAACGTGCGCTTCGTATTGTAAAATGGATTTACTTAGCCAGAAACCTTTCCTGGAGTGTACACAACAATTCACCAAACATTTATCACTATCAGACGAATGGTATATGACTTTATACGGGACTTTGTTGAAACGCTTCGCGTGTCATCGCTCATTTGTTGAATCTACTGGTGCGCTACCTATTGTAAAATGTATGTACTAAGCCAGAAACCTTCCCTGGAGTGTACACAGCATCTCACCCAAGTTTCATCGCTATCGGATGAATGGTATATGAAATTAAATGGGACTTTGTTGAAACGCTTCGCGCGCCGTTGCTAATTTGTTGATTCTACTCGTGCTCTACCTATTTTTAAAGGGATTTACTAAGCTAGAAACCTTCCCTGGAGTGCACACAAAATCTCAGCCTAGTTTCATCGCTATCGGACGAATGGTATATGAACGCAAACGTGACTTTGTTGAAATGCTTCGCGCGTCGTAGCTCATTTGTTGAATCTACTCGTGCGCTGCCTATTGTAAAGTGGATGTACTAAGCCAGAAAATTTCCCTGCAGTGTACACAACATTTTACGCAAGTTTCATAGCTATCGGACGAATGGTATATGAATGCATTCGGGACTTTGTTGAAATGCTTCGCGCATCGTCGCTCATTTGTTGAATCTACGCGTGCGCTACCTATTGTAAAATGGATTTACTAAGTCAGAAACCTTCCTTGGAGTGTACTCAACATCTCACCCAAGTTTCATCGCTATCGGACGAATGGTATATGAATGCATACGGGACTTTGTTGAAATGCTTCGCGCATCGTCGCTCATTTGTTGAATCTACGCGTGCGCTACCTATTGTAAAATGGATTTACAGAGTCAGAAACCTTCCTTGGAGTGTACTCAACATCTCACCCAAGTTTCATCGCAATCGGACGAATGGTATATGAACACATACGGGACTTTGTTGAAATGCTTCGCGCATCGTCGCTCATTTGTTGAATCTACGCGTGCGCTACCTATTGTAAAATGGATTTACTAAGTCAGAAACCTTCCTTGGAGTGTACTCAACATCTCACCCAAGTTTCATCGCTATCGGACGAATGGTATATGAACACATACGGGACTTTGTTGAAATGCTTCGCGCATCGTCGCTCATTTGTTGAATCTACGCGTGCGCTACCTATTGTAAAATGGATTTACTAAGTCAGAAACCTTCCTTGGAGTGTACTCAACATCTCACCCAAGTTTCATCGCTATCGGACGAATGGTATATGAACACATACGGGACTTTGTTGAAATGCTTCGCGCATCGTCGCTCATTTGTTGAATCTACGCGTGCGCTACCTATTGTAAAATGGATTTACTAAGTCAGAAACCATCCTTGGAGTGTACTCAACATCTCACCCAAGTTTCATCGCAATCGGACGAATGGTATATGAACACATACGGGACTTGTTTGAAACGCTTCGCGCATCGTCACTCATTTGTTGAATCTACGCGTGCGCTACCTATTGTAAAATGGATTTACTAAGTCAGAAACCTTCCTTAGAGTGTACTCAACATCTCACCCAAGTTTCATCGCAATCGGTTGAGTGGTATATGAATGCATAGGAGACATACACACCCACAGACAAACTATCACGTAAGATTGATTTTTATATATATAGATTGTTTTGTAATGACTCAGATGTTTTAAAATTAAGCGTTATATTGTGCAAATTATGGTGTAAAATATATATTTAATTAAAACATAATTCGCCAGCAGATTTACTCGAGACATCTAGCTGCCAAAAAGGTAACTTCCAGATTTTATTGAAAAGTTTCTTCTTCTGGCCGCTAGAATGCACTCGCTCTGTTAGGATTATATTGTTCGATATTTCACCACTAGATGTCCCGACTAGTCTACGTGGGGATCCATTGATTACTATACCATTATCATTCTATGCGCATCGAATTTGAAGAATGACAAGTTGATACTACAATACATTTTAACTTTTTATTTTAAAGGGTTTGTAACAGCCTATTTTGCGTTACTTGAAAATGTTATTAAGCGTTATATTGTCCACATTATGGTGTAAATTATATATTTAATTAAAACATAATTCGCCAGCAGATTTACTCGAGACATCTAGCTGCCAAAAAGGTAACTTCCAGATTTTATTGAAAAGTTTCTTATTCTGGCCGCTAGAATGCACTCGCTCTGTTAGGATTATATTATCGAAAATATCCACATAGTTTGTATTGACGTCAGAAAAGTTGGATGGCGCAGCCACGCGGCAGAATGTTGAAGCTGTAACATTGTGACTGGTGAGATTTATTTAGATGGTGAAGCATTGACGTCGTGATGGAAACAGAAAGAAATTTGTCAAATTCGAGGAGGTACTGCTCTGTATACGATTGCAAATCGTATAAAACGGCTACTAAATATCTTCACTACTTTCCTGTACAAAAAGCTCAGAGACAAAGATGGGCTTCGGCGCTGTCAATTGGCAAACGTGTTACATGTTACATGACAGTGTGCAGTCTGCGTTTTTGTGAAGACGACTTCTTTCCACCGGTACTGTTGATTATTGATAGTTATTGTCTCTAATTTGTATTCACATGGATTTAGCTACATCAAAAATACTGATAAACTTATAGCCTATTACTTCTGTGCCGTACAAAGAATGTAATCCGCTCTTCGTAAACTTATTTTAGGGGTTCTTCCGATTGACAATAGCCGAATGGTTAGAAAACTTATGAAAAATGCTGTTCCTAGCCTTAATTTGCCAGATAATTTATATTCTTGCCTTTGAACAGCAAGTATGTAGGTCATTGAAGTATGATTTGGCTTAAATTGTGTTTTTGGCTATGATCTCCCTACTGTGAATTTAGTTAATTAAAATGTAAAATCTTAGTTTTAAGTACCGGTTTGGTGACCCATCATCCCAGGCAGGCCGGCAACACCTATACTACTCAGGCAGATAGGTCACAGCCGTAATTTTGAAGTTATAGTGATGTTAAGTATACATATGCGGTAATGTATCAGGAGACCGGTTCGGCCTAGGCTATTCTAAATTTAATTAGTTCCCATTTCAGGGTTTTACAGTTTTGAGTGCGAATAGTTGGTTTGAAAGTTGTACAACAGTAAGGTGAGTATGTTTTGTATAGGTTTTAATTGGTATTATGGTTTATGTCGAGCTGAGGAGTGAATTTGGTATGGCTTAAAGTGTAGTTTTTGATCTGTTCCGTTTGCTTATGACGAGTTCAAATGGAGACTCCAGCTTTGTTAAATATCTGTATTTTAAATATTTAATTAAATACATTGATAAAGAGGATGCCTCCATTTTAACTTGCCTGCGGCAAGAGATTAATAAATTAACATTCTTGCCTTTGAACAGCAAGTATGTAGGTCAATATTTGCAATATTGAAGTATGATTTGAGCATCCCAAGTAACGCTTCTTTGAACCCAAAACATTCATGCAAATTCAGGGTTGCTTGATTCAATTTATTATCAGGGAGTCGTCCTTTGTGTTATGTGAGATATATATATTGTGAAATTAATAAAAACATCGATACCGCTAAGCTCCCAAGTACAGGCTTCATATACGTAACAGCAGACAGTAAGTTAACTATCTACATGTGTGTAATATTTTTAACTGGTAGTAATTAGGCACTGCATTTAAATTGATTATAAAAATATTTCTATCAATGAAAGGAAATATGTAGTATTTTGCCATCATAAATTTGAAGCCATAACAAACGCACACCCAATTACTTCACGTCACTATATCGCCGCCATATTGCAAACAGCTGATCGTAAGCTCCTCCCCCGTTTCGGACGTCAATACACACGTCTCTGTAGGGTCATGGAAAGATTTGTTAATTCAATTAGGGTTGTGAAAGCCATGCACAACCAGACGTGTAAAGACATGCCTCAACTCAAAGTTGGATGTTGCCCACGGCAGGTCGTAATAATAATAATAATAATGTTATTGGTTTTACATCCCTTTTAACTACTGCTGCTTTTAGAGACACCGGGGTGCCGGAATTTTGGCCCGAAGGGGATCTTTAACGTGCCAGTAAATGTACTGACACGGCTCCCTCGCATTTGTGCACCCTCAAATGCCAGCTGACTGCGCCAGGATACGAACCTGCAACCTAGGGCCCAGCAAGCGAGAACGTTACCGCTGAGCCACGCCGCCAATCCGGTCGATTATGTCTCCAGATCCATAACATTCTTGATATACTTCTTATCTTTCTTTCTTTCTTTCTTCAATGATGGTAGCAGTTTTTATCTAGGTCGTGGCGTTTGGTAGAGGTAAATCGTTTCTAAGGTCTTCAACAAAGAATAGTTCTATTATACTCTTTGATAATAACAACGAGTTATAACTATACTCATACATTTAGGAGAAAGTAGGCTATATGTTCTTTACTGAACATCTTGTTTCTGTTTAAGTCTTGTCGCCTTGTGTAGTCTCGTGGTTCGTATTGTGACTCCGGATCCAAAGGTTGTGGGTTTGATTCCCGGCTCTAACAACAGATTTTGGAACGGGGTACAGCCAGCCTTGTAAGAAACAGTTAAATAATAAATAATAATAATGTTATTGGTTTTACATCCTTTTTAACTACTGCGGCTTTTAGAGACGCCAGGGTGCCGAAATTAGGCCACGAAGGGGATCTTTAACGTGCCAGTAAATCTAATGACACAGCTCCGTCGCATTTGCGCACTCTCAAATGCCAGCGACTGCGCCTGGATTCGATACTGCAATCTTGAGAACAGCAGGCGAGAAAGTTACCTCTAAGCCACGCGGTCAGCCAGGAACACTTGAGAAAAGGTGGATTCATTTCCCACTTCAGCTGTCCTAAAAGCAATTTTTCGTGGTTTCACTCTTCAACTTCAGATAATTGCCGCTATGGTTCCTAACTAAAAGCCACGGCCACCACCTTTTCAAATATTGCCTCAATTAAAAATACACACACTAGTACAGACACCATAATGACACAGGTTATCATACACATTCCCCCCCCCCCCACACACACACACACATACCCAAGTATAAGTGGCTACATGACCACGGCGTCACAAAGCTCCTAAATGATTCAACAACAACAACAAACCTCTCTTCATCACACAATCAGACTTCTACACAGGGTCTAATACACAGAGTTTGAATCACTATCGGAGTAGACTTCAGGTCAGGGAGTAGACTCTCAGGTCCTATCAACCTATCTCTTGTCTTCATTAACACTCTCCAACAACATCTGTGGCATGCAGTATGGCACGGCTTTTCGACTCTTGCTGCCCTGTGCGAACAGTTGACTAAGTTATACTAGGGAGTTCAGACGGACTTTCCAAGTCAGAACAACGAGATAGACAGACCAGTCAGGTGGCGGTCAGGTGGTGGGGACAACTCTGAGCCGTCAGTAGGTACGCAGCCCCGGTGAGCAGGGGTTGTGGTTAGCTGCAGCACAGAGGACACTATTTGATGACGTCTAGTGGACTGTCCGGCTCCGTGGTTAATTGGTTAGCATGCTAGGCTTTAGCCCGAAGAGTCCCGGTTTTCGCTTCCATGGAGAATTTAATCACGTATGGCTAATTCTCCTGGCTCGAGGACTGGGTGTTTGTTTGTGACACCGAAAATAATGTAAAAGAACGTAAAATATATAAAAGAACAGTAAAACAAAGGAGAAAAACAAAAATCACATATTAAAGAAAAAGTGGTTATATTGACGGACGTTTCCTCATGAATAAAATTCACTTCCCATTTTTAGCCTACTTTCGATTTTTGCAAAAAATGAAAGTAGACTTATGAGATCAACACAGGGCGAAAAAAGTGTGTCTGTCTGTGTGTGTGTATGTGTGTGTGTGAGTCTGTGTGTGTGTGTGTCTGTGTGTGTGTGTGTGTGAGTGTGTGTACTCTGAATGTCTGTCCCCCCCTATCAATTCGAACACGGTGAATGCGAATTGAACGAAATTTGGTACAAAGGTAGCACTAGCAAAGGACACCTCAGTGTCATGTTTTATATCGCCGCCATCTTGACGGAAACGTAATGGCGGCCACACAAATGTTCAAAGCTTAAATCAAATTACGACTAACCTAATCATCGGATCTCTACCAAATTTTGCAACAACATACCTTTATGGGGGGGAGCATCCTTTGACCAAACTAATAAGTCATCAGCGTAATAGTTTGCGGATGGCGGCCATCTTTGTGTGAAAATCGTTTTCCCCCTATTAATTCGAACACGGTGCAACCGAATGGAACGAAATTTGGTACAGAGGTAGTACTAACAAAAGGCACCTCAGTGTCATGTTTTATATCACCGCCATCTTGACGGAAACGTAATGGCGGCCACACAAATGTTCAAAGCTTAAATCAAATTACGATTAACCTAATCATCCGATCTCTACCAAATTTTGCAACAACATACCTTTATAGAGGAAGCATCCTTTGACCAAATAACTAGGTCATTAGCCTAATAGTTTGCGGATGGCGGCCATCTTTGTGTGAAAATCAATTCCCCCTATTAATTCAAACACGGTGAAACCAAATGGAACGAAATTTGGTACAGAGGTAGCACTAGCAAAGGGCACCTCAGTGTCATGTTTTATATCGCCGCCATATTGACAGAAACGTAATGGCGGCCACACAAATGTTCAAAGCTTAAATCAAATTACGATTAACCTAATCATCCGATCTCTACCAAATTTTGCAACTGCATACCTTTATGGAGGGAGCATCCTTTGACCAATCTAATAGGTTATTAGCCTAATAGTTTGCGGGTGGCGGCCATCTTTATGTCAAAATTGATTCCCCCTATTAATTCGAACACGGTGGAACCGAATGAAACGAAATTTGGTACAGAGGTAGCACTAGCAAAGGGCACCTCAGTGTCATGTTTTATATCGCCACCATCTTGACTGAAACGTAATGGCGGCCACACGAATGTTCAAAGCTTAAATCAAATTACGATTAACCTAATCATCCGATCTCTACCAAATTTTTCAACTACATACTGTGCCCAACTGGTCACGGCAGTCTGGTATCGAACTCAGGGCCTTATCAGAGAAGACCAGGCAAATGGTTATGCCTAAGGTCGAACCAGTGGTCTCTAAGGGGGAGCCATTATATGGAACCCACAGAGCAATGAGAGGTCTACTGACACATAATAGTCTAGCGTGATTTCACGATTATTTAGGTGCAAATCATAGCAATTGAAAGGAGAAATTGTAAGCAAAATGCAAGGGAATGTACGTTTTCAGTGCATACGAAGTCGAAAGAGGCTAGTATTGAAGTCTGACAAATGACTTTAAAAAGTAGGCGGGGTTGACCTGGCGCCTACGGAACTATTTCCGTCTAGGGCGGTCAGACAGCTCAAAATTAATGACCCGGGAATCCACCGGTCGACAACGAGCAAAGCTTTGGCGGGACCAAGCCCACAAGAAATTAATTAATTACAGATAAATGGAGCATTGTAATGCAATGAAACATACACACAGATGAATGTATTCACGGAGGAGTAATTTAGGAGTGGTTTTTCACCTAAAATTACGCCTATTTCTCAAAATGACCGCATTACAACCTAACTCACGCTCGAGAGCATGGATACTTTAACCAACCAGCGGGAAATCCCCACCGTAGCATCCCACGCGCTGAACTAAGGCAATTAATTGTAATTAATTGGCCGAAGCGATCGCCGGCACGCGAGTGTTTTTAAAACCTCCACGCCTAGATAAACAAGATGCAGTTGTTATTTCGGCTGAAGACGGAGTATTTCAAGAAGGGAGTCGCTCTCACGTGTCCCGTGAACTATTTTGTGCAAGAAACCAATATAAGGGAAGAGCACCCTACGCCAAGGGTCAGTTATGGTCGGTTGTACAGTCAGTTGATGGTCAGTTACAGTTACGGTCAGTTACGTTCAGTTGAAGTCGAGTTGGAAGTTAGTCCTTTGTCTACAAGCGCTCTGCAGTAAGCACGCCAATTATTAAGATATCAGCGTACCGCCGTTGAAGACAATGGAGGCAAATTGTAAGCTTCATCAGTAATAATGAAGTGCATAAAAGGTAACAAAGTGCAGATATTGCTTTATTATCTGACACAGATATAAATTCGCTACAGCGAATAGGAACTGATAATGTTTGGAACAGTTCGTATACCGGAAGGTATTGTCAATTATATGACATCAGCATTAGGAGCACTCCAGTGATGGGAGAGTGGAAGTTATTGCCACCTATCCAGGACAGTGAGGTGAACGGGAGTGCAGGGAACTAGGATCGAACATCTATAAAAACGCTACTAGATTTCACGGAGACCAGCGGTTATCATAAGTCATCGCATCTCTGAGGTCAGGCGTAGGTGAAATCCAGATAAGGATCAACATGTGAAATGATAGATGAAGTGTATAAATTGTGAAATAATAATTTAAAGTGTTAATGTGTTAAATGATTAATATTCAGTGTTTATCAGTGGTAAAGGCCACTTGTGGTAATATGTGTATCATGTGTAAAAAGTGTGAATCTCAGTGTTGTGTATTGGATATCATGATGGATTAAGTCAATCATCATGGTAGAGCTCAGGCGGAGATACTGGTACTTTCCAGCCAGAAGGAAACGTGAGTAAACATGCAAATAATAGCATTATAATGGCATAGTTCACCATGTAACGATTAATCACTTTGAAATTAAAGAAGTAATAGTCACTTACTGAACGAGTTTTCACCACTCGTCTTGAATAAAGTATGACTTGGAAGGTGATTTGCTTAGGACCATGTAGGTCAAAAGTAGTGATGGATCTAAACGTTAAAAAAATAATAATCATAACAATAACTGGGGTCGGCAACCATAAAGTAAGGGCAAAATTGGCCTAAGTAATGTTCAAATAGTGTCATGTCTAATTTAAGATACTGTCATTTGGTAAACAGTAAGGAATGTAGTGTGGAATATCGCGAATACGAGAGCTTTTCTCAGTGTCAGTGAAATTTTGAATGAATATGTGAAATTAAAGTAAGCCAGTATATTTATACATTTGTGTTAGGAGCTATGTAAAGCTTTGGCTTAAATAGTATAACAGGAAGAACGCAGGTACCTTGATAATGGAGTCATATATGTGAAATATTGTTTAGCCGCATATAGCGTGCAGATTAACGTAGAATCCAGTGATTTACGTAAGATAAGCACGGGAAAGACTAGTATAGCTTGCGCGTGAGGTGAAAATTGGCTTAATCTTCGAGAAGTATCGCCTTTGTGCATACTGTATGTGTTACGCAGCGATTTGGATAGATTCTGTCTATGGCCAACGCTTGCATTGAATTATAGCCACTATGGACGCCCAGCGAGGCGCGGTGAGCATTTTTACTTAAGGTCTGCCCGAGAGGTAGAATCATAGTCGTCGACGAGGAACGTGGTTCCCAAATATATGTAAATGACAGCTGCTGATGATAACCATGGGGTTTCATTATGATGCGCGTCTTTAAAGCCACAAGTAATCACCTTAGAACGGCAATGCTATCATTAGAATTCCACCCCTGCCATGAATGTTTAATAGGAGCCATTTGAGCCCAAATACACTGTAAAGTTAGGTGTTAATTAATTAAATGACTCAATTACTTAGGACTATGCCTAGCGGATCTTTATTGTTATATAATTGTAAACAAGGTGGCTTTGACGGTAGAGAGAGACAGGAAATGTAGACCATTTCCGTGGCAGCCATCTTGGAGAGCTGTCTGGAACTAATTTTATGACCTGCTGAGGGGAGGGAGGTCGCTCGACCGATCCCTTGTCAATTACAGTCACAATAGGACACTGAGAGGTCTCGGTATTCAATAATGCAATTAAAATATGAGTATTTTAGTGATGCAAATGGAATTAACTGGTATATGGCAACTCACATATGTGGTTGAACCATAGAAATCAGATGATATTTGGCGAAGTTATCCTCTGAGGGGGAAAGCTGAACCAAAAATAATGTAGGCATCTTCTTTAAAGTGCATTTTGCCAGGTTATGCTAATTTAGGAAAAACGGGTATGTGTTTTTCCCAGGACATGACACAGTTGTATCTATAATAAGTCCGACAAGACCCAGATAATCGTTATATGGTGAAACTATAAATATTCTATCCATGTTTATGTTTATTTTATGATTAAGAAGCATGACTCATTTCCTAGAGCGTTCATAGGGATGGAAAGAAGGAAGATGATTCGCACGACACAACAAAATATTTGCTAATAAATGTAGGGAACATTGAAGTAATGATAATTAAAGTAAATGTCGTAGGAGACGGAATAATGTCTTAGTAATTCATGTTTATGTGACATGTGGTTTTTGTGTCAAGATACTTCCATTAAATAAAATTGTGTCACATGACGGACACTATGAAAACCTTGTAATCTGAACTATTATTGACAGGATATTAGAAGTAGGTTTGAGTGCATTGTAGCGCTATTTTTAAGGAGAAAGCTCACAGAATAACCCTATTTATTTGTGGGAATTAATTGTAATTTGTCCTTTGTTTTGTATTTGTTGTACAGCCATGATTTTAGACCAGTAAATATTTTATTCATAGGAATGTTGTGTATTTCCTGTAGAGTAGTTGCCTGGTAGACTCAAATCCTGAACATGTGGTCGTATTGTGGGCAGGAACGTCCCATACCTCGAAAGACCGTGAGCTAGTTGGGATACGAACACATGGTCCACATGGTGACAATCGGGTACATGGGGGAGTTGTCTCTGTACTTGGATTGAGTCACAGGTAATTACTTAAGTCGGTCAAGGTATTAATGGTAGAAGCAAATATAGCATAGAATTTAGGACAGAATAGGAAGACCGCATCCCATTTGTTAATAAGCCACCACATTAAAAATAATTGTTAATCCTCCATAAGACATGCTTATATAATTGTAACTTTCTTAAACCATAGCCATAGATAACACATATAAAATAACATGACGCTGATGTGTGGGGCCAGTTTAAAATACAGGTAACCTCCACGTAAGCATCATGAGCATGGCATAAATAAGCATGTTGACTACCCTAATTTAACATGTCACCCACCTGTGGGCCATGACAGATTAGATTAACATGGCACCCACGTGTGATATGCACCTTAAGATTAACATGGCGCCCAACGTGGGGCATTCGGCAGTAAAAACCACTCCTTGGACAGTTTTAACAATAAATTAGAATATGGCCGATGTCTTACGATGGCCACCATGAGTATAAGATTAACATGGCGCCCGTACGTGGTTGGCTTATGGGATTCAGAAAAACCCCATAATAATAGCATGGTTTTCATGGGGAAAACCATAGAAATATTTTTTTTCCTCAAACTTGGTTTGAGCGATTGTGAGTCTTTCTAGATGATGTTCAGACGTCAGACAAATGTTGTCAGACGGGTACGAGGGTCTATACCCATTCCATAGTTAGTTTTGACATTTTATAATATGTTGTTGTTGTTGTCGCGGGATCGGAATCTTTTCTTTCCAATAGAACGCGCCAGTGTCTTCAGCTAGGGCCTACCTGAATCTCAAATTAAGTAGTACAGGATGGCCGGAACGGAAGAGGTACTCAGGTGTATCGCCGAGTTAAGGGAACATTTCGATGTTACTAATGATAAAAGTAAGGAAGAATCCAAAGCATTTAAAGATGAGGTAAGCCAGATGTTGGCTACAGTCAATACTAGACTAGAGGCTAATCAAGCCGAAATAAATACTAGACTAGAGGCTAATCAAGCCGAAGTAAACAATAGACTAGAGGCTAATCAAGCCGAAATAAATACTAGACTAGAGGCTAGTCAAACTAATGTAAACACGCAGTTAGAATTAAACCTAGGAGAGGTTAATAAGAAAATGGACGACGTTAAAGAGTCTGTCCAGAGACAGGTAACTAAGAATATTGTTAGCGTGATCTCAGAAATGCAAAATGATAACGAAAAACGCTTTGAGTCTATTGAATTAAAATTAGAAAGCAATTTGCAAATGTGCAGAGAGTCACAGCGTGAAATTAACGATAATTTAAACAGTATGTCCCGGGAGCTTAAAGACATTCAAAGTCAGAATGAAGCTAACACGAAACGTCAGTTAGAACAATTTAACACGTTTACTCAGACCGTGGATCATAGGTTCGAGGATAATGAACTAAAATGGAATACGCGAATGGCAGGGTATGCCAAGGCTGTAGACGAAGCTTTAAAAAAGCAGGACCAGAATATCCTTGACCAATGCAAGGAAATGCAGGAAATAAAGACGTCTGATCGAGATAATAAGGAAATAATGTCTAATATGAAGATACAAGTTGGAAAAGTGCAGAAAGAGTTGGAACACACTCAGAACGACTTAGCAGTTATCCATAAAAGACAGGACGAAGACCAAGGAGAAATCACGAAAATGAGGACTGAAATCTCTCATATACAAGGTTACATTCAACGGGAAGTTACAGGCTTACGCGAAGAGTTAGAGCTTCGAGAAGGCTTAAAGACTGAAGCCAGTGATAAGACTCTTGCCGAAGTAAGAGAAAGTCTAGCAGGGGAAATTATCCACCTGAAGGAAAACCTTAAGGATAATAAAGAAAAGGTATTTTCTATGGCAGAAAGAAACCGAGATCGCCTAGAGAAAATAGAACGAGAGGTATTAGCTCGTTTGGAAAGGACTGAAAACAGGCACAGCCAGTTAGAAACGAGAATGATAGCGCAGGGAGAATCCATGTTGCGGAATCCTAGGTCTAGCGAAGGAAGTATAGACGAGAATAGGAGGAATAAATGGGCAGAGATAGAAATACAGCCCACTCCAAAGAATGCAGCAATGCCAAGTGACAGCCCGTATGCCACACCTGGTATGCCAATGGCTATGTCAACACCGCAGGAAAATGCTGTACAGAACCAAATAGTCACAGTTATAAGGGCTAGTGATGAAAAACCAAAGAAATACTCTGGGAGTAATTCTAATATGACGCCCAAGTACTGGCTTAAAGAAGTTTCCGAGTACTTGAATGATGCGAAAGTACCGCCAGAGCGCAGGTTGAGAGCGATTGAAAAACTAACCGATGGAGAGTGTGCTCTATGGTTTAGAAGTTTTAGGTACACGTTCGACACCGTTGAGGAATTTCGCCAAGCATTTTTAAGCAGGTATTGGAACGCGAGCGTACAACAAAACCTCAGACTGGACTTGTATTCCAGGCGTTACAGTACTAGTAACCCGACCAAGTACGGAGAGTTTTTTGTGAACCAATTATGCCGTTTTCGCGAGCTCGACGAAGGACTCAGAGAGTCAGACTTATGCATAGCAATAGCTAAGCAGCTGCCGTATGAAGTGCAGCGCCTGCTAATCTCAGCAAACGCAAAAACTGCAATCGATATGGAGGAGGTGCTGAGACAACTTGATTTAACCACAGTGCAGCACGCAAGACAAAGCCGACATGTGGAACAAGTTAATATGACGAATACGCCGATCGAGCCAACGAAGGTGCAGACGAAATGCAAGTCTACAAGCACCGAAACAGAAAAATCCGACTGGCAGCGCGAAGGACGCGAAAACCAAAATTGGAGGCCAGCGTATCGAGGAGGTTCGAACCGTGGTAACCGAGGAAGGAAAAACTGGAATCAGCGTGGTACCAGAGACCAGCAGCTGGATAACAGAAGAAATTACGGCCGAAATGGGAATAACCAAGGATGGAGATCCCAAGAGCAGAGTCGTGGGTTCGATGAAGAGGCGGAAGAACGCTATCATGCATCTTTAAGATACATGGAAGAGCGCGGAGATGATCCAAGACAGTCGCGAGTTCACTGGGATGAAGCGATTCGAAATAGAAGGTCACCCGACATATATCAAAATGATGATGGTGCCAAAAGTCTGGAACTTCAACAGCATGAAGACAGGCAGAAGAACTCCACAAAGAATGGAGCAATTGAAAAAAAAAACAACACCAATTTTAAATGACCAGAGAGAGATAGGTTCAGGATGGAATACAGTAAATGTTATTAACTGGATTGCCAAACCTGAGGAGCTTATCGAAGACCTCGATGAAAGAACGGTCAATGTAAGAAGGGAACTACCTATTATTATTGTAAACATTGCGGGAACGAAAGTAAGAAGTCTCATCGATACAGGATCAACAGTGAGTTTGATAACCCAGGCATTATACAATGAAATCCAGAGTAAAATCCACGTATTGAAAATACCCATTTCAAGCGTGAAAATAAAAGGTGTCATACCAGACAAAGTTATGATATGCAGATACCAAGTATTTTTAGATCTGCAGATAGGGAACTCTACATTCTCACAGAGCTTCCTACTTGTAAATAAGCTGCCATATAACCTTATTGTTGGGATGGATTTCATAAGAGAGTATAAAGTTATTATAGATCTCTCGCAAGACATTGTAATGTTTCGCGCAAGTGAGGGAAAGGAAGACTTAGAACTCTCATTAAGGCATAATGAAGCGAGACAAGAAGAATACGTATGGCATACATACGGAGATATGACTGGGGAGGCAGTGTCGACAATAGAAGATATTGAGGAAGAGTTGGCAACACTGGCCGCAGACATTGAAAAAGATCTCGAACCAAAATTTGAAGAATGCCTGGAAGAGAAGATTGAGGAAGCTAAATTTGGTCCAGAATATAAGGAAATGCTAAGGGAACTACTATTCGAGTATAAAGGAGTCTTCGATTCGAGACCTGGCCGGATCAAGAATTTCCAGTATGCGTTTCAAGTCAGCGATTGGACGCCATTCAAACAGAAGCCGTATCCTGTAGCTGAGAAACATTATTTAAAGGTCAAAGAAGCGATACAGGAAATGCTAGAAGCAGGCGTCATTGTAAAGACAGCCACACCTTATGTCAGCCCACTGGTAGTTGTACCGAAACAGGATGGAAGTGTGAGGATATGCCTGGACCTACGAAATTTGAATTCCAAGGTTATACCGGAATTTGATACAGTTCCACCCATTAAGGAGGTACTCAGAAGGTTCAAAGGAAAGACTGTATTCTCAAATCTTGATCTAACGGCAAGTTTTCACCATCTTGCTCTGGAAGAGAAAACAAGTCTGTTAACCGGATTTTTATTTGACCAGCACACGTACTCCTACGTCCGTCTTCCATTTGGATTAAAAACAGCAGGTTCAGCGTTGATACGAGCGCTAGATAGGAACCTATCCGAAGAAGTAAAAGCTACAACCATATGCTACGTAGATGATATACTACTGACCTCTGAAACAGTTGAAGAACATGTCAGAGATCTACGCAAGTTGTTATATGACCTAAGTCAGGCTAACTTCAAGGTCAATATAAAGAAGTCTAACTTTGCTCAGAGAGAAGTTAAATTTCTAGGTCATGTAATCGATGCACAAGGAGTTAGGCCTAATCCGGGAAAACTGGAAGTCATAAAACGTTTCCCGAGACCAACGAAGGTGAAGAACGTCAGGCAATATCTAGGCGTTATTGGATTCTTTTCGAACCATTGTCCGAAGTACACCGAGACTGTAGCACCACTCCAAGACTTACTTAAAAAGGGAGGAAGATGGCGATGGACGGAGCAATGCGAGGAAGCCTTCGTGAAATCTAAACAGATGTTGTTAGATTATGTGAAATTGGGATATCCTGACTACACTCAGAAATTTATCATCCAGACTGACGCATCCTTCGTAGGCATTGGAGCTATGTTGTATCAGGAAAATAAGGACAGGCCAGAGGAGAGAACTTATATCGCATTCATCAGTAGAAGGTTGAGGCCTAATGAAAAGAATTATACGGTCACGGAGATCGAATTACTTGCGATACTGTATGCATTACAGTATTGGCACAAGCTGATTTATGGTTTTAGAATTATTTTGAGAACAGACCATAAAGCCCTAACGTTCCTGCTAAAAACTGACTTGTCGAGTCAAAGACTGACAAGGTGGTCCCTGTACATACAACAATTTCAAGTGGAAATAGAATATTGCCCGGGGAAGGACAATATCATACCTGATTTGCTAAGCAGATACCCTACAGCAGAGGAAGAAGAAACTCTAGCTATTGAAATAGAAGATAGAGATCAGAAGACCTTAGATGATCTGAGGAACATCACCGTTTTTCAACGTGAAGATCCCTGGATACGGTTGATGATAAATTACTTCGAGGGAAAGCTGAATAGAGGAACCCCGATGTATATGGAAGCTGAAGCACTTTCAACGGAATATCTATGGTTTAACCAGATGCTACATAAATGGAGCGACTCTGACCACACAAAACCTAGGATTGTTGTACCACCAGCATTGCAGAGAAGGCTAGTTTGGCTAGCACACCGAGCTTTTGGACATTCAGGTGTAGATAAGACTGTTGCCCTGCTTAAAGAGGCGTTTATTTGGCCTAAACTTAGAGAAACAGTCAGAAATACTATCAGGACATGTGATATGTGCCAACGAGTAAAGCCTAACTCGTACTTAATGAGGCAGAAACCTATACCACTCTTACCAGAGAAGCCATGTCAGCTCCTGGCGCTGGACAACTTTGGGCCCCTGCCTAGAGCTAGAAGAGGA
This sequence comes from Meconema thalassinum, assembly GCA_946902985.2. Lineage (NCBI taxonomy): Eukaryota > Metazoa > Arthropoda > Insecta > Orthoptera > Tettigoniidae > Meconema > Meconema thalassinum. The sequence goes on along the minus strand of OX336390.1, from coordinate 583,729,025 downwards.
AATAAACACATCCTAGTTGCACTAGACGTGTTTTCCAAAATGGTAGTCCTGTGTCCAATTCAGAAAACCAGTACAAAACAAGTACTTAAGAGGCTGAAGGAAAGAATCATTCCTATATTAGGACAGCCAGAAAACATCTTATCGGATCACGGAAGCTGTTTTACCAGCGTAGAATTTCGCAGGGAGTTGGAAAATCTGGGCATAAGACAGATTTTGTCCACGGTTAGGCACCCGGAGTCGAACTCAGCTGAGAGAGTTATGAGGGAGGTGCAAAAATACATGAAGATATACTGCTCTACTGAGAATTGGAAATGGATTGACGTGCTTGAGATTATTGAATATTGTATCAACAATACTGTGCACGAAGCTACAGGAGAGGTGCCAGTGAGCCTACATCTCGACAGAAGACCCGAGAGGCCATGGAATAATGTCATCCAGACACCCGTCGATGCACAACTTGGACGTGAGTTGAGAATCCAGAGGACGTTCGAGTATCTCAAGAAACAAGCAGATAAACGACAGCGGAAAAACAGGAGGAAACGTTATCATAGACCGCTACTCGTGGGAGAATACGTCTTATTGAAAAAACCCGCCAGTTCAGATCCAGAGAGCAGGAAATATAAGAAATTCCAGCACGCTTATCTCGGACCCTACCTGATTATAAGGGATCTGCAGAATAATGCATATCGGATTAAAGATGAGGCAACAGGTAGAGAAGTTGTGGTAAATGCCGCTAATCTGAAGTTATATGGTCCACCAGAAGACTATGAAGCGAGAGAAGAGCAAGCTACACACATTCAAGTGAACGAGGAATCATTACGTATGCACGGAAAGGTTCTGGAGAAAAGCTTGCAGGCTCGAGAAGGGTCGAAGAAAAGAAAACAGCTCGCCAGCCCAGCGGACACGAGGGGAGAGTGCAGCTGTCGACTGCAGGAGTTTTACGACCAGTTAAAGGGAGCCGCTGTGGAGTTAGAGGAGATGAATGAACAATTGAGACAGGAAAACGAAAGTCTACGAGACAGCAGACAAGAGTGGAGTGGGAAAACGTGAAAGCCCATTGCCGAGAGCAATGACCGCTTAAAGTAAATACTGCAAGGAGTTGATACCAGCTGATAGGCCCGAAAAATTCACTTATGAAATGAATTTTTCGAACTTAGCAGGAGAAAGATGTGCCCAACTGGTCACGGCAGTCTGGTATCGAACTCAGGGCCTTATCAGAGAAGACCAGGCAAATGGTTATGCCTAAGGTCGAACCAGTGGTCTCTAAGGGGGAGCCATTATATGGAACCCACAGAGCAATGAGAGGTCTACTGACACATAATAGTCTAGCGTGATTTCACGATTATTTAGGTGCAAATCATAGCAATTGAAAGGAGAAATTGTAAGCAAAATGCAAGGGAATGTACGTTTTCAGTGCATACGAAGTCGAAAGAGGCTAGTATTGAAGTCTGACAAATGACTTTAAAAAGTAGGCGGGGTTGACCTGGCGCCTACGGAACTATTTCCGTCTAGGGCGGTCAGACAGCTCAAAATTAATGACCCGGGAATCCACCGGTCGACAACGAGCAAAGCTTTGGCGGGACCAAGCCCACAAGAAATTAATTAATTACAGATAAATGGAGCATTGTAATGCAATGAAACATACACACAGATGAATGTATTCACGGAGGAGTAATTTAGGAGTGGTTTTTCACCTAAAATTACGCCTATTTCTCAAAATGACCGCATTACAACCTAACTCACGCTCGAGAGCATGGATACTTTAACCAACCAGCGGGAAATCCCCACCGTAGCATCCCACGCGCTGAACTAAGGCAATTAATTGTAATTAATTGGCCGAAGCGATCGCCGGCAAGCGAGTGTTTTTAAAACCTCCACGCCTAGATAAACAAGATGCAGTTGTTATTTCAGCTGAAGACGGAGTATTTCAAGAAGGGAGTCGCTCTCACGTGTCCCGTGAACTATTTTGTGCAAGAAACCAATATAAGGGAAGAGCACCCTACGCCAAGGGTCAGTTATGGTCAGTTGTACAGTCAGTTGATGGTCAGTTACAGTTACGGTCAGTTACGTTCAGTTGAAGTCGAGTTGGAAGTTAGTCCTTTGTCTACAAGCGCTCTGCAGTAAGCACGCCAATTATTAAGATATCAGCGTACCGCCGTTGAAGACAATGGAGGCAAATTGTAAGCTTCATCAGTAATAATGAAGTGCATAAAAGGTAACAAAGTGCAGATATTGCTTTATTATCTGACACAGATATAAATTCGCTACAGCGAATAGGAACTGATAATGTTTGGAACAGTTCGTATACCGGAAGGTATTGTCAATTATATGACATCAGCATTTGGAGCACTCCAGTGATGGGAGAGTGGAAGTTATTGCCACCTATCCAGGACAGTGAGGTGAACGGGAGTGCAGGGAACTAGGATCGAACATCTATAAAAACGCTACTAGATTTCACGGAGACCAGCGGTTATCATAAGTCATCGCATCTCTGAGGTCAAGCGTAGGTGAAATCCAGATAAGGATCAACATGTGAAATGATAGATGAAGTGTATAAATTGTGAAATAATAATTTAAAGTGTTAATGTGTTAAATGATTAATATTCAGTGTTTATCAGTGGTAAAGGCCACTTGTGGTAATATGTGTATCATGTGTAAAAAGTGTGAATCTCAGTGTTGTGTATTGGATATCATGATGGATTAAGTCAATCATCATGGTAGAGCTCAGGCGGAGATACTGGTACTTTCCAGCCAGAAGGAAACGTGAGTAAACATGCAAATAATAGCATTATAATGGCATAGTTCACCATGTAACGATTAATCACTTTGAAATTAAAGAAGTAATAGTCACTTACTGAACGAGTTTTCACCACTCGTCTTGAATAAAGTATGACTTGGAAGGTGATTTGCTTAGGACCATGTAGGTCAAAAGTAGTGATGGATCTAAACGTTAAAAAAATAATAATCATAATAATAACTGGGGTCGGCAACCATAAAGTAAGGGCAAAATTGGCCTAAGTAATGTTCAAATAGTGTCATGTCTAATTTAAGATACTGTCATTTGGTAAACAGTAAGGAATGTAGTGTGGAATATCGCGAATACGAGAGCTTTTCTCAGTGTCAGTGAAATTTTGAATGAATATGTGAAATTAAAGTAAGCCAGTATATTTATACATTTGTGTTAGGAGCTATGTAAAGCTTTGGCTTAAATAGTATAACAGGAAGAACGCAGGTACCTTGATAATGGAGTCATATATGTGAAATATTGTTTAGCCGCATATAGCGTGCAGATTAACGTAGAATCCAGTGAATTACGTAAGATAAGCACGGGAAAGACTAGTATAGCTTGCGCGTGAGGTGAAAATTGGCTTAATCTTCGAGAAGTATCGCCTTTGTGCATACTGTATGTGTTACGCAGCGATTTGGATAGATTCTGTCTATGGCCAACGCTTGCATTGAATTATAGCCACTATGGACGCCCAGCGAGGCGCGGTGAGCATTTTTACTTATGGTCTGCCCGAGAGGTAGAATCATAGTCGTCGACGAGGAACGTGGTTCCCAAATATATGTAAATGACAGCTGCTGATGATAACCATGGGGTTTCATTATGATGCGCGTCTTTAAAGCCACAAGTAATCACCTTAGAACGGCAATGCTATCATTAGAATTTCACCCCTGCCATGAATGTTTAATAGGAGCCATTTGAGCCCAAATACACTGTAAAGTTAGGTGTTAATTAATTAAATGACTCAATTACTTAGGACTATGCCTAGCGGATCTTTATTGTTATATAATTGTAAACAAGGTGGCTTTGACGGTAGAGAGAGACAGGAAATGTAGACCATTTCCGTGGCAGCCATCTTGGAGAGCTGTCTGGAACTAATTTTATGACCTGCTGAGGGGAGGGAGGCCGCTCGACCGATCCCTTGTCAATTACAGTCACAATAGGACACTGAGAGGTCTCGGTATTCAATAATGCAATTAAAATATGAGTATTTTAGTGATGCAAATGGAATTAACTGGTATATGGCAACTCACATATGTGGTTGAACCATAGAAATCAGATGATATTTGGCGAAGTTATCCTCTGAGGGGGAAAGCTGAACCAAAAATAATGTAGGCATCTTCTTTAAAGTGCATTTTGCCAGGTTATGCTAATTTAGGAAAAACGGGTATGTGTTTTTCCCAGGACATGACACAGTTGTATCTATAATAAGTCCGACAAGACCCAGATAATCGTTATATGGTGAAACTATAAATATTCTATCCATGTTTATGTTTATTTTATGATTAAGAAGCATGACTCATTTCCTAGAGCGTTCATAGGGATGGAAAGAAGGAAGATGATTCGCACGACACAACAAAATATTTGCTAATAAATGTAGGGAACATTGAAGTAATGATAATTAAAGTAAATGTCGTAGGAGACGGAATAATGTCTTAGTAATTCATGTTTATGTGACATGTGGTTTTTGTGTCAAGATACTTCCATTAAATAAAATTGTGTCACATGACGGACACTATGAAAACCTTGTAATCTGAACTATTATTGACAGGATATTAGAAGTAGGTTTGAGTGCATTGTAGCGCTATTTTTAAGGAGAAAGCTCACAGAATAACCCTATTTATTTGTGGGAATTAATTGTAATTTGTCCTTTGTTTTGTATTTGTTGTACAGCCATGATTTTAGACCAGTAAATATTTTATTCATAGGAATGTTGTGTATTTCCTGTAGAGTAGTTGCCTGGTAGACTCAAATCCTGAACATGTGGTCGTATTGTGGGCAGGAACGTCCCATACCTCGAAAGACCGTGAGCTAGTTGGGATACGAACACATGGTCCACATGGTGACAATCGGGTACATGGGGGAGTTGTCTCTGTACTTGGATTGAGTCACAGGTAATTACTTAAGTCGGTCAAGGTATTAATGGTAGAAGCAAATATAGCATAGAATTTAGGACAGAATAGGAAGACCGCATCCCATTTGTTAATAAGCCACCACATTAAAAATAATTGTTAATCCTCCATAAGACATGCTTATATAATTGTAACTTTCTTAAACCATAGCCATAGATAACACATATAAAATAACATGACGCTGATGTGTGGGGCCAGTTTAAAATACAGGTAACCTCCACGTAAGCATCATGAGCATGGCATAAATAAGCATGTTGACTACCCTAATTTAACATGTCACCCACCTGTGGGCCATGACAGATTAGATTAACATGGCACCCACGTGTGATATGCACCTTAAGATTAACATGGCGCCCAACGTGGGGCATTCGGCAGTAAAAACCACTCCTTGGACAGTTTTAACAATAAATTAGAATATGGCCGATGTCTTACGATGGCCACCATGAGTATAAGATTAACATGGCGCCCGTACGTGGTTGGCTTATGGGATTCAGAAAAACCCCATAATAATAGCATGGTTTTCATGGGGAAAACCATAGAAATATTTTTTTTCCTCAAACTTGGTTTGAGCGATTGTGAGTCTTTCTAGATGATGTTCAGACGTCAGACAAATGTTGTCAGACGGGTACGAGGGTCTATACCCATTCCATAGTTAGTTTTGACATTTTATAATATGTTGTTGTTGTTGTCGCGGGATCGGAATCTTTTCTTTCCAATAGAACGCGCCAGTGTCTTCAGCTAGGGCCTACCTGAATCTCAAATTAAGTAGTACAGGATGGCCGGAACGGAAGAGGTACTCAGGTGTATCGCCGAGTTAAGGGAACATTTCGATGTTACTAATGATAAAAGTAAGGAAGAATCCAAAGCATTTAAAGATGAGGTAAGCCAGATGTTGGCTACAGTCAATACTAGACTAGAGGCTAATCAAGCCGAAATAAATACTAGACTAGAGGCTAATCAAGCCGAAGTAAACAATAGACTAGAGGCTAATCAAGCCGAAATAAATACTAGACTAGAGGCTAGTCAAACTAATGTAAACACGCAGTTAGAATTAAACCTAGGAGAGGTTAATAAGAAAATGGACGACGTTAAAGAGTCTGTCCAGAGACAGGTAACTAAGAATATTGTTAGCGTGATCTCAGAAATGCAAAATGATAACGAAAAACGCTTTGAGTCTATTGAATTAAAATTAGAAAGCAATTTGCAAATGTGCAGAGAGTCACAGCGTGAAATTAACGATAATTTAAACAGTATGTCCCGGGAGCTTAAAGACATTCAAAGTCAGAATGAAGCTAACACGAAACGTCAGTTAGAACAATTTAACACGTTTACTCAGACCGTGGATCATAGGTTCGAGGATAATGAACTAAAATGGAATACGCGAATGGCAGGGTATGCCAAGGCTGTAGACGAAGCTTTAAAAAAGCAGGACCAGAATATCCTTGACCAATGCAAGGAAATGCAGGAAATAAAGACGTCTGATCGAGATAATAAGGAAATAATGTCTAATATGAAGATACAAGTTGGAAAAGTGCAGAAAGAGTTGGAACACACTCAGAACGACTTAGCAGTTATCCATAAAAGACAGGACGAAGACCAAGGAGAAATCACGAAAATGAGGACTGAAATCTCTCATATACAAGGTTACATTCAACGGGAAGTTACAGGCTTACGCGAAGAGTTAGAGCTTCGAGAAGGCTTAAAGACTGAAGCCAGTGATAAGACTCTTGCCGAAGTAAGAGAAAGTCTAGCAGGGGAAATTATCCACCTGAAGGAAAACCTTAAGGATAATAAAGAAAAGGTATTTTCTATGGCAGAAAGAAACCGAGATCGCCTAGAGAAAATAGAACGAGAGGTATTAGCTCGTTTGGAAAGGACTGAAAACAGGCACAGCCAGTTAGAAACGAGAATGATAGCGCAGGGAGAATCCATGTTGCGGAATCCTAGGTCTAGCGAAGGAAGTATAGACGAGAATAGGAGGAATAAATGGGCAGAGATAGAAATACAGCCCACTCCAAAGAATGCAGCAATGCCAAGTGACAGCCCGTATGCCACACCTGGTATGCCAATGGCTATGTCAACACCGCAGGAAAATGCTGTACAGAACCAAATAGTCACAGTTATAAGGGCTAGTGATGAAAAACCAAAGAAATACTCTGGGAGTAATTCTAATATGACGCCCAAGTACTGGCTTAAAGAAGTTTCCGAGTACTTGAATGATGCGAAAGTACCGCCAGAGCGCAGGTTGAGAGCGATTGAAAAACTAACCGATGGAGAGTGTGCTCTATGGTTTAGAAGTTTTAGGTACACGTTCGACACCGTTGAGGAATTTCGCCAAGCATTTTTAAGCAGGTATTGGAACGCGAGCGTACAACAAAACCTCAGACTGGACTTGTATTCCAGGCGTTACAGTACTAGTAACCCGACCAAGTACGGAGAGTTTTTTGTGAACCAATTATGCCGTTTTCGCGAGCTCGACGAAGGACTCAGAGAGTCAGACTTATGCATAGCAATAGCTAAGCAGCTGCCGTATGAAGTGCAGCGCCTGCTAATCTCAGCAAACGCAAAAACTGCAATCGATATGGAGGAGGTGCTGAGACAACTTGATTTAACCACAGTGCAGCACGCAAGACAAAGCCGACATGTGGAACAAGTTAATATGACGAATACGCCGATCGAGCCAACGAAGGTGCAGACGAAATGCAAGTCTACAAGCACCGAAACAGAAAAATCCGACTGGCAGCGCGAAGGACGCGAAAACCAAAATTGGAGGCCAGCGTATCGAGGAGGTTCGAACCGTGGTAACCGAGGAAGGAAAAACTGGAATCAGCGTGGTACCAGAGACCAGCAGCTGGATAACAGAAGAAATTACGGCCGAAATGGGAATAACCAAGGATGGAGATCCCAAGAGCAGAGTCGTGGGTTCGATGAAGAGGCGGAAGAACGCTATCATGCATCTTTAAGATACATGGAAGAGCGCGGAGATGATCCAAGACAGTCGCGAGTTCACTGGGATGAAGCGATTCGAAATAGAAGGTCACCCGACATATATCAAAATGATGATGGTGCCAAAAGTCTGGAACTTCAACAGCATGAAGACAGGCAGAAGAACTCCACAAAGAATGGAGCAATTGAAAAAAAAAACAACACCAATTTTAAATGACCAGAGAGAGATAGGTTCAGGATGGAATACAGTAAATGTTATTAACTGGATTGCCAAACCTGAGGAGCTTATCGAAGACCTCGATGAAAGAACGGTCAATGTAAGAAGGGAACTACCTATTATTATTGTAAACATTGCGGGAACGAAAGTAAGAAGTCTCATCGATACAGGATCAACAGTGAGTTTGATAACCCAGGCATTATACAATGAAATCCAGAGTAAAATCCACGTATTGAAAATACCCATTTCAAGCGTGAAAATAAAAGGTGTCATACCAGACAAAGTTATGATATGCAGATACCAAGTATTTTTAGATCTGCAGATAGGGAACTCTACATTCTCACAGAGCTTCCTACTTGTAAATAAGCTGCCATATAACCTTATTGTTGGGATGGATTTCATAAGAGAGTATAAAGTTATTATAGATCTCTCGCAAGACATTGTAATGTTTCGCGCAAGTGAGGGAAAGGAAGACTTAGAACTCTCATTAAGGCATAATGAAGCGAGACAAGAAGAATACGTATGGCATACATACGGAGATATGACTGGGGAGGCAGTGTCGACAATAGAAGATATTGAGGAAGAGTTGGCAACACTGGCCGCAGACATTGAAAAAGATCTCGAACCAAAATTTGAAGAATGCCTGGAAGAGAAGATTGAGGAAGCTAAATTTGGTCCAGAATATAAGGAAATGCTAAGGGAACTACTATTCGAGTATAAAGGAGTCTTCGATTCGAGACCTGGCCGGATCAAGAATTTCCAGTATGCGTTTCAAGTCAGCGATTGGACGCCATTCAAACAGAAGCCGTATCCTGTAGCTGAGAAACATTATTTAAAGGTCAAAGAAGCGATACAGGAAATGCTAGAAGCAGGCGTCATTGTAAAGACAGCCACACCTTATGTCAGCCCACTGGTAGTTGTACCGAAACAGGATGGAAGTGTGAGGATATGCCTGGACCTACGAAATTTGAATTCCAAGGTTATACCGGAATTTGATACAGTTCCACCCATTAAGGAGGTACTCAGAAGGTTCAAAGGAAAGACTGTATTCTCAAATCTTGATCTAACGGCAAGTTTTCACCATCTTGCTCTGGAAGAGAAAACAAGTCTGTTAACCGGATTTTTATTTGACCAGCACACGTACTCCTACGTCCGTCTTCCATTTGGATTAAAAACAGCAGGTTCAGCGTTGATACGAGCGCTAGATAGGAACCTATCCGAAGAAGTAAAAGCTACAACCATATGCTACGTAGATGATATACTACTGACCTCTGAAACAGTTGAAGAACATGTCAGAGATCTACGCAAGTTGTTATATGACCTAAGTCAGGCTAACTTCAAGGTCAATATAAAGAAGTCTAACTTTGCTCAGAGAGAAGTTAAATTTCTAGGTCATGTAATCGATGCACAAGGAGTTAGGCCTAATCCGGGAAAACTGGAAGTCATAAAACGTTTCCCGAGACCAACGAAGGTGAAGAACGTCAGGCAATATCTAGGCGTTATTGGATTCTTTTCGAACCATTGTCCGAAGTACACCGAGACTGTAGCACCACTCCAAGACTTACTTAAAAAGGGAGGAAGATGGCGATGGACGGAGCAATGCGAGGAAGCCTTCGTGAAATCTAAACAGATGTTGTTAGATTATGTGAAATTGGGATATCCTGACTACACTCAGAAATTTATCATCCAGACTGACGCATCCTTCGTAGGCATTGGAGCTATGTTGTATCAGGAAAATAAGGACAGGCCAGAGGAGAGAACTTATATCGCATTCATCAGTAGAAGGTTGAGGCCTAATGAAAAGAATTATACGGTCACGGAGATCGAATTACTTGCGATACTGTATGCATTACAGTATTGGCACAAGCTGATTTATGGTTTTAGAATTATTTTGAGAACAGACCATAAAGCCCTAACGTTCCTGCTAAAAACTGACTTGTCGAGTCAAAGACTGACAAGGTGGTCCCTGTACATACAACAATTTCAAGTGGAAATAGAATATTGCCCGGGGAAGGACAATATCATACCTGATTTGCTAAGCAGATACCCTACAGCAGAGGAAGAAGAAACTCTAGCTATTGAAATAGAAGATAGAGATCAGAAGACCTTAGATGATCTGAGGAACATCACCGTTTTTCAACGTGAAGATCCCTGGATACGGTTGATGATAAATTACTTCGAGGGAAAGCTGAATAGAGGAACCCCGATGTATATGGAAGCTGAAGCACTTTCAACGGAATATCTATGGTTTAACCAGATGCTACATAAATGGAGCGACTCTGACCACACAAAACCTAGGATTGTTGTACCACCAGCATTGCAGAGAAGGCTAGTTTGGCTAGCACACCGAGCTTTTGGACATTCAGGTGTAGATAAGACTGTTGCCCTGCTTAAAGAGGCGTTTATTTGGCCTAAACTTAGAGAAACAGTCAGAAATACTATCAGGACATGTGATATGTGCCAACGAGTAAAGCCTAACTCGTACTTAATGAGGCAGAAACCTATACCACTCTTACCAGAGAAGCCATGTCAGCTCCTGGCGCTGGACAACTTTGGGCCCCTGCCTAGAGCTAGAAGAGGAAATAAACACATCCTAGTTGCACTAGACGTGTTTTCCAAAATGGTAGTCATGTGTCCAATTCAGAAAACCAGTACAAAACAAGTACTTAAGAGGCTGAAGGAAAGAATCATTCCTATATTAGGACAGCCAGAAAACATCTTATCGGATCACGGAAGCTGTTTTACCAGCGTAGAATTTCGCAGGGAGTTGGAAAATCTGGGCATAAGACAGATTTTGTCCACGGTTAGGCACCCGGAGTCGAACTCAGCTGAGAGAGTTATGAGGGAGGTGCAAAAATACATGAAGATATACTGCTCTACTGAGAATTGGAAATGGATTGACGTGCTTGAGATTATTGAATATTGTATCAACAATACTGTGCACGAAGCTACAGGAGAGGTGCCAGTGAGCCTACATCTCGACAGAAGACCCGAGAGGCCATGGAATAATGTCATCCAGACACCCGTCGATGCACAACTTGGACGTGAGTTGAGAATCCAGAGGACGTTCGAGTATCTCAAGAAACAAGCAGATAAACGACAGCGGAAAAACAGGAGGAAACGTTATCATAGACCGCTACTCGTGGGAGGATACGTCTTATTGAAAAAACCCGCCAGTTCAGATCCAGAGAGCAGGAAATATAAGAAATTCCAGCACGCTTATCTCGGACCCTACCTGATTATAAGGGATCTGCAGAATAATGCATATCGGATTAAAGATGAGGCAACAGGTAGAGAAGTTGTGGTAAATGCCGCTAATCTGAAGTTATATGGTCCACCAGAAGACTATGAAGCGAGAGAAGAGCAAGCTACACACATTCAAGTGAACGAGGAATCATTACGTATGCACGGAAAGGTTCTGGAGAAAAGCTTGCAGGCTCGAGAAGGGTCGAAGAAAAGAAAACAGCTCGCCAGCCCAGCGGACACGAGGGGAGAGTGCAGCTGTCGACTGCAGGAGTTTTACGACCAGTAAAAGGGAGCCGCTGTGGAGTTAGAGGAGATGAATGAACAATTGAGACAGGAAAACGAAAGTCTACGAGACAGCAGACAAGAGTGGAGTGGGAAAACGTGAAAGCCCATTGCCGAGAGCAATGACCGCTTAAAGTAAATACTGCAAGGAGTTGATACCAGCTGATAGGCCCGAAAAATTCACTTATGAAATGAATTTTTCGAACTTAGCAGGAGAAAGATGTGCCCAACTGGTCACGGCAGTCTGGTATCGAACTCAGGGCCTTATCAGAGAAGACCAGGCAAATGGTTATGCCTAAGGTCGAACCAGTGGTCTCTAAGGGGGAGCCATTATATGGAACCCACAGAGCAATGAGAGGTCTACTGACACATAATAGTCTAGCGTGATTTCACGATTATTTAGGTGCAAATCATAGCAATTGAAAGGAGAAATTGTAAGCAAAATGCAAGGGAATGTACGTTTTCAGTGCATACGAAGTCGAAAGAGGCTAGTATTGAAGTCTGACAAATGACTTTAAAAAGTAGGCGGGGTTGACCTGGCGCCTACGGAACTATTTCCGTCTAGGGCGGTCAGACAGCTCAAAATTAATGACCCGGGAATCCACCGGTCGACAACGAGCAAAGCTTTGGCGGGACCAAGCCCACAAGAAATTAATTAATTACAGATAAATGGAGCATTGTAATGCAATGAAACATACACACAGATGAATGTATTCACGGAGGAGTAATTTAGGAGTGGTTTTTCACCTAAAATTACGCCTATTTCTCAAAATGACCGCATTACAACCTAACTCACGCTCGAGAGCATGGATACTTTAACCAACCAGCGGGAAATCCCCACCGTAGCATCCCACGCGCTGAACTAAGGCAATTAATTGTAATTAATTGGCCGAAGCGATCGCCGGCACGCGAGTGTTTTTAAAACCTCCACGCCTAGATAAACAATATGCAGTTGTTATTTCGGCTGAAGACGGAGTATTTCAAGAAGGGAGTCGCTCTCACGTGTCCCGTGAACTATTTTGTGCAAGAAACCAATATAAGGGAAGAGCACCCTACGCCAAGGGTCAGTTATGGTCAGTTGTACAGTCAGTTGATGGTCAGTTACAGTTACGGTCAGTTACGTTCAGTTGAAGTCGAGTTGGAAGTTAGTCCTTTGTCTACAAGCGCTCTGCAGTAAGCACGCCAATTATTAAGATATCAGCGTACCGCCGTTGAAGACAATGGAGGCAAATTGTAAGCTTCATCAGTAATAATGAAGTGCATAAAAGGTAACAAAGTGCAGATATTGCTTTATTATCTGACACAGATATAAATTCGCTACAGCGAATAGGAACTGATAATGTTTGGAACAGTTCGTATACCGGAAGGTATTGTCAATTATATGACATCAGCATTAGGAGCACTCCAGTGATGGGAGAGTGGAAGTTATTGCCACCTATCCAGGACAGTGAGGTGAACGGGAGTGCAGGGAACTAGGATCGAACATCTATAAAAACGCTACTAGATTTCACGGAGACCAGCGGTTATCATAAGTCATCGCATCTCTGAGGTCAGGCGTAGGTGAAATCCAGATAAGGATCAACATGTGAAATGATAGATGAAGTGTATAAATTGTGAAATAATAATTTAAAGTGTTAATGTGTTAAATGATTAATATTCAGTGTTTATCAGTGGTAAAGGCCACTTGTGGTAATATGTGTATCATGTGTAAAAAGTGTGAATCTCAGTGTTGTGTATTGGATATCATGATGGATTAAGTCAATCATCATGGTAGAGCTCAGGCGGAGATACTGGTACTTTCCAGCCAGAAGGAAACGTGAGTAAACATGCAAATAATAGCATTATAATGGCATAGTTCACCATGTAACGATTAATCACTTTGAAATTAAAGAAGTAATAGTCACTTACTGAACGAGTTTTCACCACTCGTCTTGAATAAAGTATGACTTGGAAGGTGATTTGCTTAGGACCATGTAGGTCAAAAGTAGTGATGGATCTAAACGTTAAAAAAATAATAATCATAATAATAACTGGGGTCGGCAACCATAAAGTAAGGGCAAAATTGGCCTAAGTAATGTTCAAATAGTGTCATGTCTAATTTAAGATACTGTCATTTGGTAAACAGTAAGGAATGTAGTGTGGAATATCGCGAATACGAGAGCTTTTCTCAGTGTCAGTGAAATTTTGAATGAATATGTGAAATTAAAGTAAGCCAGTATATTTATACATTTGTGTTAGGAGCTATGTAAAGCTTTGGCTTAAATAGTATAACAGGAAGAACGCAGGTACCTTGATAATGGAGTCATATATGTGAAATATTGTTTAGCCGCATATAGCGTGCAGATTAACGTAGAATCCAGTGATTTACGTAAGATAAGCACGGGAAAGACTAGTATAGCTTGCGCGTGAGGTGAAAATTGGCTTAATCTTCGAGAAGTATCGCCTTTGTGCATACTGTATGTGTTACGCAGCGATTTGGATAGATTCTGTCTATGGCCAACGCTTGCATTGAATTATAGCCACTATGGACGCCCAGCGAGGCGCGGTGAGCATTTTTACTTATGGTCTGCCCGAGAGGTAGAATCATAGTCGTCGACGAGGAACGTGGTTCCCAAATATATGTAAATGACAGCTGTTGATGATAACCATGGGGTTTCATTATGATGCGCGTCTTTAAAGCCACAAGTAATCACCTTAGAACGGCAATGCTATCATTAGAATTCCACCCCTGCCATGAATGTTTAATAGGAGCCATTTGAGCCCAAATACACTGTAAAGTTAGGTGTTAATTAATTAAATGACTCAATTACTTAGGACTATGCCTAGCGGATCTTTATTGTTATATAATTGTAAACAAGGTGGCTTTGACGGTAGAGAGAGACAGGAAATGTAGACCATTTCCGTGGCAGCCATCTTGGAGAGCTGTCTGGAACTAATTTTATGACCTGCTGAGGGGAGGGAGGTCGCTCGACCGATCCCTTGTCAATTACAGTCACAATAGGACACTGAGAGGTCTCGGTATTCAATAATGCAATTAAAATATGAGTATTTTAGTGATGCAAATGGAATTAACTGGTATATGGCAACTCACATATGTGGTTGAACCATAGAAATCAGATGATATTTGGCGAAGTTATCCTCTGAGGGGGAAAGCTGAACCAAAAATAATGTAGGCATCTTCTTTAAAGTGCATTTTGCCAGGTTATGCTAATTTAGGAAAAACGGGTATGTGTTTTTCCCAGGACATGACACAGTTGTATCTATAATAAGTCCGACAAGACCCAGATAATCGTTATATGGTGAAACTATAAATATTCTATCCATGTTTATGTTTATTTTATGATTAAGAAGCATGACTCATTTCCTAGAGCGTTCATAGGGATGGAAAGAAGGAAGATGATTCGCACGACACAACAAAATATTTGCTAATAAATGTAGGGAACATTGAAGTAATGATAATTAAAGTAAATGTCGTAGGAGACGGAATAATGTCTTAGTAATTCATGTTTATGTGACATGTGGTTTTTGTGTCAAGATACTTCCATTAAATAAAATTGTGTCACATGACGGACACTATGAAAACCTTGTTATCTGAACTATTATTGACAGGATATTAGAAGTAGGTTTGAGTGCATTGTAGGGCTATTTTTAAGGAGAAAGCTCACAGAATAACCCTATTTATTTGTGGGAATTAATTGTAATTTGTCCTTTGTTTTGTATTTGTTGTATAGCCATGATTTTAGACCAGTAAATATTTTATTCATAGGAATGTTGTGTATTTCCTGTAGAGTAGTTGCCTGGTAGACTCAAATCCTGAACATGTGGTCGTATTGTGGGCAGGAACGTCCCATACCTCGAAAGACCGTGAGCTAGTTGGGATACGAACACATGGTCCACATGGTGACAATCGGGTACAATACCTTTATGGAGGGAGCATCCTTTGACCAATCTAATAGGTCATTCGCCTAATAGTTTGCGGATGGCGGCCATCTTTGTGTCAAAATCGATTCTCCCTATTAATTCAAACACGGTGAAACCGAATGGAACGAAATTTGGTACAGAGATAGCACTAGCAAAGGGCATCTCAGTGTCATGATTTATATCGTCGCCATATTGACAGAAACGTAATGGCGGACACACAAATGTTCAAAGCTTAAATCAAATTACGATTAGCCTAATCATCCGATCTCTAGAAAATTTAGCAACAACATACCTTTATGGAGGGAGCATCCTTTGACCAAACTAATAGGTCATCAGCCTAATATTTTGCGGATGGCGGCCATCTTTGTGTGAAAATCGATTCCCCTTATCAATTCGAACACGGTGAAACCGAATGGAACGAAATTTGGTACAGAGGTAGCACTAGCAAAGGACACCTCAGTGTCATGTTTTATATCACCGCTATCTTGACGGAAACGTAATCGCGGCCACCCAAATGTTAAAAGCTAAAATGTAATTACGACCAACCTAATAATCTAGTCTCTACCAAATTTTGCAACACCATATCTTTATGTGGGAAACATATTCAGACCAAACTGCAAGAACATCAGCCCAATAGTTTGCAGATGGTGGCCAAGTATGTGTGCAAATCGATTCCCCCTATCAATTCAAACACGGTGAAACCGAATTGAACGAAATTTGGTACAGAAGTAGCACTAGCAAAGGGCACCTCATATTCATGTTTAATATCCCTATAGCACGTTGTATTTCAACAAGCTACTACAACCAACATTCAATCATACTCCTTGAAAAGGACAAAGAGTTATAACAATACCCATGCATTTAGGAGAAAGTAGGCTATATGTTCTTTACTGAACATCTTGTTTTAATTCAAGTAGGGACTGCAACTTTGAATTTTCAAATAGTTCCTACTTTTGCCGCCAAAGCTCTTTGGTTGCTACGTTCGTTGCCAAGAGCCGACTGCGGTGGCGTCTAGTAGCTAGTTCTGAACTAGGCCTAGTAGTCGTTGACGGTGGCGTTTGGCGGCAAAAGTAGGAACTATTTGAAAATTCAAAGTTGCAGTCCCTACTTGAATAAAAAAAAAAAAAAAAACAGATACACACACTAATACAGTCATCACAATTAACACCGGTTATCAGACAGATTCTACACTCACCCAAAGTACACGGGGCTACATGACCGCGTTGTCGCAGCCCCCAAACTAAGGAACCAACCAACCAACCAACCAACGTCCTCTAATATTGTTATGAATTGAGACATCAGAACAAATATTGTTGTTGGCGTTTTTTGAGTCTTCAGTCTAGAGACTTGTTTATTGTGGCTCACCATGGCTCCCTGTCCTGGGGTAACCATTCCATCACACCCTACATCCAAGGCAATCTATTTAACATATAACCTTGATCTACCACCTGAAATTCTTGCACTCGATCTCCTTCAATAAATGAGTTTGCTATTTCTAAGTGCCTCAGTATGTGCCCTACCAAACTATCTCTTATCATCATTAGCACTCGCTAGGAGCATCTCTCGTCCCCTCCCGTCTTAACACCTCTTCATTTGTTACTCTATCTACCCCTCTAATCTCAACCATTCACCTGTAACACCACATTTCAGAGTTTCACTTCGAGACAAAGGCTTTCAAAAATGATTTTCTAATGCTGTACATACATCTACGTATAGTTGATGTCAACAGAATTCTCTTTCGTAGAAAACATGTCCTTGCCTGTGCCAACCTACTTGTTACATCCTCTTTGCTTCGTCCACCATTGATTGTTTTTCTTCCCAAGTCTCAGAATAAATGATGCATAATATATAAAGGAGAATCGTTCGCGTGAGAATTTGCAATACTGTGGATTGCTGCAAGCGACTGGCAGGAGATCGCATACAAAAGAAAAGAGCTCTTATGTTTGTAGATACAGATGGACTCCACCTCCACACGAGGTTAAACCGGACACTTTGACATCATAATTATTTCTTGCACGTTCATCGGCAACAGGAGCGGCTTGCAATGTCGTGACTCTAGTAGCCAGGCTTCCTACACAGGCCGTCAATTATACCAGCATTTTGTAACAAAAATATCTATAGCTCGTGCCATCATTTATATTCAGCATTTGATCTTTCCATTCTTATCTGTGGGTGGCCATATATATCTATCCTTTGTTACCTTAAAGCTACGTATTAATTGCACGTATAAATGCAGTATCGAATATCCCTGCCAAGAAGAATGTTTATTATGGCGGTCTGCGTGGTTTACTATTGGATTCAAAAGTATAGATTCTGAAGCTTAGCAGTCTAATTTATCACCCATGAGATCCGGGTTCGATTCTTAGTTCTTCCAAGAGATTTTAGTGGGATAATTTTGTTATTGAGTTCACATGAAAATCCACAGTCCACTTCCAGTTGAACAACCTGGTCAGGGATGGAATGAAGCCCCCATCTAGCGGCGAGGATATGAACTTTGCCGGCTGCCAAAGCCTGTCGCACACCTCTGAGGCAATGATAGAATGAATGACAGTTAAAAATAAATGAAATGATAGTGGAGAGTGTTGCTGGAATGAAATTTTTGACAGGGAAAATCGGAGTACCCGGAGAAAAACCTGTCTGCCTCCATTTTGTCCAGCACAGATCTCACAAGGAGTGACCGGGATTTGAACCACGAATCCAGCAGTGAGAGGCCGGCGTACTGTCGCCTAAGCCACGGAGGCTACCTTATGGATTTCAAATAACATTTGTAAATAACACATAAACGCTTTATAATTAAAATGTATCGTATTATCAACTTGTTATTCATCAAATTCGATGTGTATAGAATATCAACAGAAGGTAAATCAATGGAGTACCACAAAACAAACATGATTATCTTGCAGAAACGTTTCGCATAAGAAATCCCTATTGCGTTTACTGAACAGAGCGCTGGGTTATTGATTTCCGAGGATCAAAGATTTTCACTCTGTCATATGTTTCTAAAGCCTTGAAACATAAACATGGGTAGTGAGTGTCGTTATATCAATACTGGCATTCATTAAAATTGTCGCCGAACTCCGAAGAAAGCAATGTCCTGTGTACAAATTGGAGTTAGAGAGGTACAGTGCTATTTAATTTCCCATATACTGCAGCTTATTTACGCCAATACTGTATTTTGGACTGTGCACTTTCCATGTCATTAATTTATAAAGAAGGATGGAGTGTTGCAAACTTCTGGACGTGATTCATAAATTTCTTGCATATTTGATATTATTAGTTTCGTGCTGATTTTGTCTTTGTATTTGGGATTGTAACTACAATGGTTGATCCGATATCCTTCGCATTGTCAACTTTCAAATCATGTAATCCATGTCACTTGTGCCCGACATGTTTGATTTTGGACAAGTTCGGTGAGTGCAGATGCGATGCTATCCTTACCTAATTGGTCAAACAGCTGTATGGTATGAAAATCTTGAGATCTGATTGGTGGAGAACCTGTATCATAATGAAGCTTGTACTATAATAAGCCTCATTAAGATGCAGTTTTCTGGCATATAATATTTATATTTCGGCAAGGTCGAAAATAAAATTAATATTATAATTAATGTGTAATATTATTACTATTATATTTATATATGATATTATGTTATATTTATAAATAGCTTTAGGCCATAGCTCTCCTTGGAGTGGTCATATCTATCATGTATTTTCTATTATATGAAAATCGAAATTTACTGGTATTATTGCATACAAAACCTTA
The DNA here is from genome assembly GCA_946902985.2 of Meconema thalassinum. NCBI lineage: Eukaryota > Metazoa > Arthropoda > Insecta > Orthoptera > Tettigoniidae > Meconema > Meconema thalassinum. Next base: position 583,709,736 of record OX336390.1, on the reverse strand, counting down.
TTGTAAAATACTTTTCAGTTTCGAAAACTAAGCTTTGTTTTACTGCTTAGTAGAAGCTGTGGTAGTAATGCTATTACATATTATGCAGCTATTGTGCGGTGCCATTGCTGTCACCAATGACCGTGCAGAGCTTAAGCCAAGCTAGTTATTCTAATTGTATTCCCTTTAAGGCCACTTGAACGAGGTAAGGTTAATTAATGCTTATACCAAGCCTTCGTGATTGTTATTGCATTACATGCAATGATGATCACAACCTCCAGTTTTTTTAGAACCTTACAGTAGAGAAATTAAACGTTAAATTGCCTGTAACAACGTTAAGCTAATACAGCTGGATTAAAAATAATTGAAGTACAAACTTTGCAGAGCTCTACTGAGGAATAGCATGGAAGGCTTAGTCGAGCAGTTAGCAACGGTAGTGATTGTTGTTTTAAAGGAAGAAAAACTGACCCATTTCCAGCGATTAGCTATGTTATATCTAGGCCTAGATGTATATTGTTTATTGGTCTACTAGACAAAATTCAAAAGTATGGCATTTTCGATTCTAAGAATATGTATATAACTCGATTGCAGACGCTCTGTACTAGTTGTTGTTTTAGTTGGGGGCTAGGAACATCCCAGTCGTGAAACATACTTAAGATCGCTAGACTGCGCTGTTGGTTGCTGACGATGTCATATGCAGCGGCGTCGGTGGCGTAGTCGGTAGCATGCTGAGCTTCTATGCCCAAGATCCTGGTTCAAACCCGGCCAAAGTCGTCGGATCTTTTAAGAGCGTTAAAATCTTTCACCTTCCTTCAGAAGGGAAGTAAAGCTGGAGGTCCCATGTCTTAGATTTATGGCATGTAGAGGAACCTTCCACTAATTAAACTTGTGTGAAGCTAAATTTGCAGGTTAGATTTCATTGAAACGCTACATCAAAGTTCCAACGTTCACCACTAGGTGTCAAGTACATCTGGTAGTGAAAGAAGTAACTTCTTGAAATTGAATGGAACTTGTAGCTCACGCTACGGGTGTCCGCATTGAAGCAGCATCAGACTCTGGCGAGCCGAACATGTCCTCGGACACGCCCGGCACTAAAAGCCATACGCTAAAAAGATGTCATCTGCAACAGGAACACTGCCTCTCCATGATATATCTCACCCCATGATAGGGTCATAGCAATATTTCTATACAAGATTGCTGCTTACCTTTATAGAGAACTAGCTGAAGTACCCGTGCTTCGCTACACGTCATAAATAAATTAAAATGTGAAGGTGACAGTTAAAACAGGGGATAGGTGAAGTGCTGCGCAGAGGGAGATTAAGGATGGAACATTTTGTCCAAATACACCGCTTGGCGTTGACCGTGTTTTATAGCACAAATTTAGGTTTTACTCGCTAACCATTGGAGATACCCTTCGGTTAGAAAATGTAATTTTAAACCTCGTATATGCCATCAAAAGTTTGCTATTTCTTAGCGTTCTCTTTTTTTTTTTTTTTGAAATGGAAATATGAAAGTTTGAAACCAAAGGGTGTAGTGACGTCACTAAAATGGTCGCCATCTTTAAATAGTGCAAAGTATTGAAATCAAAAGTAACCTATATACTAATCAGGTAAATCAGCTACTTTCATGTAAAATTCATGTAAATCGGACCAGTGGTACTTGCGTGATTGAGTAATACACAGACACACACCATCTCATTTTTAGCCTCGCTTCGCTCGCGTCATAGTCGTGTCATATTGTTATTCAATGAAATGCAGGTTTAACCCCGTTAACACCCCTTTAGAACCTGAATACCCAAAAATCCCTCCTTAGTAGACGTTTTCGACACACAACAAACATATCCCCAAAATATCATTCTTCTAACTTTAATAGTTTTGGTTGGTCGATTAGAGTGAACATCCAAAAATCCTTCCTTAGTGGACGTTTTTCTTCCAGAATTTAACCCCTCCCCATAGGCCCCTTAAATTGCATTTATGAAAAAACGGTCGAACACCTATTTATTTTATTTATTTATTTATTTATTTATTTATTTTTAAGTTGATTGATTTCCTCCGAGTTTCAAACTCCTCGCCCATGTCGTTTAAGAGATACACGCTCCGTTAGGAATCTTTCAACCCCCACTTTTCATCCCTTTCACCTCATAATATACATTACATCGAAACACCATTAGACATGTGTCAGCTTATTTTTAATGATTAGTATATGTGCCAAGTATCACATCCCCAAATGAAATCACACGCGAGATATTGTTATTCAATGAAATGCACGTTTACCCCCTTAACACCTCTTTGGAACCTGAATATCCGAAACTCTTTCCTTAGTGGGCGTTTTCGATATACAGCGAACATATCCCCAAAATTTCATGTTTCTAACTTCAATAATTTTGGCTGGGCGATGATGAGTGAGTGAGTCAGTCAGGACATTTTCTTTCATTTATTTTTGATAATTTCACCCCTCCCCATGAAACCCTAAAATTGGATTTATGAAACAAACGGTCGAACACCTATTTACTAATTTAAATCTGTTTTCCCCCTGAGTTTGATGAGTGAGTAAGTGAGTCAATCAGTTAGGACACTTTCTTTCCTGTTTTTTTTTCTCCCAGAATTTCACCCCTCACCAAGGGCCCCTTAAATTGGATTTATGAAAAAACGGTCGAACACCTATTTACTTGTATTTTAAACTGTTTTTTCCCGCCGAATTTCAAACTTCTCGCCTATGTCGTTTCAGAGATACATGCTCCGTTAAGAATCCCTCAACCCCCAATTTTCACCCCTTTCACCTCATAATATACACCACATCGATAAACCCTTAGACATATGTCTGATTATTTTTAATGAATAGTTTATATACCGAATATCACATCCCCAAAGAAACAACTCATGAGATATCGTTATTCAAAGAAATGCACGTTAACCCCCTTAACACCTCTTTAAAACCCGAATAAACAAAAATCATTCCTTAGTTGACGTCTTCGACATACAGCGAACATATTCCCAAAATTGCATGTTTCCAACTTTAATAGTTTTCGCTGGGCGTGATGAGTGAGTGAGTCAGACAGGACATTTTCTTTCAATTATTTTTACCAGAATTTCACCCCTCCCCATGGGCCCCTTAAATTCGATTGATGAAAAAACGCTTGAACACCTATTAACTTATTTTTTTAAGCTGTCTTCTTCCCCTGAGTTTGATGAGTGAGTGAGTTAGTCAGTCAGTTAGGACACTTTCTCTCCTTTTTCCCCCCAGAATTTCACCCCACCCCATTGGCCCCTTAAATTAATTTATGAAAAAACAGTCGAACACCGATACTTTTTAAGCTGATTTTTTTTCGCTGAGTTTCAAATTTCTCGCCTATGTCGTTTAAGAGATAGGCCTACACACTCCGTTAGGAATCCTTCAACCCCCACTTTTCACCCCTTTCACCTCATAATAATACACCACATCGAAAATCCCTTAGACACATGTCTGCTTATTTTTAATGATTAGTTTATATGCCGAGTATCACATCCACAAATGAAACCACTCGTGAGATATTGTTATTCAATGAAATGCAGGTTTAACCCCCTTAAGACCCCTTTAGAACCTGAATATCCAAAAAACCTCCCTTAGTGTACGGTTTTGACATACAACGAACATATCCCTGAAATGCCATGTTTCCAACTTCAATATTTTTGGCTGGGCGATGATGAGTGAGTGAATGAGTCAGGACATTTTCTTTCAATTTTTTTTTTCTTCAGAATTTCATCCCTCCCGATGAACCCCTTCAATTTGATTGAAAAAAAAAAAGCTATTTACTTACTTTAAAGCAGTTTTCTCCGCCTGAGATTGATGAGTGAGTCAGTCAGTCAATCAGTTAGGACACTTTCTTTCCTGTTTCCCCCAGAATTTCACCCTTCCCCATGGGCCCCTTAAATTGGATTTATGAAAAAACGGTCAAACACATATTTACTTATTAGCCTACTTTTCACATTTTGCAAAAATGAGGAAAAAGTAGACTTATGAGATCGGGCAAATGTGTGTCTGTCTGTCTGTCTGTCTGTCCTTCTGTCTGTCTGTCTGTCTGTCCTTCTGTCTGTCTGTCTGTCTGGCTGTGTGTGTGTGTGTGTCCCTATCAACTCCTAAACGGCTGCAGCAATCGAAACAAAATTTGGTAGGAGTAAAGATCTATACCTGAATATCTCACGCCCATATTTGAAAATGATGTCAGTGCTACCAACTGCTGAAAAATCGCAATTGTAATTTGAGCTCCATGTTGGATATCTTGGAAGATATGAATAGGAGCTATTTCAAAATTGGCACACGTATAGATAATAATATTGCAGTTTAATTTCCAGGAGGCCATACATCGCAGTGTTGCCAAAATGAATATACGCCTTCTGATAGGTCCAAATTTTAAATGCATATAACTTCTACACTATCAATTGGATTTCGACCAAATTTCGTATGTGCTATGTGTACATAAACAGACATGACTGAACGTATTATTAAGATCCACCTGGGCTGCCAACTGTTAATAAATGCTCTCAATTTATTTTATCCAAATACCAGTATATCAGAAAGTATGCTAGCCGACAGCTTTAAACTATGCACACGTATAGTACCTGACATTCTATATTAATTTGGAGAAACTTATATACGTCAGTGCTACCAACATGATTCTAAGCCTGCTGAGAGGTCCAACTTTAAATACATGTAACTTCTATACTATCATTTGAATTTCAACCAAATTTCGAGTGTGCTATGTGTACCATAACAGAAATGTATATGCCGATTCTTAAGAGTAACCAGGGCTGCCAAATGTTAGTAAATACTGTCCCTATTTTTGTTACCCTAATATCAATATATCAGAAAGTATGCAAGCCAATAGCTCTAAACTTTGCACACGTATTCTAGATTAATTTGGAGTAACTAATATACGTCAGTGCTGCCAACAGGATTCTAAGCCTGCTGATAGATCCAATTTTAAAATGCATGTAACTTCTATACTAACTAATGGTTTTTATTCAAAATTGACACAACAATAGATCATATTATTTCAGATTATTTCTGACCAATACATGTATGTCATTGTTGCCAACATGATTTTACGCGCGCTGTTAGATCCAATGTTTAACTGCATGTAACGTCCATGCTATCCATCGGACTTCAACCAAATTTTGTATTCTGTACCTTAAGAGATGGAACTAAGAATATATTCAGTCACCAGGGCTGCCAACTGTAGTTCTCTATTAGGCTACAGTATGCCAGGTATACAGTATTTCGAACTAATTAGAAATTTCGATATTACCAACTTAATTTCGTCATTATTCTAGATAGATCCATATAGATTAATCATTGGCATAGATCTTAAATTTTAAGAAAAGTAGGCTCTTTATTTCGTTACGGAACTTCTTGTTTTTATGCTGATTTTTTTCCGCTGAGTTTCAAACTCCTCGCCTATGTCGTTTAAGAGATACACGCTCCGTTAGGAATCTTTCAATCCCCACTTTTCACCCCTTTCACCTCATTACCACATCGGAAAATCCTCAGACACGTGTCATGTTACTTTTTAATGATGAGTTTATATGCCGTGCATCACATCCCCCAATGAAACCAATCGGGAGATATTGTTATTCAATGAAATGCAGGTTTAACCCCCTTAATACCCCTTTAGAACTTGAATATCCGAAAATCCTCCCTTAGTAGACGGTTTTGACATACAATGAACATATTCCCAAACTGTCATGTTTCTAACTTCAATAATTTTGGCTGGGCGATGATGAGTGAGTGAGTGATTGAGTGAGTCAGGACATTTTCTTTCAATTTTCTTTTTTCAGATTTTCACCCCTCCCCATGAACCCCTTAAATTTGATTTATGAAAAAAAACTGTCGAACAGCTATTTACTTACTTTAAAGCAGTTTTTCCCCCTGAGTTTGATGAGTGAGTCAGTCAGTCAATCAGTTAGGACACTTTCTTTCCTCTTCCCCCCCCCCCAGAATTTCATCTCTCCCCATGGGCCCCTTAAATTGGTTTATGAAAAAACGGTCAAACACATATATACTTCCTTTTTATATTGATTTTTTTCGCTGAGTTTCAAACTCTTCGCCTATGTCGTTTAAGAGATACACGCTCCGTTAGGAATCTTTCAATCCCCACTTTTCACCCCTTTCACCTCATAATATACACCACATCGAAAAACCCTCAGACATGTGTCTTCTTATTTTAATGATGAGTTTATATGCCGAGTACCACATCCCCCAATGAAACCAATCGGGAGATATTGCTATTCAATGAAATGCAGGTCTACCCCCTTAACACACCTTTGAACCTGAATATCCAAAAATCCTCTCTTAGTGGGCAGTTGCGGCCCTTGAGGAAGCTGCATACCAGATTTCATTCCAATCCGTTCGGTGGTTTCTGAGATTTCGTGATGAATAAATGAATGAGTGAGTTCCTTAGTTTAGGGGCTGCGACAACGCGGTCATGTAGCGAATGAGTGAGTGAGTGAGTGGTATTTGACAAATATATAGTAGAAAGAAGATAGTGTCAAGTCATTGTTATGCAAAACTCGGTTGACAGTGCTGTGTAAGCAGTTGAGTAACTAACGGGATTTCAAGTAAAGATCCTCATTTTCTATACCGGTAGTGCAGAGCGCAATTGGCATCTAGTCGGCCGTGTCTCGACTTGAGCTATGTTGCCATGGAAACTATCTGGCTTGTCATTCCTTCATGAGTATATTTTATGATTTGATTAGCCTGTGCTTGAGTGCAAAAGGGCCGAAATCAGAAGAATGAGAAAGACTATCGAAAATTAATGTAGCCAGCGGTTCCTTCAGGGTCCTAAACTATGTGTATGCAAAATATGGTTGAGATTGGTGGAACGGTGTAGATTTGTATACGGAACCAACCCACATACATACATACATACATACATACATACATACATACAGACAGACTTTCACTTTTATATATTAGATGAATATCATCTCCTGTCCTCTAAAAAGTTGTTCTTATTGCTTATTTTAGGTGCTACTACATCGTGTCACATAAGACTGAATTTTCGGGTGTGTGTGTATGATAACCCGTGATATTGTGATGGCTGTACTAGGGTGTGTATTTGTAAATTGGGGATAGGATTGGGAAGAAGGCAGTCGTGGCCTTGCGCTGGGAATCACCCCAGCATTTGCTTGGAGTAGAGGTGGAGGGGACACAGAAAACCACTTCCAGGATGGCTGAGGTGGAAATCATACACTTCTCTTCTCAGTTTTGGGTTACCTTGTTCCAGCACTCACAACAGAATTAAAATTTCTCGGAAGATGCAGGAATCAAACCTCGACCTCCTGGGCGACAGCCAAAAACGCTAGCCTCTATACCACGAGGTGATCTGTCTTCAAAGCATATTAAAGAAATAACAGTACAACAAAATGTTGGAGCTAAGGGACTTCGCTATCCTTCACATCGCGAGCGACGTAAAATGAATACTTGACATCGAAGAAACAACTGTGGCTGTCATAAAGCTAGACGAAGAAACGAACAAAAATAAACAAACAAAATAACAACCACTTCCAGCTATTATCTCGTAGAAAGAGGGATTAAAATAAGAAGTATTTTTTGTAATTACCCACATTATGACAATGAACTAATTTACAGGTTTGTCCATTTCCGCACCACACATAACGGCATATAGGATAACTGATACATAAAGTACTACTGTGCGGGTTGTAATTGTGGGGACTCGTCCTATTTCAAGATAAACATTACACTACTGCTTCAGAAACAGTATACTCTCTTCACCTGCTCATTCATTCAATGTTTGTTTACCTTGTGGTATATTCGTTCGAGTTTTGGGATATCATTGTCTCATCAGTCCATGTTTTTAAGGGACTGGACAGGCTGCGTGGTTCAGCGGTAACGTTCTCACCTGCTGTGCTCAAGGTTGCAGGATCGAAACCTGGCGTAGTCAGCTGGCATTTGAGGGTGCGCAAATGCGAGGCAGCCGTGTCAGTAGATATATTGGCTCATTAAAGATCTCCTTCGGGGCAAAAAAACCCGGCACCTTAGCATCTCTAAAAGCCGCAGTAGTTAAAATGGACGTAAAACCAATAACATTATTATTATTATCTTAAGGGACTCAGGAATGTCTTATATTGTCGAGGCTAATTTCTAAATTTTGCTTACCTTTTCCTCCGAAACTATTTACAGGAAGAACTCAATATTTCCCACGGATGTTCTTTGACACAGGATTTTTGAAAATATATTAAGCCTATTAATCATTTTTCATGAATCTTTTTAAAATTGAATTTTATTATTACTTTCACGAACATTTCCATGTGGAAAAATTAAACTAAAGTAAATTTTGAACAAGTAGTTCTGTGAAGAACTAGACAGCTTATTTTCATATATCCTACTTATGTTAATTGCCACTATCAACATACACAATTTCAGTTTGATTGCTGTAATAGATTCATAGATATTGAGAACCGTCTAGATATTTTGGATGGTCGCCATTTTCGATTTTTTTGTTTGTAGGTCTTAGAGTTATGTACTATGACATGAAGATTATTGTGTAGGAGTTGTATTCAAATTTCAATTGCATGATTAGGACACAAGGAATAAAAACGAGATTTTAAATTTCACACAGCAGCCATCTTGTGGTTATGAAAACAATTGAAATAAATTAGATGCCAGTGGATTAAAAGTTGTATAGGCATTTACCATACCATGTTTCACAGCACTCGTATTTTTAATTCGCGAGAAACGTCCATTTAAATATTTATATTTCGCCTCGCCACTATGTTGGATTTGTGATCATCAGGTTATTGAAAGTCCCATAGATGAACTTATGTTCATAGCCTCTATGAGCATAAAACATTTCTGTTTGATTGCTGTAATATATTCGTAAACATTGAGAACCGTCGAAATATTTCGGATGGTCGCCATGTTGGATTGTTATACGTATAAGCCATAGAGTTATGTACCATTAAATGAAAATCGTTCGGTAGGTTTATTATTCAAACTTTCACTTCGATCGCATGATTACGACACATGAAATGAAAACCTAATTTTAAAACTTCGCACAGCCGCCATCTTAAAGCTATGTAAACAATTGAACTAAATTAGATCCAAATGCATTAAAATGTGTATAAACATTTACTGTACCATATTTCACTGCGCTCAGATGGTTAAATCGCGAGAAAAGTGCATTAAAATGTTTCAACTTCACATGGCCGCCATGTTCGTTTTGTACTTTACAGGTTTTTGAAAGTTACATAGATGAACTTGATGCAGTGTCATTTATTACCGTACAATATTTCAGGGTGGTGTCAGTAATAGTTTCGGACATAAAATACCGGTGAAATATTTCGCACAGCCGCCATCGTGACGTTATGTAAACAATTAAACTACATTAGATGCCAGTGCATTACAATGTGTATAAACATTTGCAGGTTCAACTTTGCTTGGCCGCCATGTTGGTTTTGTATTTGACAGTCTCATAGGTGAACTTCTAGTAGTGACCTTTATCGCCGTACAAAATTTCAACATGATATTGGTAACAGTTTCGGAGATATAGAATGCCGGTGAAATAATTCGCACAGACGCCATGTTGGATTTATGAGACGTAATAAATTCGCCCGAAATTTTGCTATAACATTACCGAGTTTGAAATCGGTCCAGCCGTTTAGATGTTATTAGGGACACACACACATACGCACACACACGGACAAAAGGTGATCTCATAAGCCTAGTTTTCATAAATGAAAATAGGCTAAGAATTAAACTAAAGTAAATTTTGAAAAGAAAATGGACGTTTTAAAATATAACACGTATAAGGAAGAATTACATCAAAAATATTCAGCATTGTGTATTGGAAAATTTAAAAAAGTATATATCTAGAAAAATATTTCAGCGAGAAATTGGAATCGAAGATTCTTCCAGGTTTTACGCCATGCCTTTGCCACAGAATTCCTCTTCTTCCATTTGAAGCACTAGCATCCATTTTGCTATTGTTCCGTGCCCCCTTGCCCTTGTTTCTAACGCAGCCTCTTTCTTATTATATTTGCATCTATCGTCTATGTTTTTAGCTCGGAGGCTTGTTGGAACGTCAGAAAGCATTACCAACAGTTGTGTGATTACAACAACCAAAACAATATGATTAAGACCTTTCACAATATTCTTTGCACCAGTTGTACCTCAAGACTATTCAACAGAACCAATACTTCAGTGACTGATATTCTATTTCAGTCACAAATTAGATTGAGACATCGTTGAAATGCTACATATACTCTAGTCTGAGCCAACATACAAATTCATCAAGAGGTGGTTTCAACCAACATTAAAACACGTAACCTGGTATTATAATGTTAACTACACATTAACTATTACAATGATCATTGGACTTCCCTGTAAATTTATTGGTTATTTCGAATTTTGGATAACACAACACTTCTGTTTTACACCTTTGAGTCAAAATTAAATTGCAAACTGCTGAAAGGCAACATGTCCACTTTTACTAACCCTACAGAAGAAGCAAAATACTGTTTTACACCAGTTTTAAGTATTTTTTCTCCTTACGTGTATTTTTCTCGTCCTAATATAAACATACTCGTTCAATATTTACATTTAATAGTCTTTTGTGACATAAGGGGAATGGGAGATGATTTTTGCTTTCTTTTGGATATGTTCTCTTGCTGCAGTAAATTGGATTTTCACGTCAACGTTTGGGTAAACATATTTGTTAAGAGAATTAATTTTATATACATACACTGGCTTTATTGTAAAAACATAGTTGTTTAAGATGTCTCAATATTATCCGATAGTTCTCAGTTATCTTCGTCTTCACCACGAGATGCTGTTGTTGTAGGACATGATGTGATTGAATTCCAAAACTCCATTTTTCCTGGGGGATATAGACCGAAGTCTTCCTGATGGCATCCATGTTTTTGCTGTTTATTGGCAGTACAGAAGCGTAAGCCCTCCTTGAGGGGAGCTCCAGCAAATAGGGATCTTTTCCCGAACTATTCCCAATCTGCAGTACACGATATTTTGATGTCGTTGCCAGGGCTGTGCTATCACGAGGACATGTTTCATTTCCATGGTAAATGCTCCATCAACCAACTCCAACAACAATTGTCACAAAAACCGGAAATGTGCCAATGTAGGACTTGTTACCTTTCTGCAGCAGCGATTCAATTAGAAACCGCATTATTGTTAAATTTGAAGATATCTAGTCTTCACTAACCCCTCAGTTATTCAGGAATGAAAACAAAGGTTGGTTGGTTCGTCAGTTTAGGGGCTGCGGCAACGCGCTCATGTAGCCCCGTGTACTTTGGGTGTGTGTAGAATCTGCCTGATAACCGGTGTTAATTGTGACGACTGTATTAGTGTTTGTAGGCTATCTGTTTAAATTCAAGTAAGGACTTCAGACCATTGATTATTTTAAGTAGTTCCTACTTTTGCCTCCAAACGCCACCGTCAACGACCAACTAGTTCAGAACATAGTTACCAGATGCCACTGCAGTCGGCTCTTGGCGACGAACGTAAGAACCTATGAACGTTAGTCAAATGTTTAACCTATATAATATAATTTAGCCTCACACAGACGTAATTAGTTGAAGGTTCTTTAACATGCCATAAATCTATGAAATGGGACCACCGGCTTTACTTCCCCTCCGAAGGAAGGCATACTGAGGGATTTTTAACGTTCTAAAAAATCCGATGGCTTCGGCCGGGTTTGAACAATGAAAACAAAGGAAATGAGGCTAATCTGGAGCCCCCATAGAATGCTCGGGATTTGCCCTCATGAGCTGTGCTGGTTGCATATGTAGCGTGCAGCGTTATCTCTGGCGTATGTTTTGGTGAGCATTTCACTAACAAGTAAGTACTTGGTTTAGCTGAGCGATATACACTCATCCGGAAAGCTTGTGTGCGATAACTATACGTGCCATGGTAGCCTTGCGACTCAGATAACGGGAACCAAAACACGACAATGCATACCCGTGTTAATTCCTAGCACCGAGTAAGATAGCATTCCAACGCTGTCTAGGCATGTTTTACCACATTCAAATACTTAACTATCTAAACATTACAAACATACTTTAATAACGAGTGAGAGAGAATGGAGAGAAAAGTATTTCTCACTTACAAATTCAGTCCTTGAATTATGATGTTCAAGCAGGCTAAAAATATTCCAACGCCAAAGAGTTGATTTTACTGCACTTGAAACTTGAAACTGCACTTCCACGAATCAGTTTGAGCCAATGTTGTTGTTTGAGTCTTCAATATATTGACTGGTTTGATGCAGCCCTCTACGCTTCCCTGTCTTGAGCTACCACACCTTACATGCGAGGCAATCTGTTTAACATAATCCAACCATGGTCTCCTCTTACAGTTCTTGTCTTCAACCCTTCATTCCACCTAACTAAGTTTGCTATTCCTTGGTGTCTTTTATGCGTCCTACCAACCTAACCATCTCTTCATTATCAGTCGCCATGAACATTTCTCCTCTCCCACTCGTCTCAATACATCTTCGTTTGTAAATCTATCTACCCATATGATCTTCATCATTCACCTGTAACACCACATTTCAAACACTTCTATTCTTCTCTTTTCTGTTGCGCCAAAAGTCCAAGTTTTACTTCCATAGAGCACCACTCTCCAGACAAAGGCTAAATCTAAATTTGAGGTCAACAGATTTCTTTGAGTGAATAGTAATTTGTGTTTCCTTTGGCTTAGTTTCGGATGGTGGTGGTAGTAGTGGTAGTTTTAAGGTGAAAGTTTACCTTGTGGTGGCTAGTATTCATGGCTGTCACTCCAGAGCTCCGGGTTCGATTCCTGGCTCTGCCAAGAAATTTAATTCTGTTCTGACAGCTCCAATGCAGACTTGTGAGGCACAACGAAGAAGAGGAGGGTTTACGATTCCTTCCCTAGTCAGCCTGGTAGTGGTTTTCCGTGGTTTCCCACTTCTACCCCAGGGAAATGCCAAGATGGTTCCTAACTTCTCACGGTCGTCTTCTTGCCAATCCAAACCTGCATTTTCACTCGTACAGATATCACAATAACACTATGTTACCTCTTAAATACATGGGGCTGAAATCGCCACGGTATCCAGGCCCCTAAATGGGAAACAACAAGAACAATGTTATGGTTGAACCTCAAGTATGATGCTATTGAAAACGGAATTTGATAGTAAGAAGAGAATAATGTAAAGAGTTAATACAAGAACAATTCAAACTACTGAGTACATGAATAATAATAATAATAATTCAACGGGAATGGTGAAAGTCTAATTGACTTTTGCAGAAACTTTGAACTTAAAATCATGAGCACACGATTTCAAAAACCTCCACACGAGTTAACCACATGGAGATCACCCAATATTAGACAGGGTGAATACCAAATTGACCATATCGCAATTTCCAAGAAAATCACAAAATAAATTTTAAACGTCCGAGTTCGCAAAGGTGCCTTTCATTCAGACCATCATCTTCTCCAAATTAAGACGAGATTCCAACCCAATAGAAAGCAAAAAGGCCCACCCAAAAATATCAAACCAGATCCAGAGTACTTGAAACTCCACAAAGAAGAAATCATAATGCAAATTAATCGGGAGACATCAACAGACTGGCAGAAAATAACGAAGAAAATTCAGGAAGTCATGAAACTAGGACAACTTCCTCGCACAAGGAAACATCGCTGGTGGAATGCAATTGGCGATCGGGCAGTTGACAACCGAATTACTGCGTGGAAAATGTTTAACAGTCACAAAAACGAGGAAAACTGGGAGAACTTTCGTAAAACCCAAAAATATGCCTTCAAAACAATTAGGAAAGAAAAACGAGGATATGACAACAACAGACTCCATGACATCCAGCAGGATTTCACCCAAAATAATACTAGAAACTTCTACAAGACGTTTAGAGAAAACTTAAAGGGATATCAGGCACCCAGCCTGTGTTTCAAAAAACCCGATGGCACGTTGCAAACTAACGCGAAAGAAAACTGTAAAATATTAGCCCAATATTTCAACTCCCTTCTTAACTGCAAACCACCCCAAGAAAAACTTACCTTCACTCCTCCGGTTTCCACACACCCGGACTCACAAGCCCCTGACCTAGAAGAAATTCAGGAGATCATCCAAAAGCTCAAAAATAACAAAGCACCAGGAGAAGATGGGATAATTGCTGAATTCTGGAAACTGAACGATCCTACACTTACGCAGAAACTTCATCACGTCATTTCAGACATATGGATGATGGAGCGAATACCAGAAGACTGTAAATGTGCTCTAATTCATCCGTTACACAAAAAGGGTGATAAAACAGACATCAGTAATTACAGAGGAATCTCCTTGCTCCCTATTGCTTATAAAATCCTATCCAAGGCACTTTTAAACAGGCTAGAACCCCAGGCGGATCCACTAATTGGTGAATACCAAGCCGGATTCAGAAAAGGGCGATCATGTGCTCAACAGGTGTGGAGAATGAGAAAATGAGAAAATGTAGAAATGCAGTTATAAAATTCGTCGACTTCAGAAAAGCGTATGATTCTGTAGACCATGAAACCCTTTTTATGATCATGGAAGAATTCGGGATAGACAGAAAGACCCGAAAAATCATTGAACAGACGCTTACAGGAACTATGTCCAAAGTTAAATTCATGGGTGAAATATCGGAGCCCTTTGTCATCAAAACTGGAGTTCGACAGGGGGACGGATTATCCCCAATGCTCTTTAATATTGTTCTAGAAAAGATCATTAGGGAATGGGAACCTCATGTGAAAGGTATTCAAATTGGTATAAAAAAAGAGAACCGTCTTACAGTCAAGTGCCTCGCTTTTGCGGACGATATTGCCATTATCACTAACACCAGACATGAAGCCATATACGCAGTGGAAAAATTACATGAGATTGCGCAAAGAACCGGACTAAAAATTGCTTATGAAGAAACCAGCTATATGGAAAGACGGCCAGAAAATAATTCATCTTTAATCACACAATACGGTAAAATAACACAAGTCCCCCATTTTAAATACCTTGGTGAAATCATACAGTCATCGGGACTAAACCGAATTGCCAATGAACAAAGAAACACCAAACTACAGAAGGCCTACAAGCTAACGTGGTCTCACTACAACAAGAAGTGCATCTCGCTAGACGAAAAATTAAGGCACTATACAACGGTGATTCTTCCGGAAGCAACTTACGCAGACGAAACAATGGTGATCGACGGTCATTCCAAAATTAAGGATATAGAAAAACAGGAAAGAAAAATTCTCAGGAAGATTTACGGGGCAGTTAATAATAACGGTATTTGGATGAAGAGACCTCAAAGCGAACTCTACCAAAAGATCCACACGATAACGGAAGTAATCAGAAAACGCCGAGTACAGTTTTATACGCACATTTACAGGATGGAAAATCTCAGAACGGCGAAGAAATTGCTCAACGTTATAACACGGAGTATGTGTGGCACGGAGTGGCTGACAGAGGTTCAGAGGGACCTACAACAGGTCAACATTGAACATTTTGGCGACCGCACCGAGTGCAGGAATAAAATCAAAAATGTTAAGTTTGATCATAGACCATCACGACAGCCTGGAAGATAGTGGACAGCTGAGCGGAAGAAGGAGCATTCTGAGAGGATGAAAAGGTTTTGGGAAGAGAAGCGGGAAAACGTCAGGAGATGAAATTATGTATTCAAGTTCAATCGCTCTCCTAAAGGGGAACAATCGGTTAAATAAATAATAAATAATAACTAATAATAATAATAATAATAATAATAATAATAATAATAATAATAATAATAATAATAATAATATCGTATGGCCTCGGGTGCCAGGTGCAAGCTTTGTAATTTGACACCCAGAGGGTAGCTTGCATGTCGAATTTCGTTGTTCCTTGAATCACTATGAAAGTCAAGGAGGTTAGGTATCTAAGCTCCTTGAACACTATAGCGCTTTCTAGTAGAGAAACGAGGAACTTTGTGTTGGCAGAAACTCCCTAGATTAATTTTGCCATTATGAACATGGCCTACTGAATTCAAATGGGTTCTTTGACATGCCAACATCGTATGACATGCGTGTCGTATTTTTGCCGCCTTTCAAAAATCACTTACCACGGCCAGGAGCGAACCTGTAATCTTGGGGTTAGTAGACCAACACGCTATCCACTCACCCACCGTGGCAAGCTAGTACATAAATTAAATGCAGTGAAGAAAAGAAGTCGTTCCTTGAATTCACATATCCTATATTATTTTGAAACTTTTATTTTAGTCTTATATCTTGTCGTTATTGTACAGTAAGTTTCAATACAATTAGGATGGTTATTTATTTGGACTTAAACAACTATCACACAGGAAAAAAAATTGTATGAACTTATGGTTTGTATTAGTACCACATACAAAACAAGATCGATAAATCAAAATGCGATCGAGAAATTATCTTGAAACGTGTTGAACAAAGAGTTTCATTTAGCCATAACAAATTAAAGGTATTATAGTGCGTGATTCGCTGAACCACTATATTGATTAAGAATAAGCTACGGTATACAGAGTATAAAATAGAATCCTTGATCTTTTCTGTCCCTTTGTTTGTTTGTTTGTTTGTATGATTGTTTGTTTGCTTGTTTGTTTGTTTGTTCAGGCTAATCACGAAAACCCCTGGATGGATCTTGATGCGATTATCACCATTTTAGAAAGAATTCCACGATAAAGAACAGTATATAAAATCCTTCATTTTATCTGTCTCTTTGTTTGTTTGTCGTGGCTAATCACAAGAACCCCTGGACGAATTTTGATGCGATTTTCCCCATTCTATAAAGAATTTCTTGAAAGAGATTGGTATAGTGTAGAAATATTCATCCATCATTGAAGGAAACAGAGCAATAACGATTTAAGTGAAGCAATTAGAACCGACTGAAAGTTATAATATCAGTTATTAATAAGGCAACAATGTAAAATGGATTCAAAGCTATAATGACCACCATATCGGAGAGCTACTAAATAAATAAACAATAATATTGACAGCAATAATGAATGACTTCCTAAACAGTAAGCGATCTGCTTAATGCTTCTACTGTACTACATTTGAATGTATGTTTACCATTATTATTTTCGTTTCAACAGGGTTGTGGATGAGATGGGATGAAATACAATGTTTTTACGGCCGTATGCTCTTTCTGGCGCTTATGACATAAGAGGAGTTACTGAGATATAATATGAATGAAGGTGAATGAAAGTGGGCAGGAAATTGGAAAGAAGGGGTCGTGGTACAAATTTCCATGGAGTTGACAATGGAAAACTAAAGAAAATCCTTTCATGGACGGCCGACGGTGGGTTCGAACTCAGATTTCATGATCCCATGGCTTGCACTGAGCTTTATCGAGCTAAGCTACCGCTGTCAGTTGTTACCACATTAGCATATTCAATGTAAATTATATTTTCAGATTGTCGAATGCTACCAGTGGGTGCTCGCTGTGGTTATCTGTAGGGTATCTGCTCCCTGTTACTAATATAAAACTAATAATATATTGCGGCTACTCGTCAGCTTCTCAGCATGCAGTAACTACCAGAATTAGTTTGCACCACCGGTTAACTCTCGAGCGATACTGTGAACAAGAGTTTCTAAATCAGATCTTAAGCTCAAAATTATATACAGTTACAGGGTAAACTGTAATTTCTTGGTTTGAGAAAACCCGAGGAGTCTGAACAATTAATTATATTATATACAAGCTGTACCCGGCATGCGTTGCAATGCCAATCAAAGAAAGTGTTAGCGTTGAAATTCTGTTTCTTGAAGTGTCTTGGATACACAACATGTTTTTCAATTTCCGTTAACTGCCTCTAAGCTATCGTAAAATGGATTTTCTAATTTAAAATCATTCGTGGGAGCGTGCACAACTTTCAAAACTTACACCGCAATCGGTTGAATGGCATATGAACGTATACGTTATTTTGTTTGAACGATTCGTGCGCTGTCACTCATTTGTTGATTCTACTCATACGCTACCTATTGAGAAATGGATTTACTAAGTCGAAACCCTACCCTGGCGTGTACACAATAACTCATCAAGGTTTCATCGCAATCGAAGAAGGTTATATGAACGCAATAGGGGATTTTGTTGAAACGCTTCGCGCGTCGTCACCCAATTGTTGCATCTACTCTTGCGCTACTTATTGTGAAATGGATTTACTTAGTCCCCTTCCCTGGCGGGTACACAATAACTGATCAATGTTTCATCGCAATCGGATGAAGAGTATATGAACGCATACCTGATTTTGTTTAAACGATACGCGCTCCGTCACTCATTTGTTGAATCTACTCGTGTGCTACCTACTGTAAAATGTATTTACTAAGTTAGAAACCGTCACGTAAGTGTCCACAACATCTCACCCAAGTTTCATCGCTATCGGACTAATGGGATATGAAGACATAGGGGACTGTATTGAAACGCTCCGCGTGTCGTCGTTCATTTGTCGAATCTACTCGTGTGCTACCTAATGTGAAATGTATTTACTAAGCCAGAAACCTCCCTTGGAGTGTCTACCATATTTCACCCAAGTTTCACCGCTAACGGCAGAATGGTATATGACCTTATACGGGACTTTGTTGAAACGCTTCGCGCGTCGCCCCTCATTTGTTGAATCAACTTGTGCGCTGCATATTGTATAGTGGATTTACTAAGCCAGAAATTTTCCATGACGTGTACACAGCGTCTCACCCAAGTTTCATAGCTACGGACGAATGGTACATGAATTCATACGGGACTTGGTTGAAACGCTTCGCGTGTCGTCGCTCATTTGTTGATTCTACTCTTGCGCTACATATTGTAATATAGATGTACTCAGCCAGAAACCTTCCATGGAGTGTACACAACATCTCACCCAAGTTTCATCGCAATCGGATGAATGGTATGTGAACGTATACGGGACGTTGTCGAAACACTTCGCGCGTAGTCACTCATTTGTTGAAGATAAACGTGCGCTTCGTATTGTAAAATGGATTTACTTAGCCAGAAACCTTTCCTGGAGTGTACACAACAATTCACCAAACATTTATCACTATCAGACGACTGGTATATGACTTTATACGGGACTTTGTTGAAACGCTTGGCGTGTCATCGCTCATTTGTTGAATCTACTGGTGCGATACCTATTGTAAAATGTATGTACTAAGCCAGAAATCTTCCCTGGAGTGTACACAACATCTCACCCAAGTTTCATCGCTATCGGATGAATGGTATATGAAATTATATGGGACTTTATTGAAACGCTTCGCTCGTCGTCGCTCATTTGTTGATTCTACTCATGCTCTACCTATTTTTAAAGGGATTTACTAAGCTAGAAACCTTCCCTGGAGTGCACACAAAATCTCAGCCTAGTTTCCTCGCTATCGGATGAATGGTATATGAACGCAAACGTGACTTTGTTGAAATGCTTCGCACGTCGTAGCTCATTTGTTGAATCTACTCGTGCGCTTACTATTGTAAAGTGGATGTACTAAGCCAGAAAATTTCCCTGCAGTGTACACAACATTTTACGCAAGTTTCATAGCTATCGGACGAATGGTATATGAATGCATACGGGACTTTGTTGAAACGCTTTGCGTGTCGTCGCTCATTTGTTGAATCTACTCGTGCGCTATCTACTGTGAAATGTATTCACTAATTTTGAAACCTTCACGTAAGTGTACACAACATCTCACCCAAGTTTCATCGCTATCGGACGATTGGTATATGAACACATACGGGACTTTGTTGAAATGCTTCGCGCATCGTCGCTCATTTGTTGAATCTACGCGTGCGCTACCTATTGTAAAATGGATTTACTAAGTCAGAAACCTTCCTTGGAGTGTACTCAACATCTCACCCAAGTTTCATCGCAATCGGACGAATGGTATATGAACGCATAGGAGACATACATACCCACCCACAGACAAACTATCACGTTACATTGATTTTTATATATATAGAAGATACATTAGAGGAATAAAATTTATGAGGTCTGCCAACAACGGTCAATGTGTATAATTGATAATAGAGCTTGCATTTATCTAACATGCTAATCTGATGATTCAAGTCCATCCACTATTAAAAATGTGGGTTATAAATAGTGTTCAAAAGTTGTGAAGTTCAGCTTTGCTCAAGCTATGACATTTTTAAATGTTTCATTGTACACTTTGTCCGTTGTTGGCAGCCCTTACTTACGGGAAGTTCATGATTTGTCTTCATAAAGGGACCCTTCATTTTGAGTGTGGTTTTCCCCGTTGTTTTACACACTCCCTCCAGGAAAATGGCATAATGATGCCTTACATCAGGTCCCGGTGTGTCCACCTCATCCCTCTCCCTAATACAGTTACACGCACTACCACAATTATCACAGCAATACAGGTTATCAGACAAGTTCAATACACACCCAACTACACGGGGCAGATGACTAATATGTCCCAAGCTCTTCAACTGAATGAACAACAACAACAAGGTAAAACATAGTAGTAGACTCAAAAGTTGCATGGTGCACCCGCTGTGAATTGTGGCTTGCGTGCTCCACAACAGAGCTTCCGGGCGGAATGTAATAAATGTTAACTATAAAATTGTAGTCCTGTGGCATGTTACATATAATCACTATTAAACAGTTCATTTTCCCATAATCGTACGCAATATAAAGTGACCTGGAACTTAGCCTTGCGTGCTGTATTGTACAGGATGTTTCTCAAAACGTTCCTGTCAAGTATTGTTAGTGTATTATTGCCCAATCAGGTTTAATCCGCTAATAGGTCAACTAGAGACTACGATACATTCTAGTATTTATTCACACATCATTTGATCGAGATGGTTTTTATTGTTTCCCGTGTCACGCACAGCGTTATTATGACAATTTCGTAGCAATTGACCACTTCTCATCTGCGAAGGCCACTATACCTGTTCTTAAAAGTTCCTGATTATGCGCGTCGATGACCCATTTCATCCGTGTTTTCATTGTTGGTAACTTTCCAGGAAATTGGCATTTTTGCCTTTGAATTAAAATTGTTAAAGATGCGATTTGTCCATTGGTAGTAGACTATTCATCATAGCGACCTTCGCGTTTGCGCATTGTATCTATGATCTTCTCTAACCTTGAAGTGGATTTCTTGCTTTTTTTTTTAGATACCGTTTCCTCTCTTCTTCTTCTTTGATCCTTTTTCTTATTCGTATTCTTAATGGCGTATGCTAGTTATCAACCCCGTATTCTTTGAAATCTGCCAGAAAACCTGTTCTGTGGTGGTGTACTTTCATTTGGGACTAGGATTGGGAGAGAGGTGACCATGGCCAAGAATTAGGAATTATCCCGGTGTTTTTCACCAGCAGGCCCTTTAGTGAAAAATTACGAGGAATTGCTTATAGGATGACTGGGGGTATAAATCGTACCTACATCTTCTCGAGGCTTAGTGGACCTCATTTCAGCCCTCAGAGCCGTATTAGATTACCTGGAACAGCCGGGAATCGAATTCGGGACTTCTTTGATAGGAGTCTAATTGCATATCCATAGACAACCAAGATGGCTTGTTAAAGATTATCGCTCCGTAAGTATATTTTTGAGCTTTCACTTTAAGGCAGTATTGTTCTCATTAGCTAACAACAAATGGAGATTTGAAGGAGGAGAAATATCTAGTACCCAGGAGTGCATGAGAATATTGTTGTTTTTAGCATGTGCATACACACACACACAAACACCCTAAACGTTTCAAATCCTTATATAAATTTTCCTTCGTTTGGAAATTGGGGATTCTGACATGGAGCCAATTCATCCCTTTCTCTTTTAAGTTGCTTTTAATCTTGTCCTCCCTGGTCGTCCGTGGCTGATCTCGAGAGCCTTGACTTCCTTTGATCTGTATGGTAGCCGGGTTTTGTCAACTGCTATGTCATGGACCCACCAGTGGAGTTGAGTTTCTTCAATTCGCGACTGTAATTATTATGCCATCGTGAGTAGGATCCTGCTCATCTGGTAGGACGTCCCCTTTAACTCTCCACATCTCAGTGATTTGCAGTCTCCTATTGCGCTGCCCAGGAATAACAGTTATACGATAATATTGGTATTACAAAGGAAATGTAAGAATAAAAGAGCACTCGGTTACTGAAGTCCGCAACGTACAGAATATCGCCTCTGATTTAGTCCCTATTTATTTATTTATTTATTTATTTATTTGTTTATTGAGCAATATGAAGGAACACAGGCACCAGCCCAAATCATTACTTCTTGACATTATCTGATTAAACAACAACATGTATCAGTGAAAAATAGAGAAAAGAGATTACACAAATTACACAAATGAAGAACAGAATATAAATACTACAAAGGAGATCGTGAAAATATAAACCATAAAATGAAAACAAAACTGTACAAAGTAGAAAAAACGAATATACAAAAATAAAGGAGAAAAGAGTACTCAGTATTCAAGGAACAGCTGCTTTTACTTGTTTATTGAATAAGTTAGCGCCAGCGAATAAATCTACTTGAACATCAATTTAATTATAAAATGATAGTATTTTAACTAAAGGCGAGTTAGAATGGTGAACACTTTTAGATCTTGGGATGTGAAAGAGTGCTGTCGAGATCTTACTTGTGGTACATGAAAAGTGATGAATTGAAATAATTCTTGGCAGTCAATTTTTCCAGTTAAAATTTTCCTCAGCAGTTGCAAAGAACTTAACGACCATCTACTTTTCAAAGACATGAAATTGAACAAATTTCGTAAAAACTGAGTCGAAGTGTCAAATGGACAAAATACATTGAACGTCTTATAATACATTTATCTTAGAAATGTATTTTGCACAACAATAATAATAATAATAATAATATCGTATGGCCTCGGGTGCCTGGTGCAAGCTTTGCTATTTGACACCCAGAGGGTAGCTTGCATGTCGAATTTCGTAGTTCCTTGACTATGAAAGTCAAGGAGGTTAGATGTTAGATATCTAGTCTCCTTGAACACAATAGCGCTTTCTAGTAGAGAAATGAGGAACTTTGTGCTGGCGGTAACTCCCGAGATTAATTTTGCCATTATAAACTCGGCCTACTGAATTCAAATGGGTTCTTTGACATTCCAACATCGTATGACATGCGTATCGTATTTTTGCCGCCTTTCAAAAATCACTTACCACGGTCAGGGGCGAACCTGCAATCTTGGGGTTAGTAGACCGACACGCTATCCACTCACCCACCGTGGCAAGTATTTTGCACAATCTCAATGTGATGAATTTGATCTTTATAAAAGGGATCGAAGATTACTGCTGAATATTCTAACTTGCTTCGAACTAAACTTTCATACAACTTAACATTTACTCCAGTTTTAGTAAATAATTTGTTTGCAATATGGCTATTAAATGTTAATTTGCTGGACCCACTCCTCTTTCCTCAGACACCAAGCTTAAGCTATTACTGCCCATCAGTCGTTGTCTTTCAAGTAAATTTATTGTCTAGTATTGGCAGTGATCACCTTCCTATCCTCGTCACTTACCCTTCCTAACGGTATTATCCAACTCGCCCCCTTTCCTTCATCGAAAAGTTCTCAATATCTCACTAGCCGTTTGTAGCTCCTACCGGACCACCATTGAATATTCTCTTTCTTAGCTTACCATGACTCTCGCCCACACTGAATCGCTTGACACTTTCACCCACTAACTGGATTCGACTTATCCCATTTCACTGAGTTCTATATTGTCTTGAAAACGATAACTCTGACCCACCACTTTTTCCACTATGCTGTATTTTTTTACGCTCCCATTCATATCACCGTGAACATTTACCTACCCATGACCCTTGTTTCCTCCGCCAGCATCGTCAAACCTTACGTACTGTACAAAACTATGTTTCTGCTTATAAACGCCGATCTTAGGTTTTAAACCTGTTTCGACTTGAATACTCACAAAGCATCCACTTCCACATTCCGGTGATACCAGCTATTCCATTATTCGTGAAGGGGTTGCTCTCCTTCCTGCAGATACTAAACATAAGTTACCCTCTTGGTGGCTACTGTGAGACATCCAAGATATCAAATGTTTCGATACTGATGACCATTTATTGCTTCCATTTCCTTACGACCCCATGGGCTATGCTACCTTCCGCTGACTATCAATCTGAGTGAGTATCACCACCTAATGGGAGGATGTAATGGATTTTCGAGCCAAAAACCAAACAACAAAACAACCAAAAGCCACAAAAAGAGAGTATTTTACAATGTGTATAAGTTTCATCTTGATAGAAGCCCTAGAAGTGAATTAAATATACATAAATGTTTAACTCGGTGCCTGCTACTACACCCCTTTTTTT
This sequence comes from Meconema thalassinum, assembly GCA_946902985.2. Classification (NCBI taxonomy): domain Eukaryota; kingdom Metazoa; phylum Arthropoda; class Insecta; order Orthoptera; family Tettigoniidae; genus Meconema; species Meconema thalassinum. Next base: position 583,685,479 of record OX336390.1, on the reverse strand, counting down.
TTTAGCCTATTTTCAATTTTGAAAAAAAAAAAATAGGCTTATGAGATCACCTTTTGTCCGTGTGTGTGTGCGTGTGTGTGTGTGCGTGTGTGTGTGTGTGTGAGAGGGGTTTGTGTGTGTCCCCCTAATAACTTTTGAACGGCTCGAGCGATTTCAATGAAACTCGGTAAGATCATAGCCCCATTCTGGCCGACCTTGACCGTTTCCTTAATTTTTTTGTGTCTCACCAATCCAACATGGCGGCTGTGCGAATTATTTCACCAGCATTCAGTATCTCCGAAACTATTACAGATATCACCCTGAAATTTTGTACGGTGATAAAGGGCACTACTAGACGTTCACCTAAGAAACCTTCAAAAACCTGGTAACTACAAACCCAACATGGCGGCCAAGCGAAGTTGAGACTTTTAAATAGACTTTTCTCGCGATTTAACCATCCAAACTTAATGAAACTTAGTACAGCAAATATTCATACACATTGTAATGCACTGGCGTCTAATTTAGTTCAATTGTTTACATAACCTCAAAATGGCGTCTGTGCGAAATATCTCACTGACATTCTATATCTCCGAAACTATTGCAGATATCACCCTGAAATTTTGTATGAAGATAAAGGGCTCTGCTACAAGTTTATCTATGTAATATTCCAAAACCTGTTAAGTACAAAAAGAACATGGCGGCCAAGCGAAGTTGAAATATTTTAATAGACTTTTCTCGTGCTTAACCATCTGAGCGCAGTGAAATGTGTTACAGTAAATGAATATACATATTGTAATGCACTGGCATCGAATTTAGTTCAATTGTTTACATAACCTCAAGATGGCAGCTGTGCGAAATTTTAAAATTAAGTTATTATTTTTTGTGTCGTAATTATGCGATTGAAGTGAAAGTTTTTATTAGTGAAGCCTACGCAATATTTTTTCTTCAATGGTACATAACTCTACGGCCTATATTAATAACAATCCAAAATGGTGAGCATCCGAAATATGTTGATGGTTCTCAATATCTACGAATCTTTTACAGCAATCAAACTGATATTTTTTATGTTCATAGAGGCTATGAACATAAGTTCACCTATAGGACTTCCAGTAACCTGGTGAGCACAAATCCAACATGGCGGCGACGCAAAGTTTAAATATTTAAATGGAAGTTTCCCGCGATGTAACCATCCGAGTTCAGTGAAACTTTCCAAATTAAATGCTTATACAAATGTTAATCCATTGGCATCTAATTTATTTCAATTGTTTTCATAACCACAAGATGGCATCTGTGTGAAATTTAAAAATCACGTTTTTACTTCTTGTGTCCTAATCATGCGATTGAAGTTTGAATACTACACGTACCCAATAATCTTAATTTAATAGTACATAAATAAAAATCCAACCTGGCGACCATCTAAAATATTTAGAAGGTTGTCAATATCTACGAATCTATCTCAACAAACAAACTGATTTTTAGGTAGATTTCATTAGAAAGCTAACTATTGCAATGGGTCCCATGTTTCGACTTCCGGAAAATTTCAACATATCTTCGCGTTTCACATCCCCCAGACCCCAAAACCACCGTCAGTTCAAAAGTTTACATATAATTTATGTATATATGTATCTATCTATATACATATATATATAATTATATATATATATATATATATATATATATATATTGTACCCGTTCGTCCTGGGGATGCGATGACCCATCTGCTATAACATCGCATTCCTGGAGTTCCGGGACAGAGCGGAGTTAAATGAACCTCTAGTCAAATAAGGAATGTGTCGGAAATTCAGCTGAATTATCGAAAAAGCAGTGGGTATCACGAGACAAAGTATCTCTAGGGTCGTTACGGGCTTAAGTTTAATAGAAATAATGCAAATATAAATGGGCGCCATCAACTGAATTCCTAGCAAACCACTTCCTTTCCGGATAAGCCTTACTCAAGACAAGGAAAGAAAAAGGAACATCACACCATCATCAGATCACAACTAAGATAAAAACAAATTTATTTTACTTTGATAGTCAGACAGACATTTTAAATATAACTCCTACCTGAGAGTATGGTCGAATGCCAACGTTAAATTGTCATTGTCCAAAAATCGAACCATGTCTTTTCTAATCCAAAAATTATTTCATCCACATAACAAGAAAAATCTCTAAAGTTTTCTTGGGTTCTCAGGATCACTGTAGCACTATGTCTTTCGTCACTGACATTTGTGAAACCTGAGACCTAATTTCTCTTTAATTTAACATCATCAATGTGGATTTGAAAAAAATTATTAATCTGTCTAAACATACACATATTATAATCACACATATTAAACATCAAGTAATTTATGGTTTGCATGGCATAATTTAAATGTTGAACATGTTAGTCAAATGCTCCTAAACATTGAATAATTAATTTACACTATTTACATTGTCATTCATAATTACTTATCTGTGAATTACAGAAAATTCATGGCTCATTGGTCATCGTTATCGTCATCATCAAAATTAAACATTTCTCACATTAATTCTCACTTCAAAATTCTACATATTCCTGTCAGAATCATTAATTCATCACCATTACATCATTTAAATTCTCAACTCAAGTTGCAATTCCTTCAAATTATCTCTCCATCAAATTTATTTAATTCCATATAAATTCATTAATCATCAGCTTCTTTAGTTAATTATCACCTTCTAATTCAGTTATTCATCATCATTACAATCGTCTATTAATTTATCTCAATCAGTTTATTTCTCCAATCTTTAATTCATCCATTTATTTAATTCATCGATTTATTCCAAAATTTAATTTATCAAATTATTTAAATTTCAATCTTCTGGTTATTTAGTTTTCATTATTTCATCTAGTCATTCTGATTTTTATTTCATTAGGTCAGATCGTTAATATGCTTAAATCTCAGATTATTATTTCATTAATTATTATTTTCAGAAAATCTTGTATTATCAACTTTATTTATTTGTTTAATTTCCTAACAAATTGTTTAATATGGTTTATAGAACGTTGTCTTACAGTTTTATCACTTCCAAGTTATATCTCGTATTTAATTTATCATGCCAAAAAATATTATTGTCTCCACGACATCACGTTGGATCTAACTATGCACAACGACATTACATTTCCTCAATACTTCAAGTATCACATTTGAATACAACAATTATTCCACAAAACTCCATAAATATTCAGCACATACAGCATGAATCTCAACAATTACGCTAGACTGGGTACGACGACCTCATGTCTGCTTCAAAATACATTATCAACGTTGCAACTATCACATGGCAACTTCCACAAAATGCCTACCACAAACTTCAATTAACCATGTTGCATGATCTACAAAAAATATATAACTGGCTTCAAATTATCAACGCACACAATCTCCAATAACTGTAATTAATCTGATCACATCTAGACAACTTCTTAAACAATTGAAAAAAATATTACCTCAGTAATTTAAGATCTGCTTTCAAATATCATAAATTCTCTTACAATTCTTATAACTCACATCACAGAAAAACACCAATGTGCTATAATCTCTCATATCAAAATCTGCAATACTGATCTGCCTTAAAATAAATTTTGACCATTAATGATTAATCTTACAAGATTCAATTACTTTAAATCCTTCTCAAAGGTATCAAACACAATTATAAAACTCATCAAAAGCATCTGCTGTACCAGCTGTTAAACTGAAATTACTCTCAAAAGAGTATAGCAACAAAATATTGGATTGGCAAACAAGAATTACTAAATGCAATCCTGTTGACATTTATCGTTACTTTATTTAACAAAATCTCGACTGATATGTGACTAGTAGTTCCTTGTTTGATTCACTTACAATCTCATGTACATTCGGATGATAAAAATGAGTCCCTCTATGGTGAGTAAGATGTGTAACCACCGTACAGTCGTATAAATACGAAAGACCTCGCCCCGTCGACTTGGATGATATTGCCCTGAACGATGGGTAAGATGAGTACCACCATACAATCGTATACATACGAAAGACCCCATCTCGTAGACTATCTGAGTGAATGTACCAGATAGGAATCAACAAGTCTCTAGTTGTCATATAAAAGCGATGTTCATTCACTAAAGTGAATAACTTCTTAATATCTCCAAACAATCCAATGGAAAAAATCCCTACCGATGAATAATACACACTCGCTAGTATGCAATGAACTGACGAAGTAATTTTAGATAATCAATTGCAGATCACGAGTTCGAAATACTCGTTACACAAAAAAAACTATTCATGAAAGATATCCTAGCTGGAAAAATGTCTAAAAGACAAAACATCTGCTTAATAAAGCCAACCAATGGTGAGAATTTCGTATAATGATGCCTGCCATATCATATGGTCACTCCATATTCTAGCAAATTCGAAGTATATAAAGTCAAACCATGTCTTAATAATCGTATCACTCCTATTAGAAAAATATACATGTGTGCCCAGTATTCATGAAAATAATCGTATCAGGTAGTTATGACTCTTACAGTACCTTTCATAATCAGCTGTTATTAAATTTCCAAGATCGTCGATTTTCCCTACATAAAGAATTTCTCGAAAGATCGGCGTGAATATCATTCCATCCATGAAATGACGATTGCCTTCGAAATCCCAAGTGAATCAGCTGGTGGACCTCCTCTCGTCAGGAATCGAATCCATCGCTCTGCGGTGCCATCTTGTCTCTATCTGCGTCTACTCTGACATGTTGAACTTCGGATTACCCATAGCGGATAATGTCCAACTCCTCTCGAAAATGTTCATGGAAACAGCGGACCCCCTACTCCTCTTCTAAGTTACGCCACTGTTCCATTAAATGTTCAGTTTGAGTATTGAAAGACCAATCTCTAATAACTGTAATTACTCACTTTCGTAAAATAAAATTTTACATGAGAGTGTTCAAGTTTACTAAACACCCTGTAGTTGTCTGTATTTGGTAATTCATGAAACTGCATAAGAAATAAATTTCATTAATGCACGATCTAATGTTCATCAGTGCCTATGCTAACAACATTCCGCTTGCTTGAAATTGTTAAAGTAACTTTGAATGCGTTATGGAAAAGCATAGTCATAAAGTTATTCATAAGAACTATGTTCAAACTGCGTTGAAATGTAGCTTGTAATAAAGTCTCCAACAACTTGCAGTGCTGTTCTAACATATCCCGGCCGTCTGTGATTGCTTCCTCGGCAAGTCCCCCTGGATCAACGACCTGCTTGGCGTTCGCTGCTCGGCGATGCTGAAACTGTCGCCTACACTCTGCCGTGACAGTTTCGGTATGCTACGCGACCTTCACCGTGCGTCTCGCTTGCGCTACAGAGCTCGACCCTACTTGCTCGACTGACAGAGCTCCACTGAATGTGCTGGCACTGTCTTCACTCTTATCTGCCTGGCGCAGACACGTGGTGTAGTCCCCCACCACTGTGCTCTCGCGTCACGATTATAGTCTCGAACCCACATCATCTCGGCTGTTCCGTTATAAAAATAACTTAAGGGTTATCTGACTTCCTTAGAATTATTTCCACATATAATGCATGTTATATATCCTCTTCTAAGATGTTTAATTACCATATTCCATACATATCTCAATAAAGCTTCACATCTCTATCCATAATTCCATCTTCTTACAGATGTCAGTGCCTCCTTGATTCTAGACCTCCTACGTCATCTTGACATTCTTCTTGACACGATCGGTGCGCTATCTTTTCCTAACTCTTCCCAAAACCTCAACTACGGCTTAATGTCTGCTGGCGTAGCCGATAGCCTAAACTAGGTATCGGGTACATCTCTCCCGTACATCTCCTTTTTTATCAGGGTTGAGAAAAAAATACTCTCAGGCATTCTATATATAATACATGTACACGATAGCTCTACAATTCCCTTACTCAGCATGATGGTTCTTTCTGACTCTCAATAATGATGATTGACTTCCAATGATTAGCATCTTGATTCCGTGTTATTCTGACGTTTGTTTCTTCCTTCGCCACTCGTGCTTGCTCGATTGACATCTCTCACTGTCTCCTCGAGTGGTGCACTAGGCTGTCTATCTTCTTGCCTCGACCTCTCGTGTCCACGATTATCTCGTCTGTCGTTAGGATCGTTTCTTCGGCCATCCTGCCTGTCGTTCCCATTATACTGTTGACCTTGGCTCCAGTTATTTCTGCCCCGATATCTATACTTATATCGATTCCTGTCTTGATATCTGGAATTCTGGTTATAATTTCTATATCGGCTATCTCTTGCTTCTTGATCGTATGGCCTCTCATATGGTCCTCTATATCGATCATTTCCTCGAGCGTTACGGATGTTTCCTCGATTCCCTTCGTTCCGTCGGTTTTCCCAGGAATCTCTTCTGTCCGTTTGAGCTGCATTGTCTACGACTACCGCATTCACTTCTTGCGTGTTTCTATTGTCGTTTCTGGTATTTCTAGGCGTAACTTGTGCGCTTGTATAGTCCAATCGCCGTAAAATGTCGTCATAATGTTCAAGTGTATTGGCCCCCGACGCTATTAGTGATCGCTGTACCTCAATCGGTAACTGTCTCGCTATAGCTTGCAAAAGCTCTTCTTCTGGCAATGGAGGAATCAAAAACTGTAATTTAGCCAGCTGTGACGTGAAATAGTTGGCATAATGCGTCGGATGTGACGTAGAATAGCGCTTTGAGTACATTTCCGCTCTTACGTTAAGTTGATCCTCGGCACTCCAAAATCTCCTCAAGAAAGCTATGGCAAATTGCTTCATGTTCGCAAAATTGCTTCTGAACGCTCTAAACCACGTTAGCGCAGACCCATCTAAGGCGCGTTCGACTATCCTTAGCTCTCTTTCTTTGGCTACCCTATGTTCCGCCATGTAGTCTCGAATATCTCGCAGAAATTCGACTGGTGTGACTCCTGTATTTCCCGAAAACTTTCTCGGCTTGTCATCCAGATTCCTAATAATGGTGACTGGACCTGAGTATCGTTCGCTTGGACCCAACGTACTCCTATTCGAACTTGGATTATCCGGAGGGGTTGAACTGGCCCTTTCGAATGTCACATTCGGTTGCATTTGACGGTCTTCTCCCATGCTCGCTTCTTGATTAGTCATACTGCGGTCTATCGCTGTCTGATTTATCAATGTTTCCCCTGATGTTATATTCTGACTGGTGAAACTGTTAAACATGGATTCTAGTTTAGTTATCCTGTCTTCTGCTAATTTCTCCACGGTCTTGACCTGCGTCTTCAACTCATCTAACGATGTAAAATCCTGCGTTTTGTTACTCTCGTCTAAGTCGTTTTTAACTTGTCAATTTTGCCTTCGCACGTGTTCTTTACTGACGCGACTTGTTCCTTTAACAGATCAACATCTGTTCTAAATAGAGTTGAATCTATCTTCATCGCTTCCTTGTTCTCCGTAAACCTCGCTTCTAAGTTTGCCATACCTGCGATTAATTTTTCATCTAACCCTTCACGTTTCTCTTTTGCTTCGGCATCGACCTCACTATACCGTTCTTCCACAATTGCACCGACTCTATTTTTGAATCGGGGGCGTGGTGGCTCAGCGGTCTAGCTGTATGCCTCTCACCAAGGCGGTCCGGGTTCGATTCCCGGTCAATGCATGTGAGATTTTCGAAGTGAAATGCCATGTCCTGTGGTTCGGATTCCACGTAAAAAGGAGGTCCCGTGGCTCATGATCTCAAGATTAACGGTCACGTTAAACTACAAGCTTCCTTTTTTTCTATTTTTGAATAAAGCTAAGTTTTCATTAACCTTTTGCTCTATATCGTCATCCATCTTCTTAATATCTTTCTGCAATTGATTTTCTAATGATTTTAAATTAGAATTGACCTCTCCTAAGACTTCCTCTTTAATGGTCCCAATTACTGTCTTTAAATCTTTAATCTTATTACCTAGATTCGTTTCTAGACCTTTGATTTTAGTCTCGAAAGATACTTCGGTAGACCACTCTTGAATTTTGCCTACATCTGCCACTAAACCATCGATGTCGAACCTCAACTTCGATACATCTGATTTAATGTCTTTTTGTATGGACATAACGTCTGTTCTTAAAGTAAAAATATTTTCTTCTCCTCTACTTTCTAATTCAATAATATTTTTTCTTAATATTTGAACATTTTCCTCTCCTTTCATGTTTACTGCAATTATGTCTAATTGTAAAGTCTTCAGCATTTCATTATTCTTTAAAGTTAAACTATTCTCTAATCTAGTTAACTTGTTTTCTAATTCAGTGTTAGTTTCTTCACTACGAGCTTGTAATTTCTCTTCCAATAATTTAAAGTTATCCTCACTATTTGACTGTAATCTCTCTTCTAATGACTTAAAATTGTCTTCACTAGTTGACTGTAGCCTAGTCTCTAATGACTTTAAATTATCTTCACTAGTTGACTGTAATAATTTTAAATTTTCTTCATTATTTGACTGTAGCCTAGTCTCTAATAACATCAACTCATCTTTGCTATTTGACTGTAACCTAGTCTCTAATGACTTTAAATTGTCGTTCAGATTGCCTTCGTTACTAGCCTGTAATGATTTTAAATTTTCTTCAGTACTAGTTTGTAATGCTTGCACATTTTCTTTACATTTAGCTTCTAGTCTAGCTTCTGAATTATTAATTTGTTCTTTAACTTCCGTTTCCATCTTAGAAATAGTTTCTGCAATACCTGACATACCCGTCTGTAACTCTCCTAACACCTTAGCTAAATCTTCCGGCAACATAATTATATTTTCAATATACGTTTTATACAGAGACGTTAGACAACAACACATTACAATGTCTCAATTCCTGCATTCACTTGGGTATAGGAAAAATGTCTTATAACTAACATGATATTATTCTAATACGATTAACATGAACACTGGAATGGGCACACAAGTATTGTCTGACTAAGTTTAATAAATTTTGTAACACACTTAAATGAACTTGAGATCAATCTCTCAGTAATCTAAATCTGATGTGATTCCATAGAATAAACAAAATCGAAGCCCCACTAGTTGGATAAAGCCAATTCTCCCTCTCTCTCTGTACCCGTTCGTCCTGGGGATGCGATGACCCATCTGCTATAACATCGCATTCCTGGAGTTCCGGGACAGAGCGGAGTTAAATGAACCTCCAGTCAAATAAGGAATGTGTCGGAAATTCAGCTGAATTATCGAAAAAGCAGTGGGTATCACGAGACAAAGTATCTCTAGGGTCGTTACGGCCTTAAGTTTAATAGAAATAATGCAAATATAAATGGGCGCCATCAACTGAATTCCTAGTAAACCACTTCCTTTCCGGATAAGCCTTACTCAAGACAAGGAAAGAAAAAGGAACATCACACCATCATCAGATCACAACTAAGATAAAAACAAATTTATTTTACTTTGATAGTCAGACAGACATTTTAAATATAACTCCTACCTGAGAGTATGGTCGAATGCCAACGTTAAATTGTCATTGTCCAAAAATCGAACCATCTCTTTTCTAATCCAAAAATTATTTCATCCACATAACAAGAAAAATCTCTCAAGTTCTCTTGGGTTCTCAGGATCACTGTAGCACTATGTCTTTCTGGTGCATTCTTGGAATACACGGTACGAGAGATTAAGATTTTGAATGCTTTTGCATGTTCTTTCCTTCCTCTTTGTCAAACACCAACAGTGATCTATTTTCTCTTAGGTGTTCAGGTCGCTTATATTTTGTATGAGTCTGTTCCAGATATATATTCTATGACCCACCTAGCGTCACATAGCAGCGAATATCTGAAGCTCCTCAATTCTTCCTCGCGCAAGAGGAATTCCTTCTCCATCTGGCTACCAGATTTTACTGCCATCGCCAGCTATTATCTCCATGAGCAAGAGGACTACGTCTACTTCTTTACTCACCATGCTGCGCTAGTATCATCTGTTATCAACTCTTTGAAGACCAGCTCAGCAAGAGATCATTTTTTTGTTTTAAAGTTGGCAATGTTTATATGTTCTCCTTTTGTTTCCTACCCCCCACTCTTTTTCCCTTCCTTGGACCTTCCGTGCTCCGTTGAGCAGGTCTCACTTCTCAGTCTGCAGTTGACTCGGTCAGTCAAAGCTCCACTCGAGCTAGCCTCCTCTAACCAAGAGGCACACTCTCTTCTACGCCATGTTGGCAAAGTAGTTATCGTCATCCAACGGAACTTCGCCTTCAACATGAAATCAAGATAAGTACCATTTTAAAGGTTTTATCCTCGTCTTCATCAATTTTATCTACATGCTTTTATTGATTATTTTATAGACAGCGTGAGATTACTTGTGGGGCGGTAATCATTCTTCGCGGGATTTTCCATGTTGGGCTTTTGTCTAATCAAGCCAATCTTGGTGAAAAGCAGCATTTCTTATGCTTGCAAAATGAGAAATCCTCTCACTACGTGGGATATTATCTAATACCCGCTGTCTATAAATTATAAAGTTAGTTCCTCCGCTGGATTAACTTTGACTCCATTCTTCTCTAAAGATCGTTCTGGAACTTTCCAGATCTGGTACTCTATCTGCGAGGCTTGCCGTCAGGTATTTTTCACTTACTTGTGAAAATACTAGTTAAAATGAGGAATCTTCCTTAAATTACTGCAATAGCGAACTTTCTTCCCCCGTTGGAACATTCTATGGCGCATTTGATTGTAAATCACAACTTTTTCAAGAAATAGACTCTCACCTATATAGTGCAATCAGTTATTTCCATAATTGCAATAACTTTCTTTCTCATAAACTTTAGTGTTTCTATAGTGAACTTTGCATCCATCTTTATAGACTACAGTGATAACCAGTGCTTGCTCCACGTTTCTACCGCGTCGCGATCGTCCGGTTATATTAAATACGGCCATGAACATTGATCCTATATCCCAATGATCTTTCCTCAACCTTCTACTAACCACCATTATTAATAAAATTGTAACTTTTCTATAAGGTGTCACTCACGAAGTGCCCTTCCAACTTTGCTAGTTTAACATTAATTAAATTCTGCATAATTGCTTGTGTGATACAAGTTTTAAATTCACGTTGTTCCTTTCCTATAATCAGGGAAAACAATTCTTTAAACTCTTGAGCGAGTCATGTTCAGGTTTCACGAAATGGAAACTGTCCCATTTGGCTAGTGATTCCTGCTCAAACTTGGGAAGTCTAGAACTTTCCTTTTCACTTTCTTCAGGTTTCACAGTAAGTGACCTGCCCTCTTTTGTATAATTCTCATATAGTAATTCTGTATAAATATAAGAAGTTGTAGGAACTTCTATCTTATCTTTCATGTTTTTATTATTGTTATTTTCAAAGTTGTCACTTTCTCTAGAACATTCTCTCAAGAATTTCTTAAGGTACACTCTTTGTACCCCAATTCACGTTCAAACTTTAATTACTTCATTGTTTATTTGTTTAAATCTTATAAAGATTTTAGAAACATGCAAGGTTTTAAAACCTCATGAATTGTCAATTGCCTGGAGCAAACATTTAATGTTGAGAGGTCTGCGACCCTATTTGTTAAAAAGTTCAAATGAACTATGTTTGTCCAAATTATATTACATGTTTGTTAATTTCCTCAAACTTCTTTGCATTGTTTAATAAATTAAATATTTGTTTTTGGATTCATCATTTCTCTGATACTACAGTTAGGCAAGATCCTGGCTTTCCTAGCTCTTCCTAGGTTTATGCATTCGTTCATACTCAATAAAGCTTTTACTATCTGTCTGGCCAGACCATCACCCTTCCCTATAGTACTTTTATTCGTGCTTGGGAGGAAATACACTAAAGCCTCTCTCTGGCAAACTGCCCAAGTCTTAGCTGCGGTTCCCGTCAGCTTCGACCAAGCTCGTACCCACTTTAGGTATCCGAGCACGGATTTGCGGTGGCAACCACCTTTAAATGTATTGAAAGTCAAATTCATAACTTTTGTGGGACTCTCCTCCTATTTTTCTATCCTTTTTCTCCAATCCAAAACCTACTTCCTTTTTTTAATCATCTTCCCTTGGTGGGTGGGTTATTCCTTAGCCTATAAACTACCCAAAATTTGGTACCAGAAACCCGGGAGAGTCCATTTTCTATTTCCATTGTTTGTCAAGTGTCATCTGACAATACTTGGCAAATTATTAATATCTGCTTTGGATTTTTCAGTTATAACTACATCATGCAAAGCCTGTGAACGGGAAAGAGGCCGCTCCTGTCTCCTATGGTGTGTCCCATTCTTTCTACCCATTCGCTGCTGCAAACTTGACAGCATCTCCAAGGTTCTACAGTTTCGTGAGTTGTATTTCAATTTATTCCTTTGTCATGGCTCCTATTGAAAAAGATGAAACTCTCATTGCCAGACGTTCTTCCTATAAAGGGCAACTCACTAGATTCAGAAATTTCATCAGTAAATTAAATCCCGCCGAGTGTGATTTAGACATCTTGACACATCGCCTTAAGTTGTACGAACGGTCTTATGATTATTATGATCAAATTCAAACCGAGATTGAATCCGCTTGCCCAGAACTTAAATCTTATCGGGACGAGGTCGAACCCTTGTACTTTGAAGGGATTGCTAAGGCCCACCAACTGATCCGCAATATCTCAGAACCGGACACTAAGGTCATCAATCCGGCCCAGTTCGCACCCGCTTCAGTTCACAAGAACAAACCGAAACCGTTACTTCCTAAGATAAGCCTACCGCACTTCTCAGGCAAGGAAGGTGAATGGTATTCTTTTTACGAACTTTACTGCTCCCTAATTCATGAAAATACCGAGATCCCTGACATACATAAATTTTATTTCCTTCGTGTGTCTTTGGAAGGTGAGGCCTTAGCCTTAGTGGAGTCACTGCCTTTAAGCGCAGACAACTACCACATCGCCTTTAATCTCCTTAAAGAGAGATATGGCAATTTACGTTTGAGTGTAGCTCGCCACATACGCTGTCTCTTCAGCCTGCCAGCTGTCAAACCTAATGACGTCACCTCTTTAAGAAACCTGTTGGACTCTATACAGTTGAATGTCAGAGCATTATACCAACTCAAGCAGCCTGTCCAAACATGGGACACTATTCTCATTCATCTGGCTACATCAAGGTTCGATTTTTCAACTTTAAAGGCTTGGGAAATTGAACTCGCTCGCAAGGAAGAATTTTCCTTCGAACACTTAATCTCGTTTCTTAACAGCCGATGCCAAGTTCTTACAGCACTCGCATTTCAGTGCGAAAAGGTCGAAACGAATCACCATTGTCAAATTTTTGAGAAAAACCTTGCTTTTTCAAAGGGACATCAGCCCCCATCTGTCGAGAACAAGCAAACCCGTTCTTCGTTCAATCATTCAAGAGAACATATCAGGCCGCTTAACAAATCATTAAAATGCACGCTCTGTAAAAAGCTTCACACATTGTATTTGTGCAAATCCTTTAAAGAATTGTCTGTCGAAGATCGAAGGAAGTTTGTCTTGAATAGCAAACATTGTTTCAACTGCTTGTCACCTAAGCATTCTTCTTCGAACTGTACGTCATCAAATCTCTGTTTCCATTGTAAAAAACCGCATCATTCTTTATTGCACGTTCACGATAAATCGAGGTCATCAGCACCCGCCTCTTCAAGCTCCATGCAGAGCCGCTCCGAACAAACTAATGCTTCTTCCTGCATTTCTAATGCCGAAACTTTTCACAGTGCGCAAACCCTTTTGACCACTGTACAATTCGAAATCCAAGATAAATTTGGAAATTGGTTTCGAACCCGTGGTCTTCTCGATTCCGCTTCAACTCATAACTTTGTTTCGCAATCGTTGATTAAAAAACTAGGTCTTTCGTCATCGCCTACTTCTATCAGTGTGACCGGCATTGACAATTTGAAAACTCAAGTCTTGCAGTCTTCAAAATTGAAAATCAGAGACGTTTGCCAAAGAAACACCAATCTTAATTTAAACTGTCTCATTCTTACCAGTATTGGCAAGGACACTCCAAGTCACTCTATTAATACTTCCGGTTTAAACATTCCCTCGCACTTAAGGTTAGCTGATCCTCAGTTTAATGCTCAAGGTCCCATTGATGTACTTTTCAGTGCCAATGTTTTTTGGAAGTGCCTTCGCAAACAAACACGTAAGTTATCTTCAACCGTGGTCGCCAGAGACACCGATTTTGGTTGGGTTATTACTGGTGAAATTCAGCATCCCAGTGTTCAAACCAAAGCGCAATGTCATTTCGTTACGGCTGACATAAATCCTATTTCTGGAAAAGAGAACGCTCATGTTTCAGATCTCAATATTTTTGAAAAACACTTGCCGAAACGATATCTTATCGTGAACAACTACGCTACCTCTGTAAGTTGTTTAAATGGTTTTTCCTTCTTCCCGCACAAGATGGCCATTCAAGTTCGCCTTGCTTTGTGTTATTTCGTTTACCTTCTCATGTCATTTTTTATAGCAGGTAATTGCTTAAACTTTTTCTCGAAAACTATCTTCCCCTTGTATAAATCCATGGCTATCAGTCTCCATCACTTCGCTGTAAGCTATGTTTCACTTCTTTCGCTATGTAGAAGGATGGCCACGGCCGGCTCCTCCCTCCTTCCTCACAATTGGAAGCCGCTTTTGAAACCGCTTGAAAATCTGAATTCCCTAACATCAAGAAAAACGATTCTTATGCATAACCTCCTTCTCAATGTCCCGGCTTCACTTCCTGTTTCGGAAGAATCAAGCTTTTTCCTGTCGAAAATTGTCGGATTCCGTGATCCTCTAAATCATGCGAAATTGATTTCCTACTCTGTTTCATACGTCTTTAAATTGTTTTTTCACGTCCAAGTTACGATTGACTGCATGCCGTTCGACCTGAATATCTGCTTTAAGTTACAGCTGATTCAACAAATGTTTGTGTACTTTGAACTGCTTGTTTGTCAGACTTGTTTGTATACAAGCCCGATTAAGGTCAAGTCACTGTTTATTTCCTGTACGCTTGACAAAGTTCAAAGCATGTTTATCTTATCTCAACTTTGGCTGATTGCCAACCATTGTCTGGCGAGCCGCTACCGTAAGCTCGGAAGCCGCTCACCTATTTCCCAAAATAAACTTGTTCTAGTCAAGGACTCTTTCAGATATTTATATTCGTTATCTCGTTGTACTATGTGGGTCAAGGCCGCACTTGCTTTTGTATTCCACTTACTCACGCTCGTCTTCTCCAACTGCTTCGATCCTTGTTTCAAAACTTCGTTGCGTATTTCTCACGCGCTCATGTATTTCACTCTTACATATTTTGCGATCTTAATGTTCATTGATGAACAAACTTACTTTTTCTCGTCGTCACATTCGATGTGTTTTTGCATTCATACTTGTGTTTTAGATCCCGTATTTGGGGGTGGATCTAAAAGGAAGAGTTATTGTACTAATTTATAAAGCTGTGCCTAAAAAGCTGACCAGTGTAGAGTGTTGTGGTGTGCTAGGAACTAGGGGGCGTTCCTATAAATAATGTAGTAGTGTTTGAAGGGATGGGACCCAATGCAAGGGTCACTGTGCTGGTCGCTCAGCTGACTGGCTTATTATGTAACTGAATCTGCTCGTATCAGCCGAGTGGCACGCGCTGCTTGCTAGCAGCCGGGTCGGCTCGAGAAATACAATGGTATCTGAGCTAGCGCTATTAGACTACCGTCTGTCACGTCTAACCGTGACGGGAGTAAGGAAGGGCGTTGGGATGTAAAGAGGCGTATGGACAGTAAGACTAGTGTGATGTGTTGACCAAGTGTTTATTGGTCTGTAATTCTGAAGTATGAGTCCCTTGTAGGGAATGTAATTATGTTCACAATGTAAAGTACAAGTTGTGGGTTAAAGGTTACAAAAGTAGGATGTCTGAACACGACTGACTCACCTCTGATGACACTGGCGTAGCCTTCGGCCGTATCGTTGAAGCACTGATAATGGAGAGATTCCTTGACCTGATTAAGACGCCTTCTTCTACACTTCGGCGCTATGCTGTCAGCAATGTCTTGGCATTGCTGCCCCAGTTAATAGTATGTCGCTGTGTGTAACCATTGTGCAAGGACTGAGCTGCCTTCTAGAGTGGCAAGCTGTCCTTGCTACGTTTATGGATGTTGGCCCGGCTTTCCAAGGGTTGCCCGTTAGGAGATTTAGGCAGATGATGGGGGGATGGTCTCCAAGGGGTGCATACCCCTGGGAGGCTGTACAAGCGTCTTCCTTCATTTGTTCGCGTCCTCGCGAACGGGAACGGAACTGGAGGTTGGGATGTTGACGTAGTGGTTCTTGAGGACCCCTCGTATCTCCTGGTGGTGTCGTATCGAAGAGTGGGTGTGAGGTCAGCCCGTGTTCAGAGGGGAGGGTTATGGGATGTACAGAGATATATATATAACATTGACATTGGCATTGTGACAATAGAAATGGCCGTTGAAAAAAAATTGACATTGAAAAAAAAATTGCCATCGAGAAAAAAAATTGACATTGGGGAAAAAAATGACATTGTTGGCATATTGCTAGTTTAAAAAAAAACATGGTTTTTGATGGTGATTCGTTACATAGTTGTGCAGGGAGGAAAAACCCAGCTAGACGAGGAATTGTGTCGTCTGGCTTTACTTTGGGGAAAAAGTGCTCCCTGCAAAGAGAAAGATAGGAGAGAATAGAAAAAAATGGGTGTTCCAGGGTATAATTTAAGGGATATAATCAAAGTGTATTTATTGGTTCGGGATGAAACGGAACACCCTGACAAATGGGGAAGTTAGAAGAAGGAAAAATGAAAGAAAACAAATCATAGACATTATGTACATTGGTGGTCTTGATAATGGTAACAGATATGACCCGATAATAATAATAGTAATCCTTACATTTGTAAAATTCCTGACAAGTTATAATTGAACATAGTAAACATAGTAATAAAGATTAACATAGAAAAAATAATGGTTGCCATGTTGGTAC
Source organism: Meconema thalassinum (assembly GCA_946902985.2). Classification (NCBI taxonomy): domain Eukaryota; kingdom Metazoa; phylum Arthropoda; class Insecta; order Orthoptera; family Tettigoniidae; genus Meconema; species Meconema thalassinum. The sequence goes on along the minus strand of OX336390.1, from coordinate 583,668,608 downwards.
CCTGTACGTATAAGTATTCTTGCCACTCTTGTGGACCCTTGCAATTGTATGACATGGCGAGAAAATACAAAATAATTTATACTTTCCAATTATCACTATCATATATATATATATCTTATAGAGCTCTGTTACCTGGCCAGTTATTGCATACCTCTTATACTTGGTGCGCACCGTACTATTATGCCTCGCCGAATATGTTCTCTAATCGGCCGTTCCTGGTGCGGTTTAGTGGCTAGTCCACTATTCTCTCCCTGTACTTATCACGTAACCTCGTGGTTTTCCGTCGTGGGTCGGAATCCCACCTTAGGGTCGAAGGTCCGGCACTTACAAACTCTGTGTCGCCCTTTGAGCCTGAAGTAACGCTTCATTTGCATATTCTGAAATGTGTTTGCGTTCAGCGATGGTCATCATCCCACGTATGCTGTCCACCGCTGACCGCTGGCGTTGTCACCTTTAAGGGTGCAACTAAAATTGATAAGGAGTGTATTTGTGTATGACATGTATGTGTATTTTGGTAATATATTTACCACAGACATATTCACGTTCTTGGTTACCTGTCAATCAAAACAAAAAAAAAATGCATCCATATAAAGATGTTTATCTCTCCGTAGCTCCGTGGTCTTCCTGTGTGGGTGAAAAGTGGATTAGTTATGAATAGGACAGTACAATACATTATAATTCATTACAGGTATATATATATAACCTTCCTTGGTAGCGCTTAGTTTGGAAACTAAGTGTAGCGCCACCGAAGTCTAACTTAACCTAGGTTAGCCTATTTTAACCTATTCTAGCCTAGTGCTGTCGGGCTTACCTTGGTAACGGATTTTGAGTCACCAAGTGCCGAGATATTCTATTGTGATCTATATATATATATATAAAAAAATTTCCTTAAATGTAGGCTTATGCTATCTTACAACGAATTATCATGCCTTATCATGAGTTGTCGGACTTACCCTGATGCCGGGTTTCTGGGCCATCAGGCGCCGACCGGCGTTACTTAATGCTATCTATCTTAATTATGGTCTAATAATAAAAAAAATGCTATTTCTAAGCCGAAAGGGTTGCCTTAATCTATTGCCGAAATGTGCTGCGCCATACCTGGCAACAGCGGTGAATAAATTTGCTTAATCCTAGGTTGCGTGTCAAATGCAACCGTCTTATAGCTAAATTTGGCCTAGAACGATCGCCTGGGGCAATTTACTTCCCCAGGACACCACCCGCACGAGTCCCAGAAACACCGGTTGTCTCCAGGGTCGCTGGATTCCGTTCCCTTAATTCTAGGTGTCGACGTCTATTACTAGTACTAATCTAATCACAGGCGGCTTACGGTGCCACTAAGCGAACCGTTTCGCCTGCTGTACGTTCCATTTCTTTGATCGTTTCCATTGCGTGTGTAGTCGTAGTTGGGCCGCCCACGTAACCCTTATGAGGCGCTCGCAATGCCCCTCTCTTAATGCCCATTGGTTGCCCGATGCGTCGCCATTTATGTGGGCATTGGACATTGTCGTCCAATGGCATAATATAATCTTCGCCTTTATCGGCAATCGCAGTCTGCTTTTCGCAGTAATCTTCGCCTGTATCGGCAATCGTGGTTTGCTTTTCGCAGTAATCTTCGCCTGTATCGGCAATCGTGGTATGCTTTTCGCATTAGTATTCTTCTCCAACGCACAGGAGTTTTGCTTCCCGCTATGGAAGCCGTGCCTACTTAAATTTAAATTTAACTAGAAGTCTAGTCATAATGGGGTCGTCTCTAGGGATAGTTCCCGAGTCTGGCGCTGAGTGAGCTATTTCTCCCGCCATTCCCAGAAAGTCTCCCTGCAGGTCTTGGCTTCGACGACCGTGGCACATAGTGGGTGTAACCTTCTCCGACAAGGGGGATAAGCGACATGCACCCCTAGATCTCGATGTTTGCCCGCGCCAGGTCGCGAATGCTTTGACCTTACGTGGTTCGTCTGTTTGGTCAGGTCAGTGATTTGTTGAGCCAACTGGGGTAAGGGTCCACATCGCCTTCCCCAGCTCTGCTCCAGTGTGGTCCCTCTGACCTTCGGCTTACACCGTTGTCATCAATCAGATCGTATCAGATTCCTTTGTAAAAAAATGTAGCGTAACCTGTGTAAATAGTTTAATCTCTGTGTAAAATGTAAAATATTTCCAGTGTTGCGGGGTTGTAGATCTTCTAAGTACATAGGCTACTTCTGGTCTACCATTGCTACGTCAGCTTTCCAGCAATAATGCTTTCTTTACCTTAATGGAGGTGTTAGTAGGGTCTGTAATGTCAGGTACCCTGTTATTAGGATCTGGGGGTAGTTATTTGTCGAGTGGGCTGAAACAAGGCAGGAAGGGGTTGCGCACCTTTGGGTTCTACGTTAGTGGTGGCCTTGAACCGGTGATGGCGTTGGGATGCTCCTATAGTGAGTGGACTGGGGAGGTAATTCCGGGGATTGCAAAGATACGAAAATTTCATGCAGGTTTGATATTAAAATCCCTGGTAAATGGATGGGATACTCATGCATGTGTCTGGATATGAAGTGTCTGCCTTCATGTACGGATAGGTGTAGGGTGGGGCATAATACCAATATATTCCTGTCATGCGGGAGTGTTTAAGTACTAAAGAATGGTTAATATATATCTATGGCCTCCTCTCTCATTTGGAGAGGCGCATTATGCTTATTTAATGTTTGCTGACCCACCCCTAATACTCAGGTGGTAGCATCGTTGTGCAAGGCGTAGCATGCCTTCTCTTTAGACGCATGAAGTCCATCAACCCCTTGTGTGTACTTTGTAATGTGGTGTAGCTGTTTTTGGTCGTGTACATGTGTCTGCGTTGGCTTATGTGGGACGTGAGAGGGTTATTGGAAGGGAATTGGGTATTAACTATGGTAGCCTGCTGTAGTATGTCGGTAATCCCTCTGGGATTATCCACCTATGGTTTGTCATCCTCTCTTGGTCCATGTTGGCTTTCTATCCGCGCCTTGGGATAGTAAAGCTTCACGACCTAATCTGGTCTGCCATTTGTAGTGTAAATGTGGCCAGTGGTCGTAGTGCGACTGGTCATGTGCTAGTCATCTGTAATGACTCCTATGCCTTACGATCGATGAGAGAAGTTATTAGAGGGGAGATCTTGTCTGTGTTTGCCCCTACTTGTTGAGTGCGTGTGCGTGTGTGTGACTATGTTCCGCTACACCACGCGGACGGTTGGTCTGTTGCAGTCTAAGTCGTAATATGTATCGCATGTGTGGGCAGGAGGCGCCCGTGGCCTGCCACCGTCTTTGCGAACGTGCTCTTATAGGCCCAAGATAAGTTCCGCTGTGTCACGTCTTGTCCATTCCCAAATGTTTTTGCAGTGTGGAAAAAAAATGTATGGTGTTATAATTGTTATGTGTTTGTAATTTCACGGTCACTGGCGATACGCAATAGTGTCTTGTCACCGCAGTATTGCAGTGCGAATAGTCTGCAAGTCAGCAGTTGGTATGTGTAATGTCAGGCTGGGATGTTATTGTTTGTCATCCGCTGGCATGTGCTTTCCTGCACGTATGCAAGTGTGGTCATTGTTTTAGATTCCTGGCGGACTTAATGTGGCAATTCATACTATTTGCCAATGCTATTGTGTGGTCACCATTCCGTAAGACCTTTGTCTTCCGAAATTATCCTAGCTGTGTCTGGGAAATGTATGTCTCATGTCAGGTGTATTGTGAAATTTTATGCCCGGTTTTTGTCGTGAGGGAATGTGGTATTTCCTGTTCATGTATCGGTATGGACCAATTTTGGTGTGGTTGGCAGCCTAGATGATTGCCTTCCTTGGTGTCTAATGTTTACTGGGATTGGAACCCGTGACCTCATGTCATTCTCTGTGTTTTATGTCTGCGTTGTGTTTCAGGGCTTGGGGCTTCCCCAGTGTGGTTTTTGCTTGTGTTTCGTGTACCAAAAATACCATTGGATAGTTAGTTTTTGGTACGAGTGTGGTGTGTGGTCATGGGTTCGAATCCGGTTGTCTGTAAAGACTTGGTGTGACCCTCTCTGTGCCGGATATATTATGGCACATGTACTGTGTATCTGCTATGCGCAAACGAAAGTACTCAATGCTGTGAGGAGTTTGCGTATTTTTGAACTTTCCTCGTAGTGTAATTTTGGGAGTTATAGGGTCCTTAGATCGGCCGTGAATGATGCGTTGGTTTCTGTCCAGTAGGAGTTGGCTCGGCTCGTCTGTGTCGAGCAGTCTTGCTCATTGAGGAGTATGTTAGTGCTGATGCGACGGTGTTGAATTACGATGTTGTGTGCTTTCATTTGTTTTATGTTCTGCCCACGTCCTTGTTTCCTGCACGTGTGTGTGTGTGAACTTGATTGCTGTCTGTAGTGATTGCGAGCAGTGCCTCTCGCATTGTAGAAAAAAAACTTGTGGTTTAACATGACCGTTGATCTGTAGATCATGCGCCACGGGACTTCCGTTTTACGTGGAATCCAAACCACAGGCCGTGGCCTTTCACTTCGAAAGTCTCACATGCATTGGCCGTATTGGAAAAGAACCTCTTACTAACTACATTTGTGTCCCCAATTGTGTGTTACTGTAACGTGGTTCAAGTATATTCCTATCTGTTGTACCAAATGTCGTTATACACTAGTGTGTCTGGTCCGCTAGGCGCGTGTTTAGTGACAATGTGCCGATGAGAAAGAGTCATGTTAGAGGCAGTGTTATGTGTAACGGATGCCTATGTATTAAATATATATATAGTTTAGCTTGGCCACCTTCCTTCCTCGGGCCGAATGCGTGAGGCAAAAAAAAATGTTAGCCCCGCTCTGAATTAAGAGGGCACTTTGAAAGAAAATAATAGAAAGACTATATTGTACCTCGCCTGCCCCTTGCTTTTATGCTTATAAAAGCGGGTTCCCGGGTGGTGGTAGTCTGTAAAAACTGTGTTGTAAATATGAAAAATGTTTATACATGAAAGTTGGGGCCTGAGTGTAGTATTTACCATTTTGGTAATGTTATTACTACGGTAATCTGGTTACATCTCAGGGGAATCTACCGACATTGTCTAGTACACCCGGGGAAGGCCATTGCCAGACGTATTTGATACATGTGTATCCACGTCACGAGCAAAGCCAGGGCACTATGGGAGTCGAAACTCCACTCCAGAGCAATTATAACCTTACCTTGGCATTGAATATATAATTTTCAAAAGAGAAATATGTATTGTCCGTTGATTTATACACAAATTGTGCTAAATGTTCCGGCATGACTCAACAAAATGACAGTGGTTCGCCCCGGTGTGCAATTGGGCTTTTCAGTTGGTTAAAGCACACCTCCCCAAATTTTTGAAAATTAGGTTGCGATTTTTAATTCTTGCCACTCTTATGGCTTTTGCCCTCTACAAGAGAGTCTATCCAACTGTTGAACCGGAACGTAGAACATTTAGTCATTTCTTATTAGAAAGACTCGCTTAAGCTCTATGCTGTGATTTGATGTTTAAGCTATGTTCAAAATATCTCTTTCCGGCTTTAAGCCGCGTAGCTCACCTGATGGGCTTCTACTTGGCTTTGGATATTAGAAACTTTACGTTATCCAATTTATGGTGATGACCACTCCGACCAATAACCATTGATGGCCTGGGAGAAAAAATGTCAGGGGCAACCAAAAAAAAAACAAGGATTTTGAATCATGCACCTCTGATCTAGCCAAGTTGCACTGCATATCCATGAAAGAAGGCAGATAGAGAAAGAGAAAAAAAAATGTGCAGTTTACGTTAGTGAGTCTGTATGTATTTATTGGCGTATTTCCCCCGTGTAAAAGAACTTATGTGTACTATACTATTGGTGCAAGTGATGTCGGAATATATTGTATTCCTAGTGAAAGCCGTTATCCTATTTCGAGCGTCAGTGTTTGGCAGGTGGATACCGTCGCCCCGTCACTAGGGTGTAAGCCCCTGGGATCCACAGAGGTGCCCCTCTGCTATTTTTCGGAGGAGTTTGTAGCAGAGTACGACCGGGCTTGCTTTCACCGTATCGCTTGACCGTTGGCGTAAGTGCACCTGTGTTTGCAGACTTACTGGCGCTCAGAGCTACTCTAGTAGAGTTTACGGGGGTGTGTGTATTTTCGACCGATCTGTTCTGTGGGGTAGGTAATAACACTTTTCCTAATCCCCGTGTACTGTGTGGTAGTGCCTGGTCAAAATGTGCGTGCGTGTATCGTGCATCCTGAGGGACTAATACCGGTGTTCGCCTTCGTTCTGGCAAATTTGCCCTTTGAACTGGCGGAAAAGGTCGCTTAATGGCTTGTGTCTGGCCTAGCAATGTGGTGGCGTGTAGCCTGACCGCTTTTCGGCCTGTGGCCACGGCAGACTCCTGCCATTGTGTGAGCCTATCTGTGTGGGTGTATGTAGGCTTTATGTGTAGGGGGACGGGTTCTATGTCGTCTGCCCATGACGTGGTTACGTCCCGTTCTCCCTCTGTTATGCTATGTGTATTTGAGAGTCCTGGCTTCAACTCCCTCTCGTCCCTTTGTTCCGAGGGGGTTGTTCTAGGCTCTGCCCCTCGGTTTGGCAAAATTGCCTTCCGATCCGGAGCTGAAGGACATGTGTTTATGTAACCTTGTATTTGTAGCCTATTGGAGCCTAACCTGGCCGTCTCCTGGACTGTGGCCATGGTGACCTCCTTCCCATGTGTGGCAGTACATGGCGAGAGGGACATCCTCGCAAATTGTCGAGTTAGCGTATCTACGCTTATGTCCTCTCTCGGCTGGGCTGGTGGCCCTACCATGAACTAAAAAATGGCCTTGTTGGCTTGGAGCTCACGGTATTCGTCCCAAATTTGGGTGTACTGCCTATTGAGGCATATGGCCTGTTCAGCGACTTTTGTGTCCTGTGTCCCTATCCGTCTGTGTTCCGTGATGAGTGTTTCCCATTGTTGGAACATAAACTCGTGTCGGCAGTGTAGTTGCCAGTGTGCTTTTATGATTTGTGTGCGGAGGGTGGGGATTTTCGCCCGAATCTTGCGATTCTTAGCGCTGCGGAGTGGCCGGACAAGGGCTCTTATGATCTGCATGTACTGGGCGCGCAGGAGCTGCTGAAACCTTCTGAGGTAGTCCTGCCTAGTTTCAAAAACTCTGTGCCAGGCAATTAATTCCTGGTACTCCCCAATGCTCCTTAGCACAGCTAGGCGGTATAGGGGGGCCATGTTGAATGGAGTGTATGTGAATAAAATAAAAATAAAAAAAATCTGTGCGTGTTTGACAGTGTATTTACGTATCTGTTTGATTCTTTCTGGGGCTGGGGGGTTGGTTTAATAAGAATTTCCCCTGTTTAGCTAGTTTTGGAGCAAAAATGGTGTTTTTGTCTGGGATTTTTTTTTTCACTATTTGCTTGGCTTTTTGCGGTACGGAAGGGGTCGTTTTAACTACGAGGGCTCGTTGGTTGAGTCCCGTTCTCTATGCGTAGTACCCCGCCTCCACCAGTGTTTTAGATCCCTTATTTGGGGGTGGATCTAAAAGGAAGAGTTATTGTACTAATTTATAAAGCTGTGCCTAAAAAGCTGACCAGTGTAGAGTGTTGTGGTGTGCTAGGAACTAGGGGGCGTTCCTATAAATAATGTAGTAGTGTTTGAAGGGATGGGACCCAATGCAAGGGTCACTGTGCTGGTCGCTCAGCTGACTGGCTTATTATGTAACTGAATCTGCTCGTATCAGCCGAGTGGCACGCGCTGCTTGCTAGCAGCCGGGTCGGCTCGAGAAATACAATGGTATCTGAGCTAGCGCTATTAGACTACCGTCTGTCACGTCTAACCGTGACGGGAGTAAGGAAGGGCGTTGGGATGTAAAGAGGCGTATGGACAGTAAGACTAGTGTGATGTGTTGACCAAGTGTTTATTGGTCTGTAATTCTGAAGTATGAGTCCCTTGTAGGGAATGTAATTATGTTCACAATGTAAAGTACAAGTTGTGGGTTAAAGGTTACAAAAGTAGGATGTCTGAACACGACTGACTCACCTCTGATGACACTGGCGTAGCCTTCGGCCGTATCGTTGAAGCACTGATAATGGAGAGATTCCTTGACCTGATTAAGACGCCTTCTTCTACTCTTCGGCGCTATGCTGTCAGCAATGTCTTGGCATTGCTGCCCCAGTTAATAGTATGTCGCTGTGTGTAACCATTGTGCAAGGACTGAGCTGCCTTCTAGAGTGGCAAGCTGTCCTTGCTACGTTTATGGATGTTGGCCCGGCTTTCCAAGGGTTGCCCGTTAGGAGATTTAGGCAGATGATGGGGGGATGGTCTCCAAGGGGTGCATACCCCTGGGAGGCTGTACACTTGTTACGTCACGTTTCTCGCTGACTTAAGTATTTTTCTGAGTAACCCCTTTGATACTTATTATGACTTAAGGTCATTGTTTATGGCTACTAGGTTGTTACCTATGGCGTTCTTGCTTTCTACTCGCATAGTTTCTTTGTTTATTTGGTATATTCTTGTCCTGAATAGATGTACTTGTTTCTATACGCTTTGTTTAAACTTGTCAATTCTCATTTCGCATCGTATCGTAATCTTTACCAGTGCTTTATTTCTCTCAGCTTCCAGCTATTTCGTGATTGAAAGTGTTGATAATTCTCGCCTTTTAACTCCGCTTTCCAATGACCCTGATGACCTGCTTCCAGTCACCCCTGGTCACTTCCTTATCCGCACTTCTCTCTCTGCCCCTCCTCCCCTTCCTAATTCTTTCAGGGATTCTGATTTATCTATTGTTTGGCGTAAACTTGAAGCCCTCCGTAATTCTTTTTGGAAGAGGTGGAACTTGGAATATTTAACTTCCTTGCAACGGAGGCAGAAGTGGTTTCTTTCCAGTCCCGATATTAAAGTGGGAGACTTGGTCTTAGTTAGGGATGTTTCACCCCCCCTAGTCTGGCCTTTTGGAAGAGTGACCAAGTGTTACCCTGGAAGAGATAGGAGAGTCAGGGTAGTCAGAGTCTTGACCACTAATGGTCAGATCACAAGACTACTTCTCCGCAATTGCTTATTACCTTTAAATGTGTACTTGTTTTTCTTGTTCCTTGTTGGTGTTTGCCCCTCCCAGTATGGTGCATTCTTGGAATACACGGTACGAGAGATTAAGATTTTGAATGCTTTTGCATGTTCTTTCCTTCCTCTTTGTCAAACACCAACAGTGATCTATTTTCTCTTAGGTGTTCAGGTCGCTTATATTTTGTATGAGTCTGTTCCAGATATATATTCTATGACCCGCCTAGCGTCACATAGCAGCGAATATCTGAAGCTCCTCAATTCTTCCTCGCGCAAGAGGAATTCCTTCTCCATCTGGCTACCAGATTTTACTGCCATCGCCAGCTATTATCTCCATGAGCAAGAGGACTACGTCTACTTCTTTACTCACCATGCTGCGCTAGTATCATCTGTTATCAACTCTTTGAAGACCAGCTCAGCAAGAGATCATTTTTTTGTTTTAAAGTTGGCAATGTTTATATGTTCTCCTTTTGTTTCCTACCCCCCACTCTATTTCCCTTCCTTGGACCTTCCGTGCTCCGTTGAGCAGGTCTCACTTCTCAGTCTGCAGTTGACTCGGTCAGTCAAAGCTCCACTCGAGCTAGCCTCCTCTAACCAAGAGGCACACTCTCTTCTACGCCATGTTGGCAAAGTAGTTATCGTCATCCAACGGAACTTCGCCTTCAACATGAAATCAAGATAAGTACCATTTTAAAGGTTTTATCCTCATCTTCATCAATTTTATCTACATGCTTTTATTGATTATTTTATAGACAGCGTGAGATTACTTGTGGGGCGGTAATCATTATTCGCGGGATTTTCCATGTTGGGCTTTTGTCTAATCAAGCCAATCTTGGTGAAAAGCAGCATTTCTTATGCTTGCAAAATGAGAAATCCTCTCACTACGTGGGATATTATCTAATACCCGCTGTCTATAAATTATAAAGTTAGTTCCTCCGCTGGATTAACTTTGACTCCATTCTTCTCTAAAGATCGTTCTGGAACTTTCCAGATCTGGTACTCTATCTGCGAGGCTTGCCGTCAGGTATTTTTCACTTACTTGTGAAAATACTAGTTAAAATGAGGACTCTTCCTTAAATTACTGCAATAGCGAACTTTCTTCCCCCGTTGGAACATTCTATGGCGCATTTGATTGTAAATCACAACTTTTTCAAGAAATAGACTCTCACCTATATAGTGCAATCAGTTATTTCCATAATTGCAATAACTTTCTTTCTCATAAACTTTAGTGTTTCTATAGTGAACTTTGCATCCATCTTTATAGACTACAGTGATAACCAGTGCTTGCTCCACGTTTCTACCGCGTCGCGATCGTCCGGTTATATTAAATACGGCCATGAACATTGATCCTATATCCCAATGATCTTTCCTCAACCTTCTACTAACCACCATTATTAATAAAATTGTAACTTTTCTATAAGGTGTCACTCACGAAGTGCCCTTCCAACTTTGCTAGTTTAACATTAATTAAATTCTGCATAATTGCTTGTGTGATACAAGTTTTAAATTCACGTTGTTCCTTTCCTATAATCAGGGAAAACAATTCTTTAAACTCTTGAGCGAGTCATGTTCAGGTTTCACGAAATGGAAACTGTCCCATTTGGCTAGTGATTCCTGCTCAAACTTGGGAAGTCTAGAACTTTCCTTTTCACTTTCTTCAGGTTTCACAGTAAGTGACCTGCCCTCTTTTGTATAATTCTCATATAGTAATTCTGTATAAATATAAGAAGTTGTAGGAACTTCTATCTTATCTTTCATGTTTTTATTATTGTTATTTTCAAAGTTGTCACTTTCTCTAGAACATTCTCTCAAGAATTTCTTAAGGTACACACTTTGTACCCCAATTCACGTTCAAACTTTAATTACTTCATTGTTTATTTGTTTAAATCTTATAAAGATTTTAGAAACATGCAAGTTTTTAAAACCTCATAAATTGTCAATTGCCTGGAGCAAGTATTTAATGTTGAGAGGTCTGCGACCCTATTTGTTAAAAAGTTCAAATGAACTATGTTTGTCCAAATTATATTACATGTTTGTTAATTTCCTCAAACTTCTTTGTATTGTTTAATAAATTAAATATTTGTTTTTGGATTCATCATTTCTCTGATACTACAGTTAGGCAAGATCCTGGCTTTCCTAGCTCTTCCTAGGTTTATGCCCTCGTTCATACTCAATAAAGCTTTTACTATCTGTCTGGCCAGACCATCACCCTTCCTTATAGTACTTTTATTCGTGCTTGGGAGGAAATACACTAAAGCCTCTCTCTGGCAAACTGCCCAAGTCTTAGCTGCGGTTCCCGTCAGCTTCGACCAAGCTCGTACCCACTTTAGGTATCCGAGCACGGATTTGCGGTGGCAACCACCTTTAAATGTATTGAAAGTCAAATTCATAACTTTTGTGGGACTCTCCTCCTATTTTTCTATCCTTTTTCTCCAATCCAAAACCTACTTTCTTTTTTTAATCATCTTCCCTTGGTGGGTGGGTTATTCCTTAGCCTATAACCTACCCACTTTCGTCACTGACATTTATGAAACCTGAGAACTAATTTCTCTTTAATTTAACATCATCAATGTGGATTTGAAAAAAATTATTATTCTGTCTAAACATACACATATTATAATCACACATATTAAACATCAAGTAATTTATGGTTTGCATGGCATAATTTAAATGTTGAACATGTTAGTCAAATGCTCCTAAACATTGAATAATTAATTTACACTATTTACATTGTCATTCATAATTACTTATCTGTGAATTACAGAAAATTCATGGCTCATTGGTCATCGTTATCGTCATCATCAAAATTAAACATTTCTCACATTAATTCTCACTTCAAAATTCTACATATTCCTGTCAGAATCATTAATTCATCACCGTTACATCATTTAAATTCTCAACTCAAGTTGCAATTCCTTCAAATTATCTCTGCATCAAATTTATTTAATGCCATATAAATTCATTAATCATCAGCTTCTTTAGTTAATTATCACCTTCTAATTCAGTTATTCATCATCATTACAATCGTCTATTAATTTATCTCAATCAGTTTATTTCTCCAATCTTTAATTCATCCATTTATTTAATTCATCGATTTATTCCAAAATTTAATTTATCAAATTATTTAAATTTCAATCTTCTGGTTATTTAGTTTTCATTATTTCATCTAGTCATTCTGATTTTTATTTCATTAGGTCAGATCGTTAATATGCTTAAATCTCAGATTATTATTTCATTAATTATTATTTTCAGAAAATCTTGTATTATCAACTTTATTTATTTGTTTAATTTCCTAACAAATTGTTTAATATGGTTTATAGAACGTTGTCTTACAGTTTTATCACTTCCAAGTTATATCTCGTATTTAATTTATCATGCCAAAAAATATTATTGTCTCCACGACATCACGTTGGATCTAACTATCCACAACGACATTACATTTCCTCAATACTTCAAATATCACATTTGAATACAACAATTATTCCACAAAACTCCATAAATATTCAGCACATACAGCATGAATATCAACAATTACGCTAGACAGGGTACGACGACCTCATGTCTGCTTCAAAATACATTATCAACGTTGCAACTATCACATGGCAACTTCCACAAAATGCCTACCACAAACTTCAATTAACCATGTTGCATGATCTACAAAAAATATATAACTGGCTTCAAATTATCAACGCCCACAATCTCCAATAACTGTAATTAATCTGATCACATCTAGACAACTTCTTAAACAATTGAAAAAAATATTACCTCAGTAATTTAAGATCTGCTTTCAAATATCATAAATTCTCTTACAATTCTTATAACTCACATCACAGAAAAACACCAATGTGCTATAATCTCTCATATCAAAATCTGCAATACTGATCTGCCTTAAAATAAATTTTGACCATTAATGATTAATCTTACAAGATTCAATTAATTTAAATCCTTCTCAAAGGTATCAAACACAATTACAAAACTCATCAAAAGCATCAGCTGTACAAGCTGTTAAACTGAAATTACTCTCAAAAGAGTATAGCAACAAAATATTGGATTGGCAAACAAGAATTACTAAATGCAATCCTGTTGACATTTATCGTTACTTTATTTAACAAAATCTCGACTGATATGTGACTAGTAGTTCCTTGTTTGATTCACTTACAATCTCATGTACACTCGGATGATAAAAATGAGTCCCTCTATGGCGAGTAAGATGTGTAACCACCGTACAGTCGTATAAATACGAAAGACCTCGCCCCGTCGACTTGGATGATATTGCCCTGAACGATGGGTAAGATGAGTACCACCATACAATCGTATAAATACGAAAGACCCCATCTCGTAGACTATCTGAGTGAATGTACCAGATAGGAATCAACAAGTCTCTAGTTGTCATATAAAAGCGATGTTCATTCACTAAAGTGAATAACTTCTTAATATCTCCAAACAATCCAATGGAAAAAATCCCTACCGATGAATAATACACACTCGCTAGTATGCAATGAACTGACGAAGTAATTTTAGATAATCAATTGCAGATCACGAGTTCGAAATACTCGTTACACAAAAAAAAACTATTCATGAAAGATATCCTAGCTGGAAAAATGTCTAAAAGACCAAACATCTGCTTAATAAAGCCAACCAATGGTGAGAATTTCGTATAATGATGCCTGCCATATCATATGGTCACTCCATATTCTAGCAAATTCGAAGTATATAAAGTCAAACCATGTCTTAATTATCGTATCACTCCTATTAGAAAAATATACATGTGTGCCCAGTATTCATGAAAATAATCGTATCAGGTAGTTATGACTCTTACAGTACCTTTCATAATCAGCTGTTATTAAATTTCCAAGATCGTCGATTTTCCCTACATAAAGAATTTCTCGAAAGATCGGCGTGAATATCATTCCATCCATGAAATGACGATTGCCTTCGAAATCCCAAGTGAATCAGCTGGTGGACCTCCTCTCGTCAGGAATCGAATCCATCGCTCTGCGGTGCCATCTTGTCTCTATCTGCGTCTACTCTGACATGTTGAACTTCGGATTACCCATAGCGGATATTGTCCAACTCCTCTCGAAAATGTTCATGGAAACAGCGGACCCCCTACTCCTCTTCTAAGTTACGCCACTGTTCCATTAAATGTTCAGTTTGAGTATTGAAAGACCAATCTCTAATAACTGTAATTACTCACTTTCGTAAAATAAAATTATACATGAGAGTGTTCAAGTTTACTAAACACCCTGTAGTTGTCTGTATTTGGTAATTCATGAAACTGCATAAGAAATAAATTTCATTAATGCACGATCTAATGTTCATCAGTGCCTATGCTAATAACATTCCGCTTGCTTGAAATTGTTAAAGTAACTTTGAATGCGTTATGGAAAAGCATAGTCATAAAGTTATTCATAAGAACTATGTTCAAACTGCGTTGAAATGTAGCTTGTAATAAAGTCTCCAACTACTTGCAGTGCTGTTCTAACATATCCCGGCCGTCTGTGATTGCTTCCTCGGCAAGTCCCCCTGGATCAACGACCTGCTTGGCGTTCGCTGCTCGGCGATGCTGAAACTGTCGCCTACACTCTGCCGTGACAGTTTCGGTATGCTACGCGACCTTCACCGTGCGTCTCGCTTGCGCTACAGAGCTCGACCCTACTTGCTCGACTGACAGAGCTCCACTGAATGTGCTGGCACTGTCTTCACTCTTATCTGCCTGGCGCAGACACGTGGTGTAGTCCCCCACCACTGTGCTCTCGCGTCACGATTATAGTCTCGAACCCACATCATCTCGGCTGTTCCGTTATAAAAATAACTTAAGGGTTATCTGACTTCCTTAGAATTATTTCCACATATAATGCATGTTATATATCCTCTTCTAAGATGTTTAATTACCATATTCCATACATATCTCAATAAAGCTTCACATCTCTATCCATAATTCCATCTTCTTACAGATGTCAGTGCCTCCTTGATTCTAGACCTCCTACGTCATCTTGACATTCTTCTTGACTCGATCGGTGCGCTATCTTTTCCTAACTCTTCCCAAAACCTCAACTACGGCTTAATGTCTGCTGGCGTAGCCGATAGCCTAAACTAGGTATCGGGTACAATATATATATACAGGGTGTATTTGATATGATGGAAGTCCTTTACACTGGTGATAGAAGATGGTATTCTAAGCAAATATCTTCATGAAATTAAGTCGGATCTTAATTAGTGTAGGTGGAATTAAATCACAAAAATCGTCGGTCAATATCTTGGAAACGGGCTTTCACTTCGTTCCCCTCAGCAGCAGAGCTGACTTCTCCCCGTCTCCCTCCCCTCCTACGCTGAGGAATGTTGACCAGAGTCTGCAGTTGAGTGACCTCCTCGCCTTGTCTGCCAATGACATTGAAATACACAAACCGAGCCTATGAACAGCTGATTCACACCTTCATGGGGAGTGGCTACATGACTAGTGATGGTGGATCTGTCTAGGATTTTTCCAGCTTCATGAACTATGCATAGAAAATAGAAATCCTAAAGATTTAGTAAATTAATTTAAGGAACTGTTGGTCTATCTTTGTGTGAAGATAGTGCAACAACTGTAATAAACTTATTAATAATACTAATAATAGTAATAGTAGGCTTTTAGACACACTAACTTCTTTTATGTTTCTTTTTGGTATGTCGAGTTGCCAGACTTTAATGTACGTAGGATTTCTTGCATGTGCCATGAAATCCATGGAGATGATCTTATTAGATCCCATTCATTTACTACATGACTGAACGTAGATCGCACCCTCGGGATGGTTAGCACTCTACCACCAGAACTACTCATGCTGACTCTTATTATTATTAGACTATTATTATTATTATTATTATTATAACACTGTATTATAACAATGTATTTGTATTTTATTTTCATTTTCGTGTATTTACATTGTTGATGGACCAATAAATCAATCCTCCCCCCCCCCCTCTCCAGTTAATGGCCACCCGAGGGCTGGAGATGGGATGGGACAATTCACAATATGAACATGTGGTACCATACTAGTATTAAATCTTGGAAGTAGGTTTCCATGGGTTCCCACTTCTACCCCAGGCAAATGTCGGGATTGTTCCTAACTTAAGGCCACGGCCGCCTTCTTCTCAATAATCATAACCGCTGGCAGTGCAGCCCATGAAGGGCCTAGGCCTACCAAGCGACCGCTGTCCAGCCATTTGGCCTGCAGATATTAGGGTGACGCGTGGTCAGTGCATCGGGTCCCCTCGGCCATTAATCTTGATTTTCCTGACTCGGGCACTGCCTCACTGTCAGACAGCTACTTAATTGCCCTCACGAGGCTTAGTGCACTGCGTTACAGCCCTCACGTCAGTTTCTAATATCCCTGATGGAGCCAGGAATCGAACCCAGGGCCTCCAGGTGAGAGGCAGTTGCACTGCCCCAACACCACAGGGCCGGCGCCTTCTTCCGAATCCTCACCTGAATTACCAATACCCACATTACTACAGAAACCACAAAACACAGGTTATCACACAAATTCTACCCACACCCAGCTACATGGGGCTAAATGACCAAAATCGCCAAGCCTCTCAAACAAAACATCAAGTTTTTTACTTCCGTCCTAAATGCCTAGTTCTGAACAGACTGCGGGATGTCGGAATTTTGTCACACTGCATTTCATTAAGAGAATGTTTTTAGTATTTTCAGAAACTAGTCAACAGAAGGTCCGACACGGACGCCAATGATACATCAGGGCTGAGTATCGAAATTATTTTATACATGAACATCAATCAATGAATTCCACACTTACAAAGTAGGCTACACAATACTACCGGTCCTGACGTCCCAAGCCATTGCGTGCGTTGTCAACAACAACAACAAGAACAACGGCAATGCACATTTTCTTACGAGACGGTAGAGCTCATCCTCATAACAGCTGATAGCCTACCACCCCTCAAGTCAACCGGTAAGGTCAATGCTCCGATTACGTAACAACTTCCCCTTCGCGCGTCGTCACATCTGGCTCCACCTCGTTTCCCCAGCCTGCCGCACCACTTTCTGCCTGATTAGTTTCTGAAATAACTAAAAACATTGACTTTTTAATGATTAATTATCAATTTCAAGATAGGTGACAAATTTTTTACCTAGGAAGCTTAGAATAGTCTCTTCTATCACCAGTGTAACGGACTTCCATCATATCAAATACACCCTGTATATATATATATATACTAGCTGAAGTACCCGTGCTTCGCTACGCGTCATAAATAAATTAAAATGTGAAGGTGATAGTTAAAACTGGGGATAGGCGAGGTGCTGCGCAGAGGGACATTAGGGATGGAACATTTTGTCCAACTACACCGCTCGGCGTTGACCGTGTTTTATAGCACAAATTTAGGTTTTACTCGCTAACAGTTGCAGATACCTTTCGGATAGAAAATGTAATTTTAAACCTCGCATATGCCATCAAAAGTTTGCTATTTCTTAGCGTTCTCTTTTTATTTGAAATGGAAATATGAAAGTTTGAAACCAAAGGGTGTGGTGACGTCCCTAAAATGGTCGCCATTTTAAATAGTGCAAAGTATTGAAATCAAAAGTAACCTATATGTTAACCAGATAAATCAGCTACTTCCATGTAAAATTCACGTAAATCGGACCAGTGGTACTTGCGAGATTGAGTAATACACAGACACACACCATCTCAATTTTAGCCTCGCATCGCTCGCGTCATAGTCGTATCATATTGTTTTTCAATGAAATGCAGGTTTAACCCCGTTAACACCCCTTTAGAACCTGAATACCCAAAAATCCCTCCTTAGTAGACGTTTTCGACACACAACAAACAAACATATCCCCAAAATATCATTCTTCTAACTTTAATAGTTTTGGTTGGTCGATGAGAGCAAACATCCAAAAATCCTTCCTTAGTGGACGTTTTTCTTCCAGAGGTTCACCCCTCCCCATATGCCCCTTAAATTGCATTTATGAAACACGGTCGAACACCTATTTATTTTATTTATTTATTCATTTATTTATTTATTTTTAAGCTGATAGATTTCCTCCGAGTTTCAGACTCCTCCCTATGTCGTTTAAGAGATACACGCTCAGTTAGGAATCTTTCAACCCCCACTTTTCATCCCTTTCACCTCATAATATACACTACATCGAAAAACCATTAGACATGTGTCAGCTTATTTTTAATGATTAGTATATGTGCCAAGTATCACATCCCCAAATGAAACCACTCGTGAGATATTGTTATTCAATGGAAAGCACGTTTACCCCCTTAACACCTCTTTAGAACCTTAATATCCAAAACTCTTTCCTTAGTGGACGTTTTCGACATACAACGAACATATCCCCAAAATGTCATGTTTCTAACTTCAATAATTTTGTCTGGGCGATGATGAGTGAGTGAGTCAGTCAAGACATTTTCTTTCATTTATTTTTGATAATTTCACCCCTCCCCATGAACCCCTTAAATTGGATTTATGAAACAAACGGTCAAACACCTATTTACTTATTTAAAGCTGTTTTCCCCCTGAGTTTGATGAGTAAGAGAGTCAATCAGTTAGGACACTTTCTTTCCTGTTTTTTTCCCCCAGAATTTCACCCCTCTCCAAGGGCCCCTTAAATTGGATTTATGAAAAAACGTTCGAACACCTATTTACTTGTATTTTAAGCTGTTTTTTACCACCGAATTTCAAACTTCACGCCTATGTCGTTTCAGAGATACACGCTCCGTCAAGAATCCCTCAACCCCCAATTTTCGCCCCTTTCACCTCATAATATACACCACATCGATAAACTCTTAGACATATGTCTGATTATTTTTAATGATTAGTTTATATACCGAATATCACATCCCCAAACAAACAACTCATGAGATATCGTTATTCAATGAAATGCACGTTTACCCCCTTGACACGTCTCTAAAACCCGAATAAACAAAAATCATTCCTTAGTTAACGTTTTCAACATACAGCGAACATTTCCCCAAAATTTCATGTTTCCAACTTTAATAGTTTTCGCTGGGCGTGATGAGTGAGTGAGTCAGACAGGAAATTTTCTTTCATTTATTTTACCAGAATTTCACCCCTCCCCATGGGCCCCTTAAATTGGATTGATTAAAAAACGCTTGAACACCTATTAACTTATTTCTTAAGCTGTCTTTTTCCCCTGAGTCAGTCGGTTAGGACACTTTCTCTCCTTTTTTCCCCCCAGAATTTCACCCCACCCCATTGGCCCCTTAAATTAATTTATGAAAAAACAGTCGAAAACCGATTTACTTATTTTTTAAACTGATTTTTTTTCGCCGAGTTTCAAATTTCTCGCCTATGTCGTTTAAGAGATAGGCCTACACGCTCCATTAGGAATCCTTCAACCCCCACTTTTCAGCCCTTTCACCTCATAATAATACACCACATCGAAAAACGCTTAGACACATGTCTGCGTATTTTTAATGATTAGTTTATAAGCCGAGTATCACATCCACAAATGAAACCACTCGTGAGATATTGATATTCAATGAAATGCAAGTTTAACCACCTTAAGACCCCTTTAGAACACGAATATCCAAAAAACCTCCCTTAGTGTACGGTTTTGACATACAACGAACATATCCCCGAAATGTCATGTTTCCAACTTCAATATTTTTGGCTGGGCGATGATGAGTGAGTGAATGAGTCAGGACATTTCCTTTCAATTTTTTTTTTCTTCAGAATTTCACCCCTCCCGATGAACCCCTTCAATTTGATTGAAAAACAAACTGTCGAAAAGCTATTTACTTACTTTAAAGCAGTTTTTTCCCGTGAGTTTGATGAGTGAGTCAGTCAGTCAATCAGTTAGGACACTTTCTTTCCTGTCCCTCCCCCCGAATTTCACCCCTCCCCATGGGCCCCTTAAATTGAATTTATGGAAAAGCGGTCAAACACATATTTACTTATTTTTATGATGATTTTTTTCCGCTGAGTTTCAAACTCCTCGCCTATGTGGTTTAAGAGATACACGCTCCGTTAGGAATCTTTCAATCCCCAATTTTCACCCCTTTAACCTCATAAACACATCGAAAAACCCTCAGACACGTGTCTTGTTACTTTTTAATGATAAGTTTATATGCCGTGTATCACATCCCCCAATGAAACCAATCGGGAGATATAGTTATTCAATGAAATGCAGGTTTAACCCCCTTAAGACCCCTTTAGAACCAGAATATCCGAAAATCCTCCCTTAGTAGACGGTTTTGACATACAATGAACATATCCCCAAACTGTCATGTTTCTAACTTCAATAATTTTGGCTAGGCGATGATGAGTGAGTGAGTAAGTGAGTGAGTCTGGACATTTTCTTTCAATTTTCTTTTTTCAGAATTTCACCCCTCCCCATGAACCCCTTAAATTTGATTTATGAAAAAAAAACTGTCGAAAAGCTATTTACTTACTTTAAAGCAGTTTTTCCCCCTGAGTTTGATGAGTGAGCCAGTCAGTCAATCAGTTAGGACACTTTCTTTCCTGTTCCCCCCCCCCCCCCAGAATTTCATCTCTCCCCATGGGCCCCTTAAATTGGATTTATGAAAAAACTGTCAAACACATATTTACTTCTTTTTTATGTTGATTTTTTTTCGCTGTGTTTCAAACTCCTCGCCAATGTCGTTTAAGAGGCACACGCTCCGTTAAGAATCTTTTAATCCCCACTTTTCACCCCTTTCACCTCATAATATACACCACATCGAAAAACCCTCAGACACATGTCTTCTTATTTTTAATGATGAGTTTATATGCCGAGTATCACATCCCCCCATGAAACCAATCGGGAGATATTGCTATTCAATTAAATGCAGGTCTACCCCCTTAACACCCCTTTAGAACCTGAATAGCCAAAATTTCTCTCTTATTGGGCATTTCCGGCCCTTGAGGAAGCTGCATACCAGATTTCATTCCAATCCGTTCGGTGGTTTCTGAGATTTCGTGATGAATAAATGAATGAGTGAGTGAGTGAGTGAGTGGTATTTGAAAAATATATAGTAGAAAGAAGATAGTGTCAAGTCTTTGTTATGCTAAACTCGGTTGACAGTGATGTGTGAGCAGTTGAGTAACTAACGGGATTTCAAGTAAAGATCCTCATTTTCTATACCGGTAGTGCTGAGCGCAATTGGCATCAAGTCGGCCGTGTCTCGACTTGAGCTATGTTGCCATGGAAACTATCTATCTTGCCATTCCTTCATGAGTATATTTTATGATTTAATTAGCCTGTTTTTGAGTGAAAAAGGGCCAAAATCAGAAGAATGAGAAAGACTATCGAAAATGCATGTAGCCAGCGGTTCCTTCTGGGTCCTAAACTATGTGTATGCAAAATATGGTTGAGATTGGTGGAACGGTGTAGATTTGTATACGGAACCAACATATATACATACATACATACATACAGACTTTCACTTTTATATATTAGATATATATATATATATATATATATATATATATATATATATATATATATATATATATATATCAGTTTCTTGTGGACACGATAACTTCCGTCATTTTGCACCAATCACTTTGAATTTTTTACATAATATGTATCCCTATATAATCTCGGTCGATTTCGTTAATGGGCAAAATCGGTCAAAGGGGGTGAAAATGGGGGCTTTTTTTTTTCGAAAAAGTGAAATATCGCTATAACTCTCTTAATACATGAAATATCGAATTCCTTTAAAGTTCATAATATGTGTCGGATAAGTGCCAAAAATTTATGTCAGATAAGTTTTTTGATAGCACCAACCATTGACCAAAGGGGTGGAAAAAAGTGGGGTTTTCGGGAAACATTAATCATATCTCTCTTAATAGGCACAATATCAAAACCGTACAAAATAGAAAATATTCCCCTAATAATTGCCTAAAACTTTTGTCTGAATGAAATTTTGATATGACCCACCATTACGCCAAGGGTGAGAAAAACGATTTCGGAATTAAAGAAAATGCAAAGTGCCATAAGAGGTTACCATGATAACGCTTCTAAATTGATGAGGGATGAGCTATCAGAGGTTGCCAAGACAACGCCATTGACGAGATCACATCCATTTGAACCTACTTTTCCTACTTTGCAAAAATGAGGAAAAAGTAGACTTATGAGATCGATCCGGGAAAATGTGTCTGTCTGTCCTTCTGGCTGGCTGGCGGTGTGTGTGTGTGTGTGTGTGTGTCCCTATCAACTCCTAAACGGCTGCAGCAATCGAAACCAAATTTAGTATGAGTAAATATGTATACCGGAATATCTCAAGCCCATATTTGAAAAAGATGTCAGTGCTACCAACTGCTAAAAAGCGCATTAGAAATTTGAGCTCCATTTTGGATATCATGGAAGGCAGACATGGGAGCAATTCCAAAATAGGCACACATGTAGATAATACTATTTCAGTTTAATTTCCAGGAGGCCATACATGACAGTGTTGCCAAAATAATTTTAAGCCTTCTGATAAGTCCAATATTTAAATGCACATAACTTCTACACTATCAATTGGATTTCAACCAAATTATGTATGTAATATATGCACATAAGCAGGTATGACTGAGCGTATTCTTAAGAGCCACGAGGGCTGCCAACTGTTAATAATTGCTCTGTCTACTTTTTATCCAAATACCAATATATAAGAAAGTATGCAAGCCGACAGCATTTTACATTTTACATTAATTTGGAGTATCTTATATACGTCAGTTATACCAACATGATTCTAAGCCTGCTGATAGGACCAATTTTTAAATACATGTAACTTCTATACTGTCAGTTTGATTTCAACCAAATTTCGTATGTGCTATGTGTAATATAACAGATATGACTATAAGTATTCTTATGAGCAATTAGGGCTGCCAACTGTTAAAAATGGTGTCTATATTTCTTACCCTAATATCAATATATCAGAAAGTATGCAAGCCAACAGGTCTATACTTTGCATACGTATAGCACCTGTCATTCTAGATTAATTTGGAGTAATTAATATAAGTCAGTGATGCCAACATGATTCTATGCCTGATGATAGCTCCAATTTTAAAATACATGTAACTTCTATACTAAACAAGTAGTTCCGTGAAGAACTATACAGCCTATTTTCATATATCCTACTTATGTTAATTGTCACTATTTAACATACACAATTTCAGTTTGATTGCTGTAATAGATTCGTAGATATTGAGAACCGACTAAATATTTCGGATGGTCGCCATGTTGGATTTTATATATGTAGGTCCTAGAGTTATGTACTGTTACATGCAGATGATTGTGAACGTGTAGTATTCAAACTTCAATCGCATAATTAGGACACAAGAAAAAACAAGTAGTTCCGTGAAGAACTATACAGCCTATTTTCATATATCCTACTTATGTTAATGGCCACTATTTAACATACACAATTTCAGTTTGATTGCTGTAATAGATTCGTAGATATTGAGAACCGACTAAATATTTCGGATGGTCGCCATGTTGGATTTTATATATGTAGGTCCTAGAGTTATGTACTGTTACATGCAGATTATTGTGAACGTGTAGAATTCAAACTTCAATCGCATAATTAGGACACAAGAAAAAACAAGGAGATTTAAAAATTTTTCACAGCTGCCATCTTGAGGTTATGGAAACAATTGAAATAAATTAGATGCCAGTGGATTAACATTCGGATAAAGATTTACTGTACCAAGTTTCACTGCACGCGGATGGTTA
The DNA here is from genome assembly GCA_946902985.2 of Meconema thalassinum. NCBI lineage: Eukaryota > Metazoa > Arthropoda > Insecta > Orthoptera > Tettigoniidae > Meconema > Meconema thalassinum. The sequence continues at coordinate 583,644,916 of OX336390.1, read as the reverse complement.
AATTGCGAGAAACGTCCATGTGAATATTTATCATTCGCGTCACCGCCATGTTGGATTTGTGATCACCAGGTTATTTAAAGTCCTATAGGTGAACTTAAGTTCATAGCCCCTATGAACATTAAAAAATGCAGTTTGATTGCTAAAATAGATTCGTAGATATTCAGTATCGTCTAAATATTTCGGATGGTCGCCATGTTGGATTGTTAAATGTATAGGCCATAGAGTCATGTACCATTAAAGGAAAATTATTGCGTAGGTTCATTATTCAAACTTTCACTTCGATCGCATGACTACATCACAAGAAATAAAAACTTAATTTTAAAATTCGCACTGCCGCCATCTTGAGGTTATGTAAACAATTGAAATAAATTAGATACCAGTGAATTACAATGTGTATAAATATTTCCTGTACCAGGTTTCAGTGCGCTTGGAACATTAAATCGCGAGAAAGTTCTATTTAAAATGTTCAAATTCGCTTGGCCGCCATGTTCGTTTTGTAGTTAACCGGTTTTTGAAAATCTTATAGGTGGACTTCTAGTAGTGCCCTTTATCTCAGTACAAAATTTTAGGGAGATACCGCTAATAGTTTCAGAGATATAGAATGCCGGTGAAATATTTCGCACATCCGCCATCTTGTGATTATGTAAAGAATTGAACGAAGTTAGATGTCGGTGCATTACAATGTATATAAACATATACTGTTCCAAGTTTCATTGCGTTTGGTTGGTCAAATCGCGAGAAACGTCTATTTAAAAGTCGCAAATTCGCTTGGCCGCCATGTTGGTTTTGTAGTTACCAGGTTTTCAAAAGTCACATAAGTGAACTTATAGTAGTTCCCTCTATCATCATAGAAAATGTCAGGGTAATATCGGTAATAGTTTCGGAGATATTGAATTCTGGTGAAATATTTCGCACAGCCGCCATGTTGGATTGGTGAGTCGTAACAAAATTTGAAGGGCACGGTCGAGGTCGCCGGGAATAGTGCTATGAACCTTCCGAGTTTCATTGAAATCGCTCCTGCCGTTTAGATTTTATTAGGGGGACACACACACACGAATCACACACACACACACACACACACGCACACACACACGGACAAAAGGTGATCTCATAAGCCTATTTTTTCAAAATTGAAAATAGGCTAACAAGGAGATTTAAAAATTTTTCACAGCTGCCATCTTGAGGTTATGGAAACAATTGAAATAAATTAGATGCCAGTGGATTAACATTCGGATAAAGATTTACTGTACCAAGTTTCGCGTCGGATGGTTAAATTGCGAGAAACGTCCATGTGAATATTGATAATTCGCGTCACCGCGATGTTGGATTTGTGATCACCAGGTTATTTAAAGTCCTATAGGTGAACTTAAGTTCATAGCCCCTATGAACATTAAAAATGCAGTTTGATTGCTAAAATAGATTCGTAGATATTCAGTATCGTCTAAATATTTCGGATGGTCGCCATGTTGAATTCTTAAATGTATAGGCCATAGGGTCATGTACCATTAAAGGAAAATTATTGCGTAGGTTCATTATTCAAACTTTCACTTCGATCGCATGACTACATCACAAGAAATAAAAACTTAATTTTAAAATTCGCACTGCCGCCATCTTAAGGTTATGTAAACAATTGAATTAAATTACATACCAGCGGATTACAATGTGTATAAATATTTCCTGTACCAGGTTTCAGTGCGCTTGGAACATTAAATCGCGAGAAAGGTCTATTTAAAATGTTCAAATTCGCTTGGCCGCCATGTTCGTTTTGTAGTTAATCGGTTTTTGAAAATCTTATAGATGGACTTCCAGTAGTGCTCTTTATCTCAGTACAAAATTTTAGGGAGATACCGCTAATAGTTTCAGAGATATAGAATGCCGGTGAAATATTTCGCTCATCCGCCATCTTGTGATTATGTAAACAATTGAACGAAGTTAGATGTCGGTGCATTACAATGTATATAAACATATACTGTACCAAGTTTCATTGCGTTTGGTTGGTCAAATCGCGAGAAACGTCTATTTAAAAGTCGCAAATTCGCTTGGCCGCCATGTTCGTTTTGTAGTTACTAGGTTTTCAAAAGTCACATAAGTGAACTTATAGTAGTTCCCTCTATCACCATAGAAAATGTCATGGTAATATCGGTAATAGTTTCGGAGATATTGAATGCTGGTGAAATATTTCGCACAGCCGCCATGTTGGATTGGTGAGTCGTAACAAAATTTGAAGGGCACGGTCGAGGTCGCCGGGAATAGTGCTATGAACTTTCCGAGTTTCATTGAAATCGCTCCTGCCGTTTAGATTTTATTAGGGGGGGACACACACACGAATCACACACACACGGACAAAAGGTGATCTCATAAGCCTATTTTTTCAAAATTGAAAATAGGCTAAAAAATGGATTTTATCCAAAATTGGCACAAAAAGATATCATAATATTTCCGATTATTTCTGACCAGCATACGCATGACATTGTTGCCAACGTGCTTTTACGTGTGCTGATAGATCCAATGTATAACTCCATGTAACGTCCTTTGGACTTCAACCACATTTGGTATTCTGTACCTTAAGAGATGGAATTAAGAATATATTCAGTCACCAGGGCTGCCAAATGTATTGCTGTATTAGGCTACATTATGCCTAGTATACAGTATTTCGAACTAATTAAGATATTCCGATATTACCAACTTAATTTCGTCATTATTCTAGATAGGTTCATATACTGTAGATTAATCTATGGCATGAATCTTAATTTTAAGAAAAGTAGGCTCCTTAGTTCGGCACGGAACTTCTTGTTCCATCTGACTATGTGGGAAGCGGCTAACTGGTAGCATGCTGAACTTCTATGCCCAAGGTCGCTGGTTCAAAACCGGCCCAGTCGTCGGATTTTCTAAGAGCGCTAAAAATCCCTCAGCATGCTTTCCTTCGGAGGGGAAGTTCCAACGTTCATTTCAAGTTGCTGGTTGCGGTGGAATCTAGCAGCCAAATTCACAGTAGGTGTCGTTGACGGTAGTATTTGGTACAAAATTAGGTACTACTACTTAAAATTGACCTTCTGCAGACCTTACCCGAATTAGAGACTAATACAGTCATCACAATTAATACCGTTTAGCAGACAGATTCTACACACACCCAATGTACACGGGGTTACATGACCACGTTGTCGCAGCCCCTAAACTGAGGAACCAACCAACATCACTGCGGGAGATAAAATTTTGCGTGAAGAAGTAACAGACTGTTTGATAGTTACACATCAGTTCCAAACCTTGCATAAGAACATTGTGATCAAAAGTATAACAAGTAGTTCCGTGAAGAACTATACAGCCTATTTTCATATATCCTACTTATGATAACTGCCTCTATCAACATACACAATTTCTGTTTGATTGCTGTAATAGATTCGTAGATATTAAGAACCGACTAAATATTTCGGATGGTCGCCATGTTGAATTTTATATATGTAGGTCCTAGAGTTATGTACTGTTACATGCAGATTATTGTGAACGTCTAATATTCAAACTTCAATCGCATAATTAGGACACAAGTAAAAACAAGGAGATTTTAAAATTTTTCACAGCTGCCATCTTGAGGTTATGGAAACAATTGAAATAAATTAGATGCCAGTGGATTAACATTCGTATAAGGATTTACTGTACCAAGTTTCACTGCACTCGGATAGTTAAATTGCGAGAAACGTCCATGTAAATATTTATAATTCGCGTCACCGCCATGTTGGATTTGTGATCACCAGGTTATTTAAAGTCCTATAGGTGAACTTAAGTTCATAGCCCCTATGAACATTAAAAAATGCAGTTTGATTGCTAAAATAGATTCGCAGATATTCAGTATCGTCTAAATATTTCGGATGGTCGCCATGTTGGATTGTTAAATGTATAGGCCATAGAGTCATGTACCATTAAAGGAAAATTATTGCGTAGGTTCATTATTCAAACTTTCACTTCGATCGCATGACTACATCACAAGAAATAAAAACTTAATTTTAAAATTCGCACTGCCACCATCTTGAGGTTATGTAAACAATTGAACTAAATTAGATACCAGAGGATTACAATGTGTATAAATATTTCCTGTACCAGGTTTCAGTGCGCTTGGAACATTAAATCGCGAAAAGGTCTATTTAAAATTTTCAAATTCGCTTGGCCGCCATGTTAGTTTTGTAGTTAACCGGTTTTTGAAAGTCTTATAGATGCACTTCCAGTAGTGCCCTTTATCTCCGTACAAAATTTTAGGGAGATACCGCTAATAGTTTCAGAGATATAGAATGCCGGTGAAATATTTCGCACATCCGCCATCTTGTGATTATGTAAACAATTGAACGAAGTTCGATGTCGGTGCATTACAATGTATATAAACATATACTGTACCAAGTTTCATTGCGTTTGGTTGGTCAAATCACGAGAAACATCTATTTAAAAGTCGCAAATTCGCTTGGCCTCCATGTTGGTTTTGTAGTTACCAGGTTTTCAAAAGTCACATAAGTGAACTTCTAGTAGTTCCCTCTATCACCATATAAAATATCAGGGTAATATCGGTAATAGTTTCGGAGATATTGAATGCTGGTGAAATATTTCGCACAGCCGCCATGTTGGATTGGTGAGTCGTAACAAAATTTGAAGGGCACGGTCGAGGTCGCCGGGAATAGTGCTATGAACTTTCCGAGTTTCATTGAAATCGCTCGTGCCGTTTAGATTTTATTAGGGGGGGACACACACACGAATCACACACACACACACACACACACACACACCCACACGCACACACACACGGACAAAAGGTGATCTCATAAGCCTATTTTTTCAAAATTGAAAATAGGCTAAAAATGAACCCCAAATATGACAAGAAAGTTACCATACCCATAAGACAATAAAATGTTAAAAATATGAATAGAAAGACGAAAAAAAGGTTAATTAACCTCCAATTGTAAAATACATTCTCGCAATAAATGAGGTCTGATCCACCTACCAAAACCTGCATATTTCGCCTATTTTAGCCTATCCTCTAGTCTGCCCGGTGAAATCTACCTCCGCCTTCCGGCGTGCCGAGAGGATTTTTAGCCTATTTTCAATTTTGAAAAAATAGGCTTATGAGATCACCTTTTGTCCGTGTGTGTGTGCGTACGTGTGTGTGTGTGTGTGTGATTCGTGTGTGTGTGTCCCCCTAATAAAATCTAAACGGCGGGAGCGATTTCAATGAAACTCGGAAAGTTCATAGCACTATTCCGGGCGACCTCGCCCGTGCCCTTCAATATTTTTTACGACTCACCAATCCAACATGGCGCCTGTGCGAAATATTTCACCAGCATTCAATATCTCCGAAACTATTACCGATATTACCCTGACATTTTCTATGGTGATAGAGGGAACTACTATAAGTTCACTTATATGACTTTTGAAAACCTGATTACTACAAAACCAACATGGCGGCCAAGCGAATTTGCGACTTTTAAATAGACGTTTCTCGCGATTTGACCAACCAAACTCAATGAAACATGGTACAGTATATGTTTATATACATTGTAATGCACCGACATCTAACTTCGTTCAATTGTTTACATAATCACAAGATGGCGGATGTGCGAATTATTTCACCGGCATTCTATATCTCTGAAACTATTAGCGGTATCTCCCTAAAATTTTGTACTGAGATAAAGGGCACTACTAGAAGTCCACCTATAAGATTTTCAAAAACCGGTTAACTACAAAACGAACATGGCGGCCAAGCGAATTTGAACATTTTAAATAGAACTTTCTCGCGATTTAATGTTCCAAGCGCACTGAAACCTGGTACAGGAAATATTTATACACATTGTAATCCACTGGTATCTAATTTATTTCAATTGTTTACATAACCTCAAGATGGCGGCAGTGCGAATTTTAAAATTAAGTTTTTATTTCTTGTGATGTAGTCATGCGATCGAAGTGAAAGTTTGAATAATGAACCTACGCAATAATTTTCCTTTAATGGTACATGACTCTATGGCCTATACAGTTAACAATCCAACATGGCGACCATCCGAAATATTTAGACGATACTGAATATCTACGAATCTATTTTAGCAATCAAACTGCATTTTTTAATGTTCATAGGGGCTATGAACTTAAGTTCACCTATAGGACTTTAAATAACCTGGTGATCACAAATCCAACATGGCGGCGACGCGAATTATAAATATTCACATGGACGTTTCTCGCAATTTAACCATCCGCGTGCAGTGAAACTTGGTACAGTAAATCCTTATACGAATGTTAATCCACTGGCATCTAATTTATTTCAATTGTTTCCATAACCTCAAGATGGCAGCTGTGAACATTTTTAAAATATCCTTGTTACTTCTTGTGTCCTAATTATGCGATTGAAGTTTGAATACTACACGTTCACAATAATCTGCATGTAACAGTACATAACTCTAGGACCTACATATATAAAATCCAACATGGCGACCATCCGAAATATTTAGTCGGTTCTCCATATCTACGAATCTATTACAGCAATCAAACTGAAATTGTGTATGTTGATAGTGGCAATTAACATAAGTAGGATATATGAAAATAGGCTGTATAGTTCTTCACGGAACTACTTGTTTTATGTTGAGGCAATTAACATGAGTAGGATATATGAAAATAGGCTGTATAGTTCTTTACGGAACTACTTGTTTTTTTTTCTTGCTTAGAAGTTACTTGAATGCAAATTACCATTTCTTTCCATCTCCATGGCTGCCGTCTTTCTAGTATCTTCCTCTACATGCCACTAGGAGTCATCTAAATTGAGCATGTTTACGTAACAGTTGAGGAATTACTTGAATTTAGAATTGAATTGATCTGTACGAATTTCTCCTAAATTTTTGGTGTAGGTGTACTTAATCATCATGGTAGAGGATGAAGCTCTATTTAACGCTATTTAACATGCGAAAAATTCATGGAAATCGTTTTTCTACGATGAAAGAAGTTGTTTGGTTGGTTGGCTCCTTAGTATAGGGACTGAGACAACGTGGTCATGTAAGCAGGTGTACTTTGGATGTGTGTAGAATCTGTCTGATAACCGGTATTAGTTGTGATTGTGTATTAGTGTGTGTTACCTGTTTTGATTCAAGTAAGGATTGCAGACAATAATTTCAAGTAGTTCCTACTTTTGCTACCAAATGTCACCGTCCACGACACCTAGCTTGCGGAATTGGCTGATATATGGCATCGCAGTCAGCACCTGGCGGAGAACTTGGGAACTAATAGAGCGTTAACAATTCTAACCTACAAATTTTGGCTTCAAACAAGTATAGTTAGTGGAAGATTCTTTTTCTTGCCATACATCTATGAAATGGGACCACCGGCTTTACTTCCCCTCCGAATGAAGACATACTGAAGGATATTTAACGCTCTTAAAAGTCCGACGAATTGGCCTGGTTTGAACCCGCAACCTTGGGCATAGAAGCTCAGCACGCTACCAACTACCCCACCGAAGCCGCCGATCAAAGAAGAAGAATCTGTTAGAAATGTTGATCATATTTCTTTCTGCTTCATAAAAAAATGGACAAGACTTGGACATTATGGAGAAGAATTTAAGTGATACTGAACTGGATGTCACAGGATTCAGGAATTATTTACTTGGAATTTCTCTGCCATGCTAAAAGGGTTTCATGCTAATTGATGGAATACTGGATGAGTGAACATTATGGAAGAAATAAGAGTGGGTATAACTGTAATGGTTCTCGCTTTGCTCCACGTTGAGCGTACAAATGAAAGGTTTTGACTGGTCCTTACTGTTTGGTGATAAATGTAACTGTTGACCTTTGCCTAAGCTATGTTGTTTTAATGGGCGCCAAGACCTCAACGCAATGTTGAAATCTAAATGTGTATTTAACAACGTCCAGCTCTGGCAGAACACCTTCAAGACTCTATTCACTCAGATCGTGGTATGATTTGATCATTAACCCAACAACAATTGTATCAGGAGAAGGAATTGGTCTATATCTAATGCTACCTACTGAAAGCAAAGATTGCATGGTTAAAAGAAATGAATGTATTATATATAACAAGTATTGCAAAATTAAAAATAATAATAAGTTTAAAATATATATATTGGAGCGTTGCGATTTTAATATTACCGTTAGAGAATTACGTGAGAACGGAGTCGGACAAATTACTGATTTTACTCTTATTCCCAAGCTATGAAGTTACTGAAATACTGAATTTAAAACAAAGAGAAACGAGAGATTGAGTAGTTCTGCGTCATTCGCGCTTACCACTGGAAATTGCCGAAGCATTTCCCTCGTTCTGGATGATGAAGAGAGCTTCCCACTGTTTCCTGGACGCCGTCATCTTCTTCGTTAGTAGTTGATATACTTGTAGATTTGGTGACTTTATGGTCCGAACATCGGAGCCATACACTCGTACAACCACACTGGTTAAGTTTTCCAAAGATAGTCCTTGCCTCCACTGAACATCGGAGCGACTCACACGTGCAACTATACTGGTCAAGTCTTGCACAGATTGTCCTTTATTCCACGGCGCGCCAAACGATATATGCACTCGTCGGCTTCCCACTCCAGTGCCGACTTCCAACTTACGTGGTCTCCACTGATTGGCTGATCCCCACGCGCTACTTCCCCACCTCTGGCTCATTACACTCGGCGGGAGGGTAAAGTCGATTGCCATTCCATACTATTCGCCTTTTCCTGACGTTGCAACCCAGACTTGCGACATGCTTCTTGACAAGACTAAGCCTGTATCTGAATTCCCAATGAGTCATCTCTCTCATAATACCCTAACTGACGAAACTCCGTAAAATTCCGTAATCACATAATTTTCTATGATAATGTCGTTCGTAATAATTTGCTTGATAGTGTTTTCTAAGACATAGAAAACCTATCTGTATGCTTATAATTTTATAAAAATGCTCCAAAAAATACCTTAATAATAATAAGTTAATAATAATAATAAATTAACATGAAAAATTCTCTTGGCTGAACAATTTGCCGCGTAAATAAATATAGAATGGCTTCCTACTGACTTATGCCAGTGGCATAAAAACCCCTCGCAAAACACGTTACATATTCGCCTCGGATCATCGGATGATTTACCGTGACGACGGTCCATTATCCGATTATCCAAGACACGTTAATAATCCCCATCCAAAATACATATTACATAAATGAGATCACCCTAAATTACAGATATATACACTCATAATTTTTCTTTACCTACTTTGCGTCAAAGTTTGTTGTCACTATGGATTGCACTTTGCAACCAGTCCAATGTTTTTCATATAGAATATTGTTCCACGGATATTTCCGCCTCTCAAATTTCTCTATGTTGGAAAAATAGACATAATTACTGTGTGAGCACTATGTATATGAGATGTCACATCACACGCATCAAGGTGTTTTGATATATGTATATCTCCCTAGAACTTCCTAATTTCACTGGAGGTTCCTTCCTTATTGTGAAATTTAATCCCACTTATCACTGAGCACACGATCACACTATTGTGGCAGCGCATCGTGACCAAAATACTTAATCTCTCTTTATAACAGACGAAATTAATTTTGACTTCTGAAAAAAAAAACAGTAAATGCGCATTACATATAACACCAAATATTTCTGTGCCGTAATCGCCCTGTCTTCTTAAGTTCCTGTAGACCATATTCTACTTAATACTAGTTCTCAACACAGACCAGTTCTCCTCACACAAATGAAACCATTGTACAAATTACCTTAAATTACACACTTACAAATCTTACATGGCGAGGCCGTAAACAGAAATCACGTGTGCTGTTATGTATGAGTTTCATGAAGGACTGTCTCGCCTTCTGATGGCCCATCTTTTATCTCGTGGACGCCTTAAGCTAACAAGCCCTATACAAGCGCTTTCCCATCTCTTGGAGATAAATGGGAACCCATCAGCGCTGCCAAATTCGGGCCATGGTGTATCGAGACATTTTAGTGCTCAAGAGCATCCTACAATCCCGTCATATTTCCCTGTACCTTAAAAACTCTCGTTTACTTACATACTACCCCCCTGTGTGACTTCTGATACGCCTACCTGGAAAACTATCTCCTCCCACGCACCAAATACCACACTTACTCATTTGATAGGCTGGCTCGCCAGCTAAACATCCTCACTTTATGACACATACTTTCGGAGACTATGTATATTATACGTCCCGTATAATCTGTTTCCCTCACTACTCTCCAGCACATATGCTGTTTTACCAATACGTTTGGAAACTATAAATGGGCCCTCGTAGAGATAAAAAGAACTTGGACATGACTTTCTCTAGCTTATTTGACTGTTTTGGCACTCTAAGTAAGACTCTGTCTCCCGGCTCGAATAGGTCAAATTTAGTTTCTTTTTGTTGGCGAATTCTCTTTTGTGCTGGCTTAGATAAATTCTGTTTCGCCAACTGGACAATGTAATCCATCCCCGGTTGCTTACCCTCATTTAAACCCAACACCCTCGCTAGTTCGTTTTGTGGTCTTTTTCCGAAGTGAACTTCGTATGGCGTCAATTTCGTGCTCTCATGCTGGACAGAATTCAGCCAAGTCTAGACCTTGGGAAGATGTCCAACCCAGGCCGTATGCTTGTCATGCACTAGAGTCCGAAAAAGACGAGCCACTTCCCTTAATGGACGCTCTGCAGAATTACCCTGAGGGTACCTTACAGAGGAATGAACGTGTGTTATACCAGCTTCCTGCATACTGGTTCTCCATTTCTTTGCAGTAAACTGTGGTCCACTGTCAGATAGTATCCTGAGAGGAATGCCAAACTCAGGTACATACTTATTAATGATCAGACGGCTACACGCTAGTCCCGTGGCTTTCCTTAGCGGATATAGCTTGACATACTTACTAAAAGCGTCAATAACTATAAAAATGTACTCGTAGCCGTACTGTCCTTTAACGATCGGGCCAAATAAGTCCACGCACAGTAGTTCGCCGGGACTACTGGGAAGAACTGCAGATCTTTCCCCCACTAAATATTTAACTGGATATTTACTCCTTTGACAGGTGTCACACTTAGCTAAAATCCTCCTAACATCCCTTCCCATTTTACTCCAAATGAAGTCACGACCAATTTAATAGAAGACCTTGGCAGCACCAAAGTGTCCTAATTCCCTATGACTGAACCAAATTAGCTCCTCCTGCAAAGTGGCAGGAGGAGCCCACCGATTATTCCTACATTTCCTTGCAAGAAGCCCATCCTGCATCTTGTACGTGAACCGTCCTACTTTCACATACTCTTCTTCACCTATTTCCAACCTAGCCAGTGGCTCCCTTAACTTAACGTCATCACGTTGCTCCACTAGCATATTTCTCAGTGTCTGTAACGATGCCCTGTTGCTACTGTCCACACATGCACATATTAAAATACCGTCCTCTGCTTTAACCACAGGATAATCCCTACATAAATTTGTGTCCCTCGATAGCATGTCTGCAAGAATGTTATCTTTACCCTTAATATATTTTACTGGGAATTCGTATTCCTGCAGAGCAAGAATCCACCTACTAACTCTGTTAGAACTGAGTTTACAAGTCCTCATATATAGTAATGCATGGTGATCTGTGTGGATCTCAAATTTCCCCCCTACTAAATACATTCTAAATTTCCCTAAACTGAAAACAATACCTAAAAGCTCTAACTCAGTAATCGTGTATCTTTTCTCTGCTGCTGTCAGTCCTCGCGAGGCTAAAGATACAATGCACAGATTACCCTCATCATCTTTCTGACATAATACTCCAGAAATGCCTATATGTGAAGCATCTGTCATAACCACATATTTCTTATCTTTTAAAGGATATTTCAGCACTACAGCTTTCTCAAAACCTTCCTTCAGCGCTCTAAAAGCCTGATCATGCTTGGACTCCCCTCTCCACCGAGTCCCACTTTTAAGCAATTTCCTGAATGGTTCTACCAACCCTGAGTATTTAAGAACGAACCTCCTGAAAAAGTTGCAAATTCCCAGGTATGTTTTTAACTGTTTAACATTCTGTGGCACCTCTGCGTTAAGTATCTTATTAACCCTACTTTCCTCTGGTGTAACACCTCTACTCGACACTCTATGACCTAAAAATGTCACTTCTGACTGACAGAATGACGACTTAAGACAGCTTCAAAGTGAACCCTGCCTGATCTAACTTCTGAAAAACTATATCTAAATGGCGTAGATGCTCCTCAAAACTGCGTGAACTAATTACCATATCATCAATGTAAATGGTTACAAACTCTCCTGTGTCATCCCCTAACGTGATGTTTAAAGCCCTAATTAAAGCTGCTGAACTACTCTTTAACCCATAAGGTACCCTGCAAAACTGATAAAGGTTATATTTATGACAAATAGCTGTAAATGGTCTATCTTCGTACATAAGTGGCACTTGCCAAAAACTGGAACTCAAATCTACACAAGTGAAATACTTCTTCCCCTCAAATGTTTGCATTAATTCCTCTATTGACATAGATTTTAGCTGATCTGAACTAATTCTACTGTTAACCAAACGATCCTCTAAACAAATACGAACTGTGCCGTCGGTCTGGGGTACCGTGATCAAAGAATTAACATATGGACTGTTAGAGTGCTCAATAATCCCATCTTCAAGCATCTGGTTAATTTGTGCCTCAACTGCACTCTGATAAGCGAAAGGTACAGGATATCTATGTCCTGTGAATACTGAACCCGAGGGGCTCATGCTGACTGATATCGAACGTGGATCTCAGAGACTGTGATCTCAGTATAAAAGGTTCCACCAGGGAACGAACCCGAGGTCTGTTGAGGGAGTTTCATTGTGAAAACACCTAGAGAAAAGTGTATATTTTATCACTGGTGTGATTTCAGTTGATAATGACATTATTTATTAAAATAACGCATGGAAAAGGAGCAGAATACAGCATTATTAAACTACTTGGAGTAGGCTATGCTGGACTCGGAGCACAGAAAGTGCAGAGTTTGACGTTTTACTAATAGGCCCAGAATTGTGGGAGGTGACCCTTGGAGCCACGTCAATCTTGCTGACCTAGTTAAGTCGTCTGGAAGAGGTTGGGGGCTTGAATAATGACCCAGTTTTTCCCCGACTGAGAATAGGACGAAGAAGAGTGGGGAGAGATCCCAAGGAAAATCATTGATTACTCGTGATTGGAGTAACGCAATGACATGAGAGTTGCACACAGGTGAATCTTTAGCCAGAAGGCTAATTTTAGAGCCTTTAATCTGCGAAATTTACGCATATTTAATGGAGTGCGGAAGGACATAAGACTATGGTTGTTCGCGTCTGGGTTTGACGAGGTCGCCAGGGATTCCCAGTGAAACAGCGTCCCCACGCTATGGAGAAAGGAATTAATATTAATTAATTGGCCGAGCGATCCTTCAGCACGCAGATAGTTCTAGGATCAGTGAAGAAAAAGGAACCCGATGAGCATGGTTTCGAGACCAGATTCATGCTGGGAGAGGAGTCGAGATAACGCAGGAAAATTTAGCTCTACTTTTTGTGTGAAACCAATATAAAGGGAGTCGACCCTTGGCAGAGGACAGTCGTCGCTGTACAGTTTTAGTCAGACAGTCAGAACACAGTTGTCAAGCAGTTGTTGAGGCGGAACGTATGTCGGTCCGGCTCATGAAAGGACGCTCAAACAAAGACTTGTACATTTGAGTGAACCATTATATTCACCGCACATCGTAATGCACCAAGTGAGAAGATAATAATGTATAGTCAGAAATTAATAAGAAGTACGGTAATCAACGAACTTTATTGTGTGAAATGTGTATTACCGAAGGCAAGGAAGGAGGCCCGGACTTCGACTTGGGAAGCCGTGCAGTAAAACTTTTTGAAAGCTTTTATTAATGATAGTCGTGCTGCAGGTGTACTCAGCAGTACGAACAATGGTTTGTGTTCACTTAGGAAGCACCGTGTGAGATAAGTTGCAGAACTATTGTAAATAATAACCGGTGTAAAATTATGTACAGTGTTAAGCGCAATGTATAAAATATTGACTGATCATACATGTCTAATTACGCTGGAATGTGCTGGGAGAAACTTTACGAAGCATTTGGTAATGTCTTAAGAATACCAAATAGTAACGCTCAGGACGGAAGTCAGCATATTTATGCAAATCAGGAAGCTTACCGTAGGTTTATCGGTAGACTGTTGGTGAATTCCGGGGGCAGATGAACCAGACTTTCAATCAGAAGTTGGTAGGAGCACGGGAGATGCCGTCGACACCTGCAATTTTGATATCTTTGCTAGGGAATTTCAACCAATGAAAAGTGTAAAGAGTGACGTGTGTTATGTATAAATCATATATGAAATATCTTTTAAATTAATGATTTAATAAGTGTTATAAAGTGTCATGTGTTTTGGAAGCAATAGCTTCTTTATAGAAATGCAAAGTGTCGTGTGGTTAACGGAAGATATGTATCATAAAATGTGTGTATTCAAGATGCAAATGTCGCACTAAATCTGCATATGGCAGGCGACCCGGAAGGATATGAGTGGTTGGAGCCACCATGATGAGCCGATATATATGTGAGTACCCCACAAATTATGTTGATGTAGAAATATTGGCCACTGCATGTAATGTGATTTCAGAGTAATAAAGATGCCAGTAAGAATCAGATTAGGAGATAGACCCTCCAGGTTTAATCATTATTGTATTGATTTTAATAGAGTTGAGATGTTATGTTGCATCAGTGAGTGGATTAATCGTTACCACTATTAATTAAAAATGGCAAATCAGTTATGTAAATGTCACGAACACGGTTGTTCGGGTTTTAAGATGATTAGTTGTGTTGGATTTTGCTAATTCATGTCAGTGAGAATAATAATAATAATAATAAATAATAAAAGGTATGAATGAATGCATCAGGAAAAAATGTTTTAAGCAAGAAATAGTTACACTAACGGGAAGACTTATCGATCTAAGCAGTAGGATTATACAGTAAGATTACATTACGGGATTAAGAAAAGAGTTTTATATCAGAATATATTGTATTAGTGGGAATATAATTATGCCAGGAAATGGAAGAGCTTTTAGTGAATTGAATTTGCAGCTTATGTAAAAGCTCATAGAGTAATTGATAGATTTCTCTTGATAATTATAGGACGAAGGTCATAACATTAGGTAAGGAACCAGGTGGTCTATTCGACGTATGAAATCTCGTATGCCGTGGGCATACTGGGAGATATGCTTTGTGCCAGAGTGTAATTAGTGTTTGGACCCTAACTCTGATGATGGATATGGAATGTTCCGGGTTCGAATCCCGTGATAGGTGAGAGGCAAACGATGGACACCTCTGCACTCTACCTGATTCCCCGAGAACTTATTGTTGAGTGATTCGGCTCGTTGAAGCGAATCTTATGACGGCAGCATGTGGGCTGATCGCAGGATTTATTTAAGATACCGGTTATCCTACTAGACCAATGTTTTATGAACCTCGTACCTTCATGTTGAAATGGGCCTATGTGGTGCCAGTTATTATTATCCTCAGGGTAGGAATAAATGTTAAAGCTCATCCAGTACCTGTTTACATAATATTCAGTTTAAATCCATTGGGATATGTGTGTCACTGGGACCACAGTATTTGTCTTGTAAAATCTTATACTGCTTGGGGGAGAAAGCCTTGAGACAGGAAACGAGGGTCGAGGTAATGTTGGAACCTCACTCCATTTCTATTGTGTACAGGCCGCTCAGAGGAGGGTCTGGGACAGTCAAGCGAACCGTGAAAGAAGGTTTTTAAAGGGCAGATTTTAGACCCTGTTAATGACATGAAATGAAATATTGTTATATTGAGTAATGAAGCCATGTGGTTTAAGAACACATTGATAATTATAGATCACCCTGATGGTTCATGATTTTAGCTATCTAACGATTGGTTAGACGTTGCATTTGTACTGTCACTGACAACTTTTTCAGAAGTTGGTTACTCGACGCCACAGGCTAATGCGCAAGGTAGTTTAATTGTACCATCCGACACAGCAACAACTAACGTTTTTAAGATGAAATCACAAACGGCATGCAGTGGAACTATATAAATAGAGGAAGTGTAGGGGTAGCTTACATAATTATGGAGTTGCACGTAGACTGCTGTGCAACACCAGAATAGGCTAATGCATGTAAAGCATTTGGTGTGAAGAGAAAGATCAAACACACACGGTACACATAATTGTCAAATTAAGACGAGGTTTAAGGAATAAGTAATTTTGTGAAATTGAAGAAGTCACATTGGATGACAGTAGTATCAAAGTACAGTTTGTTTCTGAAGTTGTATGTGCATCAGCGCACTAGAGTATTTTGTGAAGTTGATATAAGGGTAAAGGTTTGTGTTATGATATGATTTTATTATGATAATATTATGTTCATATTAGTGGATTGTGGAAGAAATTTTTGTTTGCTTTTGTTTTATGGTTGTGGGGATGGTTTTGTTTGTTTGAAGCCATGATTTTATTACTGAATTAAAGTTTTAGAATAGAGTTGTGCCTTATCATTGTAGAGTTGATACCTTTTAGCCTCAAATCCAAAATATGCAACTGCTCAATGGGGGAACGGTACACGCTCGAGTCCTGACGCTAGCTGGAGGCGGAAGCATATTTTCCATCGAGATTACTCACATGGGTACAATACTGACCTATCAATAACGTTCAATGAATGTGTATAGCAATTGGCCATACCAATGCGATCCTCAAAACTCTCCTATTACACAATAACACATCATAGAGCCGAACACATTGTTCCACCTCTATATTTCCCTGAAATGCAGCATCACGTAACGAGTCCTCTAGACTCGTAATCACACTGCCCACAAAACATGGAGAACCCCGCTCTACGGCTGGCGATATCTCATTTAAAGTACAAATCACACCTACAACACTACTTCTCTGAATATGGTCATTGAACGCTACTTCTACTTCAGAATCACCCCATTTAAATTTCAAACTCCCTACATCATAACATAAGTTACCAGACACTCTACTTAGCCACTCTGAACCCAAGATAACACTGAATACTAAATTTGGAATTACAAGGCAAATCTGCTTCTCTACATGATTATTAATTTTAATGTCTACTAAAACTTGCTTAGAAATTACTTTAGACCTCTTCCCAACAGCTGTGATAACAAAAGTGCTTTTAATTGGCATCTCCTCAATATTTACTCCAGTTCCTTTCATTTTATCATAAAATGCACTACGTATGCAACTCTTCATACAACCACTATCAATTAAAACATCTGTGTACGCCTCGGACACGTTAAATTTAACTATGGGGCTCTTACTAACCACTTCCTGAATAATACCTTCCTAATTTAGTTCATGTAATAATTCATTTCTTACATTTAGGTCATAGGGTTCCTGTATAATTGTATGGACAGGGCATGCTACAGACTGAGATTCTGACCTAACTTCGCAGCCTGGTTCGCGTTTAAAGAACCGCTACAGCTGGCCGTAGTACTACTAACTACTGCACTGGTCTGGTTGTTCTGGGCTGTGTTGTCATTGTTTGGCTGTATATTACTACCACTAGGCTGTCCTCTTCCTTGACCCCTATTCTGGTTGTAATTATTGTCATTATAATTTCTCCCTTGATTTCCCCTGAAATCAATATTTCTCCCTTGATTTCCCCTGTAATCATTGTATCTCCCTTGATTTCCCCTGAAATCATTGTTCCTCCCTTGATACTGATTGCCATAGCCATTTCCTCTGTTCTGATTTGGCTGATTATTATTATTATTATTTCTATTTTGAGCGTTGGCCCCTTCGCCACCGTTCCCTTGAACTTCCTGATGCCTTGCTTCATTAGGCCTATTATTATTATTACCCTGGTTCCTATTGAAATTGTCCTCATAACCCCCTCTCCCTAGTGCATCAAATGTGTTTAACAAATTTTCTACTTGTGATATTGTCTTTACATTCTGGATACAAGCAGCCTCCTTGATCCTATAGGGAAAGTGCCTAAGTAGCAACCTCACCACATCACTTTCCTCCTTCAAGCCATCCAGATATTTACACACTAATACCTGCCCTAAAAAGTATTCGGTCATGGTGGAGCTTCCTTTAGGGTTATATTTACCACACACTACTCCCTCACGATGCTGCGACTGAATAACCTCATTCCTGAACTTTTCACAGAATTTCATTTTAAAATCATTAATATCAGTAAACTTGTCTCTGTAGACAGCAAACCAATTCCTCGTTTCCCCCACAAACACTTGTTCTAAAATTTCAACTACCTGCCACCACTCAATACTACCATTTTCCAAACTCTCCCCGAATTTATTTTCTATAGTATTCATGAACTCCATTGGGCACCCCTGTCGATTGCTGAACTTACCCAGTTCTACCTCCCTGTGTGTGCTATTCACAAAAACTGGCCTATTCTGACTATTTTCTTGCCTGATCCTAGCTTTTAATTTTAATTCTAATTCTGCGATTTTCTCCTCAGCCTTCCTCTCAATACTGTTTACTGTTAATTTAATGTTTCCTTCTGATTCT
The DNA here is from genome assembly GCA_946902985.2 of Meconema thalassinum. NCBI lineage: Eukaryota > Metazoa > Arthropoda > Insecta > Orthoptera > Tettigoniidae > Meconema > Meconema thalassinum. The sequence continues at coordinate 583,626,430 of OX336390.1, read as the reverse complement.
TCTACTTTGTCATATAGCTTTGCTTGTTTCTCCTCAATCTTGCTAATGCTCTCTCTATTACTCTCTCTTAAATCATTTACTTCTGCAACTATTTGCGAGTGGACTTTCTCAATTCTACCCCCCCCCCCAGCTGTTCCTTAACCTCTTTAGTCCGAACATCGAAGCCATACACTCGTACAACCACACTGGTTAAGTTTTCCAAAGATAGTCCTTGCCTCCACTGAACATCGGAGCGACTCACACGTGCAACTATACTGGTCAAGTCTTGCACAGATTGTCCTTTATTCCACGGCGCGCCAAACGATATATGCACTCGTCGGCTTCCCACTCCAGTGCCGACTTCCAGCTTACGTGGTCTCCACTGATTGGCTGATCCCCACGCGCTACTTCCCCACCTCTGGCTCATTACACTCGGCGGGAGGGTAAAGTCGATTGCCGTTCCATACTATCCGCCTTTTCTTGACGTTGCAACCCAGACTTGCGACATGCTTCTTGACAAGACTAAGCCTGTATCTGAATTCCCAATGAATCATCTCTCTCATAATACCCTAACTGACGAAACTCCGTAAAATTCCGTAATCACATAATTTTCTATGATAATGTCGTTCGTAATAATTTGCTTGATAGTGTTTTCTAAGACATAGAAAACTTATCTGTATGCTTATCTAATATATAAAAGTGAAAGTCTGTATGTATGTATGTATGTATGTATGTATGTATATATGTTGGTTCCGTATACAAATCTACACCGTTCCACCAATCTCAACCATATTTTGCATACACATAGTTTAGGACCCAGAAGGAACCGCTGGCTACATGAATTTTCGATAGTCTTTCTCATTCTTCTGATTTCGGCCCTTTTTCACTCAAAAACAGGCTAATCAAATCATAAAATATACTCATGAAGGAATGGCAAGGCAGATAGTTTCCATGGCAACATAGCTCAAGTCGAGACACGGCCGTCTGGATGCCAATTGCGCTCTGCACTACCGGTATATAAAATGAGGATCTTTACTTGAAATCCCGTTAGTTACTCAACTGCTCACACAGCACTGTCAACCGAGTATAGCATAACAAAGACTTGACACTATCTACTAGATATTTGTCAAATACCACTCACTCACTCACACATTCATCACGAAATCTCAGAACTCACCCAACGGATTGGAATGAAATTTGGTATGCAGCTTACTCAAGGGCCGCAAACGCCCACTAAGAAAGGATTTTTGGATATTCAGGTTCTAAAGGGGTGTTAAGGGGGTAGACCTGCATTTCATCGAATAGCAATATCTCCCGATTGGTTTCACTGGGGGATGTGATACTCGGCATATAAACTCATCATTAAAAATAAGAAGACATGTGCCTAAGGGTTTTTCGATGTGGTGTATATTATGAGGTGAAAAGGGTGAAAAGTGGGGGTTGAAAGATTCCTAACGGAGCCTGTATCTCATAAACGACATAGGCGAGGAGTTTGAAACTCAGCGGGAAAAAATCAGCATAAAAATAAGTAAGTCGGTGTTCCACCGTTTTTTAATAAATTAATTTAAGGAGCCAATGGGGTGGGGTGAAATTCTGGGGGGGAAAAGGAGAGAAAGTGTCCTAACTGACTGACTAACTCACTCAATCATCAAACTCAGGGGAAAAAGACAGCTTAAAAAATAAGTTAATAGGTGTTCAAGCGTTTTTTCATCAATCCAATTTAAGGGACCCTTGGGGAGGGGTGATATTCTGGTAAAAATAATTGAAAGAAAATGTCCTGTCTGACTCACTCACTCGTCACGCCCAGCGAAAACTATTAAAGTTAGAAACATGAAATTTTGGGAATATGTTCGCTGTATATCGAAAACGTCAATTAATGAATGATTTTTGTTATTCGGGTTTTAAAGAGGTGTTAAGGGGGTAAACGTAAATTTCATTGAATAACGATATCTCATGAGTTGTTTCTTTGGGGATGTGATATTCGGTATATAAGCTAATCATTAAAAGAATCAGACATATGTCTAAGGGTTTATCGATGAGGTGTATATTACGAGGTGAATGGGGTGAAAATTGGGGGTCGAGGGATTCTTATCGGAGCGTGTATCTCTTAAACGACATAGGCGAGAAGTTTGAAATTCGGCGGGAAAAAACAGCTTAAAATATAAGTAAATAGGTGTTCGACCGTTTTTTCATAAATCCAATTTAAGGGGCCCTTGGAGAGAGGTGAAATTCTGGGGGAAAACAGGAAAGAAATTGTCCTAACTCACTCACTCATCAAACTCAGGGGGGAAGAACAGCTCAAAAATAAGTAAATAGGTGTTCGACCGTTTTTTTTGTCATACATCCAATTTAAGGGGTTCATGAGAGGGGTGAAATTCTGAAAAATAATTGAAAGAAAATGTCCTGACTTACTCACTCATCATCCCCCAGCCAAAATTATTGAAGTTAGAAACATGACATTAAGGGTCTATGTTCGTTGTATGTTGAAAACGTCCACTAAGGAAGGAATTTTGGATATTCAGGTTCTAAAGGGGTGTTAAGGGGGTAGACTTGCATTTAATTGAATAACAATATCTCCCGAATGATTTCCTTTGGGATGGGATACTAGGCATATAAACTCATCATTAAGAATAAGAACACACATGTCTGAGGGTTTTTCGGTGTGGTGTATATTATGAGGTGTATGTGTGAAAAGTGAGTGTTGAAGGATTCTTAACGGAGCAAGTATCACTTAAAAGACAGAGGCAAAAAGTAAGAATCTCAGGGAGAAAAATCAGATTGAAAAAGTAGTAGATAGGTGTTCGATCGTTTTTTCATAATCCAATTTAAGGGGCTCATGGAGAGGGATGAAATTCTGGGGAAAGAAGTCCACTAAGGAAGGATTTTTGGATATTTACTCATCATCCCCCAGCAAACCTATTGCAGTTAGAAACTTGAAATTTTGGGGATATGTTCGTTGTTTGTCGAAAAAGTCCACTAAGGATGGATTTTTGGATATTCATGTTCTGAAGGGGTGTTAAGGGGGTTAAACTTGCATTTCATTGAATAACAATATCTCACGAGTTGTTTCATTTGGGGATGTGATATTCGGCATACAAACTAATCATTTAAAATAAGCAGACATATGTCTAAGGGTTTATCGATATGGTGTATATTATGAGGTGAAAGGGGAGAAAATTGGGGGTTGAAGGATTCTTAACGGAGCGTGTACTGTATCTCTTATTCAACATAGGCGATAAGTTTGAAATTCAGCGGAAAAAGCAGCTTAAAAATAAGTAAATAGGTGTTCGACCATTTCTTCATAAATCCAATTTAAGGGGCCCATGGGGAGGAGTGAAATTCGGGGCGGGGGGGGGGGGGGAACAGGAAAGAAGGTGTCCTAACTGATTGACTTACTTACTCACTTATCAAACTCAGGGGAAAAACAGCTTTAAATAAGTAAATAGGTGTTCGACCGTTTTTTTTTCATAAATCCAATTTAAGGGGTTCTTGGGGAGGGGTGAAATTCTCAAATATTAATGAAAGAAAATGTCCTGACTGACTCACTCACTCATCATCACCCAGCAAAAATTATTGAAGTTAGAAACATGAAATTTTGGGGATAAGTTCGTGGTATGTCGAAAACGTCCACTAAGGAAAGAGTTTTGGATATTCAGGTTCTAATGAGGTGTTAAGGGGGTAAACGTGCATTTCATTGAATAACAATATCTCATGAGTGGTTTCATTTGGGGATGTGATACTTGGCATATATACTAATCATTTAAAATAAGCTGACACATGTCTAATGGTTTTTCGATGTGGTGTATATTATGAGGTGAAAGGGATGAAAAGTGGGGGTTGAAAGATTCCGAACGGAGCGTGTATCTCTTAAACGACATAGACGAGGAGTTTGATTTTCTCCGAGTTCCAATCACCTTAAAAATTAATAAATGAATAAATAATTAAAATAAGTAGATGTTCGACCGTTTTTTTTTTCATAAATCCAATTTAAGGGGCATATGGGGAGGGGTGAAATTCTGGAATAAAAACGTCCACTAAGGAAGGATTTTTGGATGTTCACTCTCATCGACCAATCAAAACTATTGAAGTTAGAAGAAGGGGATATGTTTGTTGTGTGTCGAAAATGTCTACTAAGGAGGCATTTTTGGATATTCAGGTTCTAAAGGGGTGTTAACGACTATGACGCGAGCGAAGCGAGGCTAAAAATGAGATGGTGTGTGTCTGTGTATTACTCAATCACGCAAGAACCACTGGTCCGACTTACATGAATTTTACATGAAAGTAGCTGATTTAACTGGTTAACATATAGGCTACTTTTGATTTCAATACTTTGCACTATGGCGACCATTTTAGTGACGTCACTACACCCTTTGGTTTCAAACTTTCATATTTCCATTTCAAATAAAAAGTGAACGCTAAGAAATAGCAAACTTTTGATGGCATATACGAGGTTTAAAATTAAATTTTCTATCCGAAAGGTATCTCCAACGGTTAGCGAGTAAAACCTAAATTTGTGCTATAAAACACGGTAAACGCCGAACGGTGTAGTTGGACAAAATGTTCCATCCTTAATCTCCCTCTGCGCAGCACCTCGCCTATCCCCTGTTTTAACTGTCACTTTCACATTTTAATTTATTTATGACGCGTAGCGAAGCACGGGTACTTCAGCTAGTAATTTTATAAAAATGCTCCAAAAATACCTTAATAATAATAAGTTAATAATAATAATAAATTAACATGAAAAATTCTCCTAGCTGAACAATTTGCCGCGTAAATAAATATAGAATGGCTTCCTACTGACTTATGCCAGTTGCATAAAAACCCCTCGAAAAGACACGTTACATAACCAGTAATTTCAAGTTACTTCGTTGCTCCTGAAACCATAAATTGACATTTTTTAAAATAAAGGAAAACTAATTCTGATACCTATGGAAGCAATATTAGGTTAGGATATGCTATGAGATGCCTCGAAAAGGATATGGAAGGAAGTCAGTTGTTGTGTGTTTTTTTTCAACATGCCTCTCCCACCTATACGTTTTGACAAAAAAAACTAAAGAACTTCCATATCATGATCATTTAAGCTGAGAAAGCACTATCCAATCTTCAATTGCAATCCAGATAGAAGAAGAGGGGAGAGAAGAGGCTGCTGGACCATGAGGAGCATTAATGTGGAATATTTCAAATGTCAAGTAAGCCATTTACATAAGGAAATAGGTTTACTAAATTTTTGATGTGTTACATCTTTCCGAATGGTTGCTGGATAGTTTTGTGGGAGTGATTTCGAAAATTGGGGACGGAAGTGGATCGGAACGATCGAGTGGTGGATCGAACGGAAGTATGCACTGCCCGCTTGATCTATCGAACGGGAGTGTACTAGCTGGCAGTGGTTGAAAACGGAAGTATACACTGCCCGCTCGATCAATCGAATGGAAGTGTACTAGCTGGCAGTGGTGGAAAACGGAAGTATGCACTGCCCGCTCGATCGATCGAACGGAAGTGTACTAGCTGGCAGTGGTGGAACGAACTGAATTATAAGATGCACTCCCAAGTCGATCGATCGATCCAGTGGGCAGTGGTAAGACCCATATGGCAGTGGTACGAGAAACAATGAGCGCGTGGTGTCTGAAATTGATACCAGGACGTACTCTCGGCCATGTGGAATGTATTATGGCATACTGAACGGAAAACGCTCATGCGAACTCTGGTGTCAAGTGATTGAAACAAATGACATGGTACATGTTCGAAGTCTTCGTATCAGTATTTAAATGGTAAAATGCCTTAATATCAAAGATTGTAAGTAGTCGGTATTGCCAGTATTATGTTTCTGCACAATGGCTATTCAAATATTAACCCACATAACGGTAATGCAGTCATCAATATAATATAATCGTTGTGGTTATAGGAGAATTGAGCAAGTCTTTATGAACTATTACTGAATACATTCTCTTTACTCACAAGAGGGCCTATTCATGAGGCATTTTAAACTCAATTTCACGCAGGGACATTATCGAAACAACCAAAATATAAATGAAACTTAATTCCGTAATGCAGTATTATTGGAACGTGGAAATAAGTCACCATCTTGTGCACATAATTAGCGTAGTCGAAATAGTCGTGGGGATAGTGCTTATGACTGTGAATTTAGAGATCTTGGGTTCGAATCCCGGACGGATAGTTATTTTTGCCACAAGATTATCATTTTAAACGATATTTATCATATCAATATGACTCATTTTAACAGAATCCATATGAAATTACGTGTTGGTCTGTGAATGAAGAGGACCTGTTTATAAGGAATTTAAGGTAGTGCTACCGATGAGACACGGATTGACGCGTACCCGTGTAACCCGGAACACGTGTACACGGGTAGGTACGCTCGATGAATCCGTGTAGCAGTAAGTACACGTGTACACGGGTACACGAGTAGTACCGCCCGTGTACCGTGTATGAAGGTCCGCGTACACGGGTTTCACAGGTATATATGTCTTATCGTGTGCCCATGTGGTTTTCTCGATTTTGGAAGAATGTTTTTGACATTTTGTAGCACTAATGCCCCCATTTAATTGAAAACAAATGTAGAATCAGGAATACGAACACAGCAAACATAAAAATATAAAGTGTTTGCTATTACAAAGAATAAGTGAAACGACAACACTGCGTATTTTGTGAAAGGATGTTTTCGAAATACCATGAACACGGCACCGAGTGATTCAAATTTTCGGGCACCGCGCATCCCTTATTCGTTAGGGCGCCCCTAGTTGGCAGAATTCTAACCTGATCGAAGAACACGCGTTCATTTCAGTACGATCATAGTAGTCAAACCACAGCTAGCACGCGCTGCATGGTAGAGGAGAAATGGGGAAAACAAGCAGTTGGGTATGGAAGCACGCGGAACGGAAAGGAGATAAGGTCTACAGTCGAGTCATCCTGCTCTCCGCGCAGGAATGGCCGGACAGGCGTGCATTTCAATCGTTGTCAAGTGCAATATTCACGGTGGTGGCGCGTACCGGCGAAATGGAAAGGCGGTGATCTTGTTTATCTCCAATGCAACTTTCCACGATTTGCGCTTATAATGCACAGGACCTTCCTCGTTGTGAAGGCTTTCATTTCGCACCGACATTAAAAATGATATGGTATTATTAGGGCATGAAGTGGAGGCCACAAAGGAAGTCACTGAAGATGGTGACCATGTTGATGATGAGGAGCAGGAGCAGGTATGGTCATCCCGAGCCAAGAGACGACGCAGGCGACGCGTGGAAGGTAACGCACACCGTCCGTGCGATACCATACGCTCAGAGAAAATACATCAGGCTCTTGCAAGGATGGTTGCTGTTAACAAACTGCCTTTGTCATTTTGTGCCAGTAATGGGTTTAGGCAGTTCATGGCAGTTGTAGAGCCCAATTACTGGTGTATTTCAGAGGATGCCCTTAAGCGGAGACTGGCCCTACTAGCCGATGGTGTCAGAGAGAATGTGTGGGGTGTACTATCAGCGGCATCAAGCGTTGCCCTTACATCTGACTGTTGGATATCTCGCTCACAAACGTCTTTCCTGACGGTAACGGCTCAAACCATCGACTCCCAGTGGGTTCCAAAGGCGATGACGCTTACCAAGCATGAAATGGAAGACCACCACACCTCAGAAAATCTGGCATCGGAATTGCAATAAGTTGCAGAAGAATGGGATGTGCAGGACAAGATCACCGCCATCGTCACTGACAACGCGTACAACGTCGTCAACGCTGTGCACGCTCTTGATGTGCTGGAGAAGGATAAAGTGACTTGTGCTGCATGAAAAGGCTGCTAATGTGTGTCCGAAAGCAAGAAAGATAGTTGGCCATTTTCGGCACTCTAACGTTGCCTCTAGTGCGCTGACAAAAATGCAAGCACAACTTTCAATGCCCGAACAACCCTGATTGAGAGCTACAACACCCGCTGGAATTCAACTTTTGCCATGATCGAGCGACTTTTGAAAAACAGGAACCCCGTCAGGAACGTCCTAGGTGACCGTACATGCACTCCAGTGGCCACAGCACAGAAACTCCAAGTAACTGAACAGGAGTGGCATCACATGGAGGTTTTAAACAAGCTCCTTAAACCTGTGGAAGTGGTAACCACTCTCTTGTGCGGTGACAATTCTCCCATATCGATGGTCCGGCCACTAATACAGACGATAATTAAAAATCAGTTCAGCACCCAGGAGTTGTCGGACTACAGTTTCCTAGAGGACGTGCAGTCTACCTTGGACTGTGAATTGAACGATCGGTTCGGCCTCCTATGGATAAATGATAGTACTGTCACAGCCAGACAGATTGCATCTTTCCTCGACCCGAGGTATAAGGATTTGGTAGATGAGACAGCAGAGGCTGGAAGATGTATTCGCGACAGAGTGTTTCATAAGCTTCAGAGCGATGCACCAGCTGAAGTCTTGGTTAATCCCGTTCAACCCTCCACCAGTAGTGCCCTGGAGTTCTTGTATCAAATGCCATGTGGGAGAAGGAACAGCCCTGAATCTCAATTTGAAGATTTTCCTTCGGAGGCACAGATTCGTTTTGACATGAACCCGTTCGAGTGGTGGAAAACAAGGGAACACAAATATCCTGCGGTTGCTGCTCTAGCGAAAAAATACTTGTGTATTCCAGCAATATCTACAAGCTCCGAAATGTGCTTTTCCTCTGCTGGAAACATTGTCACAGCCAAAAGGAATTGTCTTCTGCCAGAAAATGTAAACCTCTTAGTATTCTTGTTACAAAACAAAGCTTTCTTAAAGTAAATTGGTCAATGAGTCATAATTCTAGAAATTGTTGTTCTTATTATACTGTTATATTTTGTATTCGTTTCCTACGCCTGATATTTTAATTTTGTTGATTAGTTACAGTACATTCTGGTCAAATGATAGTGCAAATAATAAATTATTATTCCGTTACATATAGTTTTGTATCTACTCCTCTCTCATCCTCGGAACTAACCTTTATAATCAATCAAATAATTAATTAACTTCACACTGCTTCGATTCGAATAAACGCACGCGGACACATTGCACACGCAAACACGATTTCTAAATTCATGTATAAATGGCACGATATTGCCGTGAACAGATGTTCGAGCAAGGTTACCAGACACGTCACTCTTTAACAATATTCGGTGTGACCCGTGTACCCCGGTCGTAATTACACGAATACACGGGTACACGGGTAAATAGTAGAACCCGGATTCTTGGCACACGGATCTTAAAAACACGGTTGTGCGGGTACACGGGTACACGGGTAATAGGTAGCACTAATTTAAGGTTATGAGCGGTGTCGCGTCTATTAATCTCTTTGATCCATATCGTATTATTTATTTATGCTAGTGCTGGTGGAAGCTACAAATCATCTATTAAATGAGTTCCGTATTATTAACTACAATATCTGTAAAACACTCCCTTTTACTATAGACTAATATTTGTGCCAATAATAGTATAAAATACCGGTGTATCAACAATTTCACGTGAGGCTTCTTCTATGTCAGATGTTACACATCATATGCGACTACTGTAAGGCTCGTATTTTTTTTTTAAATTGTGTTTCCTCTAGTATGAAATTTTGGGACTAGTATCAGCCTACTCCGAATAACTACAAATGCCAGTTTCAGGTATTGTTTAGTACATAACAAATTTCCACACATTCATGAGTGTTTATTGTTCAGTGGTCTTACAACTGTAACAATAAATAGATTGCATTGTTAGATTTTCAAAACTGCATTTTAGTTTATAAGGGCAAAAATGTAAAATATTTTACAGAACAATATTTATGGCAAATAACATATTATTGATGTTTCAGTACAGCTGTACGTCAAACATGGGTGTATTATCTTTGTGTATCCAAAAGTTCATACATCTAGTTTAAAAAGCATAGTCGTGATGAATTTGTAAAGAAAAGCTTTCATTCCCTGAAACATACCTCCTCATTGAATCAATATATCCACATAATCTTAAAATAACCCTACGTAATTCCAGTAACTCCACCCCCAGAGTTGATAAAATTAGGTATCGTCAACTTAATGAAGCCCCTCCTATCTTACACTGCCTATTAGCCTAATTGTACTGTATAACTACATGCTCACCACTGGATGTACCCTACCCATTGTAAGTTTTGCTTGATGCTTCTGTTTCCGAACCACAATAAAATGTCCTCTTATCTACAGTAGATTCCTATAGACCCACTTGGCATTCCACTATACTTTATAACACATGAGGAAGTTATTATTTTCCGTCACCTCCACTCACGCCTATCATGCTAAATATTCCTTCCTACGTAACAGTGTCGGTGCCGACGCAAACCTAGATGAACTACGCTTAACCACACATCCACCAACAATATCAATTGCTACCGTCCCACTATTGGTATTTGATTTACATCACGTTTTTGACACGATTTGGCATAACGTCTTGTTTCTCAAACTGCGTTACTTCTTTCTTCTTAAATCTATTCACTGCATTAGACTTATTTGTATATTCATTCACAATCAATTTTCCGCACCTTTTCTAATCGCCTCAGTAAAACACAAGGCTCCATTCTATCTTCTTTACTCTACCATTTTCGTTACATACGGTATAACCCACCTCCTCCAATCCTTATTCAGTTACTCCAGTTTTCAGATGCCTGAGCCCATCTAACTCCATATTACTCAGTCCTCCTGCAACCTTACATAGACTTATTTCTTAAGTGGTGCGACCGCTGGCATCTTACTCTAAATGCCCGAACCCACCCACTGCATTCTTTGCCGCACCCACACAGTGAGTCAAAATCGAAATCTAGGAGGACAAAATTATTTATTTTCATAATTAATAAATCAAAATTTATTACTTCTACAGCATTCTCATATTATTGCCGCTCACTATTCTGGGATATAAACGCATCTTAGTGTAAATCTGTCACCACTGTTCGAGCAGTCCGAATTGGAGGGTGAATGTAAGTGGCTGTGGTTTGGTTGTCTTTGTGGTAAGTGTGATGCTTTAAGATGGAACATGCAGCTGAAGGTATGATCTTTGTAACGTGTTTCAGTTATTAATGGGCGTAATTGTTTCGTAATTTTAGCTATACTTGCATTATATAATATTTAACTATTATTTTTAAAATTATATTTTCACTTGGATTTTTAGTATGTCGCGTCACTCTGCGTCACATTCTACTTAATGTTAAAATGTAGATAAAGTCTTGTAGTTTACGCCTATTATAAGATTTTTTGCATCTTTTTGCAATTTACTTAGTTATTTTACGTTTTAGAAGATGCCGCGCAACAAGTTCTCACACGTTTACAACTGTTTGAAGCACTGGGTTCGACGATTATGTCAAAATTGTAACTTTGTGACTTTATTAAAAGTAAATTAGGGGTAGAAAATTGTTCTGAAGAGATAACTCCTAGTTATAGACAATTTCTTTCATGTGTAGACGTAGCTTAAAAAGGTCTTAACTGGTGTTTATTATGAAGTAAACAAATTATATACGTTGCATTCACTCCAAAATTCATGATTAAAACGTAAAAATAATTTTGTACCCCTAGGTTTCGATTTTGACCCACTGTGCGCCGTTGTCTCTGTGAGAAACGTGACCCATCTCTCTCAAAATCCAAATACGTAACCAGCCAGTGATTCCTCAACCCACACTTACCTGTCTAGGAATGATCTCACATTCAGTCGACACTTCACCAACCCGAGCAGCCAAACGTTCAATTCTTCTCCGTCGACTCACTGGCATTTCATGAGGCCTAAACACTTATACCTAAATGCAATGTCCTCATTCGTACTCTTCTAACATATGGCTTCATTGCTCGGCAGCCAAGGTACGCTCAACTAACACCTGAAAACTCTCCTTCTACGAATGGAGTCATGCCCTGTGTCTCTCGTTTACTATCCCAACCAACGACCTATACGGAATTCATCCCTTTCTTCCCCCCAACTCCTAAATTGACACACTCTGTTGTCGCTAAATCAAACGCCACTTCCTTTATCCAAATCTTACCACGTCATCTCTCCTCACCCAAACTATTAACTCAACCCATCTTGTTCCAAACCGTATTCGTTAACTGAAAACATTTCCACAGCCCTCCTAACGTTATCCTGAAATTAGTTAAAACCTTATTTGTCCATTTAAAAATATAGGCACTATTTTGTCAGCTTAGTTACTCAGCAAAACGTATCAGCACACCTGTGTCTCCGTGCGTGAGGTTGACCCCTCCCCCCCCCCCGCAAATTTTTATTTTATTTGTATAAGGATATACTGTATATGAAACACACTTCCCCCTTCCTTTTACTAAGATATCCGTAAAATCGGCATCGAATCCGAATAAGTTGAGCCTGTATGGAGCCTATATCCTTACTAAGTAATACTATGCATTTGCATATTTTTAAAATCCATATTGCAAGACATCTTTCACTTGGGTTATCTTTGCGAATGACAAGGAAAGGGAATTATTTATTGAATCCTACTTACTTACTTACTTACTTTACTTGACGCGATCAGGCGCAGGGGCCCGCGCGCCGCTACAAGGGTTCTCCTCCACTGGATTATTTTTTCTTCTCTCCATTGCCAGTCATCCTCTATTCCAATCTGTCGCAGGTTTTCACGGATTCCACGTTCCATCTTTTCCTTGGCTTACCCTGTGGACTTATTACAAGAGGAAAAAAATGAGCAGTTTCAGATGCTATCGGCATGTGTCCATCCTAGTGACATGGCCTGAATCCGTCATGTCAATACTATAGATGATGTTTATTATTATTAATATTATTTAATGTACATGATTCAGTATTCAGTGATACCTTCTTCAGCGTTTATCATTAATGAAATGGATATCCTTACAATAATTTAATTAAAATTAAAAGTATCAAATACTTAAATATTCTCAAACAATTAGAAGATGTTGTTTACAGACTGTGTCATTGGAGTTGCGATGAACATCTTCTAACGTAAGTGTTTGACATTTTTTATTTAGGTATTTGGAACATTTTAATTTAATTAATATTATTGTAAGGATATCCATTTTATTAATGTTAAACGCTGAATAAGGTATCATTGAATACAGAAACATGTACGTTAAATATTAATAATAAACACTATATATACTATTGGCAAGGCGGATTCAATAAAATAAATAACTTACCAATAGTCAATAAGGATCAATATGGTCAACATGTGCGAATTTTTATAAGGAACGTGAAGGCTCGCTTATCTCAACAAATTGTAATAATAATAATAATAATAATAATAATAATAATAATAATAAAGGACAGAGACTAAAGAGGTCAGAAACAGCTAAACAACTTACTACAAAGTCAGAAAATGAAGGAGATATGGGATAGGAAGAAGGCTCTTAAGAATGTGAAACCAATCCCAACTCATCAAGCTGAAAACCATTTTAGTTAACCTACGTAGTCCATAGTCGGCCCATTCAAAGAAATAATAATAATAATAATAATAATAGTAATCACAATAATGAACTTGTATAAATTAATTTAGAAGGCAGTGAATTGACTACAACTAGGATAATTCGGAAATTCATTGGCAGTGATCTAAATTAACGCGATGATTATACTTTGATTCAATGTAATCTGCATAATTGCTTTGTATTTTACCAGTCACTGATCTGAGAAAAGCGTTAATAATAATAACAATAATAATAATAATAATAATAATAATAAAATCGTCAATCACCAATTTGGAGACAAACCCAACACCAAAACCACTACAACTCGAACAGAAGAACCAAGGAAGAAGCCCAGCAAGAGGTTGAAGAGATTATGGGAGAAAAAGAAGACCGACATATCAGATAAGCAGGTTAAATCGTTCACCTGAGTGGGGCATAACAATGTAAAAAATACAGTAATAATAACAACAATTAATATTATAATTATTACAACTAATACTGTTACTTAATAACAAAAGAAATTCATGAGTAATATACGATAATATTCGTACGTTCCACAACCTGAGAGATGTTAGATGTGTATTTGTTATGTTTACACTGGAAGCTACGCAATAACCACTTGAGATTTTAACATCAAAGAATGTCTTTACTTCCTCTAAGATTTCAAAACCATGTTTTTTCTCTATTCAGGAGCATACTGCAGGTTGGGATCTCCCCCTCACAGCTGTTCTTTCATAGACTGAATAACTCAATGGAGTCTTGTATCGTAGAGCACAATACATTTTCCTTCATCTTCACAATCATCACAGCCAGACGTCACGGGATTTTAGGGTCACACGCTGGCTGGAGAGAACTTTGAAGAAAGGGCATACAGGTGAATGACACTTCTTTTGTGTTCCATACTAGAGAATACATACTTACTTCCTTTAAATTGTACATTATACAGCCAATGGTGTTCAAACAGAACAGAGTAAGGTGAACTCTAGGAAAATGACACAGCAGGGGATATGACGCAGTCCCAGAATTCCTTGTAGCCTACAGTAAAGGGGAAGGGTAATTTGACAAATTCTCATTGGTTAGCTACATTGCAGCGCAACGATATTATCTCTCGCCAATGAGTCACCCGACTAATCGTGCATTTTGCTGGTGCGCTGCTTTTTTGCTTTACCGATATATACGTATGACACTGTAGTTGCTCGTAGCTCGTAGCTCAGATGAAATATACTGACCAGGTTTCGATTTTAGCAAAAATTTAAAATAGACTTATGAAATCTACATGGGTCAAATTTTCGTTAGTCTCTCCGTGTGTGTATGTACTGTACGTAGGTCAGTCCTAAACTAACGCCTCCCTTTTTAGGTAGATTTCTTTAGAAAGCTAACTATTGCAATGGGTCCCATGTTTCGACTTCCGGAAAATTTCGACATATCTTCGCGTTTCACATCCCCCAGACCCCAAAACCACCGTCAGTTCAAAGATTTATATATAATTTATGTATATATGTATCTATCTATCTATATATATATATATATATATATATATATATCAGTTTCTTGTGGACACGATAACAGCCGTAATTTTGCACCAATCACTTTGAATTTTTTACATAATATGTATCCCTATAAAATCTCGGTCGAGTTCGTTAATGGGCAAAATCGGTCAAAGGGGGGTAAAAATGGGGGGCTTTTTTCGAAAAAGTGAAATATCGCTATAACTCTCTTAATACATGAAATATCGAATCCCTTCAAAGTTCATATTATGTGTCGGATAAGTGCCAAAAATTTATGTCAAATAAGTTTTTTGATAGAACCAACCATTGACCAAAGGGGTGGGAAAAAGTGGGTTTTTCGGGAAACATTAATCATATCTCTGTTAATAGGCACAATATCAAAACCGCACAAAATGGACAATATTCCTCCAATAATTACCTAAAACTTTTGTCTGAAAGAATTTTTGATATGACCCACCATTACGCCACGGGGTGAACAAAATGATTTAAATTATAAGAAAATGCCAAGTGCCAAGAGAGGTTGCCATGACAACTTTACTTTTAATTGATCAGGGATGACCATCAGCAGTTGCTATGACAACGCCACTGCACGAGATCACATTCAGTTTTCATATGTCAGTGGGAAGCGACTTCGGTATCGGAACTGGTAGCATGCTGAACTTCCATTCCCAAGGTCGCGGGTTCAAACCCGGCTAAAGTCGTCGGATTTACTAAGAGCGCTAAAAAACCTGAGTTTGCTTTCCTTCGGAGGGGAAGTTCCAACGTTCGTTGCGAGTTGCTGATTGAGGTGGCATCTAGTAGCCACGTTCACAGCTAGGTGTCGTTGACGGCAGTATTTTAGGTAGATTTCATTAGAAAGCTAACTATTGCAATGGGTACCATGTTTCGATTTCCGGAAAATTTCGACATATCTTCGCGTTTCACATCCCCCAGACCCCAAAACCACCGTCAGTTCAAAAGTTTATACATAATTTATGTAATATATGTATATATATGTATATCAGTTTCTTGTGGGCACGATAACTGCCGTAATTTTGCACCAATCACTTTGAATTTTTTACCGAATATGTATACCCATAAAATCTCGGACGAGTTCGTTACTGGCCTAAATCGGTCGAAGGGGATGAAAATGGTGGACTCTTTTTTTTCGAAAAAATGAAATATTGCTATAACTCTCTTAATATGTGAAATATCGAATCCGTTCAAAGTTCATACTATGTGTCGGATAAAGCTCAGAAATTTATGTTTGAAACGTTTTTTTGATAGCACCAACCATTGACCAAAGGGGTGGGAAAAAGTGGTTTTTTCGGGAAACATTAATCATATCTCTGTTAATAGGCACTAATCAAAACCGTACAAAATGGACAATATTCCCCTAATAATTACCTAAAACGTTTGTCTGAAAGAATTTTTGATATGAGCCACCATTGCGCCAAGGGATGAGAAAAATGATTTCGGAATTATAAGAAAATGCCAAGAGCTATCAGTGGTTGACATGGCAACACTACTAAATTGATGAGGGATGAGCCATCAGACGTTGCCATGACAACGCACTTGCGCGAGATCAGATTCAGATTTCCATCTGAATAAGAGTGAAGCGGCTTCGGTGACGTAACTGGTAGCATGCTAAACTTCTATGCCCAAGGTCGCGGGTTCAAAGCCGGCCAAAGTCGTCGGATTTTCTAAGAGCGCTAAAAATCCCTCAGTAAGCTTTCCTTTGGAGGGGAAGTTCCAACGTTTTTGCGAGTTGCTGATTGAGGTGGCATCTAGTAGCCAAGTTCACAGCTGGGTGGCGTTGACGTTAGTATCTGGTAGCAACTTTAGGAACTACTGCTTGAATTTTAGCGTCTGCATTCCTTACCTGAATTACAGACTAATACCGCCATTACAATTCACACCGTTTATCAGACAGATTCTACACTCACCCAAAGTACACGGGGTTATATGACCGCGTTGTCGCAGCCCCTAATCTGAGGAACCAACCAACATCTCTGCGGGAGATATAATTTTGCGTGAAGAAGTAACAGACCGTTACATAGTTACACATCAGTGTCGAAACCTTGCATAAGGACAGTGTGACCACAAGTATAACAAGTAGTTCCGTGAAGAACTGTACAGCCTATTTTCATATATCCTGCTCATGTTAATTGCCTCTATCAACATACAAAATTTCAGTTTAATTGCTGTATCAGATTTGCAGATATTGAGAACCGTCTAAATATTTCAGATGGTCGCCAGGATGGATTTTTATTTTTTTGTACTATTATATTAAGATTATTGTGTAAGTGTGGTATTCAAACTTCAATCGCATGATTAGAACACAAGAAGTAAAAACGAGATTTTAAAATTACGCACAGCAGCCATCTTGTGATTATGCAAACAATTGAAATAAATTAGATGCCAGTGGATCAACATTTGTGTAAGCATTTAAAACGTGCAACGTTTCACGGCACTCGGATAGTTAATTCGCGAGAAACGTCCATTTAAATATTTATACTTCGCGTCGCCGCCAAGTTGGATTCGTGCTCACCAGGTTACTGAAAGTCCTATAGGTGAACATATGTTCATAGTCTCTATGAACATAAAAATTTCAGTTTGGTTGCTGTAAAAGATTCATATATATTGAGAACCGTCTAAATATTACGGAAGCTTGCCATTTAGGATTGTTATATGTATAGGCCATAGAGTTATGTACCATTCAAGGTCACTTATTGCCTAGGTTCATTATTCAAACTTTCACTTCGATCGCATGATTACGACACAAGAAATAAAAACTTAATTTTAAAATTTCGCACAGCCGCCATTTTGAGGTTATGTAAACAATTGAAGTAAATTAGATGGCAGTACATTACAATCTGCAAAATCATTTACTGTACCACATTTCACTGCGCTCAGAGAGTTAACTCACGAGAAAAGTCTATTAAAATATTTCAAATTCGCTTGGTCGCCATGTTCGTTTTGTACTTTACAGGTTTATGAATTATACATAGGTAAACTTGTATCAGTACCCTTTATCACCGTACAAAATTGCAGGGTGATATCTGTAATAGTTTCGGGGATATAGAATGTCAGTGAAATATTTCGCACAGCCGCCATTTTGAGGTTATGTAAACAATTGAACTAAATTAGACTCCAGTGCATTGCAATGTGTATAAATATTTGCTGTACCAAGTTTCATTACGTTTGGATAGTTAAATCGCGAGAAAAGTCTATTTAAAAGTCTCCATTTCGCTTGGCCGCCATGTTGGTTATGTAGTAACCAGGTTTTTGAAAGTTTCATAGGTGAACTTCTAGTAGTACCCTTTATCACCGTACACAATTTCAAGGCGATATCCGTTATAGTTTCGGAGATACTGAATGCTAGTGAAATATTTCGCACAGCCGCCATGTTGGATTGGAGAGACGTAACAAAATTCGATGGGCACGGTCGACGTCGCCGGGAATAGTGCTATGAACTTACCGAGTTTCACTGAAATCGCTCCAGCCGTTTAGATTTTATTAGGGGGACACACACACACACCTCACACACACACACACACACACACACACGGACAAAAGGTGATCTCATAAGCCTATTTTTTTCAAAATTGAAAATAGGCTAAAAATGGACTCCAAATGACAAGAAGGTTACCGTCCCCGTAAGACAATAAAATGTTTAAAATATGTTAAAAATGAAGAAAAACAAAGTTAATTAACCTCCAATTATAAAATACTTTCACGCGATAAATGAGGTCTGATCCTTCTACGAAAACCTGCATATTCTGCCTATTTTCGCCTATCTCCAAGTTTGTCCGGTGAAATCTACCTCCGCCTTCCGGCGTGCCGAGAGGACTTTTTTGGTTTAAATGCTAAATACTGTGAACAATACATTGGATCATAAGTTAAGGACGACAATGCTTGGATGATTTACACGACCGCTATCTTGAAATTATTTGTCTGATTACCTTATTTGGTAGAGATCCGTTTATAAGTATCGTTATTGTTTTAAGGGGTGGAACGACGAGATCATCTGCCCCTTCCAATTATTAGTTTAGTCGTAATTTGATTTAAACTTTGTACATTTGTGTGGTCACCATTTGGTTTGGTTAGGATGGTGGCAATATCAAACATGACACTGAGGTGCTCTTTGCCAGTGCTACCTCTGTACCAAAATGTGGTTAAATTCGGTTTCGTAATGTTTGAATTGAGAGGAAGAGAGGGACCGACATACGCACATGCACACACACACAGACAAACACACACATGGACATTCGGCCCGTGTAAACTTAAGAGACTACTTTCGATTTTTGCAAAAATCGAAGGTGGGCTAAAACACACGCACGCCATTTACACCACAAATGTGAGAATATTACTCCAACAAATTTCGTTCATCGTACTAGTACATTTGATAAATATCCGCTGAAAAAGGATAAGTAGACACTTTGTAAGTAATGGACGTTTATTTTAGATGCTATCATGAGTGACATCTGTTATTGACAACTACTTGAGGAAATCATATTCCAGAATGTTTCACTCATAGCGCTCATAGATTCGGTCCAATTTTCACTGACATTGTGTCATTCCGTGACGATAGTTGGAATTAATTTATGAGGGAATCATTATGCCAATTTTTCGCGTAGGTCTATCACATGTAAGCCAAATATGTATATGCCAGTAGTAAAGGATTTTAGTAATGGCTCAATGTAGGATTTTTCACTTTGATTGCTTGAATAGGTGACGAGAAATAAAACTATGTTTTAAAAGTTTCTGATAGCTACCATATTGTATTCTTGAACAAAATTAGGAGCCATTATATTTATCTAAAATAAATATTCACTGTGCCAAGTTTCACTTTTGGCAAATGATTAGCTCGTTAGAATAATCAATTTAAATAATTGATTTTTGCCTGGCTGCCATGTTGTATTTGTGTTGGGGAGAATTTTGAAAGTTATCTGTATGAACATACTGTATATTCATTTATCATAAAAAAAATCAGTGATTGCTGCGATACATTCAGATGTTGAGTAGTGAAATATTTTGCTCGATCGCCATGTTGTTTTTATAATACTTTTCAAAATTTGAAAGGTACAATCGGGCCGGATGCCATTATAATAAGCCTTACCACGTGTTAATGCAATCACTTCAGAAAATAAAGTTACAAGGGTAAACACTCACAGACAGATCGACACACCGAACGATAAATAGACGGGTAGACACACACACTCATATGGAGAAACAAGATGTTCAGTAAAGAACATATAGCCTACTTTCTCCTAACAGTATGGGTATAGTTATAACTCTTTGTCTTTATTAAGGAGTATAATAGAATCATTTCTTGGCTGAAGACCTTAGAAACTATTTACCTCTACGAAACACCAGAGCCTCGTAAAAACTACTAACATCATTGAAGGAAAAAAGAGAAGACATACCTCAAGAATATTACGGCACCGGAGACAAGACATGATCGACCGGACGTGAGCAACGTCCAACTTTGAGTTGAGGCATGTGTTTACACGTCTGGGTGTCCATGGTTCTTACCACCTTAATTGTATTAACAAATCATTCCATGACCCTACAGTGACGTGTGTATGCCAGCTGTGTGGACAAGCATGTGAACGCTACCACTTAGAGCTCTGTAGTTAAAGAAAACAATAAATTAAAGACTATGAATTCAAATCACCAGAACGCAATTTTAGTGTACATGTACATTCTTAATTTTCGATTGCAATTTGGCTGCAATAAAATAATTAATTAATATCCTAAACTAGCACAAACAGCTAGAGTACAGGTACTAGGCTATGTGGGATCGTTTTGTTCTCTAGTTCAAATAACATTTTCAAATAACACACAATAGGCTGTTACAAACGCTTTGAAATAAAAATGAACCGTACTATCAACTTTTCATTCTTCAATTTCAATGCGTATGGAATGCCAACGGGAGACTAATCAATGGAGTCCTCATAGGTTAGTCTTGACATTTGGCAAAAATGTTTCGCATAAGTTAATCCTAATAGGGCGAGTGCATTCCAATGGCCATAAGAGGAAACATTTCAATTACAGCTGTTCCAACGTCCAGGCCAGTGCGCAGCTCACATCCAGTTGGCCGTGTTTGTCAACCTCATAGTTCATCTGGTAACTGTTAGATGTCTCTCGTGCCGATACGGTGGCAAATGTTGTTTTAATTTAATATATGTTTTCCATTGTAATATGCACAATATAATGCTTAATTTAAAACGTCTGAGTAGTTACAAAACAATAAATATAAAGAAATTCAAGCAAATAAAAACAAACTGATCGGATTTGAACCCTGGCCAAACGGTTAAAAGACTGACACCTTACCACAGAGCCAAACATTTCCACCGAAATTCATCGTTAAATTGACTTATATACAACGTCTTAGCAAATAATGATTTGGACTAAACGATTTCTACATTGGTGCATATATTTATTATAAAACATTTCACACAAAGTTGATATTATTTCTACCAGTAGGCTATACTTCATGCAATACTCGAACTAGTGAAATATAGGTCAGGCACAATGTATTAGCTGCCATTTTGTCTTGTAACCCAGACGGATTGGGTTTTTGAAGTCACTGCTACCGGGAAGTATTATAATATGGACTTAAAATACCAAACGGGCCACTGCCTTTAGAACAGTTTAAACCATTCTCGGTTCGACAATAGGAAGTGGTGGATTCTAGGTTATGAATTATATTGCTTGCACAATTCACACGGCCGCTATCTTGAAATGATTTGGCTGATGAGCTTGTAGTTTGGACGCAAGATTCGCCCCATATGAGGATATGTTGTTACCAAATTTGGTAAAGATCAGATGATTAGTTTAGTCGTAATTTGATTTTACGATTTGAACGTTTGAGTGGTTACCATTCAGTTTTGGTAAAGATGTGGGCGTTATAATGCATGACACTGAAGTGCCCTTTGCCAGTGCTACCTCTGTACCTAATTTCGTTCAATACGGTTTCGTCGCGAATGAATTGATAGTGGAGGGGGGAGGGGCAGATTTACACATGCACACACACAGGCAGACAGACAAATGTTTGGCCCGTGTAGATTTCATAAATCTACTTTAAGTTTATGCAAAAATCGAATGTAGGCTAAAAATCATCTCTACATACTGTAGTATAAAACAAAGCCCCCGATTCTTGGATGTAACGTGTAATATCGGGAACCACTGGACTTTGATGCGGTTTTCAGCATTCTGTAAAGGATTCCTGTAAACAGCCAAGAACGCTAGCTGCTACACCACGAGATAGTCTGTCACGAAATTCACGGGAGGAATCTTGAGCTATAACACCCCGCAATATTATACTTTATTACCTTTTCAAAATTTCAATGCAGATGATTAATTAATAACCATGTTAATCAACGTTCTCTGAGAATGAAATTAAAATGCTTTTCAGACAGTCAACACGATTGTAGGCAAATTGTAATGGGAGTTATTCCCTACAGCTGAAAAAAGAATACAGCAAATTAATGAACACACTTGGATTACTAGTTTCGGTCGTCAAGAAATCATCATTGGATTCTCTACACTCAAGCCATTAATCTATGTCTATAAGTGAGCTAAGTTATACACTACTAGCAACCCTCTCCGGCTTCGCCCGGGAACAGCTATGAATGTGCAACGAATTCTTGTCAGACGTAATTTAAGAATGGCGAGGTGCGTGAAACACAAATTCCCCTTCCGTCCAATCTAAAAACACTTATAGTGGGCGATGTACTGAAGATAGAGATATGCTCTCATGGACTTTTTGTAGAACTTTTCATGCTGAACAATTCTTACACTCATAGTATATTGATATTTGTAATGGTTTGCTCAGCGTAAGCTGAAATCGTTACTGCTTGGCTTCCTTTGATCATACTTAAATATAAATTATTTTCTACAGAAACCTTCCTCGAGATATCCTTTACAGAATGGTGAAAACCGCATCAAAATCCATCCAGTGGTTCTTGAGATTACCCGTGACATCCAAGAATCGGGGATTTGGTTTTATACTAAGTAGAGATGATACTTGCCGAAGTCGATTTACTCGTAGAAAGATGGGACAAATCTCGTTTTACGCGTAGCAATGCGAGGAGCAATGTTCGTGGTTCCACACAAACCCCGCGTTAGGCCCTAAAACGAACGGTTTTCGAGATATTGCCAGAAAACTATTCCCGGTCCGCGAAATTGCAGCGGTTGTCATTCTCAGAGGGAACGCAGTTTTTTGGGAATATCTCCGAAACCGTTCATTTTAGGACCTTAAAAAGTTTGTTTCTGGTTCCCCTCCGAGGATTGTTTCTCGTATCTGGCGGCTTAAAATGAGCTATATCCCGTCTTTGTACCTTTTGTCCATGTTCAGTGCCAAAGGGCCGAAAAGACTCACCTACAAATTGAATTTTCAAAAACTGTTTCTTAGTGAGCTCCTACAACCTAGGATCAACCAACATGCAACATTTCAGCTTTCTAGGTCTAGTGGTTTGAGCGCTGCGATGATGAGTCAATTTTGGATTATATATAAGAGATATACACTATTTCAGTTAGGGACGTTTATTGTGAACTTGCGTAACTTGTCAGGTTTGTTAACGTTATATGATATTTTGTTTTTATAATGTTAGAAGAATTGTACAAAACATCTAAAAAGTCCTGAACTAAAGAAACAACCCAAAATGACCAATCCACCAAATTCAATGCAAGATGTCCCTCCAATTCTGCAGACTGACGTCCGAACGGTGATAGAGGAAATGAACAAGTAGTTCCGTGAAGAACTATGCAGCCTATTTTCATATATCCTACTTATGTTAATTGCCACTATTTAACATACACAATTTCAGTTTGATTGCTGTAATAGATTCGTAGATATTGAGAACCGACAGAATATTTCGGATGGTCGCCATGTTGGATTTTATATATGTAGGTCCTAGAGTTATGTACTGTTACATGCAGATTATTGTGAACGTGTAGTATTCAAAATTCAATCGCATAATTAGGACACAAGAAAAAACAAGGAGATTTAAAAATTTTTCACAGCTGCCATCTTGAGGTTATGGAAACAATTGAAATAAATTAGATGCCAGTGGATTAACATTCGGATAAAGATTTACAGTACCAAGTTTCACTGCACGCGGATGGTTAAAATGCGAGAAACGTCCATGTGAATATTTATAATTCGCGTCACCGCCATGTTGGATTTGTGATCACCAGGTTATTTAAAGTCCTATAGGTGAACTTAAGTTCATAGCCCCTATGAACATTAAAAAATGCAGTTTGATTGCTAAAATAGATTCGTAGATATTCAGTATCGTCTAAATATTTCGGATGGTCACCATGTTGGATTGTTAAATGTATAGGCCATAGAGTCATGTACCATTAAAGGAAAATTATTGCGTAGGTTCATTATTCAAACTTTCACTTCGATCGCATGACTACATCACAAGAAATAAAAACTTAATTTTAAAATTCGCACTGCCGCCATCTTGAGGTTATGTAAACAATTGAACTAAATTAGATACCAGTGGATTACAATGTGTATAAATATTTCCTGTACCAGGTTTCAGTGCGCTTGGAACATTAAATCGCGAGAAAGGTCTATTTAAAATGTTCAAATTCGCTTGGCCGCCATGTTCGTTTTGTAGTTAACCGGTTTTTGAAAATCTTATAGATGGACTTCCAGTAGTGCCCTTTATCTCAGTACAAAATTTTAGGGAGATACCGCTAATAGTTTCAGAGATATAGAATGCCGGTGAAATAATTCGCACATCCGCCATCTTGTGATTATGTAAACAATTGAACGAAGTTAGATGTCGGTGCATTACAATGTATATAAACATATACTGTACCAAGTTTCATTGCGTTTGGTTGGTCAAATCGCGAGAAACGTCTATTTAAAAGTCGCAAATTCGCTTGGCCGCCATGTTCGTTTTGTAGTTACCAGGTTTTCAAAAGTCACATAAGTGAACTTATAGTAGTTCCCTCTATCACCATAGAAAATGTCAGGGTAATATCGGTAATAGTTTCGGAGATATTGAATGCTGGTGAAATATTTCGCACAGCCGCCATGTTGGATTGGTGAGTCGTAACAAAATTTGAAGGGCACGGTCGAGGTCGCCGGGAATAGTGCTATGAACTTTCCGAGTTTCATTGAAATCGCTCCAGCCGTTTAGATTTTATTAGGGAGGACACACACACGAATCACACACACACGGACAAAAGGTGATCTCATAAGCCTATTTTTTCAAAATTGAAAATAGGCTAAAAATGGAAAAGTACCTGGGGAGGATGAAATTTGCAATGAACTAATAAAGTGGGAAGCAGAGAAACTAAACCCATCATGACAACAATCTTCAATGAAATACTAGCCACAGAAGAAATACCTGATCAATGGAAGATAAGCACAATATTCTTCTTCACAAAAAAGGCACCAAAGATAACATAAACAATTACAGGCCTATTAGTCTAATGTCTTGCATATACAAACTATTAACTAAAATACTTGTAAGAAGAAAAGCCTCCGTGGCTTAGGCGGCAGCACGCCAGCCTCTCACCGCTGGGTCCGTGGTTCAAATCCCGGTCACTCCATGTGAGATCTGTGCTGGACAAAACGGAGGCAGACAGGTTTTTCTCCGGATACTCCGGTTTTCCCTGTCAAAATTTCATTCCAGCAACACTCTCCACTATCATTTCATTTCATCTGTCATTCATTTAATCAATGCCCCAGAGGAGTGCGTCAGGCCTCGGCAGCCGCCACAGTTCATATCCTCGCCGCTAGATGGGGGCTTCATTTATTCCATTCCTGACCCGGTCGGTGACTGGAAGCAGGCTGTGGATTTTCTTTTTTCACTTGTAAGAAGGATGACGAAAATTCTTGATGAGAATCTAACACCGGAACAAGCGGGTTTCAGAGCCGGCTTCAGCACAACAGACCATCTACAAACTGTGAACCAACTGATGGAAAAGTCTGAAGAATTCCACCTACCACTATACTTAGGCTTTGTTGATTTCAGCAAAGCCTTCGACTCAGTCAGTATACTACAGGCATTGGCAGCACAAGGAATCGAGACCAAATACATCCGCTTATTGGAAAACATCTACAACCAAAGCTTTGCAAAGGTGAAAACAGAAACTGAAGGTCACCCATTCCGTCTGGAACTTGGAGTGCGACAAGGAATTCCAATTTCGCCCAAACTTTTCACGTGCGTGCTGGAGGACATATTCCATAAGATTAAGTGGACAAACAAACAAGGAATACGCATATCTGGCAATCGGCTGACAACCTTAAGATTCGCGGATGACGTAGTACTCTTCGCAAAGTCACCAGGAGAACTCCAGAAGTTGCTACATCAACTCAACGACCAAAGCAAAGCAGCAGGCCTGTCAATGAACAACACAAAGACACAGGTGATGACAAACAGTGCAGAAACCCCAGTCTCTGTGGAAGGAAGAACACTACCATACGTAAAGGAATATATATATTTGGGGCAACTTATCTATTTCAAGGAGAGACCGGAAAAGAGATAAAAAGAAGAATTGCCTTAGCGTGGAAAAAATTCTGGTCACTACAATTCATACTCATGGACAGGAAGCTGAGCAGAAGATTGAAGTTTGAGACACTAGAATCATGCGTCTTCCCAACACTATTGTATGGAAGCCAAACGTTGTCGGCTACGTGCAGACAGATAAACACACTTCAAGTAAGTCAAATAAAGATCATACGTAAGATACTTGGAGTAACAATGTCAGACAGGATATCAAATGAGAAACTGGCACAAATGTCATCAACGACGGATATCGCAGAAAAAGCCATGAGACAAAAATGGAAATGGGGAGGCCACATCGCGAGGATGCGAGACGACAGGTGGACATACAAAGCTACAATGTGGGACACATGGATAGGTAAACGACAGAGAGGAAGACCGAGGCGAAGGTGGTCCGACTTCTTCAGAGCGCAGGCAGGTCCACAGTGGACGAGAGAAGCAAGAAGTAGAACTGAGTGGAGGACCATGGAAGACAGACTATAGGGCAAGTGAAGGTAATTTAAGTCAAGTGCATCACTAGGAAAACTGGGAGAAAAAGTCAAAGTATAACCGTACAAAATAAGACAAAACAAACCTTACAATTACCATGCACAATCCTAATGTGATTAGCTCACCACATTAGTGAAAATGAGCTACCCTTTTATAGGAGGCCTTTGCCCTTTAAGGGGCGTTCAAGGCTGTTATTTATTCTTTATTCTTTTAATGTTAAGCGGCTATTGCAATTTTAAATGGTATGGATTCTGTCTTGAGGAAATTATTCACGAAGAATATTAATAAATATAAAACAAAAATATTTCAATGCAGCGGAAATAAATCAGAAACCCTTTTGGACGTCAAATTGTCAGCTGAAAATCTAATGGAAGTTAGAGACTTCTGTTACTTAGGAATCAAAATAAGCAGTGATGGGCGAAACAAAGAGGATATAACAATTAGATTGGCTCAGGAATGGAAAGAATTTCTACAGAAAGGGAATCTGTTGGCATCGAATAAAAATTTAGGTATTAGGATGTCAATTTTAAAAGCCTTTGTCTGGAGCGCGGTAATCTGTGGAAGTGAAACTTGAACTGTTGGCGCAGTAGAAAATAGGAGAATTGCAGCGTCTGAAATGTGGTGTTACAGGAGAATCATGAAGATTAGATGGGTAGATAGTGTAACTAAAGAAGAGTTATTAAGACAAGTAGGCGAAGGGAGATGTTTCTGGCGACTGCTTATGAAGAAGAGAGATAGGTTCGTAGGAGACACTTTATGATACTCAGGAATTTCATAGTTAGTTAAGGAAGAAAGGGTCGAGGACAAGAACTGACGGGATAGTACAAGGTTAGAATATGGTAAAATGATTGCCTAGGATGTAGGGTTTGGTAGCTATGTAGAGACCAAACGATTAGCTCAGGACAGGGAGGCATGGATTCTTGCATCAAACCGGTCAAAAGACAGTATATATTGGAAAAAACAACAACAACGACAACAACAACAACAGTGGCTATTGACCTTCAAGTTTAATTGTCTAGTGTGGTAATCTGCAATGGTTATTAAATGGTCTGGTTGGTGTTCTAATTTGGATATGAATTAATGTACTTAGCTGATTATTTAGGCGATGTGATTTTCAATCTCGTTCAGTTTCCTTAATAATTCTCTGTCCGATATGAACACATTTTCTGTTACAGTGAGGTTTTGTTAGGAACAGTCGGTAGAAATACCTTTTGGTATAAAACACGCTTACTTCCTGAGGGCAGGTTTAGCATTATTCTATTGTAAGTGAGGCTATACATGGAACGTCGGGCACGAATACATTAACTAACTACCATTGCTCACAATGAAAGTGGTTCTTCCTTTTATGAGCCGTCTATTATGACATATGCAAAGTAGTGATTTAAATTTGAAAGGGAGCTAAGTGCTCTCGTTAATAAGATGATGGTCGGTTTACGTCTATGGCAGGTTTGAAACAATTGTATAATGACAATCCCTTCAGAGACTTGCCTCAATCCAAGTGCAGGCAGAGCCAGATAGAAAAGTTAAATCAGAGACGTAATGTAAGGATACTGCCACCACATTCAGGGCTGTGATAATATGAATTATTAAGTGGATGTGCAAGGTTGTTGCTGACACCCAGTAGGACAAGTGGTAAGCATAGACGGCCAAAAATTTCAATCAGACTTAAAATACAGCTCGTTCTGAAATCGTGTCGGCCAACACGATTGTACCCAATTATAAAAGTTGTTATCCCTAAGCTTGTTGAAAATACATGCGATTTAATTATTCACTACCGGGTGAGTTAGCCGAGGTCGTTACGGCATGACTGCTGGCAGTCGCTCACATCCAAGAGGCGAGGAGGTTCGAATCCCCCCCACCGGCAACCTTGAAGAGGGTCTTCTGTGGTTTCCCATCTTCCTTCCAGGCAAATACCGGGGTTGGCCCCTAACTATAGGCCACAGCCGCTACCTTCCAACTCCTCGACCCTCCCATCCAACATTCCTCCCCAACGGTACTTGTAGCTCACCCATTGGGTGTCCGTCTCGAAGCAGCTACAAAACAGGCGAGCCGAACATGTCCTCGGCCACTCCCGGCACTAAAAGACATACGCTAAAAAAATCACTAGTTTCAATCGTCAAGTGATCATTATTAGATCACATACACTCAGCCTAGTAACACTATGTCTAGAAATAGGTGGTTGAAGATATTAACAATATTTTAGTTAAATAATTTTCTTGTAAACTTATGCAACTTCTCAGGATTTGCCTGTTTTATGTGAATTTTCTTATGATATTTTTGGTGGCTATTGACCTTGAAGTTTACTTTTTTGCGTGATAATATGTGATGGTTACTAAATGGTCAGGTTGGTGTTTGTAACATGGAGATGGATTAAAGAACATAGCTGGTTATTTGAGCGATGTAGTATTCACTCTCATACAGCTTCTGCAACTATTCGTTGTTCGTGCTGAACAATAACACTTTACAAGATCTAAGCATTAGATATTCGCAATCGTATTATGCCATATGTTGTTCAAAGTGTGCAGGCCATATAGTTGGTAAATTGAAATTTCAGATATGCGTGACTCAAACCTCCAGCATTGAATAGTCTCAGCATTACCGCAGTGTAGAGCAACGTTGACCAAAGCAGGAGGTTTCGAGTTACGCTAGAACAGGGTCACCCAAATCTTTTCACAAGCAGGGCAATTCATTTCTTAGGACATTGGTCGCGGGTGATATGCACAGTGTAGCTAAAATATGTATAGCTTAAATATTGGAGGGGGAGCAGAGATAGCCCCAGCCTGGTGTACATTATGCAACGAGCCTATAATGGCAATAATTAAGATACGAGTATGTTGATAAAACGAGCGCACGCGAGTATTATAATTTTCATACGAGTTTCTTAATTACCATTATAGGCGAGTTGCATACGACTGTTTATGTTCGACGATAATTATTATAACTATTTTATGTTCGAACATAAATATTCATAAATATCTGTCGAGATTTCGCCAGTTTTATGTACTGAACAGAGCGCATGAGACACAGAGAATGCCTTGTGTTTGACCATGGCCTCCTCGATTACCCTACTATGACACTAGGCCAGGCGGTGAAATTTAAATTAGAAGGCCGTGGAACTCAGCGCATCTAATTATCTAATTGGTCAAACAACTGTTTCTTGAGCTCTGATTGGTGGGAGAAACTGTTTCATAATGAAAAGTAGTGTTATAATGAGCCTCATTATAGTACAGTTTTCTGACATATAATAGTCAGGGTCGAACATAAAGTAAAGTAGCGGAAGTCTCATAATGAAGGCAGAGGATATTATGTAGGCTACTTCCCATCATTTGTACGAAGTAATCAATCGATATTTAATTAACCTATAACTAAATTAAGCTGTTAAAATCACGAAAGAGTTTTTTATATAAAATCTGTTACCAACATTGAAGTAATTAAGCGTCATGTTTCTATTTTAAAACTCCATTGTATAAGTGAAGTATTTTGTTGGTACCGAAAACATGTGTTATAAGTTGTAATTTCCTTCAGTAGTACAATTGTTTGCGAGCTATATAGGATATGTTCAGATGGTATTTATTTCTCTATGTTGGCTGTACTTCAGAGCCGGTTATATCCTGAGGAGGTCTTATCTCTCAAAATGTCTACTTGCAAGAGTGGCCAATTAGATAGTCCCATGATCCTTGTTGTGAAGGGTGGTCTTGTATCGTCTGTTTTCACTACCCACTGCTGGTCAAGGATGTTCAAAACTGTCTGATATATTGTACCTTAAACATTATTTGGACTTCCGTTTTGAGGAAAGAACGTTTGCATAACCTTGTTCCTTTTGTGTGTCTCTCTGAAACCAAATCAGGCGGGTCAGGTGGGCCACAGAAAAAGCATTGATTATAATTTTAAGCATTTATCCTTGTAATTTTTTTAGTTAATATTTGCATCGTTCTTATTCATTATTTTCAAGTTTCTTAATTTCATCCTGTATAGACTACGTTTTAGTTAAGTTCGTTTTTCAACACGTAGTTTTATTACGTTACTTTCTTAGGGTTTGATTCTATGTTTTACTGAAGAAGCTCCCATTGTTGGACCGAAACATGTACTAATTTGAATATAATTTGTACTGATTGGCGGAGCATTTGAATTAATTATATTTTCTTGTGGAAGTGTTAATATATATGCTAACCTAATATTACTTATTTACCTCCTCGAACCAAGGTGATTGAAAATATTATTATTTGTAAATAAAAACAACGATCAGAAAAAGACGACCGAGTGTCTATGGACACATGGACAGAATGGATCTAGCAAGGATGAATAAACCAAATTTTTGACAACACATACAATCTGAAGAGCCAGAGGGGCAAGCAGATGAAGGAAGAACTCATGAGGCTAGGAATCACAGATGAAGACTGTCTAGACAGAAAACAATTCAGGGAAAGGCTTTCTAACATAATGGTCTTGTGGAAGGAAAGGGAGGGCGCAGAGGAGGAGGATGGACAGAAGAGAGAAAGGCGCAAAACTCAGAAAGATGAAGGAAATGTGGAGGAAGAGGAAGGAAGAAAGAACGATGACAAGGAAATGAAATGATATTTGCGTGGTCTTTAGTTTTGGACAGTTCGCAAGGAAATATATGTATTTTTTTCTTTTTACGAGGAAGTGGAAAATCTTTCATAAGACTTTGAGAAAGGTCCGCACTACTCAAGTGTGTGGGATTCTTACACACTAAAAACCACACCCTATCCTCTTGATAAAAACCATCACGGGACCACTTTCATATTACTTCAGGATGGAGCCATTTTCTTTGTTTAATAACTACCTTCTTACTTCTCAATTCATACTCAGTCCACGGATCGCAGACTTAATCAACTAAATCGTGCAAATCCCCATCCGACTTCCTCTGATGAGGAACGCATCTACGAAGAAAGTGACCATATCCCAGCTGAGCTGGTTTCTCAGGATAATTCCCACTATTATGCCCGACGTTATTGGACCAACCTCAGCTTCAAGTCGTTGTTTTCCGCTGTCCAACGAGCGCAGACGAAGAACGTACGATATACGTCATCTCGTTCGTTCTCGCAGTAAATACATACTGAGCTCCTTACTTTGGCCATACGATGATGGCAACACCGAAAGTAGCCAAGACCTGTCAACATCTGAATCAGAAAGTAATTAATTTCCCCAAATTGCCCACTCAACCAGACTCGGTATCAGCCGAGTTGTCCATCTTCCTCTGCTGCCAATGATCCATCTTGCGTGTCACGGCTTCCTTCTGGGCTTGAGCCTTGCCCAGTTCTTCTCGTCGGAAGTATACATCTTTACGTTCTTGCGCGAGTAAGTCAATTGACGCAACAAATGTGACAACCAGAACTGCCAGTTCCGAAACTGTACGGTAACCACACGCCACCTTCAGAGCTCCTCTCCTCTGAATTGCAGCTAGACATTTCCTATACTTCTCTATACTCAGGGAATCAGACCAAGTCTCCGCTCCATACAGGAGAATAGACAGCGCTGTGGACAACAGTTGTCGACGCTTGCTTTGACTAGGGCCATGCACATTAGCCATGAGTCTACTAATGACATCTGTCACTACATCGGTTTTGTCTGCTGCCTTCCGTATATGAGACCAGTATGTCAGTTTCGTTTCAAGAGTAAATTCCAAGTTCTTTGCAATGGCTCCAGTTTGAACGTCCAATCTCCTGCTAATTAACATTACTATTTCAGTATCCGCCATAGCTAAATTCAGACCATGTGTGGTCATGCAACCACTCACCCGTCGCATTACCTGATTGAATTTCCACTGAGCCAGAACCACATCTCGGGCTACAATCACCGCTGCAATATCATCAGCGTACCCAACAAGGAATATATCATCGGGCATCTCCATGAGCAGTAAGCCGTCGAACATGATGTTCCAGAAATCCGGATCCAGGATAGATCCTTGCGTTGCTCCTGCCGCGACTTCTCTCCTCCTCTGGCCGTCTGCAGTGTCATATAACAGGGTACGGTCCTGCATATAATCTTACATTATACGCAGGAGATATACAGGCAACTGGAAGGTGAATTGGAGAGCTTCAACAATATCTATCCACCTAGCTGAGTTGAAGGCGTTCTTCACATCCAAGGTTACCAGAAGTGTTATTTTCCTAGAATAAGGGTAACCGTCCCGTGCTTGATCCGCAGCTTCTGCTACTAGGCGTGCTGCATCTATTGTACATCACCCACGGCAGACGCCAAATTGCCTGTCGGACAGATTCCTCAAAGCTTGAATGGATGACAGTATGCGATGTATTAATAGCTTCTCCACCACTTTTCCCGCAATGTTTAATATGCATAGTGGACTGATGGACGATGGCGCGTACCCGACTGTCTTTCATTTTTTAATCAGCACTAGTCGAGCCATTTTCCAACAGGCACTTAAGACACCTGCTTTCAGACAACAGTTGTACATTTCAAGCAGTAGGTGCGGATAAACCTTGACAGCTAGATTCATAGCTTCCACAGGTATCCCGTCAGTGTGGAGCCTTCTTATTCCAAAGGGAGTCTACTGCTTCCTTTAGCTCATCTATGGTAAATAGAAGTATGCATTCCGGCTCAAGTACGTCGCCCACATCAATTCGCACAGGATGAGTATGGTAAAGCCCGTCTACAATGACTTCCTTCGTCCATGCATGCAGAGTGGAATTGGACATGGTGCCGAGTTACTTGGTGAAAATTCGGTAGCATAATCCCCATGGATCTACGTCTACTTCATTAACTAACAACTGCCATATGAAAGTCTTACGTCTTCTGATGGCATTTTGAAGGGTTTTCTTAGCTGCAAGGTGCTCAGCGGATCTCAAATCAGTCTCTGATCGATGTCTTGAACGCTCGGCTCTTCTTCTGAGTCGGAGACAAATATGAGAGTAAAAATACAAATTATTTATAATAATTTTATGTTCAAAGTTGTCGAAATGTAAATATTATAAGGGAGTCATTAAAGTACTAGTCTTCATTGTGATACAGTTTCTCCAACCAATCAGAGCTCGAGATTTTTAGTATGAAACAGTTATGTGACCAATTAGGTGCTTGATAGCTTCGCATATGAACACAAAATCCAACATGTGGGACATGAATTACATGATTTGAAAGTTGACATTGTAAAGGATATCGGATCAACCATTGTTGTTACAATCCCAAACACAAAGACAAAATCAGCACGAACCTTTACGGTAACAGGAAAATACTATGACATATGCAAGAAATGTAGGAACCTACGTACAGAAGTTTGCAACACCATTTTTCTATCCTATATAAATTACCGACATGGAAAGTGTGCACCGTCCCTAATGTTTGCATAAACAAACTGGGCAATATTGAAAAAGAATTAGCACTGTACCTTAATATCCACAACTCCAATTTCTACACAGGGCATTGTATTCGTACGATTTCGCTGATAATTTTAGTGAATGCCGTTGTTGACATAAACACACCAGAACGTCATGGAAGAAGCAAGCATATTACATTAGATCCACGGAAGTCAATAACCTAGCTCTGCAGTATTCAGTAAAAGGATTTCTTATGCGAACGTTTTTCCGCCAGATGTCACGACTGTTCTATTTGGGACTCCATTGATTTGCCTTCCGTTGACATTCTATACGCATCGAATTTGAAGAATAACTAGTTGATAATGAGTTACATTTTAATTTTATAGCGTTTGTAACAGCCTATTGTGTATTATGTGACCAGTAAGGTAGTCATTCCAAAGGCTGGTTGGATCCTCAAAAAAGTTCCGCCGTTAGGTTATGTGAGTACATATCCACAAAAACCCAAGGCAGCGTACTAGGCAAGAAGAAGAGTGAGACCAACGAGCGTGTCACTATCCTACTCCCCATGAGTTTGTCAATCAAACATTAAACCAGAGACTACCAGGGCAGAAAGTAGCAACTTTCAAGTATACTAAGATGGTTGTCACATGTGCGCACATGTACTTTTATAGGAAAAGCAATATTAATAATGTTAATCATCACGTGAAATCAACATTTAATAACCAATTTCTACTATCCTACAGTGATACTTGATGATGAAATATCATAAAACAAATAAGAGTGTAGATAGCAGAAAAATTCTCCTTTGTAAGTTTGAGGAATTTAATATCGCAAATGCTTTCCTTACGGGACAATATTGTCCTGAGTAATTTTTCAGATAACTGCTAAGCTTTAGTAAACACAAGAAGGATTTTCACATATTGAAGAGAGAATTTCATTACACCGCTATGAAACATCAATATCATTTAATATGAAAGGAACGCATCAGTATCTGATCGTTTAAGACTTATCAGTTACGCAGACATAATTCTGAGCTATATATATATATATATATATATATATATATATGCGAAAATATGAACAGCGGGAAATTACTTATTAATGTATTGTACCCTTTTAGGCTCCTAGGATGCCGACTCGAGCTCGGGATAATGGTCTGTTCGGTGGCTCTAACTTAACTTAAACATCCTAGATATTTTATGAAGGATCACAGGAAGCTTAACCTAAAATCAATATGTCAGAGGAATCCTAATGCAAAATAATGTATTCATAAAACAACATCTTCCCGCTTACTCCCATCAACAGACAACAAAACAAACAAAACAACTCCCTTAATCATTATTCTAAACACAAACTAAGATTCTAATCAAAGCAAATCAAAATTGAAAAGATGAATGTTAAAATACACTGGCTGAATCCAGGAAGAAAATAATCTAATTTACAACACTCCACTGCTTCAAGTTCAAGAATAAAATGTCAACAGACATAATTTATCAAATTATGGCCCAAAAAGTCCAGCCATTCTATCAAACGCGCACTCATATTTATAGTTATAAAATGGTTTTAGGGGTTTGGACATGCTCTCTCCTACAATCATCACCATCCTCTCAAGAGTCCGGGGATGAAGGCAATAGGGTTATTTTCGGCTGCAGGCAGGTGTGTAACACTCTTACTTTACAAAAACAGTTAATTCTACTCAGAGCCTTAGCTCTGCCAAGCTAAGATAATCCACAAAAATACAAGTCAAAAATACAAATGAGGCATCAAATAAACACGC
Source organism: Meconema thalassinum (assembly GCA_946902985.2). NCBI lineage: Eukaryota > Metazoa > Arthropoda > Insecta > Orthoptera > Tettigoniidae > Meconema > Meconema thalassinum. The sequence goes on along the minus strand of OX336390.1, from coordinate 583,590,467 downwards.
TGCGGTGGCCTTCGCCCCGTGAATTAGAATAAACAATTAATTACAATGAATGCACCCAAAAATGACAATAATATTACATGACATGGCTTCCTGAAGCGGCAAGAGGAAAACAAAACCCCGGGAAGTGCAACCGCCTCCCCTCTACAAAGATGTCACGACTGTTCTATTTGGGACTCCATTGATTTGCCTTCCGTTGACATTCTATACGCATCGAATTTGAAGAATAACTAGTTGATAATGAGTTACATTTTAATTTTATAGCGTTTGTAACAGCCTATTGTGTATTATGTGACCAGTAAGGTAGTCATTCCAAAGGCTGGTTGGATCCTCAAAAAAGTTCCGCCGTTAGGTTATGTGAGTACATATCCACAAAAACCCAAGGCAGCGTACTAGGCAAGAAGAAGAGTGAGACCAACGAGCGTGTCACTATCCTACTCCCCATGAGTTTGTCAATCAAACATTAAACCAGAGACTACCAGGGCAGAAAGTAGCAACTTTCAAGTATACTAAGATGGTTGTCACATGTGCGCACATGTACTTTTATAGGAAAAGCAATATTAATAATGTTAATCATCACGTGAAATCAACATTTAATAACCAATTTCTACTATCCTACAGTGATACTTGATGATGAAATATCATAAAACAAATAAGAGTGTAGATAGCAGAAAAATTCTCCTTTGTAAGTTTGAGGAATTTAATATCGCAAATGCTTTCCTTACGGGACAATATTGTCCTGAGTAATTTTTCAGATAACTGCTAAGCTTTAGTAAACACAAGAAGGATTTTCACATATTGAAGAGAGAATTTCATGACACCGCTATGAAACATCAATATCATTTAATATGAAAGGAACGCATCAGTATCTGATCGTTTAAGACTTATCAGTTACGCAGACATAATTCTGAGCTATATATATATATATATATATATATATATATATATATATATGCGAAAATATGAACAGCGGGAAATTACTTATTAATGTATTGTACCCTTTTAGGCTCCTAGGATGCCGACTCGAGCTCGGGATAATGGTCTGTTCGGTGGCTCTAACTTAACTTAAACATCCTAGATATTTTATGAAGGATCACAGGAAGCTTAACCTAAAATCAATATGTCAGAGGAATCCTAATGCAAAATAATGTATTCATAAAACAACATCTTCCCGCTTACTCCCATCAACAGACAACAAAACAAACAAAACAACTCCCTTAATCATTATTCTAAACACAAACTAAGATTCTAATCAAAGCAAATCAAAATTGAAAAGATGAATGTTAAAATACACTGGCTGAATCCAGGAAGAAAATAATCTAATTTACAACACTCCACTGCTTCAAGTTCAAGAATAAAATGTCAACAGACATAATTTATCAAATTATGGCCCAAAAAGTCCAGCCATTCTATCAAACGCGCACTCATATTTATAGTTATAAAATGGTTTTAGGGGTTTGGACATGCTCTCTCCTACAATCATCACCATCCTCTCAAGAGTCCGGGGATGAAGGCAATAGGGTTATTTTCGGCTGCAGGCAGGTGTGTAACACTCTTACTTTACAAAAACAGTTAATTCTACTCAGAGCCTTAGCTCTGCCAAGCTAAGATAATCCACAAAAATACAAGTCAAAATACAAATGAGGCATCAAATAAACACGCTGCGGTGGCCTTCGCCCCGTGAATTAGAATAAACAATTAATTACAATGAATGCACCCAAAAATGACAATAATATTACATGACATGGCTTCCTGAAGCGGCAAGAGGAAAACAAAACCCCGGGAAGTGCAACCGCCTCCCCTCTACAAAGAAAACAATACCATCCAGACGTGGTCTACTTGACCTTGCAACAGACGTACTCACACCACAACAAACCAGCCTGGCGGGCAACGACCTTCGCCGCACCTCCAAGATTCAGACAGTCGACCACAGTATTTTGTACCTGCTTCCTTGCCTGACCGCCTTGGACTTCAGCTGTACCTTTCCGATGGAGCCATCGCGTACTCTCATCGCTTAATGAACTCAATCATTTCACTTACCATTATATCATTGTAGACTGCGGGAATTACAACCTCCGCTTTATTTTCAACTTACCATTATATGATCGTAGACTGCGGGAATTACAACCTCCGTTTCTATTTCAGCTTACCATTATATCATCGTAGACTGCGGGAATTAAAACCTCCGCTTTTATTTCAACTCAACCAATGGTCAACTCTCATTCTTCTCTGAATCTTAGACTGTCACCTATCCATTATGTCTTACCTTATTACCTTGCGTGTGGTCATCAGCACCTTACTTACGGGTCGTGCTCAAATGGCTGCATCACTACTGGTCTGTCACAATGTCATGCTATTTTCCCCCATACTGGCTTTTACGTTACGGTCGTGCGTAAGCACTCATATCCCAATTACCCCGTTAATGTGCATTCAAAACATTACTGAAACCCTCAAAAACAAAAATAACAAGATTTTGATGCTCATGTTCAAATCCTATCTTATAAAACACACAAATGGAAATCATCATTAAAATATATTCAAATTTACACAATCATGCCTGCTCTGCCCAAAATACCTATTTGATCATAATTGCTTATGATGGAGAGAAACTTATCCAATTCCCATGATGGGAAGAGTCAGCCATGCACGCCCCATCTGGTTATCTTTACTTATCTCATATTTGACAGGATGGAGCTCAGTTCCATGATTTCAGTCCGCTGGTCCATCTTATCCATCTTGCAAGGGAGGGTGATCTTACACTCGGTTTCAAAAAGTTCACCAAAGCAAAGGTCCACTGTGACATATTATTCTTAACACAATGCACGGTTCGTGTGTGGAGCTCCTAACTTCTAAGCTATCATCAACCTACTTAATTCAGCGGATAGTTCATAGCTTCCTGCCTCACTGACATTCTATGCTGATAGCACGGTTGGCCAACTCTAACTTACATCCCGTTTTTACTGGCAACGGTACGCACACTTCTCGTAATACTGTTTTGCTTCGCGCTTGCGAATAATTATGATAAGAAATGTCCCAACTAGAATGATTGGACTTATAAATTCGCAGTATTTCCTAACGTATCGGGCAAGGGCTTACGTCTCCAGCAATGCCCAAAGTAGACTGACTTCACTGTGTGTCCAGATATTATTTATATGATATGTGGAGAAAGTTATAGGAGTGGGGAGTTTCCAAAATTTTATTCTATAATATCACTCGCATGAATATGCAAAGTAGCTCATTCGAACGTCCTCATTTTCAATGCCTCATGGCTTCTTCTTAGTTCAAAATTCGATCGCTGAATCCTTAGATAATTAGCCCCGTAACTTCCTTCATTGTTCCATAATTTCGGCGGGATTTGGCCGCGTCTCGCGTCCCTGGCAGCGATTGGTGGTTTCAAATCCGCCCCTTAATTTGGTTTTATTTCTGGCAAAAATCACAGAACAACTTAATTTCAATTTTAAAAATACTTTTGAGAGGCTGAGATCGTCCCCTTTACGATGATGTAACTCCTGTTTCTGAATTTTAAGTGCTGCTCTAATTTCTCTCAGGTAGGCGGGGCTTATCCAGTTGATGATCGTTGAAATTTCGGTATCCACCCGCTCGGTTGAATGACGGTTTCGCCTTGTCTCTGCCCATGTGGCTTCCAGATGTTTGCTGCCTTGTTCCATCCTCTATTGTCCGCGCTCGGTGAAAGTCGCGGAAAAGCACGTACCGTTCTCTTCTTTGTTACCACCCTGGTCTTCAAGCATGGTCTTCCTCCCATCAGTTTTAAACATGAATAAAATTTTGTTGAAATAATATGTAGAATTTATGCAGTCACAAATGCAGAAAGGTTACATTATCCTTCTGCAAAGGAAAAAAATCGATATGGAACGTATGATTTTTTCTCCATTCCCTATCCGCCTCATGGATACTGTAAGGCTCCGCTGTCACTCCTTATTTTGCTTACTCGGTTTGCCACTGCCGGTCGCGCGCAGGGATTTCTTTGCTACTGTTCCTGTTTCCCCCTTCCACATTCTTGGTAGGCTTAGTGTCGTGACCGTCTGCCTCAGGTAGCTATTGTCTGCTTGACTTGCCTTGCAACTCTCACTTCTCAGCCGGTCACTGTCTGTAAACACCAGGTCTGTTTACGACTGTCTGCTTCCTCGTCCCACCTGCACGTGGCCCGTCCTTATCGGATTTCCATGATGTTTACACCCGCGGCATTCCGTGGCTGATCAAACGGTTCCCTTTCATGATACACTTTTAAGTTTGAACAGTTTACTACTGACGTGTTACCTCCTGTATTTTATATGCATTATATCCCAAGTTTCTTGTGATACGGTAAGGTCCAATGTACGGGAAACACCAATTATGAAACACATTGTTTGCAGGATCAGAGATAGGTGGTCTTTTCAATAATACTAGTTCACTGGCGTTTAATTCTCTGTGAAAGCGTTTTCCTTTGAGCCTTCTTAACCTCCTGTCAGCTTGCTCACTCATGTACCTGACCGTGCGTTCGATTCTCAGCTGTGGTGCTGGCTGCGGATCCCTTGGACAATCTAGCACTGTTGTCCAAGATCTCGGTGGTTGCTGGTTCAAATGTAGCGTGTATGGAATTTGGCCAGTTGACTCATGACGTGTCATGTTAATACAAATTTCTATGTTTTTCAAGGTGTCAGCCCAACGATGATGCTCCGTGGGTATGAACATGCGGATATGCTTAGAAATATCTCTTAAAACTCTCTCACTAGGATTACTTTGTGGGTGGCGTACGCTAGATAACACATGTTTTATGCCGAGCTCATTTAGTCCAAGCTTAAATTCGACTGAGGTGAAATAACTCCCATGGTCGGAAAGTATAAATTCTGGCTTTCCCATCGTAGGTATAACTCGATTCTTAATTCGGCTCATGACCTGTTTCGACGTCGTCTTTTGAATAGCATATATGACAACAAACTTGGAAAAGACGTCCACACACACAAGGGCATGTCTCACTCCTCTTCGTCCTTTCAGCAGGGGCCCCATGCAATCCATAGCAATGAGCTCTAATGGCTTCTGTGGCAAGAGTGGTTTTGGGTACTGCCTCATGAGAAAGTTGTTCGGTTTTGCTCGCTGGCAAACATCGCATGTCTTCAGGACATCGCGTATCGTGATCCTCATCCGTAGCCAAGCGAAAGCTTCACCTATTGTTGCTTCAGTCTTATCTAACCCCACGTGACCGAGTGTGTAATGAGTATGCCACACTTATTTTCTCTGTAAAGATGCTGGCAACAATATCCGTAGCTTAACATGATCTTCATCTATGAATTTATGGAGCATATTGTTGAAATAGGTGTAATTTCTCGCTTGAGCTTCAACCTCTCCATATGCTGGCGTATCAGGTGTTAACTCTCTCTTGAGAAATTAATCATCTGTATCATCCATGGTTCCTTTTCCTGTTCCTGCGGTAACCTCATTAGTTCTTGTAGGAAGTCTTGGTATTCGCGTGTCAGCTCAATGTGATGCACCAACATATCATCCGTATGCGCCTCCTCTTCTGGATTTCGGCTTAAGACATCCGGGATTACATTTAATTTTCCAGATACATGCTCAATGTGTAGGTCAAACTGCTGTGCATAGATGGCCCATCTGATAATGCGTTCACTTACCATCGTGGTCTTAAATAGAAAAGTCAGCGCCTTGTGATCAGTGCGGATCGTTATGGGAAACCCATATATAATTTTACGCCACTGCTATAGTGCGTGTATGATAGTCATGAACTCACCGATGCCCACCATAGATGCGTCTGCTTGGATTATGAATCTCTTCGAAAAGTCTGGGTATCCCAGTTTTATGCTATTTGACAGCAATTCTTTTGTAGCAACAAATGCTCTCTCACAATCTTCGTTCAAAAACCAACGGTTATTCTTTTTCAACATCTCTTGTAATGGTGCTACCACTTCAGTGTATCCTGGACAGTTTTCACGGAAAATGTTCGTTGCTCCCAAGAACATCCTTATGTGCTTGGCTCTGGTTGGACGGGGAAAATTTCTAATAGCTTCAATCTTCACTGGGTTGGACCTGACTCCCTCTCCATCGACAATATGTCCTAAATATAAAATTTCGTGCTGAAAGAAGTGCGATTTTTTTTAGATTGATTTTGAAATTTGCCCTTTCGAGGTCCTCTAACAATTTGCTTAAATTCTGCATGTGCTCTTCAATGGTTTCTGACGCTAACAAGATGTCATCTACATATCTGACAGTCATGTTTTTAACTTCCTCTGTCAAATTACGGTCCAACGGTCGGATTGGTGCAGATCCGGCTGTCTTAACTCCAAATGGAAGATGACACCAGGTGAAACTTTGATTATCGAACAGAAATCCAGTTAACAGCTGCGATTTCTCTTCTAATTCGATATGCCAGTAGCTATTGGCAAGATCTACAGATGAATATATTCATTTTTATGGAACTTCTTTAGTACCTCCTTAATTAATGGTGCACGGTCTGTCTCGTCGACCAGTCGAGAATTGAGCGTCCAAGCATCGAGACATAGTCTCACAGAACCATTGGGTTTCGCCACCGCTAATATGGCGTTCAAGTACGGAGTTGGGGTCTTCTTAATTATGCCTCCTCTGAGCATTTCATCTATGATTTTCTTGACTGCTGCCTGCTGTTTTTCCGGGATTGGGTAGAATCGGCTCTTGAATGGAGTCCAATCGTCCACCTGCATGGCGTATTTGAAATTTAATTGTTTCCCGGCAGGGTATTGAATGCTGGTGAAAGTTTACATAATATTTGTGCCAAGCAATCACTTTTTTCATCATTTAGCTTCGCCTCCTTTAATTTTTCCTTCAAAAGTGCCTCGAAATCGCCTTTGTTGCCATCTTCTTCTACAGCCATGGACCACATCTCGTCTTCCAAGTCTTGCTTGTCCTCCAGGAGTCCTATGTTCGAGTCCTCTTCACCTTCTTGATTCTCCTCCTCTTCTTTAGGAATCGTCTGGTCTGCTCTGAACTGGTCTGGTCTGTACTGGACAGGACTGGACTGGTTTGGTCAGGTCTAGTCTGGTCTGGTCTGGTCTGGTCTGGTGTGGACTGGTCTGGTCTGGACTGGTCTGGTCTGGTCTGGTCGGGTCTGGACTGGTCTGGTCTGGACTGGAGAGAAGGGGTCTGGTCTGGTCTGGCCTGGTCTAGACTAGTCTGGACTGGTCTGATCTGGTATGGTCTGGACTGGTCTATTCTTGACTGGACTGGTCTGGACTGGCGAGGATTGGTCTGGTCTGGTCTGGACTGGTCTGGACGGGAGAGGAATGGTCTGGTCTGGTCTGGTTTGTACTGATCTGGACTGGCTTGGTCTAGTCTGGACTGGTCTGGTCTGGACTGGTCTCGACTGGTCTGGTCTGGACTGGAGATAAATGGTCTGGTCTGGTTTGGTGCTGATTGGTCTGATCTGGACTGGTCTGGTCTGGTCTAATCTGGACTTGTCTGGTCTGCACTGTTCTGGTCTGGTCTGGTCTGGACTGACCTGGTCTGGATGGGGAGGAGTGGTCTGGGATGGTCTGGTTTGGTCAGGATTGGTCTGGTCTGTACTGGTCTGGTCTGGTCTGGTCTGCTCTGGCCTGGAGAGGAGTGGTCTGGTCTGGTCTGGTCTGGTTAGGTCTGGATTTGTCTGGTCTGGTCTGGTCTGGTCAGGTCTGGACTGGTCTGGTCTGGTCTCGACTGTTCTGGTCTGGCCTGGACTGTTCTGATCTGGACAGGTCTGGTCTGGCCTGGTCTGGACTGGTCTGGTCTGCTCTGCTCTGCTCTGGAACGGTCTGGTCTGGTCTGGACTGGACTGGTCTGGTCTGGACTGAAGAGGAGTGGTCTGGTCTGGTTTGGCTTGGTCTGGATTGGTCTGGTCTGGACTGGTCTGGTCTGGTCTCGTCTGCACTGGTCTGGTCTGGACTGGTCTGGACTGGAGGGGAGTGTTCTGGCCTGGTCTGGACTGGTCTGGTCTGGTCTGGTCTGGTCTGACTTGGTCTAGTCTGGACTGGTCTGGTCTGGACTGGTCTGCACTGGAGAGGAGTGGTCTGGTCTGGACTGGTCTGGTCTGGTCAGGGCTGGGCTGGGCTGGTCTGGTCGGGCTTAGTCTAGTCAGGACTGGTCTGGTCTGGACTGGTCTCGACTGGTCTGGAGAGGAGTGGTCTGGTCTGGTCTGGTTTGGTCTGGATTGGTCTGGTCTGGACTGGTCTGGTCCTTTCTAACCTGGACTTGTCTGCACTGTTCTGGTCTGGTCTGGACTGGTCTGGCGTGGATGGAGAGGAGTGGTCAGGTCTGGTTTGGTCTGGATTCGTCTGGTCTGGACTGGTCTGGTCTGGTCTGCTATGGCCTGGAGAGGAATGGTCTGGCCTGGTCTGGTTAGGTCAGGATTGGTCTGGTCTGGACTGGTCTGGTCTGGTCAGGTCTGGCCTGGTCTGGTCTGGTCTCGACTGTTCTGGTCTGGCCTGGACTGTTCTGGTCTGGACAGGTCTGGTCTGGTCTGGACCGGTCTGGTCTGGTCTGGTGTGGACTGGAGAGGAGTGGTCTGGTCTGGTTTGGTTTGGTCTGGATTGGTCTGGTCTGGACTGGTCAGATCTGGTCTGGTCTGGTCTGGTCTCGTCTGGTCTAGTCTGGTCTGGTCTGTTCTGGTCTGGTCTGGTCTGGTCTGGACGGGTCTGTACTGGACTGGTCTGGGATGGAGAGGAGTGGTCTGGTCTACGCTTGACTGGTCTGGACTGGACTGGTCTGATCTAGACTGGTCTGATCTGGTCTGTTCTGTTCTGGACTGGTCTGGTCTTGTCTGATTTGTACTGGTCTGGGGTATAATGGACTAGTCTGGTCTGGTCTCGTCTGTTCTTGTCTGGTCTGGTCTGGTCTGGTCAGGTATTGTCTGGACTAGTCTAGACTGGACTCGTCTGGTCTGGCTTGGTCGGGTCTGGACTGGTTTGGTCTGGACTGGAGAGGAGTGGTCTGGTCTGATGTGGACTGGTCTGGACTGTTTTTGGTCTGGTCTAGTCTGGTCTGGACTGGTCTATACTGGACTGGACTGGTCTGGACTGGAGAGGAGTGGTCTGGTCTGGGTTGGTCTGGACTGGTCTGGTCGGGACTGGTCTGGTCCTGACTGTTCTGGACTGGACTGGTCTGGTCTGGCCTGGAATGGTCTGGTCAGGTCTGGTCTGGTCTGGACTGGTCTGCTCTGGTCTGGACCAGAGAGGAGTGGTCTGGGCTTGCCTGGTCTGGTCTGGTCTGGTCTTGACTGTTCTGGACTCGTCTGGTGTGGCCTGGTCTGGACTGGACTAGTCTGGACTGGACTGGACTGGTCTGGTCTGATCTGGTCTGGATTGGACTGGACTGGTCTGAACGTGTCTGGTCTGGCCTGGTCTAGTCTGGTCTGGTCTAGTCTGGTCTGGTCTGGACTGGACTGGACTTGACTGGTCTGGACTGGACTGGACTGCTCTGTACTGGTCTGGTCTGTTCAGGACTGGTCTGGTCTGGTCTAGTCTGGACTTGTCTGGTCTGGACTGTTCTGGACTGGTCTGGTCAGGTCTGGACTCGAGAGGAGTGGTCTGGTCTGGTCTGGTGCTGACTGTCCTGGACTTTTCTGGTCTGGTTTGCTCGAGTCTGGACTGGTCTGGTCAGCCTGGTGGTGTATTCCTTGGAATACACGGTAAGAAAGAGTTTTCGCTGCTCTTTGCTTAATTCCTTCCTTCCTGTTTTTCGCAAACACCAACAGTGATTCCTTACGATTTTGTTTGTTTGCGCACCATGCTTACTTCGTTTGTAAGTCTGTTCTAGATATATATCTTCCGTGATAAACCTAGCGGCATCTAGCAGCTAACCTCTGAAGTTCCTCAACATCTCCATGCTCAAGAGGACTACTTTACCAATCAAGCCACCCGGTTTCGTCGTTATCGCCAGCTAACATCTCCATGCTCAAGAGGACTTCTTCACCATTCCCATCCGCCATGCCTCGTCATTGTCGCCTGCTAACAACTCCTTGAAGACCACTTCATCAAGAAAATTAACATCTAAGAAGAGATTTAAATTTTGCTAAGTTTGTAATTTTTATGTGTGCTCCTATGTCCCTTTCCCCCCACCATCTTATATCCGTGGTACCTTCGTGCTTCGTTGAGCGGCTCTCACTTCTGTGTTAGACGTCAAACCATACAGTTGGGGCTCCTCTCTCGAGCTCGTCTCCTCTACTCGAGAGACATTTTTTAAATCAGACGCCATGTCTGAATTTTAAAACCAACCGTCACCAGGAACATCACCTGCTTCACGAAACAGAGCTAAGTACAAACTTCAATGGTTTTCACCATATTTTAAAGGATTTTAAATAGCTAAATGCTTTTTATTCAATTTTATAGACAGTGTGTGGAATATCTAAATGTTCAGCAATAACTGCCTTCAAAAGATCTTCCTGATCAAGTTATGGCTACCTCAGCTAACTCTCTAAAGTGCAAAAGTACTTCTTGTACCGATTTTCTGAGATACTATCTAACACCGAGGGATAATTTCAAAATACCCACTGTCTATAAAACCTAGCTTTCCGCCGATGGACTTTTCTTGCCCAATTCAACAGTTATTGTTGTTCTGGAATTTTCCATGTCAACGATCTATCTACAAGCTAAACCTTCGAGTATTTTCCACTCACATATGGGAATACTTTTCCTAACTAAGGAATTTTATTTATAAAAACCGCTGATCAACACTTAATTTGTCTTCCTACGAGGGAAATTTTCCGCCGCATTCAACTACATCCTAGAAACGCTCAACGCAATATACACTCTCAAGCTAAAATTCCGCTAGTGATTTACATAATTGCAATAACTTTTCTTCTTATGAATTTGCTGTGCTGCAATAGTGAAGTTTTTAATTGGCCATAGTGCAAAAAATTGCCCGTTCAACTTTCAATCGCGTCGCGCTTCGTGAGAGCAATAAGTATGGCCAAGAACTTTCTCCTAACGTTCCCATTTCCTTTTTCCCAAACACCCTTACTAACAAATTAGGTTAAATTTATAAATTTAGGTCTTTTTCAATGATCTGTCACTTGCTAGAAAGTGCCCTCCCATAATTGTCCCATTTCTCATAAGTAAATTCTGTATAATTCGTGTCTTGCACACATTTAAAACCATATTGTTTTTCCTTTCTAACTAAGGAATTCAGTTCTTTCTACTCACAAGTGAGTTACCTAATTTTGTTTTCCAGGTTTCTCGAAAGGGTAACTTGCCCTATTTTATATCTCGTGATCTCTGGATGAATATAAGAAGTCATAGAAACTTCTTCTTAATTTTTCTCTCTTTTTTTGTTATAATCTCAAAGTTAATATTTGTTCATACTTTTAAGATTTCCACATAGGAATTCTTAAAGTGCCCACATTGTACCTGATTTATTGTTAAAGCTTTAATTGCGTTATAATTGTCGTTACATTTCTAATTTGTTAATTTTAAGCACAACTTTTAAAATCTTATGCAGATTTTAGTGCTTATAAGAGGTTCCAAACCATAAAATTGTTAATCGCCAAGTGCAAATTTCACCATTTAAGAGGTCTGAGATCTCAAAGATTAATATTAAGTAGTTAAAACATGATATCTATACGCATGGTTAAATAAACCAGATTATATCTATTCGCTTTATCCTTTTCCATAGAATAAAGATTAGGCAAGACCCTATTTTCCCTGACTCTTCCCATAGGCTTATGCCCTCTTTGAGAAAATTAAATACCCAATTAATAAGGTTTTCACTATTTGTTAAATTTGAACAAAGTCTCTGAAGCTTAGCTTTTCTTAAATTCAACCATAGGTGTTCTTACCAAAATTTTCAAAGAAAACAACGAAATCATTCCCAAAGGCATTATAACTGCTTCATCACTACCCTTCTTGGTGGTACTCGGTCATTCGCTGGAAATCTAACAGTTCCGCGAACCCAACTATCACGTCGAAATCAAACTACTTCAGATTTACCAAACATTTGGTTAAATCTAACTCCTTTGAAAGGAGAAACTTTAAATCTGTTTTCCTTAACACACTTTGTTCTACCAGACTACTACCCTTCCCCATAATAAAGAAATATAGGCTCGAAAGGGAAAGTGCGATCGCCGAGCGCTTGCAGGCAACCTGAATTAACGCTACGCTCTCCACTTGCCTGAGCCTGGCCCCCGCCGGAGTAAGGTTCCTCTTAGGGTTTGTACAGTGGATTCCACTTTACCAATTGCAATTTTATGGTAGATTCTCTTCCTATCTACCCATTCTTGTTCTCCACACCGAAACCCACTTGTTTGTTTCTTCATTTTCATTATCCCTGGGGTAGTGTTAATCCGAAGCTAAAACCTACCCAAAACTTGGTCCCAGAAACCCGGGAGAATCCGTTTGTCAGAATTTATTTGCCAAAATCCATTTGTCAATATTTTGCAAGTTATTAACATCTATTTTGAATTTTTCAGCTATAACTTCACTGTGCAAGGCTGGTGAGGGGGAAAGAGGTCGCTCCTGTCTCCTTTGACGTGTCCCTCTCTTTCAACTAGTTTGCTGCTGCCAGTCTGACAGCATTTCCAAAAACTCCAGAATTCCGTAAGTTATACTTTAATTTACCCATTTCTCCATGGCGCCTACAGATAAAGATAAGGACGGTAAGGATGAAAAACTTACTTCCAAACGAGTATCTTATAAAGGACTGGTCTGGTCTGGACAGCATTGTTCTAATCTGGTCTGGTCTGGTCTGGACTGGTCTGGTCTGAACTGTTCTGGTCTGCACTGTTCTGGTCTGGAATGGTCTGGTCTGGTCTAGTCTGGCCTGGTCTGGACTGGTGTGGTGTGTTCTGGTCTGTTCTGGAGCGGTCTGGACAGGTCTGTTCTGGACCGGACTGGTCTGGACTGGTCTTGTCAGGACTTATCTTGTCTGGACTGGACAGTTCTGTTCAGGACTGGTCTGGTCTTGACTGTTCTGGTTTGGACTGGTCTGGTCTGGCCTGGAAAGGCTTGGTCAGGTCTGGTCTGGTCCGAACTGGTCTGGTCTGGTCTGGTCTGGTATTGACTCTTCTGGACTTCTCTGGTCTGGTCTGTTCGGGTCTGGACTGGTATGGTCTGGCCTGGTCAAGGCTGATTTGGTCTGGTCTGGTCAGGTCTGGACAGAAATGGACTTGACTGGTCTGTACAGGTCTGGTCAGGTCTGTTCTGGTCTGGAGTGGTCTGGGCTGGTCTGGTGTGGTCTGGTCTGGACTGACTGGGTCTGGTCTGGTCTTGTCTTGTCTGGACTGGCCTGGACTAGTCTTGTCTGGTCTGATCTGGTCCGGTATGGACTGGTCTGGTCTGGTCAGTTCCGGTCTGGTCTGGACTGGACTTGACTGGACTGGTCTGGAATGGAGAGGATCTGTCAGGTTTGGTTTTGTATCGACTGGTCTGGTCTGGAATGGAGAAGAGTGGTCAGGTTTGGTCAAGACTGGTCTGATCTGGTCTGTTCTATTCTGGACTGGTCTAGTCAGCTCTGGTGTGCTCTGTACTGGTCTGGGCTATACGGGACTGGACTGGACTGGTCTGGTCAGGTCTGGTCTTGTCTGATCTGGTCTAGTCTGGTCTTGTCAGGTCTGGTCTGGATTGGTCTATTCTGAACTGGTCTGGTCTGGCTTGGTCTGGTCTGGTCTGTTCTGGAATGGCTTGTTCTGGACTGGTATGGGCCTCGACTCATCTGGTCTGGTCTGGTTTGGACTGCTCTGGTCTGGTCTGGACTGGACTAGACTGGACTGGTCTGATCTGATCTGGATTGGACTGGACTGCTCTTGACTGGTCTGCTCTGCCCTGGTCTGGTCTGGTCTAGTCATGTCTGGTCTGAACTAAACTGGACTTTATTGGCCTGGACTGGACTGGACTGGTCTTTACTGGTCTGATCTGGTCTGTTCTGGTCTGGACTCGTCTGGTCTGGTCTGGTGAGGTCTGGTCTGGACTGAGTGGGTCTGGTCTGATCTTGTCTGGACTGGTCTGGACGGGTCTGGACTAGTCTGGTCTGGTCTGATCTGGTCCGGCCTGGACCGTGCTGGACTATTCTGGTGTGGTCTGGGCTGGACTGGTCTGGACTGGACTTGACTGGACTGGTCTGGAATTGAGAGGATCTGTCAGATTTGGTTTAGTCTCGACTGGTCTGGTCTGGAATGGAGAACATTTGTCTGGTCTAATCTGGACTGGTTTTGTCTTGACTGGTCTGGTCAGTAATGGTCTGGTCTAGTCAGGACTGGTCTGGACTGGTATGGATTGGTATGGACTGGAGAGGAGTGGTCTGGTCTTGACCGGTCTGGTTTGGTCTGGATTGGTCTGGTCTGGACAGGTCAGTTCTAGTCTGGTCTGATCAGGTCTGAACTGGTCTGGTCTGGTCAGGTCTAGTCTGGACTTGTCCGATCTGCACTGTTCTGGTCTGGTCTGGTCTGGATTGGTCTGGTCTGGACTGGACTGGTCTGGACAGCGTTGTTCTAGTCTGGTCTGGTCTGGTCTGGTCTGGACTGGTCTTGTCTGGTCTGGACTGGTCTGGTTTGCACTGTTCTGGTCTGCACTGTTCTGGTCTGGTCTCGTATGGACAGGTCTGGCCTGGACTGTTCTGGTCTGGACTGGTCTGGTCTAGTTTGGTCTGGACTGGTCTTTTCTAATCTGGTCTGGACTGGTCTGGCCTGGACTGGAGAGGAGTGGTCTGGTCTGGTCTGGTTTGGTCTGGATTGGTACAGTCTGGTCTGGTCTGCGATGGATTGGAGAGGAGTGGTTTGGTCTGGTCGGATCAGGTTAGGTCTGGATTGGTCTGGTCTGGACTGGTCTGTTCTGGTCTGGTCTGGTCAGGTCTGGACTGGTCTGATCTGGTCTGCTCTAGTCTGGACTTCTCTGGTCTCGACTGTTCTGGTCTGACCTGGACTGTTCTGTTCTGGGCTGATCTGGTCTGGTCTGGTCTGGACTGGTGGGTAGATTATTGGCTGAGGAATAACCTAACCACCAAGGGAAGATGATAAATAAAAGGAGGTGGGTTTCGGACTGGAGAAGAAGGATAGAAAAATAGGATGAGAGTCCCACAAAAGTTATGAATTTAACTTTAAATACACTTAAAGGCGGTTGCCACTGCAAATCAGCTCTCCGATACCTAAAGTGAGTAGGGACCTGGTCGAAGCTGACGGGAACCGCAGCTAAGACTTGGGCGGTTTGCCAGAGAAAGGCTTTAGTGTATTCCCTCTCAAGTATGCATAAGACTACTATGGGGAAGGGTGATAGTCTGGCAAGACAAATAGTAACAGATTTATTCTGTATTAACGATGGCATGAACTGAGGAAGAGTTAGGAAAGCCAGGATCTTGCCTAACTGTAGTATTTGCGAAATGATAAATCCAAAAACAAATATTTAATTTATTTAACAAGGCAAAAGAAGTTGATAACTTTAACAAATATATTTTCAATTTGGTTAACAATTTTGGGGTCACAGACCTCAGAAAGCATTAAACGTTTGCGCCAGGCAATTAACAATTTAAGAGGTTTCGAACCTTATATATGTTCTAAAATCTTTGTAAGAAAAAAAACAAATGAAGTAATTAACATTTAACAATAAATAGAGTACAAGGTGTGTACTTTAAGAAACTCCTGAGAGAATATTCTAGGAAGAGTGACAACTTCGAAAATAACAATAAGAAAAACATGAAGAATAAGATAGAAGTTCCTGCAACTTCTTATATTTAAGCTGAATTACTTTTGATTATTATACAAATAAGGGCAGGTCACTTACTGTGAAACCTGAAGAGAAAATCAAAAGGAAGGTTCTCGACCTCCTATGTTTAAATAGGAATCACGAGCCAAATGGGACAGTTTCCCTTTCCTGAGACCTAGAAATAACTTTATTAATATGGTTTGTTAGTAGAAGGTTTGGGAAAGATCAATTGGGATTGAGGATAAATGTTCATGGCCTTATTTAGAATAATCGGACGAGCACGACGCGGAAGAAATACTGAAAGCATTGTTTCTCACTATAGTCTGTTAAATAGATGAAAAGTTCACTATAGAAACACGAAAGTTTTTGGGAAAGAAAGTTATTGCAATGATGAAAATAACTGGTAGCACTAGGTAGGCGAGAGTCTATTTCTTGAGAAGGTTGTGAATTACAATTAAATGCACTTGAACAAATCCAACGGAGGAAAGAAAATTAGCTATGGAGCATTTATTTATAAGGAAGATTTCCTAGTTTAGAATGGCATTACCACAAGTGAGTGGAACAAACATGACGGCGTGACTTGTAGATAAAGTACATGATCTGGAAGGTTCCAGAACGATCCTAATATCAGAATGGGGCCAAAGTTATTCCAGCGGTGGAACGAGCTTAATCTTTATAGACAGCGGGTAATAGATGATATCCCACGTGGTGAGAAGATCTCTCATTTAACAAGCATAAGAAATGCTGCTTTTCACCAAGATTGGCTTAATTAGACAAAAGCCCAACATGGACAATCCCGCGAAGGATGATTATTTCAAAAAATAAGTAATTTCACACTGCCTATAAAAGATCGTTAAAAGCATGTAGAAGTTAAAACCATGAAGATGAGGTTAAAACTTGAAGTTTGTACTTAACTTTGCTGCATGGCGAAGGTGAGGTTCTCCTTGATGTTTAAATTTACCACATGGCGTGGAATCTAAAAAATGCCTCGTTAGGTCAGGAGGCTAGCTCTAGTTGAGCCTTAACTGAGTCGACGGCCGGCGCACAAGTGAGACCTGCTCAGCGAAGCGAGGAGGGACCAAGGAAGGGAAAAGAGTGGGGGTAGGAGACAAAAGGAATACATATCAGAATAACCAACATAAGAAATTAAATTCTCTTGAGGAGATGGTCTTCAAAGAGTTGATAGCAGGCGATACTAGCACAGCATGGTGAGTGAAAAAGTAGACGAAGTTCTCTTGCTCATGGAGATAATAGCTGGCGATGGCAACGAGATCTGGTGGCCAGATGGAAAAGGAAGTCCTCTTGCACCAGGAAGAATTGAGGAGCTTCAGAGATTCGCTGCTAGATGACGCTAGGAGGGTCATGGAAGATATATATCTAGAACAGACTCACAAAAGATATAAGCGACATGACCATCAAAGAGAAAATAGAAGATCACTGTTGGTGTTTGATAAAGAAGAAGGAATGAACAAGCAAAGAGCATTAAACTTTATATTCTCTCGTACGGTGTATTCCAATAATACACCAACTGTTCTTTTCTAATATGGTCTGGACTGGTCTGGCCTGGACTGGAGAGGAGTGGTCTGGTCTGGTCTGGTTTGGTCTGGATTGGTCTGGTCTGGAATGGTCGGGTCAGGTCAGGTCAGGTCAGGTCAGGGCTAGTCTGGACTTGTCTGGTCTGGGCTGTTCTGGTCTGGCCCGGACTGGTCTGATCTGGCCGGTTCTGGTCTGACCTGGCCAGGTCTGCTCTGGACTGGTCTGTTCTTGTCTGGACTGGTCTGGCCTGTACTGGCCTCGTCTGGTCTGGTCTGGTCTGGTCTGGACTGGTCTGGTCTGGTCTGGACTGGTCTGGACTGGTCTGTTCTCGACTGGACTGGTCTGGAATGGAGCGGAGTGGTCTGGTCTGGTCTGGTCTTGTCTGGTCTGGTCTGGTCTGGACTGGTCTGGACTGGACTGGTCTGGTTTGGTCTGGTGTGGTATGGTCTGGTCAGAACCGTTCTGCTCTGGACTGGTCTGGTCTAGTCTGATCTGCTCGGTACTGGTCTTGTCTATTCTGGACTCGACTGGTCTGGTCTGGTCCGGTCTGGTCTGGGCTGGTCTGGACTTGTCTGGTCTAGAATGGTCAGGTCTGGTCTGGTTAGGTCTGGTCTGGTCTGGCCTGGTCTGGACTGGTGTGGTCTGTTCTGGTCTGTTCTGGTCTGGTCTGGAGCGATCTGAACAAGTCTGTTCTGGACCGGAATGGTCTGGACTGGTCTGGTCTGGACTTATCTTGTCTGGACTGGACAGTTCTGCTCTGGACTGGTCTGAACTGGTCTGGTCTGGACTGGTGTGGTCTGTTCTGGTCTGTTCTGGTCTGGTCTGGAGCGATCTGAACAAGTCTGTTCTGGACCGGACTGGTCTGGACTGGTCTGGACTGGTCTGGTCCTGACTGTTCTGGACTGGACTGGTCTAGTCTGGCCTTGTCTGGTCTGGTCTGGAGTGGTCTAGTCTGAACTGGTCTGGTCTGGCTTAGTCTGGTCTGGTTTGTTCTGGTATGGCCTGGTCTGGACTGGTATGATCTGGACTAGTCTAGTCTGGTCTGGTATATTCTGCTCTGGTCTGGTCTGGTCTGTACTGGAGAGCAGTGGACTTGTCTGGTCTAGTTTGGTCTGGATTGGTCTGATCTGGACTGGTCTGGTCTGGTCTGGTCAGGTCAGGTCTGGACTGGTCTGGTCTAGTCTGGACTTGTCTGGCTTGGACTGTTCTGGTCTGGTCTGGTCTGGACTTGTCTGGTCTGTTCTGGTCTGTTCTGGAATGGTCTGGTCTGGTCTGGTCTGGACTGGTCTGTACTGAACAGGACTGGTCTGGAGAGGAGTGGTCTGGTCTGGTCTGGTCTGGTCTGGACTGTTCTGTTCTGGACAGGTCTATTCGGGACTGGTCTGGTCTGGACTGGTCTGGACTGGTCCGATCTGGACTAGAGGAGTGCTCTGGTCTGGACTGGTCTGGACTGGACTTGACTGGACTGGTCTGGAATGGAGAGGTGTGTCTGGTCTGGACTGGTCTGGTCATGACTGGTCTGGTCTGGTCAGGTTTGGGCTGGCCTGGTCTGGTCTAGTCTGGACTTGTCTTGTCTGGACTGTTCTGGCCTGGCCTGGACTGGTCTGGTCTGGTCTGGACTGGTCTGTTCTGGTCTGGTCTGGACTGTTCTGGTCTTGTCTGGACTGGTCTGGTCTGGACTGGTCTGCTCTGTTCTGTTCTGGACTTGTGGAGTGGGGTGGACTGGTCTGGTCTAGTTTGGTCTGGATTGGCCTGGTCTAGACTGGTATGGTCTGGTCAGGTCTGGACTGGTCTAGTATGTTCTTGTCTGGTGTGGAATGTTCTGGTCTGGCCTGGACAAGTCTTGTATGGACTGCTATGGTCAGGTCTGTTCTGGACTGGTCTGGTCTCGTCTGGTCTCGTCTGGACTGTTCTGGTCTGGACTGGTCTGCTCTGTTCTGTTCTGGACTTGTCTGGTCTGGTCTGCTTTGTACTGGTCTTGTCTCTCCTGGACTGGACTGGTCTGGTCAGGTCTTGTCAGGACTGATCCTGACTAGTATGGTCTGGTCTGTTCTGGTCCGGTCTGGACTGGTCTGGTCTGGTCAGTTCTGGTGTGGTCTGGATTGGACTGGTCTGGAATGGACTTGACTGAACTGGTCTGGAATGGAGAGGATCCGTCAGGTTTGATTTTGTCTCGACTGGTCTGGTCTGGAATGGAGATGAGAGGTCAGTTCTGGTCAAGACTGGTCTGATCTGGTCTGTTCTAATCTGGACTGGTCTGGTCTGGTTTGCTCTGTACTGGTCTGGTCTATACTGGACTGGACTGGACTGGCCTGGTCAGGTCTGGTTTGTTCTGTTCTGGTCTAGTCTGGCCTTGTCTGGTCTGGTCTGGTCTGGACTGGTCTAGTCTGAACTGGTCTGGTGTGGCTTATTCTGGTCTGGTCTGTTCTGGAATGGCCTGGTCTGGACTGGTATGATCTGGATTATTCTAGTCTGGTCTGCTATATACTGATCTGGTCTGGTCTGGTCTGGTCTCGTCTCGTTTGTACTGGAGAGCAGTGGACTTGTCTGGTCTAGTTTGGTCTGGATTGGTCTGATCTGGTTTGGTCTGGTCTGGTCTGGTCTGGTCAGGTCTGGACTGGTCTGGTCTAGTCTGGACTTTTCTGGCTTAGACTGTTCTGGTCTGGCCTGGACTGGTCTGGTCTGGTCTGTTCTGGAATGGTCTGGTCTGGTTTGGTCTTTTGTGGACTGGTCTGGTCTGGACTGGTCTGGGCTGGTCTGATATGGACTAGAGAGGAGTTGTCTGGTCTGGACAGGTCTGGACTGGACTTGACTGGACTGGTCTGGAATTGAGAGGAGTGTCTGGTCTGGAGTGGACCGGTCTGGTCATGACTGGTCTGGTCTGGTCCGGTCAGGATTGGCCTGGCCTGGTCTGGTCTAGTCTGGACTTGTCTTGTCTGGACTGTTCTGGCCTGGCCTGGACTGGTCTGGACTGGTCTGTTCTGGTCTGGTCTGATCTGGACTGTTCTGGTCTTGTCTTGACTGGACTGGTCTGGTCTGGAGTGGAGTGGGGTGGACTGGTCTGGTCTAGTTTGGTTTGGATTGGCCTGGTCTGGACTGGTCTGTTCTGGTCAGGTCTGGACTGGTCTAGTATGGTCTTGTCTGGTCTGGACTGTTCTGGTCCGGCCTGGACTAGTCTAGTACGGACTGCTCTGGTCAGGAATGGAGTGGATTTGTCTGGATTGTTCTGGTCTCAACTGGTCTGGAATGGAAAGGAGTGATCTGGTCTGGTATAGTGTGGACTGGTCTGGTCCGGTCTTGGCTGTTCTGGTCAGTACTTGTCTGGTCTGGTCTGGACTCTTCTGGACCGCTCTGGACTGGTCTGGTCTGGTCTGGACTGGTCTGGTCTGGTCTTATTAGTTCTGGTCTTATCTGGTCAGGTCTGGCCTGGTCTGGACTGGTCTGGCCTGGTCTGGTCTGTTCTGGTCTGGTCTGGAGCGGTATGGACATTTCTGTTCTGGTCCGGACTGAAATGGACTGGTCTTGTCTGGACTTGTCCGGTCTGGACTGGACAGTTCTGGTCTGGACTGGTCTGGTCCTGACTGTTCTGGACTGGAATGGTCTGGTCTGGACTGGTCTGGTCTTGACTGGTCTGGTCTGGATTGGCCTGAACTGGTCTGGTCTGGTCTTGTCTGGACTGGTCTGGACTGGTCTGGACTGGACTGGTCTGGACTGGAGAGGAGTGGTCTGGTGAGGACTGGACTGGTCTGGACTGGTGTGATCTGGTCTGGCCTGGATTGGCCTGGACTGGTCTGGTCTGGTCTTGTCTGGTCTGGACTGGTCTGGACTGGACTGGTCTGGACTGGAGAGGAGTGGTCTGGTCTGGACTGGTCAGGTCTGTACTGGACTGGACTGGACGGGTCTGGTCTGGTTTGTTCTGGTCTGATCTGGACTGGTCTGGTCTGGTCTGGTCTGGTGCGGTGTGGTATGGTCTGGTCTGGACTGGTCAGGTCTGTACTGGACTGGACTGGACGGGTCAGGTCTGGTTTGTTCTGGTCTGGTCTGGACTGGTCTGGTCTGGTCTGGTCTTGTCTGGACTGGTCTGGACTGGACTGGTCTGGACTGGAGAGGAGTGGTCTGGTCTGGACTGGTCAGGTCTGTACTGGACTGGACTGGACGGGTCTGGTCTGGTTTGTTCTGGTCTGATCTGGACTGGTCTGGTCTGGTCTGGTCTGGTGTGGTGTGGTATGGTCTGGTCTGGACTGGTCAGGTCTGTACTGGACTGGACTGGACGGGTCTGGTCTGGTTTGTTCTGGTCTGGTCTGGTCTGGACTGGTCTGGTCTAGTCTGGTCTGCTCTGGACTGGTCTGGTCTGTACTGGACTGGACTGGAAAGGAGTAGTCTGGTCTGGTCTGCTCTGGACTGGACTGGTCTGGTCTGGACTGGTCTGGTATGGTCTGGACTGGTCAGGTCTGCTCTGGTCTGGACTGGTCTGGTATGGTCTCCTCTTGACTGGTCGGGTCTGTATTGGACTGGACTGGAGAGGAGTGGTCTGGTGTGGTCAGCTCTGGACTGGCCTGGTCTGGTCTGCACTGGTCTGGTCTGGACTGGTCTGGTCGGGTCTGTGCTCTTCTGGACTGCTCTGGTCTGGGCTGGACTGGTCTGGTGTGGTCCGGTAGGGTCTGGACTGGTCTGGTCAGGACTGGAGAGGAGTGTTCAGGTCTGGTCTGGTCTGGACTGGTCTGGACTTGTCTATACTGGACTGGACTGGTCTGGTGTGTTTAGGTCTGGTCTGATCTGGTCAGGTCTGGCCTGGTCTGGACTGTTCTGGTCTGGTCTGTTCTGGTCTGGTCTGGAGCGGTCTGGAGAGGTCTGTTCTGGACTGGACAGTTCTGGTCTGGACTGGTCTGGTCTGGCCTGGAATGCTCTGGTCAGGTCTGGTCCGATATGGTCTTTCATTCATTCATTCGTTTATTTGCAATTGGGGGTGTGTCCCCCGGTGGCAAATTTGATATACATAACATATAAATAGCTGTACATAACAATTCACTAACAATTAAACTGGAGTATTTACACAAATAGTCAGTCTTTTCTTAAACACACCTATATGTTTGAGAAAAGGCTCTAAGACTGCGGCAGGTAGAGAGTTCCAATTATCAATGGCACGGTTTACGAAAGAATATTTAACATAATTTTTTCGCTGTGGTCGGCCCTTAACTTTGAAAAGATGAGCGCTCCTACCCTTGTAAGTAGGCTTTTCCATACGGTTGTTAAGCTGCCCTGAGGGATGCCCGACGTTACGGTAATTTCATCCGAGAATGTGCCTTCAACTTTCACTTTCTGGGAACGACCCGTCAAAAATTTTTGGATCCATAAAATTACTCTTCTATCAATCTTCGTCGAAGCTAATTTATGGAGTAGCATGTCATGCGGCACGACATCAAATGCCTTCGCAAAATCTATAACTACGGCGTGGACTGAAACTCCATTGTCTAACGATTCGCTAATATCTTGAAAAAGTGATGGCATCTGACTCTCGCATGAGTAACCTTTCCGAAATCCATGTTGCCTATCATTAAACCATGATAATGTTTCCCACTGTTCCCTCAAGTAGTCGCAAATGAGATGCCCCATCTGTTTACAAACGATGGACGTAAAACTAACCGGCCTGTAGTTGCACTGTTCAAGTCTGCTCTCTCCCTTAAATATTGGGACTACCGTAGCTCTTTTCCAGTCATCCGGGATTTGCGCATTGTTTATGGACACATTAAATATCACCTCTAAGTATCGTGCCATGGCCCTACCTCCTAGTTTAAGTACTTCTCTTACAATATTATCAGGACCTTTCGATATATTGTAACGTAATTTTTGTATTAGCTTTACAATTGCTGACTGGTTTATTTGGAGAAGTGGGGCCCCTGATTCACCGTTAAGGTCCAACACACAGCTATTGGTTTTATTGAACACACTACCATAAAAGACATTTAATTCATTAGCAATGGCCTGCTTCTCAGTAATTAATTTACCGTCACCGGACATTATCATCGACAAATTATTTGAATTTCCCTTTCTTCTCCTAACATAACAGTAAATTTTCTTTCCACCCATCGCCTCCCGAACCAAGTAAACCTTGCATATAATTGTCATGAGCAGCCCTCTTTTTTAAGAGGAGCTCTCTTGATAAGGACTTAAATTTCAACATATACTTGTCACTATCATGTCTTTTATTGTATAATTTCCTAATTTTCCGTTTAAGACTCCTGATTTCCCGTGTGTAATACTCAGGATCTGAGTTTTGTTTCAGTAATTTAAAGAAAGAAATTTATCAATAGCGTTATTTAAAATTTTCAAAATGTTAGTCCACAGGATATTAATGTGATTTCCTTCCGATGCCCATCCTACAAATAGCTGATTCAAATACCCCTAAAATTTGCCCTGAACCGCCCTGCGATACTGGAATATGATCTTATTTGCTACATCAGAGTCTAATTTTGTAATGTCACCGTATCCAATATTTAATTCAGACAGTTAATATATAGCTCTACAGGCCTTACGAGATAAACATCTAAGGTATTATTGCCTCTAGTTGGGAAGTCAACTACTTGGGAAAGTCCCCCCTCCCTTAAGAATTTGTTTGCAGCGCTCAAAGCTAGACCACAGCTAGTTGACTCACCAGACCACTTCGGGGAGGTTTAAATCTCCGGCAATTATTAGGCTCTTTTTCATAGCATTACCCGTACAAGTTTTATCATACTGTGTGTCGAGAAGCGAAAAGATATCATTCGGTGCTCTAAAAGCCCCTATCACCTGAAGAGGGAATTTATTCCCTTCATACGAAATTTGTACACATAACATTTCATGATCCATATCAGCCCACTTTAGGAAACTAGCTATATTTTTGCGCACACAAATAAATAGCCCACCACCTTGCTTCCCCCGATCCCTTCTGTATATTTCGTAGGTCCCTTGAATTATTTCATTACTATTTATATCCTCATATAACCAAGATTCAGTAGCAATGACAATTTTTGGAGAATACGTCTCTACAAGAGTCCAAAATTCAATTAATTTATTTCCTAAACTCTGACAATTAACCTGCAGTAATCTTAGAGTCTTACCTCCGCAGCAAATATCCCGAAGTAGCTCCTTCTGTCCCCGTCGGCTGGCAACCTCTGGACCTGCTCCTCCTCACAATGGCCGGCATGAACCGATGACCCTGTCTGGTCTGGTCTGGTCTGGTTTTGACTGTTCTGGACTTGTCTGGTCTGGTCTGCTCGGGTCTGGACTGGATTGGTCTGGACTGGACTGGACTGGTCTGATCTGATCTGGATTGGACTGGACTGCTCTGGACTGGTCTGGTCTGGCCTGCTCTGGTCTGGTCTGGTCTAGTCTAGTCTGGTCTGGACTGAACTGGACTTGACTGGTCTGCACTGGACTGGAATGGTCTGTACCGGTCTGGTCAGTTCTGGTCTGGAATGGTCTGGTCTTGTCTGGTCTGGTGCGGTCTGGTCTGGACTAACTGGGTAAGGTCTGGTCCTGTCTGGACTGGTCTGGGCTGGTCAGTTCTGGTCTGGTCTGGACTGGTCTGGACTGGACTTGACTGGACTGGTCTGGAATGGAGAGGATCTGTCAGGTTTGGTTTTGTCTCGACTGGTCTGGTCTGGAATGGAGATTATTGGTCAGGTCTGGTCAAGACTGGTCTGATCTGGTCTGTTCTGTTCTGGACTGGTCAGGTCTGGTGTGCTCTGTACTGGTCTGGTCTATACTGGACTAGACTGGACTGGTCTGGTCAGGTCTGGTCTGGTCGGGTCTGGTCTAGTCTGGTCTTGTCTGGTCTGGTCTGGTCTGGACTGGTCTAGTCTGAACTGGTCTGGTCTGTACTGGAGAGGGGTGGACTGGTCTGGTCTAATTTGGTCTGGATTGGTCTGTTCTGGACTGGTCTGGTCTGGTCAGGTCTGGACTGGTCTGGTCTGTTCTAGTCTGGATGTCTAGTCTGGACTGTTCTGGTCTGGCCTGGACTGGTCTGTTCTGGAATGGTCTGGTCTGGTCTGGTCTGTTCTGGTCTGGTCTGGTCTGGACTGGACTGGTCTGGTCTGGACTAGTCTGTACTGGACTGGTCTGGACTGGAGAGGAGTGGTCTGGTCTGGACTTTTCTGGTCTGGACAGGTCTGGTCTGGACTGGTCTGGACTCGTCTGGTCTGGTCTGTTCTGTTCTGGACTGGTCTGGTCTGGTCTGTTCTTCTGTGGACTGGTCTGGTTTGGACTGGTCTAGACTGGTCTGATCTGGACTGAAGAGGAGTGGTCTGGTCTGGTCTGGACTGGTCTGGTCTGGTTTGCTCTGTACTGGTTTGGTCTGGTCTGGCCTGGTCTGGTCTTGACTGGTCTGGTCTGGCTTGGTCGGGTCTGGACTAGTCTGTTCGGGACTGGAGAGTGGTGGACTGGTCTGGTCTAGTATGGTCTGGATTGGTCTGTTCTGGACTAGTCTGATCTGGTCTGGTCTGGTATGGACTGGTCTGGTCTGGTCTGGACTTGTCTGGACTGGACTTGAATGGACTGGTCTGGAATGGAGAGGTGTGTCGGGTCTGGACTGGACTGGTCTGGTCTGGTCAGGTTTGGCCTGGCCTGGTCTGGTCCGGTCTAGTCTGGACTAGTCAGGTCTGGACTGTTCTGGCCTGGCCTGGACTGGTCTGGTCTTGTCTGGACTGGTCTGGTCATGTCTGGACTGTTCTGGTCATGTCTGGCCTGGACTGGTCTGGTCTGGACTGGAGAGGGGTGGACTGGTCTGGTCTAGTTTGGTCTGGATTGGCCTGGTCTGGACTGGTCTGGTCTGGTCCGGCCTGGAGCGGTCTGGTGAGGACTGCTATGGTCAGGTCTGTTCAGGACTGGTCTGGTCTGGTCTGGTCTGGTCTGGTCTCGTCTTGTCTGGTCTTGTCTGGTCTGGACTGGTCTGGTCTGGACTGGTCTGGTCTGGTCTGGACTGGACAGTTCTGGTCTGGAGTGGTCTGGTCCTGACTGTTCTGGTCTTGACTGGTCTGGTCTGGACTGTTCTGGACTGGTCTGGTCTGGACTGGAGAGGAGTGGTGTGGTCTTGTCTGTTCTGGTTTGGTCAGGATTGGTCTGGTCTGGACTGTTCTGCTCTGCTCTGGTCTGGTCAGGTCTGGACAGGTCGGGTCTGATCTGGTCTAGTCTGGACTTGTCTGGTCTTCACTGTTCTGGTCTGGTCTGGTCTGGACAGTTCTGGTCTGGACTGAAGAGGAGTGGTCTGGTCTGGTCTGGTTTGGCCTGGATTGGTCTGGTCAGGTCTGCTCTGGACTGGAGAGGAGTGGTTTCGTCTGGTCGGGTCTGGTTAGGTCTGGATTGGTCTGGACTGGTCCGTTCTGGTCTGGTCTGGACTGGTATGGACTGGCCTGGACTGTTCTGGCCTGGGCTGGTCTGGTCTGGCCTGGTCTGGACTGGTCTTGTCTAATCTAGTCTCGATTGGTCGGGCCCGTACTGGAGAGGAGTGTTCTGGTCTGGTCTGGTGTGGTCTGGATTGGTCTGGTCTGGACTGGTCTGGTCTGTTCTGGACTGGTCAGGTCTGTACGGTTTTGGGCTGGCCTGGACAAGGCTGCTCTGGGCTGGTCTTGTCTGGTCAGGACTGGTCAGGGCTGGTCCCGTCTGGTCTGGTCTCTTCTGGAAAGGACTGTTCTGGAATGGAGAGGAGTGGTCTGGTCTGGTCTGGACTGGTCAAGTCTGGTCTCGTCTGGTGTGGTCTGGTCTGGTTAGGTCTGTTCTGCTCTGGACTGGTCTGGTCTTGTCTGATCTGCTCGGTACTGGTCTGGTCTATCCTGGACTGGACTGGACGGGTCTGGACTGGTCTGTACCAATCTGGTCTGTACTGGACAGTTCTGGTCTGAACTGGTCTGGACTGGTCTGGTCCGGACTGTTTTTGACTATTCTGGACTTGTCAGGTCTGCTCGGGCCTAGACCTGTCGGGTCTGGCCTGGTCTGGACTGGACTGGTCTGGACTGGATTGGACTGGTCTGATCTGACCTGGATTGGACTGGACTGCTCTGGACTGGTCTGGTCTGGCCTGCTCTGGTCTGTTCTGGTCTAGTCTGGTCTGGTTTGGACTGAACTGGACTTGACTGGTCTGCACTGGACTGGACTGGTCTGTACCGGTCAGGTCAGGTCAGTTCTGGTCTGGAATGGTCTGGTCTGTTCTGGTGTGGTCTGGTCTGGACTAACTGGGTCTGGTCTGGTCCTGTCTGGACTGGTCTGGACTAGTCTGGACTAGTCTGGTCTGGTCTGATCTGGTTCGGTCTGGACTGGTCTGCTCTGGTCAGTTCTGGTCTGGTCTGGACTAGACTGGTCTGGACTTGACTTGACTGGACTGGTCTGGAATGGAGAGGATCTGTCAGGTTTGGTTTTGTCTCGACTGGTCTGGTCTGGAATGGAGATTAGTGGTCAGGTCTGGTCATGACTGGTCTGATCAGGTCTGTTCTGAACTCGTCTGGTCTGGTCTGGTCTGGTGTGCTCTGTACAGGTCTGGTCTACACTGGACTGGACTGGTCTGGTCTAGTTTGGTCTTTTCTGGTCTTGTCTGGTCTGGACTGGTCTAGTCTGAAATTGTCTGGTCTGTACTGGAGAGGAGTGGACTGGTCTGGTCTAGTTTGGTCTGGATTGGTCTGTTCGGACTGGTCTTGTCTGGTCTGGACTCGTCTGGTCGGGTCTGGTCTGGTCTTCTGTGGACTGGTCTGGTCTGGACTGGTCTGATCTGGACTGGAAGGAGTGGTCTGGACTGGTCTTGTCTGGTCTGGTCTGGTCTGCTCTGAACTGGTCTGGTCTGGCCTGGCCTGGTCTTGTCTTGACTGGTCTGGTCTGGCTTGGTCGGGTCTGGACTGGTCTGTTCTGAACTGGAGAGTGGTGGACTGGTCTGGTCTAGTATGGTCTGGATTGGTCTGTTCTGGACTGGTCTGTTCTGGTATTGTCTGGTCTGGACTGGTATGAATTGGTCTGGACTGGTCTGGACTTGACTGGACTGGTCTGGAATGGAGAGGTGTGTTTGGTCTGGAGTGGACTGCTGTGATCATGACTGGCCTGGTGTGGTCAGGCTTGGCCTGGCCTGGTCTGGTCCGGTCTAGTCTGGACTTGTCTGGTCTGGACTGTTCTGGCCTGGCCTGGACTGGACTTGTCTGGACTGGTCTGGTCTGGTTTGGTCTGGACAGTTCTGGTCTTGTCTGGCCTAGACTGGTCTGGTCTGGACTGAAGTGGGGTGGACTGGTCTGGTCTAGTCTGTTCTCGATTGGCCTGGTCTGGACTGGTCTGGTCTGGTCTGGGCTGGACTGGTCTGTTGTGGACAGCTCTGGTCAGGTCTGTTCAGGAATGGCCTGGTCTGGTCTGGTCTCGTCTGGTCTGTGTCTTTTCTGGTCTGGTCTGGTCTGGACCGGACTGGTCTGGACTGGAGTGCTCTGGTCTGGACTGGTCTGGTCCGGTCTGGTCTGGTCTGGTCTGGTCTGGTCTGGACGGGTCTGGTCTGGTCTGTTCTGTTCTGGAGCTGTCTGGTCTGGTCTGCTCTGTACTGGTCTGGTCTGTACTGGACTGGACTGGACTGGACTGGACTGGTCTGGTCAGGTCTGGTGTGGTGTGGTTTGGTCTGGTCTGGTCTGGCTGTGCTGGTCTGGTCTGGACTGAACTGGTCTCGTCTTGTCTGGGCTGGTCTGGTCTGGACTGGTCTGGACTGGACCGGAGAGGAGTGGTCTGGTCTGGTCACGTCAGGTCTGGACTGGTCTTAACTGGTCTAGTCTGATCTGGTCTGGTCTGGACTGATCTCTACTGGACTGGACTGGTCTGTACTGGAGAGGAGTGGTCTGGTCTGGTCTGGACTAGTCTGGTCTGGACTGGACTGGTCTGGGCTGGTCTGGTCTGGACAGGTCTGGTCTGGTCTGGTCTGGTCTGGATTGGTCTGGACTGGACTGGACTAGTCTGGTCTGTTCTGGACTCGACTGTACTGGTCAGGAATGGAGAGGAGTGGTCTGGTTTGTTCTGGTCACGACTGGTCTGTTCTGGAATGGAGAGGAGTGGTCTGGTCTGGAATAGTCTGGACTGATCCGGTCTGGTCTTAACTGTTCTGGTCAGTACTTGTCTGGTCTGGTCCGGCCAGGTCTGGGCTGGTCTGGACTCTTCTGGACTGCTCTGGACTTGTCTGGTCTGGTCTTGTCTGGTCTGGTCTGGACTGGTCTAGTCTGAACTGGTCAGGTATGGCTTGGTCTGGTCTGGAATGGTCTGGTCTGGTCTGGACTGGTCTATACTGGTCTGGACTGGTCTGGACTGGAGAGGAGTGGTCAAGTTTGGTCTGGTCTCGACTGGTCTGGTCTGGAATGGAGAGGAGTGGTCAGGTCTAGTCTGGACTGGTCTGGTCTGGTCTTGACTGGTCTGGTCAGTACTGGTCTGGTCCGGTCTCAGCTGGTCTGGTCTGGACTGGAGATGAGTGGTCTGGACTGGTCTTGACTGGTCTGGTCAGGACTGGTCTGATCTGGTCTGGATTGTTCTGGACTGGACTGGTCTGGTCTGGTCTGAATTGGTCTGGACTGGACTGGTCTGGTCTGGTCTGGACTGGTCTGGACTGGACTGGACTGATCTGGACTGGAGTGGAGTGATCAGGTTTGGTCTGGTCTCGACTGGTCTTGTCTGGAGTGGAGAGGAGTGGTCTGGTCTAGTCAGGACTGGTCTGGTTTGGTCTGGTCTGGTCCGGATTGGTCTGGACT
Organism: Meconema thalassinum; assembly: GCA_946902985.2. NCBI lineage: Eukaryota > Metazoa > Arthropoda > Insecta > Orthoptera > Tettigoniidae > Meconema > Meconema thalassinum. The sequence goes on along the minus strand of OX336390.1, from coordinate 583,560,565 downwards.
GGACTGGTCCTGTCTGGTCTGGTTAGGTCTGGTCCGGTCTGGTCTGGTCTGGCCTGGTCTGGACTGGTGTGGTCTGTTCTGGTCTGTTCTGGTCAGGTCTGGAGCGGTCTGCACAGGTCTGTTCTGGACCGGACTGGTCTGGACTGGAATGGTCTGGACTGGTCTGGTCTGGACTGGACATTTCTAGTCTGGACTGGTCTGGACTGGTCTGGACTGGTCTGGTCCTGCCTTGTCTGGACTGTACTAGTCTGGTTAGGACTGGACTTGTCTTATCTGGTCTGGATTTGACCGGACTGGTCGGGACTGGTCTGGCCTGGTCTGTTCTGGTCTGGTCTAGACTGTACTGGACTTGACTGGACTGGACTGCTCTGTACTGGTCTGGTCTCGACAGGTCTGGTCTGGTCTGGTCTGGTGTGGTCTGGTCTGGACTGGCCGGGTCTGGTCTGGTCTGGTCTTGTCAGGACTGGTCTGGACTAGTCTGGTTTGGTCTGATCTGGTCCGGTCTTGACTGGTCTGGACTGGTCAGTTCAGGTATGGTCTGGACTGGATTGGTCTGGACTGAACTTGACTGGACTGGTCTGGAATGGATAGGAGTGGTCTGGTCTGGTGTGGACTGGTCTGGTCTTGACTGGTCTGGTCTGGACTGGTCTGGTCTTGTCTGGTCTGGACTGGTCTGGACTGGTCTGGACTGGTCTGGTCTGGTCTGGACCGTTCTGGTCTGGTCTGGTTTGAACTGGTCTAGATTGGAGTTCTTTGGTCTGGACTGGTCTGGACTGGTCTGGACTGGAATTGACTGGACTGGTCTGAATGGAGAGGAGTGGTCTGGTCAGGTGTGGACTGGTCTGGTCTCGACTGGTCTGGTCTGGTCTGGTCTGGACTGGAGAGCACTGGTCAGGTCAGGTCAGATCTGGACTGGTCTGGACTAGTCTGGTCTGGTCTGGTCTCGGCTGTTCTTGTCTGGTCTGGTTTGGACTGGTCTGGTCTAGTCTGGACTGGTCTGGTCTGGAGTGGTCTGGACTGGTCTGGTCTGGACTGGAGGGTAGTGGTCTGGTCTGGTCTGGGTTGGTCTGGATTGGTCTGGTCTGGACTGGTCTGGTCAGGTCTGGACTGGTCTGGTCTGGTCTGGTCTAGTCTTGACTTGTCTCGTCTGAACTGTTCAGATCTGGTCTGGTCTGGACTGGTCTGGTCTGGACTGGAGAGATGTGGTCTTGTCTGGTCTGGTCTGGTTTGGTCTGGATTGGTCTGGTCTTGATTGGTCTGGTCTGGTCTGGTCATGTTTGGACTGGTCTGGTCTGGTCTGGTCTAGTTTGGACTTGTCTGGTCTGGACTTTTCTGGCCTGGCCTGGTCTAGTCTGGACTGGTCTGGTCTGGTCTGGACTGTTCTGTTCTGGTCCGGTATGGTCTGGACTGGTCTGGACTGGAGAGGGGTGGATTGGTCTGTTCTTCTAGTCTTCTCCACCACCATTTTTCAAAATAATCGTCATACGATGTTATAACAAGATGTTCAGTAAAGAACATATAGCCTACTTTCTCCTAAATGCATGGGTATTGTTATAACTCTTTGTTCTTTTCAAGGAGTATGATTGAATGTTGGTTGTAGTAGCTTGTTGAAATACAACGTGCTATAGGGATATTAAACATGAATATGAGGTGCCCCTTGCTAGTGCTACCTCTGTACCAAATTTCGTTCAATTCGGTTTCACCGTGTTTGAATTGATAGGGGGAAACGATTTGCACACATACTTGGCCACCAACTGCAAACTATTGGGCTGATGTTCTTGCAGTTTGGTCAGAATATGTTTCCCACATAAAGATATGGTGTTGCAAAATTTGGTAGAGACTAGATTATTAGGTTGGTCGTAATTACATTTTAGCTTTTAACATTTGGGTGGCCGCGATTACGTTTCCGTCAAGATAGCGGTGATATAAAACACGACACTGAGGTGCCCTTTGCTAGTGCTACCTTTGTACCAAATTTCGTTCATTCGGTTCCACCGTGTTCGAATTAATAGGGGGAATCAATTTTGACATAAAGATGGCCGCCATCCGCAAACTATTAGGCTAATGACCTATTAGATTGGTCAAAGGATGCTCCCTCCATACAGGTATGTTGTTGTAAAGTTTGGTGGAGATCGGATGGTTATGTTAGTCGTAATTTGATTTAAGCTTTAAACATTTGTGTGGCCGCCATTACGTTTCTGTCAATATGGCGGCGATATTAATCATGACACTGAGATGCCCTTTGCTAGTGCTATCTCTGTACCAAATTTCGTTCCATTCGGTTTCACCGTGTTTGAATAAATAGGGGGAATCGATTCTGACACAAAGATGGCCGCCATCCGCAAACTATTAGGCGAATGACCTATTAGATTGGTCAAAGGATGCTCCCTCCATAAAGGTATGTAGTTGCGAAATTTGGTAGGGGTCGGATGATTAGGTTAATCGTAATTTGATTTAAGCTTTGAACATTCGTGTGGCCGCCATTACGTTTCAGTCAAGACGGCGGCGATATAAAACATGACACTGAGGTGCCCTTTGCTAGTGCTACCTCTGTACCAAATTTCGTTCCATTCGGTACCACCATGTTCGAATTAATAGGAGAAATCAATTTTGACATAAAGATGGCCGCCATCGGCAAACTATCAGGCGAATGACCTATTAGATTGGTCAAAGGATGCTCCCTCCATAAAGGTATGTAGTTGCAAAATTTGGTAGGGATCGGATGATTAGGTTAATCGTAATTTGATTTAAGCTTTGAACATTCGTGTGGCCGCCATTACGTTTCAGTCAAGATGGTGGCGATATAAAACATGACTCTGAGGTGCCCTTTGCTAGTGCTACCTCTGTACCAAATGTCGTTCCATTCGGTTCCACCGTGTTCGAATTAATAGGGGGATTCAATTTTGACATAAAGATGGCCGCCATCCGCAAACTATTAGGCTAATAACCTATTAGATTGGTCAAAGGATGCTCCTTCCATAAAGGTATGTTGTTGCAAAGTTTGGTAGAGATCGGATGGTTATGTTAGTCGTAATTTAACTTAAACTTTGAACATTTGTGTGGCCGCCATTACGTTTCTATCATTACGGCGGCGATATAAAGCATGACACTCAGATGCCCATTGCTAGTGCTACCTCTGTACCAAATTTCGTTCCATTCGGTTTTACCGTGTTTGAATTAATAGGGGGAATTGATTTTCACACACAGATGGCAGCCATCCGCAAACTATTACGCTGATGACCTATTAGTTTGGTCAAAGGATGCTCCCCTATAAAGGTATGTTGTTGCAAAATTTGGTAGAGATCAGATGATTAGGTTAGTCGTAATTTGATTTAAGCTTTGAATATTTGTGTGGCCGCCATTACGTTTCCGTCAAGATGGCGGCGATATAAAACATGACAATGAAGTGCCTTTTGTTAGTACTACCTCTGTACCAAATTTCGTTCTATTCGGTTCCACCGTGTTCGAATTAATAGGGGGAATCAATTTTGACATAAAGATGGCCGCCATCCGCAAACTATTAGGCTAATAACCTATTAGATTGGTCAAAGGATGCTCCCTCCATAAAGGTATATTGTTGCAAAGTTTGGTAGAGATCGGATGGTTATGTTAGTCGTAATTTAATTTAAGCTTTGAACATTTGTGTGGCCGCCATTACGTTTCTGTCAATATGGTGGCGATATAAAACATGACACTGAGATGCACTTTGCTAGTGCTACCTCTACCAAATTTCGTTCCATTCGGTTTCACCGTGTTTGAATTAATAGGGGGAATTGATTTTCACACAAAGATGGCCGCCATCCGCAAACTATTAGGCTAATGACCTATTCATGTGGTCAAAGGATGCTTCCTCTATAAGGGTATGTTGTTGCAAAAGTTGGTAGAGATCGGATGATTAGGTTAATCGTAATTTGATTTAAGCTTTGAACATTTGTGTGGCCGCCATTACGTTTCCGTCAAGTTGGCGGCGATATAAAACATGACACTGAGGTTCCTTTTGTTAGTACTACCTCTGTACCAAATTTCGTTCCATTCGGTTGCACCGTGTTCGAATTAATAGGGGGAATCGATTTTCACACAAAGATGGCCGCCATCCGCAAACCATTACGCTGATAACCTATTAGTTTGGTCAAAGGATGCTCCCCCCATAAAGGTATGTTGTTGCAAAATTTGGTAGAGATCGGATGATTAGGTTAGTCTTAATTTGATTTAAGCTTTGAACATTTGTGTGGCCGCCATTACGTTTCCGTCAAGATGGCGGCGATATAAAACATGACACTGAGGTGCCTTTTGTTAGTACTACCTCTGTACCAAATTTCGTTCCATTCGGTTGCACCGTGTTCGAATTAATAGGGGGAATCGATTTTCACACAAAGATGGCCGCCATCCGCAATCTATTACGCTGATGACCTATTGGTTTGGTCAAAGGATGCTCCCCCCATAAAGGTATGTTGTTGCAAAATTTGGTAGAGAGCGGATGATTAGGTTAGTCGTAATTTGATTTAAGCTTTGTACATTTGTGTGGCCGCCATTACGTTTCCGTCAAGATGGCGGCGATATAAAACATGACACTGAGGTGTCCTTTGCTAGTGCTACCTTTGTACCAAATTTCGTTCAATTCGCATTCACCGTGTTCGAATTGTTAGGGGGGGGGGCAGACATTCAGAGTACACACACTCACACACACAGACACACACACACACACACAGACTCACACACACACATACACACACACACACACACACACAGACTCACACACACACATACACACAGACACACACAAACATACACACACACACAGAGACACACTTTTTTCGCCCTGTGTTGATCTCATAAGTCTACTTTCATTTTTTGCAAAAATCGAAAGTAGGCTAAAAAATATCTCCGAAATGCTGAGGTTTTTAATGTCTCAAAAATATCTAAGTTTCCAAGAATCGATCGTACAAATCTTTAATATTAATTAAAATGAGCTCCTCAATTGTGCTGGTGGTGCCTTAGTTTTGTCCCCTACCACAAGCTCCTGGTTCGGGAATCACCGACTACGTAATGCTGATTTGACACTTCTTTCTTATACAATTACTATTAACTGTATCCACTCTAAAACATCTCTTTCCCTGGATTATTAACATTGACGGAGTCCTTTCTTTAGTTTAATGCCAGCAAATGGCTAAATTTTAATTATTTCTCTGATTTCATGACTCCTCCCTTGCTGCGGCGTTGCCATTTTAGTGTTGACTAAGGCCTTTATCCGAAAACTTCATCTCTCTCTACAGAACGGAAAATTTCCAATGCGATTTCGTTCCGTTGTGTCACTTGGTTTCCGCCGTGTCGTCAGTGACATCATCTTGCAGCTGTGGTCCTGCTCCGTTGAGTTGCACAACTTATCCATGCGTCACGCAATATGATGCTGTATTACTCCTCAACTAACTTCAGAACTCCGTTCTAAAACCTGCATTAATTCTTTCTTTTTTAATAAAAGTATATGGGTTCGATACTGTACCTCTCCCATGGGTACCATATTAAAGACTCCATAATTCAAATACAGCTGACCAATGTGGCTCAGCGGTAAGGGGTTGGTCTTGAAATTCAGCTCGTGCTCGGATGACTGCACAATTTTGGCAACGGACATACATGTCGATGGTACACAAGAAAAGTGACACAAGTCAAAAAAGTGCAATTTTGAGTTAAGAAGTGGAACACGTTGCTCTCACTGCATATTTTTATATAGAAAAACGTCATAACTCTATCCATAAAATTGGCCGCCAGAGGGGAGTAATGTCGTTTTTCCGCCGGAAGAATCACGACTGGCTGTTATCTTGAATAACCTCACATCTCACTTGAGGTCTGGGAGCGGAAGCGCGAACATCGCGGCTGTGTCGAGAAGAAAGTCATATCTCAAGTTGTGACAATATCATTATAGTTTATTATCAAGAAAAGTGTCATATTCCGAGTTAAGCCGTTTTTCATGATAAGGTAAGCCTAACACAACACAATTTTTTTTCATCGTCGTAAATTATTTTTAGTTAAGACATTTTTCTCCAATATAATGATATCCTACTGCGACATATTTTGAATTGTGTCACTTTTCCATATAAACAGAGCATTGCTGTGGGAAAATTCCGCAGTAAACTTTGAACTTGTGACATATTTCCTCCTAGTTCTTAATATGAAATCCCGCGATGTTGGTATGTATATTTCAAGTTGCTCGTGCTTTCTTTCATTTTGTTTTAGTAAGCCATCAGATATTATGAGCAATGGCATCCCAGCGCACAAGAGTTATCTTGAAGCTGGCAAAAATGAAATATGATCATTTGGAAGGCAATGGTGAGTCAACTGATAAGAACTGTGAGTGGACAACTTTGACATCAGTAGATCCAAGAGTTACATCAGCATTTCATCAAGCAGGTTAGTGTATAGTTTAAAATAGTCATAATCTGTGTTGTTATTTTATCTGGTGTTTCCTTATAAATATACATTGTGAATTAGATTGATTGATGATGATGATGATAATTGTTGTTTTAAGGGGCCTAACATCTAGATTATCGGCCCCTGATGGTTTGGGTGATCGTGAAGATGAAAATGAAAAGTGAACTTAAAAAACTAAAACTAACTACCAACCTACATACTAGAAGAAGAAATGGAAAACTAAAGGAGAATAAGGCAAATAAAGGACAGGAGGAAAATAAATGCCCTCAACCCTCGAAGAAGGCGGATTAAGGGACTTAGAAGGAAGGAGAGCCATGAAAGGCAGATAGGAAAGTGAAAGAGGAGAGGGTCCGCCCCAAAGGCAAGGGACAAAAGGGGAAAACGGACCCAGCTCAGGAATCCCTCGGGGTCACCAATTCCCGAACTCACCAGCCGTGAGCCCCTGAGGGTGTAGCATTCTCTAGGGTGCACCAAAGTGGTGGGGCTACATACACCCGGCCTCCTTGAGGGCCATAAGCAGAAGGCTGGAGATAACATGAAAAGAAAAAGAAGGCTGACCCCTCGCAGAGGGAGCGAATCAGAAAAGATGAGACAAGGGCCAATTAAGGCGGGAAAGGAAAAGACTCCCTAGGCCTCGGATACCCTAGTACCGTCGGGGTCGGAAGAGAACAAGAGTTGACCAAGGGCGGTCGACAGGAAAGAAGACAGAGAGGAGCCCGGCACAAGTAAGTGGAAGCAATGCCGGACTCAGCTGGGGCCCCGTGGTCGCCAACCCACATCTCACTAGAAGTGAGCCCCTGGGGGTTGAATTAGATTAATCGCAAAGCATGGTTCCCGGCTAACATTTCAGATTAGATTTTAAACCTCGTTTCAGGTGCCAATGGAACTACTTCAGTCGCATCCGAAGACAAAGTGGCTTTGCCATCACCGGAACAAGGTTAGAACATTTACCTAGTTTAGATATTCTTCCTAATAAATCAATCATGCTGCGATCTGTAGAAAATAAATCTTAATGTACGTAAATAATATTCAATGGTTGAAAACATCCTTTTGTTTTATTTCAGATGTGAACAAACAAAGTAGTTGCAGCTCATTTGCTAATTCTCACACATCAGAATCAGAATCGGACATCTCATCTGATGATGACATTCAAGATCCTACCTACAAGGGACAAACTAGTTCATCCTCTTCGTCCGCAGGTGCGGAATCTGAAGAAGACCCTGCTGTGGAGGATAATGCTGACGTAGAAAAAAGGAAAGGAAGGAAAAGACGGGCGAGACCACTGGAATGGAAGAAAACATTAGCAAAGCAGTGCAGGAACTCTGGGAAAGAGTATGTATCCAGTCCCAAGAGTGGAAAAGTCGTTAAGAAGAAGATAATGGGAGGAAGTTGTAAGGACAAATGCAGGTTGAAATGCAGTACAAAAATTAAAGAAGAAGACCGTCAGAAGATATTTGATGAATATTGGAATTTGGGAGACTTACAAAGGCAACGTGAGTTCCTTCTGTTCAATATAGAGAGTATTTCTCCTAAGTACAGATACATCAGAGAAGGTAGTCATCGCTCAAATAATAACACATTTTATTTTACTGTTGCGGATAAAAGTATCAGAGTTTGTAAAACATATTTTAAAAGCACACTGGACATAACAGACAGGCCAATAAGAACAGTATTACACAAGAAGTGTTGTGCAACAGGTGGAATACTTGATTCAGATCTCAGAGGCAAACACGGTAAGCATCACCACATTGCTGATGATGTAAAGGAAGGAGAACGTCACCACATTAATTCAATCCCTAAGATAGAAAGTTATTACTGCCGAAAAGATTCGAAGAGAGAATACATTGAAGGTAGTAGAACAATAGCGGACCTGCACAGAGATTATGTTGATCAATGCAAGAAGAAGAATCTGTCATTTGCAAATTACTTAATGTACTCCAGGATTTTTACAAATGATTTTAATATTTCGTTTTTTAAACCGAAAACGGATATGTGTGAAGACTGCCTGATGTTCATAAATGCTTCGGAAGAAGAAAAACGGAAACAGAAGGAAAAATACAACAGACATTTACTAGAAAAGGACCTTTCACGCAGGGAAAAAGATAATGATAAGAAAAGTGTGAGCAGCAATTTAATTGTCGCTGTATATGATTTACAGGCAGTACTTCAGTGTCCCAGGGGTGATGCCTCCAGTTTTTACTACACTTCAAAAATCAATGTTTTCAATTTTACGATATTTGAGCTTCAATGTAATACAGTCCAATGTTTCGTATGGGATGAGACCGAAGGGAACCGGGGTGCTAATGAAATCGGAACTTGTGTCTTGAGATATCTTGAAGGTTTAGAAGGGAGAGCTAAGAACACAAAGAGCAAAAAACTGGATGTAATATTCTATTCAGATAACTGTTGCGGCCAGCAAAAAAATCGCTTCATCTTTTCAATGTATTTGTTTGCTGTGAATAACTATCCATTTATAAACTCCATTACACACAAATTTTTGGTCAAAGGACATAGCCAGAATGAAGGTGATAGTGCACATGCAACCATTGAACGTGAGGTAACAAAATCTCTAAACTCTGGACCCATTTATGTTCCACAGCAATATGTTACACTAATTCGTACTGCCAAGAAGACGGGGAAACCTTACCTAGTCACTGAAATGAACCACGAAATGTTCTATGACTTGAAGGACTTGACATGTAAAATAGGTCTAAATGTTCTAAAAAGTGAAGATGAAAATGAACATGTGACCATTAGTCGCATCTCAGCAATTCGATTTGAAGGGAAGAATCCTGAAAGAATTCTTTTCAAAACTTCTTACGCAGATTCAGAGTTTCGTGCTATTGCAGTAAGGAAGACACGATCAGGTTCTACTGGAAATATCCAGCTGAAGGCAGTGTATAATAACAAACTGATCATCAAAGAAACTAAAAAAGTCCTCTCGGCACGCCGGAAGGCGGAGGTAGATTTCACCGGACAAACTTGGGGATAGGCGAAAATAGGCAGAATATGCAGATTTTCGTAGAAGGATCAGACCTCATTTAATGCGAGAAGGTATTTTATAATTGGAGCTTAATTAACTTTGTTTTTCGTCATTTTATGCTTATTTTAAACATTTTATTGTCTTATGGGAACGGTAACCTTCTTGTCATTTGGGGTCCATTTTTATACTTGTGGTCACACTGTCCTTATGCTAGGTTTCGACACTGATGTGCAACTATGTAACGGTCTGTTACTTCTTCACGCAAAATTATATCTACCGCAGAGATTTTGGTTGGTTCCTCAGTTTAGGGGCTGCGACAACGCGGTCATGTAACCCCGTGTACTTTGGGATGGCTGTATTAGTCTGTAATTCAGGTAAGGACTGCAGACGGTCAATTTCAAGCAGTAGTTACTAATGTTGCTACCAGGTACTACCGTCAACGACACCTAGCTGTGAACTTGGCTACTAGATGCCACCGCAACCAGCAACTCGCAACGAACGTTGGAACTTCCCCTCCAAAGGAAAGCATACTGAGGGATTTTTGGCGCTCTTAGAAAATCCGACGACTTCGGCCGGCTTTGAACTCGCGACCTTGGGCATAAACATTCAGCATGCTACCAGTTACGTCACCGAAGCCGCTTCACACTTAGATGGAAATCTGAATCTGATCTCGTGCAAGTGCGTTATCTTGGCAACGTCTGATGGCTCATCCCTCATCAATTTAGTAGTGTTGCCATGGCAACCACTGATAGGTCTTGGCATTTTCTTATAATTCCGAAATTATTTTTCTCATCCCTTGGCATAATGGTGGGTTATATCAAAAATTCTTTCAGACAAAAGTTTTAGGTAATTATTATGGGAATATTGTCCATTTTGTACGGTTTTGATATTGTGCCTATTAAGAGAGATATGATTAATGTTTCCCGAAAAACCCACTTTTTCCCACCCCTTTGGTCAATGGTTGGTGCTATAAAAAAAACTCTTCAAACATACATTTTTGGGCTTTATCCGACACATAGTATGAATGTTGAACGGATTCGATATTTCACATATTAAGAGAGTTATAGCAATATTTCACTTTTTCGAAAAAAAAAGCCCCCCATTTTCACCCCCCAACGACCGATTTAGCCCAGTAACGAACTCGACCGAGATTTTATAGGTATACGTATTCGGTAAAAAATTCAAAGTGATTGGTACAAAATTACGGCAGTTATCGTGTCCACAATAAACTGATATACATATACATACATAAATTATATATAACTTTTGAACTGACGGTGGTTTTGGGGCCTGGGGATGTGAAACGCGAAGATATGTCGAAATTTTCCGGAAGTCGAAACATGGTACCCATTGCAATAGTTAGCTTTCTAACGAAATCTACCTCTGGTTGGTTCCTCAGTTTAGGGGCTGCGACAACGCGGTCATCTAACCCCGTGTACTTTGGGTGAGTGTAGAATCTGTCTGATACACGGTGTGAATTGTAATGGCTGTATTAGTCTTAATTCATGTAAGTACTGCAGACGGTCAATTTCAAGCAGTAGTTCCTAATGTTGCTTCCAGGTACAACCGTCAACGACACCTAGCTGTGAACTTGGCTACTAGATGCCACCCCAACCATCAACTCGCAACGAACGTTGGAACTTCCCCTCCAAAGGAAAGCATACTGAGGGATTCTAGTGCTCTTAGAAAATCCGACGACTTCGGCCGGCTTTGAAACCGCGACATTGGGCATAGACATTCAGCATGCTACCAGTTACGTCACCGAAGCCGCTTCCCACTTTATCAGGCGGCTTTGGTGGCGTAGTCGGTAACATGCTGAGCTTCTATGCCCAAGATACCGGGTTCAAACCCGGCCGAAGCCGTCGGATTTTTTAAGAGCGTTAAATATCCCTCAGTATGCCTTCCTTCGGAGGGGAAGTAAAGCCGGCGGTCCCATGTCATAGATTTATGGCATGTTAAAGATCCTTCCACTAATTGCACCTGTGTGAAGCTAAATTGGATAGGTTAAGAATGTATACAACGCTCTTAGGTTTCTATGTTCGTTGCCAAGAGCCGACTGCGGCGGCGTCTAGTAGCTCAGTTCTGAACTTGGCCTCGTAGTCGTTGACAGTGGCGCTTGGCGGCAAAAGTAGGAACTATCTGAAAAATTGTTAGTTGCAGTACTTAAATTAACAAACAGATAACACACACTAATACAGTCATCACAATTAACACCGGTTATCAGACAGATTCTACACACACCCAAAGTACACGGGGCTACATGACCGCGTTGTCGCAGCCCCTAAACTTAAGAACCAACCAACCACTTAATCAGATGGAAATACTGAATCTGATCTCGTGCAAGTGCGTTGTCATGGCAACGTCTGATGGTCCATGCCTCATCAATTTAGTAGTGTTGCCATGGCAACCACTGATAGCTCTTGGCATTTTCTTATAATTCCGAAATCATTTTTCTCGTCCCTTGGCGTAATGGTGGGTCATATCAAAAATTCTTTCAGACAAAAGTTTTAGGTAATTATTAGGGGAATATTGTCCATTTTGTACGGTTTTGATATTGTGCCTATTAAGAGAGATATGATTAATGTTTCCCGAAAAACCCACTTTTTTCCACCCCTTTGGTCAATGGTTGGTGCTATCAAAAATCTTATTTGACATAAATTTTTGGCACTTATCCGACACATATTATGAACTTTGAATGGATTCGATATTGCACGTATTAAGAGAGTTATAGCGAAATTTCACTTTTTCGAAAAAAGCCCCCCATTTTCACCCCCTTCGACCGATTTAGCCCAGTAACGAACTGGACCGAGATTTTATAGGTATACATCTTCGGTAAAAAATTCGAAGTAATTGGTGCAAAATTACGGCAGTTATCGTGTCCACAAGAAACTGATATACATATATATATACATATATATATATATATATATACATAAATTATATATAAACTTTTGAACTGACGGTGGTTTTGGGGTCTGGGGGATGTGAAACGCGAAGATATGTCGAAATTTTCCGGAAGTCGAAACATGGGACCCATTGCAATAGTTAGCTTTCTAATGAAATCTACCTAAAAACAGGGCTTATTAAAATTAATGCCGAAAAATGAATTTCCTAAATATTATTCGTATTATTATAATAGTTTGTAGTTAAAGATTTGGTGATTGCCGCAATTATGTACCTATGCAATTACGCTGTTATAGTTCCTCTATAATGATTTACGTACGAAACGACAGCTGACGTCAGTCTGTATTAACATTATTACAGTATTATGTTGTGTTCCTAGATTACCAATTTAGATCTTATTTTAGTTTTTATTGTAAACTTTTTATGTATATTGCACATTAAAATTCCAAAATATTAGGTAACTAATTATTTACGCACTTCATTACTAATGTATCAAGATAAAATTATCATATAGTCTTAGTATTATTTTCCAGAAAAGTGTCATATGTCGAAGAAGGGTATATTTTATTGATATATACAAGGGTTAAATAACACTGACGTTCAACTATCCATGGTTTCCGAAACCTTATATTATATTAAGTCTTTCTCGATCATAGGCATAACCAATTTTACGAAAGAGCAAAAGAAACTCGCTCTCAAAAGAATGACAAATCTTTCAATGGCTCTCCTGAAAAAGTATGTATTTTGACTTGTGTCACTTTTCTTGTGGACCATCGATGTGTGTGTTGCCCTCTATTATAGTCAGTTCAGTTTCTAAGCCGAGAATATTTGTCAGTTAAGTTCATCATAACATGCCATCTGATATAAATAACAAATGCATTAAATTTGTAATACTGTATTAATAATAATAATTATAATGAAATATAAAAAACTTCGATTCCGCTGTGATTTATGACTTTGTTGTCCAATACCGTTCCAAATTTGGTAATATGGTTAACTCTTGGTCCCCATGGCCCCAAATGACTAAGTCTCGGAAACCCCTCTCACAGGAGAGAAAGGAAGACATTTTAGCCAGGTTTAAGATATATTCGGAGCGAAAGAGACTATCGAAGAAGAATTAGTACTGATCGCTTCTTAGTTAGCTTAATAATAATAATAACAATACTTTGTGCATGTCTACACCTTATTAATCTCGTTTCCAACGGGGTTGGAGATGAGATGCGATAACAGTCTATATGGCGGATGGTTTCTACGGCCGGATGCCCTTCTTGACGCCAACTTCGTGCGAGGAGTTAATGAGTGGTGAAATGAATGAAGATGAATAAGGCCGGGGAAGGGTGTGGAAGGAAGCAGCCGTGGCCTATAAGAATGTACCATCCCAGCATTTGCCTGGAGTTTAAATTGGGAAAACCACGGCAACTCATTTCAAGGCCGGCCGGCAGTGGAGCTCGAACCCACGACTACTGAGTCCGTACAGAGCTTGGTCCCATGGCCTAGCGCTGCACGTTAGCGAACCTACCTACCGCTGTCGATAAAATATTAATACTGAAATAATAATAATAATAATAATAATAATAGTATGGGTTTACGTCCTTTTAAACTGCTGAAGTTTTCAAAGATGCAGGGTTCTCCAACTGACAATGATTCCTCGCATTTAAGCACCCTAAAATGCCAACTGACTGCTCCGGAATGCGACCCGCAATATTGTGCACAATAGGCGAAGCGATTACCGCTGCAGCACGTAATCAGGTACACCAAAAACCGCGAGGGAGGGGGGTGGCTGAATTGCTCACACGAAGCTGTAAGCCAAAATAATTTTTAAATTCAACATAAACGCCCATTGCCAAGATTCGCCGGTCCTTTGCAATGCAGCTTTTAAAGAATCTAGTTTAATACGGACTGTTGTTTTGTTAAGACGTTCTCTCATTTGAAACGCATATTACATGCAAATGAGATACTCTTAAAATTCTTAAAGAAGGACTTTGCTCTCAATGAAGCAACAAGGAGATTAAAAGGGAGGAGTAAGACAAATGAGGCGTAGGACAAGAGCGTACATGTGTGTCCTGACTGCAACAATGGTATCCTAAAGTAGTTTTAAGCACACTATATGATTTAGCTATTGTCTACCCTGGGATTAACATTCAAAGTATGTGTTTTATTCATGTAGCTTATGTGACGAAGAAAATAAGTTCTAAAATCTGGTGTTGTTTTTGCTTCTTACTTGTGACCAATGTACTAACGTGTATTTGTGTGAAATCATTGTCATTGCTGTTTCATTTTTGTGGTTTGGAATATTTCGGCTAACAGCCCCGTGTACTTGCGTGTGTTTTGAATTTGTCATATAATCTGTACTAGCAGAAGTACCCGCTCTTCGAACGGTCTTCGGTATTAATAACCAGACGTTATCAATTGAGATACTGTTCCAATGGTTAGGGGCTTGTCATTCCTTCATATGTTTATCAGAACGAAGTTAGTTTTCTGGGTATATCGCAGACACTGTTAATTTAAGGGCCGTAAAATGTGGATTTCGGACACCCTTTATAGGCTCCCTAGTTTTGTATCACACATTGAGAAGCGCAACATATGCTTTTGTCGTCCTTCTAGGAGAATTTTTATTTTTCGCCTATTTTAGCATGTACTGTATTTTGAAAAGTTGTTCCTTATACCCACCCTTCTATGAGAAGTACGTTGAAGAGTTTTCTAAATGATTGGTGTATTGACTCATGGTTACAATACCTAATTTTACAATGCTCAAAACAATAGAACATGAATTATAGGAGTAGAGAAACATAAATATATATCAACCACACAGTATCAAACAAAATCATCTTTACGATGAACCCGTTTGTCGACAAAAATATGATTACTTAAAATGTGCTCTCAAACTAAACTCACCTAACGTGTACTTCCTGACGTCAAAATAATATTGAAAAACTCGTAGACGAAACGCAATATATGTCAAATTAAAACTGGCCCTCACCGTTGTGGAAAGTCCCCATCCCCAGGAAGACCCCTTTAATAAATTATAAAGGCTCGTGGTGCATTAAATTCGGGATTTTTAGCCTCCAATGGCCCTAATTCCCAAAAGCTGCAAAAACACTATTCCAATTCAGGAATTTATGAAAATAATGTTGCTGTTTGGAGATATAATAGACCTTCTGTGCAACATATCGCATATCGCACGCGTAAGTCACGTGTAAAAATTCTAGGGTACCCCTTAACCCCCTTAATCGCATTGTTGAATTTTACAGTCTATGTTTGATTCGACGATAACCTTATAGCCATTTGCAAACTTTAACAGAAATTTAATAAATTGAGTGACATTGTTTCTTACAGAAATAGATGGAAAGTTTGATGTCACCTCTTGTGATACTGTTGTCATGGTTACCGGCTTGCATTACTTCATTAGTTTCTTCTTGTTCTTCTTCTTTCGGATGAGCCAGAGAAGGACCACGACGTTCAACTTTTCAGCTTGGCGAGGGACTTGATGTTTGCCCAATATTCGCGCATTCTCCTCTCCTTTTTCCAGATGATGCCGGTTTCTTACAGGGTGGTCTGTCCTGAAATCTCTTCTGTTTAAGTATCTTTCTGAGATGCGATCGGCTTCTAATATCACTTTTCATTATCTTCAGTTCTTGAATATCCTTGTTAACTACTGTTAGCGACGGTGTCACACTCTTTCTCTTCCCCCAGTAGTTGAGAAGCCAGATTGTTAGTCTTGTTGGGTTCTTCTATGAGACATGTCCATAGAAAGCCAAACGTCTCTTCCTGGCCACATCTGTGATTTTCTCAGAATATCTATATAGCTCCTGATTTGGTCTTCTTCTGTACTCGTCATCTATTTATTATTTTATAAAATAAAAGAGTGCCACATCCCCTCCAGGGACGTAGGCGACCTAAATAAGAGCCCTTGACTAAGTCAAGGGATTACTAACCAGGCATCCCGAGCCGGAGTTTGCGTGTGGTAGGCTGGCCAGTTCCTTTCAACTCCTCCTCCTACCATAGCATCCGGCAAGTTCCCATTTTGCATCACGAGGCTGGGAGGCCCCGTACCAGACCATACCAAGACTTTTAAATTTTTGGCAAAGCTGGGGATCGAACCCGGTACCTCGGGGGTAACAGCCAACAATGCTAGCCACTGCGCCACGAGGAATTCTGAGATCGTGTTGCCATGGTTACCGGCCTGCATTCTTTTAATAGCTTAGTAAATGAAATATAGTTTTCTGGGTATATCTCAAAAACTATTAGTTTATTAAATGAAATTAGTTTTCTGGGAAAACCTCAGAAACGTGGTTTTAGAGCCTTAAAACTTAGTAGCCTCCAAGCCACTCAGGGGCTGAAAATGAGTTTTGCTCGTCCTTGTACGCCATAATACAATAATAATAATAATTATAATTTAATAATATGGGGATAGGGATATAATAGTTCTTTAGTACCCCTTGACCCCCTTAAGCGCATTATATACGTATTGATGAGTTTTACAGCTTAAGTTGGTTCCGTGATAAGCATATAGCCGTTTGCGAACATTCACAGTAATGTAATAAGTGGAATGACATTGCGTCTTACAGAAGTAGATGAACTTCTGAGATCGTGTTGCCGTGGTTACCGGCCTGCATTCTTTTAAAAGCTTGATAAATGAAATTAGTTTTCTGGGTATATCTCAAAAACTATTGGTTTTAGGACCTTAAAATATGGTTTTCGGGGCCCGTAAGGCTCCCGAGTTTTGTTTCTCACATTGAGACGCTGAAAATGAACTTTGTCACGTTTTTCTACGCCCATTTCAGCATGCATTTTAAGGGGTTAGGCCCTCTTTTATGAGAGGTATGGAGAAGAGTTACATCAATGATTACTTTCGTGCCTCTGATGGCCTTCTGTACCAAATTTTACGTTGATCCATTCAGCCGTTCTCGAGTGATGCGCGTGCAAAGTTGTACACAGACAAACAGACAGACAGACAAAAATTTTGTTTTTGCGCGCAACCGTCATAAACCAGTCTGAAACGCGTTAATAACTCAAAATTGCGTGGAAATTCAGAAAAAACAGACAAACTTTCATTTATATATAGAGAGAGACTAGCAGAAGTACCCGCTCTTCGAACGGTCTTCGGTATTATTAACCAGACGTTATCAATTGAGATACTGTTCCAATGGTTAGGGGCTTGTCATTCCTTTATAAGTTTATCAGAACGAAGTTAGTTTTCTGGGTATATCGCAGACACTGTTAATTTAAGGGCATTAAAATGTGGTTTTCGGAGACCCTTTATAGACTCCCTAGTTTTGTGTCACACATTGAGAAGCGCAACATATGCTTTGGTTGTCCTTCTAGGATAATTTTTATTTTTCGCATATTTCAGCATGTATTTTGAAAAGTTGTTCCTTATACCCACCCTTCTATGAGAAGTACGTTGAAGCATTTTCTAAATGATCAGTGTATTGACTCATGGTTACAATACCTAATTTTACGATCCTCCAAGCACCCGAACATTTAATATAGGCGTACATAAACGTAAACATATATCAACCACACAGTATCAAAAAAAATCATCTTTACGATGAACCCGTTTGTCGACAAAAATATGATTAGTTAAAATGTGCTCTCAAACTAAATTCACCTAACGTGTACTTTCTGACTTGAAAGTAATATTGAAAACCTCGTAGACGAAACGCAATATATGTCAAATTAAAACTGGCCCTCACCTTTGTGGAAAGTCCCCATCCCCAGGAAGACCCCTTTAATAAATTATAAAGGCTTTTGGTGCATGGAAATTCGGGATTTTTAGCCTCAAATGGCCCAAATTCCCAAAAGCAGCAAAAAACACTATTCCAATCCAGGAATTTTTGAAAATTATGTTGCTGTTTGGAGATATAATTGAGCTTCTGTACAACATATCGCATATCGCACGTGTAAGTCACTTGTAAAATTTCTAGGGTACCCCTTGACCCCTTTAATCGCATTGTTGAATTTTACAGTCTATGTTTGATTCCATGATAACCTTATAGCCATTTGCAAACGGACAGAAATTTAATTAATAAATTGAGTGGCATTGCTTCTTACAGAAATAGATGGAAAGTTGGAGGTCACCTCTTGTGACACTGTTGTCATGGTTACCGGCTTGCATTACTTCATTAGTTTCTTCTTGTTCTTCTTCTCCTTTCTGATGGGCCATCTGAGGACCACGACGTTCAACTTTTCACCTTGGCGGGGGACTTGATGTTGGCCCAATATTCGCGCATTTTCTGGCTATGTTTCTCCTTCTTCTCTTTTGTCCAGATGATGCCGGTTTTCTTACAGGGTGGTCTGTCCTGAAAACTCTTCTGTTTAAGTATCTTTCTGAGATGCGATCGGCATCTAATATCACTTTTCATTATCTTCAGTTCTTGGATATCCTTGTTAATTACTGTTAGCGGCGGTGTCACGCTCTTTCTCTTCCTCCTGTAGTTGATAAGCCGGTTGGTTAGTCTTGTAGGGTTTATCCATGAGTCATGTCCATAGAAAGCCAGACGTCTCCTCCTGGCCACATCTGTGATTTTCTCAGTATACCTACATAGCTCCTGATTCGGTCTTCTTCTGTACTCGTCATCTATTTATTAGTTTATAAAATAAGAGAGTGCCATATCCCCTCCAGGGACGTAGGCGACCTGAATAAGAGCCCTTGACTATGTCAAGGGATCACTAACCAGGCATCCCGAGCCGGAGTTAGCGTGTGGTAGGGTGGCCAGTTCCTTTCCACTCCTCCTCATACCATAGCATCCGGCAGGTTCCCATTTTGCATCACGAGGCTGGGAGACCCCGTAGCAGACCATACCAAGACTTTTAAATTATTGGCAGAGCCGGGTATCGAACCCGGTACCTCGGGGGGTGACAGCCAACAATGCTAGCCACTGCGCCACGAGGTGGTCTTTATTAGTTTATTAAATTCAATTAGTTTTCTGGGAATATCTCAGAAACGTGGTTTTAGAGCCTTAAAACGTAGTAGCCTCCGAGCCACTGAGGGGCTGAAAATGAGTTTTTCTCGTCTTTGTACGTCATAATATAATAATAATCATAATAATAATTTAATAATATAGGGATAGGGATAAAATAGACCTTTAGTACCACACCCGTCCGTGTAAATCACGTGAAAAAATTCAAGAGTACCCCTTGACCCCCTTAAGCGCATTGTATAGGCCTATGTATTGATGAATTTTACAGCTTAAGTTGGTTCCGTGATAACCTTAAAGCCGTTTGCGAACGTTCCCAGTAATGCAATAAATGGAATGGCATTGCGTCTTACAGAAATATATGGACTTCAGAGATTGTGTTGCCATGGTAACCGGCTTGCATTCCTTCAATCATACTAATATATAACAAGATGTTCAGTAAAGAACATATAGCCTACTTTCTCCTAAATGCATGGGTATTGTTATAACTCTTTGTCCTTTCCAAGGAGTATGATTGAATGTTGGTTGTAGTAGCTTGTTGAAATACAACGTGCTATAGGGATATTAAAGATGAATATGAGGTGCCCTTTCCTAGTGCTACCTCTGTACCAAATTTCGTTCAATTCGGTTTCACCGTGTTTGAATTGATAGGGGGAATCCATTTGCACACATACTTGGCCACCATCTGCAAACTATTGGGCTGATGTTCTTGCAGCTTGGTCAGAATATGTTTCCCACATATAGATATGGTGTTGCAAAATTTGGTGGAGACTAGATTATTAGGTTGGTCGTAATTACATTTTAGCTTTTAACATTTGGGTGGCCACGATTACGTTTCCGTCAATATAGCGGTGATTTAAAACATGACACTGAGGTGCCCCTTGCTAGTGCTACCTGTGTACCAAATTTCGTTCATTCGGTTCCACCGTGTTCGAATTAATAGGGGGAATCAATTTTGACATACAGATGGCCGCCATCCGCAAACTATTAGGCTAATGACCTATTAGATTGGTCAAAGGATGCTCCCTCCATACAGGTATGTTGTTGTAAAGTTTGGTGGAGATCGGATGGTTATGTTAGTCGTAATTTGATTTAAGCTTTAAACATTTGTGTGGCCGCCATTACGTTTCTGTCAATATGGCGGCGATATTAATCATGACACTGAGATGCCCTTTGCTAGTGCTATCTCTGTATCAAATTTCGTTCCATTCGGTTTCACCGTGTTTGAATTAATAGGGGGAATCGATTCTGACACAAAGATGGCCGCCATCCGCAAACTATTAGGCGAATGACCTATTAGATTGGTCAAAGGATGCTACCTCCATAAAGGTATGTAGTTGCAAAATTTGGTAGAGATCGGATGATTAGGTTAATCGTAATTTGATTTAAGCTTTGAACATTCGTGTGGCCGCCATTACGTTTTAGTCAAGATGGCGGCGATATAAAACATGACCCTGAGGTGCCCTTTGCTAGTGCTACCTCTGTACGAAATTTCGTTCCATTTGGTTCCACCGTGTTCGAATTAATAGGGGGAATCAATTTTGTCATAAAGATGGCCGCCATCCGCAAACTATTAGGCTAATAACCCATTACATTAGTCAAAGGATGCTCCCTCCATAAAGGTATGTTGTTGCAAATTTTGGTAGAGATCGGATGGTTATGTTAGTCGTAATTTAACGTACGCTTTGAACATTTGTGTGGCCGCCATTACGTTTCTGTCAATATGGCGGCAATATAAAACATGACACCGAGGTGCCTTTTCTTAGTACTATCTCTGTACCAAATTTCGTTCCATTCGGTTCCACCGTGTTCGAATTAATAAGGGGAATCAATTTTGACATAAAGATGGCCGCCATTCGCAAACTATTAGGCGAATGACCTATTAGATTGGTCAAAGGATGCTACCTCCATAAAGGTATGTAGTTGCAAAATTTGGTCGAGATCGGATGATTAGGTTAATCGTAATTTGATTTAAGCATTGAACATTCGTGTGGCCGCCATTACGTTTCAGTCAAGATGGCGGCAATATAAAACATGACTCTTAGGTGCCCTTTGCTAGTGCTACCTCTGTACCAAATTTCGTTCCATTCGGTTGCACCGTGTTCGAATTAATAGGGGGAATCAATTTTCACACAAAGATGGCCGCCATCCGCAAACTATTACGCTGATGACCTATTGGTTTGGTCAAAGGATGCTCCCCCCATAAAGGTATGTTGTTGCAAAATTGGGTAGAGATCGGATGATTAGGTGAGTCGTAATTTGATTTAAGCATTGAACATTTGTGTGGCCGCCATTACGTTTCCGCCAAGATGGCAGCTATATAAAACATGACACTGAGGTGCCTTTTGTTAGTACTACCTCTGTACCAAATTTCGTTCCATTCGGTTTCATCGTGTTTGAATTAATAGGGGGAATTGATTTTCACACAAAGATGGCCGCCATCCGCAAACTATTAGGCTAATGACCTATTCATTTGGTCAAAGGATGCTTCCTCTATAAGGGTATGTTGTTGCAAAATTTGGTAGAGATCGGATGATTAGGTTAATCGTAATTTGATTTAAGCTTTGAACATTTGTGTGGCCGCCATTACGTTTCCGTCAAGATGGCGGCGATATAAAACATGACACTGAGGTGCCTTTTGTTAGTACTACCTCTGTACCAAATTTCGTTCCATTCGGTTGCACCGTGTTCGAATTAATTGGGGGAATCGATTTTCACAAAAAGATGGCCGTCATCCGCAAACTATTATGCTGATGACCTATTGGTTTGGTCAAAGGATGCTCCCCCCATAAAGGTATGTTGTTGCAAAATTTGGTAGAGATCGGATGATTAAGTTAGTCGTAATTTGATTTAAGCTTTGAACATTTGTGTGGCCGCCATTACGTTTCCGTCAAGATGGCGGCGATATAAAACATGACACTGAGGTGTCCTTTGCTAGTGCTACCTTTGTACCAAATTTCGTTCAATTCGCATTCATCGTGTTCGAATTGATAGGGGGGGACAGACATTCAGAGTACACACACTCACACACACACAGACACACACGCACACACACGCACAGACTCACACACACATACATACACACACACACACACACACACACTCACACTCACACATACACACACACAGACAGACACACTTTTTTCGCCCTGTGTTGATCTCATAAGTCTACTTTCATTTTTTGCAAAAATCGAAAGTAGGCTAAAAATGAGATGGTGTGTGTCTGTCTTTCTGTCTGTCTGTCTGTTACTCAATAACTCAAGAACCACTGGTCCGATTTAAATGAAGTTTTGCATGGATGTAGCTGATTTACCAGGTTTACATATAGGATACTTTTGATTTCGAAATTTTGCACTATTAAAAAATGGCGACTATTTTAGTGACGTCATTTGAACCTTTGGTTTCAAAATTTCATATTTCCATATCAAATAAAAAGAGAACGGTAGGAAATAGCAAACTTTCGATGGCACATACGAGCTTTGAAATTTAATTTCCTATCTGAAAGGTCCTTATCACCTTTCGTGTATCTCCAACAGTTAGCGAGTAAAACCGACATTTGTGACGTCACTACACCCTTTGGTTTCAAAATTTCATATTTCCTTTTCAAATAAAAAGAGAACGCTAAGAAATAGCAAACTTTTGATGGTATACATGAGCTTTAACATTTAATTTTCTATCCGAAAGGTCCTTATCACTTTTCGTATATCTCCAACTGTTAGCGAGTAAAACCAGAATCTGTGCAATAAAACACGGTCAACACCGAGCGGTGCAGTAGGCTATATCTCTCTAGATATAAAAATGAAAATTTGTGTGTTTATCTCTGAATTTCTACGGAAATTTGAGATGTTTACACGTTTCAGACTGTTTTGTGATGGATGCGCGCGAAAATAATTTTTTTGTTTGTCTGTCTGTTTGTTTGTTTGTCTGTGGACAAATTTGTTCCCTTATAACTCGAGAACGGCTGGGTGTATCAACGTAAAATTTGGTACAGATATCCATCAGAGGCACGACACCAATCATTGATGTAACTCTTCTCCGTACCTCTCATAAAAGGGGGCCTACCCCCTTAAAATACATGCTGAAATAGGCGTAGAAGGACGAGACAAAACTCATTTTCAGCCCCTCTATGTGAGAGACAAAACTCGGGTTCCCGAACACCACATTTTAAGGACCGAAGACTAACCGTTTTTGATATATTCCCAGAAAACTAATTTAATTTAATAAACGAATGAACGAATGCAAGCCAGTAACCATGCCAACGGATTCTCATTGCTGTAAGACGCAATGCAATTCCATTAATTACATTAGTGTGAAAGTTTGCAAACGGCTAGAAGGTTATCACGGAACCAAATTAAGCCGTAAAATTCATCAATACGTATAATGCGCTTAAGGGGATCAAGGGGTACTCTAGAATTTTTTCACGCGATTTACACCTGCGGGTGTGGTACGGCAGGTCTATTATATTCCTATCCCCATATTATTCATTCATTCATTCATTCATTCATTTCGTATAGGCCATCTATAGACCGCGTCATTCCGTCTCCTACTGGCTTTGATGTTTGCCCTGTACGCCCGCATTCGTTCTCGGTGGATTTCCTTCCGTCCCTGGGTCCAAATCTTGCCCGTTTTCAGCTTCGGTTTTTCTTGTAAACCTTTACAAGCTTGAAGTTTCCTATTGAGTGGGGCGCGTTCCTGAATGTCTGTTGGTGTAATCCCCACTTCTTTCAGATCTTTATCCAGTTAAATGAACCAGGCCCATTTTGTTTTCCTCTCCTGAAAGTAAGTTATGTTGCCGTTGGTCAGTCTCGCTGGGCTCATTAGTTTCACATGCCCAAAAAATGGTAACCTTCTCTTCCGGATGACGTTGCTTATCTTCTCCACATGAGTATATAGGTCATGGTTATGCCGTCTTCTGTATTCCCCATTGTCTTTGATGGAACCCAATATCTTTCTCAAAATTTTCCTTTCTTTGGCCTCCAGTTTCTCGACCAAGCCTTTTTTGTTCATCGTGAGGCATTCAGAAGCATGCAAGACCTCCGGACGGATGACACTGCAGTAATGTTTTAGTTTTGCGTTGAAGGATATTGACCTTTTCTTATAGATGTCCTTAGTTAAATGGTAGACCATTTCCATTTTGCTCATGCGTAATGTGAATGCTTCTTTCTCTGATAATATCCCTTCCCTGACCCGTCCTGAAAAGAAAAGTACATGGCCATTGGTTGAATTAAAAATATAAAAAATAGGTGTTAAAATTTCTCCCTATATTATATTATTATTAGTATTATATTATGGCGTACAACGACGAGATAAATCCCCTCGGTGCCAGAAACGAAACTCGGGGGCCCTAAAGGGTCCTCGAAAACTATATTATAAGGCTCTAAATCCAACAGTTTCTGAAATATTCCCAGAAAACTAATTTAATTTAATTTAACAAACTAATGAAGGAGTGCAAATCGGTAACCATGAGAATATTATCTCAAGGGGTGGCATACAACTTCCCTTCTATTTCTGTAAGAAGCAATGTCACTCCATTTATTACATTTCTGTGAAAGTTTGCAAATGGCTATAAGGTTATCACGGAACTAACGTAGACCGTATAATTCATCAATGCAATTAAGGGGGTGAAGGGGTAACCTAGAATTTTTTCATGCAATTTTCACGTTCGACATATAGTACAGAAGGTCTATTATATCTCCAAACAGCAACATTATTTTCAAAAAATCCTGAATTGAACCAGCATTTTTTGTGGCTTTTAGGAATTTGGGCAATTTGAGGCTAAAGAACCTGAATTTTCATGCACCACAAGCCTTTATAATTTATGAAAGGGGTCTTCCTGTGTATGGGCACCTAGCACAACGTAGAGGGTCAGTTTTTATGTGACGTGTATTGCGTTTCGTCTACAAGGCTTTCAAATGTATTTCACGTCAGGAAGTACACGTTAGGTGAATTTAGTCTGAGAGCACATTTTAACTATTTTTTTTGTCGACAAACGCGTTCATCGTAAAGATGATTTTATTTGATACTGTGTTGTAGATATACCCATATTTGGATATCTGGGTAATATGTTGTAGACAATAGAATTGTCTGTCTGTCTTTCTGTGTATCTTTATGTACGCCTATACCTCGTGTTCGGATGCTTGGTGCATCGTAAAATTAGGTATCAGAGTCAATACACCAATCATTTATAAAACTCTTCACCGTACTTTTCATACATTAGAAGGGTGGATATAGAGAAAAACTTCTCAATATATGCTAAAATAGGCGAAATATAAAAATTATCCTAGAAGGACGACCAAAGCATATGTTGCGCTTCTCAATGTGAGACCCAAAATTCGGGAATCTATAAAGGGTCTCCGAAAACTACATTTTAAGGGCCTTAAATAAACAGTGTGTGTGTGATATTCCCAGTAAACTAACTTCGTTCTGATAAACTTGAAGGAATGACAAACTGCTAACCATTGCAACAGTAGCTCAATTGATAATGTCTGGTGTTAACAACGAACACCGTTCGAAGAACGGGTACTTCTGCTAGTAGCTTAATAAATGAAATTAGTTTTTGGGTATATCTCAAAAACTGTTGGTTTTAGGAACTTAAAATGTGGTTTTCGGGGCCCGTAGGGCTCCCGAGTTTTATTTCTCACATTGAGACGCTGAAAATGAGCTTTGTCTAGTTTTTCTACGCCCATTTCAGCATGCATTTTAAGGTGGGTAGGCCCTCTTTTATGATTTTCGAAGTGAAATGCCATGTCCTGTGGTTCGGATTCCACGTAAAAAGGAGGTCCCGTGGCTCATGATCTACAGATTAACGGTCACGTTAAACTACAAGCTTCCTTCCTTCCTTTTCCTCTTTTATGATAGGTATGGAGAAGAGTTACATCAATGATTAATGTCGTGCCTCTGATGGACTTCTGTAGCAAATTTTACGTTGATCCACTCAGCCGTTCTCAAGTGATGCGCGTGCAAAGTTGTACACAGACAAACAGACAAACATACAGACAAAAAAAATTGTTTTTGTGCGCAACCGTCATAAACCAGTCTGAAGCGCGTTAATAACTCAAACATCCGTGGAAATTCAGAAAAAAAAACAGGCAAACTTTCATTTTTATATATATAGAGATTTCTGTGATGACTGTAGTAGTATGGCTAAGGAATGATATGAAATGGAGTACTCATGTAGGATATGCAGTTTATAAAGCTTGCATACCTCTGCACTTTGTAATGAGGGTATTAAAAATAAGGAGTAGCCTACATCTGCAATCTCTAAAGACCTATTCTGGAATATGCCTCATTAGTTTGGGATCCATATCAAGTAGGGCTCATCAATGAGTTGGAAATGGTACATAGAAAGGCCGCTAGATTTGTGCTCAGTTACTTTAATCCCAGGAGCAGTGTGACCGTATGTTAAAGAAACTTGGGTGGGAATCACGTGAGGCTAGGAGGATTAAATGTAGACTCTGCACTATGTACAACACGTATACAAAACAACCAGCATGGGACGAGCTTAGCAAATTAGGAAAGCCCACTTACATGAGGAGGAGTGATCATTCTTTTGAAGTTAAGGACTGACCACAGCGTACAAATTACGGTTAATATTCTTTCGTAAATCGTGCCATTGATAACTGGAACTCTCAACCTGCCGCAGTCTTAGAGCCTTTCCCCAAATATATAGGTGTGTTTGAGAAAAGACTGACGATTTGTATAAATACTCCATTTTAAATGTTATTGAATTGTTATGCATTTTTATTTGTTATGTATATCAAATTTCCAACCGGGGGACACACCCTCAATTGCAAATAAATGAATGAATGAGTGAATGAAAAGCTGTAGGTATAAAGGACAGGGATGGGATAGGTGTTCTGGGTCTTGAAGCAAGGTATTATCTTGGCATTTACCTTAGGGAGTGAGAAAAAATGGGGAAATACCTTACTCAGGATAACAGCTGTCATAGAAATGCTGCATTGCCAGCATCTGATGGGGTATGATTGAAGTCACGTTGTAGGTTTACCTTGACCCGGGTGGTCGTCAAATAGTGTGTTAATTAAGTATTAAATAATACATATAATATTTCTATCGGTGTTAAAATATTTGTACTCCTCGGCATAATATAATGGGACCTAATCGTTTTGACCAACTGAAAAGCATTGTATAATACATTACTGGGCAAAAATGATAGATAATATCCGAATATGAGACAGTATGCCGAGGAAAGGGTCTTCAACATAAAACAATTGTATTGTTACGGCTGTGAGTTTGTGTCATCACTCGCCGCATGAGTCACAACTGCCCCAGGGCTGGGCTGTGGCCTGCCTCCTGTATTGCGCGCGCCTTATGCAACAGGGCTGCTAGGACAAAGGGATAGTCCAGAACATTCGTGACTGGACCAGCGCTAGAAACCTCGAGAAGCCGTGGACTCTGGATGAATCTAGAAGCATTTATTGAGTCACCGGCCGGCTATATAAGAGTGACCCGTGAAGCAGTTGTTGTTGTTGTGTTTTACGAGCTAGTGCGAGCGATTATCTTGTGCGACAGAAGTGTGGTGACGAAGTGCTGTGCGAGTTACGAAATCCTGTGACATTGTTTCTCCCAGCTTGTGAACAGCGTACATCAAGTGCTCGTAAGTAACTGTATTTGTTGTACCTGAGGAAGAGGGGAAGGTAGCTTCTGCCAAGGCCACCGGACTCATTAGGACGGATTAACTTCTGTGGTCTGTTGCAAGTGAAAGGGGCCAAGAGCGCATAAGGAAGAGACTTGAGGAAACTGGAGAAGGCTCCTAATTGCTTGTATTTGCTGATTAGTGTAATTTTCTGGCCACAATAAAGTTAATTATTTCTTTAAGCAGTAATTGGTGTTGTGCTTTGTACCCCCACCGTAATCCAGTTAACAAAAGTGCCACTAGGGGGTGGCACGTAACAACTGGTGTCAGAAGTAGGATTACGAACTCAAGCACAACACCTGACGGTCCTGGTTTCAAAACCCGAGCAGGTCATTTTCTCTAATTTTCCAGTGAGTGCATGCCCTTTACAAGACAAACAACTAAAATGGAGGAGAAATTCGCAGCATTGCTAGAAAAGTTAAATGGCATGGAAACCAAGATGGAAGACGCCCAGAAGAATTTAACCAAGGACCTAACTGCCAAATTAGAAGACGGCCAG
This sequence comes from Meconema thalassinum, assembly GCA_946902985.2. Taxonomy (NCBI): domain Eukaryota; kingdom Metazoa; phylum Arthropoda; class Insecta; order Orthoptera; family Tettigoniidae; genus Meconema; species Meconema thalassinum. The sequence continues at coordinate 583,532,180 of OX336390.1, read as the reverse complement.
AAGAAGATGGAGGACGGCCAGAAGAAGTTGGCCGAGGACCTAACTTCCAAATTAGAAGAAGGCCAAAATAAGTTAGCGGAGGACCTGAAGCAGATGGAAGACAGCCAGAATAAGTTAGCAGAGGACCTAACCGCCAAATTTCTGGATGGCCAGAAAAATCTGGAAGAGTGCCTGCTGACGAAATTAGAGGAGAGCCAAAGGAAATTAGAACAGGGCCTACGTGAGGAAGTCGTGGCAGTGGAGGAGAAGTTCAACACCTTGCAAGTGGAAGTTGCCGAGCTGCGCCAACGCCCGTTGATGGGGGTGGAGGAGAAATTCAACGCCTTGCAGGTGGAAGTTGCCGAGCTGTGCCAACGACCGCTGATGGGGGTGGAAGAGAGATTCAACGCTCTACAAAAGGAATTTGCTGAGCTGCGCCGACTCCCGCCGACAGGGATGGAAGATAGATTCAAAGCCCTTCAAGAGGAAGTCGCCGAGCTGCGCCGACGCCCGCCGACCGGGGTGGATGAGAGAGTCAAAGCCCTACAAGAGGAAGTTGCCGAGCTGCGCCAACGCCCGCCCACCGTTACACCGGGAATATCAGGAACGGGACATAGCAGAGTGACGCCCCCAACCTTCGACGGAAAGGTCCCGTGGAGCACCTACTTACGTCAGTTCGAGGCGGCCTGTTCCATAAATAACTGGAACAACACAGAAAAGGCTACAGCTCTCATTGTAGCGCTGAGAGGTGCCGGACGCCCTTAACGTCCTTCAGGCCATCCCGAATGGATCCCAGGACTACGCTTCACTGATCGCCCATATGGAGTCCCGATATGGAGATAGCCATCTTCAGCAGGCCTACCAGATGCAGCTCCGGACCCGGGTACAGAAGAACGCGGAAACCCTGCAGGAGTTCGAGATGGACATCGCACGCCTCGTAAGGCTTGCCTACCCAACAGCGCCGGCCGACTTTCTGGAGCAGATAGCGACGCAGACCTTCACCGACGGGCTACGGGACTCGGACACTCAACAGGCGCTGCGACTCGCTCGCAATAAGACCCTGGCAGATGCGCTGAGCCACGCACTTGAATTCGAGACGGCAAAACAGGCATCCAGAATGCAGGCGCGGGTGCGTCAAGTGGACGTCGATGAACCAGCCAAAGCCGACAAGACCAAGCCCCTGGCCGATGAACTGATGGAGGCGCTAGGCCGCTTCTTCATAGTCGCAGTACCACCAACAAAAACGTAGCCGAAGGACATCCGGAGAGGATGCCCGGAAGAGGACTACCGACCTGCTGGACCTGCCGTAAGAGAGGCCACCAGAGCAAGGACTGCGGTGATCGCCGCCGCCGAGGGTATCCGACGGGAAATCAGTCGTCTGAAAACCGCGCGGCCCAGGGAAACGAGTATTAGCCAGCCTTGGGGGGGGCAAAGGTTGGCTTGTGACAGTCGTCAAGCCCCGGCAGTCCAAGTGCGTGTGACGAAGTTACGGAGGGACAATAGCAGCCTGATGGTCGACGGAGTCATCAACGGAGTGAGCTGGCCCATGCTGATCGACACGGGAGCATCTAGGACCATCGTCAATCCCACTGTGATCCCGAAGTGGAGAGTGCAACCCACACAAAGGAACCACCAGCTAATAACCGCGACCGGAGAGACCGCACCAGTACATGGCGAAGCATCACTGGAGTTCGTCATTGGTCGACGGGTGATAAAGCATCCAGTGCTTGTGGCTGACGTATCAAACGAAGTGATCATCGGACTGGACTTCCTGGACCAGAACAACATCATCTTGGACCTGAGTACCAACAATCTGCACTTCGGAGGTGAGGAACTTGCTTTGCAACCAGCACACGAGGCCGTCACCGCACGACGAGTAAGGCTGAGAGAGGACGTCATCGTTCCTGCCAGGACGGAGGTCAGCGCCGCCGTAATTGTCGACGGAACTGCTGAGGGAGTGGCGGCTGTCATCGAGCCAAAATATGAGGACATCCAGACAAAAGGATTGCTAGTTGCCAAGACCCTCATCAACACGACGTCTCGGCCGTACGTCCGCCTGTCCAACCTGAACGACTACGACATTACGGTTCACCGGGACACCAACCTAGGAGTCTGCGAGCCCGTTACCTGGATTGCCCGCATCACCGACACGACGCACGGACACCTGCAGACGGACAACCGAAGAAGACGCACACTGCCAGAAGAACTACAGAAGCTGTACCAAGGATCCCAGGACCATTTAGACGAGGAACAATCACGCCAACTTCAGGACCTGCTACGCGAATTCCAGGATGTCTTCTCCGTGGGGAGCAAAGACTTCGGCAGGACAAGCTTGGTCCAGCACAGAATCGACGTTGGGGACAGCGCACCGATTAGGGCCCCATTCCGACGTGTCCCGCTCGCCAAGCAAGCCGAAGTCGACCGGATGGTAGAAGAGATGAAGGAGCAAGGGGTGATCGAGCCATCACATAGTCCTTGGAGTTCTCCGGTCGTGCTTGTGAAGAAGAAGGACGGTTCCACCAGGTTCTGCGTGGACTACAGGCGGGTGAACGACGTCACGAAGAAGGACAGCTACCCTCTACCCCGGATCGACGACACGCTGGACACCATATCAGGGTCAAGATGGTTCTCCACCTTGGATTTGAAGAGTGGCTTCTGGCAGGTGGAGGTCCACCCTAAGGACCGCGAGAAAACGGCGTTCTCTGTGGGCAGCGGGCTCTGGCAGTTCACCGTCATGCCATTCGGTCTGTGCAACGCCCCTGCGACCTTCTAAAGGCTAATGGAGTCTATTCTGAGGGGACTACACTGGAAGACCTGCCTGGTCTACCTAGACGACGTCATCGTTCTGGGGAGAAGCTTCGAGTAGCACTACAGCAACCTGAAGGAGATCTTGTTGAAGCTACGTGCTACCCAGCTGAAGTTGAGCCCCAAGAAGTGTCAGCTCTTCCAGAAGCGGGTCCAGTACCTTGGGCATATCGTCTCCGAGGAAGGGGTGCTCACCGACCCAGAGAAGACCGCAGCTGTGAGGGGGTGGCCAGTTCCGAAGGACAAGTCCCAACTACGAAGCTTCCTGGGACTCTGCACTTATTACCGTCGCTTCGTGAGGGGATTCGCCGACATCGCCAAACCTTTACATCGCCTGACTGAGAAGGACCAACTCTTCACGTGGACAGCAGAATGCCACAGTGCCTTCGAACAACTCAAGCAGGCTCTGTGCACCGCGCCTATTCTGGCCTTCCCCAGACCTGGAACAAGGTTCATCGTCGATACCGATGCCAGTGACTTTGGCATAGGGGGAATCCTGTCGCAGGTAGTGGACGGCGAGGAGAGAGTAGTGGCCTACTTCAGCAAGGCCTTGTCAAAGCCAGAAAGGAACTACTGCGTCACCAGGAAGGAGCTGCTCGCCATCGTGAAGACCATTGAACACTTCCACAAGTACCTGTACGGGCAAGAATTTCTCATCAGGACCGACCATGCATCCCTGTGGTGGCTCCTGAACTTCAAGCAGCCCGAGGGTCAACTCGCGCGGTGGTTAGAGAGGCTTCAACAGTATAACTTTGAGATTCAGCACAGGAAAGGCCAACTGCATTCTAACGCCGACACCCTGTCACGAAGACCGTGCCCCGAAGACTGCACCTTCTGTGCCCGAAGGGAGGAGAACACCGGGATACAGTGCCGAAGGACTACCGTGGAACTTCAAGGGAGCTGGAGCCGCGAATCTTTCACGCGGGCGCAAGCGGAAGATGATGACCTGGGACTGAGAGCCGAATGGAAGAGGGCCTGTGTCCCCAGACCCGGGTGGAACATTGTGAGTGACTGCAGCCCTAAGTTTAAGTCTTACTGGGCACAGTGGGACTCGCTGATTGTAAGGGATGGCCTCATCTGCCGTACCTGGGAGAGCACCGACGGGAAGACATCTCGGGAACAAGTCGTCGTTCCAAAGGCTATGACGGAGGAAGTCCTGAAGGAAGTTCATGGAGGATCATCTGGTGGACACCTAGGGATAAAGAAGACCCTGGAGAAGCTGAGAGAGCGGTTCTACTGGATCGGATGCCGAACAGACGTGGAGAACCACTGCGCGAGGTGCCACGATTGCGCAGCCAGCAAGGGCCCAGGACGAAGACGACGGGGTCCTCTGAAGACCTACAACGTGGGCGGCCCCATGGAGAGAGTGGCCATCGATGTTGCTGGGCCATTCCCGTTAAGCGAGGCAGGGAACTGCTACATATTAGTCGTCAGCGACTACTTTACCAAATGGCCGGAGGCGTACGCGCTCGCTAACCAAGAAGCCGCGACGATCGCAGAGACCCTGGTGAAGGAATTCGTCAGCCGATACGGAGTACCCCTGGAGCTGCACTCCGACCAAGGGAGGAACTTCGAGTCGCAGGTGTTCCAGAACCTATGCCAGCTGCTGGGGATCCGGAAGACAAGGACTACGCCGCTACACCCTCAGTCCGACGGGATGGTAGAGCGATTCAATAGCACCGTCGAGAACCATCTCCGAATAGTCGTCAGCGAGCACCAGAGGGATTGGGACAAGCATCTTCTACTATTTCTCCTGGCCTACCGCGCCACCGTGCATGAAGCCACCGGGTGCACACCAGCCCGGGCCATGTTTGGGAGGGAGCTCCGTCTACCTGTCGATCTTGCCTTCGGCCGACCTGGGAATGATCCGATCCCGGTAAGCCAGTATTGTCAAGAACTGGTCGACCAACTGGAGGACGTGCACGCGTTCGCGAGGAGGAAACTGCGGATCGAGACCGACCGAATGAAGACCCGATATGACCAGCAGACGGATGCCGGAGGATTCCACGAGAACGACCTGGTCTGGCTCTTCAACCCATTACGGAAGAAAGGCCTGTCACCCAAACTGCAGAAGTCCTGAGTGGGCCCGTACCGAGTCGTGAAACGAATCAACGATGTCGTCTACAGGATCCAGCGGAGCCCGAGGGCGAAGATGAAGATCGTGCATCGAGATCGCCTGGCAGCCTACGGAGGGACACAGACGAACCAATGATTGATCGGGACGATCAGCCTTTTTAGGAAGGGGGTGGTGTTACGGCTGTGAGCTTGTGTCATCACTCGCCGCATGAGTCACAACTGCCCCAGGACTGGGCTGTGGCCTGCCTCCTGTATTGCGCGCGCCTTATGCAACAGGGCTACTAGGACAAAGGGATAGTCCAGAACATTCGTGACTGGACCAGCGCTGGAAACCTCGAGAAGCCGTGGACTCTGGATGGATCTAGAAGCATTTATTGAGTCACCGGCCGGCTATATAAGAGTGACCCGTGAAGCAGTTGTTGTTGTTGTGTTTTACGAGCTAGTGCGAGCGATTATCTTGTGCGACAGAAGTGTGGTGACGAAGTGCTGTGCGAGTTACGAAATCCTGTGACATTGTTTCTCCCAGCTTGTGAACAGCGTACATCAAGTGCTCGTAAGTAACTGTATTTGTTGTACCTGAGGAAGAGGGGCAGGTAGCTTCTGCCAAGGCCACCGGACTCATTAGGACGGATTAACTTCTGTGGTCTGTTGCAAGTGAAAGGGGCCAAGAGCGCATAAGGAAGAGACTTGAGGAAACTGGAGAAGGCTCCTAATTGCTTGTATTTGCTGATTAGTGTAATTTTCTGGCCACAATAAAGTTAATTATTTCTTTAAGCAGTAATTGGTGTTGTGCTTTGTACCCCCACCGTAATCCAGTTAACAAAAATGCCACTAGGGGGTGGCAGGTAACAGTATGCTTTAGAAATATATTAGCCTTTCTTGGCTGTCACCGCGGAAGCCCGGGTTCGATTCCCGACTCTGCCAAGAAATTTAATTTTAGTCTGAGGACTGGAAAGGGGTACACTCAGCCTCGTGATGCAAAAGCTGAGGAGAAGCGGTTTCAATTCTTACATCAGTCATCCTGGTAGTATTTTTCCGTGGTTTCTCACTTCTACTCAAGGCAAATACCAGGATGGTACCTAACATATGTCCATGGCCGCTTCCTAGCCAAATCCAATCTCAATTAAAAATACACACTCAAATACAGACATCACAGTGTTACAGATTATCAGACAACTTCCACACACACACTTAAGTACACGGGGCTACATCAGCACGATGTCGCAAACACCCTAAAAGAATAAACAACAAATATGAATTAACAATAATATAGACCCAACAATCTTCTTCCTTGTCCAGAACACACAATATTTATCCAGAGTGGAGCAACAGTTTCGGCACTAGAATTTGATACAATAAGGTATGTGCATGTATCTTGAAATGAAATAATAATAATAATGTTATTGGTTTTACGTCCCTTTTAACTACTCTGGCTTTTATAGACGCCGGGGTGCCGGAATTTTGCCCCGAAGGGGATCTTTAACTGCCAGTAAATCTACTGACACGGCTCCCTCGCATTTGCGCACCCTCAAATGCCACCTGTCTGCGCCAGGATACGAACCTGCAACCTTGGGCCTCTTGAAATGAGATAGGCATATAGGTAATACTGCTTCATGGGTGATTATTCTTCTCAATCTGCAAATAGCAGAAGATTTCACCTAATAATTCATGTTGTTCCCGTAGTACTGTACTATTCCGTAGTCACTTAGCTATCTAAGCGGTCTCCATTAAATTGCATAGCAGTCATCTTGACTTACCTGGTGCTTTGTTCTGATTCTCGTGCTGACTCTGCCAATTGAATGATTACATCAGGGAAATACACGCTACCTTTATGGTTACTTTCCACGCAACAACTCCAGACCCCACAATACCATTAGGAACGAGCGTTTGATTTGCACTCAATGTAAGATGGTATTTGTACTTCCTTTAGGAACCTGGAGCATTTTGTTTTCAGTCCCATATACTTGGCGTGAGTTGAATTTGTCTCGTTACCTGCGTTACTCTGATGACTCTGCGTAATTGTATTCATTAGGATCCAATAACGGCTAATGCTTTTATTCTCTTCTATTTATAGAATGTCACAGGCATTCCTGTAAAATAACATGTTCAAAACTCGCATAGGATAAATAGTAAGTATTAACACTAGTCACAAAATATTTAACGCTTTACGTGTAGGTTCATGACTGTTGACAGCAGTGACAGTAAGGGGTCGTTAGCAGTCGTAACTGATCGGAGAGTACAGGCACTATCTCAGCTAGCCGGGCAATGTGCTATAAGGATGCGTTGAGTAATGAAGAAGGCTGTGCTATTTGTCGTATGCTCATGCAAGGGATGGGTGACTAAGGAAAGCTCTTAGCTTGGCTCCCCTAGGAAGAGATTTCGTTTCAAAGCATGTGTCGCTTTTAAAATCGTCTTCGGTGGATTGGTGCTCAGTTTAAAATAGGTCCACCTCGTTACATAGTGGCTAGCATTCTTGGCCGTCACCGCGGAGGCTCGGGTTCGATTCCAGGCTCTGCCATGAAATTGCATTCTGCTCTGAGGACTGGAACGGGGTACACTCAGCCTCATGTCGTCAGAATACTATTCCGAGATATCAAACGTCGCCTAGCCAAGGCTGCTGGTGTCCAAAAAGTGAATAGGATTGATTGATTGATACTGACTTACGCTCTCTCACAGATGGCCGCTACTTATTGTAGTATCTTAGGTGAAGCGACACCAGCTAAACAGTTGTTACACTCCTATAAAATCGGAGAGATCTGAAAATTTGGTTAGTCGTCCATAGTGACCGAATAAAAAATAGGAAGAGTTGCCTAGTTCATGCCACCCGATGGCATAGTTAAGAGAAGTAAATAATGAGAAAAGTACAACAGAGGACTGTAAACTGACATATTAAAGAATGAAATACATGAATTAATTGCTTGCCACAGTGGGTGTGTGGTTATAGTGTCGGACTACCAACCCCCAAGCTTGCAGGTTCGCTCCTGGCCATGATTTTTGCAAGGCGACAAAAATCACGATACTCATGTCATACGTTGTTGGCATGTTAAAGAACCCATTTGAATTCAGTAGGCCGTGTTCATAATGGCAAAATTAATCTCGGGATTTTCCGCCAACACCAAGTTCCTCATTTCTCTACTAAAAAGCAGTATAGCGTCAAGAAACTTAGATATATAACCTTCTTGACATTCATAGCGCTCCAAAGAGCATTAAATTCGACACGCAAGCTGCCCTCTGGGTGTCAATTAACAAAGCTTGCACCCAGCACCCGAGGCCATACGATATTATTATTATTATTATTATTATTATTATTATTATTATTATTATTATTATTATTATTATTTATGAATTAATAATAATAATAGGGGAATAAACATTTAAATACCACATTCAGATCGTAGAATAAAGGAGATAGAATAGAAATTTGGGCTCTGCTGAACCAGGAAAATGGTTCACACTGCAGTATTTCAGTAGCTATTCCCCTTGAGACCCTGCACGTTTCATTGAGCTCGTAATCAGTGTGTGTGCTCTTTCTACTACAGTGCACTGGGCTTAAAAAATCTGCAGCAGAGTAGCACTGTGCAGTTGCACGTTTGGGTGAGCAGCCCATCACGGTGGGTGAGTGGTCAACGTGTCGGTCTACTAACCCAAAGATTGCAGGTTCGCTTCTGGCCGTGGTAAGTGATTTTTGAAAGGCGGAAAAAATTACGACACCATGTCATACGATGTTGGCAGGTCAAAGAACCAATTTGAATTCAGTAGGCCGTGTTCGTAATGGCAAAATTAATCTCGGGAGTTTGCGCCAACACAATGTTCCTCATTTCTCAACTAGAAAGTTCAATAGTGTTCAAGGACCTTAGACCTCCTTGACTTTCATAGTGATTCAAGGAACAACGAAATTCGACATGCAAGCTACCCTCTGGGTGTCAAATTATAATACAAAGCTTGCACCCGGCACCCGAGGCCATACGATAGAATTATTATTATTATGTCAAGATGATCGACAGTAGTGGCTACGCTGGCTAAAGCGCAGCGTTAGGTCATGGGCCCAAGCTCTCTGCCGACTCGGTAGATGCGTGAGTTCGAGCCCCACCGTCGGCCGTCCTTGAAATTGTTTTTCCTAGTTTCCCCATTTTCAATACCAGGCAAATGCTGGGACGGTACCTTCTGACAGGCCACGGCCGCTTCCTTCCACATCCTTGCCCAGTTTCATTCACCATCATTCATTTCATCTCTCATTAACTCCTCTCATGAGGTTGGCGTCAGGGGCCAGATGTCCTCGTAGTTCTGCCCCTTAAAACAACAATAACTAACTAACTAACTAACTAACTAACGAGGTTGGCGTGAGGAAGGGCATCTGGCCGCAAAAACATCGTCACAAAGACTTCCATCGCATCTCATCTCCGACCCCGTTGGAAAACGGGAATAATAAGGGGTAGACTACATACAATTATTATGTCAAGATGAAGGGGCTGGAATACCATTCCAATTGTTTTCAATAAGGAGTGATCGAGAAGTTTCCGTTTGACGGCCGAACAGTCAATAATCGGTATGTGAATCAGGAAAACTCGCCATGAGCATTGAGGCAGCCATCCCATGAACGTAGCCGGTTGAAAATCTCCGCGTGATAAAACACCGTGAACTGCTGCGTGAAAAAGTTGCACATCCTTGTCCGACAGCAATCGTCGACACTTCAAGGCCTTCTTTAAGGAAACGAAGGCGTGATAATTGCATGGGGAGAGATCAGGTCTATTGGGCAGATGATAGAGTGTCTCCCATTCGAGTTGGCGTACCTTCTGCTTTAATAATAATAATAATAATAATAATAATATCGTATGGCTTTGGTGCCGGGTGCAAGCTTTGTAATTTGACACCCAGAGGGTAGCTTGCATGTCAAATTTCGTTGTTCCTTAAATCACTATGCAAGTCAAGGAGGTTAGATATCTAAGCTCCTTGAACACTATAGCGCTTTCTAGTAGAGAAATGAGGAACTTGGTGTTGGCGGAAACACCCGAGATTAATTTTGTCATTATGAACACGGCCTACTGCATTCAAATGGGTTCTTTGACATGCCAACATGGTATGGCATGCGTGTCGTATTTTTGACGCCTTGCAAAAATCACTTACCACGGCCAGGAGTGAACCTGCAGTCTTGGGGTTAGTAGACCGACACGCTATCCAACTCACTCACCGTGGCAAGCTGCTTTACGACCTTTACAGTATGGGGACGTGCGTTATCATGAAGCAGCAGCACCCGTTGTTGCAATTTTGCCTTAATTGCACACCGTAATGTCTCCATTGTTGCGCAGCACCGTTCCCCAGTAATGGAGACACCATGCTCCTTGAAATCAATAAGCAATGGGCCCTGGTAATCAAAGAACAGGGAGAGCTTTACGTTTCCAGTGGATGGTTGACTCTTGAACCTCTTGGGACGAGGAGACGATGTATGACGCCACTGCATCTTCAACGCTTTTGATTCTGGTTCCCAGTTGTGGCACCAGCTTTCGTCGCCTGCAACAATGCGCTCCGGGAACGTGTTGCCTTGAACATTCCAGGCAAACAGCTTCTTGTTTGGTATTCAACGCCCGGGGTATCATCGCAACAACGCCCTCAAATGGAAAGCTTTTGATTTCGCCGTATACCAAACCATGACCTGGCCAACAAGTAGGCCTATAGTTGCTGCGGCCAACATATGCTGAGTCGACACCCTTTCATTCGCATTATCCTGCCACTGTAGACATGTCCAAGTTATTATAAGATTTCGATGTCGGTCTCCTTTCTTTTGACACCAGATGTCCTGACAGTTTCCTCGTGGTGTGATAGAAAGTTCTGCAGCGCAAGGAAAACTTATAGGCTAAGAGGGTGAGGATCAATCGCTTGCCGATTTCTTTGACACCAGTTGTGGACGCGTTGGCAGAAGGATATAAAGGCCGAAGCTGGCTCAGAGGCGCCGCGCGCAACCAGCCCTATGTTATTCTTATGGAGGGAACAGTCAGAGCTGGCACAGGTGCTGTAACGGGTATGCTTTGATCCTTGTTGCTCGTACAAATGAAACGTTTTGACTGGTCCTTACTGTTTGGTGATAAATGTAACTGTTGACCTTTGCCTAAGCTATGTTGTTTTAATGGGCGCCAAGACCTCAAGGCAATGTTGAAATCTAAATTTGTATTTAACAACGTCTAGCTCTGGCAGAACATCTTCAAGACTCTATTCACTCAGATCGTGGTATGTTTTGATCATTAACCCAACAACAATTGTATCAGGAGAAGGAATTGGTCTATATCTAATGCTACCTACTGAAAGCAAAGATTGCATTGTTAAAAGAAATGAATTTATTATATAAAACAAGTATTGCAAAATTAATAATAATAATAAGTTTAAAATATATATATTGGAGCGTTGCGATTTTAATATTACCGATAGAGAATTACGTGAAAACGGAGTTTGATAAATTATTGATTTTACTCTTATTCCCAAGCTATGAAGTTACTGAAATACTGAATTTAAAACAAAGAGAAACGAGAGATTACGTATGTCTGCGTCATTCGCGCTTACCACTGGAAATTGCCGAAGCATTTCCCTCGTACTGGATGATGAAGAGAGCTTCCCACTGTTTCCTGGACGCCGTCATCTTCTTCGATATTTGATGATATACTTGTAGATTTGGTGACTTTATTGTCCGAACATCGGAGCCATACACTCGTACAACTACACTGGTTAAGTTTTACAAAGATAGTCCCTCACTCCACTGAACATCGGAGCGACTCACAACGCGCAACCATACTGGTCAAGTCTTACACAGATTGTCCCTTACTCCACGGCGCGCCAAACGATATCTGCACTCGTCGGCTTCCCACTCCAGTGCCGACTTCCAGCACACGTGGTCTCCCTGATTGGCTGCTCCCCACGCGCTACTTCCCCACCTCTGGCTCATTACACTCGGCGGGAGGGTGAAGTCGATTGCCGTTCCATACTATCCGCCTCTTCTTGACGTTGCGACCCAGGCTTGAGTAATGCTTCTTGAGAAGAATCAGCCTGTATCTGAATTCCCAATGAGTCATCTCTCTCATAATGCCCTAACTGACGAAACTCCGTAAAATCCCGTAATCACATAATTTTCTATGATAATGTCGTTCGTAATAATTTGCTTGATAGTGTTTTCTAAGACATAGAAAACCTATCTGTATGCTTATAATTTTATAAAAATGCTCCAAAAAATACCATAATAATAATAATAATAATAAGTTAATAATAATAATAAATTAACATGAAAAATTCTCTTGGCTGTACAATTTGCCGCGTAAATAAATATAGAATGGCTTCCTACTGACTTATGCCAGTGGCATAAAAAAACCCTCGAAAAACACGTTACAGTGCTATTGGGCAAGATGGCTGCCACGCCCTGAGACTTTCAATGACGTCACAGGGAGAGGTCGGCCGCGTAGTTGCCAAATAGAATATTTATTATTATTATTATTATTATTATTATTATTAGGTAATTATTAATTGATCATATATAATCAAGACCAGCCTTATATTGTCCACCTCTTGGTGTAGTGGCTAGCATTCTTGGCGGTCATTCCTGATGTTCGAATCCCGGCTCTGCCAAGAAATTTAATTTCTGGTCTCAGGAGTGGAACGGGGTACACTCAGGCTTGTGAGGCAAAACTGACAGGAGCTGGCTTTTGATTCATACCTCAACCATTCTGCCAACCCAACTTCACCTAACCTAACCTAACCTAACCTAACCCAACCTAACCCAACCTAACTTCAAAGACAGAGGAAATATGAGAGCAAATGTGAGAGCACACATAATAAACTAAGTTATAACCTAACCTAACCTAACCTAACCTAACTTAACCTGACCAAACTTAAAAGTGCGAGCAAAAAAACACTAAGAGCAAAAAGTGTGAGAAAAAAAAGTGAGAGCAAATGTGGGAGAACAAATAATAAACTTAGTTATAACCTAACCACACCTAACCTAACATAACCTAACTTCAAAGTGAGAGCAAATATGGGAGCAAAAAGTAAGAGCAAAAAGTGTGAGCAAAAAGTGGGAGAAAAATGTGGGAGCAAAAAGTGAGAGCAAAAAGGTGGGAGCAAAAAGTGGGAGCAAAAAAATGGGAACAAAAAGTGGGAGCAAAAAGTGGGAGCAAAAGTGGGAGCAAAAAAGTGGGAGCAAAAAAGTGGGAGCAAAAAGTGGGAGCAAAAATGTGGGAGCAAAAAGTGAGAGCAAAAAAATGGGTGCAAAAAAGTGGGAGAAAAAAGGTAGAGCAAAAAAGTAAGAGCAAATGGGAGAGCACAAATAATAAACTTAGTTATAACCAACCTAACCTAACCTAACATAACCCACAGAAACCTCATTTAAAGATTTTAGATTTTATATTTTAACATTTTACATTTTAACATTTTAGATTTTTTATTTTTTCATTTTACACTTTTGATTTTTTGTATTTTAGATTTTAGTTTTTTTAGATTTTACTTTTTAAATTGAAGATTTTTTGATTTTATTTTTACTTTTTACATTTTCCGAAAAGAGTAAACTACAAGGTCACATACCTAACCTCACCAAACCTAACTTTACCAAACCTAACTTAAGCTAATCCAAAGGCTTTGTGCACATACACAAAGTATATAAGGGTACATGCAACTATCCTTATGCTAGTCTTATAGGTTACTGTACAACATGATCACTACCCCAACCGTTTTTTTTTCATTTTGTTGTTTACACATATGTCAATTTTCCAATTTCCCATTTTCAGTTCTTTTAAATGTCAGTTTTAAGTTTTTCAATTTCATAATATGGAAACATGGATTTTGCATTTTGTTGTTTACACATTTATCAATTTCACAATTTCCCATTTAAAGTTCTTAAAATGTCAGTTTAAAGTTTTTCAATTTCATGATATAGAAACATGGATTTTCCAATTTGTTGTTTACACATTTGTCAATTTACCAAATTCCCATTTACAGTTTTAAAAATTTCAGTTTAATGTTTTTTTCTAATTTGTCAATATGGAAACATGGATTTTCCAATTTGTGTTTTACATGTTCATTTTCCATTAGGAGTGGAGAGAGGTGGGTAGTAATTAAACATGTACAAGCAGTGTCCCTACAATATTTTTTTTATTTTAAATACATGTACACTATTTACACATAATACATTTTTATATATATTCTTTCTTCTTATAAATTGTACCGTTGTTTTATTTTGTTTTCTATTTTATTTATTTTTGATTATGAATGCCATATTTTATTTTTGTTTTATTTTATTTTTGTAGTGCTATTGTTTTATTTCCTAAATTGTTTTGTTTTATGTATTTGCTAGTTGCAGGCAGAAGATTTTGATATTCATAACTTAACTCTTTAAGCATGGTTAATGATTGAGTAATGACCATAGGCATGTGTACCTATACCATCAGCATCAATCACTCTTTTGTCATCACCAGGACACAAAGCCATTTTGTTTAGTCTTATAGATGATATGTCATGTTGTTTAGAAGCGATAATGTTCAATGGTATTCTTTTTACATTGTTTTTCATGACACAATCCTTATAATCTTGAAAGCTTATACAATTTTTGACAACACCTCTGTTAATACATTTATTTTTTGATTTCTTTACCATTTATGTCTAAAGCGTACATTTTAGCTAATGCTTTTATAATTTGTCCACAAGTCTCGTCTTTAAATTTCCCCAACGCTTTCTTGTTTGATGTAGAGTAACATATGTGATTAGTAGGATAATCTGATTTGTCCAGGTGTTCTAGGAAATCCAACTTGTCTTGATATACATCTGGGGTGTTAACCAAATAAATGAACGAGTCGGTATCCATATACATGAGTTTAAGATTGTTCATTCCATAATAGGGTAGCAGGACATTATAGTGGTGGGAATACATTAGAGTTTTTGAAATATCCAGTATACACATTCCAATATATATAGGCTTATTGGATACAGTGTTACGTTGAGCCATGTGGAAAGCAGCTAGGTTAGGACCATAAATTGTTCTGTCAATAAATGTCGGCTTTGCTATTAGTTTTTTAGCCTTTTTGCTGTCAGTCACAAGACGTATGTCTGTTCTTTTACGAATATTTTCCATTGTTTTTCCAAAAATGGCATTGTTGAATAATTTGTACAGATTTTTCTCAAAATAATTTTTGGCTTGTTTTCGAAGGTTGTTATTAAAATCAACGTATGCCTTTAACCTAGTTCTTTGTTTAAACTTCAACACACGATGAAGTTTTATCAATTTTATTCCGTGATCTAAAGCCTGTTTTAATGCCATGTAGTGAACAACGTATCGCCTTCGATTTCCAAGATGAGGAATTAGTTTTTTCAGAGACGAATCCTTAGGTTGTGTACACTCTGGTAGGAAAGGTAAATCGTTGTGTAGATCATGAAGGCCAGATGGGTAATCAACATCAACGTCTAGAATGTATCCCACTGGATCGTCTTCCTTTAGTTTTTCTAGATCAACAGTTTCTGTGGGTTATGTTAGGTTAGGTTAGGTTAGGTTAAGAAAATCCACAGCCTGCTTCCAGTCTCCGACCGGGCCAGGAATGGAATGAATGAAGCCCCCATCTAGCGGCGAGGATATGAACTGTGCCGGCTGCTGAGGCCTGACGCACTCCTCTGGGGCAATGATTAAATGAAAGACAGATGAAATGAAGTGATAGTGGTGAGTGTTGCTGGAATAAAATGTTGACAGGGAAAACCGGAGTACCCGGAGAAAAACCTGTCTGCCTCCGTTTTGTCCAGCACAGATCTCACATGGAGTGACCGGGATTTGAACCACGGGCCCAACGGTGAGAGGCCGGCGTGCTGCCGCCTAAGCCTCGGAGGCTAGGTTAGGTTATAACTAAGTTTATTATTTGTGCTCTCCCATTTGCTCTTATATTTTTGCTCTCCAATTTTTTGCTCTACCTTTTTGCTCCCACTTTTTTTTGCTCCCACTTTTTTGCTCTCACTTTTTGCTCCCACATTTTGCTCCCACCTTTTTCTCACACTTTTTTCTCCCACTTTTGCTCCCACTTTTTTGCTCCCTCTTTTTGCTCCCACTTTTTTGCTCCCACTATTTGCTCCCACCTTTTTGCTCTCACTTTTTGCTCCCACATTTTGCTCTTCATTTTTGCTCCCATATTTGCTCTCACTTTGAAGTTAGGTTATGTTATGTTAGGTTAGGTGAAGTTAGGTTAGGTTAGGTGTGGTTAGGTTATAACTAAGTTTATTATTTGTGCTCTCACATTTGCTCTCACTTTTTTTCTCACACTTTTTGCTCTTACTTTTTTTTTGCTCGCACTTTTAAGTAAGGTTATGGTAGGTTAAGTTAGGTTAGGTTCGGTTAGGTGAAGTTGGGTTAGGCAGAATGGCTGAGGTATGAATCAAAAGCCAGCTCCTGTCAGTTTTGCCTCACAAGGCTGAGTGTATCCCGTTCCTGTCCTGAGACCAGAAATTAAATATCTTGGCAGTGCCGGGATTCAAACCTCAGGAATGACCGCCAAGAATGTTAGCCACTACACCAAGAGGTGGACAATATAAGGCTGGTCTTGATTATACATGATCAATTAATAATTACCTAATAATAATAGTAATAATAAATATTCCATTTGGCAACTACACGGCCGACCTCTCCCTGTGACGTCATTGACGGTCTCAGGGCGTGGCGGCCATCTTGCCCAATAGCCCCTGTGCCAGCTCTGACTGTCTCCTCCATAAGAATAACATAGGGCTGGTTGCGCGCGGCGGCCAACTTGCCCATTAGCCCCTGTGCCAGCTTTGGCATTTATATCCTACTGTTGGCCGTCATGGCTATATGCAAGGTTTTGCCAACATACGGAAATTGACGTTGGCGATGTTAATAATAATAATATGCTCTGATTTGTTACATGTAGTTGCAATTTATTTGCCAGATAATGTTCTGCGAGTGAAGTTATAATAATAATAATTATTATAATTATAATAAAAATGTAATTCTATTATTGGTTTAAGGTCCTTATAACTACTCAGGTTTTTAGAGACACCTCGCTGAGGTGCCGGAATTTTGCCTAGAAGGGGATCTTTAACGTACCAGTAAAACAACTGACATGGCACCCTCGCTTTTGCGCACACTGAAATGACAACTGACTGTGCCAGGATTTAATCCTGTAACCTTGGGCACAGCCCAAGATCAAACACGCAATATTGAATTTGAAAGGTCGACGCTCAATGAGCTGCACCCGGGTAGATGGGAGCAATGAGACTCACTCAGAATCCGGTGTTTGCCGAGCCAGCTGTGCGCCTGTTGGTGGGAGTCATCTCTACCAATATGGCCACTTGCACATAATACATGGTGACTGCCGTGGTCCCTTGGACGCGTGACATGGGGAGAGCTGAATAACTAAAACTCGTGATATCATATTGCTCTTTGTAATTCTGACTGTGCGCTCCCTTCAGTGGACATGTTCGTGATCGGACACCTGGAAACAAACAATACACTAATACCCACCCCATTCTCTTGTTACCTATTATTTCTGAGACAGTTCTGTCTCATGAGAAGAATAAAATTTCTTTGTTCCTTGGTCAGTTGTTATTGCCATTAATGATGGATATGTACTATGACACAGGAAACATCAACAATACTGGTAGTCAACAGTCTCGCGGTGTAGTGGCTAGCATTCGCTGCTGTATTGAAGTGATAGAAGCCATTTTTCAGTGTTGCATAATTCTATTAAAGAAAATTTCCAGTCGAAGAACACACATTTTGCCCAACTACAATAGGTGAAAATAAAGTATTTATATGCCCTAACCTGAAAGAAATATCACATGAGATATTGACCCCAAAATAACACGCATAAATCTTGCACAACAATTATATACATGTACAAGGATACACACATATCTTGCTACTATAAGAATAGTTTTGAATTTTCAAAATCTAAATCGTACCGTAACTATTTTTATTCATTTTCCAGAATTTGGGCCTGGCTTTGTGCTGATCTTCACCGTTCCTCTGATATTTCCCATATTTATAGGAATCATTGGACTTTTCTTTTTTTTATAAAGGATGTTAAACCTTCTGTTACAAAACGAATCTCACTCAAACATCTGTGGATTTAATTGGTCTTTCTATAAAACATCGAAACTACTTTTGAGTTTGCTCAAAATAGGAATGAAAATATAATGCTTAATTAATTAATATTGCAGGCGAGGCCACCTGGGCGAGGTGCTGCTCACACCTCCTCAGTTGTGTCCACTCCGACCAGATGTTGCCAGCTCTAGGACACTGCCTGTAGAGGAGGTAGTGGTGATTTCCTTCGCTGAGTTCGTGGGTCCCACCAACTTGGAGGGTAAACTCGGTAAAATAAAATAAAAAAAGATACGAGCCTTACAGGAGTCGCAATGATGTGAAACATCTGACATGTTATCCTACTCGTATATAACACAGCTTGGAAATTCTTAAACTGTTAATTTACGCTCCGTTTTCATACTGGTACTATGATGAATGTATAGATTGAATTGGAGATATGCTACTGTCACACTTGTTTGAACAAACATCACATATTATATTGTAAATTAAGAGGAGGGATGAAACCATAGTCTCTAGCCTATCTATAAACTACTAGAAATAATGTTCAATACAATAAAATTTCCCAACTCCTGCTTGGTGCAAACTATTCTAATTAAAATTAGATAAATCGTAATTTCATGTAGATTCTGTTAAAATTACGCATAATGTTATGATATACGAGATCGTTTAAATCGATAATCCTGTAGCAAAAATAATAACCGGTACGCAGTCATTATAACAACAGACATTTGGAGTACAAGACAGGTACCGGTACTCATTTTCACGTGCCGGTAATAATATGGAAGTATTCTTTATGCTCCATTAATATTTTGCTTTTTTTTCGATAATGTTCCCGCGAGGAATTGAGTTTTAAATTAGTTATGAATACGCCTACTTGACAGTAAAGGGAATTTCTATGGTGGACTATGAAAGGCTATCCCAGTTCCCGTATAAAATCATCGATATATATTACATTGATCACTGCATTACCGCAATGTGGGTTAATATCTGAATAGCCATTGTGCAGAAACATAATACCGGCTAGTTAAATGTTTCATATAAAAGCATATCTTCATTTAAATATTGATACAAAGACATGTGATTTGTGTTTCAATAAGTTGACACCAGAGTTCGCATGAGCGTTTACCGTTCAGTATGAAAGTGTTGAGAAAAGTTACTTGGCGAGTGGATGCCAATCACTTTTATCCAGTGATTGAAAACAGACTCTTAATAAATCATAATTGTTTTCAGGAAATATGATTTAATGAATATTTTTACACCAAAGAACGACAACTTGAAGATGATTCATTGTATAAATATCTGAAATGGCACCTCCAAACCTTGAAGTAATCCGTATGTTATATACATTCCACATGGTACCACTGCTAGCTGACTGTGCGTCTTACACACTTCCGTCCGATCCACTTCCGTCCGATCCACTTCCGTCCCATTTTTCAAAATCACTCCCACAAAAATATCCAGCAACCGAGTGGAAAGATGTTACACATAAAAAAAAATGGAAATGAGGTTGATTCATTTTGTAGCTGAAGGTTTAACACCCACATTAAAAAAAGAAGAGTCCAAAAATTCCAATAAACATGGGAGATTCGAGGGAAACGACAGAGATCAGCACAAAGCAAGGACCAATTTTATAAAAAAATAGATAAAATTCGCTGCGATTTGAAAATTTAAAACCTTGTTTCTAATAACAACATGTGTGTGTTTTCTTGGAAATGCATTGTTGTGCAATATTTATCATAGGCACAGTTATTGTTTTGGCTCCTTAAGCGGTATGTTCGCCCTTAATCGGATGACATATTTCGAAGAATGACCAGCCACAATGTCACCAGGTGGCTCCTGGAAAGAAATCATGAGGCTTATAAAAGCGATAAAATAAAGGAAGGAATAAAGCTTTCAGTTTTACGTGACAGTTAATGTCGTCATCATGAGCTATGGGATCTCCCTTTTTATATGGAATCCGAACCACAGGATGTGATATTTCAGTTCAAATTTTCTAATGCATTGACCAGGAATCGAACCAGGATAGTCTTGGTCAGAGGCAGGCAGCTTATCCACTGCACCACCATGCCCCAGAAAAAGAATGTTACCCAAGGTCTTATGTATCGTGGGCGTTGGGAAGAGAGAAAGAGTTGACCAAGGGAATTCGGTGGAAGGGAGGGGGAGAGGGGGACGGGGTGTTCAAGGAAACATCCCGGCGTTCGCCTGGGCAGAATTCAAGAAACTACGGAAAACCACTTCCAGGATGGCTGGGCTGGATTTTGAACCCACTTCTAATAATAGTATAGATTTTACATCCCTTATTATCTACTGTAACTAAAAGGAAGTTAGGTTGCTGGAATGTTGAAATGAAGGGAATCTTTAATGCACCGGTATTTCTACTGATATCGGTCTCTCGCCTTTAAGCACCCCAAAATGCCCAAATCACTGAACCACGATTCGAAGCCTCAACCTCGAGCATAGGAGGCCAGAGCCTTACCGCTGCTCCACGTAGCCAGCGAGGAAAATATCGCACTGAGGAACCCGGCCAAAATAAAAGTAAGAGGAGGTCATGCCGTGCCAAGCTGGGGTCTCGTGGTCATCACCCCTAGACCTACTACATAAGAGGGAGGGGGAGGGAAGTGGCCAAGGACTTAAGTTATGAAACATCCCGGCATTCGCCTGGAGCAGAATTCGGGAAACTACGGAAAACCACTTCCAGGATGGCTGGGGTGAATATTGAACCCACTTCTCAGTAAATCCCTCACAAGGTTGAGAGTACCCCTTCTCACCCTCAGACCACAATTAAATTTCTTGGAGGCCAAGTTGCGAATCGAAACCGGACCTCAGGGATTACAGCCAACTAGTTATGTGGTTATGTTTGCAAGATTAACAGTCACGAAAAACTACAATACCCTTTCTTCCTACTTGTTGTAAGCCGGGAGTACTGTGGCAGCAATTCCAATGAAGAAAGAAAACGCACTCCAAAGAGCATAGAAGACCAGAGATAGACAGAGTGGAGTTGTTTTATTATCTCATTGTATCTGTTTATAAGTTTCATTGTTTTTCTCTATTATTACAAATTAGCCAAAACATTTTCGTGGTGCAGTGGCTACCAATTTTGGCTGTCACCCCCCCCCCCCCCCTCCCCCCAGGTCTGGGTTCGATTCCTGGCTCTGCCAAGAAATGTAATTCTTGTCTAGGTGCTGGAACTAGGTACAGTCAGCCTCTTCGGGCAAAAGTGGGAAACGTTGGGGTCGATTCGCTTCACACCTCAGCCATCCTTGAAGTACAGACCCAAATACACGGGGCTAAATGACCCTGATGTCCAAGACCCTCCAGTGAAACAATAACAGCAACAACAACATCAACATGGACCTCTAGGAGGGGGAGGGGCGTAAGCCACATTTTTACTGCCCCGTGAAAGGAAATGCGAAGGCTTCATGAAACAAAAGCACAATAACACAACGGCTTGCTTTCCAATTTGAATACCGTGTTTGTTTTAAGCCAGTCTGTTATCTTGCAGATCGTAAGTTAGTGGACAGCTGGTCTTGAAGACTACAGCAATACACTAGTTGTAACACTCTGCAGGCTGCCTCATTAACAAACTGATGTTATCTCCAGATGGACAAGTTGCTTAACAATGTCCTTCGTCCACTCAGCATGTCCAGCATGTCTTAGACAAGCGAATGGCGCCTGCACAGATTGGAAATCAAGTTAACGTACAGCTGCCATGGCATTACTAACTTCTACATCTCCACCAGCAGCTATCAGATCACGAAAACCAGCATAAAATTGGAAAGTTGGAAATGATGTAGTATTTGACACATGCAGGTTGTTGGGACCAAGGAATGAGGCAAAATTTCTTCTTTTATTGGGAAGAAATTAATATGAAGGGTTCATTTATATCGTAAGTTATGCATTTAGCTGTTGAAATGTATCTTGTAACGCGGTACTTCTGTAATAAATAATTGATGATAAATTTTGATGATGTAAACAGTTGCCAAAAATGTAAGTTGAGACTAAGATTGATTTCGTGCCATACAAATAAAAAGACATCTTAATTCCATGACTTACTTGTGGATCCCTTAACCAAATTTATTGCGCAATGCCTTTGGAGACATTAGCTTTGATTGACGATGTTATTATGGTGTCAAAGTTCACTCTACAAAAAAAAATAAAAAAAAAAAAAAAAATGTTGCAGTATTAACTTAGCCTATTGTATTATTATATTATTATTATTATTAATAACAATATTAATGATATTATTATTTTGATTCGTTATGCCCAACTAAGGAGCGCGTTAGAACCAATTTAGCTCGATGTTTCCTCTTTTGTTCCCAATTACTCTTCATCCGTTCAGTGTGCTCTCTTTTGCGTCCTTCTGTCCGTGGCTTGAGCAGTATATGCAGTAGTAAATTTTCTTCAGAATTAGGGAAACACTCATTACAATTGGGTACAATCTAAAACAGCAGAACCTTTCCTATTATTATTATTATTATTATTATTACTATTTTTATAATTTTATTATTATTATTATTATTATTATTATTATTATTATTATTATTATTACATTTTAACTCTTGGTTTAACATCTTGATGGCTCGTCCTGCATGTAAACAACTAGACATAATAGTTGAAAACCCGAATTTAATATATAAACGGTTGTGGAAAGTACAATTTTCGATTATTATTATACTATTATTATTTAGTACGTAAATAGAACTAAGGAAATAAGATTATGGTATGACAGGGAGAGATTTGAGGGGAACGTTGATTCCTTTTGGGATTATTAAATAAACGCTAACCCACGAAAGGAATATTGAGCATTTTTTTTTATAATTTTCAGTATAGTATTGTATGTGGTAATGATAAATCAGGATTTTATTACATTTTCCAGAATTACGTTTAAGTTCTCTTGTGTCTTCAGGACCACATTGGCCTGGTCTAAGGGATCGAAAGTGAGTTGGTGTTGTTGACTCATATAGAGGATTTTCGACATCGTGGTAATGTAACCCAGTGTACTTGCGTGAGTATAGAATCTGTCTGAAAACATTTGTCTTTGTGGTGCCTGTACCAGTGTATATATATCTAAATTTGAAATTAGGAATTAGGGAGGAATCAGCCGTGGCCTTAATGTAGGTACCTGTATTAGAATTCGGAAACAACGAAGCACCAATTCTAGAATGACTGAGGTGGGGATCGGGCCCGGTCTTCTCAGTTCTGCCCCATGAGGCTGAATGTGCCCCGTTCAACCCACTTGGCAGAGCCGGGAATCGAACCGGGACCTCCGTGGTGATAGCCAAAGAAGCTAGGCACTATGCCATGAGCTGAACTGATCGAATCTGACTTTAATACACAGTACTGCATTTTCATTTCCGTACTCTGTTAATTCAGTCACCACAACATTATTAGGACAAACTGATTGTTAGCATTCCCTGTAAAACAATTCTTATACATCTTCCAGTCTGATTTCGGGCAATATTGAAACGTTAATCGAAATGTATGTTTCAAACTTTGCATCGGTGAGGGAGCTTCGAGTTTAAGTAAATTCTACAGTCCACAATATAAAGATACCATTGAACAGAAAGAAGCCTAAGGAGTGTCTCCACCTGTGTAATAATATCGTCTGTTCTACCGTCAGGAAACGAAGTTGGAAGAGGTTGATTAAGAGACTCGAACTTTTAATGGACCATTGTTCTGTAACAGTGTAATATGTCTCAGAGTGGGCACAACACTTTGTCTCCGATGATAAACTGGAGTATTATATTAACAAGCGAATTGTTGCAACACACTGAGAACGTTTGAATATAAATATTTGTCTTCAACATGTCATTGACCTTTTGTTACTTATTTTTTAAATTTATTTATGTATATATGTATTTATTTATTTATTTATTTATTTATTCTTTGGCTATGGACCACGGTGCTTCTGCTTTAGCTGTTGTCTGCCACATTTGGTGTTTTTGGTGGATTGTTTGGTGGGTGCTATTGTGATAACATTTTCAGCAGTAGTGTCAATTGGACAACATTACCTTTCATTTATGACAAACAAACTTTTTTGTCAAGTTCACCGTTTCCAAAATAGACACAATTTTTTCAATTTTTTTTTGCCTACACACCTGAAACTTGCTGTCCACCTAGAGGGCATAGACAACTATCATTAACGTCAAACAAACTTTTTCACAAAATTCACCGTTTCCAAAATAATCAAAAATCCCAAAACAAGAATTTTCAATTTTTTTAAAATACCAACACACATTCTTAGCAAAGAGTACGTCACCCCAACGCCAACAATACCTCGTTCGTTAAAATCCGACCATCCATTCGCCAATTATCGCCAATGTTTGCCAGAAAGTAGGCTCTCAGTCTTTTTTCCTACTACACACTTGAAACTTGCTGTCCACCTAGAGAGTATAGCCACCTTTTATTAACGTCAAACAAACTTTTTCCCAAAATTCGCCGTTTCCAAAATAATGACAATTTAAAAATCAACAATTTAAAAAAATACCAACACACATTCTTAGCAAAGAGGACGTCATCCCAACGCCAACAATACCTCATTCGTTAAAATCCGACCATCCATTCGCCAATTATCGCCAATGTTTGCCAGAAAGTAGGCTATCATTTTTTCCTCCTACGCACTTGAAACTTGCTGTCCACCTAGAGGGCATAGCCACCTTTCATTAACGTCAAACAAACTTTTCCCCAAAATTCGCCGATTCCAAAATAATGACAATTTAAAAATCAACAATTTTCAAAAGAAAAAATACCAACACACATTCTTAGCAAAGAGGACGTCACCCCAACGCCAACAATACCTCATTCGTTACAATACGACCATCCATTCGCCAATAAATTATCGCCAATTTTTGCCAGAAAGTAGGCTATCCTTTTTTCCTTCTACACCCTTGAAACTTGCTGTCCACCTAGAGGGCATAGCCACCTTTCATTAACGTCAAACAAACTTTTTTCCAAAATTCACCGTTTCCAAAATAGCGCCAATCCAAAAAACAAACATTTTCAACAAAAACAATTAAAAATACCAACACACATTCTTAGCAAAGAGGATGTCACCCCAACGCCAACAACACCTCGTTCGTTAATATACGATCATGCGTTCGGGAAATATCGGCAATGTTTATATGAAAGTAGGGGGTGAGGCAGAACTGTCCAATTGACACTACTTTCAGCCTTTTTATTCGACCAGTAATCTTTCATTTTCTTGCTGAACTCTATCTTACAATTCCTCACACCATATCCTGGACGCGTTGTGGTGAACTTCTGTAATGGATGTGAGGAAAGGCCTGGTCTCAACTGTCAGACGGTAGCGGCTCCTGTCATTTATTGTGCCTTGCTGAATATTAAGTTCAGTAAGATCCTTCTCAATTTGTTTGATCCACAAGGACCCAGTGGCTTTACCCTTCTTAGCTACTTTGATGATCTTATCAGAGAGCCTGTGGTGGTCCATTCATTGCAGGTGGCCGTAGAAAGCCAGGCGTCTCCTTCTGACGGCATCGATGAGGTTTTCCTGGTGTTTGTAGAGTTCACAATTTGGTTTGTACCATCGTCTTCTATCTGGTAAGATCCTTATTTAAGTATTTGTTTTAATTTTAAAACTACATATTAATTACCCCTTGTCGTACAGCCTATGAAGGGCCTAGGCCTACCAAGCAACCGCTGCCCAGCCATTTGGCCTGCGGATATTGGGGTGACACGTGGTCAGCGCATCGGGTCCCCGCGGCCATTAATCTTGGTTTCCGTGACCGGGCGCTGCCTCACTGTCAGACAGCTAATCAATTGCTCTCACGAGGCTGAGTGCACCCCGTTCCTGCCCTCACGACAGTTTCTAAAATCCCTGACGGAGCCGGGAATCGAATCCGGGGCCTCCAGGCGAGAGGCGGGGGCGCTATCCCAACACCACGGGACCGGCTTAAAACTATATATTAGATAATTAATTTAAATAGCATGATCAGAACTAAACATTACATAATTCATACAATAATCTTTATAATAACTATTTTAAGTTAAACTGAACTCAAGGTTAAATTAAAATGAAATATTATATCCCCAAATGTTTGGTGACTAATCAAATAAAAAAAAATGGTTAAGTTAAATTTTACTTAAATTCAAAATAAAATGAAATGAAATTGTTTCCAGACCTTGTATTTTTTTCCGATAAAATTGTATTTATCGCTATGTACCTGTTTCGAAATTTTAAAATAGTTCTGCGTACACATCAGTGTTATAACATCTGGAATCAATCTGACTGGTTGAGAACATAACTCTTGGTGGAATAAAATTATACAATGACTTAAAATAAATTTAAATTAGTACATTATGCAACGAGCCTATAATGGCTATAATTAAGACACGAGTATTTTTATAAAACGAGCGTATGCGAGTTTTATAATTTCCATACGAGTGTCTTAATTACCATTATAGGCGAGTTGCATACGACTGTTTATGTTCGACGATAATTATAACTTTATTATATGTTTTAACATAAATATTCATAAATATCTGTTAAGAGTCAGCTACTTGAATTTTGTGATCGCAGAGCGAGCGTTGGGTATTATATATCTGTCTTTCAAGATCTT
This sequence comes from Meconema thalassinum, assembly GCA_946902985.2. NCBI lineage: Eukaryota > Metazoa > Arthropoda > Insecta > Orthoptera > Tettigoniidae > Meconema > Meconema thalassinum. Next base: position 583,505,678 of record OX336390.1, on the reverse strand, counting down.
TGAACGACCGACGAATGCGCTCTGTGTGATTGCAATGCCATATTTAGGCCATATGTTTACATCTGCCGTCTCTCAGTAATATTGTCACCGGAGTCATTTGAAGACAATGCGCTGTGTAGAAATTAGTGTTGGTGATTTTAAGGTACAGTGCTATTTCTTGTTTCATATTCGCCAGTTTGTTTACGCGAACATATGGATGGTGCGTATTCCATGTCGGTAATTTATTATAGCCTAGTTCGATGTTGTGTTTATGTCCGACATGTTGGATTTTGAGCGCATGCGCGAGGGTATCGTTACCTAATTGGTCAATGAACGAGCTCTGATTGGCTGGAGAAACTGTATCATAAGGAAAATCAGTGTTATAATGACCATCATTATGATACAGTTTTCTGACACATAATAGTGAGAGTCGAACATAAAAAATATTATGTGAACTAAGAGTATATGGATTATGGAATCAAAAGGCAATAACTAAGATACTGTACCTTGTAAGAGGTTTCGATGCTTTTACAGCCATCTGTACTTTGAATTAATTTAAATTTATAAAAATCAGAAACTTTTCAAACTTTAAATATACGCCCTAGATAAAATACTATTTATGTATCCAAATAATTTGCGATTTACATTTGAATATGCAGAATATTGAATTTGGTTATGTGGTTTAGGCATTCAACTCGTATCAGGCAGCTGCAGCCAAATGCTACAGCTAGCAAATGAGAGACTCCCCTTCCGAGCTATTCCAACAGAAGTGCGACGTAAAAGCAACATTTTAGCAAAAATGTTCCTCGTAGGGAATGGTCAGTCTATGTTGTAGTATTGTGTGTTTGTCCAACACCGTGAAATGTACACTGCATGTGTGGGAGTCTATACTCTTCTAACCCTCTCCCTTTAAACCATTCTAGCATCCATTTTAGTCCCTTCATTTCACCCTTTTCTGTTATGCACCCTTCTGTTTATCTACCTTCTCTCTGGTGTGCAATACTCCAGCCTCACTATGTTTGAAAGAGTGAATAGAAAACCAAAGGATTGCTGTTGTTTCAAGCTCAGTGTCGAGAGAGAATACGTCCTACGGTTTTAGAAGAAACCACATGGCATAGAATTGATTGGCCTAATAGTGTACTTTATGTCACATGTTCACAACATACCCCGGGTTAATGGCCTATTGCTGTCTCAACACTAGCACCACGTGTAGATGATGATAAAAATAATAATACATAATAATAGTCTAATAATAATAATAATAATAATAATAATAATAATAATAATAATAATAATAAGAGTCAACATGTGTAGCTCTGGTGGTAGAGTGCTAAAAATAAAAGTCTGACAACTCGACAAAAAAAAAAACCATAAAGGAACTTAGGTTGGTTCCATAGTTTAGGGGCTGCGACAACGTGGTCAGGTAGTCCCGTATTAAAGAATTTAGTGTGTCTAAGATTCTATTATTACTATTATTATTACAGTAGTAGTAGGCTAGTATAATAATCTATTTTTGTTACAGTTGTTGCACTGTCTTCACACAAAGATAGACCAAGAGTTTCTTAAATTAATTTACCAAATCTTTAGGATTTCCATTTTCTATGCATAGGCAATGAGGACGGCAAAATCCTAAACAGATCCACCATCACTAGTCATGTAGCCACTCCCCATGAAGGTGTGAAACAGCTGTTCATAGGCTCGGTTTGTGTATTGCAATGTCATTGGCAGACAAGACGAGGAGGTCACTCAACTTCAGACTCTTGTCAACGTTCCTTAGCGTTGTAGGGGAGGGTGACGGGGGGAAGGCAGCTGTGCTGCTGAGGGGAACGAAGTGTAAGCCCGTTTCCAAGACATTGACCGACGATTTTTGTGATTTAATTCCAGCTACACTAATTAAGATCCGACTGAATTTCATGAAGATATTTGCTTAGAATACCATCTTCTATCACCAGTGTAACGGACTTCCATCATATAAAATACACCCTGTATAAGGAAAATCTCTATGAGCAAAGACTTCTGAGTCCTTTTATTTTGCAAATGAACGTTCATAGCCGTAAGAATTACGGAATTACAGCCGGCGTTAGGCCTATATCATTTACATAAGAAGCGGGTGCTTGGTTTGAACAACGGGTTTTGTTGCCTACAACATATTACGTGCCCTTATGAGACGGAGATTGCAAAAAAAGCTCATGAGCTGCTGATGTAGCTGGCGAAACTGCGGTGTTTTCATTAACGCGTCAGAAAAATAACGCTTTTCTAGAAACGTGAGAATGCTAGAGATATTTCAAGAGTCATTTGTCAATTCTCTCGTCAATATGCATCTATGTGTCTATTTTTAGCCCATTTTCATTTATGAAAAAAAAAAAAAACTAGGCTTATGAGATCACCTTTTGTCCGTGTTTCTGTGTGTGTGTGTGTGTGTGTGTGTGTGTGAGGGATACGTGTGTGTGTGTGCCCTAATGACTTCTAAACGACTGGAGTGATTTCAATGAAACTCGGTAAGATCATAGCACCATTCTGGCCGACCCCGACCGTACCCTTCAACATTTATTGTGTCTCACCAATCCAACGTGGCGGCTGTGCGAAATATTTCACCAGCATTCAGTATCTCCGAAACTATTACCGATATCACTACTAGAAGTTCACCTATGAGACTTTCAAAAACCTGGTAACTACAAAACCAACATGGCGGCCAAGCGAAGTTGTGACTTTTAAATAGACTTTTCTCGCGATTTAACCAGACAAACGTAATGAAACTTGGTACAGCAAATGTTTATACAAATAGTAATGCACTGGCGTCTAATTTAGTTATATTGTTTACATAACCTCAAATTGGCGGCTGTGCAAAATATTTCACTGCCATTCTATATCTCCGAAACTATTACAGATATCACCCTGAAATTTTGTACGGTGATAAAGGGCTCTGCTACAAGTTTACTTATGTACATTTCAAAAACCTGTAAAGTACAAAAGGAAAAATGGCGGCCAAGCGAAGTTGAAACATTATATTAGACTTTTCTCGTGATTTAACCATCTGAGCGCAGTGAAATGTTTTACAGTAAATGATTATACATATTGTAATGCACTGGCATCTAATTTAGTTCAATTGTTTACATAATCTCAAGATGGCGGCTGTGAGAAATTTTAAAATTACCTTTTCATTTCTTGTGTCGTAATCATGCGATCGAAGTGAAAGTTTGAATAATGAATGGTTAGTTGGTTCTTAAGTTAAGGGGCTGCGACAACGCGGTCATGTAGCCCCGTGTACTTTGGGTGTGTGTAGAATCTGTCTGATAACCGGTGTTAATTGTGATGACTGTATTAGTGTGTGTTATCTGTTGTTTTTTTAATTTAAGTACTACAACTTAAAATTTTTCAAATAGTTCCTACTTTTGCCGCCAAGCGCCACCGTCAACGACTACTAGGCCAAGTTCAGAACTTAGCTAATAGAAGCCACCGCAGTCGGCTCTTGGCAACGAACGTAGAAACCTAAGAGCGTTGTTTACATTCTTAACCTATCCAATTTAGCTTCACACAGGTGCAATTAGTGGAAGGTTCTTTAACATGCCATATATCTATGACATGGGACCGCCGGCTTTACTTCCCCTCCGAAGGAAGGCATACTGAGGGATTTTTAACGCTATTAAAAAATACGACGGCTTCGGCCGGGTTTGAACCCGCTATCTTGGGCATAGAAGCTCAGCATTTGAATAACAAAGCTAAGCAATAATTTTCCTTTAATGGTACATAACTCTATGGCCTATACATATAACAATCCAAAATGGCGACCTTCCGAAATATTTTGACGGTTCTCAATATCTACGAATCTTTTACAGCAATTAAACTGAAATGTTTTATGTTCTTAGTGGCTATGAACATAAGTTCACCTAGTGAGCACAAATCCGACATGGCGGTGACGCGAAGTATAATTATTTAAATGGACGTTTCCCGTGATTTAACCATCCGAGTGCAGTGAAACTTTGCGAGTTAAGTACTTATACAAATGTTAATCCACTGGCATCTAATTTATTTCAATTGTTTTCATAACCACTAGATGGCAGCTGTGCGAAATTTTAAAATCTCGTTTTTACTTCTTGTGTCCTAATTATGGGATTGAAGTTTGAATACCACACGTACACAATAATATTCTTGTAATAGTACATAAATAAACTCCAACCTGGCGACCATCTGAAAATTTTAGACGGTTCTCAATATCTACGAATCTATCACAACAATCAAACTGAAATTTTGTATGTTGATAGAGGCAATTAACATGAGAAGGATATATGAAAATAGGCTGTATAGTTCTTCACAGAACTATCTGTTTTACAGGAAATACTTTCCACCATGTAAACTACAAGGCTCAATTAATGTTCTTCAATGGACGGTATCATAAATACGATACATTTTAGAACCTTTCCAGTTTCAGAGAAGAAAGAACTTCAAAATATCGATTATAATACCTCAGGGACGAGAATTCTTGAACTCGCAGTAACTTAGCACAGAGGTTGATCAGATTGCAGGAGATATATCTGTGAATGTACAACTAGCTTATTTCATCCTAAAATTTACTTGGATCATTCATAGAGGGACTTAGTTTGCTCAAGGTGGATGCGTGTGGTGGGTTCGCATATACTCTCCGACCAATCAAAAAACTACAATGAGAGATTCAATGAAGAAAGAAAAGAGGAAGGAAGCTATAAGTACCTACCCTGCATTTACCATGTTCTGAATACCAAATTTACAGAATTCAACGTCTGATTCTGAAATTTCAACCCATTTTCGCCCGGGTTCAAAGAAATCCTGAACCTATGGCTTCAGCTGTCACGCACTGAGCTTCCCGGTCAGTGAGGTTATGAATTGAATAGTATTTAAAAATTGAAAATAACATTATTATTTCTCTATTAATTTTTTGTTCCCATATTGTTTCATTAGTATAATCTTGAACTTTATTAAGCATTGACACGGACCCAAGACGGCGAATTGCACAAGCAATTCATATTTTCCGTATGCCCACCAAAAGTAATCCACATCTAGAAAGACCCGGTTCACAAGGAAAAGAATATATAATTGCCAGAGTTCACTGCAGATGACATAGATGACATGACAATAGTACCTCGACTCTCTCATGGATCAGTTCACACTAACCCTACAAACGTTACAGTGGAACGAGTGTGAGAGTTCATATCTCCTAGAAAGTAACAGATGAGCAACAGATGGGGCACGCCCTTTTAAGAGGAGAAATGATTGACAGAGCAGGCCGGTCCAGGTATTTTGAGCTAGGAGATTACAAGCGACGATACATGATGAATCCCAAAAGAATATCTCGACATGGAAACCATCTTTCTCACCACAAAAAATTCTGGGGAAAAGTTACCTGCAAGCTTTCTTCGATATTTGGGGATTGATACATTCCGAATCAATTATTTAAGGTCGATCGTCAATGAGGATACGTACGTTGCTGTTCTTACTCATATTGGAGATTCAGTCTGTTGGAATAAGACGCATTTGTGAGAAAGCTATGACTAGACGTTCCAATTCGACAATGCACCCTTAGGCCTACATCCCAAAATGAAACATTTGCTTAAACAGTAGAGATTTGCTTTAGCTGACAATATCAAGACGTATACGACAGATGCCCTCAAGAAGCTGACCAAAGATGTATCTCAATTCAGTATATATCTAAAATACAGTAGTTAATTTACGGCCAAATTATGCTCTTGGCCATATAGAGAGGTGCAACAATATCCATACGTGGAGCCTGTAGCAACAGGAACATTTTAAGAAGGAGAAGAAATGCTTTACTGCCCAAAGTGATTTTTGTGAGGGCGCGCTTCTGTAAAGGAGTGTATTGTAGGGTACCGGTATACCCAATAAAGGTTACGGTAAAATTGAGTTTATGTCTTACTGTACTGGTTCAGATGAAGAGAGCAGAGGCTGAACCAACATAGAACAAATGTAGCATTTTACAGGAGAGATAAATGAATATTCCAAACGCTGTACTTTCCATATTTTAATACTAATTTAGATCAAAACGTCATTATAACAAGTTTTCTTCCTATTTTCATCACCTTTTGAACAGGAACATTTTAAACTTTTGTCCTACTGTTAGTAATCGAATTAATTAATTAACTAAATAATTGTTCAAGCTATTCAAGCCTATGGGTGCATGTGCGTATCAGAATCAGTTGGGTCTTCCCGTGAACAAGTTGGACTGAGTTGGGATTTCACTTGCTGTACGTAAATTACACAATGCATTGTAGTGACTAGTTGTTTTTTCTTCTGGGCATGTCATCATGTTTAGCTACAACACGAAAGCAACTAAATATATTCATACTGTCAATTTCAGAATTGTTGACTTTGTTGGTTCTTCCCTGTACCATTCAAGTCCATATGGTAGATTCACACAACTCAAAGATCTACAATCAACAATGGTTTACTTTGACTCTGAATACCGTAAAAATAGCTTTGCTGCTTGCACCAGAATAATTCGAATATTACGTATGGTGGTGGTGGTGGTGGTGGTGGTGGTGGTGGTGGTGGTAGTGTTGTAATTTCAAGAGAATAAACATCACATTAATCGGCTCTAATCCAAAGATCTTTAATAACCAATGTACCGGTACTGTAATTTTACAAGAGTATGGAGAGTTACCGTCATAGACAAATTCAGTTACATCTCAGACAACACGATATATTCCGTCATATGCTTGAATGAAATTCCATATTAATGTATAAAACTAATTAAAACTGTTGAATGAAATGTAGATAGCTTTGAAGGCATTTTCAATATTGCCTTATTGAGAATTGCCGGCCCCGTGGTGTTGGGGTAGCGCAACTCACTCGGAGGCCAAGTTGCGCTCGGCTCCGTCAAGGATTTTTGAAACTGACTTGAACGGGGTTCACTCAGCCTTGTGAAGACAATTGAGTAGCTACCTGACCGTGAGGCAGCGCCCCGGTCACGAAAACCAAAATTAACGGCCGAGGGGATCCGATGCGCTAACCACGCGTCACCCCAATATCTGCAGGCCAAATGGCGGGGCAGTGGTCGCTTGTTAGGCCTAGGCCCTTCATGGACTGTAGTGCCAGGGGTTATATTATACTTATTGAGAATTAATATTGTAACTTTCAATAAGTGTCATGAAGAGACGAGAATTATAGGCACTAAAAACAGTTAAAATAGGCAGGCATATAGGCTCTTAAAATAGCCAAAATAGGCATGTAAATAGGCACTAACGTGTAAAATAGGCAACAAAATAGGCATGAAAATATTTCTTAGGCGGCTTCGGTGGCGTAGTCGGTAGCATGCTGAGCTTCTATGCCCAAGATAGCGGGTTCAAACCCGGCCGAAGCCGTCGGATTTTTTAAGAGCGTTAAAAATCCCTCAGTATGCCTTCCTTCGGAGGGGAAGTAAAGCCGGCGGTCCCATGTCATAGATTTATGGCATGTTAAAGATCTTTCCACTAATTACACCTGTGTGAAACTAAATTGGATAGGTTAAGAATGTAAACAACGCTCTTTGGTTGCTACGTTCGTTGCCAAGAGCCGACTGCGGTGGCGTCTAGTAGCTAGTTCTGAACTAGGCCTAGTAGTCGTTGACGGTGGCGTTTGGCGGCAAAAGTAGGAACTATTTGAAAATTCAAAGTTGCAGTCCCTACTTGAATTAAAAAAACAGATACACACACTAATACAGTCATCACAATTAACACCGGTTATCAGACAGATTCTACACTCACCCAAAGTACACGGGGCTACATGACCGCGTTGTCGCAGCCCCTAAACTAAGGAACCAACCAACCAAAAATATTTCTTATAATTTAATAACATATTTAATTACTATAATAAGAATTAACAACAAGCAAATTTTCAATGTTTTCTGGAAATAAGTTTGTTCTCCTGTCATGAAGAATGTTTTTATATTGAGAGAAAGATCTCTCAACATCACATGACGTGATTGGGCAAAACTTTAACGAAGCCACTGCATCTGGTTTTAGGTCAATTGCTTCATCTACCTCACCTCGTAGCACACTGGCTATCTTTATCACTGCTTCCCATCCTGGATTCCTCTGCTGGACCCTATCAAACTTTTCCCTGACAGCGGCTGTCTTCCCAGAGGTTCCTTCCAAACTTCCCCTGACTACTTCAACAATCCTACATGACTCCACCAGGGGTATTCCACTCTTCTCTATTTTCTGTTGTCTGCCATAGAACCTGCATGATGTGTTCCCACAAGCCTGCAATCCTCGTTGAAAATTAGAAAACGCGTAATTTGAAATTGTGGCATTCGCCCATAACCTTACTTTTTGCCACAATATAGCAAGACTCTAGAGGGGATGCTAGAGGCTTGTTGGCAGCTTCGCAGCCCTAACCTGGGAGCTTAACGCTCTCCCAGACTAGAGCCACACATAGCGCTGGTGAAAGTTACTCGTGACTTAAAAAAAAAAAAAAAAAATTTCTAAATCTCTATTTTCACAGGGAATGATTCAGAGTTCAAAATACCGATTTTTAATTATCATCCACTTTGGGTCAAGAGATCACCAGCGTTCTAACTCCTAGTTCAGTAATTAAATAGTTATTTACATTTTATATTGTGCCCATTCAGCAATGAAATATGCAAATCACAATTTGCCAGCAATGCTCAATCGGGAGTATCGGGGTTCATGGTATGTTCTCCCACTCTGTGACTTACATACTTTGGATTAAATCGAGGATACACTTCCAAAATAAACAAAAATCAACTCCTACTATAAAAATATTTAATTATTCAAATATATGGCACTACAAAATTTAAACAAATAAAATACTGACCCTTCAATTCATACTTGTTCCAAGTGAACAAGGAATTCATATTAAACAAATATTAAATCATCATAAATGGTTTTCCATAAACCACCAACTTCCATTAAGTTTCACTTCCATATAGTGTCCTTTTAAATTCATTAAAATCAAGAGCTCCAAATGGCTCGATAATGTTTATATACACTGTGTTATCCATTTAATACACATCACTTCCTATTACATGAGTATCTCTTCTAATAAAAAATATCAAAATTTACCAAAGTACTGTTAATCATTACTTAATTTTGGGCTTTCACAACGCTCATATGTTACCATCCCTCTCCCTCTCAAGTCAACAATTCACTAATGTGATTGGGAAAAACTTGCGTACTCCCGAGCTACAGAAGACTACTTGAACAAGTCAAAAATTAAGATCACTCCCGGAATCTCTAATTGTCCTCACTAAAACTCGTGAATCACTGAATCATATATTCATAAAATTAGGGATTTATCATTATTCGTCTTAAAAGACCATTATATCATAAGAAAGCAACGATCTGAACTCTGCAAGCGGTAATATTCATCTAAAAGAACCTCGGTTCGGAGACCGGGTCGTTAAAACAAACTCTAAACACTTCTGTGTACTATAACTCTACAGACAGTTCTCAGACCTACCACACTCCGTCAATGGTAAGGGTATGGCCTTGGCTACTTAGCGTGATTTATTGCAGGGAGGCAAAGACTTCACTGTCTCGCTTCACAAGAGACGAGCTACCCTCAGCTTTTCTACAGCTGTTCTTAAATGCAGTTCCCTGAATGACAAGGCTTTCATACTAATTTTTATAACAACATATTTAGGCTCCACAAAACTATTCTCTTAACTTCGGCATATAGTAATTATGAAGTGTCCTCATTGGCGGGCAAGAATAATTCAATACTACAACAAATATTTAGGGGCTTAAACATGGACGACACTGAGTTCGATCCTTTCAAATGCCTCGGGAGCAATATCCCACACTGGAGGACTTATAACATTCGCGACTTAGGGCAGGGCTCACTTTATACCAGCGCTCATAATATAACATAATTAGCACCCTTTTTACCATACAACACACACGCGGCCTCGTGATCACATCACTACTTGGAGGACTTACCATAGTTCAATTACCCCGACCAACTGCCCCTCATAATTAGTTTTACCGAGTATTTCAACGCATTCCTAGCGTGACAAATTACTTCAATGCGCTACCTGGCGCTTATACATTAATTAGCCAAGTTGTCTTCAGAGAACTGATAAATTCAAAATCAACGTTTGATCTACATCTCAATTTTATATTAGTCTTCTCCCTTGACAATAATCATTTTACCATAAGAACATGTGTTCATAACATGTATTAATTCACTTAAAGGCGCTCGGAAGCTACTACTTTTCATATAATTCATCATAATATTCATTCATTTATATAATTATTATTATTACGCTTGCTTTCTCATATCAATTACACTGATATTTTACTTAATACATTCCCCAAGGGATTTATTTACATTTCAAATATTTATGGTATACTTTCCCAAATTAATCGATCAGATCGCGCTATTATTCCTTTATTTGTTATTCAACCATCCCTATTCTTTCTTTCTCATGTGGATTATACGCAAATCTTCCCCAACACATAACATAATGAAATAGTTACTCACATGATTGTACGGTCATCGACCGAATCCTCCAGCGATGTTTCATTTTTGCCCACTCACTGCTTTTTAAGCCATCTTCATTGATACACTTACACACAATGACACTTCTTTATCCACATATACATTATTTACCTTATTCACTTGTAACATAATGAATACCATTTTGTATTCGTTTACCTTAACACAACATAAATTCACTAAACTTATTACACTCAAAAATTTTCACTATATTTACATTACATAGATTTTTAATCACTTAGGCGTTAATTTTCGCCTTACACACGTAATTTCTTTCATTCCCGTTTCCAAGGGTGACACTTTTAGAACGTCGGCTCCCTAATCTGGCAATATGATGGAAAGTCTCGATCGATCTACACCTCACTGGAACGGCTGATCTTCAGATCCGGATTCTGACTATCGGCTTCTATACTTTACTAGTACGATATCGTTTCTTCCTAGACACTAGTTAGTTCGTCTAGATAAAGTCTGTCCTGGTTACGGCCTCTCGAATAATTTATCGGTGACCTAATAATTTCCTAGCATTAACTGCTATTTCTTTAGTTCGTGGCTTATTGCTTTTACTGTTCGTTTGTCTCCTTTTTTTCTTTTTTTTCAAAGCCTTGAATCTACAATTCCCAATTCTTATTGTTCCGCGCTCTAGCCCATACCTTTCCGGCACACTAGGCGTTATTTATTTCGTTTGATCCTGATCGGGTTCCTTAACGTTGATAGAACTGTTTGTTTCACTTCCTTTGGTACTTCGAAACTTTATGACGCTTTATGTCTTTAACTGAACTATAATTCGAGTACCTATCGCCTGTTATTTCATCAAGTTCGCTGCCTAATTTTGACTGTAATAATGAACTTTAACGACAGAGTCTGAAGCTTACTGAGATTAATCCTATACTAGGATTTTACTATGTCTTCATACGGCGATACTAATGACGATACTGCTCGGCCACTCCCATACGGGGTGCGCGTCGGTGATACAGCGTATCACGACCTCTCAAGGTCTGGTAAAGACTGCATTAACGATGATATTGACACAATGTCACGCCCGCAGGCTGACAATAACTGCTTCTGGTGATGCTCAAACGTCACGCACCCCTGGGCTGACTGATACTGCATGATCTTCCTGGCTCTGCCAGGGTTTTTATACAAATCGGCGACAAAAAGATAAAATCCTCGTCTTCTTCAGCACTAACTTTTGAAGTAATAGTTGCACAATTTGGAAACTATATCTCTGGAAAGCTCGTGTACTAAACGTCAACTGACTTCTTTAAACATGAAAATCGATCGCACAATTCCAAGATATTAAATAAATTTTGCTCTTCAGATACGTGGGTGTTGCGGTTTATTTTCTCTCCCTACCAACTCTGGTCTCGGGGAATTACTAACGACTTCATGCTGTGTCGGCACTTCTTTCCTGTGCAAATATTATAAACTTTGTCCCCACACAAAAATTTCTATTCCAAAATGATTCACAATGATATATTTCTTTTATTAATTATATGCCCACAAATGGCTTAAATCTAATTATTCCTCTTCTTGAGCAACTGCGAGGTTGCCATTTTCTTGCTGCGTAAGATCAATTTCCGAAACCTCCTCTCTCTTACACACAGCGGAAAGTTTTTATCGTTCTATTAATAGTCATGATCGGCTCCCTATCAGTGCGTCATGCATGATATCATTTCCTCGTGACTCGTGGCCTCTTATTATTGCGCCACGTTGTAGCAGTCCTCTACATAAAATTTTTCTAAGTCATTCTAAAGACTGTAATATTTCCTCTCTTCTTTTGCCAATAAAATATGGATTCGACCCTTGAACCAATGGCACATGAGTTCAGTTCTCCCTAACTTAGATAAATAAATTTTCGAAATTTTGAGGAAATTTATTTAAACATTTTTCATAAAAATCTTATTTTTTTCCAGTGTCGAAGCCATCATAATTCTTCTCAGTACCTTCTGGTCTTTCTTTACAAGCTTTCCCTTCTCTGGCTTGTTTTAGTCTCCACAGGGTTCTCATTCATTCATTTCCTTTAAGCGGACGTCCACACTAAAGGTTATAAATCACTTGTCTCGTTCGGGTATTTCTCGGTCTCTTCACAGTCTGGCTTTACTCCAAACTTGTGTCAGAGAGTTTTTTTTCCTTATTCTTGTTTCATATGACTGGCGTTCTGCCTGCCTGTCTCTTTCTTCTCAGGTTCTTTACAGTCAACCTATTTACATTCCCTTACGGCTTCACGGGTGCGGTATGGCCTTACCCCGTTACTTCTTTCTTTATTTCATTTTTATGGACTCAAAGTCTACATAATTTCGTTTATCCTTAAGAGTACGGTCTGTCCCTACCCGTCTCTTCTCGGTTCTCTTCCTTTTCCTTCATCTCGTATCGAGATGGCATTTTCCAAGAAAATTTCTTTTTTCTACTCTTCCAATTCCAGAGTTCCTTTAGATCTTCTCCTTTTCTTTTCTTTCTTTCATTCCATTTCTTCCTACGAATTTTCCAGCTGTAAAACGCTTGTGCGTCTTCTTTCTCCAAGGTCATTTGTATTATCTCTACTCCTTTTCTAGTTTCAATAAAGTTTCTCTCATCTTGTAAACCGACTACAATTTGCGGTTTTCTTCCTCTTTCATCATTTCTTTCAAAGGCATTTCCTCTCTTTTCTTCATTAACTCCAATAGTTTCTTCTTTGAGGTTTTCTTTGCTCTCATTTGAATCTGTTTCCATTTTCCTTTTCTTTCGTTGACATTCCTGATATTTTATCATTAATTCAAGGATCTGTGCTTTCAATCTTTCTTCTTCCAATTTCATTTTGTCTTCCTCATCCTTATAAATTTCTTTTGGGTTTTCTTTTTCAATTTCTATCGGATCCTGAACCTCTACTTCCATTCTTGCCTCGACGACACTTTCTATTATAGTTTCATTTGATTTCTCCATTTCCCCAGGAATTATTATTTCAGTCTCCCCAACTTTCACTTCTTTTGTTATTATCCCTTGCTCTGGGTTTTTCTCTTGATCTTCATGCTCAGTTTTTGCATAAAAATAATCTTCTTTAATTTGCAGCTCGTTTTCCTTTCGACCTTCTTCCTGACATGGAATTATCATTTCCTCCTGAATCTCCATTGTTTTCTCTTGAGGGATCTCGCTGCCTTTCTCCGTTTCCATAGGAGTCATCACGATTCCTACTTCTTTTTCTTCTTCTTCTTCTTTTCTAATATCAATTTCGGGCTCTTGCACCATTACTTCTTGTTCTTCTACAATTACTGTTTTATTTTCAGCTTGAATAACTACTTCATTTGACCGATGGTTCTGTGCTGGGATGTATCCCCTATCTTTGTTTTCCGCGACTCGGATGAACCTATTTCCTAATGCTTCGATACTACTTTTAATATCATCCCGGGATGTTTGACAAAGATCCCTATTTGATTCTATCTGAGTTTTTAACTCTTTTCGAACTCTTGGATCCGGTTTAAAAGTTCATTTTTACACGCGTCTACATTCTCTTTACAAGTTTTTTCCATAGAACCAAATTTATCTTCTAAAATTTTAAAATTATCTCGACACTCCTTTGTGGATTCTATACTATTTTGTTCTATAGTACTTATTTGGATTTTCAATCCTGCATTAAATGTATTATTCTCATTTTGAAATACCTCTAGCTTGTCCGCAAATGTTTTATCAAATATTTGAAATTTTGACTCTATGTTTCCTTCTATACTCTCTCGGAGTTTATTTGACCCCTTTTTTATTCCCTCAATTTCAGCCTTCAGTGCCTCGTTATTCGTTTTACTGTCGGCTTTCAGTTCCTCTTTCACAGCTATTAACTGTTTTTCAATGTTTTCCCCATTTTTCGTTTACATTTTATCTATCTTAGCCTTCAGTTCACTATTCATGTTTATACAGTCGGCTTTGATAGATCCTAAATTCTGATTTATGGATTCTAACTCCTTTTTATTTGCACTCTGTTGGCTGCCCAATGTATTGTCTATTGTTTCGAATCTCTTGTTCATAGCCTCCAACTTTTCCTTATTATCTGCCTTTAAAGCCGCCAACTTTTCACTGCTATCGGCCTTTAAAGCCGCCAACTTTCACTGCTATCGGCCTTTAAGGCGTCCAAAAGCCTCTGTGTTTCCTCACTTAATGCCATCATATTATCTTAGAGAATACAGTGGGCTACAATGTCCCCTCGCCGGTTCATGCATGAGAGATGGTATTCTGAACTCTTGTGTCCCAATTTCCCAAAATTCAACCTCAGTACGGGTGTTTACTAAAACGTACCCTTTTGGTATACTCATTCAAATATCAACATCTTTATGGAAGTGATTTAAAAATTCAAAATTTAAAAAAACATATTTTTTCAAAAAATGAAAATTTTGGTTTTTCATGAAAAACTCGGGTTTTCCCTAGGAAAACTCATCCCTACGTACTGGGCGCCATTTTTTGAGTTATAGGTTTTTTTTTATTCAAGGGCTGCTCGGTGTGAGTTTCCAGGGTCCCAATGCGGTCAGTTAACTTTATATTTTATAGCTAATTCAATCACTATTTTACTTTTACATGATATGACCGTCTTAAGGTTCCTCTAATATTAATCCAAGCACTTTATTTCTATGCCCCCATGTGCCCATTCAGCAATGAAATATGCAAATCACAGTTTGCCAGCAACGCTCAATCGGGAGTATCGGGGTTCATGGTATGTTCTCCCACTCTGTGACTTACATACTTTGGATTAAATCGAGGATGCATTTCAAAAATAAACAAAATTCAACTCCTACTATAAAAATATTTAATTATTCAAATATATGGCACTACAAAATTTAAACAAATAAAATACTGACCCTTCAATTCATACTTTTTCCAAGTGAACAAGGAATTCATATTAAACAAATATTAAATCATCATAAATGGTTTACCATAAACCACCAACTTCCATTAAGTTTCACTTCCATATAGTGTCCTTTTAAATTCATTAAAATCAAGAGCTCCAAATGGCACGATAATGTTTATATAGACTGTGTTATCCATTTAATACACATCACTTCCTATTACATGAGTATCTCTTCTAATAAAAAATATCAAAATTTACCAAAGTACTGTTAATCATTACTTAATTTTGGGCTTTCACAACGCTCATATGTTACCATCCCTCTCCCTCTCAAGTCAACAATTCACTAATGTGATTGGGAAAAACTTGCGTACTCCCGAGCTACAGAAGACTACTTGAACAAGTCAAAAATTAAGATCACTCCCGGAATCTAATTGTCCTCACTAAAACTCGTGAATCACAAAATCATATATTCATAAAATTAGGGATTTATCATTATTCGTCTTAAAAGACCATTATATCATAAGAAAGCAACGATATGAACTCTGCAAGCGGTAATATTCATCTAAAAGAACCTCGGTTCGGAGTCCGGGTCGTTGAAACAAACTCTAAACACTTCTGTGTACTATAACTCAACAGACAGTTCCCAGACCTACCACACTCCGTCAATGGTAAGGGTCTGGCCTTGGCTAGTTAGCGTGATTTATTGCAGGGAGGCAAAGACTTCACTGTCTCGCTTCACAAGAGACGAGCTACCCTCAGCTTTTCTACAGCTGTTCTTAAATGCAGATCCCTGAATGACAAGGCTTTCATACTAATTTTTATAACAACATATTTAGGCTCCACAAACTTTTTCTCTTAACTTCGGCATATAGTAATTATGAAGTGTCCTCATTGGCGGGTAAGAATAATGCAATACCACAACAAATATTTAGGAGCTTAAACATGGACGACACTGAGTTCGATCCTTTCAAATGCCTCGGGAGCAATATCCCACACTGGAGGACTTATAACATTCGCGACTTAGGGCAGGGCTCACCTTATACCAGCGCTCATAATATAACATAATTAGCACCCTTTTTACCATACAACACACACGCGGCCTCGTGATCACATCACTACTTGGAGGACTTACCATAGTTCAATTACCCCGACCAACTGCCCCTTATAATTAGTTTTACCGAGTATTTCAACGCATTCCTAGCGTGACAAATTACTTCAATGCGCTATCTGGCGCTTATACATTAATTAGCCAAGTTGCCTTCAGAGAACTGATAAATTCAAAATCAACGTTGGATCTACATCTCAATTTTATATTAGTCTTCTCCCTTGACAATAATCATTTTACCATAAGAACATGTGTTCATAACATGTATTAATGCACTTAAAGGCGCTCGGAAGCTACTACTTTTCATATAATTCATCATAATATTCATTCATTTATATAATTATTATTATTATTATTACGCTTGCTTTCTCATATCAATTACACTGATATTTTACTTAATACATTCCCCAAGGGATTTATTTACATTTCAAATATTTATTGTATACTTTCTCAAATTAATCGTTCAGATCGCGCTATTATTCCTTTATTTGTTATTCAACCATCCCTATTCTTTCTTTCTCATGTGGATTATACGCAAATCTTCCCCAACACATAACATAATGAAATAGTTACTCACATGATTGTACGGTCATCGACCGAATCCTCCAGCGATGTTTCATTTTTGCCCACTCACTGCTTTTTAAGCCATCTTCATTGATACACTTACACACAATGACACTTCTTTATCCACATATACATTATTTACCTTAATCACTTGTAACATAATGAATACCATTTTGTATTCGTTTACCTTAACACAACATAAATTCACTAAACTTATTACACTCAAAAATTTTCACTATATTTACATTACATAGATTTTTAATCACTTAGGCGTTAATTTTCGCCTTACACACGTAATTTCTTTCTTCCCCGTTTCCAAGGGTGACACTTTTAGAACGTTGGCTCCCTAATCTGGCAAGATGATGGAAAGTCTCGATCGATCTACACCTCACTGGAACGGCTGATCTTCAGATCCGGATTCTGACTATCGGCTTCTATACTTTATTAGTACGATGTCGTTTCTTCCTAGACACTAGTTAGTTCGTCTAGATAAAGTCTGTCCTGGTTACGGCCTCTTGAATAATTTATCGGTGACCTAATAATTTCCTAGCATTAACTGCTATTTCTTTAGTTCGTGGCTTATTGCTTTTACTGTTCGTTTGTCTCCTTTTTTCTTTTTTTTCAAAGCCTTGAATCTAAAATTCCCAATTCTTATTGTTCCGCGCTCTAGCCCCTACCTTTCCGGCACACTAGGCGTTATTTATTTCGTTCGATCCTGATTGGGTTCCTTAACGTTGATAGAACTGTTTGTTTCACTTCCTTTGGTACTTCGAAACTTTATGACGCTTTATGTCTTTAACTGAACTATAATTCGAGTACCTATCGCCTGTTATTTCTTCAAGTTCGCAGCCTAATTTTGACTGTAATAATGAACTTTAACGACAGAGTCTGAAGCTTACTGAGATTAATCCTATACTAGGATTTTACTATGTCTTCATACGGCGATACTAATGACGATACTGTTCGGCCACTCCCATACGGGGTGCGCGTCGGTGATACAGCGTATCACGACCTCTCAAGGTCTGGTAAAGACTGCATTAACGATGATATTGACACAATGTCACGCCCGCAGGCTGACAATAACTGCTTCTGGTGATGCTCAAACGTCACGCACCCCTGGGCTGACTGATACTGCATGATCTTCCTGGCTCTGCCAGGGTTTTTATAAAAATCTGCGACAAAAAGATAAAATCCTCGTCTTCTTCAGCACTAACTTTTGAAGTAATAGTTGCACAATTTTGAAAACTATATCTCTGGAAAGCTCGTGTACTAAACGTCAACTGACTTCTTTAAACATGAAAATCGATCGCACAATTCCAAGATATTAAATAAATTTTGCTCTTCAGATACGTGGGTGTTGCGGTTTATTTTCTCTCCCTACCAACTCTGGTCTCGGGGAATTACTAACGACGTCATGCTGTGTCGGCACTTCTTTCCTGTGCAAATATTATAAACTTTTTCCCCACACAAAAATCTCTATTCCAAAATGATTCACAATGATATATTTCTTTTATTAATTATATGCCCGCAAATGGCTTAAATCTAATTATTCCTCTTCTTGAGCAACTGCGAGGTTGCCATTTTCTTGCTGCGTAAGATCAATTTCCGAAACCTCCTCTCTCTTACACACAGCGGAAAGTTTTTATCGTTCTATTAATAGTCATGATCGGCTCCCTATCAGTGCGTCATGCATGATATCATTACCTCGTGACTCGTGGCCTCTTATTATTGCGCCACGTTGTAGCAGTCCTCTACATAAAATCTTTCTAAGTCATTCTAAAGACTGTAATTTTTCCTCTCTTCTTGTGCCAATAAAATATGGATTCGACCCTTGAACCAATGGCACATGGGTTCAATATATAAATTATTGAGAGTTAATGTCTAATACAGCATTGCAACAAAACAACTTGCCACAATACATACATTAATAGGCCTATAAATGCTACAATGAAATTCGATCGTACTTCTCAATCACATAAACATAAAAGAATCAAACGAATTAACTCTTTACAGCAAGCTTGGCAGAAGACTACTCTTCCATCGGTAGTGAAATTGGTATCCCCTGCGATCCACTGCTTCAGCCAGTAAGATTTCGATAATTTATCTTTCGTCATTGCCACGGACACACTTCTTCTTCGCAATAAGTCACACAAAGTTTCTAATCTGAAGTGAAGTTAAAGCGTACGCTTACACAGTACGCATCGAGAGGGAGGTAGGGGATACGGGTTGTGCAACATAATTTGACGTTGATTGGTTCTCGCATGTGTCTTGCGAGGATGGAGGGGTTGAAGGCTTCGAGGTCAAATTGTTCCTTGTTTTTTCTGATGGAAATTTCCCAAGCGCTATTTCTGGTGACTTCCGAGAATTCCCATTCTTGTTCGTGGGGTAAACACATATTTAGAAATGAGAATATAATTCTGTCGATCACACCAGCTGCAATATAATGCACTTTAAAATACAGTCAAAAGGCATCAAATAGGCAATTATTTTCCAAATAGGCACAAACCCTTGAAATGGGCATTTATAGGCACAATAAACCAACGAAATCTAGCCTAAAAGAACCTAAAACGGATTTATATCTCGAAAGCCTACGTTTCTAAACATAGGAATAAAATAGGCAAATAGGCAAATTCCCGTCTCTAAGTCATGATATACCGTATACCGGCTGAATCAGCTGCCCCTAATAATATTGTTTTATGCAACCTAACTAACGCGTGTTGTCAGGAAGATCAATATTTCTCTATTTGCATCCCGTATGGTACTAATACACTGCAAGTATGTTCCTCACTGAACACTATTATTAATTTCTCCTCGTATTAGTCTGTAGACAAACCGAGGGAAAAATTACAGTGTTCATAGGCCTATCGATTGCAGGATATGCTTGCAGTGTATGAGTACCATACCGGATGCAAGCAGAGAGATTTCGATCATCCTGATAACAACTCTAGTTTGGCTGCATAAATCAGTATTATTAGGGGCAGCTGATCCACCTGGTATAATAATCTTAGTCACATGAAATATTTTTCAGATTATCTTTTTTGCTAATTCCAGTAATTGGAATTATTATGTTGACCGACTGAAAGTTAAATTATTAACTTGAATGAAATGTATTTTTTTATAAATGCAGCCAATGGCCATGTTTTTTTCTTTTCAGGACGGGTCGAAAGGAAATCGGCAGTAGACCTATTGAAAGGAACCGTTCCGAAATTTGCCTGGTAGTGAAAATGGGAAACCACGAAAACCAATTTCAAGGCGGCCGAGGTGGGATTCGAACCCACACTCTCCCGATTCCAGCGATACACTAGGTAGTGCATTAGCGCTCTCGGCCACCGCGGCTGGTAATGAACTGCATTTACTCTTCAGATAACAATTACACAATAATGGTATTTTTAACAAATAAATGCATAAGTGAAATAATAATAATAATGTTATTGTTACAAATTAATTTAGCCAACTAAAATTATATGAAACTCAATAAATAATAAATAACTTGTTAATTCATTTAGGGACATTGCGACACCGTGGTCATGTAGCCCCGTGTACTTGGATTTGCATGGAATCTGTCTGAACCTGTGTCGTTGCGTTGGCTATACTAGTGTGTGTATTTTGTAGCTAAAGCTAGGATTTGTGTAAGAGATGACAGTGGCCACAATTTTAATACGATTCAGGTATTTGCATGGAATAGAAGCGGGAAACCACGGAAAATACACTCCTAGGATGACTGAGGTAAGAATCGAAATTAACTCGTCCCAGATTTGATCACGACGTTGAGGTAGACACGTTCCAGCCTCCAGGCCAGAATTAAATGTCTTGGCAGAGCCTGGGAATCGAACTCCTCTCTCCACGATGACAACCAAGAATGCTCGTCTCTACTACACGATATGGCCTACGAATAGATTGCAACCAGCGTAAATATTTGTGTGCATTCAATACGACAATGGTCCATGTTTGTGCAGGAATATACAAATGTTATGGAACGACGATGAGGATTCGAATCTTCTAGCAGTTTGGGGCGTGGTGACGCGGCGTTTAAGCTGTTGGCCCCTCACCACGGCGAACCGGGTTCGATTCCCTGTCAATGCATGGAAGATTTCCAAAGTTAAATGCAATGCCCTGTGGTTCAGATTCCACGTAAAAGGACGTCCCGTAGCTCAAGATCGCCATATTAACGGTTACGTAAAACTTCCTTTATCCTTTTAGCAGTTGAAATACCAACCATTCGTAAAAAAGTTGGTTGGTTTGTTCCTCAGTTTAGGGGCTGGTACAACGTGGTCATGTAGCCCCGTGTACTTTGGGTTTGTGTGAAATCTGTCTGATAACCGGTGTTAATAATTGTGATGGCTGTATTGGTGTGTACTATCTGTAATTCAGGTAAGGATTGCAGACGATCAATTTGAAGTAGTTCCTACATTTGCTACCAAATTCTACCATCAACGACACCTAGTTGTGAACTTGGCTACTAGATGCCACCGCAACCCACACCTGGCGGCGAACGTGGAACTAATAGAGCATTAATCAAATCTAACCTGCAAATTTTGCTTCACTCAATGCATTGTAGTTAGAGGAAAGTATTTTTACATGCCATAAATCTATGATAGGGTCGGTCGCGCCGGTTTTACTTCCCCTCCCGAAGGAAGGCATATTGATGGAATTTTTACGCTCTTAAAATATCCGACGATTTCGGCCGGGTTTGAACCCACGATCTTGGGCATAGAAGCTCAGCATGCTACAAACTGTGCCACCGAAGCCGCCCATACACATTTTATGGAACCACATTGAGGCTCCGAATCTTCTAGCGGTTGAAATACAGACCTTTAGTACAAATAGAACAAAGATCCAGGCTGATTGCAGTGTCCAGACATGCCCTTCGTCAACGCAAATGTCGAGAAATGAATTGGCAGTTAATGGTAACTGGCAGCTGTTGAGTGCGGCCGGAGTATAGACCTCCGCTGCCCAGCTTCCGCCGCAGTCGCACCGCAATGAGCCGTGCCGCTCACTAATTAGCATATCAATACGAGCTGCCGATCTCATCATTGTGCTCCCCCTTGCATTGCGGCAACCCCTCCTTCACGACCCGCCAAGTCCCAACCAAATCACTGTGGTGTTTCAACTTTGTAAAACACCGGCAATCGCACCCAGTGGGGAACACATTAATGCATCATTAACGTCCACGTACAAATGGCAACACTAACCACTATCAATTTAAGACAGTCATAAATACGCAGCGCATGTATTTTCATGAACGCCTGGTATTCTCAGATCAGAACGGAAGTGGACGAAATTTTTAAATTGATTTAGTGGAGAGCTTCCAATGTGGCATAGTTTCTTGATCAGTGAATATGGTTACTATTTTATTTATTCAGTGTAGCATAGCAAAATCTTGTGCATTGCTTAGGTTGCCCTAATTTCGATGAACACTGTAACGGGATCCCATAATTGTAGTTTATAATAAAAATAATAATAATAATAATAATAATAATAATAATAATAATAATGATAATAATAATATTATTAATTATAGGCCTAATTATAATGATGTAATGATAATTGTAATTATAATGATAATTAATGATAATAATATGACCGAAGTTGGTTGATATTTTTCTAACTGAAACTGTGCTATTAATTTATAAGCTACTTTTCGGTCGGTCAACATGATTTTTGCCTAATATGATTATGTGGGGTTACACAATATATATGTAACTCAAATTCCGAAAAAATACATATATTATTATGATCATTATTATTATTATTAACATTATTATTATTATAGCCGTGCAGTCTCCGGAAAGGCCTGGGGCAGGTCTTCCAAGTTGTTACCCGTGGGATCCTTGTACGTGGTAATGAGGATGAAATGAATGCTGAAGACGTCATCAATGCCCAGTCCCTGATTGAGAGGAATTAGCCATAGGAGATTAAATTCCCCCCGATCGAACCCGGAATCGAATTCGTAACCCTTCGGGTCAGTAGCTAACAGGCTACCCACACAACCACAGGGTTGGATAATAAACACGTATATATAAAAACATTAAATAAACACAAGAAATGTAGTCTATATATGGCGGCACTTCTATAAAAAATAGAAATGAAGAGCCTACATATAAGGCACCAACCCAGAATTTTCATGAAGTGTAAAAATAAACCGAAGATAAACACTGTGCTCGGGATGGCCCCTGTCAACATCGGGATTCAAACCTCGGTTCTTGGAACACGTAGCTTCCCACTTCAATTCAAGGAGAGTGACTTAAGCCCCTCTCAGCTATGCTGGTGAGTAAATTGAATTTCTATGTCAGGGAACCCAGTAATAATTATTATCTACGCTGTCTGATAAGGACTTCCGCACTTCTAAATTATACGAGGGGAAAGGAGGCTCTTCCTGCAGCTGCCAGACTGCTGGAGCACCAGGCAGACTTCATCACACACAATTGTTGAAAGTCTTCCATTATTTGAACATCAATGGTGGGCTGTTGTAGCCAGTTGATTACCAAGTACGTTGGCTCTATAAAATTACAATCAGTCGGCACATCTGCGAGACTCTTTATGCCTCTTGAACAGTAGCACAGGGGGAGTGAGATTGTCATCAGTCCCTTCCTTCAGCCTGCTGAGGCTTACATACACTCGCGTGCTATGATTAGGACGAAACGTGTCATCATCTACAGTACACCAAACAAAAGAACACATAAAACATGCCGTGATGTGCATTGATATTCATGCTGTTGTTTCATCTAGTGGCTAAAGGCATCGTGGTCATGAGTCCGATACATTGAGAGTGAGAAATCTATCTGATAACGCTGACGATGTACAACTCTATCTGCATGCTGCACCAGAAAGACTATCGCAAGCAATCAAAGCTTTCAATGAGGACTTAACTGAAATTTGTAGCTGGTCCAATTCACATGGACTACGACTCAATGAGACAAAAACTCAAGCTATCATAATCTCCCACCCAAAAATTCTCCGTAAAATAAGAAATAATCCACCCTACCAAAATTACGCTTGCGTGACTCCCCAATCGAATTCCGAGAATCAGTCAAAGATCTGGGCGTGATTATTGACGAACATCTCTCTTGGACGCAGCGAGTCCACAACGTCTCTAGAAAAGTATTTTCCGCACTGAATTCATTGAGACGATTTGGGAATATTTTCTCACGCGTGTTAAAAGAACGACTTGTTTCTTCCCTAGTACTGCCTCATTTTGACTATTGCGATGTGGTATACAATGACCTGTCTGCTACTCTTAAAAACAAACTCCAACTAGCACAAAATGCCTGTGTACGCTACATATGCAACTTACGGTATTACGACCACGTCACCCCTGTGTACGAACAACTCAGCTGGTTACGACTAAATCAACGCCGCGATCTTCATTCTTTATGTCTTTTCCGACAAATACTCTAAAGTTCCTCTCCAGCTTATGCCTCTCACCTGCATTCTCAGTTTCACTGCCTCTCACACGAACATAGTCTTGGAACACGGTCAAAAAATGATTCGCTCATGCTCGAACCTATACACCGCACGGTACGCTACACTAACTCCTTCGTAGTTTCTACTGCACGACTGTGGAACAACCTGCCGCGCTCTGTCAGAGGAGCAACCCCGTCTAGCTTCAGGCAGCAATGCCAGCTGAACATATAACAAAAGAAATGAAAGCTGAACTCAACACGTCAAATATTTGAATCCTTATGCTGAGTTATATTCGTGTTTCTAATTTACATTTTATTTATTTTTCTGTTTAGATACCTAAATGTTTTCTTACATCCTCTTAAATGCGCATTGCAAAATCAATCTTAGCCTATAGTAATAACTCATCCATGATGCTTATCATCATCTACATCATCACATCATCATTAGGTTCTGTTTTATTAGTGTTTGTATTTCCCTATTATTTTCTTACTTTAGCAATAATTAACCAATTACAATATTTTTTCCTACGCCATGCTTACCTGCCATTATATGTATTGTGATCGGATCTCAAATGTATTCCTATTAGATTTAAGTACCATTGTTAAGTTCTGCAAATATTGTAAAATCTGGTTAGATGGAAGAGAGGGCCCAATGGTACTAATCTTGCCAGACAAAATAAAGCTATCTATCTATATTGTGATGTGTATACTTTTAATTAGGGGTAAGATTGTGAAGATGGAATGCGTCACCTTAAGTTAGGTACAGTTACCGGCAGCTAGCTCTGCACTTACCCATTCCCCTCCTCCTGCATACTACTGCAGCATAAAACATTTGCCACACTAAGCGGCACTGGCTGAGAATAGTAATGTCCAAAGGAACATGCTACTCTCGTGCACGTCAATGTTCTCAGACAGGGAAGTTTTCGGCGTGATCCCCGCTCCCCTCTACACCCCTCTCTTTGAGATGAACATTCAAGGTCAAGTGCAGGGCTAGTTACCGGGATCTGTACAGTCCCAGCATCTGCCCCGAGTAGATGTGGGGAAACTACGGAAAACTACTTTGAGGTTGGTTGAGATCGGAACCAAACCCAGCTCTTCTCAATTATTCTCTATGAGCTGAATAATCACTTTTTCAGAGCTCAGACAAAAACACAGTTTCCTAGCGAAAACGAACCTTTGACGTTTGAATTCAGGAGTCTCAATATGAAAGCCTTAATGACAGAAGTTGGTTGATATTTTTCTAACTGAAACTGTGCTATAATTTATAAACTACTTTTCAGTCGGTCAACACGCCTTTTACCCAATATGATTAGGCGTGGATACACATTCTATCTAACTCAAATCCCGAAATAATTACATATATTAATATTATTTACTAACAAATGAGGAGGATACTGTGCTAACACGTTTGCCCAGTCCACAAGAGTACCCACTCTAAAAGTCAGTGGATGACACCCAGTCAAAGGAGACATCATAAACGGAAATAGTGACCTATACTGTGTTGGTTTCAGAACACTAGCTAGTTGAATAGTTTATGGTATGGAGCCTCTAGCTCGTAATGGGGATGTTACGAGTTTAACGTCCTTTTTAAATGTTTTGAATCGAGAGACCCCAGCGTGTCGTAATTTTTATCTTACAGAGGATTCTTAACAACCTGGTAAATGTACTGTCGCATTTAATCATCTATAAATGCCATTGGTCATCACAAAGATCTAAACATGATAATAAAGTTATATAAGGTGCGTTCAAAAAGTAACGAGCCGGAGGCATAATTACAGAAACCAGTACCTGTATGTTAGAAGTATTGGACCTGGAAGTTGAGGCACTTGTCCCACTGTGACACGAGGTGGTGAATGACTGTCTCATAAAATTCCCTGGGCTGCGATGTGAACCAGTTCCGCACGTACAGCTGGACGTCGGCGTCCGAGGTGAATCGTTGGCCCCGCAGAGCCCTTTTCAGGGGACCAAACATGGCGTAATCACAAGGAGAGAGGTCTAGACTGTATGGAGGGTGGCCGAGAATGTCCCATTTGAATTTCTGCAGGAGTGCCGCGACTGTGTTGGCCGTATGAGGTCGTGCATTTTCGTGGAGCGACCACGGCGGCTATGGCGTTCACTGTCACTCGGCGGTCCTGGGTAATGAGTGCATCAACCAGCTGGTCGTCGGTTCGAGTTCAAGTAGCGGTCAATGGTTTCGTCCAGACCGTCATGTAACCAAGTAGCGACCAATGGCTTTGTCTCACCATGACATTAGAAGAGTACAGTGCAACTTGAGCTTTAAATGTAATTAATGAACTCCGTAACTTGCCACTACACCTCACACTTAATCACATGCCACTACATCGACATGTAACGATGCACTGTTTGAAACCTCATACAGCTAACTAATATGGTGGCAATTCAAGCCACAAACATCAAACAAACAAACAAACGAACATTAACGTCCACACGTCATCAATTACGTCATCGGCTACACTAAAACATTCCCCTAGACACGTACGTATCACGGTATGTACTTCAACTGATCTCATCAGCCATCTTTGGTTTTGAAGGTCAACGCATAACCGACTAAGCCAATCAGCCCGACACCCTCTCGCTCCTAGCTGTATAAATTCGATAGTGATGAAGTCGAGTTGGTATATTAGTTTATAGTTTGGTATTGTAGATGCATATACTGTATATTTCTCCCCCTTAGCGTTCACCTCTGCAGCTTGGCATTGGAACTAACGTACGAAATCAATTTAATACTGCATTCTCATAATTATATTTTGCTTGTACTATATTTATTCATGCCGGCCCCGTGGTGTTGGGGTAGCGCGCCTGCCTCTCACCCGGAGGCCCCGGGTTCGATCCCCGGCTCCGTCAGGGATTTTAAAACTGACGTGAGGGTTGGAACGGGGTGCACTCAGCCTCGTGAGGACAATTGAGTAGCTGTCTGACAGTGAGACAGTGCCCCGGTCACGAAAACCAAGATTAACGGCCGAGGGGACCCAACGCGCTGACCACGCGTCACCTCAAAATCTGCAGGCCAATTGGCTGGGCAGCGGTCGCTTGGTAGGCCTAGGCCCTTCAAGGGCTGTAGTGCCACGGGGTTAGGTTAGTTATATTTATTCATGAATTAATTAACGAGAGTTGCTGCTTCATTTAAGTGCTTTGCTACATAGTGGTCACGTAGACCCATGTGCTTTTATGTGGAATCTGTCTGATTCCAGTGTTATTGTAATGTCTGTACTAGTCTGTGTATTTGTAATTGGAGTTAGGATCGTGTGAGAGGCAGCCGTGATATTAATTTAGATACCTTCCGGCATTCAGTTAGAGTAGAAGTGGCAAACCACGGAAAGCAACCGTTAGGACAGTTGTGATAGGAATCAGACCCACCTCTTCTCAGTGAGTGAACACCATTTCTGCCCTGATATCAGAATAACAATTTGTCACCGCGGAGGTCTGGGTTCAGTACCCAGCTCTGTCAAAAATCTATTACTGGTACGAAGGCTGAAACTGGGCTCATTCAGTCTTGTGAGGCAGAACTGATCGGTTCGATTCCTACCTCCACCATTTTTAACGAGGTTCTCCGTGAATTTCCACTTGTACTCCAGGAGAATACAGGGATTGAGCCCAAATTAAGAACATTACCTCCTCCAACCCAAATCCTAGCTACAATTATTAATTCTTAGGCTACATTAATACAACATGCACAATAACACAGGTTATCAGGCAGATTTCATACATACCCAAGTGCACATGGTTGCAATGCTCCTAAACGAATCAGAAACTACAGAATTAAGTTTCTGGGCAGAATCAGGAATCAAACCCAGACAATTCCAAAGTGACAGCCAAGAATGCACATCATTCCACCACGTGATTAAGGCGCTCCGAAATAAAAAAAACTTCAAAATCTTCAAACTTTTCAAAATGTTGTTTTAGCGCCATATTAATGGTACTGTTTTCTATATCTCATTCCTGTGGCTACTTTCACACAATCGTGAGCCCTATTAATAAATCAACCTAAGTACATTGTTATATTCTTATTTTCATTTCTGTTATACGATAGCTATAAAAAAATATATTATTAAAAAGAGGCTGCGTTAGGATCAAGGGAAAAGGGACCTGGAAACCCAGCAAGAAAGATTCTAGTGATTCAAATGGAAGGAGAGGAATCCTATGGTAATGGCATGTTCTAATAGCCGCAAAAATCTTTGATTCCAATTTCTCGCTAAAATGATTTTCTAGGTATACCCATAACTTATATATATTTTTTTTTTGAACTTGTGCAATTTTAAAAGGATTCATGAATATGTAATTTCTATTATTCTAGACATTTCTAGAATTAATAAAATCATAAAAATCAATTTCTATTATTCTAGAATTTTAAAATGAATTCATGAAAATTCAATTTCTATTATTCTAGAAATTTCTAGAATTTCAAAAAGATTCATGAAAATTGCACATACATTTTCAAAAAACATATGTCAAAGTAAGGAGAAAGTATTAAAGAACATCCCTGAAGAAATTGATTATTTCCTGAGGAAAAGGTAAAAATTACAGTTGGAAATTAGCAAGAACCATTTACAGGGATATATTTATATACAGTACGGTATATGAGCACCGTCGCACTCGGTGATTTTTCACGGCTGTTGCCCGTACATGTACATCGGCCGATCACGGCTGATGTAATTCCCCTTGTTATCTCTATGGGCACTCGTCTTTTCAGCTGCATCTGTCACCGCGATGGTGCTGATAGAACCCTGTAGAACTTACACGAGTCTCTTTACGATTATGGCATGTGAAATTCATCAACCGTAAAAAGTGCATACTGCACAGCACATCTGTGGTACACCTCGCATGGGAAGAGTGAACAAGACATAGAGACAGGCCTTTCATAATACTTCTTCTACAGTCGCCAAGAACATTAATCATACATTTTATCCTTCTCAAGAACACCGTTGTTTGATCTGCCAGACAGGGAGAACATAACGGGGACATGCATTAATATGCATGTGTACTATTTAATGGTGTGAAGAGACATGTGAGACAGCCCACGATGACGATGCACCTAACGGTGGTTCAATGCACCTCGTATCCTGTCTACACATCGTGGCCGTGGCTTAGTAGGGCTTGTGTCTGCAATTATCTAATCAGGCTACGCTTGAGACTAGTTATCAGATGCCGGGAGAAACCAACATGCAATACTGTATATGGGTTGTTCGGTAGGAAGAACCAGATAGAAGCGAATCATAATAATAATAATCATGTAGAAAGGATATCTCAAGTAATTGGGAAGAGAAGAAAATCTTTCTATGGCCACTTAACTCATATGAAACCGGAGATAATCGCCAATCGGATATTTACCTAATGTATTTTCTTAACAAGAAAACCAAGGGCCCCTGGTTTTGTGAGGTAGGAAAGTATTTGCAAGAAGTAGGGATCACCCACGCAGTCATTACGGAACGTAATCTTTTGAAGGAAAAGCTTGGAGCACACCACCAATTCCGAGAAAAAGCTAAATTAAAAACCGGCAAGAAGAAGGCTGATGAAAGAAAGGAGTTTCACAGGCAGCGAAAGCGTGAACACTGGGCCTAGATCAAGGCCCAAAGACGGAAGCAGTTGAATGACGTGGTCCATAGCTGACCTAAACGAACACAGAATAATAATAATAATACAGAGGTGTGCAAATTATTAGACTCATCATCAATTGTTTAGTTGCATGACTTACTGGTTTGCAAGGCAGTGAAATTATTCCAAATGAATAATGTATGGTTTTTGAATAATTTTTGATCGTTTTCTCTTAATAAATTGGTATGAAAAATTTGTTTTTCAGAATTTCCATGAAGAGAAGTAGTTTTGTTCATTCAGACTGCTAGACCAGTCATTTTGATTAATTGTGAGTAGTTCCAGCAAACAGCTTCATACTCTTTTTCCTGAACTGCCCTGAAACATTGGTTGGATTCGGTTTATTTAGAGGGTCCCTCTGAAGTCACTGAGAGAAAGAGGAAATGGACCTAGCTCAGATATCCCTCGGTATGCTCAATTATAGAAATAGCAAGACGCGAATACCTAAAGTACTGGTTCATCGGCGATAGGAGAGAAATACATTACTGACAAAATATGTAACCAATAAAGCGATATCTACATAAAAACTCTGATTCCTTTATATTCTCTCTTAGAGTTTAATAATAGGCGGCTTCGGTGGCGTAGTTGGAAGCATGCTGAGCTTCTTTGTCCAAGGTCGCGGGTTCAAACCCGGTCGAAGTCGTCGGATTTTTAAGAGCGTTAAAAATCCCTCAGTATGCCTTCCTTCAGAGGGGAAGTAAAGCCGGCGAACCCATGTCATATATTTATGGAATTAAAAATAGCCTTCCACTAACTACACTTGTGTGAAGCTAACATTTGTAGGTTGGAATTGATAACACACTATTAGTGCCAACGTTCGCCGCCAGGTGCTGACTGCGAAGCCATGTAGTAGTCAAGTGCGCGAGCTAGGTGTCGTGGACGGTAGCATTTGGTAGCAAAAGTAGGAACTACTTGAAATTACTGTCTGCAGTCTTTACTTGAATTAAAACAGATAACACACACTAATACAGCCATCAGCCCAACACAATTAACAGTGGTTTTCAGACAGATTCTACACACACCCAAAGTACACGGGGCTACATGACCGCGTTGTCGCAACCTCTAAACCAACCAACCAACCAACCAACCAACCAACCAACCAACCAAGAGTTTAATAATGCGCACACATAACCAATAATAATAATAATTTTTTTTTTTTTTTTTTTTTTTTTTTTTTTAGGGGAAGAAATGCATTTACGCACAGAGTGTCGGGCTCCTGCTCCTGAGTAGCAGACTACCGACTAAAACTCCCCCGTTACTTCTGAACACTAGCCTGGAACCGTTTAGCACATTACTTCAGGCTAGAGTCATTTTATATTTGCCTGTAGGGCACTCTTCCGTAATGAATCATCTTCAGTGGCGATCCAGATCCGTCTTCTTTGTTCGGAGGATATCTTCAACAAAGCTTGCTACCAGTTTCCAGTTTTCCTCATTTTGTAGCATCACTGCAACAATATTGTCCGGGGATATCTCTACATCAATGTGATCTTGAAGAGACTGCCTATTTTGGACCCACCGTCCACAAGAGAAGAAGGTGTGATTAGCATTATCTAATTCATTGATACAGTAGATGCAATCTGATGAATCCACCTTCCCCATCTTCTTAAGATAGGAACAGAAGTACCCATGGCCAGTCAAGAACTGAGTGAGATAGTAACCAACCTCACCATGTTTCCTCTCTGTCCAAACCTGCACCTGAGGGATCATTCTCTTAGTCCATTGGCTTTGATCTCCTTGCTCCCATTTGATCTGCCAATTTTGAAAGGTTTGTACTCTTGCCGATCGTCTTGCATTTTGTAAACCCATATCAGATTTCCTCAAGTAAATGTTCTTGCGTTCTTTCGCAAGAAAAAAAATCGGAATAATCCCGGCAATAACGAGAACTGCTTCCTCAGAGACCGTGCGATATGCAGATGCCACGCGCAAAGCCCCCCGCCTCTGCACTTGCGCCAGTGGCTTCCTATAAATTTCCTTATCCAGGGCATCCGCCCATATTTCCGCTCCATACAGCAGAACTGAATGGATGGCTGTCATCAATAGTCTTCTCTTACTAGATTTTGGCCCACCAACATTGGCCATGAGCCGACTGAGGGACGTTACTCCTCTGGCTGCCTTATCTGCAGTCCGTCTAATCTGTTCTCCAAAATTCATTTTACTGTCGATCATGATGCCCAGGTATTTTGCTGCTGGCTGCGTCTCTACTTGAATTTGTCCTACCTGTATTGGAAGTATTGTCTGAATTCTCTTCTTTGTTAGGATGACAATTTCCGTCTTACTAAGTGCTAGAGACAGACCATGTTCCTCCATCCATCTATTGATTTTGCGCATTACCATATTGAGTCGCAACTGTGCCTGCTCGACACTTCTTCCTGCTACAAGAGCAGCAACATAATAATAATAATAATAATAATAATAATAATAATAATAATAATAATAACAATAATAATAATAATAATAATAATAATAATAATAATAATAATAATAATACCATATATATTTTTTTACGAGGGAGTGATGGAAATCGTGCCTGAGATGCTTGTGGGGGTCAGGACTTCACAAGTGTGTGGGATTCTTACCCACTTAAAACCACACACACCCTTCTCTCCCGAAGTGTGTATCCTCCCGGGAACCGCTCTCACATTACTGCAGGGCGGTGTCGTGCCTCTTATGCTTCTTCTTCTTCACCTTTCAATTCTTCTTCATCGCTCAAAAGCATCTTGGTGCAAAGTGCCTTCTACATACACTGCTACCTGATCCCAGGATTCTTGATTATAATAATAATAATAATAATAATAATAATAATAATAATAATAATAATAATAATAATAATAATAATAATAATAATAATAATAATAATAATTGTAATAATAATAATAATAATAAGAGGTACGGCGTGAAAAGGAAGGTGTGAATGGAGATACTCAGAACAGTTTTCCTGAAGAACTGGAGTCGGCACAAGCTGATAGCCTTAACCTTCGAGAAGTAGATCCAGTTTCCAGGCAAATTAACGATCATCACCTAATTGAAAAGTTGAAGAATGAAATGATGACTACAGTCATAGAGTTTTATGGAACTGATGCAAATTGCAGGCCGAGAATACCGAAAGTTAATGGTTCAAGAAAGCTGACAAAGATACTGAGTATCATGAATCGGGATGTATTTCCGGAACATGTTGAAGCATCTGCAAATCTGGAATAGCTTCATACTATTATTTACTGTGGTGCAGTAACTGTTGTGAGAGATATGGGTATTGGACAATATGAACGGAAAAAGCAAATACCAGCGATGCCAAACTGGGAAAGAAGGCATGTTGGAAGGATTGAACACCTCCGGGCAGATATTGCAAGAGTGACACAATATGTTCGTGATACAAGAGCAAGAAAAGTACTGAGGAAAGCTGAGCATATAATGAGACAAGACACAGACCACACACAGCGGGATGTACTGAATTCAACACCTGAACAGTGCTTAGATACCTTGAAACAAAGGCTGTCTGTTTTATCCACCAGACTTGCAAAGTATAGGGAGAGTATGAAGAGGAAGAAATATAACTTCCTTTTCGCCAATTCAGAGAGAAGATTCTATCAGACTCTGGGCAAGATAAAGGTTTCTGCGGACAAAAACTATCCGACTAAAGAAGAAATTCAGGAATTTTGGGGCAAACAACTGTCTACACCATCTCATCATGACACTCAATCAAGTTGGGTAAGAGAAGAACAGCAAGCTTCCCAAAGATTTGAGCAAATGCAGCACGAGAAATTCACCACAAATGATATTAAGGAAGTTATCAACAACTTAGCGAATTGGAAAGCCCCCGGCCCTGACCAGATTCAGAATTTTTGGTATAAGAAGATCTGGAGCATCCACGTTCGATTAGGTGAGTTCATTAATGATGACATCCTTCATCCTGATGGCTTGCCCGAATTCATCACACGTGGCATCACATATTTGCTTCCAAAAGATCTTCAGAATACATGGGATCCTACAATATATCGTCCCATCACATGTCTGCCCACGTTGAATAAGATCATTATATCATTCCTGGCTAACAGGATATAGGGGCAGATTACCTCGTAGTTCCGCCCCTTAAAACAACAATAACTAACTAACTAACAGGATATATGCACACTGTGAAAGAAACAACATAATTGCTGTGCAACAGAAAGGTTGTAAAAAGGGTTCAAAGGAGTGCAAAGAACAACTAATAATTGCCTCAGTTGTGTGTGGCCGGGCACACTTAAATCACCGAAACCTTCATATGGCTTACATCGATTATAAGAAGGCCTTTTATTCTGTGCCCCATGACTGGCTAGTAGCTGTGCTGCGATTGTGTAGGATCAATGAGGTATTTGTCAGTTTCTGGGAAAGGGTTATGTCAGCATGGCAAACTAGCCTGTGTCTCAGTACGCCACGCGGAGACATGCGAACAGATGAAATATCGATTCGGAGAAGCATATTTCAAGGATACTCCCTTAGCCCCTTATGATTTGTCCTGGCAATGAATCCTTTATCTACCCAACAACTCAACTCACTACGGCTTTTCTATCAAGATTGGAAAGAGAGTTGGTACTCGGCTAAATCATCTGCTATACATGGACGACCTTAAACTCTATGCCGAAACAGAGTCGCATCTGGAAAACTTGCTGAGAATAGTTGAAGCATTCTCACGTGACATAGAAAGTACAGAAGTCCGGGTATGAGCTGGAAGATGGACAACATATTAAAGCTATGTTGGAAGTAGACACCTACAAATACTTAGGAGTAAACCAAGCTATGCATATTGGCCATGTGTCAATAAGGAAAGATATGTCCTGTGAATTTGTCAAAGGATTAAAACAAATCTTAAAAACGCACTTGAACAGCCTTGAACAGCAAAAACCTAGTGAAAGCTGTTAACACGTAAGCTGTACCTGTGCTGAGCTATTCCTTTGGCATAATCAAATGGTGTAAAACGGACATCGAAGGTCTTGAGCGAAAAATGAGAACGATGCTCACGAAAGGAAGGAAACGCCACCCACGATCTTCAATAGATCGAATGACTCTACCCAGAAGCCTAGGTGAACGTGGGTTCGTTGACATTGATAACCAGATGAAACGACTGATAGACAGCCTTTGGGAGTACTTCTACCGAGAAGCGAGGTCATCTGTACTTCACAGAGCCATCAGTGAGGCGGACAGATCAACGCCACTGGTCTTGTGTCAACAAGAGATTTAACACCACCTACATTGTGACCTACAGAAGATGGAAGCATGAAAAGCAAAACCTTTTCACGGAAGACATCCAAATGAGGTGAGTCAAGCAAATGTTGATATAACTGCGTCAAACTACTGGCTCACTTCAGGACAGATCTTTCCAGAAACTGAAGTTTTTATGCTTGCAATCCAAGGCCAAGTCATCCCTACAAGGAACTACTTCAAGTTCATTGTAAAAGATCCCGCTGTACCAGATGATAAGTGCCACTACGACTGTCAACAGTCAGAACCAATACAGCATATTACATCTGCATGTAGGTATTTCCTGGCAACGGAGTACAAACAAAGGCATGATGCAGTTGCTAAAATCTTGCATCAGGAGTTGGCTGATAAGTTTCAGCTTCTAAAAGGAAAGAAAGTTCCGTACTACCAATGTCAGCCAGAGTGTGTTCTTGAAAACAAGGAATACAAGTGAACCCTTTATCCTCTGATGGATAAATGGTTCGATGTTTTATTTCTACAATCAATTAATATTTCCACCAGCGTCATGAAATAGCCAGACGAAGATGAGGAAACTTCAAGCATTTGTTGGAGACAGCGGGGACATACCTGCAGCAGTTTGACAATAGGCTAAATACTTAAGGATTGTGGAAAGAAAGAGCATAGCAATGTTTCAGAAGGACAGGTGGTGGCTGCCTCAAAATAGAACGGACGCGTGGTGAGACACGCTTATGGCATGTTCATTGTACTATTCGCGCCTAGAAAAAATATAATGCAGTAACGTGAGTGGCTGATGTTACTACTGGACATTCCTACGAGGCCGAGGTCTGATAAAAACCGCGAAGTTATTGAAAAAGTGGAACCAATGGGAGATGAATGCTTACGAACGCGCCAAGTCTAGCTTGGGCACGCGAGAGCTAGCATTAACGCGGGAGATCGGCTAGACAACATCTCTACTATCGATTCTAGAATTAATGGGCATATTCTTGACCTGCGCAATTTTACGAGTTCAGTGATATTTGTTTCATTCCTGTACCACTGTTATTTTGAGAAATTTTTATGTAATTTCCCCCGCTATCGATACCTAGGGCCAGTTCATTTATAAGTGGCGTGAAGAGCCAAGACATTGTGATTACAATTTGTGCGTCTGAGGACGTAGGTTATTATTACATTTGTGCGTCTGAGGACGTAGGTTATATTACATTTTGTGTGTCGGAAGACACAGGTTATTACTACATTTTGCGCGTCTGAGGACGTAGGCACTTGTACTTTGCGTGTCATGAGGACACAGATTTGTATTAATACAAATGTGTGTTAAATTCAGTGTGATAGATAGTCACAGTACTATGTTGTAGGGACAGTATCATCGACAATTCGCCAACAGACTGTTCTGGGGAAATAAGTACCTAAAACGGTGAATTTAGTAGTCAGATATCGAGTGTGTAATAATCTATAACTTTTTGCATCAGCACGAGAGATGACATCACTTGTCCTGGAAGACGTTTGGAACTGTCAACACTCCGTCGAGATGTTTGAGACGAGCTAAGCAGCATTAAGTAGGGAGATGGCAGCAGATGTTCGCTGACAGTGACTGGCCGAGGATGAGTACTGAATAATATTCTTATTATCTGACAAGTTAACTTATGGTATATGGGTCATATTTTGTTTGTAAATATCTTGCTTGTGTTGATTAACGTAGTGTATTTAGTTTTGGTCTGACACACCTTTTGCATGGAAACAGCTCGCACAAGTTTTCTTAGTCGTAAGTTCTTGTTTGTTTGTTTTAACTAACGTGGCTATGTGGACAACCGTGTTCGCATATGTTTACGCAATGCATTTAAGAAACGTCTCTCGGAGATATATTGTGTTTCAGAAGTAGGACTGAATTAATATAATCATACAGTAGATTGGAGGGTAAATTAATCTTTGTAATGTTTATTATTGATCAGATTCAGTGAGTTTATTGCCGTTGGAGCAATGTGAGTTGTGGCGAAGAGCAGTCAGCTCTCTCGTAGGTTTTAATATTTTTAAATAGATTGTGAGCTTGTGATTCAACCGTCCTGTGTGAAAAATGTGTTATGTCATTCCCAGCAGTGTGTGTGTGTGTATTTTATTGGTCATTACAAGCGGGAATTTCAGCGTAGACTGATTTCTGTCAGCTTGGTACCGAGTCCATATGGTTACCTTGCGAGGACATATGTGGCTATATCGATTAATGTATTACCATATGTTTATGTGGTTGAGATTTGTTGCTGTTGATTCTACGAGATAACGAGACAGTTGGTCAAGTTATTTTTACACACTGGAGTTGGACGATGACAAGAGTTGTGGTAGGGGGAAGCTGTTTTCACAAGGCGGGCTGAAAGGATTGCATCAAGGTCATTAGTGGATTGCTTGTTGGCTCCGTAAAATTACTTGAAATACAGAATAAGAACTGATCAATGGTAAAAATTGTTTAAAAAAATTGGGAGTTGCCTACGAATCACTATAATCTCCGAAGCGTTAGCTTAACGTGCATTTTTGTTCATATAAGGTAATCTCAGCCGGTGAGGCTTTTGTTGTTGTTGGTTTCATTCCATGTTTATGTTCCGTATTAGTGACCTGTTCAGTCACGTGCGATGCTGTCTTTTTGTATTGAGCAATTAGCCGTGTTGGCAGCTCATTTGTCAGATGCGTCATCGCACTGAAGGAGGGTCTCGAGGGAGATTCCTGTAAATATTAGATTTTAGATTGTGTGTCAGCATTAATTTTTAAGGGTTTTTATTAGTGTTGTGTCCCATATCCGTAAACGTTGATTTACGAGATGATTGTTCGTAAGCATCGTGGCTGTTACCCGATGTAAACGAACAGTCATCCAAGTACTCATCCCTCGTAGTTAGTCATTACGCGTACATAAAATCCCAATGCAAGTTAGTGGAACTTGGATCCACATTTTTATGAGGGGGAGATCCGTCTGACTCCTCAACGTTGATAGATATTTCTGTCATGGGAAGATTCAGGGAGGAATATTATTGTTGTTGTTTATATTCATTTCATTTTTTGCACTAATAGTCATTAAATTATGTTATTATTTTACGTCTTGTCACTTCCTTTCTTAATTATTGTTTTAATCCTATGACACTTGCCTCAGTAGAGCATGTTGTTTGGCGAACGTAAACATCACACTATGAACTGAGCGCGACCCCTTGATCAAGATTTCTTGCATATAAACACTGCAATACTAAAGGGTTCATAGGAGGTAAACTGGCGCGGCCAAGCGTGGGGTGGTTCACTGTGGTGTAGCGGCAAAGAAATTGCACATGTCAATGTAAGCGTAGTTGGGATTACAAACTGACGCAACAATGAAGGTGTATTTTTGTTGCTGGTTCGCTGCTGGAACACATTTAGTTGGCGTATTTGAGTAAAACTGACATGCCACAAGTGGAGGCAGATCTGACAGTATTTTAATCACCGGAAAGTGATATTTTATTAAAAGTAATTGTGGCGAAGAGGATACCGCCAACTGTGTGAAATATAAATTAAAATCAGGAGTTTGGAATGTAAAATACGGTTCACGTTTTTGTCTATTGAATTAAAGTAAAAATAATATACGTGATATCGGGCGCCCAATGATTAAAGTTAAAACTAGATTTATTTAGAAAGTCAAACTCATGAAAATGTTAGGAGGCTGGTAGCCTTAAATGACAATTAATACTTTGTTAATTAGTCAGTGTTAATATCAGATCAGGATAACAATTTAATGACTGAATATGTGTTTGGGTTTAAATTAAATTGAGTAAAATTAGAACCACTCAGAGATGCGATTGACTAGTGGGATTAAATGTAAATTATAAATGAACTGAGTAGGGTAAAGAAATTAAATGTACATGGGGATTGTATGTGTGTGTCAGGGGGCATTGCTTTATGCCATTTCCCTAATGTCTCATATAAAGTGTATAACATGGCAACAGTAGAACAGATTCAAGAAATCATTGAGAGTGCTGCTAGGAGAACACAGGAATTGTTGGACACTAAATTGGCGGAACAGAGTGAATCATTAAACACTAAACTATCTGAACAGAGTAAATCATTAAACGCTAAATTATCTGAACAAATAAACAATAGTATGTTACAACAAAGTGAGTCTATAAACAAATTGTCTGAGCAGAATGAATCACTAAACACTAAACTATCCGAACAAAGTGAATCACTAAACACTAAACTATCCGAACAAAGTGAATCACTAAACACAAAACTATCTGAACAGAGTGAATCATTGTGGACACAATTAAACAACAGTAGGATTGAACAAAATGAATATCAGGTGGAACAAGCTAGATTATTAAAAAGTGAAATCAATGACACTATAAATTCTCAGTTAGAGGCGCAGAATGTTAAAAACACGAACCAATTAGCTTCGTTAACCGCAGAGATGAAGGATCACACTAATCAACAGATGGTATTGCTGGCCCTAGATGTTAGTAAAAACAATGAAAAACAATTAGATCAGATTAAGAAAATGGAAATTATATTTGATCAAAAACTTAGCATTCTGGATGAAACGGTGTTAGGTAAATTAGAGCAAATTGAACTAGCATGCACTATGAGTACGAGCGAGGTCAAGATAGCTCAGGATAAGTTGGAAGGACGATTTAAGGAAATAGAAAAAAGTGGCAAGGTCATTCAGCAACAATTATCAGCGGTAGATGAAAATATATCCGGCATAATTAAAGATATGGACCGTCTCGAAATAAAATCAGCGGAGCAATGGAAAAGCCTAGAAGCGGATCAGGATCAATTAAAGAATACAATCGACGAAAATAGCGCGAGATTGGAAGAAATGAAAAGCCAGATAGAAAGCAATCAGGATGACACTGAAAGCCAGATTGAGGAGAAAGTAAGCACGATTAAGGAGCAAATAAGAAAAGATTGGCGAAAACTGAATATCGATTCTAAAGAGGAAAGATCAACCATCCTTAAGACAGTAGGCGAAAATCATACTCGTATTCAAGCATTAGAACAAGAAATTAAGAGTAAACTTAAAGAACAAACAGACAGGATCATTAAAGCTGAACTGAGGTCGATAGAACAATCCTCGATATTTAAAACGGGAACAATGAAAGATAAGCAGAACGACTCAAATAGCCCGGAGGGTACGAGCACAGCAGGAAGTCAAACTCAGACAGAGAGCCCATTATCGACAAACACGGAGGGGTTTCGCAAGAATATTGAAAGGAGTTCCACGCCACAGGACGGTCATCAGCCCACACAACTTATCCAAGTAATTTGCTCGAACGATTATAAACCGCAGAAATACACGGAGAATTCAGGGGTGACACCTAAAGCCTTTATTAAAGAAATTGAAGATCATTACAATGACACTGGGGTACCTGAAGCACGTAGGTTAAGGATGATGGAGAGATTTTTATCAGGAAATGTCCTTACATGGTTTTTAAGCTTCAAATATACATTTGGAACTATGGCAGATTTCAAAATCACGTTTCTGCGCGAGTACTGTTCGCCGGCATTACAACAGAGTCTAAGAATGGAGCTTTAGTCTAGGAAATACCAAACTACCCAGCAAACGAAATACTCAGATTTCTTTAACATGCAAATGCTAAAATGTCGCGACCTTGATTACCCTTTAAATGAAGCGGATCTGGTGATGACTATAGCGCGGCAATTACCAGTCAACGTGCAACAAGTACTAGTCGCAGCGAACGTTAGTACGGCCTTACATGCAGAACAGATATTACGCCAGATAGATGAGACTACATCTCATAATCATTATAGAGGAGGAAGACAACTGGAGTTAGTAAATACGACAGAGGTCATAAAACCAAAACAGGCGAACACTAAAATGCAGGGTACAAATACAAGCACATCCACACCTAGGCGAAACCCGGAAGAGGTAGAAAACAGACCGTACCAGCGTAACGAGAATAACTATAACAATAGGTCATATCAAGGCAACAATAGATATCAACAGAGAGGGTATGAAAAATGGCGTGAAAATCGAAGAAATGAGAGGCCTTATGGAAGATACGGTAATTACAATGGGAATCAAAGATGGAAAGGAAGGAGAGATCAAAATCAAGGAGAGGCACGTAATTATCGAAATGACTGGGATGATAGGCACGCTCAAACACAAAATTACCTAGAGGAATTACACGCTAGTCAAGGTGGAGAGCAAGGACGATGGGAGAAAGCCATTGGGAACATGAAGAATCCAGACACACATACTGAGGAAGCTGGAAGTCTACTGAGACAAGAGGAATATCAGGGGCGTGGGCGACAAAATGATGACGGGAGTCGCAGCGGAGCTAAAAAAAATGCTAAATTTGGATAAAGGAGACAGTCTACAAACGCAACAGTCGGAAGTTGAAGATGGATGGATAGTAGCGAACATACAAGAATGGATTGCTTTGCCAGAAGATTGCCTGGAGGAGACGGTGAAACCACGGAACGATGTAATTAGGCAGTTACCCATTATTTACGCGAGGATTGGTGGAATTAATATAAGATGTTTTTTGGATATGGGGTCGCAGATCAGTCTGGTATCGGAGGCCTTGGTTCGAGAGTTGCGACGGAGTCAGAATATTCCTCTGATTCCCGTACCACAACTCAATGTGAGGGGTGTTATTCCTGAACGCACCGTCACTTGTAAACGTCAGGCATACTTAGAACTGAACATATTGGAACACACTTTTGGGCAAACGTTCATTATCATGGCAAAGATGAATTTCAATATAATTCTTGGTGCAAATTTCATTTGTGACTATCAAGCAGTGATATATTTGCACAAGAATACAGTCAGTTTTAGAGAGTATGATCAACTGAAGAACGTGGGATTGCATATGGATGAAATCACTACCGGAAGAGATGTAAATTCTTGGGCATTGGTAGCAATATCGGAAGAGACGGAAGAGGAGATACGAAAGGCAGAAGATAACATCATAGAAGGAGCTGTTGTGGAACTAGATGAGGAGAGTGAATCCCAGGAGATATGGTCTTTATTAACAGAAGGAGATGACAGTGATGCACAATTTGAAGAGTTACTACAGGAGCGGCTCAATGACATTCAACTTGGGGGTGAACATAGAAAACAATTGGAAGAGATTTTGAGGAAGCACAAAGCAGTATTCGATACAGTACCTGGAAAAATATTGAATTTCAAATATTCAATGCAAGTCGAGGATTGGTCACCTTTCAAAAGTAGATTGTACCCAATTCCGGAAAAATATCGTGGTAAAGTCAAGATCATTATAGATGAGATGTTACAAGCTGGAGTGATAAGGAAGACACCTACACCTTATCTAAATGCGATTTTGGCAGTCAAAAAACCAAATGGATCTATTAGACTTTGTTTATATGCCAGAAATCTCAACATGAGACTCATTTTTCCTGAGTATGATAGAGCGCCAATTATCAGAGACGTACTAAAAGGCTTTAAGAACAAGAGAATTTATTCATCAGTTGATTTGACGTCCAGTTTCCACCATATTGAATTGGATGAGAAGTCACAGCTTCTAACTGGCTTCTTATTCGATAACCAAACGTTTTGCTTCGTCCGAATGCCCTTCGGAGTCAAAACAGCGGGCTGTGCTATAATCCGAGCCCTGGATCGGAATCTAACCGAGGAAGTTAAGGAGATGACGGTGCGCTACATTGATGACATTCTGCTGGCATCCGACAACATTGAAATTCACATGGAAAATTTAGATAAAGTATTAGGCAACCTTAATGCATCAGATTTCAAAGTAAACCTGAAGAAATCGCATTTCTTCAAGAGCGAGATCTTATATTTGGGTCACATCATTGACAAGGAGGGAGTGAAGCCAAACCCAGCTAAGATCGAAGCGATAAAGAATTTCCCTACACCAACGAGAGTCAAGCACATTCGGGCTTTCTTAGGCGTAACGGGCTGTGCTTTAATCCGAGCCCTGGATCGGAATCTAACCGAGGAAGTTAAGGAGATGACGGCGCGCTACATTGATGACATTCTGCTGGCATCTGACAACATTGAAATTCACATGGAAAATTTAGATAAAGTATTAGGCAACCTTAATGCATCAAATTTCAAAGTAAACCTGAAGAAATCGCATTTCTTCAAGAGCGAGATCTTATATTTGGGTCACATCATTGACAAGGAGGGAGTGAAGCCAAACCCAGCTAAGATCGAAGCGATAAAGAATTTCCCTACACCAACAAGAGTCAAGCACATTCGGGCTTTCTTAGGCGTAACGGGCTGTGCTTTAATCCGAGCCCTGGATCGGAATCTAACCGAGGACGTTAAGGAGATGACGGCGCGCTACATTGATGACATTCTGCTGGCATCCGACAACATTGAAATTCACATGGAAAATTTAGATAAAGTATTAGGCAACCTTAATGCATCAAATTTCAAAGTAAACCTGAAGAAATCGCATTTCTTCAAGAGCGAGATCTTATATTTGGGTCACATCATTGACAAGGAGGGAGTGAAGCCAAACCCAGCTAAGATCGAAGCGATAAAGAATTTCCCTACACCAACGAGAGTCAAGCACATTCGGGCTTTCTTAGGCGTAAAGGGATTCTTTAAAGAAAACTGTCCAGGTTACACGGAGACTGTAGCTCCAATGCAGGAAATGCTAAAGAATAATAAATGGTTGTGGAATGCGGAATGTGAGAAGGCGTTCCAAGCAACTAAACAGCTACTGGAAAACTGCATTAAGTTAGGATATCCAGATTTCAAGCATAAATTTATAATCCAAGCGGATGCTTCACTAATTGGTATAGGTGCCATGCTCTACCAAGAAGATCCAGCTAACCTGCAACATAAAACATATTTGGCATTTGTCAGCCGAAAATTGCGTAAGCACGAGCGCAATTATACTGTAACGGAACTAGAGCTGTTGGCCATCCTTCATGCGCTTCAACAATGGAAACGAATAATTTATGGATACCCCATTGTTGTCAGGACTGATCACAAAGCACTAACATTCTTGTTTAAGACGTCGATGGCAAGCGAACGTGTGACACGTTGGTCCTTATATATTCAGCAGTTTAGCATTGAGATTGAACATTTTCCAGGGAAGATGAACGTGATCCCGGATGCAATCAGCAGGAACCCAGAGCCTGATGTTGAAGAAACAGCGATGGTACAACACTTGGAGTTAACACCGAAAGACCGGGAATTCTTGGAGGAGTTACGTGAGATACAGCGAGAACAGGAAGCGGAACCATGGATGATGCTATTAATTCAATACATAAGAAAGCAGCTACCTACAGGAACACCTGCATTTCGAGAAGCGAAAGCCAAAGAAGGAAGATATGTTTATGTCAACAATTTGCTGCACAAATGGGTAGATAATGACCACACCAAGTTACGCATACTTTTACCTGCATCTTTACAGCGAGGATTGACATGGCATACCCACGAAACCTACGGACACGTCGGAGTAGACAAGTGCGAAGCGACAATAGGAGAGACATTTACATGAACACGTATG
This sequence comes from Meconema thalassinum, assembly GCA_946902985.2. Lineage (NCBI taxonomy): Eukaryota > Metazoa > Arthropoda > Insecta > Orthoptera > Tettigoniidae > Meconema > Meconema thalassinum. The sequence goes on along the minus strand of OX336390.1, from coordinate 583,461,059 downwards.
AGAACAACTATATGTGACGTCATTACGGCTTGTGATCCTTGTCAGAGGACAAAGCCCAATAACTATTTAATGAGGCAGTATCCTAGACCATTGCTACCTCAGAAACCCTGCGAGCTAGTGGCCCTGGACTGTTTCGGCCCAATCCCGAAAGGTAGGCGAGGTTGCCGTCACTTGCTAGTGTGCATTGATGTGTTTTGTAAGTTTGTCGTATTATGCCCCATTCAGAAAACTACATCGAAACAAGTACTCAGTCGTATTCGAAATAGAGTTATTCCAATCCTTGGAAAACCAGAATTTATGGCAGCTATTTTACAAGCGCCGAATTCAAGAAAGGTATGGAGGACATGGGTATAAAACACGTTTTAAGCAGTATCCGACATGCCCAAGCTAATCCAAGTGAGCGAGCAATAAAATGTGTAACATCATACTTGAGAATCTTCATTCCCTAAGAACATCATAAGTGGGTGGATAAAATTAAGGATGTAGAGACATGTATGAATTCTACCAGACACGAGTCAACAGGACAGATCCCTATGGTCTTACACAAAAACGAGTATCCAGTGAGAACGTGGAAAAGCATCATTAACTGCCCACAAGATCCCATGATAGCACCTGACCTTCGAATAGAGAGAACGAGAGCCTACATGAGAAAACAAGCAGATCGCAGATTACGGCGATTGAGAAATAAGAGATTTCACCGTGATCTAGAAATCAACCAGCTCGTTTTGGTGAAACGACCCGCTACATCTGATCCAGAGAAGAAGATCTTCAGCAAATTCTGTGAAAAGTTCATAGGACCCTATTCTATTGTAAGAAACCTAGGAAATAATGCATACAGAGTGAAAGAGTTAAGCACAGGAAGAATGTCGGTCTACAATGCAGCCAATTTAAAAATGTATCGAAGAAGCGAACCATGGGAGCGCCGAAAATAATGATGCAGTTTAAATATATGGACGTCCTATATCAACCAAGTGTACGGGGGGGCAGTTGAGTACGGCACGTGAAGAAGGAAGTGGAGATGGTGTTGACAAACATTAACGAGACGGGCAGAGTGTTGCCTAAGGCATCAGCGCGTCGCGCAAGCAGTTGAGAGGGTGAGGTCCAAGCAGGAAATAAAACAAATAAATGCCATTCAAGACAGGAGCGGCTAGACCAAGTAATAGAAAAGGGGTCATTCTGAAATAAAACAAATTGGCCTACGGAAGTCTTTTAAAAATTATCGACTTTATCCTAAGTTCGAAATTTTGTGAGTGGAGGAGTTGTGAACCCTTTATCCTCTGATGGATAAATGATTCGATGTTTCATTTCTACAATCAATTAATATTTCCACCAGCGTCATGAAATAGCCAGACGAAGATGAGGAAACTTCAAGCATTTGTTGGAGACAGCGGGGACATACCTGCAGCAGTTTGACAATAGGCTAAATACTTAAGGATTGTGGAAAGAAAGAGCATAGCAGTGTTTCAGAAGGACAGGTGGTGGCTGCCTCAAAATAGAAGGGACGCGTGGTGAGACACGCTTATGGCATGTTCATTGTACTATTCGCGCCTAGAAGAAATATAATGCAGTAACGTGAGTGGCTGATGGTACTACTGGACACTCCTACGAGGCCGAGGTCTGATAAAAACCGAGAAGTTATTGAAAAAGTGGAACCAATGGGAGATGAATCCTTACGAACGCGCCAAGTCTAGCTTGGGCACGTGAGAGCTAGCATTAACGCGGGAGATCGGCTAGACAACATATCTACGATCGGTTCTAGAATTAATGGGCATATTCTCGACCTGCGCAATTTTACGAGTACAGTGATATTTGTTTCATTCCTGTACCACTATTATTTTGAGAAATTTTTATATAATTTCCCCCTCTATCGATACCTAGGGCCAGTTCATTTATAAGTGGCGTGAAGAGCCAAGACATTGTGATAACAATTTGTGAGTCTGAGGACGTAGGTTATTATTACATTTGTGCGTCTGAGGACGTAGGTTATATTACATTTTGTGTGTCGGAAGACACAGGTTATTACTACATTTTGCGCGTCTGAGGACGTAGGCACTTGTACTTTGCGTGTCATGAGGACACAGATTTGTATTAATACAAATGTGTGTTAAATTCAGTGTGATAGATAGTCACAGTACTATGTTGTAGGGACAGTATCATCGACAATTCGCCAACAGACTGTTCTGGGGAAATAAGTACCTAAAACGGTGAATTTAGTAGTCAGATATCGAGTGTGTAATAATCTATAACTTTTTGCATCAGCACGAGAGATGACATCGCTTGTCCTGGAAGAAGTTTGGAACTGTCAACACTCCGTCGAGATGTTTGAGACGAGCTAAGCAGCATTAAGTAGGGAGATGGCAGCAGATGTTCGCTGACGGTGACTGGCCGAGGATGAGTACTGAATAATATTCTTATTATCTGACAACTTAATTTATGGTATATGGGACATATTTTGTTTGTAAATATCTTGCTTGTGTTGATTAACGTAGTGTATTTAGTTTTGGTCTGACACACCTCTTGCATGGAAACAGCTCGCACAAGTTTTCTTAGTCGTAAGTTCTTGTTTGTTTGTTTTAACTAACGTGGCTATGTGGACAACCGTGTTCTCATATGTTTACGCAATGCATTTAAGAAATGTCTCTCGGAGATATATTGTGTTTCAGAAGTAGGACTGAATTAATATAATCATACAGTAGATTGGAGGGTAAATTAATCTTTGTAATGTTTATTATTGATCAGATTCAGTGAGTTTATTGCCGTTGGAGCAATGTGAGTTGTGGCGAAGAGCAGTCAGCTCTCTCGTAGGTTTTAATATTTTTAAATAGATTGTGAGCTTCTGATTCAACCGACCTGTGTGAAAAATGTGTTATGTCATTTCAAGCAGTGTGTGTGTGTGTGTGTGTGTGTATTTTATTGGTCATTACAAGCGGGAATTTCAGCGTAGACTGATTTCTGTCAGCTTGGTGCCGAGTCCATATGGTTACCTTGCGAGGACATATGTGGCTATATCGATTAATGTCTTACCATATGTTTATGTGGTTGAGATTTGTTGCTGTTGATTCTACGAGATAACGAGACAGTTGGTCAAGTTATTTTTACACACTGGAGTTGGACGATGACAAGAGTTGTGGTAGGGGAAGCTGTTTTCACAAGGCGGGCTGAAAGGATTGCATCAAGGTCATTAGTGGAGTGCTTGTTGGCTCCGTAAAATTACTTGAAATACAGAATAAGAACTGATCAATGGTAAAAATTGTTTAAATAAATGGGAGTTGCCTACGAATCACTATAATCTCCGAAGCGTTAGCTTAACGTGCATTTTTGTTCATATAAGGTAATCTCAGCCGGTGAGGCTTTTGTTGTTGTTGGTTTCATTCCATGTTTATGTTCCGTATTAGTGACCCGTGCAGTCACGTGCGATGCTGTCTTTTCTTTGTTTGTGTATTGAGCAATTAGCCGTGTTGGCAGCTCATTTGTCAGATGCGTCATCGCACTGAAGGAGGGTCTCGAGGGAGATTCCTGTAAATATTAGATTTTAGATTGTGTGTCAGCATTAATTTTTAAGGGTTTTTATTAGTGTTGTGTCCCATATCCGTAAACGTTGATTTACGAGATGATTGTTCGTAAGCATCGTGGCTGTTACCCGATGTAAACGAACAGTCATCCAAGTACTCATCCCTCGTAGTTAGTCATTACGCGTACATAAAATCCCAATGCAAGTTAGTGGAACTTGGATCCACATTTTTATGAGGGGGAGATCCGTCTGACTCCTCAACGTTGATAGATATTTCTGTCATGGGAAGATTCAGGGAGGAATATTATTGTTTGTTGTTTATATTCATTTCATTTTTTGCACTAATAGCCATTAAATTATGTTATTATTTTACGTCTTGTCACTTCCTTTCTTAATTATTGTTTTAATCCTATGACCCTTGCCTCAGTAGAGCATGTTGTTTGGCGAACGTAAACATCACACTATGAACTGAGCGCGACCCCTTGATCAAGATTTGATCAAGATTTCTTGCATATAAACACTGCAATACTAAAAGGTTCACAAGGTGTATTGGGACTGAACTATTTTGACTGATCAATCGGTATCACACAACAGGCCGAATCTGGTGGTTGTAAGCAAAAAAATCAAGCAAACTACCTTGATTGATGTTGCGATTCCTAACAACAAGAATCTCCTGTCAAAACACCTAGAAAAGATCAGCAAATACAGTGAGTTGGTCGACCCTATCAAAAGACAATGGCATGTAGAACGCGTAAAGACCATACTTATCATTGTCACAAGTACGGGCGTGATCCCAAATACCTTGCTCCAAGGCCTTAAAGAACTGGATCTGGATACGCAACTGTACAAACTAATGCAGAAGGCAGTAGTTCTATCAAAAACCAGAATCGTTCGGAAGTTCATGGGTAGCGACATTCCAGCTTAGAACTTGCTCTTTCAGTAATTGTTATTTGGTTACCTCAAGCCCGTATAGTTATGCTGCAATGTACCAGCAATGTGATATCTGTACTGCATACAATAATAATTGCCACCCGTGGACGGCTAGCGTGTATTTAGAGGTCCGTTTCGCTTCAGCAACAAAATCACCTCCAGATGACATGTCCCAACAGAAGAACGCCAAAAGGGGTGGAAGGAAAATGGAGAAGGGGAACGCACAGGCTATTCTACAGACACCCCCCAATAACCGACAGAACTGCTGTCGATGAAATAATGCCACAACAGTTACTAAACAAGATGTTCAGTAAAGATCATATAGCCTACTTTCTCCTAAATGTATGAGTATAGTTATAACTCGTTGTTATTATCAAAGAGTATAATAGAACTATTCTTTGTTGAAGACCTTAGAAACGATTTACCTCTACCAAACGCCACGACCTAGATAAAAACTGCTACCATCATTGAAGAAAGAAAGAAAGATAAGAAGTATATCAAGAATGTTATGGATCTGGAGACATAATCGACCGGACTGGCGGCGTGGCTCAGCGGTAATGTTCTCGCTTGCTGGGCCCTAGGTTGCAGGTTCGTATCCTGGCGCAGTCAGCTGGCATTTGAGGGTGCACAAATGCGAGGGAGCCGTGTCAGTACATTTACTGGCACGTTAAAGATCCCCTTCGGGCCAAAATTCCGGCACCCCGGTGTCTCTAAAAGCAGCAGTAGTTAAAAGGGATGTAAAACCAATAACATTATTATTATTATTATTACGACCTGCCGTGGGCAACATCCAACTTTGAGTTGAGGCATGTCTTTACACGTCTGGTTGTGCATGGCTTTCACAACCCTAACTGAATTAACAAATCTTTCCATGACCCTACAGAGACGTGTGTATACAAACTATGTGGATATTTTCGATAATATAATCCTAACAGAGCGAGTGCATTCTAGCGGCCAGAATAAGAAACTTTTCAATAAAATCTGGAAGTTACCTTTTTGGCAGCTAGATGTCTCGAGTAAATCTGCTGGCGAATTATGTTTTAATTAAATATATATTTTACACCATAATGTGGACAATATAACGCTTAATAACATTTTCAAGTAACGCAAAATAGGCTGTTACAAACCCTTTAAAATAAAAAGTTAAAATGTATCGTAGTATCAACTTGTCATTCTTCAAATTCGATGCGCATAGAATGATAATGGTATAGTAATCAATGGATCCCCACGTAGACTAATCGGGACATCTAGTGGTGAAATATCGAACAATATAATCCTAACAGAGCGAGTGCATTCTAGCGGCCAGAAGAAGAAACTTTTCAATAAAATCTGAAAGTTACCTTTTTGGCAGCTAGATGTCTCGAGTAAATCTGCTGGCGAATTATGTTTTAATTAAATATATATTTTACACCATAATTTGCACAATATAACGCTTAATTTTAAAACATCTGAGTCATTACAAAACAATAAACATATAACATTTCAAGCAAAAAACCTAGCTCTGATCGGGTTTGAACCATAGGCATCTGAGCGACAGGCTATCGCTCTACCACTGAGCTAATTGTGTCAACGAATATCGTTCTATTTAAAATGACTTACATAGAACTTGTTAGCAAATAATGATTTATACTAAACGATTTCATCACTGGAGTATATTATTTATATATAAAGCATTTCATACAAAGTTTATTTATTTTTTATCAGTACGCTATATTGCATTCAATACTCAAATTAGTGAAATATAAGTCAGGCACAAGATATCCGCTGCCATCTTGTCTTATTACTGAATCAGTTCAGCTTTTTAAAATCACGTCTGCACTATAGTATTACAAAATAAACTTTTAATTTCGAACGTGCCTCTTCCTTTAGAACAGTTAAAACGATTCTCGGCTCGATAATCGGAACTGGTGGGTCCCATGATATGGATTATAAAGTTTGCATAATTCGCACGGCCGCCATCCTGAAATGGTATGGCGGACGACCTTGTAGTTTGGTCACAAGACGCATCCTATACGAAGGTATGTTGTTACCAAATTTGGTAGAGATCGGATGATTTGGTTAGTCGTTATTTGATTTTACGTTTTGAACGTTTGAGTGGCCGCCATTCAGTTTTAGTAAAGATGGCGGCGATATAAAACATGACACTGAGGTGTCCTTTGCTAGTGCTACCTTTGTACCAAATTTCGTTCAATTCGCATTCACCGTGTTCGAATTGATAGGGGGGGACAGACATTCAGAGTACACACACTCACACACACACACACAGACTCACACACACACATACACACACACAGACTCACACACACACATACACACACACAGACAGACACACTTTTTTCGCCCTGTGTTGATCTCATAAGTCTACTTTCATTTTTTGCAAAAATCGAAAGTAGGCTAAAAATGAAAATAAAAATTTAATGTTAAAATTTAAAGGAGCACCTCCACCAGAAACAGAACATGCTTGCTTGCAAAACAAAAAAGACAAGAATTAAATTAAAAATTAAAATGTTATAAAAGCCCAAAAATTAAAATAAAATTACAGGCATGATTAAATGAGAAAGGGCTGGATAATTTACAAGGGAATGCAATACCGATCCGACATGTGGAGATCCAGGCCACGTTGAAACGAGAAATTAAAAATTAAAATTAACCAAATAAAATAGGATCAGAAAATAATTCAAAATTTGCATGACGGAGAAAAACACAGGAACATTTACCAAAAACACAAAGTTAAACCAACAAGATTAAATTAAAAAAATATTAAGCTAACACCACAACACGTTAGAGCTTCGCGGTCGGCGCCAAGAGACTGACTTCGAGACCAGAATTCATTTCGGCAAAACAAAAAAGAAACATGGCCACAAAAAACAGGAGACCGCATGCCCGATCGAATTACGGCAAACAATTTAGCAAAACTAAATTTTAAAATCAGCAGAAAGAAAAGAACGGAGGAAAACAATTACGTCTAAACACAATTAACAAGAGGGAGGAGCCCCGGATCTTAAATCAGATAAATAATATGCCAATCCCAAGATTGCCAAAGGAAAATAAATAATAATTTAAAACGTAAAATAACCTTAGAAATGTGTCTCCAGAAGGTACGAAGAAAACAAAACCTTTTTTTTATATCAGGTAACGTTGACAAACAGAAATATTAGGCCTATAAAACAAAATAAGGTACAGAATTAAAACATTACTATAAGACGATATCGGAGCTCCATAACAATAATAAATACAAATGTATAATTCGACGTACCTTACATCCTTCTCATCGGAGACACAATGAAAATAAAATAATTAACACACAATATAAATATAATATAATCTGGCACTTGATTGCCTTTAAAATGGCTAACACGCCCGTGCGCCGTTTTGATGTCACAAGCACTCCTGTTGTATCCAGATGCGATTTACTTTGCATATTTCCTCTTCACGGCGGAACGATGAAATTAAATCCTAATGTAGCACAGGCGTTTCCTTTTTCTTGAATATGTATTCATATTTTGAAAAAGCTAGGGGCCATTGGCGGAGAATTCCGCGTCAGATACCGAACTGCATTCATGTAAACATTCATCGTCCAATCAAGGCTTGACACCTCAATCAACAATGCCATAATTAAGTAACAAATTTGGCGGTATCATGAAGTATATATATTCTTTTGTTTATGACGTGGAATATAATTGCCATCAATTATGCCACGAGAAGGAAGAGTTTTATAAGGCACAACTAACGCATTCTAGCGGAGAAGAAGGAACCATTTGAAGGAACCCCGAAGTCCGACAGCAGGTGCCATCTCGTGTTCACAAATGGGATCAAGTCACCAGGCGGTCGATTTAAAATGTCATGAATTTCATCCAGGGGTAGATACATGTTTGAAACGTTGGGACGGGCTCTTGCACGTAACAATAATAATAATAATAATAATAATAATAATAATAATAATAATAATAATAATAATAATAATAATAATAATAATAATAATAATAATAATAATAATAAGAAGAAGAAGAAGAAGAAGAATGTGGATGGAAAGCAATGTTAATTTTAATATTGGAACGTGTGAAGCTAGTTAATCCCAACGAGCATGACGTAAGAATAAGTTTAATAGTTTCCTGTCTAGATGGTTTAGGTTTAATTCTCGGCTTTGCCATGGCAAATGTTAATCCTGTTATGAGTAAGATGATGGGGTGTAGAACACATAGTTAGCCGTTAGACTACGTGCGCTTATTTATGTCATGGAAACACTCTATACACTATCATACCGAAATTTGTGAGAACAAAGTTTGCCATAATAAAGCTCACGATTATTAATCTCGCAATGTCTGCTATATTCGTGGATTCCGAACCACTGGACGTTGTGTCATTTAAAGCTATAAACCTTTTTCTATACTAATTGATGTTAAACCTTTATTGTTAACTAAGCATTTCCTAATCGAAATGTTATGTTTTTCACCATTTTAATGAAGTATTTTGCAATTAATATGCTTGCAATATAAGCAATTATTCAATCCCCGCGTAATAACAAGATTTTTGATTACTTTTCACATTTTGAAAAATGACAATAAAAAAGTAGACTTATACAGTATGATCAATCCCTACAAATTTGTTTGTGTGTCTATCAGTCTGTCTGTCTGTCTGTCTGTCCACCTGTCTGTATATGAGTGTCTTCGTTTCAACTCGTAAACAATTGCTGCAGTTATCGAAACCAGATCTATACCAGAACATCGGTATAATTTTAGACAAGGACGCGGGGGCATGTTTAAAATAACGAAGCAACGAAGCTTCGTTCTATTTTTTTTTTTTTTTCAACCAAAGGGAACTCAATGGAAATACCAGTATTGCTTCCATAAATATAAAATTCGAAGAAGTGATAAAAGAGAAATTTAGGCCTACATTATGTCCTATACAGAAAGCAAATTCGTGTTTATTATTATTATTATTGCCTCATCAAGGGCTAGATTTTGATCACCTGAGTGAACAGTAACACTGTATCTTGAGCAACTCTATCCTTACACAACATGTCCCAGTGCTTTGGACCATTGTAACCGGGTTCTCGAGTGAACCGGATACTGAACATCTGCATTGATACAAATGGGACTGCAGAGAACAATGGCCAAAATTTAACAGGGATGGAAACAAACGGAGAATTCAAAAGAGGTCAAATAAACTAAAAACCGACTGTGCTTGTAAGATAATCCCGACCCCTACTAAGGAATCAACTAGTACTGTATAAGAACCACAGCCCAAAGGAAGAAGTTCGTGCTATTTAGTCAAATACTAAGGCAAAACAGCTCATTGATAAAAGGACACCACACTTCTGAAGAGGGAAGAAAAAGTTAGGCCTAAAAATGATAATAAACGAAGAGAAAATCAGAACGAGAACGAAGGAGAAGAGGAAGAAGAAGAACAGAGAATCTCTACAATCTAAACTGTGGTAGTCTTGGTATAAAGCGGGAAGATGTGCTTTTATTTTATTAATGCAGCCAATGTCCATTGATTTTATTTTCAGGACGGGTCAGGGAAGGGATTTTGGGAGGAAATCGGCCGTAGACCTATTGAAAGGAAACTTGGAGACCACGAAAACTATTTTCAGGACGACCAAGTTGGGATTCGAACCCATGCTCTCCCCTTGCCAGAGATACACGAGGTATCGCGTAAGCACTCTTGGCCACCGCGACTGGTAGAAGTTGTGCCTTTGAACTATCATATTTCTCTCTAGCGAGAACCCTCTTGAAAACTGACGTCCGGTTAAACAACTGTCCACAACACGTCAACCAAGGATATTCAACATTTTCTCTGCCTAGGGCCACATTCCAAGAGTAGAAATATTTGCAGCCATGTATACATCTGTACCGCACATTTTTAGCCTATTTTCAATTTTGAAAAAATAGGCTTATGAGATCACCTTTTGTCCGTGTGTGTGTGCGTGTGTGTGTGTGTGTGTGTGTGTGTGTGATTCGTGTGTGTGTGTCCCCCTAATAAAATCTAAACGGCAGGAGCGATTTCAATGAAACTCGGAAAGTTCATAGCACTATTCCCGGCGACCTCGACCGTGCCCTTCAAATTTTGTTACGACTCACCAATCCAACATGGCGGCTGTGCGAAATATTTCACCAGCATTCAATATCTCCGAAACTATTACCGATATTACCCTGACATTTTCTATGTTGATAGAGGGAACTACTATAAGTTCACTTATGTGACTTTTGAAAACCTGGTAATTACAAAACGAACATGGCGGCCAAGCGAATTTGCGACTTTTAAATAGACGTTTCTCGCGATTTGACCAACCAAACGCAATGAAACTTGGTACAGTATATGTTTATATACATTGTAATGCACCGACATCTAACTTCGTTCAATTGTTTACATAATCACAAGATGGCGGGTGTGCGAAATATTTCACCGGCATTCTATATCTCTGAAACTATTAGCGGTATCTCCCTAAAATGTTGTACTGAGATAAAGGCCACTACTGGAAGTCAATCTATAAGATTTTCAAAAACCGGTTAACTACAAAACGAACATGGCGGCCAAGCGAATTTGAACATTTTAAATATACCTTTCTCGCGATTTAATGTTCCAAGAGCACTGAAACCTGGTACAGGAAATATTTATACACATTGTAATCCACTGGTATCTAATTTAGTTCAATTGTTTACATAACCTCAAGATGGCGGCTGTGCGAATTTTAAAATTAAGTTTTTATTTCTTGTGATGTAGTCATGCGATCGAAGTGAAAGTTTGAATAATGAACCTACGCAATAATTTTCCTTTAATGGTACATGACTCTATGGCCTATACATTTAACAATCCAACATGGCGACCATCCAAAATATTTAGACGATACTGAATATCTACGAATCTATTTTAGCAATCAAACTGCATTTTTTAATGTTCATAGGGGCTATGAACTTAAGTTCACCTATAGGACTTTAAATAACCTGGTGTTCACAAATCCAACATGGCGGTGACGCGAATGATAAATATTCACATGGACGTTTCTCGCAATTTAACCATCCGCGTGCAGTGAAACTTGGTACAGTAAATCTTTATCCGAATGTTAATCCACTGGCATCTAATTTATTTCAATTGTTTCCATAACCTCAAGATGGCAGCTGTGAAAATTTTTTAAATCACCTTGTTTTTTCCTGTGTCCTAATTATGCGATTCAAGTTTGAATACTACACGTTCACAATAATCTGCATGTAACAGTACATAACTCTAGGACCTACATATATAAAATCCAACATCGCGACCATCCGAAATATTTAGTCGGTTCTCAATATCTACGAATCTATTACAGCAATCAAACTGAAATTGTGGATGTTAAATAGTGGCAATTAACATAAGTAGGATATATGAAAATAGGCTGTATAGTTCTTCACGGAACTACTTGTTGTAACTCACAGGGTCGTTGCATGCAAACCATTTATAGAATGCCTGTATTTTATTAAAGTTATGTTTCCCAAATGTTTCTCTGAATCATTCTGAAATTAGTAAGGTAGGGTACATCGACCCATTTTGTCCACTCGTCAATATTCGCTTACTTAGAAAATCTTCTTTGTTTAAGAAGCCCTTTTAGAAGCAAGCCAACATCAGAGATTTCTTCAGCGATGAATACGTTATGCTAGTTGGCCCCGTGGTCACTTGGTAGACCTAGGCCATTCATGGACAGTAGCGCTAAGGGGTTGGAGGTGGGGGGGGTTAGTTAATAGAATTATATATTATGAAAATGAGGATGTCAGGTAAAGAAAGCGCATAAATGACTCCATAAACACAGTAACGTAGTAACGTAACACTGTCAGGGTCGAAAGAGAGCAAATGCTGACCGAGAGAGGTCGATAGGAAAGATAGAAGCCCGTTGCAAGTACTGTGTAAGTATAAGTAATGCTGTACTTAGCAAACTTCGAGGTCACCCCATCATAGCCCACATTTTGTGAGTCGGTTACACAGTAAAACTTAACTGTCTCCAAGTTAGTGTCTAAAGCTGTGCTCTGTGGAGTATGCCATCGCTAGTTTATCGTCAGTTGCTTTCCAGTCACCCTGTTGAACGTGGTCCCTTCCTCAGTCGATTATAAACAGCTGATTCGGATACGAATATAACTCGATAAATAAAGTTTGACGTTCGTTCTAGATCCACAGTTTACTTTTTCCATAAACATTCGTCCATATGGTGATTCTCGTTCGGGGGTGATTGACCTCACCGACTCATGAACAGGGAATTCGGAGCACTTGCTTATTGAACTAGACATTAAACAACATTCATTTTGTAGAATGTGTGAGATGATCCAGCTACAGAGCAGAAAATGATATCGATGTCTTATTTCATATACCTTCGATCCATGCTTGTACAGTCGCTCAAACACAGAATGAGCACATTATTAGGAACTGTACAGAATATTAATTTAACGGATTAACAAATAAAGAAAGCTGTGAAGCTGTGACTTTCAGTCGATCAACACGAATATGTACCCAATAGAACTGGGCCAGAAATATGTGATACCACTTGAAAATCTACATGAATTTCTTAAATGTATTTATTTATTTATTGAATTTCACTATTTCATTTTATCGCATTTGGTTTTTTTATTCTATTTAATTAAATTGAATTTAAATAAATGAATTGAATTTAAATAAATTCAATCATTTCATTTCAACGTATTTTATTTTTATTTCATTTATTATTTAATTATTGGTTTATTTATTTGTTCATTTTTTAGCCTATTTTCAATTTTGAAAAAAATAGGCTTATGAGATCACCTTTTGTCCGTGTGTGTGTGCGTGTGTGTGTGTGTGTGTGTGTGTGTGTCCCTAATAAAATCTAAACGGCTGGAGCGATTTCAAGGAAACTCGGCGCGTTCATAGCACTGTTCCCGGCGACCTCGACCGTGCCCTTCAAATTTTGTTACGTCTCACCAATCCAACATGGCGGTTGTGCGAAATATTTCACTAGCATTCAATATCTCCGAAGCTATTACCGATATCGCCCTGAAATGGTGTACGGTGATAAAGGGCACTACTAGAAGTTCACCTATGAGACTTTCAAAAACCTGGTGACTACAAAACCAACATGGCGGTCAAGCGAATTTGAGACTTTTAAATAGACTTTTCTCGCGATTTAACTATCCAAACGTAATGAAACTTGGCACAGCAAATGTTTATACACATTGTAATGCACTGGAGTCTAATTTAGTTCAATTGATTACATAACCTCAAAATGGCGGCTGTGCAAAATATTTCACTGACATTCTATAACTCCGAAACTATTACAGATATCACCCTGCAATTTTGTACGGTTATAAAGGGTACTGATACAAGTTTACCTATGCAGATTTCATAAACCAGTAAAGTACAAAACGAACATGGCGACCAAGCGAATTTGAAATGTTTTAATAGACCTTTCTTGTGATTTAACTCTCTGAGCGCAGTGAAATGAGGTACAGTAAATGACTTTGCAGATTGTAATGCACTGCCATCTAATTTAATTCAATTGTTTACATAACCTCAAGATGGCGGCTGTACGAAATTTTAAAATTAAGTTTTTATTTCTTGTGTCGTAATCATGCGATAGAAGTGAAAGTTTGAATAATGAACCTAGGCAATAATTGTCCTTGAATGGTACATACCTCTATGGCCTATACATATAACAATCCTAAATGGCGAGCTTCCGAAATATTTAGACAGTTCTCAATATCTATGAATCTTTTACAGCAACCAAACTGAATTTTTTTATGTTCATAGAGACTATGAACATACGTTCATCTAAAGGACTTTCAGTAACCTGGTGAGCACAAATCCAACATGGCGGCGACGCGAAGTATAAATATTTAAATGGACGTTTCTCGCGAATTAACTATCCGAGTGCCGTAAAACGTTGCACGTTAAATGCTTATACAAATGTTGATCCACTGGCATCTAATTTATTTCAATTGTTTGCATAATCACAAGATGGCTGCTGTGCGTAATTTTAAAATCTCGTTTGTACTTCTTGTGTTCTAATCATGCGATTGAAGTTTGAATACCACACGTACACAATAATCTTAATGTAATAGTACAAAAATAAAAATCCAACCTGGCGACCATCTGAAAAATTTAGACGGTTCTCAATATCTACGAATCTGTTACAGCAATTAAACTTTAATTTTGTATGTTGATAGAGGTAATTAACATCAGTAGGATATATGAAAATAGGCTGTATAGTTCTTCACGGAACTACTTGTTATATTATTCTATTTAATTTTATCGTACTTTATTTTATTTATTTATTTTTTATTTATATATACTAGCTTATTTATTTATTTATTTATTGCCACGAAAGATGGGGTTCGGGCTGTAAAACCTACTGCTGGGTCCAAACGCCACCAAAAATTAAAGCATAACCTTTCCTTTTCTTATGACTGTGTTGCCATGGTCAGCTTCGGTGGCGTAGTCGGTTGCATACCCAAGATTCCGGGTTCAAACATGGCCGAAGAATTCGGATTTTAAGAGCGTTAAAATACTTAAGTATGTCTTGATTTGGAGGGGAAGTAGACCTAGCGGGCCCAAGTCATAGATGTATGGCATGAAAAAGAACCTACCACTACAATTGCTAGTGTGTGACTAAATTTGTAGGTTATTTGGTTAGAAACGCTCTATCAAGTTCCAACGTCAGTGTCAGAGAGAGTTGCGTCTGGTAGTCAAAGTTGGAACTACTTGAAATTGAACTTGCCGAGTTTCATTCATTTTTAGCCTACTTGTCACATTTTGCAAAAATGAGGAAAAAGTAGACTTATGAGATCGGGCAAATGTGTGTGTGTGTGTCTGTCTGTCTGTCCTTCTGTCTGTCTGGCTGGCTGTGTGTGTGTGTCCCTCTATCAACTACTAAACGGCTGGAGCAATCGAAACAAAATTTGGTAGGAGTAAAGATCTATACCTGAATATCTCACGGCCATATTTGAAAATGATGTCAGTGCTACCAACTGCTGAAAAATCGCAATTGAAATTTGAGCTCTATGTTGGATATCCTGGAAGGTATGAATGGAAGCTATTTCAAAATTGACACACGTATAGATAATAACATTGCAGTTTAATTTCCAGGAGGCCATACATGGCAGTGTTGCCAAAATGATTATAAGCCTACTGATAGGTCCAATTTTTAAATGCATATAACTTCTACACTATCAATTGGAATTTAACCAAATTTCGTATGTGCTATGTGTACATAAACTGATATGACTGAGCGTATTCTTAAGACCCTCCAGGGCTGCCAACTGTTAATAAATGCTCTCATTTTTAAAAAATCCAAATACCCATATATCAGAAAGTATGCAAGCCGACAGCTTTAAGCTATGCACACGTATAGTACCTGCCATTCTATATTAATTTGGAGTAACTTATATACGTCAGTCCTACCAACATGATTCTAAGGTGAGATGTCCAACTTTAAATACATGTAACTTCTATACTATCATTTGGATTTGAACCAAATTTCGTGTGTGCTATGTGTACCATAACAGATATGACTATGTCGATTCTTAAGAGTAACCAGGGCTGCCAACTGTTAATAAATGCTGTCCCTATTTTTTACCCTAATATCAATATATCAGAAAGTATGCAAGCCAATAGCTCTAAACTTTGCACACGTATAGTACTACCTACATGGCTGCGTTGCCAAGGAGACTTACTTGCCAGAGGCAGTTTGCTGCTATTTACGAGTAGAATGCATAAATGCAACAAGTCCTTCTGAGTATATTTACTGGTGTGTGAATGATCACATTCTGGGCAAATTTTCACGTTTATGATTAATACAATCACTTCTCTACTTATAACCTGTGTTTCTGTGGTGTGTACACAGTGTGTGTAGCTACGTTTGCTAGGGGAAGATGACCCGGTACTTCTAAGGAGGTACCGTTCTGACTTTTGCCTGAAGAAAGTATATAAACCTCGAGAAAACACTCAGGATGTCATCTGTCAGCGCCGTGAAAGCGCCTTGGATCTCCGAATTTGTAGCAGCCCTCATTTGCAGTCGAGGAATGTGACTTAACGCACTTGGCTACGGTGTTGGGCTGATCATAGCTTAACAGTTGGTTTTTAACAATAATTATACAACCGCCTTAATAAATACATAAACGAAAATAATAATGATTAGAGTTGCTTCTGGTACATGTCTCAGGGATTAATCAGCAACATTTTTTTTCCCCTTCATCAGCCAATAGTAAAGCATAAAGAAAATTATGAAGTAGCGTGGCACTTAAATATAAATGGTTATTAAACCTAATATGGTGCACCATATAAGTAGGTTGTAGTATAGAGCAAAATAAAATAGTAACTATGTGACGGTTTTAGTATTCAGCCGTCAATAATATAAACGAAGATATATGAAGAAAACCAGTAGACAGTTCATTCACATTTCCGCTCCAAGCAAATGTCGATAGCTTTAAATGACATAAGTGGGATTACAATACTTCACCATCCGTACACAATCAATGAAGAAACAAGAAACCTTTATGCTCAACAGAACCATAAGCCACATTAAACGGCAGCATGCAAAAGAACATGAACGTGTTAGGAAAAACTTCACTTGTCAATGAGGTTAGCTAGTTACTATTTTATTTTGCTCTATACTACAACCTACTTATATGATGCACCATATTAGGTTTAACAACCATTTATATTTTTAAGTGCTACGCTACTAAATAATTTTCTTTATGCTTTACTATTGGCTGAAGAAGGAGATAAAAATGTTGTTCATTAATCCCTGAAACAAGTACCAGGAGCAACTCTAATAATTATTATTTTCGTTTATGTATTGACTAAGGCGGTTGTATAATTATTGTTAAAAACTATTTAGTACATCAATATGGAACCATCATGAGTAATTCAATTAATAGAAACAGTTGGTTTCCTAATTGGACGATCATGGTGTAGTTTAAGTAAGTAGGTAGTGAGTCGAACACTCAGAGGCGCCTGAGTGTGTACATACTGTATATCCTCTTTGGTACAGAGACCATACGAATGAAACTCGAGAAAGACATGACCTTACTAAGCGTCTGTTTGGACTGTGTTGCGTGAAGTGTCTGACTGGCGCCACCTAGACCCACGTAAACACGAGCAGGTGGCTGCGAGCTTTTGTGACGTGAGGTTTCAATTTCTAAAGATTCTGAGGAGTGTAGGCAGGTTGAGTCTGACAAGCCCAATAATCATACATTCTCGCAAGACTCAGTAAATTGAGTACGTTTTCTTAATGGCTTGTAATGCTTCAAGTCCCATGTAATGTGTGGGTTCCATGGTGAATAGAAGGAGCTTCTCAGTAACTGTCTCTGCCCACCAATGAGTAAAGCTATGGATGTTTTTATAGCCATCCAGGAATGTATGACTCAGTTTAATTATTAGATAACGATGTTTTAAAAAAATTGTGGTAATATGTAGTTCTTCAGAAAAGAACTTACTAACTCTTGAATATATCTTTCTAATAGTGTAACACAGCCTTTTGCCTTGATAAGCGTCTTGATTCAGCGAGAAACGTAGTCCACAAGTCTCTGCAGGTATTGGTAAATTTTTGTTTTATGCCTTGCCATAGGAAACTTGAGATTTGGTTGTTGTTTGATTCTTCAGTCCTTTGACTGGTTTGATGCAGCACCGAATGTCTCCCTGTCCTGAACTAATCGTTTCATCTCTACATAAATAGCACATCTTATATCCGCGGCAATCTGTTTAACATATTCTAACCTTGGTCTAGCTCTAGAGTTCTTGTCCTCGACCCTTCCTTCCAGGATCCCATTCATTTAAACCACATATTGCGGGTTGACGTATAGTCAGCGCATCGGTTCCCCTCGACCTTTAATCTTGGTATTTCTGACCGGGGAAATGTCAAGACACCTGCTGGAGAAGGGCAAAAACAAAGACTTCACACCACAACACGACCGAGAAACAACAAAAATATCGTTGGCAACAAAACTCAATATCACTAAACGGGTACTGATACATGAAATACCCACTGTGCAGGACAGGTGTGGATGCATATATCAGATTCAAGGAACGATATAAATAATCACCGATTGATGAAATTTCATGGAACTGACTGAACACGTCACGGATATGTATAAATGGACCTTTAGCGGACCAGGCGCGTTGCGACAGGGGTTTATCAAACCAGTCACGTTATACATGCATCCCTGTGAACAAGAGTGTTTCATCTCGGGAAATGGGAGTGTCCGTAGCATACTCATCATGAAGATATTGAATGAAAGGCATTGCTTGGCCACCAAGAGTGTAGAAATAAATCTCCTGGTTCATGGCGTCGGTGCCATGTCATTGATTTTATTTCCACGGCTACACTTATAGCCTAAGAGCTCTCATTTACAGTAGCGCCCTACATACAATAGGATTAGGGCTTATAAATAAATTACATTTCGTTCAAATTAAAATAACATTATAGCCTATATCGTATCAAATCATAAATAACCAGTTAAATTTGTATAATATTATAAAATACGTTGCATACTGTACCCATGTGAGTAATCTCGATGGAAAATATGCTTCCGCCTCCAGCTAGCGTCAGGACCCGGGCGTGTACCGTTCCCCCATTGAGCAGTTGCATATTTTGGATTTGAGGCTAAAAGGTATCAACTCTACAATGATAAGGCACAACTCTATTCTAAAACTTTAATTCAGTAATAAAATCATGGCTTCAAACAAACAAAACAATCCCCACAACCATAAAACAAAATCAAACAAAAATTTTACTTCCACAATCCACTAATATTAACATAATATTATCATAATAAAATCATATCATAACACAAACCTTTACCCTTATATCAACTTCACAATATACTCTAGTGCGCTGATGCACATACAACTTCAGAAACAAACTGATTCTACTGTCATCCAATGTGACTTCTTTAATTTCACAAAATTACTTATTCCTTAAACCTCGTCTTAATTTGACAATTATGTGTACCGTGTGTGTTTGATCTTTCTCTTCCCACCAAATGCTTTACATGCATTAGCCTATTCTGGTGTTGCACAGCAGTCTACGTGCAACTCCATAATTATGTAAGCTACCCCTACACTTCCTCTATTTATATAGTTCCACTGCATGCCGTTTGTGATTTCATCTTAAAAACGTTAGTTATTGCTGTGTCGGATGGTACAATTAAACTACCTTGCGCGCGTAGCCTGTGGCGTCGAGTAACCAACTTCTGAAAAAGTTGTCAGTGACAGTAAAAATGCAACGTCTAACCATTCGTTAGATTGCTAAAATCATGAACCATCAGGGTGATCTATAATTACCAATGTGTTCTTAAACCACATGGCTTCATTACTCAATATAACAATATTTCATTTCACACTACAATTAGGGTCTAAAATCTGCCCTTTCTAAACCTTCTTTCACGGTTCGCTTGACCGTGCCAGACCCTCTTCCGAGCGGCCTGTACACAATAGAAGTGGAGTGAGGTTCCACAGTACCTCGACCCTCGTTTCCTGTCTCAAGGCTTTCTCCCCAAGCAGTATAAGATTTTACAAGACAAATACTGTGGTCCCAGTGACACACATATCCCAATGGATTTAAACTGAATATTATGCAAACAGGTACTGGATGAGCTTTAACATTTATTCCTACCGTGAGGATAATAATAACTGGCACCAAATAGGCCCATTTCAACATGAAGGTACGAGGTTCATTAAACATTGGTCTAGTAGGTAACCGGTATCTTAAATAAATGCTGCGGTCAGCCACACATGCTGCCGTCATAAGATTCACTTCAACGAGCCGAATCACTCCATAATAAGTTCTCGGGGAATCAGATAGAGTGCAGAGGTGTCCATCGTTTGCCTCTCACCTATCACGGGATTCGAACCCGGAACATTCCATATCCATCATCAGAGTTAGGGTCCAATCACTAATTACACTCTGGCACAAAGCATATCTCCCAGTATGCCCACGACATACGAGATTTCATACGTCGAATAGACCACCTGGTTCCTAACCTAATGTTATGACCTTCGTCCTATAATTATTAAGAGAAATCTATCAATTACTCTATAAGCTTTCACTCAAGCTGCAAATTCAATTCACTAGAAAGCTCTTCCATTTCCAGTCATAATTATATTCCCATTAATACAATATATATTCTGATATAAAACTCTTTTCTTAATCCCGTAGTGTAATCTTACTGTATAATCTTACTGCTTAGATCGATAAGTCTTCCCGTTAGCGTAACTATTTCTTGCTTACAACATTTTACCTGATGCATTCATTCATATCTTTTATTATTCATTATTATTATTATTCTCACTGACATAAATTACCAAAATCCGACACAACTAATCATCTTAAAACCCGAACAACCGTGTTCGTAACATTACGTTTACATAACTGATTTGCCATTTTTAAATAATAGTGGTAACGATTAATCCACTCACTGATGCAAAATAACATCTCAACTCTATTAAAATCAATACAATAATGATTAAAGTTGGAGGGTCTATCTCCTAATCTGATTCTTACTGGCATCTTTATAACTCTGAAATCACATTACATGCAGTGGCCTATACTTCTACATCAACATAATTTGTGGGGTACTCACATATATCGGCTCATCATGGTGGCTCCAACCACTCATATCCTTCCGGGTCGCCTGCCATATGCAGGTTTAGTGCGACATTTTCATCTTGAATACATACATTTTATGATACATATCTTCCGTTAACCACACGACACTTTGCATTTCTATAAAGAAGCTATTGCTTCCAAAACACATGACACTTTATAACACTTATTAAACCACTAGCAGGTACCCGCGGCTTCGCTCGCGATCAAGACAATGGGGACGATGCATTATTGCTGATAGTTGGTTTATTCTATTACAGCAATCGCGGCTACAGGTGGGTAGATTCAAATTCTGATACATACAGTATATAGATATGAGCAGCAAAGTGGGAATTTTATAGAGTTGTGAACACATTTGAAAATTTTAGTTTTGGTTTTGCCATCTTCTGCTGAGACATAACGATTTTGTTGTCCGGATACTCGCCAGCACGCCACATACAATTGTCCATGGGAAATAATGGTTTTGTCTAAACGTACACCTGGAATGGCAAATCTATCTGAATATGGGGAATTAAAAGTATTTTTCCTTAAGCTATTCTGGGTATAATTTTGCCACACTTATTGATGATTTGAACGTCAACATGTCGCTATTAATAGACCTATAGTAAAATATCTCTCACCTTGGTCGCTGATGTACATTATGCAGTCACTTCCAGTGTTACATCCCAGGGATTGAAATTCTCCAACAACCCTTTTGCCTCACATGCCTCTCTAAGTAATTAAAATTCCCGATTGTTGTTGTTTGAGTCTTAAGTTTTTTGACTGCTTTGATGCAGCCCTCCATGCCTCGCTCTCCTGAGCTAATCGTTTCATCACTACATAGCTACCACACCCTACATCCGAGGCAATCTGTATAACCCTGGTCTACCCCTACAGTTCTTGTCCTTGACCCTCCCATCCATAACTAAGCTTGCTATTCCTGGGTGTCTTAATATGTGTCGTACCAACCTATCTCTTCTCTTCATTTGCAGTCGCCAGAAACATCTCTCCTCTCCCACTCGTCTTAATAGCTCTTCATTTGATACCCTATCTAACCATCTGATCTTCATCATTCTCCCGTAACACCACATTTCAAACGCTTCAATTCTCCTCTTTACTGCAGCACCATTAGTCCAAGTTTCACTTCCTTATAGTGACTCAAAAGCTTTCAAAAATGACATCCTAATACCTAAATGTATATTCGATGTCAAGAGATTCCTTTTTGTGTAGAAATGCTTTCCATGCCTGAGCCAACCTGCTTTTTATATCCTCTTTGCTTCGTCCATTACTGGTTATTTTGCTTCCTAAGTACCGGTAACAGAAGTCTCCTACTTTCCGTAGCGTTTCACCTGCCAATTTGATGTCCATAGAGGTTTCTGATTTATTTCGGCTGCATTCCAATAATTTTGTTTTACATTATTTTATTGATTTTCATCATGAATTCATTCGTCAAGACGGAGTCCATACCATTCATAAACTCGTTCAAATCTTCTGGCGTATTGGCCAAGATGACGATGTCATCAGCAAATCTCAGAGATGAAATTATTTCTCCTTGAATCTTCACTCCGACTTTAAATTGTTCTCCAATTTCCTGATTATTGTGTTTTTTAGAGATCTTTGAAATGCGTTGCCCTCGCACATGGTGTAGATGCATTGTCAAAGGAAAACATTCCATGTTACGAACATGGGCCGAATAACCTGTACCGAAAGCCTATTCTGGACAGCAGTTCCTTGAACTCAGATTTGCCAACATTTTATTGTATCTTTCCATGTGGTATGTCTCTGTACCTCAACATACAGAAGAGTGCTTTAAAAATCATGTCTTGTGTAAATTTTGGAAAATGTAGTGAGAGTGGTTTTTCCGGAGTGGATGCTAGTAGAAATTCTTTTCAGTAAAATAGACTGGTTCACAATTTGGTAAGTGCACATTGAGGTATATGACGGCGGGATGCCTTAAGTGTTAAGGAAACGGCAATAGCCGCCTCAGAGCTTCGTTGCTATTGAAATTATGACCAGACCGATATTTGTACTTAACTATACGGGATTTGTGAGCCCAGTGTTTATGAAATTGAACGTAGCTATATCGCTACCTTTATTTAATAGCCGCTACTGCAGTGTTTAAAAATTAAAGGTGGTATTAGAAGGCGCTTCCCCTAATATTTTTTACCCCTGGCACTACAGCCCATGAAGGGCCTAGGCCTATCATGCGACCGCTTCCCAGCCATTTGGCCTGCAGATATTGTGGTGACGCGTGGTCAGTGCATAGTGTCCTCTCAGCCGTTAATCTTGTTCTTCGTGACCGGCACGCTGCCTCACAGCTACTCAATTGTCCTCACGAATCTGAGTTCAGCCCGTTGCAGCCCTCACGTCAGAGTCTAAAATCTCTGACGGAACCGGGAATCGATCCCGGGGCCTCCGGACGGGAGGCAGGCGCGCTACACTGTTCTTATTGTGTTTATATATATCTTGAAAAAGATAATAAATGAATTGGCATTGCCTCCTAGAGGGATATATAGAAAATCGGCCATTTGGCCTGCAGATATTGTGGTGACGCGTGGTCAGTGCATAGTGTCCCCTCTGCCGTTAATCTTGTTCTTCGTGACCGGCGCGCTGCCTCACAGCTACACAATTGTCCTCACGTATCTGAGTTCAGCCCGTTGCAGCCCTCACGTCAGTGTCTAAAATCTCTGACGGAGCCGGGAATCGAACCCGGGGCCTCCGGACGGGAGGCAGGCGCGCTACACTGTTCTTATTGTGTTTATATATATCTTAAAAAAGATAATAAATGAATTGGCATTGCCTCCTAGAGGGATATATAGAAAATCGGATGTCATACCTTGAGGTAGTGTTGCCATGGAAACGGACTTGCGATTAGTTCATCAATCAGAGCGAAGATAGTTTTCTGCGAATATCTTTGAAACTGTTGGTTTTAGAGCCTTAAAATATAGTTTTCGGTGTCCCGTAGGGACATACCGAGTATTGTTTCTTGCATCGAGGGGAGTAAAATGAGCTTTGTCCGGTCTTTATGCGACAACTTCGATATTTTGTCCTGGTTGAGTATTTTTGGTGACTTTTCAGTTATGTTGCCCATTCCACGGGAACAATGATTTATTTCCGGACGAAAGGCAGCCTATATGTTATCCCATGGTATAAGCTGTCTCCATTTCAAATCTCATCCAAATCCGTCCAGCCGTTTTAGTGTCAAGAGGTAACAAACTAACACACACACACTCACACACACACACACACACACGGACACACAGATTTTCACAATTATAATATACTAGCAGGTACCCGCGGCTTCACTCGCGATCAAGTCAATGGGGACGATGCAATTGTACACCTGCTGTTAAGTGTGTGCGATTGCGCTTTGTTAATAGAAATTGCGAATATTGTTTGAAGAGGGAACTGCACTCTTGCACACTGGAATGGCAAATCTATCGGAATATGGGGAATCAAAAGTATTTTTCCTTACCTATAGTAAAATATCTCTGACCTTGGCCGTTGATGTACATTATGCACTCTCTTCCAGTGTTACATCCCAGGGATTGAAATTCTCCAACAACCCTTTTGCCTCACATGCCTCTCTAAGTAATTAAAATTCCCAACTGTTGTTGTTTGAGTCTTCAGTTTCTTGACTGGACTGATGCAGCCCTCCATGACTCACTCTCCTGAGCTAATCGTTTCATCTCTATATCGCTACCACACCCTACATCCGAGGCAATCTGTTTTACCCTGGTCTACCCTGCAGTTCTTGTCCTTAACCCTCCCATCCATAACTAAGCTTGCTATTTCTGGGTGTCTTAATATGTGTCGTACCAACCTATATCTTCTCTTCAATAGCAGTCGCCAGAAACATCTCTCCACTCCCACTCGTCTTAATAGCTCTTTATTTGTTACCCCATCTACCCATCTGATCATCATCATTCTCCTGTAACACCACATTACAAACGCTTCAATTCTCCTCTTTTCTGCTGCACCATTAGACCAAGTTTCACTTCCTTATAGTGTCACGCTCCAGACAAAAGCTTTCAAAAATTACTTCCTAATATCTAAATGTATATTCGATGTCAACAGATTCCTTTTCTGTAGAAATGATGTCCTTGCCTGAGCCAACCTCTTTGCTTCGTCCATCACTGGCTATTTTTCTTCCTAAGTAACAGAAGTCTCCTACTTCCCGTAGCGTTTCACCTGCCAATTTGATGTGCATAGAGGTTTCTGATTTATTTTGGCTGCATTCCAATAATTTTGCTTTACATTTATTGATTTCAATCATGAATTATTTCCTCAAGACGGAGTCCATACCATTCAAAAACTCATTCAATTCCTCTGGCGTATCGGTCAAGGTGACGATCTCATCAGCAAATCTCTAAGATGAAATTATTTCTCTTTGAATCTTCGCTCCCACTTAAAATTTTTCTCCAACTACCTGTTTATTGTGTTTTTAGAGATCTTTGAAATGCGTTGCCCTCGC
Organism: Meconema thalassinum; assembly: GCA_946902985.2. NCBI lineage: Eukaryota > Metazoa > Arthropoda > Insecta > Orthoptera > Tettigoniidae > Meconema > Meconema thalassinum. Next base: position 583,435,568 of record OX336390.1, on the reverse strand, counting down.
ACATGGTGTAGATGCATTGTCAAAAGAAAACATTCCATGTTACGAACATGGGCCGCATAACCTGCACCGAAAGCCTATTCTGAACAGCAGTTCCTTGAACTCAGATTTGCCAACATTGTATTGTATCTTTCCATGTGGTATATCTCTGTACCTCAACACACAGAAGAGTGCTTTAAAAATCATGTCTTGTGTAAATTTTGGAAAAGGTAGTGAGTGTTGTTTTTTGCCGGAGTGGATATTCACTCGTAGAAATTCTTTTCAGTAAAATAGACTGGTTCACAATTTTGTAAGTGCACATTGAGGTATGTGACGGCGGGATGCCTTAAGTGTTACGGACACGGCAATAGCCACCACAGAGCTTCGTTGCTACTGAAATAACGACCAGACTGTTATTTTTACTTAACTATACGGGATTTGTGAGCCCAGTGTTTATGAAATTGAACGTAGCTATATCGCTACCTTTATTTAGTAGCTGCTACTGTAAAACTTTCTTCAGCTATTCCCAATTAATTGGGGTCGCCGTAGCAAGCCAGGCTCATTTCGGTTTTGGCCGGGGATTTAAGGCCGGATGCTCTTCCTGACGCCACGCGATTTTCCAGGTGAAAATTCCACCCCGCTGTCACCGGGATTCGAACCACGGCCGTCCTGGTGAAAGGCGAGAAGCTAAGCCACTGCGCCATCACGCTTCCCTAGAAGCCGCTACTGTAGTGTTTACAAATTAAAGGTGGTATTAGAAGGCGCTTTCCCTATTTTTTTACCCCTGGCACTACAGACCATGAAGGGCCTAGGCCTATCATGCGACCGCTTCCCAGCCATTTGGCCTGCAGATATTGTGGTGACGCGTGGTCAGTGTACCGTGTCCCCTCGGCCGTTAGTCTTGTTCTTCGTGACCAGGGCGCTGCCTCGCTATCAGACAGCTACTCAATTGTCCTCACGAAGCTGAGTGCACTCCGTTGCAGTCCTCACGTCAGTGTCTAAAATCTCTGATGGAGCCAAGAATCGAACCCGGGGCCTCCGGATGAGAGGCAGGCGCGTTACCCTGTTCTTATTGTGTTCATATATATCTTGAAAAAGATAACAAATTGATTGGCTTTGCCTCCTACAGGGATATGTATATAAAATCGGATGTCATACCGTGAGGTTCAGTTGCCATGGAAACGGACTTGCCATTATTTCATCAGTTTATCAGAGTAAAGATAGTTTTCTGCGAATATCTTTGAAACGGTTGGTTTTAGGGCCTTAAAATGTGGTTTTCGGTGTCCCGTAGGGACCTACCGAGTATTGTTCCTTGCATCGAGGGGCGTAAAATGAGCTTTGTCCGGTCTTTTTGCGACAACTTCGATATTTTGTCCCGGTTGAGTATTTTTGGTGACTTTTCAGTTATGTTGCCTGTTCCACGGGAACAATGATTTATTTCCGGATGAAAGGATGCCTATATGTTATCCCAGGGTATAAGCTGTCTCCATTTCAAATTTCATCCAAATCCGTCCAGCCGTTTTAGTGTCAAGAGGTAACAAACTAACACACACACACACAGACTTTCACAATTATAATATATATAGGGATATAGGGATATAGGGAATATAGGGATTAATTTAAAAGACATTTCACATATGATTTATACATAACACCTGTCACGTTTTACACTTTTCATTGGTTGAAATTCCCTAGCAAAGATATCAAAATTGCAGGTGTCGACGGCATCTTCCGTGCTCCTACCAACTCCTGATTGAAAGTCTGGTTCATCTACCCCCGGAATTCACCAACAGTCTATCAATAATCCTCCGGTAAGCTTCCTGCTTTGCATAAATATGCTAACTTCCGTCCTGAGCTTTACTATTTGGTATTCTTAAGACATTACCAAATGCTTCGTAAAGTTTCTCCCAGCGCATTCCAGCGTAATAAGACATGTATGATCAGTCAATATTTTATACATTGCGCTTAACACTGTACATAACTTTACACAGATTATTATTTTCAATAGTTCTGCAACTTATCTCACACGGTGCATCCTTCCTTGCCTTCGGTAATACACATTTCACACAATAAAGTTCGTTGATTACCGTACTTCTTATTAATTCCTGACTATACATTATTATCTTCTCACTTGGTGCATTATGATGTGCGATGAATATAATAGTTCACTCAAATGTACAAGTCTTTGTTTGAGCGTCCTTTCCCGAGCCGGACCGACGTACGTTCCGCCTCAACAACTGCTTGACAACTGACAAGAACTGTGTAGCGACTCTGCCAAGGGTCGACTCCCCTTATATTTGTTTCACACAAAAAGTAGAGCTAAAATTTCCCGCGCTACCTCGACTCCTCTCCCAGCATGATTCTGGCCTCGAAACCATGCTCATCGGGTTCCTTTTTCTTCACTGATCCCAGAACTATCTGCGTGCTGAAGGATCGCTCGGCCAATTAATTAATATTAATTGTTTTCTCCATAGCGTGGAGACGCTGTTTTACTGGGAATCCTTGGCGACCTCGTCAAACCCAGCCACGAACCTCCATAGTCTTATGTCCTTCCGCACTCCATTAAATATGCGTCAATTTCGCAGATTAAAGGCTCTAAAATTAGCCTCCTGGCTAAAGATTCACCTGTGTGCAACTCTCATGTCATTGCGTTACTCCAATCACGAGTAATCAATGATTTTCCTTGGGATCTCTCCCCACTCTTCTTCGTCCTATTCTCAGTCGGGGAAAAACTGGGTCATTATTCAAGCCCCCAACCTCTTCCAGACGACATAACTAGGTCAGCAAGATTGACACGGCTCCAAGAGTCTCCTCCTACTATTCTGGGCCTATTAGTAAAACGTCAAACTCTGCACTTTCTGTGCTCCAAGTCCAGCATAGCCTACTCCAAGTAGTCCAATAATGCTGTATTCCGCTCAATTTCTCTGCATTATTTTAATAAATAATGTCATCATCAACTGAAATCACACCAGTGATTAAATATACACTTTTCTCCAGGGGTTTTTACAATGAAACTCCCTCAACAGACCTCGGGTTTGTTCCCTGGTGGAACCTTTATACTGAGATCACAGTCTCTGAGATCCCCGTTCAATATCAGTCAGCATGACCCCCTCGGGTTCATATTCCCCTTGCAAAACTTATAGAAGTCAATTGCAAGTGACTTTCTGTAAGTAACCAGCTGACTGTCTACCACTGTCTGTGTTTATATCTGGGGTCCTTCACCTCGTCTGGCTGCGAGTAGGTTAGTCCAGCTCCCCCTTCCACACTGCGCTCAGCTCTAAGCTGTTCATTCTCTTGACGGAGGGCATAATTTATGGCCTCGACTTCCCTCGCCGCTTCGACCATTTCTTTGTAAAGTTCTCGCAGGCACTGGCATTCTTGCTGTTTGTCCCTTCCACTGGGCAAGCTGTCGGCTTCTCGTTCCGTCTCGCCGCGTGGACTTTCAGGTCTGACTGCCTGGCTGACTTCACTATCCACGTTCAGTTGGGTGTGCGCTGTTAATACTTCTTCTTGTTCGTCGAATTCTTCTGGCGGATGGTAAATTTTTAATTTGGCTGCATTCATAACGACCTCGTTTCCTGTTTCTAAATGCTTTATCCTGTATGCATTGTTTTGTAGGTCTCTGATCACCTCGAACGGGCCGTGATATGCAAAAATGAACTTCTTATACTTCCGTGCCTCTGGATCTGAACTGGCGGGTTTCCGCACTAACACTTTCTCTCCGACGAGAAGCGGTCTGTGATACCTCTTCGCACGGTTTCTTCTCTGGCGTCTCTCCGCCTGTGCTTTGAGATAGTCGAAGGTTCGTTGGATCCTCAATTCTCGTCCTGGCTGTGCGTCTACTGGTAATGGAATGACACCAGTCCACGGTCTCTCCGGTCTCTGATCCAAATGTAGAGTCACGGGAACCTGACCTGTCGCCTCATGTACAGTATTATTTATACAGTATTCAATTACTTCTAGGAACTCAATCCAACGCCAATTCTCTTCAGAGCAGTAGATCTTCATGTAGTCCTGGATATCTCTTATTACTCTTTCAACTGGACTTGCCTCAGGATGGCGAATGGTAGATAAAATCTGCCTAATTCCTGGATTCTCCAGTTCTCGACGAAATTCTGCACTTGAGAAGCAGCTTCCGTGGTCTGAGGGGATGTTATCCGGCTTCCCAAGAATCGGAATAACTCTCTCTTTCAGGCGTTTCAATACCTGCTTTGAACTTGTCTTTTGTATGGTGCATAATACCACCATTTTTGAAAATACATCCATGGCTACAAAAATGTGTCTATTGCCTCTGTGTGCTCTAGGCAGTGGTCCAAAGTTATCTATGCTCAATAGCTGCCTTGGCTTCTCCGGTAACAACGGATAGGTCGTTGCCTCATTAAACAGGGACTTGGCTTTACCCTTTGGCACTTCTCACTGTTTCTCTCAACTTTGGCCAAGTAAATGCTTCTTTCAACAGAGCACAAATTTTGTCTATTCCGGGATGTCCAAATGCTCTATGTGCTAGCCACACCAATCTCCTCTGCAAAGATGCAGGAATCACAATCCTTTGACGTGTATGATCTACAACATCCCACTTGTGTAGTATCTGATTATACCATACATAATCTGTTGCCAATGCCTCTGCCTCTCTGTATATTGCAGTTCCCCTTGCTAAACGTCCCTCGAAGTAATCGATCATCATCTTCAACCACGGGTCTTCGCGTTGTAGGTTGGTAAGTTTCCTCAAGTCATCCAACGTCTTCTGATCTCGATTCTCAATCTGGACAGCTAGCGCTTCCTCTTCTCTAGGGTAACGGCTTAATATGTCCGGTATTACATTCTCTTTCCCTGGACAGTATTCTATTTCCACATTGAATTGCTGAATATACAGGGACCATCTTGTCAATCTCTGGCTAGACAAGTCTGTCTTTAACAAAAATGTTAAAGCTTTATGGTCTGTTCTGAGGACTATTTGAAAGCCATACACGAGTTTATGCCATGATTGCAACGCGTACAAAATTGCGAGCAACTCTATCTCTGTAATCGTGTAGTTTTTCTCATGGGCTTTCAACCTCCTACTTATAAAGGCAATAAAATCTTTCTTTCCAAGCTGGTCAACATTTTCCTGGAATAGCATCGCTCCAATACCAATAAGTGATGCATCCGTCTGTATGATGAACTTCTGGGTATAATCCGGGTATCCCAGTTTCACATATTCCAAAAGCATTTGTTTTGACCTCACGAATGCTTCCTGACATTGCTCCGTCCAATTCCATCTGCCGCCTTTCTTCAATAGGTCCTGCAGGGGTGCTATTGTCGTAGTATAGTTTGGGCAGTGGTTCGAAAAGAATCCAATTACTCCCAAATACTGTCGGACGTGCTTTACTTTCGTGGGTCGAGGGAAATTTCGAATTACCTCCAATTTATCTGGATTAGGCTTAACTCCATTTGCATCTATAACATGCCCTAGGAATTTAACTTCCCTCTGACAGAAGTGCGATTTCTTGATATTAACCTTAAAGTTAGCTTCTCGAAGGTCATCTAGCAACTTCTTCAGGTCTCTCATGTGCTCCTCCAGAGATTCTGATGTGAGTAGAATGTCGTCTACATATCTGATGGTACTCTCCTTCACATCATCTGATAGATTGCGATCTAACGCTCTTATCAGTTCTGAACCAGCTGTTTTCAAACCAAAAGGTAGCCTCAAAAACGTGTATGTGTGTTGATCAAACATGAATCCTGTCAACAGACTGGTTTTCTTCTCTAACTCAAGATGGTGGAAACTGGATGTGATATCCAAGTTTGTGAATACGGTCTTCCCTTTGAACTTCCTGAGGATCTCTTTAATAGGTGGCACTTGGTCAAACTCCGGAATAACCTTCAAATTTAAATGTCTCAGGTCCAGACATACTCTGACAGTCCCGTCTGTCTTCGGTACGATTACCAATGGAGAAGGCGTAGGTGTCTTCTCAATAACACCGGCCTCCAACATCTCGTCAATTGCCTCTTTCACTTTGGCATAATGCTTTTCGGCTATAGGGTAGGGTTTCTGCCTAAATGGTGTCCAATCACTGACTTGAGAAGCATAAGTGAAGTTCTTTATACGACCAGGTCTCGAATCAAAGACTTCCTTCTGTTCCAGTAATAACTGCTTTAAATTTTCCTTCTCTTTTAGCCCAATTTTCGCTTCTTCTAGTTTTTCCGACATATATTCTTCCAGTTCGGGTTCCAGATCTTTTTCCAAGTCTGCGGCTAGTGTTTTCAGTTCTTCTTCTAACTGCTCCATGGCTAACACTTCTTCCTCCGCCACGTCTCTGTATGTATGCCATACTTGTTCACTTGACCCTGGTTCAATCTCATTGAGTGCGACCTCCAAGCCTTCGGCTTCCTCATTCACATGGAACATAACCCTGTCCTGTGCTAGGTCTATTATCACTCTGTATTCCCTTATAAATTCTGCCCCAATAAGTAGGTTATAAGGCAGTTTGTTTACTAACAGAAAACTCTGTGAGAAAATAGAGCCTCCTATCTGTAAATCTAGGAATACCTGATATTTACATATCATCGTTCTGTCTGGAATTACCCCTTTTATTTTGACACAAGAGATCGGTATTTTCAAAACATTCTCTCTCTGGGCTATTTCATTATATAAAGCTTGTGTCATAAGGCACACTGTTGAACCCGTGCCTAACAGACTTCTTATTTTCAATCCTGCCACTCTTACTATTATAATAGGCAATTCTCTCTTGACCATAACCTGTGATCCTCCTGTATCCTCGATTAGCTCTTCTGGTTTGGCTATCCAGTTGATGATGTTAACTGACTTCCATCCATCATTTCCGAACTCTTCTAATTTTGGCGTTTTTTTTTCTTCAGCGCCCGTCCCCTTGGAGTTTCTTCTCTCCTGTTCGCTGCGCTGTAGCTCCAAACTCTTAGCTCCATCTCCATATCTGTCTGGCGACGTCCTGTTCTGCATAACTTCTTGCCAGCGAACTTGTTGCTTCTGTGGCTCATCTCCCCTTTCCTCGAGGTGTCGCAATGAAGCGTGGTATCGTTCCTCTACCTCGTCATCTAAGTTACTTCTTCTTTCCTGGGGTCTCCAATTTCTATTGTTGCCTTCTTGGCCATTGTTACCTCCATTGTTTTGGTACGGTCTACCCCTGGTATTCTGCTTATTCAACGAATTTCGGCCTCTTCCTCCTCTACTAGCATTCCCTTTGTACTTTGGCTGCCATCTTCTGGGTTCCTGTTCCCATTGCCGTCCGTAGGAATCTAATGTTTCCGTGCTCGTAGCTTTATTGTTCCTTGGAGCTTGATGTTGGTCAGTCTGCGTGTTGGTCACGTGTACCTGTTCCACGGTTCGACTCTGACGCATCGTATTGGCTGTTGTGAGGTCCAGTTGTCTAAGAACTGTCTCCATTTCTATCGCAGTTTTCGCATTAGCCGAGATTAGCAGTCTTTGGATCTCGTATGGAAGCTGCTTGGCGATAGCAATACATAATTCCAGCTCGCTCGGTTTTTGATCCAGTTCTTTGAACCGACACATCTGCGATATAAAAATTCTGCATACTTCGTTTGGTTGTTGGTGCTGTATCTTTTTGAATACAAATCCAATCTCAAATTTTGCTGTGTGGCTGGATCCCAGTACCGTTTCAAAAATGCCTCTCGAAACTCCTCAACAGTATCGAAAGTATACCGGAAACTGCGAAACCATAATGCACATTCTCCCTCTGTTAGTTTCTCAATGGCTCGTAGCCTGCGCTCTGGCGGTATCCGCGCATCATTCAGATATTCAGACACTTCCTTCAACCAGTATTTTGGTGTCATATTACAGTGGCTACCTGAGAATTTCCTTGGTTTCTCTTCGCTTGCCCTGATTAAGTTTATCACCTGGGTGTGCATAGCATTTTCATGTTGCGTTGATGTTGCAACTGGTGCACCTGGCGTCATATAAGGACTTTCGCCTGGGCCTGTAGCATTCCTGATTATAGGTTGGGTTTCTAAATCTGCCCACCTTGTTTTCCTCATATCTTCCATGCTGCCTTCACTTGACTTAGGATCTTTCAGAAGGGTTTCCTCCTGTGCGATTATCCTAGTCTCCATTTGATTGTGGCGCATCTCCGCTCTTTCCAGTCGAGTAATTACCTCCTTCTCGATTCTGGTAAGTCTATCTCGATTTTCCTCGGCCACTTGAAGTATTTTCTTCTTGTCTTCTTTCAGGCTTTGTTTAATATGGGAGATTTCATCCTCTACATCTTCCTTAATTTGAGCAAGGGTCGTGTCGCTTGCCTCTGTCTTCTGGCCTTCTCTCACTTCGAGTTCTTCTCTCAGCCCTTTAATTTCCTCTTGAATGTGTCCATTGACCTTAGACAATTCATTCCGGACCTTGATGATCTCACCTCTATTCTCCTCTTGCCTTTTGTTAACTACAACAATGTCACTTTGAACTTGGTCCAGTTCTTGATGAACTTTGCCCTTCTGACCTTTCACGTTGCTTACCAGCTCTTTACTTTCAATAGCGATAGCCTTAATCTCGCTTATTTCCTGACATTGATCTAATATGTTCTGATCCTGTTTCTTGAGATCACCGTTAATTGCTCTAGCATAGCTTTTCAATTTCTGGTCCCATTTAGAGTCGTTCTCTTCTAACCTCTGATCTACCTTTCTCGTAAATTCTGAAAACTGTTTCGCTTGGCGTTCGAGATTCGCCTCATTTTGGATTTGAATATCCTTAATGTCATTAGACAGCGCATCTAACCTACTGTTGGTTTCATCCTGCGCATGCTTACACGCTTGTAAATTACTTTCGAGCTTGGCTTCAATAGCCTCGAAACGTTTATCTGTTTTAACCTGCATTTCTGATACAATGCTTACAACAGTTTCTGTTACTTCGGTCTTAATTACCTCTTGCATTTGACCTAACTTATTATTTAATTCAACCTTATTTGCATCCAATCGGTTGTTTATTTCAACCTGATTAGCATCCAAACGATTACTTAATTCACTCTGGTTTTTATTAATTGACTCCTGATTGGCATCTAACCGATTATTCAATTCAACCTGGTTGTCATTCGTTGCAACCTGATTTGCATTAATTGCCAGCTGATTGGCATCTAAACGAGTGTTTATTTAATTCTGGAAAGCCTTGGCTTCCAGCTTATTTTGCTCGTTAACAGCATCAAAATATTGTTTCAACCCTGCAATAACCTGCAAAATCTCCTCTGTGCGAGCCATTCTTACTATAATACACTTTGATATACAGGCAGGCTTCCTGGAAAAATGTGTGGATATGTTTTGAAGAGAAACATCAAACACTGTATACATATTGTAAAATCGTACAAAACCTGTTACTATTATGATAAATTGTGGATCTGGTATGTAGCACTCGTACCCTTGGGTAATTCTCTTCTCAATAGAGAGATTCTGCGTTACATCAAAAGCCTACTGAACTCAAAAATCACTCAAACACAGTTTGAGGCAAAACAACAATTACTATGGTTTTCCCCATGAAATGCCATAAAAATCTATGGGTTTTCCCTAAATCCCATAAGCTCCACGAACCTGGGCGCCATGATAAATAGAATATGAGATAGCTCATGCTAAACGAATAAGGTGTTTATCATAATTTATATTGTTCGTATCGGAGCTTAGCTAGGGTTAGGCGCGGTCATCCCCTACTTCATGTTAATTGTCACTTTAATAGAGTTGTGTGCACTAGATCTAGACCGACTTCAGTTGTAACTATAGCTCAAATCACTGTACAGGACATCAATTTCCATGTACCCGTGTGAGTAATCTCGATGGAAAATATGCTTCCGCCTCCAGCTAGCGTCAGGACCCGGGCGTGTACCGTTCCCCCATTGAGCAGTTGCATATTTTGGATTTGAGGCTAAAAGGTATCAACTCTACAATGATAAGGCACAACTCTATTCTAAAACTTTAATTCAGTAATAAAATCATGGCTTCAAACAAACAAAACAATCCCCACAACCATAAAACAAAATCAAACAAAAATTTTACTTCCACAATCCACTAATATTAACATAATATTATCATAATAAAATCATATCATAACACAAACCTTTACCCTTATATCAACTTCACAATATACTCTAGTGCGCTGATGCACATACAACTTCAGAAACAAACTGATTCTACTGTCATCCAATGTGACTTCTTTAATTTCACAAAATTACTTATTCCTTAAACCTCGTCTTAATTTGACAATTATGTGTACCGTGTGTGTTTGATCTTTCTCTTCCCACCAAATGCTTTACATGCATTAGCCTATTCTGGTGTTGCACAGCAGTCTACGTGCAACTCCATAATTATGTAAGCTACCCCTACACTTCCTCTATTTATATAGTTCCACTGCATGCCGTTTGTGATTTCATCTTAAAAACGTTAGTTATTGCTGTGTCGGATGGTACTATTAAACTACCTTGCGCGCGTAGCCTGTGGCGTCGAGTAACCAACTTCTGAAAAGTTGTCAGTGACAGTAAAAATGCAACGTCTAACCATTCGTTAGATTGCTAAAATCATGAACCATCAGGGTGATCTATAATTACCAATGTGTTCTTAAACCACATGGCTTCATTACTCAATATAACAATATTTCATTTCACACTACAATTAGGGTCTAAAATCTGCCCTTTCTAAACCTTCTTTCACGGTTCGCTTGACCGTGCCAGACCCTCTTCCGAGCGGCCTGTATACAATAGAAGTGGAGTGAGGTTCCACAGTACCTCGACCCTCGTTTCCTGTCTCAAGGCTTTCTTCCCAAGCAGTATAAGATTTTACAAGACAAATACTGTGGTCCCAGTGACACACATATCCCAATGGATTTAAACTGAATATTATGCAAACAGGTACTGGATGAGCTTTAACATTTATTCCTACCCTGAGGATAATAATAACTGGCACCAAATAGGCCCATTTCAACATGAAGGTACGAGGTTCATTAAACATTGGTCTAGTAGGTAACCGGTATCTTAAATAAATGCTGCGGTCAGCCACACACGCTGCCGTCATAAGATTCGCTTCAACGAGCCGAATCACTCCATAATAAGTTCTCGGGGAATCAGATAGAGTGCAGAGGTGTCCATCGTTTGCCTCTCACCTATCACGGGATTCGAACCCGGAACATTCCATATCCATCATCAGAGTTAGGGTCCAATCACTAATTACACTCTGGCACAAAGCATATCTCCCAGTATGCCCACGGCATACGAGATTTCATACGTCGAATAGACCACCTGGTTCCTAACCTAATGTTATGACCTTCGTCCTATAATTATTAAGAGAAATCTATCAATTACTCTATAAGCTTTCACTCAAGCTGCAAATTCAATTCACTAGAAAGCTCTTCCATTTCCTGGTATAATTATATTCACATTAATACAATATATATTCTGATATGAAACTCTTTTCTTAATCCCGTAGTGTAATCTTACTGTATAATCTTACTGCTTAGATCGATAAGTCTTCCCGTTAGCGTAACTATTTCTTGCTTACAACATTTTACCTGATGCATTCATTCATATCTTTTATTATTCATTATTATTATTATTCTCACTGACATAAATTACCAAAATCCGACACAACTAATCATCTTAAAACCCGAACAACCGTGTTCGTAACATTACGTTTGCATAACTGATTTGCCATTTTTAAATAATAGTGGTAACGATTAATCCACTCACTGATGCAAAATAACATCTCAACTCTATTAAAATCAATACAATAATGATTAAACTTGGAGGGTCTATCTCCTAATCTGATTCTTACTGGCATCTTTATAACTCTGAAATCACATTACATGCAGTGGCCTATACTTCTACATCAACATAATTTGTGTGGTACTCACATATATCGGCTCATCATGGTGGCTCCAACCACTCATATCCTTCCGGGTCGCCTGCCATATGCAGGTTTAGTGCGACATTTGCATCTTGAATACACACATTTTATGATACATATCTTCCGTTAACCACACGACACTTTGCATTTCTATAAAGAAGCTATTGCTTCCAAAACACATGACACTTTATAACACTTATTAAACCATTAATTTAAAAGACATTTCACATATGATTTATACATAACACCCGTCACTTTTTACACTTTTCATTGGTTGAAATTCCCTAGCAAAGATATCAAAATTGCAGGTGTCGACGGCATCTTCCGTGCTCCTACCAACTCCTGATTGAAAGTCTGGTTCATCTGCCCCCGGAATTCACCAACAGTCTATCAATAATCCTCCGGTAAGCTTCCTGCTTTGCATAAATATGCTAACTTCCGTCCTGAACTTTACTATTTGGTATTCTTAAGACATTACCAAATGCTTCGTAAAGTTTCTCCCAGCGCATTCCAGCGTAATAAGACATGTATGATCAGTCAATATTTTATACATTGCGCTTAACACTGTACATAACTTTACACAGATTATTATTTTCAATAGTTCTGCAACTTATCTCACACGGTGCTTCCTATGTGAACACAAACCATTGTTCGTACTGCTGAGTACACCTGCAGCACGATTATCTTTAATAAAAGCTTTCTAAAAGTTTTACTGCTCGGCTTCCCCAATCGAAGTCCGGGCCTCCTTCCTTGCCTTCGGTAATACACATTTCACACAATAAAGTTCGTTGATTACCGTACTTCTTATTAATTCCTGACTATACATTATTATCTTCTCACTTGGTGCATTATGATGTGCGGTGAATATAATGGTTCACTCAAATGTACAAGTCTTTGTTTGAGCGTCCTTTCCCGAGCCGGACCGACATACGTTCCGCCTCAACAACTGCTTGACAACTGACAAGAACTGTGTAGCGACTCTGCCAAGGGTCGACTCCCCTTATATTTGTTTCACACAAAAAGTTGGGCTAAAATTTCCCGCGCTACCTCGACTCCTCTCCCAGCATGATTCTGGCCTCGAAACCATGCTCATCGGGTTCCTTTTTCTTCACTGATCCCAGAACTATCTGCGTGCTGAAGGATCGCTCGGCCAATTAATTAATATTAATTGTTTTCTCCATAGCGTGGGGACGCTGTTTCACTGGGAATCCCTGGCGACCTCGTCAAACCCAGCCGCGAACCTCCATAGTCTTATGTCCTTCCGCACTCCATTAAATATGCGTCAATTTCGCAGATTAAAGGCTCTAAAATTAGCCTCCTGGCTAAAGATTCACCTGTGTGCAACTCTCATGTCATTGCGTTACTCCAATCACGAGTAATCAATGATTTTCCTTGGGATCTCTCCCCACTCTTCTTCGTCCTATTCTCTGTCGGGGAAAAACTGGGTCATTATTCAAGCCCCCAACCTCTTCCAGACGACATAACTAGGTCAGCAAGATTGACACGGCTCCAAGAGTCTCCTCCTACTATTCTGGGCCTATTAGTAAAACGTCAAACTCTGCACTTTCTGTGCTCCAAGTCCAGCATAGCCTACTCCAAGTAGTCCAATAATGCTGTATTCCGCTCAATTTCCCTGCATTATTTTAATAAATAATGTCATTATCAACTGAAATCACACCAGTGATTAAATATACACTTTTCTCCAGGGGTTTTTACAATGAAACTCCCTCAACAGACCTCGGGTTCGTTCCCTTGTGGAACCTTTATACTGAGATCACAGTCTCTGAGATCCCCGTTCAATATCAGTCAGCATGACCCCCTCGGGTTCAATACATCATTCCCAATTTCAATAATAATAGTCTAACAATCATATTAACAATAGGACGGTAATAATAAAATAATAATAATAATGGGAGAACAAATATATGCCGAAGAGTACATACAGACAAAGTGTCGGTCTAAAAAGCAAACACCACATACAAGAAAATATATATAACGTATTATCATGGTAGATTGTCAGCTACAGTATTGTCCTGATGCTATAACTGAAACTAATTGCATAAAAATATAAAAATGGCATAATGCAGTGATCAGATGTGAGAGATACTGCTCCAAGAAGCAGGATAAAAGACGACTTTTGAGAACTTCAGTGCTTGCATTGTTGACGAACTTACTGGATCAAAGGTGTTTGATGAGGCGTGAGGCCGTGCCGACAAAATTTTATCATGGTACAAAAGAAAACCCTAAACAACACAGATCACAAAACAACCTCGGGCGTGGGTTACAGCTGCCAAAAACTGTGGGTTATAAGCCTCATTGGGTCGACGGTGTAATCGACACCTTATACAATTAGAAAATAGGCAAAATCATAACTCGTCCAACCACACTACACATCTCCAGTCAGTTACTGTTCACTTTGGGTGTTGTGTTGCCTATTGAAGACTTGAAGCTTGAAGACTGACTTAAACTTACTACTTTCATTGTCACAGGAAAACCTGAAACTGGTGCAACACCATCAGCTCTCCAAAGCGATTAGTGCTTTCTTCCAAGGGGACGACTAATTTCATGTCCGGCGAGCAAACCAAACCTTCCTGTTTAAACACCCTATTATGTTACTGAATGATAAGTTCTTCTGGTACACTGAGGAACATATAATAATGGATATGTTAAAATGTATTTATTTATATATCTATGTATTTATTTATTTACTAGCTGTACCCGGCATGCGTCGCAATGCCAATCAAAGAAAGTGTTGGTGTTGTAACTTTGTTGAAGTGCTTTTGGATTCCCAATATTTTTTTCTTTTTTCGTTAACCACCTCTAAACTAATGTAAAATTGATTTACTATCTCAAAAAATTCTGGGAGCGTGCTCAACAACTCACCAAAGTTTCATCGCAATGAAATGAATGGCATATGAACGCATGCGGGACTTTCTCGAAACGATTCGAGCGCCATCACCCATTTGTTGAGTATACACGTACGCTACTTATTGTAAAATGGATTTACTAATTCTAAAACCTTCCCTGGCGTGTACACAATAACTCATCAAAGTTTTATCACAATCGAAGTAATGGCATATGAACGCATAAGGGATTTTGTATAAACGATTCGCGCGCCGGTAATCATTTGTTGAATCTACTCGTGCGCCACCCATTGAAAAACGGATGTATTAATTCATACACCTTCTCAGGACAGTACTCAACTCACCAAAGTTTTATCACAATCGGATGAATGGTATATGAACGCATACGGGACTTGGTGGAAACGATTCACGCGCTTTCGCTCATTAGTTGAATCTACTCATGCGCTACCATATTGTAAAATGGATTTACAAAATCAGAAATCTTCGCGGGAGTGGAAACAACATTTCATCAAATTTCATTTCAATCGCATGAATGGTATATGAACGCATACGGAACTTTTTTTAAACGATACGCGCGCCGTTACTCATTGGATGAATCTACTCGTGCGCTACCTATTGTAAAAAGGATTGTAAAAAGGATTTACTAAGTCAGAAACCTTTCCTGGAGGGTGCACAACAATTCACCAAACTTTCACAGCAATCGGATGAATGGTATATGAAGGCATATGGGACTTTGTATAAACGATTCGCGTGCCGTCGCTCATTTGTAGAATCTACTTGTGCGATACCTATTGTAAAGTGGATTTACTAAGCCAGAATCCATCCCTGAAGTGTACACAACAACTCACATAAGTTTAGTCGCCATCGGACGAATGGTATATGAACGCTTACGGGACTATGTTGAAACACTTCGCGCGTCGTCACTCATTTGTTTAATCTACTTGTGCGATACCTATTGTAAAGTGGATTTAGTAAGCCAGAAACCTTCCCTGAAGTGTACACATCATCTCACCCAAGTTTCATCGCTATCAGACGAATAGTATATGAACGCATACGGGACTATGTTGAAACACTTCTCGCGTCGTCGCCCATTTGTTGAATCTACTCATGCGCTACCTATTATAACATGGATTTACGAAGCCAGAACCCCTGCCTGTAGTATACACAACCTCTCACCCAAGTTTCATCGCTATCGGACGAATAGTATGTGAACGCATACAGGACTGTGTTGAAACGCTTCGCTCGTCGTCGCTCATTTGTTGAATCTACTCGTGCGCTACCAATTGTTCAGTGGATTTACTCAGTCAGAAACCTTACCTGAAGTGTACAGAACATCTCACCCAAGTTTCATCGCAATGGGATGAATGGTATATGAACACATGTGGGACTTTATTGAAACAAACGCACGCCATTTTGTTGAAGCTACTCGCGCCATCTATCGTAAATTGGATTTACTACCCCCATACAAATTACGTTGAGTCACTAACGGGTTTTCATGATAAGAGCCTCATTTTCTATACCGGTAGTGAAGAGCGCTACTTGCATCCAGTCGGCCGTGTCTCGTCAAGAGCTACTGTTGCCTGGAAACGACTTGCCTTAGCTGACATTTGCGTTACGTTTTATAGTGACTTGTATTCTTTTTGACGTTTTATGTCACGTCAGGGGATAAAAAAAAAGTATCCTATGTCCGTCTCCTGGTTCTAAGCTACCTCCAAACCAATTTTCAGCCAAATCGGTTCGGCCGTTCTTGAGTTATAAATAGTGTAACTAACACGACTTTCTTATATATAGAGAGATTTATAATTTTTTTTTTTAATTAATTGCTAGCAACCTTCCCCAGCTTCGCCCGGCACCGTCAACGGTTTAACAGCGAAAGCTTATATGGCGCACGGACCGCAAGTCCCTGACGCAATTGCGAAAAGCCGAGGTGAACAGCGAATCTCCAAACACATAGTCTACAGTATACTCTTCTCTGAAGTCTTAACTCGACACGACTTGACAGTTTGATGCTGACCGAAGCAGGGTGTTAGGCTCGCTCGCTAGCTCGCAAACGTGAGTTTAGTAGCTAGTAATTTAAATTTCCTCTGAATGGAGATTGTTGGAAGAAATGGAAACGTAAACACACTTATAGTTGGCGATGTATTAAAGATAGAGATATGCTGTCGCGGGCTTTTTTTTCTAGAAGTTTTCATGCTGAACAATTCTTACACTCATTATATATATATATATATATATATATATATATATATATATTAAACCCGCTGAGCTATGGTTCATGTGATATTTTTTATAACAGAACATTTATGATGGGATGTTGTACCTTTGAACACACCCAGAAAGCCACGTGGAGCTGAGAGATCACGCTATACTCTTTGAAGTAGCGGTGAATCGCACTTTTGACTTTGGTGAAATATGCTCATTATTTATCTGAGGTCTTATTAATTAATTTTATCTTTCCACGAGACTCAGAATATTCCATTTCGTCATGCTGCATTATTAAAACATTTTGGAGAATGTTTATTTTACTTAAGGTAAGGTAATACCCTTGCAGATACGTGAACAGGAACGTAAGTAGTCGCTCAACGACTTCGTTTTGACGACCTACTTCCTAGAGACACTCAGTGCCTTGCACTACGTCTGGAGAATCCGCCCTGTGTAGGCGTGGAATTGTATCTGTCCTACAAGACGTAGAGAATATCCGCTGTTGAGCGTTGAAAGTGATTATCAGGTGCCATCGAGCACGCGAATATATATTGTATATACTACTATTCACTGTTATCCAAGCACAGTGAGCCACGGAAGAATTTTGGGAAATAATAATTGGCAAGTATAGTGAATTGCATAACATTGCCGTAACACCACATTTTGTACCCATGTGTATGTGGAGGGCCAAGTGCCTAGTGGAAAATATACAGGTAAAAGTGTTACAATTATCTTGAATAAGTGTGATTATGATTGTATGACATATTTAAATTGCCAAAGTGAAACTTTCATTTCAAAAACGACGCATAATTCACGGATGCTACGTGATATAAAAGTAGCGTCACTAACACGTGAAGAATCATAAAACAGTGTTAGCTCACATGTTTATTCACATCTACGAAATTAAGGCTGTGTCATATACTCCAATTGAAGCCTATAACATTTACGACGAACATTATATTTTTGAAAGTGAAAGAATGAATTATTACGCAACTTATTTCACTATCCACGTGATTGGACTATTCTTCACCATGTTTGAAACAGTCATCATGGGCTAATACCATCACGGTATGAGGGTGATGTGTCTACGGGAACCAGCATGATGGTGGAACTTCCAGGACAGCGAATGAGAAGGAAGGAACCCAGGATGCCATTTCCAGGCATATCCAGCATATCCACGAAGTTGTCGACAGGGACAGATCGAACCCTGGTCTTTGGAGGAGTCCAGATGGGAATCCTGATGAGGATAATACCGTTCCAGAGAGCCAGAGATGATTTTGTACAACCCTTGTTGTTGAATAGAGGGCTGAGTGAGAGCTTCTCCATTTCGTGAGTTTTTGGATACCCCTTTCTTGTTCTAGTTTCTGGTGGTATAGTAGATTAAATGTAGTTTGTGAACCAACCGAACTTAGTGTCAGCCATTTTTATAGGTAGGGAATGTAACTAGTTTAATTAAATGTCATTTATTTCAGTTAGAGTGAGACACCCTTGGGTCAGACATTTTGGTCAGCCCTGGTGCAGCCTGATGAACGTCGTAGAACGTCAATGCCTATCTTTTGCTAAACGTGACCGTAGTCATTTGAGGCTACTTTGTTCAACCCTATTTGGGGTAATTTTCAAGTCTTTGCTGACTTTAGTTATGGCAATCAGATGCCATGGTTAGTTAACTGCATTCTTTGCAGACATTCTTTGTTACACCCCTGACTGTCGTTAGAACGGTCGTATCAGTTAGGTAGTCAACTGTAATTACCAGTTTTGTAACTGCATTATATTTCATTTTGAATAAGCTCAGAAGCTATTCTTGGTCAAGTGTGAACCTAATAATTAGAAGGAATGTTTCGTTGTCAAGCATCGAACCCAGTTCCCAACGTACCATTAAGCAGATCTAGAGTGTGAAATCTGCGTCACAATTATTATTTTGTTAGTGTCATGTGAAGGCACGTTTTCATTTGATGTTGTACAAGCAACTACTGAAGTATAGATTTGAGAGCAAAGAGCTCCAGTAATAGTAACATTACTATCATTTAGACGTCTTTGGTTTAGAAGACGGAATTGTATTACTGTATTCAGATTTATAGCGTGTTTTTATACACGTATTCTTCGAGGTTTTTAACCTATGGTAAAGTTTTTTATGAAGAGGCCAGATGTATAATTTTATTTGTTAAATCGCCGGCCTTGGAGAGTCAATGTGTTGTGTCAGTGAGGCGCAGGAATGTTGAAACCTGCTAGCGACAAAAACTGGTTTGAGACCCAGTGCCCTTGAAAGCACGCCTGTTATATTGTGAGACAAAACTACTTTGACAAAAGACAGAATACGATTTGTATTCGCATTTCCTTTCATTGCAACTTAGCTTATGTAACCCAGTTTTCAACCCTGTCTCAGATCACATGTTTTATAGATTGCTTTTTGTTAGTTGAGCGCACTTCTTGCGTGTACCGTTTTGACGTGTACAATTAGGTCAGGTTTTCTATAGTATGTCGAAGGCTACCCTGTTATAGCAGGAAGTTATTGTATGAAGGTATTTTGAGTATGCCTTTTCCGGGATTGTTCCCGTTGACTAGATGTTATTGGAGGGTAACTGTAGTGTGCAGGCCCGTCCCAGAGTTATTGAACGCGAGCTTTGCGCCGCTGGTAACTTGTGTTATTGTGTGTCCGAGTTGATATTGCTCCTTGATTATATTCCGACTGTTGAGTCGAGGCTCTTTGGTGGAGAATGATCTCAGTGGAGACACTCCGTGCCCAGGCTATTGTCAATATTATTCGCAATAAACCAACGATAAACCTAAACCGACATCTTAATAATAAAACGCATAATTTTGGTAAAACAAAAGCTAACTAACGAATTCTTTCTATCTAACTTTGTTCTTTTGCATTTTAGAACTGTTGACATAGCCGTGCAGATGAAGGTAATTTCCTTTTATGGAAATGACAAGGACAGCTGACACTATTGTAGCGACCTAAAGCATGCTCGAACCTTGAGTTCGTAGCTTGTGGAGCGCAGGCCATGCGATGTTAGACGTAGTCTTAACTACGCAGTCGTCACCGTAACCACACACCTATTAGATGACTATGGCTTACAAAGAGTAAACCAAGGTGCAGGCAGGCATTTTAATAACACTACTGTGTCTATTTCATTACTTATTTATGATGTACAAGTGTATAAATCCTACATGTTACCTTATTGTGTGCTGTTAGCACATAGTTATTAAGCATAATTAAATGTTTTTTTATGGCTGTACACTTAGCTTTTCAATGTAACTGTTTTCTGTTACGGACGTCATCGCCGTAAATTTTGTTAATTGATAGGACTTAACTAGACGAATTAACGTTAAAGGTAAATGTGGAGATGGTATCATCCTAACTTAGATTTGTTTTGCTACCCTGTTAAATGTAAATTCTGATATTAGCTTGATCTTGTAACTTGAACTAGGGACTTGCGTTGTACCACTTTCCTAGTGTTGCTGTTGTTGCTTTATTATTGTGAGTTAGATCTTTCGCGAGGATTTTCCGTAACTTCTCAGGTAGGGACCTGCTCTTTATTTTTGTTTGTTTATTAGCTTGCGGACTAGCCGATTGTAACCCTCCGAACTAGGCTAGGGGCTTGTGAATTTTATCAATAAATTTTCACGGTGTTTTACATAAGTCTGGATGTTTATATTCTCAGTCTAGTTTTTAAGGTGAACCTTTCCTTAGGCAGTCTATGACCATCGTCACCATATACCACGATCCCTGTGGACTACGGACTCTCGTGCCGCTTTAGCCTATTTGGAAGTTCACCTGATCCTCACGGCAATTAAATTATGTGCTCGACGGGTGAGATGTTAGGGAAGTCATTGCGGTTGTTGGCTATCCTGACAACTCCAACCTTGACGGTCTCATAAAATGGCGCCCAACTCATGTGCCGACGTTAACTTGGTGACCCTCAGTTCCATGTTATTTTGGAGGATCTTAATGTTGATTAATGGTAAATTGACAGGACTGGGTCGAACTTAGAAAGTCGTACTGCAGATCATTTGACCGCATGGCATTCATGTTTGATAGAAGACCATGGGGTGAGGCTTTAGTGTTGGATAAATGAAGAGTAGGATTTTCTTTGATGATGCCTCATCCTAAGTAAATGTAATACTTTGCTTTGCTCACCGTTGTCTTTGTAAATGTAGAAGCACTTAGTTTGCATACTCCAGCTGTACTCGTGATATTTATATAAATGAAACAAGCTTTATACCACCAAGTAACTAATCATAGCTGTAAGTTCCAGTAGAGATTGATCCCTCACTTTCTCATATATATTTCTTCTCAATGGATGAGGAAACTATTCGTCGTGTATTTGGAGAGATGTTGGCAGGTGTGAATGCCAATCTTCAGCGGATTACTACTGACTTAGGTCAAAATACTCAGGCTGTCAATACTGTAAGTGGTCATGTGGACCAGGTTAGACAGGAAGTCAACAATGTAAGTGGTCGTGTGGACCAAGTTAGACAGGAAGTGAACAATGTTAGTGGTCATGTAGATCAAGTAAGACTAGATTTAGAGGTTAACACCCAGTCTATAAACAATGTTAGACAGGACTTAGAAGTCAACACTCAGTCAGTTAACAATGTTAGGGCTGATGTAACTCAAGTCAGGGCAGACATGGACGCATATAGAGTCGAAGCTAGAAATGACCTAACGGCAGGTTTAGCAGCTGTTAGGGTTGATGTCATACGACACCATCAGGAAGCTAACCAGCGCGTAGATTGCTTAACCGACCAGATGAATAGAGCTAGGGAGGATGTGCAAAACCGATTGGAGGAGCACACAGCTCAAATTCAAACGACAATAAATAGAGTCCAGATAGATATGAGATCCGACCTGGAGCATACTCGGGAAGAATTTGGGACTCGATTGGATCACGTCGAGGGATTTATGGACAATGTGAAAAAGGACATGGCAACCATGAACATTGGATTAATCTTGATGAGAGGTGCTGCCAATGCTGTTAATAATAACGTGAAGACGATCGTTGATGGCATGATGGAAGTCAAAGACGAACTCAACACCAACAGGACAAACATTACTGAGTTGACGGAAACCGTAGCAAGCCTATGTGAAACAGTTGATGTTCATCGTGAGGAACACAAAATCGATCTCATGTTATTGAGGGGTGACCTCAACGAACACAAGACTACAGTGGAGGCTAAGGTAGCCGAGGTCAGAGACGATGTCGGAAAGATCCAAGATAATGTGTCAAGAGTTGAAGGAGAGATCGATTCCTTACAAAAACGATTTGAGGAAGTCGCGGTAACCGAGAGGTTAGACCTCAGCTATAACCTCAGGACGGCCATACGCGAAGAAGACACGAACCTCAAGGGAGAAGTCGATAGGATCGAGCTACAATTGAACGACTTAGGCAATAAAGTCGCAGCCAGAACTATTCCAGGACTTGAAGTCATAGAAAGACGTCTTGTCAGACTCGAGACGCTTCCTAGAGAGAGACACGTTCACCCACAGATGGAAGAATCTCAGGAGACACCAGTATCTCAATCTGCAAGAATGATGCCTACCCATTTCCAACCCAGTGCACCTACAGAACCACAACCATCACAATTCACTGGTTCAGCGCAAAGTCAGACTTTGAACGTTGACGCCCATCCGTTTCAACCAGCATCTAATCGACTTAGTCACGAGACTAACACACCTACGCATAACTACATGCAGAATACGTTCAGACCCGCGCATACGCAGGGAAATGTCACTATAATTCGTTCGAGAGAGGCGCAACCAGCTCGCTTCTCAGGAACTGGAAGTGGTGTTACTTCAGTGGAATTCCTAGCCAACGTCGAAAGCTACTTGGGAGATACTATGGTAACTCCAGAGAGGGAACTCAGAGTTATAGAGCGATTGCTAGGGGGCAAGCCAGCACCTGGTTTGGAGCATTCAGATACTCGTTTACAGGCTACCAGGACTTTAAAGAAGCATTATTAAGGACGTATTGGTCGAGCGACATCCAGCAGAGCATCCGAGCTGTGATGTACACTCGCAGGTACAGCTCTAATACACCAACACGTTATGCGAATTACTTCGCGATACAGCTTGCGAAGCTTCGTTGTCTTCAGCCCCCGTTGTCTGAACAAGATTTAGTGAACACCATTGTTTGGCAGTACCCTGCAGACGTGCAACGTGTGTTGATTGCTGCAGGGGCATCCAGTTTCCAGCAGTGTGACCAGATCCTGCGAAGGTTGGATGGGAACACGGAACAGTTCCCGACACACCGTCATCAGAAGGCTGATAGGCGCGTGGAGAGACATATAAATTTGACTACTGTCGATCAAGTGAGCCAGACGCCACAACAGACGCAAACCCAAGAGAGTTTTGGGCAACGCGATAACAACTACAATTATAACAGGAGAGAATGGAACAACACTCCATATGCTCGAAATCAACAAGATGACCGTCGAAGTCATTGAAACCGGCGATTCGACCGAGGGACGGACGACAACCGACGTCATGAAAATAACCGCCGAGGGAACAATGGT
This sequence comes from Meconema thalassinum, assembly GCA_946902985.2. Taxonomy (NCBI): domain Eukaryota; kingdom Metazoa; phylum Arthropoda; class Insecta; order Orthoptera; family Tettigoniidae; genus Meconema; species Meconema thalassinum. Next base: position 583,412,169 of record OX336390.1, on the reverse strand, counting down.
AGAAATCAACAGCACGGAAGTATCCGTAGAGACTATCGATATAGTAGGGGATATGACAGAAATCGAGACCCTAGATACCAGCCAGATAGAGATTGGAAAGGAAGAGCACGGGAGAGCCGTGAGTACCTTCAACAACTCAGAGAACTGCAAATCCGAGAAGAGGGAGAACAGAACCCGACTTCGAGGGAAAATAGAAATTCGGCGCAGGAGATGGAGCAGAACCAGCCCAGTACTTCTCGCCAGGACAGGAAAAAAATACGCCGAAAAATCAATAGATTCTTGTTCGGTTGAGCACCGAGTAACTGCCACCATATTACTCTGGGAGCCAATCCAAGAAGACTTGTTGGACGAACGACGAACCACAATTATGAATTGACGCGTCTACCCAAGATTGTAGCCACCTTGAATGGATGCAGCGTAGTCATACTCATCGATACTGGGGCGATGATTAGTGTAATTTCCGCCGATTGCCATGCCAGACTGAAAGCAAACTCTGAGGTGACAGAGCTGCCAGTTTCTGCTATAAGAGTCAGAGGTGTCATACCTGACCGCGTTGTAACGTGCAAAATCCAGATTCTATGTACTCTGAAGATTTCGAGCCACGTGTACTTGCACGAATTTCTTGTAATGAAGGGCTTGCATCATGATGCCATATTAGGGGCAGACTTCATTAGAAAATATGGTGGAATCATTGACATGGGACGTAATACGGTAGAGTTCAAGCCGAACGAACCCATTCAGATGAACCTAATTGAAGAAGAACCGGAATTACTATCCGAAGTCGACGTAGTCGAAGAATTAAATGGCAAGGAAATTGAGGAGACACTAGATGCCGACGAAGAGGCAGAATCATTATCAGCACCCATACGAGAGAACCTTGATGCAATATTGAACGAATACAGGGATATTGTAACCGAAGGGCAAAATTTGAATGTAATTTTGAAGCATTTAAGACAGAAAGTTATGAATATATTATTTCGCTACTGGTAAAACATTGCCAGCTCAGAGCATTGTGTAGAGATGGGAAGGCACACCCACCCCAGGACAATAGAGCGCAGGTACGGACTAGCCCCTTTCCGAGAAGACTTGGCCAGCTCCATGTCATTGTTTGTGCTGGAGACTTATTGTATGCTAGTCACTGAAAATTTATAAGGAAAGAAGAGCTGTGTTCAGGAAGAGAAACTGTTTTCTTTGGTGCAAGAAATACCTTTAACTTTGGTAAGACACCGGGGATAGCACTCGGTATTGGTGGATTTTTAAGTTCGCAGGCGGAGTGATCTCCGAATCGGCGCGAAACTCAGCCTGGTGGGGGTGTACATGACGCTACTTGGGACTATTTGCTAGCGTCATGATGCAATGACATATGTAGAGTCTCCCCACGATCGAATCCTAATCAGAACTGGATATTCGGTACCTGCCCATTTAACGTGACAATATGAGCTATCGCTCGTGAATCTACGACCATTTCCTGAGGAGCGGATTCTTTGGCGGTAATATGTCCATTGTGTACCAACGGCCTGCCATTATAAGCCCAAAGCACGAGGAGCGGGGGTTCAGTTTTCTTGTTTAGACTTCATGGGACGGACTCTCTAAGTTAACACCTACGAAACTGTGGTTCGGTCCAGGTTAATCTTGTTTCAAATCCTGAGGGAATGCCGAACAAAACGGTACGGGTCCACCAACGCGAGACCAAGTGAACGAGGTTCGGAGCTCGATAGGACAAGTTCCACCAGCAAGAAGTGATAGGGGAGAATATTTTTACTAGTGACTTCCGAGGTGTAAAAATAGGTGTTATAAAATTCAGTGTAATTTCAGTGCATTTCAGTGAAATTCCAGTGTATGTGGAAAATACCAGTGCTGCCTGTGATGGAGGCAGATATCTGTGTATGTGAATCCCAGAGCGTAACCATGGGCAGGATTATGAAGTCCCATTGGCGACTCTGCACCATGGGCTAAGGTGGCCTTTGTGGGTCTGAGCGAACCCAGGACACCATGCAGACCACCTCACCTGGACAGCAGAAATGATGAGTATTGACTTTCAAATTATGGGTATATAACTTACGAAAGGGGGGCGGACAGTAATGTAGATTCAGTAGCTTGCGTGACGATGTTAGTCACAGTCATTATAGATGCGGGAGGCAAGTTATATAACGGTCAGCATGTTCTAGTTAGGAGTTGTGTGTGTACTCGCCATTATTAGTTTAATGCATGTCTTTGGGCTCAAATGGTACGAGTATGTCCATGTCGGTAAGATTGATTTGTGAGCCAGGGCACGTAAGATAAATTCACGTGAAGTTTTGATGTTTTGTTCGTGTGGCATTTAATGTAATGATGTTAATGACTTTGACCATAGTTGGTTTATATTTGCTTATCGTGAGATTAATAAATTCCAGTGAGGATAGTTTTTCGCCACATATTGAGGTATATTGAGTGACCCTTTGCCCCTTTTATTTTCCGTGAGACCGGCGGGGTCGAACCAGTGTCCGGCGAGAGGTTACGAGTGAGTTATGGTGAGTTGTTCCCACAGGAGCGTGTGTGATATTTATGTGTGATGGGGATTTAGGTTGCCGGCGAAGTTAGCCGAGGTTCGTACCACGTGCGGTAGACGTATGTTGATACGAAAGGCGTCGTGATGCACGTGATGGTACATTTGTTGTTGTTGTTTCTGTATGAGAGGGTGTATGCCTCATAACAGAGAAAGTTCAGTCACACACGCATGGGAAAATATATATGTGTTTTTCAGGAACACCATGAAGAGACACTGGTTCAATCCCCTCGCCGATGTACACCGGCATATTATAAATTTACCATTTGTATATTCGCATAATGTAAGCACAGTAGAGGTTTGGTTTGTTTTGTCAGCTGCTCAGGTAGGGAACTATTTATAGTTACGGCCGGCCCGCGCGAGCCATTGTGTATGCAGGGGGAGTCTTTCTGTCTCGTCTTGGTCAAAGCTGTAATTACCACATACCGTTGTTAGCTAATTAATTTAAGGGGTGCATGTCGTTTTGCCATGCTGATTCGTATTTCTTTGCTTGTACTACTGTTCGTGAATAGTAGTAACTTTTGTTCATCCGGGTTCAGCCCGTGTTTATTTTGTAGTAATTTTGTCTTGTGCCTAGCCCCGTACACTTGGATGTGATCCGCCCGCCCTAAATATCGTAGTTATATTAGCCCGACGTAGGTTGGGCCCCATGTGGTTCGAAGCCCGTCTATGAAAGGTACTCGTCATTATCTGTGTAAAAATTGTCCTTGTTTCCTGCTAGAGTGTATATTTGTGTGACATAAAAATCAGAATAACACTATTTGTTTATAATAAAATCAGTAAGCGCAACTGCAGTTTGTTTTTGACCCAAATTCGTGTTAGAGGCAGTTGACAGTCCATTTAAAGTAGTTTTGACCACCTCGCACAGCTGAGTAACGTGATGTAATGATTTAATGTAAATTCAATGGTTGATCACAGCTGTTAGTATGGTTTCATCCTGTGGGATGAGGTTTGTTCTAGTTTTTTTTATATGAGAGGGGCGCACTGGGATATCACATATTCTTTGTTTTTTTATATTTAATTTTGAAGGTGTTGGTTTTTCTTTGTTGATGTCAGTTGGGTTTTTATTTGTTGTTTTTGTTCTGTAATTTCTTTCTGCAAGTTTTTTTTGTTGGAAATAAATTACGGACTCAGTAAGATGTGAGTGTACGCCATTTCTGTAATTGTTAGTCACCTGTTTCCTTCACTTTAGGCCTTTAAGTCAGTTACTATAACGAACGCACCACCCCCGAGATCAATTTATTTTATCCAGGCCTAAATGATTGCCCTATCGGGTACAATATATTCGACACCACACCTGGTGAGATATTGGACTACGAGTATGATCTTGTGCTACTGGATGATTTCCCATTCCAGAAGACGATTTATCCGATTGCCGAGAAACATCGCGAAGAAGCTGCTAAGAAGATCCATGAGATGGAAGTAGCAGGCATAATCAAGAAGTCACCGACTCCTTTCTTGAATCCTATAACACCTGTGGTTAAGGTAGATGGAAGCTTGAGACTTTGTCTCGACGCAAGAGCCTTAAATGAACGCCTAGCTCCTGAGCACGACAGACCACCCAAGATTAGGGACATTCTCAGGAAGTTCAAGGGAAAGAGAATATTTTCATCATTAGACTTGGTACAGTCTTATTACCATATCAGATTATCTGAGCATACTCAGAAATATACTGGATTCCTGTTTGATCAGACCACTTATGTCTTTCGAAAACTACCCTTTGGATTGAAAAATGCCGGAGCTGCATTAATCAGAGCACTTGATGCCAAACTGACTCCTGAAGTGAAGCAGAAGGTGATATGTTACGTGGATGACATCATCATAGCTTCGGAAACAGAGGAAGAGCATTTAAAGACATTACGCCTTGTTTTTGAGAATCTTCGACAGGCTAATTTTAAGGTGAAATTTGACAAGTGTAGATTCTTCCAGAAAGAAGTGAAATTTGTGGGACACATAATCAATGGAGAAGGATACAGACCGAATCCGGCAAAGATCAGAACTGTTGCTGCATTTCCAACGCCAACCCGTGTGAAACACGTGAGACAATTCTTAGGAATTCTCCAATTCTTTGCTACTCATTGTGAGAAGTATTCCGAGACTGTCGCACCACTGCAAGGTTTACTGAAGAAGAACTGTAAATGGACCTGGAATGATGAATGCGAGATAGCTTTCAGGAGAGCTAAACAGATGCTAGTGGACTCAATTCAGTTAGAATATCCAGATTATTCCCGGAATTTTATTCTAGAAACTGATGCATCTGCAATTGGAATAGGAGCCATTTTACTGCAGGAGGATGATGAGAAGAAACGTCATTACATCGCTTTCTTAAGTCGACGTTTGAGAGCACATGAATCTCATTACTTCACTACTGAGATTGAAGCACTTGCAATTGTTTACGCACTTGTGTACTGGGAGAAACTTTTGTTAGGCCAGAGGATTATTGTGAGGACCGATCACCATGCGTTAACCTTCATATTACGAACAAGACTGGCAAGCGACAGGATCACACGTTGGACGCTGTTTCTCCAACAGTTTGATTTGGAAATAGTTTATCGACCAGGCAGAGAGAATGTGTTGGCCGACATCCTCAGCCGGAATCCTGAAGCTACTGTTAATGCCATAGACATCGAGGGACAATGCGAGGAACACCTTCGCCGACTTCGTCATCTACCTGAAGGACAATGACGTGAAGAGGAACTCAGACATATTATCCGTTTCCTAGAACGAAGAATGGATACACAGGATGCTCATTATGCAAGAATTGCCGCTGTTGCAGATGATTATTTGATTTATCATCGTGTCTCATACAAGTTTGTAGACGAGGACCACATTCAACTGCGTGCAGTTATTCCTAGGAGATACCAAGAATCTGTTATTCTTATGGTACATTTATCCATTGGACATGGTGGAACAGACAAGACCATTGCAACTATCAAGGAATCTTTTACTTGGAAAGGATTAGGAGCCACCGTTAGACAGTGTTTACGTGCTTGCGACGCATGCCAGCGGAACAAGTATACGTCACACTTATTGAAAGAACAACCTAGACCGATACTCCCAACTCAACCTAGAGAGTAATATGCACAGGACCTGTATGGCCCAATACCTAAAGCTCGTCGTGGGAATCGCTACATCGTTGTAACTATTGATGTGTTCACGAAATATACGATGCTTCATCCGATTCAGAAAGCAACTGCACATCATATTATTCAGAGGATTAGACGACAAGTGATACCGGAGGCAGGAAAGCCACAATTCCTGTTGACTGATCACGGATCACAGTACACCTCAGCAGAATTTGCCAATGTTATGAACGAACTAGAAATAGGTCATGTTTTATCATCTATTCGCCATCCAGAGAGCAACCCAGCAGAATGCGTGATGTCTATTATCGCAAAATTTTGTCGATTATATTGTCAAGAAGAACACTGGCGATGGACTGAAGTCGTAGTTATTATGGCAAAATGTATTAATTCAACAGTCCATGAGAGCACTGGTCAAATACCTATGGTCTTGCATTTGAACCAGATGCCATTGAGAATATGGGATCGGGTGATAGTAAATCCACCTTGTTTACAACCATCACATGCCAGCAGACTTTTAGCTGCAAGGGAAACTATGGACAGACAAGCTGCCAAGCGTTTGAGAAGAACTAGACGCCAGAGGTTTAGAGAACCACTAGTAGAGGGAGACCTTATCCTTATAAGGAGACCCGGAATTTCAAGTCCTATAGACCGCATATATGGAAAATTTCTGTCTTTATATTATGGCCCTAGTCGTATCCAACAGCCTTTGAACAATGGAAGTTATGTTATAGAAGACATTAGGACAGGAGAGCGTATTGGAACCTTCAATGCAGCTAATCTAAAAAAATATCACTCTTGAATGAATTTCAAGGCAAATAAAAATGTCATCCCAACATTTTATTTGAAACGACGGAGAGGCAGAAGAACCCGCTGAGCTATGGTTCATGTGATATTTTTTATAACAGAACATTTATGATGGGATGTTGTACCTTTGAACACACCCAGAAAGCCACGTGGAGCTGAGAGATCACGCTATACTCTTTGAAGTAGCGGTGAATCGCACTTTTGACTTTGGTGAAATCTGCTCATTATTTATCTGAGGTCTTATTAATTAATTTTATCTTTCCACGAGACTCAGAATATTCCATTTCGTCATGCTGCATTATTAAAACATTTTGGAGAATGTTTATTTTACTTAAGGTAAGGTAATACCCTTGCAGATACGCGAACAGGAACGTAAGTAGTCGCTCAACGACTTCGTTTTGACGACCTACTTCCTAGAGACACTCAGTGCCTTGCACTACGTCTGGAGAATCCGCCCTGTGTAGGCGTGGAATTGTATCTGTCCTACAAGACGTAGAGAATATCCGCTGTTGAGCGTTGAAAGTGATTATCAGGTGCCATCGAGCACGCGAATATATATTGTATATACTACTATTCACTGTTATCCAAGCACAGTGAGCCACGGAAGAATTTTGGGAAATAATAATTGGCAAGTATAGTGAATTGCATAACATTGCCGCAACACCACATTTTGTACCCACGTGTATGTGGAGGGCCAAGTGCCTAGTGGAAAATATACAGGTAAAAGTGTTACAATTATCTTGAATAAGTGTGATTATGATTGTATGACATATTTAAATTGCCAAAGTGAAACTTTCATTTCAAAAACGACGCATAATTCACGGATGCTACGTGATATAAAAGTAGCGTCACTAACACGTGAAGAATCATAAAACAGTGTTAGCTCACATGTTTATTCACATCTACGAAATTAAGGCTGTGTCATATACTACAATTGAAGCCTATAACATTTACGACGAATATTATATTTTTGAAAGTGAAAGAATGAATTCTTACGCAACTTATTTCACTATCCACGTGATTGGACTATTCTTCCCCATGTTTGAAACAGTCATCATGGGCTAATACCTTCACGGTATGAGGGTGATGTTTCTACGGGAACCAGCATGATGGTGGAACTTCCAGGACAGCGAACGAGAAGGAAGGAACCCAGGATGCCATTTCCAGGCATATCCAGCATATCCACGAAGTTGTCGACAGGGACAGATCGAACCCTGGTCTTTGGAGGAGTCCAGAAGGGAATCCTGATGAGGATAATACTGTTCCAGAGAGCCAGAGATGATTTTGTACAACCCTTGTTGTTGAATAGAGGGCTGAGTGAGAGCTTCTCCATTTCGTGAGTTTTTGGATACCCCTTTCTTGTTCTAGTTTCTGGTGGTACAGTAGATTAAATGTAGTTTGTGAACCAACCGAACTTAGTGTCAGCCATTTTTATAGGTAGGGAATGTAACTAGTTTAATTAGATGTCATTTATTTCAGTTAGTGTGAGACACCCTTGGGTCAGACATTTTGGTCAGCCCTGGTGCAGCCTGATGAACGTGACGTGTTTGCTAAACGTGACCATAGTCATTTGAGGCTACTTTGTTCAACCCTATTTGGGGTAATTTTCAAGTCTTTGCTGACTTTAGTTATGGCAATCAGATGCCATGGTTAGTTAACTGCATTCTTTGCAGACATTCTTTGTTACACCCCTGACTGTCGTTAGAACGGTCGTATCAGTTAGGTAGTCAACTGTAATTACCAGTTTTGTAACTGCATTATATTTAATTTTGAATAAGCTCTGAAGCTATTCTTGGTCAAGTGTGAACCTAATAATTAGAAGGAATGTTTCGTTGTCAAGCATCGAACCCAGTTCCCAACGTATCATTAAGCAGATCTAGAGTGTGAAATCTGCGTCACAATTATTATTTTGTTAGTGTCATGTGAAGGCACGTTTTCATTTGATGTTGTACAAGCAACTACTGAAGTATAGATTTGAGAGCAAAGAGCTCCAGTAATAGTAACATTACTATCATTTAGACGTCTTTGGTTTAGAAGACGGAATTGTATTATTGTATTCAGATTTATAGCGTGTTTTTATACACGTATTCTTCGAGGTTTTTAACCCATGGTAAAGTTTTTTATGAAGAGGCCAGATGTATAGTTTTATTTGTTTAAATCGCCGGCCTTGGAGAGTCAATGTGTTTTGTCAGTGAGGCGCAGGAATGTTGAAACCTGCTAGCGACAAAAACTGGTTTGAGACCCAGTGCCCTTGAAAGCACGCCTGTTATATTGTGAGACAAAACTACTTTGACAAAAGACAGAGTACGATTTGTATTCGCATTTCCTTTCATTGCAACTTAGCTTATGTAACCCAGTTTTCAACCCTGTCTCAGATCACATGTTTTATAGATTGCTTTTTGTTAGTTGAGCGCACTTCTTGCGTGTACCGTTTTGACGTGTACAATTAGGTCAGGTTTTCTATAGTATGTCGAAGGCTACCCTGTTATAGCAGGAAGTTATTGTATGAAGGTATTTTGAGTATGCCTTTTCCGGGATTGTTCTCGTTGACTAGATGTTATTGGAGGGTAACTGTAGTGTGCAGGCCCGTCCCAGAGTTATTGAACGCGAGCTTTGCGCCGCTGGTAACTTGTGTTATTGTGTGTCCGAGTTGATATTGCTCGTTGATTATATTCCGACTGTTGAGTCGAGGCTCTTTGGTGGAGAATGATCTCAGTGGAGACACTCCGTGCCCAGGCTATTGTCAATATTATTCGCAATAAACCAACGATAAACCTAAACCGACATCTTAATAATAAAACGCATAATTTTGGTAAAACAAAACCTAACTAACGAATTCTTTCTATCTAACTTTGTTCTTTTGCATTTTGGAACTGTTGACATAGCCGTGCAGATGAAGGTAATTTCCTTTTATGGAAATGACAAGGACAGCTGACACTATTGTAGCGACCTGAAGCATGCTCGAACCTTGAGTTCGTAGCTTGTGGAGCGCAGGCCATGCGATGTTAGACGTAGTCTTAACTACGCAGTCGTCACCGTAACCACACACCTATTAGATGACTATGGCTTACAAAGAGTAAACCAAGGTGCAGGCAGGCATTTTAATAACACTACTGTGTCTATTTCATTACTTATTTATGATGTACAAGTGTATAAATCCTACATGTTACCTTATTGTGTGCTGTTAGCACATAGTTATTAAGCATAATTAAATGTTTTTTTTATGGCTGTACACTTAGCTTTTCAATGTAACTGTTTTCTGTTACGGACGTCATCGCCGTAAATTTTGTTAATTGATAGGACTTAACTAGACGAATTAACGTTAAAGGTAAATGTGGAGATGGTATCATCCTAACTTAGATTTGTTTTGCTACCCTGTTAAATGTAAATTCTGATATTAGCTTGATCTTGTAACTTGAACTAGCGACTTGCGTTGTACCACTTTCCTAGTGTTGCTGTTGTTGCTTTATTATTGTGAGTTAGATCTTTCGCGAGGGTTTTCCGTAACTTCTCAGGTAGGGACCTGCTCTTTATTTTTGTTTATTTATTAGCTTGCGGACTAGCCGATTGTAACCCTCCGAACTAGGCTAGGGGCTTGTGAATTTTATCAATAAATTTTCACGGTGTTTTACATAAGTCAGGATGTTTATATTCTCAGTCTAGTTTTTAAGGTGAACCTTTCCTTAGGCAGTCTATGACCATCGTCACCATGTACCACGTTCCCTGTGGACTACGGACTCTCGTGCCGCTTTAGCCTATTTGGAAGTTCACCTGATCCTCACGGCAATTAAATTATGTGCTCGACGGGTGAGATGTTAGGGAAGTCATTGCGGTTGTTGGCTATCCTGACAACTCCAACCTTGACGGTCTCAATATATATATTAATTGTTTACCCAGCGTAAGCTTAAAAGGTGCACGAACGGCAGGTTTATCTTCGATTCACTGAAATCATTGCTGCTCGGCTTCCTTTGGTTTTAAATGAATGATATTCCACTTTCTTCAAGAAATTCTTTACAGAATGGTGAAATCCGCATCATAATCCATCCCATGGTTCTCGAGATTACCCGTTACATCCATGAATCGGGGACTTGGTGTTATACAATGTAGATATACTGCTCAAAAAAATTAAAGCACCACTTTTTTCAAAGGCCACCAAATTTTGAAAAGTTGACCTACAAGCTCGAAATCTCAGTATGACGTTTGTCCTGACGCCTACCAAGCATATGCTTCAGCACAACTCCCCAACTTGAGTAGTTTCGGGGTAGTACCCCGAAAACCAGCCCATTTTCGAAAACCGCAAATTGAAGTTTGCGGAAAACGCTGCAGGACTTGTCGCAGGTTGCCAAAGCAGTCGAAAATGAATGAGTCTTGCTCTTAAAGGTTCCACAAACATGTAGAAATCGTTACATTTGACGTTTGGGCATTTTCAACCCCCTTCATCATCCCCTAAACATGGACTACAATTGGGGGCGTCTGAGAAGGTACCGGGTGTGTTTAACCATCTGAAAACCTGCACACCGTCCTCAGTTGCTGCTTGCAGTAAGTTCTTAAGGCCTCCGGCAATGTCCACACCCCCTAACACCCTCAACTGGCATGGGACCAAACCACCCCCTATCGATTCACCTCTAAGGAAGGTTTTAATCGAGATGTTTATCAGTGCTGTGAATGCGGGGGTCTTCCCCTACCGTTTCAAAAAAGGAGCTGTGCCTTTGTCACCACCCCTTCCCCTGCAACCCCCGTTTGTATGATTTTTCGAATCAGGCCCTTTTTAAGGGCTGAAACGAGGTCTTAATCGCTGAAAGGGCTGTAAAGGTCCTTAGAAGTAGTGGTGACACGAAATCATCCCCTTCCGATCGATGATTGACATTCCGTCCCCCAAATTCGAAATTGTTGCACCCCCAACCCTCCCTGTCTGGACGCGTAACGCGTCATGGCAGAGTTTTCATAGTTGGATTTAAATGAAGCTTATGGCCTGACATGGAGCCCAAAACAGCAGGATGGATGAAAATTCATCGGTAGGGTGGGAAACGGGACCAAATTTTTTTCAAAAAAGTTAACAGCCTCTAATAAGTACACCAATGCATAGGCAACCCACATCACGTCATTTTTCTCTCATTGCCAAACTTTGTAACCTATTGCCGATCATAGGCAACCCACACACACGGACGTGATGTGGGTTGCCTGTGCATGGGCGTACTTACTGTAGGCTGTACACTTTTTTGAAAAATTTTGGTCCCGTTTCCCAACCTACCGATGAATTTCTATCCAACCTGCTGTTTTGGGCTCCATTGCAGGCCATAAGCTTCATTTCCATCCAACTCTGAAAACTCTGCCATGACGCGTTACGCGTCCAGACAGGGAGGGTTGGGGGTGCAAAAATTTCGAATTTGGGGGACGGAATGTCAATCATCGATCGGAACGGGATGATTTCGTGTCACCACTACTTCTAAGGACCTTTACAGCCCTTTCAGCGATTAAGACCTCGTTTCAGCCCTTAAAAAGGGCCTGATTCGAAAAATCATACAAACGGGGGTTGCAGGGGAAGGGGTGGTGACAAAGGCACAGCTCCTTTTTTGAAACGGTAGGGGAAGACCCCCGCATTCACAGCACTGATAAACATCTCGATTAAAACCTTCCTTAGAGGTGAATCGAGAGGGGGTGGTTTGGTCCCATGCCAGTTGAGGGTGTTAGGGGGTGTGGACATTGCCGGAGACCTTAAGAACTTACTGCAATCAGCAACTGAGGACGGTGTGCAGGTTTTCAGATGGTTAAACACACCCGGTACCTTCTCAGACGCCCCCAATTGTAGTCCATGTTTAGGGGATGATGAAGGGGGTTGAAAATGCCCAAACGTCAAATGTAACGATTTGTACGTGTTTGTGGAACCTTTAAGAGCAAGACTCATTCATTTTCGACTGCTTTGGCAACCTGCGACAAGTTCTGCAGCGTTTTTCGCAAACTTCAATTTGCGGTTTTCAAAAATGGGCTGGTTCTCGGGGTGCTACCCCGAAACTACTCAAGTTGGGGAGTTGTGCTGAAGCATATGCTTGGTAGGCGTCAGGACAAACGTCATACTGAGATTTCGAGCTTCTAGGTCAACTTTTCAAAATTTGGTGGCCTTTGAAAAAAGTGGTGCTTTAATTTTTTTGAGCAGTATATTAATTAATGTATTTATGTATTTATTTATTAATTAATGTATTTATATCTATCGTTTTACAAGTACACATAAAGTATGTATATCTTAAATCAAATGGAAATGTCCAAATTTGACAACCAATCCAGAGCACTCGGAGTCACTTGGTGTAGAGTCCTCAGATCACCGTTAAATGCTCGAAGTGAGTACTCCTTTACAATGTGCTCAATTGTCTGCTCCTCCGCAGTCACAATCAGTAGATGAACAAACCCCAATTCTTCAAGATGCAACCACACCGTCCTTGACTCGTCCTAATTATTATTATACTTCTTTCAAAAGAATTATTATCGTTGTTACGCTCAGGAATGAGAACATCTATGATAGTATGTGAGGCAGGGTTTTCAATGTTTGGTCAACAATGGTGGTATTTTCCTACATATCTTTCCAATATCAGCATAAAAAATCCACAGCCTGCTTCCAGTCTCCGACCGGGTCAGGAATGGAATGAATGAAGTCCCCATCTAGCGGCGAGGATATGAACGTGCCGGCTGCCGAGGCCTGACGCACTCCTCTGGGGCAATGATTAAATGAATGACGGATGAAATGAATTAATAGTGGAGAGTGTTGCTGGAATGAAATTGTGACAGGGAAAACCGGAGTACCCGGAGAAAAACCTGTCTGCCTCCGTTTTGTCCAGCACAGATCTCACATGGAGTGACCGGGATTTGAACCACGGACCCAGCGGTGAGAGGCCGGCGTGCTGCCACCTAAGCCACGGAGGCTTCCAATATCAGCATACGGCAATTTAATATTATTATTCAAATTGTAAGCCTATATTATTATTATTATTATTATTATATCATTATGCCTGTCGAAGGAGTCCAATGGAATCTATCTATCTGATCTTGGTTTCTTGTTCTTGCAATTTTTATTCATGTTCTCGCTCCTCCGTCCAGATTCTGTTGGATGTAATGTTTGGGTGATCTGAAAATTGATGATCAACTAGTTCCCTGAATTTAGTCCGGTCGACTACCATATCACTTGAGATGTCTATTTCCTGAAAGTTTTCTTCAACTTCAAGAAGCCAGTTGATCTTAGCTTTCATTGAGAGAGTAAGATTTAGAATAATATTATTATTTATTTATTTTTATAAAGGGGAAAAATGTTTGGAGTAATGTATAGTAATGGTCCATTTTGAGAGCCATGTTGCCTAGGTAACCATATAAACTCGCGCAAATGAAATAACACTTTCGAAGAAATTTGAATGTATTTTTTTACACTAAAATTTTAGGATGGTATCACTTGTATATACATTTTAAATGACACTGGAGAAGCAAGAAGAAAAAAGTGATATTTTAGTAACTTTAGGGCTTTTTAGTGCAACACTACGAGTTCGTAGTAGCCTACTCGCGACCGATAAATGTCTCTACTGAACTTGAGTGCATAGGCATAGATGACGAACACTTGTTGCCATGGTAACCAATGGTCATCCGTGTTGGCTTCTTGTCCACGCTAATCGCAGATAGAACCCCAGTTTTAAAACATACCTATGTCAAAAATACTGTTTCACAGGAACCCAGCGTAAAGTACCGTCCCGCGCTTGTAAACACAGAGATCAGTGGTTTACATCTCGGCTTTGAGAGCAACCTTTCTGACTGTTGTTATTATTATAATGTCACCGGGTGAGTTAGCCGTGGTGGTTACGGCATGACTGATGGCAGTCGCTCACATCCGGGAGGCGAGGAGGTTCGAATCCCCCCGCCGGCAACCTTGAAGATGGTCTTCTGTGGTTTCCCATCTTCCTTCCAGGCAAATGCCGGGGTTGGTCCCTAACTATAGGCCACAGCCGCTACCTCCCAACTCCTCGTCCTTACATTCCAACTTCCCTCCTTCCCTCCCCAACGGTACTTGTAGCTCACCCATTGGGTGTCCGTCTCGAAGCAGCTACAAAAAACTGGCGAGCCAAACATGTCCTCGGACACTCCCGGCACTAAAAGCCATACGCTAAAAAAAAAATATATATATATATATAATGTCACACTCACTTCAGGTAAGTGCTGAGATGTTGCATTATTGTGAGTCCTGGGACACATATTCAAATCCTAGACCCAAATGATTATAGTAATTTTAGTAATAAGGTTATAAGGTAATAAGCAATAATCTTCTTGCATGCTGTTCCCAAGGTTGCGGGATCGAATCCCGACGCTGCCAGTTAATATTTGAGGGTAATTAAATGCGAGGGATCCTTGTCAGTAAATGTACTGGCACGTTAAAGGCTCCCTTCAGGGTGAAACCGCAACCATGGCACAAAATGCAAGAACGTTACCTCTGCGCCACGCAGCATACCGTAGAGTCTAATATTTATACTTACACACACACAACCCTCACGGAAACATAGGTTATCAGGCAAATTCTACACTCACGAAGTGGGCGATGCAGAACAGCATTTAAAGTACATGGGCTGATGACCAATAGCCCTTCACATGTTTTAACAGCAACAACACTTTCCATACCTGATGACTCCTTACTAACTTGCATACTTAATTACTGACTTTCATACTTACTCAATTACTTACTTAATTACTTACTGGCTGCTTACTGACATACTTACTGACTTACTTACGTAATTACTTACTTACTTACTGACTTACTTACTCAATTACATTCTTACTTGCTTACTGACTTACTTACTTATTTACAGAATTACTTACTTACTCAATTACTTACTTACTGACTTACTTAATTACTTACCTACTGACTTACTTACTGACTTATTTACATAATTACTTACTCAATTACTGACTTACTTACTTGATCAATTATTTACTGACTTACTTGCTTGTTCAATTACTTACTTACTTACTTACTGACTTACTTACTGACTTACTTACCGACTTACTTGATCAATTACTGACTTACTTACTGACTTACTTACTGACTTACTTACCTGATCAATTACTTACTTACTTACTTACTTACTTACTTACTTCCTTACCTACTGACTTACTTACTGTCTAACTTACTGACTTACTTACTTGTTGAATTACTTACTTACTTACTTACTTACTTACTTACTGACTTACTTACTGACTTACTTGCTTGTTCAATTACTTACTTACTTACTGACTTACTTACTGACTTACTTGATCAATTACTTACTTACTTACTGACTTACTTACTGACTTACTTACCTGATCAATTACTTACTTACTTACCTACTGACTTACTTACTTACTTACTGACTTACTTACTGACTTACTTACTGGCTTACTTGCTTGTTCAATTACTTACTTACTTACTTACTTACTTACTTACTTACTTACTTACTTACTTACTTATCAGTCAGCACTACTGACCGTGTAGTCCATGTCCTCCATTCACCTCGGTCCTTAGCTCCCCTTCTTCAGCATTTTAGCCGTTTTACCGCCGGGTCGTCTCAAAATTATCCGATTTTAACTGAGGCAATCATGAGGTGTGTTTTGGCTGAGTCTTCAGTCATTTGACTGGTTTGATGCAGCCATCTATGATCTCCTGCCTTGAGCTAATCGTTTCATCTCTACATAGCTACTACACCATACATTCGAGGCAATCTGTTTAACATCTATCTACCCCTACAGTTCTTGTCCTCGACCCTTCCTTCCATAAGTAAGCTTGCTATTCCTGGTGTCTTAGATTGTATCCTACCAACCTATCTCTTCTCTTCATTACCAGTCACCAGAAGCATCTCTTCTCTCCCACTTGTCTTAATAGTTCTTCATTTGTTACTCTATCTACCCATATGATCTCCACCAATCTCCTGTAACACCACATTTCAAACGCTTCAATTCTCCTCTTTTCTGCTGCACCAACAGTCCAAGTTTCACTTGCATACAGTGCCAAGCTCCAGACAAAGGCCTACAAATTTGACTTCCTAATACCTCAATCTATATTATTTTGATGTCAACAGAGTTCTTATTTTTATATCCTCTTTGCTTTGTTCATCACTGGTTATCCTAAGTAACAGAAGTCTCCTACTTCCTTTAGCTTTTCACCGGCTAATTTGACGTCCATTGCGGTTTCTGATTTATTTCGGCTGATTCCATTATTTTTGTTTTACATACATGTATACATTTTCATCACGAATTCTTTCCTCAAGACGGAGTCCATGTCATTTAAATTCGCATTCAAATCCTCCGATGAATCAGCTAAGAAGACAATGCCATCGGCAAATCTTAGAGTTGAAATTATTTTAATTTTGAGATATCCGGAAAAAATCTCTTCCTACGAGGTAGTGGAGTTAACTCCTTCCCAACCCCTAACTAGGAGGACCAGGGACTCCTGTGAGGGTAACCACACCTCAGCTGAAAACCTAGTTTTAGGGTGCTGAACACGCGCATTCACTCTCCTCTTTAGGGGTAGGATTTGCTGGCATCAGTGACCATCAGGCAGCTAAAGCATTTCTTAGTAATTTGTAGATGCACCTGCTCGACACACGTATACTCTATATTATCAGCCATTCACCCACCTCCTTTATCCAGATTTTGGATAAAGATATCGGGGGATGGATAAAGGTAAATTGAATTATTTTACACACATGGGTGAATATTTATTGCAACTTCATCGTAGGTAGATGATCGCTAATGTCCTGCAGTGTATGTATGACACACACATGTCAGAGTAATGCTCTTTAAATTAATCACAGTAATAAATATTTTTGTTACGCCCGTGACACGTCTGACGCGACAAGCCGTATCGAAGTGGGCGATACAGTACAGCATTTAAAGTGTAATTTATGATACATATAAAATGCAGTGAAACTTGGTACAGTAAATGCTTATACAAATGTTTATCCACTGGCATCTAATTTATTTCAATCGTTTCCATAACCACAACTTGGCAGATATGCAAAATTTTTAAATCTCGTTTTTAGCCTATTTTCAATTTTGAAAAAATAGGCTTATGAGATCACCTTTTGTCCGTGTGTCTGTGTGTGCGTGTGTGTGTGTGTCCCTAATAACTTCTATACGGCTGGGGCGATTTCAATGAAACTCGGTAAGTTCATAGCACTACTCCGGCCTACCCCGACCGTGCCCTTCAAATTTTGCGAAATATTTCACCAGCATTCAATATCTACGAAACTATTCCCAATATATTTATTTTCTAACCGCCTGTGCTAAAGTATTGACAGAGCTTCAAGGAATTTACCCTAAAAAAATCAAAATATTAAATAGTTTCTGAGGGAAAGGTAAATGAAAAGTTGAAAATTAACATGGACAGTATAGGAGATTCTGGAGTCACTTGATAGCGAATGTGGCAATATTTACTATCACTGTTGTAGAAGTCCCAAAGATTCGACAGATGTAATCGTTCCACAGGCTTCAAAAATAAGGGTTTTGTTACTCAATAATAAACAAGGGGAATTTTGCTTTTCATATTTATTTAAGTTTAGACTACTACAACGTTTTGATTCTTAATGAAAGAAGGATCAGGTGAATTCAGCAAAAACTTCCAGCAAGGATCTAAAGAGCTGTGAATTTCTAGGTAGTTTTCTAAGCTCCTTGGTTGCATGCTTACACAAGTTTCGCTACAAATGGATTGATAAAGAGCAGGTCCGTTGAGAGCGATTGCGGGCCCCAGGGCTAGAACTTCCGGGCCCATTATTTTGTATTCGACCCGTCCTTAAGTACCAACCCGCTCCCAAATAAAAAACCTCCGTGTAATTTAGTGTATCTAATTAAATATGAGTTTCCTTGTTCTTCTGTTATTCAGGGCTCTATAATTATTGCCTGCCATTGATTGTTTAATTTAATTTTTGATTTTGATCAATGTGGATTTTAATCATTTTTGTTGTATTTGCCAGTTTATTCTCCCCACAAATAGAAGCAAGACGATTTTCAAAACCATACTAAGTAATTCAATTTTTCAAGTATTGATTTAGAAACTATCCGTCTTATAATATCAATTTGTCAACATTAAATAAATAAATAAATAAATAAATAAATAGCCTTACAAATCCCATAAGGGCTATGGCCTGCTGCTTTGCAGGGAATTGCTCAGTTTTAACTCATCAGGTGAGCACGTCCTGAGGAGCATTCGGGGTCATTCTTTCTGATTGGGCCTTCTATATAGATGTGTAGCTGATTAAAAATTAAGAAAATTATATTGCGCTGGTATAACATTCGCTACAACAATCTGTTATATAGAAACATATTCGTTCATTGAGTCTGGCGATATCATGGCCTCAAATATCCATTAGTATTACGAAAATCATAATAGCCATCAACCAATATCTGGGAGCTTCCCATTGCCACTAAACACACAGCTTACCCTTACATTAAATAATAGGCCCTAATAATAATACTTTTTGAAACTTTGGCATTTCACTGGAAGAGAAGCTAAACACGTCATGGTTATCATAAAATTAGTTTTATGTTCTCTTTATGACGTTTTGCAGACACTTCATTAGTTGCTGTTACATTAAATAATATAGCCTTGTCAGAAGAACTCATAAAACGTTAGAAATTACGTTCAGTTAAAGTTTCTACTTTGAGCTTTTCTATCGCCCCGGTACCCTCAGAAAGTTCGTCCCCAGGGCTACAGCCCCGTTTGCCCCTCCCTCTCGTTGGGCCTGAATAAGGGGAAGAGAACGACAAGATATAAAAGACATAATAACTCTGGATGATTTATTTTTTGCTTTTGTCTGACTCAAATGTATGAATGCGGAGTTCATGAATCAAACACAAAAGGAAACACAACTATTTTTAGTTGACGTTTTGGGAATCTAACAGTTTTCTAGTGGTGCAGGCGTAAAATGTCTGCATTTATTAAGTAAAACATATTAGACACAGGAAGAAAAGAATGGCAACCACACCTCTTAAGTTAAGACCACTGAGAGTATCTGGAACATTAGTTAGACAATGCGTATCACGTAGGAAGAAGTGTACGTCAGAACTGGTTTCTTGTAAATTACAAGGTGACAAACGAAGCCGTCAGCTCTGTGGAGTCGACACTGGTCAGTCTAGCTATTAATAATTATATTGTGTACTCGTACAAGACCCGAAGCTAATGGTGTTTTCCACCTTTCTCCAAGCGTGACATGCGGCACTGCACTTACTGTCCTATCGCTACTTTCAACTGCGTCTCTTGATTCCGTATGTACTGTTTAGTCTCACAAGGGAACCTCACGAACATAAGCTCGATGATTTCGCATACCTGTTGGTTAGAACACAAAGAGAACTACGGTGGTGGTATTTCTTACTCAAATTATCCGGCTCCGTAAGGAATAGGTTAGCGTGCTACGGTGCTAGGCTTTGGCCTGACGAGTTCCGGGTTTGTTTCTCAGCTGGGTCATGTAGGGCATAAATGTAGAAGTACTGTATGTTAGAAAATTAAAATATTCTGACCCCAGAAGGACGCGAACCCTCGATCTGCAGGTGAGGTGAGGTGAAATTATTTAACCTTACTTAATGTTTTATTATAACTACAAAATTAATATGTTATCATAGTAATCATTATATGGGGATGTAATAAGGCTTCGGTGGCGTAGTCGGTAGCATGATGAATTGCTATGCCCAAGATCGCGGGTTCAGACACGGTCAGAGTCCTCGGATTTTTAAAAGAATTAACATCCTTCAGTATGCCTTCCTTTGGAGGGGAAGTCAAGCCAGCGGGCCTATGTCATAAATTTATGGCATGTAAAAGAACCTACCACTACAATTGGCAATGTGTAGCAAAATTTGTAGGTTATATTTGGTTGGTTAGAAACGCTCTATCAAGTTACATAGTCCACTGCTAGGTGTCAGCGACTGTGGCATCTCTGGTAGCCAAAGTTGGAACTACTTGAATTTATACTTTATGGGGAGCCTGAGGGCGTTCAATTAAAATACCCCGCTATGGCCATTGGCTGCAATTCAAATATAATAATAATAATAATTCTTATAATTGTCTTTGATATTGAAATGAAATTTTGATAAAACGAGCGGCCGAATATTAACAAATGAAGAAACTTACCCTACTGATCAGGGGCCCAACTAAACTCGGACCGACCAGTGGTCCAACTAGACCCCGACCGCTCCGGTATTGACGGTAATCCACAGAGGAAAGGCTTCACCGTTGGTCCAACTCAAACGTGTCCGCGACGATAATTGGGTTATTCAAGGTATCGAAACGCGTTTTAAATGGGACCCTGCCTCAGCTGCGGAGACACGATATACAGTATATTTAAATACCCTGTACATGGAAAATTGTGAATTAAAATGTCTCCTTGGGGTTAGACATTATAATTCTCTAATGTACTCTACAAAGTAAGAAACTGTAATAATGATATTGGTTTTACGCCCTTTTTGTGGCATTTAAAGACTCCGAGTTGTCGAAATATCGTCCCAAAGAGGATCTTTAACGTGTGAGTAAATCTACTCATACGGCTCCTTCGCTTTTACGCAAACTCAAATGGCAACTGTCTGTGTTAGGATTCAATCCTGCAACCTAGGCCACAGCAGGCGAGAACGTTACGGCTGGCCAGTTACTCTACATGGCTTGAACTATTTATGTAATATACGACATAATAGATGAAACTTTTCATTTGTATGGGGGCGTGGTGGCTCAGCGGTCTAGCTGTATGCCTCTCACCAAGGTGGTCCGGGTTCGATTCCCGGTCAATGCATGTGAGATTTTCGAAGTGAAATGCCATGTCCTGTGGTTCGGATTCCACGTAAAAAGGAGGTCCCGTGGCTCATAATCTACAGATTAACGGTCACGTTAAACTACAAGCTTCCTTCCTTCCTTCCTTCATTTGTATGATTGTGCTCGTGATAATCCTAACCTTAGAATAGAACGTGGAGGTGTGGTGGCGCAGCGGTCAAGCTGTTGGCCTCTCACCAAGGTGGACTGGGTTTGATTCCCGGTCAATGCATGTGAGATTTTCGGAGTGAAATACCATGTCCTGTCGTTCGGATTCCACGTTAAAAGTAGGTCCCGTGGCTCATGATAACAAGATTCACGGTCACGTAAATCTACAATCTTCCTTTCTTCCTAACCATAGAATATATAATTAGGCTCGAACGAGCAACTGAAGAGCATTTTACGCAGATTTTGAGATATCCTGTTCCATTGCTGTCATTGCGTGTTGTGAACATTAGCAGCACAGTTCCAGTTTGATGGTCATATTTTGAGAGTAAGGCTCTGTGATTACTCTAGTTTCTGCGTGTCCCATGGGACTTCTCGTACATATGTTGGCTATTCATTAGCATACTGCATGTTGCTCTGCCGGCCAGTGTGATGGGTCCACAGGGAAGAACACAATGTCATCCGCGCTGGAGTCGGGGGACTGACTGATTGCTGTATGGTACACTCACAGCCCTGGATTTATCATCGCGAACGCCACTGCTACACACATAACAATGATTCATTTACGTCAGGCTATTGATCACTCGCACAAAATAATGTACGGCATTACTCGGAAAACAGAAACTTTGTATTCAAGTGACCCCACGAGCGTAGTCAAGTAGTCTAAGACAGTTTCCACGATTAATCAGGGTAATGTTTTTACTCTTTTCTGTAACTCTATAGACAAAAATCGCTCTTTAATTCTGAGCAAGATTTATATTAGTTTAAAGACTGCATACTGTACACGGTGACTATGTTTTAATTGCGCATCCTCCCATCTTTGGCATCATCCATAGACTCTGTGATGAGAGATCATTCCTTTGTCAGTCAAAGAACACCTACGGATGACTTCTGCCAAAATAAAGACAAGAAACAACATCTTACGGAAATTATGTGGCACCACTTGGGGTGCCAATGCAACTACTCTCCGTTGCTCAGCTCTAGGATTAGTTTATTCTGTTGCTGAGTATTGTGCTCCTGTGTGGATAAATAGTCCGCATGTAAGATTAATAGATGTACAATTGAATAACACCATGCGCATGATAACAGGAACAATTATGTCAACTCCTACACAATGGCTTCCTATTCTCAGCCACATCCCACCACCTCATTTGCGGCGATGCAACATTTTGATAAGAGAATATAGAATGATCCAGACCAACAAACAACTACCAATCCATGGAGACATTGGTGATCTACATGTGGAACGATTACGTTCAAGACATCCACCTATCTGCACAGCGGAGAATCTTACAACCAACAAATTCAACCTGACTGAGAGATGGTCTTCTGATTGGAATTCGTTTGCCCCTCCAGAGAGTGCAGTAATGCCATGCATAACTGAGCAGGTGCCAGGGTTCACTCAGCCTAGAAAGACCTGGTCAAAATTAAATAGAATCCGGACCAATCACGGTGTATGCTGCGATCTCCTGTACAAGTGGAGGAAAAAGTCTTCGTCATGTTGCGAGTGCGGTGCTGAAAGACAGACTGTTCGGCACCTAGTTCAGGAATGCCCACAAACATCATACGGTGGTGACTTCAGCCACTTCTTCCTAGGGACACCACAGGCACTTCATTACGTTTCGGAACTTGATGTTAAATTGTAAATAATTTTCATGTATGCCATACGATAAAACTGGTAATGGTGACAGGTTATCGTCCAGGTAACCGCTAACTTGCGTCCAATCAAGGAAGGGTTAGGGAGAGAATTTTGAAAGGAAGTTGGCCGCGGACCTAATGAAAGGAACCGTCCTTGCATTTTCCTGGTAGTGAAACGAGAAACCACGAAAACCATTATCAGGACGGCCGAGATGGGACTTGAACCCATATCCTCCCGATGCCAGCGGGGCACGAGGTAGCACATTAGCGTTCTCGGCCACCGTGGCTGATAAATACAGTGACAACCAAACAGAATGTATATATTCGTTGCTAAGTGGTTGGACCAATTGCCGTTGGTCTGAAGAGTCCCTAGTTCGATCCTCAGAAAGGTCGAAGAATTTTAACTTCATGCTGTTAATTTCTCTGGCCTGGTGTCAGGAAGGGCATCCGGCTAAAATACATGTGCCACAGAAATTAGGGGCATGGTGGTAGAGTGGTCAAGCTGCTTGCCTCTCACCAAAGCGAACCGGGTTCGATTCCAGATCAATTCACGTGAGATTTTCGAAGGGAAATACCCCGTCCTGTCGTTCGGAATACCCTCAAAAATGGAGGCTTTATGGCTCATGATCACGATATTAACGGTCACGAAAATCTGCAAGCTTCCTTCCTTTCTTTCTACATAGAAATTTATTTTACATAATCCCCAATCCCGTAGAAGCGAGAATACTAAGAACGACAGGGAAAAATCTATCAAAAATTGAAAATCTAAAACAAAACATGTTAAAATATAAAATTCAGGTTCCAAGGTTGTTTTAGTGCATTTTTGTAGTTTTGGTTTTGAGATTTGTCGTGATTATTAAAGAAAGCTTTCCAGTCGATCAACACAAATTGTGCCCAATTACATTAGGCGGGAAACAAGTATTTATATACCATACTAGCTGTACCCGGCATGCGTTGCAATGCCAATCAAAGAAAGTGTTGGCGTTGTAATTTTGTTTCTAGAAATGCTTTTGGAAACAATTCTTTTTCAATTTCCATTAACATCCTCTAAACTATCGTAAAATGGATTAACTAATTTAGAAACATTCGTAGGAGCGTGCACAACAATTCACCAAAGTTTCATCGCAATCGGATGAATGGGATATGAACGCATACGGGATTTCGTTGAAACGCTTCGCGCGTCGTCACTCATTTGTTGCATCTGCTCGTACACTACCTATTGTAAAATGGATTTACTCAGCCGAAAACCTTCCCAGGCGTGTACAGAACAACTCATCAAAGTTTCATCGCAATCAGATGAATGGCATATGAAGGCATACGGGATTTTGTTTAAACGATACGCGTGCCATCACTCATTTGTTGAATCTACTCGTACGCTACCTATTGTAAAATACATTTACTAAGCCTGAAACTTTTTCTGGAGTGTCCTCAACGATAGATTTAGTATACAAAGGGTAGTTTAAATAAAATATTAATTTTGGGGATTAATGATAAGAAATTTTCTTTCCTTTGAGTTTTAGAAGTATGTTACTTATTATTGATTTACAAGACCAGTGTTTTTATTTAAACTACTAAAACAATGGATGATCAAATTTATATTGTAATTGTTACAGCCCATGCTTTTGTAATATTTTTTATAGTAATACCAATTATAATTGGAGGATTCGGAAATTGATTAGTCCCTTTAATATTAGGAGTCCCTGATATAGCCTTTACTCATCGCAATCGGATGAATGGTATATGAACACATATGGGACTCTTTTGAAACGATTCACGTGCAGTCGCTCATTTCTTGAATGCACTCGTGCCCTACCAATCGAGAAAAGCATGTACTAAGCCAGACACCTTCCCTGGAGTATACACAACAATTCACCAAAGTTTCATCGCAATCGAATGAATAGAATATGAACGCATACGAGACTTTGTTGAAACGATTCGCGGACCATCGCTCATTTGTTGAATCAACTCGTGCGCTACCCGTTGTAAAATGGATTAACTCAGCCAGAAAACTTTCCTGGAGTGCACATAACAATTCACCAAAGTTTCATCGCAATCGGATGAATGGTATATGAACGCATACAGTACTTGGTTGACACGATTCACGTGCCGTCGCTCATTTGTTGTATAAACTCGTGCGCTACCTATTGTGAAATGCATGTACTAAGCCAGAAACCTTCCCTGGAGTGCACACAAAAACTCACCGAAGTTTCATCGCTTTCGCACGAATTGTATATGAACGCATATGGGACTTTGTTGAAACGCATCGCGCTTTGTCGCTCATTTGTTGAATCTACTCGTGCGCTACCTATTGAAAAGTGGATTATCTAAGCCAGAAACCTTCCCTGATGTATACACAACAACTCACCCAAGTTTCATCGCTATCGGACGAATGGTATATGAATGCATACGGTACTTTGTTGAAACACTTCGCACGTCGTCGCTCATTTGTTAAATCTACTCATCGCTGCCTAGTGTAAAATGCATTTACTAAGCCAGAAAGCTTTCCTGGAGTGTACACAACAATTCACCAAAGTTTCATCACTATCGGACGAATGGTATGTGAACGCATACGGGACTTTGTTGAAATGCTTCGCGCGTCGTCGCCCATTTGTTGAATCTACCCGTTCGCTAAGTATTGTATAATGGATTTACTAAACCAGAAACCTTCCCTGGAGTGTACACAACATCGCACCCAAGTTTCGTCGCTATCGGACTAATGGTATATGAGGGCATACGGGACTTTGTTGAAACGCTTCGCGCGTCGTCGCTCATTTGTTAAATTTACTCGTGCGCTATCTATTGTGAAATGGATTTTCTAAGTCGAAAACCTTCCCTGGCGAGTACACAATACCTTATCAAAGTTTCATCGCAATAGGTTGAATGGCATATGAACGCATACGGGATTTTGTTTAAACGATTCGCTCGCCGTCACTCATTTGTTGAATCTACACGTGCGCTAATTATCGTAAAAAGGATTTACTAAGCCTGAAACCTTCCCTAGAGTGTACTCAACGATTCACCAAACTTTCATCGAAATCGGATGAATGGTATATTAACGCACACGGGACTTTATTTTAAATAATTCGCGTGTCATCGCTAATTTGTTAAAACTACTCATCGCTGCCTAGTGTAAAATGCATTTACTAAGCCAGAAGGCTTTCCTGGAGTGTCCACAACAATTCACCAAAGTTTCATCACTATCGGACGAATGGTATATGAACGCATACGGGACTTTGTTGAAATGCTTCGCGCGTCGTCACCCATTTGTTGAATCTACCCGTGTGCTACCTATTGTATAATGGATTTACTAAGCCTTCCCTTCCCTGAAGTTCACACAACAACTCACCCAACTTTCATTGCTACGGGACGAATGGTATATGAATGCATACGGGACTTTGTTGAAACGCTTCAAGTGTCGTCGCTCCTTTGTTGAATCTACTCGTGCGCTACCTACTTTGAAATGTATTTACTAAGTTAGAAACCTTCACCTTGGTGTCCACAATATCTCACCCAATTTCCATTGCTATCGGACGAATGGTATGTGACCTTATGCCGGACTTTGTTGAAACGCTTCGCGCGTCGTTGTTCATTTGTTGAATCTACTCGTGCGCTGCCTATTGTAAAGTGGATTTACTCAGCCAAAAAGCTTCCCTGAAGTGTACACAACATCTCACCCAAGTTTCATTGCTATCGGACGAATGGTATATGAATGCATACGGGACTTTGTTGAATCGCTTCGTCGTCGCTCATTTGTTGAATTTACTCGTGCGCTGGCTATTATAAAGTGGATTTACTCAGCCAAACAGCTTCCCTGAAGTGTACACAACATCTCACCCGAGTTTCATTGCTATCGGACGAATGGTATGTGAATGCATACAGGTTTTTGTTGAAACTCTTCGCGTGTCGTCGCTCATTTGTTGAATCTGTTCGTGCGCTACCTATTGTATAATGGATTTACTAAGCCAGAAACCTTCCCTGAAGTGCACACATCTCACCCACGTTTCATTGCTATCGGACGAATGGTATATGAATGCATACGGTACTTTGTTGAAACGCTTCGTCGTCGCTCATTTGTTGAATCTACTCATGCGCTGCCTATTGTAAAGTGGATTTACTAAACTAAAAAGCTTCCCTGAAGTGTACACAAAATCTCACCCAAGTTTCATTGCTATCGGACGAATGGTATATGAATGCATACGGGACTTTGTTGAAACACTTCGCGTGACGTCGCACATTTGTTGACTCTACTCGTGCGCTACCTATTGTAATATGGATTTACTAAGCCTTCCCTAGAGTGTACACAACATCTCACCCAAGTTTCATCGCAATCGGATGAATGGTGTGAGAACGAATATGGGACTTTGACGAAATGCTTCCCGCGTCGTCGCTCATTTGTTGAATCTACTCGTGGGCTACCTATTGTAAAATGGATTTACTAAGCCAGAAACCTTCCATGGAGTGTACTCAACATCTCATCCAAGTTTCATCGCAATCGGATGAATGAAATATGAACGCATATACACAATGCTCAGATTACATAAGTTCGTGAACTTGTGTAACGTGTAGTTTATATCTTATTTTGAGGCAGATGACCTCGTAGTTCCTCCCCTTAGAACAACAAAAACTACCATATTTAGAGAAGTAATTGTTCACTTATATAGATGTTGCGTTATTAATGTATTAGCCTACTTTCGATGTTTGCAAAAAATTAAAGTAGACTTATGAGATCTACACAGGGCCATAAAATTGTGTGAGTGTGTATACTCTGATCTCTACCAAATTTTGCAACATTATACCTTTATGTATGAAGAATCTTTTGACCAAACTACAAGGTCATCAGCCCAATAGTTTGCGGATGGCGCCTATTTATGTGTGCAAATCGATTCCCCCTATCTATTTAAACACGATGAAACAGAATTGAACGAAGTATGGTACAAAGGTAGCACTAGCAAAGGGCACCTCAGTGTCATGTTTTATATCGCCGCCATCTTGACGGAAAGGGAATGGCGGCCACCCAAATGTTAAGAGCACTTAAATCAAATTACGACCCACCTAATCATCTGATCTTTACCAAATTTTGCAACAACATAACTTACCTTTATGTGGGAAGCATATTTGGACCAAACTACAAGATCATCAGCCCAATAGTTTGCAGATGGCAGCCATGTATGTGCGCAAATCGATACACCATAATATAAATTCAAACACGGTAAAACCGAATTGAATGAAATTTTGTGCAGAGGTGAAAATGAAAATCCACAGCCTGCTTCCAGTCGACCGACCGGGTCAGGAATGGAATGAATGAAGCCCCCATCTAGCGGCGAGGATATTAACTGTGCCGGCTGCCGAAGCCTGTCACACTCCCCTGGGGCAATGATTAAATGAATGACTGATGAATGAAATGAGAGTGGAGAGTGTTGCTGGAATGAAATTGTGACAGGGAAAACCGGAGTACCCGGAGAAAAACCTGTCTGTCTCCGCTTTGTCCAGCACAGATCTCACATGGAGTGACCGGGATTTGAACCACGGACCCAGCGGTGAGAGGCCGACGTACTGCCGCCTAAGCCACGGAGGCTCTTGTGCAGAGGTAGTACTAGCAAATGGCACCTCATATTCATGTTTAATATCCGTATAGCACGTCGTATTTCAACAAGCAACTACAACCAGCATTCCATTGTACTCCTTGGAAAGGACAAAGAGTTATAACAATACCTATGCATTTAGGAGAAAGTAGGCTATATGTTCTTTACTGAACAGCTTGTTTTAAGTATGTTAACCTGTGTTCTATTGTGACTAAATTCAAGAATTATGTTGTCTACATTAATTTGTTAATTACGTTCAAAATCAACCGTTCCTATTTAAACTGGTGGCCTAGTGTATGTGTTTATGATGTCAATGTGGCGAATAAACAAATGAATACACTGTACTAGAATGGAATAAGGTTATTATTTTAAACTTAGCTGTTATTTGAAGCCTGAGTCCTATGTGGCATCCGCTCTTGTTCACTGTTCACCTCGAGTATGCAACCGTTTTGGGAAAGTGACATGAAACTGGCTTTCAGTAGGCTAGTTCTTGTTGCGATGTTAACTACAGTATGATACAGTTACGACACGCATGTCATATGTTGTTGGCATGTTATAGAACCCATTTGAATTCAGTAGGCCATGTTCATAATGGCAACATTAATCTCGGGATTTTCCGCCAACACAAGGTTCCTCCATTCTCTACAAGAAACCGCTATAGTGTCAAGGAACTTAGATATCTAACCTTCTTGCCTTAAATAGCGTTCCGAGGAACGACAATATTCGAAATGCAAGCTGCCCTCTGGGCGCAAATAACAAAGCTTGCCCCCAAGGCTATACGGTAGTAATATTATTCTGTTTCCTGAAGGACTCACACGGTTCTTCATGTAGACGGAAGGACATTGTCAAATTTTAAGGAAAGTGAAATATTTCGAAATGCTGAAAAACTGGTTTCAACCAACATGATCTATTTTTCCAAATATTTCCATTTCATTGAAAGTTCTGTAAGAATGCCTTTAGCAGCATTGAGGAACTTCTGGCCATTTCTAAAATGTTTCATTGAGTGGGAGCCGGCCCCGTGGTGTTGGGGTAGCGAGCCTGCCTCTCACCCGGAGGCCCCGGGTTCGATTCCCGGCTCCGTCAGGGATTTTAGAAACTGACGTGAGGGCTGGAGCGGGGTTCACACAGCCTCGTGAGGACAATTGAGTATCTGCCTGCTAGTTAGGCAGCGCCCCGATCACGAAAACCAAGATTAACGGCCAAGGAGACCCGATGCGCTGATCACGTGTCACCCCAATATCTGCAGGCCAATTGGCTGGGCAGCGGTTGCTTGGTAGATCTAGGCCCTTAATGGGCTGTAGTGCCAGGGATTATTTATTATATGTTTATATATTCATTGAGTGGGAATGGTATATTTAATTACTTCTGTCTATGTGAGAATGGCTTGATTTATTTTGTATTGTAAGGTGTAAATATCATTCGGAGGAGAATAGGTGTAATAAGTTTCTATTAATATAACTATAACTATAACTTTAACTATAACTATAACTTTAAGGATGACAGTTAATGTGTGCCTTAATGGATGCGATCATACTATAATACTTCAGTAAGTGAGGGGGAATTCATGTTATTTACTTCCTTAAAAGACAAACCGTGTGATGTACTGCTGGCGGCATCTATGATGATGTTATTTATTTTGCTAAGTACTTCATGAACCAACACGGAAACATCACACAATGTTCTTGGGCCATAAAGTAACTACGATATTTCAAAAGCCAAGAAGTTCAATGGTGACTGGAACGTGTATTTTATAAGACCTGACATTTAGGGTCACCGTGTGAGACATAGTAACGTGCAACAGAACTGATTCATAGTCGTCTGAGCGTTTTAATGTTATTTATTTACTATTTCCTTTTATTTATTTATTTATTTATTTATTTATTTGCTAGTTGCAAAGCACTCGTATATTGCGTTCAATGCTTTTCAGTTCCTTTCAAGATGGTGGCTGTGTTAAATTTCAAAAGTATATTAATTTGTTTCTCGTTTCATAATCAAGCCATGGAAGTGAAGCTTGATGCAAAGTTATTGTTGTTTTAAGGGGAGGAACTACGAGGTCACCTGCCCCTAGCTTTATAGAAACAACCACAACTTTTTATACTAGTATGGAATCTATGACTGGCCACGGTGGCCGAGAAGGAAAACGCGCTGGCCCGTGCCTCACTGCCATCCCTAGTCGCAGTAGATTAGAAAGAATACAGGCCAACAAATCTAAATTTTGCATATACGTAGGACATAATATCGCAGATTAATTTTGAGTAACCCATATGTGACAACGTTGCCAACATGACTCTATGTGTGTTGACAGATTCAATGTTTACCTTCACAAAACTTCCATAGTAACGAATGTATTTCATCCTTATTTTGTATGTGCTATATATGCTTTAGGACATATAACTGTGCTTATTGTAGGAGTCAGCAGGGCTACCAACTGTGTAATAATCTTTAGTCAAGATTCAATACCTCCGAATATGCGTACGGAACACACTATAAATTTAGCAAACTGTAATTCCAAGATGTTTTACACATATTTTGGGTAAATGGTCGAAGTTGGCACTACCAACATAATTCTATGTTAGCGTATAGAATCAACGTTCAACTGCATCTAACGTCCAAACTAAAAACATTATTTCAACCGAATTTCGAATGTGTAATGTATGTCTCAAAAGATACAACTCAGCATATTTTTTGAGCCATTAGGGCTACCAACTGTTGATAAATGCTCTCCCTAATTTTGAACCCTAGTCTCAATGTATGAAGGCAAAGAGTTGATAATTTTGCACACGGATATAGACAATAATTTTGCAGATTCATTTCGAGCAATCCATCCGTGATAGTGTTGCCAATATAAATAGGTTCAATGTTTAACTGCATCTAACTTTCAGAACATTTTATGGATAAATATAAAAAAAAAATGTGATCATCATCAGATCCGGCTTGCCACGGTAGGTGAGTGGTTATCGTGTCGGACAGCCAACCCCAAGCTTGCAGGTTCGCTCCTGGCCGTGGTAAGAGATTTTTGAAAGGCGACAAAAATCACGATATGCATGTCATACGATGTTGGCATGTTAAAGAGCTCATTTGAATTAAGTAGGCCGTGTTCATAATGGCAAAATTAATCACGGGATTTTCCGCCAACACAATAGTTCCTCATTTCTCTACTAGAAAGCTCTATAGTGTCAAGGAGCTTAGATATCTAACCTCCTTGACTTTCATAGCGCTTCAAGGAGCAATAAAATTCGATATTCAAGTTGCCCTCTGGGGGTCAATTAACATAGCTTGCACCCGGCACCCGAAGCCATACGGTATTATTATTATTATTATTATTATTATTATTATTACTATTATTATCAGATCCTGCTCACTTAGGTTCAGATAATGTACGATGTTTATGTACTGTATTACACTCATGCCGGGTTAACTTTTATCAGTACATATTTTGAGGTTAAGTTCAATCTAAACATTTTTTGTTGAAGTAAATATTCTTGTCAAAGTTCATGATTTTTAGTCTTAGTTATTTGATCTTTTGGCTTCACGATTTGTCTGACTGGCAAGTATTAGTAATATTGAAGTATAGAAACCATCAGACATTGATCTATAGACCTAGTGTTGACCGACTGGAGAGCTTGGAATCTTTAAGAGAACTAGGCAACACTGAAAAGTGGCTTCTAATACTTCAATTTTTATACCGGGTGGTCCGCCAGCCTCTAGAGATCCAAATAAACAGATCAGTCTGAAAACTGTGAAAGTATACAAGCATGCCACATCCCAGGCAACTGCATATGTGAGCTACTATGACACTTGACTTGTAGCGCGCACTTCCCAGTCTATACAATACCTGCTCTCGGTCTGTACATGCACCTTCTGTTTTAAAGTACGTGTTCTGCGTATCTGTGCTCGTTTTACGGGTTCAATCGAGGTACCCATACTAAATTAATAGTGGCGCTCACGATTCCTGCTGTCTTCCAGCCCGTAAACACACGTCTCGTTATATTACCCCGGTTTTAAGGAGAGGGACCGATGTCTTTCAGAATTGTAGTATATGTGACGGGATGCATAAAACTGGATCGCAAGGGACTGGCGGACCACCCGGTATATTGTGTGTATGCCGTGAGGGATATCTTTGTAAGTATTTTCAGAGACAGCAGACCTACAAACCACTCAATAACTCACTGTGAGAATTTAAGCCGTATTTGCTCAGTTTGTCTGAATGCATGAAAGGAAACTACTGTATTTCAAACAAACCGTTGTTCTCAATTAGGCGACGATATCTCTACATAGTACAATATAAAACAATGTTCCCAATTCTTGGATCTAACGGGTAATCTCAAGAACCACTGGATGGATTTTGATGCGGTTTGCGCCATTGTGTAAAGGATTTCTCGAGGAAGGTTTCAGTTGAAAAGCATTCATTTATGAACAAAGGAAGCCTATTTTAGTGAATCGAGTCGAATGAAAACATGCCGTCCGTGCGCCTTTTAAGTTTACGCTGGGTAAACCGTTAAAAATATCTAAATACTATAAGTGTACGAATTGTTTAGCATGAAAAGTTCTACAAGAACTTTCGTGACTGCATATCTCTATATTTAATACATCGCCCACTATAAGTGTTTCTACGTTTTCATTTCTTCCAGCAATCTCCATTCAGTGGAAATTGAAAATACTAGCTTCGGAGCAAGTTTACGAGCTAGCAACTACCCCTCACCTTCGGTCAGCATCAAACTGTCGAACCATGTGGAGTTAAGACTTCAGAGAAGAGTATAATATGTTTTGGAGTTGCGCGTTCACGTCGGAATTTCTGAACTGCGACTGGGACATGCCGTCAATGTACCTTTTAGGCTTTCGCTTGAAAAACCCGTTAAGGATACCGAGCGAAGCCGGGGTGGGTCGTTTGAGGTATATTTCAAACCAATCCAAAATGCCATTATTTTAAGACTAATTTGGTCATTATTCTAGATAGGTCTATACAGATTAATTATTCGCATGAATCTTAAGTCTTAAGAAAAGTAGGCTCTTTAGTTCGTCAAGGAACTACTTGTTAATGTCTGAGATTGGTTAATGTGACCTGGGAGGGTGTAGAAAAACAGGATATTTGATATAGTGCCAGCATAGGCTACGAATATTCGATTTTAGAACTACAAGCTTCCACATGCATCATGGAGCACAGCTTTGCCGTCAGCACCGCATGTAGCGAAACTTCTGAAAATACAGCACAGATGATCGAGAGATTTACTAACAATACTTATCATTATGGTCACATTCTTAGGAGCAAAAATAAATAAATTAATAAGATCCCGAAAATTTGTTTTCGTTATAACAGGGTGTTGCTAAAATTACTTCGATCCACGGTCATGTAAAACTTCAATCTTCTTTCCTTCCTTTCCCTAAAATTACTTCATCGTTACCGGGTGAGTTAGCCGTGGTCGTTGCGGCATGACTGTTGGCAGTCGCTCACATCTGGGAGGCGAGGAGGTTCGAATCCCCCCGCCGGCAACCTTGAAGATGGTCTTCTGTGGTTTCCCATCTTCCTTCCAGGCAAATGCCGGGGTTGGTCCCTAACTATAAGCCACAGCCGCTACCTTCCAACTCCTCGACCCTCCCTTCCAACTTTCCTCCCCAACGGTACTTGTAGCTCACCCATTGGGTGTCCGTCTCGAAGGAGCTACAAAACTGGCGAGCCGAACATGTCCTTGGACACTCCCGGCACTAAAAGCCATACGCTAAAAAAACAAGTAGTTCCGTCAAGAACTATACAGCCTATTTTCATATATCCTACTTATGTTAATTGCCACTATCAACATATACAATTACTGTTTGATTGCTGTAATAGATTCGTAGATATTAAGAACCGACTAAATATTTCGGATGGTCGCCATGTTGGATTTTATATATGTAGGTCCTAGCGTTATGTACTGTTACATGCAGATTATTGTGAACATGTAGTATTCAAACTTCAATCGCATAATTAGGACACAAGAAAAAACAAGGAGATTTAAAATTTTTTCACAGCTGCCATCTTGAGGTTATGGAAACAATTGAAATAAATTAGATGCCAGTGGATTAACATTCGTATAAGGATTTACTGTACCAAGTTTCACTGCACTCGGATGGTTAAATTGCGAGAAATGTCCATGTGAATATTTATAATTCGCGTCACCGCCATGTTGGATTTGTGATCACCAGGTTATTTAAAGTCTTATAGGTGAACTTAAGTTCATAGCCCCCATGAACATTAAAAAATGCAGTTTGATTGCTAAAATAGATTCGTAGATATTCAGTATCGTTTAAATATTTCGGATGGTCGCCATGTTGGATTGTTAAATGTATAGGCCATAGATTCATGTACCATTAAAGGAGAATTATTGCGTATGTTCATTATTCAAACTTTCACTTCGATCGCATGACTACTACATCACAAGAAATAAAAACTTAATTTTAAAATTCGCACTGCCGCCATCTTGAGGTTATGTAAACAATTGAACTAAATTAGATACCAGTGGATTACAATGTGTATAAATATTTCCTGTACCAGGTTTCAGTGCGCTTGGAACATTAAATCGCGAGAAAGGTCTATTTAAAATTTTCAAATTCGCTTGGACGCCATGTTCGTTTTGTAGTTAACCGGTTTTTGAAAGTCTTATAGATGGACTTCCAGTAGTGCCCTTTATCTCCGTACAAACTTTTAGGGAGATACCGCTAATAGTTTCAGAGATATAGAATGCCGGTGAAATAATTCGCACATCCGCCATCTTGTGATTATGTAAACAATTGAACGAAGTTAGATGTCGGTGCATTACAATGTATATAAACATACACTGTACCAAGTTTCATTGCGTTTGGTTGGTCAAATCACGAGAAACAACTATTTAAAAGTCGCAAATTCGCTTGGCCTCCATGTTGGTTTTGTAGTTATCAGGTTTTCAAAAGTCACATAAGTGAACTTATAGTAGTTCCCTCTATCACCATAGAAAATCTCAGGGTAATATCGGTAATAGTTTCGGAGATATTGAATGCTGGTGAAATATTTCGCACAGCCGCCATGTTGGATTGGTGAGTCGTAACAAAATTTGAAGGGCACGGTCGAGGTCACCGGGAATAGTGCTATGAACTTTCCGAGTTTCATTGAAATCGCTCCTGCCGTTTAGATTTTATTAGGGGGGGACACACACACGAATCACACACACACACACACACACACACACACACACGCACACACACACGGACAAAAGGTGATCTCATAAGCCTATTTTTTCAAAATTGAAAATAGGCTAAAAACGTCATCGTTGTAATGAGGGGTAATTGCCAAAGTAAATACCAGTATAGGAAATCAGGCTGGACCATATAAAATTATCGCTGTACCCGGCTTTATCGTTGTATCGGCAAATTGATGTACGGAGGTTGGACGTATGTTTTGCATAGTCGTCTTCTGAGGTTTCGGGCTACGAATTGTAGCTCAAGATACAAAGGTCCTGGGTTCGATTCCCGTCCCTGACGGATATTTCTTTCTAATTTGCAGGCTAGAGCGGGGTGAGGCAAAACTGAGCCATCAGCCTTCCCAGAAGTGGTCCTCCATGGTTTTACCACTTATACTCGAGGAAAATGCCGGGATGGCCCCTAAAACGTAAGGCCACGGCTGCCTCCGTCCAAATTCTGGCATCAATTATAAACACAGAAATCACCACGATATCACAAAGCCCCTAAATAATCAACAACTGGTGTGCGCAGTTAATGACCTTGTTGGTGAACTCGTCATGACGCGGCCGTGCGTCACACTGTATCATGTCCGCTATCTGATGTGGGCAGGGCACAGCTAAATGGGCCATAATGAGCGCACCGCGTGCGGACTTGCACTTCTAGTAGTCTCTACTGTTTGGGTGGGCCCGCTCTTCAGTAGGCTGCACGCCTTCGTCTGCCACGCTACCCCACAGGTAGTCTCAGGATTGCATCTTCACTAGCACGCCAATGTAGCCTACTAGTTCTATTATAACCACAACTAAGAAGATGATTGTTGTTGTTGATTCTTTTAGGGGCTTTGCGACATCGTGGTCATGCAGCCCCGTGTACTTGGGTGTGTGTAGAATTTGTTCGATAACCTGTGTCACTGTGAGATCTGTACTAGGGCGTGTATTCTTCTTTGGTCGTTTGGGCCACCTACGGACCATAGTGCCTGTACTTTATCTGTTGTCAGCCATTTCTGGTATTTTTGGTGGATTGTTTGGCGGCTGCTTGGACCAGTAATCGTTCATTTTCTTGCTGAACTCTATTTTACGTTCCACAGACCATTTGCTGGACGCGTTCTGGTGAACGTTTGTAATGGATGTGAGGAAAGGCCAGGTTTTAACTCTCAGACAATAGCGACTCCTGTTATTTAATGTGTCTTGCTGAATATTAAGGGGGCTCATACACCATCGGATGTCATATATTTTTTTTACATTAAAATGAAAGACAATACCTTTCTCAATATATCTGTTAAGTTTTATAACTAAATTCAGCGTTTTGGCAGAGATACAGCGTATTACTTGAGACCATGCGCCTATCTGTCAATGGAGTGTTGAATATTCAAAGCTGTTTTCCGGAAAGTTTTTTTTGGTAGGAAATACACAATATCTCGTGATAAAACTCGGCAGATACATTTATACCTATGATCCCTACAGGTTGAACCTCATTCATGAAATTATCTTAAAAAATAATTGAGATATAGGCTAGTTGGAAGACAAATTTAATATATTTTTTTAAAATATACTATTTACAATATAACATTCATGTTGGCTTATCCTTGGTAATTACGCGTTTACTATACATGGTGAAAATAATTCAATTCAGACTGGTATTTCTTGTTAAATCATGTTTTGTGCTATTCATGGAGTTTAAAAAAATCATGAATATGATCCCTTCAATGAACCACGAAATACTTGATATACTGTTCCACTCTCTAAATTAGATGAAAGCTCTAGGTATTTACTATACATAAGTCAGTTTTCATAACTCTATCTTGCACGTTAGTGAACCTATGCTATGATTCGTAACTGTACGCGAAAATTCCCACTGACGGTGCATGAGCCCGCTTAATTTCATTTCTCAATTTGTTTGATCCACAGGGACCCAGTGGCTTGACCCTGCTTGGCTACCTTCAAGATCTTATAAGACAGCCAGTGCTGGTCCATTCTGTACAGGTGGCTGTAGAAAGCCAGACGTATCCTTCTGATGGCATCGGTGAGGTTTTCGTGATGTGTGGGATTATGGTAGGAAGTGACCATGGCCGTTTAATTAAGTAGTGTACCATCCCGGTCTGCAGTAGGAGTGGGAAACCATTACTAAGATGGCTGAGGTAGGAATAGAACCTGCCTCTTGTCAATTGCGCCTCACGAGACTCGGTGTACCCGTTTCCAGCCCTCAGACCAGAATTAAATTTCTTGGCAGAGTCAGGAATCGAACCGGGCCTCCGCTGAGACAGACAAGAATGCCAGCCACTACGCAATGAGGCGGACTGGAACTCAGAAGAGGAGGGTTCTTTTCGCCCCTCAGTTACTCGTGGTTTCCCCAATTTCACGCCTCTCAATTGCGGAGATGGTTTTTAACTTAAAACCAATGTCAATTCTCCACAACACCCATCATAACAAACACTCGTATCGAGTCGGCTGGCCTTCCAATCCGGAATGTCTCTTTATCGGTGAGTTCGGAGGTGACTATACAGCCCAATGCGGGAGGCACACAATTAGCCGCAGTGATGACGGGTGGTTCCATGTTGGGCATCTGCGTTCCTTCCATTTCGTCTAATGAGCCCTCTGTCCTTTCTGCGCTGCCTCATATCTTCTACTGTTCGTCAGCATTTTTTCTCGAAAATGTATTGCACCATGGTGAACAACTGATCTCCAGGAAGAGCGATCAAGGGCTAAGATCACGCAGTTATTAATATCAATGTGCACATTTGCATATTAGCTTTTAGTACCTAGGTCTTTGAAGCGCTTCCGCTGACCTCCTACACAACGTTTAGCTTCTGTTAATTCAACCAAAACATCTGTTTGGGAATGCGATTATTGGGCATGCGGATTATGTGTCCTGTCCATTTCAGCTGACGACACACAACACTACAGCCATAACAATACAGTAACACAGAAGATTCAAAACACGCACACCCAAGTACACAAGGCTCATGACCACGATTTCCCAACTCGTAAATTAAAATAACAACATCCGTTGGTATTCATGTAATTCTCTCAGGGTTTTGCGTATTGCAATGGTCCACCTCATGACGTAGTGGCTACCATTCTTGACTGCGAGCCCTGAGGTCCGATTCCCAGCTCTGCCTAGAAATCGAATTCTAGTCTAAGCTTCGTGAGACAAAATTTAGAAGAAATAGTTTCTATTTCCATCTCAATTGACGGTGATTTGCCAATTCTAGGCGGACCGTGTTCGATTCGCGGTCAATGCATGTGAGATTTTCAAAGCGAAATATCACGTCCTGTGGTTCGAATTATACATAAAAATTAGGTCCCGTGGCTCATGATCGCGAGATTAACGGTCACCTTAAACCACAAGCTTCCTTCGTTTCCCAATTCTGCTCCAGGCAAATGCCGGGATGGTTTCTAACGTAAGACCATTGCCACCTCCTTCCCAATCTTCACCTGTGCTACAAATACACACATGCACTCGACTCACACAGATTGTCAGACACATTCTACACACAACCAAGTACGTGGGCTTCAATGACCACAATGACCAATCCCTAAAATCTGAACCTAAAATGCCAACCAACAGTGTGCCGAGATTCAATCACGCAATCTTATCCATGTTGTTGTTTGAGTCTTCAGTCGTTTTACTGGTTTGATGCAGCAGTCCTGGCTTCCCTGTCCTGAGGTAATCGTAATCGTTTCATCTCTACATAGGTACCACACCCTACGTCCGAGGCAATCTGTTTAACATATTTTAATCTTGGTCTATCCCTACAGTTCTTATCCTCGACTCTTCCTTCCATAACTAAGTTTGCTATTCCTGGGTGTCTTATTACGTATCCTACCAACCTATATCTTCATTAGCTGTCACCACAAACATCTCTCCTCTCCCACTCGTCTTAATACCTCTTCATTTGTAACCCTATCTACTCATCTTCATCTTCATCATGCTCCTATAACAGAACATTTTAAACGCTTCAATTCTCCTCTTTTCTGCTTCTCCAACAGTCCAAGTTTCACTTCCATAAAGTGCCATGCTCCAGACAATACCTAAATCTATATTCGATGACGACAGATTCCTTTTCTATAGAAATGCTTTCCTTGCCTGTGCTAACCTACTTTTTATATTCTCTTTGATTCGTCCACCACTGGTTACTTCGCTCCCTAAGTAACAGAAGTCTCCTACTTCCTTGAGCTTTTCACCTGCCAATTCCACTACCATAGGGGTTTCTGATTTCTTTCGACCGCATTCCAATATTTTTTGTTCAAATTTATTGATTTTCAAAATGAACTAGTTGAAACCCGTCAAAAATGACGGTCAATAGAAAAATATTTACTGAAGAATTTTCTTATGTAGGCCTACTGTATATTCTTTGTACGATGATTTTTTGGCTCTATTGAAACTATAAGGGCGTCAAAAGATTGCGCTCTCAACATTGCAAAATACTGCTGGCCATGACTGAAAAATTGATGAGGCAAATTGAGACCTATACGTTCGAGAGTTTTCCCTTGAGCTTCATTGATTGTGACAGAGTATGCCAAATAAATTGGAAAATATTGCCTCTTAAAACAAAATGATAGTGTTTTATCGGATGCTGTTAAATCAAGTAGAAGGATTAGACCTCTCTGCCTAATTTTAACTGCACTTATTATTTCCAAATCCAAGCAATATGGTTGCATTTAGGAGCCCTTGGGAAACGTTCAGATTTCTAAGCAGCATAACGGTTCAAGCGTTTGGAATATGTGGAGGCAAGTCATTTAGTTCCAAGGAATTCAAGAACTCTGAGGAGTCTAATAAAACTGGCCGCAAACCGTCACATATAATTTTGGAATATAACGAAGAAATGCGATGATGTGCACCTCCATACATCTTAAAACAATGTGGACCGTATGGGTGTGGCACAGTAACATTGGCACCAAATGAAACGAAGGACATAGCATTGTACTGCCGATTAGTCTCTCTGAAATTCCTTGAGATATCATCTCCAGTGAAAAATAATTGTTGCAGCATGTCAAATGTTTTATATTTAGTCAGATTAATTTTACATTACAACAGCAAAGGTCAAAGTAACCAAGTGAAGATTTCTCTCAAGAGAAATACAGTGCAGAACAATGTTTAAATTTGTTCGTCAAGGACCCTACACTGTAACGGTATAGTATCTGGAATTGTATCTGAAATGCCGTATTCATATTGGAGTTTAAAAGTGGCTTCGTATTTTTCTCCGATTTCCCACTTGTTTGCGGCTAATGTTCTATTTCGTAAAATGGGTTTATTTATAGCAGCATTTCTCCCCCAAATTAACGTCATAGCTTATTAAATAACACTATAGTGGCCTGCATCAACGCAGCTGCCAAATATTAAATAGCAAATAATAACTTACTTCCATTGCCAAAATCAACTGCGTGGTTAGACTCATTGTTATGTACTCTAAAAAAATAATCAATAAACAACAATATTCACTTATACAACTAAGTTCAGAGACTTCCATTCTCAAGTTGGTTGCTGATGAGAATGCGATGAGACTGATCGCCAATAATAAAATCCTTGCAATTTTTGCAATTTGCTTGCAAACGCAACTCAGGATGACGAACTTCATTTTGAAATAAACAGAATGAAACTGCTCTAAATAATCAATTTCCATCACCTGTTGAAGGTACAATACTTTGCATTTCCATGACAGTAAATTATGCAAGGGAGCATAGAATCACTTCGCCACTACTGGAATGAGCATGGACTCACTTCGCCAGCCACCGTAATGGAGGGAGTTTTAGAATTATATGTTCAGTGTTTTTCAAAGATCGTATTAACACAGGGAAGCCCAGTCTTAAGGCTACATTCTGAGCTATCGCCCCAGATTCCAGGTTCGATCCCTGCTCTGCCAAGAAATTTAATTCTGGTCTGAGGGCTGGAACGGGGCGCACTCTTGAGGCAAACCTAAGAAGAGCATAATTTGACTCCCATCTCAACAACCTTGGATGTGGTTTTCCATGGTTTCCCACTTCCACTCCAGGCAAATACCGGGATAGTTCCTAACTTAAAGCCTCAGTCGTCAACTCTCCATTCCCCATACTAATTACAAATGCACACATCAATACAGCCATCACATTAACACAGGTTATCAGAGAAAGGTTTACACTCACACACCAAAGTAGACGGGGCTGAGTGACCACGATGTCTGAGTCCATCAAATGAATTATGTTCGACAATTTTCTCTCAAGGCGAAGCGATTGTGCCGATATTTATATAATAATTTAAAAGTATCTGGGA
This sequence comes from Meconema thalassinum, assembly GCA_946902985.2. Classification (NCBI taxonomy): domain Eukaryota; kingdom Metazoa; phylum Arthropoda; class Insecta; order Orthoptera; family Tettigoniidae; genus Meconema; species Meconema thalassinum. The sequence goes on along the minus strand of OX336390.1, from coordinate 583,370,121 downwards.
ACGTAAATCATGGAGAATTCCTTACCTTACGGGAATAATAAACGTAACATATGTTTAGACAATGTAATACCAATTGCAAGATAGAATAATTGGGAAATAAAATTACATGTCTGAGGTGGGAATCAAACTCCTTCGACGATGCATAATCAATTTCGTTGTCCTCAATGTTAGCCGCTGAGCCACCCAGACAACGAAATTAGAGTGCAATATTAAGTGACGTAAACAACAAACGCACTCAACTGCCAGTTACAGTTCATCAATATTTCCCTTATTTCATGATTCTATTCCAGTATATATCGGGATACAACATAAGCGATATTTCCCTTTTCAATTCTCATAAACAAAGATCACACTACGATACGGTGGATCTTTTATCCGCCATTTCTCTCATGAAGAAACGCAATTGTGGCAACGCGCAATTGCCACATATATTACCTTTTTCTTTAAACATATAAAAATATACCGTAACATATATTTTCCTTTTAAAGACACACTGCAAATCTGCATGCCAAGAGCTTTCGTTAGAATGCCATACGAAGCCAATCGGTTAAGTGGTTTTCAAAATCTCGTGTGTACAAAAAACAGCTTAGTGTTTTAAATATATAGATGGCAACAGAGAATTCGTTACTTTACAGGAATGATAAAAGTGAAATATGTTTCTACACTGTAATACCAATCGTAGGAAGGAAGAAAACAAAAACAAAAACATATCCGAGGTGGGAATCGAACCCTCTCGACCATGCAAAGGATGGCAACAGAGAATTCGTTACTTTACGGGAATGAAAAAGTGAAATATATCTCTACAATGTAATACCAATCGTAGGAAGGAAGAAAATGAAAATTAAAATAACGTATCCGAGGTGGGAATCGAACCCTCTCGACCATGCAAAGGATGGCAACAGAGAATTCGTTACTTTACGGGAATGATAAAAGTGAAATATGTTTCTACAATGTAATACCAATCGTAGGAAGGAAGAAAACGAAAATAAAAAAAACATAACCGAGGTGGGAATCGAAGCCTCTCGATGGGAACAGAGAATTCGTTACTTGACCGGAATGATAAAAGTGAAATATGTTTCTACAATGCAATACCAATCGTAGGAAGGAAGAAAATGAAAATAAAAAAACATATCCAAGGGGGGAATCGAACCCTCTCGATCATGCATAATACAAATTTCAGGCCAGTAACCTTATCCCCTTGGCCAACCAGACAACTATGTGACACTGCAGTATTAAGCTATCTAACCAGTATACACACTCAACCTGCAGTTTATGTCTTTCAATTCGTGGTTTATTTAATATAATTCTATTTCAATGCACATTGTAAAAACATAACTAACATTATTGGAGATCCTTTTTAATTCTCATGAACAAAGATCTCAGTTAGACGCGACCGGAATCGCCATTTTCCTTGTTGAGAAAGGCCATTGTGCGCATGCGCGGGAGTGACAAATATTACATATTTCTTTAATCATTTAAAAATATACCGTAACATATATTTTTCTTTTAAAGAAACTCTGCAAATCTGCATGCCAAGAGCTTTCTACAATGCAATACCAATCGTAGGAAGGAAGAAAATGAAAATAAAAAAACATATCCGAGGGGGGAATCGAACCCTCTCGATCATGCATAATACAAATTTCAGGCCAGTAACCTTATCCCCTTGGCCAACCAGACAACTATGTGACACTGCAGTATTAAGCTATCTAACCAGTATACACACTCAACCTGCAGTTTATGTCTTTCAATTCGTGGTTTATTTAATATAATTCTATTTCAATGCACATTGTAAAAACATAACTAACATTATTGGAGATCCTTTTTAATTCTCATGAACAAAGATCTCAGTTAGACGCGACCGGAATCGCCATTTTCCTTGTTGAGAAAGGCCATTGTGCGCATGCGCGGGAGTGACAAATATTACATATTTCTTTAATCATTTAAAAATATACCGTAACATATATTTTCCTTTTAAAGAAACTCTGCAAATCTGCATGCCAAGAGCTTTCGTTAGAATGTCTTACGAAGCCAATCGGTTAAGTGGTTTTCACAATCTCGTGTGTACAAAAAACAGCTTAGTGTTTTAAATATATAGATTCTTATCCATTGAGTCAATTAAATCATATGTTTCCCAGTGGGCAAGGGCACTGTTGACGTGGAATTGCGGTATCGTCATTAGAGTTGTTAAGTGTGTCACAAATGATAGCGGATATTGCGGTAAGTGAAATCACACGTAGTTGAGTCATACAGCTCAGCTTTAGTCAGCAGCTGACTTACATGAACCAAATACGGAAGAATGTGTCATTTGAGTTTGTGAGAATCTCTGACTACTAAGCTATAGCACGTGTGTGCCTTGTACTATTAGAGGAAATACAGCATTTCCCGAATGAGGTTTTGACTGTGATGATGATAATTACACAGGCTTGCAAGGAAGAGAAAATAAAGAAATCTGTGGTAAAATCCGAAATAGGTGTGTTTGATTAACTTTCCTGTGCTGATTTCAAAAATGCATTTTGCTTTTCCCCATCACAACTTCACTGATAAGTACGCAATTCCACATTAACAATGCCTTTGTTCACTGAGAAATGTATACAGCAAATTACAGGAGAATGATGAAGATCAGATGGGTAGTTAGGGGGTTACAAACGAAGAGGTATTAAGACGATTGGGAGTGGAGAGATGTTGTGGCAACTGCTAATGAAGAGAAGAGTAAGTTTGGTAGGGCACTTAGTCTACTAAGACACCCAGGAATAGCAAACATAGTTATGTAAGGAAGGGTCGAGGATAAGAACTGTAGGGGTAGATGAAGGTTAGGATATGTTAAACAGAGTGCATGGGGTGTAGGGAGTGGTAGCTATGTAAATATGAAACGATTAGCTCAGGACAGAGAAGCATGGAGGCCTGCATCAATCCAGTCAAATGACTGAAGTCTCAAACAACAAACATTACATCTGTTTAATTGGTAATAGTACAAAAATGTTAAGTTATTTTATTTGGAACAATAGAAATGGAATTGAGCATAAACAAGATGAGTTATTATAAAACTGACACCATTTTTGAAGTCAGAACATTAATTGCTATCAAAATTGCTAATTTTCTAATTTACCTCAAAATCGTGCAGGCCTGACCTGCAAAACTGAAGAGATATTTCTGAGGTACAAGGAAAATAGGATTGTTGTTCACCTGCTGTTCCCATGGTTGCAGGATTGAATCCTAGGGCAGTCAGCTGGCACTTGAGAGTGCGCAACTGCAGGGAAGCCGTGTCAGTAGATTTACTGGCACGTTTGAGATCACATTCGGGGCAAAATACCAACACCTTGGCGTAGATAAAAGCCACAGTAGTTAATAGGGATGTAAAACCAATAACAATATTATTCTTATTAGGTTTGTTTGATTAACTTCACTGTACTGAATTTGAAAATGTAGTTTGATTTTCCCTGTCACATCTGGGTGATTAGCAAGAGTGAGAAATGTTGTGATTGCAAGAATAAAAAGGGAATTGTGCTTAGAGAAGATGTGGTATTACAAAACTGACACCATTTTCGAATTCAGAACATTAATCTGTATCAAAATTCCTTATTTTATAATGTACCACAAATTAATGCAGGCCTGTGTAAATGTTGTTTTAAGGGGCCTAACATCTAGGTTATCGGTCCTTAATGGTTTGGGTGAAAGTGAAAATGAAAGATGACGACACGAAACATATAACTAAAACTAACTACTGAATTAACATCTAACTTACCTACATACTAAAAGAAGAAAAGGACAAAATTATTTAAAGAAATGAAAAAGCAGGGGGAGGAAATGCCCTCATCCCTCGAAGAACGAGAACTGAGTGACTTTGAACGAAGGAGAGACATGAAATGCAGATAGGAAGGGAAAATGTGAGAGGATCCTGACCAAAGTCAATAGAAGAAGAGAAAGACGGTCCCAGCTTTGAATCCCTCGGGGTCGCCAACCCCCTAAGACAGTGGTCGTGAGGTTTTGAGGGCGTAGCACTAAGCAGAGTGCATTATAAGTGGCGGGGATACGCACCCTGCCTCCCTCAGTGCCTTGAGCAGAAGGCAGGAGATACCACGAAGTAAAGAAGAGATGTGACCCCTCGAAGAATAAGAGAATCAGGAAAGATGAGACAAGGGCCAATAAAGGCGGTAAATTGAAGGACTCCCTAGGCCTCGGATATCCTACTGCAATATCGTCGGGGTCAGAAGGGAATAAAAGTTGACCAAGGGAGGTTTATAAGAAAGTTGACAGAGAGGACTCCGGCACAAGTAAGTGGAAGGAATGCCGGACTCAGCTGGGGTCCCGTGTAAATTGGTCATGACTCTAGAGTCGTCTTCTTGGATACTGGCCACGAAACATTTTGCGTTGGATACTGGCCACGAACCATTTTGTGTTGGATACTGGCCAACAAAAATTTGCGTTGGATACTGGTAACCAAACATTTTGCGTTGGATACTGGCAACAAAACATTTAGCGTTGGATACTGGCCACGAAATATTTTGCGTTGGATACTGGTAACCAAACATTTTGCGTTGGATACTGGCCACGAAACATTTTACGTTGGATACTGGTAACCAAACATTTTGCGTTAGATACTGGCAACCTAACATTTTGCGTTGGATACTGGCCACGAAACATTTTACGTTGGATACTGGTAACCAAACATTTTGCGTTAGATACTGGCAACCTAACATTTTGCGTTGGATACTGGCCACAAAACATTTTACGTTGGATACTGGTAACCAAATATTTTGCGTTAGATACTGGCAACCTAACATTTTGCGTTGGATACTGGCCACGAAACATTTTACGTTGGATACTGGTAACCAAACATTTTGCGTTAGATACTGGCAACCTAACATTTTGTGTTGGATACTGGCCACGAAACATTTTGCGTTGGATACGGGTAACCAAACATTTTGCGTTGGATACTAACAACCAAACATTTTGTGTTGAATACTGGCCACGAAACATTTTGCGTTGGATACGGGTAACCAAACATTTTGCGTTGGATACTGACAACCAAACATTTTGTGTTGGATAGTGGCAACTAAACATTTTGTGTTAAATACTAACATCCAGGCGTACCACGTTTAATACTGGTATCTATGAGTTACTATATACACTGCTATTTAGATGTTTAGCATTGAATAATGTCACCCAAACGTTTTACGTTGAATACTAGCATCAAAAAGTTTCGCGTTCGATACTGGCATCCAAAAGATTCGTATTGGATACTGATCTAAGCATTTTGATCTGGTTATTTCTGTCTAAATGCATTGGATTTTGGTAAGCATGATACTTCGTAATACAATTGGATAACTCGTAAATTTATGGATTCTTATTCATGAATTTCCCTTTATCCATGTATTTGATTGTTTGGAAAATATCTTACGAACACAAGAGTGACAAATTTTCACTGTGGAATTACGATGGAATTAACTATTAAAATTGGAATTTACATTAAGACAATATTTTAATGAATACTGATTTTTAACACCTTACAGACTATTCCAGTGCTTAATATGAGGCAATTATTTTATGGGTAAATGTTGCGTTCTATAATAATATAATTCTATACATTATTCATAAGTTTACGATAAATCCCATGTATATTTTCTCGCTATCTTTCTCGACCGCTACGTAATTTGTAAACACTGTCGGGACTGAAGTGTCCACATAAAAGGTCGAACGTGCTGTTCTGGTAATCCCGATGCTGCTGGCGCTCAGACTGTTCAATAACAAACAAAGTTCCAAATCTCTTAGCCTGCGGTCCTGTCAGACACTCGTATTGTGTTCCAACATAAATACCACAGAGCTTCATTTCAAACAATGTCCTCTAGCCAACTGTGCTGTTAAATTCTGCGCAAATTCTGTGTTTCCAACATAAGCAGTCCAATCCGCAAATATTTTCTTTTTTTTAACCATGTGTCTCTGTTTGTTGTTGTTGTAGTTGTTTTGTTATTTAATCTTAATTCTTGTGGTCATATTGAAGATAGATAGCTTTGAAGCCGTCTTTCAATGTTGCCTTATTAAAAATTAATATATTAGCTTTCAGTCGGTCAACACAAACATCATTCCAATGACTGAAATATGTGAAAAAACTATTTCTGAACATTTCTCAAGGGATGAATGCTTTTATAAAGCTACTCAAATTTAAAATAACTCTGAGTATAATTAAATATTTTACTGAAAAATGCCCCAAAACTGGTTGTCTGAGCAGCCTGTAGATATTCCACAATTTCAGATAAGTATCAACAATAGATCCTTGAATACATCAATAGTAGGCAAACAATATATTATGTTGTAGTTATAGCTTTTAATCATCACATCAGAGTACTTGTAATTCATCTCCGCTTATTTGTTTATAATTATATTTAGTTATATATAGTTAGATAGTTATACATATCTTGGAACACTCATGAAATCGGTGATTCGTTGATTGAAGATAACAGGAACTTTTTCACACTGTAAATTTGGCAATGAATTAGCAAGCGATTTGAATGAAACGAGCTACACCTACCAGCCAGTTCTCAGTAGTTAAGCACTCCTTCCATTCACAAACGATATATCTGAAAGCAGTCATGGTTGTGATTGGTCAGTAATCATATTGTACACTTAAGTACCATTAAAATCATATGTGTATAATAATAATAATAATAATAATAATAATAATAATAATAATAATAATAATAATAATAATAATAAGATTTATTGAACACAATGTGTACATATGAAGAATACAATGTTATGGTCAACTTCAAATTTGATCGTCTTTTGCATGGCTGCCAATGATTTAGTCCTTGATTTGCATGTAAGTATAGGATAAATAATAATAAAAATCACTCCACCTGCAGCAACTAATGGGTGGATTGATTAGCTCAGTAGTAGCTGTTGCCGGTCCAAAGTCCATGTAAATGAGGTGGGTTGACTCAAAGCCGTAAAATAATATGCAGCCTGGAACACCAAGAGGCACCTGTAAACCACAGCATAACATCAGCTTCCTTATGAGCTAACAATCCTTACGATGAGAGTGAATTTTGTCAGTGATCAGCGATTCACTCGCCCTGGGTTAACGCCCACCAGCTAAAATCTACCACGAACTTAGCATGATGTAAACACAAGGAAAAATGCAACTACCTCAGGCCAGAACTGAGAAGAGCGAAGGCGAACTTGGTCATTCGGCGTCTGGGGGACCAGGACGTCATGCCGGGAAGGATTGGATCTTCCCAAAACACCCCAAACCTAAGAGAATGCAATTCATTTGTACACTATACCTACAGACGCTGACCAAAACAGGGAAATTCAAGATACTGATGGACACCTGCGACAGATTCAGAATACTCATACTTGCAGTACAAGAAACAGGATTCCATGATTCTGATCACTTCGACTCCGGTGGACATCGTATCTACAAGGGAAAGCCAGCATCTAAATTTAGAAATAGTAGTTCACATGTGTTCGGAACAGCATTCCTTGTGCACAACAGTATCCAGAACTCAGTGATAGACTTCACATTACCTTCGAATCGTCTCTCTCTACTCACAGTTAAATGAGCCAATAAGGGTATACATTGACAAACGCACATGCTCCAGTTAACAATGACCCTGACATAAACAAAGTTGAGAAGTTCTGGCCACAACTTGAACGGACACTTGGTAAGATTCTTCAACACCACACCAAGATCCTCCTCGGAGATTTCAATGTGCAAATCTGCAGAGAACGGGATCACAGACAGTTCATTGAGAATTTCTCGGCACCCAAAAAGATGAATGCGAATGGGCATCGCTTAATCAACATATGCGGAATGACAAACCTACAACTAATGTTCACACACTTTAATAAACCACCACGAAAAATGACTACATGGAAATATCCAATAAACCATATCGGAGAATATCAAGTAGATCATGTAGCGATAACCAGAAAATTCTCTCCAGAGATCGTGAACGTGAGGGTACGCAAAGGTTACGTAGAGTCCGACCATCATCTCTCGCAGATCGAGGTCCGGTTTACACCCAATAGTAAAAAAGGTCAAAATTCCAAACTTCCAAGCATAGATCCAGAATACCTAAATAAACACGCACAGGAGTATACACAATCATTATAGACTAACACACAAACATGGGATGAACTTTACAAGGCCATCCAAGAATCATCAATTAAACTCGACCAACAGCCAAGGAACCACAACTGTGAACCACCTGCAGAGAATCTCCAATTCCACATAACTGCCTCAAACCAGAACTCAGTACGACGAACATATGATCATATACAAAACATCATGTTACATCTCAAAAACAACAAGGCACCAGGAGACGTCGGTGTAATCGCCGAAATGCTCAAGACCGGAGGCAAACTCTTGACTGACAGACTGCAAAACATCATTGCTATTATATGGGAGAGTGGCATCATACCGGTCGATTGGAAAACTGCTTTGATTCACCCACTAAACAAAAAGGTTGACAAGACAAATCCGAATAATTACCTAGGCATTTCACTCCTGCCAAGGTGGGTGCTCTCACGAGCCCTCCTCACCAAATTGGATCAACAGACAAAACGTATGATCGGTGAATATCAGGCGGGATTTCTACCGTGTTGATCGTGCGCAGAACAGATCTGGAACCTCAAGATGGTACTCCAACATCGCCAGTCGAATCGCACAGTTGTCATCATCGTAGATTTAAGAAAGCATACGATTCAACCGACCGCGCCACCCTGTTTAATATACTGCGTGAATATGGTGTGGACAACAAAACAACTACATAAGTCCCACAGACCTTGACAGATACAACTTATAAAGTTAAATGTATGGATGAAGAGTCCGAACCTTTTCATATTTGAATAGGCGTAAGACAGGGTGATGGGTTGTCCCCACTCCTATTCAACCTGGTACTAGATTAGATCATCAGAACATGGGAGAAAGAAATACCGGGAATAAGTATTGGAACAAGAGGTCAACGAATCAAAGAACGATTCGCCTCACTTGCACGGAAAAGATGCATTAAATTCTATGGATATATAACTGGAATAGACACCTTCCGGCTGACCAAGAAAATCTTCCTCATAGTCAATGGAACCCGACAAACCAAAGTGTGCTGGCTAGTAGACACCCAAAAGGACCTCACTAAAATCAACATTGACCCACTAACAACACACGGGCTGCATACAGACAGAAAGTAAATTCATATAAGTTTCCACCCAAGATCCCTACAGGACCGAATTTGAAACTCAAAGCTGCATGGACACAAGAAAGAAGACAGGCACATAGCGAAAGAATGAGGAAGTTTTGGGAAGGTAAGAAGAACAAGAAGAAGGATTCTAACTAATGGATCTACGTACTCCTTAGAGGCCTCAACGAATTACAGTATATATAATAATAATAATAATAATAATAATAATAATAATAATAATAATAATAATAATAATAATAATAATAATATACTACCAGGAAATAGATTGACGAAAAGGATAATAGATTACTTGACCACACTCAAGAACTCAACACCTTGATAGAGGACTTCGAAAGGACCTCAAAAACGCAAACATAAGTTCACCTGACATTTTAGAAAGGGATACCTTCAGGCACAAAGTTAAAAAATGGGAAGTTATATCAGAGCAACCACAACAAAAACAGAACAAACCAAAGTGGTCGGAACAACGTAAAAAAGCCTTCTCGGAAAGAATGAAAGTCTATTGGAACAACAAGAGGAACCAAAAGAAAAGTTGATTGAGTCATTTGCTTAACGTCTTCTATGTATTGGGAGAATTCGCTTCAAATAAATAATAATAATAATAATAATAATAATAATAATAATAATAATAATAATAATAATTCCATGGGTTAAGAAAGAATATTCATGGAATTTTTGTCCCATTAAATCTACTGACATGGTTCCCTCACAGTTAAGCACCTTAATGACAACTGTCTGTGCCGAGATTCGATGCCGCAACCTTGGACACAGCAGGTGAGAACGTTGCGCCACCCAGCGAACAGAGTATAGGAAAGCAATTTGCAATTTAATCTTGATTTTTGAAACTATGCCTGTTCGTCGTACGCTTGACAAATAAGTATCTTAGTTTATACTCTAACAATACATTACCATCTTCGAGGATTTTTTAAAACGCATTTTACTTTCCATTTGCATTGGTTGAAAGGTAAACTGTGGAACAAAAAGGAATAATGAGAAGCCTCCCTCCTACGATGAAAATTCTTTTTATATTTGGGAGGGGAAGCATTCACTAGAATGAGAGCAAGAAGGAATTCTTAGAACGCTTTCTTGGTGGGAGGGAGGGGCGTTGTCTCAGTAGACAGAATAAAAGGTCTTGATTGCCGTTGTGAACTACATTTATCTCTCAGGAGCCCATGATTCATTTTATATGGCTTACAAACGTCTTAGTTCTTCTAGTAAAGAAACTAAGTAGGAAAAAAGGAACGAGTAATTTCTTCCTAGGTCACGTGTCCGGAGCGTTAAAATGCGCTTATTAAGCGGACTAATTAATTGTGACCAAAGACACCTTGCTTCAGATAAAAGATGTTACATGTCAGATCAGAACAGGATGAATGCATGAAACGTCTCGTGACCACGGAGCTCCGAGCTCTGTTTGGCATCGTTAAGACTAAACCTACTAATAGCGGGATCTTATCTTTAATAGTTCATATCTAACCTGCCTTGGTTAACTCTATTTCTCTTCGAACATCAATGATACTATGTGGACTTGGGGAAAAAGAAATCGAATTGTTGTTGTTGGTTGAGTCTTCAGTCTTTTGACTTGTTTGATGCAGCCCTCCATGTCTCTCTGTTCTGAGATAATCGATTCATCTCTACATGGCTACTACACCTTACATCCAAGGCAATCTATTTAAACTATTCTAACCTTGGTCTACTCCGACAGTTTTTAACTACAGCCCTTCCCTCTATAACTAAGTTTTCTAATCATGGGTGTCCTACCAACCTATCTCTTCTCTTCATTAACACTCACCAGAAACATCTCTCCTCGCCTACTCGTCTTAATACCTCTTCATTTGTTACTCTATTTACCCATCTGGCCTTCATCATTCTCCTGTAACACCACATTTCAAACGCTTCTATTTTCCTCTTTTCTGCTGCGTCAACAGTCCTAGTTTCACTTCCATATAGCACCACGCTCCAGATAAAGGCTTTCAAAAATTACTTCCTAATACCTAAATCTATATTTGCAGTCAACAGATTCCTTTTCTTTAGAAATGCTTTCCTTGCCTAAGCCAACCTACCTATCATATCCTCTTTGCTTTGTCCATCACTGGTTATTTGTCTTCCTATGTAACAGAAGTCTCCTACTTCCTTTAGCTTTTCACCTGCAAATTTAACGTCCAGAGGGGTTTCTGATTTCGTTCGGCTGCATTCCATTTATTATGTTTAACATTTGATTTTCATCATGAATTCTTTCCTCAAGACGGAGTCTTATAATCAGCTAATAGTTAAATTCAATAATATTGCTAACTGAAACAAAATTTAATTGATTAATGCTTAACACTACTACTATGTAGTCAAAGGGTGACTTTAATCATACTTTCTTAGATTTTACTTCACATTTCTAAGCTGATATTCTTCGAGGTGTGGAAACCATTCTTATTAGCTAACATTTTGCTTTAGAAATGAGCAAGTTGTTTATAGGATTTTCTGTGACATGCGATCGCATCTGTGCTTACTAGCGTCTGTTGAAGCTCATTAAGAATGAAGTTCATGAATGAGTTAGTGTGTCTCGTTAATTTTAATGCTTCCAACCGTGTGTGATCAGTACTTCTTATTTTTATCTTATCCTTGAGTAACTCATAAATGATTAATTCAATTTTGACAAAACTTCGTACAAAGGAAGCACAATATTTAGTTTACATTGCCTGCTTTCGACCTGGTTTTACATCCAGAAATATTTTCTGTAGTTTTCCTTTAAGATGGTAATTTAGTGAATTTAAATTGTTATTAACCTGATAACACAATTTTTGATACTGAACTGTCTCTGTGTATAGGTGCATCCAAATAGATTAGATTTGAATTGAAGGGAAAGATTCCAGATAACCGAACTTATGAGAAACCGAAAATACTTCTTAGCAAGCAAATTAAAAGTCAGATGAAGAAACCTATCATTATAAACTTTTTCATTATAACCATAAGAACATTATTTCAGGAGATGTTTGTTTATAGATTCCTTATTATGACACTGATATTTGTTCAATATTGGTGGAATCTTTCTCCTTTTAATCTCAACTGACAAATATAATTATATATGATAATACAAGAACAAATTTATTTCAACAGTATTGTTAACCATATTGTTTTTAAACACAAAGGGGATGGCTGCTTGGCTCAGCGGCAACGTTCATGGCTGCAGGTCCCGAGATTGTAGGATCGAATCCTGGCGCAGTCAGCTGGCATTGAGGGTGCACAAATGCGAGGGAACCGCGTCAGTTAAATTACTAGCACGTTAACGATCCCCTTCGGGGCAAAATTCCGGCACCCCGGTGTCTCTAAAAGCCGCAGTAGTTAAAAGGGACGCAAAACCAATAAGATTATTATTATTATTATTATTATTATTATTATTATTATTATTATTATAAAACACAAATAATTTATAGTTTGAGTGATATTTACAAATTTAAAATTTAGAAAGACATGAAATCTTAACCTTTAAATCTTCGCTTAATCCACTACTCCCTGTCTTCATGTTCAGCCGGACCAGTAGCAGTATGTCATTCTAAAATGTTCTTATAAAATCACTAAATAGGCACATAATGTAAAACATTTGGCATTCATCTTCCAGTTTCTTCTCTTTATGGGAGAAGTAGACAGGCAGGCCTTCTTCACATCAGTCAATGTTTCAATGGATTACTGAATCATCGTGGTTGCAGGAATCTTTCTCCTTTTTAAGCCGAAATATGTGTTTTAATTCAAAGAACAAAATGGTTATCTCAACTCATTTCACAAATCAAAATGGAATATTTCCCTTCCTAATCTCATAGATTCATTTCGTTTTCAGCATGTAGTATGCTTGATGAATAATGCTTTGAAGGTAATGTATCCTTAACAACACTACAGTATTATGCCTAGTGATGCATTCTGTTTGAACCACGACAGGTCATATGCAAATTTCACACTCAATAGTTTCAAAAGTTCTTTGTTAATTTCTGCAATTACCAAGTTGAAATTGGAATTGGTTTAGGTAGATCTTAATCTTAATCCAGCTATGATGTGGTTCCAACAGCTTGCTCCGAGAGATATAGTACTAGCCTAAGGTGCCGGTAAATCTATCAACAAATGTATTTCAAGAGCACACATTGAAAGTATTAACACAAACACAGGCTGCCATTTTAAAAGAGATAACAACAGCCATTTATAATGTTCTAAAAAAAGGAAGCACAAACGTTTGGTATCGCCTTATACTTCCAGATAGATCTCTTCAAGAATCTGTCTCCTTCCGAAATTGGCGGGAACCAGCTGGGGTACTAATGGCAACAGCACTGGCCCTATATTAATCTGGGGGTGAATACACCAGCTCAGTGTGGGACAAGTCAGCCCATGCTAAACAGAACGATACGGCCCTAGACGAGAGCTGTAGACTATTATATTACAAGCTGTCTGAGACGCGGTTCAAGTATATACCGCGATACGTACGGGTCTAGGGGAATTTTTTGTGTATTTGATGACTTGTGGACCTTGGTGTTCATTGGTTTGATGTTGTTGCTTGAAATTCTGCAATATTTCTCAGGTATACGAGGTTTCAAACAGTGCCTCGTTACATGCCAATGTTAATCTATATGTCCTACTCATTAAAATGTCCCAAGACCAAACCAAGGGCCATCATGTACAGAGACCTCTCTAAAATTGATATGAACTCCTTGACAGAAGATGCTCTTTGTATCCCATGGCACGATATACTGACTATTCACAACATAGATGATAGAGTACACAAAATGAAGGAATACTTAACAGAACTTTATGACAGACATGATCCAGTAAAATCTGTTCGAACGACACGACCTCCCGCACCTTGGCTCAGTCCGGAACTTAAAGTACTGATGGCTAAGCGCGATATGGCACACAGAAAGTTTAAGAGATTACCAACTCAACAGAATTATGATGATTACAAAAAACTTCGAAACAAAACTTCCCAAACTGTACGTAATGCTCGAATCAGACTTGCTCATAACCTGCTAGGAGGTAATATCTAACCTTCTGCGGCGTGGAAGGAACTAAGAAACATGGGAATAGGTAGAGAGAAAATTGACAACCCCATTAATCTACCACTTGACACAATCAACGATTATTTTACAACTACCGGACACTCAGTTAACCCTGACATGAGACACAGAACTCTGATCAATAACTACAACACCCCCCAGCCCTAACAGAGAAACATTCCATTTCTCGCACGTTATCCCCTCACAATCCAGACGTGCTATTCTTCGAATAAAATCGAAATCTAAAGGGATTGACAATATAGAAATCGAATTATTCAAACGAATCTTTGATATTATACTTCCCACAATAACACACATATTCAATCACTCGTTAATGACAGGTATGTACCCATTGCTTTGGAAATCGGCCTTCGTCGTCCCATCCCAAAAAATACACAGGCTAAACATGTAAGTGATTATCGCCCAGTCAGTATACTATCATCCCTCTATAAATCACAGGAATTTATCGTCCACAAACAACACTCCTCCTATTTGCTAGAGCACAATGTCCATGATGAACACCAATCCGGCTTCCGGAAATATCATAGTACTACTACTACACTACTCAAGGTCACTGATGGCATAAGAAAGGCTATGGATAGTGGTCTAGTAACAATCTTAACACTGCTTGATTTCAGTAAAGCATTCGATTCTGTTGACCATGACATATTACTCTCTTGTCTATTTAAAATGCATCTCTCCATGAACAGTATCCAATGAATGGACTCTTATCTACGTGGACGTCAACAATGTGTCAAAAGAACTTAAATCAAATGTGTTCATGGCGTCCAGTTGAGAGAGGAGTCCCTCGGGGTTCAGTCCTTGGACCGCTCCTGTTTTCAATTGATATAAACGACATTACTTCAACAATTACTAAATGTAAACACCACCTATGTGCTGATGTTATACAACTCTACCTGCATTCAGCACCAGAAAAACTATCGGAAGCAATCGGTATCTTTAATGAAGACTTAACTGAAATCTGTAACTGAGCTCACTTACATGGACTACGACTCAATGAGGCTAAAACTCGAGCAATCATAATCTCCCACCCGTAAATCCTCCTAAAATTAAAAATGAGCCCACTTTACCAAAATTACGCTTGTGCGATTTCCCAATCGAATTCCGAGAATCAGTTAAAGATCTATGCGTTATTATAGATCTTTCCTGGACGCAGCACGTCTGCAATGTTTTCTGAAAAGTATTTTCGCATTGAATTCACTTAGAAGATTCTGGAATATTTTCTCTCGTGTATTAAAGGAATGACTTGTTTCCTCACTAATATTGCCTTTTTTGATTACTGCGATGTGGTATATAAAGATCTCACCGTTATCCTTAAAAACAAACTCCAACATGCACAAAATGCCTATGTACGCTACATATTAAATTTACGGTATTATGACCATGTCACTCCCGCTTATGAGCAACTTAATTGGTTACGTCTAAATCAACGCTGTGACCCCCATTCCTTATACCTTCTTCAAGAAATACTCTCAACTTCCACTCCAGCTTACCTGCACTCTCAGTTTCACCGCCTCTCATACGAACATAGTCTTGGAACACGGTCAAAAATCGACACTCTCTTGCTGATACCCATACACCGCACAGTACGCTATACCAACCACTTCGTTGTTGCTACTGCTCGACTGTGGAACAATCTGCCTCGCTCTGTCAGAGGAGCAACCCCGTCCAGCTTCAAGCAGCGTTGCCAGCAGTACATACTCACTAAGTAAATGAAAGTTGAACTCACCACTTATGTTTATATTCTTTTGTCGAATTACATAAAATTTTCCAATTCTCACTTTCCCATTTACACTCTATTTAGACATCTAAATAACCTTCTTCAGTAACGACAAATCATCATCATCATCATCATCCTTATCACCGTCATTAGTCTACATTTCATCATTATTTCCTTACCTTACACTAACTTTAAACTTACTTCTAATTATCTTAGTTATTCACCCTCGCAATACAACAATTTACTGCCTACACCAAGCTAATCCATTTTATATGTATTTTATATTGCATCAACATTATAATATCGTTAGATTTAAGTTGTATTTGTATTGTTCATTATGTATCTAATGCATAATCTGGTTAGAAGGAAGAGAGGGCCAAATGGCCCTAATCTTGCGAGACAAAATAAATCTATCTATCTATCTATCTACAGTAGTCATATGTGTTTGGTGGGAGTTAAGAATGATCATAAATTATTCTTAGTCGTTCAATGCAATTGAAAAATTGCACTGTACTCTTCTAAAGCCATGGTAAAACATACCCTTTGGTCGCTACTTGGTTAGACGACTGCCTGGACAAAAATTACTGCTTGTGCTACAAGCAAGAGGGTCTTGGGCATAAGCCATGGGTTAGGTTTGTGTTAGTATGTAAAGCCTTATCAACACATAGAATTTTACATGTTGTTGCTGTTTGAGTCTTCAGTCTTTTGACTGGTTTGATGCAGCTATTCATGCCTCCCTGTCCTGAGCTAATCGTTTCATCTCCACATAGCTACTACACCCTACATCCGAGGCAATCTGTTCAACATATTCTAACCTTGGTCTACCCCTACAGTACTTGTCCTCGACCCTTCCTTCCATAACTAAGCTTGCTATTCCTGGATGTCTTAGTATGTGTCCTACCAACCTATCTCTGCTCTTCAATAGCAGTTGCCAGAAACATCTCTCCTCTCCCACTAGTCTTAATACATCTTCGTTTGTAACCCTATCTACCCATCTGACCTTCATCATTCTCCTGTAACACCACATTTCAAACGCTTAAATTCTCCTCTATACTGCTGCACTAATAGTCCAAGGTTCACTTCCATAGAGTGCCACCCTCCAGACAAAGGCTTTCAAAAATGACTTCCTAATACCTAAATCTAATTTCGATTTCAACAGATTCCTTTTCTGTAGAAATGCTTTACTTGCCTGAGCTAATCTACTTTTTATAACCTATTTGCTTCGTCCATCACTGGTTATTTTGCTTCCTAAGTAACAGAAGTCTCATACTTCCTTTAGTTTCTCACCTGACAATTTGATATCCATAGAGGTTTCTGATTTATTTCGGCTGCATAACAATATTTTTGTTTTACATTTATTAATCTTCATCATGAATTCTTTCCTCAAGAAAGAGTCCATACCGTTCAAAAACACATTCAAATCCTCAGGCGTGTCGGCCAAGATGACTATGTCATCGGCAAATCTCAGAGTTGGAATTATTTCTCCTTGAATCTTCACTCCCAATTTAATTTTTTCTCCAATTTCCTTCATTGGTTGTTCAATGTAAAGATTGAGAAGTATGGGTGATAAGTTGCAGCCTTGCTTTACACCTTTCTGAATACCAGCTTCTCTCTCATGTCCTTCAGCTCGAATGACTGCTGTCTGGTTTCTGTATAGATTGTAGATCACCCTCCAACCCCTGTACTTTATTCGAATCGTTTTCAAAATGTCAACCAATTTAGTCCAATCAACGTTATCAAAAGCCTTTTCTAAGTCTACAAATGCCATGAACGTTCTCTTATCTTTCCTTATTCTACCTTCCAAAAACAGCCTAAGACTTAGTACAGCTTCCCTTGTTCCTACATTTCTCCTGAAACCATACTGGTCTTCACCCAACTCCGTTTCTATCTGGATTTCCATCCTCTTGTAAATTATTCTAGATAGGATCTTTGACGCATGAGTAATCAAGCTGATTGTACGGTAACCTTCACATCTGTCAGATCCCACTTTCTTCGGTATAGGGATGATAACATTCTTCTTGAAATCAGAGGGTACCTCACCGGTCTGATAAATCCTACACACCAAGTGATATAACCTGATCAGTCCTTCATCTCCTATGCAGCGTAGCAACTCAATCGGTATATCATCTTTGCCTGGTGCTTTGTTCCTGCTTAAGTGTTCCAATGCTCTGTCAAATTCTGATCGCAATATTAAATCTCCTTTTGCATTCTCATCAATTTCCTCGTCCCTTCCATTACTTGATTCTCGATCTCCTTTCCGTTATACAAACACTCTATGTAAACTTTCCATCTCTCAACCTTTTCTTCCCTATCTGTTAGAGGCTTTCCATTTGTGTCCTTAATATTACAGTACTTAGTCTTCTTTTCCCCAAAAGTATTCTTAATCCTTCGATAAGCTGTGTCTACCTTTCCTAATTTCAGAAAATTTGCTATACCTGCACATTTCTCTTTCAACCATTCTTCTTTCGCTTTCTTGCACTTCTTGTTAACCTCATTTCTCAGACGTCGGTATTCAGCTTTCTTCTTTTCATCTCTTACATTCTTGTGTTTCCGCCTTTCATTCATCAATTCTAGTAAATCCTGAGTGATCCACGGTTTTCTACGTATTTTTTTCTTTCCTACCAATGTTTTCTTCCGAGGAGTTTGTTATTTCATTATTCAAAAGTGCCCATTCGTCTGCAATTGAAGTTTGTTTAGGGGTTTTCATTAGTCCATCCTTTATACTCTTCTTGAATCTTTCGTTTGCATCACTCTCTTTCAGTCTGTCTATTGCCCACCTTTCTGGCTTTTGACTTTTCTTCATTTTCTTCAACTTTATTCTGCATTTTATGACAACAAGATTGTGGTCAGAGTTTATTTCAGCACCGGGATATGTTTTACAATCCAAAATCTGGTTTCGAAACCTCTGCTTGACCATAATGAAGTCGATTTGGTAACGCCCTGTATCTCCTGGTCTCATCCATGTGTATATTCTTCTATTGTGGTTATTGAATAGGGTGTTAACTATGACCAACTCATGCTCGGTACTGAATTCCATCAGCCTGCTTCCTCGATCATTCCTTTCACCTAATCCAAAATCTCCTACTATCTTCCCTTCGCTTCCCTTTCCTACCACAGCATTCCAATCTCCCATTACTATAACATTTTCATCACCCTTGAAATACCTCAGAATTTCAACATCTACATCATCAGCTTGACTGGTAGGCATATAGACTCGTACCACTGTGGTGCACTTAGGTTTTGTATTTTACATGTATGCAACGATTAATGCTTTAGTGTCGTCCATGACATCATGGATGCCGCTATTTGTGTCTAGGGGAATTTTGTAATGTATCGCTGTCTATACCACTCCCTGAGACGCACCCTGTTGGAGAAAGGTATCTACTGTATTTTGATGGGATTGCTCTATGTGACACCAGAAGATAAATTTCAGCGAACAAGGAAGCAACTACACAGCCATGACATGCACTCTTTGGGTACCATCTAGCACAGGCCAGGTTCAAATCAAGGAGGAGCTTCCTTAGGACTTCAGCACACCTGGAAGGATAAGAAGAAAAAGGAAGATTGTAGTTTTACGTAACCGTGAATCTTGTGATTATGAGCCACGGGACCTCCTTTTTACGTGGAATCCGAACCACAGGACATGGCATTTCACTTCGAAAATCTCACATGCAATGACCGGGAATCGAACCCAGTCCACCTTGGTGAGAGAAGGATAAGAAGAGAAAGCTGCACTTGAATCAAATGAATAGATACAACTTACCATCTGTCAAATTGAATGGTTTCCAAGGAATCGCTACCTCTTGGTCACACTAAATACTGAAGGACCTGGAAGCCCACAAATACAGACGTGGCCATATTATTAGAATAGTGTTCTGTAGTGGTTTTCCGGATAGAGAAATTAATTCTGAAGCAGTCGGTTAACGATTCATGTCCATACCAGCATATTTTGAAGTAGATGTATTTAGCCCAGGCATTTTAAGTTTTAACCTAAAAATTATAATGTAAAGCTGAAATTTGGCATAGATGTTCCCTAGTACCCTAGTAACAAATCCTGAAACGTCCCCATCTCTGCGGTGTCCGCGTCATAGTTTTTGGAGAGTTCAAAAGGGCTTAAATGGGGCCTGAGTGCCAAAAACAGCATTTTTGCTTCCAGCGTTCAAAATATTGATCCAAAATCAGTTCTAATGAGCTTTGATAGTAATAAGAGAAGGACTGCGTTAAATATAACGCTCTTATTGGTCGTAATTATTGCCATACATTTCAACCGATGAGTAATCAAACATTTTTAGCTCAACTTTTCTCACGAAAATTTAGCTAATTTGTCATTAGCCGGGACTTATCATGCAAACAGCTGCTGATAGCGACTAAAGACCTGAAGTAAAAGTTATAAAGCACACTTGTAGCTTTAAAACGATATATTGCCCACGTTCATCCAACAAACAGCAGCAGAGATACAGTTACAAATATAAAATTGGAAGTGTGGGAGTCGCTTTCCGAACGAACGTCCATTTACGCTGGTGGGATCCATCTATTCACCTTTGGTGACACCATTTTGTATCCTTGCTCAAGAGCTTTTAGGATGGTATTTCTTTGAATCCAGGTATACTACCAGAAACAGTTTGCATAGAACAAAACGAGTTTAATGCAGTTAGCAGTTAAACGTACATTCATAATATACATAATGCAAATAATAACAAAACAAAGCTTAAAAAGCTTTCTTTAGACAAAGAAAACTTGCAAAACAAAGCTTACATCGGACTCAATCGTCCTCCTCATCGTCTGAGCCATCAAATGTGACGTTGCCACACGCTTTCCCACTGCAGTGCCCACACATAAAGGAGCATTCTAAACCGGAACGTACACACTCACACTGACTGACACAAGATATCTTGCAGTTGCAGGACACCAAATTGAGGAGATGATCTGGAGCAGCTGGAAGATGAGTTGTCACTGGTACTAAAGCTGAGTGTTAGATTTTCCATCCCCATTGGATCGGGTCCAAAGAAAATCCTAACCATTCCTGAACTTGCAAATATACCCGCAGTGAATGTTGTTTGCATGCCGCCGAAGTCGGCGGAAGTGAAGCCAGCTGAAACGACGCTGTGACCGGTTGTTTGGCAATTTTTTGGCTGTATATCACTACCCGAAGTTCGTCGAGGCTTTTCCACTCCGATTTGGCACTGTCGTAGAGACAAATGGCGAACTTCTCTCCAGCTGATATTATGGCTTTTTCATCTGGAGCCGTAGAGACGAATACCTTCATTTCCTCGCGTAAAGATGCGGAATGCTTCAATATTTTCCAGGCTTGCTGTGTGATGTACTCGAACCACAGCTTTCCTGTGCGAGATTTCTGGCTCATTGAAGAAAATGTGTCATGAAGTGACTCCTTGAGACGTTGAAGGCAAGGATATGATAGCAAGTTGTTGGCGGTGCCTTCTTGGAATGCGGTAAAAATCACCTGTATTTTGTCATTGTCATCCTTCAGCCCGTCGTTCATGTTGAGTAACATTGTCCCGACAGCCTGTTTTGTCGGAAAATGCGCTCTGAGGGCCCTAGGACATACACAGTTTCGCGTTATTGATACATTTGAAATTGAAGGCATAACGTTATCATTTTTAAGAGCGAGCTAATTGCAAGCCTACCTAGAATATGCGTGTCCAGACATCCTGTGGGTCACTGACGATTTAGCGTATATTTCCGTCCAGAGCTCCTCCAAACCGCTTCCATTCATCACATAGCCGATTGCCCCAAGAAGCGACATTAGAAGGTGAAATCCGCCTAGGCGAACAACCACGTTTTTTAGTTCCTCTGAAGTGTTCGATGCGACTATCTCTGCAGCTTTCGCGTATAGAGGCTGGTCAAAGGTTACGAAACAAGTGCTTGGTTTCAGTTCCGCGCACTCTCTTGCGGCAAACTTCAACGCGGAATATATAGTTGATGGATTGCTCGGTTCCAAGATAATGAACGGCAGGGCATCAATTGACTTCGTCTGGGGAGCTGGTTGAGCATGAGCAGACAGTGATGTCTTCATAAAGCCGTTCCACGAAACGGGTAAATTAATACCTGACCACCGTCCAGATACCATCATCGACGCAATAGCCACAGAGATTGGGTCTTCTACAGTTAACTCCTTAATCTTGACGTCCTTTGAACCAGAAGAAGAGGTCTTCCGATACCACGAAATGTTCAACTTTCCCATCGCCGCAATCACACCAGCATTAGGAACTTCTCGTGTACGTGGAAGTGAAGATATTTCACTGTCAGGCACTGCACCTGTGCACTTGAAGCCTTCCATGCAGTGAAATGTGTTTCGCCCGTCCAATGTCCTTATGTTAAAGTCAGCGTTGTCAGAGCAAAACTGCGTGAACGCTCCAGCATTCGGGTTTTGACGTTCTTCACGAAGCGCTGTAACTTCGTACCTGTGGACTTCCGCCACATTTACTGAAAATCCAAGACTGTTTAGAATCTGAATTAATTGTTTCGAGTATTGTTGGCCTGCTCCGACAGGCCGAGCGCTGTCACCTAGAAACGCGATCGGTTGCCCTTTCAACAGCGGTTATGCTTTGGGACCGTAACTCGGTAACCGTTTCTCGCATAGACATGGGTAATGTACCAATGTAAAGCTAAAAGTATGCTTTATGACTTTCATTCTGAGTCTTTAGTCAATATCAGCAGTTGTTTAAAAAATAATGACCTGCTAATGATAAATTAACCAAATTTTCGTGCAAACAATGTGCTAAAAATGTTAAATTAGTCGTTTTTCCCTTCATCAATAGCAATAATTAGGCCTGATAAGTCCGTTATCCTACTGGTTCATTTTTATTAATTGTTAAAGCTCGCGAGATACAAATTTGGATCAATATTTTGAACGCAGGAAGCAAAAATGCTGTTTTTGGCACTTAGGCCCCATTATAGCCCTTTTGAACCCTCCCAAAACAATGACGCGGACACCGCAGAGATGGGGACTTTGCAGGATTTGTTTCTAGGGTACTAGAGAACATCTATGCCAAAATTTTTGTATATTTCGCTAGCATTTAAACCAGTACCGTTGAAAATAAATCAGAATAAATCAATTAGGAAGTGAGATGTTCCTGTCACATTATTGTTCAAATTTATTATTCATGATATTGGATTATAATATTTATATGTTGTTAATGACAGGTATGTTGGTTTTATGAATTAAAGTATATTTCGATTCAGGAGGAAAAGTGTGATAATTTCTCACAAAACAATAGGGTAAGAAAAAAAACCTTTGGCTCAATATAATTGCAAGTACACACATCAAAAAAAGTTTTGCATCACCTCGGTTCCCAGATCTCCGGCATATAGACGTTGACTGTGTATATTGTATCCAAGATACAGTCCCTTTGACTGTTCATAGATGTCACTAAAACTGCTCAAAGATGTAAACAACCATGCATGAGCAGGGCCTATTAGACGGAGGGGGTACGACAGCCGATCAGTTCCAGTCATTCCACCAGGACGAAGGTACGCTGCTCATGTTGTCTGTAGTTCTACCATGCCTAGAAGGTCAATACCGCAGTTCGATCGCGTCCGCATTGTTACTTTGTGTCAAGAAGGGCTCTCAACAAGGGAAGTTTCCAGGCGTCTCAGAGTGAACCAAAGCGATGTTGTTCGGACATGGAGGAGGTACAGAGATACAGGAACTGTCGATGACAGGCCTCGCTCAGGCCGCCCAAGGGCTACTACTGTAGTGGATGACCGCTACTTACGGATTGCCGCTCGGAGGAACCCTGACAGCAATGCCACCATGTTGAATAATGCGTTTCGTTCAGCCACAGGACGTCGTGTTTCAACTCAAACTGTGCGCAATAGGCTGCATGATGCGCAACTTCACTCCCGACGTCCATGGCGAGGTCCAGCTTTGCAACCCCGACACCATGCAGCGCGGTACAGATGGGCCCAACAACATGCTGAATGGACCCCACGGAATTGGCATCACGTTCTCTTCACCGATGAGTGTCGCATATGCCTTCAACCAGACAATCGTCGGAGACGTGTTTGGAGGCACCCTGGTCAGGCTGAACGTCTTAGACACACTGTCCAGCGAGTGCAGCAAGGTGGTGGTTCCCTGATGTTTTGGGGTGGCATTATGTGGGGCCGATGTACGCCACTGGTGGTCATGGAAGGCTCCGAAACGGCTTTACGATACCTGAATGACATCCTCCGACCCATAGTGCAACCATATCGGCAGAATATTGGAGAGGCATTTGTCTTCATGGACGACAATTCTCGACCTCATCGTGCACATCTTGTGAATGCGTTCCTTCAAGATAACGACATCGCTCGACTACAGTGGCCAGCATGTTCGCCAGACATGAACCCTATCGAACATGCCTGGGATATGTTGAAAAGGGCTGTTTATGGACGTCTTGACCCACCAACCACTCTGAGAGATTTACGCCGAATTGTCGTTGAGGAGTGGGACAATTTGGACCAACAGTGTCTTGATGAACTTGTGGATAGTATGCCACGGCGAATACAGGCATGCATCAATGCAAGAGGACGTGCTACTGGGTATTAGAGGTAGTGGTGTGTACTGCAATCTGGACCACAAATGCTGAAAGTCTAGCTGTATGATGGTACAACATGCAATGTGTGGGTCTCATGAGCAATAAAACGAGCTGAAATGTTGTTTGTGTTGATCTCTATTCCCTTTGTATTTAACGGTTCCGGAACTCTTGGAACCGAGGTGATGCAAAACTTTTTTTGATGTGTGTAATTTTTTACAGTGAAGAATATATACATGGTGATTTGGTAATTAATACTATGTAGATCAAAATAAAGAAATTCCACTGTCATCTCTGATTAAAATAAAATTTTATGAAAACACCGGATACTGTCTTAATTAGAATTACAGATGTTCTGAAGACCAACATGAAAAAATGTCAAATTGATACAGGTACCTGGGAGGCTGTCGCATCCAACCGATCAGAGTGGCGCCGCAACGTCCATCATGGCCACTTGCTCTTCGAACAAGAGAGAAGAAGGCTTCAGGCTGAAAAAATAAATGTCAGAAAAGAACGCATGAATCGCAGAATGATCATCCCCCAAGATTCATTGGCCGCTCAAGTCCTTGTGTGCCAATATTGTGGAAGAGCCTGTGGTTCTCGGATCGGACTTGACAGTCACCAAATAACTCACGCAATATGATTAGGCCTAATATTGGTTTACAGGGAAGATTTACATAACCGTACCTTGGAAGACAATCATTCTCGTATCACGGGTGATAGCCTAATACTACTAATAATAATAATAATAATAATAATAGAATTAGAATCATTTTTTATGAACTGGGAAGTTTTAATTTAAATCTTGTTATTTGGCCACGTCAGTAAATTACGTTTTGAAGATGGTGGATCCAAGGCTAATTACAGAAGTTGTATTTCCCTAAGATACCGCGTTATGTGACTGTGGTTAGGTACAAGCAACTCGTGATCATTATTGTTGTACCGTACCTTCTACCCATCAAGATGGTATTAGCCCTGGACGTGGCGGGATCAATGTGAGTAATAGTGATTGTTCGATGCATGTGTTTTAGCCTAATTTCGATTTTTGCAAAAGATGAAAGTAGACCTATGAGATCTACACAGGGCCAAAAATTGTGTGTCTGTCTGTCTGTGTGTGTGTGTGTGTGTGTGTGGGTGTGTGTGTGTGTGTGTGTGAGTCTGTGTGTGTGCGAGTGTGTGTACTCTGAATGTGTGTCCCCCCTATCAATTCAAACACGGTGAAACCAAATTGAACGAAATTTGGTACAGATGTAGAAATAGCAAAGGGCACCTCAGTGTCATGTTTTATATCGCCGCCATCTTTACCAAAACAGAATGGCGGCCACTCAAACGTTCAAAACGTAAAATCAAATTACGACTAACCAAATCATCCGATCTCTACCAAATTTGATAACGACATACCTTCATATAGGACGCGCCTTGTGAGCAAACTACAAGGTCATCCGCCGGACCATTGCAGGATGGCGGCCGTGCGAATTATGCAAACTTTATAATCCATATCATGGGACCCACCAGGTCCGATTATAGAGCCGACAATCGTTTTAACTGTTCTAAAGGAAGAGGCACGTTCGAAATTAAAAGTTTATTTTGTAATACTATAGTGCAGACGTGATTTTAAAAAGCTGAGCTGATTTAGTAATAAGACAAGATGGCAGCGGATATCTTGTGCCTGACTTATATTTCACTAATTTGAGTATTGCTTGCAATATTGCGTACTGATACAAAATAAATAAACTTTGTATGAAATGCTTTATATATAAATAATATACTCCACAGATGAAATCGTTTAGTCTAAATCATTATTTGCTAACACGGTCTATCTAACTCATTTGATATCGGTCAATGTTCGTTGGCGCGTTTGGCTCCGTGGTGAAGCGCTGCCTATCATTCTTATGGCTATGGTTCAAACCCCATCAGAGTTAGGTTTTTTTGCTTGAAATTTTATATTGATTGTTTTGTAATGACTCCGACGTTTTAAAATTAAGCGTTATATTGTGCATATTACGATTGAAAATATATATTTCATTAAAACAAAATTCGCCAGCAGATTTTCACGAGATATCTAGCGGCAAAAAAGTGAATTATCATCTCCAACTGGCGGCGAAATGCACGCCGGCCTACAGATTAACTTACAGTTTGATTGAAAAGTTTATTTTTATGGCCGCTAGAATGCACTCACCCTGTTAGGATTATCTTGTTCGATACTTCTCCACTAGATGTCAGGACTGGTCTACGTGGGACTCCTTTGATTAGTATACCATTGGCATTCTATGTGCATCGAATTTTAAGAATGACAAGATGATACTATGATACATTTTTACTTTTTATTTGCTTGCCACGGTGGGTGAGTGGTCAACGTGTCGGTCTACTAACCCCAAACTTGCAGGTTCGCCCCTGGCCGTGGTAAGTGATTTTTGAAAGGCGGCAAAAATTGTGGACACCATGTCATGCGATGTTGGCATGTCAAAGAACCCATTTGAATGCAGTAGGCCGTGTTCATAATGGCAAAATTAATCTCGGGAGTTTCCGTCAACACAAAGTTCCTAATTTCTCTACTGGAAAGCGCTATAGTGTTCAAGGAGCTTAGTTATCTAACCTTCTTGACTTTCATAGTGCTTCAAGGAGCAACGAAATTTGACATGCAAGCTACCCTCTGGGTGTCAGATAACAAAGCTTGCACCCGGCATCCGAGGCCATACGATATTATTATTATTATTATTATTATTATTATTATTATACTTTTTATTTTAAAGGGTTTGTAACAGCCTATTGTGCGTTGTTTGAAAATGTTATTTGAAGTAAAGCACAAAACGATTTCACATAGTACCTGTCCTCTAGCCGTCGATGCTAGTTCAGGATATTAATTAATACTTTTATTGCTGCCAAATAGCAATCGAAAATATCCACATAGTTGGTATACACACGTCTCTGTAGGGCCATGGATAGATTTGTTAATACAATTAGGGTTGTGAAAACCATGCACAACCAGACGTGTGAAACATGCCTCAACTCAAAGTTGGATGTTGCCCACGTCAGGTCGATTATCTAATAATAATAATAATAATAATAATAATAATAATAATAATAATAATAATAATAATAATAATAATAATAATAATAATAATAATAATAATAATAATAATAATAATAATGTTATTGGTTTTACGTCCCTTTTATCTACTGTTGCTTTTAGAGACGCCGGGGTGCTAGAATTTTGCCCCGAAGGGGATCTTTAACGTGCCACTAAAACTACTGACACGGCTCCCTCACATTTGTGCACCCTCAAATGCCAGCTGACTGCGCCAGGATACGAACCTGCAACCTTGGACCCAGCAAGCGAGAACGTTACCGTTGAGCCACGCAGCCAGTCCGGTCGATTATGTCTCCAGATCCATAACATTCTTGTGATATTTCTTATCTTTCTTTCTTTCTTTCTTTCTTTCTTTCTTTCTTTCTTCCTTCCTTCAATGATGGTAGCAGTTTTTTTTCTTCGCGGTTGTGGTTTTTGGTACAGGTAAATGGTTTCTAAGGTCTTCAACCAAGAAATGATTCTATTATACTCTTTGATAAAAAGAACGAGTTATAACTATACTCATACATTTAGGAGAAAGTAGGCTATATGTTCTTTACTATATGTTCTTATTTTGAGTGTTTAGATTTCTATGCAAGCTGAACCTAACTTCTTTCTAATTTGTACAATTTAAATTTCTTTGCCACTGTATTTCTGATTCGAATAAATGGGTTATTTTCTGACGGGAAGGACCAAGTTTACAGGATTACAAAAGTATATAGTGGGCTATTGTATCAAGATGTGATTGAATACTGCAGTGCTTTAATACCAAATTTAGTCGGAGGACATGAATTTGGCTTGCATTCAGTGAGTGATAGGTAGTTTACGTTAGCCTTTTATGGAGCTTACTGAGCTGTAGAATGTTAAATTCATGAGTGAGAGAAATAAGAAATAGAGCAAGCAGCCTCCCACACTCATCCACCCACACACCCACGCACCAGCTACCTGGCTGAGGAACAGTAGGCCACCTTTAGCCGAGGGCACAACCGCTTAACTAGCATCTATCTCCGCCCGGATGGCTATAAAAACCACCCGCTCCGTGGAACGATCTGTTACCGAGGAGAAGAAAAAGGACCAATATCAATGCTGTTCCTACTTTATTTTACCTGTTATATAAAAGTTGAACGATCGTTTAGATCGCTTCCAAAAGATTAGGGAGCTTGAGATCATCAGGCGAGGTAGAATATATATGGGCTAGAAAGACCTCAAATGTTTAAAGCAGGGTGTTCAAACTTGTCTTAACCAGCGCCATATTATTTAGAATTGTGGAATGATTCTTACCGGCCTCGTTGGTATTGGGAGAGTGTGGGTTCGAATCCCATCTCAGCCGTCCTGAAAAAGGTTTTCCTTGGTTTCCAATTTTCACTCCCAGGCAAATGCCGGGACGGTTCCTTTCCATGGCTGACTTCCTTCCAAAATCCCTTCCGTGACCCTTCATTAATTAGACCCAAGTTAGCGGTCGCCTGCGCGATAGGCCTGTCACCATCCCCAGTTGTATCTGCTGCCAAAGTGTGTCCTGCTCCAAGACACTGTCCTTGAGGTGGTAGAGGAATGATCCCTCGCAGAGTCCGTGAGTGAAGCCGAGTAGTGTGGAAAAGCGACTCGTGGCATATTATGTACCCTCTGTGAATCTAATAAATTTCCCACGTTAAAATGCAACAGGAGAAATAATAGCATTTTCTTTATTTCTTTCTGTCTGTCGTCTTTCTTTCTTTCTTTCTTTCTTCCTTTCTTCGATTGTACCTAATATAATGTTTATGTAATTATGATGTAATAGGTCTATATCAAATTTTAAGTTAATACCTATAGCAGGTCGTAATTATTACTATTCCAAATCTTCGAAGAAGAGTACTTCCAATCCTTGATATTTCACATCCGAATGAGAATCATCTACAAACAGTCTCTCTTTCCCAACTAACCTATGAAGTTGTAGCTACTATTGCTGTGGTACACTTCGGCAATATGCCCTCAACTAGAACTGTAAGCTAATGTTCAGAAATGACGTAGGAGTACTCTGCTGAGATGAACGTAAAAGGCTAGAACTGCAACATACAGAAACAATGGTTATCTACTAATAATATGTTGAGATATGAAATGGTGACTTATATGAATGTTGGAATTTCTACAAGCTTCTCAGACAACCACTGTTCTGACGTAAAAGAAATAAAGAAATTCAATAATAATAACAAGATGTTCAGGAAAGAACATAGAGCCTACTTTCTCCTAAATGCATGGGTATTGTTATAACTCTTTGTCCTTTTCAAGGAGTATGATTGAATGTTGGTTGTAGTAGCTTGTTGAAATACAACGTGCTATAGGGATATTAAACATGAATATGAGGTGCCCTTTGCTAGTGCTACCTCTGTACCAAATTTCGTTCAATTCGGTTTCACCGTGTTTGAATTGATAGGGGGAATCGATTTGCACACATACTTGGCCACCATCTGCAAACTATTGGGCTGATGTTCGTGCAGTTTGGTCAGAATATGTTTCCCACATAAAGATATGGTGTTGCAAAATTTGGTAGAGACTAGATTATTAGGTTGGTCGTAATTACATTTTAGCTTTTAACATTTGGGTGGCCGCGATTACGTTTCCGTCAAGATAGCGGTGATATAAAACATGACATTGAGGTGCCCTTCGCTAGTGCTACCTCTGTACCAAATTGCGTACCATTCGGTTTCACCGTGTTCGAATTGATAAGGGGAATCGATTTTCACACAAAGATGGCCGCCATCCGCAAAATATTAGGCTAATGACCTATTAGTTTGGTCAAAGGATGCTCCCTCCATAAAGGTATGTTGTTGCTAAATTTGCTAGAGATCGGATGATTAGGCTAATCGTAATTTGATTTAAGCTTTGAACATTTGTGTGGCCGCCATTACGTTTCCGTCAAGATGGCGGCGATATAAAACATGACACTGAGGTGCCCTTTGCTAGTGCTACCTCTGTACCAAATTTCGTTCATTCGATTCCACCGTGTTCGAATTAATAGGGGGAATCAATTTTGACATAAAGATGGCCGCCATCCGCAAACTATTAGGCTAATGACCTATTAGATTGGTCAAAGGATGCTCCCTCCATAAAGGTATGTTGTTGCAAAGTTTGGTAGAGATCGGATGGTTATGTTAGTCGGAATTTGATTTAAGCTTTGAACATTTGTGTGGCCGCCATTACGTTTCTGTCAATATAGCGGCGAGATAAAACATGACACTGAGATGCCCTTTGCTACTGCTACCTCTGTACCAAATTTCGTTTCATTCGGTTTCACCGTGTTTGAATTAATAGGGGGAATTGATTTTCACACAAAGATGGCCGCCATCCGCAAACTATTAGGCTAATGACCTATTCATTTGGTCAAAAGATGCTTCCTCTATAAAGGTATGTTGTTGCAAGATTTGGTAGAGATCGGATGATTAGGTTAATCGTAATTTGATTTAAGCTTTGAACATTTGTGTGGCCGCCATTACGTTTCCGTCAAGATGGCGGCGATATAAAACATGACACTGAGGTGCCTTTTGTTAGTACTACCTCTGTACCAAATGTCGTTCCATTCGGTTGCACCGTGTTCGAATTAATAGGGGGAATCGATTTTCACACAAAGATGGCCGCCATCCGCAAACTATTACGCTGATGACCTATTAGGTTGGTCAAAGGATGTTCCCCCCATAAAGGTATGTTGTTGCAAAATTTGGTAGAGATCGGATGATTAGGTTAGTCGTAATTTGATTTAAGCTTTGAACATTTGTGTGGCCGCCATTACGTTTCCGTCAAGATGGCGGCGATATAAAACATGACACTGAGGTGTCCTTTGCTAGTGCTACCTGTGTACCAAATTTCGTTCAATTCGCATTCACCGTGTTCGAATTGATAGGGGGGGACAGACATTCAGAGTACACACACTCACACTCACACACACACACACAGACTCACACACACACACATACACACACACAGACAGACACACTTTTTTCGCCCTGTGTTGATCTCATAAGTCTACTTTCATTTTTTGCAAAAATCGAAAGTAGGCTAAAAATAGAGCATAACAAATTAAATAATATGTGTGTAGAACCACTCGCAAATCATGAATACCAAGATTAACGGCGGCTTCGGTGGTGTAGTTGGTAGCATGCTGTGCTTCCATGCCCATGGTCGCGGGTTCAAACCCGACCGAAGTCGTCGAATATTTTAAGAGCGTTAAAAATCCCTTGGTATACCTTCTTTCGGAGGGTAAGTAAAGCCGATGGGCCTATGTCATAGATTTATGGCATGTAAAATAACCTTCCACTAACTAAACTTGTGAGAAGCAAAATTTGTAGGTTAGGTTTGATTAATGCTCTTAAGTTCCAACGTTTGTCACCAGGCGCTTGTTGCGATGACATCTAATAGAAGCCACGTTCACAGGTAGGTGTCGTGGATGGTATCATTTGGTATCGAAAGTAGGAACTGCTTGAAATAATCGTCTGCATTCCTACTCGAATTATAAACAGATAACACACAATAATACAGCCATCACAATTAACACTGGTTATCAGACAGATTCTACACACACCCAAAGTACACGGGGCTACATGACCAAGTTGTCGCATCCCCTCAACTAAGGAACCAACCACCAGCCAACCAACCAAGATTAACTTTAGTAATTTGAGGAGATTTTTAAAGCCGTGAGGGTCGTTCCAGAATATTCGGATATCGTAGGTTCGAACTCTGGCGTCGTTTCACGCCGGAATTGTCCATGCTTCCTCTAGGCAAATGCCGCGATAGTATCTTTCTTCAAGTCGGGGGCGTCTACCTCATCGCTGTTCCTGATATTGTTACACTAACTACTACAGTCATCACAGCAATACAGGTTATCAGACAAGTTCATTCATTCATTCATTTATTTGCAATTGCAGGTGTGTCCCCCAGTGGCAAATTTGATAAACATAACAAATAAATAATTGTACATAACAATTCAATAACAATTAAACTGGAGTATTTACACAAATAGTCAGTCTTTTCTTAAACACACCTATATGTTTGGAAAAGGGCTCTAAGGCTGCGGCAGGTAGAGAGTTCCAGTTATCAATGGCACGGTTTACAAAATAATATTTACCATAATTTGTAAGCTGTGGTCGGTCCTTAACTTTGAAATAATGATCACTCCTACTCATGTAAGTGGGCTTTCCCATACGTTCAACACACACACAACTACACGGGGCTGATGACGAAGATTCCCCAAACCCCTCAAATGGATTATTAACAACAAAAACAACAGCTCTACACCTCCATCTGGGAGGTCATCGACTGTGCCAACGAATAAGGATCAAATCGTGGTTCGGTAGATTGGCTTTTAATGGCACTTTAAATCTAGTGCATATCAGTTTAAGAAAACATACAGCAATACTTTACCACACTAAATTTGAAAAGTAACGTTAAACTCAATTAACATTAGTTTGTACTTGTACGCAACACTACACAATAATTCAGAATAAATAAATACTTCCAAAGTATAATAGGCCTAATGACAATCCGCATTAATGGCAAATTTATTAGTCGTGGTATGTATATAACATGGGGAGTTTAACCTATTAGTAAGCTATAATAGAGAAGTCACACAAGTAAACAAATATTGAAAAATATGAAAATAGAAACGTAATCAAAACTGATAGAGGTAAGACGGTATTTTTACGGTAACGTTTCTCTCAAAGGGAGTGGTAGAGAGACAGAGTTTTCAACTGTCAAACAGGCTCTGTGAATCTTACATGAACGAGATTTTTGAGCAAATCCATTTGCAGACGGGTATGTTTGTTTGTCGGCTCTGAATATTGCTAACGTCATCATCATCAACAACAAAATTAATTTTCAGTTAACTGAAATATGTGAATTTGGAAATATAGCTAAAATAAACAGTTAACAGGGCAACAAGTTTCTACGCGCCACGAGTTGAAGACCTCTATTGAAAGTGTTCGTGACCGAGTCTCTTTTTTGAAGAATTGGTTACGGCGTGTTCCGGATCGCTGAAGGGGAAGTCACAGCGAGCCATCATTAGAGAGTTGAGTTCATCTGCTTTGTTGCCTTACTTTGAAAAGGGAAAGGAACGCATAGCCTATGGTGGTCTTCGACCTCATGATAATAGGCTTCTTGGTTGACTTGACACGTGGAAGATGGGAATAATGCTACTCAGAGGGGAGTTGCTGGCAAGAGAAAATAATAGTATGCATTATCGAAGGCAGCATACATTTTATAGAACTGGTTAAATGATTTAAAGGATACTACAGTGTTGGTAATACACAAAATACTCTTCAATAACGTGGTCAGGAGGTTTAGATTATAGATAAATCTTTGAAGTGAAAACCTTTAGAAATTTATTTTTTGTCGTATGGATTTTAGTGCCAGGAGTGTCCGAGGACATGTTCGGCTCGCCAGAGGCTGTAGCTGCTTCTAGTGGACACCCATAGGGTGAGCTACAAGTTTCGTTCAATTTCAAGTAGTTCCAACTTGCGCTACCAGATGTCAATGATACCTAGTGTTGAACATTGGAAACTTGATAGAGCATTCCAACGAAATGTAACCTAGAAATTTAGCTTCACACAAGTTTAGTCTGTGGACGGATCATTTACATGCCAAAAAGCTATGACATGGGACCACCGACTTAACTTCCCATCCGATGGAAGGCATACTGAAGGATTTTAACGCTCTTAAAATATCCGACGACTTTGGCCGGGTTTGAGCCCGCTATCTTGGGCACAGCAGTTCAGCATCCTACCAACTACGCCACCGAAGCCACTCCTTTAGAAATAATGTCACACTAGGGGACCCGTGCAATAAATGACGCATTTCAGCATCATTGTCGTAGTACATTAACCTCGCACAACAGTAAGGCTCAACGCAACACAGTTCTGGCAGGGGCTGGCTTTGCACGGGCCTAGCTTTACTGTTTTACGGGCTCAACATGACACAGTTCTGGCATGGCTGGGCTATCGTCTTATTTATTTATTTATTTATTTATTTAAATGTGTCTGCAAAAACAATTTGCCGATAGTTACGAAATCATTGTTGTATTCGTCTCTGCTTCGGGTGATTCTCTTTCTTTAAAATGCACATTTGTTAAGATCGGTTACTTGCAAACCCCCAAAATGGATATATAGTACTGAAATAATAGCCTATATATGATTTATTATTCTGTCTTCCAGTAGCTGAGAGTTGAGAGTGCCATGTTTTCTCCTGCACTTAAACCTCTTGCAATAATTTGCTGTTTTGGGGCAGATGACCATGTAGTTCCACCCCATTAAACCTCAATAACTAACTAGCCTAATTTACTGTTTGTTGATGAGAAATAGAACAAAGTGCAGTGGGGGTGAAAAGTAGAGTATATTACATGATGTTAGAGACATCATAAACAGGACGTGCTGCAAATATTTAGCCTGATCGGAAAGTAAGGAAGACGCGGTATCATTGAGGCTGGGAAATTGAAAATTTACAGACAATTGGTTTCAACGACGATTAAGAGATGCACCCTATTCGAACAAGTCTCGTTCTCGCGCAAAGACTGAACAACTGAGCAATGATTGTGATGGCTTGTAGTGTCCCCCACGTATGAAGAGCAAAGCTGCATAGCCCTTTCTTTGTGGACTAAAATAGGAATCCTAAGGAAATTTACAGGGAAATGTTGGGAGTGTATCGGGTTGACTGTAGAAACCATAGCAACTCCTTAGGTTAGTGAATAGCGCTGTGTGAAGCTAGTTAATGCTACGGATAGCCAGTAACTGATGTTGTTGATGGTATTCAGGAGCATGCAAGGCGTTTTACTGGAGGAGTCTCGTCCGAGTTGGACCACTGAGTATGCCTACAGCTATCAAGGAATATTTATAAAGATGCCAAATCCCTTCGTAACAAATACCGCTGCAGGGAAGCTGTAAATGTCGGATTACTCCATGCCAATTCCCGTCATTTTGCAAGTTCTGTTCCTACATCACTTGTGTTTCTTTCTTGAGAAGTGCTCTAGCACCCAACACACAGTCGAGATGTCTCACATCGAATGGTCCTTTCTTCGGATTAATGTAGAAATTTCTGGATGACCAACGCCGCCGTAATATAATAGGTAGCGTCGATTATGCGATCTTCCAGAAAATGAAATGCTTTTGATAAGATGTGCTGAAACGGGTTTCCCCATGGAAGAAAATATGTCTCGAGAACATTCGAAAAATAATATAGAGGTCAAGTTTCATTGCGAGTAATTTATATTTTTTATTAAATATTTTCAAACTACTTTTTTGTTTCCTTTATGAAATCGAGTTTATTTCACCTAGTGGAGTGTTATTGAGATGGCCGTAGCGGTGTGTGTAAGGAGGAGGGCATGACCCTAAGTAAGGAACCATCCCCGAATTTGTCTGGGTTAGAAGTTGGAAAGCATGGAAAGCCACTTCAAGGGTAAAATGAGGTTGGAATTAAAAATGTATCAACTCAGTTTTGCCTCATGAGGCTGAATGAACTAGTATTGAATTTTTTGGCAGAGGCGGGAATCGAATCCAAGACCTTTGGATGCGGAGGCTCAATATGTAGGTTACTCCGGGACACCAAAAGGCCTAAGTGCACAGATAACATGTTTCATAGGCGCTATTCGTCCACTCCTCATTGCCAGCTATCCAATGTTTAAGATTAGGCCTACTAGTTAAGGTTCATGTGTTGTCTAAAATACAAAACTTTTAAGTATTATGATGTGGGAGAGCTTTCAGTTGGATAGGCCTACCTTAGAATGTGTGGTGGTGGTGGTGGTGGTAGTGATCGTTCTTTTAAGCGGTGGAAATTCGAAGTCATTAGCTCCTAATAAGAGTCGTTATGAGTTTATATGGATACAGATGGAGGCTGTTATTGAGTGTTTATAATAGATCTATCAAGGGCAGCCACAAGTGGCATGGTGTGCTGATGGCATACTACTCTCCACTCGTTACCGATCTGTAAAACTGAAATAAAAATGTTGTTGTTGTTTCATTTCGAGGTTTCGGTATCGTGGTAATTTCAGAGTCGTGTACTTTGGGAGTGTGCGTTTGTATATAGTACTTGTCTGATAAACTGTGTTGTGTATGTATTATTGTGTGTATTTATACGTTAGGCGAGCGGCTAACCCCAAGTGGTGGTAACACTGGCATTAATTAGCCATCTACGCAACATCTAAAGGTAACCAGTGTTTGTAGCCTTTCTCCGGGTTAATGTCATTGCCCGAAGACTGGTTGTCTCGCCCCTTGTGGTATGAAAATTCACAACTTATGTTCTGTGGCAAAGACCTTGTCTTCCCTTGTTTAAAATATTAATAAAAGTTTAGGTGGTATCTTTTGCAGTGGATTTCTATCTCAATTTATCTCACGTAAGTCTTATTATTATTATTTAATTTAATGCTATGTAGTGTAAAAGAGCGGAATGCATGCAGAAAATGGGGCTTCTTAGCCCTAGGCATATAATTATCAAATACCTGGGTACACAAAAAATCAATCAATGAAACATATTTTATGTACACAAGCGGATAGTATCTCGAATGGAGTCCTGAGCGTTACTAACCCCTACTCATTTACGTTTAATATCTCGAATGTTCATTACCTTGTTATCCATCCGTCGTACGGGTAAAAATGTTGGGGAGACTTTGTTAACTCCGCAATACGGCTAATTCCGGAATACTTGAAATATACATTTTATGACATATCCCAGTGCAAGAGATGAGTTCATCTCACCAGTTGTGTTGAGTCAACATTTCTCTTTACTATGGATTTCAAATGAAAAATGCTTCACTTGGGGGTAAAATCGTGTTGTATTTTGTTTGTAAAGTATTTAAGAAATCACATATATTTCGGTTACGTATTTATGCGCTAGTGGTAGTAATGAATTAGACTAATCATATTGTGTATTTAAACAAGGTATCGCAGATTTATCTCAAATACAAATATTAACAACAACAACAAAAACAACAAAAGAACGTTACTAAATTCAAATTTCTTTGAATGTGTTGTTAATTGATTTAGACAACCCAGAACGGATGAAATTTTAAGAACTGAATGACAGTTACAAGTGTGAAATACTTTAATTTTTATGTTAATTGAATGAAACTCTACCCCATAATTTACATTGTTAACCATGAACCCCTTAATACTGCGATTTTAGCTCAATGTACCCTACTTTTTATGTGTTTGACACTCTGAACAGTTTTGTTTTAACCTGAATAAATAAACTCTGAATCTAAAACGAAACTGTAGCAGCGAGAAGCGTGGCTAAGGGTGAATGTATGCAACCTGCCATGGATACCTGTTCGCCGGGCGGATCACAGCAGTGCCTGCTACTGAAAAGAATCGTCACTTTTGCCACCATATTGAAATGGTGAAATGGTTTGAAACAGCAATAGCCCATTGTTTTCCCATGTATTTTTACATTATTACAATTTTACCCGTATGAAGGACGGATAACCAGCTATCTTATATATTAAAATAGTTTTCAAAAAAATTCACCTTTTACTAAAACTGAAATATCTAGGGAAGTATTTGCGCTACGACGACGTTTGTTGTCTTAAAATGTAATTCCTGTCACGCACCCTCGATTGATACCCACCTTAGTTGATTATATCATCCGTGTATTAAAATAATTGCGAATATTACTTCCTCCAAGGTCACACGAAAATAGAATCGAATGAGTTGACGGACATATTGTCGCTAGGCGACAACGACTAACACTGTATCATGATATTCAACGCCACCCCAATAATAAATCAAACTTTATTTTAAAAGAGATCAAATCTCCTTGGGAACTTAACGCATTCACTTAAAACTCTTCTAAGCGGTTTGAATCTAGCTTCTACCTGCTCCACTCAGGCGCTAATGTCGCATGTATCCATACATGGTATCGTTAACTTCTACCTGTTCCACTCGGGCGCTAATGTCGCATGTATACATACAATAAGCAGAACAGGATTCTGTGCACTTAATTTAATTAAAACTTCTCAAAGAATGGATTACTTTGAGACTGAAAAGCTCATGCACAATCAGCAGCCATTTTGCTAATGACACTGTCATATCAACATCTCTTTGAATGACAACAAATACTGTATTCGAAAGACAACTAATTTCACGAAGATGCCACTACAGTCGAATGTTGGAACCGCCATTTTGTATTGGTTATCCGATCTTTCAATAATATAGTCTTTGGTCTCACCAGCTACAAACTGTCTTCTTTTCGTTTCATCATTCGTCCTTATATGTTGTGTGCTCAATCAAAACAGTGACTCATAATATGCTGAATGAGAAGCGACACTCAATTACAAACGTTATAAAGATTGGCATATTGTGAGTACAACAATCAGAGTTTATTTACACAGGTTAGAAAGCGAATTGTAAAACATGTTACAGACAATTGGAATAATTATTCTTCCTTTATTGTTGGCAACAGCGATATGTACGAAACTGTTATCAATACGAGCGATGATTACAAAATGTATATGTTCATGAATGGTATTCATGGAGGTCATGTTGAGTTAGTTGCCGCTGCTCAAGTTTACAAAATGGATATTGACATAATCACTAATAATAAAACTCTGCTATACTCTGGGAATGGGTGGAACGGTCATTATGACGTCTTAAATCCCGGTATCAGTGCTAACTCAGTTGAGAACGTGGATGCCAAGTCACTCGATTCAGTGCCTGATTTACAGTTTCAAACTAAGAGTGGGTTTGCGTGCAGTAAAACCCCAGGATCGTGTCGGAAGCGAACCTCAGAACCAGTTAGCCAGAGACAAAATGTGATAAGAATTAAAGGTGACGGAAATTGTCTGTTCAGGGCATTAGCATATTGTGTGTACAACAATCAGAGTTTATTTACAAAGGTTAGAAAACGAATTCTTCAACATGTTACAGACAATTGGAATAATTATTCTTCCTTTATTGTTGGTAACAGCGATATTTACGAAACTGCTATCAATACGAGCGATGATTACAAAATGCATATGTCTATGAATGGTATTCATGGAGGTCATGTTGAGTTAGTTGCCGCTGCTCAAGTTTACAAAATGAATATTAACATAGTTACTAATAATAAAACGCATACTGTAAACGCCGAAAATACGCCACCAAATAGTATAATTTCCTTACTGTATTCTGGAGATGGCCGGAATGGTCACTATGACGTCCTAAATATCAGTGGTAACTCAGAGTCAAGTATGGTCGAAAACGTCAATACCAAGAAACAGAAACGAGCACTACGCGACTCAAGTCGATATCAGAAACAGATTGTCACAAAACCGTTCTCAGCCACTTATCGATGTGCTATTTTTGATACTAGAACCATTCTCAATTGGAAGTCTGTGTAACATTTGTCACTACTGCTCAGTTGTATACTTTTCAAAAGAGAAAAATACAAGTGGTCACTTTTCTTTTTGTTGTAGCGATGGCAAAGTGAAACTTCCACCATACACAATACTTCCGGAAATTAAGCAGTTGTTTACGAATTGTGACGAAATCAGTAAACATTTTAGGAAAAATGTTCGGCAGTATAATAATGCTACGTCGTTTGTATCCATTGGTGCTACTGCTGAGCTACTACCGAGTCATGGGCCTTACTGTTTCAAAATCAAAGGTGTCATTCATCATAGAATTTCCCCTTTATATGCCAGTAAACGGGAAAACAGTTCATATGGCCAATTATACATCTTAGAATTTTCAGAGGCAAATGATTTAAGGCTACTGAATGATGATAATCAGGAGCTGAGAGAAGATACCCTCAGTCTTTTAAATCGTTTACTAGATCAGCACAATCCTTACGTGCGCTCTTATAAAACAATGCACCAGAAAGTAAGTGAAGAGAAAAATTCAGCTCTAAAAGAAAATCGTCGTTAAAAGGAATTGGTAATGCGTTCCTATCACGAACCTTCCTCAGATCCAAGACGTTATAATGACCCCACATGTTCAGAAATTGCTTCTGTATTAACTGTTGATGGAGCTCCACCATCTCATCGACACATTGCAGTATATGAGAGAGAAGGTGGCTTGAGGAATGTTGATTATGATAGTATGCACTGTGATCCTATGTGTTATTCCTTGATTTGGCCTTGCGGAGAGTCTGGTTGGCACATTTCAATGCCAACTGCTGGAGTGAGACAAATTAAAATACGTCATACTGTAACAATGCGTGAGTATATTCTGTACAGAATTGCCATTCGAGGTCTAGGAGCTGATCTCGATTTCAATCCCCTTATTAACGCTGGTAAATTGGCTCAACAGCTATTCGTGGATTACTACTGTCGTATGGAAGGTGACCGGTTAAAATATATACGTCATCAACAAACGAAGTTGTGAGTTGATACATATGCTGGTTTAGCAGACGCCTTGCATGTACGAGCAAAAAATGAAAATCTCAGAGTCGGTCGTATTGTAGTTTTGCCAAGTTCTTTTACGGGTAGCCCAAGGAATATGATGCAAAATTACCAGGATGCGATGGCGATAGCGAGGTAGTTTGGAAAGCCAGATTTATTCATTACGTTCACCTGTAATGCGGGCTGGCCAGAAATACTTAACGGCATTAATCCTTGGGAAACGGCTAATAATAGGCCTGATATTGTAGTGAGAGTTTTCAATTGCAAAGTAAAGGAATTGCTACGATTGATTAATGTTAAGGAAATGTTCGGTAAAATCATATCTATATACAGTGAAATTTCAAAAACGAGGTCTCCCGCACATCCATTTACTATTAACATTAACGGAATATAGTAGGTTTCGAGAAATTTCTGACATTCACAGTGTGCTGTCAGCCGAAATACCAGATCTCAAGGATGAAGCGCTATACGAGTTGGTAAGGCGTCATATGGTACATGGTCCTTGCGGATCTTTTAATCCTTCTTCAGTCTGTATGAAAGATGGCATATGTAAGGAAGATTTCCCTAAACAGTTTCAGGAAGAGACCAAATATAACGCCAATGGTTATCCTTCGTATAGGAGAAGAAATAATGGACCGATTATTGTAAAAACAATTCGAGGCATTGACATTGAAATCGATAGTCGATTCATTGATTCCTACAATCTATTTCTTTTACTTTACGTTCAAGCTCATATTAATGTTGAAATATGCTCAAGTGTTCGGAGTGTTAAATACATCCACAAGTATGTGTATAAAGGTCATGACTGCTGCCATGTTAAAATATGTCCTGAAGGCGAAACGGTGAACTATGATGAAATTACTTCTTTCCTAAATGCTAGATATGTTGGTCCAACAGAAGCCGCATACAGGATATTTTCATTTCACATGCATGAACAGTCACATTCTATCGTGCGATTAGCAGTTCACTTGCCAAACTTGCAAAATATCTATTTAAAAATGATAACGCTCCTGATATTTTACTTCAAGCACAGTTGCGCAACACGGAATTACAAGCGTGGTTCAAGTTAAATCAAGATCCGCAAGCCAGAAATCCGTATATATATATCCTGAAACACCAATACATTACGTCTGGAATAAGAGCAAATGCCAGTGGCAAAAAAGAAAAAATGTTTAAAAACTATAGGCAGAATGTATACTGTTTCGCCTACAGAAACAGAAAGGTATTATTTACGCCTGTTATTGCTTCACTTCATAGGTGCCACCAGCTTCCAGGATCTACGAATATACAAACCCGTTGTCTATTCTACTTTTAAAGAAACAGCTAAGGAGCGAGGTTTGCTGATTGATGATTCTGAATGGCAGCGTTGTTTGGCAGAAGCGTCACAATTTCAGATGCCTTCTCAGTTACGACAACTGTTTTCTTACATATGTATCTTTCAGATCCCTTCAAATATAAGACAGTTATGGGACATTTTCAAGAATTCATTATCAGAAGAATATCTGCAGTTTCACGAACCTAACATTGCATATCAGTTCACTCTTATACATATTTCTAATACATTAAAGCTCCATGGTCTTCCCATTACTTCTCTCGAATTGCCAGCTATTATTGATAATTTCCCTCAGACAAATTTACCAATGAATTATACAAAACTTAATGAGGATGAATTAAGTCGGATGATAAACCAAGCAAATGAAAACCAAACGGCTATAATTACAGAAATTTTGGGGTTAGTACAAAACGGCAATGAAAGGATGAGTACCGGTAATGCATATTTCATTGACGGTCCAGGGGTCACCGGGAAAACATTTCTTTACCAATGCTTGATTCACAGTTGCACAAATTTGGGGTTAAATGTAGTTTCTGTTGCATGGACTGGTATTGCAGCAATGTTACTACCTCAGGGGCGCACTGTACACAGCCAGTTCAAGTTACCTCTACATTTACATGAAAGTTCTGTATCAGGAATAAAAGTTAACAGCAAGGAAGCTTTTTATATTCGTTCAGTAATTATCATCTGGGATGAAGCC
Source organism: Meconema thalassinum (assembly GCA_946902985.2). Classification (NCBI taxonomy): domain Eukaryota; kingdom Metazoa; phylum Arthropoda; class Insecta; order Orthoptera; family Tettigoniidae; genus Meconema; species Meconema thalassinum. The sequence goes on along the minus strand of OX336390.1, from coordinate 583,327,195 downwards.
CCTAAGGCTAACAAATCGGCTGCTCAAGGACATCATGAATAACGACGTGCCTTTCGGAGGAAAAGTCATGATCTTAGGTGGAGATTTTTGGCAGGTATTGCCTGTTGTACCTCACGCATCTAGAGCAGATTCAGCCCGGTCCAAATGTCAGTAAGGTTCCCTCCTTTGTGGCCATTAGCCTATTCATTTTTTTTAACTCAACAAAAATATGCGAGCGAATACAGATCAACGTGACTTTGCAAACTTCTTGATATAAATTGGTAACGGTGAATACCCTCACGTCGATGGAGAAAATTCAGAATTAGTCGAGTTACCACCCTCCATCATTGCAAAAACTGATATCATCACTAAAATATATGGAAACGAAGTTTCCACACTGAAAGATATTTCACGCTTTTCAAAAATTGCGATTTTTGCACCTAAAAATGAACACTGTAAAGAAATCAATGACAAAGTTTTAGAGTTAATCCCAGGATCATCGAGAACTTACATCAATGTGAATAATTTGATTACTGAAGATGAGAGTGAACTTCTACAGTTCCCAACAGAATTTTTAGACAGCACAGATACAAGTGGATTGCCATCTCATATCCTTCGACTAAAAGAAGTCTCAATTGTGATTTTGTTGAGAAATATTAATGTTACCCAAGGTCTGTTGAATGGTACTAGACTGTTGGTTCGGAAGATGCATGACAATTGCTTACACCTGGAAATTATTACTGGCGTAAATGTTGGAAACAATGTCCTACTTCCTCGCATTGACCTTACGCCATCAGATACTTCTATGCCGTTTTCCTTCAAAAGGAGGCAGTTTCCAGTACGTTTGGCTAATGTCATATGGACAGAAGTGCTGTAGGATTGTTGAAGTGAATGCTGCGGATCAGCACGAGTCTTCTAGTCTTATATATTAAAATAGCTTTCAAAAAATTTCACCCTTTACTAAAACTGAAATATCTCGGGAAGTATTTGCGCTACGACGACGTTTGTTGTCTTAAAATGTAATGCCCGTCAAGCACCGTCGATTGATACCCACATTACTTCATTATATCATTCGAGTATTAAAATAATTGCGAATATTACTTCATTCAAGGTCTCACGAAAATAGGGTATCGAATGACTTGACGTACATATTGTCGCTAGGCGACAACGACTAAGACTGTATCATGATATTCAACGCCACCCCAATAATAAATCTAACTTGATATTAACAGAGAGTTCCCTAATTACGTCATGATATCGTTAACTTCTACCTACTCCACTCGGGCGCTAATATCGCATGTATCCTTTCATGATATCGTTAACTTCTACCTGCTCCACTCGGGCGCTAAATCGCATCTATCCTTACAATAAGTAGAAGGGGATTCTGTGCACATAATTTTATTAAAACTTTTCAAAAAATGGATTACTTTGAGACTGAAATGCTCATGCACAATCAGCAGTCATTTTTGCTAATGACACTGTCATGTCAACATCTGTTTGAATGACAACAAATACTGTATACGAAAGACAACTAATTTCACGAAGATGCCGCTACAGTCGAATGTTAGAACAACCATTTTGTATTGTGTAACCGATCTTTCTGTTATATAGTCTTTGGTCTCACGAGCTACAAACTGTCTTCTTTTCGTTTCATCATTCGTCCTTATAGGTTGTGTGCTCAATCAATACAATGAATCATATTATGATGAATGAGAGGCGACACTCAATTACAAATGTTATAAAGATTAAAGGTGACGGTAATTGTCTGTTCAGGTCATTGGCATGTTGTGAGTACAACAATCAGATTTTATTTACACAATTTAGAAAGCGAATTGTAAAACATGTTACAGACAAGTGGAATAATTATTCTTCCTTTATTGTTGGCAACAGTGATATGTATGAAACTGCTATCAATACGAGCGACGATTACAAAATGTATATTTCTATGAATGGCATTCATGGAGGTCATGTTGAGTTAGTTGTCGTTGCTCAAGTTTGCAAAATGGATATTTATTCGTGGATTACTACTGTCGTATGGAAGATGACCGGTTAAAATATATACGTCATCAACAAACGAAGTTACGAGTTGATACATATGCCGGTTTAGCAGACGCCTTGCAAGTACGAGCAGAAATGAAAATCTCGTAGTCGGTCGAATTGTAGTTTTGCCATCTTCTTTTACAGGTCGCCCAAGGAAAATATTGCAAAATTATCAGGATATGATGGCGATAGTGAGGAAGTATGGAAAGCCAGATTTATTCATTACGTTCACCTATAATGCGGACTGGCCAGAAATACTTAATAGCATTCATCTCTGGGAAACGACTAATAATAGGCCTGATATTGAAGTGAGAGTTTTCCATTGCAAAGTAAAGAAATTGCTACGATTGATTAATGTTAAGGAAATTTTCGGTAAAATCATACCTATATACAGTGAAATTTCAAAAACGAGGTCTCCCGCACATCAATTTACTCTTAACATTAACGGAAGATTGTAAGTTTCGAGAAATTTCTGACATTGACAGTGTGGTGTCATCCGAAATACCTGATCTCGAGGATGAAGCGCTACACGAGTTGGTAAGGCGTCATATGGTACATGGTCCTCGCGGATCTTTGAATCCTGCTTCAGTCTGAATGAATAATGGCGTATGTAAGAAATATTTCCCTAAACAGTTTCAGGAACAGACCAAAGATAATGCCAATGGTTATCCTTCGTATAGGAGAAGAAATAATGGACGGATTATTATAAAAACAATTCGAGGCATTGACATTGAAGTCGATAGTCGATTCATTGTTCCCTACAATCAATTTCTTTTACTTTACGTGCAAACTCATATTAATGTTGAAATATGCTCAAGTGTACGGAGTGTTAAATACATCCACAAATATCTTATATATTAAAATCCACAAGTATGTGTATAAAGATCATGCCTGCTGCATTGTTAAAATATGTCCTGGAGGCGAAACGGTGAACTACGATGAAATTACTTCTTTCCTAAATGTTGGTCCAACAGAAGCCACATTCAGGATATTTTCATTTCACATGCATGAACAGTCACATTCAATCGTGCGATTACCAGTTCACTTGCCAAACTTGCAAAATATCTATTTAAAAATGATACCGCTCCTGATATTTTACTTCAAGCACAGTTGCGCAACACGGAATTACAAGCGTGGTTCAAGTTAAATCAAGATTCGCAAGCCAGAAGTCCGTATACATATCCTGAAACACCAGTACATTACGTCTGGAATAAGAGCAACTGTCAGTGGCAAAAATGAAAAAAATGTTTCACAAACTATAGACAGAATGTATAATGTTTCGCTTACAGAAACAGAAAGGTATTATTTACGCCTGTTATTGCTTCACGTCATAGGTGCCACCAGCTTCCAGGATCTACGAACATACAAAGCAGTTGTCTATTCTACTTTTAAAGAAACAGCTAAGGAGTGAGGTTAGCTGATTGACGATTCTGAAAGGCAGCGTTGTTTGGCTAAAGTGTCACAATTTCAGATGCCTTCTCAGTTACGACAACTGTTTTCTTACATATGTATCTTTCAGACCCCTTCAAATGTAAGATAGTTATGGGACATATTCAAGAATTCATTATCAGAAGATTATCTGCAGTTTCATGAACCTAACATTTCATATCAGTTCCCTCTTATACATATTTCTAATACATTAAAGCTCCATGGTCTTCCCATTACTTCTCTCGAATTGCCAGCTATTATTGGCAATTTCCCTCAGACAAATTTACCAATGAATTTTCCAAAACTTAATGAGGATCAATTAAGTCGGATGTTAAATTAAGCAAATGGAAACCAAACGGCTATAATTACAGAAATTTTGGGGTTAGTACAAAACAGCAATGAACGGATAAGTAATGCATATTTCATTGACGGTCCAGGGGGCACCGGGAAAACATTTCTTTACCAATACTTGATTCACAGTTGCACAAATTTGGGGTTAAATGTAGTTTCTGTTGCATGGACTGGTATTGCAGCAATGTTACTACCTCAGGGGCGCACTGTACACAGCCAGTTCAAGTTTTCTCTACATTTACATGAATGTTCTGTATCAGGAATAAAAGTTAACAGCAAGGAAGCTTTTAGGTAGATTTCATTAGAAAGCTAACTATTGCAATGGGTACCATGTTTCGACTTCCGGAAAATTTCGACATATCTTCGCGTTTCACATTCCCCAGACCCCAAAACCACCGTCAGTTCAAAAATTTATATATAATTTATGTATATATGTATCTATCTATATATATATATATATCAGTTTCTTGTGGACATGATAACTGCCGTAATATTGCACCAATCACTTCGAATTTTTTACATAACATGTATCCCTATAAAATCTCGGTCGAGTTCGTTAATGGGCAAAATCGGTCGAAGGGGGTGAAAATGGGGGGCTTTTATCGAAAAAGTGAAATTTCGCTATAACTCTCTTAATACGTGAAATATCGAATCCATTCAAAGTTCATAATATGTGTCGGATAAGTGCCAAAAATTCATGTCAAATAAGTTTTTGATAGCACAAACCATTGACCAAAGGGGTGGAAAAAAAGTGGTTTTTTCGGGAAACATTAATCATATCTCTCTTAATAGGCAAAATATCAAAACCGTACAAAATGGAAAATATTTCCCTAATAATTACCTAAAACTTTTGTCTGAAAGAATTTTTGATATGACCCACCATTACGCCAAGGGATGAGAAAAATTATTTCGGAATTTAAAAAAATGCCAAGTGCCATCAGAGGTTACCATAAAACGCTTTTAAATTGATGAGGGATGATCTATCAGAGGTTGCCAAGACATCGCCATTGACGAGATCACATTCATTTTTAGCCTACTTTTCACACTTTTCAAAAATGAGGAAAAAGTAGACTTATGAGATATATCCGGGAAAATGTGTCTGTCCTTCAGTCTGTCTGTCTGTCTGTCTGTCTCTCTGTCCTTCTGTCCTGTCTGTCTGGCTGTGTGTGTGCCCCCCCCCCCCCCCTATCAACTCATAAACGGCTGCAGCAATCGAAACCAAATTTAGTATGAGTAAAGATGTATACCGGAATATCTCAGGCCCATATTTGAAAAAGATGCCAGTGCTACCAACTGCTAAAAAAACGCACTAGAAATTTGAGCTCCATGTTGGATATCTTGGAAGGTATTCATAGGAGCTATTCTAAAATTGGCACACATGTAGATAATACTATTTCAGTTTAATTTCCAGGTGGCCATACGTGACAGCGTTGCCAAAATAATTTTAAGCCTTCTGATAAGTCCAATTTTAAATGCATATAACTTCTACACTATCAATTGGATTTCAACCAAATTTTTTATGTAATATGTGTACATAAAGAGATATGACTGAGTGTATTCATAAGAGCCAATAGGGCTGCCAACTGTTAATAATTGCTCTCTATTTTGTATCCAAATATATCAGAAAGTATGCAAGCCGACAGCTTTAAACTATGCACACGTAAATTACGTGACATTTTACATTAATTTGGAGTAACTTATATACGTCAGTTCTACCAACATGATTCTAAGCCTGCTGATACGACCAATTTTTAAATACATGTAACTTCTATACCAACAAATGGATTTCATCCAAAATTGGCACAAAAAGATATAATATTTCAGATTATTTCTGACCAGCACTCGCATGACATTGTTGCCAACATGCTTTTACGTGTACTAATAGATCCAATATCTAAATCCATGTAACGTCCTTTGGACTTCAACCACATTTTGTATTCTGTACCTTAGGAGATGGAAGTAAGAATATATTCAGTCACCAGAGCTGCCAACTGTATTGCTCTATTAGGCTACATTATGCCTAGTATACCTTATTTCGAACTAATTAAGACATTTCGATATTACCCACTTAATTTCGTCATTATTCTAGATAGGTTCATATACTGTAGATTAATCTATGGCATGAATCTTAATTTTAAGAAAAGTAGGCTCTTTAGTTCGTCAGGGAACTTCTTGTTCCATCTGACTATGAGGGAAGCGGCTAACTGGTAGCATGCTGAACTTCTATGCCCAAGGTCGCTGGTGCAAAGCCGACCAAAGTCGCCGGATTTTCTAAGAGCGCTAAAAATCCGTCAGCATGCTTTCCTTCGGAGGGGAAGTTACTACATTCGTTGCAAGTTGCTGGTTGCGGTGGCATCTAGCAGCCAAGTTCACAGCTGGGTGTCGTTGACGTTAGTATATGGTACAAAATTAGGTACTACTACTTAAAATTGACCGTCTGCACACCTTACCTGAATTACAGACTAATACACTAATCACAAATAACACCGTTTATCAGACAGATTCTACACACACCCAATGTACACGGGGTTACATGACCACCTTGTCGCAGCCCCTAAACTGAGGAACCAACCAACATCTCTGCGGGAGATAAAATTTTGCGTGAAGAAGTAACAGACTGTTAGATAGTTACACATTAGTTCCAAACCTTGCATAAGGACAGTGTGATCACAAGTATAACAAGTAGTTCCGTGAAGAACTATACAGCCTATTTTCATATATCCTACTTATGTTAATTGCCACTATCAACATACACAATTTCAGTTTGATTGCTGTGATAGATTCGTAGATATTGAACCGACTAAATATTTCGGATGGTCGCCATGTTGGATTTTATATATGTAGGTCCTAGAGTTATGTACTGTTACATGCAGATTATTGTGATCGTGTAGTATTCAAACTTCAATCGCATAATTAGGACACAAGAAGTAACAAGGAGATTTAAAATTTTTTCACAGCTGCCATCTTGAGGTTATGGAAACAATTGAAATAAATTAGATGCCAGTGGATTAACATTCGTATAAGGATTTACTGTACCAAGTTTCACTGCACGCGGATGGTTAAATTGCGAGAAACGTCCATGTGAATATTTATAATTCGCGTCGCCGCCATGTTGGATCTGTGATCACCAGGTTATTTAAAGTCCTATAGGTGAACTTAAGTTCATAGCCCCTATGAACATTAAAAATGCAGTTTGATTGCTAAAATAGATTCGTAGATATTCAGTATCGTCTAAATATTTCGGATGGTCGCCATGTTGGATTGTTAAATGTATAGGCCATAGAGTCATGTACCATTAAAAGAAAATTATTGCGTAGGTTCATTATTCAAACTTTCACTTCGATCGCATGACTACATCACAAGAAATAAAAACTTAATTTTAAAATTCGCACTGCCGCCATCTTGAGGTTATGTAAACAATTGAACTAAATTACATACCAGTGGATTACAATGTGTATAAATATTTCCTGTACCAGGTTTCAGTGAACTTGGAACATTAAATCGCGAGAAAGGTCTATTTATAATTTTCAAATTCGCTTGGCCGCCATGTTCGTTTTGTAGGTAACCGATTTTTGAAACTCTTATAGATGGACTTCCAGTAGTGCCCTTTATCTCCGTACAAAATTTTAGGGAGATACCGCTAATAGTTTCAGAGATATAGAATGCCAGTGAAATATTTCGCACATCCGCCATCTTGTGATTATGTAAACAATTGAACGAAGTTAGATGTCGGTGCATTACAATGTGTATAAACATATACTGTACCAAGTTTCATTGCGTTTGGTTGGTCAAATCGAGAGAAACGTCTATTTAAAATTCGCATATTCGCTTGGTCGCCATGTTGGTTTTGTAGCAACCAGGTTTTCAAAGGTCACATAAGTGAACTTATAGTAGTTCCCTCTATCACCATAGAAAATGTCAGGGTAATATCGGTAATAGTTTCGGAGATATTGAATGCTGGTGAAATATTTCGCACTGCCGCCATGTTGGATTGGTGAGTCGTAACAAAATTTGAAGGGCACGGTCGAGGTCGCCGGGAATAGTGCTATGAACTTTCCGAGTTTCATTGAAATCGCTCCTGCCGTTTAGATTTTATTAGGGGGGGACACACACACGAATCACACACACACACACACACACGCACACACACACGGACAAAAGGTGATCTCATAAGCCTATTTTTTCAAAATTGAAAATAGGCTAATAAAAATGAACCCCAAATGACAAGAAGGTTACTATCCCCATAAGACAGTAAAATGTTAAAAATATGCATAGAAAGACGAACAAATGTTAACTAACCTCCCATTGTAAAATACTTGCTCGCAATAAATGAGGTCTGATCCTCCTACGAAAACCTGCATATTTTGCCTATCCCCTAGTTTGCCCGGTGAAATCTACCTCCGCCTTCCGGCGTGCCGAGAGGAATTTTTTATATTCGTTCAGCAAAACTTATCATCTGGGATGAACCTTCTATGGCTAATAAGCACGCGTTGATGTGTGTAAATCGGTTGCTCAAGGACATCATGAATAACGACGTGCCTTTCGGAGGAAAAATTATCATATTAGGTGGAGATTTTAGGCAGGTATTGCCTGTTGTGCCTCACGCATCTAAAGCAGCATCAGTCCAAATGTCAGTAAGGTTCTCTCCTTTTTGGCCCTAATTCAAAATTTTTAAACTCAACAAAAATATGCGAGCGGATTCAGATCAACGTGACTTTGCAAACTTCTTCATACAAATTGGTAACGGTAATACCCTCACGTCGATGGAGAAAATTCAGAATTAGTCCCACGCTGAAAAATATTTCACGCTTTTCAAAAATAGCGATTTTAGCACCTAAAAAAGAACATTGTAAAGAAATCAATGACAAAGTTTTAGACCTAATCCCAGGATCATCGAGAACTTACATCAGTGTGAATAATTTGATTACTGAAGATGAGAGTGAACTTCTACAATTCCCAATATAATTTTTAGACAGCATAGGCATAAGTGGATTGCCACTTCATATCCTTCGACTAAAAGAACGCTCAATTGTGATTTTGTTGAGAAATATTAATGTTACCCAAGGTCTGATGAACGGTACTAAACTGTTGGTTTGGAAGATGCATGACAATTGCTTACACCTGGAAATTATTACTGGCGTAAATGTTGGAAACAATGTCCTACTCCCTCGCCTTGACCTTACGCCATCAGATACTTCTATGCCATTTTCCTTCAAAAGGAGGCAGTTTCCAGTACGTTTGGCTTTTTGTATAACTATCAATAAAGCTCAAGGTCAAACACTAGATCAAGTAGGCATTTATTTACCTCAACCGGAGTTTAGCCATGGACAACTTTACTGTATGCCGCACTATCGCGAGCAAAATCCTTTCATGACGTCAAAGTTCAAATAGAATCAAAAGGCAAGCGAACAGCAAATGTCGAATGGAAGGAAGTACTATTAGAATTTTGAAACGAATGTTGCGGAGGAGCACAGACCTCAGCAAACGGGGCACAGATTAAATAACAATTATACAAGGACGTCCGTATCCCTAATACGATAACTGCCCTGTGGTAATGGTAAAAAAATACTATTGTCCTACATCGGTGATTACTATCCTACATCCTGATGTTTCATTCCCTCAGTTCTATAACAAAGATATACTCAATCAAATTTACAGCTTAATAAATACTAATTCCTTCTGTGTGAGTTATCTTTTCATTTCTCATCAATCGCCTCTACTTACTATTCTATCTGTAGGGGCGGAGGCGATAGCTGTCTTTACAGAGATGCCACCTGATATGCCACCCTCCAGTAACGACAGCATTTCTTACTTCCATATTTCCGAAGACTGCGTCAAGATTAAATTACATAATCTATCTTCTGGCAAGTCTCCCGGTCCTGATGCCATTCCTATAGAATTAATTAAATCTTTATGCCAGCAGCTATCTCGTCCACTTTATATTCTTTTCAACCAAGTCATCAGTGAAGGAGTGTTTCCGGATTACTGGAAATCAGTCCATATCACTCCAGTGTTAAAGAAAGGATCCAGGCAGAAAGTAGTAAATTACAGACCAGTATCACTAATGTCTATTTTCGCACGAGTATTTGAATCAATTGTTCGGGACGAAGTGTACGCCCACGTGTCACCATTCATCACTGAATTTCAGCATGGCTTCCTTCCTAGGCGATCCACTGCTACCAACCTAGCAGTCTTCACTCATGATGTATCCACCTTTATGAATAACCGTGGTAGTGCTGATGTTATCTATACTGATTTCTCTAGGGCTTTCGACAGCGTACATCACAACCTACTGCTTCATAAACTTTCAAATTTTGGTATAACTGGTAATCTTTTACGTTTCTTCAAAAGCTACCTCTCAAATAGAACCCAATCAGTTATAATTAATAATAATAAGTCTAAATCTGTTAACGTTACTTCCGGTGTCCCTCAGGGTTCTGTATTAGGCCCTCTCCTCTTTATACTTTTTGTGAATGATATACCTCGTATAATTCATAATTCTGGGTGCCTGATGTACGCTGACGACCTTAAACTGTACATGCCCATCAGTACTATAAATGACTGTGAGTTGTTGCAAGAAGACCTACACCAACTCAGTGAATGGTGTGAAACATGTAAACTGAAACTGAATACTGAAAAGTGTAAAGTTTTGTCAGTTTCATTGAAACATAACCTCCTACCCAGGTTTAGTTATTGTATTAATAATGAAACGCTAGGTAGAGTGTTAACCGTTAAAGATTTAGGGGTGACAATCACAAATAATTTCTCGTTCGATGAACATATTTCAAAAATATGTCGTGAAAGTTTCCGGATCCTGGGGTTTTTAAAAAGAAATTGTTTAAATTATTTTTCGGACATAACTCTATCCAAATTATTTAAGTCACTCATTCGGCCTAAATTGGAGTACTGTAGTGTGATCTGGAATCCTTTTCACAGTAAAACAAGATGTTCAGTAAAGAACATACAGCCTACTTTCTCCTAAATGCATGGGTATTGTTATACCGTAACTCATTGTCATTTTCAAGGAGTATGATTGAATGTTGGTTGTAGTAGCTTGTTGAAATACAACGTGCTATAGGGATATTAAACATGAATATGAGGTTCCCGTTGCTAGTGCTACCTCTGTACCAAATTTCGTTCAATTCGGTTTCACCGTGTTTGAATTGATAAGGGGAATCGATTTGCACACATACTTGGCCACTATCTGCAAACTATTGGGCTGATGTTCTTGCAGTTTGGTCTTAATATGATTCCCACATAAAGATATGGTGTTGCAAAATTTGGTAGAGACTAGATTATTAGGTTGGTCGTAATTACATTTTAGCTTTTAACATTTGGGTGGCCGCAATTACGTATCCCTCAAGATAGCGGTGATATAAAACATGACACTGAAGTGCCCTTTGCTAGTGCTACCTCTGTACCAAATTTCGTTCCATTCGGTTTCACCGTGTTCGAATTGAAAAGGGGAATCGATTTTCAAACAAATATGGCCGCTATCCGCAAAATATTAGGCTGATGACCTATTAGTTTGGTCAAAGGATGCTCCCTCCATAAAGGTATGTTGTTGCTAAATTTGCTAGAGATCGGATGATTAGGCTAATCGTAATTTGATTTAAGCTTTGAACATTTGTGTGGCCGCCATTACGTTTCCGTCAAGATGGTGGTGATATAAAACATGACATTGAGGGGCCCTTTGCTAGTGCTACCTCTGTACCAAATTTCGTTCATTCGGTTCCACCGTGTTCGAATTAATAGGGGGAATCAATTTTGACATAAAGATGGCCGCCATCCGCAAACTATTAGGCTAATGGCCTATTAGATTGGTCAAAGGATGCTCCCTCCATAAAGGTATGTTGTTGCAAAGTTTGGTAGAGATCGGATGGTTATGTTAGTCGTAATTTGATATAAGCTTTAAACATTTGTGTGGCCGCCATTACGTTTCTGTCAATATGGCGGCAATATAAATCATGACACTGAGATGCCCTTAGCTAGTGCTATCTCTGTACCAAATTTCGTTCCATTCGGTTTCACCGTGTTTGAATTAATAGGGGGATTCGATTTTCACACAAAGATGGCCGCCATCCGCAAACTATTAGGCGAATGACCTATTAGATTGGTTAAAGGATGCTCCCTCCATAAAGGTATGTAGTTGTAAAATTTGGTAGAGATCGGATGATTAGGTTAATCGTAATTTGATTTAAGCTTTGAACATTCGTGTGGCCGCCATTACGTTTCAGTCAAGATGGCGGCGATATAAAACGTGACACTGATGTGCCCTTTGCTAGTGCTACCTCTGTACCAAATTTCGTTCCATTCGGTTCCACCGTGTTTGAATTAATAGGGGGAATCAATTTTGACATAAAGATGGCCGCCACCCGCAAACTATTAGGCTAATAACCTATTAGATTGGTCAAAGGATGCTCCCTCCATAGAAGTACGTTGTTGCAAAATTTGGTAGAGATCGGATGATTAGGTTAGTCGTAATTTGATTTAAGCTTTGAACATTTGTGTGGCCGCCATTACGTTTCCGTCAAGATGGCGGCGATATAAAACATGACACTGAGGTGCCTTTTGTCAGTACTACGTCTGTACCAAATTTCGTTCCATTCGGTTGCACCGTGTTTGAATTAATAGGGGGAATCGATTTTCACACAAAGATGGCCGCCATCCGCAAACTATTACGCTGATGACCTATTAGTTTGGTCAAATGATGCTCCCCCCCCTAAAGGTATGTTGTTGCAAAATTTGGTAGAGATCGGATGATTAGGTTAGTCGTAATTTGATTTAAGCTTTGAACATTTGTGTGGCCGCCATTACGTTTCCGTCAAGATGGCGGCGATATAAAACATGACACTGAGGTGCCGTTTGTTAGTACTACCTCTGTACCAAATTTCGTTCCATTCGGTTGCACCGTGTTCGAATTAATAGGGGGAATCGATTTTCACACAAAGATGGCCGCCATCCGCAAACTATTACGCTGATGGCCTATTGGTTTGGTCAAAGGATGCTCCCCCCATAAAGGTATGTTGTTACAAAATTTGGTAGAGATCGGATGATTAGGTTAGTCGTAATTTGATTTAAGCTTTGAACATTTGTGTGGCCGCCATTACGTTCCCGTCAAGATGGCGGCGACATAAAACATGACACTGGGGTGTCCTTTGCTAGTGCTACCTTTGTACCAAATTTCGTTCAATTCGCATTCACCGTGTTCGAATTGATAGGGGGGGACAGACATTCAGAGTACACACACTCACACACACACAGACACACACACACACACACAGACTCACACACACACATACACACACACACAGAGACTCACACACACAGACTCACACACACACATACACACACACAGACAGACACACTTTTTTCGCCCTGTGTTGATCTCATAAGTCTACTTTCATTTTTTGCAAAAATCGAAAGTAGGCTAAAAATTGACGCCATCCAACGTGTGCAAAAGAGATTTGTCAAATGGCTCTGTTACAGGGGTGGACGATGGTACCATAGAGCTGAGTAAGAGAGTTATTGCAACGTGTACGGTCTTCCTCCAATGAGCAGTCGGCGCACAGTGGGTGACGTGAGATTCCTGTGGAAGCTGGTAAATGGCGGAATTGACTCTAATCAGTTGCTAGCTGACTTGGGTTTTCACGTCCCTCAGAGAACCACCAGACGGAAGCACACGTTCGATGGGGGCAGATCGAGAATTAATGTACATAACAATTCATGTCTGATCCGGTTGCAGTCAACATACAGCTTGATGGAGAGGAAAAGTGCTACTGATATTCACTTCGACTCTCTATCAACTGCTATGTGAAACATCTCAAGTGGGCTGTAAAATAGTGTATGCATTTTGTGTTATTTTCTATTTGCGTTTATTGATTGATTGATTGATTGATTGATTGATTGCTAGATTGAACATATGGTTGAATGAACCGTTGATTGATTAATTTTTTGATTGAATGTACGAGTGACTGAAGTAATGTATATTTTGTTTGCTGTTATCTAGATCCTCGAATGTCACTCTCGAATTACTTTTTCCCAGTTTCTGAACTTTTTCTTCTTATCTTTTATTTTAGGTTTTTGCCTTTTTCCGTTTACTGTAGATAGTTTTGTTTTTTTCTGTAATAATTATTTCAATGTCTCTTGTACAAATGGTTTGTATGAATGAATGCTTGAGATAGGATGTTTTATTGCGTGTCTGTATGGTTGTGGTTGTTGATTTATAATAGACTAGTTTATTTATTAGCCTACTTTCGATTTTTGCAAAAAATGAAAGTAGACTTATGAGATCAACACAGGGCGAAAAAAGTGTGTCTGTCTGTGTGTGTGTATGTGTGTGTGTGAGTCTGTGTGTGTGTATGTGTGTGTGTGAGTCTGTGTGTGTGTGTGTGTGTGTCTGTGTGTGTGTGAGTGTGTGTACTCTGAATGTCTGTCCCCCCCTATCAAATCGAACACGGTGAATGCGAATTGAACGAAATTTGGTACAAAGGTAGCACTAGCAAAGGACACCTCAGTGTCATGTTTTATATCGCCGCCATCTTTACTAAAACTGAATGGCGGCCACTCAAACGTTCAAAACGTAAAATCAAATAACGACTAACCAAATCATCCGATCTCTACCAAATTTGGTAACAACATACCTTCGTATAGGATGCGTCTTGTGACAAAACTACAAGGTCGTCCGCCATACCATTTCAGGATGGCGGCCGTGCGAATTATGCAAACTTTATAATCCATATCATGGGACCCACCAGTTCCGATTATCGAGCCGAGAATCGTTTTAACTGTTCTAAAGGAAGAGGCACGTTCGAAATTAAAAGTTTATTTTGTAATACTATAGTGCAGACGTGATTTTAAAAAGCTGAGCTGATTCAGTAATAAGACAAGATGGCAGCGGATATCTTGTGCCTGACTTATATTTCACTAATTTGAGTATTGAATGCAATATAGCGTACTGATACAAAATAAATAAACTTTGTATGAAATGCTTTATATATAAATAATATACTCCAGTGATGAAATCGTTTAGTATAAATCATTATTTGCTAACAAGTTCTATGTAAGTCATTTTATATAGAACTATATTCGTTGACACAATTAGCACAGTGGTAGTTGGTCACTGGTCGTGGCCGAGTGCGGTACGTGTGTGCGCGCTGTGTGACCGCATTGGAAGAGGTTACGGTTCCTAATACCGGTGCTTCCTTAGTTCCACGTGTGTACTGACCTTCCGTGTGTCATTCGGACAATACTTTTTTAAGTAGTGTTCCAGATAGGACAACAAAACCAGAAACCCAGAAAACCCCGCTGAAAATCAAGTCCGGATACCAGAGAAAAAACACCGTACGCTGCCAATGGGACAGGCAGAGTTCTCGCCCCTCACCAGGAGAAATTCACCGCTGGATTGGCGATACCCTCCGGTTGACTGTCGACCAAGTAGAAGCCATCCAGTTAAATGCGCACGAAAAAACCATGTACATCAAGGTAATCACCATCTCTATTTATCAGAAATTGTTAAATACTTTTGCAGATCCTATTAAATTTCAGTATGATTCAGGCGAAATGACCAATGTTAAGCTCTCCACAGCGGATTCCAATTTTACCACAGTGCGTATATTTAATGTCCCACTCGAAGTACCCCCTGAAATTTTCAAATCCGTCCTGTCGAAATATGGCACTGTGAGTGACGTCAGGAAAGAACAATGGTCTTCTGCTTATCAGTTCCCGGTGTATAATGGAATACGTGCCGTAACTATGGAAATCAAGCAAGATATCCCCTCCACTGAGGCCTTTGGTGGCCATTCTGGCTATATAACGTATAATGGACAGAAACAGACCTGTTTAATTTGCAATGCTACCACACACCTACGTATTAACTGCCCAAAGAAAATGATTCCCCTCGGTATAACTCCTACACAACAACGACGTGTACAATACTCGGAAGTTGTGACGCAGCAAACGTCATATGAAAACATGCTCATTGATCAGTCAGCTGAGACAACACCAGGAGTGACCTCGGATACATCTGACGCAGAACTGGTACCTTGCCCTGAACAGAGCTGCGAGACACAGAGTGCCCCTGTGCTCTCGGCAACCTGTATCGCAGCCTTAGAACCAACTCTGCCGTTACTACAGGCTGCCACAGAAATTTTGTCTTCACTGCCCCCGACTTCGCTGGTCCCTACCGACTCACTTAAGAATGTCGATCGGGGATCCGAGAACGTCTCTAAGAAGATTAAAACAAATGCCTCGATTGCCGTACCAGCCCCGAATAATAAAACTGGTTCCACAAACGTTTCCGCAGCTGTGAAAAAGAAACAAAATCTTCTTTCTACGTCATCTAGGGACCCACGAACGCTCTCAACCGCTGACAGCCGGCCTATGAATGGCAGTCAAAAGGAACTATCTCAACCTAATTTGACATAGTGCACCAGGATAATTCTCACCTGTGTCTTCTTTCGAGTCCACCTTCCAGTATGTCTAGCACAGCTTTTATACTTCTCTTAATGGCGCAATTTCTCACTGTGGCCACTGTGAATATCAATGTAAAAGAATGCCCTCTGAAATTTCAACTGTTGGAGAGATTCCTTCGAGATGCTGACATTGACATTGCTTTCATTCAAGAAGTTGCTATACCGTGTTTACCCATATCTGCCTTCTACAAACAATACATCAATACCGGTAATACGAATAGAGGGACCGGATTCCTCATAAGACATGATATCCCACTCGCAGGTGTGCTATGTCATCCATCAGGACGCATAATATCTGGACACATAAACAATACCACCCTGATAAATGTATATGCCCCATCTGGGTCTAATAAACGTGTGGAACGGAAAATGTTCTTTCAACAGAGTATACTGCCTCATCTGCACGACGTTAAGGAAAAACTTATTCTTGCAGGGGATTTCAATTGTATTCAACGCCCAGAGGATTCCACTAGTCCATACAGAGGTGTCAACCCGGCTCTCAGGACCCTTCTTACCTCCCTACACCTCATTGATGCTGTGGATAGTTTAAGGGTGCCCCTGCCCCATTACACCTGTATAAGTCACAACTCCTCATCACGACTTGACCGCATCTACTTTTCACAGGAACTTATCCAGCCTAGACGATATGAAGTGATTCCTGCCAGTTTCACTAACCATCATGCTGTCGTATGTACAATCTCTTACCCCCATCCTATATTTCACATAGGAAGAGGTTATTGGAAGCTGAATTGCTCGCTGTTACTGGAGGAGGAATGCCAAGATATTTTCAGACAACACTGGATTCGATGGGTCCAACAAAAATGCAAATTTCGCGACTGCACAGACTGGTGGGATATTTTAGTTAAACCAGGGATCCGCCGCGTCTTTAAGAACATATCTTACCAACGAGGTCGGGAAAGACGGGATACAGTTGAATTTTACTATCGAGTTCTTCGCCAGCTCCAGCAAAGATCTGATGCTGGGGAGCGTATATATGACCAGATCCGGGAAGTTAAAACCAAGCTCCTGTCTCTACAGCAACGAACGATCGCTCATATCAACGTGGCTTTAAAAGATCGTACAGTGCTCCCGGACGAAAGTGCAAGTGTATACCATATCGCCAAAGGACAACGTGAGCGGCAACGTAAATATATCCACCGCCTCCGCACCAGTACTGGAAGTGTCGTCACCTCCCCTGACGCTATACGTAGTGAAATATCATTATTTTATCAATGGTTCTACGCTAAGGCTCCCATTGATCCACAGCAGGTGACCCTATTGCTGTCATCTTGCAGTACCAAACTATCTCCGGACAACAAAACTCTGCTCAGCGCGGATATTACGGATGAAGAGATTCACTCTGTGGTTGAACGACTCCCAAACAACCGCTCACCTGGCATTGATGGACTGCCATATGAAATGTATAAACACTTCTGGCCTCTCATTGGCAAAGAATTTTGTCATGTCCTGCGTACCATTCTCCAACGTCGTGCTCTTTGCCAATCACATCACGAGGGTACCATAGTCCTCATACCAAAAACATCCTCTCCCATGGCAGTTGGTGACTTCCGACCAGTTACTCTGCTCTGCAGTGACTATAAAGTCCTTACCAAAGTACTTGCATGCCGATTGAAGACTGTTCTACCTGATATCATTGGTGATGAACAATGTTGCAGTATTCCTGGAAGAACTCTGTTAACAAACTTAGCGATACTACGGGACCTACACCTAAAAGCCGAAATGCTCCCCACTGAGCCAATGAGTTTTCTCACCTTAGATCTTGATAAAGCTTTCGACCGCATCAGTCATGAATACTTGTACATGGTCTTGCAACACTTCGAATTTCCTGAAATCCTTATTGACTACATTCGTATGATAAATTGTAATGCTACGTCTAGAGTGCTCGTCAACGGTTTTCTTTCCCCTCTGATTCCAATACAACGATCAGTTAGGCAAGGATGTCCCCTTTCTAGGCTACTTTTTGTCATTGGCCTTGAACCGTTCATTCGGACTACCCAGGTGAAGCTACAGGGTTACAAACTGTCCACACATGTTTTTGGAATGTGCGCCTATGCTGATGACGTATCAATATTGATCCGCAATGAAGAAGACATCTCCCACATCGATAGCGTCCTTCAGCTCTACCATATCGCCTCTGGAGCACAATCGAACCCCCAGAAAACTGCTTTGCTTCCGCTCAATACTAACTCAGTGATTACCCCACAGCCCTGGTTCCGGATAGTAAATGAGGTGAAAATTCTTGGCATTACCTGGAAGCAATCGCTTCTGGACACAGTGCAAGTTAACTGGACTAAGGTCATTGCCAAAGTTAGGGGAGTCCTGATCCAATTTGGTCAAAGAAACCTCAATATAGTGCAACGGGTCATGGTCCTCAACGTGTTTGCGCTCTCTAAAATATGGTATGTCGCACAACTTTTCCCACTTCCCAAAATGTTTGAGAGCCAATTGGCAAAATATACAGGTTGGTTTATATGGCAAGGATTTTTGTTCCGAGTACAACGGGAACAGTTGTATCTCCCATCCCGGCAAGGCGGGCTAGGGCTAACAGCTCATGGCATGAAATGCCGTGCACTCCTCTGCAAGAACGATATCACCATTCTTTCCCAACATGACACTTTTACGAAAGCGCTATACAAAGATATTCGAAACACAGCCCGTGGTTGTGATAGAGCTTTGCCGAAGATATTTAGGGACCATCAACAGCACCTTCTGGAAACTGTTCGCCAAATGCCATCAGGGATTGTTCCAACGACGAAAAGTATCTATAACATGTTGCGGCAAGTGGTACACTCCAAACCGCGAATAGAGGCCACCACCCTCTATGTCCATTGGCCCACTGTTTGGAAAAATTTTGGGGCTATGTCCATTTCTTCTGCTGTACACTCCCAAGTTTTTATCTTCCTCAACGATCTCATCCCAACCGCTCTACGGCGATATACCATCCATCTTGAAGCTTACCCATGGTGTACTATATGTGGTCAAACTGATACGGCGATACACCGCTTCACATCATGCACGCGAGTTGCCTCCACGTGGCTGTGGTGTAAGGGAAAAGTATGTCAACTATTAAATGTGCCCTCGGATGACCTTGATGACAGGAAGTTGGTTCGTTTGTCGGTGACCGCCTTCGCCCAAATTAAACAGACTGCCATTGTGTGGATAATGGGCCAATATGTACACTTCGTGATGGACAACGATCAACATTTCTCTTTCCTGGATCTCAGGTATCACCTGCAAAAAGAGCGTTGGAAGCTTAGTGAAAGTGGACAATTGTACGATAAATATGGACACTATCTGGATTTCTTGTGATGTATTAGTATGGTATTTATCATATCTGAAAATTCTGTAATTCTGTAAAGAGCTAATAAAATAAAAAAAATAAAAAAAAAAGTGGTAGAGCGTTAGCCTATCGCTCAATTGCCTATGGTTCAAACCCGATCAGAGCTAGATTTTTTGCTTGAAATGTTATATGTTTATTGTTTTGTAATGACTCAGATGTTTTAAAATTAAGCGTTATATTGTGCATATTATGGTGTAAAATATATATTTAATTAAAACATAATTCGCCAGCAGATTTACTCGAGACATCTAGCTGCCAAAAAGGTAACTGCACGCCGACATACTTATTAACTTCCAGATTTTATCACGGCCGACTGAATGCGGCGCAGCTCGTATTCAGTCGGCCGTGATTTTATTGAAAAGTTTCTTCTTCTGGCCGCTAGAATGCACTCGCTCTGTTAGGATTATATTGTTCGATATTTCACCATTAGAAGTCACGACTAGTCTACGTGGGGCTACATTGATTAATATACCATTGGCATTCTATGCGCATCGAATTTGAAGAATGACAAGATGATACTACGATACATTTTTACTTTTTATTTTAAAGGGTTTGTAACAGCCTATTTTGCGTTGCTTGAAAATGTTATTTGAAGTAAAGAACAAAACGATTTCACATAGTAACTGAGTTCAAGCCATTGGTGTTAGTTCAGGTATTAATTACTACTTTTATTTCAGGCAAATAGCAATCGAAAATATCCACATAGTTTGTATACACACGTCTCTGTAGGGTCATGGAAAGATTTGTTAATTCAATTAGGGTTTTCGATTCCCGGTCAATGCATGTGAGATTTTTGAAGTGAAATGCCATGTCCTGTGGTTCGGATTCCACGTAAAAAGGAGGTCCCGTGGCTCATAATCACAAGATTCACGGCCACGTAAAACTACAATCTTCCTTCCTTTTTTTTCAATTAGGGTTGTGAAAGCCCTGCGCAACCAGACGTGTAAAGACATGCCTCAACTCAAAGTTGGATGTTGCCCACGGCAGGTCGTATATGTAATAATAATAATAATAATAATAATAATAATAATAATAATAATAATAATAATAATATTTTTTTTTAGGGGAAGGAATGCATTTACGCACATAGTGTCGGGCTCTTGCTGCTGAGTAGCAGACTACCGACTAAAACTCCCCCTTTACTTCTGAACACTAGCCTGGAACCGTTTAGCACATTAAAACAATAATAATAATAATAATAATAATAATGTTATTGGTTTTACATCCCTTTTAACTACTGCTGCTTTTAGAGACACCGGGGTGCCGGAATTTTGGCCCGAAGGGGATCTTTAACGTGCCAGTAAATGTACTGACACGGCTCCCTCGCATTTGTGCACCCTCAAATGCCAGCTGACTGCGCCAGGATACGAACCTGAAACCTAGGGCCCAGCAAGCGAGAACGTTACCGCCGAGCCACGCAGCCAGTCCGGTCGATTATGTCTCCAGATCCATAACATTCTTGAGATACTTCTTATCTTTCTTTCTTCAATGATGGTAGCAGTTTTTATCTAGATTGTGGCGTTTGGTAGAGGTAAATCGTTTCTATGGCCTTCAACAAAGAATAGTTCTATTATACTCTTTGATAATAACAACGAGTTATAACTATACTCATACATTTAGGAGAAAGTAGGCTATATGTTCTTTACTGAACATCTTGTTTAGCCTACTTTCGATTTTTGCAAAAAATGAAAGTAGACTTTTGAGATCAACACAGGGCGAAAAAAGTGTGTCTGTCTGTGTGTGTGTATGTGTGTGTGTGAGTCTGTGTGTGTGTGTGTGTGTGTCTGTGTGTCTGTGTGTGTGTGTGTGTGAGTGTGTGTACTCTGAATGTCTGTCCCCCCCCCCTATCAATTCGAACACGGTGAATGCGAATTGAACGAAATTTGGTACAAAGGTAGCACTAGCAAAGGACACCTCAGTGTCATGTTTTATATCGCCGCCATCTTGACGGAAACGTAATGGCGACCACACAAATGTTCAAAGCTTAAATCAAATTACGACTAACCTAATCATCCGATCTCTACCAAATTTTGCAACGACATACCTTTATGGAGGGAGCATCCTTTGACCAAACCAATAGGTCATCAGCGTAATAGTTTGCGGATGGCGGCCATCTTTGTGTGAAAATCGATTCCCCCTATTAATTCGAACACGGTGCAACCGAATGGAACGAAATTTGGTACAGAGGCAGTACTAACAAAGGGCACCTCAGTGTCATGTTTTATATCGCTGCCATCTTGACGGAAACGTAATGGCGGCCACACAAATGTTCAAAGCTTAAATCAAATTATGATTAACCTAATCATCCGATCTCTACCAAATTTTGCAACTACATACCTTTATGGAGGGAGCATCCTTTGACCAATCTAATAGGTCATTCACCTGATAGTTTGCGGATGGCGGCCATCTTTATGTCAAAATTGATTCCCCCTATTAATTCGAACACGGTGGAACCGAATGGAACGAAATTTGGTACAGAGGTAGCACTAGCAAAGGGCACCTCAGTGTCATGTTTTATATCGCCGCCATCTTGACTGAAACGTAATGGCGGCCACACGAATGTTCAAAGCTTAAATCAAATTACGATTAACCTAATCATCCGATTTCTACCAATTTTGCAACTACATACCTTTATGGAGGGAGCATCCTTTGACCAATCTAATAGGTCATTCACCTAATAGTTTGCGGATGGAGGCCATCTTTATGTCAAAATTGATTCCCCCTATTAATTCGAACACGGTGGAACCGAATGGAACGAAATTTGGTACAGAGGTAGTACTAGCAAAGGACACCTCAGTGTCATGTTTTATATCGCCGCCATCTTGACTGAAACGTAATGGCGGCCACACGAATGTTCAAAGCTTAAATCAAATTACTATTAACCTAATCATCCGATCTCTACCAAATTTTGCAACTACATACCTTTATGGAGGGAGCATCCTTTGACCAATCTAATAGGTCATTCGCCTAATAGTTTGTGGATGGCGGCCATCTTTGTGTCAGAATCGATTCCCCCTATTAATTCAAACACGCTGAAACCAAATGGAACGAAATTTGGTATAGAGGTAGCACTAGCAAAGGGCACCTCAGTGTCATGTTTTATATCACCGCTAACTTGATGGAAACGTAATCGCGGCCACCCAAATGTTAAAAACTAAAATATAATTACGACCAACCTAATAATCTAGTCTCTACCTAATTTTGCAACACCATATCTTTATGTGGGAAACATATTCTGACCAAACTGCAAGAACATCAGCCCAATAGTTTGCAGATGGTGGCCAAGTATGTGTGCAAATCGATTCCCCCTATCAATTCAAACACGGTGAAACCGAATTGAACGAAATTTGGTACAAAGGTAGCACTAGCAAAGTGCACCTCAGTGTCATGTTTTATATCGCCGCCATCTTGACTGAAACGTAATGGCGGCCACACGAATGTTCAAAGCTTAAATCAATTTACGATTAACCTAATCATCCGATCTCTACCAAATTTTGCAACTACATACCTTTATGGAGGGAGCATCCTTTGACCAATCTAATAGGTCATTCACCTAATAGTTTGCGGATGGAGGCCATCTTTATGTCAAAATTGATTCCCCCTATTAATTCGAACACGGTGGAACCGAATGGAACGAAATTTGGTACAGAGGTAGTACTAGCAAAGAGCACCTCAGTGTCATGTTTTATATCGCCGCCATCTTGACTGAAACGTAATGGCGGCCACACGAATGTTCAAAGCTTAAATCAAATTACGATTAACCTAATCATCCGATCTCTACCAAATTTTGCAACTACATACCTTTATGGAGGGAGCATCCTTTGACCAATCTAATAGGTCATTCGCCTAATAGTTTGCGGATGGCGGCCATCTTTGTGTCAGAATCGATTCCCCCTATTAATTCAAACACGGTGAAACCGAATTGAACGAAATTTGGTACAGAGGTAGCACTAGCAAAGGGCACCTCATATTCATGTTTAATATCCCTATAGCACGTTGTATTTCAACAAGCTCCTACAACCAACATTCAATCACACTCCTTGAAAAGGACAAAGAGTTATAACAATAACCATGCATTTAGGAGAAAGTAGGCTATATGTTCTTTACTGAACATCTTGTTTTTTGTTCGTGTTTGCTGTTTTTGTTTTGTTTATACTTGTAAATTTTATTGTTAATTATTATATTGTCACTAGTGGATTTTATCTGTCTGACAGCAAAGAATACATACATACATACATACATACATACATACATACATACATACATACATACATGTGGAAATTATTAGATTCGATCTCAGTTTTCCAAAATTGCAATTTTACTTTTCACGGTTTAATGCACTAAGTATGTTTACAAGGGGATGAAATTACTTCAAATGTTTAACCAAGACTCCTAATTATATTTTCAGTTAGAAACTCAAATTAAAATGATTATTTAGAATTTCCACTAACAGAGGAGCCTTGCAAATGCAAAATGCCACACGTTTCGTTTTTATTACTTCAATCTACTTTACGTGTGAATTTAGAGCGGAGGGATTTGGGGTCTTTTAACTGGTGAACGATATTGAACTCTTCAAAGATTCATGAACTATGCATTGAAATCACCTGACTTGAATTCTTAAGTCAATGAAAAATTGAAAATGGACCCAGCTCAGATATCCCTCGGAATCCAATAATCTGAAAGTTTCCAGACGCAATTCCTTATGGGGAAAGGTGTGATTCCACGGGAGAGGAAACACTACTAAGTAGGACAACAAAAGAAGTTGGTCAATAAAATGATTTTGAATAAAAGTAATTACGACTAATCGCTATATATACAAATGAATCGCTGTTCGTTAGTCTCGCTAAAACTCGAGAACGGCTGGACCGATTTGGTTAATTTTGGTCTTGAACTATTTGTAGAAGTCCAGAGAAGGTTTAAAAGGTGAATAAATATGAAAGTTGTTGCGCACGAGTAGATTCAACAAATGAGTGACGGCACGCGAATCGCTTAAACAAAGTCCCGTATGTGTTCCTATACCATTCATCCGATTGCTATGAAACTTTAGTTGTATTGTTGTGCACTCTCCAGAACTGTAATAAATCCTTTTTACAATAGGTAGCGCACGAGTAGATTCAACAAATGAGCGACGATGAGCGAAGCGTTTCAACAAAGTCCCGTATGCCTTCATATACTATTTGTCTGATAGTGATGGAACTTGAGTGAAATGTTGTGTACACCTCAGGGAAGGTTTCTGGTTTAGTAAATCGACTTAACAATAGGTATGGCACGATTAGATTCAACAAACGAGGGACGACGGCCGAAGCGTTTCAAATATGTCCTGTATGCGTTCACATACCATTCGTCCGATAGCGATGAAACTTGGGTGAGAGGTTGTGTTTACTACAGGCAAGGTTTCTGGCTTAGTAAATCCATGTTATAATAGGTAGCGCACGAGTAGATTCAACAAATGAGCGACGACGAGCGAAGAGTTTCAACTAAGTCCCGTATGCGTTCATATACTATTCGTCTGATAGTGATGAAACTTGAATGAGATGTTGTGTGTACATCATGGAAGGTTTCTGGCTTAGAAAATCCACTTAACAATAGGTACTGCACGAGTAGATTCAACAAATGTGCGACGACGGGCGAAGCGTTTCATCAAATGTCCTGTACACGTTCACATACCATTCGTCCGATAGCGATGAAACTTGGGTGAGAGGTTGTGTACACTACAGGCAAGGTGTCTGGCTTAGTAAATCCATGTTATAATATGTAGCGCTCGGGTAGATTCAACAAATGAGCGACGACGAGCGAAGCGTTTCAACAAAGTCCCGAATGCCTTCATATACTATTCGTCTGATAGTGATGAAACTGGGCTGAGATGTTGTGTATACCTCAGGGAAGGTTTCTGGTTAGTAAATCGACTTAACAATAGGTAGCGCACGATTAGATTTAACAAATCAGCGACGACGGGCGAAGCGTTTCAACAAAGTCCTGTATGCGTTCACATACCATTCGTCTGATAGCGATGAAACTTGGATGGGAGGTTGTGTACACTACGGGCAAGATTTCTCTCTTAGTAAATCCATATTATAGTAGGTAGAGCACGAGTATATTCAACAAATGAGCGACGACGAGCGAAGCGTTTCAATTAAGTCCCGTATGCGTTCATATACTATTCATCTGATAGTGATGAAACTTGGGTGAGATGTTGAGTACACTTCAGGGAAGGTGTCTGGCTTAGTAAATCCACTTAACAATAGGTAGCTCACGAGTAGATTCAACAAATGAGCGACGACGGGCGAAGCGTTTCAAGAAAGTCCTGTATGCGTTCACATACCATTCGTCCGATAGCGATGAAATTTGGGTGAGAGGTTGTGTACACTACAGGCAAGGTTTCTGTCTTAGTAAATCCATGTCATGATAAGTAGCGCACGAGTAGATTCAACAAATGAGCGACGATGCGCGATGCGTTTCAACAAAGTCCCGTATGCGTTCATATACCATTTGTCCGAAAGCAATGAAACTTGGGTGAGATGTCGTTTACACTTCAGGAAAGGTTTCTGGCTTAGTACATCCACTTTACAATAGGTATCGCACAAGTAGATTCAAAAAATGAGTAACGGCGTTCGTATCGTTAAAAAAAATCCGTATGCGTTCATATACCATTCATGCGATTGCAATGAAATTTGGAGAAATGTTGTTTCCACTCCCGCAAAGATTTCTGATTTAGTAAATACATTTTACTTGGTAGCGCACGATTAGATTCAATTAATGGGCGACAGCGCGTGAATCGTTTCAACCAAGTCCCGTATGCGTTCATATAACATTCATCCGATTATCATAAATCTTTGGGGAGTTGAGCAAAGTTCTGCGAAGTTGTATGAATTAGAAAATCCGTTTTTCAATGGGTGCCGCATAATTAGATTCAACAAATGAGTGTCGTCGCGCGAATCGTTTAAGAAAAACCCGTATGCGTTCATATGCCATTCATCCGATTGCGATGAAACTTTCATGAGTTGTTGTGTACACGCCAGGGAAGTTTTTCACTTAGTAAATGCATTTTACACTAGGTAGCGTACGAGTATATTCAACAAATGGGTGACGGCGTTCGAATCGTTTCAACAAAGTCCCGTATGCGTTCATATACCATTCATTTCATTGCGATGAAAATTTGGTGAGTTGTTGAGCACGCTCCCATGATTTTTTTGAGATAGTAATGAATTTTACAATAGTTTAGAGGTGGTTAACGGTAAAAGAAAAACAATATTGGGAATCCAAAAGCGATTCAACATACAAAGTTACAATGCCAACACTTTCTTTGATTGGCATTGCAACGCATGCCGGGTACAGCTAGTCTATATATATAACAAGTAGTTCCGTGAAGAACTACACAGCCTATTTTCATATATCCTACGTATGTTAACTGCCACTATCAACATACAAAATTTCAGTTTGATTGCTGTAATAGATTCGTAGATATTGAGAACCGACTAAATATTTCGGATGGTCACCATGATGGATTATATATATGTAGGTCCTAGAGTTATGTTCAGTTACATGATTTATTGTGTTCGTGTAGCATTCAAACTTCAATCGCATGATTAGGACACAAGATGTAGCAAGGAGATTTTAAAATTTCGCTCAGCTGCCATATTGTGGTTATGGAAACAATTGAAATATATTAGATGCCAGTGGATTAACCTTCGTATAAGGATTTACTGTACCAAGTTTCACTGCTTAGGATGGCTAAATTGCGAGAAACGTCCATGTGAATATTTATACTTCGCGTCGCCGCCATGTTGGATTTGTGATCACCAGGTTATTTAAAGTCCTATAGGTGAACTTAAGTTCATTGCCCCAATGAACATAGAAATATTCAGTTAGATTGCTATAATAGATTCGTAGATATTCAGAGCCATCTAAATACTTCAGATGGTCGCCATGTTGGATTGTTAAATGTATAGGCCATAGAGTAATTTACCATGAAAGGAAATATATTGCGTAGGTTCATTATTCAAACTTTCACTTCAATCGCATGATTACGACACAAGAAATAAAAACTTAATTTTAAAATTCACACAGCCGCCATCTTGAGGTTAAATAAACATTTGAACTAAATTAGTTACCAGTCCATTACAATGTGTATAAACATTTCCTGTACCAGATTTCATTGCGTTTGGAACATTAAATCGCGAGAAAGTTATATTTTAAATTTTCAAATTCGCTTGGCCGCCATGTTCGTTTTGTAGTTAACCGGTTTTTGAAAGTCTTATAGATGAACTTCCAGCAGTGCCCTTTATCTCCGTACAAAATTTCAGGGTGATACCGCGAATAGTTTCTGAGATATAGAATGCCGGTGAAATACTTCACACATCCGCTATCTTGTGGTTATGTGAACAATTGAACGAAGTTAGATGTCGGTGCATTACAATGTATATAAACTTATACTGTGCAAAGTTTCATTACGTTTGGTTGGATAAATCGCTAGAAACGTCTATTTAAAAGTCGCAAATTCGCGTGGCCGCCATGTTGGTTTTGTAGTTACCAGTTTTTCAAAGGTTACATAGGTGAACTTCTAGTAGTTCCCTTTATCACCGTAATAAATTCCAGGGTGATATCGGGAATCGTTTCGGAGATATTGAATGCTGGTGAAATATTTCGCACAGCCGCCATGTTGGATTGGTGAGACGTAACAAAATTTGAAGGGCACGGTCGGGGTCGCCCGGAATATTGCTATGAACTTACCGAGTTTCATAGAAATCGCTCAAGCCGTTTAGAATTTATTACGGGGGGGTACACACACACACACCTCACACACACACACACACACACACACACACACACGCACACGCACACACACACACACGGATAAAAGGTGATCTCATAAGCCTATTTTTTCAAAATTGAAAATAGGCTAAAAATGAATTGCTGTTCGTTAGTCTCGCTAAAACTCGAGAACAGCTGGACCGATTTGGCTAATTTTGGTCTTGAATTATTTGTCGAAGTCCAGAGAAGGTTTAAAGGTGAATAAATATAAATGTTGTAGCGCACGAGTAGATTCCACAAATGAGTGACGGCACGCAAATCGCTTAAACGAAGTCCCGTATGCGTTCATATACCATTCATCCGATTGCTATGAAACTTTGGTTGTATTGTTGTGCACACTCCAGGAAAGGTTTCTGACTTAGTAAATTCTTTTTACAATAGGTAGCGCACGAGTAGATTCAACAAATGTGCGACGACGGCCGAAGCGTTTCAACAAGTCCTTATGCGTTCACATACCATTCGTCCGATAGCGATGAAACTTGGGTGAGAGGTTGTGTACACTACAGGCAAGGTTTCTGTCGTAGTAAATCCATGTTATGATAGGTAGCGCACGAGTAGATTCAAAAAATGAGCGACGATGCGCGAAGTGTTTCAACATAGTCCCGTATACGTTCATATACCATTCGTCAGACAGCGACTAAACTTGGGTGAGTTGTTGTGTACACTCCAGGGAAATTTTCAGGCTTAGTTAATCCATTTTACAATAGGTAGCGCTCACGTAGATTCAACATATGAGAGATGGCGCGCGAAGCGTTTCAACAGAGTCCCGTATGCGTTCATATACCATTTGTCCGAAAGTGATGAAACTTGGGTGAGATGTTGTGTACACTTCAGGGAAGGTTTCTGGCTTTGTACATCCACTTTACAATAGGTATCGCACAAGTAGATTCAACAAATGAGTAACGGCGTGCGTATCGTTTAAAAAAAGTACCGTATGCGTTCATATATCATTCATGCGATTGCAATTAAATTTGGAGAAATGTT
This sequence comes from Meconema thalassinum, assembly GCA_946902985.2. Lineage (NCBI taxonomy): Eukaryota > Metazoa > Arthropoda > Insecta > Orthoptera > Tettigoniidae > Meconema > Meconema thalassinum. Next base: position 583,297,768 of record OX336390.1, on the reverse strand, counting down.
GTATCCACTCCCGCAAAGACTTCTGATTTATTAAATCCATTTTACAATTGGTAGCGCACGATTAGATTCAGTTAAAGGGCGACAGCGCGTGAATCGTTTCAACCAAGTCCCGTATGCGTTCATATAACATTCATCCAATTATCATAAAACTTTGGCGAGTTGAACACAGTCCTGCGAAGGTGTATGAATTAGTAAATCCGTTTTTCAATGGGTGGCGCACAAGTAGTTTCAACAAATGAGTGTCGTCGTGCGAATCGTTTAAGCAAAAACCCGTATGCGTTCATATGCCATTCATCCGATTGCGATGAAACTTTCATGAGTTGTTGTGTACACGCCAGGGAAGGTTTTCACTTAGTAAATCCATTTTACAATAGGTAGCGTACGAGTATATTCAACAAATGGGTGACGGCACTCGAATCGTTTCAACAAAGTCCCGTATGCGTTCATATACCATTCATTTCATTGCGATGAAAATTTTGTGAGTTGTTGAGCACGCTCCCATGATTTTTTTTGAGATAGTAAACCAATTTTACAATAGTTTAGAGGTGGTTAACGGAAAAAGAAAAACAATATTTATGAATCCAATAGCACTTCAACATACAAAGTTACAATGCCAACACTTTCTTTGATTGGCATTGCAACGCATGCCGTGTACAGCTAGTTAAAATTATTTATTTAATTCTATTAATGTGCACACCTCTATATGTTAACCAAGAGTTACATCTCGAAATTCAAATATAAGTGACCCATCTTTTATTTTAAATTGATACCATTGTTCATAAGTAGACAAAACACCAAATTGTACCGCTGTAGCCTTAAATTGTGTGGCGGCATAAACGTGAGTGATAGTTCCTAGCCAGAATTGCTTTTAGAAGGTGACAAAGTAGAAGCAGTGCATTGCAAGAGTGATCAGTGAGAAGTAAATCAACAGCAGAACGTTCGGTGATAAACGCAGTAAGTTGAAATATTGCTGTTATTTTGATAAACAAGTATTAAAGTGTGTGAGAGGTTAGAGTTGAAAACCACAAAATGACGGGCAAAGACAAACAAAAGAAGGCAGTTGACCGCAGTGGGGAGCGCGGAGTTCGTGAACAAACGAAGGGTGGACAGCGCAAGCAAGTGAAAGCAGACGACCCTAGCGCCCTAGAGAGGAACGGAGCAGGTAGCAGCTCGGGAGAACAATTGAAGACCGTGGATCGCAGTCAGGGTGGTGGTTGTCGCAATGCTAGCGACGCTGACGGCTCAAAAAGAAACTGGAAGGACAGTGGCACTACTTTTTCTTCAGCGGACCACAACCAAGCTACGCAGGATGTGCGCCGAGACTCAGCTGACATTTTAAGCCTGCTGAGTAATACGAACCTAATCGAGGAGCTCGTGGATCGAGTTGCTAATAAGGTGATTGATAAACTAAAAGAAACAATAGATTTTAACACCCAGGTCATCAATGAGCTCAGACAGGAACTTGCCAGGCGAGACGACACTATAAATCAACTTGAGCTGCAACTGAATGACCGCACTGATGAACTTGAGCAGTACCAGCGTCGAAATAACTTGAGAATTTTTGGTATTCCAGAAACACCAGGTGAGGACACCAACAGGTGTGTAATGGATGTTGCTGCCAAGTTGAATGTGACAATCGATCCCCAAAGAATAGACCGATCTCATCGTGTAGGACTCCGGGATGCTGGAAAGAAGCGGCCAATAATAGTGCGGTTCGTGTCCTATGCAGACCGAGCAGCACTCTTCAGATCGAAGAAATACTTAAGGAATACCGGCATAACTGTAAGAGAAGATCTGACGAAAACCCGGACTGATATTGTAAAACAAGCAGTAAGCCACTTTGGATTACACGGTGTCTGGACTGCAGATGGCGTTGTTCTGATCCGCATTGATGACACGAGGCATCGTGTGAAAACTCTCCGAGAATTGGACTTTTTGAAGAAAAAGTTTCCCGCTCCTCGTACGTAAAGGACCCTCATACGGGCCAGTGTGAGGGGGCTCAACTGATCAAAATTACAAGTGTAAGCACAGACATGTAATATGGTTACTGGTGGAACTTTAACTACAGTGTCTAGCCAAAATACAAGCCGATATTATTGATTAATATTTAGAAAATAGCTTAAGTTTTAGATTTTGTAATTTTTGATATTTCTTGTTTAACAATTTTACAATAACTTTCAATTATCTTTTGCATGGATATTAGTACCAATGAGTATGATATGCATGCCTATCTTTGTGATATAGCTGATAGATTACCCAATGATTTTAAAGTAACTCACCTGAACACGCAGTCACTTAAAATGCTAGAACATTTCGCAGAATTTGAATACACATTTGTTAACTCCGGTATTGATGTAATCGCTGTTAGTGAAACATGGTTCAATAAGTCCATTACTGATTCATCTGTAACCTTGCCCGGATATAATATCTACCGCAATGACAGACAACGTAGAGAAGGGGGTGGAGTAGCAGTGTATGTTCGACAGCACATTAAGTGCCGGGTTATCTGCAAATCCCCAAATAATGAGAATTTCAGACCTGAGTACCTATTCGTAGAGATTTGCCTGAAAGATACTAAAGTATTATTTATTTGTGTTTATAGAGCACCAAAAGTCGGTTTTATGGAACTACTATTAAATGACATGCTTTCACACATTTTTAGTTATAAATATGTAATATTAGCCGGTGATTTGAATGCCCATTTTGGGTCGGCTACATTTGAAACGAAAAACATAGTAGAAACTCTAAATACTTGCAATCTGTCGTGGCTCCCGTATCAAGATACACATCACACTGCAACCTCCTCTTCTACTCTGGATCTAATAGCATCCAACTGCAATGAGCACGTGATTGAGTTTGGCCAAACTGCTGCTTCTGGCTTCTCAGCACATGATCTCTTATACGCAGTATATACCCTGTCAACTCCAAAATATAAGCCCAGTATTCGAACTTTTCGAGACTTCAGCAGGTTTAATTATGAAAGGTTTAAGGCCGATGCCATCTCAGTTCCATGGCACACTGTTTTCGAGAAGCAAACTATAGATGAGAAGGTAGAAACATTGAACACATTTTTAATTGATTTATATGATCGCCATGCCCCAGTGCGCTCTGCTAACGTGAGGCACGCACCAGCTGCCTGGATCAACACAGAAATAAAAGATCTAATAAGATCTCGAAATAGAGCCAGAAAGAAGTGCAACAGAACACAGAAACCCGAGGACATTGTAGAATACAAAAGCTTACGCAACAGAACCCAGCAAGTTATTCGTAATACAAAGAAACGTTACACTTATTCGCTAATTAATTCAGCTAAAAACTCTTCGGCTTTGTGGAGAGCTACAAAAACTCTAGGTGTTGGTAAATCCAGACACAAAAGCCATAACCCAACAATGAGCGCTGATGAGCTTAATAAGCATTATTTAAACGTATCAACCGTTGTAGACAGCAATAGAGTTTTGTCAACTGTTGCTAACTACAGGGAAAAATTTACTGACCGACGGGAAGAATTTCATTTTGGCTATATATATCCTGAGGACATTCATTTAGCCATATTTAGGATAACTTCAAAAGCCATAGGACCAGATCGTATATCTATTACGCTATTGAAAAGGAATATGGACCTCCTCATGCCAGTTTTATTGCATATATTTAACTATAGCCTGCAAATGGGTATTTATCCGACACAATGGAAAAAAGCCAACATCAAAGCAATACCAAAATTCACGAACGCCTTAAACTGTAGTGACTTTAGACCAATAAGTATATTGTGTGCAATTGGGAAAGCGTTAGAACGGATTGTTTTTGATCAGTTTTATGAATATATAAATTCCAACAATATCCTAAACCCGAACCAATCTGGATATAAATCAAAACATAGTACTCTGACAGCCCTTATCAAAGTCACAGACGACATTCGTCTAGCAATGGACCGGAAGGAAATAACTATATTATCTCTATTCGATTTCAGCAAAGCTTTTGACAGAGTTCACCATGAGATCCTACTAGTTAAATTAAGAAATCTAGGCCTTTCAAAGTCAGTAACGAACTGGTTTAGGTCTTACCTAACAAGCAGATGTCAGAGAGTAGTCCTAGCAGATGACAATGTTTCAGAATGGTGTGAAGTAACAACAGGTGTGCCGCAGGGTTCGGTCCTTGGTCCACTCCTGTTCTCCGTGTATATAAATGACCTTCCATCTGTCCTTAAATTCTGTCAACATCATATGTACGCAGATGACCTTCAGCTATATCTACACGCGGATCTGAAATCCATTCATTTGAACGTAGCACTAATTAACAGTGACATTCAAAGCCTATCTCAGTACGCACTCGATCATAATCTAATACTTAACTTCGAAAAAACGCAACCGATCATCATCGGCTATACCAAATTACTCAGTTCCCTACCTGACCCAGTACCACCTTTACAGCTTGCATCCCAAACAGTTCCGTATCAGTCAGCAGTAAGAAATCTGGGAGTTATTTTTGACTCTCGATTATCGTGGCAGGATCACACAAACATGATTCTGAAAAGGGTTGCATCGTCATTATATCAAATTAGGCGAACTTGCTTCTATTTGCCTCAAAATGTACGAAAGATACTGATACAGAGTTTGATATTACCAATATTTGACTATGGATCTATAATTTACCATGATATGGGAGAGGTCCTCAATACAAAATTGCAAAGAATGCAAAATGCTTGCTTGCGGTTTGTTCTCAATGTACCAAGAGAGTCTCATATAACTCCCTTTTACGTCCAGATTGGATGGCTTAAGTTAAAGGAACGAAGACAGTATGCCATGGCTCTGACTGTGATAAAAATTCTAAAATTCAAAATTCCGTCTTATATTTACTGCACACTAACTCCCATGCAATCAGTGCATAACCGTGCGAATAGACACACTGCACAGATGCTCCAGATACCTAATCACAGAACCGAAAAATGCAAAGGTTCATTCCGTATTTCAGCTAGTATTCTCTGGAATAAATATAAATTGCACCAGTATTCAGGACTTCCTATCAGAGCGATAAAACACTCCCTTCATTGTAATCTATCAGCTATACAATTATCATGTTCAAGGTGAACGGATGTATTAACAAGAACTTCTATTGTCAACTGTATGTATAGGTTAAGTTTTTTTCTTTCTTCATTTATTATATTGTATTTAACCGCCCTCTGAATGAAGAGAGCTGCATAAAGAGGCTTTGTAGCCTCAGTGGCCTGTATAAGAGAAACAATAAATTCAATTCTACTTAGTATAAAACAAAGTTCCCAATTCTTGGATGTAACGGGTAATCTCAAGAGCAACTTGATGGATTATGATGCGGTTTTCACCATTCTGTAAAGGATTTCTCGATGAAGGATTAGGTAGAGAAACATTTATTTATGACCAAAAGAAGCCGAGCATTTACGATTTCAGTGAATTGAGTTGATGAAAAACCTAACGTCCATGTGTCTTAAAAAATCGATATTCTCTGAGAATTGTTCAGCATGTTAAGTTCTGCAAGAAAGTCCGCGACAGCTCCCACATCGACCACTGTAAGTGTTTTTACGTTTTCATTTCTTCCAGCTTTCTCCATTCAGCGGAAATTTAAATTACTAGCTTCAGAGTGAGATTATGAGCGATCTATCACCCTAGCTTCAGTCAGCATCAAACTGCCGAGTCGTTTCGAGTTAACCCTTCAGAGAAGAGTATAGCTTTTGTGTTTGGAGTTAGCTGTTCACCTCGGCCTGACGTCCGTGTGCCTTTTAAGCTTACGCAGAGTAACTAGTGGGACACACACACAGAGGACAGGCAGACACCCACACATTTGATCTTATAAGTCTACTTCATCATTTACCCAAAAGCGACGGTACCGTAAATATCTGTTCAGGTCACTAGCATGAAGACATGCAAATGTCATATGGACAGAAGTGCTGTAGGATTGTTGAAGTGAATGCTGCGGGGCAGCACGGGTCTTCTAGTTATTAAATAAATACATAAGGGAAGGAACATTCGAGATACGTAAATGATCAGGGGTTAGTAATTCTCAAGAATCGACCTATCCTCTTGTGTACATAAAATAGGTTTCATTGATTGATTTATTGTTTATTTAAGGATGTATGCATAGGGCTAAGAACTAAATCAGTTGAGTAATTTTTGTGTGGAGGAGTAACAAACAGACAGTTGGACAGACACCAATAGATTTTTATAATAATAATGTAATGTTATTGGTTTTACGTCCCTTTTAACTGCTCTGGCTTTTAGTGACACAATAGATTTTTATGTACTCGTATATATTCAGTAGTTTCATTGGTACAAGAGACCAAGTGTAGCAAATATGACAGTTAAGGATCTAGACCGTCAGTAAGTTTTGATAACAAAGGGCCTGAAAGGTTCGTGTTACTATTTTAGACTCGTTTGCTAGGAAATATCTTACTTATGCTTGTATCTACATCACTGGTGAGTCAAACTCAGGATCCTCTGTAAACATTTAGCTCAATACAATCTCCAGGCAGCAACATGGTCCCGTAAGTCACTGTCAGTGATTCACATCACGCTCGCTGGATTTCAACCACCCACTAATTCGTGCTCATTCATATCACAGTTATCAACCCCTTGTACTGTATGCAGATTGTAAATTCATTGACAGCAAATTATGGATTGAATGGGTCTGGGCATTGAATATCCCAGTAATGTTTAAGGGGCTCCAGAAAATGGATATCTTCAAAAGTTTCAAAATTTCATTTTTCAAATTTTATGTTAATGTCATATTAAGCCTCTTGATGCCAAGCTATTGTGGGTGGTTATGTTAAAAAATCCAAGCCAAGTTTCGCATTTGATAAAGTAGCCTACTTGATAAAAAATTCTCCTAGCTATATTTTTTTAGAATGTTGATATTATTCCGTATTATTAAACGTATTAGGCTAGATCCTAAATAATTACAATAACTGTCGACCAAAATATTATGTGCACTCGAGTTTGAAGGTAGTTTGTGAAGTAACCAATAGACCTACACAAAATCCAATAACATCATGATTTTCGTCGTTCTATTTTACTTTAGTTCATTTAGGCTTGACATTTTTAATTAATATTTTAATATTTTTGATCGCAGTTGGAACACAAATAGTGCCTGTCTCTAAGCGTGTTTCAAACATGCGTCACATTTAAGAATTATTATCTCACAAACCCGTCATCAGATCGAATCCAAATTTTAACACAATATGCATTGGTATGTTGTATAACTGGTTTATTAATTTCAAAGATTTGTGTGTCCAGGAAAAACAAGTAGTTCCGTAAAGAATTATACAGCCTATTTTCATATATCCTGCTCATGTTAATTTCTTCTAACAACATACAAAATTTCAGTTTAATTGCTGTAACAGATTCGTAGATATTGAGAACCGTCTAAATATTTCAGATTGTCGCCAGGTTGGATTTTTATTTTTGTACTATTACATTAAGATTATTGTTTACGTGAGGTATTCAAACTTCAATCGCATGATTAGAACACAAGAAGTAAAAACGAAATTTTAAAATTACGCACAGCAGCCATCTTGTGATTATGCAAACAATTGAAATAAATTAGATGCCAGTGGATCAACATTTGTATAAGCATTTAACGTGCAACGTTTCACAGAACTCGGATAGTTAATTCGCGAGAATCGTCCATTTAAATATTTATACTTCGCGTCGCCGCCATGTTGGATTTGTGCTCACCAGGTTAATGAAAGTCCTATAGGTGAACATATGTTCATAGTCTCTATGAACATAAAAAAAAATCAGTTTGGTTGCTGTAAAAGATTCATAGATATTGAGAACCGTCTAAATATTTCGGAAGCTAGCCATTTAGGATTGTTATATGTATAGGCCATAGAATTATATACCATTCAAGGACAATTATTGCCTAGGTTCATTATTCAAACTTTCACTTCGATCGCATGATTACGACACAAGAAATAAAAACTTAATTTAAAAATTTCGCACAGCCGCCATATTGAGGTTATGTAAACAATTGATTTAAATTAGATGGCAGTGCATTACAATCTGCAAAATCATTTACTGTACCACATTTCACTGCGCTCAGAGAGTTAAATCACGAGAAAAGTCTATTCAAATATTTCAAATTCGCTTGGTCGCCATGTTCGTTTTTTACTTTACAAGTTTATGAAGTATACATAGATAAACTTGTACCAGTACCCTTTATCACCGTACAAAATTGCAGGGTAATATCTGTAATAGTTTCGGAGATATAGAATGTCAGTGAAATATTTCGCACAGCCGCCATTTTGAGGTTATGTAAGCAATTGAACTAAATTAGACTCCAGTGCATTACTATGTGTATAAACACTTGCTGTACCTAGTTTCATTACGTTTGGATGGTTAAATCGTGAGAAAAGTCTATTTAAAAGTCTCAACTTTGCTTGGTCGCCATGTTCGTTTTCTACTTTACAAGTTTATGAAATATACATAGGTAAACTTGTATCAGTACCCTTTATCACCGTACTAAATTGCAGGGTGATATCTGTAATAGTTTCGGAGATATAGAATGTCAGTGAAATATTTCGCACAGCCGCCATTTTGAAGTTATGTAAACAATTGAACTAAATTAGACTCCAGTGCATTACAATGTGTATAAACATTTGCTGTACCAAGTTTCATTACGTGTGGATAGTTAAATCGCGAGAAAAGTCTATTTAAAAGTCTCAACTTCGCTTGACCGCCATGTTGGTTTTATAGTCACCAGGTTTTTGAAAGTCTCATAGGTGAACTTCTAGTAGTACCCTTTATCACCGTACACAACTTCAGGGCGATATCGGTAATAGTTTCGGAGATATTGAATGCTAGTGAAATATTTCGCACAGCCGCCATTTTGCATTGGTGAGACGTAAAATTTGAAGGGCACGGTCGAGGTCGCCGGGAATAGTGCTATGAACATACCGAATTTCATTGAAATCGCTCCAGCCGTTTAGATTTTATTAGGGGGGGGGACACACACACACGAATCACACACACACACACGCACACACACACGGACAAAAGGTGATCTCATAAGCCTATTTTTTCAAAATTGAAAATAGGCTAAAAAAACGTTGTTATCTGTTTGTAAGGTAACTTTTTCTTGGCTCGGGGTCGTTGGAAAATGTAGTTCTTGGTCGCGTTGTAATCCTTATACATCAAAAATTATTCTGTATGACTGTAAATACGTAAATTAATTCAATTATTTTTATCGCGTTGCATTTGCACGGGAAAATAATACATGGTTCACCAGCTAGCCGCTCCGGGGAAAGCTGTACAGCGTTGTCAAGATGGAGCCCATCACGCGTCATGGCGCGCCTCGCTCGGAAGCGATGGGCTCCATCTCAGCCCCTAACATTAAAAAAAACATAGACTTTATTTTTTAATTGTCTGTGTTAAAGTAAAGAGAGAGCTTCAAGGAATAACCATGAGCATTTTTAATGCTGTTAATAATATCTGAGAAAACGGTGAAGACACATTTTTGATAATTAACATGGGCAGTCCACGACATTTTCATATGTTGAAAGTGTGTTTTTAGCAGTCGAACGGGAAATATATTCAATTTAACGAAATGCAAATGACAATGAAAATGAAAGAAGATCATTATTACTATAGAAAGCTTTCCAGGCGGTCAACACAAATTGTATCTAATTATATAAGGCGGGAAAACAAATATTTACAAGCCCTAACTTGACAGAAACAAGATAGATTGGTTAGTTCCTCTGTTGAGGGGCTAAGACAACGTGGTCATGTAGCCCCGTGTATTTTGGGTGTGTGTAGAATCTGCTTGATAACCTGAATTAATAGTGATGGTTGAACTAATGTGTATTATCTGTAATTCAGGTAAGAACTGCAAACGACAATTTCAAGTAGTTCCAACTTTTGCTACCAAATGCTACCGTCAACGACACCTAGCTGGGAACTTGGCTACTAGATGTCACCTCAAGCAGCACCTGGCAACAAACGTTGGAACTTAAGAGCGTTAATCAAATCTAACCTACACATTTTGCTTCACACTATCGTAAGTTAGTTAGTAGAAGGTTCTTTTGCATGCCATAAATCTATGATATGGACCCGCTAGCTTTACTTCCCCTCCGAAGGTAGCCATACTGAGGAATTGTTAACGCTCTTAAAAACTCCGACGGCTTCGGCTGGATTTGAACCCGCGATCTTGGGCATAGAAGCTCAGCAAGCTACCAACTACGCCACCGAAGACGCCAGGAACAAGATATTATTACAAAGTAACATGCATTTATGCACCAATTGGGAATTTAAAGACGTGTTGATTTGTAATAAAATCTTGTTTCTTTCCAGTTAGGGCAAGTAACTACTTATTTTCTACCTAATGTAACTGGGCGCAATTTGTGTTGACCGACTGGGAAGCATTCATTAATGGAACTAGGCAACACTGAAAAATGGTATCCAAAACTTCAAAGAAAATCATTCTCACTAAATATCTAATTAATAACTTGATACGTAATTTCAATATATTATAAGTATAATACATAATTTAAAGGAGCCTCCGTGGCTTAGGCGGCAGCACGCCGGCCTCTCACCGCTGGGTCCGTGGTTCAAATCCCGGTCACTCCATGTGAGATTTGAGCTGGACATAGTGGAGGCAGACAGGTTTTTCTCCGGGTACTCTGGTTTTCCCTGTCACAAATTACATTCCAGCAACACTCGCCGCCATCATATCATTTCATCTGTCACACATTTAATCATTGCCCCAGGGGAGTGCGTCAGGCTTCGGCAGCCGGCGCAGTTCATATCCTCGCCGCTAGATGGGGGCTTCATTCATTCCATTCCCTGACCCGGTCGGTTGACTGGAAGCAGGCTGTGGATTTTCATTTTTTTTTTTTCTTAATTTAAATTCGGTACTGTTTGCGTATAGTCGTGCACGTAAATTCGTACACCGACTGTGGTGGAGATAGTTATCAGGATAGGTGGTTTAAATCTCGCCGGTTAGTAGTCAGTTATTGAAGTGTTAAGGGGCGGAACTACGAGGTCATCTGTCCCTAAATCTCACCGGTGTCAGCGGCCATCCGAGTGTGTTTTGGGTGGCTTCGGTGGCGTAGTTGGTAGCATGCGGAGCTTCTATGCCCAAGATCGGAAGTTCAAACCCGGCCGAAGTCGTCGGATATTTTTAGAGCATTAAAAATCCCTCAGTATGCCTTCCTTCGTAGGGGAAGTAAAGTCGGCGGTTCCTTGCCATATATTTATGGCATGTAAGAGAACCTTCTACTAACTACAATTTTGTGAAGCTTAATTTGTAGGTTAGATTTGATTAATGCTCTGGTCACGGTGGCATCTAGTAGCCAAGTTCACAGTTAGGTGTCGTTGATGGTAGTATTTGGTTGCAAAAGTAGGAACTACTCGAAATTGATCGTCTGCAGTCCTTATCTGAATTACAGATAACATACACTAATACAGCCATCACAATTAACACCGGTTATCAGACAGATTCTACACACTCCCAAAGCACACGGGGCTACATGCCCACGTTGTCGCAGCCCCTAAACTGAGGAACCAACCAACCTGTGTGTTTTTCCGTTTTCTTTCTCTCTCCTATAAGGTGTTTGCTGTTGTTTTAAGGGGCGGGATCCTATCAGGTGATTGTGTCCTTTTGTTTGTATACCATATACTGTAATGGAGTGGATGTTGTTTTTTATTTTATCAAAAACCATGCCAACTTTTCAAAACGCCCCTTCGTCCAGTGAATATTACAATACTGCAATTATGGTTCATTAGAAAAATGTGGCTTTTCACAGATGTCTCAGTCTGTGATTATGGTTGTGATTATATGGAAGTTACTGAAGAATGAGTAGTGTTGAATAATGGCCTTCAAGGCACAGCTAGTGCCTGTGGATGTCGTGAAAGTTTCTACTCGTGGGGTTACTACTGCTGTACTGACTCAGTGAGAAAAGCAAAGGCAAACTACCTCACTCCTCACCTTGCTAGTACGCCTCAATATAGTGCACCTTGGGTTTCTACCCACATAGCCTAAGGTGGTACTTTTTAGCCTGTTTTCAATTTTGAAAAGAAATAGGCTTATGAGATCACCTTTTGTCCGTGTGTGTGCCCCCCTAATGACTTCTAAACGGCAGGAGAGATTGCACTGAAACTCGGTAAGTTGATAGCACTATTCTGGATGACCCCGACCGTGCCCTTCAAATTTTGTTACGTCTCACCAATCCAACATGGCGGCTGTGCGAAATATTTCACCAGCATTCAATATCTCCGAAACTATTCCCGATATCACCCTGGATTTTTTACGGTGATAAAGGGAACTACTAGAAGTTCACCTATGTGACTTTTGAAGAACTGGTAACTACAAAACCAACATGGCGGCCACGCGAATTTGCGACTTTTAAATAGACGTTTCTCGCGATTTAACCAACCAAACGCTATAAAACTTGGTAAAGTATATGCTTATACACATTGTAATGCACCGACATCTAACTTGGTTCAATTGTTTACATAACCACAAGATGGCGGATGTGCGAAATATTTCACCGGCATTCTATATCTCTGAAACTGTTAGTGGTATCACCCTGAAATTTTGTACGGAGATAAAGGGCACTACTAGAAGTTCATCTATAAGACTTTCAAAAACCGGTCAACTATATAACTAACATGGCGGCCAAGCGAATTTGAAAATTTTAAATAGACCTTTCTCGCGATTTAATGTTCCAAACGCAATGAAATCTGGTACAGGAAATGTTTATCCACATTGTAATGCACTTGTATCTAATTTAGTTCAATTGTTACATAACTTCAAGATGGTGGCTATTCGAATTTTAAAATTATGTTTTTATTTATTGTGTCGTAATCATGCGATCGAAGTGAAAGTTTGAATAATGAACCTACGTAATAATTTTCCTTTAATGGTACATGACTCTATGACCTATACATTTAACAATCCAACATGGCGACCATCGGAAATATTTAGACGGCTCTGAATATCTACGAATCTATTATAGCAATCAAACTGATTTTTTTATGTTCATGTTCTTCAAGTAACAGTGCATAACTCTAAGACCTGCATATATAAAAATCCAACATGGCGACCATCCGAAATATTTAGTCGGTTCTCAATATCTGCGAATCTATTACAGCAATCAAACTGAAATTTTGTATGTAGATAGGGGCAATTAACATCAGTATGATATATGAAAATAGGCTCTATAGTTCTTCACGGAATTACTTGTTGAGGATCCGACCAGCCTCCGGACTGACTACCCATCAGATAGCTAGTAAATAAGAGTTGATAACCTCAAATTTAAAGCACTCTACTCTTGTGCTACGATAAGACCAACTGGTCACTATGAGACGAGACATATAAATTTAATGTCTTAACTTCATAGTCTTGTCCCACATTCTCAGAGCTTGGTAACAGAATATCATCATAAATCACAGGAAAAGTAGGTATAATTTATTACAATAATTTGGCTGATAAGAAAAGGTATTGAAATCCCTTCCTGTGGCAGCACTTCAAGCCAGACGATCACAGATATGTTACGTTCCTTCTTTGTACTGATACCATCGAGGTCAACTTTTCAACCAGTTCTTGTGGTGTGTGGGATTTGGAACCCAGCGTTCCGGGCTCTCTCCATCACAAGAATGTACTTATAATTGTGTTCAGCACTTGTATTTTTAAAGTTTCTAAGCTTTATAAATACAAATATGATAAGATGCCTAACATCTAGTATATTCGCCTCCACTGGTTTGGGTGGTAATAAAAAATGACGATGAAATGAAAACTAGAATTAAAACTAATTACTGTTTCACAACTGCATTATGTACTAGAAGAAAAACAAGTTGTTTAGTAAAGAACATATAGCCTACTTTCTCCTTAATGTATGTGTATAATTATAACTCTTTATCCATATCAAGGAGTATAATGTCCTTGTAAAAAAAAAATCTTGTATCCTACATAAACCTCCCCATTTACTACTTTTCGTTGTAACTCACTTTTGCATTCAGAGAAATGTATTGAAACATTAGGAAGGTACGCCCATCCACCATCTTGAATATATGGAATCGTTTATCTTGCACCTTCTGAAGAGAAAGCCTTGTATGTAAGATTAAATATTTACTGCGTTTCTTCATTGTGACTAAAATAAGAAGTGCATTGTCGATATCAATGTGTTACATATTCAAGATGGCGGTTGAGTGTTATATGCAGAGTGATAGTCTTATGACTAATAATTGCGCCAAAACCAAACCCCATGGCACCACATCCTACCAAGTGACCGCTGCCCAGCCATTTGGCGTGCAGATTATGGGGTGACGCGTGGTCAGCGCGTCAGGTCCCCTCAGCCGTTAATCATGGTCTCCGTGACCGTGGGGGTGCCTCACTGTCATGTAGCTACTCGTAAGTGTTCACGAGGCTGAGTGCACCCCGTTCTAGCCCTCACGTCAGTTTCTAAAATCCCTCACGTAGCCTGGAATCGAACCCTGGACCTCCGTGCGCAAGGCAGATGCTTTATTTCAACACCTTGGGGCAGATGTTGTTATAACAGTGGAAGCGAGTTCCTTAGTAATGCGCTTGGCCAATGTTAACAGGACTAAGGGAGGGTGAATAAAGGAGACCAGAATGGCGAGAGATCGAAAGGGGGAAGAATCATCCAGAGGCATAAAAGGAATGTGGGCCTATCCTAGCACCAATGTTGCAGAAGTAAATAAAGACGCAGAACATCTAAGGAATGAACTCTGAGTCCTCGTATAAACACAGCTATGTAGTCTCCAAGGAATAATAGGATACTGACGAGGACGCAATAAAATCTAACAGGTTAGGTTATGTTAAAATAAGACATAGACGTAGTTAAATTTGGGTGCATGGAATGTGCATAAAGCTTATGTCATGGACTTAAGTGAGATAGAAAGGTATTTAATTATCATGCACACATGTTGCAAAATTAAGTTGCTAAATAAAAGGTTAAGAGGATAAACAAGGGGTTCAGGAAAAAGAAATACTGACAAAGATGAGTACAGCACCCCGAATAGCATAGAAGATGCATGCAGATGGGGATACGAAGGACAATATTAAAAGAGTAGATACTTCTAGAACGGACGTGACTGAACTAAATACGCGATGATAATGTAATCAACAATTGAAATGAATACCTGAAAGGTAACATGTTAAATTCATCACAGTATGAAATCGAAATACAGGTGAGTGAAGCGGTGGTAGGTAAGTTGCACACAAAGGACAATTGCATAAGCACAATGACTTTCGTGAATAATACGTTTTCATAGATGCGAGATACGAAGGTAAATGAATGTATGTAATGTGGTGTACGACATAGGCCTTACTTGTGGAAAATAAAAACACGAAGCTCGAAGTTGTGGCCAGCATATACAGATATCACAAGTGAACCAGATCGCTAGTCCCTAAACGAATTTAGAAGAACTCTTCGAGTCTTGCGTTATATTCACTTAGCTACGAGACCAGATATTCAAAAGAATTGGTTCCTTTATTCTAACTTTAATGAGCTGGAAATTCAAATCGATAGGTGCAAATTAAAATCACTAGCACCAGAGCTTGGTTTGCATTCCTGAGTTCACTCCACGTAATGAACTGGGAAACGCGATGCGGGTTGTGGCATTATTAGCGGATGCAATTGCTGTTTCAGGCACTGAAATCAGCACAGCGAATATGTAGCTACTGGAAGGAATATCACTCAACTAGATTGAAACTAGATGATTGGATTTATATCGTCCTCTGTTTTGAGCTTGCTCGTTATGTACAGTATAGTATGTCTAGGAGACACCATCACTGTGAGTGTCATATTTACCTCACTTTGAAGACTGTCCCTGTATTTGCTTGAAATATTTCTTCATATGTTTATTGGCCATATAACAACAACTCAGAAGCTCCTCCAGAGTAGTACTTCGCTTACACTCACATATGATGTATCTTTTCATATTATATCACTTGATCTTAACCAAGCACATATTTTCAAACACATTAACCCTTTTAATGACACGCTAATTTGAGTGATTATGTTAAAAATACCAAGGCACGTTTAATGAAATAGCCTAGAATTTTTTATAGAATGTTTATATTATTTCCGTAGCAGTCTTTTATTTTAAACTAGCAATCCGCCCTGGTTTCGCTCGGTATCTTCAAGGGCTTACCCAGCGTAGGTTAAAAGGCGCACGGATGACAGGTCTCAGGCGTAATTCAGAAAAGCCGAGGTGAACAGCGAAACTCCAAACACATATACTCTTCTCTGAAGAGTTAACACGACACGACACGACTCGACAGTTTGATGCTGGCTGAAGCTGGGGTGATAGGCTCGCTTGCTAGCTCGTATCTCGCTCCGAAGCTACTAATTTGAATTTCCACTGTATGGAGATTGTTGGAAGAAATGAAAACATAAAGATGATTATGATAATTGTTGTTTTAAGGGGCCTAACATCTAGGTTATCGGCCCCTAAATCATAAAGACACTAACTTGTAGTGGGCAAAGCATTTAAGATAGAGATCTACCATCTGTGACATTCTTGTAGAACTATTAATGCTGAACAATTCTTATGCTCACAGTACATAGATATTTTAACGGTTTACCAAACGTAAGGTGCACGGACGGCAGGTTTTTCTTAAAATCGATTCACTAAAATCGTTACTACTCGGCTTCCTTTGGTCATAAATAAATGTGTTTCTACAGAAACCTATCCCGAGAAATTCTTTAAAGAATGGTGAAAACCGCATCAAAATCCATCCAGTGGTTCTCGAGATTACTTCGTTTTATAGTATAAATAGCAACTCGACCCGCCTTCGCCCGGTAACAGTTATGAATGAATTACGTGATAAGCGCTTTCTTTTTCCAATGTCAATGAACAACGACCAATATCCGTTTTACGTCTCGGCATGATGGGTTAAAATCACTGACTGGACTATGAATTATATTATCATGGAGATGCATGTGCAACAAATTCTTGTCAGACGTAATTTAAGAATGGCGAGGTGCATGAAACACAAATCCCCCTTTCGTCCAATCTTAACTTGACTGTGAATATTGCGGAACGAAAAGTTCACATGTGAAATGAGCTCCAGGGAATGGCGAGGTGAATGAAACTCAAATCCCCCTTCCGTCTTAACTTGACTGTGTTCCACAGGCGAAATGAAGAAAAGCCGAGTTGCACTTCTAGGGAAACTCCAAACACAACCACTCTTCTCTAAAGTTTTTAACTCAACACGATTCGACAGTTTGTTGCTGGCTGTTTCTGGGGCAATACGCTCGTCCGCTACCTAAGCTGTAACTGGGGTGATAGACTCGCCCCTAGATAGATCGTAAACTGTCACCTCAGTAACTGAATGGAGATTGTTGGAAGACATGAAAACGTAAAAACACTTATAGTAGGCGATGTATTGAAAATAGAAATATGCTCTCCCGTGCTTTTTTGTAGACCTTTTCATGCTGAACAATTCGTACACTCATAGTATATAGATATTTTTAACGGTTTGCCCAGCGTAAGCTTAAAAAGCACACGGACGCCAGTTTTTTTTCGACCTTTTCACTGAAATCGTTAGTGTTTGACTTCCTTTCGTCATAAATAAATTATTTTCTACAGAAACCTTCCTCGAGATATCCTTTACAGAATGGTGAAAACCGCATTAAAATCCATTCAGTGGTTCTCGAGATTACCCGCGACATCCAAGAATCGGGGACTTGGTTTTATACTAAGTAGGGATTTTGCGCCAATCAGTATAATTTAATATAATATAATACCCTTTCCCTCCAATCTTAAATTGACTGTGAATTTTGCGGAACGAAAAGTTCACAGGCGAAATGAGAGTTGTACTTCCAGGGAATGGCGAGGTGAATGAAACTCAAATCCCCCTTCCGTCCAATCTTAACTTGACTGTGTTTCACAGGCGAAATAAAGAAAACCCGAGATGCACTTCCAGGGAAACTCCAAACACGACCACCCTTCTCAGAAGTCTTAACTCAACACGACTCAACGTTTTGCTGAAATCTTCGCAGGAGTAGGCCTGTACACAACAACTCATCAACGTGTCATCGCAATCGAATGAATGGTATACGAACGCACACGGGATTTTGTTGAAACGATTCGCGCGCTGTCACTCATTTGTTGAATCTACTCGTGCGCTGCAACTGTGAAATTGATTTACTAAGCCAGAATCCTTCACGGAAGTGTATACAACAACTCATCAAAGTTTCATCGCAATGGGATGAATGGTATATGAACACATGTGGAACTTTGTTGAAACGGACCACGCGCCAACACTCATTTGTTCAAACTACTTGCGCGCTACCTATTGTAAATTGGATTTACTAAGCCTATAACCATCCCGGGAGTGTGCACAACAACTCACGAATAATCGATCGCAATCGGATGAATGGTATATGATCGCATACGGGAGTTTGTTAAAACGAAACGCGCGCCGTCACTCACACTCATCTGTTGAATCTACTTGTACGCTACTTATTGTAAAATGGATTTACTAAGTCAATAATCTTTGCAGTAGTGTACACAATAACTCACCAAAGTTTCATTGCAATTGTATAAATGGTTTATGAACGCATATGGGATTGTGTTGAATCGATTCGCACGCTGTCACCCATTTGTTGTTACTACTTGTGCGCTACCTATTGTAAAATAGATTTACTAAGTCAGAAACCTTCGCAGGAGCGTGCACAACAAATCACCAAAGTTTCATCGCAATGGGATGAATGGTATATGAACACATGTGGAACTTTGTTGAAACGGACCACGCGCCAACACTCATTTGTTCAAACTACTTGCGCGCTACCTATTGTAAATTGGATTTACTAAGCCTATAACCATCCCGGGAGTGTGCACAACAACTCACGAATAATCGATCGCAATCGGATGAATGGTATATGATCGCATACGGGAGTTTGTTAAAACGAAACGCGCGCCGTCACTCACACTCATCTGTTGAATCTACTTGTACGCTACTTATTGTAAAATGGATTTACTAAGTCAATAATCTTTGCAGTAGTGTAGACAATAACTCACCAAAGTTTCATTGCAATTGTATAAATGGTTTATGAACGCATACGGGATTGTGTTGAATCGATTCGCCCGCTGTCACTCACTCATTTGTTGTTACTACTTGTGCGCTACCTATTGTAAAATAGATTTACTAAGTCAGAAACCTTCGCAGGAGCGTGCACAACAAATCACCAAAGTTTCATCGCAATGGGATGAATGGTATATGAATGCATGTGGCACTCTTTTGAAACGAATCGCACACAATTTTATTCAAGCAACTCGCGCGCTATGTATTGTAAATTGGATTTACTATGCCTATAAATTTTCCGGGAGTGTGCACAAGAAGTCACCATAATGTGATAGCAATCGGATGAATTGTATATAAATGCATCGACAACACTTATTTGTTTGAACTACAGGCGGCTGCTTTCGTGCTGGAATATTGAGTGTTTCTATTGGACCAGTAGTATTTCATATTCTTGCTGATCTCTGTCTTACTTACGTTCCTAGGACCATTTCCTGGACGCGTTGTGGTGAGCTTCTGTAGTGGATAGTGAGTAAAGGTGTGGTTTCAATTGTCAGACGGTAGCAACACTTGTCATTTATTTTGTCTTGCTGAATATTAAGTTCAGCAACATCCTCCTCAATCCACAGGGACCCAGTGGCTTTACCCTTCTTGTCTACCTTGAAGATCTTATCAGCCAGCCTGTGGTGGTCCATTATGTACAGATGGCCGTAGAAACCCAGGCGTCTCCTTGTGATGGCATCTGTGAGGTTTTCCTGGTGTTTCACAATTTCAATGGAAGATTAATTTCATATAATTATTATCTTCGACTGCTTAGAATCAGACTGAAGTAACTACAAACACACTATTATGAGATACTGCCTTTTAAAGTTTTGTGCAATGTATTAAAACCTTCGATCACATAAAAATTTAAGAAATATTATTGCAGAATGAAAATACATACAATTGTCTATTTTTGTGTCTAATTTGTGAAATATTTGATCATTTCAGTTTGACGAAATAAGTTATTTCTAAAATTGTTACATGTAGATACGCCTCTCTGTCTCTAAACTACCGAGGGGGGCGTGGTGGCGCAGCGGTCAAGCTGTATGCCTCTCACCAAGGCGGACCAGGTTCGATTCCCGGTCAATGCATGTGAGATTTTCGATGTGAAATGCCATGTCCTGTGGTTCGGATTCCACGTAAAACGGAGGTCCCGTGGCTTATGATCGCGAGATTAACGGTCACGTTAAACTACAAGCTTCCTTTTTTTCTCTAAACTACCACATGTAGTTACGCTTCTCTGATTCTAAGCTAACAAATTGGAAATACCCAATACAATTGGGAACACTTGGGTTGAATGACTTAAAAACATTACACTGAAAAATGGCTTCAAGCACCATCATTATTTAATAAGCATTTAAGTTTATTTCTTCTTGAACTTGCTGCTGCTATTTATATTGTGAAGGTATGCATGTAATAATAAGAACGTTGTTCTTATTAGTGCTGTTCAGGGGCAGATGACCTAGCTGATCTGTCCCTTTAAAACAATAACTAACTCACTACATTAGTGTTGCTTTAGTTAGGGTCTTGGACATGGTCGTCATGAGCTCCGTGTAGTATAAACGAATTGCACAGCAATCAATTGTGATGATCGAGGCCAACTTGTAAATGAAGCTTCATTGCCTTCTCACATAATGTAATAGCTAACGACCTGCTCAAATTAGGAGAACCCAATATGATAACAGCCGAGAGGAAAGAGCTCCCCTGTGGAGATTTTAAGATCGGAGTGCTTATGTTGATCATAAATTCCCAGCGACCTGAGGCCTTCTACAAGTCTCAAGTATAGCAATGATATCCCGTGGAGATATAAGCTTCCAGGAACACAAACTGAGCTCATCGGGTAGGATATTTATAGTCCCTGTGCTAGCCGTATCGCAAGAAGTAGTGCTCGCGTTTCTCTGTAGGTGGCTCTAGTTAGGGACGCCCAGGCGTTTGCTAAGGGGTACCCGTGCTGCATGCATCCCCTTTTATCACCGCCACACCCCTTCACGCTTCCTTAATTATTGGGTGATAGTACGAAATATCGTGATATTTGGTATTTCAAGATATGAAAGAAGAAATGTTACACAGTTTTATACGGCCTTATAATGCATCTTCAAATGGCATGTGCTGGTAGACAGTGTGAGTCGTGAGCACGTGTGCTTTCAAAGTCAGTAGGCTACATTTGTGCAGCAATGAAAATAATGAATGCAGAGTGAATAATATTGTTGCGTCCCTGCAATTGTTGTCCTCCACCAAGTCTTGTGTCCTCACCTGATGGCACGGACTTACGCCATAGGTCGATCAGGGGTTCTGCAAGATCATGTACCAGGATCGTTATCGCATTCTACCGATAGTTTCTAATAGCGATCACAAGTACACCCTTATGCATAAGGACATGGGATTGGGAGGCGGTACATAAATCATGCGATGCTCCCCAATAAAAAGAGCTCTATGCTTAACTTCTTGGTTATCACTTCAAGGGCGTAAAGGAATCCACCATGCAGATACAAGGATTGCCTGGATAACTCTTGAAAAGAAATAGAAATGTCGGTTCTCACCTGATCTCCCAGTTGGTGCTCTCAAGTACCGGCTCAGCTCTGTACCCCTTGGTTCGACGCAGGCAAACGACGTCACCTCCAGACTTCCATCTCTGTCGTGGCCCTCACACACCTGAGTTCGCAGCTTTTATAATCAACCAGCACAGTAGTTGCTGACCATAATGAACTGGTTGATCCGGGGTTGAATGTCCGGTACGGTCCACCTTGAACCGACACCGGGACATAACAATATTACCATTCATAATATAGATTCGGTGCTATTAGATCGAGTAGTATTTTAAAAACCGACTTTTTGAGACATCTACTTGTACCTTTATGAAGGTTTGTCAAGAAAGAAAGAAAGAAAGAAAGAAGGAATGAGTAAACTTGTCTTTCTGTCTTCCGTTCTTTCTTTCTTTCTTTCTTTCTTTCTTTCTTTCTTTCGTGACAAACCTAGATAAAGTGGCACAGAGTTGTCTCGTAATGTCGGCTTTTAAAATACTACTCGACCAAATAGCCCCAAGGCTATATTAAGGATGCAATTGGTCGAGAAAGATTACGCAACAATCATTGTCTTACTTCGCTGAGGAGTTTTATTGCATTTATCTCAATTAGAGTTCACTTCATCACAAATAGATTTAGCTTAAGATGTTCGTAGTTATTCCAAATTACTTTTTTCTGTAAAATTCTAAATTGAACGGATCGCTTTAAAGAAAGAACTATTCTTCTTCATTGTTACCCCCATCTCCTACGACTCCATTAATCCCCAGTAGCTCAGTTCTATTTTAGGGATGGTTTCTACTTAAATACGTTGTTGTTAATTCATTTAAGGTGATTGGGACGTCTTGGTCATCAGCCCTGTGAAGTGGAGCTTGCATGATAACCGGCAATCCTCTGATGACTGTAGTAGTGTATGTAGTTGTATTAGGGACAGAGATAGAGGTAGATGCCCTGGAACTTGAAGTAAGGTTCCTGGATGAGGTCTCCATTGGTTTGCACCCATACAGTAGGAGCATTCGGGTGTGGCGACGAGTGGATGAGAGATTTCACGAGCCCATCAGCATGAAACGCCACCAACAATGAGGAGGTTCAGTCATATTTTAGGATGGGATCATGTTTGGTCGACGTACACCTCGAAGAAATTTGAATTAGCATTTTTTATTGTTTTATTTTGTTTTTGTTGATAAGGGCTAAAGCCACGAAACATTGTCTAAATCTGCAGTAGATACGTCTAATAATATGCTTCATTACTACCACTACGGCATCACCGAAATACATCAGACTTTATGAATACTTTACAAACAAATAACACTGGTATTCACGATTTCCCCACTAGGTAGTAGCATTTGTCGTTTTCGAAATTTATAGCCAAGTGAAATTTAATTGTTGACTCAACTCAACTGGTGAGACGAACTCGTCTCTTGCGTTGGGGGTATCTGTGCAGAAATACTGTAATATATTTCAAGTACTGCTGAATTGGCCGTGCTGTGGAGTTAGCCAAGTCTCCCCCAAATATTCGTTCAGGATGGGTGGAGTTAAACTGGACAGCCGGAAACTTATTATTTCCTAGGTCAGGACGCACCGAAAGACGTGTAAAACGTATAATAAAAGATGCATGGTTTCACGAAAGACAAGAAGTTCCGTGACGAACTAAAGAGCCTACTTTTCTTAAAATTTAAGATCTATGCCAATAATTAATCTATATGGATCTATCTAGAATAATGCCGAAATTAATTTGGTAATATCGAAATTTCTAATTAGTTCGAAATACTGTATACCTGGCATTATGTAGCCTAATAGAGAACTACGGTTGGCAGCCCTGGTGACTGAATATATTCTTAGTTCCATCTCTAAAGGTACAGAATACAAAATTTGATTGAAGTCCAATGGATAGCATGGACGTTACATGCAGTTAAACATTGGATCTAACAGCGCGCATAAAATCATATTGGCAACAATGACATACATGTATTGGTCAGAAATAATCTGAAATAATATGATCTGTTGTTGTGTCAATTTTGAATGAAATCCATTAGTTTGTATAGAAGTTACATGCATTTTAAAATTGGATTTATCAGCAGGCTTAGAATGATGTTGGCAGCACTGACGTATATTAGTTACTCCATATTAATCTAGAATGCCAGGTACTATACGTGTGCAAAGTTTAGAGCTATTGGCTTGCATACTTTCTGATATATTGATATTAGGGTAACAAAAATAGAGACAGTAATTATTAACAGTTGGCAGCCCTGGTTACTCTTAAGAATCGGCATATACATATCTGTTATGGTACACATAGCACACACGAAATTTGGTTGAAATCCAAATGATAGAAAAGAAGTTACATGTATTTAAATTTGGACATCTCAGCAGGCTTAGAATCATGTTGTTAGCACTGACGTATATCAGTTACTCCAAATTAATATAGAATGTCAGGTACTATACGTGTGCATAGTTTAAAGCTGTCGGCTTGCATACTTTCTGATATATTGGTATTTGGATAAAATAAATTGAGAGCATTTATTAACAGTTGGCAGACCTGGTGGATCTTAAGAATACGTTCAGTCATATCCGTTTATGTACACATAGCACATACGAAATTTGGTTGAAATCCAATTGATAGTGTAGAAGCTATATGCATTTAAAATTTGAACCTATCAGCTGGCGTATATTCATTTTGCCAACACTTCAATGTATGGCCTCCTGGAAAATAAACTGCAATATTATTATCTATACGTGTGCCAATTTTGAAATAGCTCCTATTCATACCTTCCAAGATATCCAACATGGAGCTCAAATTTCAATTGCGATTTTTCAGCAGTTGGTAGCACTGACATAATTTTCAAATATGGGCGTGAGATATTTAGGTACAGATCTTTACTCCTACCAAATTTTGTTTCGATTGCTGCAGCCGTTTAGGAGTTGATAGGGGGGGGGGACACACACAGCCAGACAGACAGACAGGACAGACAGACAGACAGGACAGACAGACAGACAGGCACACATTTGCCCGATCTCATAAGTCTACTTTTTCCTCATTTTTGCAAAATGTGAA
Organism: Meconema thalassinum; assembly: GCA_946902985.2. Classification (NCBI taxonomy): domain Eukaryota; kingdom Metazoa; phylum Arthropoda; class Insecta; order Orthoptera; family Tettigoniidae; genus Meconema; species Meconema thalassinum. The sequence goes on along the minus strand of OX336390.1, from coordinate 583,273,138 downwards.
AAGTAGGCTAAAAATGATTAAATGACTTTTTTAAACATGTCTAGCAGGCGAACTGTTTGTCCTATGAATTTGGGATTGCACCATTCTGTGCAGCATTAAACCGAATAAAAAATGTCGTGGATGGATCTGCATACGGCGAGTGGTTCTAAAACAATTCCATGTTACGACAATCACTCTCGGGAAGGCTATTTGCCATGTCCAGGCCGGCAACATCGCATCAGGTGTCGCGTGTACGTATTATCTTAGAGGAGAAGGGAAGCATATTCGGAAGTCTGTGGGAACTGGTTAGGCAAGTTACATCCCATCCGTGGAACTGACCTTCACTTACCAGTTGTCTGCGAGACCTACCCCGTTGAATACTGGCTGTTCTGTCAGTCCAGTGGCACTTCCTCGATCCGGTCTTGTACACAGTAGCAAGCAGTGTTGCCAAGCGTGGCGTACTTTTGCTCCTGTTTTCTCCTAAACCATGCCCATTTTACTACACGTTTTCCAGGTCTTTCGATGCTTCCTGACCTGGGGAATCGTATGTTCTCGGATAACGGATCTGACTCCACCCACCCTGTACATGCCATTCTTAACCTACCAAACTTAAATACATGTACTAGAAATTAAACAATTTATGAAGGTTAAGGAAAGTTTTACTATGGTCTTTCACTCACCGTTCGTAGTTGTTGGCCTATGAATTCAAGAGGAAATCTATACATACACGTTCAAAAGTTGTTAGAGATGTACAATTTCTAACGTCACGAGGACAAGTATTTCAAATTCTAGGTCCCGAGACGAGGAATGAGTTACTGAAGGCTAATGAATGGTGTAGAGGGATGACATTTACACAGTAGTTCAAGATCGCGTGTGATGTTCATGAAAGGAAGAAAGAGCACGAAAAATACAAGGTAGATAGTGAGATGTACTTTCATTGATAGTTTAGGACGGAAACCATTAAAACAACGCTTCTAGAAAGGCTGAGAGTAAGTCTTTAACCAAACTCTCTTCTGAGACGCCCTACGATGACCCCATTCTAAACTGTCATACCAAAATTTAAATCCTTTATAGCAGCGCCTAAAATTGTTATGCTTAGCACAGATTACTGTAGCCTACTTAACTTTACTTTGCGACAACTCACAAACAGATGTAGTTCTTAATACAATTTACAGATTTCGGACATATTGTTTATCAGTCCTATGTCTTTGGTTATGTGTTAAATTTGTAATAATAATAATGTTATTGGTTTTACGTCCCTATTAACTACTCTGGCATTTAGAGACGCCGGGGTGCCGGAATTTTACCCCGTAAATCTACTGACACGGCTCCATCGCAATTGCCAGCGATGCCAGCTGACTGCGCCAGGATACGGACCTGCAACTTTGTGCCCAGCATGCGATAAAGTTACCGCTGAGCCACGCAGCCAGCACTGTTGAATTTGTGTGTTAACCTGTGTTTCAATAGTAAATGTAATAAAGTTTATATACATACAATTTAAGGTTTAGGATTTAAGGAGATAACCCACAGTAAAATATGATGTGTCTCGGCATTTGCCTGGCGGGAGAGTGGAAATATCTCGTGGAGAACCGACACTCACGTCGACCACTGTGTGCACCGGGTTTGTAGATATCTTTGTAGGAGTGGTACACGACTTCATGCGCATGGCTACGCTGTTTGGTGGTTTGTTTATTAAGATACTATACTTATCCTTACATCACGGCAGCTAACAAATAGATGAAGGCGACGAGGAGGACAAGAGAAGTGTACAAGTAAAACTCATTCATACGTGGTCTCCAAACACAATAGGGATGTTTGGTCCCTTGTGAAGGAGCCGGGGTGACGGATACAATCAAGGGCAACAGCGACGGGGGGTTGAAAAACATGGTGGTGGCCATTCTCTAGACATCGGCGCCAGTCGTCGAGACGTGGTCTTTCTTCCCTCCTCATTCACGCTCTGTAGCGCCATTCTAAAACATAAATTTGCGTCGTGTTTGTCACTTTGCACAATATTTTTTTACTAGCAAAAACTGCCTCCATAGCTCAAGTAATTTAGAATATTAGTATGAAAACAAAACCACATTCCTTATGATATTTTCAAGAATATCTAACGCCTTCATTGAAACGTTCGCTCACACCATCCACTAGTAACACACTATTTGCAGCACTTATGTGCCATGGTGCTCTTATGAGATTGCACTATAGAACAAAAGAAATACTGTATATCTTTTCAAATATACATGTTGTTCTTGTTGCTGCTGTTGATAGATTTAGGGGCTATGAGGTATTGTGGTCATGTAGCACCGTGCACTTGGGTGAGTGTGGAATTTTTCTGATAATCTTTGTTATTGTGATGGCTGTATTAGTGTGTTATTTGTAGTTCAGATGAGGATTGGGAAGCAGGGGGCCGTGGCCTTAAGTTAGATACCATCCCGGCATATGCCTAGAGTAGATATAAAAATAAAAATGAGAATCCTATCCATATTGGACGTCAAATAAAAATTTTAATATAAAATTTAAAATTTTAAACTTAAAATTAAAAATTAAAAATTAAAAATTAAAAATTAAAAATTAAAATAAAATTTTTATGATTTTTAGTCGGCCAACATGGTTTTTTATGAGCATGCAGCCTCCATGATCATCAGTAGGGGGAGGATGAGAGTTCTAGGCCAGGGGCAAGTGAATAGGCCACCCGCAATACATGTAGTTTAAAATATAATTAATATCTCGCCATCCCATAGCCGGATTTTGACAAATGATGTGTCGTAGGACTCGGGATAACGACCCCTTTCCTATGGATAACTTAGTCCCACTCCAAAATAAAACCTACACTTACTAGGCGGTGAAAGAGTATTTTTTTAGGTAAACATTGCTCTCCATGTGCTACATGTATACAGTTCAATGCTAATATGAAATTAAACGTTGTTCCACACAAGAGACACGTGTACGGTTCAATGCTAATATGAATTAACATTTTTGTTTTTACGCGTGCAAACTTGTTTTTTTTTTGTAAGAGGGCAGGCTTTTTGAACAATGATTTGTAAGAAGGGGGAGCAGTGGGAAAGCTGGATCCCAGCCTACTTTCCTACGAAGTTTGCCGATATCTCCCGAACCCATGGATCGATTTTGACGTGTGACATGTCAAACGGCTTGTCTCGAAACCCCCTTTATGTTGGTAACAGGTTCAAGTTTTTGAGAATTAGTGAAACTGAATTTTTTGGGGTGAAACCATGATTATAGACTTTTTGTTATATCTCGCAAACTAATAAAGATAGGGACGTGTACGGGGTGTCATAGGATTCAGGGGAACGCCCCCCCCCCCCATTTAGAATGTAGTATCTATGTTTCTAATACAAAATTGACAAAGGGGCCTAAAGACACTTTTGCTAAAAAACAATTTAAGTTTTAAAACTTTATTTTGTCCCTGTTTAAAATGTTAATAAAGAATGGTTGTTGAGAGAGACGATACTTCTGGACATGTGTTTTAACAAGGCTATCACTGGCCACAGTGGCTGTGCTTAATAGAACAATCGATATTTCGGCAGTTCGGTTTATGACAGAGCGAGGGTTCGTTTTTTGATCTTTCCTATGGCAGATGGATGGAGGCTAATATTTGAAAATACGTGAAGCATGCTAAGATTTTTTTACCCACGAAGACGGTCTTTAACATGTAGACGATTATGAGAACTTAGTTATATGTTGGTTGAAGCAAGTAGAGAAAACAAACTTGCTGAAGAACAGACTAGCAGGATGTGAATGTCATTTGAGCTTATTGGAATGCCCTGATCTGACTTGACAACAGGTGCAATGGAACATTACAAAGACGTGGAGGACGCTTGAAGGTCAATCGATCTGACAACAGTGGAGGGGAGAGCGAAGATGATTTCACTGACCACGGTGGCCATGTCCCATGAATGAATTAATATTTTGCGAAGCATTGATCGGAGAGGGTCATGCAACGACTTGTTTTAAGGGTATTAATTTTTCCGATCATTCTTATGGCAGACTTATTGATTGAAATAATCCATACCTGCAGGGGATAATGGGATTTGGACACACAAGGTCCCCCAGAACTTGACATGACGCCATTCGTTTTTATGGCTCATGAATTTTCTAAAAAGACCTAAAACAACAAGATGATGGACTTTTTATTTTTCTTGATATATTGCAAACCCATAATGTTAGATGTTTACTGTGAGTGATGAAACCTATTTAGGTAGAAAAGGAATTATTGTAGGCTACAAAATGGTGACTGACACATTTCTGACCATTGGAACTAGTTTTCAGACTTGACTGTAGTGCATAGGGAGTATAGGTCGCAGACATGGCATGACAAACAGTGTACACAAAATCCAATTTATCGATTCAAGAATTAAGAGTTGACTATCTTTAATTGATTGGTTAAAGAGGATAGCTAAAAAAAAGAAAATGGTGGTTACATTGAACCATTTTGTGCTGCAGGGACGAGCACATGTGCCTTTGGCTTTGGAGATCTTAACTCGATTTCCAGCTCCAAGGCCTAGAACGAATCAAACTAAGAAAGAAGGGCATGGTGGCGCAGTGGTTAAGCTCTTAACCTTTCACTAAGGTAGACTAGGGTCTGATTTCAGGTTAATATACATGTCATAAACATATAAAAAGCAGAGATAATGTTTAAAACCGATTACACTCGTCTTTTTTCAAATTATTACTTGGATTACAAATACAAAGGTGGACTGGGTTTGATATACAGTTTGTGCTACCTATCGCACAATAGACTGCAAGGAAACCAAAAGAGCATAAGGCATCGGTAGAGCAATGGTAAAATCGCTATGTGTAGAGAACTTCCTAGCGGTTTTATGAACTGGCAAAGCTATGTCACCTAAACAGTGCAGCAACCATACTGTGTATCTTGTGGAACAGAGAAAATGCACTTTTGCCTTGATGGATAACCAATGTGTGCAGACGGATGACATACGCATTAGACTACCATGGGGTTATAACCACGAGAAGGAGGAGGTGTGATTTCTTTATTTTATTGTTTAGAGACATAGCTTTTTTGTAACCAGTAGATTTAGTAGATTTAGTATTTTGTAAATATTCATTTTTGTAATTGTAAATAGTTATTTTTTGTAAATAGTGGAAACCATTTCTTGTAATGGTAACTGTTAAGTGTGTAACTAAAAGTTCTTTGGGATAAGTGTGCATGCCAAGGATGTTTTTTTTTGGGGGGGGATAAATAGAGTGGTTGTGTTTGTTCTGAAAGACATGCATGGTTGTGTTAAAGCATGACTACACATAAAGAGAGAGAGAGAGAAAAAGCTTGAGTGTGTGGGTAGCATAGATTGTTTAACCAGAGCAAATACGGTGAGGTAGGGTGGGGAGAGGGGAAATTTACACTTATATATAAATGGTAAATAGTAATTTTGTTTTTTCAATAGTTTTGTTTCTTTGAAATGCAGTGGTAGATAGTCGTTATTTTGTAAAACAGTCTTACATGTAGTAGTAGCAGTAATAGACCTATATGTTTTGCAAACACATAGACCGACTGTATCAATGCCATGGTCAAGCACTCACTTTAACACCATTTACAAAAACTTTAAATGAAAAAAGTCATGTTTTGCAAATATGAACGTTTGACATACACAAAATGAAAAAAACATGTGTAAACAACAAAATGGAAAATCCATGTTTTCATATCTTGAAATTCAAAAATTTCAAACTGACATGTAAAAAAATGCAAATGGAAAATTGACAAGTGGCAATGTGTGAAATGTGAAAACGAACAAATGGTTATCATAATTGTTTTTAAAATTAAGAAATGGTGCTCTATGGGTGATGCGTGAATCAAACCCCTCTACTTATTTGTACCACTCAAGACTGAGTGGACTTATTTTAGTCCTTATACCACTTTTACTTTTTGTTAAAGCTGGGAATTGAACCCAAGAGCTTTGAAGTGCCAGCTAACTGTGCTAACCACCACACTACAAAGACTACTTTACACTACACTTAATGAATATTAGTTTAAAATGTTACATTTTAGATTTAATAATTTACATTTTAGATTTTATGAAAAGACCAAATGATATGTTTCCATATTACGAAATTAAAAAACTTGAAACTGACATTAAAAACATGCAAATGGAAAATTGACAAATTGCAATGTGTGAAATGTGAAAATGAACAAAAGGCTATCATTATTTAAAAAAATAAAAAATCATGGTGCTCTATGGTTGAGGTGTGAATCAAATCCTCTCTACTTATTTGGATCACCCGAGACTGAGTATACTTGTTTTAGTCCTTTTAAAAATTTTGTGTTAAAGATAGGAATTGAACCCAAGAGCTTGTATGGGAGATCAAGGTTAGAATATGTTAAACAGATAGCCTTGGATTTAGGGTGTGGAAGCTATATAGAGACGAAACGATTAGCTCGGGACAAGGAGGCCTGAAGATCTACATCAAACCAGTCAAATGACTGAAGACTCAAACAACAACATGTAGAGATCACCAAAATAATGTTGTCAATCGGTAAATGTTAGTCAACGAAAAGTAATGCATTACTAAAAACCATGACACGATACCCAAGAGCTTTTCTAAAATTATTTTAAAATGCCTTTAACCCTATATTAAACACCCAGTTCACAAGACTCATAACTGCAATGTTATGGTAAAACAAACAAAAATCTATATTTGAAAACAAGCAAGTGGATTAGTCAATGTATACTGGAAAAAGTGTTGTAGACACTCAAGTCCACAAGACTAATTAAATTAGTAACTATCAGATTGGTTGAGTGGTTAAGGTGTTTGACATAAGATCAGATTTCCTGTACAAGGAAGCAAGGGTTCGAATCCCTTACGTGACATATCTATTGCCTGAACATGGTTTGACGACACTGTATTATTATGATACTCGATACACAAACCATAGATAGAATGTATTGTTTAAGACCACTCTCTTTCCGAACATAGTCAGAGACTGTTGATGGTTAACAATGGCATTAATAGTGGGGCATGGGGGACGAGTGTAATCGGTTTTAAACATTTCTCTGCTTTTTATATGTTTCTGACATGCATATTAACCTGAAATCAAACCCTAGTCTACCTTAGTGAAAGGATAACAGCTTAACCACAGCGCCACCATGCTTTTGTTTCTTAGTTTGATTCGTTCTAGACCTTGGAGCTGGAAATCGAGTTGAGATCTCCAATGCAAGAGGAAAATGCGCTCGCCACTACAGCACAAAATGGTTCAATGTAGCTACCATTTTGTTATTAGCTATCCTCTTTAACCAATCAAATAAAGATAGTCTACTCTTAATTCTTGAATCGATATATTGGATTTTGTGTACACTGATTGTCATGCCATGCATGCCTGCAACCTATACTCCCTATGTACTACAGTCAAGTCTGAAAACAAGTTTCAATGGTCAAAAATGAGTCAGACACTATGCATGTAGCCTACAATAATTCTTTTTCTACCTAAATAGGTTTCATCTTTCACAGTAAACATCTAACATTACGGTTTGCAATATATTAAGAAAATTAAAAAGTCCATCATCTTGTTGTTTTGGGTCTTTTCAGAAAATTCATGAGCCATAAAAAAGAATGGCGTCATGTCAAGTTCTGGGGGACCTTGTGTGTCCAAATCCCATTATCGGTTTATAAAATCTCCGGTACATGCCCTAGCGGTTTTGTATTATTTCAATCAATAACTCTACCACAGGAAAGATCAGAACAAATGAATACCCTTAAAACAAGTCGTTGCTTGACCCTCTCCGATCAATGCTTCCCAAAATATTAATTCATTCATGGGACATGGCCACCGTGGTCAGTGACATTATCTTTGCTCTCCACTCCACTGTTGTCAGATCGTTTGACCTTGAAGTGTCTTCCGCGTCTTTGTAATTTTCCGTTGCACCTGTTGTCAAGTCAGATCAGCGCATTCCAATAAGCCCAAAAGGCATTAACATCCTGCTCTCCAGCAAGTTTGCTTTCTCTACGTGCTTCGACCAACATATAACCAAGTTCTCAGAACCGTTTACATGTTAAGGACCCTCTTCGGGGGTAAAAATCTTAGCATGCTTCACGCATTTTCAAATATTGGCCTCTATCCATCTGCCATAGGACAGATCAAAAAAACGAACCCTCGCTCTGGCATAAACCGACCTGCCGAAATATCGATTGTTCTATTAAGCACGGCCACTGTGGTCAGTGATAGCCTTGTTAAAACACATGCCCAGAAGTATCGTCTCTCTCAACAACCAATCTTTATTAACATTTTAAACAGGGACAAAATAAAGTTTTAAAACTTAAATTGTTTTTTAGCAAAAGAGTCGTTAGGCCCCTTTGTCAATTTTGTATTAGAAACATTAATACTATACTCGAAAGGGGGCGTTCCCTCGAGTCCTATGACACCCCGTACACGTCCCTACCTTTTTATTAGTTTGCGAGATATAACAAAAATCTGTTTTATTCATTCCCAAAACTTGAACCTATTAACAACATAAAGACGGTTTCGAGACAAGCCATTCGACATATCACACATCAAAATCAATCAATGGGTTCGGGAGATATCGGCAAACTTCGAAGGAAAGTAGGCTGGGATCCAGCTTTCCCACTGCTTACCCGTTCTTATAAAGCATTGTTCAAAAAGCCCGCCCTCTTACAAAAAACAAGTGCGCATGCGTAAAAACAAAAAACAAAAATATTAATTCATATTAGCATTCCATCGTACACATGTCTCTTGTGTGGAACAACGTTTAAATTCATATTAGCATTGAACTGTATACATGCAGCACATGAAAAGCAATGTTTACCTAAAAATACTCTTTCACCCCCTAGTAGTGGTAAGTTTTATTTTGGGGTGGAAATAAGTTGTCCGTAGGAAAGGGGGCGTTAGCCCGAGTCCTACGACACCTCATTTGTCAAAATCCGACCATGGGTATTAATTATTTTAAACTACATGTATTGCGGGTGGCCTATTCATTTGCCCCTGGCCTAGAACTCTCATAATCCCCCTACTATCCTCTATTAGCAGTTCGCACTGTGACCTCGTTAGTTTCTACATCTCCCACTGTGAAAAAGTTCAACATTAAATCCAACCATCACCTCCTACTTTTACCTCAGCTCCTCTTACCCTCCAGAGACAAACTCATTAACCTCATAGGTAATCTCTCCTCCCCCATCTCATCACACATGACCACACCACCTTAGTCGGGTCTTACGTAAAGCTTCATCTAGCGTGTTCATTTCTTACTTAGCCTTTATTTCGTCATTGTGAGTACTCTCCTGCCATTGCTCCCATCTATTTGTCCCAGAAATCATTCGTGCTACCCTCATATCAGTTACCTCTAGCTTATGTATCATATATCCTGAATTTACCCAGCTCTCACTTCCATACAGCAATTCTATAATAATCTCCTGTTTGATCGTATGAAATTTCAATGACAGAGAAATATTTTAGTGATGAACCGGCTGTCTTGTTAGTTAGTTAGTTAGTTAGTTATTGTTGTTTTAAGGGGCGGAACTAAGAGGTGTTCTGCCCCTATGGCTGTCTTGTAATTAGAGACAGAGTAAGATTAATGTTGTTTGTGTGCATCCATACTGCTCCTTTTATCGGATAGTAGTATTTCCCGTTTTATGAGTAATTTAAAAAGGAAGTTTGTAGTTTTACGTGACAGTTAATATCGCGATCATGTTCCACTGGACGTCCTTTTTACGTGGAATCCGAACCACAGGACATGCCATTTCACTTTGAAAATCTCTCATGCATTGAACCCGGTCAACCATGGTGAGAAGCCAACAGCTTGACCTCTTCGCCACCACGCCCCTATATGAGATGTTAAAATCCATCTCAACAACTGTTAAACCATACTCGTATTATTATTGTTTTAGTTAGAGGCTTACACTTCCAATTTGTCTGATAAACTGTGACGTTGTATTGTATGTAGTAGAGTGTGTATTTGTTATAGTCTCTAGTACTAGTAACGATTTGCATGTGGCATTAAGTTAAGGGGCTCTAGAACGCCGAAAACCTTCCAAACTACCGGTATCGAAATTTCATGTTATGCGTCCATTCGCTAAGTAATGGTAGGCCTATATTCATTTTCTTCATAGTTCATTCCTAAGGCAAATTTCCTTACAATTTCCACACCCATTTGTGCGTTTCATAAACCCACTCATGTAGATTTTTATGTATTCCTATCTATTAGACAACGGAAATTTAAAAGAAAAAGGAAAAAGCAAATATGATGTTGCGGTGATTGACTGTATCCCGCCCTAAAACCTAAGCTGACTTCGTGTCTTCAGCTAGCGAAAGAGTATTTGGCTCAATTTTGTTTGGCTAAAATTCATTTCTTAATATAAAGAAACTTTTCAAGATACAAAACTGAATTGTTTAGAAGTAATTCCTTCTTAAAAGATGTATCTTAAAACATCAGTTCTTCTAACTTTATTTAATTTTTTGACATGGACATGATCAAGAAAATGCTATTAAAATTATGTCATTTAAGGAAAGGAATTACCCCGTGCTAAAGTAAGGAGAGCGCCTCAAGTAACATTCCTGAAAATAGTTTCTGAGGAAAAGGTGAATAAAACTTTGAAAGTATTGGACATTATGGAGTTCTTCAGTAAGTAATCAGCGTCGCATTTTTCTGATAACTACGGGAAAACCACTTCTAGGTTGACTGATGGTAGAATAGACTGAGTGCAGATATCAGAACATATTCCTGAAGGTTGACAGCCAAGAATGCTAGCCAGTACACCATGAGTGGTCAAATACTACATCAGATACAGACAACATTCCATGAACCGCTACATCACATGCGCTTGAGTGTATCGGAGGCACTGCCGACATTAGAGAATGCCTTGGGGCTCCAAATGATATACACCAGAATAAGAGGCAGACTAACCGCCTGTTTTGTTGTTCTAGTTACGAAGTTGGTAGACAGTAATTCTGACGGGTTTTATATCAAACCCCTAAATTGTGTAGAAGTGCCTTTCAGGGTGGGAGTCTGCTGAGTGCTCGAGATAAACTATTTCATTGCAGGCCTGCGGGTGGCTCCGGGATGAACAGCGGTCCGCGTCACCGTAAGTTATTAACGAGGGAATGGTACGAAGTCCGACACACGTAGAATTTCGAAAGGAAAATACATTTTCGTGAAGGTTTCTTCAAGATAAAAAAAAAAGCGTTTCTTTTTGGGAAGGTGAGGGGTTTACTTTAGCTAGTCCTTCCTTGGAGGACAATTTGTAAATAATCATCTTTGGTCATGGTGGCAAAACGCTGTAATGTTTTACTTTAGTCGAATGTCAATCTCCTTCCGTCCACTGCTGTACTTGACTGAAGTCCACGGCCTCAGAAATTTAGTCCCACGTTAAATATCTCCCCACGATCGTAATGAGCAACTGCAACAAATCCGAAGATCGTTGGTTCGACATCGGCTAACCGGAGTGTGGTTTATTCCTAGGCTTTCCGGGATATTACATTATTACAAGTTCCGAGGTAAATACCCCATCTTCTTCTAATATATAAAATTGAAAGTCTGTATTTGGGTATGTTTGTATGTATGTATGTATATTTGTTCCGTATACAAATCTACAATCTCCACCAATCTCAACCAAATTGTGCATACACATAGTTTAGGACCCAGAAGGAACGGCTGGCTACATGGATTTTCGATAGTCTTTCTTATTCTTCTGATACCGGCCTATTTGCACTCGAGCAAAGGATAATAAATTCTGAAAATTAACTTGTGAAGGAACGGCAAGGCCGGCCATCTCTATGGCAACAGTAGCACAAGACGGGTCCTCCAAGTTTCATTCTATCTCGGTAAGAGGCCATGTCACTCAATTTTCTCAGCGGCAACACTACCTCAAGAAGTGATCACCAGGTTTCCACCTATAAACCGCACTCGTTCCAGGTTCCGTATTGACCATGTTTACAAAAAGTATAACACAATTTTCACTCACCAAATCAATACTTTACTTTACTAAAAATACTATAGGTAGCCTACATGTTTCGGAAACTTGATATGTTTCCTTCTTCAGCCCATATGTTAGTGTTAAACATCATATGACATCGAAATCTTATCCAAAAAAAAAATACTGTTGGTACTTTTTCTCTTGTTCTTCTTTTGTTGAGCCTGTGCCAGCCATGGAAAAGCACTTATTATTTGAAGTGATGAATGAGTTATTTATTCCATGGTTGACATTAATATGTCTAATGACACAGGCTCAACAAAAGAAGAACAAGAGAAAAAGTACGAACTGTATTTTTATTTTTGGTTAAGATTTCGATGTCATATGATGTTTCACACCAACATATGGGCTGAAGAAGGAAACATATCAAGTTTCCGAAATATGTACTTATAGTATTTTTAGTAAAGTAAAGCATTGGGAGCCTCCGTGGCTTAGGCGGCAGCACACCGGCCTCTCACCGCTGGGTCCGTGGTTCAAATCCCGGTCACTCCATTTGAGATCTGTGCTGGACAAAACGGAGGCAGACAGGTTTTTCTCCAGGTGCTCCGGTTTTCCCTGTCAAAATTTCATTCCAGCAACACTCTCCACTATCATTTCATTTCATCTGTCATTCATTTAATCATTGCCCCAGAGGAGTGCGTCAGGCCTCGGCAGCCGGCACAGTTCATATCCTCGCCGCTAGATGGGGGCTTCATTCATTCCATTCCTGACCCGGTCGGAGACTGGAAGCAGGCTGTGGATTTTCATTTCAAGGTATTGATTTGGCGAGTGAAAATTGTGTTATACTTCTTGTAGGTTTCCACCTGTCTCTGTAAGAGGCCATGCTACTCCATTACTCCATGACTACACTCAAGACGTAAACACCAGGTCATGGGACTCCATTTTCTATCCAAACCACGATAAGAACATTAGGAATCTGAACGCCTTAAAATCTGAATACGTAGTTTTCTTAAATTTTATTAACAGGGGTCGATGTAGAGAATTAAAATAATAATAAATACAAATACATCGGCTAACCCTGCACGCGACCTAACGTAACAACAGCTATAGATATCAGCACGAAACTTAGTATTAAGATTAAATGAGCTTTAATGATTCTGTTATTGTTGATTGATTTAGAGGCTTGGCGACGTCATGGCCATGTAGCCCCATGAACTTAAGTGTGTATGATTTTTTTCTGATAACCAGTGTTACTGTGATGGCTGAAGTAATGTGTGTATTTGTAATTCAGCAGAGCCGGATTCAAACTCGGACCTCCAAGGCGACAGCCGAGAATGTTAGCCGCTAATCCACGTGGTCGTCTAAATGTGACATTTTGGGTCTAATGACATACTCTTGATGCCGCTGCTGTTACGGGAGATTTTGAATCTTTACCTTATGACCGAAAAAGCCTCCGTGGCTTAGGCGGCAGCACGCCGGCCTCTCACCGCTGGGTCCGTGGTTCAAATCCCGGTCACTCCATGTGAGATCTGTGCTGGACAAAACGGAGGCAGACAGGTTTTTCTCCGGGTACTTCGGTTTTCCCTGTCGAGATTTCATTCCAGCAACACTCTCCACTATAATTTCATTTCATATCATCTGTCATTCATTTAATCATTGCCCCAGAGGAGTGCGACAGGCTTCGGCAGCCGGCACATTTCGTATCCTCGCCACTAGATGGGGGCTTCATTCATTCCATTCCTGACCTGGTCGGTGACTGGAAGCACGCTGTGGATTTTCAATTTCACCTTAAGACCGAAGGTATCACGCGCAATATATTGTATTGTTGTGTTATACTCTCCGTTAAGGTGTGTTCTACTACTAATGTTTACGTTTATGTTTTATTAATCCTAATGTTTTTATGCTGCATTGTTTTCATTGTTGACATTGTTAACCTGTAACATCTATCTTTTGTATTACAAATCAGGAATACAGTAACTGTGATAAGACTTGACTAAGACTAACAGATCCAGAATAATTTGTAGCAACCAAAATGAAACAGTTACCTAAAATGATTAACCACGCAGTGAACACTCCCTCTTTTCTACTTAAGACATGACCATAAGAGTAAATAATTTGTACAGAACATTACCTCCTTCACTGCCCTCAACAGATACAGTACCGTAGCAAACCTACAGGTAACTGACGTCACAAATAATTCGCATAGTAATCATTAGAAGCCATGACCAGGCTCCTTTTGTACTAAAACATGGGTACTTTCAAATTACTAAATAAATAATATCGTACGTTTTTGGAACATCAAAAATCTACATCCATACTAATATATAAAAGTGAGATGGTATGTGTCTGTGTGTCTGTTTATTACTAGATCACCAAAGAACCACCGGTCCGATTTACATGAAATTTTACATGGAAGTAGCTGATTTACCTGGTTATTATATAGCTTACTTTTGATTTCAATACTTTTCACTATTTAAAGATCGCGACCATTTAAGTGACGTCACTACACCCTTTGGTTTCAAACATTCATATTTCAATTTCAAATAAAAAGAGAACGTTAAGAAATAGCAAATGTTTGATGGCATATACTAGGTTTAAAATTTAAATTTCTATCAGAATGGTCCTTAACACTTTTCGTGTATCTCCAACTGTTAGTCAGTAAAACCTAATTGTGTGCTATAAAACAAGGTCAATGCCAAGCGGTGTAGCTGGACAAAATGTTCCATCCTAACTCTCCCTCCGTGCAGCACCTCGCCTATCCCCTGTTTTAACTGTCACCTTCACATTTCAATTTATTTATGAACAGTAGCGAAACACGGGTACTTCGGCTAGTATTTATTAAAAACCAATAAATATCCCTTATATATCCCTGTCCCTAATACTGCTACACACACTGCTACTGTGATCACTGAAACACAGGTTATTAGACGAACATTATCTTGTTGGGAGCCATTTTTCAGTGTTGCCTTAGTAATCGATTTTTTTTTTCATTTTTCCAACACGATTGTAACCAATTGTAATGGGTATTTCTCTAATTCTGAAAACAAATTACATGAGATTATTCTCATGAATACCATCAAATTATGAGTCTTCTTGAGTATGTCGACACAGATAAATATTTATTTACGATCAATTAAAAAGGATTTACAATTCAACAATGTTTGTTGCTTCTTTTAAAAGTGTATACGTACGTAGTATAAATATTTATGTTATTAAATTTCAGTGACCTTGAGTATGAAAGCATATCCCTATATATATTATAATTGTGAAAATCTGTGTGTCCGTGTGTGTGTTAGTTTGTTACCTCTTGACACTAAAACGGCTGGACGTATTTGGATGAAATTTGAAATGGAGACAGCTTATACCCTAGGATAACATATAGGCTGCCATTCATCCGGAAATAAATCATTGTTCCCGTCGAACGGGCAACATAACTGAAAAGTCACCAAAATTACTCAGCCGGGACAAAATATCGAAGTTGTCGCATATGGACCGGACAAAGCTCATTTTACGCCCCTCGATGCGAGAAACAATACTCGGTAGTCCCTACGAGACACCGAAAACCAAATTTTAAGGCCCTAAAACCAACAGTTTCAAAGATATTCGCAGAAAACTATCTTCACCCTGGTAAACTGATGAACTAATGGCAAGTCCGTTTCCATGGCAACTAAACCTCAAGGTATGACATCCGATTTTCTATATATCCCTGTAGGAGGCAGTGCCAATCCATTTATTATCTTTTTCAAGAGATATATAAACACAAGAACAGGGTAGCGTGCCTGCCTCCCATCCGGAGGCCCCGGGTTCGATTCCCGGACCCGTCAGAGATTGTAGACACTGGCGTGAGGGCTGCAACGGAGTGCACTCAGCTTCGTGAGGACAATTGAGTAGCTGTCTGATAGAGAGGCAGCGCCCCGGTCACGAAGAACAAGATAAACGGCCAAGCGAACACGATGCACTGACCACGCGTCACCACAATATCTGCAGGCCAAATGCCTGGGAAGCGGTCGCATGATAGGCCTAGGCCCTTCATGGGCTGTAGTGCCAGGGGTAAAAAAAAAATAGGGATAGCGCCTTCTAATACCACTTTTAAATTTTAAACACTACACTAGCGGCTATTCAATAAAGTTAGCGATATACCTGCGTTCAATTTCATAAACATTGGGCTTACAAATCCCGTATAGTTAAGTACAAATATCAGTCTGGTCGTTATTTCAGTAGCAACGAGGCTCTGTGGCGGCTATTGCCGTTTCCGTAACACTTAAGGCATCTCGCCGTCACATACCTCAATGTGCACTTACAGAATTGTGAACCAGTCTATTTACTGAAAAGAATTTCTACGTGCGAGTATCCACTCTGGCAAAAACCACACTCACCACCTTTTCCAAAATGTACACAAGACATGATTTTTAAAGCACTCTTCTGTATGTTGAGGTACAGAGATATACCACATGGAAAGATACAATAAAATGTTGGCAAATCTGAATTCAAGGAACTGCTGTCCAGAATAGGCTTTCGGTGCAGGTTATGCGGCCCATGTTCGTAACATGGAATGTTATCCTTTGACAATGCATCTACACCATGTGCGAGGACAACGCATTGCAAAGATCTCTAATACCACAATAATCAGGAAATTGGAGAAAAATTTAAGGGACACTGGGACTGAAATTTTAGTGAAATTTGTGGAAAATGCCGATTTTCGGTTTTTTTCCATATTAATACACCCCCATCCCTTGCAGATCATATAGCAGTGTTTTTATCCAAATTCCGCCATTTTTAAAGCCCTGGCGTAGCTTTAAAATGCACGGTGTGTCCTTTAAACGCCCCAGCACAGTAAGTGTCCTGAAGGTTCTGAGTCTTGGTGCTTCTACAATCGAAGTATCGCAGCTGGTAAAACACCACAGAGTCATGACAAAATGGCTGTAGAACTTCAAGAACCCTTAGTTGTCAAGATTGTGCCTGTTTATCAAAGGCTGGCATCAGATGAGCTACTATCCAGATGCATCCGTGGTGCTGCTGAAAATCAGAATGAGTCTATGCATTCTGTTATCTGGAGGAAGTACCCAAAAGAGATTTTTATTTCACGGAAGATACTTGAAATTGCTGTTAGTAATTCTGTAGCAGAATTCAACATGGGGTGTAGTGCAACAACAGAGTTGAAATCAGGAATAAGACTAACTTCAGTATCTCATGTCACAGCACAAACACTTGAAAGATGTGACAGTCGCAGGAAGTATGTAAGTCCGTGGTCATAATTGGAGAAGCAAAGGCATGTCGACGGAAGGTGAAACTGACAGAAATGAAGGAGGAAGCTGCAAAACAGAAGAAGGAGGGTGTCACCTATGCTGTACGACAATCCAAATGTCATTGGTAAGCTGAAACCTTGTAAATTGTGCATCATTTTAGAAAATTGCTGTTTTCTCGGATTCACTTTTCCAGGCATTCAAAATGTTACTCGCGTCATAAATCTTATGATATTGCTTTCAAAATGGGAATTTATTATCTTCATTGCAATGACTATAAACCTGCGGATCGTTTTTCAGATTGCACTTTTGGTATGGCTGCAAAAAAAATTCAAACTGGAAAAAATACTATTTTTTTGTAGAAAAAAACTTGGATATGAAAAAAAATTAATTTCTTGATACTCATCAATGCAATTCAAAATCGGATCCGTAGGTTTCTTCCAATTGTTTTAGTGCAATAGAATATTACCTAAAAGTTACACTATCTTGTTTTTTTTTTACGCGGCTGACCTTTATAAAACTTGAATAATTAGCACAATAAATGTACAAAATAATTAATATCTGGAGAACTAATCAACTTATAATGCTCACGTTTCCCACAGTGGTTTATAATATGACTATTCATAACCATATAAAATTTCAAAGCTGTACCTCAGTTTATATAGAATTTGGAAATTTCAGTCCCAGTGTCCCTTAAAGTGGGAGCGAAGATTCAAGGATAAATAATTTCATCTTTGAGATTTGCTGATGACATCGTCGTCTTGGCCGATACGCCAGAGGATTTGAACGAGTTTTTGAATGGTATGGACTCCGTCTTGAGGAATGAATTCATGATGAAAATCAATAAATGTAAAACAAAATTATTGGAATGCAGCCGAAATAAATCAGAAACCTCTATGGACCTCAAATTGGCTGGTGAAACGCTACAGGAAGTAGGATACTTCTGTTACTTAGGAAGCAAAATATCCAGTGATGGACGAAGCAAAGAGGATATAAAAAGCAGGTTGGCTCAGGCAAGGAAAGCATTTCTACAGAAAAGGAATCTGTTGACATCGAATATACATTTAGGTATTAGGAAGTCATTTTTGAAAGCTTTTGTCTGGAACGTGACATTATAAGGAAGTCAAACTTGGACTAATGGTGCAGCAGAAAAGAGGAGAATTGAAGCGTTTGAAATGTGGTGTTACAGGAGAATGATGAAGATCAGATGGGTAGATAGGGTAACAAATGAAGAGGTATTAAGACGAGTGGGAGAGGAGAGTTGTTTCTGGCGACTGCTAATGAAGGGAAGATATAGGTTGGTAGGACACATAAATAAGACACCCAGGAATAGCAAGCTTAGTTATGGAAGGGAGGGTCGAGGAAAAGAACTGTAGGCGTAGACCAGGGTTAAACAGATTGCCTCGGATGTAGGGTGTGGTTGCTGTGTAGAGATGAAACGATTAGCTCAGGAGAGGGGGCATGGTGCGCTGCATCAAACCAGTAAAAAAAACCTGAAGAATCAAGCAACAACAATGAGGAATTTTAATTATTTAGAGAGGCATGTGAGGCAAAAGGGTTTTTGGAGAATTTCAATCCCTGGGACGTAACACTGGAAGAGACTGCATAATGTACGAGTACATCAGCGGCCAAGGAGAGATATATTTTACTATAGGTCTATTAATAGCGACATGTTGACGTTCAAATCATCAAAAGTGTGGCAAAATTACACCCAGAATAGCTTAAGGAAAAATACTTTTAATTCCCCATATTCCGATAGATTTGCCATTCCAGTGTGCAAGAGTGCAGTTCCCTCTTCAAACTATATTCGCAATTTCTATTAACAAAGCGCAATGTCACACACTTAACAGCAGCAGGTGTACATTTAGACAAAACCTTTTTTTCCCATGGGCAACTGTATGTGGCATGATCGCGAGTATCCGGACAACAAAATCGTTATGTCTCAGCAGAAGATGGCAAAACCAAAAACGTAATTTTAAAATGTGTTCATATAATGTAACATTGTACCCTGCAGATTTTGACAACTCTAAAAAAATCCCACTTTTCGGCACATATCAATATACTGTACTGTATGTATCAGAATTTTCAGAATTAGAATTGACCCATCTGTAGCCGCGATTGCTGTAATAGAATAGACCAATTAATGCATCGTCCCCATTGTCTTGATCGCGAGCGAAGCCGCGGGTACCTGCTAGTGTAATAATAAAATCAAGTTATCAGAGTGAAAATAAAGGTACATTTTTCACAACTGGATTCAATCTTTTGAGAGTTAAGTTCAACATTTTTGTAGGTAGCACGGGGATTAAATTTGAAAGCTTAAGTGGCTTCTTTCTTGTCAGAGGTTAACTTCAGTAGTTCAATTCAAACTATTTGTTGTTTGAAAATTGGTTTGTCTGCCGGCATAACTATTTAGTTCGGTTACCTGCCAATGTTTCGGTCATGTTAACATTCCTTCAAATGTGCATATTATTTGCAATGTCTTATCCAAGGGAAGGGTCTAGAGCTCTACCTCCACGCCTTCCTCAAAGTGAACTTGAAGAAGTACAGTAGTTTGCTGCGAGCGCTCACAATTAGCAGTCTGTGAGCATGGACAGTCAACTTGGAACTTCTGTGTGTCTGTGTGTGTGTTAGTTTGTTATCTCTTGACACTAAAACGGCTGGACGGATTTGGGTGAAATTTGATATGGAGACAGCTTATACCCTGGGATAACATATAGGCTGCCATTCATCCGGAAATAAATCATTGTTCCCGTGGAACGGGAAACATAACTGAAAAGTCACCAAAAATACTCAACTGGGACAAAATATCGAAGTTGTCGCATAAAGACCAGACAATGCTCATTTTACGTCTCTCAATGCGAGAAATAATACTCGCTATGTCCCTACGGGACACCGAAAACCATATTTTAAGGCCCTAGAACCAACAGTTTCAAAGATATTCGCAGAAAACTACCTTCACTCTGATAAACTGATGAACTAATGGCAAGTCCGTTTCCATGGCAACTGAATGTGAAGGTATGACATCCGATTTTCTATATATCCCTGTAGGAGGCAATGCCAATTCATTTATTATCTTTTTCAAGATATATATATAAACACAATAAGAACAGGGTAGCGCGCCTGCCTCCCAACCGGAGACCCCGTGTTCGATTCCCGGCTCCGTCAGAAATTGTAGACACTGGCGTGAGGACTGCAACGGAGTTCACTCAGCTTCGTGAGGACAATTGAGTAGCTGTCTGATAGAGAGGCAGCGCGCCGGTCACGAAAAACAAGATTAACGGCCGAGGGGACACGATGCACTGACCACGCATCACCACAATATCTGCAGGCCAAATGGCTGGGAAGCGATCGCATGATAGCCTAGGCCCTTCATGGTCTGTAATGCCAGGGGTAAAAAATTAGGTGTACCGCCTTCCAATACCACTTTTAATTTTTAATCACTACAGTAGCGGCTACTAAATAAAGGTAGCGATAGAGCTAAGTTCAATTTCATAAACACTGGGTTTACAAATCCCGTATAGTTAAGTAGAAATATCAGTCTGGTCGTTATTTCAGTCGCAACGAAGCTTCGTAACACTTAAGGCATCCCGCCGTCACATACCTCAATGTGCACTTACAAAATTGTGAACCAGTCTATTTTACTGCAAAGAATTTCTACGAGCGAGTATCCACTCCGGCAAAAACCACACTCATCACCTTTTCCAAAATTTACACAAGACATGATTTTTAAAGCACTCTTCTGTATGTTTAGGTACAGAGATATACCACATGGAAACATACAATAAAATTTTGGCAAATCTGAGTTCAAGGAACTGCTATCCAGAATAGGCTTTCGGTACAGGTTATGCGGCCCATGTTCGTAACATGGAATGTTTTCCTTTGACAATGCATCTACACTATGTACGAGGGCAACGCATTTCAAAGATCTAAAAAAAAACACAATAATCAGGAAATTGGAGAAAAATTTAAAGTGGGAGCGAAGATTCAAGGAGAAATAATTTCATGTCTGAGATTTGCTGATGACATCGTCATCTTGGCCGATACGCCAGAGGATTTGAACGAGTTTTTGAATGGTAAGGACTCCGTCTTTAGGAAAGAATTCATGATGAAAATCAATAAATGTAAAACAAAATTATTGGAATGCAGACGAAATAAATCAGAAAACTCCATGGACCTCAAATTGGTAGGTGAAACGCTACGGGAAGTAGGAGACTTCTGTTACTTAGGAAGCAAGATAACCAGTGATGGACGAAGCAAAGAGGATATAAAAAGCAGGTTGGCTCAGGCAAGGAAGCATTTCTACAGAAAAAGGAATCTGTTGACATCGAATATACATTTAGGTATAAGAAGTAATTTTTGAAAACTTTTGTCTGGAGCGTGACACTATAACGAAGTGAAACTTGGACTAATGGTGCAGCAGAAAAGAGGACAATTGAAGCATTTGAAATGTGGTGTTACAGGAGAATGATGAAGATCAGATGGGTAGATAGGGTAACAAATGAAGAGCTATTAAGACGAGTGGGAGAGGAGAGATGTTTCTGGCGACTGCTAATGAAGAGAATAGATATGTTGGTACGACACATATTATCACACCCAGGAATAGCAAGCTTAGTTATGGATGGGAGGGTCGAGGACAAGAACTGTAGGGGTAGACCAGGAAAGGGAGGCATGGAGGGCTGCATCAAACCTGTCAAACAACTGAACACTCAAACAACAACAATCTGGAATTTTAATTAATTAGAGAGGCATGTGAGGCAAAAGGGTCGTTGGAGAATTTCAATCCCTGGGATGTAACACTAGAAGAGACTGCATAATGTACATCAGCGTCCAAGGTGAGAGATATTTTACTAAAGGTCTATTAATAGTGACATGTTAACGTTCAAATCATCAATAAGTGTGGCAAAATTACACCCAGAATAACTTAAGGAAATATACGCCTACTTTTAATTCCCCATATTCCGAAAGATTTGCCATTCCAGTGTGCAAGAGTGCAGTTCCCTCTTCAAACAATATTCGCAATTTCTATTAACAAAGTGCAATGACACACACTTAACAGCAGCAGGTGTACATTTAGACAAAACCATTTTTTCCCATGGGCAACTGTATGTGGCGTGCTCGCGAGTATCCGGACAACAAAATGGTTATGTCTCAGCAGATGATGGCAAAACCAAAATCGTAATTCTAAAATGTGTTCACATAATCTAACATCGTACCCTGCAGACTTTCACAACTCGACAAAATTCCCACTTTGCTGCTCATATCAATATACTGTACTGTATGTATCAAAATTTTCATAATTAGAATGCACCCACCTGTAGCCGCGATTGCTGTAATAGAATAGACCAATTATCAGCAATGCTTGCCACGTGGGTGAGTGGATAGCGTGTAGGTCTACTAAACCCAAGATTGCAGGTTCACTCCTGGCCGTGGTAAGTGATTTTTTTGAAAGGCGGCAAAAATACGACACGCATGTCATTCGATGTTGGCATGTCAAAGAACCCATTTGAATACATTAGGCCGTGTTCATAATGGCAAAATTAATCTCGGAATTTTCCGCCAACACAAAGTTCCTCATTTCTCTACTAGAAAGCGCTAAAGTGTTCAAGGAGCTTAGATATCTAACCTCCTTGACGTTCATAGTGATTCAAGGAACAACGAAATTCGACGCAAGCTACCCTCTGGGTGTCAAATTACAAAGCTTGCACCCGGCATCCGAGGACATACGATATTATTATTATTGTTATATTATCAGCAATAATGCATCGTCCTCATTGACTTGATCGCGAGCGAAGCCGCGGGTACCTGCTAGTGTAATAATAAAATCAAGTTATCAGAGTGAAAATAAAGATACAGTTTTCACAGCAGGATTCAATCTTTTGAGAGTTAAGTTCAAAATTTAGTAGGTCAGCATGGAGATTACATTTGAAAGCTTAAGTGGCTTCTTTCTTGTCAGTGGTTAACTACAGTAGGTCAATTCAAACTATTTGTTGTTTGAAAATTGGTTTGTCTGCCGGCAGAACTATTCAGTTAGGTTACCTGCCAATATTTCGGTCATGTTTACATTCCTTCAAATGTGCATATTCTTTGCTATGGCTTATCTAAGGGATAGGTCTAGAGCTCTCCCTCCACGCCTTCCTCAAAGTGAACTTGAAGAAGTACAGTAGTTTGCTGCGAGCGCTGACATTTAGCAGTCTCTGAGCACGGACTGTCAACTTGGAACTTCTGAATTCTCACTTCAAAAGGATTAGTGAAATAATATACACCCACAAATCTCTATCAGCCTGAAAATACCCTCACGTTGTTTGCCAAATAACAACACATACCATAATCAACAATTCAACACCAAATTGTAAAACATTGATATATTTTCACTTCATACAGACTGCATATTCTATAGATTATGTGTTATTGTGTTTTGATTGGCACACGATTATGCCAGTCGCCTCCGTAGCGTAGCGGTCAGCATGGTTAGCTGCCAGCCCAGAGGTCCTGGGTACGATCCCGGGCTCTGCCACGAGATATGAAAAGTAGTATGAGGACTGGAACGGGGTCTACTCAGCCTCGGGAGGTCCACATGAGTAGAGGGGGTTCAATTCCCACCTCAGCCATCCTCTAAGTGGTTTTCCGTGGTTTCCCCCTTCGTCTTCGGGCATATGCTGGGATGGTACTGCACCCGGAAATTGAATTATTTTGAGACATAATGAGAGTATTTTCCGTCCCCATGATAAAATTTAACCAGCAAATATAGATTCTGGAAGTGTGACACAGGAGGGTAGTGTTACAAGCTCGAGGCTGTGGGAGAGCCCGATCGCGTGATATATTGCACAATAGACGCTTCTAGAAGGCTATAATTAGCATAGCAACAGCGAGTTTGGAAATTAATATTATAAATATTGTTATAAATTATGCTTTTGGATCCCAGTCCAGAGCCAATGAGAAGAGGTTTTGTTGAGGACGGGATCAACATCAACTACATAATGTGATGAAATTATGCATTTAGGCCCTTAGAAGAAGATTTTCTTATTTGGTAATGAAGAGAATATTAAAAGAAATTATGTCTTATACTTTAAAAACCGCAGATCGGTTAATCTACGCAGTAATAAGCATTAGTAATCTACGCGCTAAAATTATGGTGGTAGTTTGATATGGCCGCCAAAATTTCGACTTGGAGGGGGAGATTCAAGGATCGATGTTCTTATTCCAGCAGTCTTTGAAGAGCGAGGAAGTGTTTTTACTGGGTTAACGGAGATCCCAAGGCTTTGTCCGAGTGCGACGACTGTCGACTTGTGGAGACGCGAGGATAGCTAGGTGGAACGTAGGAGATTACCGCACTTCCATTTTACGTGAAGTTGTGAGGAACATTTTATTAATTATATCTCTTATATAATTGAGATCTGAATTTAACTAAGCGAAGAGATATAAAGAACAGGTCGCATACTACATCCTGCGAAAAGTCGAGCGTTCTAGGATTCACCGTTTCGACAATATAAGCCTGTCAAGATAGATTTTCAAATGTGTTGGAAATAAAGCAGAATATCATTTCAAATTGCAACGTGAAGTTGGCGAACGCAGTTCAAGTGAACAGTAGCGAAGAACTTGTAATATTGGCGCAACACATAAACATTAACAGAATGACTATCATTATTCTTCAAGTGTCTTCATTCAACATAATTAACATTGTTGATATGATGAACTAAATAGTCATGCGCCAGAGACATATTCGATAACAGGAGTTAAGCTACAACGATGGAACTTCGTTAGACGACGTATTCTTGAATACAGACGTAGTGTACGGTCCATCTTGTACATTTTCGTCAGTCTACGAACACTAATGTAACATTAATTAGCAATGGAAATATTTCATTCACCATTTATATGTATATTTCTATAAATTATATTCCAATGATGAGGCTGATACATATTTACGACGGAGAATGAAGATTCTACAGAAGAGATTTGTCAAGATGCTAGGGGTAGCCCAGCAACACACAAGAATTTGCCAGGAGGATGTCGTTCGAGCCCAGGCGAATGTTGGTGAATTCCAGAAAGGGACGTTTCCTATCTCTGAGGTCGCAGATCCGAGGTTCGAATGCAGATCCATCTCAGTATCTTGTACTGAGGAAACATCTAAAGTATTGTGGGAATACTTACATAGATCTTCAAGTTTTCGTCCAAATACGGTAGCAGTGTATCTCATTTATAGTATAGAGCTTGATTAGTGACATCCTGAGCCAACGATCTCATTCCATATTTCCATATTTTCATATTTTATGTATTTCAGTATTTTCATGTATTTTACACTTCAGATGTGTGTTAAGATTTTTATGCTTCAAGATTATTTAGGAGATGATTGCCTTTCATCTATTTTCAATTTTATTCTACGGATCAGTTGTGGAACTGACATTAAAAATTTTGTTTGAGGAATCATATTGCCTCATAGAAGACTAGTCGTTTCGACTCTCGAAGTTTTAATAATTTTATTTAAACCAAGTATTCTGACATTGTGTCATAGCTTCAAATTAATTTCTTATTAAATTTAATTTGAGCACTATAATGTAACGACATCAAACTTCAAGAACAGAAGAAACATCGAATGATATTGTTATATCATTATTGTACATAAACTGTCGACGATCTAAGAAATACTAGTCGTTTGATAAGACCGAAGTCTTAATCCCTATAAAATTTCTTTGCGTAGAGTGGAAAAACATTACGACGTTGACAAACCTTTTTATTATTCGTGAAGCTGAGAGCATTGTTCATTTAATATGTTAGGGGAAATACCATTTGATAGAAGATTATTCAAATCTTTGGCTAGGAATTCAAAGCTAGTTTATCCCGGTCAAGATTGAATTCTATCTGACACTATAAATAACATGTGTGTTATTTTACACTATTTGTGCAACATCACGTCATTTGTGGACCTGATATTACAACGATAAACCATTTAAGCTTGACAAGTGAGGTGAGACAGGAGTATTATTTTTAGCCTACTTTCGATTTTTGCAAAAAATGAAAGTAGACTTATGAGATCAACAAAGGGCGAAAAAAGTGTGTCTGTCTGTGTGTGTGTATGTGTGTGTGTGAGTCTGTGTGTGTGTGTATGTGTGTGTACTCTGAATGTCTGTCCCCCCTATCAATTCGAACACGGTGAATGCGAATTGAACGAAATTTGGTACAAAGGTAGCACTAGCAAAGGGCACCTCAGTGTCATGTTTTATATCGCCGCCATCTTGACGGAAACGTAATGGCGGGCACACAAATGTTCAAAGCTTAAATAAAATTACGACTAACCTTATCATCCGATCTCTACCAAATTTTGCAACAACAAACCTTTATGGGGGGAGCATCCTTTGACCAAACTAATAGGTCATCAGCGTAATTGTTTGCGGACGGCGGCCATCTTTGTGTGAAAATCGATTCCCCCTATTAATTCGAACACGGTGCAACCGAATGGAACGAAATTTGGTACAGAGGTAGTACTAACAAAAGGCACCTCAGTGTCATGTTTTATATCGCCGCCATCTTGACGGAAACGTAATGGCGGCCACACAAATGTTCAAAGCTTAAATCAAATTACGATTAACCTAATCTTCCGATCTCTACCAAATTTTTCAACAACATACCTTTATAGAGGAAGCATCTTTTGACCAAATGAATAGGTCATTAGCCTAATAGTTAGCGGATGGCGGCCATCTTTGTGTGAAAATCAATTCCCCCTATTAATTCAAACACGGTGAAATCGAATGGAACGAAATTTGGTACTGAGATAGCACTAGCAATGGGCATCTCAGTGTCATGATTTATATCGCCGCCATATTGACAGAAACGTAATGGCGGCCACACAAATGTTCAAAGCTTAAGTTAAATTACGACTAATATAACCATCCGATCTCTACCAAACATTGCAACAACGTACCTTTATGGAGGGAGCATCCTTTGACCAATCTAATAGGTCATTAGCCTAATAGTTTGCAGATGGCGGCCATCTTTATGTCAAAATTGATTCCCCCTATTAAATCGAACACGGTGGAACCGAATGAACTAAATTTGGTACAGAGGTAGCACTAGCAAAGGGCACCTCAGTGTCATGTTTTATATCGCCGCCATCTTGACGGAAACGTAATGGCGGCCACAAAAATGTCCAAAGCTTAAATCAAATTACGATTAGCCTAATCATCCGTTCTCTAGCAAATTTAGCAACAACATACCTTTATGGAGGGATCATCCTTTGACCAAACTAATAGGTCATTAGCCTATTATTTTGCGGATGGCGGCCATCTTTGTGTGAAAATCGATTCCCCTTATCAATTCGAACACGGTGAAACCGAATGGTACGAAATTTGGTACAGAGGTAGCACTAGCAAAGGGCACCTCAGTGTCATGTTTTATATCACCGCTATCTTGACGGAAACGTAATTGCGGCCACCCAAATGTTAAAAGCTAAAATTTAATTACGACCAACCTAATAATCTAGTCTCTACCAAATTTTGCAACACCATATCTTTATGTGGGAAACATATTCTGACCAAACTGCAAGAACATCAGCCCAATAGTTTGCAGATGGTGGCCAAGTATATGTGCAAATCGATTCCCCCTATCAATTCAAACACGTTGAAACCGAATTGAACGAAATTTGGTAGAGAGGTAGCACTAGCAAAGGGCACCTCATATTCATGTTTAATATCCCTATAGCACGTTGTATTTCAACAAGCTACTACAACCAACATTCAATCATGCTCCTTGAAAAGGAAAAAGAGTTATAACAACACCCATGCATTTAGGAGAAAGTAGGCTATATGTTCTTTCCTGAACATCTTGTTATTACATGCATTTGCGACAGACGAGTTTACAGTTAATTATCTTGTTTTGGAGTAAACTTTAGGAGGTTAATCACGACTGTCTAATATCGTTCATTACAATTGGAAGTTTCGTTCGAAGAACTTAAGCATGTATAATTGTAGTTCAGTAGTCATGTGGAATGATACTGAGGGTCATGCCATTATTTGAGAGACGTTTCTACAGAAGATATGTTAATAACAATTAATCCTTTTTGGTTATTGTTTAACATAGTGGTGATAATTGTTTATGCCATATATACTGTTATATGAGGATTTGTAGAGCTATGAAGAATGCTCGTGCGAGGAGGTTCCGCATTTTTAAGGGAAGTCAAAGTATTGTTGTTCTTTGATAAGAAGGCATGGATCATGATAAGAGCCGTTGTATACAAGTAGTCCAATTCATTTGAAGTAACGATTTTGCTGTGTTGACAGGAGGGTTTTAGCGGAAATACAACTGGAGAAAGATTGTATACTCACGTCTATAATACAATTATTAAGATTTATTAAACCCTAAGTTATGTAATTACGTACAGTTAACTTTAATTAGTCGACTGTATTATACCGACAATGTATTGAAACCTATATAAGACGATGTGTAAGCAGTATATCAAAACTACGGTGCGTTAGAGAATGGTTATGCGTAAAACCAGTGTATATAATTAGTTGAGAATTGTATTGTAACCGAGAAGCCAGAATCTAGAAAGTAACGTGTTAGCAACACTAAATATGTATATTTTTATGAAGATATTACATGTAAATATTTTTTTTAAATGATTTAATTAGTTAAATAATTTAGTAGGATTTATTAATCAATTATTTTGGAATAGCGTG
Organism: Meconema thalassinum; assembly: GCA_946902985.2. Taxonomy (NCBI): domain Eukaryota; kingdom Metazoa; phylum Arthropoda; class Insecta; order Orthoptera; family Tettigoniidae; genus Meconema; species Meconema thalassinum. The sequence continues at coordinate 583,244,352 of OX336390.1, read as the reverse complement.
TGTTTTATGAGCGGATGTTTTTGGTATGAATGATTGTACACTGTTAAGAGTGATTGTGGAACTGAATTGGTCATGAACAATTGCGGGGTACGAATGAAAGAGTGTATAAAAATTTTCAGTATGATTGTTTAAGAAACATACAAGTTATGTGCACTTTTGTAAGATCTAAATGTTAATTTTACGTGTTTTATAAACGCACTCAAAAGCAGTCTTGATGTGGGCTGGCTAGAATGATTCACCGTTAGAATTGGAGAACGGTGTGACATAATATAAGCAGGTGTAGACTCACCGCCTTGTATAAATTGTAAAACAGTTCCGAGTGCAGCGTGGTGCTGGTGTTTCATTGATGAAACAAGGCCAGTGCACGTGCGTTATACAAACGCAGGCTAGTGAATGAAACCATGTGTCAGGAATGCCACGAATGTAAGAGCCTTCATTAAACGTTTTCTTTTTACGCTGTGTAGGCCTAAAACAAGCCAAGAATCTTATGCTCATAATTTTTTTTTACACAGTATTGTAATAAGATGTGGAGTAGAAAGGTAGTGTGAAGGAGTGCCTGTTTTTTTTATTTTAATTTGATTGTTAAATTATTTTTATTTTATTTTGTTTATACTAGGTTAGTTTACACCATTTTTAATACATTTTATTCAGTTCGTTATTTGTTGTTGTTGGCGTGTGATTCATTTTAAATATAAGAACTGGAGTATTGTGGATGTATTGTAGGCGAAGCTGAATTCCCAGTCCCCGAGAAGGTAGGTAAAGTTAGGTGTGCCCCGTGTAGTTGGTTGTTGATCCACAATATTCTTGTAACTGCAGTATGTAAATCCCTAAAGACCATGCTGGAAGCGATTTCTAATGTAGTAATTTGCCGGTGCTGTTAGAAATAGGCAATCCAGCTGGGGCAATGGATATTCCAACAGGCTCCTTTCCGGATTTTCGGGTACAGTACCTCCTGTAAGATCACGGCCGCCTCCTTCCCTCTTCCTTGCCTATCCATCCCAATCTTCCCTTCCCATCCCTCACGAGACCCCTTTTCGTCCTGCAGGTGAGGCCGTCTGTTCTAATCACACCTCCCCAGTTGTATCAAAAAGTACCAAGTGTTCTCAGCTCTAGGGCACTGCCTGGAAAGGCGGTAGTGGTGAGTTCCCTCGCTGAGTCCTTGGGAACCACCAACCTGGAGGGAAAAATTGACTAAAAGAACAAGATTATGCCTTCAGTGATTGAAATACTTCTATGTAATCACTGCTTGAATTTACGAAAATAAAGATCTATAGCTAAAATAAACATAACGGTATATGCCAAAATCAATTCGATTTACAAAAACAAGATATTCAGTAAAAACATATAGCCCACTCTCTCCTAAATGCATGGGTATAGTTATAACTCTTTGTCCATTTCAAGGAGTATAATTGAATGTTGGTTGTAGTAGCTCGTTGAAATACATCGTGCAATACGGATATTATTCGTTGATTGATTGAATCCTCACCTGAATTATATGTATACACACTAATGCAACCGTCACAATAACACAGGTTATAAAAATTGAACACTCATCCAAGTACACGGGGATAAATTACCATGATGTCCATGCATCTCAAATGAAACGGCAACAGATTCCTACCAAAATACCTCCTCGTATAAAAGTACACACACTAGTAAGCCTACAGACATCACAGTGACACAGGTTATCAGATAACTTCTACACACACCCAAGTACACGGGGCTACAAGACCATGATGCCACAAAACCCCTAAAGAATCAACAACAAAAAAACAACAACAACAACAACAATAGTCTCTACCGCGGATCAAGTTCAACGAATTTTAATCGCTGTAGTCAAGTGTTGAAATATGTGGTGTTATATGTATATTATATAATAGTTTAGATTGCAAATACACACTATATATGCTTAACATTATAACGTGCGAGTAGTTATGAATCAATAAATACAAAAAAACAACAAGTAAAATGTTTGAAGCTGCTGGGATTTGAACCACGAACCTCCAGACTATTAGTCCTGGTCGTTACCATCACACCACATATGCCATAAACTATTACTCGGTTAACAACTGGTTTAGTATAACTCCATGATATTATGCCTTGCAATCAACGATTTCCTTAGCGTTTTATGCCGTTTCTATAAACCATTTGATACTAAATATGTATTATTTTGTTCAGTACATTCCAGAAAGGATATAGACTTACGAAGTTACTGAAATACACACATCAAAAAAAGTTTTGCATCACCTCGGTTCCAAGAGTTCCGGAACCGTTAAATACAAAGGGAATAGAGATCAACACGAACAACATTTCAGCTCGTTTTATTGCTCATGAGACCCACACATTGCATGTTGTACCATCATACAGCTAGACTTTCAGCATTTGTGGTCCAGATTGCAGTACACACCACTACCTCTAATACCCAGTAGCACGTCCTCTTGCATTGATGCATGCCTGTATTCGCCGTGGCATACTATCCACAAGTTCATCAAGACACTGTTGGTCCAAATTGTCCCACTCCTCAACGACAATTCGGCGTAAATCTCTCAGAGTGGTTGGTGGGTCAAGACGTCCATAAACAGCCCTTTTCAACATATCCCAGGCATGTTCGATAGGGTTCATGTCTGGCGAACATGCTGGCCACTGTAGTCGAGCGATGTCGTTATCTTGAAGGAACGCATTCACAAGATGTGCACGATGAGGTCGAGAATTGTCGTCCATGAAGACAAATGCCTCTCCAATATTCTGCCGATATGGTTGCACTATGGGTCGGAGGATGTCATTCAGGTATCGTAAAGCCGTTTCGGAGCCTTCCATGACCACCAGTGGTGTACGTCGGCCCCACATAATGCCACCCCAAAACATCAGGGAACCACCACCTTGCTGCACTCGCTGGACAGTGTGTCTAAGACGTTCAGCCTGACCAGGGTGCCTCCAAACACGTCTCCGACGATTGTCTGGTTGAAGGCATATGCGACACTCATCGGTGAAGAGAACGTGATGCCAATTCCGTGGGGTCCATTCAGCATGTTGTTGGGCCCATCTGTACCGCGCTGCATGGTGTCGGGGTTGCAAAGCTGGACCTCGCCATGGACGTCGGGAGTGAAGTTGCGCATCATGCAGCCTATTGCGCACAGTTTGAGTTGAAACACGACGTCCTGTGGCTGAACGAAACGCATTATTCAACATGGTGGCATTGCTGTCAGGGTTCCTCCGAGCGGCAATCCGTAAGTAGCGGTCATCCACTACAGTAGTAGCCCTTGGGCGGCCTGAGCGAGGCCTGTCATCGACAGTTCCTGTATCTCTGTACCTCCTCCATGTCCGAACAACATCGCTTTGGTTCACTCTGAGACGCCTGGAAACTTCCCTTGTTGAGAGCCCTTCTTGACACAAAGTAACAATGCGGACGCGATCGAACTGCGGTATTGACCTTCTAGGCATGGTAGAACTACAGACAACATGAGCAGCGTACCTTCGTCCTGGTGGAATGACTGGAACTGATCGGCTGTCGTACCCCCTCCGTCTAATAGGCCCTGCTCATGCATGGTTGTTTACATCTTTGAGCAGTTTTAGTGACATCTATGAACAGTCAAAGGGACTGTATCTTGGATACAATATACACAGTCAACGTCTATATGCCGGAGATCTGGGAACCGAGGTGATGCAAAACTTTTTTTGATGTGTGTATATGGATTTACGAGCAAATACCGGCCAGTTAGACCCAACGGAATGGCACGATACGGCACGGTCAGCCTGAAGCGTTAGTCACTACTGCGGTTGCATATTCTATTTTAAAATGCAAATCTACCGGTCACCTCCTTGAGGAGAGTTAAACCTCCCTATGTACGATGAGCGTATTTGGTACGGCCAGGCCTTGTTGAATCGGAAGTTACGGTTAGGCTACAATACTTGCGTCATTCATACATCCGCCATCTTGAAACTATGTGGCTGAAGACCATGTGGTTAGGGCAAAAGACGCTTCCTACATGAAGGTATGTTGTTGCTAAATTTGGTTGAGAAGAAGTGATTAGTTTAGTCGTAATTTGATTTAAGCTTTGAACATTTGGGTAACCCCCATTACATTTCCGTCAAGATGGCGGCGATATAAAACATGACACTGAGGTGCTCTTTACTAGTGCTACCACTGTACCAAATTTCGTTCAATTTTGTTTCACAGTTTTTTAATTGATAGGAGGGGGACAGACATACCAATGCACTCACACACATACACACACACTTTTTTGGCCCTGTGTAGATCTCATAAGTCTACTTTCATTTTTTGCAAAAATCGTAAGTATGCTAATGAATGAAAATCCACAGCCTGCTTCCAGTCTCCGACCGGGTCAGGAATGGAATGAATGGAGCCCCCATCTAGCGACGAGGATATGAACTGTGCCGGCTGCCGAGGCCTGACGCACTCAGCTGGGGCAATGATTAAAGGAATGACAGATGAAATGAAATGATAGTGGAGAGTGTTGCTGGAATGAAATTTTTGACAGGGAAAACCGAAGTACCCGGAGAAAAGCCTGTCTGCCTCCGTTTTGTCCAGCACAGATCTCACTTGGAGTGACCGGGATTTGAACCACGGACCCAGCGGTGAGAGGCCGGCGTGCTGCCGCCTAAGCCACGGAGGCTTTCGTAAGTATGCTAATACTATTACTAATAATAATGATGGTTTTACAACCCTTCTACCTACTGTGGCATTGAAAAGCACTCGGATGCCGGAATATTGTTCCGTAGGGGATCTTAAACGTGCCAATAAGTCTACTGACACGGCTTCCTCACATTTGAGCACCCTCAGATGCTAACTGCCTGTGCCAGGATTCGATCCTGCAACCTTAGACAAAAAATACTGACATTGTCCACGTTTCTCGATCAACTTTTCCAACGTTTTGCTCCCGTTTACCACTGGGCTTATCTGTTGGTATCGTACAACTCACCAAGAGGCTGTCTACTACGTTGAGACGGCCCTGCAAGCCTTCTGTGATGCCATGAGCATAGCCAATATACTGTACAAAAACTTGCCTCCCTGGCAGATTCAAGTAAATGGCGTAGAAGGTCAATATTTCCGAAGAAACATAATTTAATTTTACCCCATTGAGTTATTTAATGTGAATTTGATTTGCAAAGAAACTGAAATTGTGCAGGATCCACTTGGATGCACCAGGGAAACAATATTGTTAGAAACGAGTAGTTCCGTGAAGAACAATACAGCCTATTTTCATATATCATACTCATGTTAATTGCCTCTATCAACATACACAATTTCAGTTTGATTGTTGTGATAGATTCGTAGATATTGAGAACCGTTTAAATATTTCAGATGGTCGCCAGGTTGGATTTTTATTTATGTACCATTACATGAAGATTATTGTGTACGTGTGGTACTCAAACTTCAATCCCATAATTACGACGCAAGAAGTAAAAACGAGATTTTAAAATTTTACACAGCTGCCATCTTGTGGTTATGAAAATAATTGAAATTAATTAGATGCCAGTGGATTAACATTTGTATAAGCATTTAACGTGCAAAGTTTCACTGCACTCGGATGGTTAAATCGCGAGAAACATCCATTTAAATATTTATACTTCGCGTCGCTGCCATGTTGGATTTGTGCTCACCAGGTTACTGAAAGACCTATAGGTGAACTTACGTTCATAGACTCTATGAACATAAAAAAATATCAGTTTGATTGCTGTAAAAGATCCGTATATATTGAGAACCGTCAAAATATTTCGGATGCTCGCCATTTTGGATTGTTAAATGTATAGGCCATAGATTTATGTACCACTGAAGGAAAATTATTGCGTAGGTTCATTATTCAAACTTTCACTTCAATCGCATGATTACAACATAAGAAATATAAACCTAATTTAATGTTAAAATTTCGCACGGCCTCTATCTTGAGGTTAAGTAAACAATTGAACTAAATTAGTTGCCAGTTACATAGATAAACTTGTAACAGTACCCTTTATCACCGTACAAAATTTCAGGGTGATATCGGTATTAGTTTCGGAGATATAGAATGTCAGTGAAAGATTTAGCACAGCCGACATTTTGAGGTTATGTAAATAATTGAACTACCTTAGACGCCAGTGCATTACAATGTGTATAAACATTTGCTGTACCAAGTTTCATTACGTTTGGATAGTTAAATCGCGATAAAAGTCTATTTAAAAGTCTCAACTTCGCTTGGCAGCCATGTTGGTTTTGTATTTACCAGGTTTTTGAAAGTCCCATAGGTGAACTTCTAGTAGTGCCTTTTATCATCGTACAAAATTTCAGGGTGATATCTGTAAAAATTTCGGAGATACTGAATGCTGGTGAAATATTTCGCACAGCCGCCATATTGAATTGGTGATACACAATAAAATATGAAGGGCACGGTCGGGGTCGGCCAGAATGGTGCTATGATATTACCGAGTTTCATTGAAATCGCTCCAGTCGTTTAGAGGTTATTAGGGGGGACATACACACGAATCACACACACACACACACACTGACAGAAGGTGATCTCATAAGCCTATTAGCCTACTTTCGATTTTTGCAAAAAATGAAAGTAGACTTTTGAGATCAACACAGGGCGAAAAATTGTGTGTCTGTCTGTGTGTGTGTATGTGTGTGAGTCTGTGTGTGTGTGTGTGTGTGTGTGTGTACTCTGAATGTCTGTCCCCCTATCAATTCGAACATGGTGAAACCGAATTGAACGAAATTTGGTACAGAGGTAGCACTAGCAAAGGGCACCTCAGTGCCATATTTTATATCGTCGCCATCTTTACCAAAACTGAATGGCGGCCACTCAAACGTTCAAAACGTAAACTCAAATTACGGCTAAACTAATCATCCGATCTCTGCCAAATTTGGTGACAACATACCTTTATATACGCGTCTTTCACCCAGACTTCAAGGTCATCGGCCTTGCCATTTCAGGATGGCGGCCGTGTGAATCATGCAACCATTATAAACAATAGCTTAAGACCTACCAATTCCGATTATCGAGCCTAGGGTGGTTTAAGCTATCCTGAAGGTCGTGATCCGTTATTTATTATAATTTAATATTATAATATTATACTGTATGAGTGGCTTAAAAGAGCTGAGCCGTCTCTGCCACACGACAAGATGGCAGCTGTCCTCATTAGCCTGTCTTATATTACAGTAGTTTTAGTATGTTATATGTGATATACCCTACTGATACAATAATATAAACTTTGTATGAAATGATCTACAATGAAGTTGTACTGCAGTGAAGAAATCGTTTATTTCAAGTCATTATTTGCCAACAGGTTGCATCTAATATAGCAGTTAAGAACACCAGTATGTTAAGGATATAGTTAGCTCCGGGCTAGCGTGTTAGTCTGCCACGCAGTTGACTGGGGATCGAATACTGCTACAGTTGACCTTTTTAGGTAGATTTCATTAGAAAGCTAACTATTGCAATGGGTACCATGTTTCGACTTCCGGAAAATTTCGACATATCTTCGCGTTTCACATCCCCCAGACCCCAAAACCACCGTCAGTTCAAAAGTTTATATACAATTTATGTATATATGTATCTATCTATCTATCTATCTATCTATATATATATATATATATATATATATATATATATATATATATCAGTTTCTTGTGGACACGATAACTGCCGTAATTTTGCACCAATCACTTTGCATTTTTTACATAATATGTATCCCTATAAAATCTCGGTCGAGTTCGTTAATTGGCAAAATCGGTCGATGGGGGTGAAAATGGGGGGCTTTTTTTCGAAAAAGTGAAATTTCGCTATAACTCTCAATACGTGAAATATCGAATCCATTCAAAGTTCATAATATGTGTCGGATAAGTGCCAAAAATTTATGTCAAATAAGTTCTTTGATAGCACCAACCATTGACCAAAGGGGTGGAAAAAAGTGGGTTTTTCGGGAAACAGTAATCATATCTCTCTTAATGGGCACAATATCAAAACCGTACAAAATGGAAAATATTCCCCTAATAATTACCTAAAATTTTTGTCTGAAAGAATTTTTGATATGACCCACCATTACGCCAAGAGATGAGAAAAATGATTTCGGAATTTAAAAAAATGCCAAGTGCCATCAGAGGTTACCATAACAACGCTTATAAATTGATAAGGGATGATCTATCAGAGGTTGCCAAGACAACGCCATTGACGAGATCACATTCATTTTTAGCCTACTTTTCACACTTTTCAAAAATGAGGAAAAAGTAGACTTATAAGATATATCCGGGAAAATGTGTCTGTCCTTCTGTCTGTCTGGCTGTGTGTGTGTGTGTGTGTGTGTCCCCCCCCCCTATCAACTCCAAAACGACTGCAGCAATCGAAACCAAGTTTAGTATGAGTAAAGATGTATACCGGAATATCTCAGGCCCATATTTGAAAAAGATGTCAGTGCTACCAACTGCTAAAAAAACGCACTAGAAATGTGAGCTCCGTGTTGGATATCTTGGAAGGTATACATGGGAGTTATTCTAAAATTGGCACACATGTAGACAATACTATTTCAGTTTAATTTCCAGGTGGTCATACATGACAGCGTTGCCAAAATAATTTTAAGCCTTCTGATAAGTCCAATTTTTAAATGCATATAACTTCTACACTATCAATTGGATTTCAACCAAATTTTGTATGTAATATGTGTACATAAACATATATGACTGAGTGTATTCTTAAGAGCCACCAGGGCTGCCAACTGTTAATAATTGCTCTCTATTTTGTATTCAAATATATCAGAAAGTATGCAAGCCGACAGCTTTAGACTATGCACACGTAAATTACCCGACATTTTACATTAATTTGGAGTAACTTATATACGTCAGTTCTACCATCATGATTCTAAGCCTGCTGATAGGACCAACTTTTAAATACATGTAACTTCTATACCAACAAATGGATTTCATCCAAAATTGGCACAAAAAGATATAATATTTCAGATTATTTCTGACCAGCACTCGCATGACATTGTTGCCAACATGCTTTTACATGTACTAATAGATCCAATGTCTAAATCCATGTAACGTCCTTTGGACTTCAACCACATTTTTTATTCTGTACCTTAGGAGATGGAAGTAAGAATATATTCAGTCACCAGAGCTGCCAACTGTATTGCTCTATTAGGCTACATTATGCCTAGTATACCTTATTTCGAACTAATTAAGACATTTCGATATTACCCACTTAATTTCGTCATTATTCTAGATAGGTTCATATACTGTAGATTAATCTATGGCATGAATCTTAATTTTAAGAAAAGTAGGCTCTTTAGTTCGTCACGGAACTTCTTGTTCCATCTGACTATGAGGGAAGCGGCTAACTGGTAGCATGCTGAAATTCTATGCCCAAGGTGCTGGTTCAAAGCCGGCCAAAGTCGCCGGATTTTCTAAGAGCGCTAAAAATCCGTCAGCATGCTTTCCTTTGGAGGGGAAGTTACAACGTTCGTTGAAAGTTGCTGGTTGCGGTGGCATCTAGCAGCCAAGTTCACAGCTAGGTGTCGTTGACGTTAGTATTTGGTACAAAATTAGGTACTACTACTTAAAATTGACCGTCTGCAGACCTTACCTGAATTACAGACTAATACAGTCATCACAAATAACACCGTTTATCAGGCAGATTCTACACACACCCAATATACACGGGGTTACATGACCACCTTGTCGCAGCCCCTAAACTGAGGAACCAACCAACATCTCTGCGAGAGATAAAATTTTGCGTGAAGAAGTAACAGACTGTTAGATAGTTACACATTAGTTCCAAACCTTGCATAAGGACAGTGTGATCACAAGTGTAAAAATTAACCCCAAATGACAAGAAGGTTACCATCCCCATAAGACAGTAAAATGTTAAAAGTATGCATAGAAAGACGAAAAAATGTTAACGAACCTCCAATTGTAAAATACTTTCTCGCAATAAATGAGGTCTGATCCTCCTACGAAAACCTGCATATTTTGCCTATTATAGCCTATCCCCTAGTTGGCCCGGTGAAATCTACCTCCGCCTTCCGGCGTGCCGAGAGGATTTTTTTTCTTGAATTCTTTTACAAATGATGTGCACAAGTTCTTACCACAGATACTGAATAAAATGTCATTTAGGTCAAAGGGGAGGCTATTGTATACACTCGTTTATTAATAAAATCACAGTCCCTGCATTGCACATAAACAGAAGACATTAGGAAAAGGAGAATAGAAGATCTAGATACACGTTGTCATCAACCACAGCCTTCTTAATGTCTCTGTACGGTGCTGTCCTCTTGTGGGTTATGTGGGTAATATTGTTCCAAACATACGGCTGTGTAAATACCTGGCCTTCTGAAGTATGGCAATTTTGTAATACTGGTAGTTCAACTATTAGCCACGATCGCGCTCCGATTACCTTTAAACACTGCCAGCAGGATCACCTCCCTCCTGGCTACTTTAAACTGCCTGCTCATTGAACACCCAGAGGCGTACAAGATTAGTACATTATGCAACGAGCCTATAATGGCCATAATTAAGACACGAGTAGTTTTATAATATCCATTTTTTTTTTTTTTTTTTTTTAGTCGTTTACCCTCCAGGTTGGTGGAACCCACAGACTCAGCGAGGGAACTCACCACTACCGCCTCTACGGGCAGTGTCCTAGAGCTGGGAACATCGAATCGGAAGGGATACAACTGGTGAGGTGGGATCGGCACCTCGCCCAGGCGGCCTCACCTGCAAAGCGAACAGGGGCCTCATGAGGGAAGGTAAGGGATGGTGAGGATGGATAGGCAAGGAAGAGGGAAGGAGGCGGCCGTGGCCTTGAAGAAGGTACCATCCCGGCATTTGCCCGAAGACGAAGTGGGAAACCACGGAAAACCACTTCGAGGATGGCTGAGGGGGAATCGAAACCCTCTACTCATTTGGGCCACCCGAGGCTGAGTAGACCCCGTTCCAGTCCTCGTACCACTTTTTCAAATTTCGTGGCAGAGCCGGGATTCGAACCCAGGACCTCCGGGGTGGCAGCTATAATTTCCATACGAGTGTTTTAATTACGGTACCATTATAGGGGAGTTGCATACGACTGTTTATGTTCGACGATAGTTATAACTTTATTATATGTTCTAACATAAATATTCATAAATATCTGTTCAGTCACTAGACTGTTGTGATCGGGTGCTGCGGTGGGTAGTATATCTCTGTTTCCTAAGCTCTCTGGACAACCGACGCATGCGCTCTGTATGCTTCAATGCCATATGTTCAGATTGTGCTCCAGTATTCAGTAAAACTGTCACCGAAGTCGTTTCAAAACCACGCGCTGTGTAGAAATTGATTTTGGGGATATTAAGGTACAGTGACATTTCCTGTCTCAGTTTATTTACGGGAACATATGGACGGTGCAATTTCGGTAATTTATATAGACATGTTGGATTTTGAACGCATGCGCGAAGGTATCCTTATCTTATTGGTCACACAACTGTTTCTTGAGCTCTGATTGGTGGGAGAAACTGTTTCATAATGAAAAATGGTGTTATAATGAGCCTAATTATGATACAGTTTTCTGACACATAATAGTTAGGGTCGAACATAAAAATATTAATTCACTGCTATGTCGCTGCACCAACCTACTGTGATCGGCGCGGATTTTTAAAGGGGAAAGTACCCAAAACGAAAGATTCTTAAGTTTGCAGGCTGGCTTAATATAGAGATTAACGGACGTGAATGCATTACAATAAGTTAGTAGTTTTGTTATTCAATCATCATAAAGTATATAATATTGATTTTGACACTTACTGGCTAATTATCAATATAAAAGAAAACAAACACTACATGGTGGTAGAGGATTTAGGGATGAGGACAAAGAGTTATAAATATACCCATACATTTAGGAGAAAGTAGGCTATATGTTCTTTGCTGAACATCTTGTTTTTTTTTTCATAAAATGAAAATAGGCTTAAAAGGGAGCTTTGTTTCACATAGAACATTGGCACTCCCCGTGGTATCCCAGGAGCCTTACCAGTGTGTAACTAGAGTCTTGGTGAGTAATGGTACTTGGAATCGATCCTACAGCCTTGAGTACAACAGGCAAGAACTTATCGCTGTCTCACTCAGCCAGCCACGGTGAAGAAGGCACTGTATGAAGCAACTCCAAAAATAGAACGGGCTAGCGTTATTCCACCCATTCGAGCTATAATTATGTTCCCTTTGGTTTGACTTGGTTGCCCACAAGCTGGTGTGATTGGGACGATCAGACTCGAGAAGCTGAATGTACAGCATGCTGAAAGCCGCGGGCGACAACACGTCCACGTACCAACAAGTAGGATGTTTCGGCTCCTGGTGGGGCGAGCCAAACCACCCACTGCCTCCGTTCCTCTTCGCTTCTTAATGACGGAGTCACGATCATCTTTAAGGTAGATTTAATCCTGAAACCTTGAACTCAATTCAATACTGCACCTTAAAGATTCACTCTCATTTACCATAACATCCAGAGGACTTCGATTAGGAGCGTAGCACGATTAAAGTAGCCGGGAGCACCAGAGATATGAGATTCCAAATGCATATTTGTTCCCTGATGACCGAAAAAAGTGGGGAGTTGCGTGATCGATCTATATCAGTTCGCGTTTCAAAGCACTCGCTGTGCCACAAGAAATGGTTAGACCACACGCATAGTTACTCGATAGAGTCAACTTATATTACCTAGTATTTAAGTTAAATTTCCAATTTTAAATTTCTGACAATTACAGTAAATATAAATGCCCACTAAATATCATTCGAACCGTGAACTACTGAAACGACTAACATTCCATCTTTACATTAATTTCATGAAAATGTCATGCCAAATATTTTAGAAATGTAACTATTTAATATCAGCATTAAATCTTAGCCCATGTATAAAGATTTGTCAAATTAACAGAAGTAGTAAGTGTTTGTTAGACTCTAAATATTGCATCATCATGACCAGAAATTGCGTAATCCTGATGACGTCATGGGATGACGTCATGGGTCCTTAGAGCGAGCACGTGGTCCAGGAGCGAGCATGTGCAGTGCACGTGTTAGCGTGGGAAGAGGTTGACCCTTTGGCTTGTTTGTGCGATGGTGATAAAAAGTTAATGGGTGTTGACGTCATGGAGGATGTTTATTAGGATGCTAACTGTCATCTGACACCCATGCGAGTGTGAGCACCAAAACAAAAGGTTATTCGCGGGTAGTGGGGTAGTGTATGTTCTCTTGCAAGTCGCGTGTGTGCTTGAATACGTATGGCTATGTTGGGAAATGTTTGGTGGTGGGCGAGGACTAGGGTTGAGTGAGGGTTCGTTTAAATGCTATTTTTCCCGCTCTATTTGATGGTGAGGTAATTTTTTAAAATGGGTGGAATTTGGAAACGCAATTTGAGGTAAACGTGCTTTTTTGACAATTTGGCGAATTTAATGAGCTTGTAAGGCTAGAACGATGCATATAGGGTGTCGTAGGACTTGTGGTGAACCACCCCTTGCTATGGACGGGAGTATATCCCCCCCAAAATAAATCTACCCTTACCCGGAGGTTAAGTAGTGGTTATTTTTGTATGCATGCGCACTTGAGGGCTTTTGTAAGAGAGCGGAATTTTTAAAAGATTCTTTATAGATGAGGCTTTTTAAAAAATTTATAAAAAAAACAAAAAACTAATAGGTCATTCGATTTTTAGTATCTCGCTAACCAATAATGCGATGTAAACATATGGGGTGTCATAGGACTCGTAGTGAATTCTCCTTTTGTATGAATGAGGTATGTCAACCCCCAAAATAAAAACTACCCTTACCTGGGGTGAAAGAGCAATTTTTGTATGTATGCACACCGGTGGCTTTTGTCAAAAGGGTCTAACTACACATTTGTTAATATTTTCTGAACCCAGGATGGGATTTTCCCATAGGCAGTATCCTAGCACTTGGGGTGACACCTCGTTTTTGAAAGTATCATTCATTTATTTTCTTGTCAAAAGGGCCTAACTACACTTTTGTTAATATCTCGTGAACCAATCATGCTAGGGACTTGTATGAGGGGTCCTAGCACTTGGGGCGACGTCCCCCTTTATGGGGTGAAACTACCCCCCCAAAATTGAAAACTCAATATCTTGGAAACTATGAACCCTAAAATTAGGCGTTATAGCTTTAAAAATAGGTGATGACATAGGCTTTTACCTGGATTGGTCATTTCACCCCTAAAACAGTAAATAGTCATGTTATGGGGAAAAAACGTGTTAAACACCTAAAAATGATAAATGAAACTAAGATCTTTTGTTTTTGATGAAAAATAGCAGGGGGGGGTGAAAACTACCCCCAAATTGAAAAATCGATACCTTGGAAACTAAGAACCGTAAAATTATGTGTAATAGCTTAAAAAATTCGTTGTGACATAGGCTTTTACCCGGATAGATGATGTCACCCCTAAAACAGTAAATAGTGATTTTACAGTGGGGAAAAAGGTTTTAAACGGGTAAAAATGATAATTGAACCTAAGATCTTTTGTTTTTGATGAAAAATAGCAGGGGGGTGAAAACTACCCCAAAATTGAAAAATCGATACCTTGGAAACTAAGAACCGTAAAATTATGTGTAATAGCTTAAAAAATTCGTTGTGACATAGGCTTTTACCCGGATAGATGATGTCACCCCTAAAACAGTAAATAGTGATTTTACAGTGGGGAAAAAGGTCTTAAACGGGTAAAAATGATAATTGAACCTAAGATCTTTTGTTTTTGATGAAAAATAGCAGGGGGGTGAAAACTACCCCAAAATTGAAAAATCGATACCTTGGAAACTAAGAACCGTAAAATTATGTGTAATAGCTTAAAAAATTCGTTGTGACATAGGCTTTTACCCGGATAGATGATGTCACCCCTAAAACAGTAAATAGTGATTTTACAGTGGGGAAAAAGGTCTTAAACGGGTAAAAATGATAATTGAACCTAAGATCTTTTGTTTTTGATGAAAAATAGCAGGGGGGTGAAAACTACCCCGTATATGAAAGGAGTGTAGACTTATTGATGTTGCAGATTGGAAACAGTGAAAGTTATCACTTTTGTTTAATTAGAAATCTTGCTCGCCTTGTGCGTTCAAGCATCACTAGCACTCAGAGAAGGATTTATATATGTAGACGTTGTTTGTCATATTATCTTCTTGAGGATGAGTTAAATGTTCACTTTGCAGACTGTAAACAGTTTCCTGTTGCAAAAAGCATAATGCCGACTGATGAACAAAGATTTGTTAATTTTACAGAATTCCGAGTTAAAGATACAGTTCCATTTATAATATATGCAGACACTGAATGCGTTTTGTCTCCAATTTCCTCCTGTTTTCCAAATAGTGACATTCATAACTCTACTTTAACACATAAACATATTCCTTACAGCATTTCTTTATACCTTCATTGTAATTTCGATAGTGAATTGTGCAGTTTCAAGCTCTTTAGGGGAAATAATTGCATTGAATTGTTTGTAAAGGAACTTTATAGTATTGTGGATAAACTTCAAACATATTACTTATCGGTTAAGCCAATGTTAAAGATGACCGAAAATGAAGAAAGATTATTTTTGTCAAGTAAAATGTGTCACATTTGCGAGAAACCGATTGCAGTTAATGAACTCAAAGTACGCGATCATTGTCACTTAACTGGAAAATATAGAGGAAGCGCACACAATAGTTGTAATTTAAATTACAAAGTAACAAAGGTTTTGCCTATAGCATTTCATAATCTAACCGCCTATGATGGACATTTTATAATTAAAGAAATTTGCGAGAAACGTGATGGAGAGGTGTTACATAATCCTGGTCATATAAAATTGTTAGCGATGAATATGGAACGTTACAAAGGGTTTACAAAGTATGTACGGGCTAAGAATGGATTCATTCAGTTAAGATTTTTCGATACATATAATTTCTTGTCCTGTTCACTAGATCAATGTTCATCTTCGTTAAGCGAAGATTCAAAGCAAATAACACAACGTTATTTTAATGATGATGCACAGTTTCGACTTACTGCGAGAAAAGGTGTGTTTCCCTATGAATACGTCACGAGTATGGATGTTCTTAACGAAACTAAATTACCTGAAATATCCAAGTTTTATAGCAGCCTTAATGATCAAACAATATCGAATGAAGAGTATGAGTTTGCTCAATCGGTGTGGGAAACGTTTTCCTGTCAAACATTAGGAGAATACGCAGATTTGTATTTAAAAGTTGACACACTTCTTTTGGCGGATGTCTTTGAAAATTTTAGATCGAATGGCATGGAAACTTATGGCATTGATGCAGCTCATTTTTACACTGCTCCATCTATGTCTTGGTGTGCTATGAAAAAGATAACCAACGTTCAACTTGAATTGCTTCAAGATATTGATATGTTACACTTTTTTGAACGATCTATTCGAGGAGGAAATGTTCAGTGTATAACACGACATGCGATTGCTAATAATAAGTATATGAAAACTTATGATGAGAAAAAGCAAGAGTCCTACATAATGTACTTTGACGTTAATAATTTGTATGGATATGCGATGATGGAATATCTTCCAACGGGTGGCTTTAAATGGATTGCAAATGTTGAAGGCTTTGATGTTTTAACTATTGATGATACTTCAGAAATTGGATATATTTTGGAAGTAGATTTGACTTATCCTCAAGAGTTACATGACAAACATTCAGATTACCCTCTATGTCCAGAAAAGTTGACAAAGCTAATGGCTACCCTAGATAATAAAGAACGTTATGTTTTGCATTATAGATTGTTAAAGCAATGTATTCAACTAGGAATGAAATTAGATCGTATTCACAGAATAATTGAATTCAATCAGAGCCAATGGCTAAAACCATATATTGATGTGAACACAGAGAAACGAAAACAAGCCAAAAATGATTTTGAAAAGAATTTTTATAAATTGATGAATAATGCAATTTTTGGTCGTTCACTGATGAATGTGAGGAAGTTAAGGGACATCAAATGGGTCACCAAATGGCATGGAGCTCGTGGTGGTAGGTCTTTAATAGCTAAGGCTAATTTTAAACATAGAATTATATTCGATGAACAATGTATGGTCATCGAGATGAGTAGACTAAAGATTTTTCACAATCAACCAGTATATGTTGGTGCATCTATATTAGATTTGTCTAAATGTAAAATGAATGACTTTCATTACAATGTTATTTTAGCAAATCCTGAATCAAATGTGAGGTTGTTATACACAGACACCGATAGTTTTATGTATATATTCTATTATGATATTTATGAGTTCATGAAACAACATTCAAATTTGTTTGATACTGGAAACTATGAAACAAACAATCCTTTTGGCATTGTGAGACAAAATAAAGGTGAAATTGGTTTAATGAAAGATGAAAATGCTGGAAGGATTGTTGAAGAATTTGTGGGGTTACGACCCAAAATGTATGCAATAAAATTGTGTGATGAAATGAATAGCTTGTGTAAGGCTAAAGGCATTAAGAAGAGTGTGAGTAAAAGTAAGAATATTGATGAGTATCGAAAGTGTCTTTATAACAGAGAAAAAGTCAACAAAGTTCAAGTTTGTATAATTTCAAAATCTCATTCTGTATTTACTGTTCGGCAAAATAAGTTGGCAATTTCATCAAACGAAGATAAAAGACACATAACTGAAAACGGAATTGATACTTTACCGTTTGGTCATTTTTCTCTGAAAAATGATTAGAAACAAATTGAGATTAAAGCAGTTCATCTCACTTACTTTATTTCTTTCACACACACACTTTTATGCTGGTAATAATACTAATTTTTGTGTGTTCCTTTGCTTATGAAATCCTAGACTAGGAGTTCCACATTCGACATGATAGCGGAGTTTCATCTCCCATAAACTCGTCTCTGAGGTGGGTGCCAGAAAAGGCATCCAGCTGTAAAAACCACACCCTCACATAGACTTTCATAACTTCTTACGTTGAGGTTCATAACACTACGTTGATTGATTTATCGGTTTCCTTTTCACAATTCCTGTCTATACATTCCTCTTGAAGGTTGCAAGATGCTTGCAAGGTTCCTAAAATGCAATTAAATTTAATAAATACCTTAAGATGGTTTGATTTGTTTAATGATATGGTGTTAATAGTATTTTTAGGTTTTGACTGGCTTTGCATTAAGAATTGACTAACCAAACATGAGTTACCTATCAGGGAAACATTTTGGCCACTATGTTGGCTATTGACCAGTGAGTTTAGCTGTTTATCATTTTTTAAATCATAAACAACAGAGGGTTAAACGTATAGATAAACCGTGTGACCATGTTTGTTAAACAAGACATTATACCAGAGACAATTAGAATACTTATGTAGAGTTTACCAAAAATAATGTTGTGTAACAGTAAATGCTAGTCAACAGTTATACACTTCTAAAAAAAATCATCATACAATACCTGAGAGCTCTTCTAAAATTATTGATGTGTAACATGATTCCACTAACTTGCTATGTATTTTTTGGCTTGGGGGTGATTTTCAAGAAATGCAAATGGAACTGAAATGCAATACAAACAATGAGCGTGCCTGGTGGCTGAGATTGATACCACGACGTACTGTCGGTTATGTAGCTATGTGGAATGTATATCAAATATGGTTTACTTCAAGGTCTGGAGATCCCTACAATTCCTACAATAAATGATCTTGAAATGGTCATCCTATGGTGTGAAAATATTTATTAGGTATATATATATATATTTACTGAAAACAATTATGATTTATTAAATGTTTATATGTTTACAGTATTGTTATTTAATGTAAGCACTTGAGGCACTACCGACCAATGGGAAGCAAAAAGTGGGAGCATATATGGGATGAAATGTGGGAGCAAAGCAAATATAAAAAGTGGGAGCAAATATGCTAACTTGAATTGTGTATATACTTTACTTTCAACTATCTTGAATTGTGTATATACTTTTGCCTGCATATTTGTTGACATATTTGTTAGCATATTTGCTCCCACTTTTTATATTTGCTTTGCTCCCACATTTCATCCCATATATGCTCCCACTTTTTGCTTCCCATTGGTCGGTAGTGCCTCAAGTGCTTACATTAAATAACAATACTGTAAACATATAAACATTTAATAAATCATAATTGTTTTCAGTAAATATATATATATACCTAATAAATATTTTCACACCATAGGATGACCATTTCAAGATCATTTATTGTAGGAATTGTAGGGATCTCCAGACCTTGAAGTAAACCATATTTGATATACATTCCACATAGCTACATAACCGACAGTACGTCGTGGTATCAATCTCAGCCACCAGGCACGCTCATTGTTTGTATTGCATTTCAGTTCCATTTGCATTTCTTGAAAATCACCCCCAAGCCAAAAAATACATAGCAAGTTAGTGGAATCATGTTACACATCAATAATTTTAGAAGAGCTCTCAGGTATTGTATGATGATTTTTTTTTAGAAGTGTATAACTGTTGACTAGCATTTACTGTTACACAACATTATTTTTGGTAAACTCTACATAAGTATTCTAATTGTCTCTGGTATAATGTCTTGTTTAACAAACATGGTCACACGGTTTATCTATACGTTTAACCCTCTGTTGTTTATGATTTAAAAAAATGATAAACAGCTAAACTCACTGGTCAATAGCCAACATAGTGGCCAAAATGTTTCCCTGATAGGTAACTCATGTTTGGTTAGTCAATTCTTAATGCAAAGCCAGTCAAAACCTAAAAATACTATTAACACCATATCATTAAACAAATCAAACCATCTTAAGGTATTTATTAAATTTAATTGCATTTTAGGAACCTTGCAAGCATCTTGCAACCTTCAAGAGGAATGTATAGACAGGAATTGTGAAAAGGAAACCGATAAATCAATCAACGTAGTGTTATGAACCTCAACGTAAGAAGTTATGAAAGTCTATGTGAGGGTGTGGTTTTTACAGCTGGATGCCTTTTCTGGCACCCACCTCAGAGACGAGTTTATGGGAGATGAAACTCCGCTATCATGTCGAATGTGGAACTCCTAGTCTAGGATTTCATAAGCAAAGGAACACACAAAAATTAGTATTATTACCAGCATAAAAGTGTGTGTGTGAAAGAAATAAAGTAAGTGAGATGAACTGCTTTAATCTCAATTTGTTTCTAATCATTTTTCAGAGAAAAATGACCAAACGGTAAAGTATCAATTCCGTTTTCAGTTATGTGTCTTTTATCTTCGTTTGATGAAATTGCCAACTTATTTTGCCGAACAGTAAATACAGAATGAGATTTTGAAATTATACAAACTTGAACTTTGTTGACTTTTTCTCTGTTATAAAGACACTTTCGATACTCATCAATATTCTTACTTTTACTCACACTCTTCTTAATGCCTTTAGCCTTACACAAGCTATTCATTTCATCACACAATTTTATTGCATACATTTTGGGTCGTAACCCCACAAATTCTTCAACAATCCTTCCAGCATTTTCATCTTTCATTAAACCAATTTCACCTTTATTTTGTCTCACAATGCCAAAAGGATTGTTTGTTTCATAGTTTCCAGTATCAAACAAATTTGAATGTTGTTTCATGAACTCATAAATATCATAATAGAATATATACATAAAACTATCGGTGTCTGTGTATAACAACCTCACATTTGATTCAGGATTTGCTAAAATAACATTGTAATGAAAGTCATTCATTTTACATTTAGACAAATCTAATATAGATGCACCAACATATACTGGTTGATTGTGAAAAATCTTTAGTCTACTCATCTCGATGACCATACATTGTTCATCGAATATAATTCTATGTTTAAAATTAGCCTTAGCTATTAAAGACCTACCACCACGAGCTCCATGCCATTTGGTGACCCATTTGATGTCCCTTAACTTCCTCACATTCATCAGTGAACGACCAAAAATTGCATTATTCATCAATTTATAAAAATTCTTTTCAAAATCATTTTTGGCTTGTTTTCGTTTCTCTGTGTTCACATCAATATATGGTTTTAGCCATTGGCTCTGATTGAATTCAATTATTCTGTGAATACGATCTAATTTCATTCCTAGTTGAATACATTGCTTTAACAATCTATAATGCAAAACATAACGTTCTTTATTATCTAGGGTAGCCATTAGCTTTGTCAACTTTTCTGGACATAGAGGGTAATCTGAATGTTTGTCATGTAACTCTTGAGGATAAGTCAAATCTACTTCCAAAATATATCCAATTTCTGAAGTATCATCAATAGTTAAAACATCAAAGCCTTCAACATTTGCAATCCATTTAAAGCCACCCGTTGGAAGATATTCCATCATCGCATATCCATACAAATTATTAACGTCAAAGTACATTATGTAGGACTCTTGCTTTTTCTCATCATAAGTTTTCATATACTTATTATTAGCAATCGCATGTCGTGTTATACACTGAACATTTCCTCCTCGAATAGATCGTTCAAAAAAGTGTAACATATCAATATCTTGAAGCAATTCAAGTTGAACGTTGGTTATCTTTTTCATAGCACACCAAGACATAGATGGAGCAGTGTAAAAATGAGCTGCATCAATGCCATAAGTTTCCATGCCATTCGATCTAAAATTTTCAAAGACATCCGCCAAAAGAAGTGTGTCAACTTTTAAATACAAATCTGCGTATTCTCCTAATGTTTGACAGGAAAACGTTTCCCACACCGATTGAGCAAACTCATACTCTTCATTCGATATTGTTTGATCATTAAGGCTGCTATAAAACTTGGATATTTCAGGTAATTTAGTTTCGTTAAGAACATCCATACTCGTGACGTATTCATAGGGAAACACACCTTTTCTCGCAGTAAGTCGAAACTGTGCATCATCATTAAAATAACGTTGTGTTATTTGCTTTGAATCTTCGCTTAACGAAGATGAACATTGATCTAGTGAACAGGACAAGAAATTATATGTATCGAAAAATCTTAACTGAATGAATCCATTCTTAGCCCGTACATACTTTGTAAACCCTTTGTAACGTTCCATATTCATCGCTAACAATTTTATATGACCAGGATTATGTAACACCTCTCCATCACGTTTCTCGCAAATTTCTTTAATTATAAAATGTCCATCATAGGCGGTTAGATTATGAAATGCTATAGGCAAAACCTTTGTTACTTTGTAATTTAAATTACAACTATTGTGTGCGCTTCCTCTATATTTTCCAGTTAAGTGACAATGATCGCGTACTTTGAGTTCATTAACTGCAATCGGTTTCTCGCAAATGTGACACATTTTACTTGACAAAAATAATCTTTCTTCATTTTCGGTCATCTTTAACATTGGCTTAACCGATAAGTAATATGTTTGAAGTTTATCCACAATACTATAAAGTTCCTTTACAAACAATTCAATGCAATTATTTCCCCTAAAGAGCTTGAAACTGCACAATTCACTATCGAAATTACAATGAAGGTATAAAGAAATGCTGTAAGGAATATGTTTATGTGTTAAAGTAGAGTTATGAATGTCACTATTTGGAAAACAGGAGGAAATTGGAGACAAAACGCATTCAGTGTCTGCATATATTATAAATGGAACTGTATCTTTAACTCGGAATTCTGTAAAATTAACAAATCTTTGTTCATCAGTCGGCATTATGCTTTTTGCAACAGGAAACTGTTTACAGTCTGCAAAGTGAACATTTAACTCATCCTCAAGAAGATAATATGACAAACAACGTCTACATATATAAATCCTTCTCTGAGTGCTAGTGATGCTTGAACGCACAAGGCGAGCAAGATTTCTAATTAAACAAAAGTGATAACTTTCACTGTTTCCAATCTGCAACATCAATAAGTCTACACTCCTTTCATATACGGGGTAGTTTTCACCCCCCTGCTATTTTTCATCAAAAACAAAAGATCTTAGGTTCAATTATCATTTTTACCCGTTTAAGACCTTTTTCCCCACTGTAAAATCACTATTTACTGTTTTAGGGGTGACATCATCTATCCGGGTAAAAGCCTATGTCACAACGAATTTTTTAAGCTATTACACATAATTTTACGGTTCTTAGTTTCCAAGGTATCGATTTTTCAATTTTGGGGTAGTTTTCACCCCCCTGCTATTTTTCATCAAAAACAAAAGATCTTAGGTTCAATTATCATTTTTACCCGTTTAAGACCTTTTTCCCCACTGTAAAATCACTATTTACTGTTTTAGGGGTGACATCATCTATCCGGGTAAAAGCCTATGTCACAACGAATTTTTTAAGCTATTACACATAATTTTACGGTTCTTAGTTTCCAAGGTATCGATTTTTCAATTTTGGGGTAGTTTTCACCCCCCTGCTATTTTTCATCAAAAACAAAAGATCTTAGGTTCAATTATCATTTTTACCCGTTTAAAACCTTTTTCCCCACTGTAAAATCACTATTTACTGTTTTAGGGGTGACATCATCTATCCGGGTAAAAGCCTATGTCACAACGAATTTTTTAAGCTATTACACATAATTTTACGGTTCTTAGTTTCCAAGGTATCGATTTTTCAATTTTGGGGTAGTTTTCACCCCCCTGCTATTTTTCATCAAAAACAAAAGATCTTAGGTTCAATTATCATTTTTACCCGTTTAAAACCTTTTTCCCCACTGTAAAATCACTATTTACTGTTTTAGGGGTGACATCATCTATCCGGGTAAAAGCCTATGTCACAACGAATTTTTTAAGCTATTACACATAATTTTACGGTTCTTAGTTTCCAAGGTATCGATTTTTCAATTTGGGGGTAGTTTTCACCCCCCTGCTATTTTTCATCAAAAACAAAAGATCTTAGGTTCAATTATCATTTTTACCCGTTTAAAACCTTTTTCCCCACTGTAAAATCACTATTTACTGTTTTAGGGGTGACATCATCTATCCGGGTAAAAGCCTATGTCACAACGAATTTTTTAAGCTATTACACATAATTTTACGGTTCTTAGTTTCCAAGGTATCGATTTTTCAATTTGGGGGTAGTTTTCACCCCCCCTGCTATTTTTCATCAAAAACAAAAGATCTTAGTTTCATTTATCATTTTTAGGTGTTTAACACGTTTTTTCCCCATAACATGACTATTTACTGTTTTAGGGGTGAAATGACCAATCCAGGTAAAAGCCTATGTCATCACCTATTTTTAAAGCTATAACGCCTAATTTTAGGGTTCATAGTTTCCAAGATATTGAGTTTTCAATTTTGGGGGGGTAGTTTCACCCCATAAAGGGGGACGTCGCCCCAAGTGCTAGGACCCCTCATACAAGTCCCTAGCATGATTGGTTCACGAGATATTAACAAAAGTGTAGTTAGGCCCTTTTGACAAGAAAATAAATGAATGATACTTTCAAAAACGAGGTGTCACCCCAAGTGCTAGGATACTGCCTATGGGAAAATCCCATCCTGGGTTCAGAAAATATTAACAAATGTGTAGTTAGACCCTTTTGACAAAAGCCACCGGTGTGCATACATACAAAAATTGCTCTTTCACCCCAGGTAAGGGTAGTTTTTATTTTGGGGGTTGACATACCTCATTCATACAAAAGGAGAATTCACTACGAGTCCTATGACACCCCATATGTTTACATCGCATTATTGGTTAGCGAGATACTAAAAATCGAATGACCTATTAGTTTTTTGTTTTTTTAATAAATTTTTTAAAAAGCCTCATCTATAAAGAATCTTTTAAAAATTCCGCTCTCTTACAAAAGCCCTCAAGTGCGCATGCATACAAAAATAACCACTACTTAACCTCCGGGTAAGGGTAGATTTATTTTGGGGGGGATATACTCCCGTCCATAGCAAGGGGTGGTTCACCACAAGTCCTACGACACCCTATATGCATCGTTCTAGCCTTACAAGCTCATTAAATTCGCCAAATTGTCAAAAAAGCACGTTTACCTCAAATTGCGTTTCCAAATTCCACCCATTTTAAAAAATTACCTCACCATCAAATAGAGCGGGAAAAATAGCATTTAAACGAACCCTCACTCAACCCTAGTCCTCGCCCACCACCAAACATTTCCCAACATAGCCATACGTATTCAAGCACACACGCGACTTGCAAGAGAACATACACTACCCCACTACCCGCGAATAACCTTTTGTTTTGGTGCTCACACTCGCATGGGTGTCAGATGACAGTTAGCATCCTAATAAACATCCTCCATGACGTCAACACCCATTAACTTTTTATCACCATCGCACAAACAAGCCAAAGGGTCAACCTCTTCCCACGCTAACACGTGCACTGCACATGCTCGCTCCTGGACCACGTGCTCGCTCTAAGGACCCATGACGTCATCCCATGACGTCATCAGGATTACGCAATTTCTGGTCATGATGATGCAATATTTAGAGTCTAACAAACACTTACTACTAACAGATGTTTCTTAAAAATAGCCAAAATTAGTGGGTAATGTAATAAATTATTTGTAACTAATTAGTTTTGTCTATTATTTGCCTAATGCCAAACCCTCTCGGCTAACGTACAGTAATATTGTTATGTTCAGAAAGAATAATAAAGACATATTTAATGCAAAATCTATCCCATTCACCGGTGGGTGTTGAACAATATTCATGATAGCACGCTAATGTGATTATTTCTTTGAAAATTAAATTATTTAACAAATTAACCAGATGTTCTAGTTATTATGTAGTAGTTGTTGTTTCTGAATCACAAGGGATTTACGGAACCGTGCTCTTCTAGGCCCGTGTACTCTGGTGTGTGTGAAATTTGCCCGATGACATGTGGAATTGTGATAGCTGTATTGAAGTGTGTATATATAATTGGAGATAAGGTGGTGGCCGTAGCCTTAAGTTACGTTTCTAGAGTAGGAGTGGTGTTGGAAAGAAATAGTGTCATGAAATGCGGATAGGAAAGGGAAAGAATTGAGGGTCCACCCTAAAGTTAACAGAAAAAGGGAAAAATTATCTCAACCAAGTAAGAATAATTAATTTATAACTAGCTTCGCCCGGGAACAGTTGTGAATGCATTACGTGATAAGTGCTTCTTTTCGATGTCAATGAACTACGATCTATATCCGTTTTACGTCTCGGCATGATGGGTTAAAATCACTGACTGGACTGTGAACTATATTATCATGGAGATGCATGTGCAACAAATTCTGTCAGGCGTAATTTAAGAATGGCGAGGTGCATGAAACACAAATCCCCCGTCCGTCTAATCTAAACACACTTATAGTGGACGATATATTGAATATAGAGATGTGCTCTCGCGTACGATTTTGTAGAACTTATCATGCTGAACAATTCTTACACTCATTGTATATTGATATTTTTAACAGTTTGCCCAGCGTAGGCTTAAAAAGCGCACGGACACCAGGAATTTTCGACTTTTTCTCTGAAATCGTTACTGTTGGCTTCCTTTGATCATAAATAAATTATTTTCTACAGAAATCCTTTACAGAATGGTGAAACCCGCATCAAAATCCATTCAGTGGTTCTCGAGATTACCCGTGACATCCAAAAATCGGGGACTTTGTTTTATACTAACTAGAGATTATACGCCAATCAGTAAAATTTAATATAATATAATCCCCCTTCCGTCCAATCTTAACTTGACTGTGTTTCACAGGCGAAATGAAGAAAACCCGAGTTGCATTTCAAGGAAATCTCCAAACAAAACCACCCTTCTCAGAAGTCTTAACTGGACGGTATGCTGCTGGCTGTATCTGGGGCAATAGGTCCGCCCGCTAGCTAGGCTGTAACAGGGATGATAGACTCTCCCTTAGCTAGGTCGTAAACTGTCGCCTTAGTAGTTGAATGGACATGGTTGGAAGAAATTAAAACGTACAAATACTTATAGTGGGCGATGAATTGAAGATAGAGATATACTCTCGCGGACTTTTTTGTAGAACTTTTAATGCTGATCAATTCTTACACTCATAGTATTTAGATATTTTTAACGGTTTGCCCAGCGTAAGCTTAAAAAGTGCATGGACGCCAGGTTCTATTTTCGACCTTTTCACTGAAATCTGAAATCGTCACTGCTTGTCTCCTTTGATCATAAATAAATTATTTTCTACAGAAATCTTCCTCGAGATTACCTTTACAGAATGGAGACAGCCGCACCGAAATCCATCCAGTGGTTCTCGAGTTGACCCGTAACATCCATGAATCGGGTACTTTGTTTTATACTAAGTAGAGATTATCAATTAATTATTTCAACCTGTTGATTGCCTAATAACCTAACAAGCTTGGGACATCATGGATATCAGCCCCGTGTATTTGGGTGTGTGTTCAATTTTTCTGATAACCGGTGTTTCTGTGGTGGGTGTGCTAGTGTGTGCAATTATCAAGGTCCGGAATAGGGTATGTCTCCAGGGTCATGAAATAGGGTAATATCCAGAGCTCACCAGCCATAAGCCCTTGGGGGCGTGGTGGCTCAGCGGTCTAGCTGAATGCCTCTCACCAAGGCGGTCCGGGTTCGATTCCCGGTCAATGCATGTGAGATTTTCGAAGTGAAATGCCATGTCCTGTGGTTCGGATTCCACGTAAAAAGGAGGTCCCGTGGCTCATAATCACAAGATTCACGGTCACGTTAAACTACAATCTTCCTTCCTTCCTTCCTTCCATAAGCCCTTAAGGGTGTAGCACTAACGAAGATGCGCCATGCATTGTGTGGCTACAAATACATCTTATAGAAGGCTGGAGAGAACATGAAAAATAAGAAGATGCCCCATCCTTCGAGAAATGAGGGTGACAGGAAAGAAACGGACAGTGGCCATTTAAATCAGGTAAATTAAAGACACCCTAGGCCTCGGGTACCTTAACAGGGTCGGAAGAAAACTAAACTAACCATGCCGGTCGGCAGGAAAGATAAAGGAACAGAGAAAGGCACAACTAACTTGTGGAAGAATTTACAATCTCAGCTGGGGTCTTGTGGTCACAACCAACGGCCCACTAGTTATGAGCCCTTGGTGCGAAGAGAAATTTGGAGTAAGGATTTAAAGGAAAATTATTACAACTCTCAGATATTCAGACAGCATTGTCGTCGCATTCAAATCATGAAGATTTTGAAGGTACAGTATTTCTTAATGCTCTAGACATGCTTTGAGAAAGGAATTCATGACGAATATGAAAAATAGATAACAAAACTCATGGAATGCTATGGGAGGAAATCAGATACCTCTACTGACATCGAACTGCCAATAAAACGGCTGAAGGAAGTAGGAGACTTCTGCTACTTGGGATGAAAAACAAGTAGTTCCGTGAAGAACTAAATAGCCTATTTTCATATAGCCTACTAATATTAATTGCCTCTATCAACATACAGATTGTCAGTCTGATTGCTGTAATAGATTCGTAGATATTGGGAACCGTCTAAATATTTTTGATGGTCAGCATGTTGCATTTTTATATTATAGGCCCTAGATTTATGTACTACTAGCAACCCGACCCGGCTTCGCCCGAGAGAATGCATTACGTGATAAGCACTTTTTTTTTCTCCAGTGTCAATGAACAACGACCAATATCCGTTTTACGTCTCGGCATGATGGGTTAAAATCACTGACTGGACTATTAGTTATATTATCATGGAGATGCATGTGCAACAAATTCTTGTCAGACGTAATTTAAGAATGGCGACGTGCATGAAACACAAATCCCCCTTCCGTCCAATCTTAACTTGACTGTGAATTTTGCGGAACGAAAAGTTCACAGGCGAAATTAAGAAAACCCGAGTTGCACTTCCATGGAAACTCCAAACACAACCACCCTTCTCAGAAGTCTTAACTCAACACGACTCAACGGTTTGCTGCTGGCTGTATCTGGGGCAATAGGTTCGCCCGCTAGCTAGGCTGTAACAGGGATGATAGATTCGCCCTTAGATAGCTCGTAAACTGTTGCCTCAGTATTTGAATGGACATGGTTGGAAGCAATTAAAACGTAAAAACACTCATAGTGGGCGATGTATTGAAGATAGACATATACTCTCGCGGACTTTTTTTTAGAACTTTTCATGCTGAACAATTCTTACACTCATAGTATTTAGATATGTTTAACAGTTTGCCCAGCGTAAGCTCACAAAGCGCTCGGACGACAGTTTTTTTTTACTTTTCCACCGAAATCGTTACTGCTCGGCTTCCTTTGATCATACATAAATTATTTTCCACAGAAATCATCCTCGAGATATCCTTTACAGAATGGTGAAAATCGCATGAAAATCCATCCAGTGGTTCTCGATTTTACCCGTAACATCCAAGAATCGGGGACTTGGTTTTATACTAAGTACAGATTATACCTGACATGAAATACCTGCTTACAAATTGTATGCATTGTACTGTTCACTACTTATAATAATTTGGAGGATGACATATTTTGTTTGTCATGCAAATATCTTCATATCCAGGTTAAGCTAATATGTGCAATCATATTACTGAAGTATAAATAACTCATTGATGTTTCATTATTTACATTTTTATTTATGAGGTTTTTTAAAATGTTGTCCCTCCTTTTTATAATACAGTATAAGATATTGTCAAAGTCCCTTTTTTCACATTAACATTGCTTGAATATACACTTATTATCATCTAAATTTAATTTTATAATGTCTGCTTTGAGGTTTTGTGGGTATCTACCGACCTACCTAGAGATCTCGAGTTCGAATCCCGGACGGGGTAGATATTTTAGCTACCAGATTATCATTTTAAATTTTGTAAATATTGTCAATTCAAATAACAGTACAGTAAGTATGTAGTTAGTTTTAGTTGTAAGTATGAAGTTAATTTGTTTATTAGATATATGTCATTGTTCTATTAGACTGTGATGTGTGAATGTGTCTGGTGAGGGTGCATGTGAGTGGGCCTGGTGACAGACTGTTTTAGTGGTCGTATTTGTTTGTTGGTGAAACTTTAGTATATTTTTTTGTTAGTAGAATTTTGGTATTTAATTGTTAGTAGAAGGTTAGTATTTTGTAGTAGAATTGCTCTTTACTTATTCTGAAAGGGAGTAGCAGCCTTTCAGAATAAATCAATTCTTTACTAGTCTAATAGACGGTTAAGATATTGATAATATAAGCCAACTAATGGCTACACTGCGTTCTGCTGCACGGCTGAAAGCAACGGGAAACTACAGCCGTAATGCTATTCCCAAGGATATGCACCTCTCTATGCATAATTACATGTGATGATGGCCTCCTCCCTTGTAAAATTTCAATCCGGAGATAAACTAGCCCCCGTTTGGATCTCCGGGTGGGAACTACTCGAGAGGGGGTTAACATCACAGAAATCTGACATTCTACGGATCGGAGCGTGGAATGTTAGAAGTCTGCTAGGAAGTGGAAAGTTAGAAAACTTAGAAAGGGAAATGGATAGGTTGAGGTTGGATTTGGTTGGGATTAGTGAAATGCGCTGGCAGGAAGAGCAGGACTTTTGGTCAGGAGACTATAGGGTCATTAGCACTAAATCAAACAATGGCCAAGCAGGGGTTGGTCTCATATTGAGTAGGAAACTTGGACAGCAGGTGGAATATTACGAGCAATACAGTGAACGGATTTTTGTAGCAAAAATCAATACTAAACCTACGTGCACCACAGTGGTACAAGTCTATATGCCAACCAGTCAAGCTGATGATGAGGATGTTGAAAAGGTCTACGAAGAAATAGATTACATTCTGAGGTATATCAAAAGTGATGAAAATGTTATAGTAATGGGAGATTGGAATGCTGTGGTAGGAAAAGGGAGAGAAGGGAAGATAGTAGGAGATTTTGGATTAGGTGAAAGGAATGATCGAGGAAGCAGGCTGATGGAATTCTGCACCGAACATGAGTTGGTCATAGCTAACACCTAATTCAATAACCACAATAGAAAAATATACACATGGATGAGACCAGGAGATACAGGGCGTTACCAAATCGACTTCATTATGGTCAAGCAGAGGTTTCGAAACCAGATTTTGGATTGTAAAACATATCCTGGTGCTGACATAAACTCTGACCACAATCTGGTTGTAATGAAATGCAGATTAAAGTTGAAGAAACTGAAGAAAAGTCAAAAGCCAAAAAGGTGGGCAATTAACAGACTGAAAGTAAAGGATGTAAACGAAAGATTCAAGAAGAGTATAAAGGAAGGACTAATCAAAACCCCTAAACAAACTTCAATTGCAGACGAATGGGCACTTTTGAAGAATGGAATAACAAAATCCGCGGAAGAAAACATTGGTAGGAAAGAAAGAATAGCTAGAAAACCGTGGATCACTCAGGATATACTAGAATTGATGGATGAAAGGCGGAAACACAAGAATCTAAGAGATGAAAAGGGGAAAGCAGAATACAGACGTCTGAGAAATGAGGTTAACAAGAAGTGCAAGGAAGCGAAAGAAGAATGGTTGAAAGAAAAATGTGCAGGTAAAGAAAATTGTCTGAAATTAGGAAAAGTAGACACAGCTTATCGAAGGATTAAGAATACTTTTGGGGAAAAGAAGACTAAGTGCTGTAATATTAAGGACACAAATGGAAAGCCTCTAACAGATAGGGAAGAAAAGGTTGAGAGATGGAAAGCTTACATAGAGTGCTTGTATAAGGGAATGGAGTTTGAGAATCATGTAATGGAAAGGGAGGAGGAAATTGATGAGGATGCAAAAGGAAATTTAATATTGAGACCAGAATTTGACAGAGCATTAGAGGACTTAGGCAGGAACAAAACACCAGGCATAGATGATATACCAATTGAGTTGCTACGCAGCATAGGAGATGAAGGTGTGATCAGGTTATTTCACTTGGTGTGTAGGATTTATGAGACAGGTGAGGTATCCCCTGATTTCAAGAAGAATGTTATCATCCCTATACCAAAGAAAGTGGGAGCTGACAGATGTGAAGATTACCGTACAACCAGCTTGATTACTCATGCTTCAAAGTTCCTGTCTAGGATAATTTACAAGAGGATTGAAAGCCAGATAGAAACGGAGTTGGGTGAAGACCAGTTTGGTTTCAGGAGAAATGTAGGAACAAGGGAAGCTGTACTAAGTCTTAGGCTGATTTTGGAAGGTAGAATAAGGAAAGATAAGAGAACGTTCATGGCATTTGTGGACTTAGAAAAGGCTTTTGATAACGTTGATTGGACTAAATTGTTTGACATTTTGAAATCTATTGGAATAAAGTACAGGGATAGGAGGGTGATCTACAATCTATACAGAAACCAGACATCAGTCATTTGAGCTGAAGGACATGAGAGAGAAGCTGGTATTCAGAAAGGTGTAAGGCAAGGCTGCAACTTATCACCCATACTTTTCAATCTTTACATTGAACAAGCAATGAAGGAAATTGGAGAAAAATTTAAAGTGGGAGTGAAGATTCAAGGAGAAGTAATTTCAACTCTGAGATTTGCTGATGACATCGTCATCTTGGCCGACAAGCCTGAGGATTTGAATGAGTTTTTGAATGGTATGGATTCCGTCTTACGGAAGGAATTCATGATGAAAATTAATAAATGTAAAACAAAAATACTGGAATGCAGCCGAAATAAATCAGAATCCTCTATGGAGA
Source organism: Meconema thalassinum (assembly GCA_946902985.2). Lineage (NCBI taxonomy): Eukaryota > Metazoa > Arthropoda > Insecta > Orthoptera > Tettigoniidae > Meconema > Meconema thalassinum. The sequence goes on along the minus strand of OX336390.1, from coordinate 583,211,890 downwards.
ACAAATTGGCAGGTGAAAAGCTGAAGGAAGTAGGAGACTTCTGTTACTTAGGAAGCAGAATAACCAGTGATGGCGAAGCAAAGAGGATATAAAAAGTAGGTTGGCTCAGGCAAGGAAAGCCTTTCTACAAAAAAGGAATCTGTTGACATCGAATATAGATTTAGGTATTAGGAAGTCATTTTTGAAAGCCTTTGTCTGGAGCGTGGCGCTCTATGGAAGTGAAACTTGGACTATTGGTGCAGCAGAAAAGAGGAGAATTGAAGCATTTGAAATGTGGTGTTACAGAAGAATGATGAAGATCAGATGGGTAGGTAGGGTTACAAACGAAGAGGTTTTAAGGCGAGTGGGAGAGGAGAGATGTTTCTGGCGACTGCTAATGAAGAGAAGAGATAAGTTGGTAGGACACATACTAAGACACCCAGGAATAGCAAGCTTAGTTATGGAAGGAAAGGTCGAGGACAAGAACTGTAGGGGTAGACCAAGGTTAGATTATGTTAAACAGATTGCCTCGGATATAGGGTGTGGTAGCTATGTAGAGATGAAACGATTAGCTCAGGACAGGGAGGCATGGAGAGCTGCATCATACCAGTCAAAAGACTGAAGACTCAAACAACAACAGATTATACGCCAATCAGTATAATTTAATATAATATAATCCTCCTTCCGTCTAATCTAAATTGACTGTGAATTTTGCGGAACGAAAAGTTCACAGGCGAAATGAGAGTTGCATATCCAGTGAATGGCGAGTAGAATGAAACTCAAATCCCACTTCCGTCCAATCTTAACTTGACTGTGTGTTCATAGGCGAAATGAAGAAAACCCGAGTTTCGCTTCCAGTGAAACTCCAAACACAACCACCCATCTCAAGAGTATTAATTCAACACGACTGGACGGTTTGCTGCTGGCTTCTATCTGGGGCAATAGGTTCGCCCGCTAGCTAGGCTGTAACAGAGATGAACGACTCGCCCTTAGCTAGCTCGTACTCCAGGCTGTTCCAAATCCATGAGTTTGAGTATGCGTACACGCGAGTACTCAGCAGTAATGCTCGGAACAAGGTTGGAGAGGGACTGGGGGTGATAGCCAATACGTTACTGGGCGAAGGTCATAGCACAAGTCTATGCGTTCATGCCAGTCTTGATATATCCACCGCGAAGTGACGGCAGCCCCCCACAGCAGAGCTGTATTGCATGTTGCAGGTTTACTCACGAAAGGCGGCGAGTACTCTGCTGCTCACGAGCGAGCTGCTCGGCTGGAACAGCCTGTCGTACTCTGTCGCCTCAGTAGTTGAATGGTCATGTTTGGAAGAAATTAAAACGCAAAAACACTTATAGTGGGCGATGTATTGAAGATAGACATATGCTCTCGCGGACTTTTTTTGTAGAACTTTTCATGCTGAACAATTCTTACACTCATAGTATTGAGATATTTTTAACGGTTTGCCCAGCGTAAGCATACAAAGCGCTCGGACGCCAGTTTTTTTGTTTGAATTTTCCACTGAAATCGTTACTGCTCGGCTTCCTTTGATCATAAATAAATTATTTTCAACAGAAATAATCCTCGAGATATCCTTTACAGAATGGTGGAAACCCCATCAAAATCCATCCAGTGGTTCTCAGATTCACCCGTAACAAACACAAATCGGGGACATGAAGATTATTGTGTAGGTGTTTTATTCGAACTTCAATCGCATGATTAGGTCACAAGAAATAAAAGCGGGATTTTAAAATTTCGCTCAACTGCCATCTTGTGGTTATGAAAATAATTTAAATGAATTAGATGCCAGTCGATTAAAATTTGTATAAGCATATACCGTATCAAGTTTCACTGCGCTCGGATGGTTAAAACGTAAGAAACGTCCATTTGAATATTTAAATTTCGCCGCCATGTTGCATTTGTGCTCGCCAGGTTATTGAACGTCCCATAGGTGAACTTATGCCTATAGCCTCTGCACACTTACAAAATTTCAGTTTGATTGTTGTAGTAGATTAATAGATATTGAGAACCATCTAAATATTTCGGATGGTCGCCATGTTGGGTTTTATTATATATAGGCCATAGAGTTATGTACTATTAGATAATAATTATTGTGTACGTTCATTATGCAAATGTTGATTTCGATCGCATGATTAGAACACAAGAAATAAAAACTTAATTTTCGAAATTCGCACAGCCGCCATCTTGAGGTTACGTAAACAATTGAACTAAATTAGATACCAGTACATTACAATGTGTATAAACGTTTTCTGTACGAAGTTTCATTGCGTTTGGATCATTAAGTCGCGAGAAAAGTCTATTTAAAACTTTTAATTACGCTTGGCCGCCATGTCAGTTTTGTAGTTAACCGGTTTTTGAAAGTCTCATAGATGAACTTCCAGTAGTGCCTTTTATCTCCGTACAAAATTTCATGGTGATACCGGTAATAGTTTCAGAGGTATAGTATGCCGGTGAAATATTTAGCACAGCCGCCATCTTGAGGTTATGTAAACAATTGAACTAAGTTGGATGTCGGTGCATTACATAGTGTATAAACAATTACTGTACCACGTTTTATTACGTTTGGTTGGTTAAATCGCGAGAAACGTCTATTTAAAAGTCGAAATTCACTTAGCCGCCATGTTGGTTTTGTAGTTACTAGGTTTTCGAAAGGCACATAGGTGAACTTCCAGTAGTTCTCTTTATTACCGTACAAAATTCAGGGTGATATCGGTAATAGTTTCGGAGATATTGAATGCTGGTGAAATATTTCGCACAGCCACCATGTTGGATTGGTGAGACGTTACAAAATTTGAAGGCCACGGTCGGGGTCGCCCGGAATAGTGCTATAGTGCTCCAGCCGTTTAGAAGTTATTAGGGGGACACTCAAAATCCATCACACAAACACGCACACACAGACAGACACACGGACAAAAGGTGATGTCATAAGCCTATTTTTTTCATAAATGAAAATAGGCTAACAAGTAGGATAGTGACGGATGGAGCAAACCATTTACTTGAAACAATAGAACAGCCCACGGTTTCGGAGGCTAAAGCATCTGGTGTAGGCCTATTTAGAAATATGTTGAGATAATGTAATAGTCTAAGGTGGTGCTAACTTAGCTTTCGGTTGAAAAATCCAGTTTTCTCATTTCTGATGTTTTGGCTTCTCTGCATAATGAAATATTATAGGAAGTTAGTTTGGAGCAAAAACAATAATCTGTTTCCGAGGGTTTTTGAAGTTTGTCAACATCGGCAATAATCTATCAAATTTTTCTTCAACTATCTTTGCAGACATTTCTTTGTCAGCCATTTCTTACAACTTATATTTTTATGCAAATAAGCTACGTTATCTCAGAAATTACTGCACCGATCTACTTGAAATCTTTCCAATATCCTTATGTGCATATGTGCATTAATCTGACCTACGGTAATGGCTGCAGTATTTACTTGACTTGAGAAAAATTGCATTACTTCAAAACTCTTTAAATTTATCAAGGAACAATTTGCAAGTAAAGGGTTTGCACACTAGAATCATGATTGTAATTTGCATTGTAAGCCGTGAAATCTTCTTCAATTGTATTAAGTTTCAACCTTTTAACTTCAATAGTTAGGTCATAAATGTACCGTTTGCTTAGTATTTTGTTTTCAAAAAATGTTGGGATCGATTAATGGTAATGCCTTTTCAGTAACTTAACTACTTAATCTTATGAAGGTAAATAATGATAAATTTTCATTACATTGATTCAGGAGGTTGTGTGGTAGGATCATATTATGAAACTGGTATGTTTTGTTCAACTATCCAGTTAGCACCACCTTAAGGGCAAGGAGATAAATAGTCACAATACACTACTTTTAAAATAATTATCTCATTGCATTCCATATAACGTCCTACTGACAGTAGTGGCTACGCTGGCTAAAGCACAGCATTAGGTCATGGGGCCAAGCTCTCTGCTGACTCGGTAGACGCGTGGGTTTGAGCCCCACCGTCGGCCGTCCTTGAAATGGTTTTCCGTGGTTTCCCCATTTTCAACACCAGGCAAATGCTGGGACGGTACCTTCTGACAGGCCACGGCCGCTTCCTTCCACATCCTTGCCCAATTTCATTCACCATCATTTATTTCATCTCTCATTAACTCCTCTCATGAGGTTGGCGTCAGGAAGGGCATCCGGCCGTAAAAACCATCGCCATGAAGACTTCCATCGCATCTCATCCCCGACCCCGATGGAAAACGGGAATATTAAGGGGTAGACATACTGCACCCTTCAATAAAGCATGGTTTTGTCGAGAGTCGTCTACGGGGTCGTGTTCAGTCCTGACTGCGTTACACAGCAAAGTTCGCTTAAAACAACATGCTCTAATGAATAGAAAGGTTCATGACAGAGGCTATACTAGAAATAAAATGAATAACAAGTAGAATAAAATAAATTTAATGACTGAAAATATGTGCATAATAATAATAATAATTAAAAAAAAAAACAAATCCTCCCTGACTTTTACCCCCTTAATAAATAATAATAATAACACTGAGCGGTAGGAACTCGCTCGTCACAACAAGACAATGTGAAAGCAGCTTCACATAAATGATAAAATCATAACATAAGCATTTGAGCGGTAAGAACCCACTCGTCACAACATATGGATACAAGTCCATTTTTCTCTGGTCAAGAAGTTATATAATGTGTGGTGTACTGTTCGTTAATAAGAAACTGAGTACTGATGCGGATCCGTTTACAACTGAAACAGACATGTTGCTTACGGAGTGCATCTTTTAAATCACACTACGGCTATGGGACCCATCATTAATTAATACACTACAACTACTACTGACACATGCAAGATCTAATAATCTAAACAAACTGAAGAATCTCCCTGAGATTCTTACTGGTGCAGGAGAACACGGAATAAAAAGAGCATGCCAGAAGTAGGCCAAAAACCGCTCTCATCAACTTGGGGACATAGCTTCGCGCACCCTAACTTGACACGGGTCAAGAACGCATCAAAATAAACACACCAAAAATATTGAACCAACAACAACAAAATACATGCCTAACGGCTGAAAAAAACAATGTTTACATTTATATGAAACGCCAGACAAACACGAATTTCGGCGGCTACCTTACAGTATGGACAGCTCCCAATTAATCAAGCAATACTCATTATAACCGATCAGGTTTTGTGAATTTAAAACAACATCATAAATGCAGTACAGAAAGCAGATCTGTTACTAATGACAAGACGTTATCTGATTGAGGTCCCTCCAACTTGTATGAGTCACGCTGTCCTACAAATACCTCTCTCTGTCTGGCAAGCTAAGTGCAGTTCCCTCTGGAATCATCAACATATCTCATGCATCCCCTGGATGGCGAGAAACAAATATATACCACGAGTTCAGCCCCGCGAGGTCATGAACTGGGTTGACATGGAGCAAGTCAGAATAATCACCATGATATATTCTCGCTAGCACATCATAAAATCACATACGCACCCATAGCTTGGACAAAATCTCATACACACTCACTCTCTGGGTCGGCTCAAACAGATCAACAATACTACTGCGTCCATTGACACATTAACAAAAACACACAACAGAAACTCGGGTGCAAAGTGCCATCCCGTTCAAATCTGCTGGAAAGCAACTATCGAAAACAATCCTGATCCGTCATAAGATTCTACACACAAATAATCTTTTACCCTCCAAATTCTATTTTTTTAATCTCAAAATTAATTCAGTTCCATTTTTGTTGTAAGGCAAATCTCCGAATAATAATGCTTGACCGTGATTTACGCAAGCGAGATCGGGCATCGGCTGCGCGTCTCGCCCCGTACAGTTAAACCAAATACAATCACAAAATATAAAAATTACGCAACGCTCGGCTAGTCCCATATTTAATGTGTCAGTAAAACAAAAACTAATAATCTACATTACCAAGCAAGCAAACAAATATTTACAAAAATATCCCATAACACCGTAGCTGACTTAATAAATAAATAAAATTTATTTGTTACTCAATCCTTTAAAACAGCGCCAGGAATTATGTCTGCAGCCATCTCCTTTAATATGTTTATCTGGTCATTGACATCTTCAGGCAAATGTCCTGCTGGTTCCCAGATCCATCCTCGTTCTTGGACGTCATCACGTGCTGAATTAAATAAAGTTTTGTCAGATACACACACGATATAATTCCTACTATATTCACCTATCAAGTACTATATTCCTTGACAGTCTATTTGGTGAATTACTTCGATGAACTGGTCCTATCTGGTAGTACTGGGACTACAAATAAATCACTGAAGTTATACTATAATAAATAAGTAATGAGTTCCGTCCTCAGACGAACAAAAATTAGTGGTCGACGTTACGCCCTCAGACGTACTGTGCCCAAATCTAGGAATGGGTATTCCAAGTTTCAGACACCTAGATATCAAGGGAAAGGCTGTAGCAGCTTTTGAAAGTTCGGATATTTGAATATCGCGCTACATTGCTTTTCGAAGCCTTTCGAAGGAAATTACCGATAGTTGGATGGTAAATGACGTAGCGAGTCATAGCAGAGGTGGAGACTATTTATTGATTAAATAGTTAACTATGGAGCAGAGACTTGAGACTGGGATCAGATTACTGGCACGGCCAAATGAAAGAGAATGCAATTAGTATCAAGTAAATCGGACCAGGGATTCAAGAGATATGAGGATTTCTAGATATCAGGCGATGACGCGTGACCCTGACCGTTTTTGTATAAAAGCAAGCTGGAGCAGGGATAGTTAGCTCAATTCATCACAAGCACTTGGCGAACAAGTTGCGTCTACGCTGAGCCAAGGCACATGGTTGCCGCCTCTACGAAGAAGTACTTTTCAAATCGTGATAGTCACGAGAAGTGCTGCGCAAACGAGTTGGAACTTAGTAAGTTTCTGGTGAGGAGAATCACTGAGGTGATTGATTTCTACAGACATTGGTGGAAATATTTATATTTCCAAAAGGACATATGCTAGACTTGGTCTAGAAAATAGTATTTGTCACAGTCCAATAGTAAATTAATACTTGGATGTTTAAATCAATTTGAAGTCAGTTTTCATATTTTGTAACTATTTAACCACTTCGATCCGTCAGTACAGTGAAGAATAGTCTATAACGGTGGCGTTCATTAGTCTACGCAAGGGAAACTGCAGGTTGTCTAGCGCATGGCAGATGGTGATTTTAATAAACCATGCCCAGGGAACGATCTTCAGAACAGCCGTTAACTGCTTAGACTGTCAACGTTTTTCTTGTACTGACGAGATTACAGTGAGTTATGTTACAACTGACACATTTAAGAAGAGATCGCTTAGATCTGACCCTTTTCAAACAAACTGTTATGGCTTTGTTAGAAGCCCATATTAAAATGGAACCACAGTCATTTAAAACGTCGAAGAATACTACCACTATGTCTGACTAGACAATTTGTGGGTCTACAATGGCGGCCGATACAAGGATTATACGTGCTTGTCCGATAGGGCATGTCTACGGATAAATCTGGTATAGACCAGGTTTACGACACTTCAAGAACATCAAGAAATGTAAGCCACATTTGAATTATTTTATGCTTAGCTAATTGGAACAAACTATTTTTCTGCAGATGACCAACACATTTTTTTTTCGTCGTATTTAAAGCTTGTAATGATTTACGCAAGACTAGTTAGATTTATTCTGAGCATTTTCAGCACTCAGAACAGTTTAGGATCGATGACCGAGCATTTTGAGCATTTGTTTGAATTTTTCATATTTTTGGGAGATCACGGTAATCAGCCGATGTAACTGTAAAAGTTAAATTTATTTTTGTTGAGGAATGGATATTTTTTCCATATTCGAAGGTTCGAACATGTGGATTCTCACATAATGAGATGATAATTAAACATATTTGAAATAATAATAATAATAATAATCCACTAATAATAATAATAATAATAATTTTCATAATTTTTCTAAATAATTCTTGGATATTATATTTTATAATAATCATATGTATTGAGAAAGAGCCTAGGAAGTAGTTGAAACATTTATAGTTTGGAACAGGAGATTTTACGAAGGAGAGTGGTTAGCGCAAGCCCGCATTCAACCTACATTTCAGTTCTGGTTGAACAGTTGATATTTGCTATGAGCAAAGTATATGTTTCATATAACACGGAGAGGCATGAAACGGGAAGCAATTGATATTTGTATCAAATAGGATATTTTGTATTTATATAAAATCATGACGTAAATACACTTCGAAAGTGAAATATGCTTTTCATAATTATGGTAAATTCACGGGTTGAACTGAATGGTAAAATAAAATAAACTTGTAAGTTTATTAATCTTCCAGTGTTGATAACAAGCAGAGGCTTGATTTATTGTATAAATTTTGGGGAAGAAAATTTATGTGTGTGGAGTAGTTGAAATGCCATTCCCAGGTGCGCAGGTTTAAGTCGCAGGAATGAAGGTTTTTTCGAGCATCAATCAAATAGCAGGTTCGATGGCTCAGGTTTATAGTAGGAGTATTGGAGCCACACATTTCGTCGTATGAATAACCCGAAGGTTATTTCTTTGAAACCATCAGTTCTTATTTCAACCTTGTTTACGAATTCCATTTAGAATTTGATTTTGCTAGAACCCGGATTTGTCATGATAGTAGTTTATTCTTCTTCAGAGGAAGACCTTTGCCGTTGTTGTTGTTGTTATAATATTGTGTTCTTACACAAATAGTAGAATGGGCCACTGCCAATTTAAAATAATTCTTTAACCACGAATAATTTGAAGGATATTTTCAATCCTAGTGCCATGAACTAAATGAATTCATTATAAGACTACAATTCTAATTTCCGCATTCTGTCGAAGAATTGCAAGTTGTGAAAGTTGCTAGAAATGGCCATAAATATAAATATTTTTATAATATTGTTCCCAAGTGGAAAATCTAATAGTTAAATGGTTCAACCATTTGTTGATCAAGTTAATGATTCAGAAATCATATGTTTTGTTTGGAACTTGAAGTTCATAATCGAGTCACTTCTCGAATGTTTAATGTCAGAAGAACAATTAATTGTTGTTGTGCTTCGCACAGTTCTTCGATGCTATGCTCAATGGTCAAATACTTTTCAGATGTTGTTAATATGTGTTAATAATTTGTGTTGTTACGATGATAATAATAGTTTCAACGATATATTTTGAAAACTGGAAAACAAATGAAAGTCTAAGAAATTCTATAAACATTTATTCTACGAGTGTTAATATCATGTAAATAATCAAACAGTGATCGACGTTATTTCCAGTATGGACAATTCATTTTGCACTGGAATAAAATGTTAATAATTTTGGAACACAGTCCACAGGACTAACAATCGGACTTGTGTTTCCAAAAAGATTGTCAAATGTGTTTGGAAGATTTCTGTATATTGTGTGTAAATAAGAGTGTGGATCGCCACACGTGGATGATGCTGCTTTGAGCATTATTTTTGCAGTCAGATTTTAACTTTAAATAAACTGAGATAATTTTACCAGATGTGTTTCACCCAATTAAATCTCCTTCTATCCTTATTGTTGCATTGAGCCAAAAATCAGCAAAGCATTTTTATAAATTTGATGTCGTTTTTGCGATTTGCTTTAACCCATCTGGCGCTCCGGGATATTTTGATTCTCGTGCTGACTGATTATTGGTAAAATGCATATGTGGTCGTGCGGACTCCGGTCTAAACGGGCACAGTACAAAATAAGTGGTCCTCCTCGAAGCATCTTGGATCCTTATAAATGACACAGACTAGGGTAGGTGTGGAAGGGGATCTATTAAAAAATATTCCATAATAACTATCAGACTAGCATGCGATCGGTATCATTGAGTTCGTAGCAGTGTGGAGGTTACGATTTTGCTGTAGCCGGCTTGAATCGATCGTGGAATTAATCTGTAGATAACTCCCGCGTTAATCTACCCGTGCGCGTTCCCAAGCCGAGTTCCCGCTAAGACAAGGCGTCTTGATACTATTGGCCTAGACTCTTGTATGTCTTTGCGCGTTTTTACAAACATTTCTGCCGTAGGGAGTGGTTCACATGATGATAGACCAATTACCTTGTAGCATTCGATTTCTTCCTTGGCGCCAATCTTCATAGCAACAAGCCATAGTGTGCGTTCCCAAGCCAACATTCGCGCTAAAAGTTGCACCTGTTCTATGTCTCAAGAATATATACGCATCCTCCTAAAATACCACAGGAGCTTAAACCATTGTGTCCTCTCGGCCACTGATTTCTCAATATATCCCAACACCGTCTGGCTCTCATATCTGTTGTCTGTAGAAATGTATCAAAAGATGATGAATAAATATTAGAATCCTTTATATAGCCTGAGGATAAAGGTTTCACAAACCCCCTGCATGGAAAAAATCGAACATAACAAATAGTCGATTTTTTTTTACAAATACAAAACATCTGTAATCCATTTCTGCCAATCCTAGAAAAATCTCCCTCTCATCAGTCTAGTCTAGCCGCCACTGTCGTTGGAGTCACAACACTTGCTCGTTTTTACAACCCGTTTCCTCATTCATTCAGACATTCCGCAAACCAGCCTGCTTGACTGATCGCCTAAGGCTCGTATCTCCCCTTTCCAGTGCCCTTATCTCACTCGCTCGCTCTCCCGCTGTGTTGTCATCGTCAGAGCTCATTAGTGTCTGACCACAGCAGATTGTTCTCTACTTCCTCGTTCTACTGACGTACTCACTGACCCACGTGTAGTTGGATGTGCAGAAAGGACGTCCATATATTCAATTTGCAGCATTATTTCGGCGTTCCCAAGGTTCGCTAGTATGATACAACTTTAAATTCGCCGCGTTGTAGACAGACATTGTACCTGTACTCAATTCTTTTACTCTGTATGCGTTGTTACCAAGATTCCGTACAATACAGAAGGGGCCAATAAATTTTGGACTGAACTTGTTAAAAACCTTCTTCTCTGGATCAGATGTCGCTGGCTTCCGTACCAATACAAGCTCGTTGACTACAAGTTCTCTGTGATACCTTTTATTTCTGACACGACGTAATCTGCGATCCGCCTGGTTTCTCATATGGACTCTCGTTCTCTCAATTCTCAACTCATGACCAACCATGGGATCTTGTGGGCAATTGATGATGTTGCTCCACGATCTTACAGGATATTCATTCATGTGTAAAACCATGGGAATCTGGCCTGTTGACTCATGTCTAGTTGTATTCATACAGGTCTCTACATCTTTGATCCTGTCTACCCACTTGTGATGTTCATTGGGAATGAAGATCCTTAAGTATTTGGTAATACATTTTATAGCGCGTTCGCTTGGATTTGCTTGGGGTTGGCGAATGCTACTGAACATGTGTTTTACATCCAAGTCTTCCATACCTTTCTTGAATTCGGCACTCGTAAAATAGCTTCCGTGGTCCGAAAATATGAATTCTGGTTTTCCAAGGATTGGAATGACTCTATTTCGAATACGACTGAGTACTTGTTTCGATGTAGTTTTCTGAATGGGGCATAATACGACAAACTTAGAAAACACATCAATGCACACTAGCAAGTGACGGCAACCTCGTCTACCTTTCGGGATTGGGCCGAAACAGTCCAGGGCCACTAGCTCGCAGGGTTTCTGAGGTAGCAATGGTCTAGGATACTGCCTCATTAAGTAATTATTCGGCTTTGTCCTCTGACAAGGATCGCAAGTCTTTATTACGTCACAAATGGTAGTCCTCATTCGCGGCCATGTAAACGTTTCTCCAATGGTCGCCTGTGCCTTGTCTAATCCCACGTGACCGAAGCTTTCATGTATGTGCCAAGTAAGTCCTCTTTGTAACGATGCAGGTACCATGATACGTAATTTGGTGTGTTCTTCATCTATCCATTTATGCAGTAAAATGTTAAGGTAGACATATCTTCCTTCTCTGGCTTTTGCTTCTCTGTAGGCCGGGGTTCTTGCTGGTAATTCCTTCTTAAAGTACTGGATCATTTGGTACATCCACGGTTCTGCTTCCTGCTCTCGTCTTATCTCCCGTAATTCCTCCAAGAATGCATGGTCCTTTGCTGTTAACTCAATATGCTGTACAATCGCTGTTTCTTCGGTATCAGGCTCGGGGTTCCTGCTTAATACATCCGGAATTACATTCATTTTTCCTGGGCAATGTTCAATCTCGATGTTAAATTGTTGTATGTAGATGGACCAACGTGTCACACGCTCGCTAGCCATAGATGTCTTGAACAAAAACGTTAGTGCTTTGTGGTCTGTTCTAATAACAATGGGGTGACCATACACAATTCGTTTCCATTGTTGGAGAGCATGAAGTATTGCCAACAATTCGAGTTCCGTGACGGTATAGTTGCGCTCGTGTTTACGCAATCTGCGGCTCACAAATGCTAAATAGTCACGACGTTGAAGGTTAGCTGGATCTTCTTGGTATAACATTGCTCCTATACCAACCATGGAAGCATCCGCTTGGATAATAATAGATTTCCGTTGAAAGTCTGGATAACCTAGTTTGATACAATTTTCCAGTAATAATTTTGTTTCTTGAAATGATTTCTCACACTCAGCGTTCCAAAGCCATTTGTTGTTCTTCTTCAGCATTTCCTGCATATGTGCTACGGTTTCAGTATATCCTGGACAGTTTTCCTTAAAGAAACCCGTCACGCCAAGGAAAGCTCTGATATGTTTCACTCTCGTTGGTGTAGGGAAATTCTTTATCGCCTCTATCTTGACAGTGTTTGGTCGCACTCCCTCCTGGTCAATGATGTGCCCCAAGTATAAAATCTCCTTCTTGAAGAAATGGGATTTCTTCAGGTTGACTTTAAAATTTGCAGTTCTAAGGTTGTCCAAAATCTTATCCAAATTTTCCATATGTGCCTCAATGTTATCTGACGCCAAGAGTATATCGTCAATATATCGTACCGTCATTTCCTTCACTTCTTCAGTCAGGTTCCGATCCAAGGCTCGAATTAATGCGCATCCAGCAGTTTTAACGCCGAAGGGCATTCGGACGAAGCAATATGTCTGATTATCGAACAAGAAGCCAGTAAGAAGCTGTGACTTCTCATCCAGTTCGAGATGGTGAAACGAACTCGTCAGGTCTACTGATGAATAGATGCTCTTGTTCTTAAATCCTTTTAAGACGTCTCTGATGATTGGCGCTCTGTCATACTCGGGAAAAATAAGGCGCATGTTTAGATTTCTGGCGTCTAGACAAAGTCTAATGGATCCATTTGGTTTTGTTACTGCCAAAATCGCATTTAAATAAGGTGTAGGAGTCTTCTTAATCACTCCAGCTTGTAACATATCATCAATAATCCGTTTTACTGGCTCTCGATGTTTTTCTGGTATAGGGTACAACTTGCTTCGAAATGGGGACCAATCCTCAACCTGCATAGAATACTGAAAGTTTATTATCTTCCCTGGAACTGTGTCAAACACTGCCTTGTGTCTTCTTAAGATCTCCTCAAGTTTCCTCCTATGTTCCACCCCTAGTTGTATGTCACTGAGCCGCTCCTGTAATAGTTCTTCAAACTGAGTATCGCTGTCCTCTCCTTCTGCTAGTAAGGCCCATATCTCCTGAGAGTCACTCTCTTCATTTAATTCCACAACAGCCACATCCATAAGATCATCTTCCGCCTTTCGTGTCTCCTCTTCTGTCTCCTCTGCTATTGCCTCCAATGTCCATGAACTCACGTCTTTCCCTGTAGTGATTTCATCCATGTGTAAGCCCACATCCTTCAGTTTATCAAACTCCTTAAAACTGACTGTATTATTATGCAAATCTATGACTGCCTGGTAGTCACAAATAAAATTTGCACCCAGAATAATGTTAAAATTCATTTTAGCCATTATGATGAAAGTCTGTCCAAATATATGGTCTAATATATCCAATTCTATAAATGCCTGACGTTTGCAAGTGACGGTGCGTTCGGGAATAACGCCCCTCACCTTGAGTTGCGGTACTGGAATCACAGGAATATTCTGACTCCGTCCCAACTCTCGAACCAAAGCCTCCGATACAAGACTGATTTGTGACCCCGTATCAACCAAGCATCTCACGTTAATTCCACCAATCTTGGCATAGATAATAGGTAATTGTTTGATATCATCGTTCCGTGGTTTTACAATCTCCTCCAGGCAATCTTCCGGCAAAGCTATCCATTCGTGTATGTGTGCCACGACCCATCCTTCTTCTCGATCCGGCTGTTGCTCTCTCAGGGTGAGTCCTTTTTCAATTATTGGGATTTTTTTTACAACCCCCGCGACTACCATCATTCTTCTGTCGCGGATCTCCCTGGCGTTCTTCCTGCTTCAATAAACTCTCGGCCCCCTCATTGTGAGTATCCGTATTTGACCTCCTATTTATTGCATTTTCCCAATGTTTTTGTTCGTCCCCTCCATTAGCGTGTAACTCTTCCAGGTAGCACTGCGATTCGGCGTGCCTGTCATTCCAATCATTTCTATAATTCCGATAGTCCCCCTGGTTCTGATATCTTCTTTCACGCCACTGCCGATTATCATCATTGTTATTTTCATAGCGTCTGTAGGGTCCCTCATTTCTCCTATTATTTTTCTATTGTTGGTATCCTCGCTGCTGATACCTATTGTTGCCCTGTGTATGTCTATCATTGTTTTTTTCATGACGCTGGTGTGACCTAATTTCGTCACCCTCCTGACCTCGTCTTGGTGTTGTTGACACACTTGTATTTGTGGCCTGCGACCTGGTGTGTATTTGAGCGGGTTTAACCACCTCCGTTGTGTTTACAAGTTCCAGCTGTCGTCCCCCTCTTTGCTGCAAGTGAGATGTTGTCTCGTCAATCTGACGTAAGAGTTGTTCGGCTCGAAAAGCTGTGTCCACGTTTGCTGCTACTAAAACCTGCTGAACATTTACTGGCAACTGCCGTGCAATCGTCATAACCAGATCCGACTCTTCTAAGGGGTGATCCAGATCCCGAAATGTTAACAATTGTAGCGAAAAGAAATCTGAATATTTTGTCTGCTGAGTCGACTGATATTTTCTCGAATAAAGTTCCATTCTGAGACTTTGTTGTAGAGAAGCCGACCAGTACTTTTTAAGGAATGCAATCTTGAAATCATCGATCCCTCCGAAAGTATACTTGAGGCTCAAGAACCACGTAATTACATTTCCCGAAAGAAATCGTTCCATCAGTCTTAAACGACGCGCGGGCGGTATATTATTATCATTAAAATAGTGATCCATCTCTTTAAGATACGCCTTCGGTGTGACACCAGAATTTTCTGTGAATTTATTGGGTTTAAATTCATTTGATCGAATTACTTGATCGCAACTCTGCTTTAATGATTCTGTCCGACTGTTCTTTCATTTTATTTTTGATTTCCTCCTCAAGTACTTTAATGCGCGTATGATTTTCACCTACGGTCTTTATAATAGTTAGCCGTTCTTCTTTAGAGTCGCAGCTCATTTTGCGCCAATCCTTTCTGATGCTATCTTTTATCGCTCCTAATTTTTCTTCCATCTGCTGTTTCGTGTCCTGCTGATTCGATTCTATCTTCTCAAGCCTGTCTTCTAGACGTAGATTATTCTCATCTATCGTACTCTTTATATTATCCTGGTCCGATTCTAGGTTTTGCTTTCGCTCTGCTGATTGTATTTCTAATTTATCCATGTCTTTTATTAAGCCCGAAATGCTTTCATTTACTGTTGACAATTGTCCCTGGATAAACGTAGAATCCTCCTGCATTTTATCAAACCGCTTTTCAAGACCATCCTGTGCCGTTTTAACCTCACTGTTATTTACCGTGCATGCTAATTCTATCTGAGCTAGTTTTGCTAATACAACCTCGTCCAAATCATTTAATTTACGGTTGAACGTATCCTCTAATTTTTGTATCTGCCCTAGCTGTTTGTCATTATTCTTACTTATATCAAGCGCGAATTGAACCATCTGCTGTGTAGTGTATTCTTTCATCTCTGCGGACAATGTGGCTAACTGACTCGTATTTCTATTTTCTTGCGCTTCTAATTGTTTGTTTATATTTTCATTTACTTGCGCTTGTAATGAGTTACCCTGTTCAATTAATTGTGCCTTTTGTTCAGATAATTGTGATTTTATAGTGTCATTCATTTGAGCCTGGAATGCCTCATTCTGTTCAGATAATTGTGATTTTATAGTGTCATTCATTTGAGCCTGGAATGACTCACTCTGTTCAGATAATTGTGATTTTATAGTGTCATTCATTTGAGCCTGGAATGACTCACTCTGTTCAGATAATTGTGATTTTATAGTGTCATTCATTTGAGCCTGGAATGACTCACTCTGTTCAGATAATTTACTGTACAATCTTTCACTTTGTTCTCTTAATAGTTTCTGGGTTCATGCCGTGGCACTTTCAATAATCGCTTGGATCTCTGCGACCGTCGCCATTTTCACACACAAAGATATATCACTGAGAAGACAGGAGGATGGCATGCAAACGTCTCCCTGACACACACATATATAATTCTTGACAAACATTTACTTCATTTGACCACATTCACATTTAAACTTATTCCCTTTACTCCCGCAAATCAATCATCACTGAATGGTTCTAATTTTACTTAATAAATTTTTAACCCCGCACATATTCAGTCATAAATTACTATCCAGATCTGATGTTAACACTGACCAATTAACAAAGTATTAATTGTCATTTAAGGCTACCAGCCTCCTAACATATTCATGAGTTTGACTTTCTAAACAAATCTAATTTTATATTTAATCAATGGGCGCCCGATTTCACGTACATTATTTTGCTAATTACATCAATAAACAAAACGTGAATCGTATTTTAACTTGCAAACTCGTGATTCTACTGTATATTCCATTTTCTTGGCGGTACTTCTCTTCGCCGTATTTACGTTAACAAAATATCACTTCCGGTGATCTCAAACAGTCAAAAACAGCAAAACACCACATGTAGGGTAACAGCTTGTTTATGATCCGCTAGAAAAGCCCAAAACAACGAAACGCTCCATGGTATGACACCAGCTTATCTATGCTGTCTATCCACCGTGTTCTAGTAGTGAACTAGCAACGAACTAGCCCCACTTGGCGCGCCAGCTTGTCTATGCACCCTTCAATAAAGCATGGTTTTGTCGAGAGTCGTCTACGGGGTCGTGTTCAATCCTGACTGCGTTACACAGCAAAGTTCGCTTAAAACAACATGCTCTAATGAATAGAAAGGTTCATGACAGAGGCTATACTAGAAATAAAATGAATAACAAGTAGAATAAAATAAATTTAATGACTGAAAATATGTGCATAATAATAATAATAATATAAAAAAATCCTCCCTGACTTTTACCCCCTTAATAAATAATAATAATAACACTGAGCGGTAGGAACTCGCTCGTCACAACAAGACAATGTGAAAGCAGCTTCACATAAATGATAAAATCATAACATAAGCATTTGAGCGGTAAGAACCCACTCGTCACAACATATGGATACAAGTCCATTTTTCTCTGGTCAAGAAGTTATATAATGTGTGGTGTACTGTTCGTTAATAAGAAACTGAGTACTGATGCGGATCCGTTTACAACTGAAACAGACATGTTGCTTACGGAGTGCATCTTTTAAATCACACTACGGCTATGGGACCCATCATTAATTAATACACTACAACTACTACTGACACATGCAAGATCTAATAATCTAAACAAACTGAAGAATCTCCCTGAGATTCTTACTGGTGCAGGAGAACACGGAATAAAAAGAGCATGCCAGAAGTAGGCCAAAAACCGCTCTCATCAACTTGGGGACATAGCTCCGCGCACCCTAACTTGACACGGGTCAAGAACGCATCAAAATAAACACACCAAAAATATTGAACCAACAACAACAAATTACATGCCTAACGTCTGAAAAAAACAATGTTTACATTTATATGAAACGCCAGACAAACACGAATTTCGGCGGCTACCTTACAGTATGGACAGCTCCCAATTAATCAAACAATACTCATTATAACCGATCAGGTTTTGTGAATTTAAAACAACATCATAAATGCAGTACAGAAAGCAGATCGGTTACTAATGACAAGACGTTATCTGATTGAGCTCCCCCCAACTTGTATGAGTCACGCTGTCCTACAAATACCTCTCTCTGTCTGGCAAGCTAAGTGCAGTTCCCTCTGAAAACATCAACATATCTCACGCATCCCCCGGATGGCGAGAAACAAATATATACCACGAGTTCAGCCCCGCGAGGTCAGGAACTGGGTTGACATGGAGCAAGTCAGAATAATCACCATGATATATTCTCGCTAGCACATCATAAAATCACATACGTACCCATAGCTTGGACAAAATCTCATACACACTCACTCTCTGGGTCGGCTCAAACAGATCAACAATACTACTGCGTCCATTGACACATTAACAAAAACACACAACAGAAACTCGGGTGCAAAGTGCCATCCCGTTCAAATCTGCTGGAAAGCAACTATCGAAAACAATCCTGATCCGTCATAAGATTCTACACACAAATAATCTTTTACCCTCCAAATTCTATTTTTTAATCTCAAAATTAATTCAGTTCCATTTTTGTTGTAAGGCAAATCTCCGAATAATAATGCTTGACCGCGATTTACGCAAGCGAGATCCGGCATCGGCTGCGCGTCTCGCCCCGTACAGTTAAACCAAATACAATCACAAAATATAAAAATTACGCAACGCTCGGCTAGTCCCATATTTAATGTGTCAGTAAAACAAAAACTAATAATCTACATTACCAAGCAAGCAAACAAATATTTACAAAAATATCCCATAACACCGTAGCTGACTTAATAAATAAATAAAATTTATTTGGTACTCAATCCTTTAAAACAGCGCCAGGAATTACGTCTGCAGCCATCTCCTTTAAGATGTTTATCTGGTCATTGACATCTTCAGGCAAATGTCCTGCTGGTTCCCAGATCCATCCTCGTTCTTGGACGTCATCGCGTGCTGAATTAAATAAAGTTTTGTCAGATACACACACGATATAATTCCTACTATATTCACCTATCAAGTACTATATTCCTTGACAGTCTATTTGGTGAATTACTTCGATGAACTGGTCCTATCTGGTAGTACTGGGACTACAAATAAATCACTGAAGTTATACTATAATAAATAAGTAATGAGTTCCGTCCTCAGACGAACAAAAATTATTGGTCGACGTTACGCCCTCAGACGTACAAAATAAGTGGTCCTCCTCGAAGCATCTTGGATCCTTATAAATGACACAGACTAGGGTAGGTGTGGAAGGGGATCTATTAAAAAAATATTCCATAATAACTATCAGACTAGCATGCGATCGGTATCATTGAGTTCGTAGCAGTGTGGAGGTTACGATTTTGCTGTAGTCGGCTTGAATCGATCGTGGAATTAATCTGTAGATAACTCCCGCGTTAATCTACCCGTGCGCGTTCCCAAGCCGAGTTCCCGCTAAGACAAGGCGTCTTGATACTATTGGCCTAGACTCTTGTATGTCTTTGCGCGTTTTTACAAACATTTCTGCCGTAGGGAGTGGTTCACATGATGATAGACCAATTACCTTGTAGCATTCGATTTCTTCCTTGGCGCCAATCTTCATAGCAACAAGCCATAGTGTGCGTTCCCAAGCCAACATTCGCGCTAAAAGTTGCACCTGTTCTATGTCTCAAGAATATATACGCATCCTCCTAAAATACCACAGGAGCTTAAACCATTGTGTCCTCTCGGTCACTGATTTCTCAATATATCCCAACACCGTCTGGCTCTCATATCTGTTGTCTGTAGAAATGTAACAAAAGATGATGAATAAATATTAGAATCCTTTATATATCCTGAGGATGAAGGGTTCAATACATAGTCATACATTCCATATAACGTCCTCTTTGATAGTTAAGAAGTTTGTGGATTTCACAAAACAAGACAGCAAGTGAAAAGTTGACGATCTATTTCTATCCATTCTATTTTTACAGCCAATTAAAAGCACATGTCAAACCAAACGAAACATTTTCTCAAGATGTGTTGGTGTTAATGTTGATAATTCGTTTTAGGAATTTGGGACATCTTAGACCTTGGGTGTGTTCAATTTGTCTGATGGCCTGTGTTTCTTTTTTGGCTGGAGTCACATGTGTAACTGTAATTATTAGAGTCGCGAACAGGTTAGGTGTCCCTGGACTTGAAATGTAGACCTATGGTGGCCGCTGTCAGCGGCGTGATTCCGGATTTCTGGACGGCTTTAGCGCCCCAATGCAACGAGGTTGTGGTGAGCAATTTAGAGAGCGCGACTGCATCACGGAATCCTTCAAAATCTTTCAACTTTCATTTTGCGCAGTGAATTATTGCAGACAAAGTCTATGTTACAGCAGAAACATTGAAGTAACTAAAATCTATGTTGATTATTGTTTTCTTACAGGATTCAAGTAGAGGGAGCCAAATTCGGACCGTAAACTATAAGTCCCAGTTTGAAATACATTCTTTCAAATCAGGAGAATATTATTAGAACTATGGTGTCCTGTCGTACACTGAGTGATTAAACACTGCATTTACTCAAATTGCTTTTTAGTATGATTTCTCATAACCTTCGATTTGTAGTCATCTGCACAGCACGTAAATATTATCTAGTTTCGCACAAATTAACCTAGAACCTAATTGAAACTCTAACTCGCTGACAGAATATATTACACTGTTTATAATAATGCTTTGGATTTTACGTCCTTTTTTAACTGATTGCTGAATTTCACATGACAGCGCGGTGGTGAAATGGATCAGATACGCCTTCTTCCTCTTCGGTGAGCAACATAATTCGTCCATGTCATTTTTTTCTCTGCGAGTCCATTTATCATCTAGAGCCTAGAATATTAGAAAATGTGTTTGGGCTTGAAGATAAGTACATTCCATTGGTTCCATACTAGGCATATAGGAGAGAGTGAGTTGAATACAAATGGAATACCGCACAGAGCTTTGTGAGAAACAGAGTTTGCAAGATAATACTTTGAATGGCGTAGCTATCCGATACTCATGAAGTATGTCTTAGAAAGTGACTCATCTTCACTATACTATCTGGTGTATTAAATTCTATATTTTCTCTCAATTGTGGAGAGAGATTTGGATTTTAGTTGCACATTTTGCAGAAGACTTCAGGGCAGGGAATTCTTCTTAAAGATTTTCCTTAAAAATGAACAGAAAAATGTCCACAGAATATAGAATAAAGTGAAGTGAATATAAATTAAACCCATGTTTCGATGAAGACATTATAAATATTGGATAATATAGCCTACAATATTCAAGAGGTGAGAGATGACGATTGTTTTGTGATAAAATAACAGAAATTGTTATGTTTATGTTGTACATGATTCCTCCTCACATTTGGGCTCTATCATCTAGAAGGGTTCCAATAATACTTTGGTGTAAACACCAGCACATACATAAATAAATAAATAAATTCTTCATTAATTTTTATATCTGGTTAATTGTGGATTTTGTGAAATTGAAAAAGACTTAAAATGTCAATTTCCCCCATGACATTCAAAAGAACTGAAGTGACTAACAGCGCTTTACAAGGAACTATACTGCAGAGACCAGCAATAAGCTACTCTCATATCTGATACAGACATCTGACGCCAAAATGCGTGGTTATGCGCATAACATTTGTTTCTGTTTATGACCGATGTCACAACAAGCTCTTCTTTGCATGAAATACGAGGACTACTGAAAGTGGCCAAGCCTTCATGTCGCGATATGGTCAGGCTCCTGGCGAACAATAAATAGGCTTTACGAGTTGATCTCCACTTACTACACTTTTAAACTGAATAAGGCTAACACAACTGCCTAAGCAGTATTCTTTTATATTCTTGCCTAGAACAATGGAAATACCATGCAGTAGGATTTGTTTTATACAAATGCTGTCAAGGTATTCTTATTTTTAGTACACTCAAGGACCTGCAAACACAATGAAGTGTAATGTCTAACGTAAACGAGAAGGTTTTGCGTATTTTGAAATATATAGTTACATAGATAAGGATTAAAGACTATGTTCAAAACTTACATATTATTTTCTTGATAGTTTTAAAGATTCTACTATGCATTCCAATTCCTGGGGTTCATTAAATAAGAAGGTCCATCGTCCATGATATCGATTCATTACTTCTCAACTCTTGCGAGTCTATCATGAGGGATTGTAAATTAAGAGAAAGAGAGAGAGGGAGAGAAATCGATGGAATCATATTATGTGGTTTTATTAAATCCATGCACTTAGCACCTTTTTACAATTAATACTGTAGCTTTCAGTCGGTCAATAAAAAATTCAATCCAATTACTTGAATATGTGACTAATAACCTGAAATAAATTACATGTGATTACGATTTATATGTTATCACGGACTATTGAAGTAGAAGATGAAAAGTAAGCGATGATATGTTTCGCTTGTCAAGCGAGCATCATCAGGTCCAAATATGAAAAGAAAACCCCTACCAAACCTACAGTGACACCCTCAGACAGTCTCAGCTCTCCATAAACAAAATAAAATAAAACCAGTCAGGAAACGTAGTAAATGTGGTAGTTATCACGGATAAATATTAAAGCATTAAGCACCCGAAAAAAAAGAACTTTATTGTTGAAAAACTTAGAAATTCCTATCCCATCAACAGTCTTTCTCCTCCAAACTCATCTATTGCTGTTTCAGGCCTACACTTAAGCAGTAAGCCCTAAATCTACGTACTATAGAATTGTAAACCAATATGCAGAAGTGAACTACAAGTGATCTGTTGCGATGATTAAAAGCTAGAACTACAACATAAAATATTGGTTGTCTCTCACTAATGTGTTGAATGATCTGATGTTGATACATATCTGAAGTTATGAAATGTCTACAGGCTGCTCAGATAACCAGTTTTGGTGTATTGTGCCCGTTTGACGAGGATTTCGGGGAGCCACAGACCTTAAATGACCCTTCCGAAACCCTCCTCCAACGAGAAGACATATAGGACGGGGACTAATGCATTCTTGGACTGGGAATGCACAAGGAAACTGTATTCGTGGGTGTCGGGTATAATGAGAGATCAAAACTACCAGTCTAGAGGGATACAAACTCAACAAGTAGTTCCGTGAAGAACTAAATAGCATATTTTCAAATAATCCTACTAATATTAATTGTCTCTATCAACATACAAATTGTCAGTTTGATTGTTGTAATAGATTCGTAGATATTGAGAACCGTCTAAATATTTTGGATGGTCACCATGTTGGATTTTTATATTTTAGGCCTTAGATTTATGTACTATTACCTGAAGATTATTGTGTAGGTGTTTTATTCGAACTTCAATCGTATGATTAGGGCACAAGAAATAAAAGCGGGATTTTAAAATCTCGCTTAGTCGCCATCTTGTGGTTATGAAAATAATTTAAATGAATTAGATGTCAGTCGATTAAAATTTGTATAAGCATATACCATATCAAGTTTCACTGTGCTCGGATGGTTAAAACGCAAGAAACATCCATTTGAATATTTAAATTTCGCGACGCCGCCATGTTGGATTTGTGCTCGCCAGGTTATTGAAAGTCCAATAGGTGAACGTATGCTTATTGCCTCTATACACTTACAAAATTTCAGTTTGATTGCTGTAGCAGATTAATAGATATTGAGAACGATCTAAATATTTCGAATGGTCGACATGTTGGATTTTAATAACTGTAGGCCATAGAGTTATGTACTATTAGATGAATATTATTGTATACGTTGATTATGCAAATGTTGATTTCGATCGCATTATTATAACACAAGAAATAAACACAAAATTTTCGAATTTCACATAGCCGCCATCTTGAGGTTTCGTCAACAATTGAACTAAATTAGATACTCGTGCATTACAATGTGTATAAACATTTTCTGTACGAAGTTTCATTGAGTTTGGATCATTAAATCGCGAGAAAAGTCTATTTAAAACTTTCAAATTCGCTTGGCCGCCATGTTCGTTTTGCAGTTAACCGGTTTTTGAAAGTCGCATAGATGAACTTCCAGTAGTGCCCTTTTCTCCGCTCAAAATTTCATGGTGATATCGGTAATAGTTTCAGAGATATAGAATGCCGGTAAAATATCTCGCACAGCCGCCATCTTGAGGTTATGTAAAGAATTGTACGAACTTACATGTCGGTGCATTACAATGTGTATAAACATATAATTTACCTAGTTTCATTGCGTTTGGTTGCTCAAATGGCGAGACACGTCTATTTAAAGTCGCAACTTCGCTTGACAGCCATCTTTGTTTTTTAGTTACCAGGTTTTCAAAAGTCATCTAAGTGTACATCTAGTAGTTCCCTTTATCCACGTGCAAATTTTCAGGGTGATATCGGTAATAGTTTTGGAGATATTGAATGCTGGTGGAATATTTCGCATAGCCGCCATGTTGGATTGGTGAGACGTAACAAAATTTGAAGCACACGGTCGAGGTCGCCCGGAATAGTGCTATGAACTTACCGAATTTCATTGCAATTGCTCCAGCCGTTTAGAAGTTATTAGGGGGACGCACAAAAATCCTCACACACACGCACATGCTCACAAGGACAAAAGGTGATCTCATAAGCCTATTTTTTATTTCATCAATGAAAATAGGCTAAAATACAATAAAGAGGCCAGGCTTACATTTAAATCGCACTTGTTTTATTCAAAAAGTAGCAGACCCCTAACCCACTTCAGAGAACGGTTAATCCGTGCTAATCAGTTCAAATATAAATATATTCGTCTCCGTGCGTAAAATCCTAAAATGTAAACCTCTCGAAGTCCTACTAAAAATGAAGAGATTAACAATCAAAGCTTAGAGAATGACACGTAATTCATCCCTACACAATTACTTCGGAGACTGCAATAGTAATGTTAATACAGGCCTGAATTTACTACAAAGAAATATATTTACTTGTTTACAATGCAAATAGTTCGTTACATTTACTGTAATATAAGTTTAAAGACTATGCTATGATGGTGCCATCTGTAACATTTAACATTACAGTAATTTAAGCCTATCGTACGTTAACAGTAGCAATGATGCAAACGAGAATCGTTTCATCTAAAATGTATTACAAAGCAAAATCAAAACACATTCTGAACCTAAGAGATTCAATGGAAAAAACTAATCTAGTATATATCACAAATGTATTACAAATCACCCTTTAAATTTGCGCAATTGGCGCCACTGACCAGCCTACTCGCAGCTTCACTCTTTTTGAAGTTGGGTCATGAATGTAAGGGAGAGAAAATTATGTCGGCAACTGCATGAGCAATTCATGGCTAATGTTGCATTATCAGATTAGCTACCGTGTTTAAACACGTAGTTAACTGATCGTCGTCTCACAATAAGGAATGTCTATAATTGTACTTAAGATGTCGAAGAATAGCATAATCTAAGCATTGGTCATCTAGGTTTAGTGGGTTTATTCATGTTTACAAATATTTCCTAACACTTCTTTCCGGTTTCAGTTTAGACAAAAATCCTGCTATTTGATTATTATGATATTATTTATTAAAGTCATCTTTAGTCCTACCAGTTTCTCTGTATTTGTTTAGTGACCATGTTAAACTCGAAAAGTGTGAAAAATTGGTGTAGATCAAACCAACATCAGACTCATAGTTGGAAGAAAAACCTCATTCCAAACATTCATGTGCACATATAAGTGCTTCTCATTAACACTCGGCCCGTCGGCCATCTTGCTCAGTCGACGAGACAAAAATCGTACACGTCTCTGGCTCAAATAGTACCAAAATGCGAACCTTGCAACTAACGGTAATCAGTTCCTACCTCTGTAGTGCTCAATAAATGTAACAATGGTTTTCACTAGCCTTATACAATTCCAGCCTGTGGACAAGATTATGATCAGCTGTACAAAATCAGCTATGGATTTTAATTGTATTCTTAAACGTACTTAAAGTGTGAATGGACTGCGATTGTATCAGAAAATTATGCAGTCGAGAAACAAGTGTTTTAATAAACCTGGGTCTTACTTACAGTTACAAAATTACCCCTCACATCGAACCCAAGATAGCCTGCTTGGCTCATCTTAATAATTACAGCATTGGTTCATAGTCGTCAGATTGTCAATCGATAAAAGTAAAAACAAAAGAAACACTCCCTCGTGTATGTGCAGCGTCAGAACAAGTTTCATGCGGTGGCTCCTAGCATACAGTTCACTGCCTTTTAAACTCATTCACTTATTAAATAGTGCGTTGCGTTCGAGACCACTAGGTCAGTAGAAATGATATTTGCCGGGCTTTGGCCTTGAAAACACCTGGGTACAAGAACTAACTGTATCCAGTGAAATGTACTGCTGGCATGAGTATATAACAGAATATGTTTACGTAAATGGGCTCCATTCGGCGCAGTGTTCTCCAGCTCACAAAAATGTATTTACAATGCTAATGGCAAGAGCGTTTGCCCAAGGCTCTGGCAACTGATACGGTTTAGTGTAATACTAAATAACTTCGTGAAATATGAGATAAACCCTGCCTAAGAATGTGCTATGTAAGGTCTTCTATAACTAATTCTCCCTGCCATGATCGTACATAAAAAGTATCGACTTTTAGTCGGACTCACGTGACTTTCTTACACGTATCCAGCGTGTAGGCATTGCCTGGTCTCCTCGGCAAATGCTGTGGCATGGTTGTGGTAGCCAAAAACTCCATCCTTCCTTCAATAAGCATCATCCGTCGCTAAACCCCTCCATACTGGGATTTTATTCCATAATAGCCTCCTTGATAGTGGGAATAATCAGCATGTCCACGTGGCATTGAACCAATAAAGTTACCTCCATGATGGTGAAATATTTGACGTTATCACTGAGTTTAAATACTTTGTGACTTTGCTTTACTCAGCACTGATTCTACACTCATATAGCGGGTTGTTGCAAAGAATGGCTATGTGTTCATCCACTCACAGACTCGAACTAGCAGCTTGTGCTACTAAACTCACTCAAAACTTTTGTGTAATTTAAACACACGCTTGTTACTTTCAACTGGAGCGGTTTGCTCATGGAAAATTCACCTATTAAATACTGGTGAGTGTTACACAAATGATTATAATGTTTCAGGAATTTAAACAGTTTTCACTCGATAAGCAACCATGTGCTCCTCACTACGTTAGTTTCCGGGTTGACGAAAAAAATACCAATTTCATGAATATTATTAATTCACTTAAAATCACTGTTCCAAATAGTTCTTGCAGCATTGCTGCGTGCATTAGCATGTTATTACTCACTCGATGATAATTACCGAACGTAGTATTCGTGGATTCAGACAACGATTATAGATCACGTCCGTACAGGAACTCGCCTGCTATAGAAGTGTGTTCATCAAAATGCCGGATGTTCCGATCATGTCACCAGTCAAGGGTGCAACTATAAACATTCTTCGCATTCTCTGCGGGGTTACATCTTCATTTCCTTTTACTAACAAAAATCATATAATTCCCCAGTGCTTCAAAATATGTACAAACATCTTCTAATAAATCCAGTCTCCAGGAAAATATATATAAAAAAACAAAGGTGGCGCGGCAACTTGTGGTCAAATTAGAGTCACTCCCAAAGAGAAAGTATTGCTGCTTGGGATTCCTCGGTTCATCCACAGAAGTTATTCTCCTCATGAGCCATCGATGTCACATTGCAGGTGTGAACTCGGGCTCAGTATGTTTTCGTACAATGTTTAAATAATAATCTGAGTTCTTTGAATTTGTGTAGCTTTCATAAAAGCATGCATCACTTCAACGTGTTAACATGCATACCAAACACAAACAAAAGAATAATAATGTTATTGGTTTTACGTCCCTTTTAACTACCCTGGCTTTTAGAGACGCCGGGGTACCGGAATTTTGCCCCGAAGGGGATCTTTAACGTGCCAGTAAATGTACTGACACGGCTCCCTCGCATTTGCGCACCCTCAAATGCCAGCTGACTGCGCCAGGTTTCGAACCTGCAACCTTGGGCTCAGCAAGCGAGAACGTTACCCCTGAGCCACGCAGCCAGACAACACAAACAAAAGAGAAAGTAGTAGAACATTTAAAATGCTGTTCCTACCCAAATCCTTCCTTGTGTAAAAGTACACACACTAGTAAGCCTGCAGACATCACAGTGACACAGGTTATCAGACAACATCTACACACACCAAAGTAAACGGGGCTACAACACCATGATGCCGCAAAACCCCTAAAGAATCAACAACAAAAACAACAACAACAATATACTCTGCCGTGGATCAAGGTCAACGAATATTCATCGCTGTATTCGAATGTTGAAATATATGGTGTTATAAGTATATAACGGTATATAATAATTTCGATTGCAAATACACACTATAATATGTTTAATATTCGAACGTGTGAGTAGTTATAATTCAATAAATACCAAAAATACGAAGTAAATGAATTTGAACCTGCAGGGATTTCATCCCCGAACCTCCAAACTATGAGCCTAGGTCGCTACCACTACGCCACGGATGCGTTACGATAATACTTGGCAAACAACGGGTGTAGTATAACTGCATCATAATTTATTATTTTGTGTTGAAATCAGCGATTTCATTAGCGTTTTATGTCCTCTCTATAAACCATTCGATACTAAATATTGATTAATTTTGTTCAGTACATTCCTAAAAGGAACTTACACAGTTACGGAAACATCTGTTGTTTTTTTTTTTTTTTTTTTTTTACCCTCCAGGTTGGTGGAACCCACGGACTCAGCGAGGGAACTCACCACTACCGCCTCTACGGGCAGTGTCCTAGAGCGGGGAACATCGAATCGGAAGGGATACAACTGGTGAGGTGGGATTGGCACCTCGCCCAGGCGGCCTCACCTGCAAAGCCAACAGGGGCCTCATGAGGGAAGGTAAGGGATGGTTAGGATGGATAGGCAAGGAAGAGGGAAGGAGGCGGCCGTGGCCTTGAAGAAGGGACCATCCCGGCATTTGCCCGATGACGAAGTGGGAAACCACGGAAAACCACTTCGAGGATGGCTGAGGGGGAATCGAACCCCCTCTATTCATTTGGGCCACCCGAGGCTGAGTAGACCCCGTTCCAGTCCTCGTGCCACTTTTCAAATTTCGTGGCAGAGCCGGGAATCGAACCCAGGACCTCCGGGGCGGCAGCTAACCATGCTGACCGCTACGCTACGGAGGCGACCACACATGGATTTACGAGCAAAATCTTGTAAACTTGAAAGAAAATAATATAATGTATATAAAAAAGCTTTTCAATACTTCTTATTCACTATAGACCTACACTATACTATGGATGTGTGGAAGTGTATTTACATTATTTATCGCATTAGCAGAGTAGGCCTACAGAGTAAGCTACAAATGAAGAAAAAGAAGTCTGGTTAGTAGTGTGTTATTTACTTTTGATATGTAACATCTTTCCGCTCTGTTGCTGGATAGTTTTGTGGGAGTGATTTTGAAAATTGGGGACGGAATTGGATCGGAACGATCGAGCGGGCAGTGGTGGATCGAACGGAAGTATGCACTGCCCGCTCGATCGATCGAACGGAAGTTTACTAGCTGGCAGTGGTGGAAAACGGAAGTATGCACTGCCCGCTCGACCGATCGAACGGAAGTGTACTAGCTGGCAGTGGTGGAAAACGGAAGTATGCACTGCCCGCTCGATCGATCGATCCAGCGGGCAGTGGTAAGACCCAGCTGGCAGTGGTACGAGAAACAATGAGCGCGCGGTGTCGGGAATTGATACCACGACGCACTCTCGACCATGTGGAATGTATATGATATACTGAACAGAAAACGCTCATGTGAATTCTGGTGTCAAGTGATTGAAACAAATGACATGGTACATGTTCGAAGTCTTCGTATCAGTATTTAAATGGTAAAATGCCTGAATATCAAACATTGTAAGTAGTCGGTATTGCCGGTATTATGTTTCTGCACAATGGCTATTCAAATATTAACCCACATAACGGTAATGCAGTCATCAATATAATATAATCGTTGTGGTTATACGAGAATTGAGCAAGCCTTCATGAACTCTTACTGAATACATTCTCTTTACTCACAAGAGGGCCTATTCATAAGGCATTTTAAACTCAATTTCACGCAGGAACATTATCGAAACAAGCAAAATATAATTGAAACTTAATTCCGTAATGCAGTATTATTGGAACGTGGAAATAAGTCACCAACATGTGCACAATATTTGCGTAGTCGAAATAGCCGTGGGGTTAGTGCTTATGACTGTGAATCTAGAGATCTTGGGTTCGAATCCTGGAGGGGGTAGATATTTTTGCTACCAGATTATCATTTTGAACGATATTTATCATATCAATATGACTCATTTTTACAGAATTCATATGAAATTACGTGTTGGTCTGTGAATGAAGAGGACCTGTTTATAAGGAATTTAAGGTTATGAGCGGTGTCACGTCTATTGATCTAGTTGATCCATATCGTATTTTTTATTTAGGCTAGTGCTGGTGGAAGCTACAAATCATCTAATAAAATGAATTCCGTATTATAAACTACAATATGTGTAAAACACTCCCTTTTACAATAGATTAATATTTGTGCCAATAATAGTATAAAATACCGGCGTATCAACAATTTCACGTGAGGTTTCTTCTATGTCAGATGTTACACATCATATGTGACTACTGTAAGGCTCGTAATTTTTTTTCTTATGTCTTCTGATTATGTGCGATGCTGGGGCTGTGATTATTAATAAACGAGTGACATTAGCCTCTCATTTGAGCTAAATTGCATTTTATTTTGTATCTGTGGAAAGAGCTCGTCCACATCATTTGGACAAGGATTCAAGTTCAAAAAGGTTAAATTTAGTCGGTTCCAAATCTCAGTCACCCGCGTGAGAGGCTAATGCACTAGCACAGAGCCAAACATGTCCATAAAATCTTAGTGTTATTAACTGACTTAGATACCGCGTGTTAGCAACTAAAGTCATGAAATAAACGATTTTTTCACTGCTACATCTTCATTATAAATCATTTCATACAAAGTTTATATTACTTCTATCAGTAAGCTATATCGCATGCAAAATGCTCAAACTACTGAAATATAGGACAGGCACAAGGGGTCAGCTGCCATCTTGTCAGAAGACAGAGATGGCTCTGCTCCTTTAGGTCTATGATAAAGCGTAATATTGTAATATAAAATTATAATAAATAACGGGACACGTCCTTAGGGTACCTGAAACTACCCTCGGCTCGATAATCGGAATTGGTGGGTACTAAGCTATTAATTATAATGTTTGCATATTTCACATGGCCACCATCTTTAAATGGTTCGGCTGATGACCTGGTATTTAGCGCACAGGACACGTCTCATATGGAGGCATGTTCTTACCAAATGTCGTAATGATCCGATGATTTGTTTGGTCGTAATTTAATGTTAAGTTTTAACCCTTTGAGTGGCCGCCATTAGGATTTGGTAAAGATGGCGGCAATATAAAACATGTTACTGAGGTGCCCTTTGCTAGTGCTACTTCTGCACCAAATTTCGTTCAATTCGGTTACATCGGGTTTCAATTGATAGGGAGGGGGGAGACATACACACACACACACACACACTCTCCAAACAGACCGACACACAATATTTTTGGCCATGTGTAGATCTCAGAAGTCTACTTTCATGTTTTTCAAAAATCGAAAGTAGGCTAAAATATTAATATTAATAAGTTATTAGTACAAATAATAATTTAATATCTGAATAGATTTAAAACGCACTGAAATCATGTAATATTAAAGAATTCTAGACAACAATGAGGGCCAATATTTTATTGCTTAGGTACAACTCTATGTTTTCCAAATTGGATAGAGCATAGTGTCCTACGAGCATTTATCACAGTTCATCCTTGAAAACCATATATTATTTACAAATTTTTGCACACAGATTAAAGTTGATAATGAATTTTTGAAGGTGAATATTCTAACGCACTTTATCTTCTGGAGGTGTTCGCTGTAACGAGGGGAGATACGCCTCCAAGACACAAGAAGCAGGCCATATGGCTTCATATTGAAAGCTCCTCGAATATCTTACACATTATTCCCGTCCTTTTTTCCCTCCTAATAATTTAAGGATTAACGGCCCATACGAAAATTAAAGCTGGAAATAAATAACGAGACAAACTCCAGTGCAGCTGGGCCAGAAGTTTGAAACATTAAATTGACTTTATGACTCGGAGGCCATCATAACATGGGCTGTGGGGTGCATGCAGGTTTCTTGCTTCCTCCATCGTTGAAGAACGCGCACTAAAACACGGAAGCTATTAAAAAATATCATCTTCATTCATTCTCAGGTCTGATGTTTGAGTTGAAAACTGAAGTGGGCCTGAATTCTAAACAGAGGACCAGTCCTTTACTGCTTAGCTACAACTCTATGTTTCCCAAACCGGATAGATTTTAGTGACCTATAAGCATTTATTAGCACCGTTCATCCCGCTCTTATGGATAGTCTGTTACTTTCGGCTTGTAGCAATGAGGAGGCCATTCAGAAGTAAATCAATCTGAATTAGGAAGAGAATGTACAGTAGGTCTATGATTTACATTGAAGTTTGGTAAATATAAGATCGATTAATTCAGGGTTATTCACAAATAACCGTAGAGAGTTCATACATTATCTATTACGTACGGTTGATTGTAATGAAAGCATCCAAAATTGATTAAATGGAATGTTATTAGGGAGCTCTTTCCTGAATATTATGTTTGATAATAATATGACCCTCTCACAGCACGGATAATTTAAATGAGTCCGTAACGTCCGTATTGGTTTTCATTTAATGCTGGCAGCACTAGGGCATCATGACGTATATGAAACTGGTTTGTAGTGAGTTCTCTAATTCCTTCATATAACGTATGTAGACATATGAATTAGTCGTTCACGAGATATTCAAGTGCGACCGTAAACTTGGTACTAACATACATATGTTGACAACACTGGATCAATATTAATGAAAATAAAGTTGTATAAAAGACCGAAAAGTTGTCAGGTATTAACATATTGAGGTTGTTCCATTGGCGAGTAATTCCATCGTAAAATGTTTGGTAAAAATTGAATCAGTCGTTTACCGAGTTGTTCTACAGATACCGTAAACATTTTGTTTTGTGTATAACAGCACAACAACTGTGATATGGGAAGTAATTTTCGAAGAATTAAGCCGCCTATTTTCATATAATATATTTGTCCATTCTATTTCAGGTATCCACGTGATGTAATTATTAATTTGAAAACTTAATAGGACTCGTGAAATAGAAATACTTCTATGAGGAGGTGCATTGCGTTTCGGGAAATGGCAGTCACCGTAGAACAGATATTGTTGCCATTGACACGAAGAACAGAAGAGGTTCGATCCTGGACCCCATGGTACGAATGGAAGTGGTTATTCAACAAGCGGTACCTGTCAATGAGGAGAAAGGCTATTTACCGACCATGCTTACCTCACCTGAGTGAGTGATCTGCTGTAAAGTGCATGGGAAGTGAAAGGCCTCTATTTCGGAGCTCGGGGAACAGCTTTCCCACGTCGTCCTGAACGTCTTTTAAGAACTTGGCATCATTCAAAATGATCTGGAAAATGTCTTCTTTAGCATATTGAGAGCATCAATCCATATGTTGAATAATCATTTATATGGTGTATCAAGTACAGAATGATTAGAGCGAAAATTGTATGTTATTCTGGATCTTTATAGTCTCCCAGAATGCCTGGAAGATGTTCTTATGAAAATATATATATTGTGCCCTTTCAGCAAGAAATATGCAAATCACAGTATGCCAGCATTGCTCAATTCGGGATTTTCGGGGTTGTAGTATGTTATCCCACTCTGTGACATACACATTTTGGATTAAATAGAGGATACACTTGCAAAAATAACAACAAAATCAACTCCTATTTTAAAACATTTAATTAACCAAATTTATGGCGCTACAAACAAATAAAACAATTAAACTACTGACCAAAATCTTCTACTTGTTCCAAGTGAACAAGGAATAATATAAGAATTAAACAAATATTGTATTAAAACACATGGTTTCCTTTAAAACCAACAATTCATAATTATTTTTACTTCCATAAAGTATCTATCTTAAAGTTCCATATAACTACGGGCTCCTTTGGCTTGATACTTTCTATAATAACGGTGTCATTCTTTTTTGTACAACTCAAATACTATTTTTATATTTTCTTATCATCAAAACAAATATATAATTACATTTAAAGTACATGTTAATTCTTTACTTAAATATTTGGGCACTTCACATGTTTTCAGCATTTATCATCCCTCTCAAGTTTTTACAAATTCACCATAGTGATCGGGAAAATACTTGTGTACTCCAGAGTTATAAAGATTACTTGACAAAGTCAAAAACTATGATTACTCCCAGAATCTAGTTACCTTCATTTAACTCGTGGAATCCTACTTCCATACGACATTACAATAGGGATTGTTATTTATTTATTTGTCTTATAAGACCATTATCACATAAGAAAACTACGATCTGAACTTGCAAGCGATAATTTCATCTACAAGGACCTCGGTTCAATTCCCGGATCATTAACAACTTTAAACACTCACGGTGTATTCATTCCTTCTTACAGACGGCCTTCACCCAACCCTCCTGCTATGAGGGTCAGACCGTTATACTTGAGCGAGATTTATGACTGGGAGGGTGGCTTCCAGTCTGGTCTACGGTTGGAGCTCTCCTCAATTCTTTTAAAACAAATCTTCCTTTCTTCTATTTTTGTTCAGACCGCGTTCTTATTCTGTATTTAGTTATTTAGAAACATCCCTTTTACTCAAACACTCCGGTGGATTTGTACACAATCATTTCCCCGACACCAAAACATAATGAAAATCTTTACTCACATGTTTAAGGTCGTTTCTTGACCCTTCTCCTCGTGCGATGTGTCATTTTTGGCCCACTTTTTTTTAAATTACTCCATCGTGTACAAATTCATTGCATGTACAGACATATCTTGACAAATATTTAACACGTATACATTTAACACTAATAACATTTTAAATACACTGGTGTATCCGTTTAGAACACACAATAAAAACACTGAAAATATATTACTTTTAACACAAAATCTTGATATATTTACATTTCACGAATTTTGATCACTAGACCGCTATTAGGCCTATCACACGTGACCTCTTGATCTCCCGTCTCCAAGGGTGAAATTTAGTAATGTCGGCTTCCTATCCTCTCTGAATATGAAAGTCTCGAATCATCTACTTCCTCCCTGCAATAGCACTCCTTCGAATCCCGTTCTTGACGATCTGCTATTTCTCTAACACGAACGGCTCCCCTTTTAGATTCTATTTATTGATCTTAGCGAAAGTCTGTTCTGTTCACGGTCCCCTTGATAATTTATCGGTGACCTATGGATTTTTATCAACTAATACTTCTTGCGTCTTAGTGCTTTTGAATAGTTCGTCTGCTTTCTTGAAACGATGTCTATAGTTTCCTGTCTTCTTCTTTGCTTATTCGGTTCTCGCACTTCTAATCTTCTAGAATACTTACGAACCTTATTTTCTCTGTCTTTCCCTGCTCGGGTTCTTTAAATTAGATAAACTGTTTATCTCGCTGTTCCAGTACTTCCGTACGTTATGATACTTTTGGTCGTTTACTTAAAGACCTATCGCCCTGAGTCCTAAGTTCGCAGCCTGCTTTGACTGTATTTTATGAACTTTTCACTGTAAACTTTTATACTGTCGGACCTAAATCCTGTAACTAGGATTTTCCTAATTTTTCAACACGGCGATATTGTAATATTACTTCTTAGCAACCCTTTACGGATGCACGTAAATTATTGATACCGCGACGCCCGTGGCTGTCGGATATTTTCTATGCGATGTGATACAGCGTTTTTCCCCTCAAGGAAAGCTAGTATACTGTCTTCGGTGTGTTTCAGCGTGACGCCCCCTCACGGACTATCGGAATTCGGTGTCTGATGTAACACAGTGACGCGCCCTCAGGCAGTTTGATAACTGCATGTACTGATCCAGCGTGACGCCCCCCTGGGCTATCGGAAACTGCATGATTGGCTTGGTGAGGCCAGGAGTTTTATACTCTTTAGTCACAAAAAGATAAAATCCTAGTCCTTTTCGTGACCAACTTTTGAACTAATTGTCGTACAATTATAAAAATTATATCTCCAGAAAACTCGTCTTCCAAACGTCAAATAATCTCATTGCGCATAAGAATCGATCGTGCATTTCGGAGATATTAATTAATTTTTAGTCTTCAGCTGCGTGGGTGTTGCTGTCCATTTTTTTAATTCCCCACTCCTCTGGTATCAGTGAATCCCCAATGACGTATACTGCGTTTGCAGTTCTTTCCTATGCAATTATTACAAGGTTTTTCTTTACACAAAAATCTCTAATCCGAAATGATTCACAGTACTGTATTTATTTACTTATTTTCATTCCTGCAAATGGGTTAAATTTAATTATTCTTCTTCTGGCACATCGGCGCTGTTGCCGTTTTCCTGCAAGCTAAGCTGGATTTCCGAGTCACGTTTCTCTGTCTTACAGTAAAAATTTTCCACTCGTTCTATTAATATCCATGACCCGCTCCCTCTCAAGGAGTCAAGAGGCATGATCTCATCTCCTGAACACCTGGTCCTGCGGCTTGCGTAACGTGATGCTAGAATTCTTGCTTGAAATTTCTCTATGTTCCATTAGAGACTGTATGTATCTTTCCTTCCTTTCACAAAATACATGGATTCGCCCCCTTTTGAGCCAATGGTACATGGGTTCAATATATACACTGTACAATTCCCATCGGCCACCATCTTAGACTTTTAAACAATTGAAATACAATATTCGCCTTATTGTGTAGCTCAAAATACATACTGTATTTGATTCGCGTACTTCACTGCACTGGGATGTTTACTAGCCATAAATGGCAATTCAATTTAAAAAATTTTAAAAATCCGTGCTGACTCGTTGGTTGTTACGATCTAGAAAGACACATCGGTAAACTTATTTCATAGTCCTCTATCGCTGCAGAAATTTCAGTGATGTCACAGAAGTTCAGGGCTACAATTAAGTTTTGAAAGTCACATGGTCACCCTCTAGGTTTTGCGTTTTTTCAGGTTTTTAAATTCATATCAACACAGCTATTCTATAGTCCTTTTTCACTGTATAAATATTCAGACGTATAACTGTAAGTGATCTCGAGGAAAAGGCAATGCAATTTGTAAATTAACATGGCCATCATTCTGGTTTCGAATTTGGCACGGATTTAAAAGTGATAAAAATAAACGTATTTTAATGAAATGCAGCCATTATCAATGAAATTGAAGAATTTGGTAATGTTATGCCACTTTATAACATTGTAAACTAGCCGACACGCATTACATACAATAGAAGAGACTCAACTAAATTCGCAATATTAAGAGGTAGATGGTAAACATGATAACTTATGGGAAAGTTTTCCAAGCAATTAGGCAAACAAAGAAATTAAATTTCTCTATATATACCCGTAATTTTATAACTTCTAAGTAATTACTAAACATTAGTATAAAAATCCAAGCAAAAAAAAGCAACTCTGGTAGGTTCCGAACCCCGGCCAAACTGGTTAAAGCACTAACGCTTTCCCACAGAGCCAACGTGTCCACCGTAGTTTATTGTTGTCAATTGACTTACAAACAACGTCTTAGTAAATAATGATATGGACTAAACGATTTCTTCAATGGAGTATATTTCTATTATAAAGCATTTCATACAAAGTTTATATTATTTCTATCAGTAAGTTATATTGCATGCAAACTAATGAAATATATGTCCGGCACAAGATATCAGCTGTCTTCTTCTCTCGTAACCGAGATGGATCAGCTTTTTAAAGTCACTGCTACCGTGTAACATTTTAATATGAACTTAAAATATCGGACGGGCCACTGCCTTTAGGACAGTTTAAACCATTCTCAGTTCGATAATCAGAACTGGTTGGTTCTCAGTTATGGATTATAATGCTTGCATCATTCACACGAGCTTGCCACGGTGGGTGAGTGGATAGCGTGTCGGTCTACTAACCCCAAGATTGCAGGTTCGCCCCTGGCCGTGGTAAGTGATTTTTGAAAGGAGGCAAAAATACGATACGCATGTCATATGATGTTGGCATGTCAAAGAACCCATTTGAATTCAGTAGGCCGAGTTCATAATGGCAAAATTAATCTCGGGAGTTTCCGCCAACACAAAGTTCCTCATTTCTCTACTAGAAAGCGCTATAATGTTCAAGGAGCTTAGATATCTATTATCTAACCTCCTTGACTTTCATAGTGATTCATGGAACCACGAAATTCGACATGCAAGCTGCCCTCTGGGTATCAAATTACAAAGCTTGCACCCGGCACCGAGGCCATACGATATTATTATTAGTATTATTATTATTATCATTCACACGGCCTCCATCCTGAAATGGTACAGTTTATATGACCTTGTAATTTGGGCGTATGACGCGTCCTATATGAAGGTATGTTTTTACCGATTTTGGTTGTGATCAGATGATTAGTTTAGTCGTAATTTGATTTTAAATTTTGAACATTTGGGTGGCCGCCATTAAGTTTTGGTAAACAAGGCGGCGATATAAAACAAGATACTGAGATGCCCTTTGCTAGTGCTACCTCTGTAGAAAATTTCGTTCAATTCGGTTTCGTCGTGTATGAATAAAATTGATAGGGCTGGGCGCCAGATATACACCTTCACACACACACTCACACACTCACACACAGACTGGTAACCTTTTGGCCCGTGTAGATCTAATAAGTCTACTTTCATTTTTTGCAAAAAATTAAATATGGCTAATACCTTGCTATTATAGTTTACATGCTGCAGTGCAAAGAAATCACAGTTGGCAATTCACAAATAGAAGCATCGATCCAGCTTCCAATCAGCTTTCGTTTTACGGTGTATTTGGGGTACATTGCATCGTATATCAGTTGTCATCGTAAACCAAGTCACGTACCGTAGCTTATTATATTGTCTTCCCCTGCTGACTACCAGTTTTTAACGTCGTGAAATGAGGCTAATAAAACACTTGTAGTGAGGACTTATTTGGATTGTACTTGTAATCGTGATATAATCAACATTTGCAAATGAATTTCAATACATAAAAGATATGCTAATATTATTTGTCAATCATCTAATTTACTCGACCAGGTACGTTTGACGACTGGAAACCACACCGGTAATTGTGGCAAAAGGGCCGGATGGAAGGCATAGATGTTATGAGCACGTCGCACTCAGTAAATAAATAATAGATGGTGATGCAGGCAGCCACGCGTCTGGACATTGATAGCCAGTGACCCGTAGGTGACCGTATGCTGTTTCCTTGCTAATTACACACTAATTTGTTATTCTTACGTGCTTTGCAATAGGATACTCTCTATTCACACTTTTGCTGTTTCGCTTCTCGTCATGTTTATGATTATGCACTTTAGTGTTTGCAGGCCAGAAATGTTCTGAATGTAGATCTTACATTTGTAAGTGGGAAACTACGTATTTCCTTCCGAAACGATTAAGAAAACACACAATTTGTATTGACAAGGGTTTCATTATTGCAACGTATTTATTATTGAAAGTCAAAACCGCACAAGCAATGCAGGCAGGTCTTTTGAGCAGTGGAACGTTGAGGCTTGTACTCTTCGTGACATCAACACCAAAGGGGAAGAAGTTGTCAGTCCACGCCCGGCAGCCTTTGCTCCCAGGAATTACTCTGGTGCTCGTTTTCGTTTTAGGCTGAGTGATCCACAGAGCCATTAAAGTTTATAAACATGGTAGTTTTGTTTCTAAAATTCACTACCTGGGTGGGAATCAAACCCATTCCCTTTCAGTTAGAAGCTCAGTGCCTCTACTGACTGGGCTACGCAGCCCCTACCAATGGGTTAAGCCCCATGCGGATACGGATATCCACGGATCCGAGGATAAACCCGCGGATATCTGCAAAATGTTCCACCATGCGGATATAGTTTGCATGTCTGTGCGGATAGCGGATAAGCTGCGGATAATGTTTAAAGTAAATTTGCGCATAGCTTTTAGAACACAATGTGGAAATGAATTTTTAGCCTACTTTTCACATTTTGCAAAACTGAGGAAAAAGTAGACTTATGAGATCGATCCGGGAAAATGTGTGTCTGTCTGTCTGTCTGGCAGTGTGTGTCCCCCCCCCCCCCCTATCAACTCCTAAACGGCTGCAGAAATCGAAACCAAATTTAGTATGCGTAAAGATGTATACCGGACTATTTCACGTCCATGTTTGAAAATGATGTCAGTGCTACCAACTGCTGAAAAATCGCACTAGAAATTTGAGCTCCCTGTTGGATATCTTGGAAGGTATGCATGGGAGCTATTCCAAAGTTGGCTAACATGCAGATAACACTATTTCAGTTTAATTTCCAGGAGGCCATACATGACAGTGTTGCCAAAATAATTTTAAGCCTTCTGATATGTCCAATTTTAAATGCCTATAACTTCTACACTATCAATTGGATTTCAACCAAATTTTGTATGTAATAGCTGTATATAAACAGATATGACTGAGCGTATTGTTAAGAGCCACCAGTGCTGCCAACTGTTAATAATTGCTATCTCTCTATTCTTTTATCCAAATACCAATATGTCAGAAAGTATGCAAGCCGACAGCTTTAAACTATGCACACGTATAGTACCTGACATTTTAGATTAATTTTGGAGTAACTTATATACTTCAGTTCTACCAACATGATTCTAAGCCTTCTGATAGGGCTAATTTTTAAATGCATGTAACTTCTATACTATCAGTTGGATTTCAACCAAATTTCATATGTGCTATGTGTAACATAACAGATATGACTATAAGTATTGTTAAGAGCAATCAGGGCTGCCAACTGTTAATAAATATTTTTTTTCTTTTACCTTATATAAATATATATATCAGGAAGTATGCAAACCAACAGCCCTATACTTTGCACACGTATAGCACCCAATATTCTAGATTAATTTGGAATAATAAATATAAGTCAGTGCTGCCAACATGATTCTAGGCCTGCTGATAGGTCCAATTTTAAAATACATGTAACTTCTATACTAACAAATGAATTTCGTCCAAAATTGGCACAACAAGATATCATAATATTTCAGATTAGACTATTTGTGACCAGCACACGCATGACAATGTTGCCAAAATGCTTTTACGCGTGCTGATAGATCCAAAGTCTAATTATATATACCGTCCATGGTTCTTCAACCATTTTTTTTATTCTGTACCTTAAAGATGGAACTAAGAATATATTCAGTCACCAGGGCTGCCAACTGTAATGCTCTATTAGGCTACATTATACCAGGTATATTTCGAACTAATCAGATATTTCGATATTACCAACTTAATTTCGTCATTTTTCTAGATAGGTTCATATACTGTAGAATAATCATTGGCATTGTAACGTGTTTTTCGAGGGTTTTTATGCCACTGGCATAAGTCAGTAGGAAGCCATTCTATATTTATTTACGCGGCAAATTGTTCAGCCAAGAGAATTTTTCATGTTAATTTATTATTATTATTAATTTTAATAATTAATATTGAGATATTTTCGGAGCATTTTATAAAAATTATAAGCATACAGATAGGTTTTCTATGTCTTA
Organism: Meconema thalassinum; assembly: GCA_946902985.2. Classification (NCBI taxonomy): domain Eukaryota; kingdom Metazoa; phylum Arthropoda; class Insecta; order Orthoptera; family Tettigoniidae; genus Meconema; species Meconema thalassinum. The sequence continues at coordinate 583,170,322 of OX336390.1, read as the reverse complement.
GAAAACGCTATCAAGCAAATTATTACGAACGACAATATCATAGAAAATTATGTGATTACGGAATTTTACGGAGTTTCGTCAGTTAGGATATTATGAGAGACATGACTCACTGGAAATTCAGGTACAGGCTGATTCTTGTCAAGAAGTATTACGCAAGCTTGGGTCGCAGCGTCAAGAAAAGGCGGATAGTTGGAACGGAAATCGACTTCATCATCCGCGCGCCGTGTGTAATGAGCCAATCAGTGGAGACCACGTAAGCTGGAAGTCGGTACCGAGGTGGGGAGCCGACGTGTGCATATATCGTTCGGTGCGCCGTGGAACGAGAAGAATCTGTGAAAGACTTGACTAGTTCGGTTGCAAGTGTGTGTCGCTCCAATGTTCCGTGGAGTGGAGAACTATCTGTTTAAAACTTAACCAGTTTGGTTGTACGAGGGTATGGCTCCGTTGTTAGGACCATAAAATCACCAAATCTACAAGTATATCATCAAATATCGACGGAGATGACGACGTCCAGGAGACTGTGGGAAGCACACAGCATCATCCAGTACGAGGGAAATGCTTTGGCAATTTCCAGTGGTAAGCGCGAATGACGCAGAAATACGCAATCTCTCATTTCTCTTTGTTTTATATTTCATATTTCAGTAACTTCATAGCTTGGGAATAAGAGTAAAATCAATAATTTATCAGACTCCGTTTTCACGTAATTTTCTATCGGTAATATTAAAATCGCAACGCTCCAATTTAAATTTTAAACTTATTATTATTATTAATTTTGCTATACTTGTTTTATATAATAAATTCAATTCTTTTACAATGCAATCTTTGCTTTCAGTAGGTAGTATTAGATATATACCAATTCCTTCTCCTGATACAATTGTTTGTTGGGTTAATGATCAAATCATACCACGATCTGAGTGAATAGATTCTTGAAGGTGTTCTACCAGAGCTAGACGTTGTTAAATACAAATTTAGATTTCAGCATTGCGTTGAGGTCTTGGCGCCCATTAAAACAACATAGCTTAGGCAAAGGTAAACAGTTACATTTATCACCCAACAGATAGGGGCAGCCAAACTGCTACAATTGTCGCTCAACGTGAGGGTCAAAACTGTTACACTTGTCGCTCAACGTGTGGGCTAGCAAAACTGCTACAATTGTCGCTACCAACATGGGGCATTAATTAATATTACTATTGGCGCCCAACGTGGGGATGAAAACCTAATAACATTTGTGGAAGGAGAAGGGTATATATTTCTGTGCCTGAATTTTGGGGGTTATTTGTCTGTATCAGTGTATATCATTATGGGGGATGAGAAAGAAAGACAGATGAGGTTACGTAGAGGTCATCAACGGGAGAGTGATGATACGAGCAGTATGTCGAGTGATGGTAGTACCGGGGTATCGGAGGTAAATCCCGATACTGAAACAGGGAGTGTAGGCGGCCAACCAGAATTAAAAACTTTACTTCTCGAGTTTATGTATCAGAACAAAGTTAGTAGTGTACCCATCTGCTATTACATCGCATTCCTAGATTTCCAGGACAGAGCGGAGTCAAATGAACATGAAGTCAAATAAGGAATGTGTCGGAAATTCAGTTGAAATATCACAAAAGCAGACGGTAACACGAGATAAAGTATCTCCAGGGTCGTTACGGGCTTAAATTTAATTTTAAGAAATGCAAATATAAATGGGCGCCATCAACTGAATCCCTAGCAAACCACATCCTTCCTGGTTAAGCCTTAATTAAGACAAGGAAAGAAATAGGAAAATCACATCATCATCAGATCACAACTAAGATAAAAGCAAATGTATTCAACTTTGATAGTCAGACAGACATATTAAACACTCATCCTACCTGAGAGCATGGTCGAATGCCAACGTTAAATTGTCATTGTCCAGAAAATCGAACCATCTCTATTCTACTCAAAGTGTATTTAATCCACATATAATAGGAAAAATTTCTAAAGTTCACTTGGGTTCTCAGGATCACTGTAGCACTATGTCTTTGCGTCACTGACATTCGTGATACCTGAGACCTAACTTCTCTTTAAATTAACATCATGAATGTGGATGTAAAAATATAATTAATCTGTCTAAACACATATATTCTAATCACATATTTAAATATCACATAATTTATGGCTTGTATGGCATTATTCAAATGCTGAATATGTTAGTAAAATGCTCCTAAACATCGAATAAGTAATTTACACTATTTACACTGTCATTAATAATTGCTTGTTCGTGAATCACAGAAAATCCACTACTCATTGGTTAAAATCATCATCATCATCAAAATTAAATATTTCTCACATTAGTTCTCATTTTAAAATTCAATATATTCTAGTCAGAATAATTAATTCATTATCATCAAATCATTTAAATGAATATTATAATCATCAATTCTTTATGCTCTCTAATTATTCACACACTCTCACTTCATCATCTCCTTCAGATTAAATTATCTTAAATCATCAATATAAATTGTTTAATTCATCAACTCAAGTTGCAATTCTTCAAATCATATCTCAATTAAATTTATTTAAATTCATTTAAATTTATTAATCATCAGCTTCCTTAATTAATTATCACCTTCTTATTCAGTTATTCATCATCTATTCAATCATCTATTAATTTCTTTAAATCAGCTTATTTATTCAATCTTTAATTCATCCATTTATTTAATTCATTGATTTATTCCAAAATTTAATTTATCAATTTATTTAAATGTTATTCATCTGGTTATTTAGATTTTTATTATTTCATCTAGTCATTCTGATTTTTATTTCATTAGGTCAGATCATTAATATGCTTAAACTTCAGATTATTATTTCATTAATTATTATTATCAGAAAATCTTGTATTATCAACATTATTTATTTGTTTAATTTCCTAACAAATTGTTTAATATGGGTGATAGATCGTTGTCTTACAGTTTTATCACTTCCAAGTTATATCTCGTATTTAATTATCATGCCAAAAAATATTATTGCCTTCACAAAATCACGTTGGATCTCACTATCCAAAACTACATTATATATTCTCACTTTATCAAATATCACATTTGAATACCACAATTATTCCACAAAACACTATAAATATTCAGCGCAGAGCATGAATCTCAAAAATTATGCTAGACTGGGTTCGACAACCTCATGTCTGCCTCAAAATACATTAGCAATATTGCAACTTCCACTTGGCAACTTCCACAAAATGCCTATCACAAACTTCACTTAACCACGTTGCATGATCTGCAAAATATACATAACTGGCTTCAAATTATCAACGCACACAATCTCCAATAACTGTAATTAATCTGATCACATCTAGACAACGTCTTAAACAATTAGGAAAAATATTACCTTAGTAATCGAAATCAAATTCAAGATCTGCTTTCAAATAGCATAAATTCTCTTAAAATTCTCATAAATTCACTTCACAGAAAAACACCAATGTGCTATAATCTCTCACATCAAAATATGCAATACTGATCTGCCTTAAAATAAATCTGACCATTAATGATTCATCTTACAAGATTCAATTACTTTAAATCCTTCTCAAAGGTATCAAACTCAATCATAAAAATTATCAAAAGCATCAGCTGTATCAGCTGTTAAATGAAAGTACTCTCAAAAGAGTATAGCAACAAAATATTGGATTGCCAAACAAGAATTACAAAATGTAACCCTGCTGACATTCATTTCTAATTTATTTAACAAAATTCGACTGATATGTGACTAGTAGTTTCTTGTTTGATCCTCTTACAATCTCAAGTACACTCGGATGATAAAAATGAGTTCCTCAATGGCAAGTGAGGTGAGTACCACCACGGAATCGTATAAATACGAAAGGCCTTGCCCCGTTGTCTATCATGATAATGCCCTGAACGATGGGTAAAGATGTGTACCACCACGCAATCGCCTAAAGCGAAAGGCCCCATCTCGTCGTCTAATGAGTGAATGTACCAGATTGGAATCAACAAGTCTCTAGTTGTCACATAAAAGCGATATTCATTCACTTGAGTGAATAACCTCTTAATATCTCCAAACAATCCAATGGAAAAATCCCTACTGATGAATAATACACACTCGCTAGTATGCAATGAACTGACGAAGTAATTTAAATAATCCAATTGCAGATCACGAGTTCGAATTACTCGCCACAAAAAAATAACTATCCAAGAAAACTATCCTTACTGGAAAATGTCTAAAAGACCAAACATCTGCTTAATAAAGCCAACCAATGGTGAGAATTTCGTATAATGGTGCCTGCCATATCATATGGTAACGCCATATTCTAGCAAAATTTTGGAGGAAATAATGTCTAAGCCATGTCAAATTAATCGTAGAACTCCTCTAGAAAAATATACAAGTATGCCCAGTGTTCATGAAAAAATCATTACAGAAAGTCATAACTCTTACAGTACCTTCTCATATCAGCTGTTAATATATTTCAAAGATCGTCGATTATCCTCGTGTGTGCAATAAATTTCTCGAAAGATTGACGTAAATCTCGTATCACCCACGCAATAACGATTGCCTTCATATCCCAAGTGAATCAGCTGTTAGACCTCCTCTTCTTCAGGAACCGAATCCATCGCTCCGTGTTGCCATTGCGTCTCTGTCTTCGTTTACTCCGACATGATGAACTGCATGTTATCCATAGCGGATACTGTCCAAATTCTTACGTAAAAGTTCATAAAAGCAGCGTACCCCATATTCTTCTTCTATGTTACGCCACTGTCCCATACAATGTTCGGTTTGCTTGTTAAAATTTCAATCTCCACAGCGGTTAAGTCTCACTTGCAGAAAATAAATTTTATTTATGAGAGTGTATAAGTTTTTGAAACACCCTGTAGCTGTGTTCGTACTCGATATTTTATAATAATTCACGAAAAGGAATTGTATTAATGCACGTGCCAATGTTCATAAGTGCATATACTCGTAACATTTCGTTTGCTTAAAAGCGTTAATGCTAGCTTGACCCCATGGTCGCTCTACATGTTCCGTTATGAAATGCATAGTCGTAATGTCATTTGAATATCTAAGTTCATTTGAAGTTCACAATTGCAGTATATTATAACTATCTGCCTGCACAATTCGATTACTGAATACAAGTCCCAACTCAATGTTGTAACTGAATATTGAAATGAAGTTCAGCTTCTTTAATATTGCCTGCGTATAAAAGTCGTAAACAGCACGCTCTGCTCTACTGCACTGTTCCAGAATGATCTACGTTTAAAGCCGGCCTCGCCATACCGCTTCGCTGTACTGTTCTGCGTTACAAAATGCAGCTCGAGATAAAGTTCTCAATCTCGTACTATAATGCTGTTGTAACCCCGGCTTTTCTCCTGCTTACACGGCCCGTACAGCTTGCCTCGTAACCGGTCCTCGCGCTGTCTACCGTGCGTTGCTTGCCTTGACTCACTGACCTACTTTCCGCTCTCCGCTTGGTGAAGTAATACTGTCGCTTTCACGCCACGCAACATGTGCTGTGCACCACTCAACTTGCCGTTCTCCCTGCGCATGTGTTCTACTCAGCCCTGCTGACTGAACTCGACTGATGTCTCTAGACTGCGTTGAGGAGCTCCTACTTGGCGCTGTCACGTGATGCTCCCCCACCTTCTGTGGTCATGCGTCACAAGTATAATCTCGACCACCATCATCTCGGCTATTAAGTTATACAATAACTTAAGGGATTATCTGCCTTTCTTCAAGTTATCACCATATATAATGCTTGATATTTCTTCTCTTCTGAGATGATATAATATCATGTTCCATGTAGATCTTAATAAAACTTCATATTTCCTATAATTCCATCTGCTTGACTGGCAGTGCCTTCTTAATCCTTGGCCTTCTACGTCATTTCCTAACATTCTTCTCGACTCGATTTGAGCGCTATCTTTACAACTTTTCCCATAAATCTCAACTACGGCTTAATGTCAGCTGGCGTAGCCGATAGCCTCAACTAGGTATCGGGTACATCTCTCCCGTACATCTCCTTTTTTTATCAGGCTTGAGAAAAAAATACACTCTCAGGCATTCTATACACAACATATGTACACGATAGCTCTACAATCCTCTTATTCAGCATAATGATACTTTCTAATGCTAGCTGCGTTAAAAGTCCCCACAACTTCATTAGTATCCATTCCCTCGATGTACTATATCTTCTTAAATTAGATCCTCTTCTTTGACTTGCTATCTCTCAACAATGATGATTGATTCCCAATGATTAGTATTCTGATTTGAAGTTAATTTGTCGTTTATTTTCCCTTCACCACTCGTGCTTGCTCGATTGATATCTCTAGTTATCTCTTCGGGTGGTACACTAGGCTGTCTACTTTCTTGTCTTGATCTTCCATATTCTCGATTATCTTGTCTTTCATTTAGATCATTTCTTCTGCTATCCTGCCTATTTTTCTGATTAGACTGCTGACCTTGGTTCCAGTTGTATCGACCTCGATATGTATTATTGTATCTATTCCTATTTTGGTATCTGGAATTCTGATCATAGTTCCTGTATCTACTGTTTCTTGCATCCTGATCGTATGGCCTCTCATATGGTCCTCGATATCGATCATTCCCACGAACGTTGTGAATATTACCTCTATTCCCTTCGTTCCTTCTGTTTCCCCAGGAATCTCTTCTATCCGTCTGTGCTGCGTTATCGACAACTACCGCATTCACCTCTTGCGTGTTTCGATTATCGTTCCTTGCAGTTCTGGGTGTAATTTGAGCGCTTGTATAATCTAATCGGCGTAAGATATCGTCATTGTGCTCAAGTATGTTCGCTCCCTATGCTATGAGTGATCGTTGTACCTCAATTGGCAACTGTCTTGCTATAGCTTGCAAAAGCTCTTATTCTGGCAATGGAGGAATCAAAAACTGTAATTTAGCCAATTTCGAAGTAAAGTAATTAGCATAATGCGTAGGATGTGACGTAGAGTAACGTTTCGAATACATTTCTGCTCTTACGTTCAGCTGATCCTCTGCACTCCAAAATCTGCTATGGCAAATTGTTCCATATTCGCAAAATTGCTCCTGAATGCGCGAAACCAAGTTAACGCTGGCCCGTCTAAGGCGCGTTCGACTATCCTTAGTTCTCGCTCCTTGGCTACTCTATGTTCCGCCATGTAATCGCGAATATCTCTCAGAAATTCGACTGGTGTGACTCCTGTGTTCCCTGAAAACTTCCTTGGCTTATCATCCAGATTTCTGATGATGGTCACTGGACCTGAGTATCGTTCACTCGTACTAAACGTACTTCTATTCGAATTCGGATTATCTTGAGGGGTTGAACTAGTCCTTTCGAATGTTACATTCTGTTGCGTTTGACGGTCTTCTCCCACGCTAACCTCTTGACTGTTCATACTGCGGTCTATCGGTGTCTGATTTATCGATACTTCCCCCGTTGTAACATTTTGACTTGTGAAACTATTTATTATAGATTCTAGTTTAGTCATCCTATCTTCTGTTCGTTTTTCTACGGTCTTGACCTTAGTCTACAAATTATCTAACGACGTAACATTCTGCGTTCTGTTACTCTCTTCTAAATCGTTCTTCAATTTGTCTATCTTATCTTCGCATGTAGTCTTTACTGACGCGACTTGTTCCTTTAACTGATCAACATCTGTCCTAAATTGAGTTGAATCTATCTTCATCGCTTCCTTACTCTCAGTAAATCTCGCTTCAAAGTTCGCCATACCTGCGATTAATTTCTCATCCAACCCTGCACGTTTTTCTTTTGCTTCGGCATCGACCTCACTATACCGTTCTTCCACCATTGCACCGACTCTATTTTTGAATAAAGCTAAGTTTTCATTAACCTTCTGCTCTATATCATCATCAATTTTCCTAATGTCTATCTGCAATTGGTTTTCTAAGGATTTCAAGTTAGAATTAACCTCTCCTAAGACTTCCTCTTTAACGGTCCCAATTACTGACTTTAAACCTTTGATTTCATTACCTAGATTCATTTCTAGACCTTTGATTTTAGATTCGAAAGATACTTCGGTAGACCACTCTTGTATTTTGCCTACATCTGCCACTAAACCATCAATGTCGATTCTCAACTTCGATACATCGGATTTAATATCTTTCTGTATAGACATAACATCTGTTCTCAAATTAAGAATATTTTCTTCTTCTCTAATTTCTAAATCAATAATATTTTTTCTTAACATTTGAACATTTTCCTCTCCTTTCATTTCTACTGCTTTTATATCTAATTGTAAAGCCTTGAATATTTCATCATTCTTTAACGTTAATCTATTCTCCAAACTAGTTAAATTGTTTTTCAACTCTGTGTTATTCTCTTCACTACGAGCTTGCAATCTAGTTTCTAATAATTTAAAACTATACTTTAAATTGCCTTCATTACTGGTTTGTAGTCTAGTCTCTAATGACTTCAATTCATCTTTACTATTTGACTGCAATCTAGACTCTAATGACTTTAAATTATCTTCATTACTAGTCTGTAATAATTTTATGTTTTCCCTACATCTAGCTTCTGAATCATTTATCTGCTCTTTAACTTCTGTGTCCAGTTTAGAAATAGTTACTGCAATATTAGACATGTCATTCTGTAACTCTCCTAACACCTTAGCTAAATCTTCCGGTAACATAATTATATCTTTCAATAAACGTTTTATTCAGAGACGTTAGATAACAACACATCACAATGTATCAATTCCTGATTTCACTTGGGTATAAGAAAAATGACTTATAACTAAACATGATATAACACTAATATGATTAACATGATCACTGGAATGGGCATAGAAGTATATTGTCTGACTAAGTGTAATACATTTTATAACACCATTAAATGAAATTGAGATCAATCTCTTCGTAATCTAAATCTGATGTGATTCCATACAATAAACAAAATCGGAGCCCCACGGATGGGTAAAGCCAATTCTCCCTGTCTCTCTGTACCCGTTCGTCCTGGGGATGCGATGACCCATCTGCTATTACCTCGCATTCCTGGATTTCTAGGACAGAGCGGAGTCAAATGAACATGAAGTCAAATAAGGAATGTGTCGGAAATTCAGTTGAAATATCACAAAAGCAGACGGTAACACGAGATAAAGTATCTCCAGGGTCGTTACGGGCTTAAATTTAATTTTAAGAAATGCAAATATAAATGGGCGCCATCAACTGAATCCCTAGCAAACCACATCCTTCCTGATTAAGCCTTAATTAAGACAAGGAAAGAAATAGGAAAATCACATCATCATCAGATCACAACTAAGATAAAAGCAAATTTATTCAACTTTGATAGTCAGACAGACATATTAAACATTCATCCTACCTGAGAGCATGGTCGAATGCCAACGTTAAATTGTCATTGTCCAGAAAATCGAACCATCTCTATTCTACTCAAAGTGTATTTAATCCACATATAATAGGAAAAATTTCTAAAGTTCACTTGGGTTCTCAGGATCACTGTAGCACTATGTCTTTGCGTCACTGACATTCGTGATACCTGAGACCTAACTTCTCTTTAAATTAACATCATGAATGTGGATGTAAAAATATAATTAATCTGTCTAAACACATATATTCTAATCACATATTTAAATATCACATAATTTATGGCTTGTATGGCATTATTCAAATGCTGAATATGTTAGTAAAATGCTCCTAAACATCGAATAAGTAATTTACACTATTTACACTGTCATTAATAATTGCTTGTTCGTGAATCACAGAAAATCCACTACTCATTGGTTAAAATCATCATCATCATCAAAATTAAATATTTCTCACATTAGTTCTCATTTTAAAATTCAATATATTCTAGTCAGAATAATTAATTCATTATCATCAAATCATTTAAATGAATATTATAATCATCAATTCTTTATGCTCTCTAATTATTCACACACTCTCACTTCATCATCTCCTTCAGATTAAATTATCTTAAATCATCAATATAAATTGTTTAATTCATCAACTCAAGTTGCAATTCTTCAAATCATATCTCAATTGAATTTATTTAAATTCATTTAAATTTATTAATCATCAGCTTCTTTAATTAAATATCACCTTCTAATATAGTTATTCATCATCTATTCAATCATCTATTAATTTCTTTAAATCAGCTTATTTATTCAATCTTTAATTCATCCATTTATTTAATTCATTAATTTATTCCAAAATTTAATTTATCAATTTATTTAAATTTTATTCATCTGGTTATTTAGATTTTTATTATTTCATCTAGTCATTCTGATTTTTATTTCATTAGGTCAGATCATTAATATGCTTAAACTTCAGATTATTATTTCATAAATTATTATTATCAGAAAATCTTGTATTATCAACATTATTTATTTGTTTAATTTCCTAACAAATTGTTTAATATGGGTTATAGATTGTTGTGTTACAGTTTTATCACTTCCAAGTTATATCTCGTATTTAATTATCATGCCAAAAAAATATTATTGCCTTCACAAAATCACGTTGGATCTCACTATCCAAAACTACATTATATATTCTCACTTTATCAAATATCACATTTGAATACCACAATTATTCCACAAAACACTATAAATATTCAGCGCAGAGCATGAATCTCAAAAATTATGCTAGACTGGGTTCGACAACCTCATGTCTGCCTCAAAATACATTAGCAATATTGCAACTTCCACTTGGCAACTTCCACAAAATGCCTATCACAAACTTCACTTAACCACGTTGCATGATCTGCAAAATATACATAACTGGCTTCAAATTATCAACGCACACAATCTCCAATAACTGTAATTAATCTGATCACATCTAGACAACTTCTGAAACAATTAGGGAAAATATTACCTTAGTAATCGAAATCAAATTCAAGATCTGCTGTCAAATAGCATAAATTCTCTTAAAATTCTCATAAATTCACTTCACAGAAAAACACCAATGTGCTATAATCTCTCACATCAAAATATGCAATACTGATCTGCCTTAAAATAAATCTGACCATTAATGATTCATCTTACAAGATTCAATTACTTTAAATCCTTCTCAAAGGTATCAAACTCAATCATAAAAATTATCAAAAGCATCAGCTGTATCAGCTGTTAAATGAAAGTACTTGGCAAACAAGAATTACAAAATGTAACCCTGCTGACATTTATTTCTAATTTATTTAACAAAATTCGACTGATATGTGACTAGTAGTTTCTTGTTTGATCCTCTTACAATCTCAAGTACACTCGGATGATAAAAATGAGTTCCTCAATGGCAAGTGAGGCGAGTACCACCACGCAATCGTATAAATACGAAAGGCCTTGCCCCGTTGTCTATCATGTTAATGCCCTGAACGATGGGTAAAGATGTGTACCACCACGCAATCGCCTAAAGCGAAAGGCCCCATCTCGTCGTCTAATGAGTGAATGTACCAGATTGGAATCAACAAGTCTCTAGTTGTCACATAAAAGCGATATTCATTCACTTGAGTGAATAACATCTTAATATCTCCAAACAATCTAATGGAAAAATCCCTACTGATGAATAATACACACTCGCTAGTATGCAATGAATTGACGAAGTAATTTAAATAATCCAATTGCAGATCACGAGTTCGAAATACTCGCCACAAAAAAAATAACTATCCAAGAAAACTATCCTTACTGGAAAATGTCTAAAAGACCAAACATCTGCTTAATAATGCCAACCAATGGTGAGAATTTCGTATAATGGTGCCTGCCATATCATATGGTAACGCCATATTCTAGCAAAATTTTGGAGCAAATAATGTCTAAGCCATGTCAAAATAATCCTAGAACTCCTACTAGAAAAATATACAAGTATGCCCAGTGTTCATGAAAAAAATCATATCAGAAAGTCATAACTATTACAGTACCTTCTCATATCAGCTGTTAATATATTTCAAAGATCGTCGATTATCCTCGTGTGTGCAATACATTTCTCGAAAGATCGACGTAAATCTCGTATCACCCACGCAATAACGATTGCCTTCATATCCCAAGTGAATCAGCTGTTAGACCTCCTCTTCTTCAGGAACCGAATCCATCGCTCTGTGGTGCCATCGCGTCTCTGTGTTCGTTTACTCCGACATGATGAACTGCATGTTATCCATAGCGGATACTGTCCAAATTCTTACGTAAAAGATCATAAAAGCGGCGTATCCCATATTCTTCTTCTATGTTACGCCACTGTCCCATACAATGTTCGGTTTGCTTGTTAAAAGTTCAATCTCCACAGCGGTTAAGTCTCACTTGCAGAAAATAAATTTTATTTATGAGAGTGTATAAGTTTTTGAAACACCCTGTAGCTGTGTTCGTACTCGATATTTTATAATAATTCATGAAAAGGAATTGTATTAATGCACGTGCCAATGTTCATAAGTGCATATACTCGAACCATTTCGTTTGCTTAAAAGCGTTAATGCTAGCTTGACCCCATGGTCGCTCTACATGTTCCGTTATGAAATGCATAGTCGTAATGTCATTTGAATATCTAAGTTCATTTGAAGTTCACAATTGCAGTATATTATAACTATCTGCCTGCACAATTCGATTACTGAATACAAGTCCCAACTCAATGTTGTAACTGAATATTGAAATGAAGTTCAGCTTCTTTTATATTGCCTGCGTATAAAAGTCGGAAAAAGCACGCTCTGCTCTACTGCACTGTTCCAGAATGATCTACGCTTAAAGCCGGCCTCGCCATACCGCTTTGCTGTACTGTTCTGCGTTACAAAATGCAGCTCGAAATAAAGTTCTCAATCTCGTATTATAATGCTGTTCTAACCCCGGCTTTTCTCCTGCTTACATGGCCCGTACCGCTTGCCTCGTAACCAGTCCTCGCGCCGTCTACCGTGCGTTGCTTGCCTTGACTCACTGACCTACTTTCCGCTCTCCGCTTGGTGAAGTAATACTGTCGCTTTCATGCCACGCAACAAGTGCTGTGCACCGCTCAACTTGCCGTTCTCCCTGCGCATGTGTTCTACTCAGCCCTGCTGACTGAACTCGACTGATGTCTCTAGACTGCGTTGAGGAGCTCCTACTTGGCGCTGTCACGTGATGCTCCCCCACCTTCTGTGGTCATGCGTCACAAGTATAATCTCGACCACCATCATCTCGGCTATTAAGTTATACAATAACTTAAGGGATTATCTGCCTTTCTTCAAGTTATCACCATATATAATGCTTGATATTTCTTCTCTTCTGAGATGATATAATATCATGTTCCATATAGATCTTAATAAAACTTCATATTTCCTATAATTCCATCTGCTTGACTGGCAGTGCCTTCTTAATCCTTGGCCTTCTACGTCATTTCCTAACATTCTTCTCGACTCGATTTGAGCGCTATCTTTACAACTTTTCCCATAAATCTCAACTACGGCTTAATGTCAGCTGGCGTAGCCGATAGCCTCAACTAGGTATCGGGTACAGTAGTGATGCCTTAAATGCAAGATTAGAACAAAACAGTAGGGAAAATAAAGAAAGTACAGACGCTTTAAATGCTAAACTGGAACAAAACAACGCTAAATTAGAACAAAACAGTAGGGAAAATAAAGAAAGTACAGAAGCTTTAAATAAAAAATTAGAACAGAATAATGCAAAATTAGATAAGAACAACAAGGAAATTAGTGTGAAAATGGAGCAGATTAGAGGAGAAATCAGAGGAGTAATGGAAGAGAAGGTTAAAGAGATCATTGCAGATGTAGACAAGAAATTAGGAAAAGTACAGGAGGAGTTAGAAATTAGAATCAGTACACAGACTGAAAATTTAAAAGAACTAGTGCAACTGGAAACACAGCAGGTCAAAAAGCAATTGGGGGGAGAAATTGACAAAATTCAGGTAGCAACTAAAGAGGTTAAGGAACAGCTGGGGGGTAGAATTGAGAAAGTCCACTCGCAAATAGTTGCAGAAGTAAATGATTTAAGAGAGAGTAATAGAGAGAGCATTAGCAAGATTGAGGAGAAACAAGCAAAGCTATATGATAAAGTAGAAGAATCAGAAGGAAACATTAAATTAACAGTAAACAGTATTGAGAGGAAGGCTGAGGAGAAAATCGCAGAATTAGAGTTAAAATTAAAAGCTAGGATCAGGCAAGAAAATAGTCAGAATAGGCCAGTTTTTGTGAATAGCACACACAGGGAGGTAGAACTGGGTAAGTTCAGCAATCGACAGGGTTGCCCAATGGAGTTCATGAACACTATAGAAAATAAATTCGGGGAGAGGTTGGAAAATGGTAGTATTGAGTGGTGCCAGGTAGTTGAAATTTTAGAACAAGTGTTTGTGGGGGAAACGAGGAATTGGTTTGCTGTCTACAGAGACAAGTTTACTGATATCAATGATTTTAAAATGAAATTCTGTGAAAAGTTCTGGAATGAGGTTATTCAGTCGCAGCATCGTGAGGGAGTAATGTGTGGTAGATATAACCCTAAAGGAAGCTCCACCATGACCGAATACTTTTTAGGGCAGGTATTAGTGTGTAAATATCTGGATGGGTTGAAGGAGGAAAGTGATGTGGTGAGGTGCTACTTAGGCACTTTCCCTATAGGATCAGGGAGGCTGCTTGTATCCAGAATGTAAAGACAATATCACAAGTAGAAAATTTGTTAAGCACATTTGATGCACTAGGGAGAGGGGGTTATGAGGACAATTTCAATAGGAACCAGGGTAATAATAATAATAGACCTAATGAAGCCAGGCATCAAGAAGTTCAAGGGAACGGTGGCGAAGGGGCCAACGCTCAAAATAGAAATAATAATAATCAGCTAAATCAGAACAGAGGAAATGGCTATGGTAATCAGTATCAAGGGAGGAACAATGATTTCAGGGGAAATCAAGGGAGGAACAATGATTACAGGTGAAATCAAGGGAGAAACAATGATTTCAGGGGAAATCAAGGGAGAAATTATAATGACAATAAATACAAACAGAATAGGGGTCAAGGAAGAGGACAGCCTACTGGTAGTAATATACAGCCAAACAATGACAACACAGCCCAGAACAACCAGACCAGTTCAGTAGTTAGTAGTATTACGGCCAGCTGTAGCGGTTCTTTAAACGCGAACCAGGCTGCGAAGTAAGGTCAGAATCTCAGTCTGTAGCATGCCCTGTCCATACAATTATACAGGAACCCTATGACCTAAATGTAAGAAATGAATTATTACATGAACTAAATGATGAAGGTATTATTCAGGAAGTGGTTAATAAGAGCCCCATAGTTAAATTTAACGTGTCCGAGGCGTACACAGATGTTTTAATTGATAGTGGTTGTATGAAGAGTTGCATAAGTAGTGCATTTTATGATAAAATGAAAGGAACTGGAGTAAATTTTGAGGAGATGCCAATTAAAAGCACTTTTGTTATCACAGCTGTTGGGAAGAGGTCTAAAATAATTTCTAAGCAAGTTTTAGTAGACATTAAAATTAATAATCATGTAGAGAAGCAGATTTGTCTTGTAATTCCAAATTAAGTATTCAGTGTTATCTTGGGTTCAGAGTGGCTAAGTAGAGTGTCTGGTAACTTATGTTATGATGTAGGGAGTTGAAATTTAAATGGGGAGATTCTGAAGTAGAAGTAGCGTTCAATGACCATATTCAGAGGAGTAGTATTGTAGGTGTGATTTGTACTTTAAATGAGATATCGCCAGCCGTAGAGCGGGGTTCTCCATGTTTTGTGGGCAGTGTGATTACGAACGGTAGTCTAAAGGACTCGTTACGTGATGCTGCATTTCAGGGAAATATAGAGGATGAACAGTGTGTTCGGCTCTATGATGTGTTATTGCGTAATAGGAGAGTGTTTGAGGATCGCATTGGTATGGCCAATTGCTATACACATTCATTGAACGTTATTGATAGGTCAGTATTCACTGGACATAGATATCCTGTACCTTTCACTTATCAGAGTGCAGTTGAGGCACAAATTAATCAGATGCTTGAAGATGGGATTATTGAGCACTCTAACAGTCCATATGTTAATTCTTTGATCACGGTACCCAAGACCGACGGCACAGTTCGTATTTGTTTAGACGCTCGTTTGGTTAACAGTAGAATTAGTTCAGATCAGCTGAAATCTATGTCAATAGAGGAATTAATGCAAACATTTGAGGGGAAGAAGTATTTCACTTGTGTAGATTTGAGTTCCAGTTTTTGGCAAGTGCCACTTATGTACGAAGATAGACCATTTACAGCTTTTAGTCATAATTATAACCTTTATCAATTTTGTAGAACACCTTATGGGTTAAAGAGTAGTTCAGCAGCTTTAATTAGGGCTTTAAACATCGCATTGGGGGATGACACAGGAGAGTTTGTAACCATTTACATTGATGATATGGTAATTAGTTCACGCAGTTTTGAGGAGCATCTACGTGATTTAAATATAGTTTTTCAGAAGTTAGATCAGGCAGGGTTCACTTTGAAGCTGTGTAAGTCGTTATTCTGTCAGTCAGAAGTGACATTTTTAGGTCATAGAGTGTCGAGTAGAGGGGTGACACCAGAAGAAAGTAGGGTTAATAAGATACTTAACGCAGAGGTGCCACAGAATGTTAAACAGTTAAAAACTTACCTGGGAATTTGCAACTTTTTCAGGAGGTTCGTTCTTAAATACTCAGGGTTAGTAGAACCATTCAGGGAATTGCTTAAAAGTGGGACTCGATGGAGATGGGAGTCCAAGCATGATCAGGCTTTTAGAGCGCTGAAGGAAGGTTTTGAGAAAGCTGTAGTGCTGAAATATCCGTTAAAAGATAAGGAATATGTGGTTATGACAGATGCTTCACATATAGGCATTGCTGGAGTATTATGTCAGAAAGATGATGAGGGTAATCTGTGCATTGTATCTTTAGCCTCGCGAGGACTGACAGCAGCAGAGAAAAGATACACGATTACTGAGTTAGAGCTTTTAGGTATTGTTTTCAGTTTAGGGAAATTTAGAATGTAATTAGTAGGGGGGAAATTTGAGATCCATACAGATCACCATGCATTACTGTATATGAGGACTTGTAAACTCAGTTCTAACAGAGTTAGTAGGTGGATTATTGCTCTGCAGGAATACGAATTCACAGTAAAATATATTAAAGGTAAAGATAACATTCTTGCAGACATGCTATCGAGGGACACTAATTTATGTAGGGATTATCCTGTGGTTAAAGCAGAGGACGGTATTTTAATATGTGCATGTGTGGACAGTAGCAACAGGGCATCGTTACAGACACTGAGAAATATGCTAGTGGAGCAACGTGATGACGTTAAGTTAAAGGAGCCACTGGCTAGGTTGGAAATAGGTGAAGAAGAGTATGTGAAAGTAGGACGGTTCACGTACAAGATGCAGGATGGGCTTCTTGCAAGGAAATGTAGGAATAATCGGTGGGCAATATGTGTTCCTGCAACTTTGCGGCAGGAGCTAATTTGGTTCATTCATTAGGAATTAGGACACTTTGATGCTGCCAAGGTCTTCTATGAAATTGGTCGTGACTTCATTTGGAGTAAAATGGGAAGGGATGTTAGGAGGATTTTAGCTAAGTGTGACACCTGTCAAAGGAGTAAATATCCAGTTAAATATTTAGTGGGGGAGAGATCTGCAGTTCTCACCAGTAGTCCCGGCAAACTACTGTGTGTGGATTTATTTGGCCCGATCGTTAAAGGACAGTACGGCTACGAGTACATTTTTATAGTTATTGACGCTTTTAGTAAGTATGTCAAGCTATATCCGCTAAGGAAAGCCACGGGACTAGCGTGTAGCCGATTGATCATTAATAAGTATGTACCTGAGTTTGGCATTCCTCTCAGGATACTATCTGACAGTGGACCACAGTTTACTGCAAAGAAATGGAGAACCAGTATGCAGGAAGCTGGTATAACACACGTTCATTCCTCTGTAAGGTACCCTCAGGGTAATTCTGCAGAGCGTTCATTAAGGGAAGTGGCTCGTCTTTTTCGGACTCTAGTGCATGACAAGCATGCGGCCTGGGATGGACATCTTCCCAAGGTCGAGACTTGGCTGAATTCTGTCCAGCATGAGAGCACGAAATTGCCGCCATACGAAGTTCACTTCGGAAAAAGACCACAAAATGAACTAGCGAGGGTGTTGGGATTAAATGAGGGTAAGCAACCGGGGATGGATTATATTGTCCAGTTGGCGAAACAGAATTTATCTAAGTCAGCACAAAAGAGAATTCGCCAACAAAAAGAAACTAAATTTGACCTATTCGAGCCGGGAGACAGGGTCTTACTTAGAGTGCCGAAACAGTCAAATAAGCTAGAGAAAGTCATGTCCAAGTTCTTTTATCTCTACGAGGGCCCATTTATAGTTTCCAAACGTATTGGCAAAACAGCATATGTGCTGGAGAATAGTGAGGGAAACAGATTATACGGGACTTATAATATACATAGTCTCCGAAAGTATGTGTCATAAAGTGAGGATGTTTAGCTGGCGAGCCAGCCTATCAAATGAGTAAGTGTGGTATTTGGTGCGTGGGAGGAGATGGTCTTCCAGGCAGGCGTATCAGAAGTCACACAGGGGGGTAGTATGTAAGTAAATGAGAGTTTTTAAGGTACAGGGAAATATGACGGGATTGTCGGATGCTCTTGAGCACTAAAATGTCTCGATACACCAAGGCCAGAATTTGGTAGCGCTGGTGAATTCCCATTTGTCCCCAAGAGATGGGTGAGCGCTTGGACAGGGTATTTTTGCTTAAGGCGTCCACGGGACAAAAGATGGGCCATCAGAATGCGAGACAGTCCTTCATGAAACTCATACATAATGGCACACGTGATTTCTGTTTACGGCCTCGCCATGTAAGATTTTTAAGTGAGTAATTTAAGGTAATTTGTACAATGGTTTCATTTGTGTGAGGAGAACTGGTCTGTGTTGAGAACTAGTATTAAGTAGAATATGGTCTACGGGAACTTAACAAGACAGGGCGTTTACGGCACAGAAATATTTGGTGTTATATGTAATGCGCATTTACTGTTTTTTTCAGAAGTCAACATTAATTTCATCTTTTATAAAGAGAGATCAAGTATTATGGTCACGAGGCGCTGCCACAATAGTGTGATCGTGTGCTCAGTGATAAGTGAGATTAAATTTCACCATAAGGAAGGGACCTCCAGTGAAATTAGGAAGTTCTATGGTGATATAAATATATCAGAACACCTTCAATGCGTGTGATATGACATCATAAATACATAGTGCTCACACATTAATTATGTCTATTTCTCCAACATAGAGAAATTTGAGAGGCGGAAATATCCGTGGAACACTATTCTATATGAGAAACATGGGACTGGTTGCAAAGTGCAATCCATAGTGACAACAAACTTTGACGCAAAGTGCGTGAAGAAAAATTATGAGTGTATATATCTGTAATTTAGGGTGATTTCATTTATGTAATATGTATTTTGGATGGGGTTTATTAACGTGTCTGGGATAATCAGATAATGGACCGTCGTCACGGTAAATCATACGATGATCCGAGGCGAATATGTAACGTGTTTTACTGGCATAAGTCAGTAGGAAGTCATTCTATATTTACTTACGCGGCAAATTGTTCAGCCAAGAGAATTTTTCATGTTAATTTATTATTATTAATAATTTATTATAATTATTATTAAGATATTTTCGGAGCATTTTATAAAAATTATAAGCATACAGATAGGTTTTCTATGTCTTAGAAAACGCTATCAAGCAAATTATTACGAACGACAATATCATAGAAAATTATGTGATTACGGAATTTAACGGAGTTTCGTCAGTTAGGATATTATGAGAGACATGACTCACTGGAAATTCAGGTACAGGCTGATTCTTGTCAAGAAGTATTACGCAAGCTTGGGTCGCAGCGTCAAGAAAAGGCGGATAGTTGGAACGGAAATCGACTTCATCATCCGCGCGCCGTGTGTAATGAGCCAATCAGTGGAGACCACGTAAGCTGGAAGTCGGTACCGAGGTGGGGAGCCGACGTGTGCATATATCGTTCGGCGCGCCGTGGAACGAGAAGAATCTGTGAAAGACTTGACTAGTTCGGTTGCAAGTGTGTGTCGCTCCAATGTTCCGTGGAGTGGAGAACTATCTGTTTAAAACTTAACCAGTTTGGTTGTACGAGGGTATGGCTCCGTTGTTAGGACCATAAAATCACAAAATCTACAAGTATATCATCAAATATCGACGGAGATGACGACGTCCAGTAATATTAAATATCCGGTAATATTAAAATCGCAATGCTCCAATTTAAATTTTAAACTTATTATTATTATTAATTTTGCTATACTTGTTTTATATAATAAATTCAATTCTTTTACAATGCAATCTTTGCTTTCAGTAGGTAGCATTAGATATAGACCAATTCCTTCTCCTGATAAAATTGTTTGTTGGGTTAATGATCAAATCATACCACGATCTGAGTGAATAGATTCTTGAAGGTGTTCTACCAGAGCTAGACGTTGTTAAATACAAATTTAGATTTCAGCATTGCGTTGAGGTCTTGGCGCCCATTAAAACAACATAGCTTAGGCAAAGGTAAACAGTTACATTTATCACCCAACAGTTAGGGGCAGCCAAACTGCTACAATTGTCGCTCAACGTGAGGGTCAAACTGTTACACTTGTCGCTCAACGTGTGGGCTAGCAAAACTGCTACAATTGTCGCTACCAACATGGTGCATTAATTAATGTTACAGCATGAAAAGTAGGCTCTTTAGTTCGTCACGGAACTTCTTGTTTCATGTAATTTTAGTTTTTGCTCTGATCTGCGTATGTCAAATTTCTCCTTATTTCCCTATTTGCTTTAGCTTGGATTGTATGAGATTAATAGAGTAGTGAGAGAAGCCAGTCATGGAAATACTTTCAATTAGTGTTGACTTTTGGCAAAACAAAAAAAACTTTATATCTCCGCTTCCCTTAGTGGGTATATCCGACGACTAATTAAGTGCTATAATTAGCCACCCGCTCTTTCATTGCCGTTACTCAGAGGGACAAAACTCAGTCGACATTGTCTTGAGATTTACACCCAGTCTAGGGGAAAGAATTTCTCCTCAATTGTCTAAATGTGTTGCTTTAATACTTTACGCTTTATGTAATAATTTTACCTATTATTATAATGTCAGTGGATGCGGATAATAGTTGTGCGGATGCGGGCCGGATGTGGATGCGGATGCGGGGTTTGTGCAGATAAGAATCGTGCAGATGCAGGACGGATGCGGATAGCAGTCGTGCGGATGCGGATAACGTTTTGTTTAACCGCACAGAGCTCTGCCAATAGGTAAGTATTGACATACTTTTAATCAATTGCCTATTTTGTCACATTAATACAGCAAGTGCTTAGTAAAATATATTTTCTACAAATTTCAGAAGTGCGCTAGTTTTGCCGTTGCCTTTGATAAAAGTATACTGTAAGCTGGCAGAACTTTTACAACGCACTGAGAGGTTCAGTGCAAAAGCAGGCCTTACATTAAACCGATCCAAGTGTTATTTTCCTGGTTAACGAGCGGCGACTCAAACGTAAGGCAGTAGCACACGCCCACAATAACCATTGTTCGCCACTGACCAATAACTGACGGTTGTTGACCAATAGCAAGCTTCCTCTATCACTCCACGTTGACTCTAAAGTCCCGCCCTGGCGCTAGCTTGTATCAGTGTCCAATGTTGCACATCTTCACAAAGTTCTGTCCAGTCTCGCTGCTAGCCCTCAGTGGCTACGGTGGAAATTTGACAACGCTGGGAAAGCCTTGGCCCCAGGTTCCATGGAATGTAAACATATCCGCCCAGCTAGATTTCAAAGGCGAGCCGCACGTTAACCAGGAAATTGAGGCAACTATACTTGATGGCAGTGGACAGTCAGCGTGCATTAACTCGTCCCTTCCAGCTAATACGGGATATTAATCTCAAGGAAGAAATAGTTTACCTAGGAGTTCACATTTTCACTAAGGGAAACTTTAAAGGAGACATTAAAAGAAGAATAGCTATGGCTAAGAAAGCACTGTCTAGTCTAACCGGAATATGGAAATATCATCATATTACCTAGGAAACAAAGAAGCGACTGCTTCAAGCTTTGGTATTTCCTATCGTCACGTATGGCTCTGAGTCCTGGACCATAAATGCTGCATGCTGTAGGAGAATCGAAGCCTTCGAGATGACGAGTTATCGGAGAATGCTACGAATATCGTGGGTAGCAAGAAGAACGAATAAATCTATTCGGAAGGAGCTAAGGATTGTTCCTTTATTTATTTATTTATTTATTTATTTATTTATTTATATATAGTATGGCTTTAGTGCCGGGAGTGTCCGTGGACATGTTCGGCTCGCCTGAGTCTGTAGCTGATTCCAGCGGACACCCTTAGGGTGAGCTACAAGTTCCGTTCAATTTCAAGTACTGTAGTTCCAACTTTCCTTACCAGATATCGAAGATACCTAGTGGTGAACGTTGGAACTTGGATAGAGCATTCTGACGAAATCTAACCTGACAATTTAGCTTCACACAAGTTTAGTCTGTGGAAGGATCTTTTACATGCCATAAATCTATGACATGGGACAGCCGGCTTTACTTCCCCTCCGAAGGAAGACATACTGAAGGATTTTTAACGTTCTTAAAAAATCCGACGACTTCGGCCAGGTTTGAACCCGCTATCTTGGGCACAGCAGTTCAGCATGCTACCAACTACGCCACCGAAGCCGGTAGGATTGTTCCTAAAGCACGCTTACTCCCAAACATCCAAAGGCAATATAGACATTTTTTGGCCATGTCATCCAGCGAGACGGCATTGAGAAGCGTAGCATATCATCCAGGGTAAAGTTGACGGAAAATGGCTGAGGGGTCGTGCCCCAAACCAGAACCTTGACCAGAGTCTGACTAATCTGCCACTTCAGAAATTAATGCATACAGCAGAAGACTGCGGTGTATGGCGGGGTATTGTTAACAGAATTGCGTGAAGGGTCACGACGTTCGAAATCGAACTACGACCAAGAAGGTGAAGAAGTAAGATTCGACTACACATAATATTTGGTGTGGGCTTATGATAAGGCATATCCGATTATCGCTTTCACCTCATGGTCCGACTTGTTTTTGTCTTCGCCTACGGAACTACCGTAAAAAGCAGAAGAGCTATCGCAACGTAGCCCACGTCCAAGGAAGATTGCTGGTCTCCCGGGCCGTTAATCTGTGACACGGCGCGGTGCATGAATCAGGCGACAAGACAGGCCAGTAAACTTACTCGTCGGCATTTTCTCTGCACAATTACTTGACACCTCGTTAAGAGTACAGTAGGTAGTACCGCAGAAACATTTGCCGCCATGCAAGCCCATGCGATGTTTATTGCATGGTAAATGAGGACAGCAGAGATAATAATCATCCAAAAATATTCCTCGAAATATATGATGTTAATTCATTTGAGGGGCTTGGGACATCTTGGATATCAGCCCCATGTAGTCGGGTGTGTGTGTTGAACTTGCCTGATAATCTGTTTTTATGTGCTGACTGTATGGGTGTGGTGTAGCTGTATTAAGGACAGGGATGGTGTAGATGTCCCTGGACTTGAAGTAAGGCACTGTCCCTGAATTTGTCTGGAGCAAGGGTGGGGAAACCTGGGGACAAAACACACTCAGGATAGTCGCTATCAGCGCCGAGATTTGAGCCGGAGATCTCCGGACCTGTTTCAACTACCCTTGTGGCCGTGGTCCATGATTTACACTAAGGGAGCCTAGAAAGATAAACAGCGTGGCAATTGTCAGTTTATGCACAGGACAATTGACTTGTATTTGTAGCTGTTACTACAAATCCCTATTCGTTATGTTTTATAGGTCGATTTGTCCTGTTCGAGACTTGTGTTTCTCGAATTGTGAGGTGTAACCACTTCCGCCCGCGAGACAAACTAACCCTATTCAGACACCTTATACGAGACACATCAAGATTTCGAATGGTTATTTAAATATACATTTGAGACAAATCATGATATTCTATTTGGTTTGCTATAGATGTTATTGCGACAAATTTAATTACATTTTGTAAGGATTAAATCGTAGCATTATACTGTACTAGCTGAAGTACCCGTTCTTCGGACGGTCTTCGGTATTAATAGCCAGACGTTAGCGATTGAGTCACTGTTGCAATCATTCCTTCATCAGTTTACCACAGCGAATTTAGTTTCCTGGAAATACCACAGACACTGTTCAATTTAGGGCCTTAAAATGTGGTTTTCGGGACCGAGCTTCGCGTCTCCCATTGAGGGGAACAAAATAAGCTTTGGTCGTCCATCTAGAATAATTCTTATATTTGACTATGTATTTTGAAATGTTTTGCCCTATAGCCACACTTCTATGAGTAGTATGGTGAAGAGTTATATCAATGACAAGTGCAGAGACACCTTGTGGCCGCGAGACAAACTAACCCTATTCAGACACCTCATCACCCAGATGACCAATTCTGGATGGAAAAACCATACACCAAATGACACCAGATTCTATAATATAGCGAAATTTGACGACAAAAATTAAAAGATTAGTAACAAATCCAATCTGAAGCTAAATTTACGGAAGATATCCTTCTTCACATAAAATGAATATTGACACACTCGTACACAAAAAGCAACACACGTAATATAAAAAAGGCCTAAAACAAGTCTGTTTCGGAAGTTTATCATAAGATACCCAGAAGCGTGTCATTCTGACGGATTTTCGTGAAACGGTCGCGAGTGCGAATACCGAAGTATCGTAGTGTTGTGAGGAGTATTGTTGCCAACAATATTAGTGGCAAAAATTAAAAACTAAATTTTTTTTTTCTTCATACTCTCGACCAAAAGTGAAGTGTTTATATATATATATACACCGCGGACAGGCCAACAAGGACCACGCAAATATCACTTCTTTATAGGTCTAGTTTCCTTCTTTCTCTTCCAGAAGTCTTTCATCCTGGTCGACTGTGCAGCTCTTCTTTCAGCAGTCCATTCTCCTCTGTTGAGATTTTTCTTCTCCCCGACAAGAATTTTGAGACCAAAAATTTTTTTTCTGTACTCTATTCGATTTAGACAATCTTCTTCAGTAATTTTGAATTTTTGAAGTTCTTCTTTCATTTGTTTTACATAGCCTCCTTGTCCTTTATAGTTCCAGATTTTATCAAAAATTTGTTTGTTTAACCTTGAGCAATCCATGCGGACCATATGTCCGTAGAACTGAAGTCGCCGTTTTCTGATCATCACTTCAAGGTTGTCGATTTTACTATAAATTTCTGCATTCGATCTCAGTCTATAACCTTCCTGTGTTTTCCTAGGACCATAAATCCTTCTTAAAATTCTTCTTTCTATCTTGAGCAAATTATCCATTCCGGTTATATTTGTAGTTTCCATGCCGTACAAGATGACTGGTCTAACAACAGTATTAAAATGTCGTAATTTTGCATTGATAGACAGGTTCTTTTTATTGTATATATTTTTTGTACAAAAATTTAATCTTTCCAATTTCCCTTTTTTGTTCTCGATTGCCAATTTATCCGTCCCATTGCTACTAATTATTTCTCCAAGATATTTAAATCGGTCAGTGACCCTGGTGCTCCCATAATTTGTTTTTATCATTTTCTTAGTGTATTTCTGATCACTTGTCATCATCTCTGTTTTTACCAACGAAATCTGTAAGCCCGCTTTTTCCGCCGTTTCTTTTAACTGATCAATTTGGTTAATAGCTTCTTGTTCTGATTCAGCAAACAACGCTACGTCGTCAGCAAATGCTAAACCTTTGACTCTGAGGTTCTTATTCTTTGTACCAATTTTAGCACTTGAATCGTTCTTCTCCCAAAACGTCCTCATGACTTTATCCAAGACCAAATTGAAAAGCAGTGGTGATAGACTGTCCCCTTGTCTTAGCCCAGTTTTTACCTCGAAGGGCTCGCTAACTTCATTTAAAAATTTGACTCTGGAAATCGTATTAGTTAATGTAAGTTTTATTAAATTTATGGTTTTTTGATCAACTTGGTATTCCTTCAATGTGTCAAAAACAGTATCCCTATCCACTGAATCATACGCTTTCTGAAAATCAACGAATGAGATAAAGATATTCTTTGGCCTGTTGTTGTAATATTTTAATATCAATTTTAAACTAAGAATTTGTTCTGCACACGATCTATTCCTTCTGAAACCTCCTTGGAACTCGCCAAGCTGTGGTTCGATCTGTGGTTCAAGTCTGTTTAAAAGTATTTTGGCAAATATTTTATATGTGACAGACAACAATGAGATCCCCCTATAACTATTGACATCAATTTTTGAGCCTTTTTTATGTAGTGGATGAATTAAGGCGATTAACCAGTCTTCTGGAATTGCTTCCTCAATCCAAATTTTCTGGAATAGATTTGTCGTCGCTATTAAAAATTCATCATCTACAAGCTTCCACATTTCTGCAATTATTCCATCCTTGCCTGAGGCTTTATTGTTTTTAAGTGAGTTGATAATACATTTAACTTCATTTACATCTGGGGGCGTAGAGTCAAAATTTTGTATTGTAAATTTGAAACTCAACTTGTCTGTCGGTTTTGGACAATTTAACAACTTCTCAAAATACGCAGCCAAGATATCACAATTTTCCTTGTTGTTTAATGCTAGCGTACCATCTTCCCTTTTGAAATTTAAACTCGGCGCTGAATATCCAGTGATTTCCTTCTTAAATGCTCTATAAAACAATCGGGTGTCATTTTTCTTAAAATTGTCGTCCATTTCCATTATTTGGTCCTTCATATATTTTCTTCGAATCGTTCTTAAAGTCTGGTGGGCCATTTTCCTTAATCTTTGTACTTCCTCTAAATTTTCTGGAGTCTTGTTCCCGTTCCACTTGTGCCAAGCACAATGTCTTTCTTTGATCACTCTTTCACATTGTTCATTCCACCAAGCATGTTTCCTATAAAAGTTCAACGGTGCAATTTCCTGAGCTGGTTCAAGAAGGTTATTAGTAACATCATTCCAATTGGTTGGTATTTTAAGTTTTCCTTGAAATTCTATCCTTTTTTCATTTGTAAGAACCTCTCTATTAATTTTCGGAATTTTAATTCTAGTTGTATTTTGTTTGCGTGTAAAAGGTATGAAATTCATCTTGATTTGAGAAAGGTAATGATCTGAAGTTACATTAATGGATTTTCTGACCTTGACATTTTGAATTTCTTTGAAACAATTTCGAGAGATAGCTACATGATCTAGTTGAAACTCACCCAGCAACGCATTTGGGGAGACCCATGTTTTCTTTTTACTTGGTTTTGCTTTAAAATGTGTGGACATAATCTTTAAGTTTAGATGTTCACAGAGTTTAACCAATCTCTCACCATTCCTGTTGGTTCTATTGTGAGCGGGATATTTACCTATTATATCAGAAAATTTTCTCTCAGATCCAAGCTGAGCATTGAAATCTCCAAGTAAAATTTTTACATGATTAGAAGGAATTTTGAGAATTTCGGCTTCTAACTCGTCCCAAAATTCATCAACTTTCTCTGGATTCATTTTATTATCCTTATTTATAGGAGCATGGGCGTTGATTAGCGTGTATCTCTTATTGAGAGATTTTATAGTTAGAAAAGATAGTCTGGCATTCACAGTGAAGTGTTTAGTGAAGTTTAATTATTATTTCAAGAAAACCAGTGCTACCAACCTTCATAAAAACAAACCAAGTGACTGAAAACCAGCTTTAGACTTCAAATTTGTGACAATCTAAACTTACAGTGACGACGAACAATTACTTAAATATATATTTCTACTTCTACCGATTTACAAAGAAACAGTGACTAAAACAGCAGTTCGAATCAAGACAAGCCCCATGGAGGGCGACGGGCCGATCCCGTTGTGTAACCAATATTCCGTACTATCAGAGACCCTTCCTGCACCCAAGAAACGACAAAAAAAAACGACGATCACGGGGTTCGAAATCCGACTCCCTGTCAACTCCTACATCCATAGACTATAAAAAATCAAGGGAGTCCAGCGACTCCGAAGAGCAACCTCCATCAAGGCACTCTGCCAGAGCCAGACGAATGCAGACTTCAGATGCCAGCAGTGACCAACCCCAATCCTGCCAACCATCCAGCAGCATGCAGCGTAAGGTAGTAGCCGAAGATTTTCCGCCTTTTGTTCTATCTTCCTCCACATCTTATCCACCACTCACAACCTGTACGGTTACAGTATCTTCTAAACCCTCCCCTCCCATAAATACCGTTCCCTACTCCACTGTAGCGGCCAACACAAATCCATCTCCTCAACCTACTCTTTCTAATCAACCTTCAATTTACCATGTCTCTCCACCAATCACTCCTGAACTCTCACAATCTGTTCCGAATTTATATGTATCCCCACTCAGTACTCCTTCATCGCAATTCCATTATCCATCAACTCAACCCTTTTCCTCTTCAAATTCCATGGCCACTCCTCAAACGGTAGCGTACAACTATCTTGGACATACCTACCATCTTCCTTCGTCCAATCCTCAATATTCTCCTCAATCCCATCCTCAACCATCTCCTCAGCCCCATCCTCAACCTTATCCTCAACCCTATCCTCAGCCCCATCCTCAAAATTATCCTCAGCCTACAATTAACTTCTCATCTCGATCATCAATTCAACCCTCTCCTGCCATCAACCGTCCCATCCCCTCAACTACTTCTTCTTCTTCTCCTACCCCTACTAATGAATCCATCTTCACATACCGTCTTTTTAACTTCACGGAGCCCCGGCCTGAACCGCGCCGCATCTCGGCCATTCTCCGCACCTTCCTACCGGCCAGCTCCATTACCCAAATCATCCCCCAACCTCATGCCATCATCTTGAAAACCAAAGGTGATGCCAGGGAGGTGTTAATTCACAAGATGGGCTTAGCTCGCTTAGGCGAACAAGTGGCCATGGAACCTCTTCCTACACGTTCCCCAAAACTTCCATCCCTTCGCCGTGAACCCCTTCTATCTGTCGTTATTCGTGGAGTTGATACCTCCTACACAAATCAGGAAATCCACCAGGAACTCACCTACCATCTCCTAAACATCCATAAAATACTCCGAATTAATAGCGATCGTGGCCCTACTACCCTGGTGCGTGTCCTCTCAGCAGACCGTGCTTCCATAGACAAGCTACTAGCTGAAGGCGCCTTTCTATACTGGCAACACCACCGTGTGGAACCATCCAGAACCTCCACTCCTGCTCCTCTCCGATGTGATCGTTGCCAAACTTATAATTCTCATTCAACAGACCACTGCCCCATGCGTCAGCCAATCTGTGCCCATTGTAGTCAAGCTCATCCCACTCGTAGCTGCCCCAACCTCTCACTCCCACCCAAATGCACTCAGTGCCAGGGTTCCCACCCAGCCTACTCTCCCCATTGTCCAAACCCCCCAACAGTTGACGTATCAAAACCTCAATTTACCGCCCCTGTCCGCACCGTAGATCCCATCACACCCCCCCAATCATCCGTCTCCCCTGCTCCACCTTCTATTGAAGACATGATTCGCTTCACAGCAATCTGTCTTCAAAATCTATTACCCTTCGACCGCCCCCGGGTGCTGGAAATACTACATTTTGCTGCCCGTACAACTTTTGGCCTTAATATGCAAGCCACCACCTCGGGCCAAAAGGTCCACTTCCATTTCAGGCCAATGGAAATTTAATTATGGCTAATACATTAGGAAATGGAATGTGTTCCGTACGCGTGCTCTAGTTCAACATTTGTTCCCTGAAATCCAACCGCCACTTCTTAGACATTTTACTTCTGCTCTACACTCCCGCTATCTTCCTCTTAAATGAAACTTTCCTCAATCCTCGACTCCATCCTGTTTTTCCAAATTACACATTATATCGTGCCGATCGCCCTCATGAATCCAGAGGGGGAGTAGCCATTGGCGTTCACAAATTATTCCCTTCACGTCTACTTCAACCTCAACACTTTCTACATGTTCCTGAATTTCTCACTGTCATGGTGCATCTCCCTTCGAACCCTGTCATTCTCTCCACTGCTTATAGTCCTCCCCGTTCTCAACCTCCCATAGATTATATTAACTTCATAGACTCAACATTTAAACACTTCATCTTTGCTGGAGATATTAATATTAACTCTCTATATGCCCATGACAGGGACCTCCTACATGATTACTTAGACACTATGAATGGTGAACGTGTGGCTATACCCCCTCACACCATCGTGAGAACGCAGAGCACTCCCGAAATAGCCTTAGTATCCTCTTCCCTATCCCGTAACACGTCAATTAAACTACTCGGCCTCTACGGTAGTGACCATCAACCCTTCCTCATTACAATTCCCTCACTTAATTTCCATCAACCCTCACCTCCTCCTTCATTCATGAGAAGTAATTTCAATAAAGCAGACTGGGAAGCCTACCGCTGCAGTATTACTGAACTCCTTGCTACTGCCACAATCCCACAGAACAATGAACAGCTGTCTGCTTTGATATCTTTGCTGGAGGCATCTATATCTGTCTCAGCTCGACGCCACATTCCCATAACTAAAGTCACTCCAAGCAAGCCGCCTATTCCACCCAAGGCACTCCAACTTCTTAATTTATCAAGGAGCTATTATAGGGCCTACTGCCAGACTAATGACCCAGACTTACTCACGAGACATAGACAATACCAACGACATGTTCGGTCCTATCTTAAAGCTATTAAGAAAAAGAAGTGGATTGACGCTTGCTCCAATCTAGCTAAGGAATCTACAGCTCGGCCTTTCTGGAAAACATTTAAAAATCTTACTGGGCAAAATACCAAGGAATGCCTTTTTCCCATCAGAGGGCCAAACGGTTTCTCATTCACTGACCAAGACAAAGCTGAGACTTTTGCCGACTACTTCACTAACGTCTACAGTGACCAACCTAATACTCGACACAATTACTCAGACTACAGAACCGTGAGCAAACAAACTAATCCAAAACTTCCTTCTCTGACCCCCAGCTTTGACCATCTCCCGAGTTTAGATCCCGAATCACCACTGAACCAACCCATTACTTCTGAAGACATACGATTCCAGCTAGCTAAAAGACGCAATACGGCCCCTGGGACAGATAAGGTGTCCTACGCTCATATCAAACAAGCGCCACCCATCTTCATCCATTTCCTAGCCATCGCCTACACTTTTATTCTTTATACTGGTAGCTTCCCCTCTCATTGGAAGACAGCTAAAATAATTCTCTTCCCCAAGGTAGGCAAACCTCCTTCCCTCCTTTCCTCCTATCGACCGATAAGCCTCCTCTCTGTTTTCTCTAAATTATTTGAAGCTATTATCGCCTCTCGCCTCTACAATTTCCTTAACTCACAAAACATATTTCCCCCAACTCAAGCAGGTTTTAGACCAAAATTTTCTACACAATCCCAGCTTTTCCGTATGACTAGTCTCCTCACCCCCCACTTTAACAAGGGCTATCCTGCAGCCCTACTACTCCTTGATCTGGAAAAGGCCTTCGATCTCGTGTGGCAACGAGGGCTTATATATAAATTACAGAAACTTAACCTTCCCTCCTCGATTGTCCGCTTGCTCAGTAATTTCTTACTGAACAGGCGAGCATTCATCCATCTCCGCTCTGCCTCCTCACACATCTTCTCCCTCTATGCAGGTGTTCCGCAAGGTTCTCCTATCTCCCCACTTCTCTACATCATCTACGCTCATGATATGCCACAACCGAACAAATATTCACACCTCTTCCAGTTCGCAGATGATACAGCCATTTTATCCTTTGCCAACAACACCACCACTCTTGCCAATAGAATGCAATCCTATCTCGATACACTTCTCGCCTGGTTTTCTAAATGGCATCTCTCAGTGAATACGGACAAAACCAAACTCCTACTATTTAAAGCCCGAGACAACCATTTTCGTCCTTTCCGTATTTCAATCTTCCAAGAAGCCATTCTCCCATCCCGTCAGGCTGTGTATCTGGGGGTTACATTAGATATAAATCTCTCTTGGCGCCCCCACATTAAAGAAATGGCACGGAGAGCACGCTTGCGGATAGCACTCCTCAAACGTCTTCGTGGGGTAACGTGGGGCCTTTCCCCAATCCAAATTCTCAACACATACAAAGTCTTCATTCGTCCCATTCTGGACTATAGTTCATTGGCCTGGATTGGAGCGACCTTCCCTCAATATAGCATTTTAAAATCAGTAGAACATTTTGCTATCAAAATTGCATATGGCCTTCCGTTGAACCGCGACAGTAATCTGCTAGTATACCCCAAGACACTTCCATCATTTTTTCACCATCTTTTTAAAATCAGACTACGAGCCCTCCAGACATTAGTTTACAATCGACAGCCTCTGACTTACGACATTCGTATGACTTCCAGCGCCCGAGGGCCTACCAGGCACTCTAAGCCTCTTCCTCAAACCCTGGCACTACAGATCCTTAGCCATGATATTCGGCCCGACAACTTCCATCTCATTCCTCCTGATACATATCCCCCCTAAATTTATTCATGCAATCATTTTTAGCCATTGAGACACAGATTGGCCGACACTTACTTTAAGTAAAGCTAATTACTCTCTACCAACTTACTCTGTGTAAATTTCTTTCAATTCAATCCTACCCTAAATTCTCCCTTCCTTTTTGGCAACGATCGTACGACAAGACATCAAGGCATAAGGACTTCAAGACTTCAAGACACCACATTTTCAAGACTTCAAGAATTCAGTTTATTCCATACAATTTTTGCTACTAATCGATATATTTTATATTACTCTTTTTAAGCCTCAAGAAATTAATTTATTGTATGTCATTCTCTGTATTTTATATAAAATTATTGATCTCAATAAATAAGGGTCTTCCGGGGTCTTCCCTGGAGGGAGCGGGGCCTCGACTTGGGGCCGTCTTGTTGGTCGGGTAACCCCACCACCATAAATTCAATACCTCCAGGGCTGAAGATCGCCTTAGTTGCGATGGCGGCCAGTCCTCCGAAGTTGGGCATTTTGCCCTCCTTCGGAGGACAAAATGACCCAATTTTGATTTTTGATTTTGAAGTCTGTTTCGATATTGAAAAAGCTTTCGATAAAGGCTTCTTCCCACTTCTGTCTCGGGACAGTCGGATGAGGAGCCAGAAAGATGCGCGCGTACCCGGCAGCGAGGAGCATTTGAATAGCGCAAGTTGTAAGAAATAAAATATGGAGGACGGTTGTCGTTTCGGGGTAACATTTACAGTCGATTTGCATTATTAACGCAAAGCGGTCGTGAAACTTGCTTTAAGTACATTTGAAAATATGCATTCCAATCAATATTTAACATCTAACTGTAATAATTGAATATTTAACCATACGCACTATTAAGGACCATAACAAAATACTGTAAAGTCTGTTGGAAAAGTGTGCGAGTGGTATCGCGCTCGCTTGTTGTTTTGAAGATCCCAGGTTCAAGGCTGTCCAAGGGCGGAAATTTTTATTAAATATTTTATTATATCTTCCTCACGTCGTACAACAATATTGCAACTTAGTTTTGTCTACATGATCTACGAGGACGATAGTAAACATGTTTTCTCTCATTTAAAATTCTATTTTCCCTAAATACTGTTTAAGACCATGGACGGATACTATTTAAATAGTTCAAAATTTATCCAAGAATTATAATATTAGCCTATGACACGTTCTGTATTTGGTTGGTTGGTTCCTCAGTTTAGGGGCTGCGACAACGTGGTCATGTAGCCCCGTGTACTTTGAGTGTGTGTAGAATCTGTCTGATAACCGGTGATAATTGTGATGGCTGTATAGATGTGTGTATCTGTTTTTTGACTCAAGTAAGGACTGCAACTTTGAATTTTTCAAGTAGTTCCTACCTTTGCCGCCAAACGCCACCGTCAACGACTACTAGGCCTAGTTCAGAACTTAGCTACTAGACGCCACCAAAGTCGGCTCTTGGCAACGAACGTAGACACCTAAGAGCGTTGTTTACATTCCTAACCTATACAATTTAGCTTCACAAAGGTGTAATTAGTGGAAGGTTCTTTAAGGGGACACTATAGGCTACCCCCAAAAATTTTTTTTGCTTCCAGTGATCCAAACTGCACCAAATTTTATTTCCATACGACCAACATCTAATATATAAAAGTGAAAGTCTGTATGTATGTATGTATGTATGTATATATGTTGGTTCCGTATACAAATCTACACCGTTCCACCAATCTCAACCATATTTTGCATACACATAGTTTAGGACCCAGAAGGAACCGCTGGCTACATGAATTTTCGATAGTCTTTCTCATTCTTCTGATTTCGGCCCTTTTTCACTCAAAAACAGGCTAATCAAATCATAAAATATACTCATAAAGGAATGGCAAGGCAGATAGTTTCCATGGCAACATAGCTCAAGTCGAGACACGGCCGACTTGATGCCAATTGCGCTCAGCACTACCGGTATAGAAAATGAGGATCTTTACTTGAAATCCCGTTAGTTACTCAATTGCTCACACAGCACTGTCAACCGAGTTTAGCATAACAAAGACTTGACACTATCTTCTTTCTACTATATATTTGCCAAATACCACTCACTCACTCACTCACTCATTCATTTATTCATCACGAAATCTCAGAAACCACCGAACGGATTGGAATGAAATCTGTATGCAGCTTCCTCAAGGGCCGCAAATGCCCCCTAAGAGAGAAATTTTGGCTATCCAGGTTCTAAAGGGGTGTTAAGGGGGTAGACCTGCATTTAATTGAATAGCAATATCTCCCGATTGGTTTCATGGGGGGATGTGATACTCGGCATATAAACTCATCATTAAAAATAAGAAGACATGTGTTTGAGGGTTTTTCGATGTGGTGTATATTATGAGGTGAAAGGGGTGAAAAGTGGGGATTAAAAGATTCTTAACGGAGCGTGTCTCTCTTAAACGACATAGGCGAGGAGTTCGAAACACAGCGAAAAAAAAATCAACAGAAAAAAGAAGTAAATATGTGTTTGACAGTTTTTTCATAAATCCAATTTAAGGGGCCCATGGGGAGAGATGAAATTCTGGGGGGGGGGGACAGGAAAGAAAGTGTCCTAACTGATTGACTGACTGGAAAAAACTGCTTTAAATTAAGTAAATAGCTGTTCGACAGTTTTTTTTTCATAAATCAAATTTAAGGAGTTCATGGGGAGGGGTGAAATTCTGAAAAAAGAAAATTGAAAGAAAATGTCCAGACTCACTCACTTACTCACTCACTCATCATCGCCTAGCCAAAATGATTGAAGTTAGAAACATGACAGTTTGGGGATATGTTCATTGTATGTCAAAACCGTCTACTAAGGGAGGATTTTCGGATATTCAGGTTCTAAAGGGGTCTTAAGGGGGTTAAACCTGCATTTCATTGAATAACAATATCTCCCGATTGGTTTCATTGGGGGATGTGATACACGGCATATAAACTTATCATTAAAAAGTAAGACACGTGTCTGAGGGTTTTTCGATGTGTTTATGAGGTTAAAGGGGTGAAAAGTGGGGATTGAAAGATTCCTAACGGAGCGTGTATCTCTTAAACGACATAGGCGAGGAGTTTGAAACTCAGCGGAAAAAAAAACAGCATAAAAAGAAGTAAATATGTGTTTGACCGCTTTTCCATAAATCCAATTTAAGGGGCCCATGGCGAGGGGTAAAATTCTGGGAGGGGGGGGGGGGCAGAAAATAGAGTGTCCTAACTGATTGACTGACTGACTCACTCATCAAACTCAGGGGGAAAAAACTGCTTTAAAGTAAGTAAATAGCTTTTCGACAGTTTGTTTTTCAATCAAATTGAAGGGGTTCATCGGGAGGGGTGAAATTCTGAAGAAAAAAAAATTGAAAGGAAATGTCCTGACTCATTCACTCACTCATCATCGCCCAGCCAAAAATATTGAAGTTGGAAACTTGACATTTCGGGGATATGTTCGTTGTATGTCAAAACCGTACACTAAGGGAGGTTTTTTGGATATTCGGGTTCTAAAGGGGTCTTAAGGGGGTTAAACCTGCATTTCATTGAATATCAATATCTCACGAGTGGTTTCATTTGTGGATGTGATACTCGGCATATAAACTAATCATTAAAAATACGCAGACATGTGTCTAAGCGTTTTTCGATGTGGTGTATTATTATGAGGTGAAAGGGCTGAAATGTGGGTGTTTAAGGATTCCTAATGGAGCGTGTAGGCCTATCTCTTAAACGACATAGGCGAGAAATTTGAAACTCAGCGAAAAAAAATCAGCTTAAAAAGTAAGTAAATCGGATTTCGACTGTTTTTTCATAAATTAATTTAAGGGGCCAATGGGGTGGGGTGAAATTCTGGGGATAAAGAGGAGAGAAAGTGTCCTAACCGACTGACTCAGGGGAAGAAGACAGCTTAAGAAATAAGTTAATAGGTGTCAAGCGATTTTTAATCAATCCAATTTAATGGGCCCATGGGGAGGGGTGAAATTCTGGTAAAATAAATGAAAGAAAATGTCCTGTCTGACTCACTCACTCATCACGCCCAGCGAAAACTATTAAAGTTGGAAACATGAAATTTTGGGAATATGTTCGCTGTATGTCGAAAACGTTAACTAAGGAATTATTTTTGTTTATTCGGGTTTTAGAGACGTGTCAAGGGGTTAAACGTGCATTTCATTGAATAACGATATCTCATGAGTTGTTTGTTTGGGGATGTGATATTCGGTATATAAACTAATCGTTAAAAATAATCAGACATATGTCTAAGGGTTTATCGATGTGGTGTATATTATGAGGTGAAAGGGGTGAAAATTGGGGGTTGAGGGATTCTTGACGGAGCGTGTATCTCTGGAACGACTTAGTAGTGAAGTTTGAAATTCGGTGGGAAAAAACAGCTTAAAATACAAGTAAATAGGTGTTCGAACGTTTTTTCATAAATCCAATTTAAGAGGCCCTTGGAGAGGGGTGAAATTATGGGGGAAAAAAACAGGAAAGAAAGTGTCCTTACTGATTGACTCACTTACTCACTCATCAAACTCAGGGGGAAAACAGATTTAAATAAGTAAATAGGTGTTTGACCGTTTGTTTCATAAATCCAATTTAAGGGGTTCATGGGGACGGGTGAAATTATCAAAAATAAATGAAAGAAAATGTCCTGACTGACTCACTCACTCATCATCGCCCAGCCAAAATTATTGAAGTTAGAAACATGAAATTTTGGGGATATGTTTGTTGTATGTCGAAAACGTCCACTAAGGAAAGAGTTTTGGATATTCAGGTTCTAAAGAGGTGTTAAGGGGGTAAACGTGCTTTCCATTGAATAACAATATCTCACGAGTGGTTTCATTTGGGGATGTGATACTTGGCACATATACTAATCATTAAAAATAAGCTGACACATGTCTAATGGTTTTTCGATGTAGTGTATATTATGAGGTGAAAGGGATGAAAAGTGGGGGTTGAAAGATTCCTAACTGAGCGTGTATCTCTTAAACGACATAGGGAGGAGTCTGAAATTCGGAGGAAATCTATCAGCTTAAAAATAAATAAATAAATAAATGAATAAATAAATAAAATAAATAGGTGTTCGACCGTGTTTTCATAAATGCAATTTAAGGGGCATATGGGGAGGGGTGAACTTCTGGAAGACAAACGTCCACTAAGGAAGGATTTTTGGATGTTTGCTCTCATCGACCAACCAAAACTATTAATGTTAGAAGAATGATATTTTGGGGATATGTTTGTCGTGTGTCGAAAACGTCTACTAAGGAGGGATTTTTGGGTATTCAGGTTCTAAAGGGGTGTTAACGGGGTTAAACCTGCATTTCATTGAATAACAATATGACACGACTATGACGTGAGCGAAGCGAGGCTAAAATTGAGATGGTGTGTGTCTGTGTATTACTCAATCTCGCAAGTACCACTGGTCCGATTTACGTGAATTTTACATGGAAGTAGCTGATTTTCCTGGTTAACATATAGGTTACTTTTGATTTCAATACTTTGCACTATTTAAAATGGCGACCATTTTAGTGACGTCACTACACCCTTTGGTATCAAACTTTCATATTTCCATTTCAAATAAAAAGAGAACGCTAAGAAATAGCAAACTTTTGATGACATATGCGAGGTTTAAAACTACAATTCCTATCCGAAAGGTATCTGCAACTGTTAGCGAGTAAAACCTAAATTTGTGCTATAAAACACGGTCAACGCCGAGCGGTGTAGTTGGACAAAATGTTCCATCCTTAATCTCCCTCTGCGCAGCACCTCGCCTATCCCCTGTTTTAACTGTCACCTTCACATTTTAATTTATTTATGACGCGTAGCGAAGCACGGGTACTTCAGCTAGTCTTTCATAAAGCAAAAAGTGAAAAATTATTCCTTTCAGTTGATCAGTATGGGCAGAAATTACTAAAAGATAGTCTTTTCCTTAAAAAAAATATGAAATAGTTCCTGAAATAAAAAATTGTTTCACAAAATTAATTTTTATTTCCAAAAATTAAAGTTAAAAATTATTTAAAAATAAACGATAACTATTTTAACTAATATGGATGCACAGAATTATGGGAGATAGATATCTTCACATGCTACAAAGATATTATTGAGATTGTAAAGTAAAAAAAAAAAGAATTGATTTACAAAAGATGCTCGGTGAACGCTGTCATACGCTTAATGGGTGAGGTAAGGAGTGGTGACGAGAGGGGTAACGGTCTCCATGGCAACAGTCAGCAATGTTGCAATGTATGCCGACACAGCAATAAGCACATGGTGTGTCTTCACTCGTCCTACAAGCCTCTTGGAATGTTATGACTCAGTCATGATCTGCCTCAGTGGCAACGCAGCATTTCCCCACGTGCTAACTTTGACAGCTGTCAGCGAGCTTTATTGATAATTCAGAGTATAACACCGGTTATCAGACCGATTCTACACACACCCAAAGTACACGGGGCTACATGACCACGTTGTCGCAGCCCCTAAACTGAGGAACCAACCAACCAAATATAGAACGTGTCATAGGCTAATATTATTATTCTGGGATAAATTTTGAACTATTTAAATAGTATCCGTCCATGGTTTTAAACAGTATTTAGGGAAAATAGAATTTTAAATGAGAGAAAACATGTTTACTATCGTCCTCGTAGATCATGTAGACAAAACTAAGTTGCAATATTGTTGTACGACGTGAGGAGGATATAATAAAATACTTAAAAAGAAGTAAAAATTTCCGCCCTTGGACAGCCTTGAACCCGGGATCTTCAAAACAACAAGAGAGCGCGATACCACTCGCACACTTTTCCAACTGACTTTACATTATTTTATTATGGTTCTTAATAGTGCGTATGGTTAAATATTCAATTATTACAGTTAGATGTTAAATATTGATTGGAATGCATATTTTCAAATGTACTTAAAGCAAGTTTCACGACCGCTTTGCGTTAATAATGCAAATCGACTGTAAATGTTACCCCGAAACGACAACCGTCCTCCATATTTTATTTCTTACAACTTGCGCTATTCAAATGCTCCTCGCTGCCGGGTGCGCGCGCATCTTTCTGGCTCCTCATCCGACTGTCCCGAGACAGAAGTGTACTACTTCCTTCACTTTCCCTATCCACGCCGGAGTCCCTCAAGGCAGCCCCCTATCTCCCCTTCTCTATGTCCTCTACAGCCATGATATCCCTACCCCTTCTCCTCCGCTCCGTTTGTATCAATACGCCGACGACCTTGCCATTCTCGCCCTCTTCCCTCGTTCTCACACCCTCCAACGCCATGTACAACGTTACCTTCATACCCTCCAAACCTGGTGCAATCACTGGCACATTCAAGTCAACCCCCAGAAGTCCCAATACATCCATTTCAAACGCTCCCGCACCCGTCGCCGCCCTTCCCAGCGCCTCCATTTCACCTTTAATGATTCTCTTATTCCTCAACTTAATCAGCTTAAATACCTCGGCATTACCTTCCAAAATAACCTCAAATGGAACCTTCACTTCGATTCAGTCTACAAACGCTCCCTCTCCCGCTTCCGCATTCTCCGTCTCCTCACCGGTAAGACCTGGGGCCTACGGCCCCCTCAGACCCTTAACGTTTACAAGACCTTCATTCGCCCAGTTTTCACCTACGCCTCCCTTACCTGGCTCACCGCCCACCCCCGCCTATATTTCCGTCTCCTCACCCTTGACCGCCACGCTATCAGAATCGCCTATCATTGTAAATTAGATACCCCTTCTGCTACCCTCACTGGTATGCTCACTTTCCCTTCTGCACTCGCCCATGTTCACTCCCTTCGTTTCTCCTACCTTACTCGCGCACGCCGCTCCCGCGCCACCCAACCCCTTGAAGCTCTCGAGCTCTCCCCCTATGCTACTGCTATCCTCAATTCCACACGCACCCCGGAAACCGGTCATCTCTTCCCTCCGCTCATCGACTAGCCCCCTCGCACGCTCCCATTATTCTGTTCTGTACACAATTTCCACATGTTCCACCTTCTTTTGGGGGGCTATAGTCAGCCCCGCCTCTTTGTTACTGTCGACACCACAAGTGCCCTCTCATTGTTTATTTATTTTCGTTCAGTTTTATCTTATTCACATCGCCCCTGTCGCAGTTACATTTTTTTTTTTTTTTGCCCCACTAAACCTTATTCTGTCTACTTCGTTCTCCGGAATGGCTCCACGCATCGTCCCACAGTGCTCCCAGTGCTACTAAATTTTATCGGCCTTGTTGCCGCTACACCTCAGTGCTTTTAGTGATGCGTGTGCTTCTGCAATATTTTTAGCCTACTTTCGATTTTTGCAAAAAATGAAAGTAGACTTATGAGATCACTACAGGGCGAAAAAAAGTGTGTCTGTCTGTGTGTGTGTATGTGTGTGTGTGTGTGTGTGTGTGTGTGTGTACTCTGAATGTCTGTGCCCCCTATCAATTCGAACACGGTGAGCGCAAATTGAACGAAATTTGGTACAAAGGTAGCACTAGCAAAGGACACATCAGTGTCATGTTTTATATCGCCGCCATCTTGACGGA
Organism: Meconema thalassinum; assembly: GCA_946902985.2. Classification (NCBI taxonomy): domain Eukaryota; kingdom Metazoa; phylum Arthropoda; class Insecta; order Orthoptera; family Tettigoniidae; genus Meconema; species Meconema thalassinum. The sequence goes on along the minus strand of OX336390.1, from coordinate 583,129,445 downwards.
AACGTAATGGCGGCCACACAAATGTTCAAAGCTTAAATCAAATTACGACTAACCTAATCATCCGATCTCTACCAAATTTTGCAACAACATACCTTTATGGGGGCAGCATCCTTTGACCAAACTAATAAGTCATCAGCCTAATAGTTTGCGGATGGCGGCCATGTTTGTGTGAAAATCGATTGCCCCTATTAATTCGAACACGGTGAAACCGAATGGAACGAAATTTGGTACAGTGGTAGTACTAGCAAAGGGCATCCCAGTGTCATGTTTTATATCGCCGCCATCTTCACGGAAACGTAATGGCGGCCACACAAATGTTCAAAGCTTAAATCAAATTACGACTAACCTAATCATCCGATCTCTACCAAATTTTGCAACAACATACCATTATGGAGGGAGCATCCTTTGACAAATCTAATAGGTCATTAGCCTAATAGTTTGCGGAAGGCGGCCATCTTTGTGTCAAAATCGACTACCCCTATTAATTCGAACACGGTGAAACCGAATGGAATGAAATTTGGTACAGAGGTAGCATTAGCAAAGGGCACTCCAGTGTCATGTTTTATATCGCCGCCATCTTGACGGAAACGTAATGGCGGCCACCCAAATGTTCAAAGCTTAAATCAAATTACGACTAACCTAATCATCCGATCTCTACCAAATTTTGCAACAACATACCTTTATGAAGGGAGCATCCTTTGACAAATCTAATAGGTCATTAGCTTAATAGTTTGCGGATGGCGGCCATCTTTGTGTCAAAATCGATTACCCCTATTAATTCGAACACGGTGAAACCGAATGGAATGAAATTTGGTACAGAGGTAGCAGTAGCAAAGGGCACCTCAGTGGCATGTTTTATATCACCGCCATCTTGACGGAAACGTAATGGTGGCCACACAAATGTTCAAAGCTTAAATCAAATTACGACTAACCTAATCATCCGATCTCTACCAAATTTTTCAACAACATACCTTTATGGAGGAAGCATCCTTTGACAAATCTAATAGGTCATTAGCCTAATAGTTTGCGGATGGTGGCCATCTTTGTGTCAAAATCGATTACCCCTATTAATTCGAACACGGTGGAACCGAATGGAATGAAATTTGGTACAGAGGTAGCACTAGCAAAGGGCACCTCAGTGTCATGTTTTATATCGCCGCCATCTTGACGGAAACGTAATGGCGGCCACACAAATATTCAAAGCTTAAATCAAATTACGATTAACCTAATCATCCGATCTCTACCAAATTTTGCATCAACATACCATTATGGAGGGAGCATCCTTTGACCAAACTAATAGGTCATTAGCCTAATATTTTGCAGATGGCGGCCATCTTTGTGTGAAAATCGATTCCCCCTATTAATTCGAACACGGTGAAACCGAATGGAACGAAATTTGGTACAGAGGTAGCACTAGAAAATGCCACCTCAGTGTCATGTTTTATATCACCGCCATCTTGACGGAAACGTAATCGCGGCCACCCAAATGTTAAAAGCTAAAACGTAATTACGACCAACCTAATAATCTAGTCTCTACCAAATTTTGCAACAACAAATCTTTATGTGGGAAGCATATTCTGACCAAACTGCTAGATCATCAGCCCAATAGTTTGCAGATGGTGGCCAAGTATGTGTGCAAATCGATTCCCCCTATCAATTCAAACACGGTGAAACCGAATTGAACGAAATTTGGTACAGAGGTAGCACTAGCAAAAGGCACCTCAGTGTCATGTTTTATATCGCCGCCATCTTGACGGAAACGGAATGACGGCCACCCAAATGTTAAAAGCTTAAATCAAATTTCGACCATCCTAATAATTTGATCTCTACCGGATTTTGCAACAACATGCCTTTTTGTGGAAAGCATCTTATGACTGACTACAAGGTCATCAGCCCAATAGTTTGCAAATAGCGGCCATGTATGTGTGCAAATCCATTCCCCAGATCAATTCAAACACGGTTAAACCGAATTGAAAGATCTTTTTTTTACAGAGGTAGCACTAGCAAAGGGCACCTCATATTCATGTTTAATATCCCTATAGCACGTTGTATTTCAACAAGCTACTACAACCAACATTCAATTATACTCCTTGGAAAGGACAAAGAGTTATAACAATACCCATGCATTTAGGAGAAAGTAGGCTATATGTTCTTTACTGAACATCTTGTTGTTTCTCTTTCAGCATGGACAATAGACAATCTTTTGAACTTTAAAACATTGCAACTTATTCATTTTCTGTGCCTTTTCCAATGTCGTTCTTTTTCCAGCCATAAAAACAATAGACATTCTTTCTGGACATTACTTTTCAATTTGTTATATATTCTTCTGTATTTTACCCACGGCAATCTTTATTTTATGTATCATGTATATTTTTTGAATAAACGGGGCTAGTGGGGTAATGCTCCGGCGAGTGTGGTGAGGGGCCTCGTCTGGGGGGTCCGCCTTGGGGTCGCGGTGTCTTCTGCGCCATTGCATCCTCCTTCGTCCTTCCTATCCATATGCCTAGCATATCTTCTTCCAAATATAATTTATTCTCTAACCCTCTCCTCTTCTTCGGCACAAGAGCTCCCTGTTGAGCTGGGTGCCCGCCCTGTCTCGCTTTGCGGGGCAGGGAATGAAATAACTCCTGTTCTTTCATTCAAAGGAATCTTATTCACAAGCTATGAAAAACCTACAACAAAAATCCCCGTGCAATATAAGTTCTTAATCTACTTTTGGCAATTGCGACAGTTGTTCTCCGTGTTTTCATTGCTTTCAAACAAATAAAATCATTTAAAGTTATACGTTATACCTACTACAAACAAAGCAGTCTCCCCTCCCCCCCCCCTACCCCATCTTACATCTAAATCTCCCTTCCCAGAAGCAATACTTACCCCAGCCCATCTCCAATTTTCATCGCCATGCCCCAAATTTAAAAATTTCAACACACCCTCTTCCAAATTCAAAAACCAAACTTCCCCATCGCCAAAACTTACACCTCTCCCAAAAAACTTGTCTCCTTGGCCCGAAGAGACGGCAAAACCGTCTAAGGGGGCCCACCGCCGTAGGGGCAACAGCCATGCGGCGGAATGAAACGACTGCAGCTATCTACATATCTATCTAAAAAAGGAAAACGAATGAAGTATGGATGAAGGCAAGAAATATACAATTTTTTCAGCTCATACTGTAATATTATGATGCCTCGCCGATGCTGCAAGTCTCCATCCCCGTGATGACGCCATTAAATAAAATTAAGCTAACGCTGTCTCGGTCGTCCTATTGGTCTCTTCCCATCTATCCGCAATGCCATTCGAGTGTTGGCAACTGTTGTTTCGGCAGTTGCAACTTCTAGGGTACCCCTTAAGCGCATTATACGTATTGATGAAATATACATCCTAAGTTGGATCCGTAATAACCTTATAGCCATTTGCAAACAGACAAACTTTCATTTTTATATACAGTATAGAGAGATTAAGCACATGAGCTAAGAATTTTGCATCTAAAACTAATACGACAGTGGCCTGAATTTGAAACATACACTGCGGCGAGATGATATTAAATATGGTTGTTTAACTTACGGATCTGATGGACGTTACCTTCATGGAGTCGTGATGGTTTCCAATCCTGCCTATGAATTCTAGAATATTTTTTCAAATGAATTTCTCCTACCAGTAGCTGAAAAACCTTTAGTACTGATTTCATACGTTGAAGTAGATTGTCTACAAGACACGACTAACCACGCTCAATGAATGGCATTATTACTGGCTACCTGCTACCTGCCCGGAAATATGCAGTGAGCTAACCGAACACAATAGGCATGTTATACATTTCAAATTATTTTTCACCACAAAGCTATGTAACGAAATTTCCTTGTGGTTATCAATTACCAAAACCACCGCAATGACTGATATAGTTCGAGTAACGTTCTAACTAGATGACAAAGTAGTAATACATGAAATGATATTATAAATACATCATGCGACGTGATGGAGATGATGCACACAGTAAAGTAAAACGATGAAGCACGTGATGAAATATATGTGCCCATCCCGTATTTGAAGGTTCACCCACATGTAACCTGCAAGATTACACTATTATGGATTACATCAATATTAATCAACTTTAAAACTACCACACCGTAAAAATAACGATTAAGATTAGAAGGCCCATCCCTATAAACATATTGTTCATTTCTACTTTATTCTTAGTTTTTAAAGTCAGAAAAACACTATTCTGTACTAGCACAATTATTAAACTTATTTGACTTCGCTCTTTTGGTTATTTCCATGTAGTCACGCATTTTTGAAGTTACAGTATTTCCAAGTTGGGCGAGAAGCCGCACGCTTAAGGTGTATAGTAAAAAGTGACAGAGCAAAGGCTATGGCCATCCCCGTGGTTCATTAACGTGAATTCACCGCACAAAGTTATAATTGTAGTCGTGAAAGTTCGCTAGTAACTTTTAAATTCTCTTCTGTTCCCTTTTCATATTCCAGATAGAGAAGACGACCTTTTGTGCTTTTCACTCTCCTCCTCAAATCATATTCCATGGAGAGGAGTTGTGGCGATCCACCAATGCAGGGAAGTTATCTACAAATATCATAAAGGAAAGCGACACATTAAGAGAATACTAATATCTGACAAATTTCACAGGTTATTGACTTCAAACTATGTTATGGGAGATAGATGTGTATTACAAATGTTGGGTTTTCATGACTGCAATATCGAATTCCAAACTTCGGTAATGAGTTCACAGAGGACCTACTAATGTATGACTCACCAGCTCCAAATTTCTAGCTCTCTAGTTCAGCTGGTTACCTTTTGTGATCTCAGAGCACGCATTAAGTGTCCGAACCATAATTATTGTTAATCTGTGTTATTATTTTAAGCATCTAATTCTAAACATGACCTGTACTCAATCTAAGGTACATTACAGCTGAGGTAATAAAGGAAGGAAGGAAGGAAGGAAGGAAGCTTTTAATAGATGAAAGCCTCAATTGAAATTCAATGCTGTTTTAAAAGGAAGAATGCACGGAAGGCAGGCAGGTAGGAAGGAAGGAAGGAAGTTTCTACTTGTACGTGGCCATTAAACTCCACACCCAAGCCACGAGAGCTTCGCCTTTATTTCTACATATAATATTTGAAACATTGGATGTGTAATTTCACGCCGAAAAGTCTACACGCATTAACTACGAATGGAACCCAGTCCATCTTGGTGGAGGGCTAACATAATCACGCCCCTAAACCTGAGTAACAAGTTGTGAAGTTTCTCGAGTGGTTTGTTGCTTAGCGGCAAATGTAAGTTTATTAGAGAAGTACGGTGCAGTAGCTTGATTTTGTTATCGTACCTAGTATTTCTTAAAAGATAATTTGAGACAGAAATTGGGACCAGCTGAACTGTTATAAGTCAGTTGGAGATTGTGCAATCAACTTTGTCAATACTATGAAATTATGTTAATTAATGTTTTAAGCATACATTTTTCGATATTGTGCCCGCTGGCCGAAGATTTCGGGGAGCCATCGGTTTCAATTGACCCTTCCGAGACCCTCTTCCAGCTCACACACAAGTATGGGTAACTAAACATTCATAGGCTGGTTCAGCACAAAAAACTGCACCCGGGGGTGTCGGAAATTGGTGAGGTTCGATTCTTAACCAGCTCAGAGGAATGCAACGACATAAAACTAAACAAGAAAGAGGACAGTCTTAAGTTAAAATCATGAATTAATGTATTCAAGACAGATCCCTAGACTAGCATGAGACATGCAATACGGCTAATCCGATTCTAATCTGTCCTGAAAGAAAATATTTAAAAAATCCGAAACAAATTGAAGTTAAATCTCTCATGGTCCTAATACAAATGTCAAATGATAACAAACAAGCTAAGAGTATGGCACGTAAAATCATCCCTAAGCAATTACATCGAAATGAACTACGGGAGGGTAAAACAACGTAGAATTTACAGCAAAGCAAAACATTTACTTGTTCACATGATTTACATTTAACAGCAAAGGGGAAAATGGTTCGAAGCTATGAATGTGCCATCTTATATTTATCTTTAATTTAATTTAATTTATCTCATCTAGCCCTCATTGAAATTAATTAATGAACGAGATGCGTCCATTTCAAGGGAAAAATGCAGAACTATGCACAATTGTTCTAAATAAAAAAATATTAGCTAGCACAACACAAATCAGTACATAAAACAAGCCCTCCTTATTTTGTGCAATTGGCACTGCCTGCCTTCACGGTTTGTTACTCTTTGTAACAAATAGTCATAATGTACACAAGTGTAATGGAAAAATGAAGAAAAGAAAGAATAGCCTGCAAAAGCGATCATAATTAGAGAATTATGTCGACTCACATTGCTACCAATATGATGCTTGGACTGAAGTTATCACGACATCAATTGGTCGTCGTCTAAGATTGTCACAAAAGGGTCAAACTGTGTCTAAAATACGGTGACGATCAAATAATATATATTTTGGTCCACCAAAATATATTAAGTTTAGTGTTTATTTATTATTTATACTCAAGGGATTGGTTTAATTCATAAAAGCCTGTCACTTGATTTTTAAATTCATTTAGTAATTATTTATGCCTCACAGTATCTTTGTAAAGTTTTAAGGACCTTCAATTTCGTTTAATGTACTCTGGTGTAATCAGTGAATCCATCTAAATGTTTCGTAATTCCACAATGCTCCACTCATCAATGATATTAGACACCTTGTGTCTTCGCCAATAACTTCTTAGACATACTGTGTCTGAACAATAACACGGATCCGTCGATCCTGATACCTTCGGTCAAGCACGACTTATAGTTCATTGCTGCCGGAATAAATGAGGATTCAATATACACTCATTACCAAAATAAACCTTCAAATACAACAATTAGTGTGGATCCCTAAATTATACACGTTCTATTACAAGGTGTAATGTCTTTGCTTTCAGCTCCTAAGACATGTAAAGAATTATATCTGAAATACTGTGAATTTTGCTCTCTCATAGCACGACATGAATTAATGTAAATACAAGTGTGAAATGGTGTAATTTTATGTGTGGCCTTCTTCATTAGAATAACGTCGAACCATTGATATTTCGCCTCCCAGACACAGTTCATTTTAACATTGTCAATGTGCAGTCGCGAATAAGAAATAATAGTACATTATGCAACGAGCCTATAATGGCTATAATTAAGACACGAGTATTTTTTATAAAACGAGCGTATGCGAGTTTTATAATTTCCATACGAGTGTCTTAATTACCATTATAGGCGAGTTGCACACGACTGTTTATGTTCGACGATAATTATAACTTTATTATATGTTTTAACATAAATATTTATAAATATCTGTTCAGTCACTAGAATGTTGTGATTGGGTGCTGCGGTGAGTAGTATATCTCTGTTTTCCAAGCTCTCTGGACAACCGAAGCATGCGCTCTGTGTGCTTCAATGCCATATGTTCAGAATGTGTATTCAGTAAAACTGTCAGCGAAGTCGTTTCAATACAACGCGCTGTGTAGAAATTGGATTTGAGGATATTAAGGTACAGTGCTATTTCTTGTCTCATATTCACAAGTTTATTTACGCTAACATATGGATGGTGACTTTCGGTAATTTATATAGACATGTTGGATTTTGAGCGCATGCGCGAAGGTATCCTTATCTAATTGGTCACACAACTGTTTCTTGAGCTCTGATTAGTGGGGGAAACTGTTTCATAATGAAAGATAGTGTTATAATGAGCCTCATTATGATACAGTTTTCTGAAACATAATAGTTAGGGTCGAACATAAAAGAGTTTGCTTCACAGTTCATTGTCTGGCTTGTGGATAACGGGTTCCAGCATATGCATTATATAATCAATGAATGTCACAGCCCTCTACATCAAATATTCGCTGTCTGAAATTCACGTAGCTGTGGTTCGTGCTTCCAGCTTGCACATTGGGTAACCTTGGCCTTCACTAGCCACCTGCTAAAACTTGTTTCATTTGTTTACAGCTTTGACAAGCAACTGTCCGCTTGCTATGTCTTTAAAACGATACGCTAATAACTTCATTACATTGCCTGCCTGGCATTGAAAATCTTTTCAACAAAACTAAAATATTTCCACAAGTTTAATTAATATTATGAGAAAACTACCTATCATTGTGCATCTGTGAAACCATCTTAAAACTAGTCTACAGTTCCAACCTTAACATTACGTTTTTAGTATAGCATTTTCTGACTTACAGAACGTCGTTTGAAACCCGTCGTCAGGTGTTTGACGGTGTCCATTATGGATTAAGTCATCTTTCCATGGTGTTAGCTATCCTCCATCGTTAGTTCCCCCACGCATGCAGCTTAGCAATCCCTGCTCCATAGCGTGGTCGTCTTTATGCAAGGTGTTGAAGTATCCTGTTAATTCCATTTTGAGTGTATAAGGGGTAGAATTTTCACTTTATTTATTTATTCTCGTATCAGAAACATACATTTTAAACATATAACACTGTTATTATATTATCTTTGCCCAAAACTTGGCCACTTCCAGTGCACTCTGTGCTCCCCGACGATGATCTTCTTCTGAGCAGGATGATGGGCACAGTCGACATTCAGTCATATGCTGAAAAGTCTGGTCTTCTCCACAATCACATTAAATATCATCCTGGCCAATGTAACCCCATCATGCCATATTAAACCTTGATCTGCCTACTCTAGAGCGCAGTCTATTCAGGGACTTCCAAGTCGTCCATTCCTCGTCATAGTCAGAAGGTAGAGTTTCAGAAACATTTTCCCAACCAGGGGGAAGGTTGGTCGTATCCCTCCACATTTGCAACCAATTTTTTTCAGCAGTGGTTCTAAGTTCCTTTGATGTTCTAAGGAAACTCTTCCTCGACGTCAGTCGTTGCGACTGCGGTTCTTGTCCATATAGAGGATGAGTTCATTCATGCTCCACTGTCTTTCGTTCCTTGTTCGAACAGGGGGTGGTGCTATTCCTGCGAGGAGATAAAGCCATTTGACTGGAGTTGATTTCAAGCAACATGTTATAATTCTGCAGGTATCGTTGAGAGCTACATCCACCTGTTTGGCACGTGTTGAATTTTACCAAACAGGAGAAGCATACTCTGCTGCGGAATAGCATAGTGCCATTGCAGAAGTTCGGATCGTTTCAGGTTGACTACCCCACTGTGATCCAGCCAGTTTGCGTAGGAGATTGTTCCTGGAAGAAACTTTCGACTTGGGGTTCATGCAGTGCTTCTTGAAAGTAAGAGATCTGTCAATTGTCACTCCTAGATATTTTGGAGTCTCACAGTGTTCCAGTTCGACCCCTGACCATACGATCTTTAACTTGCGAGTAGCTCCCCTATTTCTCAAATGAAAAGCACACACTTGTGTCTTTGAGGGGTCTGGCTTAAGCTGGTTTGTGTTGTAGAATCTGAAAAGATCTTTAAGGGCATTCGTGAGGGTGTTCTCCACTGATTAAAAATCTGCGCTCTGAGTGGCTAGAGCAAGGTCATCAGCATACATGAAACTTCTGCTGTTTGGGGCTATAGGTTGGTCGTTTGTGTATATATTGAACAGGATTGGAGCCAGTACACTTCCTTGCGGGAGGCCGTTTTTCTGTAGTCTCCATCGACTACGCTGTCCTTGAAAGTCGACGAAGAACCTGCGATTTTGCAAAAGAGTGGCTAAAATCCTTGCTGAGGTTGTAGACCTTGATTAGTAGTAGCTGATGGTTGACAGTATCATGCGCTGCTGATAAGTCGACAAATACCACTCCTGTCACCTTACGAGCTTCAAACCCATTTTCTCTGATTCTAGAATTAATACTGTTTTTACGGTATTGAAAAACTCACTGCTTCTAATGGTGCGGTTGTACAAAATTGCCCATTCACTTTCTTCTGCAACTGAATTTAATATCACTCACACGCAATACTGTGGCAAAATTATATACACAAAAATTGTAACAAATGAAAGTTCCACTCGATTAAATGCTAATAATGCATTTTATAGATAACACTGTTCAAATAAATTCACTTATACAAGAATTTCTCGGCATGGTTGAACATTTGACCATGCGGTCTGCTCACATGTTTTCCATTTTTACAGTTTCGACAATATTTCCTTCAATATTACTTTAAATGCCCTTGTTATGCTAATTGGAATAATTTCCACTGCCACATTTGAGGGATGCTTGAATTTCAGCTAGTGGTAGTTGGATTTTACTAAGTTCTATCACTCGTATCACATATTAATAACACTGTCCTCCACGGACTCTCTACTTGTGGTGTGTCCACTACGGACTCTCGACTTGAAGTGTGCTTGCCTGGCAGCATGGCTTGGGTCGAGCCTCAAGTGCCGCGCAAAATCATAATTTCGCCTTTCTGCAATATGCAAAGTGCTTTAAATATTGACAAAATGTCTTAATTAATTTGTAGTAATTTCCAGGGTGTCCAAAAGATGTAAAAGTTCACTATTATTTAATTTTGTTCCAAAATATTTCCTGCTGTGTCCAAGGAATCTACATTTCTGTACGGTGCATTCAGTGTTCTTGTGTGTCACAGCAACTTCTCCAGATGATCGTAGCGTATGATTCTCAAATCGAACATGGGCGATCGGGCGCAATATCGCATTGATATCTTCTTCAGTGTTATTAGTTTAATAGTTTAACATTAATAATATAAAATGAAACGGATATCGTTACAAATTTGAATTAAAATAAAATGAACAATTCACATAAAAAGACATTTTTATCACTAGAAAGATGTTGTTATTCAAACGGAGTTGTGAATGATTCTGGGGAATGAAAAAGTAATGATATAGGGTAATTTTATAATTCTACCTTATGAAACTGCCCAAATCACCCCTAAAATTTTAAATTTTATATTGAAACATGTACGTTTAAAATATTAATAAACAACATTTCATAGTATTGAAAAGGTGAATTGCGTAATACACATATTTTACCATTAGTGAATACGGATACAACTGTTACCAATCTAACATTGTAAACATACACGCATTTTATATACATACATGTATGTTACGTATTAATATCATAGTAGCCAGTGAGAAAAGCTTGGAATGTGCACAAGAATACAGGAAATCGTTGGATTTAAGGCAGGCAAAGCTAAAAGAGGCTCTTTGGTATTGTTATGACATGAAACACATATCGGCCTCTTTCTTAATTCTATGAAATATACAGAAGAGATTGTGAATTTCTTTTTATGACTGGACTCTTCTATGATTCACCCGAATGACCAGCAATATCCCACTGAATGACGTTGGAAAAGTTCCAGTGTTTGATTTTAATTTAGATAAGGGATACAAATTCCCCTCTTGAATGCAAATGTTCTTATTAAAGCTAAATATGAAAAATACTCTTCCTCCATTGTATTTCAAGCATAAATTGCTGTAAATGGTCCAAGCTGAGGGCACCAGACTATACCTCTCTAGCCATTCCATTAACGTATTATGCTTAGTATTTAAAGTGCAGTTAAGCTGAAGGCAGTCAAGTTGAAAGTTGTGCCGTCCGCTGTGTGTACTCACTTCGCCTCGCCCAGGCCTGGGGGAGTGGCGCTCGCCCACTGTTTGGTAAACTGCGATCATCAAGTAGCGTACTCAAACTCTGTCTACAACACATAACTCTACTTCACACTGACTTCCAGCCATACAGAAAAATAGTCCTCACATGTTATTTCAAAAATTCAGATCTCACCAGTAATATAGGTTATGGGATTTTAAATTAATATTCCAGTCTGCACGACTGTTTAGTCAGCAGCAACATAATTCGAAATATGAAGTAATGTTTAAAATTCCGTTGGAGGTTTCATGGCGATATCAGTAAGATGCTCGATTAGTGCTCCCAAGGTAATGACATTAAACCCCAACGGAGTCGGTTGGCGTGTTAAGATGCTTAAATGTCAAATACGCATGCTCATAAGTTTTTAATATTATAGGTTTTTAAAAAAGCTTCATAGTTTTGTCGACGGTTCCTTGTACTTATGTTCTCTTATTTTTAGCCTATTTTCATTTTATGAAAAAAAAATGGCTTATGAGATCACCTTTTGTCCGTGTATGTGTGCGTGTGTGTGTGATGGTGTGTGTGTGTGTCCCCTAAAAACTTCTAAACGGCTGGAGCGATTTCAATTAAACTCGGTAAGATCATAGCACCATTCTGGTCGACCCCGACTGTGCCCTTCAATTTTTTTTGTCTCACCAATCCAACATGGCGGCTGTGTGAAATATTTAACTAGCATTCAGTATCTCCGAAACCATTAGCGATATCACCCTGAAATTGTGTACGGTGATAAAGGGTACTACTAGAAGTTCACCTATGAGACTTTCAAACACCTGGTAACTACAAAACCAACATGGCGGCCAAGCGCAAATGAGCCATTTAAATAGGCTTTTCTCGCGATTTAACCATCAAAACGTAATGAAACTTGGCACAGCAAATGTTTATACCCGTTGTAATGCACTGGCATCTAATTTAGTTCAATTGTTTACATAACCTCAAATGGCGGCTGTGCGAAATATTTCAGCGGCATTCTATATCTCCGAAATTATTATAGATATCACTTGAAATTTTGTATGATGATAAAGGGCACTAGGACAAGTTTATCTATGTAACTTTCAAACACCTGTAAAGTACAAAACGAACATGGCGGCCAAGCGAATTTGATACATTTTAATAGACTTTTCTCGTGATTTAACTCTCTGAGCACAGGGAAATGTGGTACAGTAAATGATTATACATATTGCAATGCACTGCCATCTAATTTAGTTCAATTGTTTACATAACTTCAAGATGGCGGCTGTGCGTAATTTTAAAATAAAGTTTTTATTTCTTGTGTCGTAATCATGCAATCGAAGTGAAAGTTTGAATAATGAAGCTACGCATAATTTTCCCTTAATGGTACATAACTCTATGGCCGATACATATAACAATCCAAAATGGCGTGCATCCGAAATACTTAGACGGTACTCAATATCTACGAATCTTTTACAGCAATCAAACTGAATTTTTTAATGTTCATAGTGGCTATGAACATAAGTTCACCTATGGGACTTTCAGTGACCTGGTGAGCACAAATCCAACATGGCGGCGACGCGATTTATACATATTTAAATGAACGTTTCTCGCGATTTAACCATCCGAGTGCAGTGAAACTTTGCACGCTAAATGCTTATACAAATGTTAATCCACTGGCATCTAATTTATTTCAATTGTTTTCAAAACCTCAAGATGGCGGCTGTGCGAAATTTCAAAATTAAGTTTTTGTTTCCTGTGTCGTAATCATGCGATCAAAGTGAACATTTGAATAATGAAGCTACGCATTAATTGTTCTTTATGGTACATAACTATATGGCCTATATATATAACAATCCAAAATGGTGACCAACCGAAATATTTAGACAGTTCTCAGTATCTACGAATCATTTTCAGCAATCAAACTGAATTTTTAAATGTTCATATAGGCTATTAACATAAGTTCATCTATAGGACTTTCAATAACCTGGTGAGCACCAATCCAACATGGCGGCGACGCGAAGTATACATATTTAAGTGGACGTTTCTCGCGATATAACCATCCGAGTGCAGTGGGACTTTGTACAGTAAATGCTTATACAAATGTTAATCCACTGGCATCTAGTTTATTTCAATTGTTTTCATAACCACAAGATGGCAGCTGTGCGAAATTTTTAAATCTCGTTTTTACTTCATGTGTCCTAATCATGCGATTGACGTTTGGATACCACACGTACACAATAATCTTCATGTAATAGTACATAAATAAAAATCCAACATGGCGACCATCTGAAATATTTAGACTGTTCTCAATATCTACGAATCTATTACAACAATCAAACTGAAATTTTGTGTGCTTATAGAGGAAATTGACATGAGTAGGATATATGAAAATTGGCTGTATAGTTCTTCACGGAACTACTTGTTTCATTTCTTATTTATTTATTTTTTACTTCGAATTTGAATGTTTTTCTCAGGATCATATGTTTGTTATTTTGCTCTTTTGTAAGATTTACACGATTTAAATTTAGTTGTTTCTTCTTTGGTCCACTTCGTGGTATAGTGGATTGTTGGATGTAACTGCAGCGGTTCGAGTTCAATACCCGGCTCTGCCAAGAAATAATTTAATTCTGGTCTGAGGACTGCAAAGGGGTATGCTCAGACACGCGAGACAGAAATGAGAATAGGTGGGTTCAATTCCCACATCAGCCATCCTTGAAGTGGTTTTCCGTGCTTTCTCACTTCTACTCCATGCAAATGCCCAAATGATACCTAGATTAAGGCCACGGCCGCCTCCTATCTAAGCCGTGTCCCCAATTACAAATACACACACTAAGACAGCCATTGCTATTGGACTAAGTTATCAGACAAATGCACGGGGCTACATGACCAAGAAATCGAAAAGCCCCTAATTGAATCAACAATGGTTGTTGTATACTTTGTATTTAACTTATCTTCAAATGAAGGAAGTAAATAAAATAAAGTAAACTAATAGTACAAAATGCAAGGATCCTATAATGGCAATAATTAAGACACAAGTATGTTTATAAAACGAGCGTATGCGAGTTTTATAATTTCCATACGAGTGTCTTAGTTACCATTATAGGCGAGTTGCATACGACTGTTTATGTTCGACGATAATTATAACTTAATTATATGTTTTAACATAAATATTCATAAATATCTGTTCAGTCACTAAAATTTTGTGATCGGGTGCTGCGCTGGGTAGTATATCTCTGTTTTCCAAGCTCTCTGGTCGACCGACGAATGCGTTCTGTGTGCTTCAATGCCATATGTTCAGATTGTGTACCAGTATTCAGTAAAACTGTCACCGAAGTCGATTGAAAACAACCCGCTGTGTAGAAATGGGAATTGAGGATATTAAGGTACAGTGCTATTTCTTGTCTCATATTCACCAGTTTATTTACGCGAACATATGGACGGTGCACTTTCGGTAATTTATATAGACATGTTGGATTTTGAGCGCATGCATTTATATAGACATGTTGGATTTTGAGCGCATGCGCGAACGTATCCTTATCTAATTGGTCAAACAACTGTTTCTTGAGCTGTGATTGGTGGGAGAAACTGTTTCATAATGAACAAGTAGTTCCTTGACGAACTAAACAGCCTACTTTTCTTAAAATGTAAGATTCATGCCAATCTATATAGACCTATCTGCAATAATAACGATATCAAGTTCCTAATACCAACATTTCTAAGTACTGCAGTTTGAAATACACCTAAATTAATGAAGCCTAATACAGTAACTTACTACAGTTGGTAGCCCTGGTGACTCTGAATATATTCTGAGCTCCCTCTCTTAAGGTATAGAATGCACATACAAAATTTGGTTGAAGACTAATGCATAGTACGGACGTTACATGCTGCTTGATATTGGATTTATCAGTGCGTGTAAAAACGTGTTGGGAACAATGTCATGTATGTGATGCTCAGAATTAATCTGAAATAATACGATCTATTATAGCCTAGTGCCAATTGGTAATAATTGTTAGTATAGAAGTTACATTTAATTAAAATTGAAACTATCAGAAAGCTTAGAATCATGTTGGCAGCACTGAGGTATATTAGATACTCCAAATTAATCTAGAAAGTCAGGTACTATACGTGTGCAAAGTTTAGAGCTGAAGGCTTGCATATATTTCTGATATATTGATATTAGGATTAAAAAACAAATAGAGAGAACATTTATTAACAGTTGGCAGCCCTGCTGGTTCCTACGAATACGCATAATCATAACTGTTATGGTACACAAAGCACATACGAAATTTGGTTGAAATGCATTTGTTATTATAGAAGTTATATGCATTTAAAAACTTGACCTATCAGCAGGCCTGGAATCGTGTTGGCAGCACTGAAGTATATAAGTTACACCGAACTTGGGTAGAATATTAGGTACTATAAGTGTGCAAAGTTTAGAGCTGTTGGCTTGCATACTTTCTGATATATTGACATTAGGGTTAATCAAATAGAGAGAACATTTATTAACAGTTGGCAGCCCTGCTGCTTCCAACGAATAAGCATAATCATAACTGTTATGGTACACAAAGAGCATACGAAATTCGGTTGCAATCCATTTGTTAGTATAGAAGTTATATGCATTTAAAAACTTGACCTATCAGCAGGCTTAGAATCGTGTTGGCAGCACTGATGTATATAAGTTACACCGAACTTGGGTAGAATATTAGGTACTATAAGTGTGCAAAATTTAGAGCTGTTGGCTTGCATACTTCCTGATATATTGACATTAGGGTTGAAACATAGTGAGACCATTTATTAATAGTTGGCAGCCCTGGTGGCTATTTAGAATATGCACAGTCATATGTGTTGTAGTACACATAGTACATACGAAATTTGGTTGAAATCCAATCGATAATATAGAAGTTACATGCATTTAGAAATTGAACCTACCGGCAGGCTTAGAATCATATTGGCAACACTGGCATGTATGAACTTCAGAAAATTAATCTGGAATGTTGTTATCTATACGTGTTCCAATTTTGGAATAGTTCGCCTGCATAACTTCAGAGATATCCGACATAGAGCTGAAATTTCAATTGCGATTTTTCAGCAGTTGGTAGCACTGACGTCAATTTCAAATATGGTCGTGAGATATTCAAATATAGATCTTTACTCTTACCAAATTTGGTGTTGATAGCTGCAGCCGTTTAGGAGTTGATAGGGACACACACACACACAGCCAGACAGAAAGACAGACAGACAGACAGACAGACAGTCAGACAGACAGACACACATTTTCCCGGATCGATCTCATAAGTCTTACTTTTTCCTCATTTTTGCAAAATGTGAAAAGTAGGCTAAAAATAGTGTTATAATGACCATCATTATGATACAGTTTCCAGATATATAATAGTGAGGGTCGAACATAATAGTGCATTATGCAACGAGCCTATAATGGCTATAATTAAGACACGAGTATTTTTATAAAACGAGCGTATGCGAGTTTTATAATTTCCATACGAGTGTCTTAATTACCATTATAGGCGAGTTGCATACGACTGTTTATGTTCGACGATAACTATAACTTTATTGTATGTTTTAACATAAATATTCATAAATAGGCTACCTGTTGAGAGTCATCCACTTGAATTTTTTGATTCGAGAGTGAGCGCTGGGTTTGACATCTCTGTCTTTCAAGATCTTTGAACGACCGACGCATGCGCTCTCTGTACTTGCAAGGCCATATGTTTACATCTGCCGTCCCTCAGTAATATTGTCACCGGAGTCGTTTCAAGGCTGTGTAGAAATTAGTGATTGTGATATATTAAGGTGCAGTGCTATTTCTTGTCTCATATTCGCCAGTTTATTTACACGAACATATGAACGGTGCGTATTCCATGTCGGTAATTTATTATAGTTCAATGTTGTGTTTATGTCCGTCATGTTGGATTTTGAGCGCATGCGCGAAGGTATCGTTACCTAATTGGTCAATGAACGAGCTCTGATTGGCTGAAGAAACTGTATCATAATGAAAAACTGTGTTATAATGACTATCATTATGATACAGTTTTCTGACACATACTAGTGAGGGTCGAACATAAATTAAATTAAAAAACTAAATTAATAAATGGGAAATTGAAATTCCTACTCTCCGACGTCTAACAAAACCACTGGAGTTAAAATGGTCATTAAACCTATAATATAACATTATGTTGCTAGCAGCCATTTTCAGTGTTGCCTTAGCAATCAAAATTTGGTGTTTTCAGTCGGTCAACATGATTATACCCAATTGTGCTGCGCTATTCCCTAATCATTTAAAAAGTACATGTGATTAATAAATATACTTGGACGACCAGTTTCGATCATCTAAAAGTGTGGGTGAATACTTTTAGACATAGATTTAATAACCTAAGTTTAATGGATTTGACGATCGAAACAAGTGTAATTATTAATCTCATCTAATTTTCTTTCAGCCGACCCCGTGGTGTTGGGGGTAGCGCGCCTGCCTCTCACCCGGAGGCCCTGGGTTCGATTCCTGGCTCCGTCAGTGATTTTAGAAACTTACGTGTGGGCTGGAACTTGGTGCACTCAGCCTCGTGACGAAAATTGAGTAGCACTCCGGTCACGAAAACCAAGATTAACGGCCCAGGGGACCTGACGCGCTAACAACGCGTCACCCCAATATCTGCAGGCCAACTGGCTGGGCAGCGGTCGCTTGGTAGGCCTAGGCCCTTGATGGGCTGTAGCGCCAGGGGTTATTATTGTATCATTATTAATTTTCTTTCAGGATTAGGGAATTACCCAACACAATTGGGTACAATCGTGTTGACCGACTGAAAAACATAAAATTTAGACCCATAATATTTCAAAGTAGACAGATAATTTTTTGACCTGGCAGATTAATAGAATTTTAATTTTCTTTTCTTTTTTAAGTGTATAAAGCTTTGTCGAACAATCCTCGTGTTTCATACGGTGTCAGTGTGTGCACTCTGTGGGTTCTTTTGGATGGTTGTCTCTTTTAGCTAACCCTCTCCTGGTTTAGCTGCTAGCCTTCTTGACTGTTAACTCAGAGGTCCGGATTCGATTCCTGGCCATGCCAAGAAATGTAATTCTGGTCTGAGGGCTGAAATGGGGAACACTCAGCCTTGTGAGGCAAAACTGAGAAGAGGTGGCTTCGATTCCCACCTCAAACTTTTTGGAAGTTGTTTCCAATGGCTATCCCACTGAATCACAAGACAAATGCTGGGATGGTTCCTAACATAAGGCTACGGCCGCCTTCTTCCTAATTCTCACCACACAAGACAGACAATACACAGGTTATCAGGTAACAAACCACACACTCTCCAGTGCACAGAGTTAAATTTCCGCGATGTCCAAGCCCCTGAAATAAAGCAACAACAATAACAACTCTTTATTGCCTAATGGACCGTAGTGTTGGTCGCTGATAGTTCTCCTCAGAAGAAGCCATGTAACCCATGCCCGATGTAAGATATTTTGGAAATGAAACATGGAAATTTGAAATGGATGTACGTACTATAGTACCGTGTCCTTTATGAAACCAGGGACTTTGTTCCATAGTTATTCAACTTGTGAATTTCTTTATTATTATTATTATTATTATTCTTTGCTACTATTAAAACGAAGGCAATGTGGTAATTCACCACAAACCGAGTGTAACACTCTAAGAATGTAACCACTCCTTAGAGAGCCATGTATTGGTTATTAAACTACCTTGTAATACTATGAGAGCATGACAAACCCTTCCCGTAACAGGCCAGGTAGAAAATGTCCTCCTATTCTTGGTCAAGAGGAAACGACCTCATGTTTCTTGAGTAACAAAAATAAAATAGTGATTACCTTCCAGATGACATACGGCTGAAAACACCTCGCAGCTGGTTTTTCCTTGACATTGTTCCAATGAGCATCGGGTAGTGAATCCCACTGTAATCGGTGAGTTCCAGGTGATGATGGGAACGCTACAGTTGACTGTTGACCTAGGCCTTGTGGGTTGATGTATATGTCCAAATAAAGGGTGTCTAGGATCAGTTTCTTGCCTCTTCTTCTCTACTTCTGCAGATGTTCTTCTGCGAATATTTGGTGGGGCTATACCCATGATTTGGTACATTTTGTTAACAGGAGTTGGTCGCAGGCAACCTGTCACGATACGTCCAGTCTCATTCACGGCTACATCAACTTGTCTTGTATGTGCAGAATTTCGCCACACTGGTGCTGCATACTCTGATGCGGAAAAACTTAGTGCCAGGGCAGATGTACGGAGCACATTTGGCTGTGGTACCAGTATGTTTGTGAATGATGTTATTCCGGGCAGATACTTTAAGCTTCATATCTTCGCAATGGGCTTTGAATGTGAGAGAGCGATCAAGCTTTACTCCCAGATATTTCGAAGTGTCACAGTTTGGTAGTTTTTGTCCCATCCAGTTAATATTCAACTTCCTTATGGCTTCCCTATTTTTCAGATGGAATGCAAAACCTGCGTCATTCTAGGATGGGCTTCAAGTTAATGTCAAGTTAATTTGGCTAGATCTTCAAGAGCAGTTGTCAACTTAATCTCCACCCCCTCAAAAGTTCTGTCTTGAGCAGCAATCGCTGCATCGTCTGCATAAATGAATGATCTGGTTCCAGGAATATGTGGTTGATTATTTGAGTATACATTGTACAAAAGTGGAGTTAATACGCTACCCTGAGGGAGGTCGTTCTTCTGAGTCTTCTAGTGACTCTTCTTGCTGTTTTGAGTGACATAAAATCCCCTGTTTTGCAGCAAACACTGAACGAATTATGTTAGGCAGTAGTCTTTTGTAGTGGAATATACATTTGTGATCAACTTCTTATGGTTGACCGTATCGTATGGAATGGAACATTGAAATTTGAAAAGGATATACGTAATGTAGTTATATACCTTGCCCGGTATGAAACCAGGGACTATGATTCCCTAGTGATTCAACTTGTGAATCTCTTTATTATTATTATTATTATTATTATTATTATTATTATTATTATTATTATTATTATTATTATTATTATTATTATTTTGTTACTGTTAAAATGAAGAGAACGTGGAAATTCATCACAAGCCGAGTGCAACACTCTAAGAGTGTAACCACTCCCTAGAGAGCCATGTATTGGTTATCAAACTACCTTGTAACACTATGAGAGCATGACAAGCCCTTCTCTGAATAGGCCAGGTAGAATATAACCTCGTATCCTTGGTCAACAGGAAACGACCCCATGTTTCGTGAGTAACGACAATTTTAATCCACTTGAACTTCTCGGAATAACCAAGAAACTAGTAGCCATGTAAAACAAGGGTAAACCACTCAGAGAACATCGATGATATTTCAAACTCTCACTAACTTTCGCTTAAAAGCATTATTGTGATCCCGGAAAAATACTGGAATATTATTGGTTGAGCTACGGGCATTTGCTCGCTGTATTGAGGTCAACACGCCCATTAAATAATCTTATTTAAGGCTGAGCTCTTAGAAACTAAGAGCTCATTATTCTATAATCTGTCGCTGTGTCATGCTTGAGTGACACTAACGTCAAGCCTTATGGCTTTTGTAACTAATCTGTATATGTTCTAACTAACTACACATCAAGTATTACACCAAGTGGACTTCTTCATTTCTATTCAATACGGTACTACTCAGCGCGTAAAGAATCCGAAAGGACCTTAGCTTAACAAACTGAACGAGCTAAGTACGCACGTTTAGCTAGAAACTTAACTCTGTTACCTTGTGTAAAATAATTAATTCGTTTGAATACATTGATTCGTCATCTTATGAATAGCTCAAATTCTTTGTAGAATTTTAAAATCAACTTGTTTCTCGGATGTGAAGTATATGATTTTAGTTTATTCAATTCATTGCCTTTAAGCATGCTAAGAATGAAAGACAGAAATTGTTGCAACCTTGATTAATTACATTATTTTAATATGCGTGTGCAGTGATTTCAAGACTATAGTTGTTCGCTGCAGTGAAATTTAAAACATGGGATAACGAATGAGTGATTGCCATGATTAATTAATGATTTCAACTTGAAGTATTGTAAGGTGGACAGCTTACTGAAAATAAATGCATGGCTATGCTTCGTGGAAACCTCTTTTGATTAAAAATAATGCGACTACAGTGAGAAAAACTGCAACTATTCCAAATTGTGTATGCACGACTAATGAACTTAATGGATGTTCTCGAGTCAGGTACATTGTAGATTATTTGGTAAACAAGCCTTTTCCTTCTCGCTGTCTTGTTGATCTACTAACATAAAAGTTAGGATTGGCGTCATCCACTTAGTCATTGAGGACTGTCAGTTAGGTAGTCAGCCCGAAGGCTGGTTGGATCCTCAAAAGCACCGCCGTTACGTTATGGGAGTAGATACCCACAAAAACCCAAGGCAGTGCTATTTTGAGGCGTTCTAGGCAAGAAGAGGAGTGAGGTAGTTTGCCATTGCTTTCCTCACTGAGTCAGAACAGTAGTCCTAACCCTATGAGTAGAACCTTTCACAGCATCCACAGGCACTGACTGTGCCCTGAATGTCATTACTAAGCACCACCCATACCTCAGTAGCTTCCATATAATCACAGCCATGAGTGAGACTGAGACATCGGTGAAAAGCCAACTTTTACTCTAGCCTGTGCCAACTGACAAATGCAAAAGTACTGTATTCATCAAGAGAGGGCGAACAGGCCAACAGTCATTGAGGTAAAGGCACATAACTAGGGCTCGGATCGATATGCTCGATAAAATCTCCAGATATGCTCGAAAACCATGTGTTTTATGCTCGATAGATATGCTCGAAAAAAACATAATATGCTCGATAGATATGCTTGAAACCCTCATTATATGCGGTTAAATATGCAGAGTATGCCGGAAAAACACCGTTAAAAATTATAGAAAGGAAAGTGAAACGGAAAAACCAATAACATACCTTTATATACGAGCTTTATTTTCTAATTGTATGTATGATACACTGCAATATACTCGCATTCAAGTTTTTCAAGTATGAAAATCCACAGCCTGCTTCCAGTCTTCGACCGGGTCAGGAATGGAATGAATGAAGCCCCTATCTAGCGGCGAGGATATGAACTGTGCCGGCTGCCGAGGCCTGACGCACTCCTCTGGGGCAATGATTAAATGAATGACAGATGAAATGATATGATAGTGGAGAGTGTTGCTGGAATGAAATATTGACAGGGAAAACCGGAGTACCCGGAGAAAAACCTGTCTGCCTCCGTTTTGTCCAGCACAGATCTCACATGGAGTGACCGGGATTTTAACCACGGACCCAGCGGTGAGAGGCCGGCGTGCTTTTTTCAAGTATATATAAGAGAAATGTTCTTATAAAAGTTACAGTTTAAAAGTTCATTTACAAAATGTTCAGAATTAGGCGAGTCAGTGAAGTAGATGTGCATTGGTCTGTACAACAAGAAATTTTTTATGTTTTCAGTTTTGAATGATTTTCTTAAATCAGTCAATAAAAGTTTCAATGACGAGAATGACCTCGCTAAAGGTTAAAAGCCTGCGGTTCTATTATTCACACCAGATAGGTTTTTCAAAAATTATTTCTGTTTTTGAACCTTAAGGATGGTCAGGGCCCGAATTCGGGGGAGAATTCGTAGAAAAACAAACTATTTAGACAAAAACCACAAGAATATGCATTTATATGCTTCTATTCTGAAAACCGCGGTTTCATGCTTTTATATGCTCGATAAATTTCAATTCTGTTGGTCCCAGAGAGGTGAAAATACCATCGAAAGGCTTCTTTCAATGTGTACTATTCAGGAAAAAATATGCAAATATGCTCGAATCCGAGCCCTACACATAACGTTCTAGTGTTAATCCTACGGATACTCATATTGACATAACAATTAGATCATGGAGAGTCTATACTATTCAATGATGCATGTTGTCAACACGTTAAGCATCTCAAATGAATGCTGTCATCTGGGTTACTAAAAATGCAATGTTTAACTCCTGGAGAAGGCAGGAGTCGTTGGGGAAGAATACTGAGCGAGTCTACCTTACACGGGCATGATTTTAAATCAATAACTACCACAAGGATGCGTTTGACTATATAAACTTCCATTTCTTTCGTGCCACCTGCTCCGAATAATTAAGCCTATGTCATTACATTAACCGCACTAGTGTAACATAAAATGGTGTACGTAATGTTCATAATGGTCATCAAAGTTCATCTCACAATATCTCATCATTCCTCCGAACTTAAGTTGTGAATTCTTTAGTATCCAATTTTAAGCTTCAATGGGGCTGTACTCACTGCTTGGGGGGGTTTCATTATCACGGTGTGGCGTTCTATTAGATTATAAACCAGCCTTCAGCCATGTGGGAAATCACTTTATTGAAGATGGGATAATGCCGATATCCTGATAACAAAAAGAAACTTTGACTGTAATCTGAAATATCTCTATAGAAGCTTAAATTTACATATTATTAGCCTACTTTCGATTTTTGCAAAAAATGAAAGTAGACTTATGAGATCACTACAGGGCGAAAAAAGTGAGTCTGTGTGTGTGTGTGTGTGTGTGTATGTGTGTGTGTGTGAGTCTGTGTGTGTGTGTGCGTGTGTGTACTCTGAATGTCTGTCCCCCCCTATCAATTCGAACACGGTGAGCGCAAATTGAACGAAATTTGGTACAAAGGTAGCACTAGAAAAGGACACCTCAGAGTCATGTTTTATATCGCCGCCATCTTGACGGAAACATAATGGCGGCCACACAAATGTTCAAAGCTTAAATCAAATTACGACTAACCTAATCATCCGATCTCTACCAAATTTTGCAACAACATACCTTTATGAGGGCAGCATCCTTTGACCAAACTAATAGGTCATCAGCCTGATAGTTTGCGGATGGCGGCCATCTTTGTGTGAAAATCGATTGCCCCTATTAATTCGAACACGGTGAAACCGAATGGAACGAAATTTGGTACAGAGGTAGTACTACCAAAGGGCCCCCCCAGTGTCATGTTTTATATCGCCGCCATCTTGACGGAAACGTAATGGGGGCCACACAAATGTTCAAAGCTTAAATCAAATTACGACTAACCTAATCATCCGATCTCCACCAAATTTTGCAACAACATACCTTTATGGAGGGAGCATCCTTTGACAAATCTAATAGGTCATTAGCCTAATAGTTTGCGGATGGCGGCCATCTTTGTGTCAAAATCGATTACCCCTATTAATTCGAACATGGTGAAACCGAATGGAATGAAATTTGGTACAGAGGTAGCACTAGCAAATGGCACCCCAGTGTCATGTTTTATATCGCCGCCATCTTGACGGAAACGTAATGGCGGCCACCCAAATGTTCAAAGCTTAAATCAAATTACGACTAACCTAATCATCCGATCTCGACAAAATTTTGCAACAACATACCTTTATGAAGGGAGCATCCTTTGACAAATATAATAGGTCATTAGCCTAATAGTTTGCGGATGGCGGCAATCTTTGTGTCAAAATCGATTACCCCTATTAATTCGAACACGGTGAAACCGAATGGAATGAAATTTGGTACAGAGGTAGCACTAGCAAAGGGCACCTCAGTGTCATGTATTATATCACCGCCATCTTGACGGAAACGTAATGGCGGCCACACAAATGTTCAAAGCTTAAATCAAATTACGACTAACCTAATCATCCGATCTCTACCAAATTTTGCAACAACATACCTTTATGGAGGAAGCATCCTTTGACAAATCTAATAGGTCATTAGCCTAATAATTTGCGGATGGCGGCCATCTATGTGTCAAAATCGATTACCCCTATTAATTCGAACACGGTGAAACCGAATGGAATGAAATTTGGTACAGAGGTAGCACTAGCAAAGGGCACCTCAGTGTCATGTTTTATATCGCCGCCATCTTGACGGAAACGTAATGGCGGCCACACAAATATTCAAAGCTTAAATCAAATTACGATTAACCTAATCATCCGATCTCTACCAAATTTTGCATCAACATACCATTATGGAGGGAGCATCCTTTGACCAAACTAATAGGTCATTAGCCTTATATTTTGCGGATGGCGGCCATCTTTGTGTGAAAATCGATTCCCCCTATTAATTCGAACACGGTGTAACCGAATGGAACGAAATTTGGTACAGAGGTAGCACTAGAAAAGGCCACCTCAGTGTCATGTTTTATATCACCGCCATCTTGACGGGAACGTAATTGCGGCTACCCAAATGTTAAAGGCTAAAATGTAATTACGTCCAACCTAATAATCTAGTCTCTATCAAATTTTGCAACAACAAATCTTTATGTGGGAAGCATATTCTGACCAAACTGCTAGATCATCAGCCCAATAGTTTGCAGATGGTGGCCAAGTATGTGTGCAAATCGATTCCCCCTATCAATTCAAACACGGTGAAACCGACCTGAACGAAATTTGGTACAGAGGTAGCACTAGCAAAAGGCACCTCAGTGTCATGTTTTATATCGCCGCCATCTTGACGGAAACGGAATGACGTCCATCCAAATGTTAAAAGCTTAAATCAAATTTCGACCATCCTAATAATTTGATCTCTACCGGATTTTGCAACAACTTGCCTTTTTGTGGAAAGCATCTTATGACTGACTACAAGGTCATCAGCCCAATAGTTTGCAAATAGCGGCCATGTATGTGTGCAAATCCATTCTCCAGATCAATTCAAACACGGTGAAACTGAATTGAATGATTTTTTTTACAGAGGTAGCACTAGCAAAGGGCACCTCATATTCATGTTTAATATCCCTATAGCACGTTGTATTTCAACCAGCTACTACAACCAACATTCAATTATATCCTTGAAAAGGACAAAGAGTTATAACAATACCCATGCATTTAGGAGAAAGTAGGCTATATGTTCTTTACTGAACATCTTGTTAAATATAATTTTCTGGAAGAAATAAAATGATTAGTAGGGTTCCGAAAATTTAAGACCTAAAGAAGTACAAAATATGCAAGCAAATATGCCCTAAAACTAGCTATATATGACCTAAAAATTATAAAATATGACCTAAAAAAATATGAAATATGACATGAATTTTTGGGATAGGTAGAGTATCTCTAACATACAGTAAACGTCTTAAGTGCCAAAACAATTTTCGAGTGTATTGGACATGTGATATTTTTATTTTACAAGTCACTTTTTTAATGAACTATGTGTATTTCCAATGCATTTTATGACCATAAGTGTTTATAATGTGTATATCTGGCTGATGTAGCACAAAATTATTGTTCGAAAAATACAGTATACCAGTACTAAACAGTGCTAATACTAATACAAGTATTGAAAAGATGGAAATAAGAGTAAGTTATTTAGTGGAATTTAAATTCAATACGGACCAATATGGATAAAAACAATTTCCTTGTTTGCTAATTGCTTCTGAGCTAAATATATCTACTGGAATGATATCCTGTTGAAAGGAGGAAGCACATTATCGTCATGTTCCGTGACCACATGCGTACAATGTAGCAATCTAACTTGTCCAGAAGGATGTGCTAAAAGACGTCCGTAGAGGAGCGCCTTCTTGGAATCAGATCTTCTAAACCTACTATCTGCCTGTTCCCGGAAAAGAAAGAAAAATATATATCTACTACACTATTCGGAAATCCTGTGTTTGAAACTCGACGCACCTTGTTAACGACGCCTCAATTTAAACAAAAATGTTGAAATTATAACCAAATATGACCTTATATTATTACTAAAATATGACCAAATATGACCAAAACAATAAAAATGACTGAAATATGCATTTATAGGCAACATCAACTTGCTTTAAACGTGGTCAGGGACCCGTCATTCAAACTTATTTTTCAGATTTCGGGTAAAATGAGCTCAGGAAAAAATATGACTTTTCCTTAATATCCGAACCTTAATGATTAGAGAAGGTCAATTTTAACACATATGATTTTGCACAATACAATGTAATTTGAGAAATGGGTCAATATATACATTTAGAAATATTTATTTGGGGTATCCTGTGGAAGCTTAGTCCACGGTATTCGTGTGTAAAGTAGGCTAGTGAGTTAAACCTTTGTATGTGTGTGTGCTTCCGTGATGACTAGTACCTGACTGCACCTATTTACATCAAACATTGTAGAGAGTGATTACCACATCCAGCCACTTGTTTTCAATTTCCGTAATGGACACTAATCAATCATGGTAACCACGTGAATATTTCGCTTAGGTGATTTTCAATTCAGTAAATAGGCTAGGAATTGTATTCAGGAGCTTTTTTGATCAAACAGATCACAAACTAATTTGGTGGGATCCTGTGAATTGAGAATAGTAAGACCTAAACTTCATAAAGTGAATTCCGTTTCCACGTTGATTGGGGTTGGAAAGTTTCAGGACCAGATAATCAAACTTCGACTTCTCTCTACACATAATAAAAATGAAATGTGCATGGTGGTTTTTTTTCCTTAAGAAAATTTGAATTATTTACGCATTTTAGGCTGTTTAAGAAATAAATATAATATGTTTGTATCTGCCTGTTTTTAGGCATATCCTATAACTCGAGAACAGTTGGGCAAGTTAACGTAAAATTTGGTATGAGTATCCATCACAGGCATGACACCAATCATTTATAGGCCATCGTAACTCTCATACAAGGGATGGAGGAGGCTATGAGGGAAAACCCTCAAAATACTTGCTAAAATAGGCAAATCAAATTTGTCGTAGAGGGACGGTACAAGGGTAATTTTGAATCTTTTATGTGAGAAACAAAAATATAAATCTGATTAAAAACCATGTATTAAATCTCTAGAATCGACTACGATAGATATTTATCGAAACATCCCAGCTGTAAAACAATGACATTATAGAAGTCATTTTCCAGTGTTGCCTTTGTAATTTATTAACAGAATTGCTTTTCAGTCAGTCAACACAAAATCTTAGTTGCTTGAAGATTAACTTGAATCTCTCCCCTCTGTTTCAATGTCACGAAACGCTATCAAGTAACTACCTTACATCTATCTTAATAATATAAAGTTATAAATCAAATTCATAATCAGGTAATAACATAGCTATAGTACATTCAGAATACGTGATTATGTGAAAGATAAGCAGCCTACAAAAGGTCATTATAAGAACGGGTACGTCTGCTAGTTCTAATGTGTAAATCTAACAGTAGGCCTGTTTTGTCTGCGGTTTTTATTTTACGCAAGAACTGCTTAACGTATTAAGATGAAATGTTGTATGGGTCTCAAATCCCACAAATGATACAACAAACTTACTTTCTCTTCCTTCCTTTTTAAGAGAGGCTCATCAATTATTGAGGAACGGTTTACTCGAAACAGTATCACGCATCCTATGATACATCTAACAACATGAGGAATCATTCATTTCTCTTTGATCTCACCGAAGTCTCTAGACAGTTGTCGTAGCGTTATTCTATTAATTGCTAGCTTCATGTACGACAAAGTAATATTTTTTTTGTTATATCTGATGTAATGACAAGATCCTTTGTAAAATTCGAGCAGTTATTTCGTCATTCCATTTAATGTCTGGTTTAATGCAGTTAATTTCTTTCGAAAAGCTTCTAAACGAGCTTACCCAGATCATAGACATTAAGGAATATTATATTGACGTAAGCCTATTACCTGGATAAATGTAATTCACAGGAAATGGTCACTGAAGACATATTTTTGAAGTGTTAAATACTTCTCTTCTCGAGCTCCCCGACCTTCTTCAAATAAAGACCATGTATATGAAGTGTTATTTATAAACATTTACCATACGTTAGAGGATTTGTTAAGAGCAGTATTTATATTCAAAATAATATCCTTGGATTTAGAGGTTAAGCAAATGTAAATATGGCTCGACGAGTGTGTTGGACATTACAGAACATAAGTCGTCCATTATCGTGTGCGGTGTAGTCTTAATGCTTTCAAGGCAGGCATACATAACAGTCTTCCCTACCTTGATGCTGTTTAAGCTAATGTTGCATTCATCATTGTCTGCTAACTTTAGGGAAAACATTATAGGACAGCTCATCTCAGTTTGTCGAAATAAGATTCAATATTAGACATATAAGCCATGCAGTTTAGATTGCATGTAATAATGTTATTGGTTTTACGTCCCTTTTAACATCTGCGACTTTTAGAAACGCCGGATTGCCGGAATTTTGGCCCGAAGGGGATCGTTTTCGTGCCAGTTAATCTACTGACACGGCTCCCTCGCATTTGCGCACCCTTAAATGCCAACTGGATGTGCCAGGTTTCGATCCTGCAATCTTGGTTACAGCAGGCAAGAACGTTATCGCTGAGTCCCGCAGCCAGTCAATGATCGCCTATGGTCTATGAAAATGGTGTATAGGTATTTGTTGTTGATTAATTTAGGAGATTTGCTACATCGTAGTCATATAGTCTCGTGTTCTTGGTTGTGTGTGTGTGGGGGATTTGACAACCTTTGTTATTGTGATTTGGTTGTGATCGTGTGTACAGCAGTAACAGGGGGTAGGATCGAGTAGGAACTGACCATAGCCTTAATTTAAGGACCTATCCAGCATTTGCTTGGACTAAAAGTGAGAAATCAAAAATAAGTACTTCTTGGATGCCTAGGGTGATAATCGAACCCACCTCTTCTGTAAAGTAGGACTGGCTGTGGTGTGCAGCGGTAACGTACTAACCTGCTGGGCCCAAGTTTGCACGATTGCATCCTGGTGAAGTTGGCATTTGAGGCTGCACAAATGCGAAGAAGCCGTGTCAGTAGATTTGCTGGCACGTTGAAGATCCCCTTTCGGGTCAAAATTCCGACACTTCGGCGTCTCAAAAATCTCAGAAGTTAAAAGGGACGTAAAGCCAATAACATTATTATAGCTTAACTTATCTCTAATGTAGACTAATCACGCGTGGTGCCAGTGTACTTGGTATAGGCCTAGGACTGTCCAGACAGCGTGAACATTCCCCCGAACAAGGGAGGCGCTAGAGACATGCTTGCCACATTGTTTAGCCTAATGCAGACCTTCACAGCGTTAACAAGATTTACGAACAGTAGGCTAGTTACTACCTGGGGAGCGTGATGGCACAGTGGCTTAGCTGCTCGTCTTTCATCCGGACGGCCGGGGTTGAATTTTCAACTAAAAATCACGTCGTGTCAGCAGGAGCAACCAACCTTAAATCTCGGCCAAAACCAAAACAAGCCTGGTTGGCTCCGACCCCAATTATTTGGGAAAAGCCGAAGAAAGCTAGGTTTTTAAATGCTAGTTACGACCTGTTGGTGTCACTAGTTCCTTCCTTATCCAGCGAGGGTTCTAGAAGTGTATCAAACCCTCAGCCGAGATACATCCCTCCCGTTCCTTCAAGGTCATGTTGACAGGGCGCCAGCCAGTATGAGAATGAAATATTGCAACTAATAGGCCTACGTTCTTAAATTGGAATGTCCCTAGAGTTTGCCTCTTGGTGGGAGACTACGAATTTGCTTTCTGGGCATGGCACAGTTTTCTGTATACATTTATTGAACGGTTGTCGGTTGGTTGGTTCCTCAGCTTAGGGGCTGCGACAACGCAGTCATGTAGTCCCGTGTAATTGAGGTGTGTGTAGAACCTGCCTGATAGCCGTTGTTAATTGTGATGGCTGTATTAGTGTGTGTTATCTGCCATTCAGGTAAGGACTGCAGACGACCAATTTCAAGTAGTTCCTGCTTTTGCTACCAAATGCTACCGTCAACGACACCTAGCCGTGAACAGGGTTACTAGACGCCACCGCAACCGGCAATTTGTAACGAAAATGCGGAACTTAAAGAGCTTTAATTAAATCTAACCTACAAATTTAGCTTCACACAATTGTATTTAGTGGAAGGTTCTTTTACATTCCATAAATCTATGACATGGGCCCACCGTCTTTACCTTCCCTCCTAAGGAATGATTACTGCGGGATTTTTTGTGGTCTTAAAAAATCAGACGGGTTTGAACCCGCGATCTCGGGCATAGAAGCTCAGCATGCTACCAACTACGCCACGGAAGCCACTATATAGGCTATATTTATTGGACGGATAGTGGCTTCGGTGGTGTAGGTGGTAGCATGCTGAACTGCTATGCCCAGGATCGTGGGTTCAAACCCGGCCGAAGCCATCAGATTTTTTAAGAGCGTTAACATCCTTCAGTATGCCTTCCTTCGGAGGGGTAGTAAAGCCGATGGTCCCATGCCATAGATTTATAGCATGTAAAAGATCCTTCCACAGACTAAACTTGTGTGGAGCTAAATTTTTAGGTTAGACTTCGTTGTAACGCTCTATCAAAGTTCCAGCGTTCTGGTAGCGAAAGTTGGAACTACTTGAAATTGAACGGAACTTGTAGCTCACACTAGAGGTGTCCGCTTGAAGCAGCTACAGCCTCTGGCGAGCCGAACATGTCCTCGGACACTCCTGGCATTAAAAGCCATACGATAAATAAATAAATAAATAAATAAATAAATTGAACAGATGTCGTTATAAATGCTGATGGCACTTCGGTACTTTGTGTGTCTTCAATTCATGATTTTTGCGACCTTATATGATTTGAAAATCACAGTAGCCTAATTCTGCAAAATACCGACCAGGATAACTACACGCGCTATGGCATAAGACCATAAGGGCAGGCTATTTTTGAAATCCCCCGTCGGTCATAAAAGAAAGGATTTTCCATCGTTTCACCTTTTGAACTCTAGGCAAATGATGGAACAGTACTTTATTATAGATAGCGCCATTTTCTTTCAACACCTTGAAGAGTTTCATATTGTTACGTGCCACCCCCTAGTGGCACTTCCGTTAACTGGATTACGGTGGGTAGAAGCACAAAAGCAAATTGTTCCTTTAAAGAAACGTATTAGCTTTATTGCGGGCCAGAAAGATACACCACCCAAATAGCAAATACAAGCAATTAGTATCTCACTCTAGTTTCCTCTTGTAAGGGAACACTCGACCTTCACTTGTCAATAAGTCACAGAAGTTAATCCCTCCTAATGGGACCGTTGGCCTCGGTAAAGATACCTGCAACACTTCCATGAATACACAAGCTTCCTTTATTTACGATAGCCGTCCCTCACCCCTACACTCTGCTTCGCTGACAAGAGAATCAGCTTCACTAGGGTTTCGCAAGTCACGTCACCAACAACTGTCGCTCAGGTAAAGCACGCACTGGCTCAAAAAAACACTGTCCACCTCGCTTGCCAGGTCGCTCTTATATAGCAGGCTGGTGACTCAATGAATGCTTCTAGACCCGTCCAGGATTCACGGCTTCTCGAGATTTCCATCACTGGCTGGGTCACGAATATTCTGGACCATCCCTTTGTCCGCGCAGCCCGTTGCGTAAGGCGCACGTAATACACTGAGGCAGAGCACAGCCCGGGGCAGCTGTGACTCATGCGGCGAGGTGACGAAGCAAACTCACAGCCGTAACACCACCTCTTTCCTAAAAGGATGATCGTCCCGATCAATCATTGGTCCGTCTGTGTCCCTCCGTAGGCTGCTAGGCGATCTCGATGCACGATCTTCATCTTCGCCCTCGGACTCCGCTGGATCCTGTAGACGACATCGTTGATCCGTTTCACGACTCGGTACGGGCCCTCCCAGGACTTCTGCAGTTTGGGTGACAGGCCTTTCTTCCGTAATAGGTTGAAGAGCCAGACCAGGTCGTCCTCGTGGAATCCGCCGGCATCAGTCTGCTGGTCGTATCGGGTCTTCATTCGGTCGGTCTCGATCCGCAGTCTCCTCCTCGCGAACGCGTGCACGTCCTCCAGTTGGTCGACCAGTTTTTGACAATACTGGCTTACCGGGACCGGATCATTCCCAGGTCGGCCGAAGGCAAGATCGACAGGTAGACGGAGTTCCCTCCCAAACATGGCCCGGGCTGGTGTGCACCCGGTGGCTTCATGCACGGCGGCGCGGTAGGCCAGGAGAAATAGTGGAAGATGTTTGTCCCAATCCCTCTGGTGCTCGCTGACAACTATTCGGAGATGGTTTTCGACGGTGCGATTGAATCGCTCTACCATCCTGTCGGACTGAGGGTGTAGCGGCGTCGTCCTTGTCTTCCGGATTCCCAGCAGCTGGCATAGGTTCTGGAACACCTGCGACTCAAAGTTCCTCCCTTGGTCGGAGTCAGCTATAGGGGTACTCCGTAACGGCTGACGAATTCCTTCACCAGGGTCCTTGCGATCGTCCCGGCTTCTTCGTTAGGGAGCGCATACGTCTCTGGCCATATGGTGAAGTAGTCGCTGACGACCAATATGTAGCGGTTCCCTGCCTCGCTCAATGGGAATGGCCCAGCAACATCGATGGCCACTCTCTCCATGGGGCCGCCCACGTTGTAGGTCTTCAGTGGACCCCGTCGTTTTCGTCCTGGGCCCTTGCTGGCTCCGCAATCGTGGCACCTCGAGCAGTGGTTCTCCACATCTGTTCGGCATCCGATCAAGTAGAACCGCTCTCTCAGCTTCTCCAGGGTCTTCTTTATCCCTAGGTGTCCACCAGATGATCCTCCATGGACTTCCTTCAGGACTCCCTTCGTCATAGACTTTGGAACGACGACTTGTTCCCGAGATGTCTTCCCGTCGGTGCTCTCCCAGGTACGGCATATGAGGCCATCCCTTACGACCAGCGAGTCCCACTGCGCCCAGTAGGACTTAAACTTTGGGCTGCAGTCACTCACAATGTTTCACCCGGGTCTGGGGACACAGGCCCTCTTCCATTCGGCTATCAGTCCCAGGTTATCATCTTCCGCTTGTGCCCGCGTGAAAGATTCGCGGCCCCAGCTCCCTTGAAGTTCCACAGTAGTCCTTCGGCACTGTATCCCGGTGTTCTCCTCCCTCCTGGCACAGAAGGTGCAGTCTTCGGGGCACGGTCTTCGTGACAGGGCGTCGGCGTTGATTGCAATTGGCCTTTCCTGTGCTGGATCTCAAAGTTGTACTGTTGAAGCCTCTCTAACCACCGCGCGAGTTGACCCTCGGGCTGCTTGAAGTTCAGGAGCCACCGCAGGGATGCATGGTCGGTCCTGATGAGAAATTCTTGCCCGTACAGGTACTTGTGGAAGTGTTCAATGGTCTTCACGATGGCGAGCAGCTTCTTCCTGGTGACGCAGTAGTTCCTCTCTGGCTTTGACAAGGCTTTGCTGAACTAGGCCACTACTCTCTCCTCGCCGTCCACTATTTGCGACAGGATTCCCCCTATACAAAAGTCGCTGGCATCGGTATCGACGATGAACCTTGTTCCAGGTCTGGAGTAGGCCAGAATAGGTGCGGTGCACAGAGCCTGCTTGAGTTGTTCAAGGCACTGTGGCATTCTGCTGTCCACGTGAAGAGTTGGTCCTTCTCAGTCAGTCGATGCAGTGGTTTGGCGATGTCGGCGAATCCTCTCACGAAGCGACGGTAATAAGTGGAAAGTCCCAGGAAGATTCGTAGTTGGGACTTGTCCTTCGGAACTGGCCACTCCCTCACAGCTGTGGTCTTCTCTGGGTCGGTGCGCACCCCTTCCTCGGAGACGATATGCCCAAGGTACTGGACCTGCTTCTGGAAGAGCTGACACTTCTTGGGGCTCAACTTCAGCTGGGTAGCCCGTAGCTTCATTAAGAACTCCTTCAGGTTGCTGTAGTGCTCCTCGAAGCTTCTCCCCAGAACAATGACGTGGTCTAGGTAGACCAGGCAGGTCTTCCAGTGTAGTCCCCTCAGAATGGACTCCATTAGCCTTTCGAAGGTCGCAGGGGCGTTGCACAAACCGAATGGCATGACGGTGAACTGCCAGAGCCCGCTGCCCACAGAGAACGCAGTTTTCTCTCGGTCCTTAGGGTGGACCTCCACCTGCCAGTAGCCACTCTTCAAATCCAAGGTGGAGAACCATCTTGACCCTGATGTGGTGTCCAGTGTGTCGTCGATCCGGGGTAGAGGGTAGCTGTCCTTCTTCGTGACGTCATTCACCCGCCTATAATCCACGCAGAACCTGGTGGAACCGTCCTTCTTCTTCACTATCACGACCGGAGACCTCCAAGGACTATGAGATGGCTCGATCAATCCTTGCTCCTTCATCTCTTCTACCATCCGGTCGACTTCGGCTTGCTTGGCGAGCGGGACACGTCGGAATGGGGCCCTAATCGGTGCGCTGTCCCCAACGTCGATTCGGTGCTGGACCAAGCTTGTCCTACCGAAGTCTTTGCTCCCCACGGAGAAGACATCCTGGAATTCATGTAGCAGGTCCCGAAGTTGGCGTGATTGTTCCTCGTCTAAATGGTCCTGGGATCCTTGGTACAGCTTCTGTAGTTCTTCTGGCAGGGCGCGTCTTCTTCGGTTGTCCGTCTGCAGGTGTCCGTCCGTCGTGTCTGTGATGCGGGCAATCCTGGTAACGGGCTCGCAGATTCCTAGGTTGGTGTCCCGGTGAACCGTAATGTCGTAGTCGTACAGGTTGGACAGGCGGACGTACGGCCGAGACGGCGTGTTGATGAGAGTCTTGGCAAATAGCAATCCTTTTGTCTGGATGTCCTCATATTTTGGCTCGATGATAGCCGCCACTTCCTCAGCAGTTCCGTCGACAATTACGGCAGCGCTGACTTCCGTCCTGGCGGGAACAATGACGTCCTCTCTCAGCCTTACTCGTCGAGCGGTGATGGCCTCGTGTGCTGGTTGCAAAGCAAGTGCTGAGTGTTGGTACTCAGGTCCAAGATGATGTTGTTCTGGTCCAGGAAGTCCAAGGAGTAATGAGAATAAACAAAATTTGATTTTTGGGTTGTTATTTATTATAAGAAAATTTTGATTAATATGAAAGATTTGGAAGGTATTAAATAAGAAAATAATTGATGATCTCAGGAAAGTATAAATAAGGAAATATAATTCTCACAAGTTTTCACCAGAAACTATAGCAGCGATCATTCATCCTAGGTGATTGATAGATGAGTAGGCTATTAATTTTCGTAAGGATGTTTGGTTTAATCCTCCTCAGTCTAATGATCACTTCGTTTGATACGTCAGCCACAAGCACTGGATGCTTTACCGCCCGTCGACCAATGACGAACTCCAGTGATGCTTCGCCATGTACCGGTGCGGTCTCTACGGTCGCGGTTATTAGCTGCAGGTTCCTTTGTATGAGTTGCACTCACCACTTCGGGATCACGGTGGGATTGACGACGGTCCTCGACGCTCCCGTGTCGATCAGCATAGGCCAGCTCACTCCGTTGACGACTCCGTCGACCATCAAGTTGCTATCATCCCTCCGTAACTTCGTCACACGAACATGGGCCGCCGGGGCTTGACGACTGTCACAAGCCGACCATTGCCCCCCAAGGCTGCCTGGTACTCGTTTTCCTGGGCCACGCGGTTTCCCTATGACTGACTTTCCCGACGGAAACCCTTGGCGACGGCGAACACCGCAGTCCTTTCTCAGGTGGCCCTTCTTACGGCATGTCCAGCAGGTCGGTAGTCCTCTTCCGGGCCGCCTCTCCGGGCGTCTTCCGGCTACGTCGTTGTTGGTGGTGCTGCAACTCTTGAAGAACCGGTCTAGTGCCTCCATCAGTTCAACGGCCAGGGGCTTGGTCTCGTTGGCTTTGGTTGGTTCGTCGACGTCCACTTGACGCACCCGTGCGTGTATTCTGGATACCTGCTTTGCCGTCTCGAACTCAAGTGCGTGGCTCAGCGCATCTGCAAGTGTCTTATTGTGCGCAAGTCGCAGTGCCAGTTAAGTATCCAAGTCCCGTAGCCCGTCGGTGAAGGTCTGCGTCGCAATGTTCCAGAAAGTCGGCCGGCGCTGTTGGATAGGCGAGCCTTACGAGGCGTGCGATGTCCATCTCGAACTCCTGCAGTATTTCCGCGTTCTTTTGTACCCGGGTCCGGAGCTGCATCTGGTAGGCCTGCTGAAGATGGCTATCTCCATATCGGGACTCCATATGGGCGATAAGTGAAGCGCAGTCCTGGGATCCAGTCGGGATGGCCTGAAGGACGTTAAGGGCGTCCCCTCTCAGCGCTACAATGAGAGCTGTAGCCTTCTCCGTGCTTTTCCGGTTGTTTATGGAACAGGCTGCCTCGAACTGACGTAAATAGGTGCTCCAAGGGACCTTTCCGTCGAAGATTGGGGGCGTCACTTTTCTCTGTCCCGTTCCTGATATTCCCGGTGTACCTGTGGGCGGGCGTCGGCGCAGCTCGGCAACTTCCTCTTGAAGAGCGATGAATCTCGCTTCCATCCCCGTCGGCCGGCGTTGGTTCAGCTCAACATGTTCGTTTTGTAGGGCGTTGAATTTCTCTTCCACCCCCGTCAGTGGGAGTTGGTGCAGCTCGGCAACTTCCTCTTGTAAGGCGTTGAATTTCTCCTCTACTCCCATCAGTGGGCGGCGGCGCAGCTCAGCAAAATCCACTTGTAAGGCGTCGAAATTTTTTCCACTGCCGTGACTTCCTCGCGCAGACCCAGTTCTAATTTCTTCAGGTCCTGTGCTAACTTATTCTGACCGTCTTCCATCTTCTTCTGGCCGTCCTCTATCTTCTTCAGGTCCTCCGCTAGCTTATTTTGACCGTCTTCTAATTTGGCAGTTAAGTCTTCGGCTAGATTCTTCTGGCCGTCTTTCATCTTCTTCTGGCTGGCCTCCATCTTGGTTTCCTTGCCAGTTAACTTTTCTAGCAATGCTGCTAATTGTGCTTCCATTTTAGATGTTTATCTTGTAAAGGGCATGCACTCACAGGAAAATTAGAGAACTGTGGTAAAATGACCTGCTCTGGTTTTGAAACCAGGACCTTCAGGTGTTGTGCTTGTGCTTGAGTTCGTAATCCAGTTTCTGACACCAGTTGTTACGTGCCACCCCCTAGTGGCACTTCCGTTAACTGGATTACGGTGGGTAGAAGCACAAAAGCAAATTGTTCCTTTAAAGAAACGTATTAGCTTTATTGCGGGCCAGAAAGATACACCACACAAATAGCAAATACAAGCAATTAGTATCTCACTCTAGTTTCCTCTTGTAGGGAACACTTGCCTTTCACTTGTCAATAAGTCACAGAAGTTAATCCCTCCTAATGGGACCGTTGGCCTCGGTAGAGATACCTGCAACACTTCCTTGAATACACAAGCTTCCATTATTTACGATAGTCAGTCCCTCACCACTACACTCTGCTTCGCTGACAAGAGAATCAGCTTCACTAGGGTTTCGCAAGTCACGTCACCAACAACTGTCGCTCAGGTAAAGCACGCACTGGCTCAAAAAAAAAAGCACTGTCCACCTCGCTTGCCAGGTCGCTATTATATAGCAGGCTGGTGACTCAATGAATGCTTCTAGACCCGTCCAGGATTCATGGCTTCTCGAGATTTCCATCACTGGCTGGGTCACGAATATTCTGGACCATCCCTTTGTCCGCGCAGCCCGTTGCGTAAGGCGCACGTAATACACTGAGGTAGAGCACAGCCCGGGGCATCTGTGACTCATGCGGCGAGGCGACGAAACAAACTCACAGCCGTAACAATATCCTCATTGATTTCATATAATTATCATTAACTCATCTCATAAGGAATGCATCAGGAAGGAAATCTGGCCTTTAAATAAATCATTCGGCACAAAGGGTCTCATCTCAATACATCCCCGATATCATATCGGTGTAGTGGTTAGCATTCTTGGCTGTCGCCCAGAGGTCCAGTTTGGATTCCCGGCTCTGCCGAGAGGGTCTGTTCTGACAGTTGGAACGTGGTGCACTCAGCCTCGTAAGGCATAACTGAGAAGAAATGGGTTTGATTCCCACCTCGCCACCCTAGAAGTGGTTTTCAGTGGTTTCCCATATCTCCTCCAGTAGAATACCGGGATGGTTCTTAACTGATGGCCATGGCCGTCTCATTCCCAGTTCTAACCTCAATTTAAAAAAATATACACAGACTACTACAGCCATCACAACAACACAAAAGAATCAGAAAGATTATGCACCCATCCAAGTGCACGGGGCTAAATAACTATGATCGCCCAAAGCCTCTTAAGGAATTAAAAACAAGATGTTCAGAAAAGAACATATAGCCTACTTTCTCTTAATGCATGGGTATTGTTATAACTCTTTGTCCTTTTCAAGGAGTAAAATTGAATGTTGGTTGTAGTAGCTTGTTGAAATACAACGTGCTATACGGATATTAAACATGAATATGAGGTGCCCTTTGCTAGTGCTACCTCTGTAAAAAATTTCATTCAAATCGAGTACACCGCGTTTGAATGGATATGGGGAATCGATTTGTACACAAGCATGGCCGCTGTCTGCAAACTATTGGGCTGATGACCTTATAGTACAGTCAAAAGATGTTTTCCACAAAAAGGTATGTTGTTGCAAAATTTGGTAGTGATCAAATGATTAGGTTGGTCGTAATTTGATTTAAGCTTTTTACATTTGGGTGGCCACCATTACGTTTCCGTCAAGATGACGGCGATATAAAACATGACACTGATATGCCCTTTGCTCCTGCTACCTCTGTACCAAATTTCGTTTAGTTCGGTTTCACCATGTTTGAAAAGATAGCGAGAATCGATTTTCACACATACATGGCCGCCATCCAATAATTATTGGGCTAATGACCTTTTAGTTTGGTGAAAGATTTTTTATAAATAAAGGTATAATGTTGCAAAATTTGGTACAGGTCAGAGGATTAGGTTGGTCGTAATTTGATTCAAGCTTTTAACATTTGGGTGGCCGCCATAACGTTTTCGTCAAGATGGCGGCAATATAAAACATGACACTGAGGTGCCCTTTGCTAGTGCTACCTCTGTAGCAAATTTCGTTCAATTCAGTTTCATCGTGTTCGATTAGATACGGAGGGGGGATAGACATCCCGAGTACACACACTTACACAGACACACACACACACAGACAGACACGCACACATACACACACACAAACAGACACACCATTTTTGGCCCTGTGTAGATCTCATAAGTCTACTTACATATTTTTCAAAAATCGAAAGTAGGCTAACAACAACACCTCATCCTCCAACCCAAAGAAACAGAAATAATAAGAGTTGTTTGTTGTAGTTGTTGTTGTTGATTTACTGAGGGGCTTTGGGAGATCGTGGTGATGTATTCCTGCGTACTTAAGTGTGTGTGAAATTTGTCTGATAACCTGTGCTACTGTGATGGCTGAATTAGTGTGTGGATTTGTAATTCAGATGAGGATTAGGAAGTAGGTGGCTGTAGAAGTGGGAAACCACGGAAACCAGGATGGCTGAGGTAGGAATTGAACCCACCTCTTCTCAGTTTTGCCTCACGAGGCTGAGTGTAACCAATCCCAGCTCTCAGACCAGAAATAAATGTCGACACCCGCTCTTCGCGGTGACTTCAAAGTGAGCTAGTCACAACGCAATGAGGCGGGCTAATGCAATGATTATTATTATTTATTTATTTATTTATTTATTTATTTATTTATTTATTTATTTATTTATTTATTTATTTATTTATTTATTTATTTAGCGTATGGCGTTTAGTGCCGGGAGTGTTCGGGGGCACGTTCGGCTTGCCAGAAGCTGTAGCTGCTTCAAACGGACACCCATGGGGTGAGCTACCAGTCCCGTTCAATTTCAAGTAGTTCCAACTTTCGCTACCAGATGTCACTGACACCTAGTGGTGAACATTGAAACATTGATAGAGCATTTCAACGAAATTTTACCTAAAAATTTAGCTTCACACAAGTTTAGTTTGTGGAAGGATCTGTTACATGCCATACATCTATGACATGGGACCACCGGCTTTACTTCCCATCCGAAGGAAGGCATACTGAAGGATTCCTTTTAACGCTCTTAAAATATCCGACGACTTCGGCCGGGTTTGAACCCGCGATCTTGGGCACAGCAGATCAGCATGCTACCAACTACGCCACCGAAGCCGCAATGATATGAGGTAGAAATACTAAATGTTTCACTGCAAGATAGACGCACTAAATAAACCGTTAAAAGGGGAAAAATTGCGAAGTCTAATCAATCAACAGTCTATTGCAGGAGAAAGTGTAGAAGTAGCTCTGAAATTCTCCTAAGTTCTTGTGGTAAAAAGCGAGGTAGGCAGGTAAGCTGGCTACTGCAGATGATTAATAGGCCTACGTAACCATGCCGTACATTTTAGGAATGTTGTCGACGTATAACCACGTTGTTTGGCATTATACCAGTCTTGAGTTCCAATAAATTATAACAGCACTCAGGTAATTGCCAACATCGATATTCACCTGACACAACAAATGTCTAGAGACATTAGCCTCATCATGTTCACTGCTTTCCAAACACGGTCTTTCAAGACAACATGTTGACAAAAAGATTCTTAGTTGGTTTCTGTCCCAATGAATTATTTAACTTGACTTTAGCATACACCGTCGTAAATTCCACTCATTAACGTTCTTATTTCATGAATTCTCAGATAAGAATATAGGTTACTCAGTTTAATTTAACCTCTTTAATATGAAACAAGATGTTCAGTAAAGAACATATACCCTGCTTTTTCATAAATGCATGGGTATAGTTTTAAATCTTTGTCCTTTTCAAGGAGTATAATTGAATATTGGTTGTAGGAGCTTGATGAAATAGCTACAACTTCGTAGATTATTAGTTGCAAAACTTAGTAACGACGATCCCATGAACAAAACTGTTTTCCTCCCACAGCAAATCTACTATTTATTTTATTGATCGTATGGCTTTTAATGCCGGGAGTGTCCGAGGACATGTTCGGTTCGCCAGAGTCTGTAAATGCTTCCAGCGGACACCCAGAGGGTGAGCTACACATTCCATTCAATTTCAAGTAGTTCCAACTTTCGCTACGAGATATCAATGATACCTAGTGGTGAACGTTGGAACTTTGATAGAGCGTTCCAACGAAATGTAACCTAGAAATTTAGCTCCAGACAAGTTTAGTCTAGTTAGTTATTTATTGTTGTTTTAAGGGGCGGAACTACGAGGTCATCTACCCCTCAAGTTTAGTCTGTGGAAGGATCTTTAACATGCCATAAATCTATGACATGGGACTGCCGGCTTTACTTCCCCTCCGAAGGATGGCATACTGAAGGATTGTTAACGCTCTTAAAAAATCCGACGCCTTCGGCCGGGTTTGAACTCAGTATCATGGGCACAGCAGTTCAGCATGCTACCAACTACGCCACCGAAGCCGCTAATCTACTAAGGTGTAGCTACTGTACTATTTCTATGATGCACTTAGGCAATACGGCCTGAACTAGTATAGAATTATAATTTAATATGCGGAATCTACTTGCAAGTACTCCGTTGTGATGATAACTAAAAGTTAGAACTAAAGCATACGAAATAGAGCTTATCTACTATTAATATGGTTAACTAGAATTGCTTCAATAAGGAAAATTACAACAAAAACATCTTCTTTCTTTGTTTGGATTTGCAACGCATGGTGGGTACAGGTATTTAATAAATATATAAATAAATAAATAATTAAATTAATTAATTAATTAATAAATCAATAAATAAATGTCTACATAGTATAAAACAATGTCCCCGATTCTTGGATGTAACGGGTAATCTCAAGAACCACTGGATGGATTTTGATGTGGTTTTCATAATTCTGTAAAGGACTTCTCGCCGAAGTTTTCTGTAGAAAAACATTCGTTTATGGTCAAAGGAAGCCGAGCAGAAACGTTTTCAGTGAATAGTGTGTAAGAAAACCCTGCCATCCGTGCGCCTTTTAAGCCTGCGCTGGGTAAACCGTTTAAATATCTATATACTATGAGTGTAAGAATTGTTCAGCATGAAAAGTTGTGCAAAAAGTCCCGGACAGCACATCTCTATCTTAAATATATCGCCCACTATAAGTGTTTTACGTTTTCATTTCTTCCAACAATCTCCATTCAGGGGAAATTTAAATTGCTAGCTTCAGAGCGAGTTTATGAGCTAGTGAGAGAGCCTACCACTCCAGCTTTGGTCAGCATCAAACTGTCGAATAGTGTCGAGTTAAAACTTCAGAGAAGACTACTCAGTATGTGTTTGGTGTTTCGCTGCCGTCCGTGAGTCTTTTAAGCTTACGCTGTGCAAACCGTTAAAGATACAGGGTGAAGCCGGGGTGGATTGCTAGTAAATAAATAAATAAATAAATATATACAATAAATTCCAAAATTAAGGATATAGGAAAACAGGAAAGGAAAATTCGCAGAAAGATTTACGGGGCAGTTAATAATAACGGTATTTGGATGAAGAGACCTCAAAGCGAACTCTACCAAAAGATCCACACGATAACGTAAGCAATCAGAAAATGCCGAGTCGAGTTTTATACACACATTTACAGGATGGAAAATCTCAGAACGGCGAAGAAATTGCTCAACGTTATAACACGGAGTAAGGGTGGCACGGAGTGGCTGACAGAGGTTCAGAGGGACCTACAACATGTCAACATTGAAAATCTTGAGGACCGCACCGAGTGCAGGAATAAAAAGAAAAGTTAAGTTTGATCATAGACCATCACGACAGCCTGGAAGAAAATGGACAGCTGAGCGGAAGAAGGAGCATTCTGAGAGGATGAAGAGTTACTGGGAAGAGAAGCGGGAAAACACCAGGAGATGAAATCATGTATTCAAGTTCAATCGCTCTCCTCAAGTGGAACAATCGATTAAATAAATAAAATAAATAAACAACGGAGTTAATCGGACGTCATGCCACAGTGACGTCAATTTAAACGATGCTAAAAGGACATGTTTGTTTGAAATGATTTTTGTTTACATGCTATTACGACTCTCGCAGAGCTTCGAGACTGGAAACCACATTCCAGGTTATTTGAAAACTGATCAGTATTTTTGACATTCTTGGAACGTTCACAAATACGATCTCGATTGTGATAGCCCTTCTCGTTATTTATGTTATGTTCTTCCTCACATAACAGAGAGACACGATATTTGATACGTCTATAGCCTGGCCGAATATTAACAAACCAGATGTCTGTTGTGGAAGGTAAGGAGTTGAGACTGGATGCTGTTAAGTAATTGAGTCCCTCCATGTATCACTTTTGATCACGTAATATTTACCAACGAGGTAT
Source organism: Meconema thalassinum (assembly GCA_946902985.2). Lineage (NCBI taxonomy): Eukaryota > Metazoa > Arthropoda > Insecta > Orthoptera > Tettigoniidae > Meconema > Meconema thalassinum. Next base: position 583,085,021 of record OX336390.1, on the reverse strand, counting down.
TCTAGGCACCACAGTAACCTGTCCATCAAAGACCTTTTTCCAGTACTTTCATTGTTGTTGAAGAGCTCACTTAGCAAACAACTTTAAAGCACAAAGAAGAAGAAGAGAACATAGGAGATAAAAATAACAAGTGAAATTCTGTTGAAAACACAGCGGCTTCTTTAGAGAGGAGATGATATCTTAACGTTTCCTTTATTCACCAGCACACACTCGGCCCGTCTAAGCATTAACATACCACCCATGTAAGTGACGCCCTACAGCTGCAGGAAGGGACAACTAGAGGAGAACTCACGTTCCGGACGACATCTTAACCCGGGGAAGATGGATCGAGCACAGTTGTCAGCAAGCAAGGGAGAGAAAGCGCTTTGTCGCTAAAAGAGAGCCGACCATACACGACATATGTTTGGAGGAATGTCAAGAGTTCCGAAAAGGAGCGAGGGTGCTTTGGGTTAAGGGTTTCAAATTTCATATTTCACCAAACGTTAAATATGATTGCCTCTATTAAACCTTAGATCCGGCCAACTGCTCGTGTAATTTATTTTGACAGCACAAAACAAAGTCAGGACCGTGCAAACATCAATTGGGTTAGGTTGGCTACTTGTTGGTGACATTTACGAGCAAAACTGGAAACTTGTGCATGTTGTGGTAGTATTCTCAATTATTATTTCTGTTTGGCCCCAAATATTATGAATACATTTCTGGTAGTTTATGATTCATCTACCATTGCTTAAGTGAAAAGATCTGAGCGATATTAATATTATTATAGCAGCTTCGGTGGCGTAGTTGGTAGCGTTCTGAACTGCTGTGCCCAAGATAGCGGGTTCAAACCCGGCCGAAGTCGTAGGATTTTTTAAGAGCGTTAAAAATTCTTCAGTAGGCCTTCCTTCAGAGGGGAAGTAAAGCCGGCAGTCCCATACCATAGATTTATGGCATGTAAAAGATCCTTCCACAGACTAAACTTGTGTGAAGCTAAATTGTTAGGTTAGATTTCATCGGAACGCTCTATCAATGTTCCAACGGTCACCACTGGTAGCGAAAGTTGGAACTACTTGTAATTGAACGGAACTTGTAGCACACCCTGAGGGTGTCCGCTGGAAGCAACTACAGACTCAGGCGAGCCGAACATGTCCTCGGACACTCCCGGCACTAAAAGCCAAACGATAAATAAATAAATTATTATTATTATTATTATATCTTCAAAAGTTTGATGCTTTTCAGTCGGCCAACACGAGTTTTACCCAAAAGAGATGGTTTATTCTCTAATCCTGAAAACAAATCACATGAGATTAATAAATACACTTGGCTGACCAATTTCGATATTGTAAATATTTTCACCCATACTTGCTGACATAAATTTTAGGGCATAAGCGTAATGGATCTGACGATGATCGTCTGACGATCGAAACTGGTCCTCCAAGTGTATTTATTAATCTCATGTAATTTGTTTTCATGATTAGGGAAAAACTCGTGTTGACCGACTGAATAGCAACAAAATTTTGATTACTAAGGAAACACTGAAAATGGTTTCAAACATAATAATATTATTTCCTCTTTCTTCTTCCTTGGTTATGCCCATCCATAGAGTGCGTTCGAACAAAGTTAGTTGGCTTTAAGACCTTTTTTGCCTTCTTCTTCTCCATGAATCTCTCCATGAACTCACTGTGTTCAGTTCTTCTGTCCATCTTTTACCAGTCCTGCTGATAGATTTCACCCTCTCATTCATGTCTCCCTTTGTTTCCTCCTGCCAATTTATCCTCGATTTTTTTGTATTAATTATATTGAATAATCTTTTTGATAGTCCATTGTTGTCCATCCTAATATTATGAGACCAAGAAATTTCAACCGTCTCCTACGTACGGTGTTTGTGAAACAAACTGTGAGACTATAGAAATCTGCAGTTCGTCACTGGATCCACATTCCATTTTCTTGTGTAGGGCTGAATATTTTTCGGAACATTTTGCGTTCTTGCTTTTCAATGCCTACAATTTTTGAATGGCCTCTTAAAGTTACGGGTTCTGATGCATATACTGTAGAGCTTCTGGGAGAACAACGGATTTGTAATGCTTCATTTTTAGCCTATTTTAAAATTTTGAAAAAATAGGCTTATGAGATCACCTTTGCCCGTGTGTGTGCGTGTGTGTGTGTGTGTGTGTGTGTGTGTGTGTGTGTGTGAGGTGTGTGTGTGTGTGTCCCTAATAAATTCTAAACGGCTGGAGAGATTTCAATGAAACTCGGTAAGACCATAGCACTATTCCGGGCGACCTCGACCGTGCCCTTCAAATTTTGTTACGTCTCACCAATCCAACATGGCGGATGTGCGAAATATTTTACCAGCATTCAATATCTCCGAAACTATTACCGATATCACCCTGGAATATATTACGGTGATAAAGGGAACTAATAGAAGTTCACCTATGTAACTTTTGAAAACCTGGTAACTACAAAACCAACATGGCGGCCACGCGAATTTGCGACATTTAATTAGACGTTTCTCGCGATTTAACCAACCAAACGCAATAAAACTTCGTACAGTATATGTTTATACAGATTGCAATGAACCGACATCTAACTTGGTTCAATTGTTTACATAACCACAAGATGGCGGATGTGCGAAATATTTCACCGGCATTCTATATCTCTGAAACTATTAGCTGAATCTCCCTTAAATTTTGTACGGAGATAGAGGGCATTACTGGAAGTTAATTTATAAGACTTTCCAAAAGCGGTTAACTACAAAAGGAACATGGCGGACAAGCGAATTTGAAAACTTTAAATAGACCTTTCTCGCGATTTAATGTTACAAACGCAATGAAATCTGGTACAAGAAATGTTTATACATATTGTAATGCACTGGTATCTAGTTTAGTTCAATTGTTTACATAACCTCAAGATGGCGGCTGTGCGAATTTAAAATATTAGTTTTTATTTCTTGTGTCGTAATCAAGCGATCGAAGTGAAAGTTTGAATAATGAACCTACGCAATAATTTTCCTTTAATGGTACATGACTGTATGGCCTATACATTTAACAATCCAACATGGCGACCATCCGAAATATTCAGACTACTCTGAATATCTTCGAATCTATTATAGCAATCAAACTGATTTTTTTTTATTTTCAAAGGGGCTATGAACTTAAGTTGACCTATAGGACTTTAAATAACCTGGTGATCACAAATCCAACATGGCGGTGACGCGAAGTATAAACATTCACATGGACGTTTCTCGCAACTTAACCATCCTATTGCAGTGAAACTTAGTTCAGTAAATCCTCATACGAATGTAAATCCCCTGGCATCTAATTTATTTCAATTGTATCAATAACCACCAAGATGGCAGCTGTGCGAAATTTTAAAATCTCCTTGTTACTTCTTGTGTCCTAATCATGCGATTGACGTTTGAATGCTACACGTACACAATAATCTTCATGTAACATTGCATAACTCTAGGACCTACATATATAAAATCCAACATGGCGACAATCCGAAATATTTAGTCGACACTCAATATCTACGAATCTATTACAGCAAACGAACTGAAATTTTGTATGTTGATAGTGGCAGTTAATATAAGTAGGATATATGAAAATAGGCTGTATAGTTCTTCACGGAACTACTTGTTTATTACGTGACATTATTGTAGTGATTTCACGTTAATTATTATTATTATTATTATTATTATTATTATTATTATTATTATAATTATTATTATTTACGGTTGACTAGCCTACTTGTCTCTAGATCGCGGGACCCAACTCCGTCAGTCAGCCGGGTGGGCTAAACACACAGCCTCCTCAGAAAAATTGAGTAATTCTGAATACTGTAGATATATGGAGAAGAACTGATTTGTCTAAAAATTCAGGGTTAAGTTGCTGCATCACGCTAGGATTATATCGTCCTTAATCACCAGTCCATGAACCGGGTGGCAATCATCCTGGGGTAAAAGTAGTAAATTCATTGAACTTTGACTTTTACTTTTTTTTGTGTGCTTTCAATAAGATGCACAACTTTGCGGTTACTATCAGTTAGTGATAACAATGCTTCCGTAAATGATAGCGGAGAAACTCAGAAGAGGGATATAAGAAATACCATTGAACCCAGAACGTGAGGGTTTCGAGGCTTAGAAAATTGTGGCCTAGAGAGGTAGACCTTCGCAAGTAAGAACTAGAGCAGAGATTGCAGAAAGGATTATTTAGGTTGGAAATAACGAAATCAACAATCGAGGATCGCAGCTAATACTGCTGTTCGCTGGTTCTTCACTTATTCCAGAGACTAAGTATATCTTGACAATACGTGGGTGTGAATCTATTTGGCGTTATCCTAACTTCTTAGTAAATAGATGACACACTCTTCAGTATTTTTTTTGACACGCAAAGGGTGTCTTGGGTGTGTTTGAACACCTTTTCACTAGTAAACGGAGAGATAATTGCAAGCTAGAGCACTGATCGTTGATATTCACCCTGCCCCTTAGTCTACTGTTTCCAATTCTACATGTTTGGTTATGACGTGTTGTTGCTGTTGAATCACTTAGGTGCTTTGTGACATCGTGGTCATGTAGGCATGTGTACTTACAGTAGGTATGGGGCAGATGACCTCGCTGGTCATCCCCTTTGAACACATTAACTAATATACGTGGATATGTGTTGAATCTATCTGATAACACTATTCAAGAATGAAATTTTTACCTAAAGAATAATACCTAATCCTTATAGATTTTGGTACGCTGAATTTGAAGAAGACAAGAATTCTCGTTTGTTGGCTCCCGTTATTGTACTATATGACGCTTTTTACGTCCTTATTTCTGTTTAGCTCTCGTTGTATCTTATTGCAAGAATGCCAAAGAATGCTGTTTTTTGTTTCTAGCTTACTCAGTCCAAGATTGCTTGTCTTCCGTAGTGCCCCATTGTGTATTGTGACGCGAGTTTCTGCGTTACTGAGAGGAATCAAAACTGCTGTTATAATGCCCCGCAGATGTGCTGATAACCCATACAAATTTGGGCCCTTTATAATATGTGAAGAACAAGCCACCGTGGCTCATGCGGCAGCACGCTGGCCTCTCACCGCTGGGTCCGTGGTTCAATTTGCGGTCACTCCATGTGATATCTGTGCTGGACAAAACGGAGGCAGACATGTTTTTCTCCGGGTACTCCGGTTTCCCCTGTCAAAATTTCATTCCAGCAACACTCTCCACTATCATTTCATTTCATGTGACATTCATTTGATCATTGCCTCAGAGGAGTGCGACAGGCTTAGGCAGCCGGCACAGTTCATATTCTCGCCGTTAGATGGGTGGGAACTTCATTCATTCCATTCCTGACCCGGTCGGTCGACTGGAAGCAGGCTTAGGATTTTCCTTATAATATGTGAAGAACATAAAAGTTTCAATAACTTCCAAACCTGAGCTAATCTAGATGTTTAACTGTCATTTTCAACTTCAGCACAGAATTCATAAAAATCAACTATGTTGGACTTAATAAAAAACAAAAAGGAAAAATTTCTTGTCTAGTGTAATCGGTGTCACTGTCATGGCTGTACGTGTGTACTTGTAATTAGAGCTATGATTAGGTAGGAGGCGGTCGTACATTAAGTTAGAAACTGTCCCGGTATTTGCCTGAAGTATAAGTGGGAAATAACGGAAAACCACTTCTCCATTCTGCCTCAGCCAAGGGTAGGTCCACTTCCTTTCAGCTCTCGGACCAGAATTTCATCTCTTGGTAGAACTGGAAATCGAACCGAGACCTCAGACATGACTGCCAAGAACTATCCGCTACATCATGCGGAGGTCAGCGATGACATGAGATGATGATTTACATGATTATGGTGTATATGGCTGAATGCCCTTTCTGACACTAGACTTATTAGATATTAGTGAGAGATTAAATGAATGAGATGAGTTCTCATCGATTCTCCTTAGAACTATTTTATTACTGCCTAATGTAAAATTTATATTTTGATAAAGAATGTACTGACATTCGTTTTTTGTTCTAGACTCCAATATCAGTCTCACAACACAGTTCTCACCGATTCTTTTCAGAACATTTTATATTACTGCCCAATGCCATTTGAATGTTTCGACAAAGGGTGTACTAATAATGGTTTATTATTGTAGATTCCAATATTAGGGCTTTATTCTTAATGGAACATAAGGTTAGTGTAACTTACTGCACTATTGGTGATTCAGCGGGCAGGGCTCTCCTCCGGTAGGCTGTCCCACATTTTTCTGTCATTGATCATTTCATTATTTTCTTCAAAGACGAGGAAATGACCTAGACGTTGTCATAAACTTACTTCCTTTATTCTATGCGCCCGTCAATGATACAAGTAGTAACATATATAGCAATATATCGCCACCTTATCGTGTCTAACCCCATAATTGCCAAAAGGAACGATAAACACGTATTATAATAACATTACAACACATAATATCAGGCGGTTAGGTCCTAGCCAACTTGGAGTACACCCAACGGCACAATTCAGTCACCAGTATGGTTAATTGCAAACTTGCTGAGAAACATCAATTAATTATTAGATTCAATGACGCCATACTATTAGTATACACCAAGCAGAGTTCTTTAATTTAACACACACAAAATGTATGGGGATAGATCTGTCATCACAGATAAAACCATTCCAGGTAAGAGACCAAACATCATTCGTGTGGAAAATATCCAAAAATACACTCATTTGATCCACATTGAAGTGCCAAATACACACCACATGAAACGCATGTACAGTCAAAATATGAGCATTTACAGTGAGTTGGAAGAAGAAATAAAGAAGATGTGGCACCGAAAAAAGATGATTGTTGTACCACTTGTCCTCTCAGCAACAGGTGTTGTACCATCATCTCTGAAGAGAGGCCTGTAAGTATTGGAACTTCCCATCAATACAGTGGCATGTGTTCAAAAATCTGTCATACGTAATACTTGCTTAACAGTTAGAAAGATTTTAAATCTCCCCAGACTGTGTTTGTTGATGCTGTGAAAGTTTCTATGCATGGTATTGGTGCTACTGTACTGACTTTGCGTGGAATGCAATACATGAAATTGAAGATCATGAACTTGTAGCAGAATGCCTTTGTGATCGTTTTCCGCCTTGTGTAATAATAGGCCTGTATAGAATAGAATAGTATTACCAATACTACTACTCCAACTAATAATAATCATTATTATTAATATTCTGCTAAATTGCAGAAAGCATACCGAATTACACGGAACCACTACAATAAAAAAAGTATTTCCATCAATGCCAAATTGCGACACTATCGTACTGTAGTCTTACCAGAGGCTTTATACGCTTCAGAAACCACAGCAATCAAGGGACGAACAAAAATCAAGAAATTAGAAAAACAAGAGAGAAATATTTTGAGAAAGATCTACGGGCCTGTTCAGAAAGAGGGAATAGGGATAAAAAGGCCGACAGCAGTACTGTACAAACAGACAGAGACGATTACAAACAACATAAGGAAAAGAAGGGCAAAAGTTTATGGACATATATATATATAGGATGACCGAAGACAGACTGACCAAGAAAATGTTTAATATAGATACGAATAGTACACTAGAAATCAATTGGGTACAGGAAACCGTGGAAGACCTCAAGGAACTAAAAATCTCTACAGAAGACATGGCAGACAAAGGCACATACAGAGAAAAACTTAGACAACAGAAGTTTGAGCAAACTCCCAAAGAGAGATAACCGGGAAAGAAGTGGACAGAAGAGAGAAAGAGGAAGCCTAGTGTATATGAGAGGTTTCTGGGAAAAAGAAGAAAGGGCCAGAATAAAACATGAAAGTTGATTGTGTTGTAACGCTCTCGTTATGGGAATCAACGAGTAAAAATTAATAATATAATATGTAGCCTGTCTCGTGTAAAGGAGAAAAATTGATAACTATTACTTTGAAGAATAAGGGTTCAGGAGTAGAATAGGTGATGGCAATGAAGGAGAGGAACGAAATATTACATCTTTCCAGTGATGAGGCGTTGTAGTTGAAATTCAGAATGGTATTCAGACGTAAATCATAACATATTGTCAAACCAAAGCCACAAGGAAGGAAAAGCCGAAAATTAATTTACTTTGTTTCCCACATGATGAATATTGTTAAAAATACTTGTTTTACAGCATTAAAATAATAATATAATAGTATTAAACCCTGTAATGTTCTCTATTGTGAACTAATAAACGCGTCCTCATGTTACTTGTGTCAGTTCTTTGATGGACACTGAACCAGAATGCGCTCATTAGGCTGGGGTAAAACATGCTCTAATGTGCCCGCTGTTCACAAACTAATGACAGTATACTATTGTGTCTCGGACAAGAATGGACCAGCTGAAAAGGGGGAGAACATGAGAGTAGGGTACTTGAAAACCCTTGGCATCTGCCGTTTCATTTTCTGCTCATCAGTCTCGCTCTATCCCCAGGGCTTCACTCGCGAGGCCCGAGGCTTTCTGTGGCCGTTCTACTAATCACCGCACTTTTTTGTTTTCTCTCTCATTAATCTTTACTTTCTCTTATGATACGAGTTGTTGTGATCTGCTACAGCTCTTTTTACTTTCTTTTTCATTTCTCTATGTCATTTGTTTTGTCTTCCAGAGAATTGAGTTATCAAGATTTACCCTTTATTCTTAACCTTTATAGTTTCCATCTTTGTGATATCTGAAGCATTTTTCTTGATTTATGAAGTACTTCTCCCAGGAGCTCTTTATACCACTCTACGTCTTGTCTCTTTCAAGAACATATTTCATATTATGCTATACACTGTCCTGTCTCTGCTTCTTTATTCAAATGATTGGAGTTCATTTATTCAGACGTCAACTTACTTTCACAGACATTTCTCAAATCTCTATTTATTTCATACCCTTCATTCAGTCCAATTCTATTAAGAAATTTATAGCGTACGTTTAAAAGTGGAATATTTCTGTTTTTAATGTATAGGTTCTGTGTATAAGGCCATGCCGGTCTGCATTGGATGGCATCATTACATTGTAAAACCTTCGTTTTCGTTTTTCAATTGTTTTATTACTTCTGATTGGAGTTTGATTGTTGCTAAGAAAACTTGTATATAGTTAAGAGCTCGATTTGGTCATTTTAGAAGCTAATCAGTATGGAATGTCAAGTAGAGAAAACTGAACACTTCGACACATTTTACTCATCGAGTCTCATCGAGGATGTAGTGCTCCTGAAACCACGAGAAAAAAATCGGGTGTGTGCGGGCAGGAAGCAATCGCCGAGAGGACGGCACGAAAAAGGTTTTCGCGTATCCGAGAAGGGAAATTCGACTTGTGTGACGAACCACGTTCGGGAAAACCTTCACCTATTTATGAAAACTGCCTAAATCAGTTGGTTTGTAATAATCCTCACCAAAAAAACGTGGGAAATGGCACACATTTTGCAATGCGACCACACAACGCTGTCTGGCGGTCAATGTCAAATATGGTGATTACATCAGTGAGTGACTGATTACTTTATGACGTGTATCAGTCTTCTTATTGTATTGTAATGCAATATACTGTTGATGTTTGAGTCTTCAGTCTTTGGACTGGTTTGATACAGCTTTCCATGCCTCCCTGTCCTGAGCTAATTGTTTAATCTCTTCGTAGCTACCACACCCTACATCCAAGGCAATTTGTGTAACATATTCTAACCTTGGTCTACCCCTACAATTCTTGTCCTCCACCCTTCCTTGCATAACTAAGCTTGCTATTCCTGGGTGTCTTAGTATGTGTCCTACCAACCTATCTCTTCTCATCATTAGCAGTCGCCAGGAACATCTCTCATGTCCCACCCGTCTTAATACCTATTCTTGTAACCCTATCTACCCATCTGATCGTCATCATTCTCCTGTAACACCACTGCTGCACCAATAGTCCATGTTTCACTTCCATGGAATGCCACGCTCCGTACAAAGGCTTTCAAAAATTACTTCCTAATAACTAAATCTATATTCGATTTCAACAGTTTCCTTTTTTGTATATATGCTTTCCTTGCCTGAGCCAACCTACTTTTCATATTCTCTTTGCTTCGTCCATCACTGGTTATTTTGCTTCCCAATTAACAGAAGTCTCCTACTTCGTTTAGCTTTTCCTATGCCAATTTGATGTCCATGGAAGTAATGTAATGTACTGAATTTTATTCTAATAAGAACGACATGAGTTATGCACCGACCCAGTATATAAGACAACATCGTTTTATAATACTTCCATTGAGCCTTACGTGACCTTGATATGTACGTATGAGCATTAATGCTGCTCCATCTCAGACTGGTGTCATATCTTGAAGGGTGCAGAAATTTTGCATTTGTTTATTGGCACAGGCTAGAGTAAATTGTGGCTTCTCACCAATATAGCATTCTCATGGCTGTGACTATATGGAAGCTACTGACGTATGGTCGGTGCCTAATAATACCATTCAGGTCACAGACGATCTCTGTGGAAGCTGTGAAAGGTTCTACGAATAGGGTTGGTGTTGCTGTACTGACGTATCGAGGAAAGCAATAGCAAACTACCTCACATTTTACTTGTATAGTATGTTTTTTTCTACCCACATAACCTACTGTGATGCTTTTTGAGGATCCAACCAACCTCCGGATTTACTACCTAACAGACAGACATACCTCAGATTTGGTGTGCCTTCATTCAAAGTGAACTTGCAGTTAAACTTAGCTTTATCTCCTCGAAATCATTAGCTACGAAACATCCATTCTTAATGTGGATAGTTATTGTTGTTGTTTATTTTAGGGGATGCGACAACGTGGCCAAGGCCCCGTGCATTTGGGTATGTGTGTGTATGTGTAATTTGTGTGATAACCTGTGTTATTATGAAGGCTGTACTAGTGTGTGTAGTTGTAAATTGGGGATAAGATTGGGAGGAGGCGGCCGTACCCTTAAGGAAGGAACCATCCCAGCATTTGCTTGGAGTAGAAATGGGAAACTAGAGAAAACCACTTCCAGGATACGTGAGGTGGGAATCGAACCCTCCTCTTCTCACGAGTCTAAGTGTACTGCTTATCAGCCTCCACACCAGAATTAAAATTTCTTGGCAGAGCCGGAAATCAAACACGGAACTCCGGGGCGAGAGCCAAGAACACTAGCCGCTACACCACGATGGGGTCATTATATATGTAGAATATGAACTACTGGATATTACTTCCTTTCTCGAAAATCACTCATGAATTAAACAAGAATCCAATCCAGTACGTCTTGAAGAGAGGCAAGCATCTTGCCCACTGCGCCATCACGCTCCGGATATCCGTCACGACCTTTATAAATACAATAAAGGCTGCAGTATTTGCCTATTTATGTCTTTATAACCAGAAACATACCATTATTTTATAACTAGAAAAGAAATTAATACATTTAGCACATTAGATCGTGCTTTCTTACCGAAGGATCAAGCATCCCACAAAACATACACCTTTAGGAGATTTGTTTGTTGGACACGGCAATCGAGAACGTTATCGCTGAGCCACGCAGCCAGCCGACCATTCAATTAGTCTGTCATTAGTGTCCATTATGAAGCTGGTGTCAGGAAGAACAATTCGGGTGTAAAAACCATATACATAATTGAAATTTATCGCATTTCATTCCCGACCAAGTACCAAATGGAATAATAAGGTTGTTGCTCTTGCTGTATCATATAGGGGCCTTGAAACATCGTGGTCATTGGGTGATATGTGAATGTTATCTGATAACCTGCGTTATTGTGATGGCTGTGTTAGTAAATCTATTTGTAATTGAGACTAGGAACGGGAAATGAGGGGGGGGCCTTGGCCTTAATTTACAGTAGGTACCATCCCGGCATTTTCTAGGAGTAGAAGTGGTGAATACCACAGAAAACCACTTCTAGGATGACTGGGGTGGGAATTGAATCCACCTCCTTTCAGTTTTCCCTCACAAGGCTGTGTGTACCCCGTTTCAGCCCTCAGACCTAATGCTGGATCTCAGGGGTGGCAATTATGAATGCTAGCTACTGTGCTACTAGGTGGTTGACTCGGAATGGTAAGGGGTAGACATACTCTTCTCGTGTGTTTGAGTCTTCAGTCTTTTCACTGGTGTGATGCAGCTCTCAATGTCTCCATGTCCTAAGCTAATAGTTCTATCTCTAAACTACCACAGCATGCACCCAAGACAATCTGTTATAACATATTCTATCCTTGGTCTACCCCTACAGTTCTTGTCCTCGACCCTTCCTACCATAACTAATTTTGCTATTCCTGGGTGACTTAGTACGTGTCCTGCCAACCTATCTCTTCTCTACATTGCTAGCAGTCGCCAGAAACATCTACCTTCACCCTCTAGTCTCATTACCTCTTCATATTTTACTCTATCTACCCAGTGGATCTTCATCATCCTGCCTGTAACACCACATTTCAAAAGCTCCACCGATAACCTACAAATAGCCACAAACCAACTTGAGAGTTGGGCGCAGGAAAACAAAATGGAAATTAACACCGAAAAAACCGTACAGATGGCATTCCGCAACGGAGGTCGAGAAGCTGTGGAGGACAGAATAGCCTATATCTTGGATTGAAACCTCTACTGAGAGTCAACAGCTTCAAATACCTGGGAGTGACTCTGCAAATCACTGCCAGATCATTCAGAATACACGTGAAATCCCGAGCAGCATCTGCCACTAAAGCAATTTTCGTCATCAAAGAAATATCTAGATTATCATTGCAAACTGCTATGGCCTTGTTCAACGCAAAAATAGTTCCAATCGCAATCTAAGGAATAGATATCATATGGGAAAAGATCAGTCTAAAAGATCTAATGACTTTAGAAGCAGTCAAACCACGATTCTTGAAAGCCGCCCTAGGTATCTCGAAATACACAAAGTCGAGGCTAGTATACGAGCTCGCCAAAGAACCCTTCTTTATAGAGGACCTACGTATGAGGCTCCCATTCACCGTCAGCTCGAATAAACTGCTCCTTGAAAGAGAAAAGAAAAGAAGGGAGATTTGGCTGGACTTTTATACAACAGAAGCCTTGATAAATAGATCCTGGGCCGACACGAATCAGGAGCTCCGACACCTGGTGACCTCAATGGCTGTGCATGGGTACCACCACAAGGTATGCAAGACCAAGTGTTTTCACGATCCCGGGAATACCTGTGTTTGAGAATTGTGCGATCAGCCCTGTGACCGTTACCACGTGACCAGCTGTAAAAAACGAGAGAAATCCCTGGTAGACTTTTGTGCATAAGATCCACAACATGGGTTGCTTGGAACATATTCATATACCGGTACTGTACCTTTATGGCCGTATGGCTGCAATAAATTCTTAATAGTAAAAAGCTTTTCTGCTAAGCCAACAGTTGACGTTTCACTTCCATAGAGCGCCACACTCCAGACAAAGGCTTTCAAAAATGACTTTCTAATTCCTAAACCCATATTTGATGTCAACAGATTTCTTTTCTGTAGAAATGCTTTCCTTGTCTGAGTCAACCAACGTTTGATTTCCTCTTTGCTTCGTCCATCACAAGTTATTTTGCTTTCTAAGTAGCAGAATTCTACTTCCTTCAGCTTTTTACCTGCCAATTTGGCGTCAATAGGGGTTTCTGATTTCATTCGGCTGCATTCCATTTTTTATTTTTTTTAACATTTATTGGTATTCATCATGAATTCTTTCCTCAAGACGGATTCTATGCTATATGAAAACTCATTCAAATCCTCTGTTGAATTGGCTAAAATGGCAATGTCATCAGAAAATCTCAATGTTTATCGCAAGATAAATATAATAAACAGTATTAATTTGGAACGCTGCTTTAAAGAAGTGCGTGTATTGTCGTTCTTTATCTGAGACTCGGGAAAGTCTATAGTACTGTACGTTAATTACCTCATGCAGTGCTCACAGCTCTTCGGTGCGGACAATGGGGCGTAGAGGTGGAACTGCTTGACACCTGTCTAAACAGCACGTGAAGGGTGTCGCGGTGTTTATTCACTTGGCCACCAGAGTGTGGGTGGTGTCGTGTGACCTCAGGCCCATTGCAAGTCATTAGACACGCTCACCATAACAATGGCCACCAAGGAGGTCGCACACAGAGTTATGGGTTCATTATCCTGCGCCAAATAGCACCAGCCGACCTTGGCGAAAATAAATCTGCACCTTAATATGTTCTTTAATTTTCTACATCGCTGTTTATTTAAGCTAATTGTCCCGTTAAGCTAAGTGGCAAAAACTGTTATGAAGCCTCTGTAAGTTAAATGTTGTGTGTGGTCTAATGCTGGTCACTCTCCGTAGCCCACCAGCATATTGCAGTCAGATATCTCCTCCATCTGGTGGCCCAGACTTTGATGGCCAACTAGCTATACGTACACATCGTTCATATACAGTATGTTGAGTGTTAACATATAGGCTAAGAAAAATATGTTTAATTTGAGAGTTGAAAATTACGTCTTTGTTGCGTCTAAACCTGATTATTTTGTACTAGCAACCCACCCCGGCTTCGCCCAGTATCTTTAACCACTTAGGCCTACCCAGCGTAAGCTTAAAAGGCGCACGGACGACAAGTCCAAGACGTAATTCAGAAAAGCCGAGGTGAACATCGAGGCTCCAAACACATTTACTCTTCTCTCACGTCTTAACAAGACATGACTCGACAGTTTGATGCTGGCCGAAGCTGGGGTGATAGGCTCGCTCGCTAGCTCGTTAACTCGCTCCGAAGCTAGTAATTTAAATTTCTATTGAATGAGGATTGTTGGACGAAATGATAACGTAAAGACACAGATAGTGGGCGATGTATTAATGATAGAGATATGCTGTCCCAGACATTTTTGTAAAACTTTTCATGCTAAACAATTCTTACTCTCATAATCATACTAATATATAACAAGATGTTCAGTAAAGAACATATAGCCTACTTTCTCCTAAATGCATGGGTATTGTTATAACTCTTTGTCCTTTTCAAGGAGTATGATTGAATGTTGGTTGTAGTAGCTTGTTGAAATACAACGTGCTATAGGGATATTAAACATGAATATGAGGTACTCTTTGCTAGTGCTACCTCTGTACCAAATTTCGTTCAATTCGGTTTCACCGTGTTTGAATTGATAGGGGGAATCGATTTACACACATACTTGGCCACCATCTGCAAACTATTGGGCTGATGTTCTTGCAGTTTGGTCAGAATATGTTTCCCACATAAAGATATGGTGTTGCAAAAGTTGATAGAGACTAGATTATTAGGTTGGTCGTAATTACATTTTAGCTTTTAACATTTGGGTGGCCACGATTACGTTTCCGTCAAGATAGCGGTGATATAAAACATGACACTGAAGTGCCCTTTGCTAGTGCTACCTCTGTACCAAATTTCGTTCCATTCGGTTTCACCGTGTTTGAATTAATAGGGGGAATTGATTTTCACACAAAGATGGCCGCCATCCGCAAACTATTAGGCTAATGACCTATTCATTTGGTCAAAGGATGCTTCCTCTATAAGGGTATGTTGTTGCAAAATTTGGTAGAGATCGGATGACTAGGTTAATCGTAATTTTATTCAAGCTTTGAACATTTGTGTGGCCGCCATTAAGTTTCCGTGAAGATGGCGGCGATATAAAACATGACACTGAGGTGCCTTTTGTTAGTACTACCTCTGTACCAAATTTCGTTCCATTCGGTTGCACCGTGTTCGAATTAATAGGGGGATTCGATTTTCACACAAAGATGGCCGCCATCCGCAAACTATTACGCTGCTGACCGATTAGTTTGGTCAAAAGATGCTTCCTCTATAAGGGTATGTTGTTGCAAAATTTGGTAGAGATCGGATGATTAGGTTAGTCGTAATTTGATTTAAGCTTTGAACATTTGTGTGGCCGCCATTACGTTTCCGTCAAGATGGTGGCGATATAAAACATGACACTGAGGTGCCTTTTGTTAGAACTACCTCTGTACCAAATTTCGTTCCATTCGGTTGCACCGTGTTCGAATTAATAGGGAGGATCGATTTTCACAGAAAGATGGCCGCCATCCGCAAACTATTACGCTGATGACCTATTAGATTGGTCAAAGGATGCTCCCTCCATAAAGGTATGTAGTTGCAAAATTTGGTAGAGATCGGATGATTAGGTTAATCGTAATTTGATTTAAGCTTTGAACATTCGTGTGGCCGCCATTACGTTTCAGTCAAGATGGCGGCGATATAAAACATGACACTGAGGTGCCCTTTGCTAGTGCTACCCCTGTACCAAATTTCGTTCCATTCGGTTCCACCGTGTTCGAATTAATAGGGGGAATCAATTTTGACATAAAGACGGCCGCCATCCGCAAACTATTAGGCTAATAACCTATTAGATTGGTCAAAGAATGCTCCCTCCATAAAGGTATGTTGTTGTAAGGTTTGGTAGAGATCGGATGGTTATGTTAGTCGTAATTTAACTTAAGCTTTGAACATTTGTGTGGCCGCCATTACGTTTCTGCCAATATGGCGGCGACATAAAACATGACACTGAGATGCCCTTTGCTAGTGCTACCTCTGTACCAAATTTCGTTCCATTCGGTTTCACCGTGTTTGAATTAATAGGGGGGATTGATTTTCACACAAAGATGGCCGCCATCCGCAAACTATTAGGCTAATGACATATTCATTTTGTCAAAGGATGCTTCCTCTATAAGGGTATGTTGTTGCAAAATTTGGTAGAGATCGGATGATTAGGTTAATCGTAATTTGATTTAAGCTTTGAACATTTGTGTGGCCGCCATTACGTTTCCGTAAAGATGGCGGCGATATAAAACATGTCACTGAGGTGCCTTTTGCTAGTGCTACCTTTGTACCAAATTTGGTTCCATTCGGTTGCACCGTGTTCGAATTAATAGGGGGAATCGATTTTCACACAAAGATGGCCGTCATCCGCAACCTGTTACGCTGATGACCTATTGGTTTGGTCATAGGATGCACCCCCCATAATGGTATGTTGTTGCAAAATTTGGTAGAGATCGGATGATTAGGTTAGTCGTAGTTTAATTTAAGCTTTGAACATTTGTGTGACCGCCATTACGTTTCCGTAAAGATGGCGGCGATATAAAACATGTCACTGAGGTGCCTTTTGCTAGTGCTACCTTTGTACTAAATTTGGTTCCATTCGGTTGCACCGTGTTCGAATTAATAGGGGGAATCGATTTTCACACAAAGATGGCCGTCATCCGCAACCTGTTACGCTGATGACCTATTGGTTTGGTCATAGGATGCACCCCCCATAAAGGTATGTTGTTGCAAAATTTGGTAGAGATCGGATGATTAGGTTAGTCGTAATTTGATTTAAGCTTTGAACATTTGTGTGGCCGCCATTACGTTTCCGTCAAGATGGCGGCGATATAAAACATGACACTGAGGTGTCCTTTGCTAGTGCTACCTTTGTACCAAATTTCGTTCAATTCACATTCACCGTGTTCGAATTGATAGGGGGGGGGACAGACATTCAGAGTACACACACTCACACACACACAGACACACACACACACACACACAGACTCACACACACACATACACACACAGACTCACACACACACATACACACACACAGACAGACACACTTTTTTCACCCTGTGTTGATCTCATAAGTCTACTTTCATTTTTTGCAAAAATCGAAAGTAGGCTAAAAATGAGATGGTGTGTGTCTGTCTGTCTGTCTGTTACTCAATAACGCAAGAACCACTGGTCCGATTTAAATGAAATTTTGCATGGATGTAGATGATTTACCAGGTTTACATATAGGATACTTTTGATTACGAAATTTTGCACTATTAAATATGGCGACCATTTTAGTGACGTCACTAGACCCTTTGGTTTCAAAATTTCATATTTCCATATCAAATAAAAAGACAACGGTAGGAAATAGCAAACTTTTGATGGCACACACGAGCTTTGAAATTTCATTTCCTATCCGAAAGGTCCGTATCACATTTCGTGTATCTCCAACAGTTAGCGAGTAAAACCGACATTTGTGACGTCACTACACCCTTTGGTTTCAAAATTTCATATTTCCTTTTCAAATAAAAAGAGAACGCTAAGAAATAGCAAACTTTTGATGGTATACATGAGCTTTAACATCTAATTTTCTATCCAAAAGGTCCTTATCACTTTTCGTATATCTCCAACGGTTAGCGAGTAAAACCAAAATCTGTGCAATAAAACACAGTCAACACCGAGCGATACAGTAGATCTCTCTATATAGAAAAATGAAAATGTGTGTGTTTTTCTCTGAATTTCTACGGAAATTTGAGTTGTTTACGCGTTTCAGACTGTTTTATGATAGATGCGCGTGAAAATAAATTTTTTGTCTGTCTGTCTGTTTGTTTGTCTGTGGACAAATTTGTTCCCTTATAACTCGAGAACGGCTGGGTGTATCAACGTAAAATTTGGTACAGATATCCATCAGAGGCACGACACTAATCATTGATGTAACTCTTCTCCGTACCTCTCTTAAAAGGGGGCCTACCCCCTTAAAATACATGCTGAAATAGGCGTAGAAGGACGAGAAAAAACTCAATTTCAGCCCCTCAATGTGAGAGACAAAACTCGGGTCCCCGAAAACCACATTTTAAGGACCGAAGACCAACCGTTTTTGAGATATTCCCAGAAAACTAATATCTTATATATAAAAGTGAAAGTCTGTATGTAAGTATGTGGGTGGGTTGGTTCCGTATACAAATCTACACCGTTTCACCAATCTCAACCAAATTTTGCATACACATAGTTTAGGACCCAGAAGGAACCGCTGGCTACATGAATTTTCGATAGTCTTTCTCATTCTTCTGATTTCGGCCCTTTTGCACTCAAGCACAGGCTAATCAAATCATAAAATATACTCGTGAAGGAATGGCAAGATAGTTTCCATGGCAACATAGCTCAAGTCGAGACACGGCCGTCTGGATGCCAGTTGCGCTCTGCACTACCGGTATAGAAAATGAGCATCTTTACTTGAAATCCCGTTAGTTACTCACCTACTCACACAGCACTGTCAACCGAGTTTAGCATAACAGAGACTTGACACTATCTTCTACTATATATCTGTCAAATACCACTCACTCATTCATTCATCACGAAACCTCAGAAACCACCGAACGGATTGGAATGAAATTTGGTATGCTGCTTCTACAAGGGCCACAAATGCCCACTAAGAGACGATTTTTGTATATTCAGGTTCTAAAGGGGTGTTAAGGGGGTAGACCTGCATTTCATTGAATAGCAATATCTCCCGATTGGTTTCATTGGGGGATGTGATACTCGGTACATAAACTCATCATAAGAAGACACGAGTCTGAGGGTTTTTCGATGTGGTGTATATTATGAGGTGGAAGGGGGTGAAAAGTGGGGATTGAAAGATTCCAAACGGAGGGTGTATCTCTTAAACGACATAGGCGAGGAGTTCCAAACTCAGCGGAAAAAATCAGCATGAAAGTAAGTAAATATGTGTTTGATCGTTTTTTTTTTTCATAAATCCAATTTAAGGGGCCCATGGGGAGGGGTGAAATTCTGGGGGGGGACAGGAAAGAAAGTGTCCTAACTGATCGACTGACTGACTCACTCATCAAACTCAGGGGGAAAAACTGCTTTAAGGTAAGTAAATAGCTGTTCGACAGATTTTTTTCATAAATCAAATTTAAGGGGTTCATGGGGAGGGGTGAAATTCTGAAAAAAGAAAATTGAAAGAAAATGTCCTGTCTAACTCACTCACTCACTCACTCATCATCGCCCAGCCAAAAGTATTGAAGTTAGAAACATGACAGTTTGGGGATATGTTCATTGTATGTCAAAACCGTCTACTAAGGGAGGATTTTCGGATATTCAGGTTCTAAAGGTGTCTTAAGGGGGTTAAACCTGCATTTCATAGAATAACAATATCTCCTGATTGGTTTCATTGGGGGATGTAATACACGGCATATAAACTCATCATTAAAAAGTAAGACAAGTGTCTGAGGGTTTTTCGATGTGGTGTATATTATGAGGTGAAAGGGGGTGAAAAGTAGGGATTGACAGATTTCTAATGGAGCGTGTATCTCTTAAACAACATAGGCGAGGAATTTGAAACTCAGCGGGAAAAAATCAGCATAGAAAATAAGTAAATATAGGAGTAGTACAGTTCGCTACACTCCAAATATTGCATCATCATGACCAGAAATTGCGTAATCCTGATGACGTCATGGGTCCTTAGAGCAAGCACGTGGTCCAGGTGGGATCAGGTGATTGGGTAATGGTTTGGATGACCACCTCGCCTTGTGTTCGCATGGAGAGGACAGCAGAGGTCAGTTGTGTATCGTGACTATTAATTATTGATTGATTATTGAATTATATTTTGCTAATTGTTAAAGGAAGTGTATAGAGTGTTGGGTGTCATAACTTTTGAATGAGAGTGTACGCTGAGGCGCTCGACATAGCAGGCTCGCTACCAGACATGTGGTGTGCAGCTGTTCCGTTTTTGCTCGCGCCGTGCGGCAAGCCATGAGACCGGCCACCGCCCTCCCACACATGTGGTGCATGGTTGTTAAAGTTTTTGCTCGCGCATGCTAAACGCCATATATTACCAGAGCGTGGGAGTGGAGATGTGTTACTCCTTGTCGCTATGTTATGTCTGTTTAATTTAAACGATGTTAACATTTCTTGTGTTCTGTCTTGCTTCATGATCTCAATCTGGTTAAAGTGTTTTATATGACATGTATAACTTCGAGTGTGTGAAATGAATTTCGATCTGTTTGTTTTTAGATTCCCAGACGTCATTAGTCAAGTCTGTAATTTTTAATGCGAGAACGAGATTGGATGTCGGTTCCCAGAGCTTCATGTGAAATGTTTTAAAGAGCTTTTTGCTGCTTTAAGTTCATAGTATATAACACAGAGTTTTATATCAAGATGCACTAGTTCACCATGTCTTTCTGCAACACTTTGCTACAGAAGTTGGAGCAGCTGAACGAGCTGAAAATATGCGCAGAGCGAGCGGGGGTGATGGGATTTAATTTGATAATATCCGCATCGAAAGGTGAACAAAATATCATCTTCCAAAGCTTAAACGCTTTGGAAAAACAACTTTTAGACCGTGAGATGTTGGAAATTTTTCATCACCCGCAATACTGCGAGGAATTCTTTTTCAACGGGGTCACAACCAACATTTTGGATGTCATTATACGGCGACTGAGAATATTCTCGTCAGAGGATGTGAGTCAGAGGATGGTGGATTTTTGGACTCATTCTCCTCCTCCCTCGTTCGATCCATCGTTAGCGGAGGAGGTTATGGCGGTGTTGGATCGCTCATTAGTGGAAGAAGAACATCATCGAGTGGAAGAAGAAGAAGAAGAAGACCGACAAGAAGAAGAAGAAGATGATGATGATGATGAAGATGATGATGTTCAAATCTTGAATTAAATTCAATGGACAGTGGACAGTGGATTGAAAAAATGTGCAGTGTAAATTTTATTTTTTAAATATATTTATTTGATCATTTGTGGTTTACATTAATTATATAATATGAAATAGTGAAAAATGATATGATCTTCGTTCTTAAAGTGGTAAGTAGTTCTTTTTCCAACAAGCTGCGGAGAATTGAAGATGCTGTGTTGTTTGCAGAGTTGAAATATGCTGGTCTTGTGCACGGGGTAAGTACAATCATTCTTTTCTTTCTTGCGTGTGTTGGTTTTAGTGAGCTGAAAAATATATATAGAGACACATTAATAATAATAATAATAATAATAATAATAATAATAATAATAATAATAATAATAATAATATCTTTGTGAGGAATAAAAAATTAAATAAAAACTTACACTGTTCTAATTATAAGATATTTTTGTTGGGGATCCATGAGTTGTGAGTTGAATCGAATCCAAGCCAAGATACGAAGGCTCGGGTTCCTTTTCTACGTAGTACTTTGTCGACTAAGTAAATATTAGGATGTTTTGTTCGTTGTAACTCTGCTTCATAGAACGCTCCAAATATTGGGATATTTTTATTATCTTTTAAAAGATATGTTCGTGGATTAGTATTTTGAACTTTATAAATTGTAAATAATTCTGTTGTCCAATTAGCTTCGTACCCCTTAGTGAAGTGTTTCTTGATTTTTGATATTCTTACAATGTCACCGATTTTATATTTTGGTTTTCTTAAAGTTTCATTATATTGTGTTGGCAAGCGGGGTGGATTGTTTCTTTTCACATCATTAGGTTTCATGCCAATGCTGCGATGTATTTTGTGATTATACTTTACTAGTAACTCAGGCAAAATATGTACCCATCGGTAAGAACCTCGTGTTGTGAATTCTTTCCACATCGATTCCTTAAGAGTTCGATTAAATCTTTCTACCACACTTGCTTTAATGGAGCTGCCAGTGGAATAATGCTTTAGATTTTGTTTCTGAGACCATGTTTTGAATTCACTGTTATAAAATTCCGTTCCTCGATCGGTGTGAAAATAATTGGGCAATCTTTTACTTTGAGAATAAACAAATTTTAAGCTTTTTACAATCTCACTTCCTTTTTTGGTTTTAAGAGGAATTGCCCATGCATATTTCGAGTAAACGTCAATAATGGTTAATAAATATTTAAATCCATTATTCCATTTTGCAAGTTTGGACATGTCCACAAGGTCAGCTTCATGGAGGTCATCGATTCCTTTGCTAATAACATGACGTCTTTTAAACTTTTTTCTAAGCGGTGCGTGAAGTTCTTTTGCAATTTCTCGTCTGATTTCGTTCATAGTTATTTTCCAAACAATGTTTTATAACATACTGTGCATTGTTTTACAAACGTTGGAATTTTTATTCAATATATCCTGCATTTCTTAGTTCTTCTTCTATTGCAAAGATTTCGCTGTCGAGTCCTGTGTGACCTGCAGCTTTCGATGCAATTAATTTTTTAAGTCTTGATACCAATTTGTTTGGTTCATTCCAGTGAACGAATTCAATATTGTTTCCGCCTTCAAATTTCCAAATGGCTTGTGGCGCGATGTGTTTTTTTTGACCATATCCAGTATGCATCGTAGTATTTGCTTCTTCTTCATTTTCATCTGCTGTTTTTATAATTCTATCTATGTCTTCAGTGAGAAGGGGTTCAATTATATGTCTATACTTATAAGATTGCGTTCCTCTTGGAGCTGCATTGCTTGTATAATTTCTTTTGTGCACGTTTGAAACATTTAATAATTTCAAATATGAACTTAAATCACTCCTATCTATTAGAGTGGGGTCTGGTACTTTCCTTTGAATCAATTCAAGTAGACCTTCTGTAATAGGAAATTTTTCACCACCAACTTTTATCCACTTTTTATCAAAGAAAACTCGTTCGCGCCCCAAGTATTGTTTATCATTTCTTATCGTTATACCATATGTTCTATCCACGTTTTGTTTAATGAACGGATCAAAGTAGCGGTTAAGTAGTGAAATTATTTTGATGCTATCTCCATCTTCTTCGTCTGAAGTAGCAGTGGATTCAGAATCATCATATTTTCATTTTCTTTTTCGATTTTCTTTATTTTGAGTCGACGTATTAGCAATAGCTACAAGTTGATTTAATGAACTTGTTACTGGTTTAAAGTTAGTCTCTATATCTAATTCTTTTCGTCTAACATCATCTTGAAGTGAAAGATACTTGTCTTTAACATCTTTTTTTAAGCGAGAAAGTTTATCCTTTACTCGACTTTCAGCTTTAATCTTCGAGCTCTTCTCCATGACTAAACGGAAATTGTGGTTGTTTTACTTATTTATAGTATATTCAAAATCGATTTGAAGAGGAAGATCATCAGTTTTATGTTTTTTCGGGTCTCTAAGTCGAAACTGAATTTCATCTTGCTCTTCAACAACAATATCACTGCCATCCAGTTCAATCTCTTGACGTATATTTAAAATTGCATACACAATTGGAGATCTTGGTGAAACAAAAATTGGTTTTAATACGCCTTTGTAGGGAAGTTGGTACTGTATGTTATGATTATGAAGCGTGTATACTGGTGAATGGATTGATGGTGTGTTGGAGAATTTCAGAATAAATTTCGATAAGTTCTTTTTCTTTACTTCATCTTTTAATATACCATATTCTTCTTTGGATGCAGTAAAACTTTCGAGTGGTTCTTTGTTAACCATTTGCTCAATTTTTCCCAGTTCAGTTTTTAACTTGTTATATTCTTCTTTGGATTCAGCAGCAAAACTTTCAAGATCTTCTTTTTTAACAATATTGAGATTGTTAGCAACACCCTCAATACGAGTTTGTAAATTGCTTAAAATTTCTTTTAGTTGATTAACTTCAGTTCGTGAAGCAGCATAGTGTTCTACAAACCGTTTATTTGTCACGTCTTGGTCGTTAACAGGGAACTCAACATTTGTTTGTTTTTGATGTTGTAGATTGTTTACAGTTTGTTTCAATTGATCAAATTCACGTTGGGAAGCGGCATATTGTTCAACAAACGTCTTATTTGCAACATCGTTATCGTATATGGGATTGTTTACGTGAGTAATTCGTCTACTCATCATATTTAAAGTTCCACCATCGTCTACGTTTAAAACGTTTTGTTTATTAAATTTAGCGATTAAGTCTTCTAGATCTTTTCGAGAGGCAGCAAAGTTTTCTAAGTAATATTTGTTTATTGCATCTAACGAATCGATTGGTTGAGATATGTTTGTTATTCTTCTATTTAACATATCTACAGTTTCATCATCTCTGTTTATATTCAAAAGAGATTTTTTAATTTCATCGAGTTCATTTGTTACATGAGTTTTAAGAAAAGAATACGTTACCGCATCTTGATTTTGAATTGGGTCTTTAACATTTCTTATTCTTTTGTTACCCAAGTCGAGAGTATCTTGATCATACGGAAAGTGATCTTCTGAAAATTCTCGCACTAAACCATGAATGAATTCTACTCGTTGTAACACTTCGGTTATTCGGGTCTCAAGATATTTTTTTATATTCGATGTATGTTGCTGCATTGCAATAAGGTTTACTGCATCATTTGCAGATGATGGTAAAGCTAAGCCCGCGAGACGTTTGTTTTGAAAGTCAAGTTCTTTTTTCTCTATTTTACAAATTGAAAAAATTAAACCTTTAAGCTCGTTAAAGTTTCGTTGTATGTCTTCTTTAGACTCGATTTTATTTAGCTCATTTAATAACTTCACTACATAACCTTTGTTGCATGCATCTTCAACATGTATTGGCATTCCAACATTTTTTAACCGTTTGCCGTTAATACTTAGATGTCCGTCGCTTGTTGTTGTTGTTAGTTGATTTCCATATTGCACTAGTTTATCATCAACATATGATTTAGTTGCAATATCATGTCGTGAAGTCGGTCGTCCGATAGACACATTATTGGTTTTGTTAAACGATGTCATAGTTAAGTTGTTAACCACGCAAATGCTATAACACGAATGGCCATTTACCTCTTTTTGAAGTCATATTTATAACTGAAAATAAACATCAAATCCATTGCGATATCGACCATTTTGTAAATCGCTATCTTTATCGATAACCAAAAAACCAAACTTAGAGTTTTGCCAACAATACGAACAAATATCAAAGAACTGTTCATAGCTCATATCTGTATTTACATGATCGTTATATACGTGACGCAAGTTTGTTCCGTCTTGTTTAAAAAGAATTAAAAAATTAGCGTTATCTCTAATTAGATGTTTAGGTATACAAGAATATGTTTGACAAAGATAAAATACGTCAACGTTGTGATGACGACCTCTACTGAAATAATCTTTCATATGTTGTTGTTTATTGCTGGCTACATCATCAAAAACAAATATAGAGTTTTTTCTAGCCATTTCTGGAGGCATTACTTCATCATTATCGGAAAAAAATCACTTTTTATTTCTTTTATGGAGTCCAAAAACTGTTTTAATTCAACATATTTACTTTGAGCAAGTGATTTAGAATAAATATAAACGTTTTCAAAACGAACTCCATTTTTATGACACAATAAATTTAGCATTACGTTTGTTTTGCCACAGTTCGATGGACCGCAAATGATACATCGAATTGTGTTCGGTAGTAAAACACCATGCTTTCTTTTTTCACTTTTACTCTGGTTTTCAGCATTAGTAAATGAAATTACTGGTAGAGTGTTTGACTGCTTAACAAACTTCAACATGTCTACGTTTACGTCTGAGAATGCACACTGCACAAAAAATCACATCACATCAACATATATTGCTTCCACACGTATCATAACTTGTATTATATGGAATAATAGTAGGATTTTCAGGATTTAAATCAACGTTGCCGACGTAAAACCCTCTTATATATGGACAATATGGAATGCTACCCAATGTGAACCAGATTTATCCATCGGTTCAAGGTTAACAATACAGTTTTCATTTTTTCGAGGATATCTTGGTAACGTATCTCGCATAAAGACTCCTCTAAAATTTGGAATCTTTAATTGATGTGCGTATTTAGCTAAATCGAAATTACTTAATGCTTTATTTGGTATTTGGTTAATTATCTTTTGTATGCAGGAGGATTTAAATAAATGCCTTGACCTCCTTTTCCTCGCATTGCTTCTATCATTCGATTGTGTCTTTTCATTTCTTTTAGTTCTTCTTGAGCAGCTTTTGCCTTGTTTATAGCAGACGCCACCCCTGCTGCTCCACCTGCTAGACCCCCCAAGCCCGACAAGGCTGCAAATATCGGAAGTAGGGGTAATATACCACCTTGCTTTTTCGATGTTCTTCTTTTTTTAAATCTTTTCTTGTTTTTTTTTATTATTTAAGTTTCGCTTACCTCCTCCAATCTTAGACTTAGCTTTCATGATGCCACCCACTGTTAGTGCAGCCGCTCTCTCTCCAAATGATGCGTCACGGGATTTTACACGAGACCAAGCTTTTGAAGCTAAAATTTCATCAGCCTCTCTTCTTTTGTTTGAATCTTTATGCTTTGCGTAAGCAATGTCGTGCTCTTTGCACGCTTTATCTAATATATTTATTCCTGGATCACCACGGCTCAATCGCTTTTCTAATTTTGTTCCTGGTCCACAATATTCATATCCCGGGATGTGTAATTCCACGGGTAAATTATCAATAGTTTTATTAAGTACACGACTGATTAATGATCCACTTCCTGTTCGTTTATATTGAGTGGTAGAGTTGCTCCTCTTACAACGCACCATTACTAAATGATATGTAATATAAAGTAATTATACATATATAATTATATTTCTGGAAAATGGGAATGGTGGGGGGAGGTGTTTTTTTTTTAAATAATACACACAAAAAATTTGGGTTATTATTTATTCTTTTTTCATAAGCAAAGGAACACACAAAAATTAGTATTATTAACAGCATAAAAGTGTGTGTGTGTGTGAAAGAAATAAAGTATGTGAGATGAACTGCTTTAATCTCAATTTGTTTCTAATCATTTTTCAGAGAAAAATGACCAAACGGTAAAGTATCAATTCCGTTTTCAGTTATGTGTCTTTTATCTTCGTTTGATGAAATTGCCAACTTATTTTGCCGAACAGTAAATACAGAATGAGATTTTGAAATTATACAAACTTGAACTTTGTTGACTTTTTCTCTGTTATAAAGACACTTTCGATACTCATCAATATTCATACTTTTACTCACACTCTTCTTAATGCCTTTAGCCTTACACAAGCTATTCATTTCATCACACAATTTTATTGCATACATTTTGGGTCGTAACCCCACAAATTCTTCAACAATCCTTCCAGCATTTTCATCTTTCATTAAACCAATTTCACCTTTATTTTGTCTCACAATGCCAAAAGGATTGTTTGTTTCATAGTTTCCAGTATCAAACAAATTTGAATGCTGTTTCATGAACTCATAAATATCATAATAGAATATATACATAAAACTATCGGTGTCGGTGTATAACAACCTCACATTTGATTCAGGATTTGCTAAAATAACATTGTAATGAAAGTCATTCATTTTACATTTAGACAAATCTAATATAGATGCACCAACATATACTGGTTGATTGTGAAAAATCTTTAGTCTACTCATCTCGATGACCATACATTGTTCATCGAATATAATTCTATGTTTAAAATTAGCCTTAGCTATTAAAGACCTAGCACCACGAGCTCCATGCCATTTGGTGACCCATTTGATGTCCCTTAACTTCCTCACATTCATCAGTGAACGACCAAAAATTGCATTATTCATCAATTTATAAAAATTCTTTTCAAAATCATTTTTGGCATGTTTTCGTTTCTCTGTGTTCACATCAATATATGGTTTTAGCCATTGGCTCTGATTGAATTCAATTATTCTGTGAATACGATCTAATTTCATTCCTAGTTGAATACATTGCTTTAACAATCTATAATGCAAAACATAACGTTCTTTATTATCTAGGGTAGCCATTAGCTTTGTCAACTTTTCGGGACATAGAGGGTAATCTGAATGTTTGTCATGTAACTCTTGAGGATAAGTCAAATCTACTTCCAAAATATATCCAATTTCTGAAGTATCATCAATAGTTAAAACATCAAAGCCTTCAACATTTGCAACCCATTTAAAGCCCCCCGTTGGAAGATATTCCATCATCGCATATCCATATAAATTATTAACGTCAAAGTACATTATGTAGGAGTCTTGCTTTTTCTCATCATAAGTTTTCATATACTTATTATTAGCAATCGCATGTCGTGTTATACACTGAACATTTCCTCCTCGAATAGATCGTTCAAAAAAGTGTAACATATCAATATCTTGAAGCAATTCAAGTTGAACATTGGTTATCTTTTTCATAGCACACCAAGACATAGATGGAGCAGTGTAAAAATGAGCTGCATCAATGCCATAAGTTTCCATGCCATTCGATCTAAAATTTTCAAAGACATCAGCCAAAAGAAGTGTGTCAACTTTTAAATACAAATCGGCGTATTCTCCTAATGTTTGACAGGAAAACGTTTCCCACACCGATTGAGCAAACTCATACTCTTCATTCGATATTGTTTGATCATTAAGACTGCTATAAAACTTGGATATTTCAGGTAATTTAGTTTCGTTAAGTACATCCATACTCGTGACGTATTCATAGGGAAACACACCTTTTCTCGCAGTAAGTCGAAACTGTGCATCATTATTAAAATAACGTCGTGTTATTTGCTTTGAATCTTCACTTAACGAAGATGAACATTGATCTAGTGAACAGGACAAGAAATTATATGTATCGAAAAATCTTAACTGAATGAATCCATTCTTAGCCCGTACATACTTTGTAAACCCTTTATAACGTTCCATATTCACCGCTAACAAACTTATATTACCAGGATTATGTAACACCTCTCCATCACGTTTCTCGCAAATTTCTTTAATTATAAAATGTCCATCATACGCCGTTAGATTATGAAATGCTATAGGCAAAACCTTTGTTACTTTGTAATTTAAATTACAACTATTGTGTGCGCTTCCTCTATATTTTCCAGTTAAGTGACAATGATCGCGTACTTTGAGTTCATTAACTGCAATCGGTTTCTCGCAAATGTGACACATTTTACTTGACAAAAATAATCTTTCTTCATTTTCGGTCATCATTATCATTGGCTTAACCGTTAAGTAATATGTTTGAAGTTTATCCACAATACTATAAAGTTCCTTTACAAACAATTCAATGCAATTATTTCCCCTAAAGAGCTTGAAACTGCACAATTCACTATCGAAATTACAATGAAGGTATAAAGAAATGCTGTAAGGAATATGTTTATGTGTTAAAGTAGAGTTATGATTGTCACTATTTGGAAAACAGGAGGAAATTGGAGACAAGACGCATTCAGTGTCTGCATATATTATAAATGGAACTGTATCTTTAACTCGGAATTCTGTAAAATTAACAAATCTTTGTTCATCAGTCGGCATTATGCTTTTTGCAACAGGAAACTGTTTACAGTCTGCAAAGTGAACATTTAACTCATCCTCAAGAAAATAATATGACAAACAACGTCTACATATATAAATCCTTCTGTGAGTGCTAGTGAGGCTTGAACGCACAAGGCGAGCAAGATTTCTAATTAAACAAAAGTGATAAATTTCACTGTTTCCAATCTGCAACATCAATAAGTCTACACTCCTTTCATATACTTTATCTGATACATACAAAGGTACAATAGTAAAAGTTTTTTTCCCTTTTACTTCGTTTGTTCCCATACATACCCAATTGTTTTCATCATATTGTGCTCCAAACACATTTACAGAAATATTGTTTTGGTTTTCAAACTTGTTTAAATATTTCATTTCCATCGGAATTGGAATACCATCTAAATTTAAAACATCTCTGTAATTAGGATAGGAAGAAAGATGATTCACGTTTCGAGTTTTTGGATACAAACCAGCAACCACACTCCACGCAAAACAAGCTTCCTTTGTATCATACAAATTTAGCACTGCATTTTTATTGACTATTACGTCAGGCAATCGACTAGTATTGGACATTCCTACTTGAAATCCAACATATTTATTTATATTAATTCTCAAACTATGAATTTTTTCTAAAGCCCACCCGGAACCATTTGCTTCAAATTCGCTCATTTTTGTCAATGTACCTTCAATGATATTCTTATTATAAAATTCATTTAAATCAGTACACTCGAAAACTACCTCATTTTTGATAGCAAAATATTTCGTTTCTGATCTGTCGCGAAGCACATATTGTGCACACAAAACTGAATTCACCTTTAAAGCTTGTACAGTTAACGCTTTCTTAACATACTTTGTAAACCAAATATTAGCATTCGCTAAAAATTCGCGAGGATCCAAAAACTCATTCTTAACATTTGATACTGCAAGTGTGTACACTCTAGAATTGAATGCCGTTTCAATTAACTCACAGCTCAAGAAAGATTCATCCTTTATTTGAATTGCAATTTCTTCGAAATTCACAGCTTGTTGCAATATGTGCTCACTAATAACTCTCCAACATTCAATCAACTCATCACTGTTCTCAATCAACTCGGTTTGAGTGTTTTCCCCGATTTGGTATGATACTGAAATAGCACCTTTTAGTTCACTTCGAAAATTAGAAACACTTTCAAATGCATCGTCCAATTGGTTTCTTATATTTTCACTGTTATTATGTATTACAATATCGACCTTTCTACGTTTGCTAGGAGGCGAGGTCATTGTTGGTGTTGTCTAAGCAATTGTCCAATTTGCACTAAAGTTAATACACCACCAACAGTTGCTGTACCATCGCTGATGTCTAAGCATACGTCCAATTTGCACTATTGTTAATACACCACCAGCAGTTGCTGTAACATCGGTTTACCATAAACCTATAATCTTTTAAAGTATATTCAAGCCATTGTGATAAATTACTGCCTGTAATCTCCAATGAACAATGAACAGCCTCAAAAGGAAATTCATCCTGAAGTTTACCAAGCAAATTGTTTCTATACACATTCAATTTTGTTACATCGTAACAAGTCATGGAAAATTCGATTTTGAAAACTTCATCAAATGTATTGTATCCGAAGAAACAAATAAAATGTTCATCTTCACATAATTCTTTCAATAGATATCTTAGAACTGTTTCTGTCACCTCTCGCTGACTATCATCTGATTTGCTAACATTGGTAACGTAGACTGAAAATGTTGAAATTCCACTCGAAGATGTCCATTTGTTAAAACAAGCTTCTTTCTCATTACGACTCACCTCGTTATCATCTTCTTCCGGTTGTTGAAAGCATACACGATGATACTCTATTAGCGGGTGCGATCGATGTTCAGTTCCACTCAGGAAATTAACAGTTTTCCACTTCATTATGCTGGTTGTTTTATTAGTTTTTTAGATAATCTGAAAAATTAAACAAATTAAGAAATAATTAGCAACTAAATATATCAATCGTTATATCAATCAATACATAAAATATATATAATCCAATACTCACCAAAACATGTTGATGTGAGCGGTTCTTCAACCCAAAATACACCGTCATCAGTTTGCCTTCGAGTACTGTTTCAAAATGACTTGATGTGAGCGGTTCTTCACCCCCAAATACACCAGCATCAGTGTGCCTCCCATTGAGTTTAGTTCATCGATCTCGGATGTGCTTAATTTTGAAAATACTGCTGGTAGAAATACACTTGTTACTTCATCTTCAATGTTAATGTCCACCACTATTTTTCTTCCAAACCTCGTCTGTACGGGGCGAATAATTTGGACCACATATGGTAAATCAATGACTAGTTCTGCTAGTTTCTTATTAGAATACTCAGTACAAGATGATAAGTTATTGAACTTCGTTAGAGCTTCCATCACACAATTTGTTCCTCGTCGTTGACTTTCTTTATTTCTTTCACACACACACACTCTTCGCGCAAAAGTAGAAGTTAAACTCTTCCATGCACTCGTCCATTTATATATCCTTCACCCCCACCCACACTCCAGAAACCATATGCTGCAAACTAGCTTCTAACGCAAACATTTCTTTTTTTCCACTATTGCTTAAAGAAGTCAAAGATTACATTCTTAGCCAATGACGTTAAAGGTCAACTCTGTCTCACGCGAACACCGCAGACGAGATCAATCACACTGCTGCACATGGCCAAACTTGCACGGGTGTCAAATGACGGTTAGCATCCTAAGCAAAAAACAATAACAGCTGCACACCACATGTGTGGATGGGAACCGCCTCTCCGCTCAGCCCGCCCGAGCGGACAAAAAAAAAAACATAACAGCTGCACACCACATGTGTGGATTGTTGATAGTGGCACACATGCTCACACTCGCATGAGTGTCAGATGACGGTTAACATCCTAATAAACAACCCCCATGACGTCAACACCCATTAACTTTTTATCATCATCGCACAAACAAGCCAAAAGGTCAACCTCTTCCCACGCTAACACGTGCACTGCACATGCTCGCTCCTGGACCACGTGCTCGCTCTAAGGACCCATGACGTCATCAGGAATGACGTCATCAGGATTACGCAATTTCTGGTCATGATGATGCAATATTTGGAGTGTAGCGAACTGTACTACTTATATGTTTGAACGTTTTTTCATAAATCCAATTTAAGGGGCCCATGGGGAGGGGTGAAATTCTGGGGGGGGGGGGAACAGGAAAGAAAGTGTCCTAACTGATTGACTGACTGACTCACTCATTAAACTCAGGGGGAAAAACTGCTTTAAAGTAAGTAAATAGCTATTCGTCAGTTTTTTTTTGATCAATCAAATTGAAGGGGTTCATCGGGAGGGGTGAAATTTTGAAGAAAAACAAATGAAAGAAAATGTCCCGACTCATTCACTCACTCATCATCGCCCAGCCAAAAGTATTGAAGTTGAAAACATGGCATTTTGGGGATATGTTCGTTGTATGTCAAAACCGTGCACTTAGGGAGGATTTTTGGATATTCAGGCTCTAAAGGGGTCTTAAGGGGGTTAAACCTGCATTTCATTGAATAACAATATCTCACGAGTGGTTTTATTTGTGGATGTGATACTCGGCATATAAACTAATCATTAAAAATAAGCAGACGTGTGTCTAAGGGTTTTTCGATGTGGTGTATTACTATGAGGTGAAAGGGGTGAATAGTGGGGGTTGAAGGATTCCTAACGGAGCGTATAGGCCTATCTCTTAAACGAAATAGGCGAGAAATTTGAAACTCAGCGAAAAAAATCAGCTAAATAAATAAGTAAATCGGTGTTCGACGTTTTTTTTTCCATAAATTAATTTAAGGGGCCAATGGTGTGGGGTGGAATTCTGGGGGAAAAAAGGAGAGAAAGTGTCCTAACTGACTGACTAACTCACTCATCAAACTCGGAGGAAAAAGACAGCTTAAATATAAGGTAATAGGTGTTCAAGAGTTTTTTCATCAATCCAATTTAAGGGGCCCATGGGGAGGGGTGAAATTCTGGTAAAAATAATTGAAAGAAAATGTCCTGTCTGACTCACTCACTCATCACGCCCAGCGAAAACTATTAAAGTTGGAAAAATGAAATTTTGGGAATATGTTCTCTGTATGTCGATAACGTCAACTAAGGAATGATTTTTGTTTATTCGGGTTTTAAAGAGATGTTAAGGGGATAAACGTGCATTTCATTGAATAACGATATCTCATGAGTTGTTTCTTTGGGGATGTGATATTCGGTATATAAACTAATCATTAAAAATAATCAGACATATATCTAAGGGTTTATCGATGTGGTGTATATTATGAGGTGAAATGGGTGAAAATTGGAGGTTGAGGGATTCTTAACGGAGCGTGTATCTCTTAAACGACATAGGCGAGGAGTTTGAAACTCGGAGGAAATCAATCAGCTTAAAAATATATAAATAAATAAATAAAATAAATAGGTGTTCGACCGTTTTTTCATAAATCCAATTTAAGAGGCCTATGGGGAGGGGTGAAATTCTGGAAGAAAACGTCCACTAAGGAAGGATTTTTGGATGTTCACTCTCATCGACCAACCCAAACTATTACATGTTAGCAGAATGATATTTTGCGGATATGTTTGTTGTGTGTCGAAAACGTCTACTAAGGAGGGATTTTTGGTTATTCAGGTTCTAAAGGGGTATTAACGGGGTTAAACATGCATTTCATTGAATAACAATATGACATGACTATGACGCGAGCGAAGCGAGGCTAAAAATGAGATGCTGTGTGTCTGTGTATTACTCAATCACGCAAGTAGGCCTACCACTGGTCCGATTACATGAATTTTACATGGAAGTAGCTGATTTACCTGGTTAACATATTGGTTACTTTTGATTTCAATACTTTGCATTATTTAAAGATGGCGACCATTTCAGTGACGTCACTACACCCTTTG
Source organism: Meconema thalassinum (assembly GCA_946902985.2). NCBI lineage: Eukaryota > Metazoa > Arthropoda > Insecta > Orthoptera > Tettigoniidae > Meconema > Meconema thalassinum. Next base: position 583,050,307 of record OX336390.1, on the reverse strand, counting down.
GTTTAAAACTTTCATATTTCCATTTCAAATAAAAAGAGAACGCTAAGAAATAGCAAACTTTTGATGGCATATACGAGGTTTAAAATTACATTTTCTATCCGAAAGGTATCTCCAACCGTTAGCGAGTAAAACCTAAATTTGTGCTATTAACACGGTCAACGCCGAGCGGTGTAGTTGGACAAAATGTTCCAACCTTAATCTCCCTCTGCGCAGCACCTCGCCTATCCCCTGTTTTAACTGTCACCTTCACATTTTAATTTATTTATGACGCGTGGCGATGCACGGGTACTTCAGCTAGTAATTTAATAAACTAACTAGATGAAACCCGTCAATACATGACGGACAATGGAAAACAAATTTACTGAAGAAGCTTCTTATATAAGTTACATTCTTTGTACGATTACTTTTTAGCACTATTGCAACTTTAAGGGCGTCAACAGATAGCACTCTCAGCATTACAACATATTGCTGGTCATGACTGAAAACGTGATGAGGTCATCATCATCTTGCACAGTTTCCAGCCACTGGCCGGGTCTGTTTGGAACACAAGCCTCTCCAACGTCTTCTGTCTTCCCACCATCTCTCAGCCTCCACCCTTGTCCTGTCTTCTCCTCTCTTCTTCACGCTTTCTTCCACCCCCTTCAGCCACCTGTCTCTCGGTCTCCCTCTTGGTATCTTTCCTTCCCACTTCGTCTCGTGTATCCTCCTGGGTATCCTCTTCTCGTCCATTCGTTTTACATGTCCATACCATCTAAGTCTAGATTTCTCTATATCATCCTGTAATGGTTCCTCCTTCATTAATTCTCTGATCCTCTCATTTCTTATTCTGTCCCTCTTTGTAGCTCCAATACTGCTTCTCAAGAACCTCATCTCACTGGCCTGTATTTTGCTCTTCTCCCTTCCTTTCATAACCCAGGTCTCCGAGGCATACGTCAGGATAGGGACATAGTACGATATATGATCTACTTGCTGTTCTGAGGGACATCCCTGCTCCATAACATGCTTCTCACACTCCTCCGGAATGCTTCTGCCTGTCTCCCCCGCTCATTTATTTCTCTACCGTTTCTTCCATTCTCTTGTATCAGGCTTCCCAGATACTTGAAACTCTCCACTTTCTTCAGCTGTTCCCCACCAATTGTTATTCCCGTTGTGGTCCTTTCCTTCTTCCTTGTTGTGATCACCATCTCACTCTTATTTATGCTAAATTTCATCCCATATCCTTGTATTATTCCTTCCCACACGTCCAACTGTTCCTGTACCTCCTCCTCCTTGTTTCCACAATCATCAAATCATCCGCAAACACCATTGCTTTCATCTTTCCTTCCCCAATTACTTGTGCCGCTCGGGTCATTATGTCATCCATCACCACAATGAAAAGTAACGGTGACAGTGCACTTCTTTGTTTCAGGCCGTTTCTCTGTTCCACCCAGTCCGATCTCTCTCCTCCCACTTTCACACAGCTCACGCTTCCCTTGTACATCTCTTTTATCCTCCTTATAGTCCATTTTTCTACTCCTCTATCCTCCAGGGACTTCCATACTTTGTTTCTGCATACACTGTCATATGCTTTCTCAATGTCCAGGAAGGCCATCAGTAGATCTGTTCCATACTCATAGTGCTGTTCTTGTAACTGACTTACAGCAAAAATCAAATCCACTGTGGACCTTCCTGCTCTGAAGTCATGTTGTTCTTCCCTCATCCCTCCTTCTATCCTTGTCCTAATTCTCCTTTCTAAAACTTTCTCAAACATCTTTGCACAATGACTCATCAGTGTTATTCCCCGATAGTTTCTGCATTCTGTTCTACTACCTTTCATGAAGATCGGGACAATTATTCCCTTTTTCCAGTCCTCTGGGGTCTTCCTTTCCTTCCATGCTGCCTTCATCACTCGGTACAACCATTGTATCCCCACCTCACCTGCTGCTCTCACCATCTCCACACTCAACTCATCCACACCCGGTGCCTTCCCTCCTTACATCTTCCTCACTGCATCTTCCACTTCTTTCCATGTTAAGTCCTTTTCTGTTTGCAGTTCATCTACTGTACCTCTTCCCCGATTTCTTCTTCCTCGCCGTGGTTTCCATTTGGGTTCAGGAGTTCTTCAAAATATTCTTTCCACATTTTCTTCAGTTCTTCCCTATTTTCTATCCCTTGTCCCCTTTTGTTCACCATTCTGACATAATCCGTAGGATCCTTCCGCCTCTTATTCTTTACCATCCCATACAGGACCTTTTTTGTACCTTCACTATCCTGCTGGTCATGACTTAAAACGTGATGAGGTAAATAGCCCAATACGTTCAAGAGTTTCTCCTTGAGCTTGATTGATTGTGATAAAGTAGGCCGAGGGAATAGGACATTGTTGCCTATTAAAAGAAAATGTACTGTACCTGCAAGTGTTTTATCGGAAGGTGTTAAATCAAGCCGTAGGATTTGAGCTCTCTGCCTAATATTACTGCACCTATTATATCCGAATCCAAGCAATTTCTTACATATTTCTTACAATTAATATATTACCATATATGAGTCCTTGGGAAACGTTCAGATTTCTAAGGAGCATAACTATGGCTCAAACGTTCGGAGTATGTGGAGGCGAATCACTTAATTCCAAGGAATTGAAAAATTCAATAATTGGGAAATGAAGTAGCTGGCTTTCATCTTCAGTATCCAATCTGTTAACGCTGATGTATGTGTTTGAACTACTGGATATAAGTTCAATGACTTTTAAATTAATATCATTACATTGTTGCAGCTTGGCAAATATTTTATATTCCAGCAGATCAATTTTACCCTCACAACAGTAAAGACCAAAGTAACCACGCATAGATTTTACGCAAGAGAAGTACAATGTAGAACAATGTTTGCATTTGATCGTCAGTACACTGTACTGCATAATATCTGGAATTGTTTCTGAAATGGCCTATTTATATTGGATTTTAAATGTGGCTTCGTATTATTCGATAACACTATAGTGTCCTGCAATAACGGAGCCGCTAAATATTACATGGCAAATAATACTTCCATTGCCGAAATCAACTGCGTAGTTAGACTCAGTACTCTAAACAAATTATCATTAAACAATTGTCTTATACAATGAAGTTCAACATGACCGTCCAGAGACTTTCATACTCAAGTTGGTTGGTGAGGAGAATGCGATGAGACTGATCGCTTAAAATAAATTCCTTATAATTGTTCCTGCCAGCGAAATTTTTTGCGATAGCTTGAAAACGCAGCTCAGAATGACGTTCTTCATTTTGTTATAAACAGTACGAAACTGCTCTAAATAAGCAATTTCCATCACCTGTTATAGGTTATGACAGTACATTTTGCAGGGGAACATAGAATCACTTCGCCAACTACTGGAACGACCATAGGCCTATACTCAATACTCACTTCGGCAGTCACCCTAATGGAGGCAGTTTTTGAACTATATGTCCCGTGCATGTCAAAAATCGTATTAACACATGGAGGCCCACCTATTCTTGTCTATCGCCCCGGAGACCCGGGTTACATTTCCTGCTCTGCCAAGAAATTGAATTCTGGTCTGAGGGCAAAAACGGGGCACATTCAGTCTCTTGAGGTATAACTAAGAAGAGGAAGGTTTAATTCCCACCTCGACAATCTTGGATGTGGTTTTCCGTGGTTTCCCACTTCCACTTAAGGCAAATACCTGGATGGTTCCTAACTTAAGGCCTTGGCCATCTCCTTGCCATTTACCACCTTAATTACAAATACACACAGTAATGCAGCCATCACAATAACACAGGTTATAAGAGAAAATTTCACACATACACACCCAAGTACACGGGGCTGAGTGACCACGATGTCGGAGCCCTTCAAACGAATTATGTTTGCCAAGTGTCTCTTATGGCGAAAGCAATTGTGGACACGCGCGAGTGCCTGGAAAACTACTTTTTTCTTTAATAATTTAAGAGTATATCGACGATGCATAATTATAACTTTTAGTCTAGGACGATAATAACTTGACCACCGAAGCATTGGGAAGAAATTGCAATATTAAGGTACATAAACAACATAGCCTACACATTCAACTGTCGGTTAATGTTCCTCAAAATTTCCCTTCTTAAATATTCCCCTCCTTTATAATTCTCCATCACGTGAAAACGTGCCATGTCTTGGGTTTTAAATATATCGATGCAATGGTGCTGCCATCTGCTGTCAGTTACTGGAACTATATGGGCGATGTACTGCCATCTATTGTCAGTTATAGGAACTGATTGCAGATATTTAAACGGCGTACTGAGGACAACAGTTTGCTCTTTTGTTCACATGCTGTAATGCAATGGTAAAACGGAAATAAAACGTATTGAGAGGGAATGTAGAAATATGTATCTTTTACAGACATAAAACCTTACTAATACTCCTTGATTAAACAATATTTCAATGGTAAAAAAAATAAAAAAACATATATCGGCGAGGGCTGGGATTGAACCGGCGAATCTAGGAACCACAGTATGACGCCTTAACCACATAGCTACTCGCGCAATCTTGTTCAGCAGCAGACGCAGCCATTCATTATCTTCAAAAGCTGCTGTCTGAAGGAAATAATCCATTTCATTATCCAAATAAATCAATGTTGCACATTCGTATACGTTCATACTGTTATTATATTTTATTGCCAGAACTTGGTTAATGTATGTTTTCAATTACATTTAAATAACTTACATTTTAATGGAATTCTCACCGCCATTTTGTCATGACCTCAGGCGGATTGTGCGCATGCGTGAGGGGAAAGAATTCTGCTATTTTCTATATTGATTCAAAAATATACCGAGAGGGAATGTAGAAATATGTATCTTTAACAGACATAAAACCTTACTAATATTCCTTGATTAAACAATATTTCAGTGGTAAAAAAAAACAAGATGTTCAGTAAAGAACATATAGCCTACTTTCTCCTAAATGTATGAGTATAGTTATAACTCGTTGTTATTATCAAAGAGTATAATAGAACTATTCTTTGTTGAAGACCTTAGAAACGATTTACCTCTACCAAACGCCACAACCTAGAAAAAAACTGCTACCATCATTGAAGAAAGAAAGATAAGAAGTATATCAAGAATGTTATGGATCTGGAGACATAATCGACCGGACTGGCGGCGTGGCTCAGCGGTAACGTTCTCGCTTGCTGGGCCCTAGGTTGCAGGTTCGTATCCTGGCGCAGTCAGCTGGCAATTGAGGGTGCACAAATGCGAGGGAGCCGTGTCAGTACATTTACTGGCACGTTAAAGATCCCCTTCGGGCCAAAATTCCGGCACCCCGGTGTCTCTAAAATCAGCAGTAGTTAAAAGGGATGTAAAACCAATAACATTATTATTATTATTATTATTACGACCTGCCGTGGGCAACATCCAACTTTGAGTTGAGGCATGTCTTTACACGTCTGGTTGTGCATGGCTTTCACAACCCTAATTGAATTAACAAATCTTTCCATGACCCTACAGAGACGTGTGTATACAAACTATGTGGATATTTTCGATAATATAATCCTAACAGAGCGAGTGCATTCTAGCGGCCAGAAGAAGAAACTTTTCAATAAAATCTGGAAGTTACCTTTTTGGCAGCTAGATGTCTCGAGTAAATCTGCTGGCGAATTATGTTTTAATTAAATATATATTTTACACCATAATGTGCACAATATAACGCTTAATAACATTTTCAAGTAACGCAAAATAGGCTGTTACAAACCCTTTAAAATAAAAAGTTAAAATGTATCGTAGTATCATCTTGTCATTCTTCAAATTCGATGCGCATAGAATGATAATGGTATAGTAATCAATGGATCCCCACGTAGACTAGTCGTGACATCTATTGGTGAAATATCGAACAATATAATCCTAACAGAGCGAGTGCATTCTAGCGGCCAGAAGAAGAAACTTTTCAATAAAATCTGGAATTTACTTTTTTGGCAGCTAGATGTCCCGAGTAAATCTGCTGGCGAATTATGTTTTAATTAAATATATATTTTACACCATAATGTGCACAATATAACGCTTAATTTTAAAACATCTGAGTCATTACAAAACAATAAACATATAACATTTCAAGCAAAAAACCTAGCTCTGATCGGGTTTGAACCATAGGCATTTGAGCGATAGGCTAACGCTCTACCACTGAGCTAATTGTGTCAACGAATATCGTTCTATTTAAAATGACTTACATAGAACTTGTTAGCAAATAATGATTTATACTAAACTATTTCATCACTGGAGTATATTATTTATATATAAAGCATTTCATACAAAGTTTATTTATTTTTTATCAGTACGCTATATTGCATGCAATACTCAAATTAGTGAAATATAAGTCCGGCACAAGATATCCGCTGCCATCTTGTCTTATTACTGAATCAGTTCAGCTTTTTAAAATCACGTCTGCACTATAGTATTACAAAATAAACTTTTAATTTCGAACGTGCCTCTTCCTTTAGAACAGTTAAAACGATTCTCGGCTCGATAATCGGAACTGGTGGGTCCCATGATATGGATTATAAAGTTTGCATAATTCGCACGGCCGCCATCCTGAAACAGTATGGCGGACGACCTTGTAATTTGGTCACAAGACGCATCCTATACGAAGGTATGTTGTTACCAAATTTGGTAGAGATCGGATGATTTGGTTAGTCGTTATTTGATTTTACGTTTTGAACGTTTGAGTGGCCGCCATTCAGTTTTAGTAAAGATGGCGGCGATATAAAACATGACACTGAGGTGTCCTTTGCTAGTGCTACCTTTGTACCAAATTTCGTTCAATTTGCATTCACCGTGTTCGAATTGATAGGGGGGGACAGACATTCAGAGTACACACACTCACACACACACACACACAGACTCACACACACACATACACACACACAGACAGACACACTTTTTTCGCCCTGTGTTGATCTCATAAGTCTACTTTAATTTTTTGCAAAAATCGAAAGTAGGCTAATATATCTGCGAGGGCAGGGATCGAACCGGTGAACCTTGGAACCACAGTCTGTCGCCTTAACCACAGAGCTACTCGCGCACTCTGGGTCACCAGCAGACGCAGCCGTTCTTTATCATTAAAAGCCGCTGTCTGAAGGAAATAATCCATTTCATTATCCAAATAAATCAATGTTGCACATTCGTATACATTCATACTGTTATTATATTTTATTGTCAGAACTTGGTTAATTTATGTTTTCAATTACATGCAAGCTTATTAAATAACTTACAATTAAATGGACTTCTCACCGCCATTTTGTCATGACCCCAGGCGGATTGTGCGCATGCGTGAGGGGAAGGAATTCTGCTATTTTCTATATTAATTCAAAATATACCGTAATATTGTTTATTTTATAGACACTCTGCAAATCTAGAGGCCAAGAGCTTTCGTTACAGTGCTCTACGAAGTAAATCGGTTCTGTCGTTCTCTCAATCTCGTGGTAACAAAAATCACCTTACTGTTTTAAATATATAGATGAACGAATGCAAGCCAGTAACCATGCCAACGGATTCTCATTGCTGTAAGACGCAATGCAATTCCATTAATTACATTAGTGTGAAAGTTTGCAAACGGCTAGAAGGTTATCACGGAACCAAATTAAGCCGTAAAATTCATCAATACGTATAATGCGCTTAAGGGGATCAAGGGGTACTCTAGAATTTTTTCACGCGATTTTCACCTGCGGGTGTGGTACGGCAGGTCTATTATATTCCTATCCCCATATTATTCATTCATCATTTATTCATTCATTTCGTATAGGCCATCTATGGACCGCGTCATTCCAACCGTCTCCTACTGGCTTTGATGTTTGCCCTGTACGCCCGCATTCGTTCTCGGTGGATTTCCTTCCGTTCCTGGGTCCAAATCTTTCCCGTTTTCAGCTTCGGTTTTTCTTGTAAACCTTTACAAGCTTGAAGTTTCCTATTGAGTGGGGCGCGCTCCGGAATGTCTGTTGGTGTAATCCCCACTTCTTTCAGATCTTTACCCATTTCAATGAACCAGGCCCATTTTGTTTTCCTCTCCTGAAAGTAAGTTATGTTGCGGTTGGTCAGTCTCGCTGGGCTCATTCGTATCACATGCCCAAACAAGATGTTCAGTAAAGAACATATAGCCTACTTTCTCCTAAATGCATGGGTATTGTTACAACTCTTTGTCCTTTTCAAGGAGTATGATTGAATGTTGGTTGTAGTAGCTTGTTGAAATACAACGTGCTATAGGGATATTAAACATGAATATGAGGTGCCCTTTGCTAGTGCTACCTCTGTACCAAATTTCGTTCAATTCGGTTTCACCGTGTTTGAATTGATAGGGGGAATCGATTTGCACACATACTTGGCCACCATCTGCAAACTATTGGGCTGATGTTCTTGCAGTTTGGTCTGAATATGTTTCCCACATAAAGATATGGTGTTGCAAAATTTGGTAGAGACTAGATTATTAGGTTGGTCGTAATTACATTTTAGCTTTTAACATTTGGGTGGCCGCGATTACGTTTCCGTCAAGATAGCGGTGATATAAAACATGACACTGAGGTGCCCTTTGCTAGTGCTACCTCTGTACCAAATTTCGTTCCATTCGGTTTCACCGTGTTCGAATTGATAAGGGGAATCGATTTTCACACAAAGATGGCCGCCATCCGGAAAATATTAGGCTGATGACCTATTAGTTTGGTCAAAGGATGCTCCCTCCAAAAAGGTATGTTGTTGCTAAATTTGCTAGAGATCGGATGATTAGGCTAATCGTAATTTGATTTAAGCTTTGAACATTTGTGTGGCCGCCATTACGTTTCTGTCAATATGGCGGCGATAGAAATCATGACACTGAGGTGCCCTTTGCTAGTGCTATCTCTGTACCAAATTTCGTTCCATTCGGTTTCACCGTGTTTGAATTAATAGGGAGAATCGATTTTGACACAAAGATGGCCGCCATCCGCAAACTATTAGGCGAATGACCTATTAGATTGGTCAAAGAATGCTCCCTCCATAAAGGTATGTAGTTGCTAAATTTGGTAGAGATCGGATGATTAGGTTAATCGTAATTTGATTTAAGCTTTGAACATTCGTGTGGCCGCCATTACGTTTCAGTCAAGATGGTGGCGATATAAAACATGACACTGAGGTGCCCTTTGCTAGTGCTACCTCTGTACCAAATTTCGTTCCATTCGGTTCCACCGTGTTCGAATTAATAGGGGAATCATTTTTGACATAAAGATGGCCGCCACCCGCAAACTATTAGGCTAATAACCTATTAGATTAGTCAAAGGATGCTCCCTCCATAAAGGTATGTAGTTGCAAAATTTGGTAGAGATCGGATGATTAGGTTAATCGTAATTTGATTTAAGCTTTGAACATTCGTGTGGCCGCCATTACGTTTCTGTCAAGATGGCGGCGATATAAAACATGACACTGAGGTGCCCTTTGCTAGTGCTACCTCTGTACCAAATTTCGTTCCATTTGGTTTCACCGTGTTTGAATTAATAGGGGGAACTGATTTTCACACAAAGATGGCCGCCATCCGCAAACTATTAGGCTAATGACCTAGTTATTTGGTCAAAGGATGCTTCCTCTATAAAGGTATGTTGTTGCAAAATTTGGTAGAGATCGGATGATTAGGTTAATCGTAATTTGATTTAAGCTTTGAACATTTGTGTGGCCGCCATTACGTTTCCGTCAAGATGGCGGCGATATAAAACATGACACTGAGGTGCCTTTTGTTAGTACTACCTCTGTACCAAATTTCGTTCCATTCGGTTGCACCGTGTTCGAATTAATAGGGGGAATCAATTTTCACACAAAGATGGCCGCCATCCGCAAACTATTACGCTGATGACTTATTAGTTTGGTCAAAGGATGCTCCCCCCATAAAGGTATGTTGTTGCAAAATTTGGTAGAGATCGGATGATTAGGTTAGTCGTAATTTGATTTAAGCTTTGATCATTTGTGTGGCCGCCATTACGTTTCCGTCAAGATGGCGGCGATATAAAACATGACACTGAGGTGTCCTTTGCTAGTGCTACCTTTGTACCAAATTTCGTTCAATTCGCATTCACCGTGTTCGAATTGATAGGGGGGGGGGACAGACATTCAGAGTACACACACTCACACACACACACACAGACACACACACACACACACAGAGACTCACACACACACATACACACACACAGACAGACACACTTTTTTTCGCCCTGTGTTGATCTCATAAGTCTACTTTCATTTTTTGCAAAAATCGAAAGTAGGCTAAAAATGGTTACCTTCTCTTCCAGATGACGTTGCTTATCTTCTCCACATGAGTATATAGGTCATGGTTATACCGTCTCTGTATTCCCCATTGTCTTTGATGGAACCCAATATCTTTCTCAAAATTTTCCTTTCTTTGGCCTCCAGTTTCTCGACCAAGCCTGTTTTGTTCATCGTGAGGCATTCAGAAGCATGCAAGACCTCCGGACGGATGACACTGTAGTAATGTTTTAGTTTTGCGTTGAAGGATATTGACCTTTTCTTATAAATGTCCTTAGTTAAATGGTAGACCATTTCCATTTTGCTCATGCGTGATGTGAATGCTTCTTTCTCTGATAATATCCCTTCCCTGACCCGTCCTGAAAAGAAAAGTACTTGGCCATTGGCTGAATTAAAAATATAAAAAAAACAAGATGTTCAGTAAAGAACATATAGCCTACTTTCTCCTAAATGCATGGGTATTGTTATAACTCTTTGTCCTTTTCAAGGAGTATGATTGAATGTTGGTTGTAGGAGCTTGTTGAAATACAACGTGCTATAGGGATATTAAACATGAATATGAGGTGCCCTTTGCTAGTGCTACCACTGTACCAAATTTCATTCAATTCGGTTTCACCATGTTTGAATTGATAGGGGGAATCGATTTGCACACATACTTGGCCACCATCTGCAAACTATTGGGCTGATGTTCTTGCAGTTTGGTCAGAATATGTTTCCCACATAAAGATATGGTGTTGCAAAATTAGGTAGAGACTAGATTATTAGGTTGGTCGTAATTACATTTTAGCTTTTAACATTTGGGTGGCCGCGATTACGTTTCCATCAAGATAGCGGTGATATAAAACATGACACTGAGGTGCCCTTTGCTAGTGCTACCTCTATACCAAATTTCGTTCCATTTGGTTTCAGCGTGTTTGAATTAATAGGGGGAATCGATTCTGACACAAAGATGGCCGCCATCCGCAAACTATTAGGCGAATGACCTATTAGATTGGTCAAAGGATGCTCCCTCCATAAAGGTATGTAGTTGCAAAATTTGGTAGAGATCGGATGATTAGGTTAATCGTAATTTGATTTAAGCTTTGAACATTTGTGTGGCCGCCATTACGTTTCAGTCAAGATGGCGGCGATATAAAACATGACACTGAGGTGCCCTTTGCTAGTACTACCTCTGTACCAAATTTCGTTCCATTCGGTTCCACCGTGTTCGAATTAATAGGGGGAATCAATTTTGACATAAAGATGGCCTCCATCCGCAAACTATTAGGTGAATGACCTATTAGATTGGTCAAAGGATGCTCCCTCCATAAAGGTATGTAGTTGCAAAATTTGGTAGAGATCGGATGATTAGGTTAATCGTAATTTGATTTAAGCTTTGAACATTCGTGTGGCCGCCATTACGTTTCAGTCAAGATGGCGGCGATATAAAACATGACACTGAGGTGCCCTTTGCTAGTGCTACCTCTGTACCAAATTTCGTTCCATTCGGTTCCACCGTGTTCGAATTAATAGGGGGAATCAATTTTGACATAAAGATGGCCGCCATCCGCAAACTATCAGGTGAATGACCTATTAGATTGGTCAAAGGATGCTCCCTCCATAAAGGTATGTAGTTGCAAAATTTGGTAGAGATCGGATGATTAGGCTAATCGTAATTTGATTTAAGCTTTGAACATTTGTGTGGCCACCATTACGTTTCCGTCAAGATGGCGGCGATATAAAACATGACACTGAGGTGCCTTTTGTTAGTACTACCTCTGTACCAAATTTCGTTCCATTCGGTTGCACCGTGTTCGAATTAATAGGGGAATCGATTTTCACACAAAGATGGCCGCCATCCGCAAACTATTACGCTGATGACCTATTGGTTTGGTCAAAGGATGCTCCCCCCATAAAGGTATGTTGTTGCAAAATTTGGTAGAGATCGGATGATTAGGTTAATCGTAATTTGATTTAAGCTTTGAACATTTGTGTGGCCGCCATTACGTTTCAGTCAAGATGGCGGCGATATAAAACATGACACTGAGGTGCCCTTTGCTAGTACTACCTCTGTACCAAATTTCGTTCCATTCGGTTCCACCGTGTTCGAATTAATAGGGGGAATCAATTTTGACATAAAGATGGCCTCCATCCGCAAACTATTAGGTGAATGACCTATTAGATTGGTCAAAGGATGCTCCCTCCATAAAGGTATGTAGTTGCAAAATTTGGTAGAGATCGGATGATTAGGTTAATCGTAATTTGATTTAAGCTTTGAATATTCGTGTGGCCGCCATTACGTTTCAGTCAAGATGGCGGCGATATAAAACATGACACTGAGGTGCCCTTTGCTAGTGCTACCTCTGTACCAAATTTCGTTCCATTCGGTTCCACCGTGTTCGAATTAATAGGGGGAATCAATTTTGACATAAAGATGGCCGCCATCCGCAAACTATCAGGTGAATGACCTATTAGATTGGTCAAAGGATGCTCCCTCCATAAAGGTATGTAGTTGCAAAATTTGGTAGAGATCGGATGATTAGGCTAATCGTAATTTGATTTAAGCTTTGAACATTTGTGTGGCCGCCATTACGTTTCCGTCAAGATGGCGGCGATATAAAACATGACACTGAGGTGCCTTTTGTTAGTAGACCTCTGTACCAAATTTCGTTCCATTCGGTTGCACCGTGTTCGAATTAATAGGGGGAATCGATTTTCACACAAAGATGGCCGCCATCCGCAAACTATTACGCTGATGACCTATTGGCTTGGTCAAAGGATGCTCCCCCCATAAAGGTATGTTGTTGCAAAATTTGGTAGAGATCGGATGATTAGGTTAATCGTAATTTGATTTAAGCTTTGAACATTTGTGTGGCCGCCATTACGTTTCCGTCAAGATGGCGGCGATATAAAACATGACACTGAGGTGCCTTTTGTTAGTACTACCTCTGTACCAAATTTCGTTCCATTCGGTTGCACCGTGTTCGAATTAATAGGGGGAATCGATTTTCACACAAAGATGGCCGCCATCCGCAAACTATTACGCTGATGACCTATTGGTTTGGTCAAAGGATGCTCCTCCCGTAAAGGTATGTCGTTGCAAAATTTGGTAGAGATCGGATGATTAGGTTAGTCGTAATTTGATTTAAGCTTTGAACATTTGTGTGGCCGCCATTACGTTTCCGTCAAGATGGCGGCGATATAAAACATGACACTGAGGTGTCCTTTGCTAGTGCTACCTTTGTACCAAATTTCGTTCAATTCGCATTCACCGTGTTCGAATTGATAGGGGGGGACAGACATTCAGAGTACACACACTCACACACACACAGACACACAGACACACACACACACACACAGACTCACACACACACATACACACACACAGACAGACACACTTTTTTCGCCCTGTGTTGATCTCATAAGTCTACTTTCATTTTTTGCAAAAATCGAAAGTAGGCTAATAGGTGTTATAATTTCTCCCTATATTATATTATTATTAGTATTATATTATGGCGTACAACGACGAGATAAATCCCCTCGGTGCCAGCAACAAAACTCGGGGGGCCCTAAAGGGTCCTCGAAAACTACATTATAAGGCTCTAAATCCAACAGTTTCTCAAATATTCCCAGAAAACTAATTTAATTTAATTTAACAAACTAATGAAGGAATGCAAATCGGTAACCATGAGAACATTATCTCAAGGGGTGGCATACAACTTTCCTTCTATTTCTGTAAGAAGCAATGTCACTCCATTTATTACATTTCTGTGAAAGTTTGCAAATGGCTATAAGGTTATCACGGAACTAACGTAGACCGTATAATTCATCAATGCAATTAAGAGGGTGAAGGGGTAACCTAGAATTTTTTCATGCAATTTTCACGTTCGACATATAGTACAGAAGGTCTATTATATCTCCAAACAGCAACATTATTTTCAAAAATTCCTGAATTGAACCAGCATTTTTTGTGGCTTTTAGGAATTTGGGCAATTTGAGGCTAAAGAAACTGAATTTTCATGCACCACAAGCCTTTATAATTTATGAAAGGGATCTTCCTGTGTATGGGCACCTAGCACAACGTAGAGGGTCAGTTTTTACGTGACGTGTATTGCGTTTCGTCTACAAGGCTTTCAAATGTATTTCACGTCAGGAAGTACACGTTAGGTGAATTTAGTCTGAGAGCACATTTTAACTTTTTTTTTGTCGACATACGCGTTCATCGTAAGGATGATTTTATTTGATACTGTGTGGTAGATATACCCATATTTGGATATCTGGGTAATATGTTGTAGACAATAGAATTGTCTGTCTGTCTTTCTGTGTATCTTTATGTACGCCTATACCTCGTGTTCGGAGGCTTGGTGCATCGTAAAATTAGGTATCAGAGTCAATACACCAATCATTTATAAAACTCTTCACCGTACTTTTCATACATTAGAAGGGTGGATATAGAGAAAAACTTCTCAATATATGCTAAAATAGGCGAAATATAAAAATTATCCTAGAAGGACGACCAAAGCATATGTTGCGCTTCTCAATGTGAGACCCAAAATTCGGGAATCTATAAAGGGTCTCCGAAAGCTACATTTTAAGGGCCTTAAATAAACAGTGTGTGTGTGTGTGATATTCCCAGTAAACTAACTTCGTTCTGATAAACTTGAAGGAATGACAAACTGCTAACCATTGCAACAGTAGCTCAATTGATAATGTCTGGTGTTAACAACGAACACCGTTCGAAGAACGGGTACTTCTGCTAGTATTATATATATGTTTAACGGTTAACCCAGCGTAAGCTTAAAAGGCGCACGGACAGCAGGTTTTCCTTCGACTCGAATTACTGAAATCGTTACTGCTCGGCTCCTTTGGGTCATAAATAAATGTCTTTCTACAGAAACCTTCCTCGAGAAATCCTTTACAGAATGGTGAAAACCGCATCAAAGTCCATCCAGTGGTTCTCGAGATTACCCGTTACATCCAAGAATCGGGGACTTTGTTTATACTATGGAGAGATTCCTGGCAAGTGCACTTTTCGTTTCACTATAAAGGAAATTACAAAGTTCATTCATTAGATGAACATGAACAAATGATATGAATACGTTTGCCTGGTTATGGTTTATTGCTGGACACTCTCCATAGCCCACCGGAAGACATTTTAGTCGGACATCTCCTCCATCTGGTGGCCAAAGCCAGTGGCTTGTTTAAAAAAATAGAAGCACCTTCATAAGTTGCTGTTGATTGTTTTTGGGACTGTGGCATTCTGGTAATATATCCCCGTGTATTTGGGTGTGTGTGGAATTTGTGTGTTGACCTGTATCATTGTATGTGATGTCTGTACTGTTGTATGTATTTGTAAATGGGGTTATGATTGGGAAGGAGGTGGCCGTAGCCTCAAGTTAGGAATCATCCCAGCATTTGCCTGGCTTAGAAGTGGAGGAAACCATGGGAAACCATTTCCAGGAAGGCTGAGGTAAGAATCGAGCCCACCACTTCTCAGTTTTGCCTCACGAGGGTGAGAGTACCCCGTTCCAGCCATCACACCAGATTTAAAATGTCTTGGCACCTCCCGGGTGATAGTCAAGAACGCTAGCCGCTACACCACGAGGTGGCTCCTTCATAGGCTACGTGGTTAAAATCTTCAAGGTAGGAGTACAATGTGCCATACGAGGCAAGGTGGTGAGTGAGGTAGTTTGCTATTGATTTATCCATACAGCATGAAGAGCAGCAGCGACGCCATGAGTAACAACGTATACAGAATCCACAGTCAATAGTTGCACCTTAAATGTTTTTACTCAGTACCATCGAAAGAAAAATATAAATTCACCATCCATTCTTCTGACTAAGGCTGTTGATCTTGACCTTGGAGGCTCTGTTTGGTCAGCACCTGTGTACCTTTGCAGCTTTCATACATCACATAGTTTCATTTACACTTAATGTAATGATTAAGGGTATGTTACACAGGGCTATGTTTATAGGACTTGATCAGCACCGTCACGCGGGGATTTTCAACTCGGCCGTCGCCTGTACATCGGCCGCTGCTTTAACTCCCCTTGTATCTATGTACAGTGTATAGGTGCGTACAGGTGATAATTTTGCAGATTCATGTCGAGCAATCCAGACGTGATAGTGTTGCCAACATAATTCTACGCGTGATGATAGGTTCAATTTGAACTGCATCTAACTTCCACAACTGGATAACTAGCAAATTGTATATTTTGTGTGTATCCGGTAAGGGATTATTTGTGCGCATTTTCAGAGGCAGCAGACCTACCTATTATCAAATAATTATCTCCGAGCACTAGAGCCGTTGGCTCTCAGTATCTCAGAATCCGTAATAAGGAAACTATTTCAAACAAAATGTTGTGCTCTTATTAGGCCACAGTATTTCAGGTATATTTTGTACAAATAATAAATACCACCTTGACCAATGTACAGACATGTGCAAAATATTAGACAAAAAAAGGCAATATGATTTATTTAAAATCATTTTAATTTATTTTTGGTTGGTTCGTTCCTCAGTTTAGGGGCTGCGACAACGCGGTCATGTAGCCCCGTGTACTTTGGGTGTGTATGGAATCTGTCTGATAACCGGTGTTAACTGTGATGACTGTATTAGTGTGTGTTATCAGTTTTTTTTATTCAAGTAAGGACTGCAGGCATTGAATGTTTCCAAGTAGTTCCTACTTTTGCCGCCAAACGCAACTGTCAACGACTACTAGTTCAGAACTGGTTGCCAGATGCCATCGCAGTCGACTCCTGGCGACGAACGTCGGAACCGAACAGCGTTTGTCAAATGTTTAACCTAACCTACAATTTAGCTTCACACAGGTGTAATTAGTGGAAGGTTCTTTAACATGCCATAAATCTATGACATAGGACCGCCAGCTTTACTTCCCCTCCGGAGGAAGGCATACTGAGGGATTTTTAACGGTCTTAAAAAATCCGACGACTTTGGCCAGGTTTGAACCCGCGATCTAGGGCATAGAAGCTCAGCATGCTACCAACTACGCCACCGAAGCCACCTTATTTTATTTTTATTACCACAATTAGTAATATCTTCTCCCCTGTGGACTTATAACTTTTCCCATAAGTACTTGCATTTGGAAATTTTCGAAATTGAAGATTCTAAGGCATGCCTGAGCTGGGCCCGTTTTCTCTATTTTTCATTGCCTTTGGAATATACCCTCTAAATCAGGTGATTTCAATCGATGGTTCACGAACCTTAGAATAGTTCAAAAGCGGACCATCAGTAGACTAATTAATATATGACTTCCGATATCTCTGCTCCAAATTTAAACAAAAACTAGAATAACATAATCAAAATAAATCATGTGCCATTCTGCATTAGCAGGACTCTTCTTTAGTGGAATAAATAATAAGCATTATTTTACTGTCACATTCATGAAACAAAATTGTAATTAAAACTATTGATTAAACATTTGAAATAATTTCATAGCTTTGCGGACAGGTTAACTATATTAAGTAATAAAACGTAAAGATTAAATGTTTAACACTGGCATCGAGTCTAAGAATTTGCACACCACCATCATTATTATTCTAGACAGGCCGATGTAGATCAATCATTGGTATAAATTATACATTTTAAGAAAAGTAGGCTCTTTAGTTTGACACGGAACTACTTGTTTTTTCCTAAAATGTAATAGAATGAGTTATTGTTATTTCTTTATGACCTAAAATACGAATATTATAATACTACAATCCGACAAGTCTAGTTATGTTTAAAGAAAATACCATACTCTAATTCTTATACAGTAGGCCTCCTGAAAGTCCACCATCGCGTGATGACATTCCTGATCATTAAAACCGTTACATTCCCTGTGATCTGTATATAGCGCCCAGAATATTTTAAGCGACTTTCCGTGTCTCTGGTCCACGAAGAGTAATAAATTACGAGTGAAGAGTGGGTGGGGGCAGGTGGGGGGTGACTCCCTACCCCAGCAACAGGCTGGCAGACAGACAGAAAGAAGACACGGGGGACGGGGTACTTTATTGAAGCCCAAAATGTCTTCTGACACAGCGCACGTTGTTGTTCGATCGAACGAAACAAAGGACAGGATCGCGGCTAAGAATAGTTCATGAAAAGTGCTTTGAACACAAGAGATCGTGAGATATGTGTTATCTTTAGAAACCCAGTCATTTAATTGTCATTCTTAACCCTTGTGTGGTCGCGTGAATAGCACGGTGTTAGGGATCGGGTATTATTAAAAAGAGAGTATACAGTAGTTACTGAAATTGCATTTGTTAAGTCATGGCTCATTACGTAAGAACCAACAATGTTATTTTTGTTGTTGTTGTACCATTTAGGGGCTTGGACATCAGCCCCGTGTGTAGAATTTGTCTGATAACCTTTCTGAGAGAACAGTGATGACTGAGGTTGCTGAGTCATATCCTAACCGCGTCACTGTGGTGGTGAACAGTGCAATCTGTCAGCGTGCTGCAAGTATACAAAGAACAGTACCCAACTTTGCCGCCAGCACTCGCATCTCAAACGCGAATTATTGTAATAAAATTGCGTTCCCCCATACCCTGCTCATGACGAATCAGAGTGTTCATACCAAGGGACTTCCTTAAAATATGACAGGTATTTAGCGGAACAGCCTTTTGCAATTCAATGATTATTATTATTAGTAGTAGTATCCATATGTTCACCATGTCATTGGGTACCATTCACCATTTAATCGGCAATGTTGTTGCGAGATGGAGTAAGGGTAAGTGTACAAAATGTGGTTCAGATAGGTGAAACGATGTAGATTTGTGCCAAAGGGCCTAAATGCAAGGAATGGAGTGGTCTGTCCGAAGTTTCATGCAGACAGTGTTACTCGCAGGGTTCCAAAGGGTATGTATACAAATTTTTGTTCAGATGGGTGAAACGGTATAGATTTGTGCCAAAGGGCATAAATGCAGGTAATGGAGTGGTCTGTCCCAAAATTTCACCTAAACAGTGTTACCCGCAGGGTTCCAAAGGGTAAGTATACACATTTTGGTTCATATCGGTGAAACGGTGTAGATTTGGGTCAAAGGGCCTAAATGCAGGGAATGGAGTGGTCTGTCCCAAAATTTCACCTAAACAGTGTTACCCGCAGGGTTCCAAAGGGTAAGTATACACATTTTGGTTCATATCGGTGAAACGGTGTAGATTTGGGTCAAAGGGCCTAAATGCAGGGAATGGAGTGGTCTGTCCCAAAATTTCACCTAAACAGTGTTACCCGCAGGGTTCCAAAGGGTAAGTATACACATTTTGGTTCATATCGGTGAAACGGTGTAGATTTGGGTCAAAGGGCCTAAATGCAGGGAATGGAGTGGTCTGTCCGAAATCTCATCTAAACAGTGTTACCCGCAGGGTTCCAAAGGGTAAGTATACACATTTTGGTTCATATCGGTGAAACGGTGTAGATTTGGGTCAAAGGGCCTAAATGCAGGTAATGGAGTGGTCTGTCCCAAAATTTCACCTAAACAGTGTTACCCGCAGGGTTCCAAAGGGTAAGTATACACATTTTGGTTCATATCGGTGAAACGGTGTAGATTTGGGTCAAAGGGCCTAAATGCAGGGAATGGAGTGGTCTGTCCCAAAATTTCACCTAAACAGTGTTACCCGCAGGGTTCCAAAGGGTAAGTATACACATTTTGGTTCATATCGGTGAAACGGTGTAGATTTGGGTCAAAGGGCCTAAATGCAGGGAATGGAGTGGTCTGTCCGAAATCTCATCTAAACAGTGTTACCCGCAGGGTTCCAAAGGGTAAGTATACACATTTTGGTTCATATCGGTGAAACGGTGTAGATTTGGGTCAAAGGGCCTAAATGCAGGTAATGGAGTGGTCTGTCCCAAAATTTCACCTAAACAGTGTTACCCGCAGGGTTCCAAAGGGTAAGTATACACATTTTGGTTCATATCGGTGAAACGGTGTAGATTTGGGTCAAAGGGCCTAAATGCAGGGAATGGAGTGGTCTGTCCCAAAATTTCACCTAAACAGTGTTACCCGCAGAGTTCCAAAGGGTAAGTATACACATTTTGGTTGAGATCGGTGAAACGGTGTAGATTTGGGTCAAAGGGCCTAAATGCAGGGAATGGAGTGGTCTGTCCCAAAATTTCACCTAAACAGTGTTACCCGCAGGGTTCCAAAGGGTAAGTATACACATTTTGGTTCATATCGGTGAAACGGTGTAGATTTGGGTCAAAGGGCCTAAATGCAGGGAATGGAGTGGTCTGTCCGAAATCTCATCTAAACAGTGTTACCCGCAGGGTTCCAAAGGGTAAGTATACACATTTTGGTTCATATCGGTGAAACGGTGTAGATTTGGGTCAAAGGGCCTAAATGCAGGTAATGGAGTGGTCTGTCCCAAAATTTCACCTAAACAGTGTTACCCGCAGGGTTCCAAAGGGTAAGTATACACATTTTGGTTCATATCGGTGAAACGGTGTAGATTTGGGTCAAAGGGCCTAAATGCAGGGAATGGAGTGGTCTGTCCCAAAATTTCACCTAAACAGTGTTACCCGCAGGGTTCCAAAGGGTAAGTATACACATTTTGGTTCATATCGGTGAAACGGTGTAGATTTGGGTCAAAGGGCCTAAATGCAGGGAATGGAGTGGTCTGTCCCAAAATTTCACCTAAACAGTGTTACCCGCAGGGTTCCAAAGGGTAAGTATACACATTTTGGTTCATATCGGTGAAACGGTGTAGATTTGGGTCAAAGGGCCTAAATGCAGGGAATGGAGTGGTCTGTCCGAAATCTCATCTAAACAGTGTTACCCGCAGGGTTCCAAAGGATAAGTATACACATTTTGGTTGAGATCGGTGAAACGGTGTAGATTTGTGCCAAAGGGCCTAAATGCAGGGAATGGAGTGGTCTGTCCGAAATTTAACATAGCCTAAACTATTCCTCTTGAATCTGGCTATCATATACAAAAATAATTTTTCAAATCCGACAGGTAGTTCCAGAGATTAGCGCGTTTAAACACACACACACAAACTATTCAGCTTTATTATATTAGTATAGATTAACATTTTAAATGATCTAGTAGACTTCGTCGTTACGTTACGGTGACGTCACGAAATGTACCGAGAATGCACTGAGGTGTGTGACGTCATAGTACCGCTTGGTGCATGTGTACTGAGTTCACTGGTGGGCTCTGGAGTTACGAGACGGCAACGACACGGCGAGCATGACGTCATCGAGCCAGCTCCCTCCTTTCACCGCGCGCTCCAGCTCCCTCATGACTTGTAACTTTCTAGCGTTCCGATTGTTTCTTGGTCATCTAACATGCCAAGAGTTTTTGGCCTCGAGCGAAGCGAGAAGCCTCCAGCCTTTCTAGCATTTTTCAGCATTTGTAGCATTTAAAATTATATAAAGTCCAGTCTTTCAGACTGACAGTCTCTTTTTTATTCGTCCCTGAGACATGTTATGGACATACACACAAACACAAATCTCCTCCGAAATTAAGTCGGAAAGTCGCTACCACAAAAATCAATGTAAGAATTAGTATCTGTTTCGTTACGTATGGCCAATTCCTCTACCTTTAATTATATGTGGGTGTACTTATAGCATCAGATAGAGTTACATGGATCACGTATAACTCACATCAAGAGTTGCCTATCTACTTAATTCTAAAGAAAAAAAAAATGCTTGCTGAACACATCAAATAATCGTGCATTTCATCTAGGCCTATAGAATACTACACAAAATCTGGGATAATGGTGCATTTAAAATTCTATTTCCTCGTAGACATTATTACAGGACTTACCCTTCGCCTTTCTTATTCATCTCAATATTCCAATTAATAGATTCTGAGGACTTACCTTACGGCCTCAAATATACACACTTATTACCAGGACTTACCTTACGACCTACAATTCACATACATTGCACCCATTAACGCATCTACCAAACGTACTCACTCTGAACTTCAATATATCCTGTATATTTTCTTAATGTGCTTTACAGGCACGAATATCTATGAACACCCTTGCTTAAAATCATATCATCTTCCAATTATGGGAATTTACATATTTTACTGGTCCAATTCAAAGTTGACCTACTTACATAATTATATTATCTTCTTATGATCCATGGCTTTACTCTGACATTGACATTTACATCACAATCATTGTTATTATTATTAGAATTATTATTATTATTCGAAAATATACAATTTTGAGTGACCAGGTTTCTGGGCATGAAAAATTGTCCTCGTTATCATCTATCATTTACGGAACCCGTCATTCAATACTAGACATTTCCGACTTAATTTCCCTAACGACGAACGTTTCTCCATCTTTAAATTGTTATTTCCCAGTCACAAAAGTTACAATTAATTGCACGGATCCTAGCATATCATTTTTAGATGAAATATATTGTTTTCCCCCAAACTTTAGGGTAGACTTGGCAATATATAAACATGATTGTGCTCACATATTGAACTTAGTAGATCTTTCACGTAGGCATAGGCCAGTGTAATCCTTTGCCCCTCACATCATTGTTTTAGCCGGTTATTTCTCGGCGACACTTACACATCGTTACATTTCTCACTATTTGCTCTTAACTCGTATGATTTATTGGTTTTTAACACTATTTAAATACACATAATTTATCACTTTGACATCATACAAACATGATTATACATTTATTTTCATATATCTACCTTCTTCTTTACACTTGGTGGTCACCACGCCACTGATTTCGCTCGGGGCACGATGCCAGTTTAATGCTTGTAACCTCCAACATACAAGTAATTTACCTACTCTTTCTATTCCTTAATGAGTATATCTGGGATTTTTATATCATCCTGACACAATTACGCCACGTTACGAACTATTCCTGATCGCTATCACACATTCCGATGGTAGCATTGCTGGCTGCTAGTGATACTCTTTGTGCTATACTTCGTATATCGAAGTATCTTGAAATTATGTGATATATCTTGGTTGAATTTATCCTCGGTCTTACCCCTACTATATTGAGAGTAATTCCAAAGGTTTCTCACAGTACAGTTGCAGGCTACTTCATCTCAACTTCATATACAGTACTTGTTCACTTCGTCACCCAATAACAATCTAGGGCAAAGTCGCGTGGGCTCCTGCTTATAATATCGTGATTAGAACTGTCTTGATTAAAGCTTTTGTCGCCCAGACTTCGGGTCGACTAACACGGGCTACCGCCCATAATAGCATGATTAGAAGTATCTTAGGACTGTGTACGGCCCTGCTATATATGGGTTTTAACGCCGGACCTTCAATGAACTGTGGTTCCTGACGCTTATTTCCGTGTAAATCATTGTAAAAGTTTGAGACTAACATTTTCTTAAAGTATATGATGTGCAGGTTTCATTGATGCAACCGGCTTTGCAATCCGATCGATAAATTTCACGTAGAAAGATTAGCGTCCATTTTTTCCTCAATGATCGAAAACGGTGATTTGTTTAATCTCGGCATCCATGTCTGGCCCTGTAGTGGGAATAATGTATTCGGGCCGCTGTGTAAGCAATTAATTTGATCATTTTATCTTAATCCAATTAGTTATCTTATGTATTTTGTCTCATTTTTAGATACAACAATATATCATTGGATTGTATCTGCACTTATCATACAACCTGTTACTAAGGAAAAGTGGTGAGTCACGCGGTGTGTATGATCATAAGCCACGTCCCCATCTCCCTCCTGGTTTTGACGCTATATTGAATTGGAGATTTATTACTTTGCTTCAGATGAGTGTAAATGACACCAACGCAATTAGGAAGTAGTCTATCAGTGTTCTTGATGTAATTGCAATTTTTTAAGAAACTGGCACAACATGTAGTCCCACATTGTCTAGAAAAACGATAAAGTAGAGTCGATTTAATCAATAATTTCCAGCATTACACTAAGGTAAAAACTAATAAAAATATAGATTACTAGTCTTGCAACTGTTGCAACAAATAAACGATTTGAGAAAAATGTGATGAAGTTATTTTCTTCCCAGTCTGCGGTTATCCTAGATTGGAAATTGAGGGAATTCTAGTTTAGTTAGCCTATTGTAAATTCTCTTAAGGTTGCGCAAATAACCTAGATGATAGTTATTGTTGTTTTAAGGGGTGGAACTACGAGGACATCTTCCCCTCTTCACAGATAAATTAATACAGATTTTGAATGTATATTTAAATTTTGAGGTGGAAGCCAAAATATTGAAAAAGACCTAAAAATAATAAAACAAATAAAATATGTATTATTAAAATAATAAACAAAAATATACGGAAAACAAAAAAAAAATCCAAAAAGAACAAGTTCTTTGAGTGAACGTACACTGGGAAATTTAGATTGCTGGCTCTAGCCCACTCTCACTTGTAATAAAGCAGATGACAAGATCAGCAGACACCACGTCATTGGCTAATATAAGTTAGAGTGTTATGTGCACACCAAGGTTTCCTCGTAAGTCAGCAAGATCCACACGCTTGGTTAAAATGTTAAAATATGGGCCACGGTGAATACGGCACCACTGGTACAAAGTGACGGCGGGATCTTCCCTTCGCCTCAGGTACGAGTGCGTGGATCTTGCTTGACCTATCACTTGCCTACACAAAATGACGGACTCCCTCCGTGACCAGAAAGAGCTCCACAACGTAGATGTTGGGCCCCTTTAAACAACAATTTTTATAATTATTATTATTGATTCTCGCAAGAGTTGTAGGGAGAGCACAGTTGTGCAAGCTCTCTCCTCGTCGCTTTGACAGGAATCAGTTCACTCGACACAGGAATAAGTGGAAGACTGTCAACGTTTCAAATGAGATCAAGTGATGTTTGAGTTCCATTGACATGTCCAGTGCATGTATGTGGGAGTCGGTCAAGAGCCCTCTATATCGAATGCAATCAACAGCATGGTTCTCACTAAGATGATAAATTGGGTCACAATCAATACGGGTGATCAGTCATACTGAATGAACACAGAAATGTTGAAGAGACATAGAAATCAGGGTATACTAGACTTCATTTTTAAGCTGACATACTTGATGCAAAGAGACGCCCTCGTAAGTGAACCCAAATTCTTTTTATTTTGGGCAGGTGTGTTCATCGACTACACCGCAACGGTTTGAGATGTTCATCCTTCTTCTATTTGATGGAAGCTTTTCAACTCAGAAATGATTCACGGGCTAGGGATGTGTGTTTTTTTTATATAACCCTGTTTTGAACCATGCATAAACGTACATTTTTCTTCCCATCAACTCATATTACAATTATATTGCTCACTGTGCAACGGTTTTTTATTTATTTAATTATGTATTTACTTATTTATATGTTTGTTTATTTAATTCTGGTATTCCCTTATTCAACAGAGTTATCGAGGAAGGACGAACACCAAACGATTGACCACAAATTGCCACTGTACTCATCATCAAAAAGAAAGGTAGTCACGCAGAGTGTTCCAACTATCGTCCAATTCGACTATTGTGTCACGCTCTAAAAATCTTGGAGCGTGTTCATGTCCAAACGATCCGAGGAATCATCAAGTTTTCCAGAAACCAAGCAGAATTTGTAATGAATATTGTAGTAAAACCGATGCAATTCATGCCGCAAGACTCATAGTTGAGAAACACCGAGAGAAATACAAGCCGTTGCGTCTTGCTTTCTTGGACCTTTAAAAGGCCTTTGACCGGGTACCACACAGTTTCATCTGGCTAGCGCTTCGAGAATACAGTGTGCCAAAATACCTTTTTAAATGGGTTCAACTGCTATATGCAGAACCATGGAGTAGGTAACTTCCATACCAACGCAGGACCATCAAAAGATTTCCCAATAACAGTCGGTGTCCACCAAGGTTCTGCCCTCTCACCTTTATTGTGAACCCATGGGCCATAGGGTCCATGAAGGTCGAACCCATGTCCTCAAGGAAGAAATGAAAGAAACGTACAGTTTCCTAAAGGAACGGAGAGAGATTTTAAGCCAGGATTATAGCTTAACATTGTGCAAGCGACTAGGGACAGATGTTCCTTAGATGAGATCACCCCACTCGACATTCAAGAGAGGGCTGGTCACGAGCATTAATAACTGAATGGAAATTTCCACCGTGTTAGACAAGGAAGCCTGAATCGGAATTCGAGCTGACGTTGCTGGAAATTGACAACGCCGCTTATGCGCCAGAAGAGGAATAATTAAAATTAACACGTTTACGAGCATAATAATGAGTAAACAAGTACAATACAGTGAATCATTTTGAATGAGAGATTTTTCAGTAAAGAGAAACCATTTAATAATTGCGCAGAAAAAAACTGCCGACGTAAGACGACGTCATTGGGGAAGTACCTAAGCCTCTGTGGAGGGGAGAGAGCAAAAGGAATGCAACACCCACACAATTGAGGACGAGAAATTAATTAATATCTCCGAATTGCACGATCGATTCTTAGGTGCAATAAGATCATTTGACATTGAGAAGACGAGCTTTCGGAAGGTATAATTTTTATATTTGTGGCACCATTATTTTAGAAGTTGACCACAGAAAAGGCTAGAGTCTTATTTTTTTGTAGTAAAATAGTATAAAGCTTCGGGGTTTACCAAGCCAACCATGCAGTCTTGATCAGCCCGAGGGGTGTTGACACGCATCACGCAGTACGAATCCGTCCAGGAGGACGTGAAGTTATATCAGCACTTGCAGTCATACGAGCACTCCGTGAGGGGAAGTGCTGCTCCACGACGTAGAAGTAGTCATTCCGACAGTCCGTGAGGGACGTAACTCTGCGTTACATCGAAAAACAGCTACCAGTACTCCTTGAGGGGAGAAACGCTGTGTTACACCGCAGAAATAAGATCCGATAGCCACAGGCGTCACAGTATTAACGACTTGCTTGCCTCCATAAGGAGTGGTCAAGACGAAATTTTGAAGTATCGCCGTAGTGAAATATTAGGAAAATCCTAATTATAGGATTTAGGCCCGACTGTATACAAATTAAAGTGAAAATTCGTAAGATATAGTCAGAGCAGGCTACGAACGTCGGACTTAAAGGCGATAGGTCGTTAAAAGTACGAACGAATAGATCATAACGTACGGAAGTATCGTACCAGACAGATAAAACTGTTATTTAAATTGAAGAACCCTAAAAGGGAAGAACAGAATAAGGTTCGAAACGTAGGAATATTAAAACAGTTCAAATAAAGAAGATAGGAGACTATAAACATTATCTCCAGAAAGCAGGCGAACTATTCTAAAAATACTAGAATTGAGAAGTGCTAGCTGCTATAAACTAAATCTATAGGTCTTAGAGGAGACCTCGATCCGTATAGACTTTCGTTAGGATCGATAGACAGATCTACAAAGAAGCCGTTCAAGCTAGATAAATAGCCGGTTATCCAGGATAGGAGTAGCAGAATTGGACTCCAGGGAACAGTAGATGTTTCGAGACTTTCGCATTCTGCAGGATAGGAAGCCGACATCGAATAAATTTCACCCTTGGAAACGGGAATTTAAGAAGATCACGTGTGATAGGCTCAGAAATACGGCCTAGTGATCGAGAATTGTGAAGTGTAAAATAATCAAGATTGTGTGTTAAATTAATATTTTTAGTGTTTATTATGTGTTCAAAAGGGACACATCAGTATATAAAAATGTCGTCAATGTTAAGTGTTTTAAATATATGTCAAAAAGTGTTTTTACGTAAGATGAATTCCTTTAATATGGAGTAAAAAGGTCAAAGTGGGCCCAAAAATGAAGCACCGCACCAGATTAAAGATCATGGGATGATCTGGAAACATGTGAGTACTAAATTCATTTTATTTTGGTGTCAGAAATTGATTGTGTACCAACCCACCGGAGTTTTTAAGTAAAAGGGATGTGTATTAATAAATAAATACTGAATAATCAAGAACACGATCTGAACGATAATAAAAAAAATTGAGAAATTATAAATAATTATGTAAAGAATAAATCCCGTAGAGGAAATATGTGAATAAAGGGTTAATGTATTTAACAAATGTCATAAGATCAAGCGAAATATCATTAATTATCATGAAAGACATTGAAATAAAGTAAAGTTGAGATATGAAAGAAATAGCTTTTGAGCTTGTATAAAGAATAAAGATAATAATAATAATAATTAAATATGGAAATGTTAAATAAAAATCAAATAAATTGATATGAACATAAGAACGTTAAGCCTTAACGTATGTGTAAGAGATGAGGTTCAATGGAATATTTTAAAACAGGGAGCGATTTATCGACAACGGAAAGATTAATATGTGAATTAAAATAATATGAATTGTTACTAAAGAGATTTTATCAGTTCTTGGGAAGACATTTTCGGCTTAAAATAATGCATAGCGCATAATGAGCGCAAATATAATATTAAAGTGTCACGCTAGGAACGCGTAGTGGTTAAAATACTTGGTACATTACTTATGGAGGGTAGTTGATTGCAGTGAATTGATAATTGTATAAGTCCTCTATTTGTGACATAGTATCACGAGGCATTGTGTATGTATTTAAAAAGGGAGCTAATATATGGTATTATTGAGCGTATGTCATTGGGCCACGGCCGACTCTAAATCGCATTTTGTATAAGTCCTCTGTAAGGGATTGGTTCCCGAGGCACTTGAAGAGATTCGAATGCAGGATCTTCTTATGATAAAAGCCCCTTAAATTCTCCGTCGTCGTATGTGTATTAATCTTCCCAATCAATGAGGACCCTCTCATAATTAATAAATGCCAAGGATACGGAAATGGTCTTTGAACCAAAGAATAGTTGTTTGAATGAATACGGTACAGTAAAGCCCGGTCTCCCCAGAACTGGATATAATGGGAAGGTTTGTTTTGAAAGCCTTGGAAATAAGCTACTAACGTTGGGTCAGACAGGGAGTCGCCGTCACCCTACGTGTCATAAATCGCACCCCAAGTAGTAGAGTCTAGCTCTCTTAAAGCGAGAGGGAACAGAGACCGTCTCGTAAGCTGTTGTAAAGAGAATGAATACACCAGGAGTGTTTAAAGTTGTTAACGACCCGGGCGATGAACCGAGGTCCTAGTAGATGGATATTTTCGTTTGCCTGTTCAGATCGTAGTTTCTTATATGATAATGGTCTATTAAGACATAAGAGATAAATAACAATCCCTATTGTAATAATGTATGGACGTGGGATTCCACGAGTTGATTGAAGGCAACTGAGTTCGGGAGTAACTATAGTTTTTTGACTGTGTCAAGTACCTTCACGCTCTGGAGTACACAATTGATTTTCTGATTACCTTAATATATTTGTGAAATAAAGAGAGATGATAACAACTGAATGTGTGGACATGCCCAAAATATTGAGTTAGATAATTAACATAGATTTTAAATATAATTATATATTTGTTTTTGAGAAATAAGAAAATATAAAAGATAGTGTTTGAGGTGTACAAGAATGACACCTTAATAATGTAAATGCATGGAGCCAAAGAGCTCGGAGTTATGTAAACTTAATGTTAGTGCTTTATGGAAGTGAGACTAAGTAAGAATTGTTGGTTTATGTGGAAACCACAGGTTTTGAATACAATATTTGTTTATATTTGTGATTCCTTGTTCATTTGGAACAAGTAGTTGATTATTGGGTCAGTAATTAAATTGTTAAAATGTTTGTAGCGCCATTAATTTTATTAATTAAATGTGTTTAAATAGGAGTTGATTTTGTTGTTATTTTTGCAAGTGTATCCTCTAATTAATCCAAAATATGTGAGTCACAGAGTGGGGGAACTTACCGCTGCCCCGAAATCCCGAATTGAGCTACGCTGGTATACTGTGATTGGCATATTTCTTGCTAAATGGGCACATGGGGATATATAAATAATGTGCTGGATTAATAACTAGAGGAACACTTAAGTCGGTCATATCATGTAAAATTAAAGTAATGATAGGAATAGCTACAACGTAAAATATTAACTGACCGCATGGGTCCCTGGAAACTCATACCGAGCAGCCCTGAATATATTATATATTAAACCCCCCTAGCATAAACCTCTTTTTGGCGCCCAGTACGCAGGGATGAGTTTTCCTAGGGAAAACCCGAGTTTTTCTCGAAAAATCAAAATTTTCATTTTTGAAAAAAATGGTTTTTCGAAATTTTGAATTTTAAATACTTCCATAAAGGTTTTATGAAATTGAGTAAGATTATCAAAAGGGTACGTTGTAAGTGAATACCCGTACCAAAGTAAAGTTTGAAGAAATTGGGACACACGGATTCAGAGTATCATCTCTCAAGCATGTACTAGTGTGGTGGCATTTGTGGCCCACTGTATTCTCATAAGATGGCATTGAGTGAGGAATTGCAGGGGCTTTTGGAGGCGATAAAAGCCGATAGTAATGAGAAGTTGGAGGCGATAAAAGCCGATAGTAATGAGAAGTTAGAGGCTATAAACAAGACATTGGGCCTCCAAAAGGATGAAAATAACAAAGTGTTCGAATCCATAAATGAGAGTTTGAATAAGTTGGATAGCCAACAGATTGAAAATAAAGAAGGGTTAGGAGCTATAAACAATATATTGAGTCTCCAAAAGAATGAAAATAACAAAGTGTTCGAATCCATAAATGAAAGTTTGGAGTCACTAAAAACTGATAGTGCTAATATGGGCACTAAATTAGAGAATATCGAAGTTAAGACTGATACCATGGGAACCAAATTAGTAGATATCGAAGCTAAATGTATCAAAATGAACGATGAAGTGAAGGCTGAAATTAAGGAAATAAAAGAGGGGTCCAAAGGTTTAGAAAAAACAATGAATGACAAATTTCAAGATTTTGACACTAGGTTTGTGAAGAAGTTAAGTGAGTTAAAAGATGAAAATAAAGGATTTCATTCAGGATTGCAAGTCCAAATAAATACCTTGAACGGTAGTACGGTAAAATCCATAAATGAATGTCAAAATCATTTTAAAATGATCGAGGATAAAATTGGTTCTATGGAAACAACTTGTAAACAAAATGGGGACGAATGTAAAAAGGAACTTGTAACCCAGATCCAAGGTGTGCAGAAAATTTTAGAAGCTCAAATAGAATCGAACAAAAGTATTTGTGAAAAATCCCAGGGAGAGATAAAAAGTAGTATTGAGGCGTTAGGAGACAGGTTTGGAGGGATGGAAAAGAAAGTAGAAAACCTCGAGGGGAAAGTCGAGAAAGTACAGACAAAAATAACTGAGGTTAAGAAGCAAGGTGAGGCCGATGCCAACAAAAGGGAATTGCAATTTAACGTATTCACGGGACAGGTGGACGAATGGTTGAGAAAGCATGAGGGGGATATTACTACGAAGTTAAGCGAATACGAAGGGAATCTTAAGAAGGAAAGCACGCAACGAAAAAGGGATCGTGATGAACAACTTATAAAAATAGAGAAGATAGATAAAGGGGTTACTGGAATTCAGGAAACCGTAATAGGATTAACAAAACAAATGGGAGACACAAAGGGAGAGATAGATAAGGTTATGACCGACATAACAATTATATTCGAGGAGCAAGGAAGGGCTCGAGAGGATATGAACAAGATCCAGGATAAAGTCTACAAAGGACAAAAAGAAGTGGAGAAGAAAATAGAAAAAATACGAGAAGACCTAGATACCAGAGGGGACGTGAAACCAGAAATGATAGACCAAAAGGTCATGATCTTTAAGAAAGAGGTAGAAGAACAATTAAATAAACTCAGGGATAGCTTCAATGATGAGAAATTCCAATCCAAAAGGGCAGAGGAAGATATTAAAAGGAATCAAGAAAAAATTCAGAATGAATTAAGATCCCGATTGGAGAGGACTGAACATAAGAACAGTCAAATGGAAATCCAACTCATGGCAAATGAAGAAAGTGCCCGAAGAGAAAGGAAGTTAGAATTCGAAAATCAGGAGGAGTTTCCAAAGACAGGATGGGTAGATTCTCGTGAGCAAGGCACAGATACGGAGAGGGACTTAGGAGGGGAGAGCCCTTATAAGAACCCAGGATATCCCATGGCGATGTCAACCCCGTACACGAATCAGACAAATGGCCAAATAATAAACATTATTAAATCCAATGAGGATAGACCAGTGAAGTTTACGGGTAATAACATGTCTATTACTCCAAAATACTGGCTAAAAGAAGTGGCAGAGTATCTAAATGAAATGAAGGTTCCTCAGGATCGGAGACTGAGAGCTATTGAAAAGCTGTTGGCAGGTGATTGTCTCACCTGGTTCAGAAGCTTTAGATACACTTTTGATACGGTAGAAGGCTTTAGGGAAGCATTTTTAAAGCGATATTGGGCAGCAGATGTCCAAGAAAATTTATGGCTAGATCTGTACTCTAGGAAGTACAGCACCAATGCACCCACTAAATACTCGGAATTTTTCACCGCTCAGCTGTGTAAATTCCGCGAACTGGATATTGCTCCGGCAGAAAACGACCTGTGTGCCGCCATTGCAAGACAGCTTCCATATGAGATTCAGAGGCTGCTAATCTCATCCAAAGCCAGAAGTGCTGTGGAAGTGGAAAGCGTATTACGTCAGTTAGATATGACGACTTCGCACGTAACACCTCGGCATCAAAGACAAACTGAGCAAGTACACATGGCCAGCAGTCAGGAAACTGGAGAAAAACCAGCGACCAGGAATCAGTCCACCAGTACGGATACTCAAGGACGAGATCGAGAGTATGGGCACCAGGAGCCTAGAAGGATACAGCCATATTACAGGGGAGGATATCGAGGAAGAAATCCTAGAACGACGGGTTATAGGCAACAGGAAAGCCGACCCTATAACAATAACCAGCAAAGGCCGGACAACAGAAAGAAATGGGAGAATTATCCTAGGAGAAATGTAAGGCCAGACGATAGGGATGATGAATATCGGGCCGAAATAGAAGAAAGATATCAGGAGAGTCTTCGTTATATGAACGAAAGACCAGATGAACCTGATAGGCAAAAAGTCCGTTGGAGTGAGGCAATCAAGAACCGGAAATCACCCGACCGACTAGACGGAGCTCAAAGCTTGGAACTACAAGCTCAGTTAAAGAGTGAGGGAAAAGGGAGCCCTCAGGATAAAAAAAACTCCAAATTTAAATTGTCAAAAGTGGAAACATACCAGGAGCTGGGAGGAAGTAGAAATTGTAAATTGGATAGCCAGACCAGATGAACTAATTAACGAGGATGTGGAAGGAATCCCACCTGTTAAAAGAGAACTACCTATAATTATGCTTAGGATAGAAGGATTACTGGTCAGAGCATTGATTGATACTGGATCCACAATAAGTTTAATTACACAAACCCTTTTAAATGAATTGGAAACAAGGGGCCGAGTACTAAAGATTCCCACATCAAGTGTAAAGATTAAGGGAATTATCCCTGAAAAATCTTTGACATGTAAATTTCAGGTATACATTGATTTAATCATGGGTAACGCTGAAATTTCGCAGTGCTTTTTGCTGGTAAATCAATTACCGTATAATGTCATATTAGGTATTGATTTTATCCGTGAGAACAAGGTCATTATAGACCTAGCGCAAAACTGCATTAGAATTCAAAGAGAGGATGTGGATGAGCAAAACATTAACCTACAGGATCAGGAGGCGAAAATAGCAGAACTGGTATGGCATATGGAAGAAGTGATTGAGGAAGATTATAAGGACATAGAAAAGATATTTGAAGTCCTCAACATAGAACTCGAAGATAATGTGGAAAATAAGTTCGAGACCAACCTGTCAGGAAAAGTGGAGGAAGCTAAAGTCAGCCTCGAAATTAAGGAACAGTTAACCCTAGAACTGCTGCAGGTTTATCTGTCAAATGCTGCAGTAAATTCCCATAAAGTACACACTAAAGGAATTTGGTATCTGTAAGCATACTGTGTTCATGAATATGACTTATCATACACAAATATAAAGCTGAAAGACTGTTCTATATTATATTGATATAGGTGAATCATTCAGACTCGTCATTTTGAATTAATCATAAAAAGTATTTTATAAAAAATAAAAAAATAAAAAATTATTGACTTTTTTGCTCTATAAAACCATATTGCCGAGTTAAATGTTCGTCAGAGACATCATAAAAGAAAAGTTCATAGTTTTTTGTTACTAATTCAACAACCAGTTTCAAATAATTCCTGTTATTTTTAAAAAGAAAATTATTTTTACAAAAATATGACATTTCTCGATTTTGAAGTACATAATCGGCGCGCGATTACGGGGAGGCAAGCTCACAGGCCCAGGATGATGAACGATACACGGTATATTTTTACCTGGAAAGTCACTTTCTTCGGGTTGAATATCAGTCTAGTTCACACTTACCCCTTAACGGCTAACATTAGGCATGCGTACAGGATCTGTCGGAACATGATAGACATCGCTTGTATTGATGGGGATTTCCATAACTTGCGTGACATCCTGTTCGCCGGTATCACTGCCACTACTTTCACCTTCTTCATTTTCATACGAATCCACTCAATAATCACTGTCATCGTCCATACTATCACACGAATCGTCAAAAATCAGGTGCTAAATTTCTGAATCGTCTACATAGTTGGCGGCCATTTTGCTCAATGCAACTTCAATATCAACATGGAAGTACTTCCAGTTCTGCACCCAAATAATAGCTTGCATAATGTCATTTTTTTTGCCAAAGACTTACACTACGAAAGATAAAAGTATCGGGAACCAGCATAACTTGAAATAAGTGCCATCTGAAGGCTAACATTAGTACTATATTTGAATTCCAAGACCGTCTTTCAGAGAGACGGTCGCACTTGATTAAACAACACACCGTCTTCCTGGAAGACGGTCCGCAGTTCTAGGGTTAAAGAAATTATTATTGGATCATAGGGACGTATTTGATTCCAAGCCAGGGAAGATTGAAAATTTTAAATACGCGTTCCAAGTCAACGATTGGGCACCGTTCAAACAAAAACCATACCCGGTTGCGGAAAAACATTACCCACAAACCAAGAAAACACTGCAGGAGATGATGATTGCAGGTGTGATAGAAAAGATGGCGACACCATATGTTAGTCCATTAGTGATTGTGAGTAAACCGGATGGCTCAGTAAGGGTGTGTTTAGATGCCAGAAATCTAAATGCAAAAATTATACCAGAAAATGATTCGGCACCACCCATAAAAGAAATACTGAGGAAGTTTAAAGGCAAGAAGATTTTTACAAATATTGACATGACTTCTTCGTATCATCATCTCGAACTGGAAGAGAAAACCAGCTTGTTGACTGGATTTCAGTTCGATCAACAAACATACTGCTTTAGAAGATGTCCGTTTGGATTAAAGACTGCAGGATCCGCATTAATAAGAGCGCTTGATCGAAACCTGTCAGAGGAAGTGAAAGATTGCACTATCCGATACGTAGATGACATTTTGCTTACCTCGGAGAACATTGAGGAACATTTAGAAAATTTGAAGAAATTATTAGAAGACCTAAGAAGGGCAAATTTTAAGATAAATTTAAAGAAATCGAACTTCTGTCAAAGGCAAGTGACATTTTTAGGGCATGTGATTGACAAGGATGGTGTTAAACCAAATCCATGCAAATTGGAATCGATAAGGGATTTTCCAAGGCCTTTGAAAGTGAAGAACGTTCGCCAGTTTTTGGGATTGATTGGGTTCTTCTCAGGACATTGTCCATCATACACCAAAACTGTTGCACCACTACAGGACCTTCTGAAGAAGGGGGGCAAGTGGAAATGGACGGAGGAAGCAGAAAAAGCATTTGTGGAGGCCAAGGAAATGCTCTTAAATTACGTGAAGCTAGGATATCCTGATTTTAATCAGAGATTTATCATTCAGACAGACGCATCCCAGATTGGAATAGGGGCAATGTTATATCAGGAGAACCCGGAAAACCCTGATAAGAAGAACTATCTAGCTTTCACAAGTAGGAGACTGAAACCACACGAGAAAAATTATACGATCAGCGAGATCGAGCTGTTAGCGATATTGCACGCGTTGCAATATTGGCGGAAGATCGTATATGGGTTTCAGGTCATTCTAAGGACGGATCATAAAGCCTTAACCTTTCTGATGAAGACTGATTTATCCAGTCAAAGGTTGATGCGTTGGGCTTTATATATTCAACAATTTGATGTCAAGATAGAGTACTGCCCAGGAAAGGAAAACATAGTTCCAGACTACTTAAGTAGACAGCCAGAGTCCATAGAAGAGGAAGTAATGGCTATAGATTTGGAAGACAGGGATCAGCGTACTCTTAATGAGTTAAGAAGCATTAGTCAAAGGCAACGGGAGGATCCATGGATGAACATGCTCATATCATTCCTTGAGGGAAGCTTGATAAGAGGAACACCAGCGTACACGGAAGCTGAGAAGATAGCACAAGATTACACGTTTTATAATGGGTTATTATATAAGTTTGTGGACTCTGACCATACGAAATTAAGGATTGTTGTACCTGCAATTTTGCAGAGGAAAATAGTATGGTTAGCCCATAGATCGTTCGGACATATGGGAGTCGACAAAACAGTCTCGATGCTGAAAGAAGCATTTATATGGCCGAGACTGAGAGAAACTGTAAGGGACACGCTAAAGACATGTGATCTATGTCAAAGGATAAAACCTAATGCATTTCTGATGAGACAGAAGCCTATACCATTGTTGCCCGAAAGGCCCGGCCAAATCATATCTATTGATAATTTTGGACCTTTGCCAAAGGCAAGAAGAGGAAATCGACACATAATGGTGGCTATGGATGTCTTCACTAAAATGGTTGTCCTTGCTCCCATACAGAAGACTAGTACCAAACAGGTGTTAAAACGACTTAAAGAAAAAGTGATACCGATTCTGGGGAAACCTGAGAATTTGTTGTCGGATCACGGCAGTTGTTTCACCAGTGTAGAGTTCAGACGAGAATTAGAAAGACTTGGAATACGTCAAATTTTGTCAATTATTCGCCATCCTGAGGCAAACCCTGTAGAGAGAGTTATGAGAGAAACGGCCAAGTATTGTAGAATATACTGTGCCGAAGAAAATTGGAAGTGGATAGATATTTTGGATATTATCGAATTTTGTATAAATAATACAATCCATGAATCCACAGGAGAGATACCCATAACGTTACATCGAAATGAGCAACCAGAAAGACCTTGGAATCTGGTAATTCCTAGGCCAGCAGACGCTCAGCCGGGAAGAGATGTACGAATTAGGAGAGCCTTTGAGCATCTAAAAGCTCAAGCCGACAGGAGGCAGAGAAGAAATAGGCATAAGAGGTATCATCGACCATTATTAGCAGGAGAAATGGTGTTAGTGAAAAGACCAGCCATTTCGGATCCAGGGAACCGTGTGTAAAAGAAGTTCCAGAAAATGTACCACGGACCATATCAAATAATCAGAGATTTGAGGAATAACGCATATAGAATTCGGCACTGTGAAACGGATCACGAAGTGACTATGAATTCAGCAAATTTGAAATTATATTACCCTCCCGAAGATTTTGATGAAGAAAATGAACAAGCCCTGGTCATGGAAACATTTAGAGATGAATCCGCTTTTGACATAGACAAGAATAAGGAAGAAATAGAAAATAGAGCTCAAGCATTCGAGTGCGAATGCGAATTGGAGAAAGTATATTGGGAAATTAAAGAAATAATTGAATTTATTGAAGAAGAAAATTCCATTTTAAGAAAAGAAAATGATGAAATAAGGAAACGGGTAGGGATAGACCAAACCCGTAAGGGAGAATGAGGTTCTGGGAACTTAAAGTCCAGACAAATAATGAAAGAAAGAAAGGGTAGGGACAGAGCATACCCGACCTACACAATTACCGGATACGACTTAAAAGAAGTAAAAACAACAGTAAATACGGATGACGTTATGATGGCTTCGACGAATAAAGGAATACAAATAAAATTGAAATAAATTTCCTCAAGAATTTTCGAAAATTTATTTACCTAAGGAGGGGAGAGATGAACCCATGGGCCATAGGGTCCATGAAGGTCGAACCCATGTCCTCAAGGAAGAAATGAAAGAAACGTACAGTTTCCTAAAGGAACGGAGAGAGATTTTAAGCCAGGATTATAGCTTAACATTGTGCAAGCGACTAGGGACAGATGTTCCTTAGATGAGATCACCCCACTCGACATTCAAGAGAGGGCTGGTCACGAGCATTAATAACTGAATGGAAATTTCCACCGTGTTAGACAAGGAAGCCTGAATCGGAATTCGAGCTGACGTTGCTGGAAATTGACAACGCCGCTTATGCGCCAGAAGAGGAATAATTAAAATTAACACGTTTACGAGCATAATAATGAGTAAACAAGTACAATACAGTGAATCATTTTGAATGAGAGATTTTTCAGTAAAGAGAAACCATTTAATAATTGCGCAGAAAAAAACTGCCGACGTAAGACGACGTCATTGGGGAAGTACCTAAGCCTCTGTGGAGGGGAGAGAGCAAAAGGAATGCAACACCCACACAATTGAGGACGAGAAATTAATTAATATCTCCGAATTGCACGATCGATTCTTAGGTGCAATAAGATCATTTGACATTGAGAAGACGAGCTTTCGGAAGGTATAATTTTTATATTTGTGGCACCATTATTTTAGAAGTTGACCACAGAAAAGGCTAGAGTCTTATTTTTTTGTAGTAAAATAGTATAAAGCTTCGGGGTTTACCAAGCCAACCATGCAGTCTTGAACAGCCCGAGGGGTGTTGACACGCATCACGCAGTACGAATCCGTCCAGGAGGACGTGAAGTTATATCAGCACTTGCAGTCATACGAGCACTCCGTGAGGGGAAGTGCTGCTCCACGACGTAGAAGTAGTCATTCCGACAGTCCGTGAGGGACGTAACTCTGCGTTACATCGAAAAACAGCTACCAGTACTCCTTGAGGGGAGAAACGCTGTGTTACACCGCAGAAATAAGATCCGATAGCCACAGGCGTCACAGTATTAACGACTTGCTTGCCTCCATAAGGAGTGGTCAAGACGAAATTTTGAAGTATCGCCGTAGTGAAATATTAGGAAAATCCTAATTATAGGATTTAGGCCCGACTGTATACAAATTAAAGTGAAAATTCGTAAGATATAGTCAGAGCAGGCTACGAACGTCGGACTTAAAGGCGATAGGTCGTTAAAAGTACGAACGAATAGATCATAACGTACGGAAGTATCGTACCAGACAGATAAAACTGTTATTTAAATTGAAGAACCCTAAAAGGGAAGAACAGAATAAGGTTCGAAACGTAGGAATATTAAAACAGTTCAAATAAAGAAGATAGGAGACTATAAACATTATCTCCAGAAAGCAGGCGAACTATTCTAAAAATACTAGAATTGAGAAGTGCTAGCTGCTATAAACTAAATCTATAGGTCTTAGAGGAGACCTCGATCCGTATAGACTTTCGTTAGGATCGATAGACAGATCTACAAAGAAGCCGTTCAAGCTAGATAAATAGCCGGTTATCCAGGATAGGAGTAGCAGAATTGGACTCCAGGGAACAGTAGATGTTTCGAGACTTTCGCATTCTGCAGGATAGGAAGCCGACATCGAATAAATTTCACCCTTGGAAACGGGAATTTAAGAAGATCGCGTGTGATAGGCTCAGAAATACGGCCTAGTGATCGAGAATTGTGAAGTGTAAAATAATCAAGATTGTGTGTTAAATTAATATTTTTAGTGTTTATTATGTGTTCAAAAGGGACACATCAGTATATAAAAATGTCGTCAATGTTAAGTGTTTTAAATATAAGTCAAAAAGTGTTTTTACGTAAGATGAATTCCTTTAATATGGAGTAAAAAGGTCAAAGTGGGCCCAAAAATGAAGCACCGCACCAGATTAAAGATCATGGGATGATCTGGAAACATGTGAGTACTAAATTCATTTTATTTTGGTGTCAGAAATTGATTGTGTACCAACCCACCGGAGTTTTTAAGTAAAAGGGATGTGTATTAATAAATAAATACTGAATAATCAAGAACACGATCTGAACGATAATAAAAAAAATTGAGAAATTATAAATAATTATGTAAAGAATAAATCCCGTAGAGGAAATATGTGAATAAAGGGTTAATGTATTTAACAAATGTCATAAGAGCAAGCGAAATATCATTAATTATCATGAAAGACATTGAAATAAAGTAAAGTTGAGATATGAAAGAAATAGCTTTTGAGCTTGTATAAAGAATAAAGATAATAATAATAATTAAATATGGAAATGTTAAATAAAAATCAAATAAATTGATATGAACATAAGAACGTTAAGCCTTAACGTATGTGTAAGAGATGAGGTTCAATGGAATATTTTAAAACAGGGAGCGATTTATCGACAACGGAAAGATTAATATGTGAATTAAAATAATATGAATTGTTACTAAAGAGATTTTATCAGTTCTTGGGAAGACATTTTCGGCTTAAAATAATGCATAGCGCATAATGAGCGCAAATATAATATTAAAGTGTCACGCTAGGAACGCGTAGTGGTTAAAATACTTGGTACATTACTTATGGAGGGTAGTTGATTGCAGTGAATTGATAATTGTATAAGTCCTCTATTTGTGACATAGTATCACGAGGCATTGTGTATGTATTTAAAAAGGGAGCTAATATATGGTATTATTGAGCGTATGTCATTGGGCCACGGCCGACTCTAAATCGCATTTTGTATAAGTCCTCTGTAAGGGATTGGTTCCCGAGGCACTTGAAGAGATTCGAATGCAGGATCTTCTTATGATAAAAGCCCCTTAAATTCTCCGTCGTCGTATGTGTATTAATCTTCCCAATCAATGAGGACCCTCTCATAATTAATAAATGCCAAGGATACGGAAATGGTCTTTGAACCAAAGAATAGTTGTTTGAATGAATACGGTACAGTAAAGCCCGGTCTCCCCAGAACTGGATATAATGGGAAGGTTTGTTTTGAAAGCCTTGGAAATAAGCTACTAACGTTGGGTCAGACAGGGAGTCGCCGTCACCCTACGTGTCATAAATCGCACCCCAAGTAGTAGAGTCTAGCTCTCTTAAAGCGAGAGGGAACAGAGACCGTCTCGTAAGCTGTTGTAAAGAGAATGAATACACCAGGAGTGTTTAAAGTTGTTAACGACCCGGGCGATGAACCGAGGTCCTAGTAGATGGATATTTTCGTTTGCCTGTTCAGATCGTAGTTTCTTATATGATAATGGTCTATTAAGACATAAGAGATAAATAACAATCCCTATTGTAATAATGTATGGACGTGGGATTCCACGAGTTGATTGAAGGCAACTGAGTTCGGGAGTAACTATAGTTTTTTGACTGTGTCAAGTACCTTCACGCTCTGGAGTACACAATTGATTTTCTGATTACCTTAATATATTTGTGAAATAAAGAGAGATGATAACAACTGAATGTGTGGACATGCCCAAAATATTGAGTTAGATAATTAACATAGATTTTAAATATAATTATATATTTGTTTTTGAGAAATAAGAAAATATAAAAGATAGTGTTTGAGGTGTACAAGAATGACACCTTAATAATGTAAATGCATGGAGCCAAA
This sequence comes from Meconema thalassinum, assembly GCA_946902985.2. Taxonomy (NCBI): domain Eukaryota; kingdom Metazoa; phylum Arthropoda; class Insecta; order Orthoptera; family Tettigoniidae; genus Meconema; species Meconema thalassinum. The sequence goes on along the minus strand of OX336390.1, from coordinate 583,008,650 downwards.
GAGCTCGGAGTTATGTAAACTTAATGTTAGTGCTTTATGGAAGTGAGACTAAGTAAGAATTGTTGGTTTATGTGGAAACCACAGGTTTTGAATACAATATTTGTTTATATTTGTGATTCCTTGTTCATTTGGAACAAGTAGTTGATTATTGGGTCAGTAATTAAATTGTTAAAATGTTTGTAGCGCCATTAATTTTATTAATTAAATGTGTTTAAATAGGAGTTGATTTTGTTGTTATTTTTGCAAGTGTATCCTCTAATTAATCCAAAATATGTGAGTCACAGAGTGGGGGAACTTACCGCTGCCCCGAAATCCCGAATTGAGCTACGCTGGTATACTGTGATTGGCATATTTCTTGCTAAATGGACACAATTGTTCAACCTAATAATGGATACAGTAGCATCTGTCCTGCACAGGCCATTACCGTGGACCCTTCTTTATGTTAATGACGTCATGTTGGCTGCGGTAAACAGGTTGGATTTGCAAAATCAAACCCAACAATGGAGTGATCGCCTGGCGCAATACGGCCTGCGCCTTAATGTGTAGAAAACGGTGTATATGACGTCAGATACCCTTGAAACAGGAACCATCCAAGTGGACGGTGCAGATCTGCTGTGAGTGAGCAAAATGTAAAACCTTGGTTCTACAATTTCTGATGATGGGGGACTTGTGAAAGAGGTCAATTCAAGAACTAATGCTGCGTGGATGAAATGGCGAACAACAACGGGAGTTATGTGTGGCCTCAGGAAGAAAGATCATCAAAAATAAAAAATCTATCGTACTGTCATGCACCCAGTAACACTCTACGGATCAGAAAGATGGCCGACTACAGCGGAAACACGACGCCATTTAAGTGTTATGGAGACTAAGATGCTAAAGTTGACAGCAGGCCTTACTAAGTAAGATCGTGTTTCCAATGACGACATCAGAAAACGGTTTGGTGTTGTACCAATCCTAGTCAAAATGCGCGAGGGCCGTCTGCGCTGGTTTGAACATGTTTTACGGGAAGGGGATGAAACGATTGCCAAGGCGGGATACTCACTTGAAGTGGTCGGCTGAAGACCAAAAAACGACCTCTGCAACGGTGGTGTGACACACTACATTTACTTAAGGCGCAACAGCCCTGGGTGGGCCTTGGCCTCTTCTGCAATGTTCCGCCATCTGCTCGGTCCTGAATTAGGGTTGCCAGACGTTCCGTTTTACCCGGAACAAGTCCGTTTTTACTTGTTTTGTTCCGCGTTCCGTTTTAATCTTTAACGGAAAGCAAAATATTCCGTTTCTTTTTGTTATTTTGATAATACAGTATAGTCAATTTTGCACCAATTTTCAAATATCCCGCTTCAGAATTGATTGTAATAGTTAGCTTGTTTTCTGGTGATACAGGTGCAAGTTTGAAAGAGAAAATGATTTCTATGACTGTGTCAGAAAGATGGGTAAATATTATAGATCTATTACGGGCAACAAAATTAAGGAATAGCTTATTCCATGTGAAGTTAAAATTCAGCATTTTCCCCTCCAATGCTTTTACGCAGAGAGTTTTTCCTGCCATGAATGTCAAATGGAGAGATGATAGAAACAGAAGCTCCATTAGTTTGATAAAACAAGAATTGTTCACATATTACAGTTACGACGAAAATTGTAGTGAATTTTATCAGAAGGTGCTTACAAATGCAAATTCCTCGCAAAGGGTCGTTCAAATGAAAAGCATTATATTGTAAGTTGCTGATGTCATAGTCGTAAATGATATGTCAGCAAAATCTAGTTTCAATTTTGTGTAGGCTATTTGATTATGTAATGCTTAAAGATACAATGTTTTGGGACTTGTGTTCCGTTTCTCCATTCTTGAAATCTAGCAACCCTATCCTGAACTGCTGGCCTCCACGGACGTATGTTCATTGTCCTCAGGTCAGCTTCCATTTCATCATTCCATCTGTTACGGGGTCTTCCCTGTCACCGTCTTCTTTCCATTCTTGACTTGGTTACTTTCCTTGGCATTCGGTTCTTCTCCATCCTTTCAACATGTCCATAGCATCTCAATCTTTGTGCTTTAATAAATCTAACTATATCCTTGTTCTAGTATGTTTTGTATTTCAGCATTTGTCCTTTTCCTCCATCCATCCCATCCTTGGACTGGGACATACATATATATTCTCCTGATAAACTTCCTTTAAAATATTCTTAATTTATTTGCATCATCAAGTAATAAATTCCAAATTTCTGAGCCATATGTTACTATAGGTCTAATAAGGGTCTCACATATTTTGAGTTTTGAAGATCTAGGTAATAAATGGGATTTCAGTAATTGCAGATTTGCGTAATAAGCTAAGTTTCCAGCCATTATTCTGCGATGTATTGAACCCATGGGCCATCGGGTCCATGACGGTCGAACCAATGTCCTTAAGGAAGAAATGAAAGAAACGTATAGTTTCTTAAAGGAACGGAGAGAGATTTTAAGCCAGGAATATAGCTTAACATTGTGCAAGCGACTAGGGACAGATGCTCCTTAGATGAGATCACCCCACTCGACATGCCAGAGAGGGCTGGTCACGAGTATTAATAACTGAGTGGAATCTTCCACCGTGATAGAAAGAGAAGCCTGAATCGGAATTCAAGCTGACGTGGCTGGAAATTGACAACGTCGCATATGCACCAGAAGAGGAATAATTAAAATTAACACGTTTACGAGCATAATAATGAGTAAACAAGCACAGCACAGTGAATCATTTTGAATGAGAGATTTTTCAGTATAAAGAAACCATGTAATAATTGTGCAGAAATAAACTGCCGACGTAAGACGACGTCATCGGTGAATTACCTAAGCCTCTGTGGAGGGGAGAGAACAAAAAGAATGCAACTCCCACACAATTGAGGACGAGAAATTAATTAATATCTCCAAATTGCACGATCGATTCTTAGGTGCAATAAGATCATTTGACATTGAGAAGACGAGCTTTCGGAAGGTATAATTTTTATATTTGTGGCACCATTATTTTAGAAGTTGACCACAGGAAAGGCTTGAGTCTTATTTTTTTGTAGTAAAACAGTATAAAGCTTCGGGCGTTTCCAAGCCAATCATGCAGTATTCGAACGGCCCGAGGGGTATCGCCACGCATCACGCATCACGAATCCGTCCAGGAGGACGTGAAGTTATATCAGCACATGCAGTTATTCTGAGAGCCCGTGAGGGGACGTAACTCTGCGTTACATCGATAACAGCTACCAGTACTCCTCGAGGGGAGAAACGCTGTTTAACACCGCCGAAGCAAGATCCGATAGCCACAGGCATCACAGTAGTAACGACTTGCTTGCTTCCATAAGGAACAGCCAATACGAAATTTTAAAGTATCGCCGCAGTGAAGTATTAGGAAAATCCTAATTATAGGATTTAGGCCCGACTGTATACAATTTAAAGTGAAAATTCGCAAGATATAGTCAGAGCAGGCTGCGAACGTCGGACTTAAAGGCGATAGGTCGTTATATGTTCGAACGAACAGATCATAACGTACGGAAGTATCGTACCAGACAGATAAACTGTTATTTAAATTGAAGCAACCTAAAAAGGAAGAACAGAATAAGGGTCGAACGTAGGAGCGTTAAAATAGTTCCAATAAATAGAATAGGAGACTATAAACATTAGCTCCAGATATCAGGCGAACAATTCTAATAGTACTAGAATCAAGAAGTGCTAGCTGCTAGAAACTAAATCTATAGGTCTTAGAGGAGACCTCGATTCATATAGACTCTCGTTAGGATCAATAGACAGATCGACAGAGAAGCCGTTCAAGCTAGATAATAGCCAGTTATCCAGGATAGGAATAGCAGAATTGAACTCCAGGGAACAGTAGATGTTTCAGGACTTTCGCATTTCTTCAGAATAGGAAGCCGACATCAGATAAATCTCACCCTTGGAGACGGGAATTAAAGAAGATCACGTGTGATAGGCTCAGAAGTACGGCCTAGTGATCGAGTAATTGTGAAGTGTAAAATAATCAAGATTGTGTGTTAGATAATATTTTTAGTGTTATTATGTGTTCAAAAGGGACACACCAGTATATAAAAATGTCGTCAATATTAAGTGTTCTAGATATAGGTCAAAAAGTGTTTTTACGTAAGATGAATACCTTCAATATGGTGTAAAAAGTTCAAAGTGGGCCCCAAAAATGAAACACCACACCAGATTTAAGATCATGGGATGATCTGAAAATATGTAAGTACAAAATTCATTTTTATTTTGGTGTCAGAAATTGATTGTGTACAACTCACCGGAGTTTTGAGTGAAAGGGATGTGTTTTAATGAATGAATACTGAATAATCAAGAATACGGTCTGAACAATAATAAAATAAATAGAGAAATTATGAATAATTATGTAAAGAATAATTCCCGTAGAGGAAATAGGTGAATAAAGGGTTAAAGTATTTAACAAATGTCATAAGAGCAAGCGAAATATCAGTTAAATATCATGAAAGACATTGAAATAAAGTAAAGTTGAGATATGAAAGAAATAGCTTTTGAGCTTATATAAAGAATAAAGAATAATAATAATAATTAAATATGGAAATGTTAAATAAAAATCAAATAAATTGATATGATTATAAGAACGTTAAGCCTTAACGTATGTGTAAGAAATGAGGTTCAATGGAATATTTTAAAACAGGGAACGATTTATCGACCATGGAAAGATTAATATGTGAATTAAAATAATATTGAATTGTTACTAAAGAGATTTTATCAGTTCTTGGGAAGACATTTTCGGCTTAAAGTAATGCATAGCGCATAATGAGCGCAAATATAATATTAAAGTGTCACGCTAGGAACGCGTAGTGGTAAAATACTTGGTACATTACTTATGGAGGGTAGTTGATTGCAGTGAATTGATAATTGTATAAGTCCTCTATTTGTGACATTAGTATCACGAGGCATTGTGTATGTATTTAAAAAGGGAGCTAATATATGGTATTATTGAGCGTATGTCATATGGGCCACGGCCGACTCTAAATCGCATTTTGTATAAGCCCTCTGTATGGGATTAGTTCCCGAGGCACCTGAAGAGATTCGAATGCAGGATCTTCTTATGATAAAAGCCCCTGAAATTCTCCGTCGTCGTATGTGTATTTAATCTTCCCAATCAATGAGGACCCTCTCATAATTAATAAATGCCAAGGATATGAAAATGGTCTGTGAACCAAAGAATAGTTGTTTGAATGTTACGGTACAATAAAGCCTGGTCTCCTCAGAACTGGATAGAATGGAAAGGTTTGTTTTGAAAGCCTTGAAAATAAGCTACTAAAATGGTGGGTCAGACGGGAAATCTCCACCACCCTAACAGGTCATAAATCGCACCCCAGTAGTAGAGACTAGCTCTTTTAAAGCGAGATGGAACAGAGACCGTCTCGTAAGCTGTTGTAAAGAGAGACGAATACACCAGGAGTGTTTAGAGTTGTAAACGACCCGGGCATTGAACCGAGGCCCTTAAAGATGGATATTTCGTTTGCCGGTTCAGATCGTAGTTTCTTATATGATAATGATCTATTAAGACATAAGAGATAAATAACAATCCCTATTGTAATAATGTAAGGACGTGGGATTCCACGAGTTGATTGAAGGCAACTGAGTTCGGGAGTAACTATAGTTTTTTGACTGTGTCAAGTACCTTCACGCTCTGGAGTACACAATTGATTTTCTGATTACCTTAATATGTTTGTGAAATAAAGAGAGATGATAACAACTGAATGTGTGGACATGCCCAAAAATATTGAGTTAGATAATTAACCTATATTTTTAAATATAATTATATATTTGTTTTAAAGAATAAGAAAATATAAAAGACAGTGTTTGAGGTGTACAAGAATGACACCATAATAATGTAAATGCATGGAGCCAAAGAGCTCGGAGTTATGTAAACTTAATGTTAGTGCTTTATGGAAGTGAGACTAAGTAAGAATTGTTGGTTTATGTGGAAACCACAGGTTTTGAATTCAATATTTGTTTATTTTATTTTGTGATCCCTTGTTCATTTGGAACAAGCAGTTGATATTTTGGTCAAGAATTAAAGTGTTAAAATGTTTGTAGCGCCATTAATTTTATTAATTAAATATGTTTAAATAGGAGTTGATTTTGTTGTTATTTTTGCAAGTGTATCCTCTAATTAATCCAAAATATGTGAGTCACAGAGTGGGGGAACTTACCACTGCCCCGAAATCCCGAATTGAGCTACGCTGGTATACTGTGATTGGCATATTTCATGCTAAATGGGCACAGGGGGATATATAAATACTGTGCTGGATTAATAACTAGAGGAACACTTAAGTCGGTCATCTCATGTAAAAATAGAGTAATGATAGGAAAAGCTACAACGTAAAATATTAACTGACCGCATGGGTCCCTGGAAACTCATACCGAGCAGCCCTGAATATATATTATATATATATAAACCCCCTAGCAAAACTAAACATGGCGCCCAGTACGCAGGGCTGAGTTTTCCTAGGGAAAACCCGAGTTTTCTCGAAAAATCAAAATTTTCATTTTTGAAAAAAAATGGTTTTTCGAAATTTTGAATTTTGAATACTTCCATAAAGGTTTTATGAAGTTAAATAAAAGTAGTAAAAGGGTACGTTGTAAGTGAATACCCGTACCAAGGTAATATTTTAAAAGAAATTGGGACACACGGATTCAGAGTATCATCTCTCAAGCATGTACTAGTGTGGTGGCATTTGTGGCCCACTGTATTCTCATAAGATGGTATTGAGTGAGGAATTGCAGGGGCTTTTGGAGGCGATAAAAGCCGATAGTAATGAGAAGTTGGAGGCGATAAACAAGACATTGGGCCTCCAAAAGGAGGAAAATAACATAGTGTTCTAATCCATAAATGAAAGTTTGGAGTCAATAAAAACTGATAGTGCTAATATGGGCACTAAATTAGAGAATATCGAAGCTAAAAGTAATACCATGGAAACTAAATTAGATAATATCGAAGTTAAAGGTAATACCATGGGAATTAAGTTAGAAGCTATCGAGGCTAACTGTGTAACAATGAACAATGAAGTAAAGGCTGAGATAGATAAAATAAATAACAAGTTCCAAGGTTTTGACACTAAGTTGGAGACTAAGCTAAGTGAAATTAAAGAGGAAAGTAAAGGATTTTACTCAGGAATACAAGTCCAAATAGAGACTATGAATAAAAATAGTATAGAATCCAAAAAGGAGTGCCAAGATAATTTTAAAAGTATAGGGAATAAAATTGATACCATGGAAAATAAAATTGGTTCTATAGAAACTAAATTAATTAACATAGAAACAAAGGGTGATGAGTGTGAAAATAAACTTGTAACCCAGATCCAAGGTGTGCAGAAAGAATTGGAAGCTCAGATAAAATCTAACAGCGATATTTGTAAGGCATCCCGGGATGAAATAAAACAAAGCGTGAATAAGTTAGGAGATAGATTTGAAGGGGTTGAAGAGAAAGTAGAAAAACTCGAAGGGAAAGTCGAGAAAGTACAGACAGAAATAACTGAGGTTAAGAAGCAAGCTGAGGCCGATGCCAACAAAAGGGAATTGCAATTTAACGTATTCACGGGACAGGTGGACGAATGGTTGAGAAAGCATGAGGGGGATATAACTACGAAGTTAAGCGAATACGAAGGGAATCTTAAGAAGGAAAGCACGCAACGAAAAAGGGATCGTGATGAACAACTTATAAAAATAGAGAAGATAGATAAAGGGGTTACTGGAATTCGGGAAACCGTAGTAGGATTAACAAAACAAATGGGAGACACAAAGGGAGAGATAGATAAGGTTATGACCGACATAACAATTATATTCGAGGAGCAAGGAAGGGCTCGAGAGGATATGAACAAGATCCAGGATAAAGTCTACAAAGGACAAAAAGAAGTGGACAAGCAGATAAAGGAGATACGAGAGGGCCTGGAGACCATAGGTGACGTTAAGCCAGAAATTATAGACCAACAGGCTAAGATCATTAAGAAAGAGGTAGAAGACCAAATAAAGGAATTCAGGGATAGTTACAGGGATGAGAAATTCCAATCCAAAAAGGAAGAGGAAGAGATTAAAAGGAATCAAGAAAGAATTCAGAATGAATTAAGATCCCGATTGGAGAGGACGGAACATAAGAACAGTCAAATGGAAATCCAACTCATGGCAAATGAAGAAAGTGCCCGAAGAGAAAGGAAGCTAGAATTCGAAAATCAGGAGGAGTTTCCAAAAACAGGATGGGCAGATTCTCGTGAACAAGGCACAGATGCGGAGAGGGACTTAGGAGGGGAGAGCCCTTATAAGATCCCAGGATATCCAATGGCGATGTCAACCCCGTACACGAATCAGACAAATGGCCAAATAATAAATATTATTAAATCCAATGAGGATAGACCAGTAAAGTTTACGGGTAATAACATGTCTATTACTCCAAAATACTGGCTAAAAGAAGTGGCAGAGTATCTAAATGAAATGAAGGTTCCTCAGGATCGGAGACTGAGAGCTATTGAAAAGCTGTTGGCAGGTGATTGTCTCACCTGGTTCAGAAGCTTCAGATACACTTTTGATACGGTGGAAGGCTTTAGGGAAGCATTTTTAAAGCGATATTGGGCAGCAGATGTCCAAGAAAACTTAAGGCTAGATCTGTACTCTAGGAAGTACAGCACCAATGCACCTACTAAATACTCGGAATTTTTCACTGCTCAGCTGTGTAAATTCCGTGAACTGGATATTGCTCCGGCAGAAAACGACCTGTGTGCCGCCATTGCAAGACAGCTTCCATATGAGATTCAGAGGCTGCTAATCTCATCCAAAGCCAGAAGTGCTGTGGAAGTGGAAAGCGTATTACGTCAGTTAGATATGACGACTTCGCACGTAACACCTCGGCATCAGAGACAAACTGAGCAAGTACACATGGCCAGCAGTCAGGAAACTGGAGAAAAACCAGCGACCAGGAATCAGTCCACCAGTACGGATACTCAAGGACGAGATCGAGAGTATGGGCACCAGGAGCCTAGAAGGATACAGCCATATTACAGGGGAGGATATCGAGGAAGAAATCCTAGAACTACGGGTTATAGGCAACAGGAAAGCCGACCCTATAACAATAATCAGCAAAGGCCGGACAATAGAAAGAAATGGGAGAATTATCCCAGGAGGAATGTAAGGCCAGACGATAGAGATGATGAATATCGGGCCGAAATAGAAGAAAGATATCAGGAGAGTCTTCGTTATATGAACGAAAGACCAGATGAACCTGATAGGCAAAAAGTCCGTTGGAGTGAGGCAATCAAGAACAGGAAATCACCCGACCGACTAGACGGAGCTCAAAGCTTGGAACTACAAGCTCAGTTGAAGAATGAGGGAAAAGGGAGCCCTCAGGATAAAAAAAAACTCCAAATTTAAATTGTCAAAAGTGGAAACATACCAGGAGCTGGGAGGAAGTAGAAATTGTAAATTGGATAGCTAGACCAGATGAACTAATTAACGAGGATGTGGAAGGAATCCCACCCGTTAAAAGAGAACTACCTATAATTATGCTTAGGATAGAAGGATTACTGGTCAGAGCATTGATTGATACTGGATCCACAATAAGTTCAATTACACAAACCCTTTTAAGTGAATTGGAAACAAGGGGCCGAGTACTAAAGATTCCCACATCAAGTGTAAAGATTAAGGGAATTATCCCTGAAAAATCTTTGACATGTAAATTTCAGGTATACATTGATTTAATCATGGGTAACGCTGAAATTTCGCAGTGCTTTTTGCTGGTAAATCAATTACCGTATAATGTCATATTAGGTATTGATTTTATCCGTGAGAACAAGGTCATTATAGACCTAGCGCAAAACTGCATTAGAATTCAAAGAGAGGATGTGGATGAGCAAAACATTAACCTACAGGATCAGGAGGCGAAAATAGCAGAACAGGTATGGCATATGGAAGAAGTGATTGAGGAAGATTATAAGGACATAGAAAAAATATTTGAAGTCCTCAACATAGAACTCGAAGATAATGTGGAAAATGAGTTCGAGACCAACCTGTCAGGAAAAATGGAGGAAGCTAAAGTCAGCCTCGAAATTAAGGAACAGTTAAAGAAATTATTATTGGATTATAGGGACGTATTTGATTCCAAGCCAGGGAAGATTGAAAATTTTAAATATGCGTTCCAAGTCAACGATTGGGCACCGTTCAAACAAAAACCATACCCGGTTGCGGAAAAACATTACCCACAAACCAAGAAAACACTGCAGGAGATGATGAATGCAGGTGTTATAGAAAAGATGGCGACACCATATGTTAGTCCATTAGTGATTGTGAGTAAACCGGATGGCTCAGTAAGGGTGTGTTTAGATGCCAGAAATCTAAATGCAAAAATTATACCAGAAAATGATTCGGCACCACCCATAAAAGAAATACTGAGGAAGTTTAAAGGCAAGAAGATTTTTACGAATATTGACATGACTTCTTCGTATCATCATCTCGAACTGGAAGAGAAAACCAGCTTGTTAACTGGATTTCAGTTCGATCAACAAACATACTGCTTTAGAAGATGTCCGTTTGGATTGAAAACTGCAGGATCCGCATTAATAAGAGCGCTTGATCGAAACCTGTCAGAGGAAGTGAAAGAGTGCACTATCCGATACGTAGATGACATTTTGCTTACCTCGGAGAACATTGAGGAACATTTAGAAAATTTGAAGAAATTATTAGAAGACCTAAGAAGGGCAAATTTTAAGATAAATTTAAAGAAGTCGAACTTCTGTCAAAGGCAAGTGACATTTTTAGGGCATGTGATTGACAAGGATGGTGTTAAACCAAATCCATGCAAATTGGAATCGATAAGGGATTTTCCAAGGCCTTTGAAAGTGAAGAACGTTCGCCAGTTTTTGGGATTGATTGGGTTCTTCTCAGGACATTGTCCATCATACACCAAAACTGTTGCACCACTACAGGACCTTCTGAAGAAGGGGGGCAAGTGGAAATGGACGGAGGAAGCAGAAAAAGCATTCGTGGAGGCCAAGGAAATGCTCTTAAATTACGTGAAGCTAGGATATCCTGATTTTAATCAGAGATTTATCATTCAGACAGACGCATCCCAGATTGGAATAGGGGCAATGCTATATCAGGAGAACCCGGAAAACCCTGATAAGAAGAACTATCTAGCTTTCACAAGTAGGAGACTGAAACCACACGAGAAAAATTATACGATCAGCGAGATCGAGCTGTTAGCGATATTGCACGCGTTGCAATATTGGCGGAAGATCGTATATGGGTTTCAGGTCATTCTAAGGACGGATCATAAAGCCTTAACCTTTTTGATGAAGACTGATTTATCCAGTCAAAGGTTGATGCGTTGGGCTTTATATATTCAACAATTTGATGTCAAGATAGAGTACTGCCCAGGAAAGGAAAACATAGTTCCAGACTACTTAAGTAGACAGCCAGAGTCCATAGAAGAGGAAGTAATGGCTATAGATTTGCAAGACAGGGATCAGCGTACTCTTAATGAGTTAAGAAGCATTAGTCAAAGACAACGGGAGGATCCATGGATGAACATGCTCATATCATTCCTTGAGGGAAGCTTGATAAGAGGAACACCAGCGTACACGGAAGCTGAGAAGATAGCACAGGACTACACGTTTTATAATGGGTTATTGTATAAGTTTGTGGACTCTGACCATACGAAATTAAGGATTGTTGTACCTGCAATTTTGCAGAGGAAAATAGTATGGTTAGCCCATAGATCGTTCGGACATATGGGAGTCGACAAAACAGTCTCGATGCTGAAAGAAGCATTTATATGGCCGAGACTGAGAGAAACTGTAAGGGACACGCTAAAGACATGTGATCTATGTCAAAGGATTAAACCTAATGCATTTCTGATGAGACAGAAGCCTATACCATTGTTGCCTGAAAGGCCCGGCCAAATCATATCTATCGATAATTTTGGACCTTTGCCAAAGGCAAGAAGAGGAAATCGACACATAATGGTGGCTATGGATGTCTTCACTAAAATGGTTGTCCTTGCTCCCATACAGAAGACTAGTACCAAACAGGTGTTAAAACGACTTAAAGAAAAAGTGATACCGATTCTGGGGAAACCTGAGAATTTGTTGTCGGATCACGGCAGTTGTTTCACCAGTGTAGAGTTCAGACGAGAATTAGAAAGACTTGGAATACGTCAAATTTTGTCAAGTATTCGCCATCCTGAGGCAAACCCTGTAGAGAGAGTTATGAGAGAAACGGCCAAGTATTGTAGAATATACTGTGCCGAAGAAAATTGGAAGTGGATAGATATTTTGGATATTATTGAATTTTGTATAAATAATACAATCCATGAATCCACCGGAGAGATACCCATAACGTTACATCGGAATGAGCAACCAGAAAGACCTTGGAATCTGGTAATTCCTAGACCAGCAGACGCTCAGCCGGGAAGAGATGTACGAATTAGGAGAGTCTTTGAGCATCTAAAAGCTCAAGCCGACAGGAGGCAGAGAAGAAATAGGCATAAGAGGTATCATTGACCATTATTAGCAGGAGAAATGGTGTTAGTGAAAAGACCAGCCATTTCGGATCCAGGGAACCGTGTGTACAAGAAGTTCCAGAAAATGTACCACGGACCATATCAGATAATCAGAGATTTGAGGAATAACGCATATAGAATTCGGCACTGTGAAACGGATCACGAAGTGACTATGAATTCAGCAAATTTGAAATTATATTACCCTCCCGAAGATTTTGATGAAGAAAATGAACAAGCCCTGGTCATGGAAACATTTAGAGATGAATCCGCTTTTGACATAGACAAGAATAAGGAAGAAATAGAAAATAGAGCTCAAGCATTCGAGTGCGAATGCGAATTGGAGAAAGTATATTGGAAAATTAAAGAAATAATTGAATTTATTGAAGAAGAAAATTCCAATTTAAGAAAAGAAAATGATGAAATAAGGAAACGGGTAGGGATAGACCAAACCCGTAAGGGAGAATGAGGTTCTGGGAACTTAAAGTCCAGACAATGAAAGAAAGAAAGAAAGGGTAGGGACAGAGCATACCCGACCTACACAATTACCGGATACGACTTAAAAGAAATAAAAATAACAGTAAATACGGATGACGTTATGATTGATTCGACGGAAAGGAAATACAAATTAAATTGAAATAAATTTCCTCAAAATTTTCGAAAATTTATTTACCTAAGGAGGGGAGAGATGAACCCATGGGCCGTCGGGTCCATGACGGTCGAACCAATGTCCTTAAGGAAGAAATGAAAGAAACGTATAGTTTCTTAAAGGAACGGAGAGAGATTTTAAGCCAGGAATATAGCTTAACATTGTGCAAGCGACTAGGGACAGATGCTCCTTAGATGAGATCACCCCACTCGACATGCCAGAGAGGGCTGGTCACGAGTATTAATAACTGAGTGGAATCTTCCACCGTGATAGAAAGAGAAGCCTGAATCGGAATTCAAGCTGACGTGGCTGGAAATTGACAACGTCGCATATGCACCAGAAGAGGAATAATTAAAATTAACACGTTTACGAGCATAATAATGAGTAAACAAGCACAGCACAGTGAATCATTTTGAATGAGAGATTTTTCAGTATAAAGAAACCATGTAATAATTGTGCAGAAATAAACTGCCGACGTAAGACGACGTCATCGGTGAATTACCTAAGCCTCTGTGGAGGGGAGAGAACAAAAAGAATGCAACTCCCACACAATTGAGGACGAGAAATTAATTAATATCTCCAAATTGCACGATCGATTCTTAGGTGCAATAAGATCATTTGACATTGAGAAGACGAGCTTTCGGAAGGTATAATTTTATATTTGTGGCACCATTATTTTAGAAGTTGACCACAGGAAAGGCTTGAGTCTTATTTTTTTGTAGTAAAACAGTATAAAGCTTCGGGCGTTTCCAAGCCAATCATGCAGTATTCGAACGGCCCGAGGGGTATCGCCACGCATCACGCATCACGAATCCGTCCAGGAGGACGTGAAGTTATATCAGCACATGCAGTTATTCTGAGAGCCCGTGAGGGGACGTAACTCTGCGTTACATCGATAACAGCTACCAGTACTCCTTGAGGGGAGAAACGCTGTTTAACACCGCCGAAGCAAGATCCGATAGCCACAGGCATCACAGTAGTAACGACTTGCTTGCTTCCATAAGGAACAGCCAATACGAAATTTTAAAGTATCGCCGCAGTGAAGTATTAGGAAAATCCTAATTATAGGATTTAGGCCCGACTGTATACAAGTTAAAGTGAAAATTCGCAAGATATAGTCAGAGCAGGCTGCGAACGTCGGACTTAAAGGCGATAGGTCGTTATATGTTCGAACGAACAGATCATAACGTACGGAAGTATCGTACCAGACAGATAAACTGTTATTTAAATTGAAGCAACCTAAAAAGGAAGAACAGAATAAGGGTCGAACGTAGGAGCGTTAAAATAGTTCCAATAAATAGAATAGGAGACTATAAACATTAGCTCCAGATATCAGGCGAACAATTCTAATAGTACTAGAATCAAGAAGTGCTAGCTGCTAGAAACTAAATCTATAGGTCTTAGAGGAGACCTCGATTCATATAGACTCTCGTTAGGATCAATAGACAGATCGACAGAGAAGCCGTTCAAGCTAGATAATAGCCAGTTATCCAGGATAGGAATAGCAGAATTGAACTCCAGGGAACAGTAGATGTTTCAGGACTTTCGCATTTCTTCAGAATAGGAAGCCGACATCAGATAAATCTCACCCTTGGAGACGGGAATTAAAGAAGATCACGTGTGATAGGCTCAGAAGTACGGCCTAGTGATCGAGTAATTGTGAAGTGTAAAATAATCAAGATTGTGTGTTAGATAATATTTTTAGTGTTATTATGTGTTCAAAAGGGACACACCAGTATATAAAAATGTCGTCAATATTAAGTGTTCTAGATATAGGTCAAAAAGTGTTTTTACGTAAGATGAATACCTTCAATATGGTGTAAAAAGTTCAAAGTGGGCCCCAAAAATGAAACACCACACCAGATTTAAGATCATGGGATGATCTGAAAATATGTAAGTACAAAATTCATTTTTATTTTGGTGTCAGAAATTGATTGTGTACAACTCACCGGAGTTTTGAGTGAAAGGGATGTGTTTTAATGAATGAATACTGAATAATCAAGAATACGGTCTGAACAATAATAAAATAAATAGAGAAATTATGAATAATTATGTAAAGAATAATTCCCGTAGAGGAAATAGGTGAATAAAGGGTTAAAGTATTTAACAAATGTCATAAGAGCAAGCGAAATATCAGTTAAATATCATGAAAGACATTGAAATAAAGTAAAGTTGAGATATGAAAGAAATAGCTTTTGAGCTTATATAAAGAACAAAGAATAATAATAATAATTAAATATGGAAATGTTAAATAAAAATCAAATAAATTGATATGATTATAAGAACGTTAAGCCTTAACGTATGTGTAAGAAATGAGGTTCAATGGAATATTTTAAAACAGGGAACGATTTATCGACCATGGAAAGATTAATATGTGAATTAAAATAATATTGAATTGTTACTAAAGAGATTTTATCAGTTCTTGGGAAGACATTTTCGGCTTAAAGTAATGCATAGCGCATAATGAGCGCAAATATAATATTAAAGTGTCACGCTAGGAACGCGTAGTGGTAAAATACTTGGTACATTACTTATGGAGGGTAGTTGATTGCAGTGAATTGATAATTGTATAAGTCCTCTATTTGTGACATTAGTATCACGAGGCATTGTGTATGTATTTAAAAAGGGAGCTAATATATGGTATTATTGAGCGTATGTCATATGGGCCACGGCCGACTCTAAATCGCATTTTGTATAAGCCCTCTGTATGGGATTAGTTCCCGAGGCACCTGAAGAGATTCGAATGCAGGATCTTCTTATGATAAAAGCCCCTGAAATTCTCCGTCGTCGTATGTGTATTTAATCTTCCCAATCAATGAGGACCCTCTCATAATTAATAAATGCCAAGGATATGAAAATGGTCTGTGAACCAAAGAATAGTTGTTTGAATGTTACGGTACAATAAAGCCTGGTCTCCTCAGAACTGGATAGAATGGAAAGGTTTGTTTTGAAAGCCTTGAAAATAAGCTACTAAAATGGTGGGTCAGACGGGAAATCTCCACCACCCTAACAGGTCATAAATCGCACCCCAGTAGTAGAGACTAGCTCTTTTAAAGCGAGATGGAACAGAGACCGTCTCGTAAGCTGTTGTAAAGAGAGACGAATACACCAGGAGTGTTTAGAGTTGTAAACGACCCGGGCATTGAACCGAGGCCCTTAAAGATGGATATTTCGTTTGCCGGTTCAGATCGTAGTTTCTTATATGATAATGATCTATTAAGACATAAGAGATAAATAACAATCCCTATTGTAATAATGTAAGGACGTGGGATTCCACGAGTTGATTGAAGGCAACTGAGTTCGGGAGTAACTATAGTTTTTTGACTGTGTCAAGTACCTTCACGCTCTGGAGTACACAATTGATTTTCTGATTACCTTAATATGTTTGTGAAATAAAGAGAGATGATAACAACTGAATGTGTGGACATGCCCAAAAATATTGAGTTAGATAATTAACCTATATTTTTAAATATAATTATATATTTGTTTTAAAGAATAAGAAAATATAAAAGACAGTGTTTGAGGTGTACAAGAATGACACCATAATAATGTAAATGCATGGAGCCAAAGAGCTCGGAGTTATGTAAACTTAATGTTAGTGCTTTATGGAAGTGAGACTAAGTAAGAATTGTTGGTTTATGTGGAAACCACAGGTTTTGAATTCAATATTTGTTTATTTTATTTTGTGATCCCTTGTTCATTTGGAACAAGCAGTTGATATTTTGGTCAAGAATTAAAGTGTTAAAATGTTTGTAGCGCCATTAATTTTATTAATTAAATATGTTTAAATAGGAGTTGATTTTGTTGTTATTTTTGCAAGTGTATCCACTAATTAATCCAAAATATGTGAGTCACAGAGTGGGGGAACTTACCACTGCCCCGAAATCCCGAATTGAGCTACGCTGGTATACTGTGATTGGCATATTTCATGCTAAATGGGCACAGTATCTCCTCGCATATTGTGACACGCTACATAAAGATCTAAAGAGCGTAAATCTCCTCCCTGAATCAGCCTCAGACAGAACAAAATGGAGACAATGGATCCACGTAGCGGACCCCATAGCCACGCGGGACAAATGCTGCATAAGAAGAAGGAGATTTATTTATTTATTTATTTATTTATACGTCAATATTAACAAATTACTTCAAGAAACTTTGGCTCAATATTGTTCAAGGCGACCTCGAGGGAATATAAGTGGTTATTGATGCGCTCATTAACGCACATCACTTGGTCATGGGGCCAAGCTCTCTGTGGACTCAGTAGACGTGGTGGGTTCGAGCCCCAACATCGGTCATCCTTGAGATGATTTTCCGTGGTTTCCCCATTTTCAACTCCAGGCGAATGCTGGGACGGTACCTTCTGATAGGCCACGGCCACTCATTACCTCTCTCATGAGGTTGGCTGCAAAATACACCTGTCACAGAGCCATTCATAGCTTCTCATCCCCGACCCAGTTGAAAACAGGAATAATAAGGGTTAGACATACATTATTTGGGCATGTTATAGAAGGTAGGAAATAATAAGAACAAGTAGTTCCTTGACGAACTAATGAGCCTACTTTTCTTAATATTTAAGATTCATGCCAATCTATATAGACCTATCTAGAATAATGACGTAATCAAGTTGGTAATACTAAAATTTCTAAGTACTGTAGGTTGAAATACACCTGAAATAGTGTAGCCTAATAGAGTAACTCACTTAATTTGGCAGCCCTGGTGACTGAATATATTCTTATTTCCATCTCTTAAGGTATAGAATGCACATACAAAATTTGCTTGAAGTCTAATGGATAGTATGGACGTTACATGCAATTTGAAGTTGGGTTTATCAGTGCGCGTAAAATCATGTTGGGAACAATGTCATGTATGTGATGCTCAGAATTAATCTGAAAGCTATTATAGTGTCAATTTGAATAAAATCCATTTGTTAGTATAGAAGTTACATGTAGTTGAAAATTGAAACTATCCGAAAGCTTAGAATCATGTTGGCAACACTGAAGTATATGAGTTACTCCAAATTAATCTAGAATGTCAGGTACTACACGTATGCAAAGTTTAGAGCTGATGGCTTGCATACTTTCTGATATATTGATATTAGGATTAAACAAATAGAGAGAGCATGTATTAGCAGTTGGCATCCATGGTGGCTCTTAAGAATACGCACAGTCATATCTGTTGTAGTACACATAGTAGGCTGCATACAAAATTTGGATGTAATCCAATTGATAGTATAGAAGTTACATGAATTTAGAAATTGGAGTTGTCGACAGACTTATGATCATGTTGGCGACACTGGCATGTATGGACTTCTGAAAATTAATCTGGAATGTTATTATCTATATGTGTGCCGATTTTGGAATAGTTCGCATGCATAACTTCTGAGATATCCAACATAGAGCTCAAATTTCGATTGCGATTTTTCAGCAGTTGGTAGCACTGACGTAAATTTCAAATATGGCAGTGAGCTAATCAGGTACAGATCTTTACTCTTACCAAATTTGGTTTCGATAGCTGCAGCCGTTTAGGAGTTTTTCCCGGATCGATCTCATAAGTCTACTTTTTCCACATTTTTTGCGAAATGATAAAAGTAAGCTAAAAACAAGATGTTCAGGAAAGAACATATAGCCTACTTTCTTCTAAATGTATGGGTATAGTTATAAGTCGCCTCCGTAGCGTAGCGGTCAGCATGGTTAGCTGCCGCCCCGGAGGTCCTGGGTTCGATTCCCGGCTCTGCCACGAAATTTGAAAAGTGGTACGAGGACTGGAACGGGGTCTACTCAGCCTCGGGTGGCCCAAATGAGTAGAGGGGGTTCGATTCCCCCTCAGCCATCCTCGAAGTGGTTTTCCGTGGTTTCCCACTTCGTCTTCGGGCAAATGCCGGGATGGTCCCTACCGTAAGGCCACGGCCGCCTCCTTCCCTCTTCCTTGCCTATCCATCCCAATCTTCCCCACCCTTCCCTCATGAGGCCCCTGTTCGCTTTGCAGGTGAGGCCGCCTGGGCGAGTTGCCAATCCCACCTCACCAGTTGTATCCCTTCCGATTAGATGTTCCCAGCTCTAGGACACTGCCTGGATAGGCGGTAGGGGTGAGTTCCCTCGCTGAGTCCCTGGGAGCCACCACCCTGGAGGGTAAACACGATAAAAAAAATAGTTATAACTCTTTGTCTTTATCATTTTCTAATTTCTTCCAATTCGAAGTGCAAATTGGCACACTGGATTTGAGGAGTGGCGTTCAAATAATTTACCCCAGCATTTTGCAATTTCATCAGTTAACACTCCAAACAACGTAGGTATTCAGTTTATTAACACCGACTACTTACAATAATTTAAACTTCGTTGCTCTAAACGTATCACTGGGAGAAACATATTTAATATAACTATTGCACAGCTAATTTGTAATCGCGCACGGCTAACGAGAAAGACAGGCCATGGCGCGTAAACCAAACCATTCTGTGACGTAGGCAATGTAGGCTACTGGTACTGCTTGATGATGCTTGTACGTTTAAGTCGAGAGCAATTCATAAGCAGCAGAAATGCAATATTTTATATCAATCTTCATAAAATGGACGCAGTTTAGATGTTCCGTGTGTTTTCAAACACGATAAATTATACTGTACAAGCTGTACCCGGCATGTGTTGCAATGCCAATCAAGGAAAGTGTTGGCGTTGAAATTCTGTTTCTTGAAGTGCTTTTGGATACACAACATGTTAACTGCCTCTAAGCTATCATAAAATGGATTTTCTAATTTAGAACCATTCGTGGGAGCGTGCACAACAACTTTCAAAAAGTTTCATCGCTGCCACTCATTTGTTGAATCTAATCGTACGCTACCTATTGTGAAATGGATTTACTAAGTCGAAACCCTTCCCTGACGTGTACACAATGACTCATCAATGATTCATCGCAATCGGATGAATGGTATATGCACGTATAGGGGTTTTTGTTTAAACGATTCGTGCGCTGTCACTCATTTGTTGAATCTACTCGTGCGCTACCTATTGAGAAATGTATGACTAAGTCGAAGCCCTTCCCTGGCGTGTACACAATAACTCATCAAGGTTTCATCGCAATCGAAGAATGTTATATGAACGCAATAGGGAATTTTGTTGAAACGCTTCGCGCGTCGTCACCCATTTGTTGCATCTACTCTTGCGCTACTTATTGTGAAATGGATTTACTAAGTCGAAACCCTTCCCTGGCGGGTACAAAATAACTGATCAATGTTTCATCGCAATCGGATGAATAGTATATGAACGCATACCTGATTTTGTTCAAACGATTCGCACTCCGTCACTCATTTGTTGAATCTACTCGTGCGCTACCTACTGTAAAATGTATTTACTAAGTTAGAAACCGTCACGTAAGTGTCCACAACATCTCACCCAAGTTTTATCGCTATCGTCGTTCATTTGTCGAATCTAGTCGTGTGCTACCTACTGTGAAATGTATTTACTAAGCCAGAAACCTTCCTTGGAGTGTCAACCATATTTCACCCAAGTTTCACCGCTAACGGCAGAATGGTATATGACCTTATACGGGACTTTGTTGAAACGCTTCGCGCGTCGTCCCTCATTTGTTGAATCAACTTGTGAGCTGCATATTTTATAGGGGATTTACTAAGCCAGAAATTTTCCATGACGTGTACACAACATCTCACCCAAGTTTCATAGGTACGGACGAATGGTACATGTATGCATACGGGACTTGGTTGAAACGCTTCGCGTGTCGTCGCTCATTTGTTGATTCTACTCTTGCGCTACATATTGTAATATGGATGTACTCAGCCAGAAACCTTCCCTGGAGTGTACACAACATCTCACCCAAGTTTCATCGCAATCGGATGAAAGGTATGTGAACGTATACGGGACGTTGTCGAAACGCTTCGCGCGTAGTCACTCATTTGTTGAACATAAAAGTGCGCTTCGTATTGTAAAATGGATTTACTTAGCCAGAAACCTTTCCTGGAGTGTACACAACAATTCACCAAATATTTATCACTATCAGACGAATGGTATATGACATTATACGGGACTTTGTTGAAACGCTTCGCGTGTCATCGCTCATTTGTTGAATCTACTGGTGCGCTACCTATTGTAAAATGTATGTACTAAGCCAGAAACCTTCCCTGGAGTGTACACAGCATCTCACCCAAGTTTCATCGCTATCGGATGAATGGTATATGAAATTAAATGGGACTTTGTTGAAACGCTTCGCGCGCCGTTGCTCATTTGTTGATTCTACTCGTGCTCTACCTATTTTTAAAGGGATT
Organism: Meconema thalassinum; assembly: GCA_946902985.2. Classification (NCBI taxonomy): domain Eukaryota; kingdom Metazoa; phylum Arthropoda; class Insecta; order Orthoptera; family Tettigoniidae; genus Meconema; species Meconema thalassinum. Next base: position 582,987,217 of record OX336390.1, on the reverse strand, counting down.
TACTAACCTAGAAACCTTCCCTGGAGTGCACACAAAATCTCAGCCTAGTTTCATCGCTATCGGACGAATGGTATATGAACGCAAACGTGACTTTGTTGAAATGCTTCGCGCGTCGTAGCTCATTTGTTGAATCTAATCGTGCGCTGCCTATTGTAAAGTGGATGTACTAAGCCAGAAAGTTTCCCTGCAGTGTACACAACATTTTACGCAAGTTTCATAGCTATCGGACGAATGGTATATGAATGCATACGGGACTTTGTTGAAATGCTTCGCGCATCGTCGATCATTTGTTGAATCTACGCGTGCGCTACCTATTGTAAAATGAATTTACTAAGTCAGAAACCTTCCTTGGAGTGTACTCAACATCTCACCCAAGTTTCATCGCAATCGGACGAATGGTATATGAACACATACGGGACTTTGTTGAAATGCTTCGCGCATCGTCGCTCATTTGTTGAATCTACGCGTGCGCTACCTATTGTAAAATGGATTTACTAAGTCAGAAACCTTCCTTGGAGTGTACTCAACATCTCACCCAAGTTTCATCGCTATCGGACGAATGGTATATGAACACATACGGGACTTTGTTGAAATGCTTCGCGCATCGTCGCTCATTTGTTGAATCTACGCGTGCGCTACCTATTGTAAAATGGATTTACTAAGTCAGAAACCTTCCTTGGAGTGTACTCAACATCTCACCCAAGTTTCATCGCTATCGGACGAATGGTATATGAACACATACGGGACTTTGTTGAAATGCTTCGCGCATCGTCGCTCATTTGTTGAATCTACGCGTGCGCTACCTATTGTAAAATGGATTTACTAAGTCAGAAACCTTCCTCGGAGTGTACTCAACATCTCACCCAAGTTTCATCGCATTTGGACGAATGGTATATGAACACATACGGGACTTTGTTGAAATTCTTCGCGCATCGTCGCTCATTTGTTGAATCTACGCGTGCGCTACCTATTGTAAAATGGATTTACAAAGTCAGAAACCTTCCTTGGAGTGTACTCAACATCTCACCCCAGTTTCATCGCTATCGGATGAATGGTATATGAACGTATACGGGATTTTGTTTGAACGATTCGTGCGCTGTCACTCATTTGTTGATTCTACTCGTACGCTACCTATTGAGAAATGAATTTTCTTAGTCGAAACCCTACCCTGGCGTGTACACAATAACTCATCAAGGTTTCATCACAATCGAAGAAGGTTATATGAACCCAATATGGGATTTTGTTGAAACGCTTCGCGCGTCGGCACCCATTTGTTGCATCTACTCTTGCGCTACTTATTGTGAAATGTATTTACTAAGTCGAAACCCTTCCCTGGCGTGTACACAATAACTCATCAATGTTTCATCGCAATCGGATGAATAGTATATGAACGCATACCGGATTTTGTTTAAACGATTCACGCTCCGTCACTCATGTGTTGAATCTACTCGTGCGCTACCTGCTGTAAAATGTATTTACCAAGTTAGAAACCGTCACGTAAGTGTCCACAACATCTCACCCAAGTTTCATCGCTATCGGACTAATGGGATATGAAGACATAGGGGAGTGTATTGAAACGCTCCGCGTGTCGTCGTTCATTTGTCGAATCTACTCGTGTGCTACCTACTGTGAAATATATTTACTAAGCCAGAAACCTTCCTTGGAGTGTCCACCATATTTCACCCAAGTTTCACCGCTAACGGCAGAATGGTATATGACCTTATACGGGACTTTGTTGAAACGCTTCGCGCGTCGTCCCTCATTTGTTGAATCTACTTGTGCGCTGCCTGTTGTGTAGTGGATTTACTAAGCCAGAAACCTTCCACGAAGTGTACACAACATCTCACCCAAGTTTCATAGCTATCGGACGAATGGTATATGAATGCAGACGGGACATGGTTGAAACGCTTCGCGTGTTGTCGCTCATTTGTTGATTCTACTTGCGCTACTTATTGTAATATGGATGTACTCAGCCAGAAACCTTCCCTGGAGTGTACACAACATCTCACCCAAGTTTCATCGCAATCGGATGAATGGTATGTGAACGTATACGGGACGTTTTCGAAACGCTTCGCGCGTAGTCACTCATTTGTTGAATCTAAACGTGCGCTTCGTATTGTAAAATGGATTAACTAAGCCAGAAACCTTTCCTGTAGTGTACACAACAATTCACCAAACATTTATCACTGTCAGACGAATAGTATATGACCTTATACGGGACTTTGTTGAAACGCTTCGCGTGTCATCGCTCATTTGTTGAATCTACTGCTGCGCTACCTATTGTAAAATGGATGTACTAAGCCAGAAACCTTCCCTGGAGTGTACACATTAGCTCATCCAAGTTTCATCGCTATCGGATGAATGGTATATGACCTTATATGGGACTTTGATGAAAAACTTCGCGCGTCGTCGCTCATTTGTTGATTCTGCTCCTGCTCTTCCTATTTTTTTTAAAGGGATTTACTAAGCCAGAAACCTTCCCTGGAGTGCACACATCTCAGCCTAGTTTCATCGCTATCGGACGAATGGTATATGCACGCATACGTGACTTTGTTGAAATGCTTCACGCGTCGTAGCTCATTTGTTGAATCTACTCGTGCGCTGCCTATTGTAAAGTGGATTTAATAAGCCAGAAAATTTCCCTGAAGTGTACACAACATTTTACGCAAGTTTCATAGCTATCGGACGAATGGTATATGAATGCATACGGGACTTTTTTGAAACTGACTTTGTTGAAATGCTTCGCGCGTCGTAGCTCATTTGTTGAATCTACTCGTGCGCTGCCTATTGTAAAGTGGATTTACTAAGCCAGAAAATTTCCCTGAAGTGTACACAACATTTTACGCAAGTTTCATAGCTATCGGACGAATGGTATATGAATGCATACGGGACATTTTTGAAACACTTTGCGTGTCGTCGCTCATTTGTTGAATCTACTCGTGCGCTATCTACTGTGAAATGTACTCACTAATTTGGAAACCTTCACGTAAGTGTATACAACATCTCACCCAAGTTTCATCGCTATCGGACGAATGGTATATGAACACATACGGGACTTGTTTGAAACGCTTTGCGCATCGTCACTCATTTGTTGAATCTACGCGTGCGCTACCTATTGTAAAATGGATTTACTAAGTCAGAAACCTTCCTTAGAGTGTACTCAACATCTCACCCAAGTTTCATCGCAATCGGTTGAGTGGTATATGAATGCATAGGAGACATACACACCCACAGACAAACTATCACGTAAGATTGATTTTTATATATATAGATAGGTTTGCAAAACTACGCCTATTGAAGTTACTCCTTACAAAAATCCACGCGAACTAGGATTCAAGGGTTCGTTGTGTCTTTAATAGCTGCAACGAACAGGTTACATTAAGTCGAGTTGTAGATTCTGTGACCTTCGTTGTGAGTTAAATTATGTGCACATTAGTATAATTAGATCAAAGAATCTTGCAGCACAGTATAGATATCATTAACTTATTGTTGTTTCAAGGGGAGGAACATAAATTAATTCGTTTATAGAAGAGATCAGCGGAATACACTACCCACCGACTAACGACTTGTATCAATACCTTCTATGAAGACAAGTGATAAATGAATACCAACGTTTATACAGGTTCAATGATGTAGACAAGATGACTAGGTACCACACCGGCAGTAAAACGAAGACCAGGCAGTGGTGCAACAGAACTACATTGCTGACGTCACGAAAACTCACCAGAGCCAGTCATTCTCGTTGGCCGTGATAATCGCGCCTTAGCTTGGGGATGTGTATCCTCTATCGGCAAAAATAATAACCTTCGCAATTATACTGTAGACATGGGTTCACTAACTCGCCGGTATTATACTGTATAGGTTTGCAAAACTACGCCTATTGAAGTTACTCCTTACTCGCATCTAGAAGTCTGTGGTTACCAATAACATAGTTCAAGTAATTACTCTTAGATGTCACTCCGGTGGTGAATGTTGTTTTAATTAAATATATATTTTCCATTTCAAAATGCACCATATAATGCTTTATTTTATAACGTCTCAGTACTCAAGAAATAATAAATATAAAAAAATCAAGAAAAAAAGTCTATCTGTGATAGGATTTGAACCACGGCCAGCCTGATGAAAGACTAACGCGCTGACCACTTTTTTTTTATTACCTCTTTACAGAATTACAGAATTTTCAGATATGATAAATACCATACTAATACATCACAAGAAATCCAGATAGTGTCCATATTTATCGTACAATTGTCCACTTTCACTAAGCTTCCAACGCTCTTTTTGCAGGTGATACCTGAGATCCAGGAAAGAGAAATGTTGATCATTGTCCATCACGAAGTGTACATATTGGCCCATTATCCACACAATGGCAGTCTGTTTAATTTGGGGGAAGGCGGTCACCGACAAACGAACCAACTTCCTGTCATCAAGGTCATCCGTGGGCACATTTAATAGTTGACATACTTTTCCCTTACACCACAGCCACGTGGAGGCAACTCGCGTGCATGATGTGAAGCGGTGTATCGCCGTATCAGTTTGACCACATATAGTACACCATGGGTAAGCTTCAAGATGGATGGTATATCGCCGTAGAGCGGTTGGGATGAGATCGTTGAGGAAGATAAAAACCTGGGAGTGTACAGCAGAAGAAATGGTCATAGCCCCAAAATTTTTCCAAACAGTGGGCCAATGGACGTAGAGGGTGGTGGCCTCTATTCGCGGTTTGGAGTGTACCACTTGCCGCAACATGTTATAGATACTTTTCGTCGTTGGAACAATCCCTGAAGGCATTTGGCGAACAGTTTCCAGAAGGTGCTGTTGAAGGTCCCTAAATATCTTCGGCAAAGCTCTATCACAACCACGGGCTGTGTTTCGAATAACTTTGTATAGCGCTTTCGTAAAAGTGTCATGTTGGGAAAGAATGGTGATATCGTTCTTGCAGAGGAGTGCACGGCATTTCATGCCATGAGCTGTTAGCCCTAGCCCGCCTTGCCGGGATGGGAGATACAACTGTTCCCGTTGTACTCGGAACAAAAATCCTTGCCATATAAACCAACCTGTATATTTTGCCAATTGGCTCTCAAACATTTTGGGAAGTGGGAAAAGTTGTGCGACATACCATATTTTAGAGAGCGCAAACACGTTGAGGACCATGACCCGTTGCACTATATTGAGGTTTCTTTGACCAAATTGGATCAGCACTCCCCTAACTTTGGCAATGACCTTAGTCCAGTTTGCTTGCACTGTGTCCAGAAGCGATTGCTTCCAGGTAATGCCAAGAATTTTCACCTCATTTACTATCCGGAACCAGGGCTGTGGGGTAATCACTGAGTTAGTATTGAGCGGAAGCAAAGCAGTTTTCTGGGGGTTCGATTGTGCTCCAGAGGCGATATGGTAGAGCTGAAGGACGCTATCGATGTGGGAGATGTCTTCTTTATTGCGGATCAATATTGATACGTCATCAGCATAGGCGCACATTCCAAAAACATGTGTGGACAGTTTGTAACCCTGTAGCTTCACCTGGGTAGTCCGAATGAACGGTTCAAGGCCAATGACAAAAAGTAGCATAGAAAGGGGACATCCTTGCCTAACTGATCGTTGTATTGGAATCAGAGGGGAAAGAAAACCGTTGACGAGCACTCTAGACGTAGCATTACAATTTATCATACGAATGTAGTCAATAAGGATTTCAGGAAATTCGAAGTGTTGCAAGACCATGTACAAGTATTCATGACTGATGCGGTCGAAAGCTTTATCAAGATCTAAGGTGAGAAAACTCATTGGCTCAGTGGGGAGCATTTCGGCTTTTAGGTGTAGGTCCCGTAGTATCGCTAAGTTTGTTAACAGAGTTCTTCCAGGAATACTGCAACATTGTTCATCACCAATGATATCAGGTAGAACAGTCTTCAATCGGCATGCAAGTACTTTGGTAAGGACTTTATAGTCACTGCAGAGCAGAGTAACTGGTCGGAAGTCACCAACTGCCATGGGAGAGGATGTTTTTGGTATGAGGACTATGGTACCCTCGTGATGTGATTGACAAAGAGCACGACGTTGGAGAATGGTACGCAGGACATGACAAAATTATTTGCCAATGAGAGGCCAGAAGTGTTTATACATTTCATATGGCAGTCCATCAATGGCAGGTGAGCGGTTGTTTGGGAGTTGTTTAACCACAGAGTGAATCTCTTCATCCGTAATATCCGCGCTGAGCAGAGTTTTGTTGTCCGGAGATAGTTGGGTACTGCAAGAAGACAGCAATAGGGTCACCTGCTGTGGATCAATGGGAGCCTTAGCGTAGAACCGTTGATAAAATAATGATATTTCACGACGTATAGCGTCAGGGGAGGTGACGACACTTCCAGTACTGGTGCGGAGGCGGTGGATATATTTACATTGCCGCTCACGTTGTCCTTTGGCGATATGGTATACACTTGCACTTTCGTCAGGGAGCACTGTACGATCCTTTAAAGCCACGTTTATATGAGCGATCGTTCGTTGCTGTAGAGACAGGAGCTTGGTTTTAACTTCCCGGATCTGGTCATATATACGCTCCCCAGCATTAGATCTTTGCTGGAGCTGGCGAAGAACTCGATAGTAAAATTCAACTGTATCCCGTCTTTCCCGACCTCGTTGTTAAGATATGTTCTTAAAGACGCGGCGGATCCCTGGTTTGACTAAAATATCCCACCAGTCTGTGCAGTCGCGAAATTTGCATTTTTGTTGGACCCATCGAGTCCAGTGTTGTCTGAAAATATCTTGGCATTCCTCCTCCAGTAACAGCGAGCAATTCAGCTTCCAATAACCTCTTCCTATGTGAAATATGGGATGGGGGTAAGAGATTGTACATACAACAGCATGATGGTTAGTGAAACTGGCAGGTATCACTTCATATCGTCTAGGCTGGATAAGTTCCTGTGAAAAGTAGATGCGGTCAAGTCGTGATGAGGAGTTGTGACTTATACAGGTATAATGGGGCAGGGGCACCCTTAAACTATCCACAGCGTCAATGAGGTGTAGGGAGGTAAGAAGGGTCCTGAGAGCCGGGTTGACACCTTGGTATGAGCTAGTGGAATCTTCTGGGCGTTGAATACAATTGAAATCCCCTGCAAGAATAAGTTTTTCCTTAACGTCGTGCAGATGAGGCAGTATACTCTGTTGAAAGAACATTTTCCGTTCCACACGTTTATTGGACCCGGATGGGGCATATACATTTATCAGGGTGGTATTGTTTATGTGTCCAGATATTATGCGTCCTGATGGATGACATAGCACACCTTCGAGTGGGATATCATGTCTTATGAGGAATCCGGTCCCTCTATTCGTATTACCGGTATTGATGTATTGTTTGTAGAAGGCAGATATGGGCAAACAGGGTAGAGCAACTTCTTGAATGAAGGCAATGTCAATGTCTGCATCTCGAAGGAATCTCTCCAACAGTTGAAATTTCAGAGGGCATTCTATTACATTGATATTCACAGTGGCCACAGTGAGAAGTTGCGCCATTAAGAGAAGTATAAAAGTTGTGCTAGACATACTGGAAGTTGGACTCGAGAAAAAAAGAAAAAAGAAAAAAAAAGACACAGGTGAGAAATATACTGGTGCACTATGTCAAATTAGGTTAAGATAGTTCCTTTTGACTGCAATTCATAGGCCGGCTGTCAGCAGTTGAGAGCGTTCGTGGGTCCCTAGATGACGTAGAATGAAGATTTTGTTTCTTTTTCACAGCTGCGGGAACGTTTGTAGAGCCAGTTTGATTCTTCGGGGCTGGTACGGCAATCGAGGCATTTGTTTTAATCTTCTTAGAGACGTTCTCGGATCCCCGATCAACATTCTTAAGTGAGTCGGTAGGGACCAGCGAAGGTGGGGGCAGTGAAGACAAAATTTCTGTGGCAGCCTGTAGTGACGGCATAGTTGGTTCTAAGGCTGCGATACAGGTTGCCGATAGCACAGGGGCACTCTGTGGCTCGCAGCTCTGGTCAGGGCAAGGTACCAGTTCTGCGTCAGATGTATCCGAGGTCACTTCTGGTGTTGTCCCAGCTGACTGATCAATAAGCATGTTTTCATATGACGTTTGCTGCGTCACAACTTCCGAGTATTGGACACGTCGTTGTTGTGTAGGAGTTATACCGAGGGGAATCATTTTCTTTGGGCAGTTAATACGTAGATGTGTGGTAGCATTGCAAATTAAACAGGTCTGTTTCTGTCCATTATACGTTATATAGCCAGAATGGCCACCAAAAGTCTCAGTGGAGGGGATATCTTGCTTGATTTCCATAGTGACGGCACGTATTCCATTATACACCGGGAACTGATAAGCAGAAGACCATTGTTCTTTCCTGACGTCACTCACAGTGCCATATTTCGACAGGACGGATTTGAAAATTTCAGGGGGTACTTCGAGTGGGACATTAAATATACGCACTGTGGTAAAATTGGAATCCGCTGTGGAGAGCTTAACATTTGTCATTTCTCCTGAGTCATACTGAAATTTAATAGGATCTGCAAAAGTATTTAACAATTTCTGATAAATAGATATGCTGATTACCTTGATGTACATGGTTTTTTCGTGCGCATTTAACTGGATGGCTTCTACTTGGTCGACAGTCAACCGGAGGGTATCGCCAATCCAGCGGTGAATTTCTCCTGGTGAGGGGCGAGAACTCTGCCTGTCCCATTGGCAGCGTACGGTGTTTTTTTCTCTGGTATCCGGACATGATTTTCAGCGGGGTTTTCTGGGTTTCTGGTTTTGTTGTCCTATCTGGAACACTACTTGAAAAAGTATTGTCCGAATGACACACGGAAGGTCAGTACACACGTGGAACTAAGGAAGCACCGGTATTAGGAACCGTAAACTCTTCCAATGCGGTCACACAGCCCGCACACACGTACCGCACTCGGCCACGACTAGTGACCAACTGACCACTCAGCCAATCGTGCACACTCTAATAGATCGTTAGGAACCAATACATATACCTCGTTGGACTAAACGTTTTCTTTACTGGAGTATATTTTAAACCGAGTTCATTTCATAGAAAGTTCATATATTTGCTACCACTAGCCTATATTGCATGCAACATACTGAAATTAATAAAATAAAGGTCAGAACGAGAGATCAGTTGCCATCTTGTCAAATAACCGAGACGACTCAGCTTTTTATAATCACTTCTAGACTATAATATTAAAATATAAACTTTTAATTTCAAACGGGCCACGTCGTTTCAAACAGATTAAACGATTCTTGGTTCGATAGTCGGAACTGGTGGGTCCCATGTTATGGATTATAAAGTTTGCATAATTCACACGGCCGCCATTCTGAAATGGTACGGTTGATGACCTCGTAGTTTGGGCACAAGACGCGCCTCATATGAAGGAACGTTGTTACCAAATTTGGTAAAGATCCGATTATTAGTTTGGTTGTAATGCATTATTACGTTTTGACCATTTGAGTGGCCGCCATTAAGTTTTGGTAAAGATGGCGGCAATATAAAACATGACACTGAGGTGCCCTTTGCCAGTGCTACCTCTGTACCAAATTTCGTTCAATTCGGTTTCACCGTGTTTGAATTGATAGGGGGGGACAGACATTCAGAGTACACACACTCACACACACACACACACAGACTCACACACACACATACACACACACAGGCAGACACACAATTTTTGGCCCTGTAGTGATCTCATAAGTCTACTTTCATTTTTTGCAAAAATCGAAAGTAGGCTAATAGGAAAGAGGTTTGACCGCATGAAATGTGAGGTTCGCAGGTAAGAAAAGGGGGCCATGTCAGTAAGCACTGCTTTATTTTTCCTGCTGGCAATGCTATATGCAGATGAGATTGTGAGGCAAACAGGAAATAAGTCCAGTGACATCTGTACATGTCGAGTATTAGTATTAGCCTACTTTCGATTTTTGCAAAAAATGAAAGTAGACTTATGAGATCAACACAGGGCGAAAAAAGTGTGTCTGTCTGTGTGTGTGTGTGTGTGTGTGTGTGTGTATGTGTGTGTGTGAGTCTGTGTGTGTGTGTGTGTGAGTGTGTGTACTCTGAATGTCAGCCCCCCCCCCCCTATCAATTCGAACACGGTGAACGCGAATTGAACGAAATTTGGTACAAAGGTAGCACTAGCAAAGGACACCTCAGTGACATGTTTTATATCGCCGCCATCTTGACGGAAACGTAATGGCGGCCACACAAATGTTCAAAGCTTAAATCAAATTACGACTAACCTAATCATCCGATCTCTACCAAATTTTGCAACAACATACCTATATAGGGGGAGCATACTTTGACCAAAGTAATAGGTCATCAGCTTAATAGTTTGCGGATGGCGGCCATCTTTGTGTGAAAATGGATTCCCCCTATTAATTCGAACACGGTGAAACCGAATGGAACAAAATTTGGTACCGAGGTAGCACTAGCAAAGGCCACCTCAGTGTCATGTTTTATATCGCCGCCATCTTGACAGAAACGTAATGGCGGCCACACAAATGTTCAAAGCTTAAATCAAATTACGACTAACATAATCATCCGATCTCTACCGAATTTTGCAACAACATACCTTTATGGAGCATCCTTTGACCAAATCAATAGGTCATTACCCTAATAGTTTGCGGATGGCGGCCATCTTAGTGTCAAAATTGATTCCCCATATTAATTCGAACACGGTGAAACCGAAAGGAACGAAATTTGGTACAGAGGTGGCACTAGCAAAGGGCGCCTCAGTGTCATGTTTTATATCGCCGCCATCTTGACGGAAACGTAATGGCAGCCACACAAATGTTCAAAGCTTAAATCAAATTACGATTAACCTTATCATCCGATCTCTACCAAATTTTGCAACAACATACCTTTATGGAGGGACCATCCTTTGACCAAACTAATAGGTCATTAGCCTAATATTTTGCGGATGGCGGCCATCTTTGTGTGAAAATCGATTCCCCCTATCAATTCGAACACGGTGAAACCGAATGGAACGAAACTTGGTACAGACGTAGCACTAGCAAAGGGCACCTCAGTGTCATGTTTTATATCGCCGCCATCTTAACAGAAACGTAATGGCGGCCACACAAATGTTCAAAGCTTAAATCAAATTACGACTAACATAATTATCCGATCTCTACCAAATTTTGCAACAACATACCTTTATGGAGGGAGTATCCTTTGACCAATCTAATAGGTCATTCGCCTATTAGTTTGCGGATGGCGGCCATCTTTTTGTGAAAATTGATTCCTCTTATTAATTCGAACACGGTGAAACCGAATGGAACGAAATTTGGTACAGAGGTAGCACTAGCAAAGGCCACCTCAGTGTCATGTTTTATATCGCCGCCATCTTGACGGAAACGTAATGGCGGCCACACAAATGTTCAAAGCTTAAATCAAATTACGATTAACCTAATCATCCGATCTCTACCAAATTTTGCAACAACATACCTTTATGGAGGGAGCATCCTTTGACCAAACTAATAGGTTATTAGCCTAATATTTTGCGGATGGCGGCCATCTTTGTGTGAAAATCGATTCCCCCTATCAATTCGAACACGGTGAAACCGAATGGAACGAAATTTGGTACATAGGTAGCACTAGCAAAGGGCACCTCATTGTCATGTTTTATATCTCCGCCATCTTGACGGAAACGTAATCGCGGCCACCCAAATGTTAAAAGCTAAATTTTAATTACGACCAACCTAATAATCTAGTGTCTACCAAATTTTGCAACTACATATCTGACCAAACTGCAAGATCATCAGCCCAATAGTTTGCAGATGGTGGCCAGGTATGTGTGCAAATCGATTCCCCCTATCAATTCAAACTCGGTGAAACCGAATTGAACGACATTTGGTACAGGGGTAGCACTAGCAAAGGGCACCTCAGTGTCATGTTTTATATCGCCGCCATCTTGACGGAAACGGAATGACGGCCACCCAAATGATAAAAGCTTAAATCAAATTACGACCATCCTAATAATTTGATCTCTACCAGATTTTGCAACAACATGCCTTTTTGTGGGAAGCATCTTATGACTGATTACAAGGTCATCAGCCCAATAGTTTGCAAATAGCGGCCATGTATGTGTGCAAATCCATTCCCCATATCAATTCACACACGGTGGAGCCGAATTGAATGACATTTTTTACAGGGGTAGCACTAGCAAAGGGCACCTCATATTTTTGTTTAATATCCCTATAGCACGTTGTATTTCAACAAGCTACTACAACCAACATTCAATTATACTCCTTGAAAAGGACAAAGAGTTATAACAATACCCATGCATTTAGGAGAAAGTAGGCTATATGTTCTTTACTGAACATCTGGTTTTTGGAAACAAAATTAGCGTGTAGCGAAAAAAGACAATACTGTTGCTTACAGCCGAAAAGATGGGAAAGCATCTATCACAATTAGGACACAAAACTTTGAATTTGTGGTGAACGTTAAGTGCGTGGAACGTGACGTGGACATGGAGATCAGTATAGTATAAGGACCTACATTCTATCAGAGTAGTCTCAAGACAGGAAGTGCCAAGGAAATGTGAAGAGATAGATGTTCAAGATGTATTAATGCCTCATACTGTCAAATACGGCAGAGACGTCGGCACTGACAAACAGAAAATGACAGAAGAGTAAATTCCAGGCTAGTGAGATAAGTTTTTAGAAGACAAGAAGGTTAACAGTTTTTTAGCGTATGGCTTTTAGTGTCGGGAGTGTCCGAGGACATGTTCGGCTCGCCAGTTTGTAGCTGCTTCTAGGCGGACACCCAATGGGTCAGCTACACGTACCGTCGCGTGTGGAGTGTTGTCTAGGTTAACAGTAAGAAATGATTAAAGAAGGGAAATTGGAGAAGAACATATTTCCAACCCAATGAAGAATGAAATGAGGACTGGGGGGATGTGGAAGGATGTATAGCCATGAAAGGCAGATATGGAAGGAAAAGAGGAGGTGGTCTATCCTAAATTCACTGGAAGAAGGTGGGAAATGCATTGGAATGATCCCAGCTCAGGAATCCCTCAGGGTATTATCGAGACCATCACCCATGTGCCTCCTTACGTGGTGTGGCTACAATTCACCATACCTCATTTACGGTATATTACAGAAGGCAAGAGATAACACGAAAAATACAAAGAGGTAATGAACGTAATGAACAATGAGCGTATCATGAAAGAAAATTACAAGGGAAATGAAAGAAACCCTTGGCCTCAGACACCCTAATATTGTCAGTGTCGGAATAGAAAAGGAGTTGGTCAAGGGAGGTTGACAGAAAGAGAGAAGCCCATCACATGTAAGTGGAAACAATGCCGGACAAACTGTGGTTCAGTTTCCACATCCTACTATTTTTGAGGCCCTGAAGTGAGAGAAACAAAATAATAGCTCTGGAAGATAATATTCGAGCTCTTGGTATCAAAGTCACCCCCTTAGGCCGAATGTTTTCAAATCTGGACTACTGTTCCAACAAGCACATAGAGAATCCAATTAAGCGTGAAGAGCTGATCAAAGTTTGTTCGCCTCGCCTCCACTTTGACTAACTCGATAAACCCCCTCCCTTTGAAACTGGTGAGATTCCTCAACTTACACATTTACCCAGACCCTGCCTCTTGATCAGCAAATCAATAGATTAATACTTCTCCTAAAATTTCTCATGCGAACGTTGCAGAAAATTACGACCGTTTATTTGCAAATCCACTGCCAATCTCCGTGATGAACTCTAAAACAAACTCATCCGTAAAATATCAGAAATCTCTGTTATGTGTAGCCAATATGTACAGTATTATTGGCTTCGGCGACGTATTCGATAGCATGCTGAGCTGCTATGCCCAAGATCGCGTGTTCAAATCCGGCCGAAGTCGTCGGATTTGTATGAGCGTTAAATTCATTCAGTATGCCTTCCTTCAGAGGGGAAGTAAAGCCGGCGGGACCAAGTCATAGATTTATGGCACGTAAAAAAAACTTCCACCTCAATTGGTAGGTGTAGCAAAATTTGTAGGTTATATTTGGCTAGTTAGAAGTGAATCTGGATACTGTGCAAAGTTCTATTTATAGGGTCAGTACTGACATAGTGAGGAAAGACCACATCGTGGTGTAGCGGCTAGCATTCTTGGCTGTCGCCCCGGAGGTCCGGGTTCTATTCTCGACTTAGCCAAAAATCTTAATTCTGGCATGTGGGCTGGAACAAGGTACACTAAGCCTAGTCAGGCAGGTAGAGGAATATTTAATTCCCACCTCAGCATCCTGAATGTGGTTTTTCTTGGTTTCCCCACTTCTGTTACAGTCAAATGATGAGATAGCTCCTAATTTAATGCTTCAGCCACCTCCTTCACAATATCCGCAATTCACGAATACACACATTAGTAGGCCTATAGCCATCACAATAATACAGGTTGTCACAGAAATGCCACACAAACCCAAATACATGACCACGATATCGCAGACCCTATAATAAGCACTAAAAACAAACACTCAGTGAGGAAAGGAATGGCAAGGGCTTTTTCCAAGATAAATAACATGCATCATCAAAACTTGATAGCTCTGCTCATATTTAACCGATGTGAAATACCTTTTCCTGTGGTTTGGATTTCACGTAAAAAGGAGGTGCTGAGGCTCATGATCACATGATAAACGGTCCCGTAAAACTATAAGCTTCCTTCCATTTATAATCGAGTCGAATCAGCATCTTTTGAGCTACTCATAAAGTAGGTTGTCCAATTAATTTAATGCACATTAAAAATACTATTTCACCTAATGTTAATATTTTTGAATGTCAACAATCACAATGAAAACACTATTATTCTGGTTCATGGTTGGTTGGTTTCTTAGTTTAGGGGCTGTGAAAACCTGGTCATGTAGCCCCGTGTACTTTGGGTGTGTGTAGAATCTCTCTGATAACCGGTGTTAATTGTGATGACTGTATGTGTGTGTGTTATCTGTTTTTAATTCAAGTAAGGACTGCGGACGATAATTTCAAGTAGTTCCTACTTTCGCTACCAATGCTACCGTCCAAGGCACCTAGTTGTGAACTTGGCTACAACTAGATGCCATCGCAACCAGCGCCCAGTGACGAACGTTGGAACTTAAGAGCATTAATCACACTTAACCTACACATTTTGGCTTCACACAAGTGTAGTTAGTGGAACGTATGACATGGGACCGCCTGCTTTACTTCCCCTCCGAAGTAGTCTTGCGCATAATAGTTCGCGGCTGGGAGCGATCAGTTTAGTTCGCAGCTCCTTAGCTAACTACACACATCAAAAAAAGTTTTGCATCACCTCGGTTCCCAGATCTCCGGCATATAGACGTTGACTGTGTATATTGTATCCAAGATACAGTCCCTTTGACTGTTCATAGATGTCACTAAAACTGCTCAAAGATGTAAACAACCATGCATGAGCAGGGCCTATTAGACGGAGGGGGTACGACAGCCGATCAGTTCCAGTCATTCCACCAGGACGAAGGTACGCTGCTCATGTTGTCTGTAGTTCTACCATGCCTAGAAGGTCAATACCGCAGTTCGATCGCGTCCGCATTGTTACTTTGTGTCAAGAAGGGCTCTCAACAAGGGAAGTTTCCAGGCGTCTCAGAGTGAACCAAAGCGATGTTGTTCGGACATGGAGGAGGTACAGAGATACAGGAACTGTCGATGACAGGCCTCGCTCAGGCCGCCCAAGGGCTACTACTGTAGTGGATGACCGCTACTTACGGATTGCCGCTCGGAGAAACCCTGACAGCAATGCCACCATGTTGAATAATGCGTTTCGTTCAGCCACAGGACGTCGTGTTTCAACTCAAACTGTGCGCAATAGGCTGCATGATGCGCAACTTCACTCCCGACGTCCATGGCGAGGTCCAGCTTTGCAACCCCGACACCATGCAGCGCGGTACAGATGGGCCCAACAACATGCTGAATGGACCCCACGGAATTGGCATCACGTTCTCTTCACCGATGAGTGTCGCATATGCCTTCAACCAGACAATCGTCGGAGACGTGTTTGGAGGCACCCTGGTCAGGCTGAACGTCTTAGACACACTGTCCAGCGAGTGCAGCAAGGTGGTGGTTCCCTGATGTTTTGGGGTGGCATTATGTGGGGCCGACGTACGCCACTGGTGGTCATGGAAGGCTCCGAAACGGCTTTACGATACCTGAATGACATCCTCCGACCCATAGTGCAACCATATCGGCAGAATATTGGAGAGGCATTTGTCTTCATGGACGACAATTCTCGACCTCATCGTGCACATCTTGTGAATGCGTTCCTTCAAGATAACGACATCGCTCGACTACAGTGGCCAGCATGTTCGCCAGACATGAACCCTATCGAACATGCCTGGGATATGTTGAAAAGGGCTGTTTATGGACGTCTTGACCCACCAACCACTCTGAGAGATTTACGCCGAATTGTCGTTGAGGAGTGGGACAATTTGGACCAACAGTGTCTTGATGAACTTGTGGATAGTATGCCACGGCGAATACAGGCATGCATCAATGCAAGAGGACGTGCTACTGGGTATTAGAGGTAGTGGTGTGTACTGCAATCTGGACCACAAATGCTGAAAGTCTAGCTGTATGATGGTACAACATGCAATGTGTGGGTCTCATGAGCAATAAAACGAGCTGAAATGTTGTTTGTGTTGATCTCTATTCCCTTTGTATTTAACGGTTCCGGAACTCTTGGAACCGAGGTGATGCAAAACTGTTTTTGATGTGTGTAGTTCGCTCTTTTAGTTCGTTAGTTCCCATCTCGAAGACAGATCGTTCGCTCGCCTTGCTACTCCCACTGCACGTGCTCCTTGTTTGTTATAGCAGTCTGTCACCACTCATTACTCGTCACCAGTGATTGCTCATTCACATTGCTCTCGTTTCAAGCAATACTGTAGGCTACCGTTATACTATGATCGCTGCACGTGCAGTTCGTGTATTAGATATTGACAAGTTGCGTGTGTAGTAATGTGTTTTACATTTTGATATTCGAAGATAAAAAATACAAAATATGAGTATTGAAACATTAGTGAAATTCCTTATTCCTTCCTTATTTCCTTTTATTCCTTGTAGAAACATAGGGTAGCTACAAACTTCTTCCATCTCACTCTATTGTTGGCCATCCTTTTAATTAGGGTCCATGTCTTTCCTTCTGAGACAATTTCTCTTTCTATTGTTTATAAAGACAAAAGTCGTTATTTTTTTTTATCATTAGTGAAATACCGGTACCGTACCTGAAGGAATAACACTATGGACGACGTGTTCGTAGAAGCATACACTTATCATTCTCTATATTTTCTTTCTCGCGTGGGGCCGATAACCTAGATGTTAGACCCCATAAAACAACAATTATCATCATTTTTCGCACATATCAACATCCGATTCCATTTCCTACTTGTCACTAGGTGATGATAAGACGTCCCCCCCCCCCCCCCCCGCAATTTTCGTTTCATTTCTTACTTGCTTCGTGATATTCATTATTTGTCTGCTCTGAAACCGTTGGGAACATTATCTTTATGGCATGAATGAAAGGAATAGGTTTTTTAGTTCAGAGTGTTTGTCCATAGAAGTTCGCTTTTCTTTGTGAATCATCGTAATAATGTTCATTTCTTAAAAACAGGTAAAAGTAGTTGTATCACCATGTATCGAGAGAAAATAAATATCAACCAGTTCATTGTGAGGTTTGAAGCCATTTTTCAGTGTTACCTAAGTAAACAAAAGTGTGGTGCTTTTCAGTCGGTCAACACGAATGTACCCAAACAGAGCTTGGTTATGCCTCAATCCTGAAATACATTCATAAAATACATGTATTTATTGATCTCATGTAATTTATTTCAGTATTGGGGCATAACCCCGCTATGTTTGGGTACATTCGTGTTGACAGACTGAAAAGCACCAAACTTTTATCAACCAGTTCATTAAAATGGTAATGTTAATCCAGTTCACCGATTTTCTAAAGAATTGGACATATGCTATTTTCAAATAATCCAAAATGACTAAGTTAAATAAAACTGTGGAATTATCCCCACATCTAAATCAGTTAACTATCAGTAACCTCAATTTATGAACCGCCACTGTATTACATTACAAATCATCATCATCATCATCATTTCCCCTTATCCAGCTCCTGCCGGGTCGGGGTATTTATGGCACTTCTCCACTTTCCTCTTTCCTTCCACCATTCTTCTTCCACGATCTTGTCCCGGTCCAGATTTCTTTTTCTTACGCCGTTCTTCACTGAATCCATCCACCTTGTTCTAGGTCTTCCTCTTGGTCTCTTACCCTTGCACTTCGCCTCCAGCATCTGTCTTGGTATTCTACACACATCAAAAAAAGTTTTGCATCACCTCGGTTCCAAGAGTTCCGGAACCGTTAAATACAAAGGGAATAGAGATCAACACAAACAACATTTCAGCTCGTTTTATTGCTCATGAGACCCACACATTGCATGTTGTACCATCATACAGCTAGACTTTCAGCATTTGTGGTCCAGATTGCAGTACACACCACTACCTCTAATACCCAGTAGCACGTCCTCTTGCATTGATGCATGCCTGTATTCGCCGTGGCATACTATCCACAAGTTCATCAAGACACTGTTGGTCCAAATTGTCCCACTCCTCAACGACAATTCGGCGTAAATCTCTCAGAGTGGTTGGTGGGTCAAGACGTCCATAAACAGCCCTTTTCAACATATCCCAGGCATGTTCGATAGGGTTCATGTCTGGCGAACATGCTGGCCACTGTAGTCGAGCGATGTCGTTATCTTGAAGGAACGCATTCACAAGATGTGCACGATGAGGTCGAGAATTGTCGTCCATGAAGACAAATGCCTCTCCAATATTCTGCCGATATGGTTGCACTATGGGTCGGAGGATGTCATTCAGGTATCGTAAAGCCGTTTCGGAGCCTTCCATGACCACCAGTGGCGTACGTCGGCCCCACATAATGCCACCCCAAAACATCAGGGAACCACCACCTTGCTGCACTCGCTGGACAGTGTGTCTAAGACGTTCAGCCTGACCAGGGTGCCTCCAAACACGTCTCCGACGATTGTCTGGTTGAAGGCATATGCGACACTCATCGGTGAAGAGAACGTGATGCCAATTCCGTGGGGTCCATTCAGCATGTTGTTGGGCCCATCTGTACCGCGCTGCATGGTGTCGGGGTTGCAAAGCTGGACCTCGCCATGGACGTCGGGAGTGAAGTTGCGCATCATGCAGCCTATTGCGCACAGTTTGAGTTGAAACACGACGTCCTGTGGCTGAACGAAACGCATTATTCAACATGGTGGCATTGCTGTCAGGGTTCCTCCGAGCGGCAATCCGTAAGTAG
This sequence comes from Meconema thalassinum, assembly GCA_946902985.2. Classification (NCBI taxonomy): domain Eukaryota; kingdom Metazoa; phylum Arthropoda; class Insecta; order Orthoptera; family Tettigoniidae; genus Meconema; species Meconema thalassinum. The sequence goes on along the minus strand of OX336390.1, from coordinate 582,967,913 downwards.
CGGTCATCCACTACAGTAGTAGCCCTTGGGCGGCCTGAGCGAGGCCTGTCATCGACAGTTCCTGTATCTCTGTACCTCCTCCATGTCCGAACAACATCGCTTTGGTTCACTCTGAGACGCCTGGAAACTTCCCTTGTTGAGAGCCCTTCTTAACACAAAGTAACAATGCGGACGCTATCGAACTGCGGTATTGACCTTCTAGGCATGGTAGAACTACAGACAACATGAGCAGCGTACCTTCGTCCTGGTGGAATGACTGGAACTGATCGGCTGTCGTACCCCCTCCGTCTAATAGGCCCAGCTCATGCATGGTTGTTTACATCTTTGAGCAGTTTTAGTGACATCTATGAACAGTCAAAGGGACTGTATCTTGGATACAATATACACAGTCAACGTCTATATGCCGGAGATCTGGGAACCGAGGTGATGCAAAACTTTTTTTGATGTGTGTATTTTCCTCCATCCTCTTTACATGTCCAAACCACCTTAGTTTATTCTTCTCAATTCTCTCATTTAGTTTTCCCATCCCAACTTCCTTCCTAACATCTTCATTCCTCACTCTGTCTTTCCTTGTCTTTCCTATCATACTTCTTAGGAATTTCATTTCACTGGCTTGGATTCTACTCTCTTGCCTGCTTGTCAGGGTCCAAGTCTCAGCTGCATAAGTTAATATGGGTACATAATACACTTTATACATTACCTCCTTGCTTTTCCTTGGTACTTCCTTATCCCAAACAAGTTTTCTTACACTTTGATAGAATGCATTGCTCTGCTGTACCCTCCTGCCAATCTCCATGTCCAACCTACCAGTTTGCATCAATTCACTTCCTAGGTATTTGAACGTGTCCACAATTTCCAAACTCTGACTTCCAATTTTCACAGTGCCCTTTCCTTGTCTTTCCCCTCTTGTCATCACCATGGTCTTGCTTTTCTCTATACTGATTTTCAGGCTATACTTCTGAATTACAAATATTACAAATATAAGGTAGTTATTACCTATTAGCGTGTTAGCACTTGTAGTGTGTTATACTGTTATTATTATAAACCAACATTGACAATCGCCGCGCCAAAACTTGACAATCTTGCCACTAACAATAGATACACTCAATCAACTGAACTGACTGAAAGAAAGAAAGAAAGAAAGAAAGAAAGAAAGAAAGAAAGCGCATGTGATTGTGCAATGAGTGATGACGTGACGAGCTGACGAGCTACGGTGGACCCGCGCTCTCGCGCTGTTACAAGTCGGTCAGCGGAAAAAGATCGAACGAAATAACAAGCGAGGGATCTGGGAACTAGTTGGGTAGTTCGTCTGTGAGACCCGCTCTTCCGAACTAGTTCATTCGCGAACTACACAAGACTACTCCGAAGGAAGGCATACTGAGGGATTTTAAACGCTCTTAAAAATCCGACGACTTTGGCCGGGTTTGGACCCACGACCTTGGTCATAGAAGCTCAGCATTTTACCAACCACGCCACCGAAGCCTCCCTATTCTGGTTCATGGAACATAATTTGAATTGAAGAATGGATCTCAGGGGAACTTGTGCTTGCGAGCTTTTTTTTGGCTCGTATTGCGAGAGGGACAAATTTAATTTTAAGTGATCCGTGGTGCTCGCGAGCACCTGGTTGAGAACTCCTGGTCTATAGGCTCTAACATTGTAGTTGTTAAACAGAGACTGGTTACCCGTAAGGGAAAAATGTATTCTTAAATAAACTAGCCTATGAATCGAATGCGAAAACTTGGCAGCGAGAAACGTGGGCCAGGGTGAATGTATGCAATCAGCCGTAGACACCTGTTAGCCGGGTGGAAAATGGCAGCTCCTGCCACTGAAATGAAACGTAACTTAACTATTGCCAATATATTGAAACTGGGAAACATTCCTTAACGGCGATAGTCCTATGTTTTCCTAGTTATATAAACTATGTTTATGCTAAATTTCAGCTAAATCGGTAGAGTAGTTTTTGGGTATGATAATAATAATATCATATGTCCTCGGGTGCCGGGTGCAGGCTTTGTTATTCGACACCCAGAGGGCAGCTTGCATGTCGAATTTCGTTGTTCCTTGAAGCACCATGAAAGTCAAGGAGGTTAGATATCTAAGCTCTTTGAACACTATAGCGCTTTCTAGTAGAGAAATGAGGAACTTTGTGTTGCCGGAAACTCCCGAGATTAATTTTGCCATTAAGAACACGGCCTACTGAATTCAAATGGGTTCTTTGACATGCTAACATCGTATGACATGCGTGTCGCAAACTTGCCGGCTTTCAAAAAATCACTTACCACAGCCAGGAGCGAACCTGCAAGCTTGGGGTTAGTAGACCGACACGTTAACCACTCACCCACCGTGGCAAGCTAGTTTTTGGGTCAAAGAGTTACAGACAGCACTAAACTTTTATTTATACAGTACCTGTATTAGTATAGATTTCACTTCTCAACTCGATGCTGAAACGGTAAATCTAATTTCCCGTGGAGAATCATAACGTAGCGGATCCCGCACGAACAATGAGCTGAAGTGTGAGGTGTGTTAGCGACACCCATTGTGCCCTACAACAATGGCGAGGCTGTGGCACTTGTGGCAACAGAGTTCCTCCTCAGTCACACAGGTCGAGTTCAGGTCATATGGAGGCGACGCGAGGCGACGCGATGCTTAATTAAAGCGAATACATGATGAATGGAGTTGAGTTCGATCTCCCGTAGAGCTCACAGTTGACTATCTCTCCACGCTGACTCCTAAATTACTCACTGTAATAAGAACTTCCGAGGATTACAAGATGGTGCTTCTTTGCATATTCCATGTACTACAGACACCAGGCGTATCATAAAAGTGTACTTATTCACCACATCTCTTTAAAATGCGTTCGATCAAAGGGAACACATTACGTGATAAGCGCTTTTCTATTTCGGTGTCAATGAACTACGACCGAAATCCGTTTTACGTCTCGGCATGATAGGTTTAACTCACAGACTGGACTATTAATTATATTATCATGGAGATGCATGTGCAACGAATTCTTGTCAGACGTAATTTAAGAATGGCGAGGTGCGTGAAACACAAATACCCCTTCCGTCCAATCATAACTTGACTGTGTATTTTGCGGTATGAAAATTGCACAGGTGAAATGAAGAAAACCCGAGTTGCACTTCCAGGGAAACTCCAAACACAACCACTCTTCTCTGAAGTCTTAACTCAACATGACTCGACAGTTTGCTGCTGCCTGTATCTGGGTTAATAGGCTCACACGCTAGCTAGGCTAAAACTGGGGTGATAGACTCGCCCCTAGTTAGATCCTAAACTGTCGCCTCAGTAATTAAATGGAGATTTTTGGAAGAATGAAAACGTAAAATCACTTATAGCATTACAGTACCGATTTTCAAGAACAAAGGAGACCCAGCGGAATGTTCAAACTATCGCCCAGTACGTCTTCTCTCACATACAATGAAGATCTTTGAGAGGATTCTTGATCGACGCCTACGTGCCATCACCGAAATCAGCTCCAACCAGTGCGGGTTTGTCAAGGGGGCTGGAACCGCTGACGCCATCTTCGCAGCACGGTTACTGATGGAGAAGCACCGTGAGAAAAGAAAGCCTCTGCATATTGCCTTTCTTGACCTTGAAAAGGCCTTCGATCGTGTTCCTCATGAGTTGATTTGGTATGCGCTCCGCAACCATGGTGTGCCAGAGTCATTTTCAAATGTGGTCAAGATGTTATACACGAACACCAGCAGTAGAGTACGTTGTGCTGTTGGCACCTCGGAAAACTTTCCTGTAAATGTCGGCGTCCACCAAGGCTCAGCACTATCACCGTCCCTTTTTGTTTTTGTGAAGGAAACCATCACTCGTGACCTGCAACGGAATGTTCCTTGGACCCTTCTGTATGCAGATGATATAATGGTTGCAGATGACACCCGAGAAAAACTCCAATGTCAAGTTGAAGATTGGAATAACCGCCTCTCCCAGTACGGCCTATGTCTGAATGTGAAAAAGACGGAGTATCTGGAGTTAAACCCAAGCGACGGTACCATTCAAGTCGCTGGACAAAATCTAGTCAAGACAGAATGCTTCAGGTACCTTGGATCTCGTCTTCAGAGTGATGGCAACTTCAATGATAGTAGTGGAGTGGTGGTGCTTCCAACTCACTCCAGAACCCCCCTTGCTCTACTACTAAGCCTCAGCCATGTTAAATATCTCTCGAACGCATGGTCCGATTTTGACAAATGAGGTATCGTTGGACTCGGGCTGACGTCCTCTTTGCTATGGACCACTCGTTATATTTTTCAAATTTTTTTTTGAAAATGTTTGTTTTCGAAACTAGGTGATAGTTTGAAAACTAAACATGATAGAACGTTGTGCCATGGCTCAAACGAATGGTCTTTATGCCCTTTATTTTCTATAATGAAACTTTTTTACTTTTATGTTTTTTTGAAAACACTCGAATTTTGAAAATCCTATATTTTGGAAACTAGGAACTCTACAAAAACGTTTGTTTGACATAAATGAAAGGTCCCTATGCCCTCTACCCCCAAAATAAATTTCAAGTCGCTAGAGCAAAAATTTGTGTTTTGTAAGTAGTGGGATGAGGGGAAAGCTGCACCACTTCTTATTGAGCCACCCTCGTATTTGCCCCGAAGCTGATATCTCGCTAACCAATGGTCGGATTTGAACATACAGGGTGTCCTAGCACTCGTAGTGATGCCCCCTACTTTCCTATAGCCTCTTTATTTGATTAAAAGACCAAAACTAAAAGGTCATGTGCTTTTAATATCTCGCGAACCAATCATGCTAGAGGCATGTTCGATAGGTCCAAGGACTCGGGGTGACGTCCTCTCTGCTATGGACCACTCGTTATAATTTTTAATAAAATTGGAAACTCGATTTTGGGGTAAACACGTGTTTTTGTGATTTTGCCGATATCTCACGAAGCAATAACGCTAAAGGCATGTACGACGGGTCCAAGGATTCGGGCAGACGTCCTCTTTGCTATAGACCACTCGTTGTAATTTTAAAAAATTTTGGAAACGCGATTTTGGGGGTAAACACGTGTTTTTTGTGATTTTTGCCGATATTTCACGGATCAATAACGCTAGAGATGTGTACGAGGTGTCCTAGGACTCGGGCTAACGCCCCCTTTCAAATGTGGTAGATATTTTTTCCAAAAAGATAATTCACAAAGGGCCTAACGCCATACATGTTGAAATAACGTTTTCTTTTTCTTTGCCTGTTTATAATGTCCATGAAGCGTGGCGGTTGAGAGAGACGATACGGCTGGGTGTGTGTGTGTTTCAACGAACCTGTCGCTGACCATGGTGGGTGTGTTCAATAGATTAATCGCTATTTCGACGGGTCGGTTTATGACAGAGCGAGGGTGCGTTTTTCTGATATTTTACCTTTGACGTGTAAACGGTGATGAGAACTTGATTCTATGTTGGTCGAAGCGAGTACAGAAAACAAACTTGCCGAGGAGCAGGAGGTGAATGTCAATTGAGCTTATGGGAAGGCATTGATCTGACTTGACAACAGGTGACGCTTGAAGGTGAAATAATCTGACCATCGTGGTGGCAGGGGAGTGTGAAAGGCATGCACACACATTTGTGAAACCACATGTAGGCTAAACCAGTGACATCCTGTCTTGCTTCGTACGTGACAAAATGCAAATTCATGTGAAATTTGATCTACCGCAGGTGTTCGCCTGGGACGTTAGCTGTCCACATGCATGATAACTGTTAACAAGTCACATCCTGTTTTGCTTCGTACGTGACAAAATGCAAGTTCATGTGAAATTTGATTCGCCACAGGTGTTCGCCTGGGACGTTAGCTGTCCACGTGACCGTTAACAGAATGTTCAAAGCGTGGGAAAAAATGAGTATACATGCAACGTAGCATATATAAAGACATGTCGTTATCATTTCCACTCTCACTTGGGTGGACTACCTTTGAACACACTGCGTTGCATGAAACCCCTGGTCTTGTTTAACAGTTTTGGTGTTGGTGGAAAATACTTAACCTTGTTGTGGGGTAGGTATTTATTTATATATTTATTCATTTATACATTTATTGATTAATATATATATATATATTATTTACAAGCAATTATTTATTGATTAAGTAATTAATGATTTTATTTATTTGTTTGCAGATAACCGGCATACCTTACATGTCTGAGGGAGAAGAAACCATTGCACTTTTGAGCCCACTAGAAGGGAAGAGTAACAAGTCACTGCAAGTAAAGGTGAGATGATTTTTTTAAACTAACTTGTTTCATTTTTTGTTTTATGTTTTATTTTATGAAATGTATGTATTAACCTGAATTTAGGTATTTATAGCGGTTTATTTTATTTATTTTTAGAAACTTGGAAAGAATAGCCTTACCGCCGTAGCAGTCGCTGAAAAAAAACAGAAACGCACTAAAGCGAAACCACTGCCAAAGAGTGAACTGTTTAAAACTCAGGTAAGTCCAACTTAAAAATGCTATTCCATTTTACCACTACTGAAAATTCGTAGACAAAAAAAAATTCATTACCTGTACATGACTGGGACAATGATTGCTTTCTTGATTAATGGCTATGTTGTTGTTGTTGACTGGGAAAAGTACAAGGCCATGTTGGGTTTTCTAAAAATAAAAATAATAAATTTAATTTATGGGTGGTTCCCTATGGACTCAACGAATATCCACAGGTTTGAACATAATAATGTGAACAAAATGACATGACATTCATTTTTGTTTATATATTGGTTAAAGGGAGGGTGGGGGAATGTAAATGACTGTAGCTTTATAAAAAAGAAAATAAGTACATGGGTTACTGTTAGTGCCAACATACAGTTTATTTTTAATAGTGTTTTGATATATTAATGCCAATTAACGTTAACGTTTTATTTACAAGTATTGATTGATTGATTGATTGATTGATTGATTGATTGAGTGATGGGTTATTTTGTTTGCTTTTAGGTGTCGTCATGTGCCATTAACGTAATGAACAGACAGTGAACAAGCATGCATTATGCTTTAAAGTACTCTGTGCAATGTTAATAACTTACAATAAGAAAAAGTTTTATTATAACACATGGCGTTAGTACCAAATACAACAAGTGAGCAAGTTGGTTTACCACGTGGGTTGAATTTAAAATCAGAACATGATCGATGGTTAACATTTGAATCCTGACCTGTAGGCTTTTTGTCGAAGCATGAACTTGCAAAAGCCGGTTTTTTTTACTTGAACCGAGAAGATGTGGTGCGCTGTGTGTTTTGTCGTATTGAACTTTCACACTGGGAAGAAGGGGATGATCCCTTTAGAGACCATTTGCGATGGTCTCCTCACTGTCCTTACATGCTTGGAAAGCAAGTGGGTAACCTACCCGTGCATTCATTTTACCGAACCACAAGGCCTTTGGCCGCTACTTACGTTGCTGAATCACAAATAAATAATAATAATGATGTATTACCAGCCAACGGTAGTGTCGATATATGTGGTCCATATGCCATAGACAGTGTTGAATTGGCGTGTGCTTTTGAAAAATTGGGAGTTTGCAAGACTAAAGCACTAGCACACCCAGAGTACAGCTCTGTTGAAAAACGTTTCGAATCTTATAAAAATGTTTGGCCATTAATATTAAAACACCTTACCAAACAGCTAAGTGAAGCTGGATTTTTTTATACTGGTGAAGGGGATAAAACAATATGTTTTTATTGTGGATTTGCTTTAAAGGATTGGCAAATGACTGATGACCCTTTTGTGCAACACGCTCGTTGGTTACCAAACTGTAAATACATGGTGTTGCTTAAAGGTCAGGAATTTGTGAACACTATTCGTAAAGAAAAAGTGATTGCAGCACAAGACATAAAAGTGCCTTTAGAGTTAGAGCACGCGCAGCAAATACATAAGGCTGAAAGAAAAGACTTGTGTTACGAACAGATACAAAAGTGTGACCAACAATTATGTAAAATTTGTTATCAAGATGAACTAGGTGTTGTATTTTTACCCTGTGGACACATGATAGCCTGTGTCAAGTGTGCATTAGAACTTAACACTTGTGCTATATGCAGAAAAGTAGTATCTGCTACAGTTAGGGCATTTCTTGCATAACTAGTATAATTTATTCGCCATGCATAGTGCAAAATCCCTAATTGCACAATATTATTAAAGCTGTTTTAGAGTGTAATAGATATGCTTTTGTTTTGTTTATAGACTACTACAATGAATGTTTTGAATGCTGTGGGACAATCATTTGGCTTAGAGACAAAGAAGCTCAGCGAATTGCCAACGCATATTCCATTCCGCATTATCAAGATTCGGAAATTGAAAACAGCATATGGTGATCGTGTACTTTGTGTATGTGAAAACTTTGAGACATTTCTGCCTATACGGTTTAATGATATGTCGGAGAGTGTTTTTGATGAAGTCAATAATGCTGTGCAACCTGTACACTTAATTTATGAAGGTTTTAAAAACAATAGGTGCATGGTTCGTTTTAATTAAATAAATAAATAATGTGAAATAATAATGGAAAATATAAGTAATGACAATATACTGAAAAAGAAAGAAAATATGTGTATAGAATAGTAATGTTTTAGTGTTTAGTGTTGTCTTTAAAAATATTATGATGAAACCAAAAAAAATGTATATAAAGTTTGTAAATAAATGCAAAATGATGTTACAATGCTGTTTTATTTTATACAAAGTTAATATATTTAACATTGCAGGGTATACATGATTATGACAATAAATGCACACTGAATACAAGCCTTTCTCACTTTACAATAGTCTGTTATAGTTTTAAACACAAGGCTTGTTGTAGATCATTTTCTAGCAATGTCCATTCAATGTTGTTTTCGAAAAGTGGGGAAGCCGCAATGGTTGTATTGACATAAAAACCTTATGGTTATTACTATTTAGTCACTTTGATCCCCTTGCAGATCAAGAGCAGATGACCTAGTTGTTCCACTCTTTAAAACGACAACAACAACACTACCTCTTGCATAGTTTGTGATGTTGATGGCTCTTGCGACGTGGAAGATGGATTAAAAATAACTTTGAGAACAGGGGTTAAACGTTGATCATTAAACAATGCACTATTTTGAGTAGCAATATGGTTTTCTTGATTTTTTGTCGACGGCAACTGTGTTTCATGCGGTACACTACATTGATGATCACTGACACTTAAAACCTCACTATTTTTACTTTTTAGGTCACCACGACAATGTTTGGAACGTTGCTTTGAACAACGCCAAATAACAGTTCCATTTTTATTGGTTCGTTTCACAATATATGAATATCCTTTATAGTATGCGTAAGGCTTACCATACCTAGTCACTGATACTTCCATATCAACTGTCAAGCATAGACTAAGCTCTAGTAAAGTCAACTTGGTAATAAGAATACTAGTTTAATGTGAGAGCAAATATGGATCCAAAGAGTTCAGGTAAAAGTGAAAGCAAATAAGCAAATATTAGAAACAAGAGTTGAGGTGAAAGTGGTCGCAAAGTGGTAGACCCATTACACAATAATTTCAGCACGACGAAGCTCTTGTTAAATTTCTTTGATTTCCCAATCGTGACCAGTATGGCCAGCTTGACGTGAGGCATGCAACAACTGTAGCCGCTGGACGAGCTTATTGGGATTGTGCCAGTATACAAATTTAACAAATGGATTTTTAGGTGTAAACAAAGCATTACCATTATCATGATCATTATCATCATCGTCATCATCATTATCATCATCATGATCACCATTATCATCATGACCATCATCACTGTTACTATACAGTCCTTTTTGTTCCTCTTGCAATACCACTTTATTTATAGTCTGAGTTGATTTTGATAGTGTTGAAGGTTTCTTGGACGTTGACAACTGTCCTAACATGACGTTTTGAGGACATGATAAGTCCTTTTGAACAAACACTGCACTATCTTTAGCCGCAATATCGTTTTCTTGAACTTGCTTTTTAGCATTTTGATAATTGTTTGTAAACAGTAAGCGTGGTTCGTTTCGAGCACTACATTGATGAACACTCACACTTAAAACCTTTCCATTTTTACTTTTCAGATTGCCTCGACATTTTGTTGACCTCTCTTTTGAGCATCGCCAGAATATTATTCCATTCACATTCTGGCGATTATAGTTATAGGAGTAGCCTTGATAGAGTGCACGTAGCCTACCTTTGTTGGTTGTAATAAGTTCCATAGTAGTAACTGACCTGTCAGTACGATGTTCACACTACAAAGGTTACAACTGTTTTGCTGATGGAGTGTAACCTACCATAAGCTTATATAGTGGCTTATGTGTTGGCTTTTTGTGTTGGCTTTTCGTGTTGGCTTTTCGTGTTGGCTTTTGTGTTGGCTTATGTGCTGGCTTTTTGTGTTGGCTTATGTGTTGGCTTTTTGTGTTGGCTTTTTGTGTTGGCTTTTCGTGTTGGCTTTTCGTGTTGGATTTTTGTGTTGGCTTTTCGTGTTGGCTTTTGTGTTGGCTTATGTGTTGGCTTTTTGTGTTGGCTTTTTGTGTTGGCTTTTCGTGTTGGCTTTTCGTATTGGCTTTTCGTGTTGGCTTTTTGTGTTGGCTTTTCGTGTTGGCATTTCGTGTTGGTTTTTGTGTTGGCTTTTCGTGTTGGCTTTTTGTGTTGGCTTTTCGTGTTGGCATTTCGTGTTGGCTTTTCGTGTTGGCTCTTTTTGTATTGGCCTTTCGTGTTGGCTTTTTGTATTGGCTTTTCGTGTTAGCTTTTTGTGTTGGCTTTAGTATTGGCTTTTGTATTGGCTTATTTGACAAGTTATTTGTGTCAATGTATTTAGTGGATTTTTTTCTTGGTGTTGGAAAGTAGTTGAAAGAGAGGGAATATTTAAAGACTTAACCTCAGCTCACTAACCTAACCTAACCTAACCTAACTTTGCCTAACCTAACCTAACCTTTCAACTCTCAGATGTTAATTAAGTTCTGTGCATAGTCGAGTTGGAACCCAAGACCTCAGGGGTAAAAAAAAACAATTATTTTTGACGACTTATTTTGGTAACTTGTTTTAATGGCTAACCTAACTTTACCTAACCTAACCTAACCTAACCTAACCTCAGCTCACTTTGGATATTACTAGTAAGTGTTCATATCCTTTGCTAGGTAGCATGCTAGTAGTACAGGTAGTGCTCATATTTACTGCTAGGTAGCGGAAACATACTTTGCATGTTGCATGTGACACTTGTGAAGTTTAACCACATGCAAGACGTGCTTGTATAAGTTCTCTATTTAAACTCAATATACAATTAACCACTAAATGTTCAGAACTAACATGTATAGCCATGTTTAGGGTATATAGGAGACCCTTAGCAAGAAAGGCTGTCTAACCCACGAGTGTACAGCCTTGTCATACGCAGTAAGCACCTGTTGGCAGAAAACAACAACAACAACAACAATTTGAGAACAACATATCCATTAATGTATTTAAAGGAAACAGTTTTTTGTTGGCTTTCTCAAATTGTTGTTGTTGTTGTTGTTTTCTGCCAACAGGTGCTTACTGCGTATGACAAGGCTGTACACTCGTGGGTTAGACAGCCTTTCTTGCTAAGGGTCTCCTATATACCCTAAACATGGCTATACATGTTAGTTCTGAACATTTTGTGGTTAATTGTATATTGAGTTTAAATAGAGAACTTATACAAGCACGTCTTGCATGTGGTTAAACTTCACAAGTGTCACATGCAACATGCAAAGTATGTTTCCGCTACCTAGCAGTAAATATGAGCACTACCTGTACTACTAGCATGCTACCTAGCAGAGGATATGAACACTTACTAGTAATATCCAAAGTGAGCTGAGGTTAGGTTAGGTTAGGTTAGGTTAGGTAAAGTTAGGTTAGCCATTAAAACAAGTTACCAAAATAAGTCGTCAAAAATAATTGTTTTTTTTTTACCCCTGAGGTCTTGGGTTCCAACTCGACTATGCACAGAATTTAATTAACATCTGAGAGTTGAAAGGTTAGGTTAGGTTAGGCAAAGTTAGGTTAGGTTAGGTTAGGTTAGGTTAGTGAGCTGAGGTTAAGTCATTAAATATTCCCTCTCTTTCAACTACTATCCAACACCAAGAAAAAAATCCACTAAATACATTGACACAAATAACTTGTCAAATAAGCCAATACAAAAGCCAATACTAAAGCCAACACAAAAAGCTAACACGAAAAGCCAATACAAAAAGCCAACACGAAAGGCCAATACAAAAAAGCCAACACGAAAAGCCAACACGAAATGCCAACACGAAAAGCCAACACAAAAAGCCAACACGAAAAGCCAACACAAAAGCCAACACGAAATGCCAACACGAAAAGCCAACACAAAAAGCCAACACGAAAAGCCAATACGAAAAGCCAACACGAAAAGCCAACACAAAAAGCCAACACAAAAAGCCAACACATAAGCCAACACAAAAGCCAACACGAAAAGCCAACACAAAAAGCCAACACGAAAAGCCAACACGAAAAGCCAACACAAAAAGCCAACACATAAGCCAACACAAAAAGCCAACACATAAGCCAACACAAAAGCCAACACGAAAAGCCAACACGAAAAGCCAACACGAAAAGCCAACACAAAAAGCCAACACATAAGCCACTATATAAGCTTATGGTAGGTCACTCCATCAGCAAAACAGTTGTAACCTTTGTAGTGTGAACATCGTACTGACAGGTCAGTTACTACTATGGAACTTATTACAACCAACAAAGGTAGGCTACGTGCACTCTATCAAGGCTACTCCTATAACTATAATCGCCAGAATGTAAATGGAATAATATTCTGGCGATGCTCAAAAGAGAGGTCAACAAAATGTCGAGGCAATCTGAAAAGTAAAAATGGAAAGGTTTTAAGTGTGAGTGTTCATCAATGTAGTGCTCGAAACGAACCACGCTTACTGTTTACAAACAATTATCAAAATGCTAAAAAGCAAGTTCAAGAAAACGATATTGCGGCTAAAGATAGTGCAGTGTTTGTTCAAAAGGACTTATCATGTCCTCAAAACGTCATGTTAGGACAGTTGTCAACATCCAAGAAACCTTCAACACTATCAAAATCAACTCAGACTATAAATAAAGTGGTATTGCAAGAGGATCAAAAAGGACTATATAGTAACAGTGATGATGGTCATGATGATAATGGTGATCATGATGATGATAATGATGATGACGATGATGATAATGATCATGATAATGGTAATGCTTTGTTTACACCTAAAAATCCATTTGTTAAATTTGTATACTGGCACAATCCCAATAAGCTCGTCCAGCGGCTACAGTTGTTGCATGCCTCACGTCAAGCTGGCCATACTGGTCACGATTGGGAAATCAAAGAAATTTAACAAGAGCTTCGTCGTGCTGAAATTATTGTGTAATGGGTCTACCACTTTGCGACCACTTTCACCTCAACTCTTGTTTCTAATATTTGCTTATTTGCTTTCACTTTTACCTGAACTCTTTGGATCCGTATTTGCTCTCACATTAAACTAGTATTCTTATTACCAAGTTGACTTTACTAGAGCTTAGTCTATGCTTGACAGTTGATATGGAAGTATCAGTGACTAGGTATGGTAAGCCTTACGCATACTATAAAGGATATTCATATATTGTGAAACGAACCAATAAAAATGGAACTGTTATTTGGCGTTGTTCAAAGCAACGTTCCAAACATTGTCGTGGTGACCTAAAAAGTAAAAATAGTGAGGTTTTAAGTGTCAGTGATCATCAATGTAGTGTACCGCATGAAACACAGTTGCCGTCGACAAAAAATCAAGAAAACCATATTGCTACTCAAAATAGTGCATTGTTTAATGATCAACGTTTAACCCCTGTTCTCAAAGTTATTTTTAATCCATCTTCCACGTCGCAAGAGCCATCAACATCACAAACTATGCAAGAGGTAGTGTTGTTGTTGTCGTTTTAAAGAGTGGAACAACTAGGTCATCTGCTCTTGATCTGCAAGGGGATCAAAGTGACTAAATAGTAATAACCATAAGGTTTTTATGTCAATACAACCATTGCGGCTTCCCCACTTTTCGAAAACAACATTGAATGGACATTGCTAGAAAATGATCTACAACAAGCCTTGTGTTTAAAACTATAACAGACTATTGTAAAGTGAGAAAGGCTTGTATTCAGTGTGCATTTATTGTCATAATCATGTATACCCTGCAATGTTAAATATATTAACTTTGTATAAAATAAAACAGCATTGTAACATCATTTTGCATTTATTTACAAACTTTATATACATTTTTTTTGGTTTCATCATAATATTTTTAAAGACAACACTAAACACTAAAACATTACTATTCTATACACATATTTTCTTTCTTTTTCAGTATATTGTCATTACTTATATTTTCCATTATTATTTCACATTATTTATTTATTTAATTAAAACGAACCATGCACCTATTGTTTTTAAAACCTTCATAAATTAAGTGTACAGGTTGCACAGCATTATTGACTTCATCAAAAACACTCTCCGACATATCATTAAACCGTATAGGCAGAAATGTCTCAAAGTTTTCACATACACAAAGTACACGATCACCATATGCTGTTTTCAATTTCCGAATCTTGATAATGCGGAATGGAATATGCGTTGGCAATTCGCTGAGCTTCTTTGTCTCTAAGCCAAATGATTGTCCCACAGCATTCAAAACATTCATTGTAGTAGTCTATAAACAAAACAAAAGCATATCTATTACACTCTAAAACAGCTTTAATAATATTGTGCAATTAGGGATTTTGCACTATGCATGGCGAATAAATTATACTAGTTATGCAAGAAATGCCCTAACTGTAGCAGATACTACTTTTCTGCATATAGCACAAGTGTTAAGTTCTAATGCACACTTGACACAGGCTATCATGTGTCCACAGGGTAAAAATACAACACCTAGTTCATCTTGATAACAAATTTTACATAATTGTTGGTCACACTTTTGTATCTGTTCGTAACACAAGTCTTTTCTTTCAGCCTTATGTATTTGCTGCGCGTGCTCTAACTCTAAAGGCACTTTTATGTCTTGTGCTGCAATCACTTTTTCTTTACGAATAGTGTTCACAAATTCCTGACCTTTAAGCAACACCATGTATTTACAGTTTGGTAACCAACGAGCGTGTTGCACAAAAGGGTCATCAGTCATTTGCCAATCCTTTAAAGCAAATCCACAATAAAAACATATTGTTTTATCCCCTTCACCAGTATAAAAAAATCCAGCTTCACTTAGCTGTTTGGTAAGGTGTTTTAATATTAATGGCCAAACATTTTTATAAGATTCGAAACGTTTTTCAACAGAGCTGTACTCTGGGTGTGCTAGTGCTTTAGTCTTGCAAACTCCCAATTTTTCAAAAGCACACGCCAATTCAACACTGTCTATGGCATATGGACCACATATATCGACACTACCGCTGGCTGGTAATACATCATTATTATTATTTATTTGTGATTCAGCAACGTAAGTAGCGGCCAAAGGCCTTGTGGTTCGGTAAAATGAATGCACGGGTAGGTTACCCACTTGCTTTCCAAGCATGTAAGGACAGTGAGGAGACCATCGCAAATGGTCTCTAAAGGGATCATCCCCTTCTTCCCAGTGTGAAAGTTCAATACGACAAAACACACAGCGCACCACATCTTCTCGGTTCAAGTAAAAAAAACCGGCTTTTGCAAGTTCATGCTTCGACAAAAAGCCTACAGGCCAGGATTCAAATGTTAACCATCGATCATGTTCTGATTTTAAATTCAACCCACGTGGTAAACCAACTTGCTCACTTGTTGTATTTGGTACTAACGCCATGTGTTATAATAAAACTTTTTCTTATTGTAAGTTATTAACATTGCACAGAGTACTTTAAAGCATAATGCATGCTTGTTCACTGTCTGTTCATTACGTTAATGGCACATGACGACACCTAAAAGCAAACAAAATAACCCATCACTCAATCAATCAATCAATCAATCAATCAATCAATCAATACTTGTAAATAAAACGTTAACGTTAATTGGCATTAATATATCAAAACACTATTAAAAATAAACTGTATGTTGGCACTAACAGTAACCCATGTACTTATTTTCTTTTTTATAAAGCTACAGTCATTTACATTCCCCCACCCTCCCTTTAACCAATATATAAACAAAAATGAATGTCATGTCATTTTGTTCACATTATCATGTTCAAACCTGTGGATATTCGTTGAGTCCATAGGGAACCACCCATAAATTAAATTTATTATTTTTATTTTTAGAAAATCCAACATGGCCTTGTACTTTTCCCAGTCAACAACAACAACATAGCCATTAATCAAGAAAGCAATCATTGTCCCAGTCATGTACAGGTAATGAATTTTTTTTTGTCTACGAGTTTTCAGTAGTGGTAAAATGGAATAGCATTTTTAAGTTGGACTTACCTGAGTTTTAAACAGTTCACTCTTTGGCAGTGGTTTCGCTTTAGTGCGTTTCTGTTTTTTTTCAGCGACTGCTACGACGGTAAGGCTATTCTTTCCAAGTTTCTAAAAATAAATAAAATAAACCGCTATAAATACCTAAATTCAGGTTAATGCATACATTTCATAAAATAAAACATAAAACAAAAAATGAAACAAGTTAGTTTAAAAAAATCATCTCACCTTTACTTGCAGTGACTTGTTACTCTTCCCTTCTAGTGGGCTCAAAAGTGCAATGGTTTCTTCTCCCTCAGACATGTAAGGTATGCCGGTTATCTGCAAACAAATAAATAAAATCATTAATTACTTAACCTTTAATTAGTCGCGCACGGAGATTTCCTTCGGGTCCATTTTATTATGCATGAGAGAGTACTTCTTTGTTCACGGATTGCCCTTTCCACCCCTATACCTTCTCCCTGGTTCATTTGGACTCGCCCAGTCTGGAATTTGTCAAGGTTACTCTTCCTGTGTGCGGGGAAAATATCACTGTAGCGACCGCTGTCCATACCCGGACGTTTCTTCCGTGCGCGACTAACAAGTGCCGTCGTATTCTTACTTTGTGTGTAAACTCGTTTTGTATGTGAAGTGGTATTATTTGTGATCTACCTTTATAATCGTTGGTAAGTTATGTTGATACGTAGAATAACAATTTTTAAATTAATTTCCTTGCAAACCAGTATATATTTTCCAAACCTGGATGAGGATCCCCCGTGTGGCTACTAAGGAATACTTCTCGTCACGTTATATTTAGCGGATTTCTTTACCATCGCAAAGGCTTTATGGGATTTTGATCTATCGTCTGCAGAAAAATGGATCTACGTGAGGAGGAGCGTATCAGACGTTTGCTTGAAGAAATTCCAGAGGAATCGGATGTTGGAGGTTCATCTGATGAAAATGAGGATATCCTAGAAAATAGTGATCACGTTTCAGAAAGTGAGCAGTCTGCAGACGAACTTGAAACTATTCCTATTTATAACATAAATAGAGGTCGAAAGGGTTATCTACTTGGCAAGGACAACAATACAATATGGTACGCCCACTGTCCACCACAAAATGTGAGAACCAGAGCTCACAATATAATTAGAAGTCATATTCCTTGTATTCGAGGTCTGGCCACAAGTGCTAAAACTGCTCTAGAAGCCTGGAATCTCTTTTTTGACGACTATATGGTTAATGAAATTGTAAATTGTACAAATATATGGATTAAGCGTAACAGAGGTAAATATCAGCGTGAAAGGGACGCACGAGAGACAGACTTTACGGAGATGAAAGCTTTGTTTGGTCTTCTATACATGGCCGGAGCGCTGCACTCGTCTCACCAAAATCTAGAGGACTTATATGCGAAGGACTTCACAGGTGTCGATTTTTTCAGAACCACTATGTCATTGCAAAGATTGAGATTTTGGTTAAGAGCCATAAGGTTTGACAATGTTAACACGCGGGAAGAGAGACGGCAATATGATAAACTTGCTCCGTTACGTTTTATTTTCGAGAAATTTAACGATCATTGCACTGAGCATTATAGCACAGGTGAATATGTGACTATTGATGAAATGTTAGAGCCATTTAGAGGGAAATGTAGTTTTCGGCAGTATATAAAATCAAAACCAGCCAAGTATGGAATTAAGATTTTTGCTCTCGCCGATGCCCGGACGTATTACGCTCAAAAAATGGAGGTATATTTAGGAAGCCAACCAGATGGACCTTACCAAGTGAGCAATTCTCCACATCAGGTAGTTCTCCGACTAATCCGACCAATATCTGGTTCAGGCCGCAACGTAACCGTAGATAATTGGTATTCTACAATCCCGCTTGCAAATGATTTGTTGAAAGATCATCGTTTGACGGTCGTTGGCACTTTGAGAAAAAACAAACGAGAAATACCCGCTTTGTTTACAGAGAGCAAGGGACGTAAGGAATTTAGTAGCCTATTTGGGTTTGGAGATAATAGTACTCTACTTTCCTACGTGCCCAAAAGAAATAGACTTGTACTTCTCTTGTCTAGTTTCCACAACTCGGACTCCATTGATGAGGACTCCGGTGATGCAATGAAACCGGAGATGTTGACCTTTTATAATCTCACAAAAGGAGGAGTAGATACATTGGACAAGTTAAAAGCAACGTACACAGTAGCGAGGCGAACTCAGAGATGGCCATTATCACTCTTTGTTGCTCTCATGAATATTGGAGCAATAAATGCCTACATTATTTTCTTAGTTAACGCGAAGGAAGAGACAAACAGGCGCACATTCCTGAAAAATTTGTCCCGAGAGCACTGTTTAGATTATTTGAAGAGGAGACACTCACTAACGAATATTCCACGTCAGCTGAAGATGAAGATACGAGGACTTGCTGGGATTGAAGAGGAGCCACAACCCTGTCAAAATGCTGCAGAAGGAAGCGGACGCTGCGTGTTTTGTTCTTGGGATCAAAACCGCTCATCGAAGGTATCTTGTCTATCCCGTCACAAGTTTCTGTGCACAGAACATAGAGTAACATACTGCCGGGATTGCGCAAGCACCGCCGAAGGTCAAAATGACGATGACAGTAATGTGTAGGGCAGATGACATCGATGTTACGCCCCTTAAAACAACGATAACTAACTAACTATAACAGTGATGTGTGAATAGTGACGGAAGTTATCCTGAGGTAAAATGTGATTGTGTTGTGTTTGTTTTATGAAAGAATATACAAGTAAGATTGTTTATGCAGAGATATATAAAAAAGAAAACCTATAAACCATATGTTTATGTTTGTATTACCGGTATACATTAATTATTCCTAATTGGACAGTTTTGAACATTTATTACAAGTATATTTTATTTTATAAACTTCTACATAATGTTTTCAGACACATTAAATTATTGCATATGATTTTGAGACTTTATATTTCTGTAATCTGATGACCTTGCAGTTTTACTTTTCTAAACTTACGTTTTTGTTTTTGTTAAGACATATTTTGTATGATGTGGTTATAGGTAACAACAACACTCATGGATTTAATTTATTTACCATATGCAATGTTGTTAAACATATAACTAGGCCTATTATTTTAAACAAACTATTTAGAAAATATGCCAGAGAAAAACACAAGTTCGTTTTCAGGCCATGATATGTGATTCTAAAAATATGTTTGCCAAAATAAACCTAATAAAATTGATTTTTTATAAACCCGGAGTTTTCCTCCGTGCGCGACTAATAGCGTAATTATTCTCGCGCGACTAGACTAGGGTTAATCAATAAATAATTGCTTGTAAATAAATATATATATATATTAATCAATAAATGTATAAATGAATAAATATATAAATAAATACCTACCCCACAACAAGGTTAAGTATTTTCCACCAACACCAAAACTGTTAAACAAGACCAGGGGTTTCATGCAACGCAGTGTGTTCAAAGGTAGTCCACCCAAGTGAGAGTGGAAATGATAACGACATGTCTTTATATATGCTACGTTGCATGTATAATCATTTTTTCCCACGCTTTGAACATTCTGTTATCGGTCACGTGGACAGCTAACGTCCCAGGCGAACACCTGTGGCGAATCAAATTTCACATGAACTTGCATTTTGTCACGTACGAAGCAAAACAGAATGTGACTTGTTAACAGTTATCATGCATGTGGACAGCTAACGTCCCAGGCGAACACCTGCGGTAGATTAAATTTCACATGAACTTGCATTTTGTCACGTACGAAGCAAGACAGGATGTCACTGGTTTAGCCTACATGTGGTTTCACAAATGTGTGTGCATGCCTTTCACACTCCCCTGCCACCACGATGGTCAGATTATTTCACCTTCAAGCGTCACCTGTTGTCAAGTCAGATCAATGCCTTCCCATAAGCTCAATTGACATTCACCTCCTGCTCCTCGGCAAGTTTGTTTTCTGTACTCGCTTCGACCAACATAGAATCAAGTTCTCATCACCGTTTACACGTCAAAGGTAAAATATCAGAAAAACGCACCCTCGCTCTGTCATAAACCGACCCGTCGAAATAGCGATTAATCTATTGAACACACCCACCATGGTCAGCGACAGGTTCGTTGAAACACACACACACCCAGCCGTATCGTCTCTCTCAACCGCCACGCTTCATGGACATTATAAACAGGCAAAGAAAAAGAAAACGTTATTTCAACATGTATGGCGTTAGGCCCTTTGTGAATTATCTTTTTGGAAAAAATATCTACCACATTTGAAAGGGGGCGTTAGCCCGAGTCCTAGGACACCTCGTACACATCTCTAGCGTTATTGATCCGTGAAATATCGGCAAAAATCACAAAAAACACGTGTTTACCCCCAAAATCGCGTTTCCAAAATTTTTTAAAATTACAACGAGTGGTCTATAGCAAAGAGGACGTCTGCCCGAATCCTTGGACCCGTCGTACATGCCTTTAGCGTTATTGCTTCGTGAGATATCGGCAAAATCACAAAAACACGTGTTTACCCCAAAATCGAGTTTCCAATTTTATTAAAAATTATAACGAGTGGTCCATAGCAGAGAGGACGTCACCCCGAGTCCTTGGACCTATCGAACATGCCTCTAGCATGATTGGTTCGCGAGATATTAAAAGCACATGACCTTTTAGTTTTGGTCTTTTAATCAAATAAAGAGGCTATAGGAAAGTAGGGGGCATCACTACGAGTGCTAGGACACCCTGTATGTTCAAATCCGACCATTGGTTAGCGAGATATCAGCTTCGGGGCAAATACGAGGGTGGCTCAATAAGAAGTGGTGCAGCTTTCCCCTCATCCCACTACTTACAAAACACAAATTTTTGCTCTAGCGACTTGAAATTTATTTTGGGGGTAGAGGGCATAGGGATCTTTCATTTATGTCAAACAAACGTTTTTGTAGAGTTCCTAGTTTCCAAAATATAGGATTTTCAAAATTCGAGTGTTTTCAAAAAAACATAAAAGTAAAAAAGTTTCATTATAGAAAATAAAGGGCATAAAGACCATTCGTTTGAGCCATGGCACAACGTTCTATCATGTTTAGTTTTCAAACTATCACCTAGTTTCGAAAACAAAAAATTTCAAAAAAAATTTGAAAAATATAACGAGTGGTCCATAGCAAAGAGGACGTCAGCCCGAGTCCAACGATACCTCATTTGTCAAAATCGGACCATGCGTTCGAGAGATATTTAACATGGCTGAGGCTTAGTAGTAGAGCAAGGGGGGTTCTGGAGTGAGTTGGAAGCACCACCACTCCACTACTAATGATGAAGTAAGAGCCAGGGTAAACGCAACCTGGTTGCGGTGGAAGGAGGTCACGGGTGTGCTTTGCGACAAGAAAATGCCACTTCGTCTCAAATCGAAAATATATCGGACAGTGGTACGGCCAGTTGCGCTGTATGGAGTTGAATGTCGACCATCCGACAAAATTTCAGAACGTCGCCTGCACGCCATGGAAATGAGAATGCTCCGTTGAACATTGGGCATCTCCCTTATTGAACATGTCAGAAACGACACAATTCGGGAGCAAATGGGTGTCGCTACAATTGTGGACAAAATGAGAGAGAAACGGCTCCGATGGTATGGCCATGCCCTGCGTGCAGCGCCTGATACTGTTAATAACTCTGTCCTTCACTTTGAGGTTGAAGGCCTACGCCCCAAAGGACGACCGAAGCAACGTTGGCAAGACACAATAAATGGTGATTTAAAAATTACCGGCCTAAATACAGCTGACGCACAAAACCGGACAAAATGGAGGTCAATGACCAAACAAGCGGACCCTGCACCAGCGGGACAACGCTAGGAAGAAGAAGAAGAAGAAGACTTATAGTGGGCGATGTATTGAAGATAGAGATATGTTCTCGCGGACTTTTTTGTAGAACGTTTCGTGCTGAACAATTCTTACACTCATAGTATATTGATATTTTTAACGGTGGGTCCAGCGTAAGCATAAAAAGCGCACGGCCGCCAGGGTTTTTCAACTTTTTCACTGAAATCGATACTGCTTGGCTTCCTTTGATCATAAATACATTATTTTCTACAGAAACCTTTCTTGAGATATCCATTACAGAATGGTGAAAATCGCATCAAAATTCATCCAGTGGTTCTCGAGATTACCCGTGACATCCAAGAATCGGGGACTTTGTTTTATACTAAGTAGTGATACCTGTCGCGGCTTCGCACGGGAGCAGCTATGAATTGAAGACAATTACTGAGGCAACACATCTACTCGACTCGGTAATTTTCATTTAGTGTTGCGTGAATATTTCCCCTGGCCTTAGTCGCCTGATTTTGAGAAAGGATCGCTTGCTGGAACCAAATCAAACCCATTGGCTCTACATCCCAGAAAGCGCCTAAGCCTGCCAAGCGACTGCTGCCCGGCCATTTGGCCTGCAGATTATGGGGTGACGCGTGTTCGCTTGCTAGCTAGCTGACTAACACGCACGCTCGCTGGCTAGCTAACTCACACATTTTCATTGCTGACAGAGAACATTGCTCTACGCTGGTCAAACTGATAAATATAGATCAATTTTATATCGATACTGTTGTTCAGCATAAATCATTCTTCAAAAATCTCCACGTCAGCATCTATCAGTTTTTAATACGTAGTTCACTTTAAGTATTTTTTAGCCTACTTTCGATTTTTGCAAAAAATGAAAGTAGACATGAGATCACTACAGGGCCAAAAAATGTGTGTCTGTGTGTGTGTGTGTGTGTGTGTCTGTGTGTGATTGGGTGTACTCTGAATGTCTGTCCCCCCCCCCCTATCATTTCGAACACGGTGAAACCGAATTGAACAAAATTTGGTACAGCGGTAGAACAAGCAAAGGGCACCTCAGTGTCATGTTTTATATCGCCGCCATCTTTACCAAAACTGAATGGCGGCCACTCAAACGTTCAAAACGTAAAATCAAATAAAGACTAACCAAATTATCCGATCTCTACCAAATTTGGTAACAACATACCTTCATATAGGACGCGTCTTGTCACCAAACTACAAGGTCATCCGCCGTACCATTTCAGTATGGCGGCCGTGCGAATTATGCAATCTTTATAATCCATATCATGGGACCCACCAGTTCCGATTATCGAGCCGAGAATCGTTTTAACTGTTCTAAAGGAAGAGGCACGTTCGAAATTAAAAGTTTATTTTGTAATACTATAGTGCAGAAGTGATTTTAAAAAGCTGAGCCGTCTCAGTAACAAGACAAGATGGCAGTGGATATCTTGTGCCTGACTTATATTTCACTAATTTGAGTATTGCATGCAATATAGCGTACTGATACAAAATAAATAAACTTTGTATGAAATGCTTTATACATACATAATATACTCCACTGATGAAATCCTTTAGTCTAAATCATTATTTGCTAACAAGTTTTATGTAACTCATTTTATATAGAACGATGTTCGTTGGCACAATTGGCTCCGTGGTAAAGCGTTGACCTATCACCCATATGCCTATGGTTCAAACCCCATCAGGGTTGGGTTTTTTTGCTTGAAATTTTATAAATTTATTGTTTTGTAATGACTCAGACGTTTTAAAATTAAGCGTTATATTATGCATATTACGGTGGAATAATAATAATAAATAAAGCCCTTTAATCCCCGAAGGGCAATGGCCTCCTGTCTAGGCAGGGATTTTGCTCCATTACACTCATTAGGTGAGCAGTCCTAAAGAGTAGTGAGGCACCTAGTGGTGTACTTTTCTGGCACGTTAGTCTCTGTTCTTGAATGTTCTTATAGCTATTGATATACCTATTCCTAACCTAGTTACAGTATTGTCTATGTTCTGTATTCTTGTTCTTATATCTAATATTTGCAAAATTGTTAATGTTTCTAGCACGTTCACTTTATTTTAGTACAGTTTTAAATGTCCTCAATACATTATCGCTATTGTAGCCTATTTAAGGGTTTACTATGTTGCACTGAGTTGCTCCTTGCCTTTCCTCGCATATACTATGTTTTGAAAAGGATCATCTCTAGGGTCTTCCACTCTTGTCTGTCTCTTGCTCTTCTTGTCCATTGTGGTCCGGCAAATTTCTTGAATGTGTCAGCCCAGCGTGTCCTCTGTCTTCCTACGTTTCTCCTGCCGGTTCTGGGGTCCCACATCGTTAGTCTGTGCGTCCACCTTCTATGCAGCATCCTCGCTACGTGGCCTCCCCATTTCCATTTTAGTCTGTCCGCAGTGTTGATGACTTCTTTAATACTGGTTCTTCTGCGTATCTCCTCGTTCCGTATTCTGTCTTTCAGCGTGATATTGAGGATTTTTCGTTCCATCCTGCGTTGGACTATCTGGAGCGTTTTTCTCTGCTGCGAAGTTAGTGACCATGTTTGACATCCATACAGCATTACTGGGATTACACATTTCTCTAGAACTTGTGTTTTCAGGCTTAGTTTCTGAGATTTATCTCCTAAAATGAATTTCAAGGACCAGAATTTTTTTCCATGTTTGCCCAATTCTTCTTTTGATTTCTTTCTCCGTATTGTTATGGAATGAAATATTTTGACCTAGGTATGTATAGTCCTGGACATACTCTAATGTTTCACCGTCAATGTTTACTGGGTTTTCTGTCGCATTTGTCATCAGTTTCGTTTTACTCGGGTTCATGGTTAGGCCAGCTTCTTTGCTGACCTTGTTTAATTCTGTTACCATTTGTTCTAAGTCTGATGCAAATTTTGCCATGAGTATGATGTCGTCTGCAAACCGTAGGTGTGCCAGGTTTTGTCCATCTATGTTGATGCCGTGTCTTGTTTTCCATTTCATTTTCCAGAATTGGTTTTCTAGCAGGCAAGTGAATAGTTTTGGTGAGAGGGGGTCTCCTTGTTTCTCTCCTCTCTCAAGCTCGAAGTGTTTTCCCTCCATTTCTGTCCGTATTTTTGCCTGGCTACTCTCGTAGATTTTTGCTAGAAGTCTGATATACCTTTTCTGTATGTTTTGGTTCTCTAGGGCCTCTAGAACATATGTGTGTTCCACGAAGTCAAAGGCTTTGTTATAGCCTATAAATGCAATATAGGCTTTAAGGTTGAATTCTTGCAGTTTTTCGATGAGTTGGTTTACTGTTTGGAGGTGGTCCACCGTGCTGAATCCTGATCTGAAACCTGCTTGTTCTATAGGTTGATTTTCCTCTAGTGATTTTGACATTCTCTTGGTTACTATTTTTGTGAACAGTTTGTATAGACTTGGCAGCAGACTTATCGGTCTATAGTTGTTGATGTCGTCTTTAGCTCCTTTTTTATGGAGCAGGATTATGGTGCTTAGTTTCCATTCCGCTGGTATTTCTTCAGATTCAAGTATTGTGTTGAAGAGTCGAGTGATGATTGCTACAAGTTCCTCACCTCCCCATATTAGGTATTCGTTAAATATACCATCGTCACCTGGGCATCTTTCATTTTTTATTTCTTTTATTGCTGCACTCACCTCGCTTTGAAGGATGGGGGGTATTTCCTCTTCCTGGTGACCCTTCGGATTATTCAAATTTTGAATGATACTTTCCCTCTCGAGGGTGCTGGAGTATAGTTTCTCGTAGAATTCCGTGGCATAGGAATATATATATTTAATTAAAACATAATTCGCACGCAGATTTGCTCGAGATATCTAGCAGCCAAAAAGGTAATTATTATGGCCAACTGGCGGCGATCTGCACGCCGGCCTACTTATTAATTTCCAGATTTTATTGGAAAGTTTCTTCTTATGACCGCTAGAATGCACTCGCCCTGTTAGGATTATATTGTTCGATACTTCTCCACTAGATGTCACGACTGGTGTACGTGGGACTCCATTGATTAGTATACCATTGGCATTCTATGCGCATCGAATTTGAAGAATGACAAGATGATACTAAGATACAATTTACTTTTTCTTTTAAAGGGTTGATGCTGTTGTTGTTTGAGTCTTCAGTCTTTTGACTGGTTTGATGCAGCTCTCCATGCCTCCCTGTCCTGTGCTAATCGTTTCATCTCTACATAACTACCACACCCTACATCCGAGACAATTTGTTTAACATATTCTAACCTTGGTCTACCCCTACAATTCTTGTCCTCAACCCTTCCTTCCATCACTAAGCTTGCTATTCCTGGGTGTCTTAGTATGTGTCCTACTAACCTATCTCTTCTCTTCATTAGCAGTCGCCAGAAATATCTCTCCTCTCCCACTCGTCTTAATACCTCTTCGTTTGTAACCCTATCTACCCATCTGATCTTCATCATTCTCCTGTAACACCACATTTCAAATGCTTCAATTCTCCTCTTTTCTGCTGCACCAATAGTCCACGTTTCACTTCCATAGAGCGCTACGATCCAGACAAAGGCTTTCAAAAATGACTTCCTAATACCTAAATCTAAGTTCGATGTCAACAGATTCCCTTTCTGTAGAAATGCTTTCCTTGCCTGAGCCAACCTACTTTTTATATCCCCTTTGCTTCGTCCATCACTGATTATTTTACTTCCTTAGTAACAGAAGTCTCCTACTTCCTTCAGCTTTTCACCTGCCAATTTGATGACCATAGAGGTTTCTGATTTATTTCGGCTGCATTCCAGTATTTTTGTTTTACATTTATTAATTTTCATTATGTATTCTTTTAAAACGGAGTCCATACCATTCAAAAACTCATTCAAATCCTCAGGCGTGTCGGCCTAGATAACGATGTCATCAGCAAATCTCAGAGTTGAAATTATTTCTCCTTGAATCTTCACTCCCACTTGAAAAGTTTTCTACAATTTCCTTCATTGCTTGTTCAATGTAAAGATTGAAAAGTATGGGTGATAAGTTGCAGCCTTGAATTACACCTTTCTGAATACCAGTTTCTCGCTCCTGTCCTTCAGCTCGAATGACTGCTGTCTGGTTTCTGTGTAGATTGTATATCACCCTCCTATCCCTGTACTTTATTCCAATCGTTTTCAAAATGTCAAACAATTTAGTCCAATCAACGTTATCAAAAGCCTTTTCTAAGTCTACAAATGCCATAAACGTTCTCTTATCTTTCCTTATTCTACCTTCCAAAATCAGCCTAAGACTTAGTACAGCTTCCCTTGTTCCTACATTTCTCCTGAAACCAAACTGATCTTCACCCAACTCCGTTCCTATCTGGCTTTCCATCCTCTTGTAAATTATTCTAGACAGGATCTTTGAAGCATGAGTAATCAAGCTGATTGTACGGTAATCTTCATATCTGTCAGCTCCCAATTTCTTTGGTATAGGGATAATAACATTCTTCTTAAAATCAGGGGGTACCTCACCTGTTTCATAAATCCTACACACCAAGTGAAATAACCTGATTAGTCCTTCATCACCTATGCAGCGTAGCAACTCAATCGGTATATCATCTATACCTGGTGCTTTGTTCCTGCTTAAGTCCTCCAATGCTCTGTCAAATTCTGATCTCAGTATTAAATTTCCTTTTGCATTCTCATCAATTTCCTCTTCTCTTTCCATTACATGATTCTCAATCTCCTTCCCCTTATACAAACTCTCTATGTAACCTTTCCATCTCTCAACCTTTTCTTCCCTATCTGTTAGGGCTATCCATTTGTGTCCTTAATATTACAGCACTTAGTCTTCTTTTCCCCAAAAGTATTCTTAATCCTTCGATAAGCTGTGTCTACTTTTCCTAATTTCAGACAATTTTCTATACCTGCACATTTCTATTTCAACCATTCTTTTTTCGCTTCCTTGCACTTCTTGTTAACCTCATTTCTCAGACGTCTGTATTCTGCTTTCAACTTTTCATCTCTTACATCCTTGTGTTTCCGCCTTTCATCCATTAATTCTAGTATATCCTGAGTGATCCACGGGTTTTTACCTATTCATTCCTTCCTACCAATGTTCTCTTCTGCGGATTTTATTATTTCATTCTTCAAAAGTGCCCATTCGTCTGCAATTGATGTTGGTTTAGGGTTTTTTATTAGTCCTTCCTTTATACTCTTCTTGAATCTTACGTTTACATCCTTCACTTTTAGTCTGTCTATCGCCCACCTCTTTGGCTTTTGAATTTTCTTCAGTTTCTTCAACTTTAATCTGCATTTCATAACAACCAGATTGTGGTCAGAGTTTATGTCAGCACCAGGATATGTTTTACAATCCAAAATCTGGTTTCGAAACCTCTGCTTGACCATAATGAAGTCGATTTGGTAACGCCCTGTATCTCCCGGTCTCATCCATGTGTATATTCTTCTATTGTGGTTATTGAATAAGGTGTTAGCTATGACCAATTCATGCTCGGTGCAGAATTCCATCAGCCTACTTCCTCGATCATTCCTTTCACCTAATCCGAAATCTCCTACTATCTTCCCTTCTCTCCCTTTTCCTACCACAGCATTCCAATCTCCCATTACTATAACATTTTCATCACCCTTGATATACCTCAGAATTTCATCTATTTCTTCGTAGACCTTTTCAACATCTTCATCATCAGCTTGACTGCTAGGCATATAGACTTGTACCACTGTGGTGCACGTATGTTTAGTATTGTTTTTTGCAACAATAATCCGTTCACTATATTGCTCATAATATTCCACCCGCTGTCCAAAATTCCTACTCAATATGAGACCAACCCCTGCTTGGCCATTGTTTGATTTAGTGCTAATGACCCTATAGTCACCTGACCAAAAGTCCTGTTCTTCCTGCCAGCGCATTTCACTAATCCCAACCAAATCCAACCTCAACCTATCCATTTCCCTTTCTAAGTTTTCTAACCTTCCACTTCCTAGCAGACTTCTAACATTCCACGCTCCGATCCGTAGGGTTTGTAACAGCCTATTGTGCGTTATTTGAAAATGTTATTTGAAGTAAAGAACAAAACGATTTCACATAGTATCTGAATTCTAGCCGTTGGTGCTAGTTCAGGTTATTAATTAATACTTTTATTTCAGGCAAATAGCAATCGAAAATATCCACATAGTTTGTATACACACATCTCTGTAGGGTCATGGAAAGATTTGTTAATTCAATTAGGGTTGTGAAAGCCTTGCACAACCAGACGTGTAAAGACATGCCTCAACTCAAAGTTGGATGTTGCCCACGGCAGGTCGATAATGTAATAATAATAATAATAATAATAATAATAATAATAATAATAATAATAATAGAAGGCTGTGACTTGGTGAGGCTGATTGGATCGAGGTTCCTCCTATTTATATAGTTTGTTTAGTTATTTCATGTCTACTTCAGTGTTTTATGATTTGGAAGATGTTTTTGAGTGACTTACTGACAGTACAGAGTGTTTAATGGTGATTGTACGAGGTTTTTATAGTGATATTTGGATATCATATGTCTGTGCATGAAACTTGATTACGTGGTTGCCTAGGAATTGCTGGTACAGTTTAGGTTAACATTACCACAAATATTCCGTTTAAAATAGTTTAATCTAAGACCTGTATTGTGTGTTTATTACTCCGTTTACTCAATTAATCTAATTGGGCCCCTATAACAGATATTCATTTTGTAATGTCGTTTATTTCGTTAGAAACAGGGGTTAGGATTGAGTTAAATGACACCAGTTGGATCACATATATACAAAGAATCTGCGTCGATCAGTCAAAATAACACACTAGCATTCACAGGAGTGTTGTAAACCTTGCCATAGGTATCAAAGGCAGTACCCAGGCAATACCTGGCTGAAGGTATAAAAAGCACACAGGAAAGGCAATAATAGTAATTTGCTTTAAGAAATGTCACTGCCTGTGAAACGGCAGGTTACCTCTAGAACCACCGCTAGAGGTGACAATACGCAAACCGGTGGCAGTGGGATGACAAGCTGCTGTCCACCCACCAGTAGACCCGAAGAAGCTCCAGCAGCTCAAGACGATATTGGCGGTACACAAAATCTCGAGTCTCGCACCGCACCTGACGGCAGTGCCTTTGTAATAAATACAACCACTCTCGCAGGTAAGCCCAGAAAACGCATGAAATGGGAAACTCATATGAATGAATATATCATGCGGGCATATTATCGAATAACTCGTCTTGAAACAGATATAACAAACTACCGCCAAGCCCTGCACGCGGCTTTCAAGCAGCAGTATCCTCTGTTTAGCATCACTGAGCAACGAGTCGCGGATCAAAGAAGAGCAATTGTAAAGAATCATTTAGTTCCCGACCCTGTTCTGGATCGAATCAGACAGGAGATATCTCATGAACTATATCCCTCAGTTGCAAGTGGTGAAACTAACCAAATAAATACTGACAATGAGGTCTCCATGAATGAATCGACTCACGTAAATGAACTTCAGAAAGGGGAAACAAGACATCATTCCAAGATCCAAGACGAATTTAATTCAGCTCTGCTTGAATATGCAGGTACTGACCCTACCCAACGTCCAATACTTCCGAGGCAGCAGTCTTCCCGCGAGTTTCCCATGGTGTTGAAAGAACTGAACGAAACCGTACTTCCCAACTATTTAGAAGAGCACCAATCTTTCATGGAGGTTCATACTGCTATCTATTGTGCAGCACTAGCTGCAGTACGAATTAATGGGGGTAGGCCACGCCCTCCAAACCAACAGTCATTTGCAAGGAAACCCAGCGATCCACCATGGGCAAAACGTTTAAAACAACGCATTTAACAACTACGCCAGAATGTGAACAGACTGCAACAGTATAAGAATGGAGTGAGAAGTAGACGTCTGAACAACCACATACGAAGGATCATGATGGACTCCTCACTAGAAGAATTTCAGGTCCCCGAGGACGCAGTGATAACAGAAGTACTTGATACTTATCAACAAAAACTTGCAGCCCTCTCTAAGCGTCTTAAGAGATACCAGAACACTACCGAACGGAAGAAACAGAACAATGACTTCAAGAGTAATGAGAGAAAGTTCTATGAAGACCTGAAAAAGACACCTCAAGTTCAGAATGATTCTCCAGAAGGACCCAGTGCGGAGAGTGTTACCGACTACTGGTCATCAATATTGTCTAGGCCGGAAGAACACAACAATGAAGCTCCATGGTTTAAGGAAATAGAGAATGCTACCAGACGAATAAATCAAATGGCACATACAGACGTTGATGTTGAGGAACTACGCCAGGTCATCAGCAGCCTACAGAATTGGAAAGCACCTGGAATTGGCTGGATCCATAATTACTACTATAAAAGGCTCACATGTACCCACCGTTTACTGGCTATTCACATACAATGTTTTCTGGAAAATCCTGCTGCATTTCCAGTTTTCCTAGCCAGAGGGTTAACCTATCTCAAGCCAAAGGACTCTAAAATCACAAACCCATCTAAATATCGCCCCATCACCTGCTTGCCAAACTTTTATAAGATCATTACATCCATTATTGCAAATCGAATTCGTGTGCATTGTGAGGAAAACGCCATTCTCGCAGAGGAGCAAAAGGGTTGCAGAAGGAATTCTCAAGGATGTAAGGAATAGCTCACTATTGATGCCGTGGCATTAGAGCAGGCCTGTCATAGATCACGAAATCTTTATGCCTGCTTTATTGATTACCAAAAAGCTTTCGATTCGGTACCTCATACATGGCTTATACAGAGCTTGGAGATCTACAAGGTCAACCCTATTATAGTGAACTTCCTGAAGTGCGCAATGGTTTCATGGAGCACTGCCCTCCAACTTACAGTGGGTGGCACTCGTTTAACATCTTCATTAATACCGAATCGTCGAGGAATTTTCCAAGGAGACTCGCTAAGCCCACTCTGGTTTTGTCTGGCATTGAATCCTATCTCGCAAATCCTGATCAGTAGCAACTGCGGATTTAGTATTAAGGGTAATCATGGTGAAGCGTACAAGATGAACCATCTTCTTTACATGGATGACATTAAACTGTATGCATCAACTAAAGTGCACCGACAATATCTGATCTATATCACTCAGAGCTTTTCTTCAGATATCCATATGCAGTTTGGTTTTGATTAGTGCAGAACACAGACTGTTATTAGAGGCTCGCACTCTGCACAAGGAATACCTGTTGGAGAGGGACAGAGAAGTATTCAGCCGTTGGAGGAAGGCGCATTGTACAAATATCTTGGGTTCGCCCAGAGTACCCGTCTCAGACATGGTGATATCAAGAAGAACATAACTGAGCAGTATACTTCACGACTTCGCAGTGTTATCTCTTCAAAACTTAGCGCTAAACATATCATTAAGGCAGTTAACACATTTGCAATGCCCGTAGTTACATACTCCTTTGGTATAATCAGGTGGACTCAAACTGAACTGCACGATCTGCAACGAAAAACATCGGTGCTTTTATCACGCCATCGCATGCACCATCCGAAATCAGCAACAGAGCACCTGACTCTACCTCGGTCAGAAGGTTGTAGAGGACTGATAGACATCATGAACCTTCATACAAAACAAGTGACAACTCTGCGTGCATTTTTCCACAACAAAGGAGAAACATCCCATCTCCATCATACTGTATCTTCAGCTGATGATAATTACACACCGCTCCATCTGTCATCTTTAGATTCACCAGTAAAATAAATTAAAACTACTGAATACAAGATCGGGAATTGGAAACATATGGCGCTTCATGGGAAGTTTCCACATGAGTTGGACCAGCCACACATCGACAAGTTAGCGTCGCACGCATGGCTGACCCACTCGGTCCTCTTTCCGGAAACAGAGGGATTTGTTGTAGCTATCCAAGACCAAGTTGTTGCTACTCGAAGCTATCGGAAATGCATCATAAAAGATCCAACAACAGAGAGTGAGAAGTGTCGCCGCTGTGGCAAATGTAGTGAGACCATTCAACACGTTATATCAGGTTGTTCCCACCTTGCCAACACCGACTACAAACATCGACACGATCAAGTTGCCAACATTATCCACCAGAAACTGGCCTTGAAGTACAAACTTCTTCAAAGCTCCGTCCCCTATTGGAAATACACACCATCTGCAGTACTCGAAAATGCCACACACGAGCTCTATAGGGACAGAGGAGTTGGGACAGATGTCGCAGTCAGTAACAACCGGCCAGATATCATTCTCATCAATAAAGTACACAAAGAGGCATTACTGATAGATATCGCATGTCCCAACACTCAAAACATCCGAACAACAGCTGCTACTAAAATATCTAAGTACACAGAGCTGGTGGCAATTGAGATAAAGCAGATGTGGAAACTTGATTCGGTGACTACCATCCCAATAATTGTATTGTGTACTGGTGTTATACCGAAAACTTTCCACAGTAGTCTATCAATATTGAATCTGCACCCGCAGATATATATTGAACTTCAGAAGGCAGTTCTGTTAAACACATGCCATATTGTTAGGAAGTTCCTTGGTGACAATGCCCTGGCCGAATACTTAGCACAGCTCGATGATCCAGATGGGAACTTAGCTCATCCTACAAATGAAGGAGACGCGGGCACGACATGGATATGAAGTCTCTGAACAGTGTAATAGAAATTATCTCAGTACAGATGGTTCCTTGCTAAGGCCGAACCAGGCTGTAACAGAAAATGTAGCCGGTATTTGCCGTGATAATGTTGCCAAACAATAAACTATAATAATAATAATAATAATAATAATAATAATAATAATAATAATAATAATAATAATAATAATAATAATAATAATAATAATGTTATTGGTTTTACGTACCTTTTAACTTCTGCTGCTTTTAGAGACGCTGGGGTGCCGGAAATTTGGCCCGAAGGGGATTTTTAACGTGCCAGTAAATCTACTGACACGGCTCCCTCGCATTTGTGCACCCTCAAATGCCAGCTGACTGCGCCAGGATACGAACCTGCAACATGGGCCCAGCAAGCGAGAACGTTACCGCTGAGCCACGCAGCCAGTCCGGTCGATTATGTCTCCAGATCCATAACATTCTTGAGATACTTCTTATCTTTCTTTCTTTCTTTCTTTCTTTCTTTCTTTCTTTCTTTCTTTCTTTCTTCAATGATGGTAGCATTTTTTTTTTCAAGGCTGTGGCGTTTGGTAGAGGTAAATAGTTTCTAAGGTCTTCAACCAAGAAATGATTCTATTATACTCTTTGATAATAACGAGTTATAACTATACTCATACATTTAGTAGAAAGTAGGCTATATGTTCTTTACTGAACATCTTGTTTTATATTGCAACTAGCAGTAGTACCCGACTTCGCCCGGTGATATTTACTTATTTCAAATATGTTAATAGAAACTACTAAGTTCTTACTAGGAAAATTCCATGTTTTGTTCAATACCTAACCATATTCACGGGAGACGATATAGGCACAGTACTTCACCACAAGTCATAACTCTCTGAACTAAGGTATCTAGCTAGCTGGCAATGTTATCGAGCTATGACCGCATGCGTTGGCTGTTGTGTAATGGTACATGCTAGTCAACTGGCGGTGACTAATCACTTTTACTCGTTTCACGACACCGATGAGCTTCCGTTCTATAGGGAAGGCTCTCATTGTAGAATGTTGAAACCACATCAAAATCCATCCAGAAGCTCTCGAAATTAGCCCAGACAAACAGACAGACAAACTAAACAGTCAAAATAGAGGTTCTTTTTTGATACTATTAGGCTAGGTATAGATAGATAACTTAAAGTACGCCTACATTTTCCCGTGATTGCCCTAATTAAAGTGAGTTGTTG
Organism: Meconema thalassinum; assembly: GCA_946902985.2. Taxonomy (NCBI): domain Eukaryota; kingdom Metazoa; phylum Arthropoda; class Insecta; order Orthoptera; family Tettigoniidae; genus Meconema; species Meconema thalassinum. The sequence goes on along the minus strand of OX336390.1, from coordinate 582,932,956 downwards.
CTGTTGATTCGTTGAGGGGTTTGGGCTATTCATGCACATTCAGTCCCGTGTACTTGCTTGAATGTAGGATTTTGTCTGATAAGCTGTGTGAGGTCTCTGTAGTAGTAGCAGTAGTGGTGTATGCATTCGTAATCGAGACTATGATTGGAAATGAGAGGCAACCGTTGCTTTAAGCTAGGAACCATTCCAGCATTTTCCTGGAGTAGAAGTGGGGAGAACACGGAAAAATACTTCTAGGATGGCTAGGTGGATATGAAATCCATTTCTTCTGATTTCTACCTCACAAGGGTGATCGTACCCCATTCTGTATCTCAAATCAGAATTTAATTTCTTGTCGGAGCTGGGAATCGAACCAAAGACCTTTAGGACCGTAGATTCAATACGTAAGCTACTCCAAGACCACAGAAGGCGGCGACGATAAAGTAATGTTCATGATAATACCATTACTACTACTACTACTACTACTACTACTAATAATAATAATAATAATAATAACAATAATAAATCTTATCCTGGGGAGTGCGACAGGCTTTGGCAGCTGGCACAGTTCATATCCTCGCCGGTAGATCGGAACTTCATTCATTTCATTCACTGACCCGGTCGGTCGAATGGAAGCAGGCTATGGATTATCATTTCTTTATAAATATGTTCCTAGACTACCCTAAGCTCATAGTAGGTTTCGAACGCATTTATCTCTCGAGTCCAGGGTATTTGACTTGTGTTTCAATGCACAGTACTACGATCATCACTAGAGATAACCAAGAGTGGAATGATATTACAATAGTTAAGAGAGGATTGATCAATGTATCTTGCCTGCAAAGATAATCTGATACATTATCTCCTATACAGAGTCATGATCGATTGACTATATGTGTGGAGTGTTACACCCTTTAGCACGGTGTGAAGAACCAGTACAGATTCATGTTGCTGTTCCGTTCCTGTATTCATATTTCATCTCGTACTACACCACTGCCATGTACTGTATCTGTGCAGCAAATCTTGTCCCTTCCTTTAATGGAGTTCGAACCTTGTACTCCTGACAGTAGATGATGTATGACTCATTACAAATCGTTATTTTATGTGAGGACATGTAGCTGTGTGAGCCTGAAAATAACCAGTAAGGTGTTATAATTAATTTTCCATTACCTCCTGGGTCGAATGGTTTCAGTAACATTCTGTTCCGTGTTCGATTCTCCACAATGCTAAAATTGAAATTAGTTGTTTGTTTAGGGTTTTAGGACATTCTGGTCATCAGTCACATGCACCAGTGGCGGCAGAGTCCGGGCAGACATCCCTTGTCTCGACTTTATGCTTATTCATCCTCCTTCAGGATTTGTAGTATTATTTACATCATTCAGGGGTTATGTACAAGTATGGACAGGGTATAATATATAGGTTATACAAAATCCCCCACCCCCTCCCAGGGGCTCACGACTAATGGGATGTGGGTTGGCAACCGCGGCACCCCAGCTGAGTCCAGCATTGCTTCTATTTATTTGTGCCAGGCTCCTCTCTCTCGTATTTCCTATAGACCATTCTTGGTCATGGTCAACTCTTCCGACCCCGAGGGTATCTGAGGCCTCGTGTGTGCCTTTTCCTTTCCCGCCTTAACTGGTCCTTATCTCATATTTTCTGATTCCTCATTCTTCGAAAGGCAGACCTTTTCTTTTTCTTTTCATGGTATCTCCTACCTTCTCCACAATGATCTAAAGGAGGCATGATGTGTGCAACCGCTCCACTTATGGAGCACTTTGGAAAGCGCTAATCCCTCAAGAGCTCACGGCTGGTGAGTTCGGGAATTGGCTACCCTGAGGGATTCCTGAGCTGGGTCTGGTTTCTACCTTTTCTCTAGTGACTGGGAGTCGGACCCTCTCCTCTTTCGCTTCCCTATCTACCTTTCGTGGCTCTACTTCTATCCAAGTCCCTCAATCCTCATTCTTCAAGAGTTGATAACCCTGTCATTAATTTCCAGTATTCCTTCTTTCTTGTATTTTATCTCCTCCTCGCCCGTAAAATAGTTGACAATTGTGGGTAGATCTAGTGCACATTTATAATCATATTTCAGTTTCATACAAACCATTGGGGGCCGATAACCTCGATGTTATGCCCTCAAAACAACAATGACAGTAAAACATGCCTAAACTGGACCCTTAATATAGTGGAAACCTGAACAAACTGAAAACAAAATTCGGAACGGAGGTATTTCCTATGTAAAATGGCACTGTAAACCATAAAACGGCCTAACGCGGAAACGACGGCGACGACGATGAAGACAACGAAAGGGAGCTAAAAATACACACTTTTGGAGACGCACTATCTGTTGTGAGTGACCGTCAGGATTTTGAAGCTTCCAAGAATGTTCCAGAACTCCTGGAGTTAACGCAGAGGAGATCATACAACGTTCTCAATCAAAAAAGTCGCGACAATGCACTTTGAAAGACATGTGGAAACAAAACAAGAAAACGAGCAGAGAACCTGAAAAATTTGTACGTAAGTTGAAAATACAGTGTAATATATGTGAAGCTATTTTCTTTTTTATTTACAGACCTAAATTTTAAATGATTATTTCATTGTAAACCTATGCGACAATACAGTATTTCTTTGTATTGTATTTTGTCTTCTTAAAACTCAACTATTTGTACAACGGAAACCTGTAATAACGGAAAAATAAATCCTGAACGATTGCATTTCGCTTTAGCCAGGTTTTACTGTATCGTTATAATCATCAGATGAGTGACACAAGCACGAAAGTGAGCAAGGGAGCCCTGGGCTCTACTCATCGGCCGCTATGCCATGCACTTATTTGACATGCTAATTCAGTTTGATTATCATCATCAGTGGATTCAAAAGTCTGTTGTTATTGTTTCTAGCGGGTGACAATATGATCATCAGCCTCGTGTGTCTAGAAGCAGTCTGATTATCAACAACGTTATTACGCCGTTTTGAAGTGAGTGCGCTGTCAATTGCTTGCGGCATATCAGATCTGGTGTGGGGGCAAGAGGGAAGACATATACAAGGTGCCAGGGAATGTTCTCCGCAGTGCCTAGGCACTGCTACGTTAGGTGAGAGCCGGAGTTAAGTTGGCAGCACGGTTGCTGCTGACAGCGTGGCTGCCGCCGCTTGTATCAAAACAAAACAAACAACAAACTGTCCACTTAGAGATTCCTGTTTTAGAGCTAATTTGCGTATTGATTTACTTGGACTTCGCAGCATTATATCGGAAATTTCATCATGTTTTTCGTCTGTTAACAGCGTAGGCCTATCTGTTCCTGGTACATCGTGAACTGAGCCTGTCCCACGAAATTTACTTATCAAATCCCGAACGGTATCCCGGTTTGGACACTTTGAATTAGGAAACCGTGCCTGAAATTTTAGTTTTACATTTTCTGTAAACCGATCGCCTTCACGTAAAACGTATTCCACTAAAAACGCTCTCTCTTCTGTAGTAAACATTACCGACTGTATCCTGTTGCACTATTCCAATAATCTAAACGCTCCCTTACAGCATTCACACTGATGCTTTCCACAGCACAGTACAGCACAGCTCACACGTGTGTTCTGATATCCTGTCGACCTTGGAGAAGACAAGCTAGTACCTGGCTGTCGGCGAGTGAGCGAAAGGTCTGACACCGCGCTGCCAACTTAACTCCGGCTCTCACCTAACGTAGCATTTCCTAGGCAATGCGGAGAACATTCCCTGACGCACTGTAAAATCCGTATCGGAAGTTCTTCACACCAAGAGATTGCGTTTTGTTCTGCTAAAGGTGTTAATGTATAGCATAATAATAGTCGGTAGCATGCTGAACTGCTATGCCCAGGATGGCGGGTTCAAACCCGGCAAAAGTTGTCGGATTTTTTAAGAGAGTGAAAATCCTTCATTAGGCAAGGGAAAGTAAAGGCAGCGGGTCCATATCATAGATTTATGGCACGTAAAAGAACCTACCACTGCAATTGGTGGTGTGTAGCAAAATTTGAAGGTTATATTTGACTAGTACGCTCTATCAAGTTACAACGTTCGCCGGTAGTGTTAGTGACAGTAGCATCTGGTAGACAATGTTGGAACTACTTGAAATTGAACTTGTTGGGAGCCCTCGGGCGTTCAATCAAAATTACCGAGCTTATTCGTTGCGATTATTATACCAATGTATAATATAATACTAAGAATAGTAATTCTACTATAATACGGGTTTCTTCCGTTGTGCGTGTTACTTTCTTAATAACTATTCACATAACCTAAATTTCGGCGGCTTCGGTGGCGTTGTTGGTAGCATGCTGACTTTCTATGCCCAAGGTCGTGCGTTCAAACTCGGCCGAAGCCATCGGATTTTTAAGAGCGTTACAAATCTCTCAGTATGCCTTCCTTTAGCGGGAAAGTACAGTAAAGCCGGCGGTCGCATGTCATAGATTTATGGCATAAAAAAAACACTTGAGTGAAGTCAAAATTTGTAGGTTAGAATTGATAACGCTATATTAGTTTCAACGTTCGCTACCAGGTGCTGATTGCGATGGCATCTAGTAGCCAAATCCGCAGGCTAGGTGTCGTGTACGGTAGCATTTGGTAGCGAAAGTAGGAACTACTTGAAATTATGGTCTGCAGTCCTTACTTGAATTAAAACAGGTAACTCACACTAATGCAGCCATCACAATTAACACCAGTTAGACAGATTCTACACACACACCCAAAGTACACGGGGCTACATTACCGCGTTGTCGCAGCCCCTAAACTAAGGAACCAACCACCCTAAATTGGAAATACCAAACTGACCAAATGCAAGCTCGAGCCAAACCGATTCATGGACATAGAGTGCAGACTGTACCGATATCTCCGGTTAAACATATTGTGTCACACGCTTGACAGGTTGTAGTTCATAAACCTACCGCCGGCAAGGATTCGTCAGACGGGTAATATACTCTAGTTGCGTGTCTATTAGTATGTAACACCTTTGGGGGACAAACGTTGTGATCTCTGATCACAAGCCCATTTTCGGTCGGCCTGTGCTTGAACTCTAGGCTAGGAGAGCGGGAGGAGATGGTTGTGAACTCAAGTTCAGAACCATCCCGCAATTCGCTTGGAGTAGGGGAGGGAAGCAAGAAAAAGCAACTTTTGGATTCCAGATGTGGAAATCGAACCCACATCTCTTCACTTACTTTCATTAGGCTAGGTGTATCCCATTCCAGTCCACAGAACAAAGCTGAGTAGTAAGCTCAGCTTTCAACTCAGCTTTGTTCTGAGGACTGGAATGGATTACATTCATTTGTAGTGCAATAAGTAGTATCTAGAATATTTCTGACAGGAGTCTGAGTACATATCCCTACACTACATAAGGAGGCGAGTTCTAACGCTTTTTCTCTACGAACAGAAAGCCTACCTAATCATGCAGCAACTAGTGTTCATGGCTATTCTGGTCTGAGGACTGGAACGGAGTAGGCCTCCACTCAGTCCCGTGAGGATAAACAAAGAAGAGGTTGGTTCGATTACCACCTCAACCATTCTGGAAATGGTTTCCGTCGTTTCCCACTCCTACTCCAGGCAAATGGTTCGTAACGTCTGGCCACGGCCGCCTCCTTTCCAATCCCTGCATGAATAACAAATACACACACGATTTCAGCCATAGGTTCTGTGACTTATTTTTAGCCTAATTTCTATTTTTTGCAAAGAATTAAAATAGACTGATGAGATCTACACAGGGCCAAAAGTTGTGTATCTGTCTGTGTGTGTAGTATGTATGTCTGTCCCCCACCCCTATTAATTCAAACACGACGAAACCAAATTGAACAAAATTTGTTACAGAGGTAGCAATAGCAAGGAGCACCTCAGTGTCATGTTAAATATTGCCGCCATCTTTATCAAAACTTAACAGCGGCCATTCAAATGGTCAACGCTTAAAATTAAATTACGACCAAAGTAATCATCGGATCCTTACCAAATTTGGTAAAAACATACCTTCATATGGGGCGCGTCTTGCACCCAAATTACAAGGTCATAAGCCGTTCCATTTCAGGATGTAGGCCGTGTGAAATATGCAAGCTTTATAATCCATAACTTGGGACCCACCAGTTCCTATTATTGAACCGATAATGATTTAGACTGTTCTAAAGGACGTGTCCCACTCGAAATTAAAAGTTTATATCATAATATTATACTGCAGAAGTGACTTTAAAAAGCTCAGCCGTCTCGGTTACAAGACAAGATGGCAGCTGATGTCTCGTTGTGACCTATATTTCACTAAATTGAGTGTGTTGCATGCAATATAGTCTAGCGATAGAAATAATATAAACTGTATGCAACGGATTATAATGAATATATTCTCCAATGAAGAAATCGTTTAGTCCAAGTCACCATTTGCTAAGATGTTGTATGTAAATCAATTGATAACGTTTGACTTCGGTGGGCACGTTTGGCTCTGTGGCTAGAGCTTTGGTCTTTCCCCCAGTCGGCCAGGATTCAAAATCTATCAGAGTTTTCTTTGCTTGATTTTTTAATTTATTAGATTTTAAATACTGAGACGTTATGAAATTGAGCGTTATGTTGTGCATTTTGCAATGGAAAATACATATTTAATTAAAATAAAGTTCGCCACTGGATCTGCACGAGTGACATCAACTACCAACCAGTTGAACTATGCGTGTACTAACCACGGCCTACTAGATGCAAGCTTCGCTCTACATATACCGGTCTTGACATTCCCAGTTAGTGAACCCATGCATACGGTGTAATTGAAAATGCCCTCTTGTTGCCGATAGAGCGCACTCGCCCCCAAGGATAGGCGCGATTAAATTTATCTGTTCAGTAGGTTTAGTAAATGTGCTTTTTCCCAATGATACGTTTAGACCAACGAAGTTTTGTTTCAGTATCAATTATTGTAAGTAGTCGGTGTTAATATACTGGATTCCTACGTTGTTTGGAGTGTTCGCTGATGAAATTGAATCATGCCGGGGTAAATTATAAACTACGGTTTGAACGCCGCTGCTCAAATCCAGTATGTCATACTGTAGTGTGCCATTTTGCATTTCGAATAGGCAGAAAATAGGAGGCGATAAGGACAAAGATTTATAACTATACCCATACATTTAGCAGAAAGCAGGCTATATGTTCTTTCGAGAATATTTTGTTTAATTTTATTCGTATTGCGATTTATTAATTTTACTGAGAAGGATTTATGTATTAGGCTATTAAGGCATCACTGTAACTAATAATCGTTGTTGTTGTTGTAGCTTTACGACATCGTGGTCATATTGCCTCGTGTATTTGCGTGTGTGTAGAATTTGTTTGATAACCTGTGTCACTAGTAGGAAGTGGCCTTAGGTACTATCCCAACATTTGTCTGGAGTAGAAGTGGAAAACCACGGAAAACCACTTCAAAGATTGCTGAGGTAGAAATCGAACCCACTTCTTCTCTGTTTTACCTCACGAGACTGAGTGAACCCCATTCCAGCCTTCAGACCAGAATTAAATTTCTTGGTAGAGCCAGGGATCAAACCCAGATCCCCTCGGTGACAGCTAAGTATGCTATCTACTACGCAACGAGGCGGACTAACTAATAATAAAATATGTCAGGTTGTGGTTGCAATAACTTTGGAACTGTGGGTATTCTATTTTATTCTATTCTATTCTATTTATAATCTATTCTATTTTATTTTATTGTATTCTATTCTATTGTATTTTTATTCTACCCTATTATCTCCTATTCTATTCTATTCTTCTCTATTCTACTCTACTCTATTCTACTCAATTGTATTCTATTGTATTCTATTTTAGTCTACTATATTCTATTCTATTGTATTCTATTTAGTCTACTATGTTCTATTCTATTCTATTGTATTCTATTTTAGTCTACTATATTCTATTCTATTCTATTGTATTCTATTTAGTCTACTATGTTCTATTCTATTCTAATCTATTTTAGTCTACTATATTCTATTCTATTTTATTCTATTTAGTCTACTATGTTCTATTCAATTCTATTGTATTCTATTTTAGTTTACTATATTCTATTCTATTGTATTCTATTTTGTCTATTCTGTTCTATTCTATTCTATTTTAGTCTACTATATTCTATTCTATTTTATTCTATTTAGTCTACTATGTTCTATTCTATTCTATTGTATTCTATTTTAGTTTACTATATTCTATTCTATTGTATTCTATTTTGTCTACTCTGTTCTATTCTATTCTATTTTAGTCTACTATATTCTATTCTATTTTATTCTATTTAGTCTACTATGTTCTATTCTATTCTATTGTATTCTATTTTAGTCTACTATATTCTATTGTATTCTATTGTATTCTACTATATTCTATTCTATTCTATTGTATTCTATTTAGTCTACTATGTTCTATTCTATTCTATTTTAGTCTACTATATTCTATTCTATTGTATTCTATTTAGTCTACTATGTTCTATTCTATTCTATTGTATTCTATTTTAGTCAACTATATTCTATTCTATTCTATTGTATTCTATTTAGTCTACTATGTTCTATTCTATTCTAATCTATTTTAGTCTACTATATTCTATTCTATTTTATTCTATTTAGTCTACTATGTTCTATTCAATTCTATTGTATTCTATTTTAGTTTACTATATTCTATTCTATTGTATTCTATTTTGTCTACTCTGTTCTATTCTATTCTATTTTAGTCTACTATATTCTATTCTATTTTATTCTATTTAGTCTACTATGTTCTATTCTATTCTATTGTATTCTATTTTAGTCTACTATATTCTATTGTATTCTATTGTAGTCTACTATATTCTATTCTATTGTATTCTATTTAGTCTACTATGTTCTATTCTATTCTATTTTAGTCTACTATATTCTATTCTATTGTATTCTATTTAGTCTACTATGTTCTATTCTATTCTATTGTATTCTATTTTAGTCTACTATGTTCTATTCTATTCTATTGTATTCTATTTAGTCTACTATGTTCTATTCTATTCTATTGTATTCTATTTTAGTCTACTATATTCTATTGTATTCTATTGTAGTCTACTATATTCTATTCTATTGTATTCTATTTAGTCTACTCTGTTCTATTCTATTCTATTTTAGTCTACTATATTCTATTCTATTTTATTCTATTTAGTCTACTATGTTCTATTCTATTCTATTGTATTCTATTTTAGTCTACTCTGTTCTATTCTATTCTATTTTAGTCTACTATATTCTATTCTATTTTATTCTATTTAGTCTACTATGTTCTATTCTATTCTATTGTATTCTATTTTAGTCTACTATATTCTATTCTATTGTATTCTATTTAGTCTACTATGTTCTATTCTATTCTATTTTAGTCTACTATATTCTATTCTATTGTATTCTATTTAGTCTACTATGTTCTATTCTATTTATTCTATTTAGTCTACTATATTCTATTTTATTCTATTTAGTCTACTATGTTCTATTCTATTCTATTGTATTCTATTTTAGTCTACTATATTCTATTCTATTGTATTCTATTTAGTCTACTATGTTCTATTCTATTCTATTTTAGTCTACTATATTATATTCTATTCTAGTCTATTTCACTCTACTCTATTCTTTTCTACTTTATTATATTCTATTCTATTGTATTCTATTTTAGTCTACTATATTCTATTCTATTGTATTCTATTTAGTCTACTATGTTCTATTCTATTCTATTTTAGTCTACTATATTATATTCTATTCTAGTCTATTTCACTCTACTCTATTCTTTTCTACTTTATTATATTCTATTCTATTGTATTCTATTTTAGTCTACTATATTTTATTCTATTCTAGTCTATTTTATACTACTTTATACTACTTTATTATATTCTATTCTCTTGTATTCTATTTAGTCTACTATATTATATTCTCTTGTATTCTAGTTAGTCTACTATATTCTATTCTATTCTATTCTAGCCTACTGTATTCTATTTTATCCTACTCTATTCTCTTCTATTCTCTTCTACTCTACTCTATTCTATTGTATTCTATGCTACTCTATTCTACTCTATTCTCTTCTGTGCTATTCTACTCTATTCTGCTCTATTCTATTGTATTGTATTCTATTCTATTCGATTCTTTTCTAAGAATCAGACAATAAGTTCAAAATTCACGTGCATAATGGCGAGCACAGCTGGCATTTTACTATATCTGTCGTGATCTAAAAAGGGACGGTTGGTGGGTTATTAACATATTACTCATACACCCAAGTACACAGGGCTAAAGGCCAAGACACTCAAATGGAACAACAACAACCAAACATCCAAGTACCAGAGACTATTCCGGCATAATGCCTAACATTTCTCGCTAATATCCTGACGCCAATGAAAGCACACCAGAACATACACTCGATATTGGTAGAGAAACCGAAACACTCGATATAGGTAGAGAAACCGAACTTGTAATGTATATTTAAGGCAAGCATTTTCAACTTAAGCTATAAATTATTTGAAAATGGCATTCGGATAAATAAACAATAATTGTTTACATGATTTATCTACCGCTTCTTTGGAACCCACAATTTGCTCAACAATAAAGTTTATGCATCATTAATACTTTAATGCTAACGAATGCCTGTGGGAGTTCTTGTGTCCAGAGATTTGAATATTTTAATAGCCTCTTAAGAACTTAAGGTAATTATACCGTGCCTTAACGAGACGAATGAGGTCATGAGCAATGCAATTATATCCTGGCCTCTAATGGTCTGTCCCAGGTTTAAGCGCTGGTCTTGAATACTACCTCCTACCAGCGAATTTGTCTGACTAGATAAGCATTATACAGTTCCATACAAATTACTTTAGGGAATAGCTCTGCTTCCAGCGGTCATAACTATTGACATTGAGGCCACAGTTGAGATGCGAACCCGTATCTCGGGCATTCCGGCAAGCACATTTAGCCATGTATACCAGGGTTTCACAAAGTCATGGACACCACAGACCCTCCCTTGCCCCACCCCAGCACCAAAAAAAATAAAGAAAGAAAGAAAGAAAGAAAAAACAAACAAATCCTACATCTATACCTATTCTACATATTCCACTCATAGTTTCGACTTATAGCTAGGGCACATAAGCCACAATCTGCCACCTGCTTTCCTGATAAACGATCTGATTAACTCAATATTATAATTTAGGAACCTTATCTTCTATCTAGAAAAAGCACTCACCTCGATTTTTAGCCTACTTTTCACATTTTGTAAACAAAAAGGAAAAAGTAGACTTATGAGATCGATCTGGGCATATGTGTGACTGTCTTTTTGTCCTTCTGTCTGTCTGTCAGTCCATCTGTCTGTCTGCCTGTCTGTCTGTCTGTCTGTCTGTCTGTGTCCCTCTATCAACTCCTAAACGGCTGTAGCTATCAACACCAAATTTGGTATGAGAAAGATCTATACCTGTATATCTCACGGGCATATTTGAAAATGAAGTCAGTGCTACAAATTGCTAAAAAATTGCAATTGAAATTTGAGCTCCATGTTGGAAATCTCGGAAGGTAAGCATGGGAGCTATTCCAAGATTGGCACGCATATACGAGGGATTTCTTTTTAAGGAAGGGTTGTTTTTAGCCTACTTTCGATTTTTGAAAAAAATGAAAGTAGACTTATGAGATCAACACAGGGCCAAAAATTGTGTGTCTGTGTGTGTGTGTGTGTGTGTGTGAGTGTGTGTGTGGACTCTGAAAGTCTGTCCCCCCCAATCAATTCGAACACGGTGAAACCGAATTGAACGAAATTTGGTACAGAGGTAGCACTAGCAAAGGGCACCTCAGTGTCATGTTCTATATCGCCGCCATCTTGACGGAAACGTAATGGCGGCCACACATATGTTCAAAGCTTAAATCAAATTACGACCAACCTATTCATCTGATTTCTACCAAATTTTTTAACGTGATACCTTTATGTATGAAGAATCTTTTGACCAAACTACGAGGTCATCTGCCCAATAATTTGCGGATGGTGGCCATGTTTGTGTGCAAATTGATTCCCCCTATCTTTTCAAACACGGTGCAAAGGCATTGAAACGAAATTTGGTACAGAGGTGAACGTGATGGCGGCCACCCAAATGTTCAAAGTTTAATTCAAATTACGACCAACCTATTCATCTGATCTCTACCAAATTTTGTTACCTTATACCTTTATGGACGAAGAATCTTTTGACCAAACTACGAGGTAATTAACCCTACAATTTGCGGATGGCGGCCATATTTGTGTGCAAATCGATTCCCCTTATCTTTTCAAACACGGTGAAACGGAATTGAACGAAATTTAGTACAGAGGTAGCACAAGCAAAGGGCACCGCAGTGTCATGTTCTATATCGCCGCCATCTTGACGTAAGCGTAATGGCGGCCACCCAAATGTGCAAAGTTTAAATCAAATTACGATTAACCTATTCATCTGATTTCTACCAAATTTTGTAACATTATACCTTTATGTATGAAAAATTATTTGACCAAATTACGAGGTCATCTGCCAAATAATTTGCGGATGGCGGCCATATTTGTGTGCAAATCGATTCCCCTTATCTCTTCAAACACGGTGAAACGGAATTGAACGAAATTTGGTACAGAGATAGCACTAGCAAAGGGTACCTCAGTGTCATGTTTTAAATCGCCGCCATCTTGACGTTAACGTAATGGCGGCCACCCAAATGTGCAAAGCTTAACTCAAATTACGACCAACCTATTCATCTGATCTCTACCAAATTTTGTAACTTTATACCTTTATGTGTGAAGAAGCTTTTGACCAAACTACGAGGTAATCTGCCCAATAATTTGCGGATGGCGGCCATGTTTGTCTGCAAATCGATTCCCCCTATCTTTTCAAACACGGTGAATCCGAATTGAACGAAATTTAGTACAGAGGTAGCACTAGTAAAGAGCACCTCAGTGTCATGTTTTATATCGCCGCCATTTAGACGAAAACGTAATGGCGGCAACCCAAATGATCAAAGCTTAAATCAAATTACGACCAACCTATTCATCTGATCTCTACCAAATTTTGTAACTTTATTCCTTAATATACGAAGAATCTTTTGACCAAACCTCGAGGTCATCACTCAATAATTTGCGGATGGCGACATGGTTGTCTGCAAATCGATTCCCCCTATCTTTTCTTGCATGGTGAAACCGAATTGAACGAAATTTGGTACAGAGGTAGCACTAGCAAAGGGCACCTCAGAGTCATGTTTTAAATTGCCGCCATCTTGACATAAACGTAATGGCGGCCACCCAAATGTTCAAAGTTTAAATCAAATTACGACCAACCTATTCATCTGATTTCTACCAAATTTTGTTACATTATACCTTTATGTATGGAAAATTATTTGACCAAACTACGAGGTCATCTGCCCAATAATTTGCGGATGGCGGCCATATTTGTGTGCAAATCGATTCCCCTTATCTTTTCAAACACGGTGAAACGGAATTGAACGAAATTTGGTACAGAGATAGCACTAGGAAAGGGCACCTCAGTGTCATGTTTTAAATCGCCGCCATCTTGACGTAAACGTAATGGCGGCCACCCAAATGTTCAAAGCTTAATTCAAATTACGACCAAACTATTCATCTGATCTCTACCAAATTTTGTAACTTTATACCTATATTTGTGAAAAAGCTTTTGACCAAACTACGAGGTAATCTGCGCAATAATTTGCGGATGGCGGCCATGTTTGTCTGCAAATCGATTCCCCCTATCTTTACTTGCATGGTGAAACCGAATTGAACGAAATTTGGTACAGAGGTAGCACTAGCAAAGGGCACCTCAGTGTCATGTTTTAAATTGCCGCCATCTTGACGTAAACGTAATGGCGGCCACCCAAATGTTCAAAGCTTAATTTAAATTACGACCAAACTATTCATCTGATCGCTACCTAATTTTGTAGCAGTAGGCCTATACCTTTATGTATGAAGAATCGATTGACAAAACTACGCGGTCATCAGCCAAATAGTTTGCAGATAGCGGCCATGTATGTGTGCAAATCGATTCGTCATATCAATTCAAACACGGTGAAACCGAATTGAATGAAATATTGAACAGATGTAGCACTAGCTATGGGCACCTCATATTCATGTTTAATATCCGTATTTCATCAAGCTACTACAACCAACATTCAATTATACTCCTTGAAAAGGACAAAGAGTTATAACAATACCCATGCATTTAGGAGAAAGTAGGCTATATGTTCTTTACTGAACATCTTGTTTTTTAAATTAAACGAACATTTTATTTTGAAACCACTTTTATTTTTAGGTTCTACCTACCTTCCTCTATTTTTCTACATAGTTGCCTTGTTTATTTATGCAATTGTCATACCTTAAAACTAAGTTCTGAAATCCCTGTGCATAAAAGTTTACTGCCTGCTCTGACAACCAAGAATTCACACTTGAGGAAAATCCATTGATAGAATGGTTATCATGAATCTTCGGTCCTCGTGAATTTTCGTGTCAATTGCAGTCACCAAGTCCTGATCGTTCATCGTCATGAACATTTTCACGGCCACTTTTGAACTCGCGTACCCATTTTCGCACTTTACCTTCCGTCGTTCCATTATCACCATACACCTCACAAAGCTGACTATGCATGTCTGCAGCCGACATGTTTCTTGCACTCAAAGAACGTATCACAGATCGTACCTCACACGTGGCGGGCGAATCAATAATCTTGAACATTGTAAAGATGCACAGTTCAGAGTACTGGTTAGCTAGACAGCTGGAACTGACGCCTGCTTGTTCGCAAAGGATGCTGGGAGGTAGCGCGCACGCTTGTTGGGGCGTGCGTACTAACTACGGGATTAAAAAATAAAATGGGCCTTACTTAAAAAACAGCCCTCGTAGATAATAGATACTCTGAATATATTAGCTGAGCTCTTTGCGGAGATATGGAGAACTGGCAGGATACCCACAGAGTGGCAGTCTGCATTAATTCACCCTCTCCACAAAATGGGGGATAAGAAGGACGTTAATAATTGCAGGGGTATATCAACTGTATCTGTTCCATACATGATCCTATCCAAAGCACTCCTGAACAGAATTGAAGAACATCTTGATAATCAGATTGGTGAGTACCAGGCTGGTTTCAGAAAGGGACGTTCTTGTCCGGAACAGATTTTTAACCTGAAAAACATCATTAGGTATAAGACGATAGGCAGGTATGACTATGTGGTCGTATTCATTGATTTCAAGAAAGCGTATGACTCAATTGACCGAGAGTCGCTACTGAATATTCTGGTAGAATTTGGAGTGGATGACACGTCTCGAAATCTGATTAAACAGACTTTGACCGACACAGTGTCAAAAGTAAAATTCATTGGCAAGATCTCAGATCCCTTTGTAATCAAAACCGGTGTCAGACAAGGTGATGGATTATCTTCAATCCTTTTGAACTGTGTATTAGAAAAGGTCATTCGTGAATGGAGGAAGACACTGAGTCGGGAAGAAGGGAATGAAGAACGATTCAGGCTAGGGCCCAAACTGAAAGGGGTGCACGTTGATTGTTTGGCTTTTGCAGATGACCTAGCTATTTTTGCCAACAATATTAAATCAGCCATTGAAAAGATTAATCGGTTGTCAGAGATGGCTGAGAAAGTAGGTTTACAGATTTCCTTTGAGAAGACAAAGTACATGAAAAACATCAGTGATGGACCAGAATTGATGAAAACAAACCAAGGAAAGATTAAACGTCTAAAGAAATTTAAATACCTGAGTGAGGTAATCCAACAAAATGGCCTAGAACAGGAAGCAATTAATCTTAGAATCAGGAAATTAGACCGAGCCTATCACCTGACGAAAAATCTCTATAATAAGAAGTCGCTGAGCATTGGAGCCAAATTAAGACACTACAGCACGGTTGTCAAACCTGAAGCATTATATGCTTCGGAGACTTTGACTATGAATAGGCGGGGACTAGTCGACCTGTTGGTCAAAAGAGAACACAGGGTATTGAGAAAAATTTTAGGCAACAGATGGGTAGACGGGCACATACGTTTGAAGTCGAACGAAGAGTTATATAGAAAGATAGAACCAGTCACATCAACAATAAAAAGGAAAAGGTAGTTGTGCTATGGACACATTTTCAGAATGTCCAACGATCGTCTAACAAAGAAAATTTGGAATTTCGTGAAACCAAACAAGAAAAAATTGGCATGGTTTGAAGAATGTAACAAAGACCTTCTAGAAATTGGTATTCCGGACTGCAAAATTATGAACAGGTGTGAATTCAGACACCTAATCAAAAATTACCAGGGATTTAAGGTAGGGGCAGAACCCAAAAGACGGAGGGGACCTCTTTCAGAAGATCGGAAGAAGGCGCTGAGTGATGGGCTCAAGAGATACTGGCAGGACATCAAAGCTGGCAGACGATCTACAATGAAACATTGATTTTGATTGTTACTCCATAGTCCATAGTGGCTCAATTCGAATGTAAAAAAAATAAAAAATTGTTTAATTTCCAGGAGGCCATACATAACAGTGGTGCCAACATGAATCTAAGGCTGCTGAGAGGCCCAATTTTTTAATGCATGTAACTTCTATACTAACAAATGAATATCATCCAAAATTCGCACAATGGTAGAACATAACATTTGAGATTAATTCTGAGCAACACATACATGGTATTGTTGCCAACATGATTTTACGCGCGCTGATATATCCAACGTCTAACAGCATGTAACGTCCATACTATCCATTGGACTTCAACCAAATTTTGTATGTGTATGCTGCACATTAAGGGAACTAAGAATATAATCAGTCACCAGGGCAGTCAACTGTAGTGCTCTATTGGGCTAGACTATTTCCGGTAAACTAATGTTTGTATTACCAACTTAATTTCGTCATTATGCTAGATAGGTCTATATAGATAAATCATTGGCATGAATCTTAAATTTTAAGAAAAGTAGGCTCTTTAGTTCGTCAAGGAACTACTTGTTAAAAATAGTATTAATGCAGTCAATGGCCATTAATTTATTTATTTTCAGGACAGGTCAGGGAAGGGATTTTGGAATGAATTCGGCGTAAATCGGCCGTGGATCTATTGACGGCGACCGTTCGGCATTCGCCTGGTGATGAAAATGGGAGGCCATGAAAACCGTTTTCAGGATGGCTGAGGTGGGATTCGAACCCACGCTCTGCTGATGCCAGCGAGGCACGAGGTAGTGCATCAGTACTCTCGGCCACCACGGCCGGTACACCTGCATTTTTATCACTTACTTGGTTTCTTAATCACAAGCAAAGACTTGTATTTAATTTTGGTCAATTACCTTCTTAATATTATGCATTTTTAAGGCTAGTCGCAGACCCCAATATATGGGCTCGCGGACAACACTCTGAGAAACTCTGGTTCATACCACCACGATCTCATCATTTCCTAGTCTTAGACGTGAAGCAAATTCCTGGATATCGTTGAAACCTCTTAAGGTGACAACAGAGTCAACTATTTACCAAATTTGGGACCACCCTTTGTTGTTGTTGTTTTATTTGATGGGCATCGACATCGTAGTGATTTAGTCCCGTGTTCTTGGGTGTGTTTCAAGTTTCTGTGTGAAGACTGTGTAATTGAGGTGTCTCTAGCGTGTGTATTTGTAATTCAGGTGAGGGTTGGAAAGGAAGTCGCTGTGAATTCATGTTAGGAACCATACCAGCATTTGACTGGAAAAGAAGTGGGGAAACCACGGAAGATCAACTTAGGATGGCTGAGGTGGACATCGGACCCATCTCTTCCCAATTTCACCTCACGAGGCTGAGTGTACCCCCTTTCCAGCCCCCAAACCAGAATTAAATTTCTTGGCGAACCTGGACCTCCTGGGTAACAGATAGCCTATGCTAGCCGCTACACCAAGAAGTGAGTTAAAAAACAAGATGTTCAGTAAAGAACATATAGCATACTTTCTCCTAAATGTATGAGTATAGTTATAACTCGTTATTATCAAAGAGTATAATAGAACTATTCTTTGTTGAAGACCTTAGAAACGATTTACCTCTACCAAACGCCACAACCTAGATAAAAACTGCTACCATCATTGAAGAAAGAAAGATAAGAATATATCAAGAATGTTATGGATCTGGAGACATAATCGACCGGACTGGCTGCGTGGCTCAGCGGTAACGTTCTCGCTTGCTGGGCCCTAGGTTGCAGGTTCGTATCCTGGCGCAGTCAGCTGGCATTTGAGGGTGCACAAATGCGAGGGAGCCGTGTCAGTACATTTACTGGCACGTTAAAGATCCCCTTCGGGCCAAATTTCCAGCACCCCGGTGTCTCTAAAAGCAGCAGTAGTTAAAAGGGATGTAAAACCAATAACATATTATTATTATTATTATTATTATTATTATTATTATTATTATTATTACATATACGACCTGCCGTGGGCAACATCCAACTTTGAGTTGAGGCATGTCTTTACACGTCTGGTTGTGCATGGCTTTCACAACCCTAATTGAATTAACAAATCTTTCCATGACCCTACAGAGACGTGTGTATACAAGCTATGTGGATATTTTCGATTGCTATTTGCCTGAAATAAAAGTAGTAATTAATAACCTGAACTAACACCAACGGCTTGAATTCAGTTACTATGTGAAATCGTTTTGTTCTTTACTTCAAATAACATTTTCAAGTAACGCAAAATAGGCTGTTACAAACTCTTTAAAATAAAAAGTAAAAATGTATCGTAGTATCATCTTGTCATTCTTCAAATTCGATGCGCATAGAATGCCAATGGTATAGTAATCAATGGAGCCCCACGTAGACTAGTCGTGACATCTAGTGGTGAAATATCGAACAATATAATCCTAACAGAGCGAGTGCATTCTAGCGGCCATAAGAAGAAACTTTTCAATAAAATCTGGAAGTTAATAAGTAGGTCGGCGTGCAGTTACCTTTTTGGCAGCTAGATGTCTCGAGTAAATCTGCTGGCGAATTATGTTTTAATTAAATATATATTTTACACCATAATATGCACAATATAACGCTTAATTTTAAAACGTCTGAGCCATTACAAAACAATAAACATATAACATTTCAAGCAAAAAACCTAGCTCTGATCGGGTTTGAACCATAGGCATTTGAGCGATAGGGTAACGCTCTACCACTGATCTAATTGTGTCAACGAATATCGTTCTATATAAAATGACTTACATAGAACTTGTTAGCAAATAATGATTTATACTAAACGATTTCATCACTGGAGTATATTATTTATATTTAAAGCATTTCATACAAAGTTTATTTATTTTGTATCAGTACGCTATATTGCATGCAATACTCAAATTAGTGAAATATAAGTCAGGCACAAGATATCCGCTGCCATCTTGTCTTATTACTGAATCGGCTCAGCTTTTTAAAATCACGTCTGCACTATAGTATTACAAAATAAACTTTGAATTTCGAACGTGCCTCTTCCTTTAGAACAGTTAAAACGATTCTCGGCTCGATAATCGGAACTGGTGGGTCCCATGATATGGGTTATAAAGTTTGCATAATTCGCACGGCCGCCATCCTGAAATGGTATGGCGGACGACCTTGTAGTTTGGTCACAAGACGCATCCTATACGAAGGTATGTTGTTACCAAATTTGGCAGAGATCGGATGATTTGGCTAGTCGTTATTTGATTTTACGTTTTGAACGTTTGAGTGGCCGCCATTCAGTTTTAGTAAAGATGGCGGCGATATAAAACATGACACTGAGGTGCCCTTTGCTTGTTCTACCTCTGTACCAAATTTCGTTCAATTCGCATTCACCGTGTTTGAATTGATAGGGGGGGGGGGACAGACATTCAGAGTACACACACTCACACACACACAGACACACACACACACAGACTCACACACATACACACACACACACAGACTCACACACACACTTACACACACACAGACAGACACACTTTTTTCGCCCTGTGTTGATCTCATAAGTCTACTTTCATTTTTTGCAAAAATCGAAAGTAGGCTAATTATATACTCACATCCAAGAATACGGGGCTAAATGACCGAAATGTCTAAGCCTCTAAAATGAAACAACCAAATTAATCTTAAATTAATTAACAAGTTGTTGTCGTTTTGGAAGCCATTTGTCAGTGTTACCTTAGTAATCGAAAATTAATATTTTCAGTCGGTCAACACGATTGTACCCAATAGTAATGGGTGGTTCCCTAATCTTAAATAATACATGTGATTAAAAATGCACGTAGATGACAAGTTTCGATCCTCATGCCTGCGCTGAACTGTATACACATACAGTATATATTGTACATATCATAACTCATACTTATAAACATTGAATATTAGCCTAAGTGTAAAGGACCTGACGATGATGGCTTGACGATCGAAACTTGCCATCCAAGTGCATTTATTTATCTCATGTACATTTTTTTCAGGATTAGGGAAACACCGATTATAATATTGGGTACAATCATGTTAACAAGTTGTTAGAGACCTGTTGAAAATTAAAGTAGATATTTCTAATTTTTATGAACTCGTCAAGAACCGTTACTTCAGAAAACCAATTCAACTGCAGAATGATGAGACAAAAGAGAGGCACCGGTGGTTCGGATTCAATGTAGAATATAGGTCCCGCAGCGTATGATCGCGAGATTCACGGTCGTGAACAACTACAAGCTTCCTTCCTTACCTTCCAAACGAGAAGAAGCGTGAGGGTATAGGTGTTGGAAAAATCTGTAATCGCTGTCACATCTCCGGTCGCTCACGTAGAGGAAGTCAGTCCCACGTGATGGGAATGCTCGCGTAGGGTGGAACCACTTCCGGATGGACCTCTCCTAATGCATTGTCTTCTTGCTGTGTTATAGATGGGGATGGTGATGGACGGATGCGCTCTGCAGATATTCTCAGAGTGCAATGGGTCGTGCAAGGAATGTGTAATGAGGGAGATGGCAACTGACCTATTGCAAAAGGAGAGACAGAGCTTGAGATTTACTGTACTTGGGTACTGTAGTATGTAAAATAACTAGTGACGGACGAAGCAAAGAGGATATAAAAAGTTGGTTGGCTCAGGCAACAGAAAAGAAATCTTCTGACATGAAATTTGGATTTAGGTATGAGAAAGTATTTTTGTAATCCTTTGTCTGGAGCGTGGCGCTTTATGGAAGTGAAACTTGGACTGATGTCGCAGCAGAAAAGAGGAGAATAGGGGCGCTTGAATGGTTACACGAGAATAATGTTGATCAGATGGGTAGATAGAGTAAGACATGCAGAAGTATTAAAATGAGTGGGCGAGGAGAGATGTTTCTGGTGAGTGTAAATGAAGAGAAGAGATAGGTTGGTAGGACACATACTAAGACAACCAGGAATAGCAAACTTAGTTAGAGAAGGAAGGGTTGAGGACAAGAACCGTAGGGGTAGACCAAGTTTAGAATAGCCTCGGATGCAAGGTGAGCTAGCTATGTAGAGATGAAATGATGAGCTTCGAACAGGGAGGCATGGAGGGCTGCCTCAAACAAGTCAAAGACAGAGCACTCTTAACACATCACTGTAATATGACAGCGAATAGTCTACAGATAGCTTTGAAGCCATTTTTCAGTGTTGCCTTATTGATAAATGTTCTTACCGTTTTCAGTCGGCCAACACAACAGTCTATAATTCCTCACTACTGGAACATGCGAAAAATAACCTGAAAAAAAAAACATGTGAATATATTGTTATAGATCACAGAAGAGGAAGAAAACTAAGGGATGACATGTTTCGCTCGTCAAGTGAGCATCATGAGAACCAAATATATACAAGAAAAAATAGGTCTACAAAACACCACCAAACCTACAACGACAATAATGATCTCCGCCCTTCAAAAATTAAAACAAACGTCAAAAATTTTAAAGATGTGGCAACGTTTACTGATAAATAACAAAGGATCAAGTTTCCAAAAAAGTAACTATTTATATACCTACTACTTTGCAAGACTGAAAAATTACGACCCCATCAATAAACAGTCTCACTTCACAAACTAATCTACTATTGCTGTGATATAGCCTACTTAAGCGATAAGTCCGTAACTACTGTAAGTTTGTAAACTCCATGTTAACCCCTTATTATTCCCGTTTCCAACGGGGCCGGGGATGAGATGCGATGAAATTCTATGTGGTGGATGGTTTTTACGGCCGGATGCCCTTCATGACGCCAACCTCATGAGCGGAGTTAATGAGAGATGAAATGAATGAAGATGACTGAAACTGAGCAAGGATATGGTAGGAAGCGGTCGTGGCCGGTCAGAAGGTAACGTCCCAGCATTTGCCTGGAGTTGATAATGAGGAAACCATGGAAAACCATTTCAAGGACGGACGACGGTGGAGCTAACCCACGTCTACTGAGTCCGCAAAGAGCTTGCCCCGTGGCGTAGGGCTGTGCTTTAGCTAGCGTAGCTTCTGCTGACGGTACTGTAAATTTGTGAACTAATATGCAGAAATAACCTACGAGTACTCTGCTGAGATGGTGGTAAAAATCTGGAACTGCAATATACTTAAATTACTAATAGTGAGCTGAATTATCTGATATGGAGACATAGCCTTTGTAATATTGTTGAATGTCTACAAGCTGCTCTGAAACCACTTTTCTGGTTACTTATAAAGAAAATCTGTATATTGAATCAATCACAATTATCAATTGAAATGAAAATCCACAGCCTGCTTCCAGTCTCCGACCGGGTCAGGAATGGAATGAATGAAGCCCCTATCTAGCGGCGAGGATATGAACTGTGCCGGCTGCCGAGGCCTGACGCACTCCTCTGGGGCAATGATTAAATGAATGACAGATGAAATGAAATGATAGTGGAGCGTGTTGCTGGAATGAAATTTTGACAGGGAAAAAAGGAGTACCCGGAGAAAAACCTGCCTGCCTCCGTTTTGTCCAGCACAGATCTCACATGGAGTGACCGGGATTTCAACCACGGACCCAGCGGTGAGAGGCCGGCGTGCTGCCACCTAAGCCACCGAGGCTCTCTCACAATTATCAATTAATTCTTGTAATCATAGAAGCTTTTATAAGAGCAGTTTCATATTGCAACCTTTGCAGATTATGTCTGTGATCAGTTGTTCTTTCGAAATTCAATAAACCGACACAGCTGAACAAGATTTGTAAATTTAAATATCATTAAAATGTTATACGGATAGTTGTTGTTTCTAAGTGTGGAGTGTTTTGAAATACTCCAAAAGGGAGAACGGAACAATGGGACGAGCATAAACTCAAAATTAGGATGGTTGGTTGATTGAGGAAGAGGTACCGAATAGCAAGGTTGGAGAAAGCATAAGGTATTAATCCTTAAAACATAAAATTCACAATACTAAATTTATTGAATTTACCTTGGCAACGGACTAGACATAAATATAGATAAAGTTGGCACTGTAATGGCCTGAAAGATACACAGGTACATAAGCAGAAATGACTAGGTTGAATTTTACAATAATAGAATGGCCTATAAAAAGAAACCCTTATAGAAAGAAGATAATATAGGAAGAATCTAGTTACTTGTAGATAAAGGTGTAGAGCACCATTTTTAATTGATGATAAATTAGGAGAGTTCTGTTCATGTCTATTTTGGATCATTAAAGAAACAATAAGAGGAACACTAAAACTTGAATTTTAGCTTGATTGTGATGTTGACATATTGAAGATCTGTGTAGCTATTCTAATGAACGAATAGCGTCGAGCCAGCTCGGAAATGATCTAGGTTACCAAGATCTAAGAAAAAGCATCAAACAAAATATTAATTTAAAATAATACAAAATATACCATTAAATTGTTAACAAATATTCATTTAATAAACACCCAATTTTTAAAACAGGAAACAATAAATTGGAGTAATGTGGCTCAATATGTTTTCCCTTTAATACTATGACAGGGTATAACCCATATTGGTTGAAAACTTAAAACTGTCATATTGGTAGTACAACTGAGGAATGTCACTTATTGCCGTTGAAATTTGGTTCCAAAAAGTCCATGTATGTACGATATCATTCAATATATTAGCCATAATTGTGTAGTTCCTTTACGATAAATGAAGTAGTGT
This sequence comes from Meconema thalassinum, assembly GCA_946902985.2. NCBI lineage: Eukaryota > Metazoa > Arthropoda > Insecta > Orthoptera > Tettigoniidae > Meconema > Meconema thalassinum. The sequence continues at coordinate 582,908,986 of OX336390.1, read as the reverse complement.
TGTACTCAAAGGAAATGATTCTCGACTCTCAATATATATGTCGCAGTCAGATAGTAAAATCCGCCATTTCATGAAAATCCTAGGCACTTCATGACAAGTCGGCATATGATGTAAAAAAGGATAGTTGCTTTATCTGACGCATTTCTTCATGAAGTGACGGATCGATTTAGGCAGATGTTGTAATAAATTATATTTAATTATCAGCCAAGGCACTTCATGAAGATTCGGCGTTGGTTGATTCGACTCTCCATGAAATGACCGACGCAATGGAGCCGTACATTAATTTCTTACCGCCATACACGAGCTTTTCCAAAAAAATAAGGAGGCGTGGTGGCTCAGCGGTCTAGCTGTATGCCTCTCACCAAGGCGGTCCGGGTTCGATTCCCGGTCATGGCATGTGAGATTTTCGAAGTGAAATGCCATGTCCTGTGGTTCGGATTCCACGTAAAAAGGAGGTCCCGTGGCTCATGATCTCGAGATTAACGGTCACGTTAAACTACAAGCTTCCTTTTTCCTAAAATTAAATTAATGATTGTTTATTATGGTGTTTGAAATTACTGGCATAAATGTAAACACCGCATTGTTCTACTGCAATTCTGCCTATTAACTATTCCCAAGTAACAGCAGGCGTATTTCGTCTGGACATATAGGTATCATTCTCGGATTTGTAATGCTACAAATATTCGCGTAAGCAACTACTAATCCTCAATTAATCTGTCACTCGTATCATGTTGAACCGATTAATTCGTGGAAAGCACACTTATCTCACAACGTGGAAACCGCTACCCCTACTTCATGAAGTGACGGGCTGGACTTCCCGTCAGATAAAGTACAAAATAAATTCCACTATGTGACGGCGAAATTTAGCCATTTCATGAAACCACGCATCAGATAATGCAACTATCCTTTTCTTCATCATATACCGGCTCTTTATGAAGTACCTAAGATTTTCATGAAATTAATAACGGATTTCACTATCTGACTACGACATATTTAATGGTAATCCATTGTGAAGCTGGTAGGTTACAGTATTAGAAGAGAAATGAAACAGTTAATACAAACAAATTACCTGTATTAGCCTCGGAAATAATCACTTTCCACCCGAACATATTTTTACTGCGTTCATAACATTTCTGGAAACTGCCAGTATAGGCATATTTAGAAATCGTTCACAAGCCTCTGCCGCCAAGTCCACATCCCCCCTTCATAACGCTCTTTATCGATCACTTCCGAGGGGAAGCAAAGCCGGCGGTCCCATAACATAGATTTATGGCATGTAAAAGATCCTTCCACAGACTATGCTTGTGTGAAGCTAAATTGTTAGGTTATATTTCGTCGAAACGCTCTAACAAAGTTCCAACGTTCACCACTAGGTATCATTGATATCTGGTGGTGAAAGTTGGAACTACTTGAAATTGAACGGAGCTTGTAGCTCACCCGTGGGGTGTCCGCTGGAAGCAGCTACAGACTCAGGCGAGCCGAACATGTCCTCGGATACTCCCGGCACTAAAAACCATTCGCTAAATAAATAAATAAATAATTAGATAAATAAATAAATAAACATGGCAGCATTTGTCGCCCGTTAGTTGTGTTGTCCTCCGTAGACTGAATTGAGTCCCGTTGCAGCCGTCAGACATGAATTACATTTCTTGGCAGATCCTGGAATCGAGCCCAGACTATTTGGGATATTATATCAGTACTTAGACTCTACTCATATACCTCGAAGGTGACTGAAAGCTGACGTCTTACCAATGATGAGGATTACGGTGTTCAAAAAATATTTCTCACGATAATATAAGAACCACCTCCATGGTGGTCTCCGGAGTTGAAATGCAGTGCACAGATAAATGGAAACAGACAAAGATTTCATTGCGATACCTCGTACCACCAGGAATCTTGGCTGACCACCTAGATTAAAAGAATGTATGTTTGACCTGTGATTCGTATCATATGTAACCGTGCTGAGACTGCGGATATTAGTCTAACTCCCACGATGACAAATGCATTCACTAAATCCGAAACTCTACTCCCATTTATGTGACTTAAAACACAATAATTATAATTTTCAGTGATAATTTTGAAGTGCTTAGTATTTGTGCTCTAACAATAATTAAATAAATATATAAATAAATAAATAAATTACATGTGTTTATACTCCCTATTGACTGCTACAATCTTAGATACGCCGAGGTGTGGAGTTTATTCCCAGTTGAGGATCATGGTATTACGACATGATGCAGTATAGTGACACTAGGGAAGTCGAGCGATGTTCCTCGCTCATTCTCTGTTTGAAACAATGATATTGCTAAAGTTGTTCGGTCACTGTCAATAAAATACGTGAACTGATATCCAAATAGACTATTAGCCTAGGACCAATCTGTCAATTTGTTTCTTAAATTTAAACTTAATACAATATATTGGTTTCTGCGCATCCGTGGCTTAGGCGGCAGCAGACCGGCCTCTCACCCCTGGGTCCGTAGTTCAAATCCCAGTCACTCCATGTGAGATTTGTGCTGGACAAAGCGGAGGTTTTCCCTGTCCCAAATATAATTCCAGCAACACTCTCCACTATCATTTCATTTCATCTGTCATGCATTTAATCATTGCCCCAAGGGAGTGCGACAGGCTTCGGCAGCCGGCACAGTTCATATCCTCCCCGCTCGATGGGAGCTTCATTCATTCCATTCCCTAACCCGGTCAGTCGACTGGAAGCAGGCTGTGGATTTTCATTTTCATATTGGTTTCTATGGCATTGTCACCATAGTTTCACTGCTTACAGTAGATCCTAGTGGCTGTTCTTTTCCGGTCCCTCATTAAGTCTTCATCCGTTTCTTGCGCGTTCTTCATAGGCTTTAACCACTTATTTGCGATATATATAGATTTATTTTCTAATGTTCTCACCATATTGAAATAGTACGGCTGATGACCTTGTCGAATGGGTGCAAGACGCATCCCATCTGAAGATATGTTTTTACCAAAATTGGTAGAGATCCGATGATTAGTTTTAATTTGATTCACGATTTGAACATTTGGTTATCCGCCATTTAGTTTTAGTTGAGATGGTGGCGTTATAAAACATGACACTGAGGTTTCCTTTGCTAGTGCTCCCTCTGTACCAAATGTGGTTCAATTCGGTTTCATCGTGTTTAAAAGATAGGGGTGACAGAAACACACACATACACATAGATCTTTGGCGCTTGTAGATCTCATAAGTCTACCTGTACATTCATTTTCTTTTCAAATATGAAAAGTAGGCTAATGCACATTAATTAGTTGATTGGTAACTTTTCGATCGTTCAACTCGTATTTATGACTCTACGTGATTAAAGATTTTAATCATTATTTGTAGAAACTAGAAGGTGATTGTAATAATTGTTTGTTGTTGCTTATTATAAGGGCTGTGACATCGTGGTCGTATAGTCCCATGTATTTGGGTGTGTGTAGAATTCGTGTGATAACCTGTGTTAATTGGATGGCTGTACTAGTGTGTGTATTTACACATTGGGGGAAGGATCGGGAAGGAGGTGGCCGTGACGTTAAGTTAGAAACCATCCTAGCATATGCCTGAGTAGAAGTGGGGCAAACCACGTAAAATCATTTCCAGGTTACCTGAGGTGGGAATCGATCCTGAACTTCCAGGGTGACAACCAAGAATGCTAGCCACTACACAACAAAGTTGTGTCCATAGATTTTCTAACGTCTCGTAAGGTATTAATGGACCGTTCTGTTAGACTGTATAGTAGTGTTCTGCAGTTTTCCGATCACATCAATATCAGCATCGGGACTGAAATGCCCTATCACTTGCTAATGGCAAGCAGAACTGATATCAATCTAATCTGAGTCAATAACCGATTGTTATAATAAATCAATAGTATTCATTCTTATTTTCAAATGCCGCGTCGGCAGTCTGAATCCTATCTGATATTACCCTGGCTGGCGGATTTGCTGTATAGAGTTACACTGGGGGATGGCAACCCGGCGCCCTCCTGACTGGCTGTATGCATTATAAAAGGGTGGGTTTCACACGTTTAGTTCGAGGGTGGAGGAGGGGAGGAGAGGAGAGGAGAGAAACTTCTGGTCCGCATTTACATGATTATTTTTGTAAGGGCTGGCAGCGGAGCCTGAAGGATAAACATCGCCCAGTGCCTTGAATAGACTTCTGTCTGTCCCTCAAGATGGTGTCTGAATGGCGAGAAGGCCAATATCTTTGGGATCATTCCTGCCCACACCTCCCTCCCTCCTACAGCAGTCAGGAGTGTACAATTTGCTGCCCCACGTGGTTAGTGGTCGATGAAATAAGGATTGTGCCACGTATTTAATATAGGCTACTATCCCATTTGAACGTGATAACTAGTGTTTTATGTTCCTATTGTTATCTCCTTATTATTCCCATGTATGTGGGGTCTGAGATAAGTGTGAAGAGGTTTCTATGCGGTGAGTGGTTTCTTAAGGTCGTATACCCTTCCTGACGCTTGGAGTTAATAAGCGATGAAATGAATGAAGAATGAAACCGGACAAATGTTTGGAAAGATGTGGTCGTGGCCTATTATCAGGCATCTGCCTGGAGTTGAGAATAGGAAACCAAAGAAACTCAATCTCGTCAATCTTCTATACACCTGGAGTCCCATGGAGTAGAGGAAGGTGGAAGCTTCACTTTTCGTTGACATTGGCAGTGGATATGATGATGCTGTTGTCAATCCCACAATCTGCTGCCTTTTTTTTCTCTTGATACATATTTATCTTGTAGGCTGAGTGAATCCCAGAGCCATTGGCGTTCTATGGAATTGGTAGTTTTATGGCAATTGGATAGTAATCAAACCCACTGCCTTACAGTTAGAAGCACAGCGCCTGTAATATTTGAGCTATGCAGTCCCCAAATAGGAAGCCACTGAAAACTATTCTGTGATTGGCTGAAGGTGCGGTTTAAACCCATTTATCTTTCTGAAGGCCTTTCGCCCAATAAGGGTCGTTCATGAAGTCTTGAACAGATATTGATATAATACTGATTTGGATGTAAACTTCACTTGCAAGTAATATTTATTGCACTAAATACATTTTCCATACCGGTAATTTCCTTTCTTTTAAAGACTAACCAAACATTCACACAGGTAGATGACTCCACATAGGGAACATAACCGGTCTGAGATCATACTGGAATGAATAGAAATATAAAAAGTCCATTCGGCACGCCGGAAGGCGGAGGTAGATTTCACCGGGCAAACTTGGGGATAGGGGAAAATAGGCAGAATATGCAGGTTCTCGTAGAAAGATCAAACCTCATTTATTGCGAGAAAGTTTTTTATAATTGGAGCTTAATTAACATTGTTTTTCATCATTTTATGCATATTATAAATATTTTATTGTCTTATGGGGACGGTAACCTTCTTGTCATTTGGGGTCCATTTTTAAACTGAGGTCACACTGTCCTGATGCAAGGTTTCGACACTGATATGTAACTATCTAACTGTCTGTTACTTCTTCACGCAAAACTTTATCTCCCGCAGAGATTTTGGTTGGTTCCTCAGTTTCGCGGCTGCGACAACGCGGTCATGTAACCCCGTGTGCTTTGGGTGAGTATAGAATCTGTCTGATAAACGGTGTGAATTGTGATGGCTGTATTAGTCTGTAATTCAGGTAAGGACTGCAGACGGTCAATTTCAAGCAGTAGATCCTAATGTTGCTACCAAATACTACCGTCAACGACACCTAGCTGTGAACTTGGCTACTAGATGCCACCACAACCAGCAACTCACAACGAACGTTGCAACTTCCCCTCCAAAGGAAAGCATAAGTTACTGAGGGATTTTTAGCGCTCTTAGAAAATCCGACGAATTCGGCCGGCTTTGAACCCGCGACCTTGGGCATAGAAGTCCTGCATGCTACCTGTTAAGTCACTAAAGCCGCTTCACACTTAGTCAGATGGAAAACTGAATGTGATCTCGTGCGAATGCGTTGTCATGGCAACGTCTGATGGCTCATCCCTCATCAATTTAGTAGTGTTGTCATGGCAACCTCGGATGGCTCTTGGCATTTTCTTATAATTCCGAAATTATTTTTCTCATCCCTAAGCGTAATGGTGGGTCATATCAAAAATTATTTCAGACAAAAGTTTTAGGTAATTATTAAGGAAATATTGTCTATTTTGTACGGTATTGATATTGTGCCCAATACGAGAGATATGATTAATGTTTACCGAAAATCCCACTTTTTCCCACCCCTTTGGTCAATGGTTGGTGCTATGAAAAAATGTTTTCAAACATAAATTTTTGGGCCTTACACGACACATAGTATGAACTTCGAATGGATTCGATATTTCAAATATTAAGAGAGTTATAGCGATATTTCACTTTTTCGAAAAAAAGCCCCCCATTTTCACCCCCGTCAACCGATTGTGCCCATTTACGAACTCCACCGAGATTTTATAGGGATACATATTATGTAAATATTTCAAAGTGATTTGTGCAAAATTGCGGTAGTTATCGTGTCCACAAGAAAGTGATATATATCTATATATATAAGAATGAAAGTTTGTCTGTTTTTTCTGAATTTCTACGGAAATTTGCGTTATTTACGCGTTTCAGACTGTTTTATGATGGATGCGCGCGAAAATATTTTTTTTGTCTGTCTGTCTATCTGTCTGTCTGTCTGTCTGTCTGTGGACAAGTATGTTCCCTTATAACTCGAGAACGGCTGGGTGGATCAACGTAAAATTTGGTACAGATATCCTTCAGAGGCACGACACTAATCATTGATGTAACTCTTCTCTGTAGCTCCAATAAAAGGGGACCTACCCCCTTAAAACCCTTGCTGAAATAGGCGTAGAAGGGCGAGGCAAAGCTCATTCTCAGCCCCTCAATGTGAGGCCCTAAAACCAACCGTTTTTGAGATATTCCCAGAAAACTAATTTCTTTTAATACAATAATGAAAGAATGCAATCCGGTAACCATGGCAACAGAAACTCACAGGTCCATCTATTGCTGTAAGACGCAATACAATTCCATTTATTACATTAATAAGATAGTTTGCAAACGGTTATAAGGTTATAACGGAACAAAATCAAGCTGTAAAATTCATCAATACATAGGGTATAATGCGCTTTAGGGGGTCAAGGGGTACGCTAGAATTTTTCACGCGATTTACACGTGCGGGTGTGGTACGAAAGGTCTATTACGTCCCTATCTCTATATTGTTATATAATAATAATAATAATAATAATAATAATAATAATAATAATAATAATAACAATAATCATCATCATCATCATCATCATCATCATCATTATTATTATTATTATTAATATTAATATTATTCTACGGCCTACAACGACGAGACAAAGCTTATTTTCTGCCCCTTGGTGTCAGAAACAAAACTCGAGGACCCTAAATAGCCGTAAAGGGTTCCCGAAAATCACATTTTGAGCCTCTAATACCAACGGTTTCTGATATTCCAAGAAAACTAATTTCATTTAATAAACTAATGAAGGAATGCACGCCAATAGCCATGACAAAAGCATCTCAAAGGCTGACATCCAACTTTCCATCAATTTCTGCAAAAAGTAATGCGACTCCATTTATTAAATTTCGGTGAACATTTGCAAATGGCAATAAGGTTATCACGGAAACAACTAAAACTGTAAAATTCATCAATGCGCTTAAGGGGGTCAGGGGTTACCATATGTTTTTTTCACACGACTTAAACGAGCGATATGTCGTACAGAAGGTCTATTATATCTCCAAACAGCAACATGACGTGTATTGCGTTTCGTCTACGAGGTTTTCAATTTTATTTTCACGTCAGGAAGTACACGTTAGGTAGGCTAAATTTATTTTCTGAGCATATTTTAACTAATTATTTATCTTTGTCGACAAACAGGTTCCAAGCCTCTAACCATTGCAACAGTAGCTCAATTGATTACGTCTGGCTATTAATACCAAAGACCGTTCGAAGAATGGGTACTTCGGCTAGTCTCTATATATATATAAAAACAAGTAGTTCCGTGAAGAACTATACAGCCTATTTTCATATATCCTGCTCATGTTAATAGCCTCTATCAACATACAAAATTTCAGTTTAATTGCTGTAACAGATTCGTAGATATTGAGAACCGTCTAAATATTTCAGATGGTCGCCAGGTTGGATTTTTAATTTTGTACTATTACATTAAGATTATTGTGTACGTGTGGTATTCAAACTACAATCGCATGATAAGAACGCAAGAAGTAAAAACGAGATTTTAAAATTACGCACAGCAGCCATCTTGTGATTATGCAAACAATTGAAATAAATTAGATGCCAGTGGATCAACATTTGTATAAGCATTTAACGTGCAACGTTTCATGGCACTCGGACAGTTAATTCGCGAGAAACGTCCATTTACATATTTATAATTCGCGTCGCCGCCATGTTGGATTTGTACTCACCAGGTTACTGAAAGTCCTATAGGTGAACATATGTTCATGAACATAAAAAATTTCAGTTTGGTTGATGTAAAACATTCATAGATATTGAGAACCGTCTAAATATTTCGGAAGCTCGCCATTTAGGATTGTTATATGTAGATGCCATAGAGTTATGTACCATTCAAGCACAATTATTGCCTAGGTTCATTATTCAAACTTTCACTTCGATCGCATGATTACGACACAAGAAATAAAAACTTAATTTTAAAATTTCGCACAGCCGCCATCTTGAGATTATGTAAACAATTGTATTAAATTAGATGGCAGTGCATTACAATCTGCAAAATCATTTACTGTACCACATTTCACTGCGCTCAGAGAGTGAAATCACGAGAAAAGTCTATTAAAATATTTCAAATTCGCTTGGTCACCATGTTCGTTTTGTACTTTACAGGTTTAAGAAATATGCATAGGTAAACTTGTATCAGTACCCTTTATCAACGTACAAAATTGCAGGGTGATATCTGTAATAGTTTCGGAGATATAGAATGTCAGTGAAATATTTCGCACAGCCGCCATTTTGAGGTTATGTAAACAATTGAACTAAATTAGACTTCAGTGCATTACAATGTGTATAAACATTTGCTGTACTAAGTTTCATTACGTTTGGATAGTTAAATCGCGAGAAAAGTCTATTTAAAAGTCTCAACTTCGCTTGGCCGCCATGTTGGTATTGTAGTCACCAGGTTTTTGAAAGTCTCATAGGTGAACTTCTAGTAGTGCCCTTTATCACCGTACACAATTTCAGGGCGATATCGGTAATAGTTTCGGAGATATTGAATGCTAGTGAAATATTTCGCACAGCCGCCATGTTGGATTGGTGAGACGTAACAACATTTGAAGGTTACGTTCGAGGTCGCCGGGAATAGTGCTATGAACTTACCGAGTTTCATTGAAATCGGTCCAGCCGTTTAGATTTTATTAGGGGAGGACACACACACACGTCACACACACACACACACACACACACACACGCACACACACACGGACAAAAGGTGATCTCATAAGCCTATTTTTTCAAAATTGAAAAAAAGGCTAAAAAAGTCCTCTTGGCATGCCGGAAGGCGGAGGTAGATTTCACCGGACAAACTTGGGGATAGGCGAAAATAGGCAGAATATGCAGGTTTTCGTAGAAGGATCAGACCTCATTTATTGCGAGAAAGTATTTTATAATTGGAGATTAATTAACTTTGTTTTTCGTCATTTTATGCATATTTTAAACATTTTATTGTCTTATGATGACGGTAACCTTCTTGTCATTTGGAGTCCATTTTTAGCCTATTTTAAATTTTGAAAAAATAGGCTTATGAGATCACCTTTTGTCCGTGTGTGTGTGCGTGTGTGTGTGTGTGTGTGTGTGTGTGTGTGTGATTCGTGTGTGTGTCCCCCCCTAATAAAATCTAAACGGCTGGAGCGATTTCAATGAAACTCGGTATGTTCATAGCACTATTCCCGGCGACCTCGACCGTGCCCTTCAAATTTTGTTATGTCCCACCAATGCAAAATGGCGGCTGTGCGAAATATTTCACTAGCATTCAATATCTCCGAAACTATTACCGATATCGCCCTGAAATTGTGTACGGTGATAAAGGGTACTACTGGAAGTTCACCTATGAGACTTTCAAAAACCTGGTGACTACAAAACCAACATGGCGGCCAAGCGAAGTTGTGACTATTAAATAGACTTTTCTCGCGATTTAACTATCCAAACGTAATGAAACTTGGTACAGCAAATGTTTATACACATTGTAATGCACTAGAGTCTAATTTAGTTCAATTGTTTGCATAACCTCAAAATGGCGGCTGTGCGAAATATTTCACTGACATTCTATATCTCCGAAACTATTACAGATATCACCCTGGGATTTTGTACGGTGATAAAGGGTACTGATACAAGTTTACCTATGTATATTTCATAAACCTGTAAAGTACAAAACGAACATGGCGACCAAGCGAATTTGAAATATTTTAATATACTTTTCTCGTGATTTAACTCTCTGAGCGCAGTGAAATGTGGTACAGTAAATGATTTTGCAGATTGTAATGCACTGCCATCTAATTTCATTCTATTGTTTACATAACCTCAAAATGGCGGCTGTGCGAAATATTTCACTGACATTCTATATCTCCGAAACTATTACAGATATTACCCTGCAATTTTGTACGGTGATAAAGGGTACTGGTACAAGTTTATCTATGTATACTTCATAAACTTGTAAAGTAAAAAACGAACATGGCGACCAAGCGAATTTGAAATATTTTAATAGACTTTTCTCGTGATTTAACTCTCTGAGCGCAGTGAAATGTGGTACAGTAAATGAGTTTGCAGATTGTAATGCACTGCCATCTAATTTAAATCAATTGTTTACATAACCTCAATATGGCGGCTGTGCGAAATTTTTAAATTAAGTTTTTATTTCTTGTGTCGTAATCATGCGATCGAAGTGAAAGTTTGAATAATGAACCTAGGCAATAATTGTCCTTGAATGGTACATAACTCTATGGCCTATACATATAACAATCCTAAATGGCGAGCTTCCGAAATATTTAGACGGTTCTCAATATCTATGAATCTTTTACAGCAACCAAACTGAATTTTTTTATGTTCATAGAGACTATGAACATATGTTCACCTATAGGACTTTCATTATCCTGGTGAGCACAAATCCAACATGGCGGCGACGCGAAGTATAAATATTTAAATGGACGATTCTCGCGAATTAATTATCCGAGTGCTGTGAAACATTGCACGTTAAATGCTTATACAAATGTTGATCCACTGGCATCTAATTTATTTCAATTCTTTGCATAATCACAAGATGGCTGCTGTGCGTAATTTTAAAATCTCGTTTTTACTTCTTGTGTTCTAATCAGGCGATTGAAGTTTGAATAGCACACGTACACAATAATCTTAATGTAATAGTACAAAAATAAAAATCCAACCTGGCGACAATCTGAAATATTTAGACGGTTCTCAATATCTACGAATCTGTTACAGCAATTAAACTGAAATTTTGTATGTTGTTAGAAGAAATTAACATGAGCAGGATATATGAAAATAGGCTGTATAGTTCTCTACGGAACTACTTGTTAGCCTACTTTTCACATTTTGCAAAAATGAGGAAAAAGTAGACTTATGAGATCGGGCAAATGTGTGTCTGTCTGTCTGTCTGTCTGTCCTTCTGTCTGTCTGTCTGGCTGTGTGTGTGTCCCCCCTAATCAACTCCTAAACGGCTGCAGCAATCGAAACAAAATTTGGTAGGAGTAAAGATCTATATCTGAATATCTCACGCCCATATTTGAAAATGATGTCAGTGCTACCAACTGCTGAAAAATCGCAATTGAAATTTGAGCTCCATGTTGGATATCTTGGAAGGTATGAATAGGAGCTATTTGAAAATTGGCACACGTATAGATAATAATATTGCAGTTTAATTCCCAGGAGGCCATACATCGCAGTGTTGCCAAAATGATTATAAGCCTGCTGATAGGTCCAAATTTTTAATGCATATAACTTCTACACTATCAATTGGATTTCAACCAAATTTCGTATGTGGTATGTGTACATAAACAGATATGACTGGGCGTATTCTTAAGAGCCACCAGGGCTGTCAACTGTTAATAAATGCTCTCAATTTATTTTATCCAACTACCATTATATCAGAAAGTATGCAGGCCGACAGGTTTAAACTATGCACACGTATAGTACCTGGCATTCTAGATTAGTTTGGCGTATCTTATATACGTCAGTGCTAACAACATGATTCTAAGCCTGCTGAGAGGTCCAACTTTAAATACATGTAACTTCTATACTATCATTTGGATTTCAACCAAATTTCGTGTGTGCTATGTGTACCATAACAGGTATGACTATGCTGATTCTTAAGAGTAACCAGGGCTGCCAAATGTTAATAAATACTGTCTCTATTTTTGTTACCCTAATATCAATATATCAGAAAGTATGCAAGCCAATAGCTCTAAACTTTGCACACATAACTTATAGTACCTGGCATTCTAGATTAATTTGGAGCAACTAATATATGCCTACGCCAGTGCTGCCAACATGATTCTAAGCCTGCTGATAGGTCCAATTTTAAAATACATGTTACTTCTATACTAACAAATGGATTTCATCCAAAATTGGTACAACACGAGATCATAATATTTCAGATTATTTCTGACTAACACATGCACGACATTGTTGCCAACATGATTTTACCCGCACTGTTAGATCCAATGTTTAACTGCATGTAACGTCCATGCTATCCATTGGACTTCAACCAAATTTTGTATACTGTACCTTAAGAGATGGAACTAAGAATATATTCAGTCACCAGGGCTGCCAACTGTACTGCTCTATTAGGCTACATTATATAAGGTATATTTCGAACTAATTAGGAATTTCGATATTACCAACTTAATTTCGTCATTATTCCAGATAGGCCTATAGGCACCGTGCAGGCAGCTCGAAATGCTACTACTAGCGCTACGTAGTGGCCCGTTCTGAAACAAGAGGTGAGGCGTATTGCGAGAGTCTCAGTACAGCGTGTGTGACGTTCGAACAAGTTGCGGGTTTAGAGAGATTCAATTCGGGGATCTAAGTGAATCATCATGGAAGAAAGAAAAAACCTAGTTGTCAGTGAACGACGTGGAAGAGTTAATTTCGAATGCTTTCGGATATATCACAGGAAAAGTCACCCGGCAAACGTCTGTGACTTTGCCACCTTATATCGTGAAACATGAGGTAGGCATGGTGTAGTTAGGTCACAATTTAAAAAGTTTATTTAGGAAGAATTACTTAATGTATCTCAATACGTAGATTTTCACGACCACTAACAGACATTGTAATATTTAATTTGGGGATATTAGGCAGGGGCGTATATAAGGCGGGTGCTGAGGGGCCTCCAGTCCCGTCCCCCCCCCCCCTCCCCCCGAAAAAGCCAATAAAAATTAAGAAAGAGTTGCTTTGGTAAGAGCATAAAATAATTGTAAATTTGGTTGTACCCTAATCTTAACTTATTGGCTAAGTTATAAACAATATTAAGATTGAAATTAAATTAACTCGTGGTGTAGTGGCTAGCATTCTTGGCTGCTATCCATTGGACTTCAACCAAATTTTGTATTCTGTACCTTAAGAGGTGGAACTAAGAATATATTCAGTCACCAGGGCTGCCAACTGTAGTGCTCTATTAGGCTACATTATACCAGGTATATTTTGAACTAATTAGATATTTCGATATTACCAACTTAATTTCGTCATTATTCTAGATAGGTTCATATACTGTAGAATAATCATTGGCATGAAAAGTAGGCTGTATAGTTCTTCACGGAACTTCTTGTTATACTTGTGGTCACACTGTCCTTATGCAAGGTTTCGAGACTGATGTGTAACTATGTAACGGTCTGTTACTTCTTCACGCAAAATTATATCTCCCGCAGAGATTTTGGTTGGTTCCTCAGTTTAGGGACTGCGACAACGCCGTCATGTAACCACGTGTACTTTGGGTGAGTGTAGAATCTGTCTGATAAACAGTGTGAATTGTGATGGCTGTATTAGTCTGTAATTCAGATAAGGACTACAGACGGTCAATTTCAAGCAGTAGTTCCTAATGTTGCTACCATATACTACCGTCAACGACACCTAGCTCTGAACTTGGCTACGAGATGCCACCGCAACCAGCAACTCGCAACGAACGCTGGATCTTCCCCTCCAAAGGAAAGCATGCTGAGGGATTTTAGCGCTCTTAGAAAATCCGACGACTTCGGCCGGCTTTGACCCGCGACCTCGGGCATAGAAGTTCAGCATACTACCAGTTACATCACCGAGGCCGCTTCTCACTTAGTCAGATGGAAAGCTGAGTGTGATCGCGTGCAAGTGCGTTGTCATGGCAACGTCTGATGGCTCATCCCTCATCAATTTAGTAGTGTTGTCATGGCAACCTCTGATAGCTCTTGGCATTTTCTTATAATTCCGAATTCATTTTTCTCATCCCTTGGCGTAATGGTGGGTCATATCAAAAATTCTTTCAGACAAAACGTTTAGGTAGTTATTAGGGGAATATTGTCTATTTTGTACGGTTTTGATATTGTGCCTATTAAGAGAGATATGATTAATGTTTCCCGAAAAACCCACTTTTTCCCACCCCTTTGGCCAACGGTTGGTGCTATCAAAAAACTCTTCAAACATAAATTTTTGGGCCTTATTCAACACATAGTATGAACTTTGAATGGATTCGATATGTCAAATTAATATTAAGAGAGTTATAGCGATATTTCACTTTTTCGAAAAAAGACCCCCATTTTCACCCCCGTCGACCGATTGTGCCCATTATCGAACTCGACCGAGATTTTATAGGGATACATATTATGTAAAAAATTCAAATTGATTGGTGCAAAATTGCGGTAGTTATCGTGTCCACAAGAAAGTGATATATGTATATATATATACATATATACATAAATTATATATACACTTTTTAACTGACGATGGTTTTGGGGTCTTGGGAATGTGAAACGTGAAGATATGTCGACATTTTTCGGAAGTCGAAACATGGTACCTATTGCAATAGTTAGCTTTCTAATGAAATCTACCTAAAAGTCGCGCTAAAACACTTTACGTTCTGTACATGAGAATAATGGTACAGTACCTAATATGAAGTACCGGGGCATATGTCTTAAATCCTGTCCCAATAATTACTGTTACACACACTACTACAGTCGCCACAGGAACACAGGTTTTCAAACAAATCCAATACACATCCAGGTACACCGGGCTGATGACCAAGATGTGGCAATCCTCTAATGTGAAGCAATAACTCCGAAATTCAACCATTTAACAACTCATTCCCACTAAAGACTAAATCCTACCAAACTAAATCCGACAGATTAATTTTCTCCCTTACAGTTACTGCACAGTCCAAAACTGACATGAGTTTGCACGAATAATCCGAGTCTACAAACAATATTGTATGACGTAATGCTGCAAAACATGCACCGGGACCGTGATGTAGGGGTAGCATGCTCCGCGTTCGATTCTCGACATCGTCAGAGATTTAAGATTTAACGAGAGAGATGCAATGTGGCGCACTCGGGACCATTGAGTAGCTACTCGATGTGAGAAGTAGCATCCTCATGGATTAAGCCAAGATAATATGGCCGAGACTGTCGTCTACCATAATACGCTGGTTATAAGCTGAACAGCAGTCGTTCTTGAATACGCGTGGTCTCCTGAAGTTCAAACATGGGATTCTTTTTTATTTATTTTGGTAAATCTCCTACCCGTCATTCCGTTAGATTATCCTCCATACCTTCTTCATGCAATGCTTTTTGTCCACTACTTACAAATTAGAGGGAGTAACACATAATTAATTGCTTTTGTTGTTGATCTAATTACAAGGTAAGAACCATATTGATCCTCAGTCCCGAGTAGTGGACTGTTTGTTGAAATTGACTGATAATCTTTGTTAATGTGGTGACTGTAGAGTTATGTGTGTGTGTGTGTCCGTCACGTGGCGTGGTGGCTAGCATTCTAGCTGTAACCCCTGAGAGTCGGCTTTACCAAAATATCTGGTTTGTGGGCTGGAATGGGGTACGCTGAGATGAACCTTGTGAGGCAAAACTGAGAAGATATGGATCCAATTTCTACCTCAGCCATTATGGAAATGGTTTTCCGTGACTTCCCACTTCCATTGCAGGCATCTGCCGGGATGATTATTGACTTAACGCCACGGTGCCTCCTTCCCAATTCTCACTTGATTTAGAAATACACACACTACTAGAGACATCACAGTAATACAGGTTATCAGGCAAATTCTAAACACGTCCATGTGGCTAAATGACCACGATGACCAAGCTCACCGAATGAAACATCAACAGCATTGTGTATAGCATTTAAGGATTGGGGTTTTTGCCCCGGGACTTGATATAGGGTATCATCTCGGAATTTTCCTGGAAAGGGTCCGGAAAAACCGCAGGGATAAACCACAATGGTATGGCTCGTTAAAGCGCTTACAATTGAACCTCTGATGTATAGACTGGCTGATAACTCATCACAGTTGAAGTGCGCGATTTAACTCGTGCAACTACACAACGGGGTAATTAATATCCAGTTCTTTAACAAAGTTTACTTTTGTTAGTTAATTAGCTGGTTATTGTAGCTTTAAGGGGCGGTTTAGTGAGGTCATCTGCCCTTGATAAGCTTAGTTTTCTTGGTGGGTTGGTGAGAGAGTGAGAGCTCAATTCCCCGTCAAGGAAAATGCATTTTGAAGTGCGTTAAATACCCACGCCACTCCAAGTCATACGATGTTGTCTCGCAAAAGATCACTCATATCACATTTCATCCTTACAAGTCGAAACTAGTTAATCTTCAGCCACGAGTTGCCAAGTGGCTGTCCAAATCGGAAAGTAGACCGTCTTAGTGGATCCATGTCAAAAGATCTGCGTCACGGTAGCAGAAGTCATACGGTTATTATTATTGTACATACATTTTCGTGTGAGTCTGTTTTGCCTCTCAGCGTCCTGTGTAGTCTGCTGTCCTCTGTTTGAGAACAATTCGCATCCATTATCCCCTTTTAGCAGTTAGCACTGTGGCTTCCTCTGCTTCTACACCTCTCACTTAGAAATAGTTCAACACTGAATCTAGCAATTGTTTCCTAGGTCTACCTCTACCTTTGCCCGCTACAGCCAAACTCATTAACTTCATAGGTAATCTCTCCTTTGCCATGATATTCACATGGCCCGCCATCTGAGTATCCTCCTGCCATTTCTCCCATCTATTTGTGCCAGCAATCATTCGTGCTTATGTATTATATATCCTGTATCTACCCATCTCTCACTTCCATACAGCAAGGTCGGTCTAAATACTGAGCAATAGGGAGAGTATCGTGGCTACACTAACTTCATTCTTGCATAATGCTGCAGATCGTTACTGAGAACTCACTGCATTGGTTTATCTACACCTGGACTCTATTTCATTCCCCATTCTACCATCCTGAGAGAATACACGGCCCAAGTAGTTAAAATGTTCCAACTGATCCAATTTAGTTCCTCTTATCTGGCATTGTATTTTCTTGTGTTTCTTCCCTACCGACATAATCTTCGATTTTCAAATGTAATCATAATTATTATTATTTTGACTCGTTTTACCCAACTAAGAAGTCTGTTAGAACTTATGCCGCTTCATCCAGTCACTGTTCTCTCTTTTGCTTTCTTCGGTCCATCCTATATTCATTCATTTCGCATCGACCATTATGAACCACGTCATTCCAACTATCTCGTTCATCCGGCTTTGATGTTTTCCCATTACACCCACATTCATTCGAACAATCTCAGTGGTTTTCAACCCTTTTCTGTGTCCATATCTTTCACGCTTTTACCTTCGGTTTTACTTGGCTTGAAGTTTTCTCTTGAGTAGGATGCGCTTTTGATTGTATTTTGAAGTATTCCCACTTCATTGAGATCTCCAGTTCAAAGAACCATGCCCATTTGGTTTTCGTCTTCTGAAAGTAGGTAAAAATGCGGTTAGTCTGTCTCACTAGGCTCATTCGCTTCTCATGGACTTTATTATTTGGACTATTATTATTAATGTTATTACTATCGAATTATATAAAACGCTAAGGTGTATGTTTCACAAAACTCAAGCTAATAAACCAGAGCGAGTTAGAAGGTTTGGTTTGAACCAAAATCTTCCATATCGTCTCAATAGTACAGGAAAAATCTTGCATTTCTTGAAAAACCAACGGAAATATATTTATTACTTAAAAAAGTGTGTTTAAACAAATAAACAAGACGATAGCTCCTGGCAGAACTGTGTCGCGTACAGCCCGCATAGCACTAGAGCTGGGCGGGTGGTCTATACACATGCGAGAGTTATCGCATGGGTTCGCTAATTTTAATTATTACAACAACAATTACACCTATTATCATTATTATTATCATTAACATCAAACAGTTTGAAAATTATGAAATTTTGCATACCTCACAAATTCATGAGAACGTGTGTTACTTTCTGTGTAGTTTCACGCATAACATGGAACCGCACATCTTTCGGTAACAC
Organism: Meconema thalassinum; assembly: GCA_946902985.2. Lineage (NCBI taxonomy): Eukaryota > Metazoa > Arthropoda > Insecta > Orthoptera > Tettigoniidae > Meconema > Meconema thalassinum. The sequence goes on along the minus strand of OX336390.1, from coordinate 582,890,473 downwards.
TATATAATCAGTGTGGGTCATGTGGAGCTCTCAGGTACATCATATGCAAGATTCATGCCAACCACACAACAGAGCCGTGTTAATCTTGCGACAAAACCACATGACCTGCACAAGCTGCAGAAATAAAGTGGGGCTTTGTTACAGCCTCCCATTCCATGCAGCCGCATGTTCGTTATACACATTAACTCGCATCAGCAGAGATCTATCACCTGCAAGAGCGTGAATAAACAGGTAAGTCTGCCGAAGTAAAATTTACATGGCGAAGTATTGGAGTATTGGAGATCAGATAATTAAAACAATGGACCATCTCGCAGTGTCGCGGCAAGCATTTTAGAATGTCACTCCTGATCTCCGGGTTTAATTACAGGCTCTGACAAGAAATATATTGTGGTCTGAGGGCTAGAACGGGGATAAACTGAGCTTCGTGAGAAGAAAAAGAACTGAGTTGGTTTGAATCCCACCTCAGCCATTCTGGAAGTGGTTTTCTGCATGTTTCCCACTTCAACTCCACTGAACTGAACTGAACTGAATTACAAACACGCCCACTAATACAGCCATCACAGTGATACAGGTTATCAGACAAAATAATCCTAACTCACACCGGAGTATGTGGAGGTACAGTAAATGGCCATGATCTCCAAGCCACTTAAATAAAGCTACAACAATAACAACGAAGAAAAAGTCTGTCATCACAGCACACCGAATGAAGTTATATTCCAAAAATTATCAGACGAAATAGCAACATGGATAGCAACAGCTGCAATGATGTTGAGGTTGATCTATCAGAGAATAGAAGTTTTAAAGATTCCTGAGGAGTTGAAAAGAGAACTAAAATTAACCTGTTAATTGACAATTCAGGGGTTGTATGATCATTAATGATATTGATTAAAAAGCAAGTTTCCAATTGTTGGAAGGATTGTAAAGCCATATTAGGTTAGACTAAATGTAGAAATAGGTTGCCTTTCAAGGTCGTTATTCTTTTGAGTTTCTGGGAAAATTGACCCTTCTCAACGGGAACGTTCCTTAAACACATAATGACTTGAATAGTTTTATTGAATAATTAAACCCAATACAGATAATAATAATAATAATAACCGACAGTGATGTCTACGCTTGCTAAAGCGCAGCGTTAAGTCATGGGGCCAAGCTCTCTGCTGACTTGGTAGACGTGAGTCGAGCCCAACCTTCAGTCGTCCTTGAAATGGTTTTCCATGGTTTCCCCATTTTCAACTTCAGGCAAATGCTGCGACAGTACCATCTGACGGGCCACGGTCGCTTCCTTCCACACCCTTGCCCGGTTCAATTCATATTCATTACATCTCTCATAACTCACTCATGTGGTTGGTGTGAGGAAGGGCATCCGGCCGTAAAACACATCCGCCACATAGAATTTCATCTCATCCCCGACCCCGTTGGAAACGGGATTTATATGGGCTAGACTTACATACAGGTAATATACTGTATTAATAAAGCATTAATCTATGTAAGTCCGTTATTTCAGTTTTCTTTCCTTTCAAGGAATGTTTCATCACTCTCCTACTCCTGAGAAACGTGTTTTATCGTTGTTTTTCCTATTAATCCTTTAATTAAATTCTGGTCTGAGGTCTGGAACTGGGTATACACAGCCTCGTGAGGCTAAACTGAGAAAAGGCGGGTTCGATTCCCATCGTAATCATCCTGGAAGTGAATTCCGTGGCTTCCCACTTCTATTCCAGGCAAATGCCAGGCTAGTTCCTGACTTAAGGCCACGGCCACCTCCTTTCTAATCCTTACCTTCATTACAAATACACACACTAATTCAACCATCACAATAACACAGGTTTACAGAGAAAAAGACAGCCCTATACACGGTGCTACATGAACACGATGTAGCAATGCCCTTAAAATAAATCAACAACAACAACATTGCAATGGCATGATATGGAAGCCGCACTCCACGGGTAGCAGTTCATCCTTGTTACAGTAATAGCAATGTTATGTAGTGGATTCCGCTAATGGAGATATGTATTGAACCCAAGGTGACGTCATGATTTGTGTAATGGCTCAACTTACAGTATAGACTATGCCTGTACAGGTCCAAGCATTACACTGGAGCTCACGGTCATTAGCGGAATGATTAGCGACCGAATATAACAGGTCACTGACAACGGCTGCAGAGAGTGCTCATTATCGTATTTGTCAGATGGTCACTCTGTATTCAATTTAGCGGTTTAGTCGCCAAATATAGCCTATATTAGCTATCACAAGAGACGAGTAGTTGATAATAATCTTTCAATGTAATAGTTTGTTATTGTTAATTCATTTATGAGCTCTGTGACATCGTGGTCATTTAGCGCCACATACTTGGGTGTGTTTAGAATTTGTCTGATAACCTGTGCCACTGCGATGTCTGTAGTAGTGTGTGTATTTGAATTGCAGGTGAGGATTGGGAAGGAGGTGACTGTGGATTTAAGTTAGGAACCATCCCGGTATTTACCTGGTGTAGAAGTGGGAAACCACGGTAAACCATCTCATCGAACCCACCTCATCTAAGTTTTGCCTCAATGGGCTGAGTGGACCCCGTTCCAGCTCTCAGGCTAGAATTAAAATTCATGGTAGAGCCTGGAATCGAACCCGGACCTCCAAAGTGACAGCTAAGAATGATAGCAACTTCAATGTAATAAGCTGTAATGTTAACCATGACAGCTAATTGAAATAATATCCCCATTGACTTACAAATTATATGAATAGTTAGTTATTGTTGCTTTAAGGGGAGAAACAGCGAGGTCGTCTGCCCCTTATATAGAGAATTAAACCCGATAGTCAATATATATTTTCGCAAATAATGGACATGTTTCAAGATACCTTTGAGCTCTTCATCAGCAATAAAAATAAGTAGGCTACCGTAAACAAAATAGTTCATATAATATAAGGCTGACCAAAATGTTAATAACATGCATTGTTAATAAATGAACAGTTAATTCTACATTTCATTCTTTTTATAATAGTAGCCTATTCTATCTTCAAAAGAAGTAATTCGCAATTTTTGATAATTCTTCCACATACCTCATTAAATTACTTAATTTGCTATTATTGTTTTCTTTTGTTGCTTTTCAAAGATCGACCTCAATTGTTTTTTTTCTTTCTTTTATACTGTCTTACAGGTTTTAATTCGAATTATTAATTATAAGGTATATAATCGTCATTATTATGAATTTTATTCGATGCCCAAAATTGACTACTATGCATGTGATTAAATTTAGATTAGTCTTAGATGTTGTTGTGTTGTTTTGAGTCAGTCTTTTGACTGGTTTGATGCAGCGCTCGATGCCTCCTTGTCATGAGCTAATCGTTTTATCTCTACATGGATACCACACCCTACATCCGAGGCAATCTGTTTAACATAATCTAACCTTGGTCTACCCCTACAGTTCTTGTCCTCGACCCTTCCTTCCATAACTAAGCTTGCTATTCCTGGGTGTCTTAGTATGTATCTGTGCCCTTTTAGTAAGAAATATGCAAATCACAGTATGCCAGCAATGCTCAAATCGGGATTTTCGGGGTTTTGGTACGCTCTCCCACTCTGTGACTTACACATTTTGGATTAAATAGAGGATACACTTCCAAAAATAAAAACAAAATCAACTCCTATTATAAAACATTTAATTAACCAAAATTATGGCGCTACAAACAAATTAAACAAATCAACTACTGACCAATCCTTCTAAACTTGTTCAAAGTGAACAAGGAACACATAAAATCAAACAAATATTATATTAAAACACATGGTTTCCTTCAAACCAACAAACTCATAATTCCTTTCACTTCCATAAAGTATCCCTTTTAAATTTTACTACAATCACGAGCTCCAATGGCTCAATACTTTCCACTATAAGATGCGTTATTCTTCACAAATCTCAAAATCATTTTTTATGAACTTCTTACGATCAAAACAATATATAATCTTATTTAAAATAAATGTTATTCCTTTATTTAAATTTTTGGGCATCTCACAATGTTCTTATGTTACCATATCTTTCAAGCTAACAAATCACTACAGTGATCGGGAAAATACCTGTGTACTCCAGAGTTACCGAAGACTAATTGAACAAAGTCAAAAATTATGATTACTCCCGGAATCTAATTGTCGTCATTGAACTCGTGAAATCCTACATCCATACAACATTACATTAGGGATTTTTATTTATTTGTCTTAAAAGATCATTATCACATAAGAAAGCTACGATCTGAACTGGCAAGCGGTACTTTCATCTATAAGGACCTCGGTTCAACTCCCGGGTCATTAACAACTTCTAAACACTCACGGTGTATTATTACTTCTCTCAGACGGTCTTCTCCGACCTACCACACTTACAAAGACGAGGGGTCGGACCGTAACCACTTGGAGCAATTTATTGCCTAGAGGGGAGGTCTCCAGCCTTGCCCACGCGTGACAGCTACATTCATGCTTTTAAAACAGCTATTTCTTACACACAGTTCTCCGGACAGACCTGGCGTTTCTTTCATTTATTTTTAACAACATTATTTAGGTTCATAAACCACTTTCGTAACCTTGGCATTTATTAATTATGAAGTGTCATCATTGATGGGTAAGAATAATTCAATACAACAACAATATTTAGGGCTTCACACAAACGAACCTTGGTTCGATTCTTCCACTGCCTCGGGAACTACATCCCATACTGGAGGACTTTAAAACAAATTAGCGGCTTAGGGAGATCTCGGTCTTACCTGCGCTCATCAATACAATAAATTCACGCCCTTTATGCAATGCCTCGTGATCCACATCACAAATGGAGGACTTATCATAACTCAATTACCGCAATCAACTGTCCCTCACAATTAATTTACCAAGTGCATTAAGATTCAACGCCTTCCTAGCGTGACAATTTACTTTAATGCGCTGCATTGCGCTATACATTACTTTAAGGCCAAGCGTCTTCCAAAGAACTGATAAATTCAACATCAACAATTGATCTATATCTCCATTTTTTTATTAATCCTCTCCCCTGACATTAATCGCTATACTTTAAGAACATGTATTCATACCATGTCTTTATACTTTTACTAGAGCTCCAAAGCTATTACTTTCATATAATCCTACTTAATTTTCATTTATATATTTTTTTTTAAAATTATTATTATTACGCTTGCTTTTATAACATTTATCAAATACGCTGATATTTTATCTCATACATTTCCTCTAAAGGATTTATTCATTTCACATAATTATTTTATAATTTCTCAATTTTTATTTGTTCAGACTGCGCTCTTGTTCTATTATTTGTTATTCAAAAACATCCCTATTTCTCAAACTCCGGTGGATTGTACACAAACACTTCCCCAACACAAAACATAATGAAAATATCCACTTACATGCTCAGACGGTCCAATACCGTGCTTTCCAACGATGTTTCATCTCGCCCACAATGTGTAATTAATTCATATTGCACAGATTCATTTCATACACTAACATATCTTGATACACATATAACTCCTATATATTAAACACTGATAACATTTTTAATTACACTGGTGTATTCCTCTATGATACACAATAAAATCACTAAAACATTACTATTTAACACAAATTTGATATATTTACACTACACAGATTCTAATTACTAAGGCTTTTATTATGCCTTTCACACGTGATTTCCTTACTTCCCGTCTCCAAGGGTGAAATTCGTAAATGTCGGCTTCCTCTCTAACCAATATGAAAGTCTCGAACCATCTACCTCCTCCCTGGAATCGTACTCCTTCAAATCCGGTTTCCTGACGATCAGCTATTATTTATTAGCTTGAAACTGCTTTTTCCTAGACCCTATTGGTTGGTCTAACGAAAGTCTGTCTTATTCACGGTCTCCCAGATAATCTATCGGTGACCTATTAATTTCTAGCCACTAATACTCCTCGTAACTTAGTGCTTTTTATAGTTCGTTTGTTTCCTTGAAACCATGTCTAGAATTTACATCTCTTTTCCGCTTATTCTGTCCTCGAATTCCTATTTTTTCAGAACCCTATGCGAACCTTATTTGTCCGACCCTGATCGGGTTCTTATACGTTGATAGAATGTTTATCTCGCTGTTATGGTACTTCAAAACGTTACGATATTTTCGGTCGTTTAATTGGACTGTATTTTTGAAGACCTATCGCCTGTTCTCTAAGTTCGCAGCCTGCTTTGACTATAATTACTGAACTTTTCACTGTAAGTTTGATACTGGCGGAACTAGATCCTGTATTTAGGATTTTCCTAATTCTCCACACGGCGATACTTTGATAACACTTCTCGGCCACTCCTTACGGATGCACGGTGGTTGTCGATACAGCGACGCCCTCGGGCTGTCGGATACTGGCTATACGATGTGATACAGCGTTTCCCCTCAAGGGATGCTCGTAGACTGCATTCGGTGATGTAGCGTCTCCCCTCAAGGAGTCTGTCGTGAACTGCATGATTGGTCTGGCTCTGCCTGGATTTTTATACTCTTTAGCTAAAAAAAGATAAAATCCTTGTCCTTTTCGTGACCAACTTTTGATATAATTGTCGCACACTTATAAAAATTATATCTCTAGAAAGCTCATTTCCTAAACGTAAAGTGACTTCTTTGCACATGAAAATCGATCATGCATTTCTGAGATATTAAATAAAATTTAGTCTTCAGCTGTGTGCGTGTTACAGTTGATTTTTAATTCCCCACTCCTCGGGTCTCGGGGAACTTTTAATTACGTCATGCTGCATTTGCACTTCTTTTCTAAGCAATTATTAAAAGCTTTTTCTCCACACAAAAATCTCTATTCCAAAATGATTCACAATGCTGTATTTATTTAATCAATTTTATTTTTGCAAATGGGTTAAATTTAATTATTCTTCATCTGGCACAGCTGCGCTGTTGCCGTTTTACTGCAAGGTGAGGGCGAATTCCGAAACGCGCTCTCTGTCACACGCCTGGAAATTTCCACTCCTTCTATTTATATTCGTGACTGGCTCCTTATCAATAAGTCAGGCATGATCTCATTTCCTGGCCACCTGGGTCCAGCTTCTTACACAACGTTATGCTAGTCTTCTTGCATGAAATCTTTCTATGTTCCTCTGAAGACTGTATATTTCCTTCCTTCCTTTTACAAAAATACATGGATTCGACCCCTTTGAGCCAATGGTACATGGGTTCATCTCCCCCCTCCTTAGGTAAATAAATTTTCGAAAAATGTTGAGGAAATTTATTTCAATTATTCATAAAATCTTATTCTTCTTCATTGTCGAAGCCATCATAACGTTTAACCGTACCTTCTGATCTTTATTCCTTTAAAATCCCACGATAATTTGAGGTTTTCCACCTTTTAAGTCATATCCGGTAATATTGTAGGTTGGGTACGCTCTGTCCCTACCCTTTCTTTCTTTCTTTTTTGTCTGGTCTACACGTTTCCAGAACATGATTTTTCGTTACGGGTGTGGTCTATCCCTACCCATTTCTTTAATTCATCATTCTCTTTTCTTAAATTGAGATTTTCCTTTTCAATAAAATCAATTATTTCTCTTATCTCACAATACAGTTTCTCTAATTCGCATTCGCACTCGAATGGTTGAGCTCTGTTTCCTTTTTCTACCTTACTCTCGTTTCTATCAAAAGTGGATTCATCATCTCAAAATTGCTCCATAACCAGGGCTTGTTCATTTGCTTCATCGAAGTCTTCGGGAGGGTAATATATTTTTAAATTCGCGGAGTTCATGGTCATTTCGTGATTCGTTTCACAGTGCCGAATTCTATAGGCATTATTTCTTAAGTCTCTTATTATTTGATACGGTCCGTGGTACATTTTCTGGAACTTCTTGTACACGCGGTTCCCTGGATCCGAAATGGCTGGTCTTTTCACTAACACCATTTCTCCTGCTAATAGTGGTCGATGATAACTCTTGTGCCTGTTTCTTCTTTGCCTTCTATCAGCTTGAGCTTTTAGATGCTCAAAGGCTCTTCTAATACGTACATCTCTTCCAGGCTGAGCGTCTGCTGGCCTAGGAATTACCAGACTCCAAGGTCTCTCTGGTTGCTCATTCCGATGTAACGTTATTGGTATCTCTCCCGTAGATTCATGGATTGTGTTGTTTATACAAAATTCGATAATATCCAGGATATCTATCCATTTCCAATTTTCATCGGCACAGTTAATCCTACAATACTTGGCCGTCTCCCTCATCACTCTTTCTACAGGATTTGCCTCAGGATGGCGAATACTTGACAAAATCTGACGTATTCCAAGTATCTCTAATTCCTGTTTGAACTCTACACTTGTAAAACAACTACCGTGATCCGACAACAAATTCTCGGGTTTTCCCACAATCGGTATCACCCTTTCTTTGAGTCGTTTTAACACCTGTTTGGTACTAGTCTTCTGTATGGGAGCAAGGACAACCATTTTTGTGAAAACATCCATAGCCACCATTATGTGTCGATTTCCTCTCCTAGCCTTTGGCAAAGTTCCGAAATTGTCAATAGAAATGATTTGACCTGGCCTCTCGGGCAACAATGGTATTGGCTTTTGTCTCATCAAAAATGCATTTGGTTTAATCCTTTGACATAGATCACATGTCTTTAGCGTATCCCTTACAGTCTCTCTCAGTCTCGGCCATACAAATGCTTCTTTCAGCATTGAGACTCCCATATGTCCAAACGATCTATGGGCTAACCATACCATTTTTCTCTGCAAAATCGCAGGCACAACGATCCTCAATCGTGTATGGTCAGAGTTCACAAACTTATATAACAATCCATTATAGAATGTGTAATCTTGAGCTATCTTATTAGCTTCCGTGTACGCCGGTGTTCCCCTTATCGAACTCCCTTCAAGGAAGGATATGAGCATGTTCATCCATGGATCCTCACGTTGTCGTTGACCAATGCTTCTTAACTCATTCAGAGTACGCTGATCCCTGTCTTCCAAATCAATAGCCATTACTTCCTCTTCTGTGGACTCTGGCTGTCTACTTAAATAATCTGGAACTACATTTTCTTTCCCTGGGCAATACTCTATATGTACGTCAAACTGTTGAATGTATAAAGCCCAACGCATCAACCTTTGACTGGATAAATCAGTCTTCATCAAAAAGGTTAAGGCTTTATGATCCGTCCTTAATGTGACTTGAAACCCATATACGATCTTTCACCAATATTGCAGCGCGTGCAATATCGCTAGCAGCTCGATCTCGCTGATCGTATAATTTTTCTCGTGTGGTTTCAGTCTCCGACTTGTGTAAGCTAGATAATTCTTCTTCTCAGGGTTATCCGGGTTTTCCTGATATAGCATTGCCCCTATTCCAATCTGGGATGCATCAGTTTGTATAATAAATCTCTGATTAAAATCAGGATATCCTAGCTTCACATAGTTTAAGAGCATTTCCTTGGACTCCATAAATGCTTTTTCTGTTTCCTCCGTCCATTTCCACTTGCCCCCCTTCTTCAGAAGGTCCTGTAGTGGTGCAACAGTTTTGGTGTATGATGGACAATGTCCTGAGAAAAATCCAATCAATCCCAAAAACTGGCGAACGTTTTTCACCTTCAAAGGCCTGGGAAAATCTCTTATCGATTCTAATTTGCATGGATTTGGTTTAACACCATCCTTATCAATCACATGCCCCAAAAATGTTACTTGTCTCTGACAAAAATTTGATTTCTTCAAATTAAACTTAAAGTTAGCCTTTCTTAAATCTTCCAATAATTTCTTTAACTTTTCCAAATGTTCCTCAATGTTTTCCGAGGTAAGCAAAATGTCATCCACATAACGGATAGTGCAATCTTTCACTTCCTCTGACAGGTTCCGATCAAGCGCTCTTATTAAGGCAGATCCCGCGGTCTTCAAGCCAAACGGACATCTTCTGAAGCAGTATGTTTGTTGGTCGAACTGAAATCCAGTTAAAAGACTGGTTTTCTCTTCCAGTTCGAGATGATGATACGAAGAAGTCATGTCAATATTTGTGAAAATCTTCTTGTCTTTAAATTTCCTCAGTATTTCTTTTATGGGTGGTGCCGAATCATTTTCTGGTATGATTTTTGCATTCAAATTCCTGGCATCTAAACACACCCTTACTGAGACATCCGGTTTACTCACAATTACTAATGGACTAACATATGGTGTCGCCATCTTTTCTATAACACCTGCATTCATCATCTCCTGCAGTGTTTTCTTCGTTTGTGGGTAATGTTTTTCTGCAACCGGGTATGGTTTTTGTCTGAACGGTGCCCAATCATTTACTTGGAACGCGTATTTAAAATTTTCAATCTTCCCTGGCTTGGAATCAAATATGTCCCTGAAATTTAATAGTAATTCCTTTAATTGTTCCTTATTTTCGAGGTTAACTTTAGCTTCCTCTATTTTTCCTGACAGGTTGGTTTCGAACTCAGTTTCCGAACTATCTTCAAGTTCTATATTTAGGACTTCAAATATCTTTTCCTTGTCCTTACAACCTTCTTCCGTTACTTCTTCCACATGCCATACTTGTTCTCCTATTTTCACATCCTATTCCTGTAGGTTAATGTTTTGTTCATCCACATCCTCTCTTTGAATCCGAATGCAATTTTGCGCTAGGTCTATAATGACCTTGTTCTCACGGATATAATCAATACCTAATATGACATTATATGGTAATTGATTTACCAGCAAAAAGCATTGCGAAATTTCAGCGTTACCCATGATCAAATCAATGTATACCTGAAATGTACATGTTAAAGATCTTTCAGGAATAATTCCCTTAATCTTCACACTTGATGTGGGAATTTTCAATACGCGGCCTCTTGTTCCCAGTTCATTTAAGAGGGTTTGCGTAATTAAACTTATGGTTGATCCAGTATCAATTAATGCCCTGACCAGTTATCCTTCTATCCTTAGCATGATGATAGGTAATTCTCTTCTAATAGGTGGGATTCCTTCCACATCCTCGTTAATTAGCTCATCTGGTCTTGCTATCCAATTCACAATCTCTACCTCCTCCCAGCTCCTGGTATGGTTCCACTTTTGATGATTTACATTTGAAGTTTTTTTTCCTGAGGGCTTCCTTTCCCCTCATTCTTCAATTGAGCTTGTAGCTCCAAGCTTTGAGCTCCTTCTAATCGGTCGGGTGATTTTCGGTTCTTTATTGCCTCACTCCAACGGACGTTTTGCCTTTCAGGTTCGTCTGGTCGTTCATTCATGTAACGAAGACTTTCCTGATATCTCTCTTCTATTTCGGCCCGATATTCATCATCCCTATCCTCTGGCCTTACGTTCCTTCTGGGATAATTTTCCCATCTCTTTCGGTTATCTTGCCTCTGATTGTTATTGTTTTAGGGTCGGTTTTCTTGTTGCCTATAACCCGTATTCCTAGGATTCCTTCCTCGATATCCTCCTCTATAGTATGGCTGTATTCCCCTAGGCTCTTGATGTCCATATTCTTGACCCAGTCCCTGAGTATCAGTTCTAGTGGACAGATTTCTGGTCGATGGTTTCTCTCTGTTTTCTTGACTGCTGGCCATATGTACCTGTTCAGTCTGTCTTGGATGCCTGGGAGTAACGTGTAAAGTCGTCATGTCTAATTGACGTAAAACGCTCTCCACTTCCACAGCGCTTCTGGCTTTTGATGAGATTAACAACCTCTGGATCTCATATGGAAGTTGTCTTGCAATGGCGGCACACAGGTCGTTCTCAGCAGGAGCAATGTCAAGTTCCCGGAATTTACACAGCTGAGCGGTGAAAAATTCTGAGTACTTAGTTGGGGCATTTGTGCTGTACTTCCTAGAGTACAGATCTAGCCTCAGATTCTCTTGGACATCTGCTGCCCAATATCGTTTCAGAAATGCTTCTCTAAAACCTTCCACCGTGTCGAATGTGTAACTAAAACTCCTGAACCAGGTGAGACAATCACCTGCCAACAGCTTCTCAATTGCTCTCAGTCTCCGATCCTGAGGAACTTTCATTTCATTCAAGTACTCTGCGACCTCCTTTAAGCAGTATTTAGGAGTAATTGACATGTTATTACCCGTAAACTTCACCGGTCTGTCCTCATTTGACTTGATGATATTTATTATTTGACCATTTGTTTGGTTCATGTACGGGGTTGACATCGCCATCGGATATCCTGGGTTCTTATAAGGGCTCTCCCCTCCTAAGTCCCTATCTTGATTAGTCCCTCGTTCATGGGGATCTACCCATCCTGTCTTTGGAAACTCATCCTGACTCTCAAATTCTAACTTCCTTTCTCTTCGGGCACTTTCTTCATTAGCCATGAGTTGAATTTCCATTTGACTGTTCTTATGTTCAGTCCTTTCCAACCGGGATCCTAATTCATTCTGAATTCTTTCTTGATCCTTTTTGAGTTGGAACTTCTCATCCCTGAAACTATCCCTGATTTCATTTAAGTGTTCTTCTACCTCTTTTTTGATGACCATGACCTGTTCTTTTATAATTTCTGGCTTAACGTCACCTATGGTATCTAGGTCTTCTCGTATCTCCTTTATTTTCTTCTCCATTTCTTTTTGTCCTTTGATCATATCTACTTTAATTCCTTCCAGCTTTTTTTCGGTTTTCCCTTGGCTCTTAGACACTATTGTCAATTCATCTTGGACCTGGTTTACTTCAGTATTGGGTTTTCCTACTTGTACCTTTAATGTTTCCATGGTTTCCTGAACTTCATTAATACCCTTGCTTATTTCATCTATATTCTGGGTGTTTTCCTTACTTTCTTTATCTCGTTGTTTTCTTTCTCTCTGGAGATGCTCTTCGTATGTACCTAATTTTTTATTTATTTCCGCTTCGTACGTCCTCAAGTTATCATCTACCTGCCCAGTAAACTGCTCAAATTGACCTTTCCTGTCCTGCACGTCCTTTTGATTTTGAATTCTCATATCCTTTACTTCGGCCTGAACTCCATTTACTTTTTCCTCAAGTTTTCCTACTTGGTTCTCCCCCCCCTGTAAATCTGCCTTCTAGCCTATGAAGACCATCTTTTATCTCCTTCCGGGATTTTTCACAAAGATTCATGTTAACTCCTATCTGATTCCCTAACTCTGTTCGCACCTCTTGGATCTGGGTTACAAGTTCATTTTTACACTCGTCTACATTCTTTTTACTAGCTTTTTCCATATTACTTAATCTAGTTTCTAAACTTTTAAAATTTCCTTGACATTCAGTTTGGGAATTTACCGTACTTTCCTTCAAGATATCTATTTGGGCTTGCAATCCTAACTGAAGTGTCCCATTTTCCTCTTTAATTTTATTTGTGATTTCCCCTTTTAACTCAGTTAACTTGTTCCCAAACTCAGTGTCAAAACCTTGGAATTTGTTATTCATTTTATCTATCTCAGCCTTCACTTCATCGTTCATTCTTACACAGTTAGACTCCATAGTACTAAATATCTCGCTACTATCAGCTTGGATAGCTTCTAATTTATTCCCCATGTCATCTCTTTTAGTTTTTAAAGATCCTAAATTGTGATTTATGGATTCGAACTCTTTTTTATTTTCACCCTGTTGGCTGTCCAACTTATTGTTTATGGCCTCCAACCTTTTATTGCTATCAGCCATTAAGACATCCGCAAGTCTCTGCATTTCCTCACTCAATGCCATCTTATTAGAATACAGTGGGCTATCATGCCACATCGCTGGTACATGCTTGAGAGATGGTACCACGAACCATTGTGTCCCAATTTTCAAAATTTTATCTTGGTACGGGTGTTTGCTAAAACGTACCCTTTTGATATACTCATTCAATGTCAAAACCTTTATGGAACTATTTAAAAAATCAAAATTTCGAAAAACCATTAAAAAAAGAAAATTTTGATTTTTCAAGAAAACTCGGGTTTTCCCTAGGGAAACTTAGCCCTGCGTACTGGGTGCCAAAATTAGTGATTTAGGGGGGGGGGGTTATTTCAGGGCTGCTCGGTGTGAGTTTCTAGGGACCCATGCGGTCAGTTAACATTATATGTTGTAGCTACTCCTATCATTATCTTTACTTTTACATGATATGACCATCTTAAGTGTTCCTCTAATCATTAATCCAAGCACAGTACTTCTATGCCCCCCTGTGCCCTTTTAGTAAGAAATATGCAAATCACAGTATGCCAGCAATGCTCAAATCGGGATTTTTGGGGTTTTGGTACGTTCTCCCACTCTGTGACTTACACATTTTGGATTAAATAGAGGATACACTTCCAAAAATAAAAACAAAATCAACTCCTATTATAAAACATTTAATTAACCAAAATTATGGCGCTACAAACAAATTAAACAAATCAACTACTGACCAATCCTTCTAAACTTGTTCAAAGTGAACAAGGAACACATAAAATCAAACAAATATTATATTAAAACACATGGTTTCCTTCAAACCAACAAACTCATAATTCCTTTCACTTCCATAAAGTATCCCTTTTAAATTTTACTGCAATCACGAGCTCCAATGGCTCAATACTTTCCACTATAAGATGCGTTATTCTTCACAAATCTCAAAATCATTTTTTATGAACTTCTTACGATCAAAACAATATATAATCTTATTAAAATGAAATGTTATTCCTTTATTTAAATTTTTGGTCATCTCACAATGTTCTTATGTTACCATCTCTCTCAAGGTAACAAATTCACTACAGTGATCGGGAAAATACTTGTGTACTCCAGAGTTACCAAAGACTACTTGAACACAGTCAAAAATTATGATTACTCCCGGAATCTAATTGTCCTCATTGAACTCGTGAAATCCTACATCCATACAACATTACATTAGGGATTTTTATTTATTTGTCTTAAAAGACCATTATCACATAAGAAAGCTACGATCTGAACTGGCAAGCGGTACTTTCATCTATAAGGACCTCGGTTCAACTCCCGGGTCATTAACAACTTCTAAACACTCACGGTGTATTATTACTTCTCTCAGACGGTCTTCTCCGACCTACCACACTTACAAAGACGAGGGGTCGGACCGTAACCACTTGGAGCAACTTATTGCCTAGAGGGGAGGTCTCAAGCCATGCCCACGCGTGACAGCTACATTCATGCTTTTAAAACAGCTATTTCTTACACACAGTTCTCCGGACAGACCTGGCATTTCTTTCATTCATTTTTAACAACATTATTTAGATTCATAAAGCACTTTCGTAACCTTGGCATTTATTAATTATGAAGTGTCATCATTGATGGGTAAGAATAATTCAATACAACAACAATATTTAGGGCTTCACACAAACGAACCTTGGTTCGATTCTTCCACTGCCTCGGGAACTACATCCCATACTGGAGGACTTTAAAACAAATTAGCGGCTTAGGGAGACCTCGGTCTTACCTGCGCTCATCAATACAATAAATTCACGCCCTTTGTACAATGCCTCGTGATCCACATCACAAATGGAGGATCTATCATAACTCAATTACCGCAATCAACTGTCCCTCACAATTAATTTACCAAGTGCATTTAGATTCAACGCCTTCCTAGCGTGACAATTTACTTTAATGCACTACAGGGCGCTATACATTACTTTAAGGCCAAACGTCTTCCAAAGAACTGATAAATTCAACATCAACAATTGATCTATATCTCAAATTTTTATATTAATCCTCTCCCCTGACAAAAATCGCTATACTTTAAGAACATGTATTCATACCATGACTTTATACTTTTACTAGAGCTCAAAAGCTATTACTTTCATATAATTCAACTTAATCTTCATTTATATAGTTTTTATTATTCTTATTATTACGCTTGCTTTTATAACATTTATCAAATACGCTGATATTTTATCTCATACATTTCCTCTAAAGGATTTATTCATTTCACATAATTATTTTATAATTTCTCAATTTTTATTTGTTCAGACCGCGCTCTTATTCTGTTATTTGTTATTCAAAAACATCCCTATTTCTCAAACTCCGGTGGATTGTACACAAACACTTCCCCAACACAAAACATAATGAAAATATCCACTTACATGCTCAGACGGTCCAATACCGTGCTTTCCAACGATGTTTCATCTCGCCCACAACGTGTAATTAATTCATATTGCACAGATTCATTTCGTACACTGACATATCTTGATACACATATAACTCCTATATATTAAACACTGATAACATTTTAAATTACACTGGTGTATTCTTCTATGATACACAATAAAATCACTAAAACATTACTATTTAACACAAATTTGATATATTTACACTACACAGATTCGAATCACTAAGGCTTTTATTATGCCTTTCACACGTGATTTCCTTACTTCCCGTCTCCAAGGGTGAAATTCGTAAATGTCGGCTTCCTCTCTAACCAATATGAAAGTCACGAACCATCTACCTCCTCCCTGGAATCGTACTCCTTCAAATCCGGTTTCCTGACGATCAGCTATTATTTATTAGCTTGAAACTGCTTTTTCCTAGACCCTATTGGTTGGTCTAACGAAAGTCTGTCTTATTCACGATCTCCCAGATAATCTATCGGTGACCTATTAATTTCTAGCCACTAATACTCCTCGTAACTTAGTGCCTTTATTGTTCGTTTGTTTCCTTGAAACAATGTCTAGAATTTACTTCTCTTTTCCGCTTATTCTGCCCTCGAATTCCTATTTTTTCAGAACCCTATGCGAACCTTATTTGTCCGACCCTGATCGGGTTCTTATACGTTGATAGAATGTTTATCTCGCTGTTATGGTACTTCAAAACGTTACGATATTTTCGGTCGTTTAATTGGACTGTATTTTTGAAGACCTATCGCCTGTTCTCTAAGTTCGCAGCCTGCTTTGACTATAATTACTGAACTTTTCACTGTAAGTTTGATACTGGCGGAACTAGATCCTGTATTTAGGATTTTCCTAATTCTCCACACGGCGATACTTTGATAATACTTCTCGGCCACTCCTTACGGATGCACGGTGGTTGTCGATACAGCGACGCCCTCGGGCTGTCGGATACTGGCTATACGATGTGATACAGCGTTTCCCCTCAAGGGATGCTCGTAGACTGCATTCGGTGATGTAGCGTCTCCCCTCAAGGAGTCTGTCGTGAACTGCATGATTGGTCTGGCTCTGCCTGGATTTTTATACTCTTTAGCTAAAAAAAGATAAAATCCTTGTCCTTTTCGTGACCAACTTTTGATGTAATTGTCGCACACTTATAAAAATTATATCTCTAGAAAGCTCATTTCCTAAACGTAAAGTGACTTCTTTGCACATGAAAATCGATCGTGCATTTCTGAGATATTAAATAAAATTTAGTCTTCAGCTGTGTGGGTGTTACAGTTGATTTTTAATACCTCACTCCTCGGGTCTCGGGGAACTTTTAATTACGTCATGCTGCATTTGCACTTCTTTTCTAAGCAATTATTAAAAGCTTTTTCTCCACACAAAAATCTCTATTCCGAAATGATTCACAATGCTGTATTTATTTAATCAATTTTATTCTTGCAAATGGGTTAAATTTAATTATTCTTCTTCTGGCTCAGCTGCGCTGTTGCCGTTTTACTGCGAGGTAAGGGCGAATTCCGAAACGCGCTCTCTGTCACACGCCTGGAAATTTCCACTCCTTCTATTTATATTCGTAACTGGCTCCTTATCAATGAGTCAGGCATGATCTCATTTCCTGGCCACCTGGGTCCAGCTTCTTACACAACGTTATGCTAGTCTTCTTGCATGAAATCTTTCTATGTTCCTCTGAAGACTGTATATTTCCTTCTTCCTTTTACAAAAATACATGGATTCGACCCCTTTGAGCCAATGGTAAATGGGTTCAGTATCCTATCTCTTCTCTTCATTAGCAGACGCCACAAACATCTCTCCTCTCCCACTAGTCATAATACCTCTTCGTTTGTAACCCTATGCACCCATCTGATCTTCATCATTATCCTGTAACACCACATTTCAAACGCTTCAATTCTCCTCATTCCTGCTGCACCAATAGTCCAAGTTTCACTTCCATACAGTGCCACGCTCCAGACAAAGGCATTCAAAAATTACTTCCTAATATCTAAATCTATATTCGATGTCAACAGTTTCCTCTTCTGTATAAATGCTTTCTTTGCCTGAGCCAACCTACTTCTTATATCCTCTTTGCTTCGTCCATCACTGGTTATTTTCGTTCCTAAGTAACAGCAATTAAGTATCCTTAGTCTTAGATAATACGGATTATTTTCTTTGATGTATTTATTTTATTCCTGATGAACAGCTTAAAGATAGCTTGAAATATGTTCATTTTATGTGAAGATAAATATTGACTGTTGCATTTAATATTTAGAGTAGTTGTTCATTGTAGGAACTTAAGACATATCGGTTATCGTCCTCGTGTAGTTGGGTGTGGGTGGAACTTGTCTTGATAACCTGTGTTTATGTGATGACTGTGGGAGTGAGTATAACTCTATTGGGGACAGGGATGAGGTAGATGTCCAGGGACATAAACTGAGGTACTAGCCTGGGAGTAGAAAGATCCGGGGGAAATCCACCCTCAAGATAGTCGTTCGGTCAGTGCCGGGATTTAAACCAACGATCTTCGCACTTGCTGCTGCGCCCCGCGTGGCCGTGGTGCACGATTTAACGAGCACGGCTATGGCGCGAGACTTACTACCTGGAATGCCGCTTTCTGTTATATTTGGGTACGTATTGAAATTCCGGATCATACGCTACTGGGTTTGATTCCGGGCTCTGGGAAGAAATTTAATTCTGGTCTGAAGATTGGAGTGGGCTACGCTCAGCCTCGGGAAGGAAAACTAAAAATATACACACATCAAAAAAAGTTTTGCATCACCTCGGTTCCAAGAGTTCCGGAACCGTTAAATACAAAGGGAATAGAGATCAACACAAACAACATTTCAGCTCGTTTTATTGCTCATGAGACCCACACATTGCATGTTGTACCATCATACAGCTAGACTTTCAGCATTTGTGGTCCAGATTGCAGTACACACCACTACCTCTAATACCCAGTAGCACGTCCTCTTGCATTGATGCATGCCTGTATTCGCCGTGGCATACTATCCACAAGTTCATCAAGACACTGTTGGTCCAAATTGTCCCACTCCTCAACGACAATTCGGCGTAAATCTCTCAGAGTGGTTGGTGGGTCAAGATGTCCATAAACAGCCCTTTTCAACATATCCCAGGCATGTTCGATAGGGTTCATGTCTGGCGAACATGCTGGCCACTGTAGTCGAGCGATGTCGTTATCTTGAAGGAACGCATTCACAAGATGTGCACGATGAGGTCGAGAATTGTCGTCCATGAAGACAAATGCCTCTCCAATATTCTGCCGATATGGTTGCACTATGGGTCGGAGGATGTCATTCAGGTATCGTAAAGCCGTTTCGGAGCCTTCCATGACCACCAGTGGCGTACGTCGGCCCCACATAATGCCACCCCAAAACATCAGGGAACCACCACCTTGCTGCACTCGCTGGACAGTGTGTCTAAGACGTTCAGCCTGACCAGGGTGCCTCCAAACACGTCTCCGACGATTGTCTGGTTGAAGGCATATGCGACACTCATCGGTGAAGAGAACGTGATGCCAATTCCGTGGGGTCCATTCAGCATGTTGTTGGGCCCATCTGTACCGCGCTGCATGGTGTCGGGGTTGCAAAGCTGGACCTCGCCATGGACGTCGGGAGTGAAATTGCGCATCATCCAGCCTATTGCGCACAGTTTGAGTTGAAACACGACGTCCTGTGGCTGAACGAAACGCATTATTCAACATGGTGGCATTGCTGTCAGGGTTCCTCCGAGCGGCAATCCGTAAGTAGCGGTCATCCACTACAGTAGTAGCCCTTGGGCGGCCTGAGCGAGGCCTGTCATCGACAGTTCCTGTATCTCTGTACCTCCTCCATGTCCGAACAACATCGCTTTGGTTCACTCTGAGACGCCTGGAAACTTTCCTTGTTGAGAGCCCTTCTTGACACAAAGTAACAATGCGGACGCGATCGAACTGCGGTATTGACCTTTTAGGCATGGTAGAACTACAGACAACATGAGCAGCGTACCTTCGTCCTGGTGGAATGACTGGAACTGATCGGCTGTCGTACCCCCTCCGTCTAATAGGCCCTGCTCATGCATGGTTGTTTACATCTTTGAGCAGTTTTAGTGACATCTATGAACAGTCAAAGGGACTGTATCTTGGATACAATATACACAGTCAACGTCTATATGCCGGAGATCTGGGAACCGAGGTGATGCAAAACTTTTTTTGATGTGTGTATGTGTACAATTTCGATCTCATCTGTCTTAGAAGTAATTTTTCCTCACTTTTACTGTAGGTAAATGGTAGGATGGTCTCCCTCTTGCCTGATGTCACACGCAATAATGAGCTTGCTCTTCCTTCTCAAACAGCACAACTCATTGACTTGTCTTGGGATGGCACGACTGTCACTTCAAAGCATTCATCACAAATCTTCTTTGGTGAAGCATCAAATATTATGAAGCTTAGAATACAGCCTAAAAAAACGAAAAGCCATTCTTATGATAACATTGTAATTTCTTGCAAGAGGTGGGAATCTATATCAAGACCTACTGTATAAGGTAAGAGTCTCAATATTTACTTCTAACCACTGAAGCCAGCTATTATAAAAGCAACAAAGGCTACCGATGAGGAGGCTCTACCGAACTTGTATGTGATGGGAATGTGGCATATGCGACAAGCTATTGTTTGGTCATAGGATGTCCCCCTATTGTACCCGAGACTCAGGCGTGGTGTCTCCTAACTGGTGGTACAATACGTAATTAGTCAACCATTCGTAAGGGATATGGTGCGGCTTACGTCTGAACTAATGTTACCGACTAGCACATATACCAGGGGCTCAACATTTATTTACAAGCGTTCCGAGGTATTTTCCTTCGCTTAAATTCTTTTATTATTACTCCTTAGGCTTTAGCACCGAGTTGTCGCAGTCGCAATTTGTCTATAATTATTTATGAAATTTATGAATTTAAAAATTAGAGAAAGCTCTTTCAAATGGTTATCACCCCATAGGTCCGGGTTCGATTCCCGACCTAACAGAAAAAATAATTCTGGTCTGAGGGCTGGAACGGGGTACACTCAGCCTCGTGAGGCAAACCTGAGAAGTGGTGGGTTCAATTCCCACCTCAGCCATCTTGGAAGTAGTTGCTTCCCACTTCAACTCCAGACAAATGTCGGCATGGTTTCCAACTTAAGGCCACGGCAGTCTCCTTCCCAATCCTCACCTGAATAACAAATAAATACACTAATACCGCCATAACAACAACACAGGTTATCAGACAAGAATTACACAAACACACACACCCTAGTATGCGGAGCTGAATGACCACGATTTCCAAGCTCCTGAAAATTTCATGAGAACAATTAATTTGTCAATCATGGAGAATTGCTGATTATGACGCTATCGCCGAGGAACTGGAAAGAAACGACTTCCAAGAATTTGAGCAAGTACATGGCTAAGTTTGGAGGAAATGGCGGCAATAGGAAAATTAACATCATAGTCTTTAACCTTTAGAGTGTTTTTGACGAAACGGTTCGTTGCTACGTGCGCGCCTTTTTAGTTCGACATTCCAGCTGTTTGAGGCGATGTTATATGTAGACTTACCTGCTATTTTGAGACTGTCCATCGAAGCATTTACTTTTAAGTTTAATCTCTATTGTATGTTGATTCTAATTACGCTGTTCATTTCTTAAAAGAGGTGGCAATGTTTGACTCATGTTTGACGCATGTGCGCTAAAATAGCTGACAACAGACCACGCAGTATTTCGAGAAGAGGCGCATCTACCTAGGTATACGTCTACTGTACCCAGTCACTACATAAGGCAGTCTATACCTTCATTCAGCTCCACTATCTCCCCGAAATTATTATCTTGGAAGGCCTCTGAAGGAAATATTTTAGAGTACAAAGTCAACCCCTGGCACTATACAGCCCATGACGAGCTAAGGCTGACCAAGCGACCGCTACCCAGCCATTCGGCCTGCAGATATTGGGGTGACGCGTGATCAGCGCGTCGGGTCCCCTCGGCCGTTAATCTTGATTTTCGTGATCGGGGTGCTGTCTCACTGTCAGACAGCTACTCAATTGTCCTCACCAGGCTGAGTGCACCCCGTTCCAACCCTCACGTCAGTTTTAAAATCCCTGACGGAGCCGGGGATCGAACCCGGGGCCTCCGGCTGAGAGGCAGGTGCGCTACCCCAACACCACGGGGCCGGCTATTTTAGAGTACATGTGTGTAAAATATAACCCAATGTAATGTATGGAACCAATAAGAGAAGGGAGAATATATTAAATTGATACAGGGTCTTAATGCAGAATGCAGTTAAGATGTGTGAAAATGTCTCAGCACATGGATGTTTATTCATCTGGAAATACATAGCAGGTAATAGGTTAATACTGATTTTGATAGGAGGATATATCACAGATCCCACAGTGAGATTTCAAGGCCACAGATCTCAACCTGATGAAGCCGTTGAGGGAAAGAGAAAGATCAATTCTATACTTATTCCTTATTATCTAGTAAAAGCATTGTATAACGAGATTTGAGGCAATATTGTTATTCTTTATATGAACAGGATACAAGACATTGATTTTAGTGGCCTTTTGGAAGTGTTCTGTTTTCAAAAGAAGTGTTACACTGCTCTGGAAACCATAAAGGAACATGTCAACATCTTCAGGAACCAATACTAACAACTATTCCAAATTACATTACTCTCACTGTCTGTTAGGTAGTTAGCCCGAAGGGTGGTTGGATCCTCAAAAAACACCGCCGTTAGGTTATGTGGGTAGGTACCCACAAAAACCAAAAGCAGTACTATATTGAGGCGTACTAGGCAAGATGAGGAGTGAGGTAGTTTTCCATTGCGTTCCTGTGTCAATTAACACTACTATTTTTGTAATACTATACTGGGCTTGCTCATGACATTTTTAGCAGGTTTAGAAAATACAAGTGAAGCAGGTTCCTAACTTTAAATACACAGGGCCTCTGAGTTTCACCTCGGGAAACAAACAAGTTAGTTGTATTGTCCTAGCTGCCTGAGCACAAGGAGGGCCACGACTCACAATATGTACAAGATGTCCACTCCTACTCATGTTGAGATTCAGGATATCTGTTATACAGAGGGGACCACGTTAGTTGAGACTGTACAATATCACAAAAACTAAGCCTTGTATAAAGAACTGTCTGGAATAAAAGTTGCGTGATATTAAGGGGGAAACAACATGCTATATGTCGCAGTTTATTTGGAGAAGGTTTGGATGGTAATTTGAAGGTCACGTGACGTTTTTTAAATGGGAACCAACAATTTTATTGTGTTTCCTTTTCCTGATACAAAAATAAACAGCATTTCGTACACCTCAAGGTTCTATCCCTGGTGTAGACAATGCAACATTGATGACAGGTAGGTGCACAGCTTAATACCAGTTATTGTATACTTATCGGACCTTAGCCTGATAAATGTTCAAAATGACGTCCTTCCACCTCAATGCATTTTCCAACTCTGTGAGTGAACGATTAATATGTCCGTAAAAGCATGTCTCTGTCAATACTTACCTTACCTTGCCCCGTGGCGCTACAGTCCTCGAAGGACATTGGCCTGCTCCACCACACACCGCCAATCTTCTCTATCCTGCGCTCTCCTCCTCCATGATTTAATTCCAGGATCTCTAAGATCCTTCTTCACATCGCCCTGCCAGCTCTTTCTTGGTCGTTCAGGAAGCCGCCTCCCATTCGGGTTTTCCCGGTACACTTGTCGGGTCTGCCTGTCTTCATTCATTCTTTCTACATGTCCAATCCACCTAATTCTACTCTTTTTAATTTCTGCTACAATCGTTGGTTCCCCATATAAATTGTACACTTTTTTTTATTAATTCCTATTCTCCACTCTCCGTTCTCATATACCGGACCATAAATCTTTCTGAGCACTTTTCTTTCCCATCTATTCATAATATCTTCACTACTCTTTATCAACACCCACGTTTCCCCTCCATATGTTACCACCGGTCGAATCACTATCCTAGACGCTCTTGAGATTGTTCTAGACTTCAGTACCTTTATTGTACCAAATTAGCGTCTATTCCGGCTCTTATTCTTTCCTTTATTTCTTCCAGAATATCATTCCCATCTGTAATGATAGATCCCAAATACTTAAAAGATCGGGTCTTCTCAAAAACCTTATTCCCCACTCTTATCTCAACTCACCATAGTCTACTTCAAGTCTCGTCATTATCATATGCTTTGTTTTAGATTCATTCACACACACAATCCTGCTTCTTTCGATATCCTCTACATTTGGTTATATGCTCTTACTACATTCTGATTAGATCATCCCATTACTGCTATGTCATCCGCATATGCCATTTATTTGCATCTCTTCTGACATACTCCCTCATAGTTCCTTTTTGGCTTATTGTGATGTTACGTATCACTCTCTCCAGTGTGAAGTTGAACAGTATACATGGCAATGGGTCACCTTGCCGCACTCCTTGATTCACCTTAAACTCTGTCGACAACCTGCCTTGTGCTTTAACCTTACTTCTCGCATTTCTAAGAGTCATTTTAACCAGTCTTATAATCTTATTAGGTACTCCAAATTATACCAAACTTTCATATAAGAAAGATCTTCTTACACTATCGTATGCTTTCTTGTAATCTATGTATAGCTGAAGCACTGGTAGCCTATATTATATTCATAGCACTTTTTGAGCACACATCTAATTGTAAATATCTGGTCCGTGGTCGATAAATTTCTCCTAAACCCACACTGGTAATCCCCCAACACTGGCTCCGCAACATACTCTAATCTTGCAGTTAGTATCCGTGTCAGTAGTTGGTGTTCAAAACTTAGCATTGTCATACCACGATAGTTGTCACACTTGAGTCTAGAACCCTTCTTGTGGATCGGCACAATTATCCCTACCTCCCAGTCTTGTGGCATCTGTTCTTCCCGCCATATTTTACATATAAGTGCATGCAGATATTCATGAAGTAAGCTGCCACCTTTCTTCACCATCTCTGCCGTTATCTTATCCTCTCCTGGTGCTTTATAGTTCTTCATTCTCTTTATTGCACTTATTACTTCTGCTAGACATGGTTCTGCCACATAGGGATCCGGTCCTCCAAAATAGTTGTTCTCTTGTTCCTCCTCTCCGCTCTCACTGGAGTCGTTTAGAACTTCTTCAAAGTTTTCCGCCCATCTATGCAGCACACTCCCCACCTCCACTATCAAACCACCATCCCGTTGCTCACACATATTCACTCGTGCCTGGAACCCTAGTTTTTCCATTCTTAGTTGTGGATACATCCCTCTAACATCTCTCTTACATGCACATTCTTGAAACAATTCTATATTTTCCTTTGCCCACCTCCTCTTCTTTCTTCTGCGTATTCTCTTTGCTTCTCGTCTAGCGTCTGTATACTGTTGTCACTACCCTCTTATGTATTTCTGCAGTATTTTCTTTCTAGCTTCGTTCCTTACTACCAACATCCTCATCAAACCAGCCAGCTCTTCGTGCAGGTTCCTGAAACCCCTCTCTATCAATACTGGCACAAATATTTCGTATCCGCGCATTCTTGTTGTCCGGAATAAGTCAGAGGATGTGTTGGCAATTAACGGGGCCTATCCAACGATCATGATAAATGTCATTTGAAACATCCCGAGCAGGGGATTCATGTAAATCGTTCATACTTGACGTTATTATGTACGCTGATTTACGGACAAAAGCATAGAGCTTCATACAAATGTTGTTAAGGTTTGTATGAGGAATACCGAAACAAAATAAAACATGTTGATTCCCATTTATAAAACGTCACGTGACCATGAAATTACCATCCAAACGTTCTCCAAATAAACCACGACATGTAGCATGTTCTTTCCCCCTTAATATCACGCAACTTTTATCCCAGACAGTTCTTTATACAACGCTTAGTTTTTGAGATATTGTACAGTCTCAACTTACGTGGTCCACTCTGTATAAGCTAGAGTTAACTGATATTAGGGTAGCAGGAATGATTTCTGGGCCAAACAGACGGGAGTAGTGCCAGGAAGGGACTTGAAATGAGGAGATAAAGGCTTAGTTTGAAATGAACACGCTAGATGAAACTCTTCGTTCGATAATAATAATGTTATGGGTTTTACATCCCTTTTAACTTCTGTGGCTTTTAGAGACGCTGACTTGCCGGAATTTTGCCCCGAAGAGGTTCTTTAATGTGCCAGTAAATCTACCCACAAGGTTCCCTCACATCGCTATCTTGGACTCAGCAGGCGGGAACGTTACCGCAGAGCCACGCAGCCAGTCCTGATCGTTTGAGTTGATTCAGACGGTGGGATCATGTGAATAGATTGGGGGATGAGAGATTACCTGAGAGGCTGTAGAGGGTAAGAGAAGCAGAGGTAGACCTAGGAGGCGATGGTGAGATTCACTGTTGAACGATTTCAAAGTTAGAGGTACAGAAATAGAGGAAGCCGCAGTGCTAACTGCTAATAGGGTATCATGGCGGTGACTTGTTTGCAAACAGAGGCTTGCAGACTAAACTGGACGCTGAAAGGCAAAAAAGTATCATGAAAATGTATGAATGTATGTAATGTTTTGTACTGGATCATCCATGTAACTTATACCCACAGCTAAGGGCGCTTGGCAGATATGGTATCGTTTATTGCTTGCCGGAGGGTCTCGTAGCGCAGTTTGTATCGGCCTCAACTGCGGAGACACGGTATATTGATGACTCTGTACGTTTAAATGCCAATGTCGAATTGGTAGCTCATAGATTGGTGGGAAGCATTTATTCTTTTGAGTACACCTGATACATAAATCAAATACAAGGTTTAATAAAATAAACATCATAATTCTACTGTATAGTTCAGGGGTTCTCAACATTTTTCAACAATCGTACCCCTTTAAAAAAACATCCTGTGTACCCCCTACTAACCTTTCTTACGTAGTAATAATGGTTATTAAAAATGTAAAAGGTATTTAGTTAGTATGGTTTAACCTTTGTAATTTTATAAGGAGGGATATTTTAATAAAACAAAATATAGTTATTTTTTTCAGTTCCTTTTCTCAAAGGGTGATTTTTGCAAACATTGCGTTAGTTTTCATTTCAACATAGAGCATATCAGAAACACTACCTTGCATACACTTAATCCAAATGTTCAGTTTTTCAAAAATATCACTTAAATAGGCCAATTTTAAAAGCCAACTAAAGTCATTGAGTACTGATGATACATTAGAATTGTGCTCGGTAAAGAAAAGATGCAATTCTTTGTGGAGTTCATATACACGCACCGTAAATTACTCGCACAGTAGTCACGGGACCCTAAGAGGTACGCGTACCACAGGTTGAGAACCCCTGGTATAGTGTACGAATTTCTTTTAAATTCAGAAAACTGGAAATGCAAATATTGTTTTGGGGAGGGGAGTCATCATCAATAATTGGCGAATTATATTCTATTTAGTACATTATCAAAAGCCCAAGTAAGCTTCCAGTCGATTGGATGTGTGACGCAGTGGTAACATTCTCGCCTGCTGTGCCCCACGTTGCAGATCGAATCCTAGCAGAGTCAGTTGGCATTTGAGGGTGCTTAAATGGGAAGGAGTGGTGTCAGTAGATTTACTGATACGTTAATAACAAGTACTGTAGTTCCGTGAAGAACTTAAGCCTATTTTCATATATCCTACTTATGATAATTGCCACTATCAATATAAAAATTTCAGTTTGATTGCTGTAATAGATTCGTAGATATTGAGACCCGACTAAATATTGCGGATGGTCGCCATGTTGGATGTTTATATGTGTAGGCCTTAGAGTTATGTTCTGTTACATGAAGATTATTGTGTACGTGTAGTATTCAAACTTCAATCGCATGATTAGGACACAAGAAGTAATAACCAGATTTCAACATTTCGCACAGCTGCCATCTTGTAGTTATGGAAACAATTGAAATAAATCAGATGCCAGTGGATTAACATTTGTATAAGGATTTACTGTACCAAGTTTCACTGCACTCGGACGGTTGAACTGCGAGAAACGTCCATGTGAATATTTATAATTTGCGTCGCCGCCATGTTGGATTTGTGATCAGCAGGTTATTGAAACTCCTACAGATTAACTTAAGTTCATAGCCCCTATGAACATTAAAAAAATCAGTTTGATTGCTGTAATAGATTCGTAGATATTGAGATCCGTCTAAATATTTCGGATGGTCGCCATGTTGGATTGTTATATGTATGGGCCATAGAATCATGTACGATTAAAGGAAAATTATTGCGTAGGTTCATTATTCAAACTTTCACTTCGATCGCATGATTACGACACAAGAAACAAAAACTTAATTTTAAAAATCGCACAGCTGCCATCTTGACTTTATGAAAACAATTGAACTAGATACTAGTGCATTGCAATGTGTATAAACATTTGCTACACCCAGTTTCATAGCGTTTCGATCATTAAATCGCGAGATAAGTGCATTTAAAACTTTCAAATTCGCTAGGCCGCCAAGTTCGTTTTGTAGTTAACCGGTTTTGGAAAGTCTCATAGATGAACTTCCAGTAGTTCCCTTTATCTCCATACAAAATTTAAGGTTGATACCGATAACAGTTTCAGAGATATAGACTGCCAGTGAAATATTTCGTACAGCCGCCATCTTGAAGTTAAGTAAACAATTGAACGAAGTTAGATGTTGGTGCATCACAATGTGTACAAACATATACTGTACCATGTATCATTGCGTTTGGTTGGTTAAATCGCGAGAAACGTCTATTTAAAAGTCGCAAATTCGCTTGCCCTCCATGTTGGTTTTGTAGTTACCAGGTTTTCAAATGTCACATAGGTGAACTTCTAGTAGTTCCCTTTATCACCGTACACAATTACAGGGTGATATCGGTAATAGTTTCGGAGATTTGGTACAGAGATAGCATTAGCAAGGTGCACTCCAGTGTCATCTTTTATATCCCCGCCATCTTGACGAAAACGTAATAGCGGCCACCCAAATGATAAAAGCTTGAATCAAATTACGACCAACCTAATCATCTGATATCTACCAAATTTTGCAACGACATTTATTCGTATGACGAGCGTCTTTTGACTAAACTACAAGGTCATCAGTCCAATAGTTTGCAGATGGTGGCCATGGTTGTGTGTAAATCGATTCCCCCTATCTTTTCAAACACTGTTGAACCAAATTGAACGAAATTTAGTACAGAGGGTAATGGAGGCCACCCAAATGTAAAAAGCTTAAATCAAATTACGACCAACCTAATCATCCGATCTCTACAAAATTTTCCAACAACATACATTTATGTGAGAAGCGTTCTTTGATCAAGCTAAAAGGTAATCAGTCCAATAGTTTGCATATGGCGGCCATGTATGTGTGCAAATCGTTACCCCCTATCAAATCAAACACGGTAGAACCGAATTGAACTAAATTTGGTACAGAGGTAGCAATAGCAAAGGGCACCTCAGTGTCATGTTTTATATCGCCGCCATTTGACGGAGACGTAATGGCGGCTACCCAAATGTTAAAAGCTTAAATCAAATTACGACCAACCTAATCATTTGATCTCTACCAAATTTTGCAACAACATACCTTTTTGTGGGAAGCATCTTTTGAATGATCTACAAGGTCATCAGCCCAATAGTTTGCAGATAACGGCCATGTATGTGTGCAAATCGATTCCCCATATCAGTTCAAACACGGTGAAACCGAATTGAATGTTTTTTTTTACAGAGGCAGCACTTGCGAAGGGCACAACATATTCATGTTTAATATCCGTATAGCACGTTGTATTTCAACAAGCTACTACAACCAACATTCAATTATGCTCCCGGAAAAGGACAAAGCGTTATAACAATATTCATGCATTTAGGAGAAAGTAGACTATATGTTCTTTACTGAACATCCTGTTTCATAAATGGCTAAAAACCTTCGGGGACATATTCCTACATCACGGTGTCTCTAAACGCTACAGTAGTTAAAAGAAACGTAAATCAAATAACATTATTATGGTCATAGGTGGAATAAGTGAAATTTTTAAAATAAAATTGGAAGATAAAATTGAACTACTAGATAGTTTTAAGTACCTAGGAAGTTGGGTTACACAAGAAATCAAGTGCGCTAAAGATTTAAAAACAAGGATTGCAATAGCAAAAGAAGCCGTCAATACGAAAAGACAATTATTTTGTGGAGCAATGAAAGTAAGCCTAAGGAAGAGATTAGTGAAATATGTTGTTTGGAGTGTAGCAATGTATGGGGCGGAAACTTGGGCGCTTAGGAAAGAAGACGAGAGAAGAATAGAGGCTTTCAAAATGTGGCGATGGAGGAGAATAGAGAGAATAAGTTGGAAGGACAAAGTGAGAAATGAGGAAGTATTAAAGAAAGTACGCCGGCCCAGTTGTGTTGGGGTAGCGCGCCTGCCTCTCACCCGGAGGCCCCGGGTTCGATTCCCGGTTCCACCAGGG
The DNA here is from genome assembly GCA_946902985.2 of Meconema thalassinum. Taxonomy (NCBI): domain Eukaryota; kingdom Metazoa; phylum Arthropoda; class Insecta; order Orthoptera; family Tettigoniidae; genus Meconema; species Meconema thalassinum. The sequence continues at coordinate 582,860,074 of OX336390.1, read as the reverse complement.
ATTTTAAAAACTGACGTGAGGGTTGGAACGGGGTGCACTTAGCCTCGAGAGCTGTCTGACAGTGAGACAGTGCCCCGATCACAAAAACCAAGATTAACGGCCGAGGGGACCCGATGCGCCGATCACGCGTCACCCCAATATCTGCAGGCCAAATGGCTGGGCAGTGGTCGCTTGGTCGGCCTAGGCCCTCCATGCGCTATATAGTGCCATGGGTTGTATTATTTTTGTTTGTTGTTGTATTAAAGAAAGTAGGAGAAGAAAAAATGATGCTATAGAAATTAATGAAAAGAAAAATGAATTGGATTGGGCATTGCATAAGGGGTTTGGTGAAAAGTGCATTAGAAGGGATGGTCCAAGGGAAAATCCAAAGAGGAAGAAAAAGGTTTCAGGTGCTGGATTCCTTCAAGATTGATAAATCTTATGAGGTGATGAAACGTGCTGCTGAAGACCGGATAAGGTGGAGAGACCGACCATGACGAAACCTGCCATAAGGCAGATAAACTGATGATGATGAATACAGTTATAAAAATAATATCATAATATAACAATATTGCTTTCATATCCACCTTTCTATATATTTAAAACACTAAGCTGTTTTTTGTACACACGAGATTGTGAAAACGACTTAACCGATTGGCTTCGTAAGACATTCTAACGAAAGCTCTTGGCATGCAGATTTGCAGAGTTTCCTTAAAAGGAAAATATATGTTACGGTATATTTTTAAATGATTAAAGAAATATGTAATATTTGACACTCCCGCGCATGCGCACAATGGCCTTTCTCAACAAGGAAAATGGCGATTCCGGTTGCGTCTAACTGAGATCTTTGTTTATGAGAATTAAAAAGGGTCTCCAATAATGTTAATTATGTTTTTACAATATGCATTGAATTAGAATTATATTAAATAAACCACGAATTGAAGGACTTAAACTGCAGGTTGAGTGTGTATACTGGTTAGATAGCTTAATACTGAATTATCCCATAGTTGTCTGGATGGCCAAGGGCATAAGGTTACTGCCTAGAAATATGTATTATGCATGATCGAGAGGGTTCGATTCCCACCTTGGATATGTTTTTTTATTTTCGTTTTCTGCCTTCCTACGATTGGTATTGCATTGTAGAAACATATTTCACTTTTATCATTCCCGTCAAATAACGAATTCTCTGTTGCCATCCTTTGCATGGTCGAGAGGGTTCGATTCCCACCTCGGTTATGTTTTTTTTATTTTCGTTTTCTTCCTTCCTACGATTGGTATTACATTGTAGAAACATATTTCACTTTTATCATTCCCGTAAAGTAACGAATTCTCTGTTGCCATCCTTTGCATGGTCGAGAGGGTTCGATTCCCACCTCGGATACGTTCTTTTATTTTCATTTTCTTCCTTCCTACGATTGGTATTACATTGTAGAGACATATTTCACTTTTTTCATTCCCGTAAAAAAACGAATTCTCTGTTGCCATCCTTTGCATGGTCGAGAGGGTTCGATTCCCACCTCGGATATGTTTTTTTTTGTTTTCTTCCTTCCTACGATTGGTATTACATTGTAGAAATATATTTCACTTTTATCATTCCCGTAAAGTAACGAATTCTCTGTTACCATCTATCTATATATTTAAAACACTAAGGTATTTTTTGTACACACGAGATTGTGAAAACGACTTAACCGATTGGCTTCGTATGGCATTCTAACGAAAGCTCTTGGCTTGCAGATTTGCAGTGTGTCTTTAAAAGGAAAATATATGTTACGGTATATTTTTATATGTTTAAAGAAAAATGTAATATATGTGGCAATTGCGCGTTGCCACAATGGCGTTTCTTCATGAGAGAAATGGCGGATAAACGATCCACCGTATCGTAGTGTGATCTTTGTATAAGAGAATTGAAAAGGGAAATATCGCTTATGTTGTATCCCGATATATACTGGAATAGAATCATGAAATAAGGGAAATATTGATGAACTATAACTGGCAGTTGAGTGCGTTTGTTGTTTACGTCACTTAATATTGCACTCTAATTTCGTTGTCTGGGTGGCTCAGCGGCTAACATTGTGGACAACGAAATTGATTATGCATCGTCGGAGGAGTTTGATTCCCACCTCAGACATGTAATTATATTTCCCAATTATTCTATCTTGCAATTGGTATTACATTGTCTAAACATATGTAACGTTTATTATTCCCGTAAGGTAAGGAATTCTCCATGATTTACGTTGCCAGATACTTTTAAATTATTAAATAAAAATCGGCACAATCGCTTCGCCTTGAGAGAAAATTGTCGAACATAATTCATTTGATGGACTCAGACATCGTGGTCACTCAGCGCCGTCCACTTTGGTGTGTGAGTGTAAACCTTTCTCTGATAACCTGTGTTAATGTGATGGCTGTATTTATGTGTGCATTTGTAATTAGTATGGGGAATGGAGAGTTGACGACTGAGGCTTTAAGTTAGGAACTATCCCGGTATTTGCCTGGAGTGGAAGTGGGAAACCACGGAAAACCACATCCAAGATTGTTGAGATGGGAATCAAATTTTGCTCTTCTTAGGTTTGCCTCAAGAGTGCGCCCCGTTCCAACCCTCAGACCAGAATTAAATTTCTTGGCAGAGCAGGGATCGAACCTGGAATCTGGGGCGATATCTCAGAATGTAGCCTTAAGACTGAGCTTCCCTGTGTTAATAGATCTTTGAAAAACACTGAACATATAATTCTAAAACTCCCTCCATTACGGTGGCTGGCGAAGTGAGTCCATGCTCATTCCAGCAGTGGCGAAGTGATTCTATGCTCCCTTGCATAATTTACTGTCATGGAAATGCAAAGTATTGTACCTTCAACCGGTGATGGAAATTGATTATTTAGAGCAGTTTCATTCTGTTTATTTCAAAATGAAGTTCGTCATCCTGAGTTGCGTTTGCAAGCAAATTGCAAAAATTGCAAGGATTTTATTATTGGCGATCAGTCTCATCGCATTCTCATCAGCAACCAACTTGAGAATGGAAGTCTCTGAACTTAGTTGTATAAGTGAATATTATTGTTTATTGATTATTTTTTAGAGTACATAACAATGAGTCTAACCACGCAGTTGATTTTGGCAATGGAAGTAAGTTATTATTTGCTATTTAATATTTGGCTGCTGCGTTGATGCAGGCCACTATAGTATTATTTAATATGACGTTAATTTGGGGAGAAATGCTGCTATAAATAAACCCATTTTACGAAATAGAACATTAGCCGCAAACAAGTGGGAAATCGGAGAAAAATATGAAGCCACTTTTAAACTCCAATATGAATACGGCATTTCAGATACAATTCCAGATACTATACCGTTACAGTGTAGGGTCCTTGACGAACAATTGTAAACATTGTTCTGCACTGTATTTCTCTTGAGAGAAATCTACACTTGGTTACTTTGACCTTTGCTGTTGTAATGGTAAAATTAATCTGACTAAAAATAAAATATTTGACATGCTGCAACAATTATTTTTCACTGGAGATGATATCTCAAGGAATTTCAGAGAGACTAATCGGCAGTACAATGCTATGTCCTTCGTTTCATTTGGTGCCAATGTTACTGTGCCACACCCATACGGTCCACATTGTTTTAATATGTATGGAGGTGCACATCAACGCATTTCTTCGTTATATTCCAAAATTATATGTGACGGTTTGCGGCCAGTTTTATTAGACTCCTCAAAGTTCTTGAATTCCTTGGAACTAAATGACTTGCCTCCACATATTCCAAACGCTTGAACCGTTATGCTGCTTAGAAATCTGAACGTTTCCCAAGGGCTCCTAAATGCAACTATATTGCTTGGATTTAAAAATAATAAGTGCAGTTAAAATTAGGCAGAGAGGTCTAATCCTTCTACTTGATTTAACAGCATCCGATAAAACACTATCATTTTGTTTTAAGAGGCAATATTTTCCAATTTATTTGGCATACTCTGTCACAATCAATGAAGCTCAAGGGAAAACTCTGGAACGTATAGGTCTCAATTTGCCTCATCAATTTTTCAGTCATGGCCAGCAGTATTTTGCAATGTTGAGAGTGCAATCTTTTGACGCCCTTATAGTTTCAATAGAGCCAAAAAATAATCGTACAAAGAATATACAGTAGGCCTACATAAGAAAATTCTTCAGTAAATATTTTTCTATTGACCGTCATTTTTGACGGGTTTCAACTAGTAAATACTGATTTCAGTATGATATCAGTTTGAATATTCATCTTATCTCAACCTAAGAGAGGACTATTAATTAAAAAAGATGTATTATTATTAATCTTCCAGTAACAGTGCAACTACGATGGTTTTCATTAGCTAGTGCATAAAGTACCAGTGCAAGATAAGTCTACTTCCCTTGTTTTCAATTTGAATAGGTACTTTCTTATATCACTTGATCTTTAGACACACTGTACTTTGATGATCACCACTCTTGTTCTCTTTCTTTATCTGCTATTCTCTGGGCAATAAAGGGACACCTCACGCGGAGGTTGGCAGCAGGAAGACCGTCTGTCGGGTTCGTCTTTGTATATCCCACCCACCCACTTTGTAAGCCAGGGGATTATCACAAAGAACATCATCTCTCGAAACTGATAGGGATTCTACGTGTCACTTTGATCCTAAAAGATGCGAAGCTCGATATCATGTTTCTGAAGGATGGAACCACTTAAAATTGTCAGTTCATTTCTCATTGATGTCATATATATTGACTTTTTGTGAGGATTATGAAGGTAGGTTTTAGAAGAACCGGTGGGCTCAATCACAGATCAGTGTAGAATAGAAACACTAAACAAGGGTATTCGTTATTCATAAGATGGAGTTAATCCTGGTTACAAAATTACCTCGAGTTAAGTATCGACAAAACACAAAATAGATAGTTGATTTTTTATAACTTAATTAAAGCATAATCATCCCCCTTGTGTTTAAAATTACCAGAAGATTTTTTGAAACTATTTATCCTTCTACCGTCCACTCTTTTGAGGATAATTCCCTATACGTTCGTATTTATAATATCGTATGTCTTGTGATTCCTTATGAAGGAAGCACTTCAAATCTCGATTTCACTCATAGTTGGGAAAGAGACCACATCGCCTGCCTTTGGTAAATAGTTTCAAACGCTTGAGACCCCATATTAATGTTCTGCAGTATTTGACGAAAAAATATATATATGGATATTATGTAATCCGCCCTGTCAATACATGTTTCGATATAAGCAATGATATCTTCTTCAGCATTATTAGTTTAACATCTCTACATAGTACAATATAATACAAAGTCCCCGATTTGGGGATGTCATGGATAATCTCGAGAACAACTGGATGGATTTTGATGCGGTTTTCACCATTCTGTAAATGATTTCTCGTGAAAGATTTATGTAGAAAATAATTTATTTATGATCAAAGGAAGTCAAGCAGTAACGATTTCAGGGAAAAATTCGAAACAAAAACCTGGCGTCCGTGCCCTTTTTAAGCTTACGCTGGGCAAACTGTTAAACATATCAATGTACTATGAGTGTAAGAATTGTTCAGCATGAAAAGGTTCTACAAAAACGTCCGCAAGAGCATATCTCTATCTTCAATACATCGCCCACTATAGACTACAGTAAGTGTTTTTTGGTTGGACGGAAGGGGAATTTGTGTTTCATGCACCTCACCATTTTAAATTACGTCTGACAAGAATTCGTTGCACATGCATCTCCATGATAATATAATTAATAGTCCAGTCAGTGATTTTAACCCATCAGGCCGAGACGCAAAACGGATCTAGGTCGTAGTTCATTGACATCGGAAAAAGAAACGCTTATCACGTAATGCATTCATCGCGGGCGAAGCCGGGGCGGGTTGCTAGTTAATAATAAAAAATAAAATGGATATCCTTACTAATTTAAATTAAAATAAATGAAAACGTTTTACATAAAAGTAAATTTTTAAACACTAGAAAAATGGTGTTAATAAAATGGAATTGCGATTGAAATTCTGATGAAATAGAAAAAGCAATGATATATTGAACCCTTTACCCTATGTTGGTTAAATGATTCTACTTTTTATTTCTTCAATTAATTAATATTTCAACCAGCATCATGAAAGTAGCCAGACAGTGATGAGGAAATTTCAAGCATTTGTTGGAGACAGTAGGGACATACCTGCATCAGTTTAACAAAAGGCTAAATACTTGAGCTATGAAAAGAAATAGCATAGCTATGTATCACGAGGGCAGGTGTGGCTACCTCAATTTTAGAAGCGACGCGCGGTGAGACATGGTTCTGGTATGTTCATTGTGTTATTCGCGCCTAGAAGAAATATGATGCAGTAACGTGAATGGCTGATGAAGAAAATAGTCACTCCCAAGACGCCAAGATCTACTAGAAACCGCCAAATTATTAGAAATGGAGAACCAATGAGAAGAGAATGCCTACTTGCGCGCCAACTCCGGCTGGGGTACGCGGTGGCTAGCATTCACGCGGGAAATCGCCTAGACAAAATCTCTACGATCGATTCTAGGATTAATGGGCATATTCTTGACCTGTGCAATATTACGAGTTCAGTGATATTTATTTCATTCCTGTATCACAATTATTTCGAGAAATTTTTACATAAAATCCCCCTCCATCTAGACCAAAGGGCCAGTTCATTTATAAGTGTGTCGAAGAGCCAAGACATTATTATTATTCTGTTCGTCTGAGGAGATAGACTTTTATTATTCTGTTCGTCTGAGGACGTAGACTTGTATTTTGTGTGTCGAGGACACACGCTATTCATTGTAAAGTGTTAAACTCAGTGATAGATAGTCATAGTACTATAATTATAGGGGCAGTAGCGTCGATAATTCGCCAACGAACAGTGACAGGGAATTTAGTACCTGAACAAGCGAATTTAGCAGTCAGACATAAAGTGTATAATAACCTAATTTTTGTATCAGCGCAAGTGATGACATCAATGAATGCAGAGGAAGTTTGGAATTCTCAACACTCCGTCCAGATGGCTGATATGAGATAAAGAATCATCCAGTTGGGGAATGGCGTCTGATGTTCTTTGACGGGTGACTACAAAAGAGATGAGTACAAAATAATATTATTTATTATTTGTTAAATTAACTTATGGTTTATGGGACATATTTTTTGTAAATACTTTGCTTGTGTGATTAATGTAGTATATTTAGTTTTGATCTGACACATTTTTGTTTGGAAGCAGCTCGCACAATCGTAGTTGATGGAAGGTTCTTTTCTTTGTGTTGTGTTAATTAACGTAGCTATGTGAACGGCCGTGTTCGCCTATGTTACGAAGTGCGGTTAAAAACGTCTCTCGGAGATATGTCGTGTTTCAGAAGTAGGACTGAATTAATATAATTATATAGTAGATTGGAGGGTAATTAAAATTTTGTTGAGATTTATTATTGATCAGATTCAGTGTGATTATTGCCATTTTGGAGCAATGTAATTTGTGACGAAGAGTATTCAGCTCTATCGTAAGTTTTAAATATTGTGTTAAATGTTTGCGAGCTCTAATTCAGCAGACCCGTGTGAAAGGCGTTATGTCAGTCCCAGATGTGTGTATTGTGAGTATATTTTTGTGGTATTACAAGCGGGAACTTCAGCAGAGACTGATTTCTGTCAGCTTGGTACCAGATTCATATTGTATCCTTGCGAGGACAATTATGGATATGTGATTATTGTCTGACCATATGTTGAGTTGGAGGAGATGTTAGTTGCTGTTGATTCCTTGAGATAACAGTCCAGCTGGTCGGCTATTTATATACACTGGAAGGGGGACATGACAGGTATTGAGGAAAGGGTGAGTTGTTGTCACAAGGGCTGGCTGAGTTTCGCAAGCAAGCTCATCATTAGTGGAGTGCTCGTATGGCTCCCAATTACTTGAAAATAAATATAAATGTGAGAAACTGATCAATGGTAAAATTGTTTAAATGAATGGGAGTTGCCTACGAAACACGATAACCTTCGAAGCGTTTCCTTAACATGCAATTTTGTTAATATAAAGTAATCTTAACCACTCAGGTTGTTTGTTGTTGTTGGTTTATTCTATGTTTATTTTCCATGTCAGTGACCCGTGAGTCACGTGCGGCGCTGTTTTTCCTTGTTGTTGAGTATCTGGCCATTGTGGCAGCTCATTTGGTTAAGTGTGTCACCACACTAATAAGGGTCTCAGATAGATGCCTGTAAATAGTAGAGTTGTAATATGTGTGTCAGAGTTAGATTTAAGGATTTTTATTAATGTTATGCCCATATCCATAAACGTTGATTTACGAGATGATTGTTCGTGAGCACCGTGGCTGTTAACCCGTTGTGAACGAACGATCATCCAAGTACTCATTTCTCGTAGATAGTCATCACGCGAACATAAATTCATATGCAAGATAGTGGAACTAGGATCCACATTTTATTAGAAAAGGGGAGATCTGTCTGACTCCTCAAAGTGATAGATATTCCTGTCAGGGAAAATTCAGGGAGGATTTTGTTTATTTTTGTTTGTTTTATTCCTTTATGCACAAATTAGTTATTAAATCTTGTTATTATCTTACGTTTTGTCTCCTTTCTTTCTTAATTATAGTTTTTATCCTATAACCCTTGCCTCAGAAAAGCACGTTGTTTGGCGGACGTAAACACCACACTATGAACTGAACGCGACCCCTTGATCTAAGATTCTTGCATAAAACACTGCTATTCTGAAGGGTTCATAGGTGAAAACTGGCGCGGCCAACGGTGGGGCTATTCACTGTGGTGTAACGGGGAGATTACACATGTCAATAGTGGCGTATTTGAGTAAAACTGGCATGCCGCAAGTGCAGGCAGATATGGCAGTATTTAATCACCGGGAAGTGATATTTTATTAAAAGTAGTTGAGGCGAAGTGGATACCGCCAAATGTGTGAAAAATAAATTAAAATCAGGAGTTTGCAAAGTAAAATACGGTTTACGTTGTTGTCTTTTAAATTAAAGTAAAATTAAGATGTGATACCGGGCGCCCAATGATAAAGTTAAAACTAGATTTGTGTAGAAAGTCAAACTCATGGAAATATTAGGAGGCTGTAGCCTAAAATGACAATTAATACTTTGTTAATTAGTCAGTGTTAATATCAGATCAGGATAACTGTTTAATGACTAAATATGTGCTTGGGGTTAAAATTAAATTGAGTAAAACTAGAACTACTCAGAGATGCAATCGACTAATGGGGTTAAAGGTCAAAATAAATGAACTGAGTAGGATAAAGAAATTAAATGTGCATTGGATTTATGTGCGTGTCAAAGGGCATTGGCGTATGCCATTTCCCATATGTCTCATATAAATTATAAAACATGGCAACGGTGGCGCAGATCCAGGAGATCATTGAAAGTGCAGCGAGGAGAACACAGGAATTGTTGGATACTAAACTAGCTGAACAAAGTGAACAATTACACAATAAACTATCAGAACAGAGTCAATCTATAAACACCAGTATGTCAGAACAAAGGGAGTCGATAAGCAAATTATCTGAGCAAAGTGAATCGCTAAAAATTAAACTGTCAGAGCAAAGTGAATCGCTAAATACTAAACTGTCAGAACAAAGTGAATCGCTAAATACTAAACTGTCAGAACAAAGTGAATCGCTAAATGCTAAACTGTTAGAACAAAGTGAATCATTGCGGACACAGTTAAATAACAGTAGAATTGAGCAAAATGAATATCAGGCGGAACAAGCTGGGTTATTAAAGAGTGAAATTAATGACACTATAAATTCACAGTTAGAGGCGCAAAATAATAAAAACGCGAACCAATTAGCTTCGTTAACCGCAGAGATGAAAGAGCACACAAACCAACAGATGATATTACTGGCCCTTGATGTAAGCAAAAATAATGAGAAACAATTAGAGCAGATTGAAAAAATGGAGAATATTTTTGATAAAAAACTTAGCATTCTCGATGAAACGGTGTTAGCTAAATTAGAGCAGATTGAAATAGCATGCACAATGAATACAAGCGAGGTCAAAATAGCTCAGGATAAGTTGGAAGGACGGTTTAAGGAGATGGAGAAAAGTGGCAGGGTCATTCAACGACAAATATCAGCAGTAGATGAGAACATATCAGGCATAATTAAAGATATGGACCGTCTCGAGATAAAATCAGCGGAACAGTGGAAAAGCCTAGAAACGGAACAAGAACAATTTAAGAGTACATTAGACGAAAGGCTAAGCCAGATAGAAAATAATCAGGATGAAAATAAGAGCCAGATTGAAGAAAAAATAAGCACGATTAAAGAACAGATCAGGAAAGATTGGAAGAAAATGAATATTGATTCTAGAGAGGAAAGATCCACCATTATTAAAACAGTAGGCGAAAACCACACGCGTATTCAAGCTTTGGAGCAAGAAGTAAAAAATAAACTTAAAGAGCAGACAGACAGGATCATTAAAGCCGAACTCCGCTCTTTAGAACAATCATCTATATTTAGAACGGGAGCGTTGAAAGACAAGCCGGATGACTCACATAGTTCCCAACCCAGCATAGCAGGAAGTCAGACTCAAGCAGAGAGCCCATTAACAACAAACACGGAAGGATTTCGCAAGAACGTAGATAGGAGCTCAACACCACAGGACGGTCATCAGCCCACACAACTTATTCAAGTAATTCGCTCAAATGACTACAAGCCGCAGAAATACACAGAAAATTCAGGGGTAACGCCTAAGGCCTTTACCAAAGAGATTGAAGACCATTTCAATGACACTGGGGTACCTGAAGCACGTAGATTGAGAATGATGGAGAGATTTTTATCAGGAAATGTTCTCACCTGGTTTTTAAGTTTCAAATATACATTTGGAACCATGTCAGACTTTAATTTAGCGTTTCTGCGCAAATACTGGTCTCCCGCCATACAACAGAGTTTAAGAATGGAGCTTTACTCTAGAAAATACCAAAATACCCAGCAGACAAAATACTCAGATTTCTTTAACATGCAAATGCTAAAATTTCGCGACCTAGATTACCCATTAAACGAAGCAGATTTGGTGATGACAATAGCAAGGCAAATGCCAGTTAATGTACAGCAAGTACTAGTCGCAGCAAACGTTAGTACGGCCCTACATGCAGAGCAGATATTACGGCAAATAGATGAGACCACATCTCATAGTCATTTTAGAGGAGGAAGACAGCTGGAATTAGTCAACACTACAGAGGTCGTAAAAACAAAACAGGGAAATACTAAAACGCAGGGTACTAATACAAGCACCTCCACACCTAGGCGAAACCAGGAAGAAGGGGAAAACAGACCATATCAGCGCAACGAAAATCACTACAACAATAGATACCAGGGCAACAATAGATACCAACAAAGAGGATATCAACAATGGCGTGATAATCGAAGGAATGACAGGCCTTATGGAAGATACGGTGATTACAATGCCAATCAACGATGGAAAGGAAGGAGAGATCAAAATCAAGGAGATCAACGTAACTATCGAGATGACTGGGATGATAGGCACGCTCAATCACAAAATTACTTAGAGGAGTTACACGCTAATCAAGGTGGAGAACTAGGAAGATGGGAAAAGGCCATTGGGAACAGAAAGAACCCAGATACACATACTGAGGAAGCTGGAAGTCTACTGAGACAAGAGGAATATCAAGGACATGAGCGACAGAAGGATGATGGGAGTCGAAATGGAGCTAAAAAAAATGTTAATTTTGGATCAAGGAGACAGTCTCCAAACACAACAGTCGGAAGTTGAAGATGGATGGATAGTAGCGAACATACAAGAATGGATTGCTTTACCAGAAGACTGCCTGGAGGAGACGGTGAAACCACGGAACTATGAAATTAGGCAATTACCCATTATTTACGCAAGGATTGGTGGAATTAATATAAGATGTTTATTGGATACAGGGTCACAGATCAGTCTAGTATCGGAGGCCTTGGTTCGAGAGTTGGGACGGACTCAGAATATTCCTGTAATTCCGGTACCACAGCTCAAAGTGAGGGGTGTTATTTCTGAACGCACCGTCACTTGTAAACGTCCGGCATACTTAGAGCTGAACATATTGGAACACACTTTTGGGCAAACATTCATTATCATGGCAAAGATGAATTTCAATATAATTCTTGGTGCAAATTTCATTTGTGACTATCAAGCAGTGATAGATTTACACAAGAATACAGTCAGTTTTAGAGAATATGACCAGCTGAAAAACGTGGGATTGCATATGGATGAAATCACTACCGGAAGAGATGTAAATTCTTGGGCATTGGAAGCAATATCAGAAGAGACGGAAGAGGAGGTACGAAAGGCGGAAGATAACATCGTAGAAGGGGCTGTTGTGGAACTAGATGAGGAGATAGAATCCCAGGAGATATGGTCTTTATTAACAGAAGGAGATAACAGCGATGCACAATTTGAAGAGTTACTACAGGAGCGGCTCAATGACATTCAACTTGGGGGTGAACACAGAAAACAGTTGGAAGAGATTTTAAGGAAGCACAAAACAGTATTTGATACAGTACCTGGGAAAATTTTAAATTTCAAGTACTCTATGCAAGTCGAGGACTGGTCACCTTTCAAAAGCAGATTGTACCCAATTCCTGAAAAGTATCGTGGTCAAGTTAAAATCATTATAGATGAGATGTTAGAAGCTGGAGTGATAAGGAAGACACCTACACCTTATCTAAATGCGATTTTGGCAGTCACAAAACCAAATGGATCTATTAGACTTTGTTTAGATGCCAGAAATCTCAACATGAGACTCATTTTTCCTGAGTATGACAGAGCGCCAATTATCAGAGACGTATTAAAAGGCTTTAAAAACAAGAGCATTTATTCATCAGTCGATCTGACGAGCTCGTTCCACCATCTTGAGTTGGATGAGAAGTCACAGCTTCTAACTGGCTTCTTATTCGATAACCAGACATTTTGTTTCGTCAGAATGCCTTTTGGAGTCAAAACAGCGGGCTGTGCTTTAATCCGAGCTCTGGACCGGAACCTAACCGAGGAAGTAAAGGAGATGACGGTGCGATACATTGACGACATTCTGTTGGCATCCGACAACATTGAAACTCACATGGAAAATTTAGATAAAGTATTGGGCAATTTGAATGCATCGAATTTCAAAGTAAACCTGAAGAAATCGCATTTCTTCAAGAGCGAGATCTTATATTTGGGTCACGTCATTGACAAGGAGGGAGTGAAGCCAAACCCAGCTAAGATTGAAGCGATAAAGAATTTCCCTACACCAACGAGAGTCAAGCACATTCGGGCTTTCTTAGGCGTAACGGGATTCTTTAAAGAAAACTGTCCAGGTTATACGGAGACTGTAGCTCCAATGCAAGAAATGTTAAAGAAAAATAACAAATGGTCATGGAACGCGGAATGTGAGAAGGCATTCCAAGCAACAAAACAGCTATTGGAAAACTGCATTAAATTAGGCTATCCAGATTTCAAGCTCAAATTTATAATCCAAGCGGATGCTTCACTAATTGGGATAGGTGCTATGCTCTACCAAGAGGATCCAGCTAACCTGCAGCACAAAACATATTTGGCATTTGTCAGCCGAAAATTGCGTAAGCACGAGCGGAATTATACTGTAACCGAGCTAGAATTGTTGGCCATCCTTCATGCGCTCCAACAATGGAAACGAATAATCTATGGTTACCCTATTGTTGTCAGAACTGACCACAAGGCATTAACATTCTTGTTTAAGACGTCGATGGCAAGCGAACGTGTGACACGTTGGTCTATATACATTCAGCAGTTCAGCATTGAAATTGAACATTGTCCAGGGAAGATGAACGTGATACCGGATGCACTCAGCAGGAACCCAGAGCCTGATAATGAAGAAACAGCGATGGTACAACACTTGGAGTTAACACCGAAGGACCGGGAATTCTTGGAGGAGTTACGTGAGATACAGCGAGAACAGGAAGCGGAACCATGGATGATGCTATTAATTAAATACTTCAAAAAGCAACTACCTACAGGAACACCTGCATTTCGAGAAGCGAAAGCCAAAGAAGGAAGATATGTTTATGTCAACAATTTGCTGCACAAATGGGTAGATAATGACCACACCAAGTTACGCATGTTAGTACCTGCATCATTACAACGAGGATTGACATGGCATACGCACGAAAGTTACGGTCACGTGGGCTTAGACAAGTGCGAAGCAACAATAGGAGAGACATTTACATGGCCACGTATGAGAACAACTATATGTGACGTCATTACAACTTGTGACCCGTGTCAGAGAACAAAGCCAAATAATTATTTACTGAGGCAATATCCTAGACCATTGCTACCTCAGAAACCATGTGAGCTACTGGCGGTGGACTGTCTTGGTCCAATTCCGAAGGGAAGGAGAGGTTGCCGTCATTTGCTAGTGTGCATTGATGTATTTTCTAAGTTTGTAGTACTATGCCCTATTCAGAAAACAACATCGAAGCAGGTACTCAGTCGCATTCGTAATAGAGTTATTCCAACCCTTGGAAAACCAGAGTTTATATTATCAGATCACGGCAGTTATTTCACAAGCGCCGAATTCAAGAAAGGAATGGAAGACATGGGTATAAAACATGTTTTAAGCAGTATCCGACATGCCCAAGCAAATCCAAGCGAGAGAGTAATTAAATGTGTAACTTCATACTTGAGGATCTTCATTCCGAACGAACACCACAAATGGGTCGATAAAATTAAGGACGTAGAGACATGCATGAATTCTACCAGGCACGAGTCAACAGGACAAATCCCTATGGTCCTACACAAGAACGAGTATCCAGTAAGAACGTGGAAAAGCATCATTAACTGTCCACAAGATCCCATGATAGCACCAGACCTGCGAATTGAAAGAACGAGAGAATACATGAGAAAACAAGCAGACCGCAGATTACGGCGAGTAAGAAATAAGAGGTTTCACGGTGATCTTGAAGTCAACCAGCTCGTTTTGGTGAAACGACCTGCTACATCGGACCCAGAAAAGAAAATCTTTAGTAAATTCTGCGAGAAATTCATAGGACCCTATTCTATCGTAAGAAACCTTGGAAATAATGCTTACAGAGTGAAAGAATTGAGCACAGGAACAATGTCAGTTTACAACGCTGCCAACCTAAAAAAATATCGTCGAAGTGAACCATGGTAGCGCCGAAATAATGACGCTGTTTGAATATACGGACGTCCTACTATCAACAAAGTCAACGGGGAGCAGTTGAGTACGGCACGTGGTGAAGGAGGAAGTAGAGCTGTTGTTGACAAACATTAACGAGGCGAGCAAGGTGTTGCCGCAGGCATCAGAGCGTCACGCAAGAGTGGAAGGGGGAAATACAAGCAGGATATGAAAACGAGTAAATGCCATTGAAGACAGGAGCGGCTAGACCAAGTAAGAAAAAGGGGTGATTCTGGAAATAAAACAAATTGGTCTACGGAAGTATTGTAAAATTGTCGACTTTATTCCTAAGTTCGAAATTTTGTGAGTGGGAGAGTTGTGAACCCTTTACCCTATGTTGGTTAAATGATTCTACTTTTTATTTCTTCAATTAATAAATATTTCAACCAGCATCATGAAAGTAGCCAGACAGTGATGAGGAAATTTCAAGCATTTGTTGGAGACAGTAGGGACATACCTGCATCAGTTTAACAAAAGGCAAAATACTTGAGCTATGAAAAGAAATAGCATAGCTATGTATCACGAGGTTAGGTGTGGCTACCTCAATTTTAGAAGCGACGCGCGGTGAGACATGGTTCTGGTATGTTCATTGTGTTATTCGCGCCTAGAAGAAATATGATGCAGTAACGTGAATGGCTGATGAAGAAAATAGACACTCCCAAGACGCCAAGATCTACTAGAAACCACCAAATTATTAGAAATGGAGAACCAATGAGAAGAGAATGCCTACTTGCGCGCCAACTCCGGCTGGGGTACGCGGTGGCTAGCATTCACGCGGGAAATCGCCTAGACAAAATCTCTACGATCGATTCTAGGATTAATGGGCATATTCTTGACCTGTGCAATATTACGAGTTCAGTGATATTTATTTCATTCCTGTATCACAATTATTTCGAGAAATTTTTACATAAAATCCCCCTCCAACTAGACCAAAGGGCCAGTTCATTTATAAGTGTGTCGAAGAGCCAAGACATTATTATTATTCTGTTCGTCTGAGGAGATAGACTTTTATTATTCTGTTCGTCTGAGGACGTAGACTTGTATTTTGTGTGTCGAGGACACAAGCTATTCATTGTAAAGTGTTAAACTCAGTGATAGATAGTCATAGTACTATAATTATAGGGGCAGTAGCGTCGATAATTCGCCAACGAACAGTGACAGGGAATTTAGTACCTGAACAAGCGAATTTAGCAGTCAGACATAAAGTGTATAATAACCTAATTTTTGTATCAGCGCAAGTGATGACATCAATGAATGCAGAGGAAGTTTGGAATTCTCAACACTCCGTCCAGATGGCTGATATGAGATAAAGAATCATCCAGTTGGGGAATGGCGTCTGATGTTCTTTGACGGGTGACTACAAAAGAGATGAGTACAAAATAATATTATTTATTATTTGTTAAATTAACTTATGGTTTATGGGACATATTTTTTGTAAATACTTTGCTTGTGTGATTAATGTAGTATATTTAGTTTTGATCTGACACATTTTTGTTTGGAAGCAGCTCGCACAATCGTAGTTGATGGAAGGTTCTTTTCTTTGTGTTGTGTTAATTAACGTAGCTATGTGAACGGCCGTGTTCGCCTATGTTACGAAGTGCGGTTAAAAACGTCTCTCGGAGATATGTCGTGTTTCAGAAGTAGGACTGAATTAATATAATTATATAGTAGATTGGAGGGTATTAAAATTTTGTTGAGATTTATTATTGATCAGATTCAGTGTGATTATTGCCATTTTGGAGCAATGTAATTTGTGACGAAGAGTATTCAGCTCTATCGTAAGTTTTAAATATTGTGTTAAATGTTTGCGAGCTCTAATTCAGCAGACCCGTGTGAAAGGCGTTATGTCAGTCCCAGATGTGTGTATTGTGAGTATATTTTTGTGGTATTACAAGCGGGAACTTCAGCAGAGACTGATTTCTGTCAGCTTGGTACCAGATTCATATTGTATCCTTGTGAGGACAATTATGGATATGTGATTATTGTCTGACCATATGTTGAGTTGGAGGAGATGTTAGTTGCTGTTGATTCCTTGAGATAACAGTCCAGCTGGTCGGCTATTTATATACACTGGAAGGGGGACATGACAGGTATTGAGGAAAGGGTGAGTTGTTGTCACAAGGGCTGGCTGAGTTTCGCAAGCAAGCTCATCATTAGTGGAGTGCTCGTATGGCTCCCAATTACTTGAAAATAAATATAAATGTGAGAAACTGATCAATGGTAAAATTGTTTAAATGAATGGGAGTTGCCTACGAAACACGATAACCTTCGAAGCGTTTCCTTAACATGCAATTTTGTTAATATAAAGTAATCTTAACCACTCAGGTTGTTTGTTGTTGTTGGTTTATTCTATGTTTATTTTCCATGTCAGTGACCCGTGAGTCACGTGCGGCGCTGTTTTTCCTTGTTGTTGAGTATCTGGCCATTGTGGCAGCTCATTTGGTTAAGTGTGTCACCACACTAATAAGGGTCTCAGATAGATGCCTGTAAATAGTAGAGTTGTAATATGTGTGTCAGAGTTAGATTTAAGGATTTTTATTAATGTTATGCCCATATCCATAAACGTTGATTTACGAGATGATTGTTCGTGAGCACCGTGGCTGTTAACCCGTTGTGAACGAACGATCATCCAAGTACTCATTTCTCGTAGATAGTCATCACGCGAACATAAATTCATATGCAAGATAGTGGAACTAGGATCCACATTTTATTAGAAAAGGGGAGATCTGTCTGACTCCTCAAAGTGATAGATATTCCTGTCAGGGAAAATTCAGGGAGGATTTTGTTTATTTTTGTTTGTTTTATTCCTTTATGCACAAATTAGTTATTAAATCTTGTTATTATCTTACGTTTTGTCTCCTTTCTTTCTTAATTATAGTTTTTATCCTATAACCCTTGCCTCAGAAAAGCACGTTGTTTGGCGGACGTAAACACCACACTATGAACTGAACGCGACCCCTTGATCTAAGATTCTTGCATAAAACACTGCTATTCTGAAGGGTTCAATATGAAAAATTTAGAATTCTACCTTATGAAACTGCCCAAGTCACAGTCCTTCTTAGCTGGCTTATTATCGTAGTAGTTGTTCGGGTAATGTGATCAGAAGACGCAGCTTCCAAATGGACCTGCGATGGAATGAGGTCAAAATTGTATATCTGATGTGGCTATTGAGCCATACAACCTCAACTTCTGTCAAAGTCAACAAACCCCACTTGTCGCTCACTCTCGGTGCATCAAAATAATGAGCGGTTCTAGGGGTACCACAACACACGGACTAGTTGTGAACTCAATATCCAAATATATAAATGCACATGTTGGCTGAATTAATCAGATGTGACTGGCAAAACATAGAATGCTTCAAAAATTGTTGAGACATTCTCAATTCAAACACCTTTGCTTACTGATCAATAATAGGCTGTATGGTTCATACAATGTGGTTACAATTGTCATAAAATTAATTATTACCAGTGAAATATTTCGATAGGTCACCATGTTATATTGGGGAAACTTACAACTTACTAAACTTTGAAAGACACAGTCGAGGTTGTACTATGTAGTAGTAAACCCTTATCAATGTTCATTTAAATCGCTCCTGCCGTTTATATTATATTCTATTTTATTCTGTGGGGACTCAAACACGCACACTTGGAGAAAAGGTGACCTCATAAGCCTATATTTAATGCGATGAAAATAGGCTAAACATAATGCAATAATCAATTTATTAGGGCCGATAACCTAGATGTTAGGCCCCTTAAAACAACAATTATCATCATCATTATCAATCAATTCAATAATTAATTATATTTGAATTGCAGCCAATGGCCATAGCGGGGTATTTTAATTGAACGCCCGTAGGCTCCCCAACAAGTTAAATTTCATGCAGTTCCAACTTTGGCTACCAGCGATACTAGTGGCGAACGTTGGAACTTGTTAGAGCGTTTCTAACCAAATAACCTACAAAGTTAGAGAATGGTTAACAATCTTACCAAATAATTATGGTATTCGAATTGGTTATAAAAAAGAAGACCTGAATATAAACTGTCTCGTTTTTGCAGATGACATTGCTTTGTTCGCTAATACAATGGAAGAGGCCACTGACCAACTTAATAAACTACAAACCATAGCTGCTAAAACTGGACTTAAAGTGGCCTTCCATAAAACTAATTTTATCACAAATGTCAAAGATGCCTCAAAATTCATCACGATTGGTCTGCAAAAAATCAAAAAAGTCCAAAAATTTAAATACCTAGGGGAATGGATTACCCCCTAATAATTCATAAATAGCTGCCATTGAGAGCAGATGTAACAAATTGGAAGGTGCCTTTTAAACCTGCAAAAACATTTACAAAAGTAAAAGCTTCTCCCGGAATGTCAAACTTTGTCATTATAACACAGTAATTAGGCCGTCAGCACTGTATGCCGCAGAATGCTTACAGATGACAAACAAAGGTCCATTGAGAAAATTAGAACGTAAGGATCGGAAAATTCTAAGGAAAATATTAGGACCTGTTAATGATAATGGTACTTACAGAAGACGACATAACAATGAATTATTTGAACATATAGAAGATTTGGTAAGTGTGATGAGAAAAAGGAGAATGTCTTTCTTTGGACATTTGGAGCGGCTGGAGCATCATCGACTTTCATATCGAATCCACTCATCAATATCTAAAAAAAAAAAAAACCTACTGTAAATGGTCGATGCAAGTTAAAAAAAGGACCTAACAGAAGCTCGAATCAATCAAGCTCTGGTTTGGGATAGGAACCTGTTCAGAAAGGCGGTTAAATCAACCAGTAATCTACACCCTTTAACATCTGTGATGCCTCGCCCTCACTGCAAGTGGACGGAAGAAAGGAGAGCAGAACATTCGTCAAGAATGAAGATCTACTGGCAGACAAGAAAACAAGCATTACAGTGATCATATGAGTGAAGAACATCGTGGTCCATTGATGGCCGAAACGTCTCAAAAAAAAGTTAGCTACACACTGCCAATTGTAGTGGTAGTTTCTATTACAAGCTTTAAATCTATGACATGGGCCTGCCAGCTTTACTTCCCCTCCGAAGGAAGGCACACTAAAGGATTTTAACGCTCTTAAATATCCGACGACTTCGACCGGATTTGAACCCGCGGTCTTGGGCATAGCAGTTCAGCATGCTACTGACTACGCCACCGAAGCCGACAATTTAATAATCATAACAATAAAGTTCTAAAACAGCTCTCATAATGTACAAGTTGATGATGAGGATTGTTGTTTTAAGGGGCCTAACATCCAGGTCATCGGCCCCTGAACATAATGTACAAGTACAAAGTGAGTGAGTGAGTGAGTGTCGCTCTTTGTCACTTACATTGCCCCGCCCCTTTTGCACCTTATGAATGACTACATCATAGCTCGCACTACATGGCTTGCTTGGGGAGGTCAGTTTCTCGCCTCAACATTTATCAACTTCGTCAACTCCATTCACATGGTCTAGCCAGATAGTGGCATAGACACAATTGTGGCTCTCAGCAGGTCGCATTTCTTATGTCTAAGCTAATAAATGAGTGGTTCTCCTGTAATTGCTAGGGGTGGGCTCGAGACGTTAATTCTGGGACATCCTGTACAGTCCATAGGACCTATTCTCCTTCTAATGTTTATGAATGTTTAGAAGTTTTCACTGCAAGAGCAACAGATTCTCAGTTTATTACAAGAATCCCTGCCCTGTCAACAACTAAGAAAAAAATTAACGCCTGACAGCCAATAAAGTTCTTCAAGTAAACATCGTTCAACAGTGAGTCCTTGTTTGACCTGACCGCCCTCAGCGTTGTTGAGATTAAGCTCGACCCATTCCCCTCTGACGTCACCTACACAGCACCCCCACCATCCCCTCAGTAATTGCGGAAAAGTTTCATGTCAGCTCAGAATGAACACATGAGGTTATGATGTTGATTCATTTAAGATTTTTACGCCTTGTCATGTCATCTCTACAATCCCGGAAGTCACGATCTATTCCCGGCTCTGACAAGAAATTTCATTCTGGTTTGAGATACTGGATTGTTAATGTTGCCATGTACGTCAGCCAAGTGGCCACAATTTCAAAAAATTTCACTAGGCCAGTCGGCTAACGAGTTTACCTTAGTCTACTTAGAGACATCATGGTCATCAGCCACGTAGACTCAGGTGAGTGTGCAATTTGATAACCTATGATGTCTTGGTAGGTTGGTTCCTTAGATTAGGGGCTGCGACAACACGGTCATGTAGCCCCGTGTACTTTGGGTGTGTGTAGAATTTGTCTGATAACCGGTTTTAATTGTGATGGCTGTATTAGTGTGTGTTATCTGTGATTCAGGTAGAAGGACTGCAGACGATCAATTTTTCAACTAGTTCCTACAATGGCTACTTGCGGACTTGGCAACTAGATGTTATCGCAGCCAGCACCTGGCGGTGAAATTTGGAACAAATATAGTGTTTTCAACCTAACCTACAAACTAGTTTCCACATGTGTAGTTTGTGGAAGGCTCTTTTTCATGCCATAAATCTATGACATGGGACCGCCGGCTCTGTGATATCTCTATTAATGTGAATGTTTGCAATCGAGGCTAGGATTGTGAAGGAGGTGACAATGGCCTACACTTAGGAACTATCCCAGCATTTGCCATCAATTAGAAATGGGGAATAGCTAAAATGGCTTCTAGGATGGCTGAGGTGGGAATCCAATCAAATTCTTCTTAATTTTTCCTCACGAGTCTGAGGCAAACCCGGATTAAATTTATTGGCAGAACTGGGCATCGTTTGGTACTGGAGTCTCAATATCTAACAAAGCAAAGAAGGTGGCAATAGGTTATAATGTGTTAGGTAGAGTAATTGATCATCCCGCAATGTAACCGTGTGCGTTATGTCACGTACCTTGACTCCAAGGGCAGCTAAAAGTTTGAATAATGAAAGTTCGTACTTAGATTATCTTATTTACTGTACTTGCTGTACCACGTTTAAAAATCATCTATTCAGGTAATCCCTCCTATGTTAATGTACCGTTTTCTTGCACTGTAGCAGCGGTAAGTTGTTGTTGGTTCATTTAAGAGCTAGCAAGATCGTAGTTATTCCGCCCTATGTGGTGGGGTGCTTGTAGGATTTGTCTGATAATCTGTGTTGTTGTGTGTAGTTATTGGAATAAACTGTTTCTCCAGGAATATTTTGTACTGCTATTGAGCGTAATGTTGGAATGGATCAAAATTTCAAACAATATTGGAGACTGATACGGTCATCTCAGTCTGTTTGCCAGCGTTTTGTCCCAATGTATCAATGGTCTCGTTAGCAAGACCTCACCAAGACGCTGGGTAGTACATACTGAGAAGGCCACGGCAAGGTGGTTATGAAAAAAAAATGCAGTGGCAATCGTTTGACAAAAGTGAACTGTTAGAAGATGCATGCCATCTCGGTTTTTACTTAGAGTTGAAAATCGCAAACCACAAAGAAGAATTTCAAGAATAATCGACAGTGAGATTTGAACCTACTCATCTTCCGAGTTTTGAGGTAGCCTGACCCCCATGGCCTTCTGGATATCTATACTTATATACTAATACTAGCAGGTACCCGCGGCTTCGCTCGCGTCATAGTCATGTCATATTGTTATTCAATGAAATGCAGGTTTAACCCCGTTAACACCCTGTCGCGTAGCCGAGTGTTACCTGGGTTATATTTTCAGGTAACAAGCCGTGACAATCAAATCAATTTTGAATTAGTTGCCGAAAGTTGGTTGCTTGGGTTCGAACTCGAGCCTTGGCCCAAGTAAAAGAAGAAGAAGATGTTAGCTGCTTATAGCGAAGATAGCTTCTCGAAGTTCTCTTCTGCCGTAGCTGTTATTCTGCAGAGCAGGAGTTTTAAAATAATAAGTCGTCGAGTAGAAGGTAATAGTTGATAGATTTATTTTAAAGATGAAAGTACAGTCCTCCAGTGCATGGATACAGTATGTACCCGCGAAGTGATGATGGTGCACTGACCATCTCATGAGGAAATATCCTCAGTATTTATATTCTCCCAATGGAGAGTTTTGTGGCTCTTGGCCATGTACCCTGACCTGTTTCCACAAATATACACATATTGATATCCTGGTGGAAAGCAAGACCATGCCCAATGAACCTCCTAGAATATTCTACTCATTACTGATAATGACTGTTGGTTGTTGACCGACATACATGGGCTATGTATACACAGATAAATATTTGCCCCTTGGTAGTGAAATCTTCTTACAGAAATGGAATCTTAGTAATAATAGGAATATTCCTAAATACATATAACGTGTGGTGCGATTATGCCACACCTCCCCCCTTGAGGACAAAAATTATAAGTCTTTAGACTTTTAATTTTTGTACATTGACCAAAGCTCTCTTTTCTTAAGTCTAGCGGATCTCCTTAATTGGTCAGACTCCAGTTCTGTATCTCTCTCAAGTTCTGATAATACAGGTGCTGAAGGCAATGATCTTACCGATCCCGTTCTTACAGGTTGATTTGATAATCTTGATAATTCCATTAGACTTTGTCTTTCAGCTGGGATATGTTCTAGTGACAAGTTAATATTATGTACAGGATTATTTAACACATGAATTTTAGGACATAAGTCTTTTGATTCTTTCCACCATTTCTTTGGCGAACACTGATTAAATAACCAAAAACTTGTTTTTCTACAGCAAGAACAACAACAACAAGCACAAATCCAAATACCAATTAACATTATTACAGATATTACATAGGTGTACCAAGATGTACCAAGTCTTTTCCATGAGTAACTTCTCTGATCTTCTCTTATTTTTTGTTCTTGTATAAATTTATCAACTTCCTCTATTTTAAGACTAGCAATATTTAAATCATTTATTGATGACATAATATTTGATAAAGGGAGTTTCAATGGTGCATTTTTTATATCTTCCTGTTGTGGAAAGGTTAAACAGCAATCTACGTTGATATCTACAAAAGGTAAGATATCATCTTTTGTTAAATTTGTTTCATGATGTGACAATGGAAATAATGTAGTTCTACTACCTAGACCTTTACAATCTTTTCTTAAGGTAAGTATACCTCTACCTTGCAGTCGATTGGAATATTTTTCTCCAGTTTGACATACTGTCGTAAACAATTCCATTTGAGGTGCTATAAACAACCATGAATTACTTCTGTGAAGAGGTATCCACATCACTTGACTCATAGGTAAGTAATTGAAATTACAAGAATCAGGTAACTGAAAAGTATTAGGATGAATTAATGTGGGTACACATTCCACATTAGGTATATAAGTCATAATTGGATTCTTTTCCATACATACGAAATTAAGTTGATTAGGTTGTACACATTTGTCTAGTTCATATTGAGTTATATAACCATATTTTTCATTTAACATGTCAACAAATATATACTCTTTTTTCACATTTAATAATTTTGTTGTCATATTGGATTTCATAATGGCGGGAAAAGGAATTATCTTGTGTAATACAAATTTCATTTCAATTACTAAAGGTATTTTAACAGAATATACTAGATATGGTCCTTGAGTGTAGATTGTTGGTCTAATCAAGGATAGGAGTTCGGATGATGTGAAGGGTGGTAACATTGTAGATTGTGGCATTGGCTGTTGTTCTAGAAGCTCTCTTATTTTTTGTATTGTTATTATCTGAGGTTGGAGAATTCCATCCTGAGCGTGCAAATAAACGTCTATCAATAAATCAAACGTATGCTGACATTCTTCTATTCCTCGCTCAATTTGCTTAATTAACTCATTTAATATGAGACTAATATCAATCTCTTTCTTTAATTCTGTAGTTTGCATTTTCATTTCTTTATTTAATACCTGTAACGCATTTGATAATTTACGTTCATTTTCTGATACGTCTTTCAAAGTTGTATTCATCGTAACTATCGTTGATTTCAAAACTAACAATTGTTCTGAAGCTATTCTTAAAAATTCCTTATGATCTCTTTCCATTGCATTTATATGCTCAAAGTTATATACTACCTCGTCTTCGGTCGCTGTTCCAAAAAGGAATTTCAATATTTTACCTCCAAAATTAAATAAATCTCGTTTACGCTTGTTTGAATTTTGATCTCTCCCAATTAAATCAATTAATATGTTTTTTAACTTATCAACAATTCGTTTTTTAGATTGGAAATAAGGTGTACTTGGTTTACAGTCTGTATATGTGAACCACGTCTCATTACTTACTCTGTTACATAAATTATTTAGGGATGTAATACGATTCTTCGTGTCCTTCCATAGATCTTTAACCGGTCTCAAATCTATATATGTTATAAAACTCCATTCTGTAGGATAAAAGTATATATTTCCTATATGATCGAAATAAACACCTGATTGACTTGTGATCTGGGTGATATATGATCCTTTGCTGAGATCTATTGGTTCCGGCTCTGCTGTCGCCTGATGGATTGTCCACCACCAAATGATTAGTAAGGCTTTCCACATCGTTATGTTTCGTTCTGATCTGAAACATACGGTTTCGTTCTATTAATGTGAGTTTGTATTACTTTTTTACCTGTTGTTCCTACCTTAATTAAAGTTACATTTGTCCCTTTTATTTCCTTGATTTCATATGGACCTTTCCATAACGGATCTAACTTCTTTCTTTGCTCATTATAGACCAATAATAAGTCTCCTACGTTATATTGTTTAATTGCTCTATCTTCATTTACTTTATCACATTGCTTTATCTTTGCCACTTGTAATCTTTCTTTAGCCTGTTGCCATGCTGTTTGGAATTTTTGCTTAATATCATGTACTAAACTTTCATAATTATATAAAGGTTGAGGATTTTGCTGTAATTGTCCAGGTATGCTTGCTTTTCTACCGAACAATAATTCGTAAGGTGTGAACTTTGTAACACTGTGCGGTGAAGTGTTATACGTAAAACAAGCGAATGGAATCCACTGGTCCCAGTCATTCTGTAATTTATTACTAAAACATCGAAGATACTCAACTAACACTTTGTGTGATCGTTCTAGGCTACCATTTGTTTCTGGGTGGTACACACTTGTTTTTAGTTTCTTAATTTTTAACAATTTGCAACAGTTTGTGAACACATCACTCATGAACTGTGTCCCACAATCTGTTAAGAGTTGATCGGGTATGCCATATTTTAAAACAATTTCATACACAAATTTATGAGCTATTGTTTCAGCCGTCATATTTTCGATTGGAATACCAATAAGATATTTACTTAAATTATCTTGGCATGTAAGGAGATATTTATTTCCTTTTTCCGAAGCTGTAAATGGACCTACGATATCTAAATAGATTTTACTCCAAGGTCTGTCCTGAGTGTCTGTTATTTGTAATTCCGCTTTTACTTTTGGAAGTGTTTGCTTGTTTAATTGGCAAACGGAACATTTTCGGATGTATGATTCGATGTCTTTAAACATATTAGGCCATGAAACATATAATTTTAATCGCTCGTATGTTCTCTGTACTCCTTGATGTCCACCTATTGGGCATTCGTGCATTTCTTTTAATAATTTTACTTTCCTCTCTTCTGAAATTTCTTGGTTATCAGATTGAATACTATTTATAGTAGGATATCTACTAAGTGCATCAGCATTTACGTTCTTAACACCTGTTTTATATACTACATCAAACTGATATTCTTCTAAGAGTAATCGCCATCGTAATAAACGTGAACTGGGATCTTTCACACTGAAAATCCAAGTTAGTGGCTTGTGGTCTGTTACAATCTTAAATGTTCTTCCTAACAAATATGGTCGAAAATGTTTACAACTCCATACTAAGCTTAAGCATTCTTTTTCAATCGTACTGTAATTAATTTCAGCGTTATTTAAAGTTCTACTTGCAAAAGCTAGTGGCTGATCTTTACCAATTTCTCCCTGACTCAAAATGCTTCCTAGGGCATAATTTGATGCGTCTGTTGTTAATATAAAAGGTTGTGTAAAATCTGGAAATTTAAGAACAGGTGGTTTCGTTATTTTGTCTTTAAGATTTTGAAAACTCTCCTCTTGTTCTCATTCCCATTTCCAATTTTGATCTTTCTTTAGCAAATCATTAAGTGGTTTTGCAATTTTGCTAAACTGCGGTACGAATCTCCTATAATAACCTATCAATCCCAAAAATGATTTTATATCCTTTTGTGTTTTTGGTTTTGGAAATTCTACTATAGCCTTTACTTTCATAGGGTCTGGAGCTACTCCTTCAGCCGTTACAATGTGTCCTAAATATTGTAATTCGGTCTTCAGAAATTCACATTTATCAGGTTCCAATTGAATGTTATGTTCTCTTAGTTTCTGAAATACTTCTCTCAATCGAGCGTGATGCTCTTGGAGTGTCTCACCAAAAATAATTATATCGTCAAGATAGACTAAGCAACGTATTCCAACTAATTCGCTTAGAATAGTGTTCATTAATCTTTGAAATGTTGCTGGTGCTGCTTTCAAACCAAATGGCATTCTTTGAAAGTGAAAGTGTCCTTTCTGGGTGCTAAAAGCAGTTTTACATTGATCTTCTTGTGCTATAGGAATTTGCCAATATCCGCTCGCACAATCTAAAGCAGAAAAATATCTTGATTTACCTAGTTTGTCTAACACATCTTGAATGTTAGGTAAGGGATAACTATCTCCTACTGTGATTTCGTTTAGTTTTCGAAAATCTACACAAATCCTCCACTTCTTGACACCTGAAGCATCTAGCTTCTTTGGAACTACGAGAATAGGAAAATTCCAAGGTGAATTACTAGGTGCAATTATATTTTGTTCTAACATTTCTTCTACCTGTTTATCTACTTCCTTTTGGTGTTGCTCAGGAATTCTATAATTTTAAGCGTTATTGCCCTGCCTGGTAATAATGAAGGGGTTGGTATTGAATGTACTGTTGATTTTGTTTCAGTTAGTCGATCACCTAGTAAACGAAATATGTCATTATATTCAAAACAAATTTGCTTTAATTCATCCACGTTTTCATTTATGTGAGAAAAACGCAATTTACTTAGCAACAAATCATTTCTATTTTTTATATTAATTACGGATATGTTATCCTTCAAGCTAATGGTTGTTAATTCTGGTACTTGTTCTATTAGAGTCTCTTCTTCGTTTCAATTGATTATCAGACAGCAAAACTTACCTTCTTCGCATTGAACTACACTATCTGCACAAATTACATTTTCTCCTATCATTTGTTTTTGACAATATCGTGTTCCCTGTTCTAGTGTTGGAAACTGAACTACTGTTTCACTCATTGCAGGCAATTTAACAAAATCCTTCTTCCATGGAATTCTTATTTCACTCTTATGAATTTCTAACCAATCTTGCCCAAGTAGCATGTCAACATTGTGCGGTAAACCCTTTACTACATAGAAAGGTACTTCTTTTTCATTACTTACATTATTAACTCGCAAGTTAACTACACCTCTTACTGGAAATACTTCACCAGTTACACTTTGAAATGATACATTTACAGGCTTTACTCTGATATCTCTTAAACTTTCTTCTCTAACTAAAGAAACTTGTGACCCTGAATCAATTAACGCTTCTCCATAACCTTCCTCAAAATGATCATTCAGTACGTACACTATATATGGATTATCTATCTTTACATTACGTTTGTCAGCTACTTTATTAGAACTATTCTTCATATTTTCATCAATGGCACTTACGGCCTTCCTACTTGCTTCAATGGCACTTCCGGCCTTCTTATTCGCTTCAATGGCTTCGTTTGGGTTGCAACCTCTGTCTCTTTGAAATGGACTGTAGCTGGGTCGCTCAGGCAGTCCAGCTGCTAGTTTCCCTGACTGTTAGTACTACGACAGTCCTTAACTACATGACCATTCTTTTGACATCCCACACAGAAAGGTTTGCCTCTGCATTCCCTTGCTATGTGACCTTGCTTCTGACAACGATAGCAAGTTACCGTTGCAGTCGCATTAATTCCGACCTCTCGTCTAACGTGCACAGAAGTACTCGCGCCACCTCCGCTTCGTACATTCTGAGGGGGTTTACTTCCGCTGTACCCCAAAAAGCTATTTTTCTTGTAACTACTGCCATTATATGCCTTAAAGTGATCCCTAGACTTCCTAGCACTCTCTTCCTCAGTTGCAATTTCAATTAGTTGTCTCAAAGGTTTACCTTCTGATTTAATTTTCGTAATTGTTTTCACGGATTCGTCACAAAGCCCTTGAATAAAGCAACACTTGCTTAATAGAGATATTGTTTTATTACCTCCATCCTGCATTTCGTTAGTCCACGTTATCATTTGCCTAGCAAGCGCCTTGTTTAATTCTGTTGTCATTTTTTCAATTCTATTACCCCATTGAGTAACGTGTTCTGTATGTTGTTGTTTACTAGTGAAAAGTTTATTGGCGTAAAAATCAAGTGTTCTTTGTACGGAATAATTTAGCTCTAATTTGTCTTTTATCGTTTCCCATGTCTGGTATTCCTCCGGAATAGTGTGAAAATTAAGAACAGTTTTCGCATCACCCGTGATATGGGCTAACACAAACTTTAAGAATGTCGAGTGATCTCTTGGATTTAAAATGCTATATGCGTTCTCAACATTGTCAATGAATTCCTGTAATTCATCGGGTTTACCACTGAAGGTGGTCTTTAATAACTTGACCGCTGTTTCTACTGAGACTACTCTATAGTGAATTGCTGGCTCTTCCGTTGTGCGAACTGAGCTACCTACTGGTTGATCAGGCATTTTAATGCAGTTACTGTTATTTGCAACACTTTATAACTTCTAAAACAATGCCACATTCAACAATGCTGAGGACTTACTTGGAAAGATAGAAGGGAGAAGGTCACTCCTCGGAGCTGCCCCTGATGTCGAATACCGCCGCGAAGAGGGATAGATGCAGGCTTGTCGGGTTGCGCAGTGTCCCCTCGAGGACCCCAACTGGTACTCGCTCAGAAGTTGTCACCTTCTCGACGCCAGAAGAAGGACGGGCTGCGTCGGCCTCCGGTTAGAGGAAGTAAAGATGTCGCAGTCACTCAGGTGGAAAGTGACCACTGAAGAGGGAGACGATCCAGCACCTCGGTGTAGACCGCCGTGAAGATGAAAGTTGACTTAGTTATTTTTTACTCAGGTCTTGCAGATTCTTCTTTATCCAAGCCGCTGACACCAGATTTTTATGTCGCGTAGCCGAGTGTTACCTGGGTTATATTTTCAGGTAACAAGCCGTGACAATCAAATCAATTTTGAATTAGTTGCCGAAAGTTGGTTGCTTGGGTTCGAACTCGAGCCTTGGCCCAAGTAAAAGAAGAAGAAGATGTTAGCTGCTTATAGCGAAGATAGCTTCTCGAAGTTCTCTTCTGCCGTAGCTGTTATTCTGCAGAGCAGGAGTTTTAAAATAATAAGTCGTCGAGTAGAAGGTAATAGTTGATAGATTTATTTTAAAGATGAAAGTACAGTCCTCCAGTGCATGGATACAGTATGTACCCGCGAAGTGATGATGGTGCACTGACAATCTCATGAGGAAATATCCTCAGTATTTATATTCTCCCAATGGAGAGTTTTGTGGCTCTTGGCCATGTACCCTGACCTGTTTCCACAAATATACACATATTGATATCCTGGTGGAAAGCAAGACCTTGCCCAACGAACCTCCTAGAATATTCTACTCATTACTGATAATGACTGTTGGTTGTTGACCGACATACATGGGCTATGTATACACAGATAAATATTTGCCCCTTGGTAGTGCAATCTTCTTACAGAAATGGAATCTTAGTAATAATAGGAATATTCCTAAATACTTATAACGTGTGGTGCGATTATGCCACAACCCCTTTAGAACCTGAATATCCAAAAATCCCTCCTTAGTAGACGTTTTCGACATACAACAAACATATCCCCAAAATTTCAAGTTTCTAACTGCTATAGGTTTGGCTGGGGGATGATGAGTGAATATCCAAAAATCCTTCCTTAGTGGACTTCTTTCCCAGAACTTCACCCCTCCCCATTGGCCCCTTAAAATGGATTTATGAAAATATGGTCGAACAGCTACTTACTTATTTTTAAGATGATTTTTCCCCCTGAGATTTACACTTTTTGCCTGTGTCTTTTAAGAGATACTTGCTCCGTTCGGAATCCTTCAACCCCCTCATTCCACCACTTTCACCTCATAATATACACCACATCGAAAAACCCTCATACACTTGTCTTCATATTCTTAATGATGAGTTTTTAAGCCGAGTATCACATCCCCAAGGAAACCAATCGGGAGATATTAATATTCAATTAAATACTGGTCTACCCCCTTAACACCCCTTTAGAACCTGAATATCCGAAAATATTTCTTTAAGGGACGTTTTCGACATACAATGAACATAACCCAAAAATTTCATGTTTCTAACTTCAATAATTTTGGCTGGGCGATGATGAGTGAGTGAGTAAGTCAGGACATTTTCTTTCATTTATTTTTCAGAATTTCTCCCCTCTTAAATTGGATTTATGAAAATAAAAACGGTCGCACACCTATTTACTTATTTTTAAGCTGTTCTTCTCCCCCTGAGTTTGATGAGTGACTGTATTAATCAGTTAGAACACTTTTTTTCCCTGTTTTGTTCCCCCAGAATTTCACCCCTCTCCAAGGGCCTATTAAATTGGATTCATGAAAAAAAGGTCGAACACCTATTTACTTATATTTTAAGCTGTTTTTTCCGGTGAAATTCTCGCCTACGTCGTTTAAGAGATACGCGCTCCGTTAAGAATCCTTCAACTCCCAATTCTCACCCCTTTCAACTCATAATATATACCACATCGATAATCCCTTAGGCATATGTCTGCTTATTTTTAATGATTAGCTTATATGCCGAATATCACTTCCCCAAAGAAACAACTCATGAGATATAGTTATTCAATGAAATGCTCGTTTATCCCCCCTTAACACCCCTTTAGAACCCGTTTAAACAAAAATCCTTCCTTAGTTGACGTTTTCGACATACAGCGAACATATTCCCAACATTTCATGTTTTCAACTTCAATAGTTTTCGCTGGGCGATGATGAGTGAGTGAGTCAGTCAGGACATAATCTTTACCAGAATTTCACTCCTCCCCATGGGCCGCTTAAATTGGATTTATGAAAAAACGCTCGAACACCTATTAATTTATTTTTTAAGCTGTCTTTTTCCCTGAGTTTGATGAGTGAGTGAGTTTATCAGTCAGTTAGGACACTTTCTCTCCTTTTCTTTTCCAGAATTTCACCCCACCCCATTGGCCCCTTATATTGAATTTGAAAAAAAAACCAGTCTAACACGGATTTACTTATTTATTGAGCTGATTTTCTTCCGCTGAGTTTCAAACTTCTCGCCTACGTCGTTTAAGAGATACACGCTCCGTTAGGAATCCTTCAACCCTCACTTGTCACCCCTTTCACCTTATAATAAACACCACATAGAAAAATCCTTAGACACATGTCTGCTTATTTTTTTTAATGATTAGTTTATATGCTGAGTATCACATCTACAAATGAAACCACTCTTGAGATATTGTTATTCAATGAAAATCAGGTTTAAGCCCCTTAAGATCCCTTTAGAACCTGAATATCCAAAAACCCTCTCTTAGTGCACGGTTTTGACATGCAACGAACATATCCCCAAAATGTCATGTTTCTAACTTCAATAATTTTTTCTGGGCGATGATGAGTGAGTGAGTGAGTGAGTCAGTACATTTCCTTTCTATTATTTTTTTCAGAATTTCACCCCTCCCCATGAACCCCTTAAATTTTATTTATGAAGAAAAACGGTCGAACACCTATTTACTCTTTTTTTAACTGATTTTTTTCCGCTGAATTTCAAACCCCACGCCTATGTCGCTTAAGACATACACGCTCCGTTAGCATTTCTTCAACCCCCACTTTTCACCCCTTTAACCTCATATATACACCACATCGAAAAACCCTCAGACACATGTCTTCCTATATTTAATGGTGAGTTTATATGCCGAGTATCATATCCCCCAATGAAACCAATCGGGAGATATTGTTATTCAATTAAATGCAGGTTTAACCCCCTTCAGACCCATTTAGAACCTGAATATCTGAAAATCCTCCCTTAGTGGACGGTTTTGACATACAATGAACATATCCCCAAAATGTAATGTGTCTAACATCAATAATTTTGGCCGGGCAATGATGAGTGAGTGAGTCAGAACATTTTCTTTCAATTTTTTTTTTCAAAATTTCACCCCTCCCCATGAACCCCTTAAATTGGATTAATGAGAAAAACTGTCGAACAACTATTTACTTTTTTTAAGCATTTTTTCCCCCTGAGTTTGATGAGTGAGTCAGTCAGTCAATGAGTTAGGACATCCTCTTTTCTGGTTTTTTCACCCCCAGAATTTCACCCCTCCCCTTGGGCCCCTTAAATTGGATTTATGAAAAAACCGTGAAACACCTATTTACTTATTTTTATGCTGATTTTTTTTTCGCTGAGTTTCAAATTCCTCGCCTATGTCGTTTAAGGGATACACGCTCCGTTAGGAATCCTCCAACCCCCACTTTTCACCCCTTTACTCTTAATATACACTACATCGAAAAATCATTAGACATGTGTCAGCTTATTTTTAATGATTGGTTTATATGCCAAGTTTAAAATCCCGAAATGAAACCACTCGTGAGATATTGTT
Organism: Meconema thalassinum; assembly: GCA_946902985.2. Lineage (NCBI taxonomy): Eukaryota > Metazoa > Arthropoda > Insecta > Orthoptera > Tettigoniidae > Meconema > Meconema thalassinum. Next base: position 582,826,333 of record OX336390.1, on the reverse strand, counting down.
ATTCAATGAAATGCAGGTTTACCCCCTTAACACCCATTTAGAACCTGAATATACAAAAATCTTTCCTTAGTGGACGTTTTCGACATACAATGAACATATCCCCAAAATTTCATGTTTCTAACTTCTATAATTTTGGCTGGGCGATGATGAGTGAGTGAGTCAATCAGGTCATTTTCTTTCAATTATTTTTACCAGAATTTTACCCCTCCCCATGGGCCCCTTAAATTGAATTTATGAAGAAACGCTCGAACACCTATTAATTTATTTTTTAAGCTGTCTTTTTCCCCTGAGTTTGATGAGTGAGTGAGTTAGTCAGTCAGTTAGGACACTTTCTCTCCTTTTTCCCCCAGAATTTCACCCCACACCATCGGCCCCTTAAGTTGAATTTATGAAAAAACGTTCGAACACCGATTTACTTAATTTTTAAGCTGATCTTTTCCGCTGAGTTTCAAACTTCTCACCTATGTCTTTTAAGAGATACACGCTCCGTTAGGAAACCTTCAACCCCCACTTTTCACCCCTTTCACCTTATAATATAGACCACATCGAAAAACCCTTAGACACATGTCTGCTTATTTTTAATGATTAGTTTATGTGCCGAGTATCACATCCACAAATGAAACCACTCGTGATATATTGTTATTCAATAAAATGCAAGTTCAACCCCCTTAAGACCCCTCTAGAACCTGAATATCCGAAAATCCTCCCTTAGTGTACGGTTTTGACATACAACGAACATATCCCCAAAATGTCATGTTTCTAACTTCATTAATTTTGGCTGGGCGATGATGAGTGAGTGAGTGAGTGAGTGAGTCAGGACATTTTCTTTCATTTCTTTTTCTCCAGAATTTAACCCCTCCCCATGAACCCCTTAAATTTGATTTATGAAAAAGAAACTGTCGACCACTTATTTACTTATTTTTAAGCAGCTTTCACTCCCTGAGATTGAAGAGTGAGTGAGTCAGTCAATCAGTTAGGACACTTTCTTTCCTGTCCCCCCCCCAGAATTTCACCCCTTCCCATGCAGGTTCAACCCCCTTAAGACCCCTCTAGAACCTGAATATCCGAAAATCCCCCCTTAGTGTACGGTTTTGACATACAACGAACATATCCCCAAAATGTCATGTTTCTAACTTCATTAATTTTGGCTGGGCGATGATGAGTGAGTGAGTGAGTGAGTCAGGACATTTTCTTTCATTTTTTTTCTCCAGAATTTCACCCCTCCCCATGAACCCCTTAAATTTGATTTATGAAAAAGAAACTGTCGAAAACTTATTTACTTATTTTTAAGCAGTTTTCACTCCCTGAGATTGAAGAGTGAGTGAGTCAGTCAATCAGTTAGGACACTTTCTTTCCTGCCCCCCCCCCCCAGAATTTCACCCCTTCCCATGGGCCCCTTAAATTGGATTTATGAAAAAAATAACGGTCAACACCTATTTACTTATCTTTTAGGCTGATGTTTTTCCGCTGAGTTCAAACTCCTCCCCTATGTCGTTTAGGAGATACACGCTCCGTTAGGAATCCTTCAACCCCCACTTTTCACCCCTTTCACCTCATAATATACACCACATCGAAAAACCCTCAGACACGTGTCTTCTTATTTTTAATGATCAGTTTATATGCCAAGTATCACATCCACAAATGAAACCAATCCGGAGTTATTCTTATTCAATGAAATGCAGGTTTTACCCCCTTAACACCCCTTTAGAACCTGAATATCCGAAAAACCTCCCTTAGTGGACGGTTTGGATATATAATGATCATATCCCCAAAATGTCTTGTTTCTAACTTCAATAATTTAGGCTGGGCGATGATGAGTGAGTCAGGACTTTGTATCTTTCAATTTTCTTTTTTCAGAATTTCACCCCTCCCCATGGGCCCCTTAAATTTGATTTATGAAAAAACGGTCAAACACCTATTTTCTTATTTTTTAAGCTGATATTTTTCCGCTGAGTTTCAAACTCCTCGCCTATGTCGTTTAAGAGATACACGCTCCGTTAGGAACCCTTCAACCCCCACTTTTCACCCCTTTCACCTCATAATATACACCACATCGAAAAACCCTCAGACACGTGTCTTCTTATTTTTAATGATACGTTTATATGCCGAGTATCACGTCCTTCAATGAAACCAAGCCGGAGATTTTGCTATTCAATGAAATGCATGTGTACCCCCTTAAGACACCTTTAGAACCTGAATATCCAAAAATCCTTTCTTAGTGCGCGTTTTCGACTTACCACGAACATATCCCCAAAATTTCATGTTTCTAACTTTAATAGTTTTGGCTGGGCGATGATGAGTCAGTCAGTCAGTCAGTCAGGACACTTGTTTTTATATAAGAGATAATAAAGCTGAAGAGTTTGTTTGTGTGTTTAAACGCGCTAATCTCTGGAACTACCAGTCGGATTCGAAACATTCTCTTTGTATATGATAGCCAGATTCAAGAGGAATAGTTTAGGCTATGAAGCATTAGACTACACCTCTCATGTAACCATAAAGATTCATATTTGTTCAGTAAGTCGGAAGGACAAGCGCTCACGGACAGCTTAAATAATACCTATTGCAATAAGCGTTGGTGCTTTCCGATCCTTATCCCTGAGCGCTCGAGTTCTGTAGTAGTATTCATTATCATCCATTAAACAAATAAATCCACCGGGCGAAGCCGGGCACTACTGCTAGTACTTTATATACCATGGTCAGTGTTCCATGATTACGTCATGAGAAGTGGAATGTTATTTCTTTGTGCAGAAGTAAGATAGGTGTGTGTGTGTGTGAGGACATCAGTACCACGTGCACTTGCGGTCGCTTTGTGTTCAGCCACATCCCACTGATGTGACAATGAGAGGTTGTACTGCGCGCTATAAGACCACACGCCAAAGGTAAATACCACTGCCACTTCTGCAATACGATTGCCATTAAGAGAGATTTCCATTATGGATGTTCCACGCCAACGTTACTCTTCCTGGCAAATAATTGTTTAGAGCAGCCAGCGTGTCCCTCCTACCGAACGGTGTCGCGTGCTAAGGCGCAAGGCCATAGGCCCAGGCTATCTCTCGTCTCAGGAGACGAGTGTGTTTGAATTTTTTAACCTTTCAGTGGGCGCACCGTTGTATATTTTAAAACTGAGGCGATTATTTGCGTTGACATGAATATTCTGCGAGTTCAGAAAGTTGGCTGACGCACATATTCCTTTCTGCTCCTTTCCCCCCCATCACCCTTGCCAGGTGTTCCACTAATCACCACCCCTGCTTTTGTGGAACGAACAACTCATCACCCTCCATGAAGTTCGATAGATGTTCTCGTTCGGTTCGCAAATAACATGCGAAATACGGAGTAATTAACTGTTTGACGTGTGGTGAGTAAAATGAAGCAGACTACTTCTTATGTGTAATATTTGAGTAATAATAAATATCCATTTTATGTTTTAAAATATTATTTTCAACATCCATTAAGTTTTAATTTCAACAAATTGTACAACAAAAATTGTTTTGGTATTTTTATTTGGTATTTTTCATACATATAGACGTTCAGACTACATACTGTATATTTCATATGTTTGTGAAATACGTATTTCAATTGTTTTGCAAACGGTATTTCTGAAAATGTGGTTATCTTCTATAAATGAATGGTTACTCCGAATAAAGATCTAATCCACAAATTGAAAATTATTAGCGAAGGGAAAAAAGTAAATCATTCGTTTTTCAATCTTCTATGTAATATGAAACAAATGTAGGTCACACTTGAGGGGAAATGTTACACACTGATCTTTGTTCAGGATAACCATTCAAATATCTAATATTAAGTTAATAAATAACTAACACGACCATACGTCAACATTAAGTTTTAACGGGTGTTACGAATCTGCTTGTGTGCCTACACAGAGTGCACCTGCTGAAGATTAATGTAGGTCATCCTAAAATGATTTTCCATGGTTTGCTGTTTCCAACTCGAAGTAAATGCCGAGATGGTACTTTGTAATAAGCCACAACCACTTTCTTACTAGTTATTGGCACAGTTTCTTTCAACTTCATTAATTTAATCTCTCATTGACTATTTGCATGATATTGTTATAAGTCAAAGAAAACCATCCATTCTATCAAAATTCGACTCAACCTCACAGAAATGAAAATAATAGGGGATAGAAATACACAGAGTCGCATCCATATCCGTAGCACGTAAATTTAAAGTATGCATAGCAGCTGCTTCTCTCTCATATCCTTCGGCTCGAATAACTGCCGTCTGATATATGTATTTTTTATTTATACAGATTATAGAACACTCTCCCATCCCTGTACTTTATTCCATTCCTCTTCAATATGTCAAACAACTTACTCCAATCAACGTTATCAAAAGCCTTTTCTGAATCTACAATTGCCATGAACGTTCTCTTATCTTTTCTTATTCCATCTTCCAAGATCAGCTTAATTAGAACGGCTTCCCTTGATGCTACGTTTCTCCTGAAACCAAATTCGTCTTCACTAAGCATAAAAAGGAAATAAAAACCCGAAAGCTAGCATTCTCCTCGTAGGTGTAATTCAATCCACCTGAAGTGATCCATATTACAAATGTTCAAGCATTCTATATCCCCTGGACACTATTTCATGGTGCAACTAGTCGCATGTAACGTACTTGAACATCATGCCTCCGAGCATAAGTTATAGCTTTGATAATGTCGTACAAAATTTGTTATTAACTCTGTTGCTATTAAGATCTGGCATTTTAAAATTTATTAATGAGTAATTCGTTGAAAATTATTAATGGGATATCAGCCGGAGTGCACTGCAATCGTGACCGATAAATGCGGAACTTCGGAAACTTATTTCAATGAGGTCCTTTTATTATTAGAATTAGTCGTGAAATGCCGAATGAACAAAAATGTCATATAACCCATGACGTGACGTTTCCAATTCCGAGTTTACCTTCCACTTCCAGATGGTGGTTGTATAATATTTTAATACCCCTGCAGGACCCACCAGACACCAGCGTTGTGCATGATGCAGCTAGTAAGGCGCCTAAGAATGCTCCAGTGAAAAGAGCCGAAGGAAGAAGGTTGACGGTGTTCTTTTTGCCTTTGATGCTGAAGTCTGTTCATAACAGAGGCACAAGGTAATATTAGATTAAGAAGTATGAGGATAAAAGAAATGCCTCTTTCCTCAGGTTAGATACACTTCCTCTTTGATGCTGCAATATGATCACAAGACTGCTAAACATGTCAAAAGTAAGATACACATCCTCAAAAAGTGTTGACCCTGTAAGATATAAGCTATAGTGGATCATAACACGCTACTGCACACTACCTGGTAAGCAATTCATTATAGTACATGTATATTTCTTCACAATATCACCGGTCCACTTCGTGGTGTAGTGGCTAGCATTTTGGCTGTCACCGCGGTGGGCTGGGTTCAATTCCAGGTTCACCAAGATATTCAGGTCTGAGGTTAGTGCCTCGTAAGAAGCCATCCTAGAAGTAGTTTTCCGTAGTTTCTCACTTCTACTCTAGGCGAATGCTGAGATGATATCTAAATTAAGGTCACGGTCACCTCCTACCCGAATTCTAGCCCCAATCACAAATACACATACTAAAGCGGCCATCACAATGACACGGGTTATGAGACAAATTGCACAATCACCCATGTACAAGTGGTTACCACTCCTCAGTTATTCTCAAGAAACTGAGCTCACCACCCCGCTCCAACACAAATTCCAAAGCCGGAAATCAAATCCGACCCTTCACAGTAACAGCCAAGAATGCTAACAATTACGCCTCGAGTTAGACGTACAAAACAGGGTCAACGGTTAAAATGTGGTAAGGGAAAGAGGTTCCTACACACAGACATTGACCCACCAAGAGATCTTATAAACATAATGTTCTCTATTTTAATGAGAAAATCTGTCTAATTACGCATGGTGTTCACTGATGCTGATAAGACCGTCTGTTTCAGTTCTACCTAATCAACTTCGTTACATTAACAGAAGAAAGAGTCTGTGGATCTTCATAACAATGATTCACTACACACGCATACAAATAACAGACATTGGCATTCTTACGTCTCGCGAGCACTACCTCTTGTGCATTTTTCGTGCACAGTCGGAATATTTCGGCATCTCTCGGGATCCCTAGAGACCTAAAGAGCAACAGATCAATCTAGTTGGTCGTGAACAGACACGATACACTCTACATCCAAGTTCTGTAGCAACTAGCGCATTCGCATTGAAGGAGGCAGGTCAGGATTTTGCGCTAATACCGTGTCAGCCAAAATTGGCGGAGGATCCTCGCTGAACATAGGGGAACATAACTTACAATTCTGTCATATGAAAGAAGAAAAGTTGAAACAGGGGCTCCTAGGTTATTGAGCAGGCTCGATATAACTGGCACACTTTACCTACGAAATTGTGAGGTTATTGTTTCCCATCTTAACTTGTATTGTGCCCAACTCTAGGAATGGGTATTCCAAGATTCAGACACCTAGATATCAAGGGAAAGGCTACAGCCGCTTTTGAAAGTTGAGATATTTGAATATCGCGCTACATTGCTTCTCGAAGCAATTGGAAAGAATTTACCGATACTTGCATGTCAAGTGACGTAGCGAGTAATAGCAGAGGTCGAGGCTATTTATTGATTAAATAGTTAACCATGGAGTAGAGACTGGAGACTTGGATCAGATTACTGGCACGGCCAAATGAAAGAGAATGCAATTAGTATCAAGTAAATCGGACCAGGGATACCAGAGATATGATGATTTCCAGATTTCAGCTGATGACGAGTGACCCTGGCAGTTTTGAATAAAAGCCGGCCGGCCGAGGTATCGATAGCTCATTCCAACACAAGCATTTGCCGAGCAAGTTGCTGCTACGCTACATGGTTGCCGGATCTACGCAGAAGTTATTTTCAAAGTTGTGATAGTCACAAAAGTGCTGCGCTACGAGTGGAACTTAGTAAGTTTCCGGCGAGGAGAATCACTAGGTGATTGATTATTTTCTACAGACACTGGTAGAAATATTTTTATTTCTACATGGACATATGCTAGACATTGTCTAGAATTAGTACTTTGTCACAGTCCAATAATAACCTAATACTTGGATGTTTAAGTCCATTTCAGTCAGTTTTCATATTGGTAACTTGTTAACCACTTCGATCTATCAGTACACTGAAGACCAGTCTATCACGGTGGTGTTCATTAGTCTACGCAAGGGAAACTACAGGTTGCTTAGCGCATGGTAGATGGTGTTAAACCATGCCCAGGGAACGATCTTCAGGACAGCCGTTGATTGGTTAGACTGTCAGTGTCTTCTTGTATTGATAAGATTACCGTGAGTTATGTTACAACTGACATATCTAAGAATAGATCACTTAGATCTGACCCCATTTAAACAAACTGTTATGGCTTTGATAGAAGCCCATATTAAAATGGAACAACAGTTAATTCAAACGTCAAGAGATACTACCACTATGTCTTACTAGACGGATTGTGGGTATATAATGGCGGCCGATACAAGGATTATACGTGCTTGTCCGATAGGGCATGTCTATGGATAAATTTGGTACAGACCAGGTTTACTACGCTTCAAGACCATCAAGAAATGTAAGCCACATTTGAATTATATTATGCCTAGCTAATTGGAACAAACTATTTTTCTGCAGATGACCAACACCTTTATTAGCCTATTTTCAATTTTGAAAAAATAGGCTTATGAGATCACCTTTTGTCCGTGTGTGTGTGTGTGTGTGTGTGTGTGTGTGTGTGTGTGATTCGTGTGTGTGTCCCCCCCTAATAAAATCTAAACGGCTGGAGCGATTTCAATGAAACTCGGTATGTTCATAGCACTATTCCCGGCAACCTCGACCGTGCCCTTCAAATTTTGATACGTCTCACCAATGCAAAATGGCGGCTGTGCGAAATATTTCACTAACATTCAATATCTCCGAAACTATTACCGATATCGCCCTGAAATTGTGTACGGTGATAAAGGGTACTACTAGAAGTTCACCTATGAGGCTTTCAAAAACCTGGTGACTACAAAACAAACATGGCGGTCAAGCGAAGTTGAGACTTTTAAATAGACTTTTCTCGCGATTTAACTATCCACACGTAATGAAACTTGGTACAGGAAATGTTTATACAAATTGTAATGCACTGGAGTCTAATTTAGATCAATTGTTTACATAACTTCAAAATGGCGGCTGTGCGAAATATTTCACTGACATTCTATATCTCCGAAACTATTACAGATATTACCCTGCAATTTAGTACGGTGATAAAGGGTACTGATACAAGTTTACCTATGTATATTTCATAAACTTGTAAAGTAGAAAACGAACATGGCGACCAAGCGAAGTTGAGACTTTTAAATAGACTTTTCTCACGATTTAACCATCCAAACGTAATGAAACTAGGTACAGCAAGTGTTTATATACATAGTAATGCACTGGAGTCTAATTTAGTTCAATTGTTTACATAACCTCAAAATGGCGGCTGTGCGAAATATTTCACTGACATTCTATATCTCCGAAACTATTACAGATATTACCCTGCAATTTTGTACGGTGATAAAGGGTACTGGTACAAGTTTATCTATGTATACTTCATAAACTTGTAAAGTAAAAAACGAACATGGCGACCAAGCGAATTTGAAATATTTTAATAGACTTTTCTCGTGATTTAACTCTCTGAGCGCAGTGAAATGTGGTAGAGTAAATGATTTTGCAGATTGTAATGCACTGCCATCTAATTTAAATCAATTGTTTACATAACCTCAATATGGCGGCTGTGCGAAATTTTAAAATTAAGTTTTTATTTCTTGTGTCGTAATCATGCGATCGAAGTGAAAGTTTGAATAATGAACCAAGGCAATAATTGTCCTTGAATGGTACATAATTCTATGGCCTATACATATAACAATCCTAAATGGCGAGCTTCCGAAATATTTAGATGGTTCTCAATATCTATGATTCTTTTACAGCAACCAAACTGAATTTGTTTTATGTTCATAGAGAATATGAACATATGTTCACCTATAGGACTTTCATTAACCTGGTGAGCACAAATCCAACATGGCGGCGACGCGAAGTATAAATATTTAAATGGACGATTCTCGCGAATTAACTATCCGAGTGCTGTGAAACGATGCACGTTTAATGCTTATACAAATGTTGATCCACTGGCATCTAATTTATTTCAATTGTTTGCATAATCACAAGATGGCTGCTGTGCGTAGTTTTAAAAGCTCGTTTTTACTTCTTGTGTTCTAATCATGCGATTGAAGTTTGAATACCACACGTACACAATAATCTTAATGTAATAGTACAAAAATAAAAATCCAACCTGGCGACAATCTGAAATATTTAGACGGTTCTCAATATCTACGAATCTGTTACAGCAATTAAACTGAAATTTTGTATGTTGTCAGAAGAAATTAACATGAGCAGGATATATGAAAATAGGCTGTATAGTTCTTTACGGAACTACTTGTTTTTCTTCGTATTTGAATCTTGCAATGATTTACGCAAGACATATTAGAGTTATTCTGAGTATTTTCAGCACTCAGAACAGTTTAGGATCGATGACCGAGCATTTCGAGCATTTATTTGAATATTCCATATTTTTGGGAAATCACGGTAATCATCCGATGTAACTGTAAAAGTTAATAATTATTTTTGTTGAGGAATGGATATTTTTTCCATATTCGAAGGTTCGAACATGTGGATTCTCACATAATGAGATGATAATTAAACATATTTAAAATAATATAACTAATAATAATAATAATAATCCACTAATAATAATAATAATAATTTTCATAATTTTTCTAAATAATTCTGGGATATTATCTAATATATAAAAGTGAAAGTCTGTATGTATGTATGTATGTATATATGTTGGTTCCGTATACAAATCTACACCGTTCCACCAATCTCAACCATATTTTGCATACACATAGTTTAGGACCCAGAAGGAACCGCTGGCTACATGAATTTTCGATAGTCTTTCTCATTCTTCTGATTTCGGCCCTTTTTCACTCAAAAACAGGCTAATCAAATCATAAAATATACTCATGAAGGACTGGCAAGGCAGATAGTTTCCATGGCAACATAGCTCAAGTCGAGACACGGCCGTCTGGATGCCAATTGCGCTCTGCACTACCGGTATAGAAAATGAGGATCTTTACTTGAAATCCCGTTAGTTACTCAACTGCTCACACAGCACTGTCAACCGAGTACAGCATAACAAAGACTTGACACTATCTACTAGATATTTGTCAAATACCACTCACTCACTCACTCACTCACTCACACATTCATCACGAAATCTCAGAACCCACGCAACGGATTGGAATGAAATTTGGTATGCAGCTTACTCAAGGGCCGCAAACGCCCACTAAGAAAGGATTTTTGGATATTCAGGTTCTAAAGGGGTGTTAAGGGGGTAGACCTGCATTTCATCGAATAGCAATATCTCCCGATTGGTTTCACTGGGGGATGTGATACTCGGCATATAAACTCATCATTAAAAATAAGAAGACATGTGTCTGAGGGTTTTTCGATGTGGTGTATATTATGAGGTGAAAGGGGTGAAAAGTGGGGGTTGAAAGATTCATAACGGAGCCTGTATCTCATAAGCGACATAGGCGAGGAGTTTGAAACTCAGCGGGAAAAAATCAGCATAAAAAATAAGTAAATAGGTGTTTGACCGGTTTTTTTTTTCATAAATCCAATTTAAGGGGCCAATGGCGAGGCGTGAAATTCTGTGTAAAAAAAAACAGTTAAGAAAGTGTCCTAACCGATTGACTCACTCGCTCTTCAAACTCAGGGGGAAAAACTGCTTAAAAATAAGTATAACTTATATGTGTTCGACAGTTTTTTTGATAAACCAAATTAAGGGGTTCATCGGGAGGGGTGAAATTCTGAAGAAAAAAATTGAAAGAAAATGTCCTGACTCACTCACCCACTCATCATCGCCCAGGCAAAAATATTGAAGTTGGAAACATGTCATTTTCGGGATATGTTCGTTTTATGTCAAAACCATACACTAAGGGAGGAGTTTTGAATATTCAGGCTCTCAAAGGGTCTTAAGGGGGTTAAACCTGCATTTTATTGAATAACAATATCTCACGAGTGGTTTCATTTGTGGATGTGATACTCGGCATATAAACTAATCATTAAAAATAAGCAGACATGTGTCTAAGGGTTTTTCGATGTGGTGTATTATTATGAGGTGAAAGGGGTGAAAATTGGGGGTTGAAGGATTCCTAACGAAGCGTGTAGGCCTATCTCCTAAACGACATAGGCGAGAAATTTGAAACTCGGCGAACAAAAATCAGCTTAAAAAATAAGTAAGTCGGTGTTCCACCGTTTTTTCATAAATTAATTTAAGGAGCCAATGGGGTGGGGTGAAATTCTGGGGGGAAAAAGGAGAGAAAGTGTCCTAACTGACTGACTAACTCACTCAATCATCAAACTCAGGGGAAAAAGACAGCTTAAAAAATAAGTTAATAGGTGTTCAAGCGTTTTTTCATCAATCCAATTTAAGGGGCCCATGGGGAGGGGTGATATTCTGGTAAAAATAATTGAAAGAAAATGTCCTGACTTACTCACTCATCATCCCCCAGCCAAAATTATTGAAGTTAGAAACATGACATTAAGGGGCTATGTTCGTTGTATGTTGAAAACGTCCACTAAGGAAGGAATTTTGGATATTCAGGTTCTAAAGGGGTGTTAAGGGGGGTAAACGTGCATTTCATTGAATAACGATATCTCATGAGTTGTTTCTTTGGGGATGTGATATTCGGTATATAAGCTAATCATTAAAAGAATCAGACATTTGTCTAAGGGTTTATCGATGAGGTGTATATTACGAGGTGAAAGGGGTGAAAATTGGGGGTTGAGGGATTCTTAACGGAGCGTGTATCTCTTAAACGACATAGGCGAGAAGTTTGAAATTCGGCGGGAAAAAACAGCTTAAAATATAAGTAAATAGGTGTTCGACCGTTTTTTCATAAATCCAATTTAAGGGGCCCTTGGAGAGAGGTGAAATTCTGGGGGGAAAACAGGAAAGAAAGTGTCCTAACTCACTCACTCGTCAAACTCAGGGGGGAAGAACAGCTCAAAAATAAGTAAATAGGTGTTCGACCGTTTTTTTTTCATAAATGCAATTTAAGGGGTTCATGAGAGGGGTGAAATTCTGAAAAATAATTGAAAGAAAATGTCCTGACTTACTCACTCATCATCCCCCAGCCAAAATTATTGAAGTTAGAAACATAACATTAAGGGGCTATGTTCGTTGTATGTTGAAAACGTCCACTAAGGAAGGAATTTTGGATATTCAGGTTCTAAAGGGGTGTTAAGGGGGTAGACTTGCATTTAATTGAATAACAATATCTCCCGAATGATTTCCTTTGGGATGGGATACTAGGCATATAAACTCATCATTAAGAATAAGAAGACACATGTCTGAGGGTTTTTCGATGTGGTGTATATTATGAGGTGTATGTGTGAAAAGTGAGTGTTGAAGGATTCTTAACGGAGCAAGTATCTCTTAAAAGACAGAGGCAAAAAGTAAGAATCTCAGGGAGAAAAATCAGATGGAAAAAGTAGTAGATAGGTGTTCGATCGTTTTTTCATAATCCAATTTAAGGGGCTCATGGAGAGGGATGAAATTCTGGGGAAAGAAGTCCACTAAGGAAGGATTTTTGGATATTCACTCATCATCCCCCAGCAAACCTATTGCAGTTAGAAACTTGAAATTTTGGGGATATGTTCGTTGTTTGTCGAAAAAGTCCACTAAGGATGGATTTTTGGATATTCATGTTCTGAAGGGGTGTTAAGGGGGTTAAACTTGCATTTCATTGAATAACAATATCTCACGAGTTGTTTCATTTGGGGATGTGATATTCGGCATACATACTAATCATTTAAAATAAGCAGACTTATGTCTAAGGGTTTATCGATATGGTGTATATTATGAGGTGAAAGGGGAGAAAATTGGGGGTTGAAGGATTCTTAACGGAGCGTGTACTGTATCTCTTATTCAACATAGGCGATAAGTTTGAAATTCAGCGGAAAAAGCAGCTTAAAAATAAGTAAATAGGTGTTCGACCATTTCTTCATAAATCCAATTTAAGGGGCCCATGGGGAGGAGTGAAATTCGGGGGGGGGGACAGGAAAGAAGGTGTCCTAACTGATTGACTTACTTACTCACTTATCAAACTCAGGGGGAAAACAGCTTTAAATAAGTAAATAGGTGTTCGACCGTTTTTTTTTCATAAATCCAATTTAAGGGCTTCTTGGGGAGGGGTGAAATTCTCAAATATTAATGAAAGAAAATGTCCTGACTGACTCACTCACTCATCATCGCCCAGCAAAAATTATTGAAGTTAGAAACATGAAATTTTGGGGATAAGTTCGTGGTATGTCGAAAACGTCCACTAAGGAAAGAGTTTTGGATATTCAGGTTCTAATGAGGTGTTAAGGGGGGTAAACGTGCATTTCATTGAATAACAATATCTCATGAGTGGTTTCATTTGGGGATGTGATACTTGGCATATATACTAATCATTTAAAATAAGCTGACGCATGTCTAATGGTTTTTCGATGTGGTGTATATTATGAGGTGAAAGGGATGAAAAGTGGGGGTTGAAAGATTCCAAACGGAGCGTGTATCTCTTAAACGACATAGACGAGGAGTTTGATTTTCTCCGAGTTCCAATCACCTTAAAAATTAATAAATGAATAAATAATTAAAATAAGTAGATGTTCGACCGTTTTTTTTTTCATAAATCCAATTTAAGGGGCATATGGGGAGAGGTGAAATTCTGGAATAAAAACGTCCACTAAGGAAGGATTTTTGGATGTTCACTCTCATCGACCAATCAAAACTATTGAAGTTAGAAGAAGGGGATATGTTTGTTGTGTGTCGAAAATGTCTACTAAGGAGGGATTTTTGGATATTCAGGTTCTAAAGGGGTGTTAACGGGGTTAAACCTGCATGTCATTGAATAACAATATGACACGACTATGACGCGAGCGGAGCGAGGCTAAAAATGAGATGGTGTGTGTCTGTGTATTACTCAATCACGCAAGAACCACTGGTCCGACTTACATGAAAGTAGCTGATTTAACTGGTTAACATATAGGCTAGTTTTGATTTCAATACTTTGCACTATGGCGACCATTTTAGTGACGTCACTACACCCTTTGCTTTCAAACTTTCATATTTCCATTTCAAATAAAAAGTGAACGCTAAGAAATAGCAAACTTTTGATGGCATATACGAGGTTTAAAATTACATTTTCTATCCGAAAGGTATCTCCAACGGTTAGCGAGTAAAACCTAAATTTGTGCTATAAAACACGGTCAACGCCGAACGGTGTAGTTGGACGAAATGTTCCATCCTTAATCTCCCTCTGCGCAGCACCTCGCCTATCCCCTGTTTTAACTGTCACTTTCACATTTTAATTTATTTATGACGCGTAGCGAAGCACGAGTACTTCAGCTAGTATTTTATAATAATCATATGTATTGAGAAAGAGCTTATGAAGTAGTTTAATCATTTCTAGTTTGGAACAGGAGATTTTCCGAAGGAGAGTGGTTAGCGCAAGCCCGCATTCAACCAACATTTCAGTTCTGGTTGAACAGTTGATATTTGCAATGAGCAAAGTATATTTTTCAGATAACACGGAGAGGCATGAAACGGGAAGCAAATGATATTTGTATCAAATAGGATATTTTTGTATTTATATAAAATCATGACGTAAATACACTCGAAAGTGAAATAAAGATTTTCATAAGTTTGGTAAATTCACGGGTTGAACTGAATGGTAAAATAAAATAAACTTGTAAGTTTATTAATCTTCCAGTGTTGATAACAAGCAGAGGCTTGATTTATTGTATAAATTTTGGGAAGAAAATCTAATGTGTGGAGTAGTTGAAATGCCATTCCCAGGTGCGCATGATTAAGTCGCAGGAATGAGGAGGTTTTTTCGAGCATCAATCAAATAGGAGGTTCGATGGCTCAGGTTTATAGTAGGAGTATTGGAGCTACACATTTCGTCGTATGAATGACCCGAAGGTTATTTCTTAGAAACCATCAGTTCTTATTTCAACCTTGAGTAGTGGAGTAAGGCGGTTTCTAACTCCCCCCACTACTACTCCCAATGCGAGCCGATAATTCCCGAACCCGTGGTCGGAGATTCACGAATAAAGTGTCGTTGGACTCGGGATGACGGGGGCTTTGCTATGGACCACTCGTTATATTTTTCAAATTTTTTTTTAAATTTTTCGTTTTTGAAAATAGGCTATAGTTTGAAAACCAAACAGGATAGTACGTTGTGCCATGGCTCAAACGAATGGTCTTTATGACCTTTATTTTTTGTAATAAATTTTTTTATTTTTTATATTTTTTTGAAAACACTCGAATTTTGAAAATCCTATATTTTGGAAACTAGGAACTCTACAAAAAAAATTGTTTGACGTAAATCAATGGTCCCTACCCCCTCTACCCCCAAAATAAATTTCAAGTCTCTAGAATGAAAACCTGCAGTAGTGTGGTAAGGACAGAGCTGGACCACTTAGCAAGTGGTGAGCCCCTGCGACCTTGGAATGGAAGGAGCCATGCTAGGAGGGCGTGCTTGGATTCGTTTTTTTCGTCTCGTCGTGCTCTTTACGGGAATGTCGGTGTCGAAAATGTGAAAATCTGGAAACACAGTCTTTTTGGGGTAAAAACGTGATTTTAGACTTTTTGCTATATCTCACGAACCAATAACGCTAGAGGCGTGTTCGACAGGTCCAAGGACTCGGGGTAACGTCCTCTTTGCTATGAACTACTCGTTGTAATTTTAAAAAATTTTGGAAACGTGATTTTGGGGTAAACACGTGTTTTTTGTGATTTTTGCCGATATCTCACGAACCAATAACGCTAGAGACGTGTACGAGGTGTCCTAGGACTCGGGCTAACGCCCCCTTTCAAATGTGGTAGATATTTTTTTTCCAAAAAATAATTCACAAAGGGCCTAACGCCATACATGTTGAAAAAACGTTTTCTTTTTCTTTACTTGTTTATAATGTTTATGAAGCGTGGTGGTTGAGAGAGACGATACGGCTGGGTGTGTGTGTTTCAACGAACTTGTCGCTGGCCAAGGTGGCTGTGTTCAATAGATCAATTGATATTTCGACGAGTCGGTGTATGACAGAGCGAGGGTGCGTTTTCTGATATTTTACCTTTAACGTGTAAACGGTGATGAGAACTTGGTTCTATGTTGATCGAAGCGAGTACAGAAAACAAACTTACAGGAGGTGAAGGTCATTTGAGCTTATTGGAAGGCTCCGATCTGACTTGACAACAGGTGACGCTTGAAGGTGAAATAATCTGACCATTGTGCTGGCAGGGAAGTGCGAAAGGCGTGCACACACATGTGTGAAACCACAGGCACGCTAAACCAGTCACATCCTGTTTTGCTTCGTACGTGACAAAATGCAAGTTCATGTGAAATTTGATCCAGCACAGGTGTTCGCCTGGGACGTTATCTGTCCACGTGCGCGATAACTGTTAACAAGTTACATCCTGTCTTGCTTCGTACGTGACAAAATGCAAGTTCAAGTGAAATTTGATCCGGCACAGGTGTTCGCTTGGGTGTTATCTGTCCACGTGCACGATAAGAGAATGTTCAAAGCGTGGAAAAAAAAAAGATTATACATGCAATGTGATATATAAAGACACGTCGCTGACATTTCCACTCGCACTTATGTGACTACCTTTGAACACGCTACAGCGTTGTGTGAAACACTTGGCCTTGTTTAACAGTTTTGGTGTTGGTGGAAAATACTTATTCTTGTTGTGAGGTAGGTATATATTTATTCATTTATACATTTATTGATTTATATATAAATACATGCAATTATTTATTGATTAGGTAATTAATGATTTTATTTATTTATTTGTTTGCAGATAACCGGTATAGCCTACTTGTCGTGTGTGTGTGAACGATATTAAAGAAAGAGAGAAAGACAGACAGCTAGAGAAGGAAACCATTTCCACACTAGTCCGTGAGACGGGAATATAGCAAAGCATTATACGTCAAGGTGAGATCTGTTTTATTATATAATATAACCTGTTTGATTTTGTTTTTGTTTATGAAATGCATAAACTATATGGAATGGATATACTTATGGTGGATTATTTTATTTCTTTTTAGAGTGTTGGAAAACGCTTGACCTCTGTTAATAACCAGGAACGTGTGTGTTTGGGACCATTGTCAAGCAGTCTACAGCTGAAAACTCAGGTGAGAGTGTTCTTTCTAAAATAATGTCTTTTGCCACTGCTGCGGATACGTTAACTTGGGAACCCCTAAACAGTTGTTTCAAATCACGTGTGTGCTCCTGTCGTGTGGTCAATGTTAGAAAAAGTTTGATTCCCAAAGAATTTTTACAATCTTGTTTTGAAATTTTTAAAATTGAAATTTGTACAGCGCAAAGGTTGCATACGGCTTTAAAGGTGAATACAGAACTGGTGTGCGATTTCATATATAAAAAGAAGGACGTAGAGCATAAAGAGACATTTTATATTTGCAGTAAAATGCAAGAGCTGTTCATAGCCCATAATTTGGAACAGTGGTATGAAACCCACGTGGTGAATGCCTTGCTATCAAAATTTGATAAACTGCAACAAGGACCGAGTGGCCTTGCCTTAGACAAAATTCATCATCTACAAATCAACATTTGCCAATTCAACCCGTTGAATGCTGGGTCTAGCTATATTGAAACACCACCAGCCATAGCTTCAAAAAAGGCTGTGGTGAATATTGAAAATTTTGATGATGATTGCTTTCTGTGGGCTGTAGCTGCGTATTTGCAGCCAGCACAACGTAACAGTTGTCGACCAGGAATGTACAAGGCCAAGTTTGTCGAATTGAAACATACTTTAAATTTAACTCGAGTGTCGTTCCCTATGGACTTAACCGAGATCCATAGGTTTGAACGAGACAACCAGGACTTTTCGTTCATGGTGTATGGCCTTGACGGTGATGAGATTGTGGGTCCTCTTTATGCCACAAAAGAACCGAAACGACACCACATTCATCTTTTATATTTATCTTATGGAGAGGTGAATCACTATTGCCTCATTAAAAGCCTGAGTAGATTGCTAAGCAGTCAAATGTCAAAGGACAAGCGTCCAAAACATATTTGTGACCGTTGCTTGCAATATTTTAAAACCCCTACGCTTTTGGAACGTCATAGGGTAGATTGTGTTACTCAGGAAGCGGTGAGATTGATATTGCCACAAGGGGACAAGGCTGTGTTAAAGTTTAAGGACATTCATAAGCGTGACACTGTTCCCTATGTGGTATATGCAGATTTCGAAGCTCTCACTACACCCATGGCGGGATGTGAACCAGATCCCTCCATGAGCTCAACCACACCCATTCAAAAACATGAACCCTTTGCCATAGGATTTAATGTGGTGTGTGCCCATGACCCCACACAATCCGTTTACAAATACCGTGAGGGGCCAGATTGTGCCAAATGGTTCTTGGATGAACTTGTCAAGTTGGCTCATGATGTACAGGAATTACTAAACCACCCAGTACCCATGAGTCTATCTCCAGAACAGCAGCAGCAGTATGAGCATGTCACGACATGCCATATTTGCGAAAAGCCACTGATCAGTGCTGAAGACACCGTTCGTGATCACTCGCACTTTACGGGGGAGTTTCGTGGAGCTGCGCATAGTAAATGCAACTTGAACTTTCCAGCTCCTCGCTTCATCAGTGTCTTTTTCCACAATCTGGCAAATTATGACATTCAGTTTTTGATTCGTGAATTGGGCCATGTTAACAAGGGCTCGTTTACCATTATTCCCCAAAACCATGAGCGTTTTACAGCCCTGACATGGTGGTTGGGCGACTTTAGCATTCGATTTTTGGATTCCTTTAAGTTTATGGCATCCTCGCTAGACAGCCTTGTGAATGGCTTGAATGAGGAGGAATTAAAAAATACTAGAATGCATTTTAATGATCCTGAGCAATTTCAGTTGTGCATTCGGAAAGGTATATTCCCGTATGATTTCTGCAACAGCTGGGACGTGTTAAAGCAAAGAAAACTCCCTCCACAAGAGAAATTTTACTCGAAACTAACACGCAGTACCGTTTCCGATGAAGACTATGCACATGCATGTCAAGTTTGGCGAGTGTTTGGCATGAACACGCTAAGTGAATATGCTTTGCATTACCTAAAACTGGATGTATTGCTGCTCACTGATGTGTTTGAAAAATTCCGTGAGTTGTGTCAACACATTTACGGTCTTGACCCGGCTCACTATTACACGAGTCCTGGACTCTCGTTCGATGCCGCTTTGAAATACACTCAAGTGGAATTGGATTTACTCACTGATGTAGACATGGTTCTATTTTTTGAAAAGGGCATTCGTGGCGGCTTTGTGTCGCTTAACCAACGCCATGCTGAAGCGAACAATGTCTACATGCCTGATTATTCACCAGACAAACCAGAATCGTACTTAATGTACTATGACGTGAATAATTTGTACGGTTACGCCATGAGTCAGCCTTTGCCCTATGGGAAGTTTGCTTGGCTGACAGAGAAACAAGTGTCAGAATTTCATGTGAACATGGCTAGCCAAGAAACAGGCCGTGGATATGTGCTAGAAGTGGATATTGAATATCCCTCATCCTTGTATGATGAACATGCCGATTTCCCATTCTGTCTTGAGCAAATGGTTCCCCCTGACAGTAAAGTGAAAACTGAAAAACTCATGGGCACACTTTACAACAAAAATCGGTATGTGCTACATATCCAAATGTTGGTGCAATGCCTCGCCCAAGGCTTGGTGTTGAAGAAAGTCCACAGGGGTATTTCTTTTGATCAAAAAGCATGGCTTGAGCCATACATGCGACTCAACACAGAGCACCGACAAATGGCAACACAGCAGTTTGAAATTAATTTTTTTAAATTAATGAACAACTGCATCTATGGCAAGTCCATGGAGAATGTCCGCAAATACCGTGACATTAAATTAGTGAATGTCTGGGAGGGGCGGTGGGGTGCCCGGCGGTACATTGCCAAGCCAAATTTCAAATCGATCAAAATTATCGATGAAGATTTGGCTACTATTGAATTGAGTAAGACCAGTGTAACTATGGATAAGCCCATTTACTTGGGTCAAGTCATTTTAGACTTTTCTAAATCGGTCATGTATCGATTCCACTATGAGTTTGCCAAACGCCATTTTGAGGACGTCTCTCTTTTGTATATGGACACGGACTCATTCATTTACCACATTCGCCAATGCAACCCCTATGACGTCATGAGGCAACATAGTGACTGGTTCGACACCTCTTGCTATAGTGCTGACAACGTGTTTCAGCTGCCCATAAAGAACAAAAAGGAAATGGGCGTTTTAAAAGATGAATGCGGTGATTCCATTATGACGGAATTCGTAGGTTTGGCTTCGAAAATGTATGCTTATCGCACACTCGACTGTAAGGAAGCCAAAAGAGCAAAAGGTGTAGGTAGGGCAGTGGTAAAATCGCTACGTGTAGACGATTACTTAGCGGTTTTACGCACTGGCAAAGCTATGTCTCATACACAGTGCAGGATACAATCCAGCAACCATCATTTGTATCTTGTGGAACAGAGAAAACGCACCCTCGCCTCCATGGATAACAAACGTGTGTGGGCTGATGACCTGCTCACCAGCCTGCCCTGGGGTTATGATCGCAACGAGGAGGAGGTGTGATTTCACTGTTTAATCGTTTATGGGACATGGCTTTTTGTAACTTGTAGATTTAGAATTTTGTAAATATTGGTTTCTGTCATTGTAAATAGTAGATTTTGTAAATAGTGACAACCCACTTGGACCTTTTGCTCTTTAAAAAGTTCTATGCAACCTTATTTTTTTTAAATTTTTTGATTGGTAAATAGTATGATTCTTTTAACGCTGTACAAAGTTGAGTTTTTTTGTAAATATGAAATAAGTAAGATTTTTAGTAACTTTAATAACTAGTATTTAATTATTTTTCGTAATGTAAATGATAAACTAAAAAGTTCTTTTGGGATGAGTGAGCATGTCGAGAATGTGCTTTTGGGAATAAATAAAGTGTTTGTGTTTGTTCTCAAAGACAGGTGTGATTGTATGAGTGGAGAGAGAAAGCTGATGTATATGGTTGACCAGAG
Source organism: Meconema thalassinum (assembly GCA_946902985.2). Taxonomy (NCBI): domain Eukaryota; kingdom Metazoa; phylum Arthropoda; class Insecta; order Orthoptera; family Tettigoniidae; genus Meconema; species Meconema thalassinum. The sequence goes on along the minus strand of OX336390.1, from coordinate 582,805,152 downwards.
CAAACACGGTGAGGTAGGGTGGGTGGGTGGGGAGGGGGTAAATGGTCACTTATATACTCATTTTGTTTTAAATAGTTTCGTTTTTTCATTGAAATGTGGCAGTCAAAAGACATTATTTTTGTAAAAACAGTCTTACCTGCAGTAGTCGTAGACCTCGACGTTTCTCCAAACACACATCAACACATTGCAGTATTATCAAGGTCAAGCACTCGCATCAACATCATTGTCAAATCTCAACTTTCGACATACACCAAATGGAAAAAATATGAAAACAGCAAAATGGAAATTCCATGTTTCCATATCACCAAAACAGCAAAACTTAAAACGGACATTTTTAAAAACTGGAAATGGCCATGTGTGAAATTTGAAAATTCAAAAACTTCAAACGGACATTGTTTAAAATGTGTCATCAACAAACTGGAAAAATCCATTTCATCAAAATCGCAAAACTTGAAACGAACATTTTTAAAATCTGTAAATTGCAAAATGACAAATGGCAGTGTGTGGAATTCATCATGTGTGAAATGTGTAAAATGAAAAAATCAGCCATCAACATCACGATTTTAAAAAATAATAAAAACACAAATCATCGTGCTCTGGTATACCTTTGTTTTTTATTTCATAGTGAATTGACAAAAGAAAAATAGAATACAAACAAATCCCAATTCCTCACTCCTCAATGTTTATGTCCATGCATCATCAACTTTCCTTTCATAGCACTCATGACAATTAGGGCTGCCATCCTTTCACCCACTGAGGCATCACTGGATGTGAAACGTTGTTTAGCTTTCTTTAATAACAATTTATCTGCCACATGTCTTAAACCAGGATGACTATGGCGATAAGAAAGGTCATGTTTCTTGCATGCTTGATCCAAAAGATTAATGGGTACATCACCACGTTGTAAACGTTTTTCGAGACGAGTTCCAGGGCCGCAAAAATGATAACCTGGAAGATGGATTTCGAAAGGTAGGTATTGAATCACTTTGTCAATGACGCCATTGCCAGTACAGGTCTGGCATATCCTTTTCCATCGATGGTAAAAAGGTTTGGTCTTCCTCCTCCTCTGTGGACGATGTTTGTGTTTGTTGTTGTTGTTGCTTTTTCTCGCCATGACACTCGTGGAATGATTCAACAAAGTCTTTACATGGACTTTTATGACCGTGATACAGTTTCACTAGCTGGCAAGTCGCACACTGACGCATAGACGGTATTTTTGCCATGGCCACTTGCTTATGGTGATCGTAATCCGTACAGGGTTGCAATTCACTCAACACAGGGTCTTGAGTCCATGATTTTGGTACATGTTGCCAGATTTCTTTCACTGCATTGGCGGCCACATAATAAATGAACGACTTGGGCAGCGCCAAGAGTTCCTCTTTGGTAAAACTGTCTAGTTTCTTTTTGCACACAAAGAACTTGCCGATGGCTTTGTCCGTAGCATTGCCTTTCTCCATGGTATCACGTGCTGTAGATGTTTACACGTCGCTTGTAGAAATCTCACTGACGTCATTCACAGGTAAATCTTGAGTTATAATTTTGTTCAACAACTCCCAGCAGGCATGAGTGGTTAACCAATGAAAGAGATGCCACGCATGCGATAGGGCTGTATGGGTAATGTTGCCACAGGAACAAGTATCCATGAGCGTTTGCAGGGAGGGGCAGCCCAACTCCATGAGGTCGATACATTGGCAGTAAGACGCCAAAAATGGTTGCAACCATTGACGTTTTTCATTACCTTTCACAAATACCACATTGGCCGAGGACAAGTGTGCTTTCATAACCACATCCAAATATTTATAGGAAATGGTTCCCTGATTCCAGTCTAGTTGCCTATGATTTTCAATCCACTGGGTTTGTTTACGGTCTTTTTCACACAACAAATCAAAAGCATGGGGTGGTTTAAATAGCAAATGCGTAGCTTGCGATATCCAAAACGTGGTACAATCGATCACGGCCACTTGTTTAAATATAAATTTGTTGTCACCAATTTTAAACCCTTGGCAATCCACAATGAGTGTGCGCAACATGTTGACGCTTGCCTGGACCAAGTTCAACTGACGACTGACGGACGATCAGGTGTGATCATGCCATGGACTTACCTGCCATGCTAGTTTCAAAAAAGAAGGTTAGGGTAGGACAGGGGGACATGCAAAAATTAGAATTTAAGAATTACATCATTTTATTATCATTACACGTCTTACAGGGCTTTGTCATTTTGGGATAAGGACGATAGCAACTGATACAACAATATAGTCTCTTGTGTTTGTAACGTCCATAACACCGATGATGTCCCAATGTCTCTAAACTAGGTGTTTTTGATGGTGAGCTGCTCACCGAAGCACCATGGATACCATACAGTCCACACGTATCGTAACTTGTATTTTTTTCATCACCCAGTGACACAAGTGAGGGATAGCTTGAATGACAGGGTATATTTCCCACTTTCATTCTACACAGGTAGGGGCAGGTGGGTGACCAGCGCTGATGTTCCTGCATGGGTTCATCGCCCTCCTGCCATTGGTCTATGATGATGGGACAAAAGGCACATTTCACTTCATCTCTTGTTTTTAAATAGTAGAATCCAGCGGCCGCCAAGGCTTGAGGGTTTATGAAAGGCACTGGCCACGTGGCAAAAGTCTTGAAACGTTGTTCCTCAGAGTTTAAATTCATGGATGTAACGTCTCTTGAGGCTTTAAAGCAAGACATGACTGAGCGACTTGACGTGGGTTGAGCTGTTATTTATACACTCGTCACTTGGTTGGACAGTGGATAATAGTTGACTTGTTTGTGATGAATAATCAGACAGTAGGCCGTCGTATTGGCTGGTACATTGTCATGCGTTTCAAAATCTAGTCGAATGTCGATATTGGATGGCTTGACAGACTCTTCCAGGTAAGAACAGTCAAAGACAATCAGTGGCGCTCTTGCCTTAAACGCTTGGGGTAGTAGCATGGGGCCGTTCTCTTTTTGATAATACGACCATCGACATTTAGAAAACAAGTCGTACAGGGGGCCAAACTTATTTTTTGAAAAATCCAAATCCAGTCCTTCATAGGGAAACACGGCTCCGTTGAGGAAAAGACGTGCATTTCTCAATTGCAGGTGATCAAATTGCGTGGCATCTTTGGTTTGTTGATACTTGCGATTCGTTTGAAAACCCACAATCAGGTAGAGAGGTCTCTCTGTATAGCGAGCTGTTTTTACAGACCAACTGTGTGTGTTGGTGGTGGGCAAAAGCGGATACTCATGGAGTGCCCAGCTTCTAAATTCCATGGGTAGAGGCATATCTCTCTTTACCATTTTGAGTATGTCCAGTTTTTTGCTATCGTTAAGGGTCACATGAGGCACTTTCCATAGCAAGCGTTGTAGTTGAACTTTTGAATCGATGGGGGCATTGTCGGCTCCCTTGAGTGCATTATTATCACTCCTGTCTCTCACCAGATAAAGCACTTGCCTTGCGTTGACCACAATGCGTTGGTGATCTTCGGCAAAGCCTAAAATCAGTTTAAGAGGTAAATATCCAGTAAAGGTTCCATCGGTGTGTACCATCCAGTCATTGGTCGAGTCAGGACACCAACCTGCCATGCAAAGTGTTTTACCTTCTTCCTCACTATAAGAGGGGTATAGTTTCATGACACTGGAAATGCCCACATTTCGAGTGCTATCCACCACGATATCGTTAATGACATAACGTACTTCAGAAAAGAGAAAGGCTAAACCATGGTTGGCCAACTTGGATGTAGTGGGTGTAGAGCCATCGGCTTTGGTGAGCCGACCTTCAATCTGAATGACACTTTCATGCGGTAGGGTGTAAATATCTTGGTTGTTGATAACAAATTGAATTTCATCATTGTTATTGAGACCAGGTGTTTGAGCTTGATAGGAATGGAGATCAATTCTTACCACTCCTGGTTGCTCCTCGATGCGGTTCGCTATCTCTAGGATAGAATTCATTATGAGGGTTGACGTGGTAACCCAAATGCTGTAAAATCTGCTTGCCTTGAGATGTTAACGTGTATTCACGTGGCAAACAACTAACACCATTCCTAGACGGTGTTGTTGCTTTATACACAAATTTCATAGTGGCTTTAGCACCAACTTGTAAGTCACTGGTGTGGTAGAATCTAGATCAATGAGTTGTTGATCTCTATTGATCAGTCTTCATGTTATATTACTAATACTATCAACAGCCACAGCATGAAAAAGCACCACTGGAGGGTTTTCACGAATAATATAGCCATTGGGCGATGTCACAATAAAGTCATAAAGTGAATGCGATGGTTCTTGATTGGTGTACACTTGGCTAATAATATTACACGTCACCGACACATGATGGTCCTCAATGAATTTCACTTCATGGTCTGATTCATGTTTTTTGTTGGGCTCCAACACACGTGGTTTAAATCCTAGTAATGGACCAATGGAATCGGGGTGTGTTTTAAAGTCAATGTTGAATGAGGAGAAAATACTGCAGCGATGAGTGTTAGTATTGCCTACAAGTTCAAACTTGTGCGTTCCGTCAAGAAATGACTTTAAACCATATTGATTGATCAACACCACATAAATGTGTTCATAAATATCATCGATCGTGTATCCACCAGAGTTCAAGGTGAGCACAGAATCATCATAGTAAAACTTGTTGTTCACATTTTCACGTATGTTGTATATTCGATTGTACGTTTCAAGAGAAACAAGTCCTAAACCATAGGGTTTTTCACTCAATTCGATAGGCGGGTAGAAGTCTAGGCTGACTTCAGGTCCACGTCCATGCACTGTAAACGTTTTACTTTCTGCCGACATACTGGTGGCGTTTTTGCTTATGCTGCGTCTTATATAAAAAAATTAAACACAAACGTCCACACTGTTGGCTGTTAAACGTTTGCTCTCGTTTCACATTATAATATATCTTGATCCTGTTTCCAAAATAGGTCACTAGTTCCATGGGCGGGGGCAAATTCCCAAAACTGTCAAACTACCATACCGTGGATCCCTCTTTGACAAAAGCTACATAATGCGTTCCTGGTCCTCGGTGATCATCCAAATTGACAACAGCACATTCCTGTTTCCAAGGTCGTGGGGGTAATTGGTTTCGCATAAACACACCTCGAAAATGAGAAAGCTTTAGTTGTTTAGCATAGCTTTCCACTTGTTGATGCGTCAGGGCATGTCTCGCTATGGCAGAGGTTAAATTTTTTTTTTTTAATATTTCGAAATGGTGAAATCCCAAATCCTTGTTGATAAAAGGCTGGCTTTAAATTGGCATTTCTAGCCCCCATGGCAATCGCTTCCATCGTTTCATTGTGTCGCTGACTTTCTTTGAGTTGTTGCTTGCCCTGCTGCGCGGCTTTAATGGTTTTCGCCACTGCACTGGCACCGCCCAAAAGTGAGCCCAGAGCAGCCAACCCGGCAAATAATGCAGGTAAAAATCCCGCTCGTTTGGGGACGGGAATCACTCGCCCTTGGTTTGAAACCTGTCGCCAACGTTTTGGAATAACCTGTCTCTGTGCTGCTCGAAGGGCTTTCCTTATGGTCAATACATTATTTTTTCTTTTTTTCTTTCGCAAGGGCTTGTCCTCGAATGTTGTAAGCCCAGGCTTTGCCAAGGACAATGTCCTTTTTTTAGTCTTTCTCACTGCATACCTTTGTTTCACCATGATGATAATGACCAACAACCTTTCACAAGAAAGTTTAAATCACAACTAACGTCAGATGGTTATTTCATGGCTGTATATTCCAATTCCACATAAAGTGGGAAGTCGTTTATGGTTTTTCCCGCTTGCTTTTCATCCCATGTCAACATGAGGTGAAAGGATAATTCGTCCCCTGCATTGACCATTTCATGGTTATGGATCAACATCCTATGACCATTTATCTTTATTTGTAAATGGTTCTCATCAGGTATGGCATATTTGATGTGAATGGTTCCATCATAGTGTAATCGATAGTGGCTTAAACCCGAAGCAAGCACATAGATCGAGTGCTGATCATGGACTAGCGGTAAATGGTTTCTGTCATTCACAGGTTTATCATTTGTCAGATACACTAAAAATACACATGGGATAAATTTATAAAGCCTTTTCATTTCATGGGTCACGTAACGCTTGGTACAGACATCGTCTTCGTCTTGTGGGTCTTCCACGTGAATAATCCGATGGTGATTAGCGCTATAGCCATTCACCATAAGCTGTGGCACTTTGTCATAAAACTCATACACTTTGTTATCCACATACTTTTTCGTAGTAACGTCTGTAGACACTTGAGGATGTTTTACATGGGTTAACCGCTTTCCCTTAAAGTCATAATCTCCCTGTTTTGTGCGTGGCACTACTGACGTATCCACATAGTGTTTATTAGCAGGATCTGTTTCCTGTTTAGGATCATGTATGAGGACAGGCCTATCTTTGGCCATCAACGCACGTCCAAAGACATCCATCGTCAACCTGTAGTAGCAGTCTACTGTTTCTATGTCAAGGTTCGGTGTCCTGTATATAGACAGCCGGCTAGCCTGTCTAAGCCTTAGTTGACATGAAGATTATTAAGCAGCAAGAGTCATTCCCCGTGGGGGACATGGTTTCCCATCTCTGTCCCACATCACGTGAACAACGCCATGGTTCACTGTTTCCATCTTCCATTCGCTGCATCATTGTGGGGCCTTCCGGCTGTGGAAAGACTAATCTTTTGCTAACGCTCATTACAGCGCCCAATGGTCTGCGTTTTCAAAATATTTATATTTTTGCAAAATCTCTCTACCAACCCCTTTACGTGTTTCTGGATCAAGTCATGTCTGGATTACAAAAAGAGAATATGGGTTATTTTACATTTTCCATGCAAGAAAATGTGATTTCACCGGATGAAGTAAAGCCTGATTCACTCATGATTTTCGATGATGTATCCACTGAACGTCAAGGCATCATTCAAAGCTATTTCAGCATGGGTCGACACAAACATATCGATTGCTTCTATCTTGGGCAAACGTATTCTAAAATGTCCAAACAGTTGATTCGTGACAATGCCAATGTCATTGTTTTATTTCGTCAGGACGAGAGGAACAGTCGTCACATTTATAATGAACATGTGAATCCGGATATGACCTTTCAAATGTTTACAGAATTGTGTGCCAAGTGCTGGAACACTCAACGTCATGCCTGTTTAGTGATTGACAAACAAAGTGAACTCAACCAAGGACGGTATCGCTTAGGGTTTGATCATTTTATTGCTATTTAAGGCCCTGTCTCATTCCCCATCAAGTCATTTGTCAAGACACCATGGCGTTAGCAGAGAGTCAATTGAAAAAGCATATTATTAGAGCAAAAAATACTATTCGCCAAAAGTTTCGTCAATTGAAACAATCACGTGCCAATCATGCTTTGTTTATTCAGCAACATTTAGCACCTCCACTAAAAGCCATGTTGAAACCCTCTTTCAAGCCATCTGAAACGCTACCCACCGTTTCACAAGCCACGCAGACGCTGCACGAGGACCCTGAGTAAGAGTAAGTGAAAGATTTGACTAGTGTTAGTAAAGTTGAGAATTAAAAGGGAAAAAGTGTTTACGCCTCAAAAAAAGGCCGCACCCCTTGCAGATTTTTGAGAAAAAAGAAATCCTTGACCATGGTCGAAACACCTTGCCCTTCCAGAGCGTCTCCGTTTTCACAACTCTTGGCCACCCCTCAACATAAAGCTCAACTGAAAACCATTTTAATAAAATATTATGGATCAACATTGGAACCCTATTTCACCGATCTATTTATTGGAAACACAGATACCACGTATGGTGTTCGCTATGAGGATGATAGTTTTAAAATTGGCGATTCATCCATTAAATTTGCTCGTACTAAAGCTGTCATTAAAAACATCAACTATAAATTAACGCCAGGACTGTTAAAGCTGCTCTTTTCTCGGACCCCCTCTTCCCATGATTATACGTCAGAGGACCTTGACAAATATAAATCCATTTTATTGGATACCCATGCTCACAAAAGACAGTATGATCCCACGCAACAAGTGAATGCCAATATATCTCAAAAATATAAAACCATCATTGCAAAAATGTTTCCCACTAGTCAAAGTATTCGTCGTAAAGTGTCCGCTTCGGGAGTGACATTTAAACCATTAAAACCCCTTGTGGATGTTACCTACTGGCACAATCCCAATAAGCTCGTCCAGCGGCTACAGTTGTTGCATGCCTCACGTCAAGCTGGCCACACCGGTCACGAATGGGAAATTCAAGAAATTGAACAAGAACTTCGAAATGCCAAAATTATTGTTTAAGCCCTCACTCATTAAAATGGGTATTGCTCACGAGTTGCATCGCCCAGCTAGGCGTCATTATCCACGACTCAAGGTGATTTCACGAGGTGTGGATGAACTTTGGCAGGCTGACTTGGTTGAAATGATACCCTATGCTGGCGTTAACGACGGTGTACGCTATATGTTGACCGTCATTGATGTCTATTCCAAAATGGCCTTTGTTGAACCTGTGCGTCGCAAGTCTGGTCCACTAGTTACCAAGGCCTTTCAACATATTATTCAACACTCCAAACGTCAACCTCAGCTGCTACAAACCGACCAGGGGAAAGAATTTTTCAACAAGGATTTCTCCAGTTTTCTCAAATCTAAGGATATTCACCATTACACCACGTACAGCAATCTGAAAGCCAGTGTGGTCGAGCGGTTCAACCGAACATTGAAAACCCATATGTGGAAAGCGTTTACCGCTCAGGGCACGTATCGCTGGTTGGACATGTTACCTGAGCTAGTGTCACGTTACAATGACACCAAACATAGAACGATTGGGACCAAGCCACGTCTCGTAACTAAAAATATTCAGCGATTGGATAAACTGTTTAACCCCATAAAAACAGCTGATCCTAAACGTCACCGACTGAACATTGGGGATTTTGTTCGTGTGAGCAAATTTAAGTCTGCCTTCAATAAGGGTTACACGCCTCAGTGGGGGACTGAACTATTTCGAATTCGTCGAGTCAACTTGGACACTCCAGTCACTTATTTACTCGAGGACCTCAACCATCAACCCATAAAAGGTAGATTTTATCTCCATGAACTTCAGAAAACAGCATTTCCTCAGCATTATCTTGTGGAAAAAGTGTTGAAACAAAAAGGAAATAAACTCTACGTCAAATGGTTAGGGTTTAACTCTACGTTTAATTCCTGGATCAATAAATTACATGTTGTGTGAACCTGTGTACTTTTTATTTATTCACCCATGTTGTACACCACCTATAGCTCTATGTGTACAGCGCTCCGCGCTTCATGCATGTTCATACATGTTTGTCTTTCCCTTTCCTCCTGTGTTCTCTCATACATTACCCCTCCCCTCTCCCTCCCTCCACCTCCCACCACTGCTGTTTACAGCTCTTGCCTATCTATTGGTTGTGACATCATTCCGACAAGTTGCATCATACTTTTTACTGATTCAGCGATTCCCACGCTTTGAACATTCTCTTATCGTGCACGTGGACAGATAACACCCAAGCGTACACCTGTGCCGGATCAAATTTCACGTCAACTTGCATTTTGTCACGTACGAAGCAAAACAGAATGTGACTTGTTAACAGTTATCGCGCACGTGGACAGATAACGTCCCAGGCGAACACCTGTGCCGGATCAAATTTCACCTGAACTTGCATTTTGTCACGTACGAAGCAAAACAGGATGTGACTGGTTTAGCGTGCCTGTGGTTTCACACATGTGTGTGCACGCCTTTCGCACTTCCCTGCCAGCACAATGGTCAGATTATTTCACCTTCAAGCGTCACCTGTTGTCAAGTCAGATCGGAGCCTTCCAATAAGCTCAAATGACCTTCACCTCCTGTAAGTTTGTTTTCTGTACTCGCTTCGATCAACATAGAACCAAGTTCTCATCACCGTTTACACGTTAAAGGTAAAATATCAGAAAACGCACCCTCGCTCTGTCATACACCGACTCGTCGAAATATCAATTGATCTATTGAACACAGCCACCTTGGTCAGTGACAAGTTCGTTGAAACACACACATCCAGCCGTATCGTCTCTCTCAACCACCACGCTTCATAAACATTATAAACAAGTAAAGAAAAAGAAAACGTTTTTTCAACATGTATGGCGTTAGGCCCTTTGTGAATTATCTTTTTGGAAAAAAAATATCTACCACATTTGAAAGGGGGCGTTAGCCCGAGTCCTAGGACACCTCGTACACGTCTCTAGCGTTATTGGTTCGTGAGATATCGGCAAAAATCACAAAAAACACGTGTTTACCCCAAAATCACGTTTCCAAATTTTTTTAAAATTACAACGAGTAGTTCATAGCAAAGAGGACGTCACTCCGAGTCCTTGGACCCATCGTACATGCCTCTAGCGTTATTGCTTCGTGAGATATTGGCAAAATCACAAAAAACACGTGTTTACCCCAAAACCGAGTTTCCAATTTTATTAAAAATTATAACGAGTAGTCCATAGCAAAGAGGACGTTACCCCGAGTCCTTGGACCTGTCGAACACGCCTCTAGCGTTATTGGTTCGTGAGATATAGCAAAAGGTCTAAAATCACGTTTTTACCCCAAAAAGACTGTGTTTCCAGATTTTCACATTTTCGACACCGACATTCCCGTAAAGAGCACGACGAGACGAAAAAAACGAATCCAAGCACGCCCTCCTAGCATGGCTCCTTCCATTCCAAGGTCGCAGGGGCTCACCACTTGCTAAGTGGTCCAGCTCTGTCCTTACCACACTACTGCAGGTTTTCATTCTAGAGACTTGAAATTTATTTTGGGGGTAGAGGGGGTAGGGACCATTGATTTACGTCAAACAATTTTTTTTCGTAGAGTTCCTAGTTTCCAAAATATAGGATTTTCAAAATTCGAGTGTTTTCAAAAAAATATAAAAAATAAAAAAGTTTTATTACAAAAAATAAAGGTCATAAAGACCATTCGTTTGAGCCATGGCACAACGTACTATCCTGTTTGGTTTTCAAACTATAGCCTATTTTCAAAAACTAAAAATTTTAAAAAAAAATTGAAAAATATAACGAGTGGTCCATAGCAAAGCCCCCGTCATCCCGAGTCCAACGACACTTTATTCGTGAATCTCCGACCACGGGTTCGGGAATTATCGGCTCGCATTGGGAGTAGTAGTGGGGGGAGTTAGAAACCGCCTTACTCCACTACTACCTTGTTTACGAATTCCATTTAGACTTTGATTTTGCTAGAACCCGGATTTGTCATGATAGTAGTTTATTCTTCTTCAGAGGAAGACCTTTGCCGTTGTTGTTGTAATATTGTGTTCTTACACAAATAATAGAATGGGCCACTGCCAATTAAAAATAATTCTTTAACCACGAATAATTTGAAGGATAATTTCAATCCTAGTGCCATGAACTAAATGAATTTATTATGAAATTACAATTCTTATTTCCGCATTCTGTCGAAGAATTGCAAGTTGTGAAAGTTGCTAAAATGGCCATGAATATAAATATTTTTTATAATAATGATTCCAAGTGGAAAATTGAATAGTTGAATTTTGGAACACAGTCTACAGGACTAACAATCCAAAACATAATTGTCAAATGTGTTTGGAAAATTTCTGTATATTGTGTAAATAGGAGTGTGGGTCGCCACACGTGAAAGATGCTGCTTTGAGCATCTTTGCAGTCAATTTTAAATTCAAAATAAACTGAGATAATTTTACAGGATGTGTTATACCCAATTGAATCTCCTACTATCCTTATTGTTGCATTGAGCCAAAAATCAGTAAAGCATTTTTTTCATTTGATGTCGTTTTTGCGATTTGCTTTAACCCATCTGGCGCCCCGGGATATTTTGACTCTCGTGCTGACTGATTATTGGTAAAATGCATATGTGGTCGTGCGGACTCCGGTCTAAACGGGCACAGTATGGCTAAACGATGAATGATTTCAGTTAAATCGTAAATACCCATTGGAGTGCATTCATTCATTCAGACCAATTTGCGTTAATAATATGAATCAACAGCAAATGTTATCCTCAATCGACTCTTTGTTTGATTCCTCGGGATCCAAGTATGTTACAGAACTTGTATGTGCAGTGTCTCTTTGTTGCTCTTTACTGCTCTAGGAATCCCGAACGATGCCGAAACATTCCGAATGTGCACGAAAAATGCTCAGGGGTTTGTGCTCGTGAGACGTAGGCTAAGTCGTTGTCACCATATTATCAGCAGTGTCCTGCATTTTGATTTTTGGAGCATAAAAGGGGCACATAACTATCATTCTTCAATGTAATTATTAAGTCTCCATTGAAATACTTTTAATGGCTATTTAATGTCCGTTGTCTTATAAAGACACTCACTTCCTTCCTCACCCGACTGCATAGCCGTGTGCGTTAATTAACGCCATGTTATTAGGGTGGTTATGATATTGGCATAAAAAATATTGAAAAATTGAAGTATTAGAAACTATTTTCCAGTGTTGCCCAGCTCTATTAAAGAAAGCTTGTCAGTCGATCAACACAAATTGTGCCCAATTACATTAGGCGGGAAATAAGTATTTATATACCATAACCTGAAAGAAATATAACATGAGATATTTATCATAATATAACACGCTTTTATGTAAAACAAATGTGGGACAAAAGGTAGTCTACACGTTCTGTGATTAGTATTACACTTATGCTCAAATATATTTACAATGTTTAGATTACAACTTTTGTAAACATTGTAAATATATTTGTGCATAAGTGTATTCTAAATAATGTAAATATATATATATATATGTATAGGCCTAAGTGTAATCTAAATATTGTACATATATATTTGCATAGGTGTAATCTAAATATTGTAAATATATGTTTGCATAGGTGTAATCTAAATATTGTAAATATATGTTTGCATAAAATAAGTGTAAACTAAAATATTGTAAATATATTTATGTATAAGTGTAATCTAAATATTGTAAATATATTTATGCAAAAGTGTAATCTAAATATTGGAAACATATTTATGCGTAAGTGTAATCTAAATAAGAGTTTAGTGCTTTTCAGTCGGTCAACACGAATGTACCCAAAAGAGATGGGTTATGCCCTAATCCTGAAATAAATTACACGAGATTAATAAAACACTAGGATGACCAGTTTCGATCGTCAAGCGATCATCATCAGATCCATTACACTTAGGTTACAAAATCTATGTTTGAAATACAGGTGAAAATATTTACAATATGTACAATTATTTAGTTGCAGTATTGGTACTGCAACTGTCAGTGTATGCTAAATGCAGTATATATGTTAGGTGAAATGCTAAATGGTGATAGCTATCCGGAGATTGTACTTTAGAGAGATTATATGGTTGTAAACTATGGTTAAACTATAAAATTTTAGGCTAACTACTTATCTGATTGTCTTCCGTACTACAGCTACTCGCAGTTTTCGTGCTCACTGGAACTCACTGTGCGGTCGACTGCGGTGGTTATCATAACGACTGGTTTTTCCCTTTCTTCTCCCCCCTGTCCCTACGTGCTGTGGGGAGTGATAGCGATGTGTTTATGTTAGGTGTTGCCAACCTAGATACGATGTATGTTATTGAATGAGGTGGGTCTACAACTATTAAAGACCGTGGATTAGCCCTCGCCACGCGTGGAGCATAACCCATTCGAACTAAGCGTTGACGGTCTTATGAGGACGTCCCGGCACCTTTAATACTGCCGCGAATATGGGCCTTGGTTTATTGCAGAAGAAAAGTACATCGTACACCTGATCCAGATAACATCTACCTATTAAAAAAAACCTAATTTCCCCCCTTTTTTATCTAGCTTGGCTGTGTCGCTAAATTGTGTTTTGTTTCCGACAGGGTGTGTTTTTTAGTAGCGTGAAGAGGGGTGAGCTCTCCATGAACGTGTGTTCATTTAGATTGTTGGGATTGTTTCGTTTGCCTAGGTGTATCTCGATTGCTTTCTTTATGTCAAGAGCTCTGCCTTTCGATTCGTGATGGATTATTTTAAGGTCCGACTCTATGTTGGTAAAGCTGTGCCCTGCGTCACACATATGTTCGCACACGGCTGAATGTGTTCCGTATCTTATCGCATTCCTATGTTCATTATAACGTGTGTCTACTCGCCTTCCACTCTGCCCGATGTAATTAGCTTGACAATCGGTGTCTTGGCACGTTATAGAATATACCCCTGACCTTGAATACGGGTCACGTTTATTTAGATTACTATTTAGGAGGTGCCTAGCGGTTGTGTTTTTCGTCGTGAAAGCTATCTTTATGCCCATCTCTTTTGGGTACATTCGTGTTGACCGACTGAAAAGCACTAAACTCTTGTTTACTAAGGCAACACTGAAAATATGGCTTCAAACACCACAATGTAATCTAAATATTGTAAATATATGTGTTAATAAGAGTAAACTAAAATATTGTAAATATATTAGTGCATGAGTGTTATCTAAGTATTGTAAATATATTTGTGCATAAGTGTATTCTAAATAATGTAAATATGTATATGTATAGGCCTAAGTGTAATCTAAATATTGTACATATACTTTTGCATAGGTGTAATCTAAATATTGTAAATATATGTTTGCATAAAATAAGTGTAAACTAAAATATTGTAAATATATTATGTATAAGTGTAATCTAAATATTGTAAATATATTTATGCATAAGTGTAATCTAAATATTGGAAACATATTTATGCGTAAGTGTAATCTAAATATTGTAAATATATGTGTTAATAAGAGTAAACTAAAATATTGTAAATATATTAGTGCATGTGTGTAATCTAACTATTGTGAATATATTTGTCTATAAGTGTAATACGTAAACAAACGTCTCTAAAAGCCACAGTAGTTAAAAGGTACGTAAATCCAATAACATTATTACGGCATTTATTAATATTAATCCATAAATATCGTACATTATCTAAGCCCAAGTGAGCGGGATCTGATGATGATCGCTTGACGATCGAAACAAGTCATCCAATTAAGTACCCCCACCCCACCACCCACTTTGTAGATAATAGCGTGTTACTTTGTGATAAATATCTTATGTAACATTTCTTTCAGGTTAGGGTGTATAGTCTAAATACTTGCTTCCCGCCTAATGTAATTCAACACAATTTGTGTTGACCGACTAAAAAACTTTCTTTAATAACTCCAGGTATATCATTACGTCTAAAGTAGTTTTATATTAATTTCTTCAAATCTGGGTACACATAACCTAGACATCACCCTCCGATACATCTAATAAACACATCATTCTTCAGCTAATGCAGCCCGTAATGTGCATGGTACAGTATATTTGGGGTGCGTTTACACTACAAAAGTTGGCAAGAATACAAGACAATTGAAGTGGGAAATTAGGAGTTCCAACAAACTAATGATATTATTGTATATTTAACTATAGGCTACTCTTTATATACAGTAGATGTTGAACGTCACTTTATAATTAAAGGAATATTTTTGTGTTCTTGATCTTCTTGTTCCGTATAGGCCAACTACGGACCACGATATTCAACTGTTTTGCTTGGAGTGGGTCTTGATGTTTGTAAAGTAAATTGGGCTGATTTCCAAAATTATTCCTAAAATGAGTTAGTAACAACAAACAATATATTTTACGGTTAGTCGTAATGTCTAATGCTGATCACTAAGAAGAACAGTAAACTTAAATTAGTCCCTTGGTTTTACTCAGCAGTCTGTAGACGGCTGTTCTCACCGGCCCCATAAGCAATGAAAGCGTTGTCAGATATCTAGACACGCCATTAGTCACACACCCGAGACACTCTTGGCGCGGCGGCCTATTTTATGCCTAAGTGTACTGCTCCTCGTGGAGTGACGTATTTTGACAAGCAGAACGGAGTGGATCGTGTTCAGAGTCTTCATAGACACAGCGCAGTTTGTTATCAATCCCACCCACTTCTGAAACTTGAGTGCATTTCGAATATCGCCCCACGATGAGAACTGGTTAAGTACACTTTCGGAGATACAATGTTGAACCTCAGCCCTGAAGATTCAGGTGATGACCAAGGAACATCGCACATGTGAAAAATTTGGTAGGGATCTTGCTGAAACTGTACATAAATATGTCGGCCTGTTTGCAAGAAAAAAAAAGTCCTCTCGGCACGCCGGAAGGCGGAGGTAGATTTCATCGGGCAAACTTGGGGATAGGCGAAAATTGGCAGAATATGCACGTTTTCGTAGAAGGATCAGACCTCATTTATTGCGAGAAAGTATTTTATAATTGGAGCTTAATTAACTTTGTTTTTCGTCATTTTATGCATATTTTAAACATTTTATTGTCTTATGGGGACGGTAACCTTCTTGTCATTTGGGGTACATTTTTATACTTGTGGTCACACTGTCCTTATGCAAGGTTTCGACACTGATGTGTAACTATGTAACGGTCTGTTACTTCTTCACGCAAAATTATATCTCCCGCAGAGATTTTGGTTGGTTCCTCAGTTTAGGGCCTGCGACAACGTGGTCTTGTAACCTCGTGTACTTTGGGTGAGTGTAGAATCTGTCTGATAAACAGTGAGAATTGTGATGGCTGTATTAGTCTTTAATTGAGGTAAGGACTGCAGACGGTCAATTTCAAGCAGTAGTTCCTAATGTTGCTACCAGATACTACCGTCAACGACACCTAGCTCTGAACTTGGCTACGAGATGCCACCGCAACCAGCAACTCGCAACGAAGGTTGGATCTTCCCCTCCAAAGGAAAGCATACTGAGGGATTTTTAGCGCTCTTAGAAAATCCGGCGACTTCGGCCGGCTTTGAACCCGCGAACTTGGGCATAGAAGTTCAGCATACTACCAGTTACGTCACCGAGGCCGCTTCTCACTTAGTCAGATGGAAAACTGAATGTGATCGCGTGCAAGTGCGTTGTCATGGCAACATCTGATGGTTCATCCCTCATCAATTTAGTAGTGTTGTCATGGCAACCTCTGATAGCTCTTGGCAATTTTCTTATAATTCCGAAATCGTTTTCCTCAACCCTTGGCGTAATGGTGGGTCATATCAAAAATTCTTTCAGGCAAAAGTTTTAGGTAATTATTAGCGAAATATTGTCCATTTCGTACGGTTTTGTTATTGTGCCAATTAAGAGAGATATGATTAATGTTTCCCGAAAAACCCACTTTTTCCCACCCCTTTGGTCAATGGTTGGTGCTATCAAAAAACTCTTCAAACATAAATTTTTGGGCCTTATTCGACACATAGTAGGAACTTTTAATGGATTCGATATTTCAAATATTAAGAGAGTTATAGCGATATTTCACTTTTTCGAAAGAAGACACCCATTATCACCCCCGTCGACCGATTGTGCCCATTAACGAACTCGACCGAGATTTTATAGGGATACATATTATGTAAAAAATTCAAAATGATTGGTGCAAAATTGCGGTAGTTATCGTGTCCACAAGAAAGTGATATATGTATATACATAAATTATATATAAACTGTTTAACTGGCGGTGGTTTTGGGGTCCAGGGGATGTGAAACGTGAAGATATGTCGAAATTTCCCGGAAGTCGAAACATGGTACCCATTGCAATAGTTAGCTTTCTAATGAAATCTACCTAAAAATGGGGGATGGTATTTCATCCCCAATTCATTTGAGAAATATCCGCCTCGTTGCGAAGTGGCTAGCATTCTTGGCCTGGGTTCAATTCCGGGCTCTGTCAAAAAAAGAATTCTGGTCTGCCTTGTGAGGCAAAACTGAGAAGAGGCGGGTTCAATTCCTACCTCAGCCTTCCTGGAAGTGGCTTTCCTTGGTTTCACGTGCAAATGCCGGGGTAGTACCCGAGTTACAATTACACACACTAGTACAGACATCACAGGACACAGGCTCTTAGACAATTACTACACACAGCCAAGTACACGGGGATACATGACCACGATGTCCCAACGCCCTTAAAAGAGGATCGACAACAACTACAACATCATTTGAGATATAGTTTCGATAACCAACATAAGTAACGGTTACTTTATCGGGCGTCGGAAGAGAGAATCCCAGAAAGAGAATTGCAGGACGTTCCATGGTCAGCGCCGCCGAGGGGGAGGGGCAAAGGGTGAAAATGTATAGGGGACCGTAAGCAATAATGACCCTGTTTCAGTTCATTGTAGCTACTTTTGTATTACGTAAAACTAGCATTACCCGTTGCGGCTTCGCCCGCGAATATTCTAGTTGTAAAGAGTACACTTAGCAAAATCTCTATCATGATTGCTATGACTGATTTATCCTTGGTATGAATAATCAGACTTTATCAATCCAGCTATTGGTGCAGTGGTTAGGGGTTTGTCATTCCTTCATAGGTATATCAGAGCGAAGTTAGTTTTCTGGGAATATCACAGACACTGTTAATTTAAGAACCTTTAAATGAGGTTTTCGGAGACCCTTTATAGTCGGGTGAAAAAGACCTTTCGTACCACACTCACACGTGAAAATTGCGTGAAAAAATTCTAGAGTGCCCCCTGACCCCTTAAGCGCATTATACTGTATGTATTGATGAATTTTATAGCTTAATTTGGTTCAGTGATAACCTTATAACCGTCTGGAAACCTTCACAGTAATGTAATAATTATTGGAATTGCATTGTGTCTTACAGAAATAGATGGACCTGTGAGATTCTGTTATCATGGTTACCATGTTGCATTCTTTCATTATTGCATTGTAAATATACATGTTTTAAGGTATTTATTTAATTGTGAGATATTTAAAGATTAGTGAGTGCGTTTCGCTTACGCATTGGGTTATGCTGAACCTGTAGGTACCCCATGTGTGTAGGTTGATGTTAATGGGACCTTATTTTCGGTACAAAACTGGAATGGGACCTTAACAGAATTTCTATAGCTTAGAACCTGTCCGAGGCTTCGCAGAATAAGGGTGTCAATTTGTCTACAGCTCTGCAGAAGACATCTCATGTTACCATCTTTTAACTGTTAAGAACCGGGCGAGTTAGCCGAGGTCGTTGCGGCATGACTGTTGGCAGTCGCTCACATCCGGGAGGCGAGGAGGTTCGAATCCCCCCGCCGGCAACCTTGAAGATGGTCTTCTGTGGTTTCCCATCTTCCTTCCAGGCAAATGCCGGGGTTGGTCCCTAACTAGGCTATAGGCCACAGCCGCTACCTTCCAACTCCTCGACCCTCCCATCCAACATTCCTCCCCAACGGTACTTGTAGCTCACCCATTGGGTGTCCGTCTCGAAGCAGCTACAAAACTGGCGAGCCGAACATGTCCTCGGACACTCCCGGCACTAAAAGCCATACGCTAAAAAAAACTGTTAAGAGAAATGAGGCAGAAAATACTTCACAGGCATGACAGTGCGAGAGTATTGGCAGAAACCATTCATTTCGTAGAATACGTTCCTCGATTCTGAAAATTACAGAAAACACCGCTGTACTAGGCTTTATTCTACCCCAGAAAAGTAATAAATTCTAAATATGACCAACTCTTTTGGAATACTCTACTACAATTTTTAGTTGAATCTGCTATCAGACTAATGCAGAGTTTTAACATGCTCTTTTCTTCATTACTTGCTGGTAATCAAAATGATGACTTACAGGATTGCAAAATATTTCTCTATGCGTGTTAACTGTATTAAAAATCCCAATTTGTTCTTTGCACTTTGCAAAATATATTTCATAAAATTAATACTAAAATATTTTCTATGAAATAAGAGACCAACTCGTGGGGCAGTGGCTAGCATTGTTGGCTGTCACCCACGAGGTACCGGTTTCGATCCCCGGCTCTGCCAAGAATTTAAAATTATTGGTGTGGTCTGGTACGGGGTCTCCCAGCCTCGTGATGTAAAATGGGAACCTGCCGGATGCTATGGCAGGAGGAGGAGCGGAAAGGAACTGGCCACCCTACCACACGCTAACTCCGGCTCGGGATGCCTGGTTAGTGATCCCTAGACCGAGTCAAGGGCTCTAATTCTGGTCGCCTACGTTCCTGGAGGGGATATGGCAATCTCAAAAAAATATTTGTATGCCATTTTTTAAATTATGACTGAGCATCAGATGCGTTTCACAAAATGGCGGTGTTTTTCTGGAATAGCTAGTAGTGGCTAGTAGTATTTAAAAGTATAGTAATATTTTTCAGGGGTCCTTAAATCCTCTCGGTAGCCCTGTCCATGATCCAATGGTTTAGGAACCAGAAGGAGTTGCCGAAAAGAAATGACCACAAGAAGTAGGAAAAGAGAAGCTATCACTGCCACTCGCAAACGCCAGCTTCATTATATAGAGACTAGCAACCCGACCCGGCTTCGCCCGGGAACAGTTATGAATGCATTACGTGATAAGTGCTTTTTTTCCAATGTCAATGAACAACGACCAATATCCGTTTTAAATCTCGGCATGATGGGTTAAAATCACTGACTGGACTATTAATTATATTATCATGGAGATGCATGTGCAACAAATTCTTGTCAGATTTAATTTAAGAATGGCGAGGTGCATGAAACACAAATCCCCCTTCCGACCAATCTTAACTTGACTGTGAATTTTGCGGAACGAAAATTTCACAGGCGAAATGAAGAAAAGCCGAGTTGCACTTCCAGGGAAACTCCAAACACAACCACTCTTCTCTACAGTTTTTAACTAAACACGACTCGACAGTTTGCTGCAGCTGTATCTGGGGTAAAAAGCTCGTCCGCTAGCTAAGCTGTAACTGGAGTGATAGACTTGCCCCTAGCTAGCTCGTAAACTGTCGCCTCAGTAACTGAATGGAGATTGTTGGAAGAAATGAAAACGTAAAAATACTTATAGTAGGCGATGTATTGAAGATAGAGATATGCTCTCCCGGGCTTTTTTCTAGCACTTTTCATGATGAACAATTCTTACTCTCATAGTATGTAGATATTTTTAACGGTTTGCCCAGCGTAAGCTTAAAAAGCGCACGGACGCCAGTTTCTTTTTCTACCTTTTCAATGAAATCGTTAGTGTTTGACTTCCTTTGGTCATAAGTAAATTATTTTCTACAGAAACCTTCCTCAAGATATCCTTTACAGAATGGTGAAAACCGCATCAAAATCCATTCAGTGGTTCTCGAGATTACCCGTGACATTCAAGAATCGGGGACTTTGTTTTATACTAAGTAGAGATTATACGCCAATCAGCATAATTTAATATAATATAATCCCCCTTCCGTCCAATCTAAAATTCACTGTGAATTTTGCGGAACGAAAAGTTCACAGGCGAAATGAGAGTTGTACTTCCAGGGAATGGCGAGGTGAATGAAACTCAAATCCCCCTTCCGTCCAATCTTAACTTGACTGTGTTTACAGGCGAAATGAAGAAAACCCGAGTTGCACTTCCAGGCAAACTCCAAACACAACCACCCTTCTCAGAAGTCTTAACTCAACATGACTCAACTGTTTGCTGCTGGCTGTATCTGGGGCAATAGGTTCGCCCACTAGCTAGGCTGTAACAGGGATGATAGACTCGCCCTTAGCTAGCCCATAAACTGTCGCCTCAGTAGTTGAATGGTCATGGTTGGCGATGTATTGAAGATAGAGATATGCTCTCCCGGACTTTGTAAGAACGTTTGCCCAGCGTGAGCTTACAAAGCACTCGGACGGCAGAGTTTTTCGACTGTTCCACTGAAATCGTTACAGCTTGGCTTCCTTTTATCATAAATAAATTATTTTGTACAGAAATTATCCTCGAGATATCCTTTACAGAATGGTGAAAGCCGCATCAAAATACATCCAGTGGTTCTCGAGTTTACCCGTAACATCCAAGAATCGGGGACTTTGTTTTATACTAAGGAGATATTTTCAGTTTACGAGCTGTAGCATTAACTGTATTCAGTATGCGACAAGTACATCATCATCATCTGTATAATATTAAGAACATTTCTTAGCAGACAAAGTAAGGTCCTCATCTTATAGCAAAAACAAAAAATTAAACAATATCCTCAATTATGCCAAACGTTGAAGGAATAAAGGGTCCGGCAATGATTCACATTTTGAGACTTTTTGAGCTCTATCAAATTCGAAAACCAAATTTTGAAAATCACTTCCGGCCTATACGCAGTTCCAGAAAAACCGCCTATGATTGCTTGTCAATTTAATCGTTTTCCTTTTAATTGTAATTCTAGCCAAATTAACTTATTTACATAATATTTTCTTCCATGTGTTCCTTTGTTCAATACCCTCAGGCATTTTTGATTTTTTTGAAAAATCTTTACACCGGAAGCAGTTGTAAGGGCTTAAGTGAAACCCTGCATTGACTCATACTAGCGCTCGTAGTGGTAGAAATGCCAAACCGCTAATCTAATTGACCGGATATGGTTGAGTTTCTGGTGAACCATCATCAGTCTACCACGTGTCATCGTGCCGGCATGATACGTAAATTACCTAGTCTACAGTATTACCCATTCAAGATGTGATTGCCGCTGAGCGTGGCTGTGCAAGCGTGTTTTGATTATTGTAGAAGAAGCCCCGTGGGGTGAAGCAGAGGACACAGTGATGACAGAGTGCAGTCTGCACATAAGTCAAGCAGCATTGCGCACGCTACCTGTCTTAGAAGCGCAGATAAGCGTCACAGGAGCTCATGTTACCATGGACAGTTAAAAGAATACTGAAGCTACTGGAACTGAGTCATATCCTACTTGCGCAATTGTACCTGTAAACGAAGCAGAGTGACCTATGACACAAGTAAAAAATGAATAGTTCCCATCTCGACCACCGGCAATCAATTCGTGAAAGGGTAATATAAGTTCTAAAGGTTCAATGTACGTAAATTTCCAAGTCCTTACCCCCAAAGAATAGTGTTAATGTTTGGTCTAGTCTATCATATAAAAGGAAGCTCTCAACATTGAGTTGCTTGAATGAAGTTCTAGAACTGAGAATTTGTCATTATGTGACAGGTATGACGATCTTACAGGATGTCTATAGAATAAAACATGCTCGAGTCGCATTTGAGGATCTTCTTCTTCTTCTACTTCTTCTACTTTAAGTGCCTTGTCCTCGAAGAACATTGGCGATCAGTAGTATGATCTGCTGTTTGTCCATTGCTGTTCTGAACAGTGTCACTGTATTAAGTCCAAACCACTGGCTTAAGTTCTTTAGCCAGTGTATTCGTCTGCGTCCTGGGCCCCTAATGCCATCAATCTTCCCTTGGATAATTAATTGCAAGAGGTGGTATTTGTTGTTGCGCATGAATTGACCAAAGTATTCTAGTTTTCTCCTTTTGATGGTACTGAGAATTTCCAAGTCTTTGTTCATACGCCGCAGTACTTCCACATTTGTGACTTTAGCTGTCCATGATAACCTTAAAATCCTGCGGTAAGTCCATAGAAATAAGAGTTAATTAAAATCGTATTTTCTGCTATTACCACTATGCAGCTCTATCTTATTTCTTTCTCTGGTCATATTCTCAAGGTGATGGTGCAGCACGCCTATAAATATGAAAGAGCCCTCGTTATCGCCCAACATCGTATGCAGACAAGCTAAGGAACATGGTGATGGAAGATGAGAAAGGAAGGCAGTGGACTGCAAACGACGATCTTCTTTGCTCCTGAGCACGTCCTTCCAGCTCGATAAGCGAGCACGTGAGCCTGTGAGAGACTCATCATTCGGACAATGAACACGTCGGCCACGTGTCTTACCTCACATCGCTCTCCTGAATGACAAGCTCGAGTTTTCCCAGAGTTTCTACAATCCTTATCAAGTAACAGGGTTCTCTCACTCTCGTCATTCAGATATCAATAGGGTGAATTATGCGAAGATCTCTTTTACTTTCCTCGTTCCTAGTCACATTTATACAACAGTCCCACGCGATTAAAAAATCTGGCCTCCTATAGGTCCATCTTAACCGAATACAAACTGATATTCTGAGAATATTGGGAGGTGAGATTAAATTCCTGCCATGGACATGTCACCACACAATTGTTATGCATGTGTCTCAAACAAGAAAATATGTCTATCATTCACCTCGCACGTACCGTGGAGTGAGTCCATCCGCACGATACTGTCTTAAACTTTGTCTCCAGTAAGATTTTCTTTAACTTTATTTTATATTTACGGATATTTCGGCATGACTCTTCTGGTTTCTTCTCGTCAACGAGAGTGATAATATTGATTTCGTGCTGTAATTCCAAATTCAGAAAGTACTTAATTGTTAATGGAACTTCATTACTAGCGATTTATAGGGCAAGGCTGTCCTCCATTTTACTGTAATAAGACTTATATTTCCGTTCATCAGTAAAGGGGAAATCACCTAGAAATTTTCCTCATTAAACTGCGTTCCTTTATGATTCCGTTAACGTCGGGCACTGAAAGCTAGTGATATTCAATATCGCGTAATATATAGAATATGCAGTGTAATGAACATACGAAATCAATGGTCTTCAGGAGGCATTGCATTATACTTTATGTTATCTGGTTAAGAATGTGAGGATTGGCAACCCTGAATGACGCAACACTGGGCTGACGACGATCAGGACATACTATCAACTTTCTTGTTTAATGGCCATCAAAATTTAATGTTGTTCAGTCGGTCAAAAGTATTGTAAATAATTGTGATGGGTGTTTCCCTAATCCTGAAAGAAATTACATAATATGAATAAATACACTTGGATGACCAGTTTCGATCGTCAAGCAGTCATCATCAGATCCTTTACACTTAGGCTATTAAATGTATGTCTACAAGTATGGGCATTTGTTAAACCTATCACACTAAGCAAGCAAACTTGAAGATCAATCACCAGTATCAACATCTTAACAGAAAATCATATATAACTAACAAAATCTCGACTAGTTGCGCTAGAGAAAAAAAAACCGTTTAGTTATCAAGGATGTGCTCATTCTGTGATTGAGGGACTATCCATAATCATCATCCAGACCTTATCTGGTTGAGGTAGCTTTCACATTCAAATTCCAAACGCCAATTCATTAGAAATTTCCCTTCGAACTGCTCATAGCTTTCAGCTTTAAAATATTGAATTCCATAAAATGCCTGGCAATCGACACGGCAATAATTTACATTGCACTCACTGATATCATCGGATTATCAAAACAATGGTTTTATAAACTTTCACATAAATCCCACTTGCTAGGACAAATCCTGGACTTAAAACTTCATGCGTTAATATCAAGATTAAAAAGAAGCGAAATACAAATCCAATTGCGAAGTTGGCGATAAATTATCAACGTTATCCATAAGTGCTAAATCCATTATAACATGAAATGTAATTCTCTGGAGATGAGATATCATCACTAAACTTGGGTTCCAGTATTTTTCTCTACGTTGTGGACCACGACTCCACGAGGTAACTGAAAGTCTGGAGATCGATGGTTCATATTCCGGCTATGACAGTGGGCAGCCTAAGTGTGGTTAACCCCTACGTTAATCCACACGCCATCGAGGAAAATGTCAGAAGTTTGTCCGACCTACAGTCAGAAATTCCAAATAGGTTCTTTCAAATTGGCGATGATGATGATGATAATAATAATAATAATAATATTATAATAATAATAATCTTTGATCTAGGCTAACTTGTTTAGACTTTGGAGCACTATCAGTAATATTCCTTCCTATTTTGACATTTCGTTCGCACAGGTACATTGAAGGAAACACTTTTGAGTGGCCTGTAGCTGAGAATTAATTAATTCACTCTTGTTGTTGTTTTTATTGATGTTTTTAGTCTTTTGACTGATTTGATACAGCTTTCCATGCCTCCATGTCCCGAGCTACATGGCTACATCTCTACATATCTGTCACACCCTCCATCCGAGGGAATCTGTTTAACATAAACTAGCCTTGCTCTTCCCCTACAGTCATTATCCTCGACCCTACCTTCCATAACTAACTTTGGTATTCCGAGGTAACTTTGTATATGCCCTACCAACCTATCTCTTCTCTTCATTAGCAGTCACCAGTAACATCTCTCCTCTCCCACTCGTCTTAATGCCTTTTCATTTGTTATCCTATCTACCCATCTGATCTTCATTATTCTCCAGTAACACCACATTTCAAATGGTTCTATTTTCCTGCTGCTTCAACAGTCCATGTTTCTCTTACGTAGAGTGCCTCGCTCCAGACAACTGCTTTCAAAATTATTCTCTTATAGTCGGCAATAACACAAGAGATGTTTAAGGATAGTCTACGTTATCGTATCACTCAGAGTACTTTATATTCAACCCGCCCACAAAGATCAAATATTTCGATTAGGAAAGTAACCTATGATCTCAGAATCAAGAGTAAGACTCCCTCTGAAAAAGCTTTTAAGATTAATATTATCTATAATAGATTTCGTCACCATCGACATAAAATCTACTGGATTTGATTCTTACTAGTGCAATCGAGTATCGATCTGTATCAATTCTGGTGATCCTTTTGTTTCTGGAGGCATGCAGTTAGGCCAGTAGCCAAGTATCTGTTCTATTAGCGGACTGTGAAGCACGTGGCGACACATGAGCGACAGCAGTCGTTGGGGCATATCGCGAGCGATTAGCTCTGGAGGAACAGCGGTAGTCACGCGTGGAAGCGATTGATCCACTGCCAGCAGTCTTCTTCACACAGCTTACGATGTACTACTGGATTCACAATGAGTGAACAAGGTTCAAACTCGGATTAATCCCTGACTGTAATCGATCTTGTCGTAGGTCAACAAAAATCTTTAGTATAACGTAATTGGTAACATGGCTCCGTTCCTAGATATGGAATCGCTTATAATAATAATTAGTAGCCAATTAACAGTAGTATCCCAAAATAATTTTTGACCTCGAGGTAGAACATCATATAGGCCTATATAAAACACTAATGAGTATGCTTCACTAAAATAAGAAGATCCTAGGTCTGCGTGACCGAGAATCTTGTAATTATGGGCCACAGGACCTCCTTTTTACGTAGAATCCAAGCCACATGAAATGGCATTTCACTTCGGAAATCTCACATGCATTGACCGGGAATCGAACCCAGCCCACGTTGGTGAGAGGCTAACAGCTTGACCGCTGCACCACCACGCCCTCCACTTCACAGAAATCAAGCCTGTAAGCCAGAGTGAGTTAAAAGTTGCGGTCTATGACAAAGTCTTCCAATTCGTCTCAATAGTATAAAAGAAGTCTTGCCTTTCTTGTAAAGTTAACGGAATTATATTTATTTGTTTATAAAATGCATTTAAAAAAATAAAAAAGACGATAGCCCCTTCCATAACTGTGTCGCGTCGATCCCGCATAGACCACGGGGCCCCAGCTGAGTCCGGCATTGCTTCCACTTACTTGCGGCGGGCTCCTCTCTGTCTTCTTTCCTGTCGACCTCACTTGGTCAACTCTTGTTCTCTTCCGACCCCGACGGTATTAGGGTATCCGAGGCCTAGGGAGTCTCTTCTTTTCCCGCCTTAATTGGCCCTTATCTCATCTTTTCTTATTCCCTCGTTCTGCGAGGGGTCAGCCTTCTTTTTCTTTTCATGTTATCTCCTGCATTCTGCTCAAGGCCCTCAAGGAGGCCAGGTGTATGTAGCCCCACCACTTCAGGTGCACCCTAGTCAATGCTACACCGTCAGGGGCTCACGGCTGGTGATTTCGGGAGTTGGCGACCCCGAGGGATTCCTGAGCTGGGTCCGTTTTCCCCTTTCGTCCCTTACCTTTGGGGCGGACCCTCTCCTCTTTCACTTTCCTATCTGCCTTTCATGGCTCTCCTTCCTTCCAAGTCCCTCAATCCTCATTCTTCGAGGGTTGAGGGCATTTCTTTTCCTCCTGTCCTTTGTTTGCCTTATTCTCCTTTTGTTGTCCATTTCTTCTTCTAGTATATATGTTAGTAGTTAGTTTTTAGTTCTAGTTTGAATTTCATTTTCATCTTCACGATCACCCAAACCATTACGGGACGATAACCTAGATGTTAAGCCCCTTAAAACAACAATTATCATCTTTATCATCATCGATCCCACATAACAGTAACGTCGGGGGTGTGGTATACACACATACACACATAGGGTACTCACAAATAACCGATCGTAACAAATGAGCACCCAGAAGAAAGAGAATTACCCACATCAGTGATGAATTGCACTTTGATTTCATAAATATCGACAATTTGTTTAAAAAGTGCATTTGAACAAATAAACAATACGATAGCCCCTGCCAGAACTGTGCCGCGTCGATCGTGCGTACCAGTAAAGCAGGTGGTATATGCACACACACACACGCACACACACATGAGGTGTCAACAAGTAACCGATCCTAACAAATGAGTATTCAAAAGTGACGAATGGCAATCTCCTGTAACACCACATTTCCAGCGCTTCTATTCTCCTCTTTTCTGCTGCACCAATAGTCCAAATTTCACTTCCATAGAGTGCCACGCTGCAGAAAAAGGCTTTCAAATATGACTCGCCGTTACCTAAATCTATATTTGATTTCAACAAATTTATTTTCTGTTTAAATGCTTTCCTTGCCTGAGCCAACCTACATTTTATATCCGCTTTGCTTCATCCATCGATGGTTATTTTGATTCCTAATTAGCAAATGTCTCATATTTCCTTTAGCTTTCACCGACCATTAGGGGTTTCTGATTGCTTTCGACTGTATTCAATTATTTTTGTTCTACATTTATTGATTTGCATCATGAATTCTTTCCTTCAGACAGAGTGCATGCCATTTAACAACTCATTCAAATCCTTTGGTGAATCGGTTAAGATGACAATGTCATCAGCAAATCTCAGAGTTGAAATTATTTCTCCTTGAATCTTTACTCCTAAATTCAGGGGCGTATATAAGGGGGGTGCTGAGGGGGCTCAGCCCCCCCCCCCCGAATAAAAGCAATAAAAATTAAGAATGTGTTGCTTTGGAAAGAGCATAAAATAATTGTAATTGTACCCTAATCTTAACTTAGTGGCTAAGTTATAAACAACTAGCTGAAGTACCCGTGCTTCGCTACGCGTCATAAATAAATTAAAATGTGAAGGTGACAGTTAAAACAGGGGATAGGCGAGGTGCTGCGCAGAGGGAGATTAAGGATGGAACATTTTGTCCAACTACACCGCTCGGCGTTAACCGAGTTTTATAGCAAAAATTTAGGGTTTACTCGCTAACCGTTGGAGATACCTTTCGGATAGAAAATGTAATTTTAAACCTCGTATATGCCATCAAAAGTTTGCTATTTCTTAGCGTTCTCTTTTTATTTGAAATGAAAATATGAAAGTTTGAAACCAAAGGGTGTAGTGACGTCACTAAAATGGTCGCCATCTTTAAATAGTGCAAAGTATTGAAATAAAAAGTAGCCTATATGTTAACCAGGTAAATAAGCTACTTCCATATAAAATTCATGTAAATCGGACCAGTGGTACTTGCGTGATTGAGTAAGACACAGACACACACCATCTCATTTTTAGCCTCGCTTCGCTCGCGTCATAGTCGTGTCATATTGTTATTCAATGAAATGCAGGTTTAACCCCGTTAACACCCCTTTAGAACCTGAATATCCAAAAATCCCTCCTTAGTAGGCGTTTTCGACACAAAACAAACATATCCCCAAAATATCGTTCTTCTAACTTTAATAGTTTTGGTTGGTCGATGAGAGTGAACATCCATAAATCCTTCCTTAGTGGACGATTTTCTCCCAGAATTTCACCCCTCCCCATAGGCCCCTTAAATTGCATTTATGAAAAAAAAACGGTCGAACATCTATTTATTTTATTTATTTATTTATTTATTTATTTATTTATTTATTTATTTATTTATTTATTTATTTATTTATTTATTTAATTAATTATTTATTTTTAAGCTGATTGATTTCCTCCGAGTTTCAAACTCCTCGCCTATGTAGTTTAAGATATACACGCTCCGTTAGGAATCTTTTAACCCCAACTTTTCATCCTTTTCAACTCATAATATACACTACATCGAAAAACCATTAGACATGTGTCAGCTTATTTTTAATGATTAGTATATATGCCAAGTATCATATCCCCAAATGAAACCACTCGTGAGATATTGTTATTCCATGAAATGCCCGTTTACCCCCTTAACACCTCTTTAGAACCTGAATATCCAAAACTCTTTCCTTAGTGGACGTTTTCGACATACAACGAACATATCCCCAAAATTTCATGTTTCTAACTTCAATAATGTTGGCTGGGCGATGATGAGTGAGTGAGTCAGTCAGGACATTTTCTTTCATTTATTTTTGATAATTTCACCCCTCCCCATGAACCCCTTAAATTGGATTTATGAAACAAACGGTCGAACACCTATTTACTTATTTAAATCTGTTTTCCCCCTGAGTTTGATGAGTGAGTAAGTGAGTCAATCTGTTAGGACACTTTCCTGTTTTTTCTTTTTTCCAGAATTTGACCCCTCTCCAAGGGCCCCTTAAATTGGATTGATGAAAAAACGGTCGAACACCGATTTACTTACTTTTTAAGCTGATTTTTTTTCGCTGAGTTTCAAATTTCTCGCCTATGTCGTTTAAGAGATAGGCCTACACGCTCCGTTAGGAATCCTTCAACCCCCACTTTTCACCCCTTTCACCTCATAATAATACACCACATCGAAAAACCCTTAGACACATGTCTGCTTATTTTCAATGATTAGTTTATATGCCGAGTATCACATCCACAAATGAAACCACTCGTGATATATTGTTATTCAATGGAATGCAGGTTTAATCCCCTTAAGACCCATTTAGAACCTGAATATCCGAAAATCCTCCCTTAGTAGACGGTTTTGACATACATTGAACATATCCCCAAACTGTCATGTTTCTAACTTCAATAATTTTGGCTGGGCGATGATGAGTGAGTGAGTCAGGACATTTTATTTATTATTTTTCTTTATTCAGAATTTCATCCCTCCCCATGAACCCCTTAAATTTGATTTATGAAAAAAAAACTGTCGAGCAGCTATTTACTTACTTTAAAGCCGTTTTCCCCCCTGAGTTTGATGAGTGAGTCAGTCAGTCAATCAGTTAGGACACTTTCTTTCCTGTTCCCTCCCCCCCACCCAGAATATCACCCCTCCCCATGGGCCCATTAAATTGGATTTATGAAGATACGGTCAAACACTTATTTACTTATTTTTAATGCTGATTTTTTTTCGCTGAGTTTCAAACTCCTCGCCTATGTCGTTTAAGAGATACACGCTCTGTTTGGAATCTTTCAATCCCCACTTTTCACCCCTTTCACCTCATAATATACACCACATCGAAAAACCCTCAGACACGTGTCTTCTTACTGTTTAATGATGAGTTTATATGCCGTGTATCCCATCCCCCAATGAAACCAATCGGGAGATATTGTTATTCAATGAAATGCAGGTTTAACCCCCTTAAGACCCGTTTAGAACCTGAATATCTGAAAATCCTCCCTTACTAGACGGTTTTGACATACATTGAACATATCACCAAACTGTCATGTTTCTAACTTCAATAATTTTGGCTGGGCGATGATGAGTGAGTTAGTGAGTCAGGACATTTTCTTTCAATTATCTTTTTTCAGAATTTCACCCCTCCCCATGAACCCCTTAAATTTGATTTATGAAAAAAAACTGTCGAACAGCTATTTACTTACTTTAAAGCAGTTTCCCCCCCCCCCCCCTGAGTTTGATGAGTGAGTCAGTCAGTCAAACAGTTAGGACACTTTCTTTCCTGTTCCCCCCCCCCCAGATTTTCTCCCCTCCCCATGGACCCCTTAAATTGGATTTATGAAGATACGGTCAAACACATATTTACTTATTTTTATGCTGATTTTTTTTCGCTGAGTTTCAAACTCCTCGCCTATGTCGTTTAAGAGATACACGCTCCGTTAGGAATCTTTCATTTCCCACTTTTCATCCCTTTCACTTCATAATATACACCACATCGAAAAACCCTCAGACACGTGTCTTCTTATTTTTCATGATGAGTTTATGTGCTGAGTATCACATCCCGCAATGAAACCAATCGGGAGATATTGCTATTCAATGAAATGCAGGTCTACCCCCTTAACACCCCCTTTAGAAACAGAATATCCTTTCTTAGTGGGCATTTGCGGCCCTTGAGGAAGCTGCATACCAAATTTCATTCCAATTCTTTCGGTGGTTTCTGAGATTTCGTGATGAATCGATGAGTGAGTGAGTGAGTGAGTGGTATTTGACAGATATATAGTAGATTGTGTCAAGTCTTTGTTATGCTAAACTCGGGTGACAGTGCTGTGTGAGCAGTTGAGTAACTAACGGGATTTCAAGTAAAGATCCTGATTTTCTATACCGGTAGTGCAGAGCGCAACTGGCATCCAGTCGGCCGTGTCTCGACTTGAGCTATGTTGCCATGGAAACTATCTGCCTTGCCATTCCTTCATGAGTATATTTTATGATTTGATTAGCCTGTGCTTGAGTGCAAAAGGGCTGAAATCAGAAGAATGAGAAAGACTGTCGAAAATTCATGTAGCCAGCGGTTCCTTCTGGGTCCTAAACTATGTGTATGCAAAATTTGGTTGAGATTGGTGGAACGGTGTAGATTTGTATACGGAACAGACCCACCCACCCACATACCCACATACCCACGTACAGACTTTCACTTTTATATATAAGGTATTAAGATTGAAATTATACTAACTCGTGATGTTGTGGCTAGCATTCTTGGCTGCCGCCCCGGAGGTCCAAATTCGATTCCCGGCCCTGCCAAGAAGTTTTAATTCTAATCTGAGGGCTGGAACGGGGTACCCTCAGCCTTGGGAGGCGAATCTGTGAATTCCACATTACGGTACCTTTGAGAAATAAAAACAAAATAAAATAAAAAAACTTGTTTACCTTTTTGCTTAGTAATTGACAAATATTTAGATATTTGCCATCCTACTCCATAGATCATAATAGAAAATTCATTAGGTATAAAACTTTATTTGTGTGTTGTGTTGTATTTTACAACTTTTTTTGTATTGCCAGTAATAATTGTAGGCTATATAAGCTTTGAATGTTATCTAAAATAAATACACTAAGTTATATACATAAGATATTGGTTGATATTTCTGGGTATTTTGCGGTGACAATCCCCTGAGAATACTGACAATATTCCTGGATTGTATATACGCCCCTGCCTAAATTCAATGTTCCCCTAATTTCCTTTCTTGCTTGTTCAATGTACAGATTGAAAAGTATGGGTGATAAGTTTCAGCCTTGTCATATACATTTCTCAATACAAGCTTCTCTCTCATGTTTGTTTAGGAAATTATTTACTTATACCATACATTCACTTTTTTTAAGGATAGACAGAGCATATTTAAAACTCGTCTTGACTTTCATCCTTCTCCTCTCTCCTTTATTAGAGGCGTTTCTAATGCATCGTACCCCCATTAGGAGGCTCTGTATCGAAGCCTGCCCTATGTGTTGACTTACTTATGAATAGGACTGTATATGCAATTAGCTGTCTATAGGTAACTAGTACAGGATACGGTCGTGTTGGTTTTGAGAGGAACAACCATCTACTGGTTTACATAGTGACTTGACATAACAGAAGACAGACAATACGATGAGGCTCCTACCAGTTGGCACTAGCGGTGACCCTACCTATCCAACTACCGCGGACAAGCCCACCGTAAGACCTTCCCTCTACCTACTACTACTTTTACATTCTCTTTTTTGGTTGGGGTGAAGGGGTGGGAGGGTATTTTAGGCTTCCATTGTTTTTTGTCATCTATTGTACGTCGTCTTTGTCAATATGCGCCTCAGGTTACAGCCCCACGCCTGTCCCTTGCCTGCATATGTTCATTCTAATGTAAATATTGACTTGACCGAGGTGTGTCAGGGAAATACAGGCCAACGATTCCATTTGATGAGGCACTCCCAACGCTTTGGTGTAAGTCGTGTCTATATAGTAAATTAGACAATAGTCGGGAGAGTGTGATAGCTTCATCCAGCCGGCGTTTTTCAAGACATGTATTCATACGAGGGCGTTTCAATAAGTGAAGTAAACTATGTAGGTCGAGTCACTCGGGTAGGAACTTTGTTTTCTAGAATGATCAAGCATTGCAGTGCCTTTCCATTCATGACCAAATAAATCACCAAATCTATTATTACACTCATTCTTCTTTATGCTGTCGTTTCGACCATCTACGGATCTTGCTATTTCAGCTGGCATTTTCCTTTTCTTTGCACATGGGTTTTAACGTTTGCCTATTATTTCCGTATTCGTTTCCAATGCTGTCCCTTCCCCTCTTCAGACCATGTCTTGCCAGTTTTTAGTTTTGGCTTTTCTTGGAAACCATTGTGCTCTTGGAGTTTTAACATTTTAAATGATCTAGTCGACTTCGTCGTTACGTAACGGTGACGTCACGAAATGTACCGAGAATGCACTGAGGTGTGTGACGTCATAGTACCGCTTGGTGCATGTGTACTGAGTTCACTGGTGAGCTCTGGCGTTACGAGACGGCAACGACACCGCGCGATCCAGCTCCCTCATGACTTGAAACTTTCTAGCGTTCTGATTGTTTCTTGATCATCTAACATGTCAAGAGTCTTTGGCTTCGAGTCAAGCGAGAAGCCTCCAGCCTTTCTAGCATTTTTCAGCATTTGTAGTATTTAAAATGATATAAAGTCCTGTCTTTCAGACTGACTGTCTTTTTTTTTTTCTCTTCAGCAGAACACGTTTCAGGATATCTCCCTTTGTTATCCCCACTTCTTGCAGGTCTTTCCCTACCTCGATGAACCACGCCTTCTTGTTTTTTGTTTGTTTGTTAAGTGTAAAGATGCAGATCCAATGCTCAACCTTATAGAACTGATAGTAGCAATGCGGCCATTGAAAAGAATCCTTCTCCTAAGAATGGTGCCCGTGGTCTTTTCTACATGTATGCAGAGTTCATGATTGTGACGTCTTCTGGATTTACCAGTTTCTTTGATTAGACCTACCGTCTTTAACAAGATCTGCTATTCTTCTTCTCTTGTTTCTTTTCAGTCAACTAAGGACCACTTCATTATAACTGTTTCCTTTTAACTTTAAAATTAGCCAACTATTCCTTCATTCGTAAACGGTGTTGTTCCTTTCTCTCTTCTGTTCAGCGTCGGCTTTGATTAGAAACTCTGATGTTAGACGAGTTTTCTCTTGAGCCGGTCACGCTCCTGGTTATCTTCACATGAGATCGCAATCTTGTGCAGATCTTTTAGTATCTCACTGAACAAGACTCTCTTTCTCTTTTTCTCTTGGAGAAAAGTGAAAATGCGATAGGTTAATCATGTTGACGTCATTCTGGTCACGTGCCCATAAAACGTAATCCGTCTTTTTCGCTTCGGGTTAGTAATGATCTCGACATGTGTATGTAAATTCTGGTTTTATTGATTTGTAAAATCTTTCCACTCGGTATCTGGATATTTTTGTGGCACTCGGTAGCTGGACATTTTTGTGGGAGTGATTTTGGAAAAGAGACGGAAGTGGATGGGACGGAAGTGGATGGTACGGAAGTGGATGGGACGGAAGTGGATGGTACGGAAGTGGATGGTACGGAAGTGGATGGGACGGAAACAATGAGCGCGCGCGGTGGCGGAGATCGCTACAACGACGTACTGTAAGCCATGTGACTTTGTGGAATGTAAATCGCATAAGGTTTACCTCAAGGTGTGGAGGCCCCATTAAAGAAATTGCTTCAATAAATCATCCTTAAATGGTCGTTCTTTGGTGTGAAAATATTCATTATAGGCTATCATATTCGCTGAAAACAATTACGATTTATTAAATCTTCATACTTTTGCTGTATTCTTATTTAATGTAAGCACTCGATACCTCGAGTGCTATATCACATCAACCAACACTCCAAACAACGTAGGAATTCAGTATATTAACACCGACTACTAACAATAATTGAAACTTAGTTGGTCCAAATAGCTTAATCATTTAATCACTTTGTATTTTGTAATGAAAACACCCATACATAGCCCAAAAGTTACACTTCTAATATGTGCAGATAAACTAGCCAGCTGATTGAAATCGAGTTCGTAGTTGTCTGCGCGAACCGCTAGATGGCACGCATAATCGGTGTCGGCAGTTTCTCGTGGGAGTTTCCACTATTATCATATTAAGCTATTTGGTTGGTCTAAACGTATCACTGGGAGAAACGCATTTAATATACCTCCTGCACACCTAATTTTTTATCGCGCCTATACTTGGCAGTGCGCTATATCGGCAATAAGAGGCCATTTTCAATAACACCGCTGGCATGGGTTCCCTAACTGGCCGGTGTTAAGGGCTAAGGTTCCCTACGCCCTTAGGACTTAGGACCTTAAGCACCCCCAAGGGAGAGGTGGCTTACGCCACTGAGCCCACACTAACCCACAAGCTGGACATCTACAAATACATCCAAAACTACTCTACTACTCTACAAGTACGACGCTTCTGTCATAACACCCAACATCCTCTTCTAACCCCAGAAACCACCCTAATCTGGAAATACAGCAAAACTATTACATCTTCTAAAACACTGCAGGACGGCGGCCACCTACCACAAGTGGTTAGCCAACACCTTGCGTCTCACACATACCAACACATTCGGAAGTATTTGGGACACCAACAATTGATGACAACACCGAATCAGCATTTCAAAAACACATAACAAGGAGGCTCGATGTCTGTCGCCGCCCGAGGCCACACCGGTTTGGTTCCTGATTTATCACCTGGAGGTAAGTGAGCGTCTCAGATCCTAACACCAAACTGTACAAAGTGTACTCCTACCCGCTTGGCACCCACACTCAACATTGTATAAATTTTTACTTACAATTGTGCTACACGTCCCTAAATAGAGGGACACCCTACAGATAATTACGGTCCAATAAACAAGTGACCATCTGCACTACACACTCTTTTGTACGCCTTTATTCTACACTGATTTCGCATCCCAAATCCCTGACACCCTGACCTTTCATTGCCATCATTTACAGAACTGCTGCATGAGCAGTAACCCATTTCATTGTCGCGGCCCTGAGTGTGAATCACGCCGTTAAGACGATCCGTGCGCCGTCAGCTAATATTAGAACGCTCAGTTGCAGTATTAGTCCGAACGCTAATAGCTCACCTAGTTGACACATCCCTTAAGTCTGCAAGACCCGTAGACAAGAGTTCTCCCGCCATCTATAAACTCCCATTCACACGCCCCATTTCAAGCTCCCACACATCTACTGACACTCTCCCAATTAGATCACACCTTCCAAATTTGACACTAACACCCCTTGTTCGACCAACCCTTACTCCCGGTCTGAACACCGGTATAAAGTGCAGCTCGCATCAAATAAGCAGTGGATTGCTCCCGCATATAGTTGCAGGTATATGTCACTACTGCAGATGCATTGGAGAATCCTTACATGTTTGCTGGCACAAAGTAGCACTATGAGTTCATTCTTTAAAAAATGCGAGTAAGTAATATGGAATTATTCGAATTACATGTCGGATGTTACACATCATATGCGACTACTGTAAGGCTCGTAATTTTTTATTATTATTATTACAGGCCTACTCATATTATTATTATCATTATTATATGTTATTATTTTTCTTTTCTAGCAGTATAATTTCTGGTATGTTGCATAGTAATTACACGGGCTTCAAGGAACCAATACTATTTTTACCCTACTTTTGATTGGCGCAAAAAATCAAAGAAGACTTATGAGATCAATTCAGGGCGAAAAGATGTGTGTGTGTGTGTCTGTGAGAGCGTGTACTCTGAATGTCTGTCCACCCCCCCCCCCCCCCCTATCAATTCGAACACGGTGAAACCGAATTGAACGAAATTTGGTACAGAGGTAGCACTAGGAAAGGGCACTTCAATGTCATGTTTTACATCGCCGCCATCTTGACCGAAACGTAATGGTGTCCACCCAAATGTTCAAAGCTTGAATGAAATTACGACTAACCTAATCATCCGATATCTAGCAAATTTTGCAAAAACGTATATTTATATGGCAAGCGTCTTTTGACTAAACTACAAGGTCAACAGCCCAATAGTTTGCAGATGGCGGCCATGTATGTGTGCAAATCGATTTCCCCCATCTGTTTAAACAGGGTGAGACCGAATTGAAAGATATTTGGTGCTGAGGTAGCGCAAGCAAAGGGCACCTCAGTGTCATGTTTTATATCGCCGCCATCTGGACGAAAACGTAATGGCGGCCACCCAAATGTTAAAAGCTTAAATCAAATTACGACCAACCTAATAATCTGATCTCTACCAAATTTTGCAATATCATACATATCCTTTTGTGGTAGGCACCTTCTGACCAAATTACAAGGTCATTAGCCCAATAGTTTGCAGATAGGATAACAAATGAAAAGGCATTAAGACAAGTGGGAGAGGAGAGATGTTTCTGGTGACTGCTAATGATGAGAAGAGATATGTCGGTAGGGCATATACTAAGTCAACCCGGAATAGCAAACTTAGATATTTATTTATCGTATGGCATTTAGTGCCGGGAGTGTCTGAGAACATGTTCGGCTCGCCAGAGGCTGTAGCTGCTTCATGCGGACACCGATAGGGTGAGTTACAAGTTCTGTTCAATTTCAAGTAGTTCAAACTTTCGCTACCAGATATCAATGATACCTAGTGATGGACGTTGGAACTTGGATAGAGCGTTCCAACGAAATCTAACATACAAATTTAGCTTCACACAAGTTTAGTCGGCGGAAGGATCTTTTACATGCCATAAATCTATGACATGGGACCGCCGGCTTTACTTGTCTTCCGAAGGAAGGCATACTGAGGGATTTTTACCACTCTTAAAAATCCGACGACTTCGGCCGGGTTTGAACCCGGAATTAAGATAACTGCGTGGCATTCGCCTACATGGAATAAGGTAAAACGTAGAAGAAAACCTCAATCAATAAGGCTTCATTCAGTGTCAGATATTTCAGCCCCCAACTTGTTGCAGCCGTTGTGAGCGACTGGCTACGCATAGGGATCGAAATGGTTTTTCCAGGATATCATATGGCACCTGTATGCCGTTGTTAGATTCGATGTATCGTTCTATATTAGGGTGTGACACGGCCAAATATGTACTAGGCCGCTTACCCCAATTATTTTATTTTTACCCCTTCATAGTGAATTTACGGCTTTTGGCCGGTCAGTCCTGGTTACGAAGTCGTACAGAGGACAGTCAGTAAGCCACAGCCTTGTGCAATTGATACGTGAGGTGCATTCCGCACAACTGTAGTTATCAGTCTTTCAGCCTACAAGTGCCGGCGGTCAAGCTGAGAACTATTATTTGTTCACTTGTGTCACGATATCAACCCGCTTGTTTCACATGTACAGTCGCTGAGGTAGGATATGACTCAGCTCCAGTAGCCTTAGTCATCGTTCACCTCTCCGTGGCAATATGTGTTTCTGTTACGCTTAGCCGTGCTTTTGCCACATAATTAGAAACGTACCATTTTTAATTCACCCTTAACTTTTCCGATTATGATATAACTTCTGTCTAACACAAGTACCGCGCGCAATGCTGCTTGACTTACGTGCAGACTACACTCTGTCTTCGCTGTGTCCCACTCATCGTCCTGCAAGGCTCCTGCGGCTCTCGTATCCTGAATGGCTAATACCTTACCACATTAACAGAAGATATGTTTAATTTGTTTTTAACAAATCTTTATTAATGAATGTTACAATACATTTATATTGTTTGTTGTTATTACTTCAAGAAACCAGCCCGTGGTGTAGCGGCTGGCATTTCTGGCTGTTGCCCTGAAGATTCAGGTTTGATTCCTAGCTCTTCCATGAAATTTAATTCTGGTATGAGGGCTAGAACGGGGTACACTCAGCATCATGAGGCAATCCTGAGAAGAGGTAGGTTCAATTAACACCATCCTGGAAATGTTTTCCGGTGGTTTCTTTACTTCTAATCTAGGCGAAAGCTGTGGGGCTCCAAAGGCCACGGCTGCCTCCTTCCCAATCCTCGCCTGAATTAAAAATACGCACACTACTACAGAAATTATAATACAAAGATTATCAGACATATCCTTTACTCACACTCAAGAACACGAGGTTGTCACCATGATAGTCTAGACCCCCAAATGAAACAAGAACAATATTAATTTAAGTACTATTATTATTATTTTAATTATTAATGTTATTATGATTACCTTCTCCCTACCAAAGTAGGGGATAGTTATGTCTATGTTTCAACTTGTTGTATACAGCAAAAGGAAAAAAAAACTTGTTGCGTCGTTAAACTGCTCTTTATTTAGTAAGAAAACCTATTTAGGTCCATAGTAACTGATCGTTTAATATGTTCCCTTTCTTTTTTTGTTCCATATTTGTAGGAGAACGCCTGTTACTGCTGCACATAAACATACAAGTTTATGCTGGGTACATTTGGTTCTGGCGTCAAAAGATTTCCTCCTCTTACAAAGAGACAGAGTTCAGAGCAGATGCCCTGGCAAGCATCACACGCGCTCTCGTTCAGGACGGATGTGATGTGTTTATGTAAAGAAACCCTCTGGGACCCCATGTGCCATATCCACCATTCCTCTCCTTGATTTACTTCAGTAAAGGTTAGGAATTTGTATAAGTCGTAAGAATATAATCGATTGTTGTTTCTTCCGTTGTCGATCGATTATTGACATTTCAACTTTTTAGTCTGTAAATGTAATCTCAATTACTGAGACATGAGAAAAATAACCTGAAAACATACATGTAATAAATAAATAAATAAATAATATATATATATATATATATATATATATATATACTGTATATTGTCTCCATGCCTCACACGGAGACATGGGTAGTATATATATATTTGCTTTGGACTACAGAAGTCGGAGAAATCTAAGGGATTACACGTTTCGCTCGTCAAGCCAGCATTATCAGATCCAAATCTATACAAGACAATATAGCTCTACAAAACACTACAGTACCAAACTTACAATGACACCCACTAACAGAGTCACTGCCCTCCAAAAACTAAAACCCTGTCAAAAACTTAGAAAATATAGAAAGTGTAGGAACTATTACTGGTAAAATACTAAATCATTAGGCATCCGAGAAAATAACTTCTTCTTCTTCTTCTTCTGCTTCCTAGCATTTATCCCTAAATGCAGGGTCTGCTTTCATGCACCCTTGTTTCCATTTCTGCCAGTCTTTGACGTCCCTAGGTAAAACATTCTGCGTGCGCATGTCTTCCCCTTAGGTGTCGAATCAGCGCTTCCTTGGGCGTCCTCGCGTTCTACAGCCTTCAGGACACAAGTCTAGTGCAGTTTTCGCAACTCATGCATTGTTGCTGCGTAACACATGGCCATACCATCTCACACGAGAAAATAACTATTGTATTTATATACGGTACCAACTATGTTGCAAGACTGAAAAATGACACAAATGCGTAGACATTAACTATTGTGAAGATGGTATTATATATTATCCGTGATGACTGATATTAATCTCAAATTATAATACAAAAGCCGCCTGTCAAACACTAGAACGTAGTTAAATCATTAAATTACACCTATATGTTTCGTTATATCAATGATAGCTTCGTCAGCGTGAACAAATCTTAGAAACTATCTTAACCATTAAGTGCTGAGTTTCTTCATTCGCATTTTAGGAAAAAAGGTAGAATTCATAATTTTTAACTTACCATTGGAGTGGGATGGTGTGAATGGCTTCAAATGTCTGTAGATTATTAGTCTTTATTCATTTATTTATTTATTGATATGTTGAACCCTTCAGAATAGCAGTGTTTATATGCAAGAATCTTGATCAAGAGGTCGCGCTCAGTTCCTAGTGTGATGTTTACGTTCGCCAACCAACATGCTCTACTGAGGTAAGGGTCATAGGATTTAAACTATAATTAAGAAAGAAAGGTGACAAGACGTAAAATAATAACATGATTTCATGACTAATAGTGCATAAAAAGAATATAAACAACAATAATAAAAAAAATATCCTCCCTGAATTTTTCCATGACAGGAATATCTATCAATGTTGAGGAGTCAGACGGATCTCCCCTTTATAAAAATGTGGATCCTGGCTCCACTAACTTGCATTTGGATTTTATGTACGCGTAATGACTAACTACGAGGAATGAGTACTTGGATGACTGTTCGTTTACAGCGGGTTAACAGCCACGATGCTTACGAACAATCATCTCGTAAATCAACGTTTACGGATATGGGACACGACACTAATAAAAACCCTTAAAAATTTAATGCTGACACACACACTAAAAATCTACTATTTACAGGAATCTCCCTCGAGACCCTCCATTAGCGCGATGACGCACTTGACAAAATGAGCTGCCAACTCCGGCCAATTGCTCAATACACAAACAAGGAAAAGACAGCATCGCACGTGACTTCACGGGTCACTGATATGGAATATAAACATGGAATAAACCAACAACAACAAAAACCTGACCGGCTGAGATTACTTTATATGAACAAAAATGCACGTTAAGCTAACGCTTCGGAGATTATCGTGATTCGTAGGCAACTCCAATTTATTTAAACAATTTTTACCATTGATCAGTTCTTAATTCTGTATTTCAAGTAATTAGGGAGTCAACAAGCACTCCCCACTAATGACCTCGCTTGCAACCTTCAGTCCGCCTTGTGAAACAGCTCCCCCATCCTCAATACTTGTCATTGTCCCAACTCCAGTGTGTAAAAATAACTGACCAGCTGTGCCGTTATCTCAATGAATCAACAGCAACAAATCTCAACCACCTAAACATATGGTCAGACATTAATCAAAATAGCCACATATGTCCTCGCAAGGTAACAATATGGACTTGGCACCAAGCTGACAGAAATCGGTCTACGCTGAAATTCCCGCTTGTAATGACCACAAAATACACACACTCACACTGCTGGAAATGACATGACGTTTTTCACACAGGTCGGCTGAATAGATGCTCACAAACTATTAAAAAATTTTAAAACCTACGATAGAGCTGACTGCTCTTCGTCACAAATCACATTGCTCCAAAGGCAATAATCTCACTGAATCTGATCAATAATAAACCTTAAAAAGATTAATTACCCTCCAATCTACTGTATAATTATATTAATTCAGTCCTACTTCTGAAACACAACATATCTCCGAGAGACGTTTTTAACCGCATTGCGTAACATATGCAAACACGATCGTCCACATAGCTACGTTAGTTAAAACAACAAACAAACAAGAACCTTCTACTAATAACATTTATGCGAGCTGTTTCCATGCAAAAAGGTGTGTCAGCCCAAAACTAAATATACTACGTTAATCAACACAAGCAAAATATGTACAAAAATATGTCCCATATACCATAAGTTAATTTATCGGATAATAAGAATATTATTTTGTACTCATCCACGGCCAGTCACCCGTCAAAGGACATCAGCTGCCATCTCCAAACTGAATGCTTCTTATCTCATCTCAACCATCCGGACGGAGTGTTGATAGTTCCAAACTTCTTCCATGGTAAGCGATGCCATCTCTGTGCTGATTCAAAAAGTTAGATTATTATTCACTCGATATCTGACTACTAAATTCGCCGTTTCAGGTACTACTTTCCCCGGAACAGTCTGTTGGCGAATTTTCGATGCTACTGTCCCTACAAAATATAGTACTGTGACTATCTATCACTGAATTTAACACATTTATTAATAATTCCTGTGTCCTCATGACACGCAAAAGTAT
Organism: Meconema thalassinum; assembly: GCA_946902985.2. NCBI lineage: Eukaryota > Metazoa > Arthropoda > Insecta > Orthoptera > Tettigoniidae > Meconema > Meconema thalassinum. The sequence continues at coordinate 582,761,629 of OX336390.1, read as the reverse complement.
AAGTGTCTACGTCCATAGACGCGCAAAATGTAAAGTAACTTGTGTCCTCGACACACAAAGTATAATAGCCTGTGACCTCGACACACCAAAGAATAATAAGCTGTGTCCTCGACACACCAAATATAATAATCCATGTCTTGGCTCTTCATGCCACTTATAAATGAACCGGCCCTAGGTATTGATAGAGGGGGAAATTATATAAACATTTCTCAAAATAATAGTGGTACAGGAATGAAATAAATATCACTGAACTCGTAAAATTGCGCAGGTCAAGAATATGCCCATTAATCCTAGAATCGATCGTAGAGATGTTGTCTAGCCGATCTCCCGCGTTAATCCTAGCCATCGCGTGCCCAAGCTAGACTTGCCGCGCTCGTAAGCATTCATCTCCCATTGGTTCCACATTTTCTGTAACCTGGCGGTTTTTATCAGACCTTGGCCTCGTAGGAGTGTCTAGTATTTTCATCCACCACTCACGTTACTGCATCATATTTTTTCTAGGCGCGAATATTACAATGAACATACCAGAAGCGTGTCTCACTGCGCGTCCCTTCTATTTTGAGGTAGCCACCACCTGTCCTTCTGAAACATTGCTATGGTCTTTCTTTTCACAATCCTAAGTATTTAGCCTTTTGTCAAACTGCTGCAGGTATGTCCCCTTTGTCTCCAACCAATGCTTGAAATTTCCTCATCTCCGTCTGGCTATTTTCATGACGCTGGTGGAAATATTTATTAATTGAAGAAATAAAACATCGAATCATTTATCCATCAGAGGATAAAGGGTTCACAACTCCTCCACTCACAAAATTTCGAACTTAGGAGAAAGACGATAATTTTAAAAAGACTTCCGTAGGCCAATTTGTTTTATTTCAGAATCACCCCTTTTCTATTACTTGGTCTAGCCGCTCCTGTCTTGAATGGCATTTACTCGTTTCATTTCCTGCTTGTAATGACCCTCTCAACTGCTTGCATGACGCGCTGGTGCCTTAGGCAACACTCTGCTCGTCTCGTTAATGTTTGTCAACACCAATTCCACTTCCTTCTTCACGTGCCGTACTCAACTGCTCCCCGTCCACTTGGTTGATATAGGACGTCCATATATTTAAACTGCATCATATTTTCGGCGCTCTCATGGTTCACTTCTTCGATACTTTTTTAAGTTGGCTGCATTGTAGACCAACATTGTTCCTGTGCTTAACTCTTTCACTCTGTATGCATTATTTCCAAGGTTTCTTACAATAGAATAGGGTCCTATGAACTTTTCGCAGAATTTGCTGAAGATCTTCTTTTCTGGATCCGATGTAGCGGGTCGTTTCACCAAAACGAGCTGGTTGATTTCAAGATCACTGTGAAACCTCTTATTTCTCACTCGCCGTAATCTGCGATCTGCTTGTTTTCTCATGTAGGCTCTCGTTCTCTCAATTCGCAGGTCAGGTGCTATCATGGGATCTTGTGGGCAGTTAATGATGCTTTTCCGCGTTCTCACTGGATACTCGTTTTTGTGTAAGACCATAGGGATCTGTCCTGTTGACTCGTGCCTGGTAGAATTCATGCATGTCTCTACATCCTTAATTTTATCCACCCATTTATGATGTTCATTGGGAATGAAGATTCTCAAGTATGATGTTACACATTTTATTGCTCTCTCACTTGGATTAGCTTGGGCATGTCGGATACTACTTAAAACGTGTTTTATACCCATGTCCTCCATACCTTTCTTGAATTCGGCGCTTGTAAAATTACTGCCATGGTCTGACAATATAAATTCTGGTTTTCCAAGGATTGGAATAACTCTATTTCGAATACGACTGAGTACTTGTTTCGATGTAGTTTTCTGAATGGGGCATAATACGACAAACTTAGAAAATACATCAATGCACACTAGCAAGTGACGGCAACCTCGCCTTCCTTTCGGAATTGGACCGAAACAGTCTAGGGCCAGTAGCTCGCAGGGTTTCTGAGGTAGCAATGGTCTAGGATACTGCCTCATTAAATAGTTATTGGGCTTTGTCCTCTGACAGGGATCACAAGTCGTAATGACGTCACATATAGTTGTTCTCATACGTGGCCATGTAAATGTCTCTCCTATTGTCGCTTCACACTTGTCTAATCCGACGTGTCCGTAACTTTCGTGAGTATGCCATGTCAATCCTCGCTGTAAGGATGCAGGTACTAATATGCGTAACTTGGTGTGGTCATTATCTACCCATTTGTGCAGCACATTGTTAACATAAACATATCTTCCTTCTTTGGCTTTCGCTTCTCGAAATGCAGGTGTTCCTGTAGGTAGCTGCTTTCTGAAGTATTGAATTAATAGCATCATCCACGGTTCCGCTTCCTGTTCTCGCTGTATCTCACGTAACTCCTCCAAGAATTCCCGGTCCTTCGGTGTTAACTCCAAGTGTTGTACCATCGCTGTTTCTTCATTATCAGGCTCTGGGTTCCTGCTGAGTGCATCCGAAATCACGTTCATCTTCCCTGGACAATGTTCAATCTCAATGCTAAACTGCTGAATATATATGGACCAACGTGTCACACGTTCGCTTGCCATCGACGTCTTAAACAAGAATGTTAGTGCCTTGTGATCAGTCCTGACAACAATGGGGTATCCATAAAATATTCTTTTCCATTGTTGGAGCGCATGAAGTATGGCCAACAACTCTAGTTCCGTTACAGTATAATTGCGCTCGTGCTTATGCAATTTTCGGCTGACAAATGTCAAATATGTTTTATGTTGCAGGTTAGCTGGATCTTCTTGGTAGAGCATAGCACCTATACCAATTAGTGAAGCATCCGCTTGGATTATAAATTTGTGCTTGAAGTCCGGATATCCTAAATTGATGCAGTTTTCCAGTAGCTGTTTTGTTGCTTGGAACGCCTTCTCACACTCCGCATTCCACAACCATTTATTATTCTTTTTTAGCATTTCCTGCATTGGAGCTACAGTCTCCGTGTAACCTGGACAGTTTTCTTTAAAGAATCCCGTTACGCCTAAGAAAGCCCGAATGTGCTTGACTCTCGTTGGTGTAGGGAAATTCTTTATCGCTTCGATCTTAGCTGGATTTGGCTTCACTCCCTCCTTGTCAATGATGTGACCCAAATATAAGATCTCGCTCTTGAAGAAATGAGATTTCTTCAGGTTTACTTTGAAATTTGATGCATTCAGGTTGCCTAATACTTTATCTAAATTTTCCATGTGAGTTTCAATGTTGTCGGATGCCAGCAGAATGTCATCAATGTAGCGTACCGTCATCTCCTTAACTTCCTCGGTTAGATTCCAGTCCAGGGCTCGGATTAAAGCACAGTCCGCTGTTTTGACTCCAAAGGGCATTCGGACGAAGCAAAACGTTTGGTTATCGAATAAGAAGCCAGTTAGAAGCTGTGACTTCTCCTCCAATTCAATATGGAGGAAACTGGACGTCAAGTCAACTGATGAATAAATGCTTTTGTTTTTAAAGCCTTTTAATACGTCTCTGATAATTGGTGCTCTGTCATACTCAGGAAAAATGAGTCTCATGTTGAGATTTCTGGCATCTAAACAAAGTCTAATAGATCCATGTGGTTTTGTGACTGCCAAAATCGCATTTAGATAAGGTGTAGGTGTCTTCCTTACCACTCCAGCTTGTAACATCTCATCTATAATGACCTTAACTTGACCACGATATTTTTCCGGAATTGGGTACAATCTACTTTTGAAAGGTGACCAATCCTCGACTTGCATTGAATATTTGAAATTTAATATTTTACCGGGTACTGTATCAAATACTGTTTTGTGCTTCCTTAAAATCTCTTCCAATTGTTTTCTATGTTCACCCCCAAGTTGAATGTCATTGAGCCGCTCCTGTAGTAACTCTTCAAATTGTGCCTCACTATCGTCTCCTTCCGTTAATAAAGACCACATCTCCTGGGATTCACTCTCCTCATCTAGTTCCACAACAGCTCCTTCTATGATGTTATCTTCTGCCTTTCGTATCTCCTCTTCCGTCTCATCCGATATTGCTTCCAATGCCCAAGAATTTACATCTCTTCCGGTAGTGATTTCATCCATATGCAATCCCACGTTCTTCAGATGATCATACTCTCTAAAACTGACTGTATTCTTGTGCAAATCTATCACTGCTTGATAGTCACAAATGAAATTTGCACCAAGAATTATATTGAAATTCATCTTTGCCATGATAATGAATGTTTGCCCAAAAGTGTGTTCCAATATGTTCAGCTCTAAGGATGCCTGACGTTTACAAGTGACTGTGCGTTCAGGAATAACACCCCTCACTTTGAGTTGTGGTACGGGAATTACAGGAATATTCTGACTCCGTCACAACTCTCGAATCAAGGCCTCCGATACCAGACTGATCTGCGACCCCGTATCCAATAAACATCTTATATTAATTCCACCAATCCTCGCGTAAATAATGGGTAACTGCCTAATTTCATCGTTCCGTGGTTTCACCGTCTCCTCCAGGCAGTCTTCTGGCAAAGCAATCCATTCTTGTATGTTCGCTACTATCCATCCATCTTCAACTTCCGACTGTTGCGTTTGTAGACTGTCTTCTTTATCCAAATTTAGCATTTTTTTTTAGCTCCATTGCGACTCCCATCATCCTTTTGTCGCCCATGCCCTTGATATTCCTCTTGTCTCAGTAGACTTCCAGCTTCCTCAGTATGTGTGTCTGGATTCTTCATGTTCCCAATGGCTTTTTCCCATCTTCCTAGCTCTCCACCTTGACTAGCGTGTAATTCCTCTAGGTAATTTTGTGATTGAGCGTGCCTATCATCCCAGTCATTTCGATAATTACGTCCCTCTCCTTGATTTTGATCTCTCCTTCCTTTCCATCTTTGATTAGCATTGTAATCACCGTATCTTCCATAAGGCCTCTCATTTCTTCGATTTTCACGCCATTGCTGATACCCTCTATGTTGATATCTGTTGTTGCCTTGATATGACCTATTGTTATAGTTATTCTCGTTACGCTGGTATGGTCTGTTTTATCCTTCTTCCTGGTTTCGCCTAGGTGTGGAGGTGCTTGTATTAGTACCCTGCGTTTTAGTGTTTGCCTGTTTTGGTTTTATGACCTCTGTCGTATTGACTAACTCCAGCTGTCTTCCTCCTCTATAATAATTATGAGATGTAGTCTCATCTATCTGGCGTAATATCTGCTCTGCATGTAAGGCCGTACTAACGTTCGCTGCGACTAGTACTTGCTGCACGTTGACTGGTAATTGCCGCGCTATAGTCATCACCAGATCCGCTTAATTTAAAGGGTAATCAAGGTCGCGAAATTTTAGCATTTGCATGTTAAAGAAATCTGAGTATTTCGTTTGCTGGGTAGTTTGGTATTTTCTAGAGTAAAGCTCCATCCTTAGACTCTGTTGTAATGCTGGCGACCAGTACTTGCGCAGAAACGCTAATTTGAAATCTGTCATAGTTCCAAATGTATATTTGAAGCTTAAAAACCATGTAAGGACATTTCCTGATAAAAATCTCTCCATCATCCTCAATCTACGTGCTTCAGGTACCCCAGTGTCATTGTAATGATCTTCAATTTCTTTAATAAAGGCTTTAGGTGTCACCCCTGAATTATCCGTGTATTTCTGCGTTTATAATCGTTCGAGCGAATTACTTGGATAAGTTGTGTGGGCTGATGACCGTCTTGTGGCGTGGAACTCCTTTCGATATTCTTGCGAAACCCTTCCGTGTTTGTTGTTAATGGGCTCTCTGTCTGAGCTTGACTCCCTGCTGTGCTCGCCTCCTCCGGGCTATTTGAGTCGTCCTGCTTGTCTTTCAATGTTCCTGTTTTAAATATCGAGGATTGTTCTAACGACCTCAGTTCGGCTTTAATGATCCTGTCTGTTTGTTCTTTAAGTTTACTCTTCATTTCTTGTTCTAATGCTTGAATACGAGTATGATTTTCGCCTACTGTCTTAAGGATGGTTGATCTTTCCTCTTTAGAATCGATATTCATTTTTCGCCAATCTTTCCTTATTTGCTCCTTAATCGTGCTTACTTTCTCCTCAATCTGGCTTTTAGTGTCATCCTGATTGCTTTCTATCTGGCTTTTCCATTCTTCCAATCTCGCGCTATTTTCGTGGATGGTATTCTTTAATTGATTCTGGTCCGCTTCTAGGCTTTTCCATTGCTCCGCTGATTTAATTTCGAGACGGTCCATATCTTTAATTATGCCGGATATATTTTCATCTACCGCTGATAATTGTTGTTGAATGACCTTGCCGCTCTTTTCCATTTCCTTAAATCGTCCTTCTAACTTATCCTGAGCTATCTTGACCTCGCTTGTATTCATAGTGCACGCTAGTTCAATTTGCTCTAATTTAGCTAACACCGTTTCATCCAGAATGCTAAGTTTTTGATCAAAAATACTTTCCATTTTCTTAATATGATCTAACTGTTTTTCATTATTTTTACTAACATCTAGGGCCAGCAATACCATCTGTTGATTAGTGTGATCCTTCATCTCTGGGGTTAACGAAGCTAATTGGTTCGTGTTTTTAACATTCTGCGCCTCTAACTGCGAATTTATAGTGTCATTGATTTCATTTTTTAGTAATCTAGCTTGTTCCGCCTGATATTCATTTTGTTCAATCCTACTGTTATTTAATTGTGTCCGCAATGATTCACTTTGTTCGGATAATTTGTTTATAGACTCACTTTGTTCTAACATAGTATTGTTTATTGCTTCACTTTGTTCGGATAGTTTAGTTTTTAGCGATTCGCTCTGTTCAGACAATTTGTTTATAGACTCACTTTGTTCTAACATACTGTTAATTATTTGTTCAGATAATTTCGCGTTTAATGCTTCACTTTGTTCTGATAGTTTAGTATTTAATGATTCACTTTGTTCTGATAGTTTAGTGTTTATTTGTTCAGATAATTTTGTGTTTAGTGATTCACTTTGTTCTGCCAATTTAGTGTCCAACAATTCCTGTGTTCTCCTAGCCGCACCCTCAATGATTTCTTGAATCTGTTCCACCGTCGCCATGTTATACACTTTTATATGAGACATTAGGGAAATGGCGTAAAGCAATGCCCCTTGACACATACATACAATCCAATGCACATTTAATTTCTTTACCCAACTCAGTTCATTTATTTTTATATTTAATCCCACTAGTCGATTGCATCTCTGAGTGGCTCTAATTTTACTCAATTTAATTTAAACCCAAACACATATTTAGTCATTAAATTGTTATCCTGATCTGATATTAACACTGACTAATTAACATAGTGTTAATTGTCATTTAAGGCTACCAGCCTCCTAAAATTTTCATGAGTTTGACTTTCTAAACAAATCTAGTTTTAACTTTAATCATTGGGCGCCCGGTATCACGTATATTAATTTATTTTAATTCAATAGACAAAAACGTGAACCGTATTTTACATTGCAAACTCCTGATTTTAATTTATATTTCACACATTTGGCGGTATCCTCTTCGCCCCAATTACTTTTAATAAAATATCACTTTCCGGTGATTAAAATACTGTCATATCTGCCTCCACTTGTGGCCTGTCAGTTTTACTCAAATACGCCAACTAAATGTGTTCCAGCAGCGAACCAGCAACAACATTACACTTCATTGTTGCGTCAGTTTGAAAACCCAACTACGCTTACATTGACATGTGAAAAATTTTTGCCGTTACACAACATTGAACCGCACCACGCTTGGCCGCGCCAGTTTATCTGCTATGAACCCTTCAGAATAGCAGTGTTTATATGCAAGAATCTTGATCAAGGGGTCGCGCTCAGTTCCTAGTGTGATGTTTACGTTCGCCAACCAACATGCTCTACTGAGGTAAGGGTCATAGGATTTAAACTATAATTAAGAAAGAAAGGTGACAAGACGTAAAATCATAATATGATTTAAAGACTAATAGTGCATAAAAAGAATATAAACAACAATAATAAAAATATATCCTCCCTGAATTTTTCCATGACAGGAATATCTATCAATGTTGAGGAGTCAGACGGATCTCCCCTTTATAAAAATGTGGATCCTGGTTCCACTAACTTGCATTTGGATTTTATGTACGCGTAATGACTAACTACGAGGAATGAGTACTTGGATGACTGTTCGTTTACAGCGGGTTAACAGCCACGATGCTTACGAACAATCATCTCGTAAATCAACGTTTACGGATATGGGACACGACACTAATAAAAACCCTTAAAAATTTAATGCTGACACACACACTAAAAATCTACTATTTACAGGAATCTCCCTCGAGACCCTCCATTAGCGCGATGACGCACTTGACAAAATGAGCTGCCAACTCCGGCCAATTGCTCAATACACAAACAAGGAAAAGACAGCATCGCACGTGACTTCACGGGTCACTGAATAGAATATAAACATGGAATGAAACCAACAACAACAAAAGCCTGACCGGCTGAGATTACTTTATATGAACAAAAATGCACGTTAAGCTAACGCTTCGGAGATTATCGTGATTCGTAGGCAACTCCCATTTATTTAAACAATTTTTACCATTGATCAGTTCTTAATTCTGTATTTCAAGTAATTAGGGAGCCAACAAGCACTCCCTACTAATGACCTCGCTTGCAACCTTCAGTCCGCCTTGTGAAACAGCTCCCCCTTCCTCAATACTTGTCATTGTCCCAACTCCAGGGTGTAAAAATAACTGACCAGCTGTGCCGTTATCTCAAAGAATCAACAGCAAAAAATCTCAACCACCTAAACATATGGTCAGACATTAATCAAAATAGCCACATATGTCCTCGCAAGGCAACAATATGGACTTGGCACTGTACCCGTTCGTCCTGGGGATGCGATGACCCATCTGCTATAACATCGCATTCCTGGAGTTCCGGGACAGAGCGGAGTTAAATGAACCTCTAGTCAAATAAGGAATGTGTCGGAAATTCAGTTGAGTTATCGAAAAAGCAGTGGGTATCACGAGACAAAGTATCTCTAGGGTCGTTACGGGCTTAAGTTTAATAAAAATAATGCAAATATAAATGGGCGCCATCAACTGAATTCCTAGCAAACCACTTCCTTTCCGGATAAGCCTTACTCAAGACAAGGAAAGAAAAAGGAACATCACGCCATCATCAGATCACAACTAAGATAAAAACAAATTTATTTTACTTTGATAGTCAGACAGACATTTTAAATATAACTCCTACCTAAGAGTATGGTCGAATGCCAAAGTTAAATTGTCATTGTCCAAAAATCGAACCATCCCTTTTCTAATCCAAAATTATTTTTATCCACATAGAACAGAAAAATCTCTAAAGTTCTCTTGGGTTCTCAGGATCACTGTAGCACTATGTCTTTCGTCACTGACATTTGTGAAACCAGAGACCTAATTTCTCTTTAATTTAACATCATCAATGTGGATTTAAAAAAGTTATTAATCTGTCTAAACATATACATATTATAACCACACATATTAAACATCACGTAATTTATGGTTTGCATGGCATAATTTAAATGTTGAACATGTTAGTCAAATGCTCCTAAACATCGAATAATTAATTTACACTATTTACATTGTCATTAACAATCTCTTATCTGTGAATTACAGAAAATTCATGGCTCATTGGTCATCGTTATCGTCATCATCAAAATTAAATATTTCTCACATTAATTCTCACTTCAAAATTCTACATATTCCTGTCAGAATCCTTAATTCATTACCATTACATCATTTAAATTCTCAACTCAAGTTGCAATTCCTTCAAATTATATCTCAATTAAATTTATTTAATTCCATGTAAATTCATTAATCATCAACTTATTTAATTAATTATCACCTTCTAATTCAGTTATTCATCATCATTACAATCGTCTATTAATTTATTTAAATCAGTTTATTTATCCAATCTTTAATTCATCCATTTATTTAATTCATTGATTCATTTCAAAATTTAATTTATTAACTTATTTAAATTTCAATCTTCAGGTTATTTAGTTTTCATTATTTCATCCAGTCATTCTGATTTTTATTTCATTAGGTCAGATCGTTAATAAGCTTAAATCTCAGATTATTATTTCATTAATTATTATTTTCAGAAAATCTTGTATTATCAACTTCATTTATTTGTTTAATTTCCTAACAAATTGTTTAATATGGTTTATAGAACGTTGTCTTACAGTTTTATTACTTCCAAGTTATATCTCGTATTTAATTTATCATGCCAAAAAATAGTATTGCCTCCACGACATCACGTTGGATCTAACTATCCACAACGACATTACATTTCCTCAATACTTCAAATATCACATTTGAATACAACAATTACTCCACAAAACTCCATAAATATTCAGCACATGCAGCATGAATCTCAACAATTACGCTAGACTGGGTACGACGACCTCATGTCTGCTTCAAAATACATTATCAACGTTGCAACTATCACATGGCAACTTCCACAAAATGCCTATCATAAACTCCACTTAACCATGTTGCATGATCTACAAAAAATATATAACTGGCTTCAAATTATCAACGCACACAATCTCCAATAACTGTAATTACTCTGATCACATCTAGACAACTTCTTAAACAATTGGAAAAAATATATTACCTCAGTAATTTAAGATCTGCTTTCAAATAGCATAAATTCTCTTACAATTTTCATAACTCACATCACAGAAAAACACCAATGTGCTATAATCTCTCATATCAAAATCTGCAATACTGATCTGCCTTAAAATAAATCTGACCATTAATGATTCATCTTACAAGATTCAATTACTTTAAATCCTTCTCAAAGGTATCAAACACAATTATAAAAATCATCAAAAGCATCAGCTATAACAGCTGTTAAACTAAAATTACTCTCAAAAGAGTATAGCAACAAAATATTGGATTGGCAAACAAGAATTACTAAATGCAATCCTGCTGACATTTATCGTTACTTTATTTAACAAAATTTCGACTGATATGTGACTAGTAGTTCCTTGTTTGATTCACTTACAATCTCGTGTTCATTCGGATGATAAAAATGAGTCCCTCAATGGCGAGTAAGATGTGTAACCACCGTACAGTCGTATAAATACGAAAGACCTCGCCCCGTCGACTTGGATGATATTGCCCTGAACGATGGGTATGATGAGTAGCCACCATACAATCGTATAAATACGAAAGACCCCATCTCGTAGACTATATGAGTGAATGTACCAGATAGGAATCAACAAGTTTCTAGTTGTCATATAAAAGCGATGTTCAACTTCTTAATATCTCCAAACAATCCAATGGAAAAAAATCCCTACTGGTGAATAATACACACTCGCTAGTATGCAATGAACTGACGAAGTAATTTTTGATAATCAATTGCAGATCACGAGTTCGAAATACTCGTTACACAAAAAAAAACTATTCATGAAAAGAATATCCTAGCTGGAAAAATGTCTAAAAGACCAAACATCTGCTTAATAAAGCCAACCAATGGTGAGAATTTCGTATAATGATGCCTGCCATATCATATGGTCACTCCATATTCTAGCAAATTCGAAGTATATAAAGTCAAACCATGTCTTAATAATCGTATCACTCCTATTAGAAAAATATACATGTTTGCCCAGTATTCATGAAAATAATCGTATCAGGTAGTTATGACTCTTACAGTACCTTTCATAATCAGCTGTTATTAAATTTCGAAAGATCGTCGATTTTCCCTACATAATGAATTTCTCGAAAGATCGGCGTGAATATCATTCCATCCATGAAATGACGATTGCCTTCGAAATCCCAAGTGAATCAGCTGGTGGACCTCCTCTCGTCAGGAATCGAATCCATCGCTCTGCGGTGCCATCTTGTCTCTATCTGCGTCTACTCTGACATGTTGAACTTCGGATTACCCATAGCGGATATTGTCCAACTCCTCTCGAAAATGTTCATGGAAACAGCGGACCCCCTACTCCTCTTCTAAGTTACGCCACTGTTCCATTAAACGTTCAGTTTGAGTATTGAAAGACCAATCTCCAATAACTGCTAAGTCTCACTTTCGTAAAATAAAATTTTACATGAGAGTGTCCAAGTTTATTAAACACCCTGTAGTTGTCTGTATTTGGTAATTCATGAAATTGCATAAGAAATAAATTTCATTAATGCACGATCTAATGTTCATCAGTGCCTATGCTAACAACATTCCGTTGCTTGAAATTGTTAAAGTAACTTTGAATGCGTTATGGAAAAGCATAGTCATAAAGTTGTTCAAAAGAACTATGTTCAAACTGCGTTGAAATGTAGCTTGTAATAAAGTCTCCAACTACTTGCAGTGCTGTTCTAACATATCCCGGCCGTCTGTGATTGCTTGCTCGGCAAGTCCGCCTGGATCAATGACCTTCTTGGCGTTCGCTGCTCGGCGATGCTGAAACTGTCGCCTACACTCTGCCGTGACAGTTTCGGTATGCTACGCGACCTTCACCGTGCGTCTTGCTAGCGCTATAGAGCTCGACCCTACTTGCTCGACTGACAGAGCTCCACTGAATGTGCTGGCACTGTCTTCACTCTTATCTGCCTGGCGCAGACACGTGGTGTAGTCCCCCACCACTGTGCTCTCGCGTCACGATCATAGTCTCGAACCCTCATCATCTCGGCTATTCCGTTATAAAATAACTTAAGGGTTATCTAACTTCCTTAGAATTATTTCCACATATAATGCATGTTATATATCCTCTTATAAGATGTTTAATTACCATATTCCATACATATCTTAATAAAACTTCACATCTCTATCCATAATTCCATCTTCTTACAGATGTCAGTGCCTCCTTGATCCTAGACCTCCTACGTCATCTTCTTGACTCGATCGGTGCGCTATCTTTTCCTAACTCTTCCCAAAACCTCAACTACGGCTTAATGTCTGCTGGCGTAGCCGATAGCCTAAACTAGGTATCGGGTACATCTCTCCCGTACATCTCCTTTTTTTTATCAGGATTGAGAAAAAAAATACACTCTCGGGCATTCTATATATAATACATGTACACGATAGCTCTACAATTCCCTTACTCAGCATGATGGTACTTTCTGACTCTCAATAATGATGATTGACTTCCAATGATTAGCATCTTGATTCCGTGTTATTCTGACGTTTGTTTCTCCCTTCGCCACTCGTGCTTGCTCGATTGACATCTCTCACTGTCTCTTCGGGTGGTGCACTAGGCTGTCTATCTTCTTGCCTCGACCTCTCATGTCCATGATTATCTCGTCTGTCGTTAGGATCGTTTCTTCGGCCATCCTGCCTGTCGTTCCCATTATACCGTTGACCTTGGCTCCAGTTATTTCTGCCCCGATATCTATTGTTATATCGATTCCTGTCTTGATATCTGGAATTCTGGTTATAATTTCTATATCAGCTATCTCTTGCTTCTTGATCGTATGGCCTCTCATATGGTCCTCTATATCGATCATTTCCTCGAGCGTTACGGGTGTTTCCTCGATTCCCTTCGTTCCGTCGGTTTTCCCAGGAATCTCTTCTGTCCGTTTGAGCAGCATTGTCTACGACTACCGCATTCACTTCTTGCGTGTTTCTATTGTCGTTTCTGGTATTTCTAGGCGTAACTTGTGCGCTTGTATAGTCCAATCGCCGTAAAATGTCGTCATAGTGCTCAAGTGTATTGGCTCCCGACGCTATTAGTGATCGCTGTACCTCAATCGGTAACTGTCTCGCTATAGCTTGCAAAAGCTCTTCTTCTGGCAATGGAGGAATCAGAAACTGTAATTTAGCCAGCTGTGACGTGAAATAATTGGCATAATGCGTCGGATGTGACGTAGAATAGCGCTTTGAGTACATTTCCGCTCTTACGTTAAGTTGATCCTCGGCACTCCAAAATCTCCTCAAGAAAGCTATGGCAAATTGCTCCATGTTCGCAAAATTGCTTCTGAACGCTCTAAACCAAGTAAGCGCAGACCCATCTAAGGCGCGTTCGACTATCCTTAGCTCTCTTTCTTTGGCTACCCTATGTTCCGCCATGTAGTCTCGACTATCTCGCAGAAATTCGACTGGTGTGACTCCTGTATTTCCCGAAAACTTTCTCGGCTTTTCATCCAGATTTCTAATAATGGTGACTGGACCTGAGTATCGTTCGCTTGGACCGAACGTACTCCTATTCGAACTTGGATTATCTTGAGGGGTTGAACTGGCCCTTTCGAATGTCACATTCGGTTGCATTTGACGGTCTTCTCCCATGCTCGCTTCTTGATTACTCATACTGCGGTCTATCGCTGTCTGGTTTATCAATGTTTCCCCTGATGTTATATTCTGACTGGTGAAACTGTTAAACATGGATTCTAGTTTAGTTATCCTGTCTTCTGCTAATTTCTCCACGGTCTTGACCTGCGTCTTCAACTCATCTAACGATGTAACATCCTGCGTTTTGTTACTCTCGTCTAAGTCGTTTCTTAACTTGTCAATTTTGCCTTCGCACGTGTTCTTTACCGACGCGACTTGTTTCTTTAACAGATCAACATCTGTTCTAAATAGAGTTGAATCTATCTTCATCGCTTCCTTGTTCTCCGTAAACCTCGCTTCTAAGTTTGCCATACCTGCGATTAATTTTTCATCTAACCCTTCACGTTTCTCTTTTGCTTCGGCATCGACCTCACTATACCGTTCTTCCACAATTGCACCGACTCTATTTTTGAACAAAGCTAAGTTTTCATTAACCTTTTGCTCTATATCGTCGTCTATCTTCCTAATATCTTTCTGCAATTGATTTTCTAATGATTTTAAATTAGAATTGACCTCTCCTAAGACTTCCTCTTTAATGGTCCCAATTACTGTCTTTAAATCTTTAATCTCATTACCTAGATTCGTTTCTAGACCTTTGATTTTAGTCTCGAAAGATACTTCGGTAGACCACTCTTGAATTTTGCCTACATCTGCCACTAAACCATCGATGTCGAATCTCAACTTCGATACATCTGATTTAATGTCTTTCTGTATGGACATAACGTCAGTTCTTAAAGTAAAATATTTTCTTCTCCTCTACTTTCTAATTCAATAATATTTTTTCTTAATATTTGAACATTTTCCTCTCCTTTCATATTTACAGCAATTATGTCTAATTGTAAAGTCTTCAGCATTTCATTATTCTTTAAAGTTTAATCTAGTTAATCTAGTTAACTTGTTTTCTAATTCAGTGTTAGTTTCTTCACTACGAGCTTGTAATTTCTCTTCCAATGATTTGAAATTATCCTCACTATTTGACTGTAATTTTTCTTCTAAGGACTTAAAATTGTCTTCACTACTTGACTGTAGCCTAGTCTCTAATGACTTTAAATTATCCTCACTAGTTGACTGTAGCCTAGTCTCTAATGACTTTAAACTGTCGTTCAGATTGCCTTCGTTACTAGCCTGTAATGCTTGTACATTCTCTTTACATTTAGCTTCTAATCTAGCTTCTGAATTATTAATTTGTTCTTTAACTTCCGTTTCCATCTTAGAAATAGTTTCTGCAATACCAGACATACCCGTCTGTAACTCTCCTAACACCTTCGCCAAATCTTCCGGCAACATAATTATATTTTCAATATACGTTTTATACAGAGACGTTAGACAACAACACATCACAATGTCTCAATTCCTGCATTCACTTGGGTATAGGAAAAATGTCTTATAACTAACATGATATTACTAATACGATTAACATGAACACTGGAATGGGCACACAAGTACATTGTCTGACTAAGTTTAATAAATTTTGTAACACACTTAAAAATGAACTTGAGATCAATCTCTCAGTAATCTAAATCTGATGTGATTCCATAGAATAAACAAAATCGAAGCCCCACTAGTTGGATAAAGCCAATTCTCCCTCTCTCTCTGTACCCGTTCGTCCTGGGGATGCGATGACCCATCTGCTATAACATCGCATTCCTGGAGTTCCGGGACAGAGCGGATTTAAATGAACCTCTAGTCAAATAAGGAATGTGTCGGAAATTCAGCTGAGTTATCGAAAAAGCAGTGGGTATCACGAGACAAAGTATCTCTAGGGTCGTTACGGGCTTAAGTTTAATAAAAATAATGCAAATATAAATGGGCGCCATCAACTGAATTCCTAGCAAACCACTTCCTTTCCGGATAAGCCTTACTCAAGACAAGGAAAGAAAAAGGAACATCACGCCATCATCAGATCACAACTAAGATAAAAACAAATTTATTTTACTTTGATAGTCAGACAGACATTTTAAATATAACTCCTACCTAAGAGTATGGTCGAATGCCAAAGTTAAATTGTCATTGTCCAAAAATCGAACCATCTCTTTTCTAATCCAAAATTATTTTTATCCACATAGAACAGAAAAATCTCTAAAGTTCTCTTGGGTTCTCAGGATCACTGTAGCACTATGTCTTTCGTCACTGACATTTGTGAAACCTGAGACCTAATTTCTCTTTAATTTAACATCATCAATGTGGATTTAAAAAAGTTATTAATCTGTCAAAACATATACATATTATAATCACACATATTAAACATCACGTAATTTATGGTTTGCATGGCATAATTTAAATGTTGAACATGTTAGTCAAATGCTCCTAAACATCGAATAATTAATTTACACTATTTACATTGTCATTAACAATCTCTTATCTGTGAATTACAGAAACTTCATGGCTCATTGGTCATCGTTATCGTCATCATCAAAATTAAATATTTCTCACATTAATTCTCACTTCAAAATTCTACATATTCCTGTCAGAATCCTTAATTCATTACCATTACATCATTTAAATTCTCAACTCAAGTTGCAATTCCTTCAAATTATATCTCAATTAAATTTATTTAATTCCATGTAAATTCATTAATCATCAACTTATTTAATTAATTATCACCTTCTAATTCAGTTATTCATCATCATTACAATCGTCTATTAATTTATTTAAATCAGTTTATTTATCCAATCTTTAATTCATCCATTTATTTAATTCATTGATTCATTTCAAAATTTAATTTATTAACTTATTTAAATTTCAATCTTCTGGTTATTTAGTTTTCATTATTTCATCTAGTCATTCTGATTTTTATTTCATTAGGTCAGATCGTTAATATGCTTAAATCTCAGATTATTATTTCATTAATTATTATTTTCAGAAAATCTTGTATTATCAACTTCATTTATTTGTTTAATTTCCTAACAAATTGTTTAATATGGTTTATAGAACGTTGTCTTACAGTTTTATTACTTCCAAGTTATATCTCGTATTTAATTTATCATGCCAAAAAATAGTATTGCCTCCACGACATCACGTTGGATCTAACTATCCACAACGACATTACATTTCCTCAATACTTCAAATATCACATTTGAATACAACAATTACTCCACAAAACTCCATAAATATTCAGCACATACAGCATGAATCTCAACAATTACGCTAGACTGGGTACGACGACCTCATGTCTGCTTCAAAATACATTATCAACGTTGCAACTATCACATGGCAACTTCCACAAAATGCCTATCATAAACTCCACTTAACCATGTTGCATGATCTACAAAAAATATATAACTGGCTTCAAATTATCAACGCACACAATCTCCAATAACTGTAATTACTCTGATCACATCTAGACAACTTCTTAAACAATTGGAATAAATATATTACCTCAGTAATTTAAGATCTGCTTTCAAATAGCATAAATTCTCTTACAATTTTCATAACTCACATCACAGAAAAACACCAATGTGCTATAATCTCTCATATCAAAATCTGCAATACTGATCTGCCTTAAAATAAATCTGACCATTAATGATTCATCTTACAAGATTCAATTACTTTAAATCCTTCTCAAAGGTATCAAACACAATTATAAAAATCATCAAAAGCATCAGCTATAACAGCTGTTAAACTAAAATTACTCTCAAAAGAGTATAGCAACAAAATATTGGATTGGCAAACAAGAATTACTAAATGCAATCCTGCTGACATTTATCGTTACTTTATTTAACAAAATTTCGACTGATATGTGACTAGTAGTTCCTTGTTTGATTCACTTACAATCTCGTGTTCATTCGGATGATAAAAATGAGTCCCTCAATGGCGAGTAAGATGTGTAACCACCGTACAGTCGTATAAATACGAAAGACCTCGCCCCGTCGACTTGGATGATATTGCCCTGAACGATGGGTATGATGAGTAGCCACCATACAATCGTATAAATACGAAAGACCCCATCTCGTAGACTATATGAGTGAATGTACCAGATAGGAATCAACAAGTTTCTAGTTGTCATATAAAAGCGATGTTCAACTTCTTAATATCTCCAAACAATCCAATGGAAAAAAATCCCTACTGGTGAATAATACACACTCGCTAGTATGCAATGAACTGACGAAGTAATTTTTGATAATCAATTGCAGATCACGAGTTCGAAATACTCGTTACACAAAAAAAAACTATTCATGAAAAGAATATCCTAGCTGGAAAAATGTCTAAAAGACCAAACATCTGCTTAATAAAGCCAACCAATGGTGAGAATTTCGTATAATGATGCCTGCCATATCATATGGTCACTCCATATTCTAGCAAATTCGAAGTATATAAAGTCAAACCATGTCTTAATAATCGTATCACTCCTATTAGAAAAATATACATGTTTGCCCAGTATTCATGAAAATAATCGTATCAGGTAGTTATGACTCTTACAGTACCTTTCATAATCAGCTGTTATTAAATTTCGAAAGATCGTCGATTTTCCCTACATAATGAATTTCTCGAAAGATCGGCGTGAATATCATTCCATCCATGAAATGACGATTGCCTTCGAAATCCCAAGTGAATCAGCTGGTGGACCTCCTCTCGTCAGGAATCGAATCCATCGCTCTGCGGTGCCATCTTGTCTCTATCTGCGTCTACTCTGACATGTTGAACTTCGGATTACCCATAGCGGATATTGTCCAACTCCTCTCGAAAATGTTCATGGAAACAGCGGACCCCCTACTCCTCTTCTAAGTTACGCCACTGTTCCATTAAACGTTCAGTTTGAGTATTGAAAGACCAATCTCCAATAACTGCTAAGTCTCACTTTCGTAAAATAAAATTTTACATGAGAGTGTCCAAGTTTATTAAACACCCTGTAGTTGTCTGTATTTGGTAATTCATGAAATTGCATAAGAAATAAATTTCATTAATGCACGATCTAATGTTCATCAGTGCCTATGCTAACAACATTCCGTTGCTTGAAATTGTTAAAGTAACTTTGAATGCGTTATGGAAAAGCATAGTCATAAAGTTGTTCAAAAGAACTATGTTCAAACTGCGTTGAAATGTAGCTTGTAATAAAGTCTCCAACTACTTGCAGTGCTGTTCTAACATATCCCGGCCGTCTGTGATTGCTTGCTCGGCAAGTCCGCCTGGATCAATGACCTTCTTGGCGTTCGCTGCTCGGCGATGCTGAAACTGTCGCCTACACTCTGCCGTGACAGTTTCGGTATGCTACGCGACCTTCACCGTGCGTCTTGCTAGCGCTATAGAGCTCGACCCTACTTGCTCGACTGACAGAGCTCCACTGAATGTGCTGGCACTGTCTTCACTCTTATCTGCCTGGCGCAGACACGTGGTGTAGTCCCCCACCACTGTGCTCTCGCGTCACGATCATAGTCTCGAACCCTCATCATCTCGGCTATTCCGTTATAAAATAACTTAAGGGTTATCTAACTTCCTTAGAATTATTTCCACATATAATGCATGTTATATATCCTCTTATAAGATGTTTAATTACCATATTCCATACATATCTTAATAAAACTTCACATCTCTATCCATAATTCCATCTTCTTACAGATGTCAGTGCCTCCTTGATCCTAGACCTCCTACGTCATCTTCTTGACTCGATCGGTGCGCTATCTTTTCCTAACTCTTCCCAAAACCTCAACTACGGCTTAATGTCTGCTGGCGTAGCCGATAGCCTAAACTAGGTATCGGGTACATCTCTCCCGTACATCTCCTTTTTTTATCAGGATTGAGAAAAAAAATACACTCTCGGGCATTCTATATATAATACATGTACACGATAGCTCTACAATTCCCTTACTCAGCATGATGGTACTTTCTGACTCTCAATAATGATGATTGACTTCCAATGATTAGCATCTTGATTCCGTGTTATTCTGACGTTTGTTTCTCCCTTCGCCACTCGTGCTTGCTCGATTGACATCTCTCACTGTCTCTTCGGGTGGTGCACTAGGCTGTCTATCTTCTTGCCTCGACCTCTCATGTCCATGATTATCTCGTCTGTCGTTAGGATCGTTTCTTCGGCCATCCTGCCTGTCGTTCCCATTATACCGTTGACCTTGGCTCCAGTTATTTCTGCCCCGATATCTATTGTTATATCGATTCCTGTCTTGATATCTGGAATTCTGGTTATAATTTCTATATCAGCTATCTCTTGCTTCTTGATCGTATGGCCTCTCATATGGTCCTCTATATCGATCATTTCCTCGAGCGTTACGGGTGTTTCCTCGATTCCCTTCGTTCCGTCGGTTTTCCCAGGAATCTCTTCTGTCCGTTTGAGCAGCATTGTCTACGACTACCGCATTCACTTCTTGCGTGTTTCTATTGTCGTTTCTGGTATTTCTAGGCGTAACTTGTGCGCTTGTATAGTCCAATCGCCGTAAAATGTCGTCATAGTGCTCAAGTGTATTGGCTCCCGACGCTATTAGTGATCGCTGTACCTCAATCGGTAACTGTCTCGCTATAGCTTGCAAAAGCTCTTCTTCTGGCAATGGAGGAATCAGAAACTGTAATTTAGCCAGCTGTGACGTGAAATAATTGGCATAATGCGTCGGATGTGACGTAGAATAGCGCTTTGAGTACATTTCCGCTCTTACGTTAAGTTGATCCTCGGCACTCCAAAATCTCCTCAAGAAAGCTATGGCAAATTGCTCCATGTTCGCAAAATTGCTTCTGAACGCTCTAAACCAAGTAAGCGCAGACCCATCTAAGGCGCGTTCGACTATCCTTAGCTCTCTTTCTTTGGCTACCCTATGTTCCGCCATGTAGTCTCGACTATCTCGCAGAAATTCGACTGGTGTGACTCCTGTATTTCCCGAAAACTTTCTCGGCTTTTCATCCAGATTTCTAATAATGGTGACTGGACCTGAGTATCGTTCGCTTGGACCGAACGTACTCCTATTCGAACTTGGATTATCTTGAGGGGTTGAACTGGCCCTTTCGAATGTCACATTCGGTTGCATTTGACGGTCTTCTCCCATGCTCGCTTCTTGATTACTCATACTGCGGTCTATCGCTGTCTGGTTTATCAATGTTTCCCCTGATGTTATATTCTGACTGGTGAAACTGTTAAACATGGATTCTAGTTTAGTTATCCTGTCTTCTGCTAATTTCTCCACGGTCTTGACCTGCGTCTTCAACTCATCTAACGATGTAACATCCTGCGTTTTGTTACTCTCGTCTAAGTCGTTTCTTAACTTGTCAATTTTGCCTTCGCACGTGTTCTTTACCGACGCGACTTGTTTCTTTAACAGATCAACATCTGTTCTAAATAGAGTTGAATCTATCTTCATCGCTTCCTTGTTCTCCGTAAACCTCGCTTCTAAGTTTGCCATACCTGCGATTAATTTTTCATCTAACCCTTCACGTTTCTCTTTTGCTTCGGCATCGACCTCACTATACCGTTCTTCCACAATTGCACCGACTCTATTTTTGAACAAAGCTAAGTTTTCATTAACCTTTTGCTCTATATCGTCGTCTATCTTCCTAATATATTTCTGCAATTGATTTTCTAATGATTTTAAATTAGAATTGACCTCTCCTAAGACTTCCTCTTTAATGGTCCCAATTACTGTCTTTAAATCTTTAATCTCATTACCTAGATTCGTTTCTAGACCTTTGATTTTAGTCTCGAAAGATACTTCGGTAGACCACTCTTGAATTTTGCCTACATCTGCCACTAAACCATCGATGTCGAATCTCAACTTCGATACATCTGATTTAATGTCTTTCTGTATGGACATAACGTCAGTTCTTAAAGTAAAAATATTTTCTTCTCCTCTACTTTCTAATTCAATAATATTTTTTCTTAATATTTGAACATTTTCCTCTCCTTTCATATTTACAGCAATTATGTCTAATTGTAAAGTCTTCAGCATTTCATTATTCTTTAAAGTTTAATCTAGTTAATCTAGTTAACTTGTTTTCTAATTCAGTGTTAGTTTCTTCACTACGAGCTTGTAATTTCTCTTCCAATGATTTGAAATTATCCTCACTATTTGACTGTAATTTTTCTTCTAAGGACTTAAAATTGTCTTCACTACTTGACTGTAGCCTAGTCTCTAATGACTTTAAATTATCCTCACTAGTTGACTGTAGCCTAGTCTCTAATGACTTTAAACTGTCGTTCAGATTGCCTTCGTTACTAGCCTGTAATGCTTGTACATTCTCTTTACATTTAGCTTCTAATCTAGCTTCTGAATTATTAATTTGTTCTTTAACTTCCGTTTCCATCTTAGAAATAGTTTCTGCAATACCAGACATACCCGTCTGTAACTCTCCTAACACCTTCGCTAAATCTTCCGGCAACATAATTATATTTTCAATATACGTTTTATACAGAGACGTTAGACAACAACACATCACAATGTCTCAATTCCTGCATTCACTTGGGTATAGGAAAAATGTCTTATAACTAACATGATATTACTAATACGATTAACATGAACACTGGAATGGGCACACAAGTACATTGTCTGACTAAGTTTAATAAATTTTGTAACACACTTAAAAATGAACTTGAGATCAATCTCTCAGTAATCTAAATCTGATGTGATTCCATAGAATAAACAAAATCGAAGCCCCACTAGTTGGATAAAGCCAATTCTCCCTCTCTCTCTGTACCCGTTCGTCCTGGGGATGCGATGACCCATCTGCTATAACATCGCATTCCTGGAGTTCCGGGACAGAGCGGATTTAAATGAACCTCTAGTCAAATAAGGAATGTGTCGGAAATTCAGCTGAGTTATCGAAAAAGCAGTGGGTATCACGAGACAAAGTATCTCTAGGGTCGTTACGGGCTTAAGTTTAATAAAAATAATGCAAATATAAATGGGCGCCATCAACTGAATTCCTAGCAAACCACTTCCTTTCCGGATAAGCCTTACTCAAGACAAGGAAAGAAAAAGGAACATCACGCCATCATCAGATCACAACTAAGATAAAAACAAATTTATTTTACTTTGATAGTCAGACAGACATTTTAAATATAACTCCTACCTAAGAGTATGGTCGAATGCCAAAGTTAAATTGTCATTGTCCAAAAATCGAACCATCTCTTTTCTAATCCAAAATTATTTTTATCCACATAGAACAGAAAAATCTCTAAAGTTCTCTTGGGTTCTCAGGATCACTGTAGCACTATGTCTTTCGTCACTGACATTTGTGAAACCTGAGACCTAATTTCTCTTTAATTTAACATCATCAATGTGGATTTAAAAAAGTTATTAATCTGTCAAAACATATACATATTATAATCACACATATTAAACATCACGTAATTTATGGTTTGCATGGCATAATTTAAATGTTGAACATGTTAGTCAAATGCTCCTAAACATCGAATAATTAATTTACACTATTTACATTGTCATTAACAATCTCTTATCTGTGAATTACAGAAACTTCATGGCTCATTGGTCATCGTTATCGTCATCATCAAAATTAAATATTTCTCACATTAATTCTCACTTCAAAATTCTACATATTCCTGTCAGAATCCTTAATTCATTACCATTACATCATTTAAATTCTCAACTCAAGTTGCAATTCCTTCAAATTATATCTCAATTAAATTTATTTAATTCCATGTAAATTCATTAATCATCAACTTATTTAATTAATTATCACCTTCTAATTCAGTTATTCATCATCATTACAATCGTCTATTAATTTATTTAAATCAGTTTATTTATCCAATCTTTAATTCATCCATTTATTTAATTCATTGATTCATTTCAAAATTTAATTTATTAACTTATTTAAATTTCAATCTTCTGGTTATTTAGTTTTCATTATTTCATCTAGTCATTCTGATTTTTATTTCATTAGGTCAGATCGTTAATATGCTTAAATCTCAGATTATTATTTCATTAATTATTATTTTCAGAAAATCTTGTATTATCAACTTCATTTATTTGTTTAATTTCCTAACAAATTGTTTAATATGGTTTATAGAACGTTGTCTTACAGTTTTATTACTTCCAAGTTATATCTCGTATTTAATTTATCATGCCAAAAAATAGTATTGCCTCCACGACATCACGTTGGATCTAACTATCCACAACGACATTACATTTCCTCAATACTTCAAATATCACATTTGAATACAACAATTACTCCACAAAACTCCATAAATATTCAGCACATACAGCATGAATCTCAACAATTACGCTAGACTGGGTACGACGACCTCATGTCTGCTTCAAAATACATTATCAACGTTGCAACTATCACATGGCAACTTCCACAAAATGCCTATCATAAACTCCACTTAACCATGTTGCATGATCTACAAAAAATATATAACTGGCTTCAAATTATCAACGCACACAATCTCCAATAACTGTAATTACTCTGATCACATCTAGACAACTTCTTAAACAATTGGAATAAATATATTACCTCAGTAATTTAAGATCTGCTTTCAAATAGCATAAATTCTCTTACAATTTTCATAACTCACATCACAGAAAAACACCAATGTGCTATAATCTCTCATATCAAAATCTGCAATACTGATCTGCCTTAAAATAAATCTGACCATTAATGATTCATCTTACAAGATTCAATTACTTTAAATCCTTCTCAAAGGTATCAAACACAATTATAAAAATCATCAAAAGCATCAGCTATAACAGCTGTTAAACTAAAATTACTCTCAAAAGAGTATAGCAACAAAATATTGGATTGGCAAACAAGAATTACTAAATGCAATCCTGCTGACATTTATCGTTACTTTATTTAACAACATTTCGACTGATATGTGACTAGTAGTTCCTTGTTTGATTCACTTACAATCTCGTGTACATTCGGATGATAAAAATGAGTCCCTCAATGGCGAGTAATATGTGTAACCACCGTACAGTCGTATAAATACGAAAGACCTCGCCCCGTCGACTTGGATGATATTGCCCTGAACGATGGGTAAGATGAGTAGCCACCATACAATCGTATAAATACGAAAGACCCCATCTCGTAGACTATATGAGTGAATGTACCAGATAGGAATCAACAAGTTTCTAGTTGTCATATAAAAGCGATGTTCATTCACTCAAGTGAATAACTTCTTAATATCTCCAAACAATCCAATGGAAAAAAATCCCTACTGATGAATAATACACACTCGCTAGTATGCAATGAACTGACGAAGTAATTTTTGATAATCAATTGCAGATCACGAGTTCGAAATACTCGTTACACAAAAAAAACTATTCATGAAAAGAATATCCTAGCTGGAAAAATGTCTAAAAGACCAAACATCTGCTTAATAAAGCCAACCAATGGTGAGAATTTCGTATAATGATGCCTGCCATATCATATGGTCACTCCATATTCTAGCAAATTCGAAGTATATAAAGTCAAACCATGTCTTAATAATCGTATCACTCCTATTAGAAAAATATACATGTGTGCCCAGTATTCATGAAAATAATCGTATCAGGTAGTTATGACTCTTACAGTACCTTTCATAATCAGCTGTTATTAAATTTCGAAAGATCGTCGATTTTTCCTACATAATGAATTTCTCGAAAGATCGGCGTGAATATCATTCCATCCATGAAATGACGATTGCCTTCGAAATCCCAAGTGAATCAGCTGGTGGACCTCCTCTCGTCAGGAATCGAATCCATCGCTCTGCGGTGCCATCTTGTCTCTATCTGCGTCTACTCTGACATGTTGAACTTCGGATTACCCATAGCGGATATTGTCCAACTCCTCTCGAAAATGTTCATGGAAACAGCGGACCCCCTACTCCTCTTCTAAGTTACGCCACTGTTCCATTAAACGTTCAGTTTGAGAATTGAAAGACCAATCTCCAATAACTGCTAAGTCTCACTTTCGTAAAATAAAATTTTACATGAGAGTGTCCAAGTTTATTAAACACCCTGTAGTTGTCTGTATTTGGTAATTCATGAAATTGCATAAGAAATAAATTTCATTAATGCATGATCTAATGTTCATCAGTGCCTATGCTAGCAACATTCCGTTGCTTGAAATTGTTAAAGTAACTTTGAATGCGTTATGGAAAAGCATAGTCATAAAGTTGTTCAAAAGAACTATGTTCAAACTGCGTTGAAATGTAGCTTGTAATAAAGTCTCCAACTACTTGCAGTGCTGTTCTAACATATCCCGGCCGTCTGTGATTGCTTGCTCGGCAAGTCCGCCTGGATCAATGACCTTCTTGGCGTTCGCTGCTCGGCGATGCTGAAACTGTCGCCTACACTCTGCCGTGACAGTTTCGGTATGCTACGCGACCTTCACCGTGCGTCTTGCTAGCGCTATAGAGCTCGACCCTACTTGCTCGACTGACAGAGCTCCACTGGATGTGCTGGCACTGTCTTCACTCTTATCTGCCTGGCGCAGACACGTTGTGTAGTCCCCCACCACTGTGCTCTCGCGTCACGATCATAGTCTAGAACCCTCATCATCTCGGCTATTCCGTTATAAAATAACTTAAGGGTTATCTAACTTCCTTAGAATTATTTCCACATATAATGCATGTTATATATCCTCTTATAAGATGTTTAATTACCATATTCCATACATATCTTAATAAAACTTCACATCTCTATCCATAATTCCATCTTCTTACAGATGTCAGTGCCTCCTTGATCCTAGACCTCCTACGTCATCTTGACATTCTTCTTGACTCGATCGGTGCGCTATCTT
Organism: Meconema thalassinum; assembly: GCA_946902985.2. Lineage (NCBI taxonomy): Eukaryota > Metazoa > Arthropoda > Insecta > Orthoptera > Tettigoniidae > Meconema > Meconema thalassinum. The sequence continues at coordinate 582,734,738 of OX336390.1, read as the reverse complement.
TTCCTAACTCTTCCCAAAACCTCAACTACGGCTTAATGTCTGCTGGCGTAGCCGATAGCCTAAACTAGGTATCGGGTACAGCACCAAGCTGACAGAAATCGGTCTACGCTGAAATTCCCGCTTGTAATGACCACAAAATACACACACTCACACTGCTGGAAATGACATGACGTTTTTCACACAGGTCGGCTGAATAGATGCTCACAAACTATTAAAAAATTTTAAAACCTACGATAGAGCTGACTGCTCTTCGTCACAAATCACATTGCTCCAAAGGCAATAATCTCACTGAATCTGATCAATAATAAACCTTAAAAAGATTAATTACCCTCCAATCTACTGTATAATTATATTAATTCAGTCCTACTTCTGAAACACAACATATCTCCGAGAGACGTTTTTAACCGCATTGCGTAACATATGCAAACACGATCGTCCACATAGCTACGTTAGTTAAAACAACAAACAAACAAGAACCTTCTACTAATAACATTTATGCGAGCTGTTTCCATGCAAAAGGTGTGTCAGCCCAAAACTAAATATACTACGTTAATCAACACAAGCAAAATATTTACAAAAATATGTCCCATATACCATAAGTTAATTTATCGGATAATAAGAATATTATTTTGTACTCATCCTCGCCCAGTCACCCGTCAAAGGACATCAGCTGCCATCTCCCAACTGAATGCTTCTTATCTTATCTCAACCATCTGGACGGAGTGTTGATAGTTCCAAACTTCTTCCATGGTAAGCGATGCCATCTCTGTGCTGATTCAAAAAGTTAGATTATTATTCACTCGATATCTGACTACTAAATTCGCCGTTTCAGGTACTACTTTCCCCGGAACAGTCTGTTGGCGAATTTTCGATGCTACTGTCCCTACAAAATATAGTACTGTGACTATCTATCACTGAATTTAACACATTTATTAATAATTCCTGTGTCCTCATGACACGCAAAAGTATAAGTGTCTACGTCCTTAGACGCGCAAAATGTAAAGTAACCTGTGTCCTCGACACACAAAGTATAATAGCCTGTGTCCTCGACACACCAAAGAATAATAAGCTGTGTCCTCGACACACCAAATATAATAATCCATGTCTTGGCTCTTCATGCCACTTATAAATGAACCGGCCCTAGGTATTGATAGAGGGGGAAATTATATAAACATTTCTCAAAATAATAGTGGTACAGGAATGAAATAAATATCACTGAACTCGTAAAATTGCGCAGGTCAAGAATATGCCCATTAATCCCAGAATCGATCGTAGAGATGTTGTCTAGCCGATCTCCCGCGTTAATGCTAGCCATCGCGTGCCCAAGCTAGACTTGCCGCGCTCGTAAGCATTCATCTCCCATTGGTTCCACATTTTTTGTAACTTGGCGGTTTTTATCAGACCTTGGCCTCGTAGGAGTGTCTAGTATTTTCATCCACCACTCACGTTACTGCATCATATTTTTTCTAGGTGCGAATATTACAATGAACATACCAGAAGCGTGTCTCACTGCGCGTCCCTTCTATTTTGAGGTAGCCACCACCTGTCCTTCTGAAACATTGCTATGGTCTTTCTTTTCACAATCCTAAGTATTTAGCCTTTTGTCAAACTGCTGCAGGTATGTCCCCATTGTCTCCAACCAATGCTTGAAATTTCCTCATCTCCGTCTGGCTATTTTCATGACGCTGGTGGAAATATTTATTAATTGAAGAAATAAAACATCGAATCATTTATCCATCAGAGGATAAAGGGTTCAATGTGTATTGAAAATCCTACGTTTATATACATTTTTATTTTGAGATGAATCAAAATTGAAACTTTTGTGCGGGCATCATCTCCAATACCAAGTTATAGGTCCAAAATAAAATTATTACTAAAAATCAGTAGACAAGTAATACTTGTTGCTGCTTATTAGTACAATAAATGTATTCTTTGATCCGAATTGACAACGTGGCGTGAAGAATTTGCATGTTATTCCTGTTTACATCTCAGATGAATCTCAGCTGTAGAGGACATACGTCTACAAAATGTTATGTTAGTTATTTCCGGAAGCAAAATTTCAAACTCAAGTGGTACTACATAATGCCTACCAGGGTCATATTCAGCACTCGAAAACGAAGGGGAATATGAAAAAGGAAAGCGCTCTTGAGCAACGTTTATAGAGGGGCAAAGCACTCAACGGGTTATTTTTTGTTTAATGGATATCCTTACAAAAAGTCAAAGTTTATTCGAGGTTAGTTGGTTTTACCATTCTAAAAGTTACGTTGTTCAACCATCTAATGAACGACAGATACATTTCAGCAAAACAATTCAAGGCTAAATAACTTTATCTTTTGAGGAATTTTTACGCATTTTACCATATCTTTTTACCTGGCTGGGAGCAGCAACCCATGACTTTCAACAACGATTGATATGCATTTAGACTATTTTCGTACAACCTATGAGTATATAATATACTTGGATAATTGAGCTATGATACAAAATACATTTACCATTTGGACAGCAAGTTTATTCAGAGCTACCTACAATTAAGAATCCTTTGGTTTAGTCTAAGTTAGTTGGTTTTACCAAGTATGCATTTTTCTTTTGTGACCGTTCATTTGTTTAAATTCAATATCTTATCATATGGTAATTTATACAATATACAATTATGCATAACAAGCTATATTCAAATTTTAAAGTCCATCCTTCTCAACTATTCGGTTAAGTCGGGTGTGAGAACGAACAAATCGTCAGGAATGCCAGGGTACGAATAAAGAGTACAGCGTTGGACCAGATGTTCGATCGTCTGTTCTTCCAGGTTACACTCACACATTGGTCAGCTGATCAGCCCCACTTGTACCTGAAATAATTGCTGCAACCATGTCCAGTCCTCAGCCTGTTGATGCGGCACCAGAATTTCCTCGGTAAGTCAAAGCCGTTTGGTTTCTTCGTGGGATCAAGATGGTGGGCACTTGTTCCCAATGTTTTAGTTGACCACTCATGCTTCCAGCTTTCATTTAGGTAAAATCCAGCAGCAATGAGTTGCCCCGCAGTGACACTTACTGGTCTTCTAGATTTCAGTCGTTGCTGTGATGGATGGCAGAATTCTTGGTGCAATGGCAAAGAAGGCGATGCAAAGATTTTCTTAGCTTCCCTTAGTAGAGCTTGCTTCCTCCTTAAGTGTGGTGGAGGGATGTGACTAAGAATGGGTAACCAGTGACATGGAGTTGATTTGATGGAACCAGTAATGCAACGCATTGTATCATTCAATTTAGTGTCTACCTTCCAACCAGACGGGTGCACAGTACTCAGCAGCCGAGTAGACAAGACTGATGGCAGATAAGCGTAAACAGTCAGCAGAGGCTCCCCAGGATGTACCACTGAGCTTATGCAATATGTTGTTTCTTGCGACGACTTTGTGGGAAAGCTTAGTGGTGTGTTCCTTGTAGCTCAGGGATCTATCTAAGGTGACTCCAAGATATTTTGGAAAAGGATTGTACCTCAGATTTCGTTCGTTGAACAAAACTCTTGGATTGTAGTTTGCAGCACGATTCGATAGATGGAAACAAGATACTTCAGTTTTTGAAGTGCTGGGGATCCATCTCCAGGTCTTAAAGAAAGTTGACATCTTCTTGAGATCCTCTGTATGAATTTGTTCACCATCTTCAAAATTATTACTCTATGCTACAAGAGTGATGTCATCAGCACATATGAACTTAGTTGATGTTGTGACTGGTAAATCATGAATGTACAAATTGAAGAGCAATGGGGCTAAAACAGATCCCTGTGGTAGACCATTATTTCGTTTTCGTTTGTGGCTTTTAGTGCTGCCTAGAAACACTTCGAATTGTCTTTCACTAAGCATAATAGATATTAGATCCACTTTTTCTCGACTTGGTACAACTTGCAATAGTTTGTAGGCAAGTCCTTGTCACCGAACAGTGTCATATGCTCCAGTCAAGTCGCTGAAAACAGCTGTTGATTTCAGTTGTCTTTGAAAACCTTCTTCGATATGTGTAGTTAGAGCAAGAACTTGATAGGTGCAGCTGCGTCCATGTCTGAATCCAGCTTGTTCAGGAGGCGTAACAGCTTCAATGAAAGGTGCTATTCTGGTTAGAAGGATTCGTTCAAGAAACTTGAATATGCAACTGAACAGTGCTATTGGTCGATAACTTTCGGGGATATCTTCGGGTTTGCCAGGTTTGAGAATGGCTATAACTTTTGATAATTTGAAATGACTGGGCAATCTGTTCTCTTGGAGAATGTAAGTGAAGAGAGAAGTGAGCCAGCATATACGATACAGACCCATGCTCTTAATAAATTCATTATAGATGCTGTCCGGACCGGCAGCCTTGCCGATTTTCAGTTGTTTAATTGCACTTTCTACTTCCGCTGTGGAGAAGGGCCTGGAGAGCGGCTCGTTTTTCGGGGCACTGCCCTTGAGTTTAGAGAGGTTACATTTGACAATTCTGGTGTGATTCTTGTCCCTCTTTGTCCTTGTGAGGTCTATGATTCTGTTGGCAATAATATCAGGATTCAGTTTAGGAGGTGGCTTTTTAGGGTGTTGTTTGCCAGTTAGCCCATTTATGATTCTCCAGGTTTTCCTGCTTGACTTTGCGAAGTTCATTTCTTTAAATGTTGCTTCCAATTTCTCTCGTCTGTTCTTGTTTAAATAGTGGAGTAGCTGCGAGCCCACTGTTTGATTTCCAGAACTTTGGTATTCTTAGTATAAGGCCTCACTTTCTTAATTCCATCCAGGTACATATTCCTTTCTGTAACCCCTAGGAATGTTGGACTTAGCAGCTTTGATTACTAGTTTAACAAATTTGTCGTAGTTATTTGCTGTTGGTTGAAGGTTCTCCGCAGCTAAACTGGAATCAAGGTCTTTTGTGAATCCATCCCAGTTGGCTCGTTGAAAGTTCCATCTCGGTAAGGGCATTGAGTTTACAAGGGGAATTATCAAACCAATTTCCACCAAAACAGGTTGGTGTGACTGTTTGGGAAGTTCGGCAAAACAATGCGAGTGGTATTGAGTTGTAGATCTAGCTGGTCTTTAGACACGAATGTCAACTCTGTGTTGTAATCCTTATTCCAGTGTGCAGAGAGGAAGGTTCCCTTGTCTTTTACGTCAAAAACCAAATGCATATTGGTAATTTCTGCCCATTGAACTAGTGACTCTCCATTCACATTCACGGTGTCATACCTCCAATTTGTGTGATGGCTGTTGAAGTCTCCAGTGTATATACAAGGCTGGTCAAAAGCTGGCAGTAGGCTACTGTAGGAGCCCAATTCACACCCGTAGGCTTGTACAGATTGACAATTTTTAAATCATTTATCTGAATTGCTATTGTATAAATGTAGCCATCTTCTGAACAACCAATTACTTGCACTCCATTTAAACTTGACTTCACATAAGTGGCTATCCCATATTGTGGGTGGTGGATTGCTTCGACCAGTGTATAACCGGGTATTCGTCCTCTGCGCTGAAGGTCCTGATCATCTTTGGTATGGGTTTCTTGAATGTTTACAACATCAATGTTATGGTCATACAGTTGTTTTTGCAGATACTGGCATTTGGCAAAACTTATGCCTTCATTGTTGAGTTGCATAATGCGATCTTGGTGTATCTCAACTCTAGTTTGATGGTTCTGAAAAGAACCGTTACTTGTTATATTTCTGAGCATATTGTATGTCACCTTTAACGCTGTTGCTCGTTTAGCACCACCCAGGGGTTACGTGTAGGGTAATTTAAGGTAATACTTTGTGTAAGGATATCCATTTATCTTTTTGGATTTTTGTTAACATAGTTTCTAAGATTTTTCACGCTGACGGAGTTATCATTGGCATAACGAAACATGTACGTGTAATTTAATTATTAACCTACTTTATAGTGTTTGACAAAGCAGCTCTTATAATTTAAGAGTGGGAAGTGACAATTTCATCAACCTACGAGTACTCCACTATGATGATGGTAAAAAGCTAGAATTGCAACATACAAAAACAGTGTTTGTCTACTAATAATGTGTTCCAAGATCTGATATTGAGACGACTGAAATTATTGTGGAATATCCACAAGCCCTGACAACGGCTTTTCTGATCCAATGTACCGTAATAGTACTGTAGTTATACAGTAGGAGCTTTAATACATGCAGTTAATATTGAAAAGTTATCAGATTATGTTTCTTGCTTTTGGAGAGCATTTACATATATTATTTATTCATTTTGAACTTCTCTATCGTTTTAACCTCCAGGATCGGCTTTTCCCACGGACTAAGCGAGGGATCCCACCTCTACCACCACTGAGATCAGTGTCCTGGAGCTTGAGACTCTGAGTCAGGGATACAACTGGGGTGTGTGACCAGCACTACGCCCAGGCGGCCTCACCTGCAAAGCGAACAGGGGACCTGGTGAAGGGACGGGGGGACGGTTAGGCAAGGAAGTGGGCATTTGCCCGAAGACGAAGTGACCACGGAAAACCACTTCGAGGATGGCTGATGTGGGAATCGAACCCCCTCTATTCATTTGGGCCACCCGAGGCTGAGTAGACCCAGTTCCAGTCTTCATACCACTTTTCAAATTTCGTGGCAGAGCAGGGAATCGAACCCAGGACCTCCGGGGCAGCAGCTAACCATGCTGACCGCTACGCTACGGAGGCGACTCGTTTTGAACTTTAAGGTTTTAATTAGCAATAATTGCATTATAAAGTATTAGCCTACTTTCTATTTTTGCAAAAAATGAAAGTAGACTTATGAGATCACTACAGGGCGAAAAAAAGTGTGTATGTCTGTGTGTGTGTATGTGTGTGAGTCTCTCTGTGTGTGTGTGTGTGAGTGTGTGGACTCTGAAAGTCTGTCCCCCCCTATCAATTCGAACACGGTGAGCGCAAATTGAACGAAATTTGGTACAAAGGTAGCAATAGCAAAGGACACCTCAGTGTCATGTTTTATATCGCCGCCATCTTGACGGAAACGTAATGGCGGCCACACATGTGTTCAAAGCTTAAATCAAATTACGACTAACCTAATCATCCGATCTCTACCAAATTTTGCAACAACATACATTTATGGGGTCAGCATCCTTTGACCAATCTAATAGGTCATCAGCCTAATAGTTTGCGAATGGCGGCCATCTTTGTGTGAAAATCGATTGCCCCTATTAATTCGAACACGGTGAAACCGAATGGAACGAAATTTGGTACAGAGGTAGCACTAGCAAAGGGCACCTCAGTGTCATGTTTTATATCACCGCCATCTTGACGGAAACGTAATGGCGGCCACACAAATGTTCAAAGCTTAAATCAAATTACGACTAACCTAATCATCCGATCTCTACCAAATTTTGCAACAACATACCTTTATGGGGCAGCATACTTTGACCAAACTAATAGGTCATCAGCCTAATATTTTGCGGATGGCGGCCATCTTTGTGTGAAAATCGATTCCCCCTATTAATTCGAACACGGTGAAATCGAATGGAACGAAATTTGGTACAGAGGTAGCACTAGAAAAGGCCACCTCAGTGTCATGTTTTATATCACCGCCATCTTGACGGAAACGTAATGGCGGCCACACAAATGTTCAAAGCTTAAATCAAATTACGACTAACCTAATCATCCGATCTCTACCAAATTTTGCAACAACATACCTTTATGGGGCAGCATACTTTGACCAAACTAATAGGTCATCAGCCTAATATTTTGCGGATGGCGGCCATCTTTGTGTGAAAATCGATTCCCCCTATTAATTCGAACACGGTGAAATCGAATGGAACGAAATTTGGTACAGAGGTAGCACTAGAAAAGGCCACCTCAGTGTCATGTTTTATATCACCGCCATCTTGACGGAAACGTAATCGCGGCCACCCAAATGTTAAAGGCTAAAATGTAATTACGACCAACCAATAATCTAGTCTCTACCAAATTTTGCAACAACAAATCTTTATGTGAGAAGCATATTCCGACCAAACTGCTAGATCATCAGCCCAATAGTTTGCAGATGGTGGCCAAGTATGTGTGCAAATCGATTCCCCCTATCAATTCAAACACGGTGAAACCGAATTGAACGAAATTTGGTACAGAGGTAGCACTAGCAAAAGGCACCTCAGTGTCATGTTTTATATCGCCGCCATCTTGACGGAAACGGAATGACGGTCACCCAAATGTTAAAAGCTTAAATCAAATTTCGACCATCCTAATAATTTGATCTCTACCGGATTTTGAAACAACATGCCTTTTTGTGGAAAGCATCTTATGACTGACTACAAGGTCATCAGCCCAATAGTTTGCAAATAGCGGCCATGTATGTGTGCAAATCCATTCCCCGGATCAATTCAAACACGGTGAAACCGAATTGAATGATTTTTTTTACAGAGGTAGCACTAGCAAAGGGCACCTCATTTTCATGTTTAATATCCCTATAGCACGTTGTATTTCAACATGCTACTACAACCAACATTCAATTATACTCCTTGAAAAGGACAAAGAGTTATAACAATACCCATGCATTTAGGAGAAAGTAGGCTATATGTTCTTTACTGAACATCTTGTTTTTAGTTTAATTAAATAAACAATGTAACGGATCAGATTTTTAAAAAAATGTCAACTTTTTTAAAAATCGCAATAATAAACTTTCTTCAAATAGCATGAATGTAGACGATTTTCTTTGTTTCTGATTCGAACATTATTTTAAGAAGATATCATTTATATTTGATAGGTTTTTCATCGGATTCTAAAAACATTATCATAGCGAATATATTCATTTTAGTGCTTAATTTGTATTTATAGATTGGTAACGTTTAGATGCTCGTAGTTTAATTTTATTTTCAATTTAATTTTAGCTGAGAATGATTACAAATTAATATTATATTTTAATTGCAGCCAATGACCATAGTAAGGCATTTCAATTGAACGCCCGTAGGCTCCACAACAAGTTCAATTTCAAGTAGTTCCAACTATGGTCACCAGACACCACTGTCACTGACACCCAGCGGCGAACTTTGGAACTCGATATAACGTTTCTAACCAAATATAACCTACAATTTTTGGCTACACACTACAAATTATAGTGGTAGGTTCTTTTACATGCAATAAATCTATGACTGAAGGATTTTAAAGCTCTTAAAAATCCGACGACTTTGGCCGGGTTTTGACCCGCGATCTGGGGCATAGCAGTTCAGCATACTACCGACCACGCCACCAAATCCGAACTTACACATTAATATACAACTTAGTTTTTATAATGGTAATAACTTAGATGGAATAAAACTATTTTGTTATTCATACTGTAGGTGTTTTAAATTCATTTTTCTGATTTTCATATTTTTACTTTGGTGACGAGATAATGGCTTAGATGTAGTCGTCATCAACTACCTTCCTTTAGTCAATGAAGCCGTCACCAAATAAGAAACCGAGGTGACACAGTAAAGTAGAAGGCATAGTAAAGAGACACAGAGACAAAGGAATCCCCGACAGAAAGCGTATAAATGGAATGGAGCGGAGTAAACATTCCTTTGAAACGACAATGCTTTGAAGGATATGAAAAACTCAAGAGCAAGTGACAGAAAAGGGAACTGTTTGCTATCATACAGCTGCGTTAGTAGGTATTGTAACAGAGGCTGCACTTAACATGATTGGATAGATAACACAAGACAAAAAGGATATTAGTAACTTCACCCTTAAAAAAAGTTAAAAGAGCTTTAACTTTGGCTAACGATAAAACGTAAATAAATTGTGAATGCTCTCTCCCACCCCCTGTGCGAGAGTAACGAGCTAACAGAGCCATCCCCCCCCCCCCTCACTTCCATTTTTTGTAGGTTCCAGGAAACGAAGCATTAGCTTTATTAGCCAGTTATAAAAGAAGGCACAATTATGAAAGCTGATCTTCAATCTTCTTGTATTTATAGCATATACAAGGTTCTTACAACATTTATTGGCATAAATTATTTACTCGTTCCATAGAAAAAAAGAACGTGAGCAGGCATCTTCTGAGTAACAGGAAGTGAGAGCAATTTTCTTCTAATGCATTCATCCCTCTAGGGATTGGATGGAGGCAGTGTAATGGTAAACATCAAAACACATTTTATTAAAATATATTCCATTTCAGTAGGATTGAGAAGACGCAAACATCAGTGCTAAAAATATTCTTACTAAAAACAAGAGATACAGTCAAAATTCTGGAGAATGAGGCTTGAAATTGGACCTTTGTAGGGACTCGAACGCGAATCTTCTGCAATCCTGGCAAGAGCAGTTTCCAATTGCACCTCGCATGGGTCACCTTACAGTCCACATCCTAGTCTTAGACAAAGAAGTCACTACATAGCGATCTATTACGATCGATAAGGCAACGATAATCTCAATGCACGACTATAATAGATCTCTATGAGGCATTACCAGAACCTGATATCATCAACTTGTTGTTGTTGTTGTTGTTGATTCATTTAGTTTTTTTATGGTGGTCATATAGCGCCCTGTACTTGGAAACGTGTGGAATCTGTCTGATAACCTGTGTCAGTGTAATGGCTACTGTAATGCGTGGTCTTGTATGTTAAGGCCTTAACTTAGGAACCACTCCAGTATGTGCCTGGAGGAGAAGTGAGAAACTGTGAAAAACTCTTTCTGAGGTGGGTGAAGAGGGAATCGAACCAATACCTCAGTTCCCCCTCATGTCCCTGAGTGTACCTCATTCCACACCTCGGTCCAGAAATATTTCCTTTGGTAGAGCAGGGAAATGATATGGGCCTCAAGGATGAGAGCCAAGATATGTATTTACTATTACATCTGGTATAGGAAATGGCACGGTAGCGTACGAATTAAACACTGACGATAAAGTATAATATTTTAGGGTGTGCAAATGTGAGCTGTATCAATATTGTTATGATATTCATAAACATGATTTAGATTGATATCCAATTAAAAGTTAAATATAAATTACTGTTCAACTATGTGGAAAGCAAAGAGAAAGACACCTTCGAAGAATATTATTATTAATACAGTAATAATAATAATAATAATAATAATAATAATAAAAATAATAATAAGTAATGCAAAATTACGACAATGCAAGACACTTGTATTGCCGGAAGCTTTATATGCCTCAGAAACCGTATGCCTGGGTGGCCACTCTAAAATTGCAGACATTGAAAAACATGAACGGAAAATTCTCCGGAAAATGTATGATCCAACGAGAGAAAATGGAGTGTGGATTAAGAGGAGAACAGCGGACCTCTACTCCTTCACTGGCAGGTTCACTGATGCCGTAGGGAAGCGAAGCCTGAATTTCTATGGCCATATCTACAAGGATGAACAGCGACAGAATAACTAAGAGATTATTCAAAATAATAAACTCAAAGAAGGTCAAGATAAATTGGCTAGATGAACCTAAGGCGGACCTCCAAGAAATGAATATCACAGACGACATTATAGACAATCGTGGAGCTTTTAGGACAAAGGTAGACAACCATAAATGTAGGGAGAAACCCAGAAAGAAAACTGGTAGGAAATGGTCGACAGAACGCAAGATGCAAGAGATTTGGGGTAGATAAGAAGGCGAAAACCACCAGGCCAACTAACAAGTTAAAACGCGCTCTTTGAATGGGCATAACGACGAAAGAATAATAATAATAATAATAATAATAATAATAATAAGTGCATCTCTTGGAACGCCAATATAAAGCACTATAACACTGTGGTTAAAACAGAGTGTTTATATGCCAGCCTCAATGAGGTCATTGGAGAAGCTGGTGACCCTAGAAAGAAGCATACTGCCGAAAATCATGGGTCCAGTCCACACTGAAACCGGCTGGAAATTTCGAAATAGTAAGTCTACAAAAAAGTGCAGAAAATCTCAGAAACCATGAAAAGGAGGAGGTTGTCATTTCACGGACACTTGTATAGAATTGACAAAACCAGAATAAAATAAGTTATTCGACTACCTATGGAAAGAGATGACAACTGCATGGATTAAAGAAGTACGTAATGATCTAGAAAGATCCAACAGTCAGGAAGTTGAGATGTTAGATAGGATTATGATTCGGACCATTATTAAACATTTGAAAGGGATCCATGTCGAATGAACCGCAAAGACTGAAAGAACCTGGATGGATGAACAGAAGCAGCAGCACAGCGTCCATATGAGAGAAAACTGGAGGAAGAGGAAGCTTAAGGCGAAGATGAAATTAAATTGTAGCGTGATGCTCAGTGGTCTCTTCGGGAATAAAATGAATGGTTTTCAAGGGGTTTACGTCTTATTTCATTGCCGTGACAGACCATGCACCATCTCATCTGCAAGCTGTGCCCAAATACTTGAATCAAGCCACAAGAGAGGCCTGTGAACTGGTTGGATACTGGTCACATTGCATTTAAATTTTATATAAATTTGCACAACCTATGAAAGTAGCCACTGTACTGTACCTCTTTGGATCAGGATCCAAATGACCACATTTTGAATAAATACCAAAATCAGATAAGAACGAGAAAATCTATCTCAGGGTCTAACTAGGCAAATAATTAGGTCTATCTGGCATCCCTGATTTCGGTAATTCTCAAGTAGGTAAGAAGTGAAATTATTTTTGGAAACACACACTTTCTTAAAATATCTCAATTTATTGATAATTAAAATTGACTTTGACTGGCAAAAAAAATTCAAAACACAAACAAACAACACAATCATTTAAAAAATCAACCTTCCTATCATTCACCACTTCGCAAAAATTGATAATCAGAAATCAAAGTCCATCTGATATCAAAATTTAAAAAAAAACATTTTTTTACATATTTACAATAGATGAAAAATCCACAGCCTGCTTCCAGTCTCCGACCGGGTCAGGAATGGAATGAATGAAGCCCCCATCTAGCGGCGAGGATATGAACTGTGCCGGCTGCCGAGGCCTGACGCACTCCTCTGGGGCAATGATTAAATGAATGACAGATGAAATGAAATGATAGTGGAGAGTGTTGCTGGAATGAAATGTTGACAGGGAAAACCGGAGTACCCGGAGAAAAACCTGTCTGCCTCCGTTTTGTCCAGCACAGATCTCACATGGAGTGACCGGGATTGGAACCACGGACCCAGCGGTGAGAGGCCGGCGTGCTGCCGCCTAAGCCACGGAGGCTTTCATATTTACAATAGATAATCACTTTCATTAAAGAGTCCGAGTGATTCATTCTATTTACATACCTCGTTGCACATTACGGAGATTCGTCGTTCGTTGAAGACATTCAACGAAAATATTTATACACTTTTCATTTTTTTCCTCTTAAAAAAAAAGACATTCTTTTTGAAATATTATTCTGTTGATTCATTGCTAACTCTGTCTTATGAACCCCATATTAAGATTCGGCTTAACAAAGTCGGATGTTAATACAGTCATTATTTTCTAAAACTTTGTTTCAACAATAAACAAAATTTATGAAATTTTCATAAAATTGAAAATTAAATTATATCTCATTTATCTATAAGTTTCTTTGTTCCAAATGAACAATGTTCAAAAATAGGAATTTCATCATTTGAAATTTATTATTCATAATTGACATTTATTTGTTATTAACAACACAATTGTAGCAATTTATTCTCAGTTGACTGAGTTTCTTGCCACAACATCTTCTCACTTAGAAAATCTGTGCGATGTTTCACAAAAATTTAAATTATAAAATTCTCTGTTTTTTTATTAGCCTACTTTCAATTTTTGCAAAAAATGAAAGTAGACTTATGAGATCAACACAGGGCGAAAAAAGTGTGTCTGTCTGTGTGTGTGTATGTGTGTGTGTGAGTCTGTGTGTGTGTGTGTCTGTGTGTCTGTGTGTGTGTGAGTGTGTGTACTCTGAATGTCTGTCCCCCCCTATCAATTCGAACACGGTGAATGCGAATTGAACGAAATTTGGTACAAAGGTAGCACTAGCAAAGGACACCTCAGTGTCATGTTTTATATCGCCGCCATCTTGACGGAAACGTAATGGCGGCCACACAAATGTTCAAAGCTTAAATCAAATTACGACTAATCTAATCATCCGATCTCTACCAAATTTTGCAACAACATACCTTTATGGGGGGAGCATCCTTTGACCAAACTAATAAGTCATCAGCGTAATAGTTTGCGGATGGCGGCCATCTTTGTGTGAAAATCGATTCCCCCTATTAATTCAAACACGGTGCAACCGAATGGAACGAAATTTGGTACAGAGGTAGTACTAACAAAAAGCACCTCAGTGTCATGTTTTATATCGCCGCCATCTCGACGGAAACGTAATGGCGGCCACACAAATGTTCAAAGCTTAAATCAAATTACGATTAACTTAATCATCCGATCTCTACCAAATTTTGCAATAACATACCTTTATAGAGGAAGCATCCTTTGACCAAATAACTAGGTCATTAGCCTAATAGTTTGCGGATGGCGGCCATCTTTGTGTGAAAATCGATTCCCCCTATTAATTCAAATACGGTGAAACCAAATGGAACGAAATTTGGTACAGAGGTAGCACTAGCAAAGGGCACCTCAGTGTCATGTTTTATATCGCCGCCATCTTGACAGAAACGTAATGGCAGCCACACGAATGTTCAAAGCTTAAATCAAATTACGATTAACCTAATCATCCGATCTCTACCAAATTTTGCAACTACATACCTTAATGGAGGGAGCATCCTTTGACCAATCTAATAGGTTATTAGCCTAATAGTTTGCGGGTGGCGGCCATCTTTATGTCAAAATTGATTCCCCCTATTAATTCGAACACGGTGGAACCGAATGGAACGAAATTTGGTACAGAGGTAGCACTAGCAAAGGGCACCTCAGTGTCATGTTTTATATCGCCACCATCTTGACTGAAACTTAATGGCGGCCAAACGAATGTTCAAAGCTTAAATCAAATTACGATTAACCTAATCATCCGATCTCTACCAAATTTTGCAGCTACATACCTGTATGGAGGGAGCATCCTTTGACCAATCTAATAGGTCATTCGCCTAATAGTTTGCGGATGGCGGCCATCTTTGTGTCAAAATCGATTCTCCCTATTAATTCAAACACGGTGAAACCGAATGGAACGAAATTTGGTACAGAGATAGCACTAGCAAAGGGCATCTCAGTGTCATGATTTATATCGCCGCCATATTGACAGAAACGTAATGGCGGCCACACAAATGTTCAAAGCTTAAATCAAATTACGATTAGCCTAATCATCCGATCTCTAGCAAATTTAGCAACAACATACCTTTATGGAGGGAGCATCCTTTGACAAAACTAATAGGTCATCAGCCTAATATTTTGCGGATGGCGGCCATCTTTGTGTGAAAATCGATTCCCCTGATCAATTCGAACACGGTGAAACCGAATGGAACGAAATTTGGTACAGAGGTAGCACTAGCAAAGGGCACCTCAGTGTCATGTTTTATATCACCGCTATCTTGACGGAAACGTAATCGCGGCCACCCAAATGTTAAAAGCTAAAATGTAATTATGACCAACCTAATAATCTAGTCTCTACCAAATTTTGCAACACCATATCTTTATGTGGGAAACATATTCAGACCAAACAGCAAGAACATCAGCCCAATAGTTTGCAGATGGTGGCCAAGTATGTGTGCAAATCAATTCCCCCTATCAATTCAAACACGGTGAAACCGAATTGAACGAAATTTGGTACAGAGGTAGCACTAGCAAAGGGCACCTCATATTCATGTTTAATATCCCTATAGCACGTTGTATTTTAACAAGCTACTACAACCAACATTCAATCATACTCCTTGAAAAGGACAAAGAGTTATAACAATACCCATGCATTTAGGAGAAAGTAGGCTATATGTTCTTTACTGAACATCTTGTTTTAAATTATTTCAATAATTCTCTTAGAATTTTATTTATAACAGGGTTTCACTTTTTATCGGGTGAATATTAACTGCTCATATCCAAAGAAAAATTCTTTTTATCAATACTCAAAGAACAAAATATAAATACTTAATTATTTATCTTGTTAATCTTCGCATTTTCCAACTATTTATTTTTATATATTTTTTTTCGTAGGTAAGGTTCCTCAAAATCTAAACTCATACTCTTGAAATATTTAGGCATCAGGTTTGGAAAATTGAAGTTGATCCAGACAAAAAAAATTATTTTTGAAACTGACATATTTAGTGGGATCAGGCTAGAAATATGGGGCGGTCTAATAATGCCTTACCCTTCTTTTACAATTCAGAGCCCATATGCTCTTCATAAACATTCACATGACACACACGCAAGACAATGGGACTCAAAACCCCCATGGACCCTTCTGGCCTCCTCACCAAACTTAAGTGTTGACAATTATATTCACACACTAAACAATTATATTTGACTTCATCTATTATATATTTTTTTATCCACCAAACACTTTTATATATATTTCTCTTTGTAACATCCTGTCTTACCACTCTGCGTTTTCCCAAATTTTATTTTTATAAGAAAAGATGTATTTATTATGGTCAACATTTACTGGCCTTCCCTTTTACATAAATTCTGCCCTAGATTTATACATATAAGTACCTGCCTTATTGTTTTCTTTTGATAATTTTACTGAGCTCAAAATTGATTATATTTCACCTTCATTTACCAACTCATTCTACCTGTTTATAAATTTCAACTTCTATTTCACAATAAACAAAAGTTATCGCATTTAACACCTTCAATTTAAATAAATTCCTTCACAAGTTATTATTATTATCAATGGAAAAATAGCACAAAAAATTGTTTATTTAATAATGCTTTCCTATTACTTCATAAGGATTAATAATGCCCTGTTTCACTCCTAAACAATTATCTAACTCCTTGTCGCGTATTATCTATAACACTTTATTATTATTATTATTAATAATGTAGTATTATTTAATGCGGTAATCATTTAACTTTATTTAGTTTTACAAAATGGTGCTATTCCCAAATTATCTTTTACAACCTTAAATAGTGTTTCAGTCAATAACATTATGAAATTATTTTATTCACATTTGATATTATTATTATTATCTTTGTTTTATTTTTATGTTTATTTATTTATTTATTTATTTTTATAAAATTAAATTGTTTAAATAATCCAAGATGTAACTTAAATCTCTCATAAGAATTAACTAAGGTTCTTCCTATCCTTTGGAAAATTTTTATATCTTTCATGTAACAGAAAACATGAACATGACTGTAGTCTAAACGAAATAGAATGTACGGAAAAATAAATTGACAGACTTTCATGTCGCTCCATTTGCCATCCTGGACAAATATGATAATCAAAATAAAAGGTGGTGTTGATTTCTTAAAATAACTGAGTAAAAAGGATTCTCAAAATGCTCTACTAAGCTAGTTGATCGTGCATGAAATAGCTCTTACTTTATTCTTGCTGTGCTGGCGATGCGTGTCCTTCAGTAAACGCTATGCCCATAGCGTCTCCCATGGTCATCTGCAATCCATTTCAACTTAGGTGGTCCCACGTCACACCTATCCTTAATTCGTTTAACGGCGCATGTCGATTTTTATGATCGCTCTTTTAAAACAAACACTCCCGTATTCTTCAACACAAGCTAACATTTTGAACTGTAGCAATAGTTCCAAATGAATGTGTTACTCTTGCAATTTCCTTTCTCGGAACAAGTCCCACGTTTGAAAATACTGTTCTGATCGTCTGCTCGCATAGGAACACCTATTAACAGTTGAGACTGAACCTCAAGTTCACAGTCTGTCCTGTCTATAGTTTGAAGTGCCTTGTACAGTTTCACAAATAGAGACAACAAATTATTGTAGGCGACTTCAGTGAATGGTTTATCAAATAACCATCACTTGTAGAGTTCTTGTAAGAATATCTGACTATAGAGTCCTCTAATATTCCAAGTCCGTTGTTGAAAATTTCTATCACTTTGAACATAGCCCTAGCCCACATGGCTTACTTGGTGGCAAAGTTCCTTCGGCGTGTAGTATGACGTAGTATTCACTGTTATGAAGCGTAGCGGCGAGTTCCTCCCAAGCAGTTGCTTGCTAGGAATGACTTGACTGTCTTGAAAACCTGGCTCTATATATAGGTCAGCCAGCAATCCTTCTCGAAAGTTCCATTTCCAGATCTCGGCTCCTGGTGTACGGATTCTTCTGCTCAATAGCTTAAAACTCTTCTCTTTTCTGTGCCAGAAAACTGTGCTAATTTTAAGTCGCTAAACTGTCTCCTTGAGTAAAATTTATAAAAGTTTCAACTCATGACGTAGGCAAGCTTCTACGTCACGCCTCCGCGTCACTCACTCCTGTGTCTATATGCTTCCCTCGACACTCTATCCTCCGAGCGCGTTATTCAAACATCATCAGTTTTGTTGTCTCTCTGGACTAGCGTTCGTTCGTTACCATCAGCTCGTCATTATGTCACGGACGTTTGCACGATCCGGGGACATCCACCCCTTACGCCATAAAAAAATTATGTGAGTCATCACTTTTTTTTCCGTCTGGCTCTAAAATTGGCTTTTTCTCCCTTCGCTTTTCCTCTCCTTTTCCCTTTTACAGCTGATGTCCTGTTCTCTGATGGTAGATCTTCAAATTTGCTGCATTGAACCTTCCCACGATGTTACCCGACGGTTCTTCAATTGGTCGGTAACTTCCGTTGGCATAACTCTCTACAATACGAAATGGACCGTAGTATAGGCTGGCGAATTTTGAATACACTCTATTCAAAACATCTGATGGGACGGGTTTTCTTACAAGGACGTGAGTTCCGATATTCAGAGGCTGTCTGAATCTCTTCCTTCGGACTCTCCTTTCCCTGGGGGCGTGGTGGCTCAGCGGTCTAGCTGTATGCCTCTCACCAAGGCGGTCCGGGTTCGATTCCCCGTCAATGCATGTGAGATTTTCGAAGTGAAATGCCATGTCCTGTGGTTCGGATTCCACGTAAAAAGGAGGTCCCGTGGCTCATGATCTCAAGATTAACGGTCTCGTTAAACTACAAGCTTCCTTTCCTTTTTTCTCCTTTCCCTCTTAGCTGCTTGTTCTCGAATCCTTTCTAGTGCTCGATTCTCTCAAAGTTGCATGCTAGGTTCAATTTCGGGTGTCAAGGGAATAATCGTGTCCCATGGTCAGATAGGTTTGTCTCCATGGTGTAACAACTGTTGTGTGCAAACATTCTCTCTGGTAGATCATAAGGGAATTCCACATTTACTTAATTACGACGTTTATTATCTTAAAACTAACTGGAACATAAGAGGACAATATACAATAATATAAGACAAGGATCTCATGAAGTCAAAGATATGGCATTACACGGAATGCGCAAGATACCCGACCGTGCTACGGGCGGTGCCGTACGTTGGACTGGGTGAACTATTGTTAATATAGGGAGCAGCACCGTACATGCCGCCCACCTAATTTGTCACACAAATGACAAAATTGGTAGCAATTCATAGACACACTTCTCCAACGCAAGTCTCTAGCAACTAACAACAGAAACTGTACACATACAAATATAAGAAACAAAAAGGAACACAGTACAGAGGTAGTCCTTTAAATGAGCTCGTCAGGAAAAAGACTGATCCTTGTCACTGGCCTTTTATATGACCCTTTGCTTGTCCGCACAGTTACCACACGCACCAAACCATCAATCCCAGGATGAAGCTCTTCAATTATTCCGGTTGGCCACGTGAGGGTGGAAGTGTTGTCTTCTTTCAGAAGTACCAGCCTTCCTGCTTTGAGGTTGGGTTGATTCTGAAGCCACTTGGAACGCTGCTGGAGCTGGCCTAAGTAATCAATTGACCAGCGTTTCCAGATGAGTCGTCGGCACCTCTGGAACAATTGCCATCATGACAGTGGTGCTGATGGCGCTAAGTGACAATTAGGTTCAGGGAAAGAGACTAAAGGCTCGCCAGTCAAGAAATGACCAGGGGTGAGGGAAGCGTATTCATCAGGACTATTGGGTATTGCGACGATTGGTCTCGAATTTAAACATGCTTCAATTTGTGTGAGCAGTGTGGTTTCTTCAAAGGTTAGCACAGTGTTACCAGCAACCTTCTTCAGGTGGGTCTTCACTGATTGTATACCTGCTTCCCACAGTCAGCCAAAGTGAGGGGAGTGAGGAGGTATGTGATGCCAACGAATTCCTTCTTCAGCTGTGAAGTTCAATACGTTCGTTTGATGATCTTCTGTCCGAATGATGCGTGACAATTCATCTAATTTCCTTCTTGCTCCGGTAAAGCACGTGGCATTGTCACTGTACATGTGACTGCAACAGCCACGTCTTGAAATGAATCTTCTTAAGGCAGCAATAAACGCCTCCGTGGATAGATCACTGACGGCCTCAATGTGTACTGCCTTGGTCGCCATGCACACATGTAGCATTTCTTCTGAGTTTTACTTCGTGGATTTCCATATTTCACATGCAGCGGACCTCCATAGTACACTCCACAATGAGAGAATGGCTTGCTAGGGGTCACTCTAGGCTTAGGCAATATAGTCCCATGAGTTGACTGGTGTCATTGGACTTCGCTCGGAAGCATGTTACACAACTGCGGATCACCTGCCTGATAGCAGATCGGCCATTGGTTATCCACCACCGTTGCCGCAACGAAGCTAAGATAAGTTGGCTTCCTGCGTGCAGAAGTCGTATGTGTTCATTCCAAATAAGCAATTTCGTGACATGATGCTTAGGTGGCAGTATCAAAGGATGTTTTTGTTCAAATGATGCTTCAGCATTCTCTAGCCTACCGCCCACCCTCAATAGATTGTCATTATCTAGGAAAGGGTGCAGAGTGAGAAGTTTGCTCTGAAGTGACACTGAGTTCTTTTTATGTAAATTATGAATCTCCTGACTGTACGAACAATGCTGAACTATGCGAATGATTGCTGTCAGACTATCGCGAAGTTCGGCAGTAGTCAATGGTCCATGCCGTCTTGCTGCTGCATCCAGCTTTAGATTGTGAAAAAAAAACTGAGAATGTAAGCAACTACTCTGTGTAGTTTAGTCCAGCTGGAAAAACGGATGAAAATGTTATCTGCATTGTGATTACTCGCCACGAAACACATTCTTACTCCTCGTTTTTCAGGAATTTCGGTTGGTCGAACTGTGGTAAGTTCAGGCCAGGTTGAAGGATCCATAATCAGCCAAACGGGCCCCGCCCACCATGCTCGATTGCTTCGAAGTCGATGTGGCTCAGTTCCCCTGGAGATAATATCTGCTGGATTGTCCTGTGATGAGACATGGTTTCAATCTTGCTGAGACGTCAGTTTGTGAATTTCCGACACCCTGTTGGCCATATATGTTTTCCAAGCTGAAGAATTGCCTGCAATCCAGGCTAGAACAACAGTGGAGTCTGTCCAATAATATCGTCGACATGAATGTAATTTGAGGGCCTCAATCACCCTTTCCATTAGTCTGCTCAGAAGTAGTGCGCCATTTAACTCCAGTCTTGGAAGCGACACTTTCTTCAAAGGGGCTACTCTAGATTTTGAACAAAGTAAATGAACGGAGATTGTTCCATTGAAGTTGATGCAACGTAGATAAACGCATGCACCGTAGGCTCTTTCTGACGCATCCGCAAACCCGTGAAGTTCAACATTGGCATTCATGCCGTCTGCTGTTACCCTCCGTGGTACATGAATTTCATTTAGTTTAGGGAGCTGCTGATGTATCTGTTTCCATTGTGTCTCAAGTTCTGAGGGCAATTTGCCATCCCAATCCAGGTGTTGTGGCCAAAGAACTTGTATAAACAACTTGCATTGAACAATTACACTCCCTATGAGTCCCAATGGATCATAAATGGACGCTACATTGGCCAACACTGATCTCTTTGTCCAAGTCACGTTATTGCAGTTGAGGGCCCCCACTGAGAATTGAAATGAGTCACGACTCGAATGCCACAACAAACCAAGAGTTTTTCCGGCGCCATCTTCAAAGGGACGACTGCATCATACCTGGCTCTCGCGAAGTGTTGATGGGATGGCTTCCAAAATATCAGGATTGTTGGATCGCCATTTACGGATGGGAATTCCTCCGGTTTTCAGGAGCGATGTGAGGTCTTTGTATAATTGGATAGCTTCTTCAATGATATCTGACCCTGTTAAAAGATCATCAACGTAGAAGTCTCTTTTGGTAACTTTGGCTGCTGTAGGGTATATGTCTTGACCATCGAGTGCCACCTGCTGTAAACAACGGGTAGCTAGATAAGGAGCCGCTGAAGTACCATATGTTACTGTAGTCAATCGGTACATATCCAGTTGTTGATTCTGAGAACTGCGCCATAAGATTCTCTGGAAGTCTCGATCTGTTTCATGAATCTGGATCTGTCGGTACATCTTCTCGATATCTGCTGTTAGCGCATACTGGTGTGTACGGAAGCGAAGAACGATCGAGAACAGATCCTGCTGAACAGTTGACCCAACCAGCATCACGTCATTCAGGGAGATCGACGAAGTAGTTTTAACCGACGCATTGTAGGCAACTCTGATCTTGGTAGTGCTGCTCGTAGTCTTGATTACCGCGTGATGAGGCATGTAATAAGCAGGTTTCTGCTGGTCACTAGGATCGACAAGTTCCATGTGTCCTAGTTGTAAATACTCGTTCATGAATTTGATATACTCGTTCTTCAGGTCAGGTTGTCGATGCAATTTCCCCTCTATAAAGCCAAAGCTCCTCCTGGCATTGTCAAAGGAGTCACCAAGTTATCCTACTCCTTACCGAAGTGGTAGTCTCACTATGAACCTGCCCGACTCATCGCGCGTGAAGGATTTCTGAAAATGTTCCTCGCATTGACTTTCTTCCTTGGAATGGCTACGAGTCGTAAGCTCTTCCTGTTCCCAAAAGCGTTCCACCTGTGTGTGCAAGGTTTCTGCCATGAACAACAATGATTTTGTTCCATTCTTACGTTGTTGAACTGAGTGAGAGCGGATACATCCAGATAGCACCCAACCAAGTTGTGTATTTTGAAGGGTAGGGTAACCATCCCTAGATTGTTGTTCAGGTCTTAAGAGTTCAAGGAATATAGTTGCACCTAACAGTAGATCTATCTCTTTGGGCTGGTAGAAATTCGGGTCAGCTAATGGAATGATGACGGGCAGTTGCCAGTGCTCGTAATCTATTCTAGATGAAGGCAGTGGACCAGTAATCTGACGCAGGACAGAACATACTATATGCCGACTATAAGTACTAACTCTCGACTCTATCTGAAGTTGACAGAATTAAGAGGATTGAGTCGCTTGCGTGTTGCTGATACCATTTATAAGTTTCGAATGACGATTCAGTTTGATACCCAAACGGTCTACTAAGTCTCGAGACACGAAGTTCATCAGTGATGCACTGTCTAATAGTGCTCGACATTGATGCATTTGACCTTTGCTATCCCTAATGTTAACATTGGCAGTTGATAACAATACTTCATTGTGAGGACATGCGCTTCTGACAAAACAATATGCTTGCTGCTGGGATGCATTTAGTACCGGGGTAGCAGTACTGTTCATATTCTGGTGTATATGTAACAATGTGTGGTGACGTTTATTACATGTTCTGCAGTTGCCTGAGTTGCAATTATTGGCTACATGGTCACTTCTCAAGCAATTGAAACAAAGATTATGTTCCCTCACAACACCTACCCGGCTATTTACGTCCATGTACTTACATTTGGGGCATTTATGCAGATTGTGAGATGTCTTACATAGCACACAATAAGGTGACGTGGTGACGAAAGTTCGGTGTGGTCTCCTTGAACTTGTACAATGCTTGACCTCATCTTGGGTTACAGCAGCTGACTTGTTGGACGTGACTATTTCTAAAGTTTGGCAATTGTCATCCATGAATTGAATTAAGTCCTTCAAGTTGGCGTGCATTTCATTTGACGTACCGTTCTCCCATTGCTTCCTGAGATTGAGACTGATTCTCTCCAAAACTAAGTGCGACAGCATGAGGTCATGTAAAGGCGTTTCGATTTTTAAAGCTTCTATGGCATTTAAGTTGCTGCTAAGTTGATTTATTAGCAAACGCAGCTCCTTAGGAGAATCGTGCTTTGCATTAGGGAGTGACAACAATTCCTTGATGTGGAGATCTGATATAAGTCTGGGATTGTGATACCGACTACGAATCAATTCCCAGGCGACCTTGAAGTTATCATGTGAAATTGGTAAATTCTCAATGAGGTGGTGTGGTTCCCCAGACAAGCATGATAGAAGATAATAGTATCTTTGAATGTCTATGAATGTTTCACTATTGATGATCAGCGCTACAAAGGTGTCATAGAAATGCATGAAATCTTGTAGAGCGCCATTGAACTTGGGTAGTGAAATAGCTGGAAGTTTTAGTGCACATCTATTACTCATGTTATCACTATTTACAGGCGGAGGTGGGTGTGTATGTTCGGGGCACAATAGCGTTTCCATTTTTGACTTAATGTCCAAGCATAAATCATCAAAGGCTGCTCTATCTAGATCATGTGATTCGTTTTCAGCATCATCGATTTCCAATTGTATCTGAATGTCATTATACTCATCCATTAAACTCGCCAATGATTTCTTCCTAACCTTCATATCGTTAAGATTACCACCTAAAAATTCATTCACGAATGTACTCAAGCGAGTCACGCGAGATTTGATGACTGCTCTTTTCTTTCTCAATACACGTTTTTGATTGTTATCCATGATGACCCGGTAAGAAAAGGACAAAGGAAATGTTGAACCAGAATGTACTTACTGATATAGTTCTGTGCTCTCTAACTCAACCAAGTTAGCTATTTTCATAGATGGTTACGTAGTTCACCTATATCTGGCAATCAGAAGGACCAAAGAATGTTGTGTGCAAACATTCTCTCTGGTAGCTCATAAGGGAATTCCACATTTACTTAATTACGACGTTTATTATCTTAAAACTAACTGGAACATAAGTGGACAATATACAATAATATAAGACAAGGAGCTCATGAAGTCAAATATATGGCATTACACGGAATGCGCAAGATACCCGACCGTGCTATGGGCGCCACCGCACGTGGGCACTGTGTGAACTACCGTTAATATAGGGAGCAGCACCGTACAACAACATTGGTATTTGATTTTTGCTCTCATGCACCGTAGAATTCATGGAATGCGCTGCAATTGGTAGTACATCCACCCACTTCCAATGTTCATCAGAACCAAACAAACGACAGAATTTTGCAATTTCTGATATTATTCCCTCGGCTGGGTTACTTTCCGGATGGCGTATTAAACACAATATTTGTTTAATGTCCAACACCTCCATGGCATTTCTAAACTCACGTGATGTGAATTGTGACCCATGATCGGATAGAAGGTATTCCGGTTTCCCTGCCTCAGGAATGACACTGTCTCGTATCATCTTCAAAACATAACGGGAATTTGCTTTTTGTATGGCATGTAACATGGTATACTTACTAAAAACATCCATGGTTACTAATATATACTTATTTCCCCTTTTAGGTAGATTTCATTAGAAAGCTAACTATTGCAATGGGTACCATGTTTCGACTTCCGGAAAATTTCGTCATATCTTCGCGTTTCACATCCCCCAGACCCCGAAACCACCGTCAGTTCAAAAGTTTATATATAATTTATGTATATATGTATCTATCTATCTATATATATATATATCAGTTTGTTGTGGACTCGATAACTGCCGTAATTTTGCACCAATCACTTTGAATTTTTTACATAATATGTATCCCTATAAAATGTCGGTCGAATTCGTTAATGGGCAAAATCGGTCGAAGGGGGTGAAAATGGGGGGCATTTTTCGAAAAAGTGAAATTTCGCTATAACTCTCTTAATACGTGAAATATCGAATCCATTCAAAGTTCATAATATGTGTCGGATAAGTGCCAAAAATTTATGTCAAATAAGTTTTTTGATAGCACCAACCATTGACCAAAGGGGTGGAAAAAAGTGGGTTTTTCGGAAAACATTAATCATATCTCTCTTAATAGGCACAATATCAAAACCGTACAAAATGGAAAATATTCCCCTAATAATTACCTAAAACTTTTGTCTGAAAGAATTTTTGATATGTCCCACCATTACGCCAAGGGATGAGAAAAATGATTTCGGAATTTTAAAAAAAGGCCAAGTGCCATCAGAGGTTACTATAACAACGCTTTTTAATTGATAAGGGATGATCTATCAGAGGTTGCCAAGACAACGCCATTGACGAGATCACATTCATTTTTAGCCTACTTTTCACACTTTTCAAAAATGAGGAAAAAGTAGACTTACAAGATATATCCGGGAAAATGTGTCTGTCCTGTCTGTCTGTCCTTCTGTCTGTCTGGCTGTGTGTGTGTCCCCACCCCCTATCAACTCCTAAACGGCTTGCAATAATCGAAACGAAATTTAGTATGAGTAAAGATGTATACCGGAATATCTTAGGCCCATATTTGAAAAAGATGCCGGAGCTACCAACTGCTAAAAAAAACGCACTAGAAATTTCAGCTCCATGTTGGATATCTTGGAAGGTATACATGGGAGCTATTCTAAAATTGGCACACATGTAGATAATACTATTTCAGTTTAATTTCCAGGTGGCCATACATGACAGCGTTGCCAAAATAATTATAAGCCTTCTGATTAGTCCAATTTTTAAATGCATATAACTTCTACACTATCAATTGGATTTCAACCAAATTTTGTATGTAATATGTGTACATAAACATAGGGGGACCAGTGTTGCTCACGTCCGTAGGATTAACCCTAAGATACCCTACACGTGTCCCCTGGGTGGTGCTAAGCGAGCAACAGACTTCTGGCGGCAAAACAATCCTAGTGATCTCCTGGCCAATTTACATATCAATATCAATAACTAATGTTGATATGTACAGCCAAACGCTAAATAAATAAGCATAAACATATATGACTGAGTGTATTCTTAAGAGCCACCAGGGCTGCCAACTGTTAATAATTGCTCCCTATTTTGTATCCAAATATATCAGAAAGTATGCAAGCCGACAGCTTTAAACTATGCACACGTAAATGACCCGACATTTTACATTAATTTGGAGTAACTTATATACGTCAGTTCTACCAACATGACTCTAAGCCTGCTGATAGGACCAATTTTTAAATACATGTAACTTCTATACCAACAAATGGATTTCATCCAAAATTGGCACAAAAATATATAATATTTCAGTTTATTTCTGACCAGCACTCGCATGACATTGTTGCCAACATGCTTTTACGTGTACTAATAAATCCAATGTCTAAATCCATGTAACGTCCTTTGGACTTCAACCACATTTTGTATTCTGTACCTTAGGAGATGGAAGTAAGAATATATTCAGTCACCAGAGCTGCCAACTGTATTGCTCTATTAGGCTACATTATGCGTAGTATACCTTATTTCGAACTAATTAAGACATTTCGATATTACCCACTTAATTTCGTCATTATTCTAGATAGGTTCATATACTGTAGATTAATCTATGGCATGAATCTTAATTTTAAGAAAAGTAGGCTCTTTAGTTCGTCACGGAACTTCTCGTTCCATCTGACTATGAGGGAAGCGGCTAACTGGTATCATGCTGAACTTCTATGCCCAAGGTGCTGGTTCGAGGCCGGCCAAAGTCGCCGTATTTTCTAAGAGCGCTAAAATTCCGTCAGCATGCTTCCCTTCGGAGGGTAAGTTACAACGTTCGTTGCAAGTTGCTGGTTGCGGTGGCATCTAGCAGCCAAGTTCACAGCTAGGTGTCGTTGACGTTAGTATTTGGTACAAAATTAGGTACTACTACTTAAAATTTACCGTCTGCAGACCTTACCTGAATTACAGACTAATACAGTCATCACAAATAACACCGTTTATCAGACAGATTCTACACACACCCAATGTACACGGGGTTACATGACCACGTTGTCGCAGCCCCTAAACTGAGGAACCAACCAACATCTCTGCGGGAGATAAAATTTTGCGTGAAGAAGTAACAGACTGTTAGATAGTTACACATTAGTTCCAAATCTTGCATAAGGACAGTGTGATCACAAGTATAAAAATTAACCCCAAATGACAAGAAGGTTACCATCCCCATAAGACAGTAAAATGTTAAAAGTATGCATAGAAAGACGAAAAAATGTTAACTAACCTCCAATTGTAAAATACTTCTCGCAATAAATGAGGTCTGATCCTCCTACGAAAACCTGCATATTTTGCCTATTATAGCCTATCCCCTAGTTTGCCCGGTGAAATCTACCTCCGCCTTCCGGCGTGCCGAGAGGAATTTTATTTGATTTCGGCAAAGGCCCATAAATGTCTGTGGCGAATAATTTCCGTGGTTTCTGTGGAATAATGGGACGAGGTGCTTCTCTTAATAGCTTGGTATTGTGCTTACTCCGTTGACACAAGTCACACGTCTTGATCGTCTGTCTGACAATATTCCTTATCTTGTCCCACGAAAATTTCTCTTGTATTAGGCTTACCAGTTTATCAAATCCAGCGTGCCCCGACATACCATGCGTTAACCATATAATTCTCTTCTGCAATACTGGTGGTACCGCCACTCTTTACTTAGTATGATTCACAACTATGAATTTGTAAATAATATCATTCCTCACCACGTAATTACTTGCAATTTTCTCAGTTTCAGGGTAATCTGCATCAGTGTTGTCCATGTTTCCTTTCAGAAATCTATAGATTTTTCTAAAAGGTGCGTTCCTTTTCTGACTCGCAGATATTCTCTCTAATCGTTCCAGGGTTTCTTCGTCTTCCTATACCAGATTGATATGCATTACCTTAAACGTTGGCTCAACAGCACGACTTAACAAGTCGGCTCCTACGTTGGATTTCCCTGGTTTATGCTCGATTGTACACACATCAAAAAAAGTTTTGCATCACCTCGGTTCCCAGATCTCCGGCTTATAGACGTTGACTGTGTATATTGTATCCAAGATACAGTCCCTTTGACTGTTCATAGATGTCACTAAAACTGCTCAAAGATGTAAACAACCATGCATGAGCAGGGCCTATTAGACGGAGGGGGTACGACAGCCGATCAGTTCCAGTCATTCCACCAGGACGAAGGTACGCTGTTCATGTTGTCTGTAGTTCTACCATGCCTAGAAGGTCAATACCGCAGTTCGATCGCGTCCGCATTGTTACTTTGTGTCAAGAAGGGCTCTCAACAAGGGAAGTTTCCAGGCGTCTCAGAGTGAACCAAAGCGATGTTGTTCGGACACGGAGGAGGTACAGAGATACAGGAACTGTCGATGACAGGCCTCGCTCAGGCCGCCCAAGGGTTACTACTGTAGTGGATGACCGCTACTTACGGATTGCCGCTCGGAGGAACCCTGACAGCAATGCCACCATGTTGAATAATGCGTTTCGTTCAGCCACAGGACGTCGTGTTTCAACTCAAACTGTGCGCAATAGGCTGCATGATGCGCAACTTCACTCCCGACGTCCATGGCGAGGTCCAGCATTGCAACCCCGACACCATGCAGCGCGGTACAGATGGGCCCAACAACATGCTGAATGGACCCCACGGAATTGGCATCACGTTCTCTTCACCGATGAGTGTCGCATATGCCTTCAACCAGACAATCGTCGGAGACGTGTTTGGAGGCACCCTGGTCAGGCTGAACGTCTTAGACACACTGTCCAGCGAGTGCAGCAAGGTGGTGGTTCCCTGATGTTTTGGGGTGGCATTATGTGGGGCCGACGTACGCCACTGGTGGTCATGGAAGGCTCCGAAACGGCTTTACGATACCTGAATGACATCCTCCGACCCATAGTGCAACCATATCGGCAGAATATTGGAGAGGCATTTGTCTTCATGGACGACAATTCTCGACCTCATCGTGCACATCTTGTGAATGCGTTCCTTCAAGATAACGACATCGCTCGACTACAGTGGCCAGCATGTTCGCCAGACATGAACCCTATCGAACATGCCTGGGATATGTTGAAAAGGGCTGTTTATGGACGTCTTGACCCACCAACCACTCTGAGAGATTTACGCCGAATTGTCGTTGAGGAGTGGGACAATTTGGACCAACAGTGTCTTGATGAACTTGTGGATAGTATGCCACGACGAATACAGGCATGCATCAATGCAAGAGGACGTGCTACTGGGTATTAGAGGTAGTGGTGTGTACTGCAATCTGGACCACAAATGCTGAAAGTCTAGCTGTATGATGGTACAACATGCAATGTGTGGATCTCATGAGCAATAAAACGAGCTGAAATGTTGTTTGTGTTGATCTCTATTCCCTTTGTATTTAAAGGTTCCGGAACTCTTGGAACCGAGGTGATGCAAAACTTTTTTTGATGTGTGTAATATTAAACTGTTGTACAAATAAAGCCCAATGTGTTATTCTCTCACTAGCAAAATTTGTCTTGAGAATAAATTCAAGAGCATGATGGTCAGTTCGGATGATGACAGAATGACCAATCAGCATCTTTTTCCAACTTTCTAAAGCATGAACTATAGCAAGAGCTTCTAGTTCAGCCGTATAGAAATTACTCTCTGAAGGTCTAAGCTTTCTGCTGATAAATGACAAATAATGCCAAGTGCCATCCACATCCTCTTGCAATAGGATTGCTCCTATCCCTACATTTGAATCATCCGATTATATTATGAAGTTTTTCTTAAAATCAGGATATTCCAGCTTCACACTGTTCAACAATAATTCTTTAGCTTGTTTGAAGGATTCTTCGTGTTCTTCACACCACTTCCATCTGTTTCTTTTTCTCAAAAGACTTTGCAATGGCGCTACATGTTGGTGTAGTTAGGACAATGTCCAGCGAAGAATTGGCAGGTCCCCAAAAGACTACGGACATGCATTATCCTCGTGGGTCTAGGAAAATTAGCTATTGCTTGAATTTTATCCTCATTTGGACGATAGCCTTGTCCATCCAGGATATGCCCTAAGAATTTAATTTCCTTCTTGAAAAATTGGCATTTCTTTAAATTTACCTTGAAATTTGACTTCCTCAAGTCATTGAACAAATTTCTCAGGTGTAACAAATGTTGTTCTTCCTCCTCAGACGCAACCAGTATGTCATCGATGTAACAGATTACAGAATTCTTAACTTTCGAACAAAGGTTTTTGTCTAACGCTCTAATTAAAACGGATCCTGATGTTTTCATTCCGAACGGTAGCCTTTTGAAAACTTAGGTCTGTTGTTCAAACATGAATCCCGTGAACCTTTTTTGATTCCTCACTCAATTTCACAAGATGGTATGACGAAGTGGGATCAATAGTGGAGAACCACTTCTTTCCTTTGAATTTTCTTGATAATTCTTTTATGACAGGGGGTTGGTCTTATTCTGGTAGAATTTTTGAGTTCAAAGATCTTTCGTCTAAACAAATACGCAGACTTCCATCCGGTTTTGGCACAACCGCTAATGGATTTACATAAGCTGTAGTGTATTTCTCTATTGTGTCATCTCTTTCCAAATCCGAAATAATGTTTTTCACCTGTTCACGATATTTCTCTGCAATTGGATATAGTCTACAATGATATGGTGCTTCGTCGCTGACTTGGATGTGATACTCAAAATTCATAATCTCCCGAGGTTTTGTATCGAATATGTCTCCAAATTCCAATAACATTCTATTCAGATTATGCGTTTCCACTATCTTGACTACTTCTTCTTCTTCTATTATGTACTGGATAACCTGTGACCATCGGATATTTCCCTCGGTGAATTTCTCTTCGTCACTCTCAAAATCTTCCTCTCCTGTCTGATGAAAACGTATGGTATCTGACTTCATATCGATGATAGCCTTATATTTAGTAATAAAGTCATTTCCTATGATCATGTCATGGATAATGTCCTTCATAACAACAAAAACATGCTCGAAATAGCATTCCCCAATTTTCAGCCTTAAATACAACTGTGTTTTGCATGTTGTCACTTTGTTAGGGATAATTCTTTGTATCTTAATGCCTGATACAGGAATTTCCTCTAAACTTTCCGTGAGCTTCAATAAAGCGTAGAGCTTTTCGCTTACAACACAAAGCATTGCTCCAGTATCAATCAGGGTATGAATTTTCATGCCATAAACTTCACCTTCTATGATGGGTAATTTTGATCGTTTTTCTTGTCCTATTCTTTCTTCTTTTAAGTCTATCAAATCTTTGTCTTCGACTTGCCATCTAACGATCTTCGCAACGTAACTACTTGTTAACATTTTGGAGTTTTTTCATCTTTTACAACCGGCTTTTGTAACCAGAAAGTACTTGGTTTGTTATGCTGCTCATCTAGGTATTGTCTGCCTTCGTGATGTCTCCTATCAATATCTTCCCTAGCCTGTTGCTTCAAATTTTCTCTCTCTCGTTGTTCATTTCTTTTGTTATGTTGGTCGTTACCATAGTACGTTCTCTGCCCCTCTTGCTGATTTCACTACTGTTGATTTTGTGGTGGGGTCCTACTATAGGGTTTTGATTGAAAATCAGGTTTATTCCATTTATTCCACCTGTTTTGATACTTGTACCATCTTACATACGGTCTATTCCGGTATGGACTGTCCCTAGTTTGCTCTATTCTTTATTATCAACATTTTCTTTCGGTTTATTCCACGGCTGGTTCGTTCGACTGTGACGAACAGTCACAACCGTATTTATGGCATGATTCTCAGTTTTACTCCCTCTCAAATGAGATAACTGTGAATTGGCATGGTCTAACCTCTGCAATACCTCATCAAATCCTTCCATATTTATATATTGGCTGCGATTAATGTTCTTTGCACCTCTATCGGAAATTGTCGGATCAATGCGGATATCATCTCGAAATCTGGCATGGGCGGTTCTAAAAATTGTAGTTTAGACAACTGATGTGAAAAATATGCCGAATATTTCGTTGGCTGGGATGTCGGATATCGTTTGGCATACAATTCTGCTCTTATTTGTTGCTGCGTTTCCGGCGACCAAAATTTTCTCATAAGTCCTCTAGAAAATTCTTCGAAGTTATGAAAATTTGACCTGAACGCGCGGAACCAAACCAGTGCAGGCCCATCCAAAAATCTGCTTACTACCCGGATCTCTCTCTCTCTTTCGAAATCTTCGAGTCCCGGATGTAATCCTTGACCTCCCGTAAAAATTCGGCCGGTGGAATACTCCCCGTTCCGGTAAATGTTCCTGGCTTATCATCCTTATCCTTGTAGATTGCAATGGGAACAGAATTTGTTATTACTCTTGTCTCTTAAAATTCTTTAGAAAATTCTTTCTTTTTTCATTAGTTGGCATCTCTTCCAATTTTCTCTGATCTAGTTGAGTTTTGTATAATGAAAGCTTCTCTTCCAATCTTCCCACTGTTTTCTTCAACTCTGAATATTCTGTTTTTATTTCCATTTCTCCTCGGATTTCTTCAATGGTTTTCTTTACGAACTCCTTAGTAACAGGATCGGTCTCTTTGCTTTTCACGATTTCGTTAATCTCTTGAACGTCTTTGACTAGCCCCTTAATTATCACTTCGTGATTCTTAACAAGGTTAGTTACATGAAATACGTCTTTTTGTATCTTTCCTACATCTTCTGATATCACCTTGACATGTGAGGAAAAAGAGCTTCTCGCTTCTTGGACCTCCTCTTTAGCTTCATCCAGGATTGATCTTTTGATTTCAGTAAGTGCTGTGTCTTTCACACTCTCGCAGAGTTCTTGGATTACTCGGTCTCTTTCAATTGTTCTAAAATAGTTTCAGGGAAATACGTTGCTACCTTCTGTAAACCCTGCCTTGCAGTGATGTTACATTCTTCAGTAATCCTGATTTCTAAATTAATCAAATCGTTGGCCACTTTGTTGGAATGTATTTCAAAGTTTTCTTCCATGTCTTTCTATTTATTGCGTGTCTTTCCTAATTTGCACTCCAATGTTTTGGAGCTTTCATTAATTTGTGTTTCCAATGAAACTCTATTCTCGTCTAACCTAATTTCTAAAGTCTTGGATTTTTCAAACAATTCGTCTAACTGTACCCCCAAAAGTTTTAGACTTCTCTGCGAACTGTTTCCCGAAATTTTCGGTCAAACGATGCTCTAACAATTTGGAATTATCGGCTAAGTCTTACCTCAAAGTTTCTGAGTTACCTATGATTTTTAGATCCATTAGGCGTGAACTTTCAGTTAATCTATCGAGTGCTTTGGAATGTTCCGAAATCTTTCCTTCCAAAGATTCTCTTAACGCGTCAGTAATGATACTTAATCTGTCTTCAAAGTGCTTAGAACTCTCGGAAAATTTGCTATCTATGTCTGATTTTAGGGAATGTGAATTTTCATTTAATTTAGATTCAAAAGACTCGTTTAATGATTTAGAATTTTCTTTTAGTTGGAACTCTATTGATTCATTCAATCGACTTTCTAAACATTGGGATTTTTTTTGGATCTGTTTTTCCAACTTTTTGGAATTTTCCATCAGTTTACTCTCCATAAGAGCTGCTTTCTCCAAACTCTCCTAATTGTTCGACTCCGGTCGAGCTAAAACCTCCAATACTTTATCCTTGCTTTCCAACAGAGAAATGTAGGATAGGTATTCTATGGTATCAACGAAGCCTTAATACTAAACATAGACTAGCCTAGTAGCATTTGAGAATTCCTAATAAATTCAGATTTACCCTACGTCACTATTTAATGGGAAAAAATTCTCTACTTATTTAAATCTTAAATTCAATCAACAACTACTACTATGCAAAATTCAAAAATCCTCCATCTGGATACTATAAGTGTGCGTATTCAACAAAACAAACAACAACTCCCAATTCTAACATTTATTCCAAAAAAATATAATTTATTTAAAACTCCCTTAAATATTACACCCAAATGAAACTAAATCATCTCTAAACCAAATTCAAAATTCTTATTCCAAAAGTACAAACTCTACTGTGTCCTCAAAACACGGACTCAACAAATCGGATAATAAAAAAAATGGCTTTGTCAAAAGATCAAAACTCAAAAGTCTACACGAATGATTTTTCGAAAACAAGTTCGAAAGACCAATTCGGTATCCCCTTAGTACGGGCGCCAAACTTCCTCTCCTCTACCTTATGTGCCCGTTTGGATCGGGATCCAAATGACTACATTTTGAAAAAATACCGAAATTAGTTAAGCACGAGAAAATCTATCTCAGGGTCTATCTAGGTAAATAATTAGGTCTACCTGGCATCCCTGATATCGGTAATTCTCAAGTAGGTAAGCAGTGAAATTATTTTTGGAAACACACACTTTCTTAAAATATCTCAATTTATTGATAATTAAAATTGACTTTGAGTGGCAACAAAATTCAAAACACAAACAAACAACACAATCATTTAAAAACTCAACCTTCCTATCATTCACCACTTCGCAAAAATTGATAATCAGAAATCAAAGTCCATCTGATATCAAAATTTTATAAAAACATTTTTTTACATATTTACACTAGATAATCACTTTAATTAAAGAGTCCGAGTGATTCATCCTATTTACATATCTCGTTGCACATTACGAAGATTCGTCGTTCGTTGAAGACATTCAACGAAAATATTTATACACTTTTCATTTTTTTCCTCTTTTCAAAAAAAAACATTCTTTTTGAAATATTATTCTGTTGATTCATTGCTAACTCTGTCTTATGAACCCCATATTAAGATTCGGCTTAACAAAGTCGGATGTTAATACAGTCATTATTTTCAAAAACTTTGTTTCAACAATAAACAAAATTTATGAAATTTTCATCAAATTGAAAATTAAATTATATCTCATTTATCTATAAGTTTCTTTGTTCCAAATGAACAATGTTCAAAAATAGGAATTTCACCATTTGAAATTTATTATTCATAATTGACATTTATATGTTATTAACAACAAAATTGTTGCAATTTATTCTCAGTTGACTGAGTTTCTTGCCACAACATCTTCTCACTTAGAAAATCTGTGTAATGCTTCACAAAAAATTAAATTATAAAATTCTCTGAATTTTTTTATTATTATTTTTAATTATTTAAATAATTCTCTTAGAATGTTATTTATAACAGGGTTTCACTTTCTATCGGGTGAATATTAACTGCTCATATCCAAAGAAAAATTCTTTTTATCAATACTCAAAGCACAAAATATAAATATTTAATTATTTATCTTGTTAATCTTTGCATTTTCCAACTATTTATTTTTATATATTTTTTTTCGTAGGTAAGGTTCCTCAAAATCTAAACTCATACTGTTGAAATATTTAGGCATCAGGTTTGGAAAATTGAAGTTGATCCAAACAAAAAAAATATTTTTGAAACTGACAGATTTAGTGGGATTAGACTAGAAATATGGGGCGGTCTAATAATGCCGTACCCTTCTTTTACAATTCAGAGCCCATATGGTCTTCATAAACATTCACATGACACACACGCATATCCCTGTGTGCGCAAGACAATGGGACTCAAAACCCTCATGGACGACCCATCTGGCCTCCTCACCAAACTTAAGTGTTGACAATTATATTCACACACTAAACAATTATATTTGACTTCATCTATTATATTTTTTTTAATCCACCAAACACTTTTATATATATATTTCTGTTTGTAATATCCTGTCTTACCACTCTGCGTTTTCCCAAATTTTATTTTTATAAGAAAAGATGTGTTTATTATGGTCAAAATTTCCTGGCCTTCCCTTTTACGTACATTCTGCCCTAGATTTATACATATAAGTACCTGCCTTATTGTTTTCTTTTGATAATTTTACTGAGCTCAAAATTGATTATATTTCACCTTCATTTACCAACTCATTCTACCTGTTTATAAATTTCATCTTCTATTTCACAATAAAGAAAATTTATCGCATTTAAAACCTTCAATTTAAATAAATTCCTTCACAAGTTATTATTATTATTATTATCAGTGGGAAAATTAGCACACAAATTGTTTATTTAATAATGCTTTCCTATTACTTCATAAGGATTATTAATGCCCTGTTTCACTCCTAAACAATTATCTAACTCCTTGTCGCGTATTATCTATAACACTTTATTATTATTATTATTATTAATGTAGTATTATTTAATGCGGTATTCATTAAATTTATTTAGTTTTACTAAATGGTGCTATTACCAAATTATATTTTACATCGTTAGTGTTTCAAACAATAACATTATGAAATTAATTTATTCACATTTGATATTATTATTATTATTATCTTTGTTTTATTTTCATGTTTATTTATTTATTTATTTACTTATTTATTTTTATAAAATTAAATTGTTTAAATAATCCAAGATGTAACTTAAATCTCTCATAAGAACTTACTAAGATTCTTCTTATCCTTTGGAAAAATGTTATATCTTTCGTGTTGCAGAAAATATAAACATGACTGTAATCTGAACGAAATAGAAAATACGGCAAAATAAATTGGCAGACTTTCATGTCGCTCCATTTGCTATCCTGGACAAATATGGTAATCAATATAAACGGTGGTGTTGATTTCTTAAAATGACTGAGTAAAAAGGATTCTCAAAAGGCTCTACTAAGCTAGTTGATAGTACATGAAATCGCTCTTACTTCATTCTTGCTGTGCTGGCGATGCGTGTCCTTCAGTAAACGCTATACCCATAGCGTCTCCCATGGTCATCTGCAATCCATTTCAACTTCGTTGGTCCCACGTCACACCTATCCTTAATTCGTTTAACGGCGCATGTCGATTTACGATGATCGCTCTTTTAAAACAAACACTGCCGTATTCTTCAACACAAGCTAACATTTTGAACTGTAGCAATAGTTCCAAATGAATGTGTTACTCTTGCAATTTCGTTTCTCGGAACAATTCCCACGTTTGAAAATACTGTTCTGATCGTCTGCTCGCATAGGAACACCTATTAGCAGTTGAGACTGAACCTCAAGTTCTCAGTCTGTCCTGTCTAAAGTTTGAAATGCCTTGAACAGTTTCTCAAATAGAAACAACATATTATTATAGGCGACTTCAGTGAATGGTTTATCAAATAACCATCATTTGTAGAGTACTTGTAAGAATATCTGACTATAGAGTCCTCTAATATTCCAAGTCCGTTGTTGAAAATGTATATCACTTTGAACATAGCCCCAGCCCACATGGCTTACTTGGTGGCAAAGTTCCTTCGGCGTGTAGTATGACGTAGTATTCACTGTTATGAAGCGTAGCGGAGAGTTCCTCCCAAGCAGTTGCTTGCTAGGAATGACTTGACTGTCTTGAAAACCTGGCTCTATATATAAGTCAGCCAGCAATCCTTCTCGAAAGTTCCATTTCCAGATCTCGGCTCCTGGTGTACGGATTCTTCTGCTCAATAGCTTAAAATTCTTCTCTTTTCTTTGCCAGAAAACTGTGCTACTTTTTAAGTCTCCGTCTCCTTGAGTAAAATTTATAAAAGTTTCAACTCATGACGTAGGCAAGCTTCTACGTCACGCCTCCGCGTCACTCACTCCTATGTCTATATGCTTCCCTCGACACTCTATCCTCCGAGAGCGTTATTCAAACATCATTAGTGTTGTTGTCTTTCTGGACTAGCGTTCGTTCGTTACCATCAGCTCGTCATTATGTCACGGACGTGTGCACGATCCGGGGACAGTACGAAGAAATGTAATGTATGTATTCTTTTAGTACCAATTACAGGATTGTTTTATATTATATGTTATCTGACACGATTAAATAAATTGCCATGGCTTTATAAACTCCAGGGTATTAAAGTAAGGGAGTTGGGCATTTAAAATGAAATCATCTCAAATTGACGGTATAGTGATTGGAAAAAGGCAGCTGCCAAATGAGAAGGCCAAATACACATTAAGATTCTTTCCCCAGTCCATCATGCTATCTCACGAGTTATTGTCCACTAGCGACACGCGCCACTCTGAGTCACCTATACCTAGGATTTGAGCTTGTTCCGATCGGGCGATGGCACTGGTTGACGGCTCAATGCTTGGCATCACCAGGTGAGGCAGGCTTGTTCTAATCTGTGTTTTGTGTGGTGGTCCGTCTAACCTTTCAACCACAATATTTAAGGTAGCTTCCAATATATGGTAACAAGGGCTCTCATGGGTACCACCGTTTCCTCGTGTAATCATCTAAGGTTGTGTAACAAATTGAGAATTTTCGCCTAGGGCAAGTTTTATATCTTTTGTACCAGAAGTGAATTGATTTAACAATCACTTTTAACAATTTAATAAGCGGCTTCGGTGGCGTAGTCGGTAGCATGCTGAGCTTCTATGCCCAAGATCACGGGTCCAAACCTGACCAAAATCGTCGGACATTTTAAGAGCGTTAAAATCCTCCAGTATGCCCTGCTTCAGAAGGGAAGTAAAGCCGGTGGTCCCATGTCATAGATTTACGGCATTTAAAAGAACCTTCCACTAATTAAACTGGTGTGAAGCTGAATTTGCAGGTTAGTTTTTGTTGAAACGCTCTATCAATGTTCCAACGTTCACCACTAAGTGTCAGCGATTTCTGGTAGCGAAAGTTGGAACCAATTGAAATTGAACGGAAGGTGTAGCTCACCCCATGGGTGTCCGCATTGAAGCAGCTACAGCCACTGGCGAGCCAAACATGTCCTCGGACACTCCCGGCACTAAACGCCATACGCTAAATACATACATAAATAAATACCGTAAATAAATAAATAAATAAATAAATAAATAAATAAGTAACAATTTAATTACATCGTTAGAGTTACGTACATACTGTAGTTGTTCCAATGGAGACTGTTGGTATTTTCTTGGATGACAGCCATCGGTAAAAGAAGAATTCCCCCAGGTTTTAGCGCACGGTGTATCATGTCACATTAGCCCTCTCCCTCTTGTGCAAAATGAAAGCAATCTCCGTATTCTGACATTAATCAAGGTGCTAGAGGGGAGTTCAAACTCGAGAGAGAATTTAGTCACTGACTCTTCTGCTCCTGAAAAATTTGGTATCTTCTCTTAAACCAAGCTTCGGGGTAGAGATGACATACGACATGCTGCACTTCTCCAGCTCGTACCTAAAGGGCGAAGGCACCCGATGTGATCTCAGGGCCCGATTGCAGTCTGTTCCCACTTCCTCACATGCCTCGCAAAGCGAGCAAAGCTTGCTCTGATTGGTGTCTGGTTTATTATCTGTGTCACCTCGTCACTCACTCCCTTGCATGCACCGCCTCGTTGCGTAGTGACGTAGTGACTAGCAATCTTGGTTGTCACCACGGCGGTCCGGGTTCAATTCCCAGCTCTGTCAAGAAATGTAATTCTGGTCAGAGGACTGGAACGGAGTACACTCAGCCTCACGAGGCAAACCTGAGTAGAGGCGGGTTCGATTCCCACGTCAGCCATCCTGGAAGTGATATGTATTACTTTTTTTTTATCGTATGGCTTTTAGTGCCGGGAGTGTCCGAGGACATGTTCGGCTCACCTGAGTATGTAGCAGCTTTCTGCGGACACCCTTAGGGTGAACTACAAGTTCCGTTCAATTTCAAGTAGTTCCAACTTTCGATACCAGATATCAATGATACCTAGTGGTGAACGTTGCAACTTTGATAGAGCCTTCCGACGAAATCTAACCTAACAATTTAGCTTCATACAAGTTTAGTCTGTGGAAGGATCTTTCACATGCCATAAATCTATGACATGGGACCGCCGGCTTTACTTCCCCTCCGAAGGAAGGCATACTGAAGAATTTTTAACGCCCTTAAAAATTCCGACGACTTCGGCCGGGTTTGAACCCGCTATCTTGGGCTCAGCAGTTCAGCAGGCTACCAACTACGCCACAGAAATGGAAGTGGTTTTCCGTGGTTATCCACTTCTACTCCAAGCAAATGCCGGGATTGAAGTGATAGAAGCTATTTTTCAGTGTTTCCTAGTCCTATTAAAGAAAGATATCCAGTCGGCTAACATAAATGAAGACACTTTTACAAAAACAGCCACAGTCCAAAACTGGGATTTTTGAACGGTGACCACCACTTGGTACTTTGCTACATGCAGCACCAGTTGACATACAAATATTTCACAAAAACGCCCAGTTCCATTACAAATGCATGTTAAGATTTACCCTGTTTTACAAAAACAACCATTGTCCTCTGACTTGGTTACAAAAAGTGCCAATGTCCAGAATGATCTACGCAATGTACGCAATGCTCAAACCCATCCCACAACACTGAACCTACCATAGACCACTAGCACTGAAATCAGCGAAGTTGAAGGACATACGAAGACTGGCTTCGTTTCTTACAAAACCTCAGAACAGAGAATATTATATGAATCTTGAAGCCGATGTGAGTGTTGACAATGTTGAAGTGTTATATGGCATTGATTCTGATGATAATAGCAGTGGTGATGAAGCACTATAATAAATCAGTGGACTGCAAAGCATTAGTTTCATGTTTGATTTTGCACAAAAACAACCGATGTCCTGTGAATATTCAATTTTATGTTTTTCACATTCAATACAATTTATAAATTTAATGTAAAGTGAAATAAATCCTATAGTTCGATATAAAATTAAATATACTAAGATTTAATGGAAGGAAGAGACTGGACACAGTTTTTTTTACTCTACTGAAAATTTCACTTTTTGGACTATGGCTGTTTTTAGCCTACTATCGATTTTTGCAAAAAATGAAAGTAGACTTATGAGATCAACACAGGGCGAAAAAAGTGTGTCTGTCTGTGTGTGTGTGTGTGTATGTGTGTGTGTGAGTCTGTGTGTGTGTGTGTGTGTCTGTGTGTGTGTGAGTGTGTGTACTCTGAATGTCTGTCCCCCCCTATCAATTCGAACACGGTGAATGCGAATTGAACGAAATTTGGTACAAAGGTAGCACCAGCAAAGGACACCTCAGTGTCATGTTTTAATTGACGCCGCCATCTTTACTAAAACTGAATGGCGGCCACTCAAACGTTCAAAACGTAAAATCAAATAACGACTAACCAAATCATCCGATCTCTACCAAATTTGGTAACAACATACCTTCGTATAGGATGCGTCTTGTGACCAAACTACAAGGTCGTCCGCCATACCATTTCAGGATGGCGGCCGTGCGAATTATGCAAACTTTATAATCCATATCATGGGACCCACCAGTTCCGATTATCGAGCCGAGAATCGTTTTAACTGTTCTAAAGGAAGAGGCACGTTCGAAATTAAAAGTTTATTTTGTAATACTATAGTGCAGACGTGATTTTAAAAAGCTGAGCTGATTCAGTAATAAGACAAGATGGCTGCGGATATCTTGTGCTTGACTTATATTTCACTAATTTGAGTATTGCATGCAATATAGCGTACTGATACAAAATAAATAAACTTTGTATGAAATGCTTTATATATAAATAATATACTCCAGTGATGAAATCGTTTAGTATAAATCATTATTTGCTAACAAGTTCTATGTAGGCTAAGTCATTTTATATAGAACGATATTCGTTGACACAATTAGCTCAGTGGTAGAGCGTTAGCCTATCGCTCAAATGCCTATGGTTCAAACCCGATCAGAGCTAGATTTTTTGCTTGAAATGTTATATGTTTATTGTTTTGTAATGGCTCAGATGTTTTAAAATTAAGCGTTATATTGTGCATATTATGGTGTAAAATATATATTTAATTAAAACATAATTCGCCAGCAGATTTACTCGAGACATCTAGCTGCCAAAAAGGTAACTGCACGCCGACATACTTATTAACTTCCAGATTTTATTGAAAAGTTTCTTCTTCTGGCCGCTAGAATGCACTCGCTCTGTTAGGATTATATTGTTCGATATTTCACCACTAGATGTCACGACTAGTCTACGTGGGGCTCCATTGATTACTATGCCATTGGCATTCTATGCGCATCGAATTTGAAGAATGACAAGATGACACTACGATACATTTTTACTTTTTATTTTAATGGGTTTGTAACAGCCTATTTTGCGTTACTTGAAAATGTTATTTGAAGTAAAGAACAAAACGATTTCACATAGTAACTGAGTTCAAGCCGTTGGTGTTAGTTCAGGTATTAATTACTACTTTTATTTCAGGCAAATAGCAATCGAAAATATCCACATAGTTTGTATACACACGTCTCTGTAGGGTCATGGAAAGATTTGTTAATTCAATTAGGGTTTTCGATTCCCGGTCAATGCATGTGAGATTTTCGAAGTGAAATGCCATGTCCTGTGGTTCGGATTCCACGTAAAAAGGAGGTCCCGTGGCTCATAATCACATGATTCACGGCCACGTAAAACTACAATCTTCCTTCCTTTTTTTTTCAATGAGGGTTGTGAAAGCCCTGCACAACCAGACGTGTAAAGACATGCCTCAACTCAAAGTTGGATGTTGCCCACGGCAGGTCGTAAATGTAATAATAATAATAATAATAATAATAATATATATTTTTTATTTTTATTTTTTTTTATTTTTTCATTTAGGGGAAGAAATGCATTTACGCACAGAGTGTCGGGCTCCTGCTACTGAGTAGCATACTACCGACTAAAACTCCCCCTTTACTTCTGAACACTAGCCTGGAACCGTTTAGCACATTAAAACAATAATAATAATAATAATAATAATAATAATAATAATAATAATAATAATGTTATTGGTTTTACATCCCTTTTAACTACTGCTGCTTTTAGAGACACCAGGGTGCCGGAATTTTGGCCCGAAGGGGATCTTTAACGTGCCAGTAAATGTACTGACACGGCTCCCTCGCATTTGTGCACCCTCAAATGCCAGCTGACTGCGCCAGGATACGAACCTGCAACCTAGGGCCCAGCAAGCGAGAACGTTACCGCTGAGCCACGCAGCCTGTCCGGTCGATTATGTCTCCAGATCCATAACATTCTTGATATACTTCATATCTTTCTTTCTTTCTTTCTTTCTTTCTTTCTTTCTTTCTTTCTTTCTCAATGATGGTAGCAGTTTTTATCTAGATTGTGGCGTTTGGTAGAGGTAAATCGTTTCTATGGCCTTCAACAAAGAATAGTTCTATTATACTCTTTGATAATAACAACGAGTTATAACTAGACTCATACATTTAGGAGAAAGTAGGCTATATGTTCTTTACTGAACATCTTGTTATAAAAGTGTCTTCATAATGTGTCCAACTACCTTAGGCGGGAAAACAAGTATTTACAAGCCCTAACCTGAAAGAAATAGGCTAAGATAGTTATTACAAAATAACACGCTTCTATGGATGTATGTATGAGTATCTGTTTGTTATTGAGTTTAGGATTGTGAGAGAGACAGCCATGGCCTTAATTTAGGACCTCTTCCGGCATTAGTATGGAAGACAGATGTAGGAATTTACTAAAATCCATTCCCAGGATGGTTGTGTTGAGAATTGACCCATCTTTTCTCAGTTTTGCCTCACAAGAGTGAGTGCACACCGTTCCAACCCTCAGACCAGTAATAAATTTATCGACTGAACCGGGAATCAAACCTGGTCCTCTGTGGTGACAGCCTCAAATTCTAGCTATTACACCACGAGTACTACTATTCTCAGGCAGTGACATTATCCTTGTAGGATAATAGATTTTAGAGTCTGGTCCCCCTTGTTGGGCTCTTTTACTGTGTTGGATTTAATTTAAGGTGGGGATTTTTAATTAATGACTTAAACTGCCTGGCAAGAACAGTGTCTAGGCCGAGTTTTTATTTGTGCTGTGTTATTATGTTGTGCGTTTCGGGTATTTTTGTGTTCGTGTTTACTGTGGGAAGGGATATTTGAGAATAGTAGCTTGTTTACAGCTGAGGTGCGGTGAGCCAATGGTTTAAGGGATCGCCAGGGCTGATGACCTTGATTGCTCTCCGGCGCTGTCGGATGTTATAGTTGTTGTTCACTCGCCAGGTTCTGTTTTATTGCTGTTTGTGTTTGGGTGCTCATGTGTCAGTGTTTTCTGTTGTTTTGATTTATTTCTTGATTGGGTTGCCCAACCAGGTTTTGGCCATTGGTGTTGTGTCTTGTTTTTTTTTCAGGCTATTGTTTGTTGGTACTCCAGTAATAGTCAAGGCAGCAACTGAATTCATTTGCTTGTTTGGTGTGTTGGTTGGTTGTTGTCTTTGTTCATTGTAATGATGCGCTTTTCCTTTGTCGGACGATGGTGTAGCATTAACCATTAA
Source organism: Meconema thalassinum (assembly GCA_946902985.2). Classification (NCBI taxonomy): domain Eukaryota; kingdom Metazoa; phylum Arthropoda; class Insecta; order Orthoptera; family Tettigoniidae; genus Meconema; species Meconema thalassinum. The sequence continues at coordinate 582,689,813 of OX336390.1, read as the reverse complement.
GCTCATATTTTAAGAGTTATCATGTTTTTTTTCATATCATGTGATTAATAATTTTATCAATATTTAATAATTAATAATGTGGCTACTTTACATTAAACTTTGATTTGTACTATATCAAACAATAACAAACATTTTCAATGTCCTACTTGATATAATGTAGGAAATAGTCATCTTTTTGTCAAGTGGTGACTAAACATGGCATGACTACTGTATCACACCTTTTTCCTCCCTCACGACCGCAAGTGGAAAACCAGAGATGTAATGTTTGAATCCAGGCGCTGGCAGTTAGCATCCAAGTGTGGTGTTTCCTGAGATTATTCCTCACTCCCTCCAAAAAAAAATGAAGCAATGCTGCCCTATTTTAAGTGATGGATCACTGCATGAAACCCTAGACCCACACATTAATACGGTTAACTTACTACAGAATCACAGGTTATCAAACAGATTCAGCACACACCCAAGATGCCCGAAACCCCGTACAAGAACAACAACAACAACAACAACCGACTTCAAAATATTCCATTACTTTCCAAAATGACTTAACTCCCATTATCCTTGGTACTATTTTGACAAAATACCATTTTCTATTCTTCTCCACGGCGAGGAAGCTGTTGATCAAACTCCTTGATACATTCCCGACCCTCCCTTCTCCAGGGATTGATTTCTCCAGCCTCGTCTTCCTCCTCCTTCGCAGCAAATTGTCGGGCCACCCCCTTCCCCTCCTGCTTGGGGACAAGGTAGGACACAATGGACTGAGGGTGAGCATGGTCTTCACTATACACAGATACATGGTCCGTAGATTACGATTCTGAATCTGAAATACACTTGAAAACGACAACTAACAGTAAAGAGAACGTAATTATGATGTCATCATTGGACTATCATAATTACGTTCTCTCTTTTCATCAACAGACGACAAAATCCGACTTCGATACATTGATATAAAGACTATCATAGATTGCGACGCGACACAAGTACATTTACCAATTCGTATCACTGCAAAATTGCCATTGTATCAAGAACATAAATACATTTTCCAACCTATGTATGTTATAATTAAGTTACATGAATTTAATTTTATATTTCATTTTATCATTTTAAATGATCTAGTCTACTTCGTTGTTACGTTGCGGCATCGTCACGAAATGTACTGAGAATGCACTGAGGTGTGTGACGTCATAGTACCGCTTGGTGCATGTGTACTGAATTCACTGGTGAGCTCTGGCGTTACGAGACGGCATTTGTAGTATTTAAAATGATATAAAGTCCAGTCTTTCAGACTGACTGTCTCTTTTTAACGTACCTTTATACCTTTCTTTCCATCAGAGTATCAAAGTATATTTATGGTCTTTCTTCCTCGTAGCGTAGAGGCTAGCATTCTTGCCTGGCGTCACGGAGGACCAGGTTTGAATTAATTCTGGTCTGAGAACTGAAACGGGTTATACTTCTTTCCTCTCTTGTCCTATAAGTTGTTATTCATGAATTTCCACTTCCATCTGTATAATTTACCAATAATTCTGGTAATACTCGTGTTGACCAACTGGTAAGTTACAGTCTCAATATCTTCTCAGACGTAGACCGTTACAGTTCTCAGACCAGGATTAAATTACTAGGCAGAGCTGGGATTAGAACCCGGACATCCACAGCCAAGAATGCTGTTCATTAGGCTACGAGGAAGACAGTTCATTAATCAACGTTGATATTCTAATATCGGAGAAAATTTGAAGTTCAATCTAAAAATTTTTACTATAGTACTACAGTAAAATACAAACACTAGTGAAAATGAAAATCCACAGCCTGCTTCCAGTCTCCGACCGGGTCAGGAATGGAATGAATGAAGCCCCTATCTAGCGGCGAGGATATGGACTGTGCCGGCTGCCGAGGCCTGACGCACTCCTCTGGGGCAATGATTAAATGAATGACATATGAAATGAAATGATAGTGGAGAGTGTTGCTGGAATGAAATTTGACAGGGAAAACCGGAGTACCCGGAGAAAAACCTGTCTGCCTCCGTTCTGTCCAGCACAGATCTCACATGGAGTGACCGGGATTTGAACCACGGACCCAGCGGTGAGAGGCCGGCGTGCTGCCGCCTAAGCCACGGAGGCGCTAAAATACAAACACTAGTACTGACCTAAATGAATACCAATGGCCATTTAATAACATTTATTACACCTTATTCAATACAAATAAATTAATATACCTATATATTAATTTACGAAATGCAGCGATGTAGTTAAAAAGAAAAGAAATAAATAACCTTTAATAAATTACATGTAATTAAGATAAGTGTTATGCTTTCTCCTTCCTCAATAGTCCATGAAATTATATCTTAATCGCATGTAATTTATATCAGGTTATGTTTTCACATATTCCAATGCTGTAATTGGTATTATTTTCTGTTTACCGATTGAAACTTTCAATATCAATAGACAGATCCCACACACACACAAGTACACGGGTCTATTATATATGATCACGGTGTGGCACCATCAATTAATCGGGTATGGTTTGCCGTCAGTACGGGGATACGAACATCAGAGTGGTACAATACATGCCTCGCTTTATCTCCCCGTGTAATCCTCTCGCTCTCTCTCGTTACGCATTAATTACTGTTTATCACGGGAATTAACAGGAAATTGTCTTAGAAAGTAATTCATAGGCAATACTACAAATTGCCAGCGGCGATCTATCTCAGAACGGAAGTGCTCCCGTGCACTGCCCACAGATCAATTCCAGGATATAACCAAGTTAGTGAACACTCTCGTAGCTGTGGGCGTATTGGTCTGAACTACCAACGTATGGACCAATAATATTACAGCGGAAGTCATTAAGATCTGGTTGATGAGTCTGTCCAAGCACATCGGTAGTCATTGGGCATATAACTGGACATTTGACTAATAAATTGTCAGATATCGTATTGATTATTATTTTTGTATTGCAAAACCAGAAGAAGTTCATAATACCACAATACCTTATGAACTATTGTATATTAAATATTGTTGTTTGAGTATTCAGTCTGGTTTGATGCAGCTCTTCATGCCTACCTGTCCTGAATTAATCCTTTAATCAAAACATCGCTAAGTTACCACTCCTTACATCCGAGGCAATCTGTTTAACTTATTCTTCTTGTCCTCGAGCCTTCTTTCCAGAACTGGGTTCACTATTGATGGGTGTCTTAGTATGTATCTTACCAACCTATCTCTTCTCTTCGTTAGCAGTCTCCAGAAACATCTTTCCTCCCCACTTGTCTTAATACCTCTTCATTTGCTACTCTATCTACCCATCAGATCTTCATCATTCTCCTGTAACACCACATTTCAAACGCCTCTATTATCCTCTTTTCTGCCGCGCCAACAGTCCAAGTTTCACTTCCATAGAGTGTCACGCTTCTGAAAAAGGCTTTGAAAAATGACTTCCTGATACCTAAATCTATATTCGATGTCAATAGATTTATTTTCTGTATATTGATTACTAGGGGATATACCCGTTTTTAGAACGGCATTTGGTTTTTAGCGATCAATAGCTGGCACATGAGCAGATTGTTCATATTCTAAAACAGTGAACAAACTCAAAATATGATGTTTGTGGGGAAACTGCATTTAAATATTTAAAGGCAGTTACTAAACTATGGATTATGTAAATAATGTCGAGATTTAACGCTATATTGAATTAGGGATTTATTAGTCTACGTTACTTTAGTTCCAACCACATTGTAGTCTTCTTCAATATACCGTTTTTTTTGTCGTGTAGCCTCCTGAGAGGCCGAGTGCAGGTCTTTCTTGGCGACGCCCGTGGGCGACGTGCGCGTCGGGATGAGAGATGGAATGGAAGAAGATGAATGAATTTGGGCAAGGATGTGGAAGGAAGCGGCCGTGGCCTATCAGTAGGTACCGTCCCAGCATTTGCCCGGTGTTGAAAATGGGAACCCACGGAATACCATTTCAAGGACGGCCGACGGAGGGGCTCGAACCCACGCGTCTACCGAGTCAGCAGAGAGCTTGGCCCCATGACCTAATGCTGCGCTTTAGCCAGCGTAGCCCCTGCTGCCTGTATACCGGTAATTGACAAGTGATATTGAGAGACAAGTGGGTTAATAGTTACGAGTACGGTATTGATATGAAAGATCACGCTACCAGATAGCGACACCCTTCGTACAAAATATCAATATCGTACAGTACTCGTAATTATTAATCACTCGTCTATCAATATCACTTGCCAATTGTAAATAATGCTAATTGTTAATTAACCACAATTCAGCTGAAACTAGCAGGTACATTAATTAACATCTAGTACTTAATTTATTGACTTTTGGCAGCTTCAGTGGCGTAGTTATTAGCATGCTGAACTACTATGCCCATGATCGCGGGTTTAAACCTGGCCGAGTGTTCAAATCCTTCAGTATGCCGTCCTACGGAGGGGAAGTAAAGGCGGTGGGCCCATGTCATAGATTTATGGTATGAAAAAGAACCTATCACAACAATTGGTAGTACGTAGCTAAATTTGTAGGTTGGTTCGTTGGTTCGTTCCACACTTTAGGGGCTGCAACAACGCATTTATGTATCCCCGTGTACTTTGGGTGTGTGTAGAATCTGTCCGATAACCGGTGTTAATTGTGATGGTTGCATTAGATTGTGTTATCTGCAATTCAGGTAAGGACTCCAGGCGATCAATTTCAAGTAGTTTCTACTTCTGCTACCAAATGCTACCGTCAACGTCACCTATCTGTGAACTTGGCTACTCGATGCAACCGCAATCGGAACCTGGCGGAGAACGTTGGAACTAAATATAACGCTAATCAAATCTAACCTACACATTTTTCTTCACACAATTGTAGTTAGTGGAAGGCTTTTTACATGCCATAAATCTATGACATTGGCCCACCGGCTTCACTTCCCCTCCGACGGAAGGCATACAGAGGGAGTTTTAACGTTCTTAAACAAGTAGTTCCGTGAAGAACTATACAACCTATTTTCATATATCCTACTTTTGTCAATTGCCTCTATCAACATACAACATTTCAGTTTGATTGCTGTAATAGATTCGTAGATATTGAGAACCGACTAAATATTTCGGATGATCGCCATGTTGGATTTTATTTATGTAGGTCCTAGAGTTATGTGCTGTTACATGAAGATTATTGTGTACGTGTAGCATCCAAACTTCAATCGCATGATTAGGACACAAGAAGTAACAAGGAGATTTTAAAATTTCGCACAGCTGCCATCTTGTGGTTATGGAGACAATTGAAATAAATTAGATGCCAGTGGATTAACATTCGTATAAGGATTTACTGTACCAAGTTTCACTGCACTCGGATGGTTAAATTGTGAGACACGTCCATGTGAATATTTATACTTCGCGTCGCCGCCATGTTGGATTTGTGATCACCAGGTTATTTAAAGTCCTATAGGTGAACTTAAGTTCATAGCCCCTATAAACATTAAAAAAACAATTTGATTGCTATAATAGATTCGTAGATATTCAGAGCCGTCTAAATATTTCGGATGGTCCCCGTTTTGGATTGTTAAATGTATAGGCCTTAGAGTCATGTACCATTAAAGGAAAATTATTGCGTAGGTTCATTATTCAAACTTTCACATCGATCGCATGATTACGACACAGGACATATAAACTTAATTTTAAAATTCGCAAAGCCGCCATCTTGAGGTTGTGAAAACAATTGAACTAAATTAGACACCAGTGTATTACTATTTGTATAAACATTTCCTGTTCCAGATTTCATTGCGGTTGGAACATTAAATCACGAGAAAGGTCTATTTAAAATTTTCAAATTCGCTTGGCCGCCATGTTCGTTTTGTAGTTAACTGGTTATTGAAAGTCTTATAAATGAACTCATTCCCGCCCTGTTGGAAATGGGATTAATAAGGGGTAGACATACTTATTCTTAATCCATTAGCTTTTGTTGGATCACTCATTATGCCATTGTGAATTTATTAAAATTACATAAGTAGTCTCACGTTGAAGCCTCCGTGGCTAGGCGGCAGCACGCCGGCCTCTCACCGCTGGGTCCATGGTTCAAATCCCGGTCATTCCATGTGAGATCTGTGCTGGACAAAACGGAGGCAGACAGGTTTTTCTCCGGGTTCTCCGGTTTTCCCTGTCAAAATTTCATTCCAGCAACACTCTCCACTATCATTTCATTTCACCTGTCATTCATTTAATCATTGCCCCAGAGAAGTGCGTCAGGCCTCGGCAGCCGGCACAGTTCAAATCCTCGCCGCTAGATGGGGGCTTCATTCATTTCATTCCCGACCCGGTCGGAGACTGGAAGCAGGCTGTGGATTTTCATTTTCAAGTAGTCTCACGTTGCGAAGAAAAGTAGTGTCGATTTAATTAAAAGATAAGGATTTTTTCCAGCACTGTACACATTTCTAGTTATGTCTCTCTTGCAGCAAATGAGCAGTATTCGAAAAGTATTAGGCTATGCCAAGAAATTTAAATTCTGGTCTGAGGGCTACAACGGGGTTCTCTCAACTCTGACAAATGACTGCGAAAGGATTCAACTACACAACCTTTGGGTCAAAGGGTGGGAAGCGGTCGTGGTCTTAAGTCCCGGCATTTGCCTGGAGTAGATGTGGAAATCCACGCAAAATCACTTCCAACAAGGCTGAGATGGGAATCGAACCCAACTTTTCTCAGTTCTGTCCCACGAGGCTGAGTAAACCCCGTTCCAACCATTAGACCAGAATTAAACTTCATGGTGTAGGCAGGAATAGAACCTTGGCCTCCGAGGTGAACAAGTACCAGTAGCCTCTTGAGAATATCGGCACACATTAGAATGCAGACTTTGTATAAAGTGTGTAACCTTCAAGAGAGGAAGTAATCAATTCTCAAGACAATTTTACGCTCCATTAGTACTTCGACAAAGACGTTCCGGTAAAAGTGTTTTGTTTATTTAAACATCTAATGCCTTTATCCATATTCATTTTAGAAGCGACGATGTCTGGAAACACTCCCCACATTTTAATAAAGGCGATGTAGGAAGTGTGGATGTGGTGGGGGAGCAAGTTCTTCCTGGCGACCGGCCGGCGCCAAGGGATGTGGAAATTGGAAGATCAAATTGTAATCTAATTTGGATTAAGCTTGGTATACTGTACAACGTGCAAGAAATCAGTTGCGACTACTGTACAGACCACCTCAAAATAATTGTGCAACAGCAAATGGTTACAGGGAATGCACCAATGGACAGAGTTCAATTTGATGTTCTTGTGGACTCGTATTAGTTCACTTCCTCGTGTAACGGCTAGCAATCTTGACTCTTATCCCTGGAGTCCGGGTTAGATTCCCGGCTTTGCCAAGAAATTTAATTCTGATCGTGAGGCAAACCTGAGAAGAAATGGGTTCCATTCCCACCTGAGCCATCCTGGAAGTTGTTTTCCATAGTTTCTCATTTCTACTCCTGGAAAGTGCAAGGATGGTTCCTAGCTTAAGGCCACGGCCAGATCCTTCTCAATTCTCACGTGAATTAGAAGTACGCACACTACTACTACAGACACCACAATAACACAGCTTATCAGACAAATTTTATTTATTTATACTTATATACCCAAGTACATGGGGTTATATGAGCACGATATCCACTCTCTAATGGAAAAACAACAATAACAACAAAATTCGTATTAGTAAGTTAGTTTGGGACATGTTTGGTCATCACTCCCCGTGTACTTGAATGTGTGTTGAATTCGTGTAATAACCTGTGTTTCTGTGGTGACTGTAGTAAGTTATGAGTGTAGCTGTGAGTATTTGGCTCAGGGATGGGATAGGTGACTGGGAACTTGAAGTGATAATCAAATGTTCTCGAAAGAGAATCAAAATGAGTATTGTCCGTTGAGTCATTATAATTAACACATAAAGTGATAAAAATTCCTGCATAACGCAACAAATTGCTAGCGTTTCGCCCCAGTGTGCCAATCGGGCTCTTCAGTTGGTAAAGGCACACCTACCAAGACGCGTAGCAGGCACACACTGAGAAGGCCATGCAAGACGCTTTGCTACATATGCAGCCACGTCACGAGCATGCCAGTGTACCACGGGAGTCAAAAAATCCACTCCAAAACAATAAACCTTGCTTTGGCATTGATATAATCAAATGTTCTCGAAAGAGAATCAAAGAGTGTTGTCCGTGGAGCCATTATAATTAACACATAAAGTGATAAAATTTTCCTGCATAACTAAAGAAATTGCTAGCGTTTCGCCCCAGTGTGCCAATAGGGCTCTTCAGTTGGTAAAGGCGCACCTACCAAGAGGCTTAGCAGGCACACACTGAGAAGGCCATGCAAGACGCTTTGCTACATATACAGCCACGTCACGAGCATGCCAGTGTACCACGGGAGTTTTTGACCCCATTGCAGTTGTAGTGGGAGATTTAACGAGCATGGCTATGCTGTGGCGTAGTTATTTTTGACGGACATAATGTAGTGTAATGAGTAGGGCTCGGATTTTAAGACCAAAAATAGTCCGTATATGCAAGCAAATATGACGTTAAAAATGACGAAATATGACTCAAAAATGACAAAATACGACCTGAAAATGACGGATTTAAATATGGCCGTTTCTTTTTAAATTATAAATCCAAGTGACAATCCCTTCGAGATTAAATTGTAAACTAAATTCCTTATTTCGATTTTCAGAATAAGGTACTTGAGCCAAATAAGGCCCGGATCCAAATAAGGACCATCTGTGATCTTATTAGCACAATACTCGAAATTCTGCCAGATTCTTAGTGTTTCTGTAGCCGTTAACGGCTACAGTAGAAACTAAAACTGTTGAAGCGAACGATTCTGCGATGTTTTCTTCAGTCGAGTAGCAAACGGCGTCCGAAGCTCTTTTTGTTACTATTTCTAGGTATTTTAATAAAGCTTTTTCATGTTTTTGAAATTTAACATACACAATTCTCGTGTATATAATTTCAAAGAATGTGTTTTGTAGGTTAATATACTGTATTGATATTTTCGGCTTAATGTGCATTTCTCTATCTCTTTTCATTTACATATTCGATTTATTTGAAACAGGTAGTGCGCCTTATTTGGAAAGGATGTTCCTAGTAAGGACCGTTACTAACAATTTAAATATTGTATTAATACTGAAATATTTTCCAGTGATTATAATGAACAACCCATGTTTTCATTACTGCTTGCCTTCAGGTTAAATCCAGGGCAATGCTCAGATTTTTTCCCCTTCTAGTAAAAATACAAAAAAATATGTAATCGTTAAGTGAGACTTATTTGGCACATTTACCTTATACATGTTCAAGTGGTTATTTACTGTCTATTTCTGTAAACACTGCTTCCAGTTCGGTAACTTGAGGATGCTTGCACAAACAGGCTCAAAGTATGACCTAATGGTAAGAAATTGAACCGTTTTTCTTTTCCTCCTGTAGTCTTTCCCTTTTCTCTTTTCTTCGGCGTGTCAATTATCGGAATTGTTCTCTTTTCTTCTTGATTATTACCGGCCAGAATAGCCGAGCAGATCAGTGGACATTTCTATAATTGCTGATTAAGGTTCGTTATAGTGATTTCTTACTATGCCGAATCGTGATCAGTGACACCTCTTTCCTTTTACTTTCTCTTTTTCGTCACCTGTAACAACCCTATGTTACTCTCTGGGCAGTCTTCTGTATTTTTCTCTCCGATGTAGGTTTTTATATTTTGTGCTACCGCTCTCGTTTTCGAGATGCCTTGCTTTCCTATCCGTTTTTTTACCCGTTCGTTTGTGTTTAATATAAAGTTGTGCGTAGGTGCGTGAATTTAGATTATTTTGGGTAATTCCGCGATGTCGAATTAAGCAGATCCATCAAGGTATGTTACGACTTACTATCTCTGTATGTTTGTGTGCGTATTTGGTTATCGTATGGAATAATAGGGTGTATCGCCAGTTCTAGTATGTCCATTGTGCGTCTGTATCGTTCCTGTTATCTTTGTCCCCCTATCGTCGTATCTTTTTGTGTAGGTATTTGGTACGGTTTACTGTATAGTGCGTTCTCCAGTAACACCATTGCCATACCTCTTATATTTTGTTTGCCTCTTATCTTAAGATTGCGTCTTCGTACACAAGTCTATGAGTATGGCTTAATCACTTTTCTAGGGTAACGTATTTTGATGGATATCTTTCATTTTGTGTAACGTAACATCTCTCGTGTTTATTTCATTTCAGTTAGTTGCCCCTCGTTTTGTGTTTATTCATTTACGTCATATCTACGCGCGCTTTTATTAATACTCCGTCCCTCTCGCACTCCCTCACCTCCTTCAGGGCTATTTGAGCTACCGTTCGCTTCTTTGGCGGTACACTCACTTTTCCCGACTCTTTGTCTAGCCCTTGTTATCTTTCTCTTTTCACAATGTAATTTTACTCTTTATGAGCATTCTTCCCCCATATACGTTCCCCTATACCTTTACTTCGTAACGCCCATAACCTTAATGTCACGGTCCCTTGAACTGTCAGATTATCTTGTCAACCACATAACCTTACATTAGAGTGTTAAGCTACCTCGTCATACCTTAGGAATATTTTCTTGGAGAATACATTACCGTTCCTTTACTTTAGTGTTGAGTATGTGTACCTTATTTAGTCCGTTATTTAGTCTTTATTTCTTTAAGCTAGGCTAAGCAAGGCCCATGGTTCTCAATGAATAACGCATTCGAATAGAACTTGCATTCACATCTCAGTGAATGTACGTTCAATCTATCGCCTCTGATACCTTCATAACCTTAGTCCGGTTTAATGGGCCCAGCGCCAGGCTAATTAGTACACACACGCTCCCACTGCAACAACATCTGCGAAAGGCCAGACGGCACAATACGGTAGCCAGAGCTTGTGGTTACTATTCGAATGTTTCGCTCTACATGTAACTACACCTAGTTTCATTCCCCAAAATGACATAAGAGGACCGCTTAGCCCACAAATACGTCCACCTGTATGTGTAAGTTGGCAATAAGGTACTATATCGTTTGTTTTGTTTTTTTCATGTGTCGAGAGTGAAAGATGGCTGCGGTTTGTTGACAACTAGGCCATTATATATCATCGCCAATAAAAGCAATTGGATAGCCCATCCCATTACTGCTGAAGAACGAATATTTAAGAATAAGGGAGTAACATTTCTCTACATCGTTATGACTGCCGTTCAAGGTATTGTAACTTTCCATTTATTTGTGTGGATGATTATGTCACGGCTACTCGAATTTTAATGTCTCGCCTTCCCATTCCATTAACTGGTCAAGAAACTATCGATATTATATATCGTAACCAACATCTAGAATATAAGTTCTATGCACGTAGATCTGGTATTCGTTGTTGATGACATCCTTAACTTGGGAAGGGAATTCGAAGGTAATTATCGCCTGTGTAATGTGCCCAATGGGACATGGCTGACTTGCATCGAACCGGGGTCTCTATAGAGGAAAGATCAGGTAAATGATTTTCCTAAGAGTCGAACCATTGATATCTGAGGGGGAACAGCCACAGTGAACCCAAGGAGCAGTGTGATATAACACTAGATAATAATAAAAGCTTAATTCCACGTCCAGAACGGGAATTTTAGGCTATAATAAGTTGGAATATTGCGTAAACTGCATGCCAGTATACGAACATGCTAGCAAATCTACAGAAATTGAGCCAACTTGACAGCTGACTAATTGGATTTGAAAATGGGAGGTGCAGACTGACTCCGATGGACTATTTCTTGGCGACACTGGAGTGGGAAGGCAATGAATAATGACCGTGAAAACCCCCGGCCAACAAGGCAGACGAGAGAGGAGGGGATGTTCATTGAGAGAAATTAAGTAAGTATTGCTAAATGAAGCATTCTAATGAGATGGGACTTACACCCAGATACTTGTATTCGAAGAGAGGTAATTTAGGAGTGTCTGCACACCGAAATTAAAGCCTGTATGTGATTATGAGCATATTCACACACATACTGCGGAGGGGCATTGGTTAGTCTCGTAGCAAGAGGGGATTCACCCAAGATAGCGTTACCACGCCATGCAGGAAAGCAATTAATTTTAATTAATTGAGCGAAGGAATCAAGCAAGTGGATCTGGAACCTCCATGAAAAGACGATCAAGAATCACGCTTTACCTTGTCAGTAAACGCAATATTTCAGAAAAGAGCATCTCCTGAGATGCAAGTGGGCTAGTTTTTGTCAGAAACCCTTATATGGAGAAGGAAGGAGGGGAGAGTCAGTTCTTCTTTGACTCAATTTGTGGGACGACATGCTGTCCAGCCACACGGAAAAAGTGCGCGCAATATGCAAGTCGTCATGATCAGAATCTTGGTGATGAACAATGAAAGGTGCATTATGCAGCATAGTACAAGTAATTCTGCATTCATATTATAAGCAGTCTACGGCAGATATATAAGCAGGCAGTATACGTGACTAGTAATCAGTAAAGCGAAGAGATATTGCAGTATGATTTTTGAGCCGTGCATGCTGTCTCAAACATTTTCCTGCAAGGTTGGACATTTGGTCACTACCCTTCCCCTACCATTTGTAGTGCCCGCTAAGACGTCTTGCTTTGGGTAATGAGCTCGAGATGGCAGCACCTTCTGAGGCACTGTTCGGACGATGAGGTTGAAACTCTACCCACCGGAGCGCAGCTTCGTTGGTATGAAAAGTGAAATTTTCAATTAAATCTTCGTCATTAAAACAAAGGACTATATATATAATATTCCGCCAAATTGATTATATAATATGCACATTGTTACTTGATGTGTCAATCTGTGATTGGACAATTACAATTAACATTAATGCACTGCGGCCTATAACGGTGGTCACCGCCATGTTGGCATCTCCTCCGGCTGTCTTCTGATCTGTTTTGAACTAAGTGGTCGTGCAAAAACTGTGTCTCCGCGAGGCTGGGGGCTTAGCCCCCAGTCTCCACGAAATATGGATGTATTCTATAAAAAGGAAATGCATGTGCTCCTAAGGCTATAATTTCGTCATTTCGCCTTGAAGATGAAGTGTGGTCTATTTATTTTTACTGGCTACAAGGAGAAACTTCGTGGGTGATCGAATCGGTGTGTGTGCTCACGTAGCCAATTTAAGGCAGTTTATGTCTCTTAAAGTTATTTAAAATGTGTTAGTTTTTTTTACTTTGTGTCTCCACAAAGGAAGGATTTTAAGGTACGTTTTTTATTATATAATATTTATTTTTATTGTTATCCAAACTCCGTTATTGGCCTTATATGGATGTTTTAATACTGTATGTTATTTCGCATTATAGGCCTAATTTTTCTCTTTTGTTAATATTACCTGATATGTATTTTTAGCCTACTTTCGATTTTTGCAAAAAATGAAAGTAGACTTATGAGATCAACACAGGGCGAAAAAAAGTGTGTCTGTCTGTGTGTGTGTATGTGTGTGTGTGAGTCTGTGTGTGTGTGTGTCTGTGTGTCTGTGTGTGTGTGAGTGTGTGTACTCTGAATGTCTGTCCCCCCCTATCAATTCGAACACGGTGAATGCGAATTGAACGAAATTTGGTACAAAGGTAGCACTAGCAAAGGACACCTCAGTGTCATGTTTTATATCGCCGCCATCTTGACGGAAACGTAATGGCGGCCACACAAATGTTCAAAGCTTAAATCAAATTACGACTAACCTAATCATCCGATCCCTACCAAATTTTGCAACGACATACCTTTATGGGGGGAGCATCCTTTGACCAAACCAATAGGTCATCAGCGTAATAATTTGCGGATGGCGGCCATCTTTGTGTGAAAATCGATTCCCCCTATTAATTCGAACACGGTGCAACCGAATGGAACGAAATTTGGTACAGAGGTAGTACTAACAAAAGGCACCTAAGTGTCATGTTTTATATCGCCGCCATCTTGACGGAAGCGTAATGGCGGCCACACAAATGTTCAAAGCTTAAATCAAATTACGATTAACCTAATCATCCGATCTCTACCAAATTTTGCAACAACATACCTTTATGGGGGGAGCATCCTTTGACCAAACCAATAGGTCATCAGCGTAATAATTTGCGGATGGCGGCCATCTTTGTGTGAAAATCGATTCCCCCTATTAATTCGAACACGGTGCAACCGAATGGAACGAAATTTGGTACAGAGGTAGTACTAACAAAAGGCACCTAAGTGTCATGTTTTATATCGCCGCCATCTTGACGGAAGCGTAATGGCGGCCACACAAATGTTCAAAGCTTAAATCAAATTACGATTAACCTAATCATCCGATCTCTACCAAATTTTGCAACTACATACCTTTATGGAGGGAGCATCCTTTGACCAATCTAATAGGTCATTCACCTAATAGTTTGCGGATGGCGGCCATCTTTGTGTCAGAATCTATTCCCCCTATTAATTCAAACACGCTGAAACCAAATGGAACGAAATTTGGTATAGAGGTAGCACTAGCAAAGGGCACCTCAGTGTCATGTTTTATATCATCGCTATCTTGATGGAAACGTAATCGCGGCCACCCAAATGTTAAAAGCTAAAATGTAATTTCGACCAACCTAATAATCTAGTCTCTACCTAATTTTACAACACCATATCTTTATGTGGGAAACATTTTCTGACCAAACTGCAAGAACATCAGCCCAATAGTTTGCAGATGGTGGCCAAGTATGTGTGCAAATCGATTCCCCCTATCAATTCAAACACGGTGAAACCGAATTGAACGAAATTTGGTACAGAGGTAGCACTAGCAAAGGGCACCTCATATTCATGTTTAATATCCCTAGAGCACGTTGTATTTCAACAAGCTCCTACAACCAACATTCAATCATACTCCTTGAAAAGGACAAAGCGTTATAACAATACCCATGCATTTAGGAGAAAGTAGGCTATATGTTCTTTACTGAACATCTTGTTTTTGTTTTCTTTCGCACCTTCCGGAGACACGTTTCAAGTTAATCTTACATTGTAATTTATTATTTATTTATTTATTTATTTTATTACCTTGAGGGGCAAATTTTCTTCTCGTAATTTGGGGTTGACATACCTTTTTTGGTCTTTAGTTTTGTTTTGGATCCGTCGCTTCCTATTTCTATTTTTATTGTTCGTAGTTTGTTAAAAGATAATATTTATCTCCTTTTTGTCATTTCTCTCTGGCCGAATGTTAGTTCTTAAAACTCTTTGTTGGGCGTAATTGGGCATCATATTCAGTCATCTGTTTCGCGGCCATTTTAGTTTTGTTTTTTCATGATGCATAGTGGGCTTTTGGTAAAGAGCTTTTCGGCGTCTGGCGCGGCGTTCAAACGTGATGTCGTAGTTCTTAAATTTGTTTTTGTTCTTGTTTTTAATCTTGCTGATTTATGGTTTAGTTCTAACTTCTGTTTTAAGTTTCCCTGCGTGTGCCGCAGTAATTTTAATTTGTTTTTGTTATTTTGTTCCCTCTTTTATAGC
Source organism: Meconema thalassinum (assembly GCA_946902985.2). Taxonomy (NCBI): domain Eukaryota; kingdom Metazoa; phylum Arthropoda; class Insecta; order Orthoptera; family Tettigoniidae; genus Meconema; species Meconema thalassinum. Next base: position 582,674,423 of record OX336390.1, on the reverse strand, counting down.
TCCTTGATTTTTGGCATGGTACGGTTGACTGAATATCGAGCCTAATTTTCAGTGTTTGTGGTTCATTAAATCGCTTCATTTAGTAAGTGCTACTCTAATCCTTGTGGGCTCCAATTTTTCTTGAATTTTGTTAATTTTTTTTTCTTTTTTTGCTCCTCAAGCTTCATGTAATTTTTCTTTTACTTCACCTGTGGGTGATTGTTTGTTTGGCTCGATCCATAAGTTTTTAGACCCTTTGTAAGAATTTAGGTTTGTTTAAGCGTATAAATGTTATGTCTGTTAATTTTGACCAAATCCCCTGTCTTTTCATGTTAACATGGTTCTTGCTTCTCACTTTTGAATTAAATATTTAAATTATGCTAAGCTAATTGTCGTGGCATTATTTCGTCGGTGGCAGTTCTATGGGTTATTGGGAGGGTATCTGTGGACTGGCCTGTGGGATCCCTCTTCCCCCTCCTTCCGTCATCTGTAGGTGTTAGTCTGCTGGGGCATGTCATCTGGCGGTGAGTTGCAGTGTTGCGAGCGGACCTCTGAAAACAAGGTAAGTAGGCCCATCCCGTCTCCGGTAGGTGGCAATTTTGATAGACAATGAACTTATCCACAGGAAGGGTTATGATCTGTAAAGTATCATTTATAATTGTAACAGATACTACAGATTATGGGAATCTGGAAGGCATCACATGTATTTGTGATATATAATTGAGCAACACACTACAAGATCGAAGATAAGAATTGTAGGAGACGGGAGATGAGCACACATACACGAGGTAGACTTTCGGAGGGGACAGGCGGATGTCAGAATTTCGCAGCATCGCATCTCTGAATTCACGCAATAGTGGAAAGCTCAGCAAGGCTCCGTGTGTAAATTACCTTTAAAGTTAGTGTTAAAAGTGATAACCAAAATTGTTTAAATTTGTGTGTTAAAAATAATGTGTGGTATTTCACAGTGTAAAATGCAGGTATTACAAGATGTAATTACCATGTGCAAACCATATGCAATGTTCTTTGTGAAAAGTGTTGTGATGGCTTAGAAGAAAGCAAAATGGTGGGCGGAATGCTGTTTTGTTGGATAAACCCAGCCCGAATGAAAGTGAGTACCATCCATATATGTTAATATTATTTAAGAGCTCACCATACAACATGTAATTCCCTCATATACTAGGAATTTTCAGTCATTTGTATACGAGTTTACATCCCTCGTATTTTAATAAATATATTGCATTGAGGATGATAAACTTACGACCTTTTAGGCGTAAGATGTTGATGAAAGTAACGGTAACATTAACTAATAATAATAATAATAATCTGAGGTCGGTGTCAATGATAAATTTAAAAATCGGCATAGTGATGCTTATTGAACGTGCAAATCGTGTCATGTCCATTGAAAGAATACAGTGTTATTGTGAAGAGTGATAAAGAGAGATATAATAGCGTGATAAAGAGAGTTTTCAGTGTCATTGAAATATTAAATAATGTTAAATGCTACATGGTTGTGTTTGAGAGCCATTAAGGCAGATAATGTAAGTGCCAGTTAATTGATACATGTTTTAGAGCTACGTAAAGCCTTGGTTTATGATTAAATGAATGGAGGACATGAGTGTATTATGAATTGAGTCATCTAAAAGAAATAATGTTTCAGCCGCTACCAGCGAGCATATAACGTAGAATCAAGAGATTTGCGTCAATAATTGCAGGGACCATCCAAGATAGTTCGCCCGTTGATGAATCTAGTAGGTCAATCTTCGAATCAACGATGCGTTGTATAGCCTCAGAGCATACATATATTTCGCAACAGAGTTGGGCCAGGTGTGATCTGTAACCCACTGTTAGCAGAGTCTTCGCTACCAGGGAAAACAATGAGACACCCTCGGTATGCCATTTTAATAATTGATCTACCCGTGGAGGTAAGACATTTTTTTCGAATAGGAAACAGGTTCATTTCCTTATTAATATTCGTACCCGTACTGCGCGAGATAACAGTTTGAAACTCGGTTGGTACGCGTCCAAAGCCACTGATTGCATCCATAAACGGCGAAACTATTGGAGATCCATCCCTAGCTATGAATACTAATTAGGAGCCGAATTGAGCCCATAAAATACCCTAAGTGTAGGTGTTAAATACTTGGATCGACTCCATTCATAATGACACAACCCAATCATAATAACCCAATCATGAACCCCTGAGAGAGCTGCACCAAGAGTGAGCACATGGCCAAGTTTGTTTACAAGTAGAATGTCGGTCAGGAAGGCAAGCGAGGGCCGCAGACCGGGTAGCCATCTTTAAGGGGCGGACCTTGACGACTATTTTTTGTTCACACTGAGGGGAGTTAATTGACCGTGACCCGTTTACTTTTCTTTTTAAGGTTGTACTGGAACACTGAAGAATCTCGTTATCTCTGAAAGTAATCGAAATATGCTTGATATTATTGTATCAAATGAATTATACGCATTGTATCCATTGGAATAGAATGTTGGATCAAAGTATTCGGATAAGATTTGGCCAAGTTGTTGTCTGAGGACAGCTTAACTGCACCAAATAAATAGATGCACTTTTGTAAAGAGTAATTACCCAGTTTATGCTAATTTACTCAGACGGGTAGCATTATTTAACGATATGGCACGTTTGTAATGATAGTAATGACATGACCAGACCCAGAAGATTGTTGTATGGTGAAGCTAAATCAATAATTATGTGTGTTGTGGAAGGAAAGGTAATTCACTTCAGCGTTTGAAATCTATGGGAAAAGAAAACGATGTTGTGCAGAAAACAACACATGTTAAGCAAAAGAATAAGGTAATGAAATCAATGTTGTTCAAGGTAAATGTTCCGTTTCAGAACGGACAAATATTTTAATAATTGCACATAATGATTATTCAGTTGTAATTTGTGTTTTTATTGTTGTGTTGTGATATGCAAATTTAAGATAAATTGTGGTATGTGAAAGACACTATGAACGCTCGTCAATGTCAGAGAGTATCAACGTTAGGATATCTTGGATAGATAGGGGTGCGGTGGAGCGCCAGCTTTATGTGAAAAGACTCGCATATAATTTTGATTTTGTGTTGAGGGAAAGTAATTATAATATTTTTGTGTTTTGTTGTGTTTTGCCATGATTTAATACCATTAAATGATATATTTAGGAATTTGTTGTTTCTTTCAAGTAGAGTAGTTACCTGACAGACTCAAATCCTGAACATGTGATCGTATAGTGGGATGAACGCCCCATGCCTCGAAAGACCGTGAACTAGCTGGAATACGAACACATGTTCCATATAATGACGCAAGGGTACAGTGAAGAGTATGTTCCACCACCTCCTCCCTCTGATACAATGTTTCCTGTACTAGCTTTTAACAGCACTGAAAGATACGATTCTTTTACTCCAAGTGTTGTTTCGCCTACTGTCAATAATGCTAGACATTGTCGCTTACCTCATACGTTAATTACTCATTCCACTGCTAGTAGGCCTGTGAAGTTCAATCGCGCCATCTATCCGCAGTCAACAGAACTCGACCCTCATCTGTGAATCATGTCCGATCCAATGTTGCAACAGATACCACACCTATTAATATACGTCCTCGTCGTGATTCTTTTCGTACTGGTGAACATGACAGTTCACATACTGTGACCGTTTAGTTGATGTCAACAACCACGATGACTCAACTAACGACACATAAATCGAATAAAAAGTACCGTGAGGATCAGGTGACCTTCCATAAAGGCTAAAGCGGCACGAGAGTCCGTAGTCCACAGGGATCGTGGTACATGGTGACGATGGTCATAGACCGCCTAAGGAAAGGTTCACCTTAAAACTAGACTGAGAAAATAAACATCCAGACTCATGTAAAACACCGTGAAAATTTATTAAAATTCACAAGCCCCTAGCCTAGTTCGGTGGGGTTATAATCGGCTAGTCCGCAAATTAATAAATAAACAAAGATAAAGAACAGGTCCCCTACCTGAGAAGTTACTGAAAACCCTCGCGAAAAATCTAACTCACAATGATAAAGCAACAACAGCAACGCTAGGATTATGGTACGACGCAAGTCCCTAGTTCAAGTTACAAGATCAAGCTAATATCTGAATTTACATTTAACAGGGTAGCAAAACAAATCTAGGTTAGGATGGTACCATTTCGACATTTAAATTTAACATTAATTCAACTAGCTAAGTCCTATCAATTAACAAAATTTACGGCGATGACGTCCGTAAAAGAAAACAATTACATCCAAAAGCTAAGTGTACAGCCAAGAAAAACAAACAATTTAATTATGCTTAATAACTATGTGCTAACAGCACACAATAAAGTAACATGTAGGGTTTAATACACTTGACATCATAAATTAATAACGAAATAGACACAGTAGTTTTATTAAAAATTCCTGCCTACACCTTGGTTTACTCTTTGTAAACCATAGTCATCTAATGTGTATAGTTACGGTGACGAATGCGTAGTTGAGACCACGTCTGACATCGCATGGCCTGAGCTCCACAAGCTACGAACTCTAGGTTCGCACATGCTTCAGGTCGCTACAAAAATGTCAACTGTCCTAGTCATTTCCTCACAAGGAAATTATCTTCAACTGCACGGCTATGTCAACAGTTCCAGAATGCAAAGAACAAAGTTAGATAGAAAGAATCGTTAGTTAGGCTTGTTTTACAACAATTATGCGTTTTATTATTAGAACGTTGGTTTATAGGTTTATCGTAGGTTTATGGCGAATAACATTGACAATAGCCTGGGCACGGAGTGTCTCCAACTGAGATCATTCTCCACCAAAAAGCCTCGACTCAACAGTCGGAATATAATCAACGAGTATAACAACTCGGACACACAATAACACGGGTTACCAGCGGCGCTAAGCTAGCGTTCAATAACTCTGGGATAGGCCTGTACAACAGTTACCTTCCGTATAACATCTGGTCAACGGGATCATCCCCGGACAAAGCATACAATAACATCCTGCTATAACAGGGTAGACTTCACCATCCTATAGAAAACCTTACATAACTGTACCTGTCATACGACAATACACGCAACAGAGCGTTAAACTAACAAAAACCGATCCATAAAACAAGTGATCAAATACAAGAGTGGAAACTGATTTCCATAAGCAAAATAGCAATGGAAGGAAAAGCGAATACAAATTGTACTCTGTCCTCGTCTATAGTAGTTTTGTCTCACAATGAAGCAGGCGTGCTCTAGGTCACTGGGTTACATAACCAGTTTATTCAAGGCCGGCGATTTAATCAATACAAAACCTGCACTTGGCCGGTTCATAAAAAACTCTACCATAGGTTACGGATCTCTACAGAGTCCGTGTATCAAACGCACGCTATAAATCTGAGTATATTAATACACTTCCGTCTTTCTACCAAAGACGTCTAAATGAAAGTAAACTTACAACAACTGAGCTCTTTGCTTTAAAAATGCAACTCAGTAGTTGCTAGAACATCAAATAAAAACGTGTCTCACATGACACAAGAAAAATATGATAAATGTGGCACAGATTCACACACTAGATCTGCTTAATGATACGTTGGGAACCGCGTTCGATGCTAGGCAACGAAACATTCCTTCTAGTTGTTAGGTTCAAACTTGACCAAGAATAGCTTCTGAGCTTATTCAAAATGAAATATAATGCATTTACAAACTGGTAGTTACTGTCGACTACCTAAATGATACGACCGTTCTAACGACAGTCAGGGGTGTAACAAAGGATGGCTGCGAAGAATGCAGTCAATTAATAACCAAGGCATCTGATTGCCATAACTACAGTCAGCAAAGACTTGAAAATTACCCCAAGTAGGGTTGAACAAAATAGCCTCAAAATGACTACGATCAGGTTCAGCAAAAAGGTAGGCATTGACGTTCCACGACGTTCACCAAGCTGCACCAGGGCTGACCAAAATGTCTGACCCCAAGGGTGTCTCACTCTAAACTGAAATAAATGACATCTAACTAATCTAGTTACATCCCTACCTAGAAAAATGGCTGACACTGAGTGTGGTTGATTCACAAACTACATTAAAACTACTATACCACCAGAAACTAGAACAAAGAAGGGGTGTGACAAAAACTCACGAAATGGAGGAGCTCTCACTCAGCTCTCTAATCCACAACAAGGGTTGTACATAAACCTCTCTGGCTCTCTGGATCGGTATCCTCCTCATCAGGATTCCCATCTGGACTCCCCCAAAGACCAGGGTTCGATTTGTCCCTGTCGACATCTTCGTGGATATGCCTGGAAATGGCATTTTGGCTCCTTCCCTCTCGTTCATCGTTCTGGAAGTTCCACCATCATGCGGGTTCCTGTAGAAACGTCACCCCCCCATACCGGGATGGTATTAGCCCATGGTGACTGCTTCAACCATGGTGAAGAAAAGTCCAATCACGTGGGTAGCGAAATAAGTTGCGTGATTATTCATCCTCTCACTTCCAAAATTATAATGTCCGTCGTGACTATTCTAGGCTTCAATTATAAAATACGACACAGCCTTAATCTTGCAGATGTGGATTAGCATGTGAGCTAACACTATTTTATAATGCTGCACGTGCTAGTGACGCTACTTTTGTATCACGCAGCATCCGTGAATTATACGACGTTTCAAAGATGAAATTTCCACTTTGGCAATTTAAATATCTCATACAATTATAATCACACTTATTCAGGATAATTGTAACACTATTACCTGTATATTTCCACTAGGCATCTGCCCTCCACATACGCGTGGGTAATATGTGATGTCACAGCAATATTGTTCAATACACTATACTTGCCAATAATTATTTCCCAAGCTTCTTATTTAATTCACTGGACTTCATCGACAGTGGATATTAGTATTTGCTTGCTCGATGGCACTTTATAATCACTTTTAACGCTAAACAGCGGATATTCTTCTACGTCTCGTAGGACAAATGTAATTCCACGCCTACACAAGGCGGATTCTCAAGACGCAGTGCTCCGGTACTGGGTGTCTCTAGAAAGTAGGTCGTCAAAACGAAAACGTTGAGCGACTACTTACGTTCCTTTTTGCGTATCTGCAAGGGTATTACCTTACCTAAAGTAAAAATAAACATTCTCCAAAATGTTTTAATAATGCAGCATGACGAAATGGAATATTCTGAGTCTCGTAGGAAAGATAAAAATAATTAATAAGACTTCAGATAATAATTAGCAGTTTACACCAAAGTCAAAAGTGTGATTCACCGCTACTTCAAAGTATCGCGTGATCTCTCAGCTTCACGTGGCTTCCTGGGTGTGTTCGAAAGTACAACATCCCATCATAAATGCTCTGTCATAAAAATATCACATGAACCATAGCTCAGCGGGTTCATCTGCCTCTCTGTCGTTTCAAATAAAATGTTGGGATAACATTTTTATTTGCTTTGAAATTCATTCAAGAGTGATATTTTTTTAGATTGGCTGCATTAAAGGTTCCAATGCGCTCTCCTGTCCTAATATCTTCTATCACATAACTTCCATTGTTTAAAGGCTGTCGGATACGACTAGGGCCATAATACAAGGATAGAAATTTCCCATATATGCGGTCTATAGGACTAGAAATTCCGGGTCTCCTTATAAGGATAAGGTCTCCTTCTACTAGTGGTTCTCTAAACCTCTGGCGTCTAGTTCATCTCAAGCGCTTGGCAGCTTGTCTGTCCATAGTCTCTCTCGCAGCTAAAAGTCTGCTGGCATGTGATGGTTGTAAACAAGGTGGATTTACAATCACACGATCCCATATTCTCAGCGGCATCTGGTTCAAATGCAAGACCATAGGTATTTGACCAGTGCTTTCATGTACTGTTGAATTAATACATTTTGCCATAGTAACAAGGACTTCAGTCCATCGCCAGTGTTCTTCTTGACAATATAATCGACAGAATTTTGCGATAATAGACATCACGCATTCTGCTGGGTTGCTCTCTGGATGTCGAATAGATGATAAAACATGACCTATTTCAAGTTCATTCATGGCATTGGCAAATTCTGCTGAGGTGTACTGTGATCCGTGATCAGTCAACAAGAATTGTGGCTTTCCTGCCTCCGGTATCACTTGACGTCTAATCCTCTGAATAATCTGATGTGCAGTAGCTTTTTGAATTGGATGAAGCATCGTATATTTCGTGAACACATCCACCGTTACAACGATGTATCGATTCCCACGACGAGCCTTAGGTATTGGGCCATACAGGTCCTGTGCATACAACTCTCTAGGTTGAGTTGGTAGTATTGGTCTAGGTTGTTCCTTCAGCAAGTGTGACGTGTACTTGTTCCGCTGGCATGCGTCGCAAGCACGTAAACACTGTCTAACGGTAGCTCCTAACCCTTTCCATGTGAAAGACTCCTTGATAGTTGCAATGGTTTTGTCTGTTCCACCATGTCCAATGGATAAATGTACCATAAGAATAACAGATTCTTGGTATCTCCTAGGAATAACTGCACGCAGTTGAGTGTGGTCCTCGTCTACAAACTTGTATAAGACACGATGATAAATCAAATAATCATCTGCAACAGCAGCAATCCTTGCATAATGATCATCCTGTGGATCCATTCTTCGTTCTAGGAAACGGATAATATGTCTGAGTTCCTCCTCACGTCGCTGTCCTTCAGGTAAATGACGAAATCGGCGAAGGTGTTCCTCGCATTCTCCCTCGATGTCTATGGCATTAACAGTAGCTTCAGGATTCCGGCTGAGGATGTCGGCCAACACATTCTCTCTGCCTGGTCGATAAACTATTTCCAAATCGAACTGTTGGAGAAACAGCGTCCAACGTGTGATCCTGTCGCTTGCCAGTCTTGTTCTCAAGATGAAGGTCAACGCATGATGATCGGTTCTCACAATAATCCTCTGACCTAACAGAAGTTTCTGCCAGTATTCAAGTGCGTAAACAATTGCAAGTGCTTCTATCTCGGTCGTGAAGTAGTGAGATTCATGTGCTCTTAAACGTCGGCTTAAGAAAGCAATGTAATGACGTTTCTTCTCATCATCTTCCTGCAGTAAAATGGCTCCTATACCAATGGCAGATGCATCAGTTTCTAGAATAAAGTTCCGAGAGTAATCTGGATATTCTAACTGAATTGAGTCCACAAGCATCTGTTTAGCTCTCCTGAAAGCTATCTCGCATTCATCATTCCAGTTCCACCTGCAGTTCTTTTTCAATAATCCTTGCAGTGGTGCAACAGTTTCGGAATACTTCTCACAATGAGCAGCAAAGAATTGGAGAATTCCTAAGAATTGTCTCACGTGTTTCACACGGGTTGGTGTTGGAAATGCAGCAACAGTTCTAATCTTTGCCGGATTCGGTCTATATCCTTCTCCATTGATTATGTGTCCTACGAATTTCACTTCTTTCTGAAAAAATCGACACTTGTCAAACTTGACCAAGAATAGCTTCTGAGCTTATTCAAAATGAAATATAATGCATTTACAAACTGGTAGTTACTGTCGACTACTTAAATGATACGACCGTTCTAACGACAGTCAGGGGTGTAACAAAGGATGGCTGCGAAGAATGCAGTCAATTAATAACCAAGGCATCGGATTGCCATAACTACAGTCAGCAAAGACTTGAAAATTACCCCAAGTAGGGTTGAACAAAATAGCCTCAAAATGACTACGATCAGGTTCAGCAAAAAGGTAGGCATTGATGTTCCACGACGTTCACCAAGCTGCACCAGGGCTGACCAAAATGTCTGACCCCAAGGGTGTCTCACTCTAAACTGAAATAAATGACATCTAACTAATCTAGTTACATCCCTACCTAGAAAAATGGCTGAGACTGAGTGTGGTTGATTCACAAACTACATTAAAACTACTATACCACCAGAAACTAGAACAAAGAAGGGGTGTGACAAAAACTCACGAAATGGAGGAGCTCTCACTCAGCTCTCTAATCCACAACAAGGGTTGTACATAAACCTCTCTGGCTCTCTGGATCGGTATCCTCCTCATCAGGATTCCCATCTGGACTCCCCCAAAGACCAGGGTTCGATTTGTCCCTGTCGACATCTTCGTGGATATGCCTGGAAATGGCATTTTGGCTCCTTCCCTCTCGTTCATCGTTCTGGAAGTTCCACCATCATGCGGGTTCCTGTAGAAACGTCACCCCCCCATACCGGGATGGTATTAGCCCATGGTGACTGCTTCAACCATGGTGAAGAAAAGTCCAATCACGTGGGTAGCGAAATAAGTTGCGTGATTATTCATCCTCTCACTTCCAAAATTATAATGTCCGTCGTGACTATTCTAGGCTTCAATTATAAAATACGACACAGCCTTAATCTTGCAGATGTGGATTAGCATGTGAGCTAACACTATTTTATAATGCTGCACGTGCTAGTGACGCTACTTTTGTATCACGCAGCATCCGTGAATTATACGACGTTTCAAAGATGAAATTTCCACTTTGGCAATTTAAATATCTCATACAATTATAATCACACTTATTCAGGATAATTGTAACACTATTACCTGTATATTTCCACTAGGCATCTGCCCTCCACATACGCGTGGGTAATATGTGATGTCACAGCAATATTGTGCAATACACTATACTTGCCAATAATTATTTCCCAAGCTTCTTATTTAATTCACTGGACTTCATCGACAGTGGATATTAGTATTTGCTTGCTCGATGGCACTTTATAATCACTTTTAACGCTAAACAGCGGATATTCTTCTACGTCTCGTAGGACAAATGTAATTCCACGCCTACACAAGGCGGATTCTCAAGACGCAGTGCTCCGGTACTGGGTGTCTCTAGAAAGTAGGTCGTCAAAACGAAAACGTTGAGCGACTACTTACGTTCCTTTTTGCGTATCTGCAAGGACCTTACCTAAAGTAAAAATAAACATTCTCCAAAATGTTTTAATAATGCAGCATGACGAAATGGAATATTCTGAGTCTCGTAGGAAAGATAAAAATAATTAATAAGACCTCAGATAATAATTAGCAGTTTACACCAAAGTCAAAAGTGCGATTCACCGCTACTTCAAAGTATCGCGTGATCTCTCAGCTTCACGTGGCTTCCTGGGTGTGTTCGAAAGTACAACATCCCATCATAAATGCTCTGTCATAAAAAAATATCACATGAACCATAGCTCAGCGGGTTCAATACATGTTGGAATTGTGGTAAAGAACATCATTTCTGTATGTGCACAGACCGTCTTAAGGTTTTCTGTTTCTGTTGTGGATTACGCGATGTAATTAGAACTGCGTGTCCACGATGTAACCCCCGCCAGGAAAACTAATGAGGCTAAGAAGATTTATTTCAGCAGGGACTACGCTTCGGTGATGACCGATGTTCTTCCCATCACAAATAGGTTCAACGTAGGAAGGTATATCATTGCTTTTAAGGTAAACGACTAGGTATTGGAGAGCTCCACTCTGTGAGCAATGCAGAGGCGTACCATGAAACTTGTAAGTGACGACAACCTGCAACAAATATCTACCGCTCATATTATCCAACTGAAGCGTTTTGTAAGTAAGTCCATCTATCTTTGTCACATTTCTTCTATTTCTCTTAAATGTTTATTTGTTTTTGTGACATGTTTTCCAGCTCTATTTGCTTCGAGTTAACGTGCGATGGCGCAAGATGGCGTTGCTATGAATTATAATTATCTACTTCTTTTTCAGGTTATTCCTTCGAATAATATTTAAATAGTTGACATCTAGTCATTTTTCCTTGTCCCTAATTAATCTTTGTCGGAGTACCGTGATGGTCACCACTCAAATTTATCCCATTGTGAGGATAATTTAATATCGCTCTCAATTAATCGTATGTCCATTGTGCGTCTGTATCGTTCCTGTTATCTTTGTCCCCCTATCGTCGTATCTTTTTGTGTAGGTATTTGGTACGGTTTACTGTATAGTGCGTTCTCCAGTAACACCATTGCCATACCTCTTATCTGTTGTTTGCCTCTTATCTTAAGATTGCGTCTTCGTACGCAAGTCTATGAGTATGGCTTAATCATTTTTCTAGCGTAACGTATTTAGATGGACATCTTTCATTTTGTGTAACGTAACATCTCTCGTGTTTATTTCATTTCGGTTAGTTGCCCCTCATTTTGTGTTTATTCATTTACGTCATGTCTACGCGCGCTTTTATTAATACTCCGTCCCTCTCGCACTCCCTCACCTCCTTCAGGGCTATTTGAGCTACCGTTCGCTTCTTTAGCGGTACACTCACTTTTCCCGACTCTTTGTCTAGCCCTTGTTATCTTTCTCTTTTCACAATGTAATTTTACTCTTTATGAGCATTCTTCCCCCATATACGTTCCCCTATACCTTTACCTCGTATCGCCCATAACCTTAATGTCACGGTCCCTTAAACTGTCAGATTATCTTGTCAACTCCATAACCTTACATTAGAGTGTTAAGCTACCTCGTCATACCTTAGGAATATTTTCTTGAAGAATACATTACCGTTCCTTTACTTTAGTGTTGAGTATGTGTACCTTATTTAGTCCGTTATTTAGTCTTTATTTCTTTAAGCTAGGCTAAGCTAGGCCCATCGTTCTCAATGAATAGCGCATTCGAATAGAACTTGCATTCACATCGCAATGAATGTACGTTCAATCCATCGCCTCTGATACCTTCATAACATTAGTCCGGTTTAATGGGCCCAGCGCCAGGCTAATTTGTACACACACACTTCCACTGCGACAATATCTGCGAAAGGCCAGACGGCACAAAATGTTCGAAATATGCATTTATATGACGATAATCACTTGGTTTGCATCAGAAACCAATCGGGGATGAAAATAGAGGCAAAGAAAGAAATGTGATTTTTCCTTAACATCCGAGCCCTAGTGATGAGTAATAGAACTAGGATTTATAAGATTTGACAGTGGAATTCAACTTTATTTTGACAGTAAAGAATACCTGCAAAATGAGGTAAGTGATAGCCAGGAGCGATCCAACCTCCTAGAAATGAATAGAGGGGTGGACTTCAAATGTGGAAAGGAAAAGGCTATTCTTCTCTCATTCATTGGGTACATGGGTAGCTCAATAAATAGTTTAAAAAGCACTGTTCTAGCCCTTCAGGCAAGCAACTCAATGTTTAAAACATCCTTTAATGTCATAGACAAGAGCTTTAACCCGCGAGGACTGGCGCATGCGTATTTTTGACACAAGCTTTAAATAAGGCTATACAATTTTGTTTTGGTTAGCCCGTATTTCGTGTCGCTTACTGTACGTCCCTTCCTAGCCTTGAGGTTAACCCTGCAGACAAACATGTCTATAGATTTTGGTTGGTTCTTAAGTTTAGGGGCTGCGACAACTCGGTCATATAGCCCCGTGTACTTTTTGGGTGTGTGTAGAAACTGTCTGATAACCGGTGATAATTGTGACGACTGTATTAGTGTGAGTTATCTGTTTTTTTTATTTAAGTACAGACTGCAACTTAGAGTTTTTCAAATAGGTCCTACTTTTGCCGCCAAGCGCAAACGTCAACGACTACTAGGCCAAGTTCAGAACTTAGCTACTAGACGTCACCGCAGTCGGCTCTTGGCAATGAACGTAGAAACCTGAGAGCGTTGTTTACATTCTTAACCTATCCAATATAGCTTCACACAGGTGTAATTAGTGGAAGGTTCTTTAACATGCCATAAATCTATGACATGGGACCGCCGGCTTTACTTCCCCTCCGAAGGAAGGCATACTGAGGGATTTATAACGCTCTTAAAAAATCCGACGGCATCGGCCGGTTTTGAACCCGCTATCTTGGGCATAGAAGCTCAGCATGCTACCGACTACGCCACCGAAGCCGCTTCTATAGATTTTTTAACACTAAAATTATTTTTAGCCTACTTGGCACATTTTGCAAAAATGAGGAAAAAGTAGATTTAGGAGATCGATCTGGGCAAATATGTGTCTGTCTGTCTGTCTGTCCTGTCTGTCTGTCTGTCTGTCTGTCTAGTTTTGTGTGTGTCCCCCCCCCCATATCAACTCCTAAACGGCTGCAGCAATCGAAACAAAATTTGGTAGGAGTAAAGATCTATACCTAAATATCTCAATCCCGTATTTGAAACTGATGTCAGTGCTACCAACTGCTGAAAAATCACAATTGAAATTTGAGCTCCATGTTGGATATCATGGAAGGTATGAATGGGAGCTATTTCAAAATTGGCACACATATAGACAATAAAATTTCAGTTTAATTTCCAGCAGGTCATACATGGCAGTGTTGCCGAAATGATTTTAAGCCTGCTGATAAGTCCAATTTTTAAATGCATATAACTTCTACACTACCAATTGGAATTCGAACAAATTTCGTATGTACTACAGTATGTATACATAACCATATATGACTGAGCGTATTCTTAAGAGCCACCAGGGCCGCCAACTGTCAATAAATGCACACAATTTATTTTATACAAATACCAATTATCAGAAAGTATGCAAGCCGACAGCTTTAAACTATGCATACGTACAGTACCTGACATTCTATATTAATTTGGAGTAACTTATATACGTCAGTGCTACCAACATGATTCTAAGCCTGCTGAGAGGTCCAACTTTAAATACACGTAACTTCTATACTATCATTTGGATTTCAACCCAATTTCGTATGTACTATGTGCACCATAACAGATATGACTACGCGCATTCCTAAGAGCAACCAGGGATGCCAATTGTTAATAAATGCTGTCTCTATTTTTGTTACCCTAAAATCAATATACTGTATCTGAAAGTATGCAAGCCAATAGCTCTAAACTTTGCACACGTATAGTACCTGGCATTCTAGATTAATTTGGAGTAACTAATATACGTCAGAACTGCCAACATGATTCTAAGCCTGCTGATAGGTCCAATTTTAAAATGCATGTAGCATCTATACTAACTAATGTATTTCATTCAAAATTAGCACAACACTAGATCATATTATTTCAGATTATTTCTGGCCAATACATGCATGACATTGTTGCCAACATGATTTTACGCGCGCTGGTAGATCCAGTGTTTAACTGCAGGTAACGTCCATGCTATCCATTGGACTTCAACCAAATTTTGTATTCTATACCTTAAGAGATGGAACTAAGAATATATAAAGTCACCAGGGCTGCCAACTGTAGTTCTCTATTAGGCTACATTATACAAGTTATACAGTATTGCAAACTAATTAGAAATGTCGATATTACCAACTTAATTTCGTCATTTTTCTAGAATGATCCATATAGATAATTATTAACATGAATCTTAAATTTTATGAAAAGTAGGCTCTTTAGTTCGTCACGGAACTTCTTGTTTAGCCTACGTTTTACATTTTGCTAAAATGAGGAAATAGTAGACTTATGAGATCGATCTGGGCAAATGTGTGTCTGTCGGTGTGGCTGTGTGTGTGTATCCCCCTATCAACTCCTAAACGGCTGCAGCTCTCGAAACAAAATTTGGCATGAGTAAAGATCTATACCTGAATATCTCTATGCCGTATTTGAAAATGATGTTAGTGCTTCCATCTGGTGAAAAATCGCAATTGAAATGTGAGCTCCATGCTGGATATCTTGGAAAGTATGCATGGGAGATATTCCAAACTGGCACACGTATAGATAATAATATTTCAGTTTAATTTCCATGAGGCCATATATGACAGTGTTGCCAAAATGATTTTAAGTCTGCTGATAGGTCCATTTTTAAATGCATATAATTTCTACACTATCAATTAAAATTCAACCAAACTTCGTATGTACTATGTGTATATAAACCGAAATGACTGAGCGTATTCTTAAGAGCCACCAGGGCTGTAAACTGTTAATGAATGCTCTGAATTTATTTTATCCAAATACCAATATATCACAAAGTACGCAAGCCGACAGCTTTAAACTATGCACACGTATAGTACCTGACATTTGAGATAAATTTGGAGTAACTAATTTACGTCAGTGCTTCCAACATGATTCTAAGCCTGCTGATAGGTCCAATTTTAAATACATGTAACTTCTAAACTATCATTTGGATTTCAACCAAATTTCGTGTGTGGTATGCAGCCAACTGTTCATAAATGCTGTCTCTATTTGTGTCACCCTATTATCAATATATCAGAAAGTATTCAAGCCAATAGCTATAAACTTTACACACGTATAGTACCTGGCATTCTAGGTTAACTTGGTCAGCACGTCAGTGCTGCCAACATGATTCTAAGCCTGCTTATAGGTCCAATTTTAAAATGCATGTAACTTCTAAACTAACTAATGGATTTCTTTCAAAATTGGCACAACAGTTGATCATACTGTTTCAGATCATTTCTGACCAACACATGCATGACATTTTTGCCAACATGATTTTACGCGAGCATTTAGATCCAATATCGAACTGCATGTAACGTCCATGCTATCCATTGGACTTCAACCAAATGTTGTATTCTGTACCTTAAGAGATGGAACTAAGAATATATTCAGTCACCAGGGCTGGCAACTGTAGTGCTCTATTAGGCTCCATTGTATACTGTATTTCGAACAAACCGACAGTAGTGGGTACGCTGGCTAACGCGCAGCATTAGGTCATGGGGCCAAGCTCTCTGCTGACTCGGTAGACGCGTGGGTTCGAGCCCCACCGTCGGCCGTCCTTGAAATGGTTTTCCGTGGTTTCCCCATTTTCAACACAAGGCAAATGCTGGGACGGTACCTTCTGACTGGCCACGGCTGCTTCCTTCCACATCCTTGCTCAGTTTCATTCACCATCATTCATTTCATCTCTCATTAACTCCTCTCATGAGGTTGGCGTCAGGAAGGGCATCCGGCCGTAAAAACCATCGCCTCAAAGTCTTCCATCGCATCTCATCTCCGACCCCGTTGGAAAACGGGAATAATAAGGGGTAGACATACACTGTATTTCGAACTAATTAGAAATTTCGATATTACCAACTTAATTTCGTCATTATTCTAGATAGATCCATTTACATTAATAATTGGCATGAATCATAAATTTTAAGAAAAGTAGGCTCTTTAGTTCGTCACGGAACTTCTTGTTCTATATTATTCACGGTCGGGTCAGATTTACCCATGGCGCCAGTCCTCGCGTGACAGTTTTCGGCTTACGTTAGTTGGGACATTCTGTAAAATATAAGGGGGAAAATCCACCTATTTTGGTGCAGTACAATCACTTAGCTCACGTTCTTGTTGATACATGTTTACGGTCCTGGGACACTTTCGTCATCAGCTCTTTTGTTCACAAAAATTGAGATGATTGCTTTGCTGCCACTATCAAGGCCAATCATTCTGTTACGATAATTATTGTCATTTTTTGCCTGTTATATTTGAAAAATTTAAATAAATCTTATTTTATATTGGGAATAAGTCATAGAAAGAGACACAAGGTGTAATTACTTCATTAACATCCGTACGACTACGACAAAAAGCGGGTGACACACTATGGGTCAAAATGACCCGGCACAAGTCCTCGTGTTATGTTCTTTCACACCAGATCACTTAGGGGAGATGGACTTAGGAATTTACGTGCATTGTACCTTTAGGAGATATACAGGGTGTTTAGAAAATAGTGTCCGATATTGCAACAAGGGTTGGGATTGGTCAACACGAGATTGAATGCTCCTATAAACATATGTCCGGAAAGAAATACCTGTTGAGATATGCACCATTTTACCCGCGTGGAGGAGGCGTTGTGTTAGGTGGTGTAGGCGTCTTTCTGTTGAAGGTCTTTGAATGAGTCTGATGTTCGGTCATAGTTGTGCGGTTCTCCGGATCTTAATCCATTGGATTTCTGGCTACGGGGACATTTAAAGACATTGGTGTATGCCACACCCATCGACAATGCGCAGATGTTACAAGAGCGTGTGACCAATGAGTGTGCCCACATCCGCGACCAGCCAGCCGTGATTGGACGAGTTCCGGATTCCTTGCGAAGGAGAGCCGAACCATGTGTACGAATCGTGGTATCCCTGTGGAGCATCTCTTGTAACGTGCAGATGGAAATCATCACAGCTCCTGGTTGGTGGTGTTGATGGATGTTTGTCCAACGCGTGTTCAGTTAAACGTGGGTGACAGTCAAGTGTTCATTTAGAAGTAGCTGGTAGGAAGACGTCCATTGTCTGAAGTGAAAATATACAACACAAATAAAATGGCTCATATCTCAACAGGTATTTGTTTCCGGACATATGTTTATAGGAACATTTATTCTCGTTTTGACCTATCCAAACACCTGCTGCAATATCGGACACAATTTTTCTAAACACAATGTACCGTACATTAGACCTAATAATTTACGTACTATCAACCTCTAAGGATATGAACTAGGACTTTTAGGTAAATAAAATGTGTTATTGCTAAAAATTACAATCCTTTCATCGATTGTATATTTAGGCATTTAGAATTCGGTCGATTAGATTAGCAGTTTGCCTTTTCTACCACTAAAAGCGCTAGTGTGAGTCAATGCAGAGTTTCACTTAAGCCTTTGTAACTACTTTCGGTTTAAATATTTTTCAAAGCAGCAAAACAACGCCTGATGGTATTGAACCAAGGAACACATTAAAGGAAGAATTGTGTGAATAAGGTAATTTGGCTAGGATTTGAATAAAAAATAAAATGAGTAAAGAAACAAGCGACTTTAGCCTGTTTTTCGGATCTGCATTAAGGCCGGAAGTGATTTTTGATTTTCTTTCATTTGATACAGCTCTCCAAGACTCACAATTGGAAACCTTTCCGGGCCCTTTAACCCCCACCTTTCGGCACAATTGAGGAAATTGCTTAATTAAGTTTTATCGTTTCAAATGATCTTGACGACTTCATCGATATGCTTTGGTCTACCGTTATGCGTTACGGTTACGGCGTGTATGACGTCATCATGTTGTTCAGTGCATATGCACCGAGTCTGAGTTTACTCCTGGGGTCTGGCGTTATTCGATACGGAGACGGCGAGAGCGTGACGTCATTCAGCCCCCGCGCGGGAAGCCTAAGTTAAAGGGAATGGAGCATGTTGAGTCTGAGTTTACTTCTGGGGTCTGGCGTTATGCGAACGGAGACGGCGAGTGCGTGACGTCTTTCAGCCCCCGCGCGGGAAGCCTAAGTTAAAGGGTAATGGCATCTGTTGAGTCTGCGTTTACTCCTGGGGTCTGGCTTTATGCGATACGGAGACGGCGAGTGCGTGACGCCATGCAGCAGAGTGCAAAGAGTCCTGGGGCTGTGCCTTTCTAACATGTGTAGCATTTGTAGCATGCGTCATTTGAAATGATATAAAGTCTAGTCTCTCTGACTGACTGTATCTTTTTAAGAAGATGGGGACCTCCACTTTATCTGCTGAATGTTTTCAACATTACAACAATAAAATTCCTTGATTGGTTATGAATTTAGGAACAAATATCTTTGATAATTTTCCTCTTATATCACCAATTACTACCATCATCACCTGCCGAAAAATCTATAACCCTCTATACAAGCTTCTTTTTTAAAAACCAATTTAACTTTCAGAGGCATGGAAAAAATGTCACTTTACTTTATCTACCAATAACTTTTATGATAATGTTAGTCTGTACAGTGCATTGATTTACTGCTCTTAGCACTAATAAAATAAAATTCAGCCAATTTCCCCTAGATATAAAGTTAGGTCCAAGAATTTAGGAGTTCATTAAAAAGTGTTCATTAAGTTTCACGCCCCGAGTGCAGAGGAAGTTGTGAAATATGGAGCAGGTAAGTTAGAGACCGGGTAATAAATATGTAAAGAGAGCGAGCGAACCAAGTTTTCTTATTTAACAGACTGGAGCCATGTATAATGGTGTGTGCTAGTGCTTTAAACTCCCACAATTCCTATGCATCAGCTAATGCAGAGAATATTCAGGTGACAAGAAATTAATGCAAGGACTGCTAGTTTTAACTCCAAGATATTTCACCAGTAGGCAATCACTTATAACAGCACTTATTAACCCTTATACTGCCAGGGGACCGATATATCGGCCGTGAAAGATTTTGCTAAAAATTCCCATTATTTCAAATTACATCATATGCGCAACAAACTGGTGAACAAAAATAATTTTTTTGTGTGGTGTTTGAAATTTAAAAGCAGATTGTGGGCTTATTAGCGCTGCTGTCCATTTTGTTATATCAGCTTTAGATTTTTGAAGATATTGATAATTAATGATAATTTATTACAGTAATTAATAAATTAGGATCCCGGAAAAACAGTACTGTGGACGATGGGATACGCATATAATGGCGGACTATTGTAGGAGCCTCCATCGAAAATGTACAGAAATATCACATCGCAGAAAATCACAGAAACGTGGATTCAGTGATGTGCCAAATGTGATTTACGTGAGTTGTTCTGTTTCTGCTAGGAATTACGTCATAGAGAACAAATAATTGGATTACGAATAACTTCAAATTTAAAAACGGTATGCCAATAATACGTGGTATCTTAATGGTATTTATTGGCAATGATTTAGGTACAGTTAATAATCTAATATGCCATGTCGTGAGAAGGAGAGTTTATATTCAAAATCTAAAACCAGTTTCAGAATCTACGCCCCAAGAACGTCCCAAAAACGAAGTAACATTATAAACACAAACAAGAAATTCCGTGAAGAACTAAAGAGCCTACTTTCCTTATAATTTAAGATTCATGCCAATGATTAATCTATATGGATCTATCTAGAATAATGACCAAATTAAGTTGGTAATATCGACATTTCTAATTAGTTCGAAATATTGTATACCTGGCATAATGTAGCCTAACAGAGAACTACAGTTGGCAGCCCTGGGGACTGAATATATTCTTAGTTCCATCTCCTAAGGTACAGAATACAAAAATTGGTTGAAGTCCAATGGATAGCATGGACGTTACATGCAGTTAAACATTGGATCTAACAGCGCGCGTAAAATCATGTTGGCAACAATGACATACATGTATTGGTCAGAAATAATCTGAAATAATGTGATCTATTGTTGTGTCAATTTTGAATGAAATCCATTAGTTAGTATAGAAGTTACATGCATATTTAAAATTGGACCTATCAGCAGGCTTAGAATCATGTTGGCAGCATGGCGTAGGCCTATATTAGTTACTCCAAATTAATCTAGAATGCCAGGTACTATACGAGTGCAAAGTTTAGAGCTATTGGCTTGCACACTTTCTGATATATTGATATTAGGGTAACAAAAATAGAGACAGAATTTTTTAACAGTTGACAGCCCTGCTTACTCTTAAGAATCGGCATAGTCATATCTGTTATGGTACACATAGCACACACGAAATTTGTTTGAAATCCAAATGATAGTATAGAAGTTACATGTATTTAAAGTTTGACCTCTCAGCAGGCTTAGAATCTTGTTGGAAGCACTGACGTATATAAGTTACTCCAAATTAATATAGAATATCAGGTACTATACGTGTGCATAGTTTAAAGCTGTCGGCTTGCATACTTTCTGATATATGGGTATTTGGATGGAAAAAAATGAGAGCATTTAATAACAGTTGGTAGCCATGGAGGCTCTTAAGAATACGCTCATTCATATCTGTTTATATACACATAGCATATACGAAATTTGGTTGAATTCCAATCGATAGTGTAGATGTTATATGCATTTAAAAATTGGATCTATCAGCAGGCTTATAATCATTTTGGCAACACTGCCATGTATGGCATCCTGGAAATTAAACTGCAATATTATTATCTTTACGTGTGCCAATTTTGAAATAGCTCCCATTTATACCTTCAATGATATTCAACACGGAGATCAAATTTCAATTGCGATTTTTCAGCAGTTGGTAGCATTGAACATTATTTTCAAATATGGCCGTGAGATATTCAGGTATAGATCTTTACTCCTACCATATTTGGTTTCGATTGCTCCAGTCGTTTAGGTGTTGATAGGGGGGGGACACACACATAGGTAGACAGACAGACAGACAGACAGAAGGACAGACAGACACACACACATTTGCCCGATCTCATAAGTCTACTTTTCCCTAATTTTTGCAAAATGTGAAAAGTAGGCTAAAAATCGTGTTCCCTTGTGTTTATTTAAAATATGTGAAGACCCCACGGAAATAATGGAGTAAGTCTATTTATTTCAGAAATGAGTTTATTGCGCATTCTGGTGGCCAGCCATCGTCACTACAGATCAGTTGAAATTAATATCTCCGTAGTATAAGTCCCCGATTGTTGGATGTAACGCGTAATCTCGAAAACCACTGGATGGATTTAGATGTGGTTTTCATCATTCTGTAAATGATTTCTTGAGGAAGGTTTCTGTAGAAAAACATTCTTTCATGACCAAAGTAAGCCAAGCAGTAACGATTTCAGTGAATCGAGTCGAAAAAAAACCTGCTGTCCATGCGCCTTTTAAGCTTACGCTTGGTAAACCGATAAAGATACCGGGCGAAGCCGGGACGGGTTGCTAGTTTCAAATAAGGCGGAATGTCACTGAGATACAGAGGTTTTTATTTTTAGTGGAAACAGAAAGAACGTTCCATATCCTCTCACTTTTTTATAATTGAACTTTAGTTGTTATTCGCTTAACATGTACCTCCTCTATAAGAAATAAATTTGGCAATAATACTATATTGCTTAACTTCAATTAGGGCGTTTTAAGTATTTCTTTTTAGAGTTGAAAGTTTAAATTCGCTCTCCTGAAACATTTACAGAATGTGACTTACCTCGTTTTTCCCGTGGAGTCTTCATATGTTATTATTACTTTCAGCCATGTACAGTAGTGCTATCAATGTTGTAACCACAACAACGTGGGAATCATTCTCTCTCTGAATATATCGATGTGTTTAAGTTCCGTTATTCACTGAATTCATAAAATAAGTATTCTTTGAACAACCTGAAGTCAGCTGACATCCCGGGCGTGGTGTATTCATTGGAATACCCGGTCAGTCAGAGTTAGCTGTTGCTGCTCTTTGTTTATCTATTTTATTTAATTCCTACCTCGCGGACACCAACAGTTATCTTTTTAATTTTCTCTTTGTGCACAGGTTTATTTTCTACTTGAGTCTGTTCTAGATATGTAACTTCCATGGAAAACCTAGCGGCATCTAGCAGCTAACTGCCAAAGTTCTTCAATTTCTCTGAACTCAAGAGAACTTCCTCATCAAACCACCAGGCGTCGTCATTGTCGCCAGCTATCATCTTCATGAACACTGCTCCATGAAGAATATGTTTATATAAGATTTTTTTCTTTGCGGTATTGTACATTCGGTTGTATACTCTCTTGTCTTTTACCCCCTCTCCCTTGCTTTCCCTTCCCTTCCCCTCAGCTACCTACATCTGTCGTGTGAGGAATCACTCGTTCTCACTTCTTATAGTTCGGCCGTCGAGTACAGTGCTAAGCCCTCCCACGGGCCAGTCTCCTGTCCTCTTAAGACATTTTAAACTAGACGCCATGTCAATTTTTTAAACCAACCGTCACCAGGAACCATCGCCTGCTCTACATGAAAAGAAAGCTAAGTACAAAACTTCAATGATTTTAAACATATTTTAATGGTTTTTAAAGAGCTAAATGCTTCTTAATTTAAATTTATAGACAGTGTGTGAAATTGCTAACAATTGTGCAATAACCGTCTTCGAGGGATTTTTCTTGTCATACTCTGGCTATCTAAGCTGACTTTAAAACATGAAAATGTAGTACTTCTTCTACAAATTAAATGGGATTACCTTCCCACACCGAGGGATTTAAATCGAATTAACCACTGTCTATAAAACTTAGTTTTCCACCGCGGGACCTCTCTTGCCCCATTTAACCGTCATCATAACTCCAGAACTTTCTATGTCAACCAATCTTTCTATTATTCAAGCAATCTAGTATTTTCCACGCCAAAATTTGGGAATACTTTTCCTCACCGAGGAATTCATGTTACATTAACTGCTGGTCAACACCTAATTTGATTTCCACCGTGGGGCGTGGTGGCTCAGCGGTCTAGCTGTATGCCTCTCACCAAGGCGGTCCAGGTTCGATTCCCGGTCAATGCACGTGAGATTTTCGAAGTGAAATGCCATGTCCTGTGGTTCGGATTCCACGTAAAGAGGATGTCCCGTGGCTCAAGATCTCAAGATTAACGGTCACGTTAAACTACAAGCTTCCTTCCTTCCTTTCCACCGTGGGAACTTGACCTCATCATTCAACTGCAACCAATAAACTTTTCAACGCAATAAACAGATTCAAACTCAAATTACACTAAGTGTTCTTCATAACTGCAATAACTTTCTGTTGTTCTACGAACCTCCATACACTACTATAGTGAAGTTTCTCAACTTATCAAAAACTATCAGTGCTTCGAATTTGCGTGTGCTAAATATATTCCGCACCGCGTTCGGTTGAGAGAAAATAAATCGGGCCAGGACTTTTTCCTAAAGTTCCTATTTCCCTTTCCCAAATACCTTTTACTAACCAAAATTAAATTTAACTATTGGGTTCTTTCTTTTTCTACGAGGCTTAGCCCATAGAGGCTCCCTCCCAATTTGTTGGATTTGCCATACATTCATTCTGTATAAACTGTGGCTAGTCCACATTTAAATATGTATCTTTCCCTTCTAAAATTAGAGAATCTTACTTTTTCTAATTATAAAAGAGTTAACTAATTGAAATCCAGGCTTCGTTAATACGACCTGTTCATTTTGTTTGTATATTACCTCTAGTAATTTCTATTTAAAAATAGCGGTAATTTCCGCTTGTGATTTGTTCTTCCTTTTCTGGTACAATCAGGAATCTAATGCATTTGTTTATAGCCTTTTCGATTGCCACAAGGGCATTCTAAAAGTGCTTGAATCATACCCATTAAACTTTCAAAGTTAAAATTGCTTTACAGTTATCGTTACAAACTTCAAATTTCTTAATCGTAAGCACACTTTTTAAAATCTTTGTAAGATTTTAGTGCTTTATCAGGTTCGAAATTTGTACTATATTTAATATTGTTCGTTGTAAATCTCTTATTATTAGGTCTGAGACCTTGGCATTTTATAAAAAATTGTTACTCATAACTCAAATTAAATCCCAACCTAAGTATTGTTAAGTTTCTAAATTCTATACTTCTTGTTAAATAAATCAATTGTTTTCCTTTTTGCTTTATCTTTCTCGCTAGAATCACGATTAGGCAGTACCTTATCTTCCCTGATTCTTCCTCTAAGCTTAAGTCCTCTTTACTTAAACGTATAAGTCCTAAAACAATAAAGTCTTTACTACTTGTTGCATTTAAACTAAAACTTCAAGTAACAACATTTTCGAAGTTTCTCTTGGTTTTCATAGCCAATTCTAACAAGCCATTGAGGCAAGTATAGCTAGCTCCGCAAGCCCTGTAGAGATTTTGTTTTCAAAATGTAAGTTTTGTTTGAGTTAGGGTTGAGGTCTTCCTCTGTTCTAAACTTTTATTCAGCATCTTGCTGGGTAAAAGCTTAGTTTTCCTTAAGTACAACAATTGGTATTTGTATAAGATTTTCGCAAAAAAAAAACCAATAACAACATCGCTATAATCATTGAAACCACTCTATCTCTTCACTCTCTGGGAGCATTCGATTAGTTTGCCAGAGATCCAAGAGTTCCCAGAAATTAAAAAAATCACGGCAAATTCAAATTATTTCAGCCTTTCAAAACGTTCAAAAAAATCTAATCCTTTTCAAGGGAAAAACAGTAAATCATTTTCCTGTAGCATACTTTGTCTTGCCAGACTACCACCCGTCCCCATAGTACTGGAATATCGGCTTGAGAGGGAAAGTGCACTTCCCAAGCGCTTGCAGGCAACCTCTATTCATGCTGCGCTCTCCGCTTGCCTTGTGTGGGTCCCCACTAAAGTTAGGTTACTCCTAGGTTTAGCGAAGCGAAATTTCCTTTTATATATTAATTTACTTAAATTTTTGTGTTGGATTCTCATCCTATCTACCTATACTCGTCTCTATGCCGAAACCTATCTCCTTTTCTCTTTTATCATCTTCCCTTAGGTAGTGTTAATCCTCAGCAAAAACCTACCACGGCGTATATTTTTAAGCTCTTCTCGGAGCTAATTCAGGTGCGTGGTCATAAATATGGCTAGCTCTTTGAAGGAAGATAGAAGAACGTTTTTAAAACAGATAATATTTAGATTGCTTAGGCTGTCAAAATGATATTAAAATTCATGATTTAAATTTAAAAAGATAAAAAAAGAAAATGTTTTAAATGAAACAAAGAATTAATTATTAAGCATCTAATAAATTTAAAATATAGTTATCTACTACGGAAAAGGTATCAATATTCTATCTTAATTTTTATCAAAGATTTGTAATTCCACTACACATGCCTTGGCCTTTTTATATAACCACTTATAATAGCTTGGCATCGAAAAGGTTAAACTGCAGAAGGCACAATGTTTAAGTAAGTTACTTATTAAATAACTAAATTACATTTACCGTTACTAAACAGATCTAGGATGATATTATTGTTGTTTTAAGGGGCCTAAAATAGATATTATCGGCCTCAAATAAGGGTAAAATGAACAAGTAGTTCCGGGAAGAACTATACGGCCTATTTTCATATATCCTACTCATGTTAATTGCCTCCATCAACATACAAAATTTCAGTTTGATTGTTGTGATAGATTCGTAGATATTGAGAACCGTCTAAATATCTCACATGGTCGCCAGGTTGGATTTTTATTTATGTACTAATACATGAAGATTATTGTGTACGTGTGGTATTCAAACGTCAATCGCATGATTAGGACACAAGGAGTAAAAACGAGATTTTAAAATTTCGCACAGCTGCCATCTTGTGGTTATGAAAACAATTGAAATAAATTAGATGGCAGTGGATTAACATTTGTATAAGCATTTAACGTGCAAAGTTTCACTGCATTCGGATGGTTAAATCACGAGATACGTCCATTTAAATATTTATATTTCGCGTCGCCGCCATGTTGAATTTGAGCTCACCAGGTTACCGAAAGACCTATAGGTGTACTTATGTTCATAGCCTCTAAGAACATAAAAAAAATCAGTTTGATTGCTGTAAAAGATTCGTAGATATTGAGAACCGTCAAAATATTTCGGATGCTCGCCATTTTGGATTGTTATATGTATAGGCCATAGAGTTATGTACCATTAAAGGAAATTTATTGCGTGGCTTCATTATTCAAACTTTCACTTCGATCGCATGATTACGACACAAGAAATACAAATTTAATTTTAAAATTTCTCATAGCCGCCATCTTGAGGTTATGAAAACAATTGAACTAAATTAGACGCCAGTGCATTAAAATATGTATAATCATTTACTGTACCACATTTCACTACGCTCAGATGGTTAAATCACGAGAAAAGTCTATTAAAATGTTTCAACTTCGCTTGGACGCCATGTTCGTTTAGTACATTACAGATGCACGGTGATATCTGTAATAGTTTCGGAGATATAGAATGGCTGTGAAATATTTCGCACAGCCGCCATTTGAGGTTATGTAAACAATTTAACTAAATTAGACGCCAGTGCATTACAATGTGTTTAAATATTTGCTGTACCAAGTTTCTTTACGTTTGGATGGTTAAATCGCGAGAAAAGTCTATTTAAAATCTCAACTTCGCTTGGGCTCCATTTACCAGGTCTTTGAACGTCTCATAGGTAAACTACTAGTAGTGCCCTTTATCACCGTACAAAATTTCAGGGTGATATCCATAATAGTTTCGGAGATACTGAATGCTGGCGAAATATTTCGCACAGCCACCATATTGGATTGGTGCAACAGAATAAAATTTGAAGGTCACTGTCGGGGTCGGCCTGAATTGTGCTATGATCTTACCGAGTTTCATAGAAATAGCTCCAGCCGTTTAGATTTTATTATGGAGAGACACACCCATGAATCACACACACACGCACACATAGACAGACACACGGACAAAAGGTGATGTCATAAGCCTATTTTTTGCATAAAATGAAAATAGGCTAAAAATGACGATAAGATGAACGTTAGAACTGAAACTACAGCTTACAACTAACTTACGAGCTGGAAGAAGAAAAGGGCAAAAAGGAAGGAATAAAGATAACAGAATACAAGGGAAAGAAACGGCGCAATCCTAGAAGAATGAGGACTGAAGGATTTGGAAAGAAGTAGCGCCATGAAATGCAGATAGGAAAGAAAAATATCAAATGGTCCGCCACAGAGTCAGTGAAAATAGGGAAAATTACGGAACCAGCTCAGGAAACCCTCAGGGTTGCCATCATCCGAGGCCACCAGTTGTGAGCCATTGAGGGTGTAGCACTGGAGGGTGGGACTACATACATCCTGCCTCCTTTTTGGCCTTGAGCAGAAGGCAGGAAATACCATGAAAAAGATAAGAAGAGGTCTGAGCCCTCTAAGAATAAGAGTATCAGGTATGATGAGACAAGGGCCAATAACAGCGGGAAAAATTATTCCCTAGGCCTCGGATCCCCTAATACAGTCGGGGTCGGAAAAGAACAAGAGTTGACCAAGGGACGACGACAGGAAAGATAACAGGGAGGAGCCCTGCACAAGTAAGTGGAAGCAATGTCGGACTCAACTGGGTTCCCGTGGTCGCCAATAGTTAAGAACCCCTGGGGATAACGAAATATAGATCAAGGTTGTAGGATGGAATCTTGGCGCAGTCAGTGGTCATTTGAGGGTGCTTAAGTGTGAGGGAACCGTGTTAATAGATTTACTTGCACGTTAAAGATACATTTCGGGGCAAGCTTCCGGTACCAATTCTTCTTTAAAAGCTGCAGTAGTTGAAACGGACATACAAACAACAGCCTTATAGTCACAATGGTCAAAATAAGCCATCGTTAATTTTCCGTTGCATTTGTATAAACGTATAGTTGTACAATCTAACAACAATTTATATTTCTCAGTGTGGCTAGCATTCATTGCGGTCACCGCAGAGACCAGGCGGTCTCTGTCAAGAAATTTTAATTCTGAGGTGAGAGATGGAACAGGGTGGCCAAACTGAGAAGAGGCGGGTTTGATTCTTACCTCAGCCTTCCTGGAGTGATTTTCCAAAAATTCGCAGCTTTACTCCAATTAAGGCCACGCCCACCTTCTTCCAATTCCTCCCGTGTTCAAGGGCACGAGTTGAATTTGTGTATTTGTATAATGATTGTAGTAGTGTATGTGTAAGTATCGCGGTCATGAATTGCGGTATGTACTCCAGAACTTTAAATAAGAAGCCTCTACAACAATTTCATTTGAATGGAGGGAGTGTGAAAACAAACAGGAACAAGATGTTCAGTAAAGAACATATAGCCTACTTTCTCCTAAATGTATGAGTATAGTTATAACTCGTTGTTATTATCAAAGAGTATAATAGAACTATTCTTTGTTGAAGACCTTAGAAACGATTTACCTCTACCAAACGCCACAACCTAGATAAAAACTGCTACCATCATTGAAGAAAGAAAGATAAGAAGTATCTAAAGAATGTTATGGATCTGGAGACATAATCGACCGGACTGGCGGCGTGGCTCAGCGGTAACGTTCTCGCTTGCTGGACCGTATATTTCAGGTTCGTATCCTGGCGCAGTCAGCTGGCATTTGAGGGTGCACAAATGCGAGGGAGCCGTGTTAGTAGATTTACTGGCACGTTAAAGATCCCCTTCGGGACAAAATTCTGGCACCCCGGTGTCTCTAAAAGCAACAGTAGATAAAAGGGACGTAAAACCAATAACATTATTATTATTATTATTATTATTATTATTATTATTATTATTATTATTATTATTATTATTACATAATCGGCCTGACGCGGGCAACATCCAACTTTGAGTTGAGGCATGTCTTTACACGTCTGGCTGCGTATGACTTTCCCAACCCTAATTGAATTAACAAATCTTTCCATGACCCTACAGACACGTGTGTATACCAACTATGTGGATATTTTCGATTGCTATTTGGCTGAAATAGAAGTATTAATTAATATCCTGAACTAGCACCAACGGTAGAGTTCAGATACTATGTGAAATCGTTTTGTTCTTTACTTCAATTAACATTTTCAAATAACGCACAATAGGCTGTTACAAACCCTTTAAAATAGAAAGTAAAAATGTATCGTAGTATCATCTTGTCATTCTTCAAATTCGATGCGCATAGAATGCAAATGGTATAGTAATCAATGGAGCCCCACGTAGACTAGTCGTGATATCTAGTGGTGAAATATCTAACAATATAATCCTAACAGAGCGAGTGCATTCTAGCGGCCAGAAGAAGAAACTTTTCAATAAAATCTGGTCGGCGTGCAGTTACCTTTTTGGCAGCTAGATGTCTCGAGTAAATCTGCTGGCGAATTATGTTTTAATTAAATATATATTTTACACCATAATATGCACAATATAACGCTTAATTTTAAAACATCTGAATCATTACAAAACAATAAACATATAACATTTCAAGCAAAAAAACTAGCTCTGATCGGGTTTGAACCATAGGCATTTGAGTGATAGGCTAACGCTCTACCACTGAGCTAATTGTGTCAACGATTATCATTCTATATAAAATGACATACATAGAACTTGTTAGCAAATAGTGATTTATACTAAACGATTTCATCACTGGAGTATATTATTTATATATAAAGCATTTCATACAAAGTTTATTTATTTTATATCAGTACGCTATATTGCATGCAATACTCAAATTAGTGAAATATAAGTCAGGCACAAGATATCCGCTGCCATCTTGTCTTATTACTAAATCAGCTCAAAAATCACGTCTGCACTATAGTATTACAAAATAAACTTTTAATTTCGAACGTGCCTCTTCCTTTAGAACAGTTAAAACGATTCTCGGCTCGATAATCGGAACTGGTGGGTCCCATGATATGGATTATAAAGTTTGCATAATTCGCACGGCCGCCATCCTGAAATGGTATGGTGGACGACCTTGTAGTTTGGTCACAAGACGCATCCTATACGAAGGTATGTTGTTACCAAATTTAGTAGAGATCGGATGATTAGGTTAGTCGTTATTTGATTTTACGTTTTGAACGTTTGAGTGGCCGCCATTCAGTTTTAGTAAAGATGGCGGCGATATAAAACATGACACTGAGGTGTCCTTTGCTAGTGCTACCTTTGTACCAAATTTCGTTCAATTCGCATTCACCGTGTTCGAATTGATAGGGGGGGGACAGACATTCAGAGTACACACACTCACACACACACAGACACACAGACACACACACAGACTCACACACACACATACACACACACAGACAGTCACACTTTTTTCGCCCTGTGTTGATCTCATAAGTCTACTTTCATTTTTTGTAAAAATCGAAAGTAGGCTAAAAATCAACTCTCCAGGCAAATGCCAGAATGATCTATATTACTTCAAATCCCAGTGGCTCTTCTTCTAATCCTTGCTCCAACACACTAGGCCCTACACTAGGCTACACTATCAAGCAGATTGAACACACACACAAGTACACGAGCCCGATGACCAATATATCCCTGGCTCCGTAATATGAATAACAATACAACACCTCCCAGTTTATTTGTATTCTGAGGTCATATTTTTCATCCCCATTCTGCTTCATATCCAAAAGAGGTGGAAAATGAGGGCGGGAAGAAGGATATTGCATAATCTGGTATTGATTTCAGGTAACACAGGCGAGGATCTCTCTACCCAAGCACGCTCACCCCTCAACCGCACAGAAAAGCAATTCTCGACACTAGTGAAATATTTGTGCTGTTACCACCCCGTGTATGCGGCCAGCTTATCTCATTTCAAGCGTTCAATAGAAGTGGGCGATGAGAGATGGCTAATAAAAATTTCTCGTGTTTCAATAATTCACACGTTGGTCATTGTTCTGGCTCTCATAAACTGTTGACCGGCTGCGAAGTGTTGGTTGGTTGGTTCCTCAGTTTAGGGGCTGCGACAACGCGGTCATGTAGTCCCGTGTACTTTGGGTGTGTGTAGAATCTGTCTCATAACCGGTGTTAATTGTGATGGCTGTATTAGTGTGTGTAATCTGTTCTTAATTCAAGTAAGGACTGTAGACATTCAATTTTCAAGTAGTTCCTACTTTTGCTACCAAACGCCACCGTCAACGACAACTAGTTTGAACTTGGTTACTAGATGCCACCACAGTCAGCTCCTGGGGACGAACGTTAGAACCTAAGAACGTTATTCTAATCTAACCTATAATTTAGCTTCACACAAGTGTAATGAATAGTGGAAGGTTCTTTTACATGCCATATGTCTATGACATGGGACCGCCGGTTTTACTTCCTCTCCGAAGGAAGGCATACTGAGGGATTTTTAACGCTCTTAAGAAATCCGATGATTTCGGCCGGGCTACCAACTACTCCACCGAAGCCGCTTGCTGCGAAGTGTAACGATGAGGTTCTTGCAAGATTTTCCATGGTTGCGGGTTCGAACCCTGACGTAGTTAATTAGAATGTAAGGGTGTCCAACTACAAGTGATTCGTGGCAATATATTTAGTACCTTTCAGGGCGAAATTTCGATATTTTGGCATCTATGAGGTAAGCTGCAGTTACTTAATCGATTGCACTTCGTTTGACTGCTCATGACTGACTCTAGCGTAACCCTGACCTTCCTAGTCACACAAGTGAGGGCGCTGCTGTGCCTACGTGTATAGCCTGATATAGCCCTGAAAACTTCATAACGTATTGCTGGTACACTGTTCTGCTTAACCTCTGAGCTTGGTTTCATTCGGGCAATTCCTTCTTGGTGTTGCAATTTTCGTAAATGATAGGCCATATCGTGAATTCTCGTGATGCACCATTGTGGGACAATAGTACACAGCCGCTGTGATTTTGAAACAACTAACGTACATGTCCTAATCAATCTACCAGGTATTTATGATCAGTGTATGTCTACACCTTATTTTTTATGGCCGGATGCCCTTCCTGACGCCAGCTTTATGAGAGGAGTTAATAAGAGATGAAATGAATAATGGTGAATTACACTGGTCAAGGATGTGGAAGGAAGCCACCGTGGCCTGTCAGAATGTACCGTCCCAGCATTTGCCTAGAGAAGAAAATTGGGAAACCACGGAAAACAATTTCAAGGACGGCCGACGGTGGGACTCGAACCCCATGGCCTAGCGCTGCGCGTTAACAAACGTATCAACCGCTGTCGGTAATTTATTACTACTAATTTCCATAAAATTAACTCCGTTTCTTGAACTTCTCCGTATATTTCGTTACCACGTGACTCTCAAAAGCGCCACAATTAGTTACAAAAATGCTATGTTGGCCACACTGCTTACAGTGTCACTTAGCTAGCATGTTAGCTGTCAATTCACACCGGGATCCCGACGCTTGTCAGTCTTACCCTACCACAATATATTGAGTTTGGCTTGACGCTGGGGGAATAATGTAGCTTGCTAATAGACACTTTTATCTCCCCTCGTCCACCGCTAACACAAGGTAGAAATTCCATTTGGCTTTTATTAAAGATGAAACGGATATATGCTCGCCTCTGTCATTTATACATTGGGCGAAGGAATACATCAACATTATGGCTACAATACCGTCATCTGTTTTCCATTTTTCCAACTTTCTCGAATAGGCTTCGTTAGGTACATTTCATTAGAAAGCTACCTATTACAATGGATACCATTTCACGACTTCCGGAAAATCTATATACGGTAAATAAATTTATACTAGTTGAAACCCGTCAACACATGACAGTCAATAGGATTTTTTTATTGAAAAATACTTTTCTTGTACGAAGATCACTATATCTGGCCTATTATGTTTCTTCATGGAGTAAAAAAAAAGCTTGATCTGACACTATCTTGTATAAATTAATAGAGAAAGCAGTGACATCATCCTGTTCGAAGTCATTTTTAGCCTACTTTCGATTTTTGCAAAAAATGAAAGTAGACTTGTGAGATCAACATAAGGCGAAATATTGTGTGTCTGTCTGTGTGTGTGTATGTGTGAGTCTGTGTGTGTTTGTGTGTGTACTCTGAATGTCTGCCCCCCCCCTATCAATTCGAACACGGTCAAACCGAATTGAACGAAATTTGGTACAGAGGTAGCACTAGCAAAGGGCACCTCAGTGTCAGGTTTTATATCGCCGCCATCTTAACGGAAACGTAATGGCGGCCACCCAAATATTCAAAGCTTAAATCAAATTACGACCAACCTAATCATCTGATCTCAACCAAATTTTGCAACATTATACCTTTATGTGTGAAGAATCTCTTGACCAAACTACAAGGTCATCAGCCCAATAATTTGAGGATGGCGGCCATTTTTGTATTCAAATCGATTCCCCCTATCTATTCAAACACAGTGAAACCGAATTGAGGGAAATTTGGTACAGAGGTAGCACTAGCAAAGAGTACCTCAGTGTCGTGTTTTATATCGCCGCTATCTTGACGAAGACAAAATGGCGGCCACCCAAATGTTAAAAGCTTAAATCAAATTACGACCAACCTAAACATCTGATCTCTACCAATTTTTACAACATTGTACCTTAATGTATGAAAAAACGTTTGACCAAACTACAAGGTCATCAACCAAATAATTTGAAGATGGCGGCCATCTTTGTAGGAAAATCGATTCCCCCTATCTGTTCAAACACGGTGATACCGAATTGAACGAAATTTGCTACAGAGGTAGCTCTAGCAAAGGGCACCTCAGTGTCATATTTTATATTGCCGCCATATTGACGAAAACGTAATGGTGGCCACCCAAATGTTAAAAGCTTAAATCAAATTATGACCAACCTAATCATCTGATCTCTGCCACATTTTGCTAAATTATACCTCTATCTACGAAGAAACGTTTGACCGAACTACAAGGTCATCAGCCCAATAATTTGCGGATGGCAGCCATGTATGAGTGCAAATCGATTCCTCCTATCTATTCAAACACGGTGAAACCGAATTAAACGAAATTTGGCACAGAGGTAGCACTAGTAAAGGGCACCTCAGTGTCAGGTTGTATATCGCCATCTTGACGGAAACGTAATGGCGGCCACCCAAATGTTAGAAGCTTAAATCACATTACGACCAACCTAATCATTTGATCTCTACCAAATTTTGCAACATTATACCTTTATGTACGAAGAATTCTTTGACCGAACTCAGCCCAATAATTTGCGGATCGCGGCCATGTATGTGTGCAAACCGATTCCCCCTATCTATTTATACACAGTGAAAACGAATTGAACGAAATTTGCTACAGAGATAGCACTAGCAAAGGGCACATCAGTGTCATGTTTTATATCGCGGCCATTAAGGAAACGTAATGGCGGCCACCCAAATGTTAAAAGCTAAATTCAAATTACGACCAACCTAATCATCTGATCTCTACTAAATTCTGCAACAATATAACTTTATGTAGTAAGCATCTTTTGACCAAACAACAAGGTCATCAGCTCAATAGTTTGCAGGAAGCGGCCAGGTATGTGTGCAAATCGATTCACCATTTCAATTCAAACACGGTGAAACCGAATTGAATGAAATTTTGTACAGAGGTAGCACTAGAAAAGGGCACCTCATATTCCTGTTTAATATCCGTATAACACGTTGTATTTCAACAAGCTACTACAACCAAAATTCAATTATACTCCTTGCAATGGACAAAGAGTTATAACAATACCCATGCATTTAGGAGAAAGTAGACTATATGTTCTTTACTGAACATCTTGTTCAATTTTGAGTTAGTAATCGAAATTTAGTGTTTTTCAGTCGATCAACACGATTGTATCCAATATGGGTGGATCCCTAATCCTAAAAAAAAAAAAAAAAAAAACATGAGATTTATAAATACACTAGGATGACCAGTTTCGATCATAACGCGATCATCATCAGATCCTTTACACTTAGGCAATTAAATGTATGTCTACAAGTATGATTGATGGTATTTACAATATATATACACTTATTTAGTTGCAGTAAACCAGCACAACTAGTCAAGATATGTGATTCCTTTGTTGAGATACTGATAGTGGTGATTGACCTTCAAGTATGTTTGCTTAGTGTGATTATGTGATTGTTATTAAATGTTCAGGTTATTGTGGATTGTGCACTTATCTGTTTCAGCGATGTGTGGTCCGTTTACACGCAGCTGTCACGTCCACTGCCTGCACCGAACTTGAAGGAATATTTTCCAGGATTAGAGAACCACTTATTAAAATTGGATACAATCGCGTTGACTGATCGAAAATCATTAAATTTTGATTAGAAAGCAGTAATATTGGCTACAACTAGGAGAGTTCGTAAATTCATTGGCAGTGATCTAATATTATTATTATTATTATTATTATTATTATTATTATTATTATTATTATTATTATTACTATTATTATTATTATTATACTAGCGCACCCGAGCGAGAACTCTCGCATAATGGGTTGTGTGCATCCCATGCGTACAAACTACCCACCCGGCTCTAGTGCTAAGCGGGCTATACGCGACACAGTTCTCCCAAGGGCTATCGTCATATTTATTTGTTTAAAAGCACTTTATAAATATTTCCGTTGACTTTTCAAGAAATGCAAGATTTTTCCGGTACTATTGAGACGATTTGGAACATTTTGGTACAAACCACACCTTCTAACTCCCTCTGGTTTAGGAGCTTGAGTTTTGTGAAACTTACACCTTAGCGTATTATATAATAAGATTATTATTATTATTATTATTATTATTATTAATTTTATAGTACAAGGAGGAAGATTTCTAGGTCGAATGGTATCATACATAGTACACTATCTAAGCGCATAAAATGCATGCTTATTTTTATATTTTATAGTGAATGTTAATCCGCTTTGTAGTGATGACAGACCATTACCCCCCGGTCACTGGGCAGTTGCCTCTCCCTCCTGGCACGTACATTAACCAACAATAGATGCACTGGCTTGTTCTCAAGGCACGCCTAATCAATCTAACATAATAATATAGGTGTTGTGTGTTTTATTACGTATTAACGCCATCCCTAGCAGTTCTGCAGAGGGTGTGACAATAGGACCCTACACCCATGTACACGGGAAATGAGTGGACCATTGAGAATATAATCACCGGGCAGTTGGCAATTACCTCACGGAGTACAGACGTACAGAGAGGTTGGAACACAACCGGAACCACACAGCAATACACAAGTACAGGGAATGATACCAGGAAATCCAACATACAGTACAGAATGCATAAGCGTCGAAATAGCTTCCTTTGAAGATGTGTTGTTTCTGTTTAAAGGGGATGGATAACGAGCTCCCCTGCCGCTATAATGATGAAGATGATGAGAATTCTTGTTTCATTTGAGGGGCTTAGACATCGTTGTCATTTAGCCCTGTATACATGGCTGGGCGTGTAGTTTGACTGATAACCTGTGTTATTATGGCATCTGTTGTTGTGTATTTGTAATTCAGGTGAGGATTGGTAAGGAGCCGACCACGATCTTAAATTAACAAGTGTCCCGGCATTTGCCTGAAATAGAAGTGGGAAATCATGGAATAACAACTTCTTAGATGCCTGAGCTAAGAATCGAACTTACTACTTCTTAGTTTTCCTCACGAGGCTGAGTGCATCCCGTTCCATTCCGCAGTTGTTGTTTGATTCTTCAGTCTATCGACTGGTTTGATGTAGCTCTTCATGTCTCCCTGCCCTGAGCTAATTCTATCATCTCTACATAGATAGCACACCCTACATCCGAGGCAAACTATTGGTTGGTTCCTGAGTTTAGAACCTGCGACAACGCGGTCATGTAGCCCCGTGTACATTGGGTGTGTGTAGAACCTGTCTCATAACCAGTGTTAATTGTGATGGATGTATGTGTGTGTTATCCGTAATTCAGGTAAGGGCTGCAGACGATCAATTTCTAGAAGTTCCCACTTTTGCTACCAAATGCTACCATCAACGACACCTAGCAGGGCAGTTGGCTACTAGATGCCACCGCAACCGGCACCTGGCGTCGAACGTTGGAACTTAACAGAGCGTTAATCAAATCTAACCTACAAAATTAGCTGCACACAATTGTACTTAGTGGAAGGTTCTTTTACATGCCATAAATCTAGATATAGGCCCGCCAGCATTACTTCCTCTTCAAAGAAAGACATACTGAGGGATTTTTAACGCTCTGAAATATCCGACGACCTCGGTCGGGTTTGAGCCCGCGATCTTGGGCATAGAAGCTCAGCATGCTATCAACTACGCCACCGAAGCTGCATCGAGGCAATCTGTTTATAACATATTCTAATTCTTATCCTCGACCCTTCCTTCATTAAGTAAATTAGCTATTCCAGGGTGTCCTACCAACCTATCTCTTCTCTTCGATAGCAGTCGTCAGAAACATTTCTCCCGGCTGGCTGCGTGGCTCGGCGGTAACGTTCTCGCTTGCTGTTCCCAAGCTTGCAGGATCGAATCCTGGCACAGTCAGCTGCCAATTGAGAGTACGCAAATACGTGGGAGCCGTTTCAGTAGATTTACTGGCACGTGAAAGATCCCCTTCGGGGCAAAATTCTGGCAACCCGGCATCTTTAAAAGCCGCAGTAGTTAAAAGGAACGTAAAACCAAAAACATTATTAAACTACTCTCATCTCCCACTCAGCTTAATACCTCTTTCTTTCTTGCTCTATCGACCCATCTGATCTTCATTATTTTCCTGTAACACCTCATTTCAAAACCTTCTATTATTCTCCTTTCTGCTGCGCCAACAGTCCAAGTTTCACTTCCATAGAGTTCCACGCTCTGGAAAGAGGCTCTCAAAAATTACTTCCTAATATCTAAATCAATATTCGATGTCCACAAATACATCTTCTGTAGAAATGCTTTACATGTCTAAGCCAGCCTACTTTTATATCCTTTTTGATTTGTCCGTCACTGGTTGTTTTGCTTTCCAAGTAACAGAAGTCTCCTACTTCCTTTAGATTTTCACCTGCCAATTTGACGTCAACAGGGGTTTCTGATTTATTTCGCCTCAGACCAGAATTGAATTTCTCGACAGAGCCTGGAATTGACCCTATAACTCTGGGGCAACAGGTAAACATGCTAGCCACTACGCAACGAGGTGGTCTGATTATTATAAGTTATACGACTACATGAAGAATGAAGTTATGACTGTAGTGGCAAGATTCTCCGAAAATATTAACCTATAGTTTTCTTGTCTTGAATATTGTGGGTGCGTGCAGATCGTTAAAATAGTCACTAATAATATTAATTATAATAATAATAATAGTAATAATAATAAAAATAATAATAATAACAATTATGCTTTCTCATTAAAAGCCAAGAATAACTTTATAATTGAACTTGAAAATGACCTTCAAGAAATCAACGTAACAGACGAAATTTTACGAAATAGGCGTAGAAATCATTTTGCTGCAAACCCCGGAATGACAGCCACCACTGCATGGACAACAGAAAGCGAGAAAAATCATAGAGAATGAAGAGATTTTGTGAGGAGAAGCAACCTAGTTTAAATTCATTTGTGAAATAGGTTCAATCGTGCTCCTTAGTTGGATAAAGAATAACAATAATAATAATAATAATAATAATAATAATAATAATAATAATTAAAGGCTAGCAACAAAACAGACTAGAGTAATAATTCCTCGGCGTTACTAAATTACTTTCAAGTAACGAAAGATTAACATTCTGTATCTCGTTGGAATCAAATGATCTTGTCATGACTGTCATGAGTAGGACTCGGATTCGAGCATATTTGCATATTTTTTTCCTGAATAGTACACATTGAAAGAAGCCTTTCGGTGGTATTTTCACCTCTCTGGGACCAACAGAATTGAAATTTATCGAGCATATAAATGCATAAAACCGCGGTTTTCAGAATAGAAGCATATAAATGGATATTCTTGTGGTTTTCGTCTAAATAGTTTGTTTTCTTCGAATTCACCCCCGAATTCGGGCCCTGACAATCCTTAAGGTTCGAAAACAGAAATAATTATTGAAAAGCCTATCTGGTGCGAATAATAGAACCGCAGGCTTTTAACCTTTTGTGAGGTCGTTCTCGTCATTGAAACATTTATTGACTGATTTAAGAAAATCATTCAAAACTGAAAACATAGAAAATTTCTTGTTGTACAGACCAATGCAGATCTACTTCATTGACTCGCCTAATTCTGAACATTTTGTAAATTAACTTTTAAACTGTATCTTTTATAAGAGCACTTCTCTTATATATACTTGTAAAACTTGAATGCGAGTATATTGCAGTGAATCATACATAC
Organism: Meconema thalassinum; assembly: GCA_946902985.2. Taxonomy (NCBI): domain Eukaryota; kingdom Metazoa; phylum Arthropoda; class Insecta; order Orthoptera; family Tettigoniidae; genus Meconema; species Meconema thalassinum. Next base: position 582,634,343 of record OX336390.1, on the reverse strand, counting down.
AATTAGAAAATAAAGCTCGCATTTAAAGGTATGTTATTGGTTTTTTCGTTTCACTTTCTTTTCTATAGTTTTTAATGGTGTTTTTCGAGCATATTCTGCATATTTAACCGCATATAATGGGAGTTTCGAGCATATCTATCGAGCATATAATGGGTTTATAATAGGTTTTTCGAGCATATAATGGTTTTTTCGAGCATATCTATCAAGCATAAAACACATGGTTTTCGAGCATATCTGGAGATTTTATCGAGCATATCGATCCGAGCCCTAGTCATGAGGTATGTGAAATGTATTATTGAAACAGTTCGCTGGACGAAGTGCATGGGATGGGTTCGCCAGACTGGGCTTGTTGGGTGTGATGAATGGGTGGTAACGACACGGCGACATGTCCAGGACCTCGAACTGAGAAGCCACTTGACAAGGGAACAGATGGTGGCGCAGTAATTTGTGGTCTAGCCGCTTCTGGGTAGCCAAGCTTCAACCTGAGGTCGGGAGAGGGCAGCAGGCTAGGTGCCAACAACCGCATGTAGTCATAAGGCCAGTCTAGACTCACATAAACGCTTTTGTTGTTGTTGTTGTTGTCTAATTTACATGCTTGGACATCATGGTCATCAGCCCCACGTTCAGATGGGAGCTAACTTGCTTGCGAGGTGAGGCGAAAATCGAGAGGAAGGGGGCTTTCCTACTCACAGAAGTCGTTCGTTCCTATGGCAAACCGCTTACCCGCTTACTACTGGGCAGAATACATCGGTCCATTACGAAATCAGTAGAATCGCCTTGTGATGTAGCGGGTAGCGTTCTTGACTGTAGCCTATGATTTCCGGTTTCGATTCCCGGCTTCGCGAATAAATTTTAATTCTGGTGTGAGGGATTGACGAGGTACACTCAGCCTCGTGAGGCAAAACAGAGAAGAGGCGGCGGTTTTCCGTGGTTTCACTACTTCTACGCCAGGCAAATGCAGGGATGGTTCCTAAGTTAGGCCACGGCCACCTCCTTCCCAATATTCACCTGAATTAAAAATACATCACAATAACACAGGTTATCACATAAATTCCAGACCCACACTCCAAGTGCACAGGGCTATATGACCACGATGTTGCAGTCTTTACAACAACGAAAGCAGCCAGTATGACGAGTGATCACTGCGCTCGGCAGTTATAGCGCGATGTTTTTGGGAAAGCAGATATCACTGTCCCTCAACCAGCCAACAAGGTGGCTACATTCCTCTGACTAGCAATCAAGTGAGCTCCCATCATAACTGGAGTGCGCGCCTGTACATTCTTTCTGCTGACCTGTGATTTTGCAGGGTCTGTAGTAATGTGACACTTGTACATTCCTGTGATTGCACAAACTAAAGAACAACAAACGTGAATTCACTGCTTAAGTGGGTTCTGACAAGTAAAGAGCACACTGACCTTCAGAGGTTGTGTTCAAAATGACCACCGGCGGCGTCATTAGACGCTTCCAGTCTGTTATGGAAAGACCGCTGCACACGTTCTAGCATGTCAGCGGAAATGTCAGAGCAGGCAGAAGAAATACGTCGTTTCGTATCATCCGGTGTAGTTAGTATGTGTTTGTAGACGGCGTCTTTCAGCTTTCCCCACAGTAAAATGTCTAAAGGAGTCAAATCCGGTGAACGGGCCGGCCAAGGTACAAGTCCTCTTATTCCAACACAACGATTTGGAAACAACCCGTTTAGACAAGCTGTAGTAATTCGTGCACTATTGGTTAGACAGCCATCATGTTGGTACCACACGTTCCTCCTACTCTGCAGAGAACATCTTCTAGCATCTGGGGAAGATGGTCTGTTAGGAGGCTTTTACTTGTCAGAACCCACATAAGGAGTGTATTCACGTTTGTGTTTCTTTACTTTGTGCTACCACAGGTATGTACAAGTGTCGGTGTGGAACCTGTTCAACATACTGTATGACCTCTCGCAAACCACTTGCACTAGAATCCTGCAACAAAAACTCTTGACATTCTAATTTACCCTACTTTTATTTCGTCAATATCAATAGGCATTGTTCTATTTAAAAAAGTGTTTTCTCAAACACTACACTTTCGAAGTATTATTCAAATTTGTGTATAGGTCAAAAGTACGAGCCCCTGACCACAAAGCCAGTCTGCCGAAACCGCACATCAATAGCATATCCCATTTTCGAATTATTTGCGGTGCAATTATTAGGTGAGTCATCCTGCAGATATGTTTAACGGTTTACCCTGCGTAAGCTTAAAAGGTAAACAGACGGCAGGTTATTTCTTCTACTTGATTCACTGAAATAGTTACTGCTAGGCTTCCTTTGGTCATAAATGAATGTTTTCTGCAGAAACCTTCCTCGAGAAATCCTTTACAGAATGCTGACACCCACAAAATCCATCCAGTGGTTCTCGAGATTACCCGTTACGTCCAAGAATCGGAGACCTTGTTTTATACTATGTAGAGATTTTTAACAATTATAAACTTGTTATGATTTAACTGTACAGTACGTGACATCTCTCTAGTCGTCTTACGACGCGAGTTCACGAGCTGAACTGAGATAACAGGTGCTGTACTGTGCCCGTTTAGACCGGAGTCCGCACGACCACATATGCATTTTACCAATAATCAGTCAGCACGAGAGTCAAAATATCCCGGAGCGCCAGATGGGTTAAAGCAAATCGCAAAAACGACATCAAATTAAAAAAAATGCTTTACTGATTTTTGGCTCAATGCAGCAATAAGGATAGAAGGAGATTTAATTGGGAGAAACACATCTGGTAAAATTATCTCAGTTTATTTTAAAGTTAAAATCTGACTGCAAAGATGCTCAAAGCAGCATCATCCACGTGTGGCGATCCACACTCTTATTTACACACAATATACAGAAATTTTCCAAACACATTTGACAATCTTTTTGGAAACACAAGTCCGATTAATAGTCCTGTGGACTGTGTTCCAAAATTATTAATATTTAATTCCAGTTCAAAATTAATTGTCTATACTGGAAATAACGTAGATCACTGTTTGACTATTTACATGATATTAACACTCGTAGAATAAATGTTTATAGAATTCTTAAACTTTCACTTGTTTTTCCAGTTTCAAAAATATATCGTCGAAAATATTATTATCATAGAAGCAACACAAATTATTTATACATATTAATAACATCTGAAAAGTATTTGACCTTGAGCATAGCATCGAAGAACTGTGCGAAGCACAACAACAATTAATTGTTCTTCTGACATTAAACATTCGAGAAGTGACTCGATTATGAACTTCAAGTTCCTAACAAAATATATGATTTCTGAATCATCAACTTGATCAATAAATGGTTGAACCATTCAACTATTAGATTTTCCACTTGGAATCATTATGAAAAAAAATATTTATATTTATGGCCATTTCTAGCAATTTTTACAACTTGCAATTCTTCGACAGAATGCGGAAATTAGAATTGTAGTTTTATAATGAATTCATTTAGTTCATGGCACTAGGATTGAAAATATCCTTCAAATTATTCGTGGTTAAAGAATTATTTTTAATTGGCAGTGGCCCATTCTATTATTTGTGTAAGAACACAATATTACTACAACAACGGCAAAGGTCTTCCTCTGAAGAAGAATAAACTACTATCATGACAAATCCGGGTTCTAGCAAAATCAAAGTCTAAATGGAATTCGTAAACAAGGTTGAAATAAGAACTGATGGTTTTAAAGAAATAACCTTCGGGTTATTCATACGACGAAATGTGTAGTTCCAATACTGCTACTATAAACCTGAGCCATCGAACCTGCTATTTGATTGATGCTCGAAAAAACCTCTTCATTCCTGCGACTTAACATGCGCACCTGGGAATGGCATTTCAACTACTCCACACACATAAATTATCTTCCCAAAATTTATACAATAAATCAAGCCTCTGCTTGTTATCAACACTGGAAGATTAATAAACTTACAAGTTTATTTTATTTTACCATTCAGTTCAACCCGTGAATTTACCATACATATGAAAAGCTTTATTTCACTTTCGAGGTGTATTTACGTCATGATTTTACATAAATACAAAAATATCCTATTTGATACAAATACTGTATCATTTGCTTCCCGTTTCATGCCTCTCCGTGTTATCTGAAAAATATACTTTGCTCATTGCAAATATCAACTGTTCAACCAGAACTGAAATGTTGGTTGAATGCGGGCTTGCGCTAACCACTCTCCTTCGGAAAATCTCATGTTCCAAACTAGAAATGATTAAACTACTTCATAGGCTCTTTCTCAATACATATGATTATTAGAAAATATAATATCCAAGAATTATTTAGAAAAATTATGAAAATTATTATTATTATTATTAGTGGATTATTATTATTATTATTATTTGTTATATCATTTTAAATGTGTTTAATTATCATCTCATTATGTGAGAATCCACATGTTCGAACCTTCGAATATGGAAAAAAATATCCATTCCTCAACAAAAATAAATTTAACTTTTACAGTTACATCGGGGGTTTTCCGTGGTTTCCTTAAAATATGAAAAATTCAAATAAATCTTCGAAATGCTCGGTCATCGATCCTAAACTGTTCTGAGTGCTGAAAATGCTCAGAATAACTCTAACAAGTCTTGCGTAAATCATTGCAAGCTTTCAATACGACGAAAAAAATGTGTTGGTCATCTGCAGAAAAATAGTTTGTTCCAATTAGCTAGGCATAATATAATTCAAATATGGCTTACATTTCTTGATGGTCTTGAAGCGTAGTAAACCTGGTCTGTACCAGATTTATCCATAGACATGCCCTATCGGACAAGCATGTATAATCCTTGTATCGGCCGCCATTGTAGACCCACAAATCGTCTAGTCAGACATAGTGGTAGTATCTTTCGACGTTTGAATTAACTGTTGTTCCATTTTAATATGAGCTTCTATCAAAGCCATAACAGTTTGTTTAAATAGGGTCAGATCTAAGTGATCTCTTCTTAGATATGTCAGTTGTAACATAACTCACTGTAATCTCATCAGTACAAGAAAAACATTGACAGTCTAAGCAATTAACGGCTGTTCTGAAGATCGTTCCCTGGGCATGGTTTGTATATCACCATCTGCCATGCGCTAGACAACCTGCAGTTTCCCTTGCGTAGACTAATGAACGCCACCGTTATAGACTAGTCTTCAGTGTACTGACAGATCGAAGTGGTTAACTAGTTACAAATATGAAAACTGACTTGAAATGGATTTAAACATCCAAGTATTAAGTTACTACTGGACTGTGACAAAATACTATTTTCTAGACAGAGTCTAGCATATGTCCTTTTGGAAATATAAATATTTCCACCAATGTCTGTAGAAAAACAATCACCTCAGTGTTTCTCCTCACCAGAAACTTACTAAGTTTCAACTCGAAGCGCAGCACTTTTCGTGACTATCACGACTTGAAAAGAACTTCTGCGTAGATACGGCAACCATGTGCCTTGGCTCAGCGTAGACGCAACTTGCTTGCCAAGTGCTTGTGTTAGAATGAGCTGACCATGCCTGCTCCAGCTGGCTTTTATTCAAAACGGTCAGGGTCACGCGTCATCACCTGATATCTAGAAATCCTCATATCTCTTGAATCCCTGGTCCGATTTACTTGATACTAATTGCATTCTCTTTTATTCTCCGTGCCAGTAATCTGATCCCAGTCTCAAGTCTCTACACCATAGTTAACTATTTAATCAATAAATAGCCTCCACCTCTGCTATTATTCGCTACGTCACTTGACATCCAACTATCGGTAAATTTCTTCGAAATGCTTCTCGAAGCAATGTAGCGCGATATTCAAATATCTCAACTTTCAAAAGCGGCTACAGCCTTTCCCTTGATATCTAGGTGTCTGAAACTTGGAATACCCATTCCTAGAGTTGGGCACATCCACCCCACACCTAGCAAAAAATAGAAATTGAAAAATTTTTATTTTTCCTATCTACACATTAAATCATCTGGTTCTTGAATAATAGATCTTCAAATTCGATGCATTGTAAGTTCCCACGATGTTACCAGTTCGTGTATTGGCTACTTCATAGCTTCCATTATTGTTTACTTCCACAATACGATAGGGTCCAGCGTAAAGGCTTGCAAATTTCGAGTACACTCGATTTTGCACGTCAGAGGGTGTAGGTCTTTTCACTAAAACAAGAGTTCCTACGCGCAAGGGTCTGCGAAAACGCTTTCCTCTCACTCTGCGCTCTCTCTTCTCAGCTTGACTCCTTAACTTGTCTAAAGCTAGAGTTTCCCTCATCTGACGACTTGGTTCAATCTCAGGTGGAATAGAGATGATTCGATCCCATAATCGTGTGGGTTTAATTCCATGATGTAGCAACATAGGAATCTGTCCAGTACTCTCATGAATAGTAGAGTTGATGGATTCGGATGCTAAAGAAAGAACATCCATCCATTTCCAATGCTCATTTGGACAATAGAGGCGGCAAAATTTTGCTATCTCAGCCATCACGCGTTCCGCTGGATTGCTCTCTGGATGTCTAATAGAACAAAACAATTGTCTAATCCCAAGATTATTCATGATTGTTCGAAATTCCAAAGATGTAAATTGAGGTCCACGATCTGATAAAAGGAATTCCGGTTTGCCTGCTTCCGGAATTACGCTGTCTCTATTTCTTTTCGCACAATACTTTGCGTTGGCCTTCTGAATTGGATGTAACATGGTGTATTTGCTGAAAACATCCATAGTCACCAAAATATATCGGTTACCTCTTTTAGACTTTGGGAGAGGACCATATAAATCAGTCGCGAAGATTTCGCAAGGCTTAGAAGGAATAATAGGCCTTGGTAATTCTCTCAATAATCTAGAATTATGCTTACTCCTTTGGCATAAGTCGCATTCTCGAATAGTGTTTCTGACAGTTTGTCGCATTCGCTCCCACGAAAATTTCTCTTGAATCATGTTGACTGTCTTATCTACTCCAGCATGACCTGCGATTCGATGTGCCATCCAAATAATGGGTTTTTGCAATCGTGGAGGTATCACTACTCTCAGCTTCGTATGGTCGGGATCTGCAAACTTGTAGATTAAACCATCTAACATCATAAAATCTCTGGAAATTCTTTCAGTTTCCACAAAATCTTTATCATTTGGATCCATGTTTCCCTGTAGAAAACGAAAAATGTTTCTGAGACGTCGGTCTCTCCTCTGGGATAAATGCAATAACCTTAACCTTCTCAAGGTATCTTCATCCTCCTGCGTCAGGTCAACTTGAAAAACCTTAGATGTAGACTCCACTGCTCTACTCAATAAATCAGCTCCCACATTCAACTTTCCAGGAGTGTGTTCAATAACTAGGTTGAATTGCTGAATAAAAAGTGACCATCTAGTTATTCTATCACTGGCAAAGTTTGTTCTCATAATAAACTCCAATGCGTGGTGATCAGTCCTCACAATGACTGAATGTCCAATTAACATTTTCTTCCACGACTCCAATGCGAATATTACAGCAAGTGCTTCTAACTCTGTGGTGTAATAATTCCTCTCTGATGGACGAAGTTTCCTGCTAATGAACGCCAGGTAATGTATCTTGTGGTCTTCATCTTCTTGAAGTAGAATAGCTCCAATCCCCACGGTGGATGCATCAGATTCTATGATGAAATTCTTGGTAAAGTCAGGATACTCCAATTTCACACTGTTGACCAATAAACTCTTGGCATCTTGAAATGATTGTTCACAATCTTTATCCCATTTCCATTTATTTCCTTTCTTTAACAATTCCTGCAATGGCGCAACTGTCTTGGTGAAGTTTGGACAATGCCCTGCAAAGAATTGGCATGTCCCGAGAAAACTGCGGACATTCTTCACTCTAGTAGGTCTAGGGAAATTTGCAATTGCTTGTATCTTCGTCTCATTGGGACAGTATCCTTCTCCATCCAAAATGTGACCCAAAAATTTTATTTCCTTTCGAAAGAACTGACATTTTCGAAGGTTTACTTTGAAGTTCGCTTTTCTCAAATCTGCGAATAACATTTGAAGATGTAGCAAATGTTCCTCCTTAGTCTCAGATGCAATTAAGATAACATCAATATAACGAATTGCTATCTCTTTTACTTCAGGACTCAAATTTTGTTCCAGGGCTCTGATCAAAACGGATCCAGATGTTTTGACTCCAAATGGTAAACGGTGGAATACATATGTCTGCTGGTCAAACATAAATCCTGTAAACTTCTTAGAATCTTCACTAAGCCTAATATGATGGTAGGACGAAGTGAGATCAATATTAGAGAACCAGACCTTGCCTTGGAATTTCCTTAACAGTTCCCTAATGATTGGTGGTCTGTCATACTCTGGCAGTAATCTTGAATTCAAATTTCGCGCGTCTAAACATAGTCTCAGACTTCCATCTTGTTTAGACACTACTGCTAATGGATTGACATAAGATGTAGTGTACTTTTCAATCACATTGTTGCTTTCCATCTCCTTGATAAGCACTTTTACTCTTTCCCGATGCTTTTCTGCTACTGGATACAATTTAGCATGAAAAGGTGCATCATCATTTACACGAATACGATATTCAAAATCCTTAATTTCACCAGGTTTAATATCAAAAATATCGTGATACTCTTCCAAAATCTTCCCTAGCTCTGGGGACTCCTTCTCAGTGTAGACTTCTCTTCCTTCAGCTTCATGAAAAATCAGAGACCATTGAGCATCTCCCTCGATGTCTTCCTCTTCTTTTCCCTCGAAGCTAATCTCTTCGGTATTCTTGAATTTGATCGTCTCTGTCTTTATATCTATCACTGCTTGATATTTCTGAATGAAATCTGCTCCCAATATCATATCAAAAGCCATGTCCTTCATTACAACAAACACATGTCGGAAATCATGTCCTCCTATCGTAATACATAAGTATAATTGTGTTTTACACAGAGATATTTTATTGGGTATTATTCCTTGGATCTTAATTCCTGATACTGGAATTTCCTCTAAATTCTCTTTGAGCTTCCACAGAATATAAAGCTTCTCACTCACCAGACAAAGCATAGCCCCAGTATCGATCAAAGTATCGACAGGCATACCAAATACTTCGCATGTTATGATTGGCATTCTAATTCTGGTACCCATTTCTTTTCGTTCGTCATTCTGTTGAATTAAGTCATCATCCTCTGCTTGCCATTTAATAATTCTGGAAGTGAAAGTGTTCAAAATTCTATCTTCTACTGTGAATTCGAAGTTTTTTTTTCATTACCATTCCCCCGGGATTGTTGTGTTCCCGATGGACCTGGTTCATTGGGCCTCTGCTCCAAAAATTGCAAGTTATCTTGGTGTCTTGCTTCTAAATTTTTCCTTGTGTCCTTGTTAAACTCTTCATTGGACTGACGAGTATCTACATTCCCTCTGTTATTGTAATTATTTCTACCATAGGATCTTCTTTCCTGGTACCTTCCTTGACTATCTCGTGGTCTTCTCCATCGAGTATTGTATCGATTACCACCATCCGGTCTCGCATATGGCTTGTAACTGTATCTGTTACTGTACTGGTTCCATCCTCTCTTATTTGGATCTTCCCTCGGCGATTTCTCTTCTCGCTCCTCTCGAATCTCTCGAGGTGTCTGAGAATAACTATCAGCCATAACAGCATACGCAGCGTTGTTACTCTTTACTCCCTTCTGATGGAAGAATTGTGCGTTTGTATGATCCAGCTTCTGTAATACTTCATCAAATTGTTCCATATTATAGATATCAGCAGCGATCAAAGTCCTCTGGACGTCTGCTGGAAATTGACGTATCAATGCAGTAATCAACTCGTTATCTGGCATCGGCGGATCTAAATGTTGAAGTTTAGACAGCTGTCCAGAAAAGTACGTAGAGTATCGAGTAGTTTGTGACGTCGAGAATCTCTTCGAATATAACTCTGCTCTAACTTGCTGTTGGGTTTCCGGGGACCAAAACTTTTTCAATAGCCCACGAGAAAACTCCTCAAAAGTGGTTAGAGTGGATCTAAATGCTCTAAACCAAAGAAGTGCAGGACCTTCCAAGAACTTCCCTATCACTCGGATCTGTCTTTCTTTAGGGATCTTAGAATCTTTCAGGTAATCACCTGCTTCTCTCAAAAATTCCACGGGTGTCACAGAATCTCGCCCTGAAAATTTAGAAGGCTTATCTTCTATATTCTTAAATACAGTTATGGGGTTGGATTGAAATACTGTCCTGACCTCATCCTGTCTATCAGTCTCTCTAGCTGCTCCTAGATTTATCTGTATCTGTTCCTTTCCCCTTACATTTGGCATTTTCAACAGATGATCAGACTGTTTCTCGTCCTTGATTTGAGTTTTTATAGCCTCAAGTTCCTTCTGGTTTTCTTCTGCCATCTTCTTAATTGCTTCAGTTTCTTTACAATTGTCTTTAACATCAATGGATATCTGGTTCATAACAGCCTCATGACTTTTCAATGACCCTGTCATATCTGATATGTCCTTCTGAGTTGCTTGGATATCTTTGGCAATTACTTCAATATGGGATGACAAAGATTCCCTAATCTCCTTGATTCCCTCTTGATTCTCCAGCTTGAGTGTGTCTTTAATTTCATTGACAACTGTGGTTTTAATTTCAGTTTGCAACTCACTAATCACACCATCTCTTATTTCTCCCATTACAAGTTCTTTGAATTGTTCCGTTAAACGTTGAACAACTAGAATTCCCATCTCGTTACTCTCCTTCTTCACTCTGACTTCCAGGTTGACCATGTCTTCACCAACTTTCCTAAGACCATGTTCTATCCTATCAGCTAAGCTTTGAGATCGAAGATCGGCATCGCGAAATTTATCGTCCATTAAACTTGCGTTAGTAGCTAATGAAGTTTCGAGCTCATGTGTTTTATCGCATAATTTATTCATTTTACTCTCAAGTGTCATTTTCAAAATTTCAGAATTCTCTTTAAATTTACTTTCCATTGAATTAAATTTACTATTTAAATTTTCTTTCAAGTTACCTTTTAACCTGCTTTCTAAAGAATCAGAATTTTCTTTAAGTTTATTTTCCAAAGAATAGGAATTTTCTTTAAGTTTATCATCTAAACTTTCTTTCAAATTATCAGAATTTTCTTTAAGTTTACTTTCTAAAGAATCAGAATTTTCTTTAAGTTTATCGTTTAAACTTTCTTTAAGTTTATTTTCTAAAGAATCAGAATTTTCTTTAAGTTTCTTTTCTAAAGCCTCAGTATTTTCTTTCATAATGGCTGCTACACGCAGTCCAGCCTCTTTTGAACTCTCCTCCAAACTCCTCATCATTCTCATCATTTCTTCCATAATTTTCAATTATTATTCAAAACTTAGGGGTATACAACAGTGGCAAACACAAGCTTATAACTAGAACAAGAAATATGAATAGCTAATTGGAACACTATAATAAAATGAGATTTGTCCTAATATCGACGTGATGGAAAAACAAAATTCTCTACTTTTACGAATTACATTTACCATAATATCACAAGAAAAATATGCAAGTTCTCAAATATCCTCCACCTGGATTCTAATAATGTGTATGTCCAGTCATCGAACGTTTACTACTGAATTTACTTGACGCCCTAATGGTTAAGCCATTATCAAAAATATCAAACCCATTCGAATTATTAACCAAGTTAAATTTTTAATTTTCCCCACTAATTGGGTTTCCTACTAATTTATTCATCCAAACCAGACATCTCTCAACTCCCAAAATATTTCTATAAAATTTATCACAATTTCAAATCGGCATGCGATTGACCATGTCTAAATCGGGACCCACGTTCGAAGCCATTTCTCTCTCTATCTTATTTTATGTGCCCGTTTAGACCGGAGTCCGCACGACCACATATGCATTTTACCAATAATCAGTCAGCACGAGAGTCAAAATATCCCGGAGCGCCAGATGGGTTAAAGCAAATCGCAAAAACGACATCAAATTTAAAAAAATGCTTTACTGATTTTTGGCTCAATGCAGCAATAAGGATAGAAGGAGATTTAATTGGGAGAAACACATCTGGTAAAATTATCTCAGTTTATTTTAAAGTTAAAATCTGACTGCAAAGATGCTCAAAGCAGCATCATCCACGTGTGGCGATCCACACTCTTATTTACACACAATATACAGAAATTTTCCAAACACATTTGACAATCTTTTTGGAAACACAAGTCCGATTAATAGTCCTGTGGACTGTGTTCCAAAATTATTAATATTTAATTCCAGTTCAAAATTAATTGTCTATACTGGAAATAACGTAGATCACTGTTTGACTATTTACATGATATTAACACTCGTAGAATAAATGTTTATAGAATTCTTAAACTTTCACTTGTTTTTCCAGTTTCAAAAATATATCGTCGAAAATATTATTATCATAGAAGCAACACAAATTATTTATACATATTAATAACATCTGAAAAGTATTTGACCTTGAGCATAGCATCGAAGAACTGTGCGAAGCACAACAACAATTAATTGTTCTTCTGACATTAAACATTCGAGAAGTGACTCGATTATGAACTTCAAATTCCTAACAAAATATATGATTTCTGAATCATCAACTTGATCAATAAATGGTTGAACTATTCAACTATTAGATTTTCCACTTGGAATCATTATGAAAAAAAATATATATTTATGGCCATTTCTAGCAATTTTTAGAACTTGCAATTCTTCGACAGAATGCGGAAATTAGAATTGTAGTTTTATAATGAATTCATTTAGTTCATGGCACTAGGATTGAAAATATCCTTCAAATTATTCGTGGTTAAAGAATTATTTTTAATTGGCAGTGGCCCATTCTATTATTTGTGTAAGAACACAATATTACTACAACAACGGCAAAGGTCTTCCTCTGAAGAAGAATAAACTACTATCATGACAAATCCGGGTTCTAGCAAAATCAAAGTCTAAATGGAATTCGTAAACAAGGTTGAAATAAGAACTGATGGTTTTAAAGAAATAACCTTCGGGTTATTCATACGACGAAATGTGTAGTCCCAATACTCCTACTATAAACCTGAGCCATCGAACCTGCTATTTGATTGATGCTCGAAAAAACCTCTTCATTCCTGCGACTTAACATGCGCACCTGGGAATGGCATTTCAACTACTCCACACATATAAATTATCTTCCCAAAATTTATACAATAAATCAAGCCTCTGCTTGTTATCAACACTGGAAGATTAATAAACTTACAAGTTTATTTTATTTTACCATTCAGTTCAACCCGTGAATTTACCATACATATGAAAAGCTTTATTTCACTTTCGAGGTGTATTTACGTCATGATTTTATATAAATACAAAAATATCCTATTTGATACAAATACTGTATCATTTGCTTCCCGTTTCATGCCTCTCCGTGTTATCTGAAAAATATAATTTGCTCATTGCAAATATCAACTGTTCAACCAGAACTGAAATGTTGGTTGAATGCGGGCTTGCGCTAACCACTCTCCTTCGGAAAATCTCATGTTCCAAACTAGAAATGATTAAACTACTTCATAGGCTCTTTCTCAATACATATGATTATTAGAAAATATAATATCCAAGAATTATTTAGAAAAATTATGAAAATTATTATTATTATTAGTGGATTATTATTATTATTATTATTTGTTATATCATTTTAAATGTGTTTAATTATCATCTCATTATGTGAGAATCCACATGTTCGAACCTTCGAATATGGAAAAAAATATCCATTCCTCAACAAAAATAAATTTAACTTTTACAGTTACATCGGGGGTTTTCCGTGGTTTCCTTAAAATATGAAAAATTCAAATAAATCTTCGAAATGCTCGGTCATCGATCCTAAACTGTTCTGAGTGCTGAAAATGCTCAGAATAACTCTAACAAGTCTTGCGTAAAACATTGCAAGCTTTCAATACGACGAAAAAAATTTGTTGGTCATCTGCAGAAAAATAGTTTGTTCCAATTAGCTAGGCATAATATAATTCAAATATGGCTTACATTTCTTGATGGTCTTGAAGCGTAGTAAACCTGGTCTGTACCAGATTTATCCATAGACATGCCCTATCGGACAAGCATGTATAATCCTTGTATCGGCCGCCATTGTAGACCCACAAATCGTCTAGTCAGACATAGTGGTAGTATCTTTCGACGTTTGAATTAACTGTTGTTCCATTTTAATATGAGCTTCTATCAAAGCCATAACAGTTTGTTTAAATAGGGTCAGATCTAAGTGATCTCTTCTTAGATATGTCAGTTGTAACATAACTCACTGTAATCTCATCAGTACAAGAAACACATTGACAGTCTAAGCAATTAACGGCTGTTCTGAAGATCGTTCCCTGGGCATGGTTTGTATATCACCATCTGCCATGCGCTAGACAACCTGCAGTTTCCCTTGCGTAGACTAATGAACGCCACCGTTATAGACTAGTCTTCAGTGTACTGACAGATCGAAGTGGTTAACTAGTTACAAATATGAAAACTGACTTGAAATGGATTTAAACATCCAAGTATTAAGTTACTACTGGACTGTGACAAAATACTATTTTCTAGACAGAGTCTAGCATATGTCCTTTTGGAAATATAAATATTTCCACCAATGTCTGTAGAAAAACAATCACCTCAGTGTTTCTCCTCACCAGAAACTTACTAAGTTTCAACTCGAAGCGCAGCACTTTTCGTGACTATCACGACTTGAAAAGAACTTCTGCGTAGATACGGCAACCATGTGCCTTGGCTCAGCGTAGACGCAACTTGCTTGCCAAGTGCTTGTGTTAGAATGAGCTGACCATGCCTGCTCCAGCTGGCTTTTATTCAAAACGGTCAGGGTCACGCGTCATCACCTGATATCTAGAAATCCTCATATCTCTTGAATCCCTGGTCCGATTTACTTGATACTAATTGCATTCTCTTTTATTTGGCCGTGCCAGTAATCTGATCCCAGTCTCAAGTCTCTACTCCATAGTTAACTATTTAATCAATAAATAGCCTCCACCTCTGCTATTACTCGCTACGTCACTTGACATCCAACTATAGGTAAATTTCTTCGAAATGCTTCTCGAAGCAATGTAGCGCGATATTCAAATATCTCAACTTTCAAAAGCGGCTACAGCCTTTCCCTTGATATCTAGGTGTCTGAAACTTGGAATACCCATTCCTAGAGTTGGGCACAGTACTGAAAATTTTACTCAATTTTACTATAGTAAATTTTCATTCATAATAATTAATTCTACAATTTTCAGCGTAATGTAAAAATCTAAGTTTTTTTCGCTTTACTTTCAATTTATCCATTTCTTACACGTTTTAAACAGCTTGATTACGGTTTGTTCAATGCGGTGGTATATGTATTATTATTATTATTATTATTATTATTATTATTAATGTTATGATTTAAAATGGGGTTTATGGACGAACTCTCATAAAAATATCGGTAGTTTGTCGAAGAAAGACAAATGATCAGAAATAACCCGAAAAACCTCGTTCTAAGGACGTATGATGCACCGTTTACGAGATATTGTATGTCTACCCCTTATTATTCCCGTTTTCCAACGGGGTCGGGGATGAGATGCGATGGAAGTCTTTGTGGCTGTGGTTTTTAAGGCCGGATGCCCTTCCTGACACCAACCTCATGAGAGGAGTTAATGAAAGATGAAATGAATGATGGTGAATGAAACTGGGCAAGGATGTGGAAGGAAGCGGCCGTGGCCTGTCAGAAGGTACCGTCCCAGCATTTGCCTGGTGTTGAAAATGAGGAAACCACGGAAAACCATTTCAAGGACGGCCGACGGTGGGGCTCGAACCCACGCGTCTACCGAGTCAGCAGAGAGCTTGGCCCCATGACCTAATGCTGCACGTTAGCCAGCGTAGCCACTACTGTCGGTACCGTTTACGAGATATTACCACGATGAAATCATCGTCTTGTGAAAAAGATAAACAAATTTCTTGTCGCAACCATGGCAACATAAACTTGGATCACTTTTCACTTAGCATATATATTTTGAAAATACTACTATTTAGGCTATTACTGAAAGTGTTAAGTGGCGGAGAGACATTTTTAAAGACAAGGAACGTGGAATGGGCTGTTTACCCAGTTGAACCCCTACCCCCTAGGCTATACCATTGATAGTTAATAGTATGAAATGCCTTATTCTTGGCATTTTTCATCATCTGTCCACTGTTTTATTTTCTCTTTCTTTTTTCTTCACTTGGTTACCTTTGTGCATCAACTGCTCTACTACGGCTGGCTTGTTTTGAAGTGTAATAGGTATGGAAGAGGTTGTAACAGGCACATAGGAAGAGCGATGGATGTATTAATAAAGAAAGCGGAAGAATCGTTTGAGGTACTTTTTCTTTTCTTTTTCTATATCTCTTTCGATAAAGCAGACATATGTTTTTACTTAGTCACACGGCTACGAACACGACCGCTCTACGTCCGCTAGAATTGGTTCATGTTACCAACTGCTTCCAGGATATTGGAGATGTCAATAGACAAACAAAGTAAGCTCGTGTTGCCCACTGGTCTGCAAGCGTTTGAAATTGATCCCACCTAGGTTGCTTTAATGCCAGAGACACAGTTCCAGTAACATAAACAGAATTGAATTCCCTTGGCAGAGCCGTGATTCAAATCTGGGCCTCTGGGTTGTTAGAATACACCACGAGAAAAAACAAGGAGCAAATACACTTCCATATATAGGAATTTATACAACTGCGTCTAGTGACAAAAACCAAATTTCACCTGTTTCTTTGGGCTATATTGAATGACTTGCCTTAAAGCCCCAAGTTCGCAGCTTCGATGGAAGCTCAAAATTCAGGCCAAAATTCCGGCATATCTAAAGAGACAGCAGTTCAACGGGAGGTTGACACAGTAGGCTATATAATAGTGTGTACACTGTGTATTCTAACTTATGTCCGTAAAAGCCGCAGTGTTAAAATGGACGTAACACCGGTAGCATTATTATTAGTTGTAGTAGTAATAGCAGTAGTATTTTTAGCCTACTTTTCACATTTTGCAAAAATGAGGAAAAAGTAGACTTATGAGATCGATCCGGGAAAATGTGTGTGTGTGTGTCTGTCTGTCTGTCCTTCTGTCTGTCTGTCTGTCTGTCTGGCTGTGTGTGTGTGTCCCCTATCAACTCCTAAACGGCTGCAGCAATCAAAACCAAATTTAGTATGAGTAAAGATGTGCACCGGAATATCTCACGTCCATATTTGAAAATAATGTCAGTGCTACCAACTGCTGAAAAAACGCACTAGAAATTTGAGCTCCATGTTGGATATCTCGCAAGGTATCCATGGGAGCTATTCCAAAATTGGTACACATGCAGACGATACTATTTCAGTTTAATTTCCAGGAGGCCAACAGTGACAGTGTTGCCAAAATAATTGTAAGCCCTCTGATAAGTCCAATTTTTAAATGCATATAACTTCTACACTATCAATTGGATTTCAACCAAATTTTGTATGTAATATCTGTACATAAACAGATATGATTGAGCGTATTCTTAAGAGCCACCAGGGCTGACAACTGTTAATAATTGCTCTCTCTATTTTTTTTATCCAAATACCAATATATCAGAAAGTATGCAAGCCATCAGCTTTAAACTATGCACACGTATATTCTGACATTTTAGATTAATTTGGAGTAACTTATATACGTCAGTTCTACCAACATGATTATAAGCCTGCTGATAGTACCAATTTTTAAATACATGTAACTTCTATACTATCAGTTCGATTTCAACCAAATTTCGTATGTGCTATGTGTACCATAACAGATATGACTGTAAGTATTGTTAAGAGCAATCAGGGCTGCCAACTGTTAATAAATGCTGTCTATATTTTTTTTACCCTAATATCAATATATCAGAAAGTATGCAAGCCAACAGCTCTAGACTTTGCACACGTATAGCACCTGACATTCTAGATTAATTTGGAGTAATTAATAAAAGGCACTGATGCCAACATGATTCTATGCCTGCTGATATGTCCAATTTTAAAATACATGTAACTTCTAAACTAACAAATGGATTTCATCCAAAATTGGCACAACAAGTTATCATAATATTTCAGATTATTTCTGACCAGCACACGCATGACATTGTTGGCAACATGCTTTTACGCGTGCTGATAGATCCAGTGTCTAACTGCATGTAACGTCCATTGGACTTCAACCTAATTTTGTATTCTGTACCTTAAGAGATGTAACTAAGAATATATTCAGACACCAGGGCTGCCAACTGTAGTGCTCTATTAGGCTACATTATACCAGGTATATCTTGAACTAATTTGATATTTCGATATTACCAACTTAATTTTGTCATTATTCTAGATAGGTTCATATACTGTAGAATAATCATTGGTATGAAAAGTAGGCTGTATAGTTCTTCACGGAACTTCTTGTTATATATTTATTATTATTATTATTATTATTGCCATTATGGACAGTGTTTGAACTTCAATATCTCATGATGACACAATGTTCACTTCTCTTCCTTCTTCCTCTTCCCTTACCAAAATCTCTTCATCCATTGACTGTGTTCCTGTTTCCATTGTTCTGTCCTCAATGTTCTTGTCTTCATCTTTTCATTTGCTTTAAGTTTTGTAGTCTTAATTTTGTTTCTAAGTTCTCCTCTGTCTCTTATCATTTGCCTGTGGATCACTACCAGCCTGAAGTCTCCCTCTATCTCATGATACCAATTAGTTTTTCTGCTTGAGCTGATTATTTATAAAATTTATTTATATATTTAATTCGTTATGCATGTTAGAACTTATTTAGCACACTGCTTCATATTTTCTTCCCGATATCTCATCATCCGTTCACTTTTGTCTCGTAAGCGTTCTTCTGTCCATCCTGTGTTTCTCCGTGTACTCTTTTTGGTAAATTTCTGTCTGTTCATTAGAGTTATAAACGTCGGTCTGTTGTGCATGATTTCTTCGTTGATACCAATTTCTTGTGGGCCTATGTCTTATATTATTTCTACCAGACAATTGTTGTGTTGTTTTCAGAGATAGATTAATGTTTTTCTCTGTTAGCCTATTGTCATCCATTCTGTACATGTGCCATAACATTTCAGTCTCCTCCTTCTGATGGAAATTGTGATTTTGCAATACTTTGATAGATTTCATTTGGCTTCTTCTTATTCAAACCTTGTTTTCTTATTATGGTTCCAAGATTTTATAGAGGAATTTTATCTCTTGTTTCTCGATAAGTTTGACTTTTGATCTGCCCCAATCATGAAAGATTCAGATGCGTAGTAAATTTCTTCCATTCTGACGACAGTATTGCGGTGTATTATTATTATATATGGAACCTGTCTGAAATAACAATAAGAACAGCCTCCAACATGAGGTTTAATTGTACAAATGTTGACTTTCGTTAAAAGTGTAGGAATACAGTAGGAGATGCCACATCTATGACATTGATCTTTGCCAGTCTATCATACGCCATTTTTTAGATACCCGTTGTTGGCTATGAATAGATTACACAAATTGGGTTTTCACGAGGGCAATGATGAGAATTGGAGGCTTTACTCTGTTACGTCGCGTAGTGCACAGATAGTGTAATCCATGTAGAGGAAAGTGTGCGTTTGTGTTGTGTTGGATTCCTCAGTTTTTAGCCTACTTTCGATTTTTGCAAAAAATGAAAGTAGACTTATGAGATCACTACGTAATAATGCATTACAACCAAACTAATAATCGGATCTTTACCAAATTTGGTAACAACGTTCCTTCATATGAGGCGCGTCTTGTACCCAAACTACGAGGTCATCAACCGTACCATTTCAGAATGGCGGCCGTGTGAATTATGCAAACTTTATAATCCTTAACATGGGACCCACCAGTTCCGACTATCGAACCAAGAATCGTTTAATCTGTTTGAAACGACGTGGCCCGTTTGAAATTAAAAGTTTATATTTTAATATTATAGTCTAGAAGTGATTTTAAAAAGCTGAGTCGTCTCGGTTATTTGACAAGATGGCAGCTGATCTCTCGTTCTGACCTATATTTTATTAATTTCAGTATGTTGCATGCAATATAGGCTAGTGGTAACAAATATATGAACTTTCTATGAAATGAACTCGGTTTAAAATATACTCCAGTAAAGAAATCGTTTAGTCCAAGTCATGATTTGCTATAACGTGGTATATGTATTGGTTCCTAACGATCTGTTAGAGTGTGCACTATTGGCTGCGTGGTCAGCGCGTTAGTCTTAAACCAGGCTGGCCGTGGTTCAAATCCTACCAGATTTGGACTTTTTTTCTTGATTTTTTTATATTTATTATTTCTTGAGTACTGAGACGTTATAAAATAAAGCATTATATGGTGCATTTTGAAATGGAAAATATATATTTAATTAAAACAACATTCACCACCGGAGTGACATCTAAGAGTAATTACTTGAACTATGTTATTGGTAACCACAGCCTTCTAGATACGAGCTATGCTCTCTACCGGCCAGTTAGTGAACTCATGTCTACAGTATAATTGCGAAGGTTATTATTTTTGCCGATAGAGGGTACACATCCCCAAGATAAGGCGCGATTATCACGGCATCATCAAGCAGTACCGGTACATTGCCTACGTCACAGAAGGGTTTGGTTTGCGCGCCATGGCCTGTCTTTCTCGTTAGCCGCGCGCGATTACAAATTAGCTGCGTAATAGTTATATTAAATATGTTTCTCCCAGTGATACGTTTAGAGCAACTATTTGAAATTATTGTAAGTAGTCGGTGTTAATAAACTGAATACCTACGTTGTTTGGAGTGTTTACTGATGAAATTGCAAAATGCTGGGGTAAATTATTTGAACGCCACTCCTCAAATCCAGTGTGCCAATTTGCACTTCGAATTGGAAGAAATTAGGAGATGATAAGGACAAAGAGTTATAACTATACCCATACATTTAGGAGAAAGTAGGCTATATGTTCTTTCCTGAACATCTTGTTAGACTGGTGTGATGCAACCCTCCACGCCTCCCTGTCCTGAACTAATCGATTCATTGCTACATAGATACCACACCCTACATCCGAGACAATCTGTTTAACATATTCTAACCCTGGTCTACCTCTACAGTTCTCGTCCTTGGCCCTTCCTTCCATAACTAAGTATGCAATTCTTGGGTGTCTTAGTTGGTGTCCTACCAACCTATCTCTTCTCTTCATTAACAGTCGCCAGAAGCATCTCTCCTCTCCCGCTTATCTTAGTACCTCATTATTTGTTATTCGATCAACTCATCTGATCTTCATCATTCTTCTCTAACACCGCATTTCAAATACTTCTATTCTCCCTTTCCAACAGTCCAAGTTTCACTTCCATAGTGCGCCACGCACCAGACAATGGCTTTCAAAAATGACTTCCTAATGCCTAAATCTATATGTTTGATGTCAACAGATTCCTTTTTTTTTTTTTTTTTTTGTAGAAATGCTTTCCGTGCCTGAGCCAACCTGCTTTGTATACCCTTTTTTTTGTTTCTTAAGTAACAGGTCTCATACGTCCTTTAACTTTTCATCTGCCAATTTGGCGTCCATAGGGGTTTATGATTGATTTCGGCTGCATTCCATTAATTTTGTTTTACATTTGTTGATTTTCATCATGAATTCTTTCTTCAAGACGGAGTCCATACCATTTAAAACCTATTTAAATCCTCTGGTAGATTGGCTAAGATGACAGTGTCATCAGAAAATCCCATAGTTAAAATTATTTCTCCTTAATTTGTACCCCTACTTTACATTTGTCTCTAATTTCCTTAATTTCCTCTTCAATGTATAGATTCAAAAATATGGGTCATAAGTTGCAGCCTAATGAAAGTTGGAGACTGAAAATATATAATTTAAGAAGGACTCGAACACATGATCTCTGGCGTTGTACGCCGGTGCTCTGATTACTATATGGCTACATTTTAAGTCTTATTTCTCGGGAAACTCATGTTAATGTCTTATTTATTTAGGTGATTTAGTCCATAAAATCCCATGTTTTGAGTTTATAAATTACGAAGTAAATTCTGGTAAAGAAATAGCTGGCACATAACACGTAGCTCACTTGAAGTCTTAGATAACAGAAAATAGACCTAACGTCGCCATAGATATCACAAATATATGCACACTGTCGCCATTATACAGAATGGCCTTATGTTGAAAATCAGAGATATTCAAATGTGAGGATTTGTGCAAACATAGTGGTATTCTTTACGACTGTTGTATCTAGACCAGTTTCTCTTTTATACGTTTTTTAACAACACTGCGGCGCTTGCCAAGAAACCAGTAATGGCACCCCGTTTTATGACGGAATGTGTACGGTATCCGTTTCACTTCTCTGAAATTCATTCATAGCTTTAGAAGTCTTGGAAAGCACTCAGACTGATCTACCGGCAACAGGGATAAAAGAGAAAAAGGAACAGCAAGCAATGGAATGTCTTTCCGTCCACCCCAACGCCTCATATACAAATTCATTCATCTTGCTGCTGACAAACACAGATGTTTAATGAGGTAAACTCAAACAAAAGGTTCTGTTAAAACAACACAGTGCTCATAGTCTTTTACTGACTACCAAAGCTTCTATAAGTGCGAACAGCTATTAGTGTTGATTAGACTCGGAAATTCAGCATATTTGTGGGTTAATGCATTGTCAAGGGACTGAAAGATGCCAGAGAGCTAAAGGTCGCTCGATTTATTTCCCACTAGCATACATTCCCCTTCTTTGACAGGTTCATTGAATAAGGAAAATGGCTTCTACTGGGTCATATCCCTGTTAATTAAAATAAGAATGATACGTCTTATAACAGAACAAGTAGTTCCGTAGAGTATTAATTAGCCTATTTTCGTATTTCCCACAGGTAGTTTCCATGAAAAGCTCTCCCGCCTATTAAAAGGATTTTCCATGTGACATACTATACTAAAGAGCCTTAGCTACACGACCTATGTCTCCATTAGCACCATTACATTAAGAAATTATGTACTAGAATGTATAACTTTCAGTATCGGAGATTAAGCCTCATCCCTCAAGATGTAACGAGTCACGGAACTTTATTTTAACCCTTTTGATGACAAGATTTTATGAGTGGTTATGTTAATAATGCCAAGCCAAATTTAGTGAAATTACTAGTGTTTGATAAACAAAAATATCTCTTACCTTTGGTTTTAAGATAGATTATTGGTATGTTTATGTCCGCAGCAAGTAAGGATATCTTAAATATATTAGATGCTAAATAGTTAACAGTTTGTTTCATTGAAATCAATTTAAATGGTTTCCGTTTCAAATTTAAAATGGAAGTTTTAATATAATTTTTACAGCCTGCACGTCTCATTTCACCTTCGTTGAAAGGTAATGTTGAACATATTTCTCTTAATTAGCTACGAGTGAGAACGTAAAAACATACGACTTTAAAGCATAACACGCGTCAGCTAACTGCGGTGTGTTTAAGGACATCTAGTTATTCATGGAGCTAACTTACGTATCGGTGGAATATATCAATATCCTCTTTTTTGATGTTTTGTGTTCTCGACAGTTTGAAATGTCAGAGGAAGTTTATTTGGAACAAAAATGTTCATCTATTTCCGATATAAGTGTTAGTTAAGATTGTCAAATTCAGCAATCATCTTTATTCATCGACTTTCACAGACATTTCATTGACAGCCATTTCTTACAACATTTATTTTTATGCAAATAAGGTACGTTATCTCAGGATTTACTGCATGGATCTATATGAATTTTCACAGTATCTTTATATATACATGTGCATTAATCTGACCTAAAATAATGGCTGCAGTATTTATGAAACTTGAGACAAAATGCATTTTTTTTAACTTATCGAAAAATATTTACAAACAAAGAGTTTTCTAATTGAGATTCCTTGCCAGGAAATCTTCTTCAATTGCATTCTGTTTCAAAACTCTTACTTCAATAGTTAGGTCCTAAATGTACCGTTTGCTTAAACTTTGTTTTTAAACATTTGTTTATTGTAATGTTGGTATCAAAGAATGATAATGATTTTTCAGCAACTTAACTATTTTATCTTATAACGGTAAATGATAGTAGATTTACATACCCATTGATTCAGTAGTTTTTGTGGTAGGTGCATTTAAAGACACTGAACTGTTTTGTTCAACTATTCAGTTTGCGCCACCTTAAACACATCGATATATCCAGTGAGAATGATTCCCGCGTTGTCTTGGTCACAACGCTGATAGCAGTACGTGTCTGGAAATAGTAATAGAATTTTATAAGAAAACGGGGTCGATAAATCGGTTACCTGGAACTCTAAGGGATAAGAAATAAAGTCAAGTGCGCTGCTTAAATGATCCACAAAAAATAAGCTACAAAATTTAGTGCCATAAGATAATGACTTATATAACAGACCATCATGGAAATATTTTCTTCAAAATTGAACATGAGATGTCTCTATACTAAGCTCAGAATAAAGATTCGCTATGTTAAGTGCCATTGATCTCGGGTGATTTGATCCCCAGAAAAATCATTTGAAATATTTGAACACATTTCGTCGCCATGTTGATTCTGTGTCTTTCAGGAATTTGAAAGTCACATTTGTATACTTACTTAATAGTCCTCTATCACTAAGTTTAGTTTGATTGTTTAAATAGTTTCAGTGATATTGTGAACTGGTGAAATTATCGCATAGATGCCATGTTGGATTTTTTAAATATATGGGTTGTATAATTATATGCCAACAGCAGTTAAATATTATAATGTTGGATCATTATACCACCCTGCATTTCTATCACTTGTTTTGGATGCGAGAAATAAAAACATGATATTCAACGATTTGCATAGTTCTCTTAAAAATTGAATTAAATTAGACGTCAACATGCAAAGCCTTCTATGAATATATACCGTTTCACAGAGCTAGGATTATTAAGTCGCGATAAAAATTCAGTTCAATAATTACAATTCACGTCACCGCCTTGTTGGTCTTGTGCTCATCAGGTTATTGAAAGTTCCAGAGGTGAAATTATTTTAATGGATTTGATACAATATCTCAAATCACTGAAGGTTTTTATGTCTTAGAATATTTTTGAATTTAACTGAAAACCTCTGGCATGTATCTGCACGTAAATGCTTAATTAACATTATCAAACACAATTTAAGTGTAGTGAATATGCTGTTTGATAATTTTGAAACACCGTGCCTAATTTCGTCCCACACAATACCGCGCCTGACAGAAGGTAAAAAGTTTTAGTAAAAAATTCGATAGCCTTTGTTCAGACAGAAAGTTTACTATCTATAGGGATAGTGTAGAACGGAGATTCTCGATACCACCAAGATCAAATTCATACTTTCACTTTGTAAAAAGCAAAACGTTACCATTTTAGGGAAATGTAAGAAAATTGCCGTATTGATTAATAGATAATTACCGTAATTACAAAGCTCCGCCAATCAATACAAATTATATTCAAATTAGTACATGTCTTGGTCCAACAATGGGACCTTCTTCAGCAAAACTTAGAATTAAACTATAAAAAACTAAACTAAGTTTGAAAACAAAATTAACTAAAATATATACAGGATGAAATGAAGAAACTATGAAAATATAAACTAAAAATATTTACAACAATAAATATTTAAAAATCTAATGGATAAGTATTTGTGTAAGATGTAAAATAATAGAATCATTTTGAAATAAAATAAACTGGATATCCTTACAAATAATTTGATTAAAGAAAGGTTCTAAATACTGTATTTAAATATAATTTCCAAAAACACTTTGCAGATGCATTTTCAGATTGATCAATGGAGCCGTGATGGATGATTGTGAAGTTGAAAAACCTGACAGATGGAACTGAGACTTCCACTCTCGACATCTACTGTACCAAATTTAAAGCCACATTGGCCGGCATATACTCTTTGTAGTCGTTCATAAAATGCTTATACACCTCATACAGATATAATAATTATGTGAATGATTCTCTATATTATAGGCACTAATTGAAAAATTAGACGTATGAGAGCATGGCATTGGTTTTGATTGGGGCAGATTACATAACTGTTCCCTCGCTTGAAACAACAATCATCATCATATTCATCATCATGATCATCAATAACAACAACAACAACAGAAGCACATGGCATTACATTAATGAAATGTTATGTCGTTTGTGATAATACGCATCATCGTGATTATTGTAAACAAAGTATTCCCTTATGAGAGAGGAAGGCGCCGAAGATTTGCCGAGAACCTGTTGTTCTATACGGTTATAAATATTTTGAAGAAATTCTCAGATATAATTATAAAGAAATATAATTCTTAAAGCTTTGGTGTGAGAGAGATAGATGAAGAAGTAGCTAGAGAGGAGAGCGTTCGCGTCTGTTCAACCGCAGCCATCCTAGAAGTGTATTTCCGTGGTTTCCCACATCTACTCAGAGGGCCAGATGACAGTCATCGCAACCATCCTAGAAATGTATTTCTGTGCTTTCTCACATCTACTTCGAAGGCCAGATGACCACGACGTTTCTCTCCTTACCGAAACTTTAACCACCACCACCTCTACTACGAGTATTACATGTAAACGCCAGCAAGGTTCTTAACGTAAGGCCACAGCTGTCTCATTTCCAACCCTAATCCCAATACGCATCCAATACTGAACCACAATAAAACAGATTATCAGGCAGAGTTCAAACACACCCCGTTACGCTGGGCAAAATGGCCACGTTCTTGCAAATCACTGAATAAGACAACGTAGTAAATGGAAAAGCTGCTGCATCAAGCTAATTTGTATCTAGACCCCCCTCCCTCCTCCCTACACCTCTTGTAACGTAAGCGAGTAATCTATTGCACCTCCCTTCCCTTCGCATTAATAGTATCTCAAATGTCTTTTTAATTCATTATTTCTTTGATAGTGGACTGGAAACAGCGATAGGGGCTTGAACTCTAAATTACTGCCTGAGGGTGGCTTTCTATTATGTTGGTGTAATGCGGTGTTACAGACTAGAAGAGGGTGACAAGTTTCCAATATAAAGTTTTGGATCAAAGTACTAATGATTTCACGAACTAACAATGCACTGTAGATTGTTATATGATCCTCGGGGCTCACTGAGCCTTACGTGGCATAATAACACGCATGTGGCACGTGACATCTTATTCAAGTGCAGCCAACTGAACTCTCCGTGCACTTCAATGAAAATGTTCGTTCTCTTATGCATGCACACCCATAGCAGTAATTGATATTATATCTTTTCAGTCGGTCAACGCGATGCAATTCCAATTCCTGGGGCATGCGAAAAATAACATGAAAAATATTACAGGTCAATCAGTAGATCCTAATAATATTGTTTTATGCAGCCCAGCTAACGCGTGTTGTCAGCGAGGTCGATATTTCTCTGACTGTTTCCCGTATGGTACTAATGCAATGCAAGCATATCCTGCCAACGATACTGAACCGTATTGCTTTCCCTCAATGTGACTAAATACTAATACAAGGGAAAAACAAGTACTTCCGTGAAGAACTAAATAGCCTATTTTCATATATCCTACTGGTCTTAATTAGGACACGAGAATGAAAACGAGATTTTAAAAAAATGCACAGCTATCATTTTTAAGTTCTCATAAAATTCCATTATATTATACATCGGTATATTAAGGCTTGTGTGGCGATATACCGTGCCAATTGTGACAGCGCTCGGATGAAATGTAGCAAAAAAATCCATTAAAATATTTAAATTCCGCATCACCGCCATGTTGGTTTCCTGCTCACTAGGCTCACTGTTGTGATCAACATACGAACATATGTTAATAACCTTTATCAACGTACACTATTTCAGTTTGATTGCTTTAATAGATTCGTAGATATTGGTAACCGTCTGAAAACAAGTATTTCGGTTGGTCGCCATGTTGGACTGTCATATGTGTAGGACATGGAGTTATGTACTATTAGATGACGATTATTGCGTAGGTTCATTATTCAAATGTTGACGTCGATCACATGATTAGGACACAAGATTTATTTTTTTTGAAATTTCGCACAGCCGCCATTTTGAGGTTATGTAGACTATTGAACTAAATTAGATGCCAGTGCATCACAATGTGTATAAACATTTGCTGTACCCAGTTTCACTGCGTTAGGATGGTTAAATCGCGAGAAATGTGTATCTAAATAGCCTATTTCAAATTCGCTTGGCCTCCATGTTCATTTTGTACTTCACAGGTTTATGAATGTCACATAGATAAACTTCTAGTACTACTCTTTATCACCGTACAAAATTTCTGGGTGATATTTGCTGCTGTTGCGGAGATATACAGTGAGTCCGAGAATGTTCTCCGTAGCGCCTTCATGCGTCTGCGAGAGCTAGCTACAGCAGTTACGTTGGTATAGTTCATCTACTGTAAGTTTGCACTTTTTTGACAGCTAGGGTTGCCAACTTTCATAAGGAAAGACTCAATTTATAACCTATAGTCCATAACAAATATATACATGTTTTATTTATATGTAAGGTTTTTCAGGTTATTTTTTCGCTTGTCCCAGTAATTGTGAATATATTGGCAGCATATTCTATCGGCCAGACTGCAAAATTGCATTATCAAACTGAACTACACGTGCTCGTGGGATAGGTTTGCGGTTGGTAATGGACGCTTTACTGTGTTCATCCGCCTGAGAAAATAACGGGTTAATTATATCAGTGGCGGCTCTTAGATGAGAAAGTAGGTGAAGAGCCAAACTCAATTTCAGCGATACAGCGTTTATGAATATTAACATATTTCTTTTCGTATTTGAATGCTATTACTTATTTATCGTATGGTTTTTAGTGCCGGGAGTGTCCGAGGACATGTTCGGCCACAGATTACCTACTACTACAGATAGCTGACAGCCATGCTAATTCTTGGCACCTAAGACTTCAGCGCTGTCTGGTGTTTGACCGCGGTACTAGTTGAGCACGGCCGTGCGGGTAGCCTACCCCACCCCTTCCCCTCGTTCCGCTAAATATTCTCGTCCTAACTGCTCTGCCCATTTCAATGTTCCGAAAATCACAATCTTCCCAATACTTATAGCACACGTTTTTAAGTGTGGAGATAATAATATGATCTACACGAAATAAATCACATTCAAAATAGCAATAAAAGTTTTTTTTAATAATACCATGATAATACCAAAGTGGGAAATTGTGAATTCCGGAACTCTGCAATGAGCAATCACAGCATTTAGGTCATGACCTCATCAATAATTTACATGTTTACATTTCTTTCAGCTGCAATTGGAGCATATTGCATTGAAAAGAATTAGGCTACTATAAGGTCTGCAGCATATTATTACTCAATTTAAAAAAAAATGGTCCCTTCCAAATTACCACTGTAGGCCCAATTATAACCGATTAGTTCCGAGATTAAACTAGAAAGGAAAAGTACTGGGAAGGGAGAATATTCATATCTTAAAATTCATGCTTAAAAAGAGTCTATAATCTGGGATAATACCCTCCAAAATAATTCCGACCATCTCCTTTTCTGTTAATTGGATCGAAAAAACCTTAGCATATTTTTTTAATATCTTGAATATAAAAATTCAAAGGTTCATCATAGTTCTGATCACCATAAACATACTTATGAACGAGAGTGCTCCTAAGTATAGTAGGAATAAAGTTACTTAAAATCTCCAGTTGAAAATTAGAAATAGACAAGTTACGTGACATTGCAGGTACCAAACTCTCCCTTAAAGACCCATCCGTGTATGGATACACTAACTGCATAATCTGCGACTGAGAAAACCCAAACACAAGGGCATGATCGTTAATTTCAACCAAATGTTTAATAAAATTAACTATCTCATCTATGTCATTAACGTTAAAAAAATTAATAACGAATTTAAAGGATGAGGAAAGTTACCAAAATGGATTCCCTGTGTAGTAAGTCCAGGGTTCAGAATCAAATTGCCAGGCAAATTTCTAAAATTAGGGTTAGTCGTTTAAGGGTTCACTCCCACATTATTGGTATTAACATTGGTATTGGTATTAACATTCATTTTCATATAGAGAGATTTTTGGTGACAATTGCCTGAACAGATTGGAATCCACATTATCGTATTGTTTCCTCTGAATTGAAACTTATTGGTCTGTAGTGCCTTTTGCTCATATAAGCCATGAAAATGTCAGGTGTGGTCCCAGAGCTCGTAAGTGTTGTAATGCTTTCTTCACTCCATCAAGGTACAATATGCCCAGGAATGCAGATATTTTAGGCTCGATTCTTGTGTTCCTGGTTTACGCATTAACAGTTGTGTATTCAACATTCACTGGAAGCTGTTTCCCGATAGTGAGAACTAGATTTTCCTCACTAGGCGGTTCATCTAAATCTTTCAGCCTTAACATTTGTTGGACAAAGAATTCTGAATATTTCGTGAGGTTGGTACTATGGTATTTACGTGAATATAATTCCACCCTTAAGCTTTGCTGGTACGAGGGACTCCAAAACTTCCTTAAAAACGCTTCCTTGAATTTGTCCATCGTTACACCAAAGAAGTATTTTCTATCTAAATTGCATTTTGTAAATATAGTCAATTCAAATAACAGTACAGTAAGTATGTAGTTAGTTTTAGTTGTAAGTAGGTAGTTAGTTTGTCTATTAGATATATGTCATTGTTCTATTAGACTGTGGTGTGTGAGTGTGTCTGGTAGCAGTTGCATTGTTTATTAGTTATAGTTCATTCTTTCAGTAGACTGTGATGTGTGAGGGTGCATGTGAGTGTGCCTGGTGACAGACTGTTTTAGTGGTAGTATTTGTTGTTGGTGGAACTTTAGTATTTTTTTTTGTTAGTAGAATTTTGGTATTTAATTGTTAGTACGGTAGAAGGTTAGTATTTTTGTTAGTAGAATTGCTCTTTACTTATTCTGAAAGGGAGTAGCAGCCTTTCAGAATAAATCAAATCTTTACTAGTCTTATAGACGGTTAAGATATTGATAATATAAGCCAAGTAATGGCTACACTGCGTCCTGCTGCACGGCTGAAAGCAACGGGAAACTACAGCCGTATGCTATTCCCGAGGATATGCACCTCTCTATGCATAATTACATGTGATGATGGCCTCCTCCCTTGTAAAATTTCAATCCGGAGGTAAACTAGTCCCCCGTTCGGATCTCCGGGTGGGGACTACTCGAGAGGGGGTTAACATCACAGGAGTGACAAAGAGGAAATCTGACATTCTACGGATCGGAGCGTGGAATGTTAGAAGTCTGCTAGGAAGTGGAAGGTTAGAAAACTTAGAAAGGGAAATGGATAGGTTGAGGTTGGATTTGGTTGGGATTAGTGAAATGCGCTGGCAGGAAGAACAGGACTTTTGGTCAGGAGACTATAGGGTCATTAGGACTAAATCAAACAATGGCCAAGCAGGGGTTGGCCTCATATTGAGTAGGAAACTTGGACAGCGGGTGGAATATTATGAGCAATATAGTGAACGGATTATTGTAGCAAAAATCAATACTAAACCTACCTGCACCACAGTGGTACAAGTCTATATGCCTACCAGTCAAGCTGATGATGAGGATGTTGAAAAGGTCTACGAAGAAATAGACGAAATTCTGAGGTATATCAAGGGTGATGAAAATGTTATAGTAATGGGAGATTGGAATGCTGTGGTAGGAAAAGGGAGAGAAGGGAAGATAGTAGGAGATTTCGGATTAGGTGAATGGAATGATCGAGGAAGCAGGCTGGTAGAATTCTGCACCGAGCATGAATTGGTCATAGCTAACACCTTATTCAATAACCACAATAGAAGAATATACACATGGATGAGACCAGAAGATACAGGGCGTTACCAAATCGACTTCATTATGGTCAAGCAGAGGTTTCGAAACCAGATTTTGGATTGTAAAACATATCCTGGTGCTGACATAAACTCTGACCACAATCTGGTTGTAATGAAATGCAGATTAAAGTTGAAGAAACGGAAGAAAAGTCAAAAGCCAAAAAGGTGGGCAATAGACAGACTGAAAGAGAAGGATGTAAACGAAAGATTCAAGAAGAGTATAAAGGAAGGACTAATGAAAAACCCTAAACAAACTTCAATTGCAGACGAATGGGCACTTTTGAAGAATGAAATAACAAAATCCGCAAAAGAAAACATTGGTAGGAAAGAAAGAATAGGTAGAAAACCGTGGATCACTCAGGATATACTAGAATTGATGGATGAAAGGCGGAAACACAAGAATGTAAGAGATGAAAAGGGGAAAGCAGAATACAGACGTCTGAGAAATGATTTTAACAAGAAGTGCAAGGAAGCGAAAGAAGAATGGTTGAAAGAGAAATGTGCAGGTATAGAAAATTGTCTGAAATTAGGAAAAGTAGACACAGCTTATCGAAGGATTAAGAATACTTTTGGGGAAAAGAAGACTAAGTGCTGTAATATTAAGGACACAAATGGAAAGCCTCTAACAGATAGGGAAGAAAAGGTTGAGAGATGGAAAGCTTACATAGAGAGTTTGTATAAGGGAAAGGAGATTGAGAATCATGTAATGGAAAGGGAGGAGGAAATTGATGAGGATGCGAAAGGAGATTTAATATTGAGATCAGAATTTGATAGAGCTTTGGAAGACTTAAGCAGGAACAAAGCACCAGGCATAGATGATATACCGATTGAGTTGCTATGCTGCATAGGAGATGAAGGTCTGATCAGGTTATTTCACTTGGTATGTAGGATTTATGAGGCAGGTGAGGTACCCCCTGATTTCAAGAAGAATG
Source organism: Meconema thalassinum (assembly GCA_946902985.2). Lineage (NCBI taxonomy): Eukaryota > Metazoa > Arthropoda > Insecta > Orthoptera > Tettigoniidae > Meconema > Meconema thalassinum. Next base: position 582,601,733 of record OX336390.1, on the reverse strand, counting down.
TAATCATCCCTATACCAAAGAAAGTGGGAGCTGACAGATGTGAAGATTACCTTACAATCAGCTTGATTACTCATGATTCAAAGATCCTGTCTAGAATAATTTACAAGAGGATTGAAAGCCAGATAGAAACAGAGTTGGGTGAAGACCAGTTTGGTTTCAGGAGAAATGTAGGAACAAGTGAAGCTGTACTAAGTCTTAGGCTGATTTTGGAAGGTAGAATAAGGAAAGATAAGAGAACGTTCATGGCTTTTGTAGACTTAGAAAAGGCTTTTGATAACGTTGATTGGACTAAATTGTTTGACATTTTGAAATCGATTGGAATAAAGTACAGGGATAGGAGGGTGATATACAATCAGTACAGAAACCAGACAGCAGTCATTCGAGTTGAAGGACATGAGAGAGAAGCTGGTATTCAGAAAGGTGTAAGGCAAGGCTGCAACTTATCACCAATACTTTTCAATCTTTACATTGAACAAGCAATGAAGGAAATTAGAGAAAAATTTAAAGTGGGAGTGAAGATTCAAGGAGAAATAATTTCAACTCTGAGATTTGCTGATGACATTGTCATCTTGGCCGACAAGTCTGAGGATTTGAATGAGTTTTTGAATGGTATGGACTCTGTCTTGCGGAAAGAATTCATGATGAAAATTAATAAATGTAAAACAAAAATACTGGAATGCAGCCGAAATAAATCAGAAACCTCTATGGAGATCAAATTGGCAGGTGAAAAGCTAAAGGAAGTAGGAGACTTCTGTTACTTAGGAAGCAGAATAACCAGTGATGGACGAAGCAAAGAGGATATAAAAAGTAGGTTGGCTCAGGCAAAGAAAGCATTTCTACAAAAAGGAATCTGCTGACATCGAATATAGATTTAGGTATTAGGAAGTCATTTTTGAAAGCCTTTGTCTGGAGCGTGGCGCTCTATGGAAGTGAAACTTGGACTATTGGTGCAGCAGAAAAGAGGAGAATTGAAGCATTTGAAATGTGGTGTTACAGGAGAATGATGAAGATCAGATGGGTAGATAGGGTTACAAACGAAGAGGTATTAAGACGAGTGGGAGAGGAGAGATGTTTCTGGCGACTGCTAATGAAGAGAAGAGATAGGTTGGTAGGACACATACTAAGACACCCAGGAATACCAAGCTTAGTTATGGAAGGAAGGGTCGAGGACAAGAACTGTAGGGGTAGACCAAGGTTAGAATATGTTAAACAGATTGCCTCGGATGTAGGGTGTCGGAGCTATGTAGAGATGAAACGATTATCTCAGGACAGGGAGGCATGGAGAGCTGCATCAAACCAGTCAAAAGACTGAAGACTCAAACAACAACAAAATGCTTGATGCTGTTCGCAATAACAGGAAAATTTTAAGACAGAATACTAAGGAAATAGGTGGTGTAACCTGATCCTCATCACACTAAAATTGTTAGTGTAATTAATGCCAAATCCATTAGTTTCAGAAATATAATTGGATATCACAAAATTTATATACAGTAGTTCATTTGATATTCCCTTTAAAATATATCCAGTCCACCAATTTTGAAGGGTGAAATACAGTAAGTACATGTACATAAACAAATTTCATGGCACACTAATACAGTAAATTCTATGACATGCTGTGAAGGGGAAAGGAGAAATAGGACTTTCAATGAAAAACAAGAAACACACTCAATACTGCTAGAAATCATCATGTTTTATTTAAAAAGTTTGTCAACTAAGAAAAAATAACAGGGAGAGCCAAAATCAAACTTAGCAAAAATACAGTAATCAAATCTGGTCCTTTTAAAAGTATGTGTTGAGGCATGTTCTTCTTTCTTGCCAAGGTATAACGGTAGGCTACAGCACATGATAATGGACCTATTACCTCCTTGACGCCATGGCTGACACCGATGAACCGCAAATTCCTACAACACATGCAAGTTTGTATGTTGAAACAGTTAACTTAATAAATGTGTAATGCAAGAAATGGAGAACTTGAATGTGCTGTTATGTGTATGTTTGCACCTACTATAACTATATTTTAAAAGAATCTCTTATTGTAGAATCATTGTGTTTTTGATATTAATTTTAGGGCTTTTGATAACATATTCATTTAGCCCCATATATTTGGAAGTGTATAGGATTTATATAATAATCTCTGTTATTGTGGTATCTGTAGTAGTGTGTAGGCTATACTTTCTGTAATTCAGATGACAGGGTGTCTACTGTAAGGATGAAGTAAAAATTAGGTACTTTTTAGGTACCTTTTGGTTACCTTTTAGTTAATTTTAGTTACCTTTGAATTCAAGATACGTCTGCAGTCTGCAAGCATAGGCGCTCATCACGCGGTGAAGAAAAACAACAATCTGTTTTTAAAGAGGTTTTTTATTTATCGTATGGCTTTGAGTGCGGGGAGTGTCCGAGGACATGTTCACCTCACCTGAATATGTAGCTGCTTCATCGAACACCCTTAGGGTGAGCTACAAGTTCCGTTCAATTTCAAGTTGCTACCAGATATCATTGATACCTAGTGGTGAACGTTGGAACTTTGATAGAGCGTTCCGACGAAATCTAACCTAACAATTTAGCTTCACACAAGTTTAGTCTTAGTTCCGCCCCTTAAAACAACAATAACTAACTTTAGTCTGTGGAAGAATCTTTTACATGCCATAAATCTATGACATGGGACCGTCGGCTTTACTTCCCTCCGAAGGAAGGCATACTGAAGGATTTTTAACGCTTTTAAAAAATCCGACGACTTCGCCCGGGTTTGAACCCGCTATATTGGGCACAGCAGTTCAGCATGCTACCAACTAGGCCACAGAAGCCGCTTTAAATGAAACTCACATGATGTCATAAAAAAATTAAAAATAATAAATATATACTAGATATTTAATATCCAATGAGTTGTTTCAGCTAATATGTCGTCTTGTGCACAATATGTTGTTATAATTACGGTACCAAGAGGTTGCTCTGCACTTGACCATTTGGCGAGATTTCCTTCGTCCCCGCGGTAGGTCGCGAAGAAATGTAGGCTATGCGATGTTACGCGATCGTCACCGAATTCTGTCTTCGCAGTCAAATACGGAGAAATATCGAGATGTTACACGATCGGCGCTGGTCTCAGTTGTTTGATGAGCTTCCCGTAGTTTTCACGATAGAACACGGAGAAAAATCGCGATTTATATAATCAGTGTCACTTTTAGTCATTCGACGAGATTTCCATTGTCCTTGAGCTCGGGCACAAGAAAATATAGCATTATTACGCAATCGGCGCCACTTGCTGTCCGTTTGACAAGAATACAGTTGTCCTCGTCATTAAATGCAGAGAAATATCGCGATGTATCGCAATCGCTGCCGCTCTCGGCCGTTTTACGTTGTCCTTGAGATATTCTGAAATCGTCGCCACACCCGGCCGTTCAACGATTGTCTGCCTGTCTATCTGTCCTGACAGAATGGCGGAGGCAAGCTCAAGGTTGGGCATGGTTAAAATTTACGAGTAGTTATGTACATGTTGTTCGGTCGGCGCCGTGATTCCCTAGGCTGTGGTTGGGAGTTCACCAGTTCAGGGTGGATCACGAGGAGGATTTAGTATTTCGATGCTACGTAGGCTGCCATTTTTAAGTGGGTTGATGCACTTCTCGCTCCCCGCCCTATCACCTTCGACAGGATTCCCGCAGTCCTCGTGGTCAGAAGTTCACGATAGGGGACGGGTTTTATGATTTTACGCAACTGACGTCGATCTAGGTCCGTTTGACGAGATTCCCGCAGACAAGTCGTACGGTCAGCCGGCCGTCTTGTGTATGCGATTTTGGAGGATGAACGTTCGAAGTAGGTACGGTATCGAATATTACGAATTATTCTGAGAGGATTGCACGAATAATACGACAAGAGGGCAAGTTTTATTTCGACTGAGAACCACGAATTATCTACAAGTTATCGAAATAATCGGTTAGATTATATATCCAATGGAACGAAAGTTCGAAGGAAAAATCGACTTATAACGGAATTTCGAATTAACCATACTGGATGTCTCAAATTTACTAGACATATTTTTTAAATAAGTTATATGTATTTCAAAGATTTTTCGCTTTTTTTTTCGAAACGGTAACATTTCGCAAGATTGCGACATTAAATTGTTTCGCGTTATTTCTGGACTTCAATTTGACATAATTTCCAAATAACAGAAATGAGAGATTTCTCTTTAGTTTCGGAAGTATTCGCGAATAAAGGTCTCGCGAAAAGTCAGGTTTCCTAATACATTAACACAGAAAAATATTTCACACGAAACTTCAGTCTTCTTGATGCCGAAAATACACGTTGAACCGATGTATACCACTCAAGGTATCCTCGGTATGTATTTCCTTGAGGTCGGGCACGGGGAAATACAGCTTAGTACTATGCAATAGGGACGGCGCCGCTTGCGTGAAACTCGCTCCATCGCAATCTCTGAGCCTAGCGTCGCGAGCTTAAATGATTCAACCCGCCTTCAGAAAATTTTCGTTACCCGTTTGTAAAATTCGTTACTTTTTCGTTACTTTCGTTACCCATTTGTAAATTTCGTTACTTTTTCGTTACTTTCGTTACTTTCGTTACCGGTAGACACCCTGGATGAGGACTGGAAAGGTGGCAGCCATAGTTAGGGACATTTATTTTTAAGAATTTTTAATAATGTGTACTAAAATGAAATTGAAATACCAACAGGAACAGTTACAAATTCCCTGTCCACTCAGCCAAGATATTCTGCAGATCTCTTCTGTGGGCCTCAACATTATTTTATTTTATTCCTTTCCTGATGGAAATCCGGTAGTACCTTATAACTCCTGGGGCACCTCCCCAAGCCTGTCCCTTATAAAGCTACACACACTACTACAGTCATCACATTTTCGGAGCAATTCTACCCACACCCAACTGCATGGGGCTGATGACCAAGATGTCCCAAGCCCATAAAATGAATTAACAGCAGACAAAATCAAGTCATTATGTTATTTTGTGTTGTGTTGGATTCTGACACATGTATGCGTTTGACAGAGTGCCATTTAAGCTCATGAATAGGAATGAATGAATACGACTACCCTACTTGCTTACGGATTTACAGGAGGCAGTCAAGATAGGAATTACCTAGAAATTTATATTCTGTATGTGTGGGAACCCATGATAAACCACTTGCTGGGTGGCTAAGCGGAGAATCAAACCCAACATTTCCCGGTTTACCTCACTAGGCTGTGTGTACCCTGTTCTTACCCTCAGACTAGAATTAGATTTCTTGACATTCAGCAATCAAACATGGACCCCAGAAGTGTCAACCAAGAACTATACCACCTGGTTGGTCTCATTTATTTTTAAGAATAATATGTACTAAAAGGAAATTGAAATTGATCCAAGTTATTTATTTTCACTGTGCTTCGAATGGAGGTTGCGGCGTTGTGTATAGTGCAGCCATTATATCCAATGTTGCAATGAGTAAATGTTCCCCGATATTGGTATAGGACACATTACCTGTATGTACTCTGAATAAGTGAAGCAATAGAGCAATACTTAATTAAATTACTAGAACTGAAAGTACCGGTAACAATTCCATAGCCAAAATTGTGACGTGCCTTTTATTTCTTAGTTGTTTTGCAGAAAATACCGTACTAAGAGTGTAGAGTTGAAATACAACTTGAACAAGAACACGACAGCCTAGAATAAATACACACGAGACACGACAATAGAGCACTTTAGAACAGTAACGAGAGCGAACGTTCAGTGGAGATGTTAGCAACCATGTGAATACAAACAATTTATGACCAGATCATAAAACTATGCCAGCGCTCAGAGCATGTTAAAACAATTGGGATCAGTTCAGTCGTTTGCAAACGACTTGTTTATGTTACGGTGAGTAGTCGTTGAATTCATTCGACTGTTTTCTAAAAGCAGTCAAACAAGTCGATGGTTTTAACTTTTGTCAGTCGACTGCTGATGCCCATCTCTACAAACCAATTGACAACCAGAATCAATTTGAGCGTACACACCCTCCGACTTGCTAAAATGCTATTAATATTGGATCCCAATATAAAATATTTTCTGATTTAATTTTCCTGGAAAATCTATTCTATGTTTGCATCGATCATTACCATCACGGTATGGGGAGAATTTCATAATAATTTTCTTGTAATTCATTTATCACGCGGTAGAATAAATGAATGAAATTCAATCATAAAATAAATAGAACTCGAAGCCATAATTGGTAAGCCCATGTTCAAGTTGTGTAATAATTCAAGAATGCACCCAATTCTCATTAAAAGTGTATAGACTGTGTTAAGGAGTTCAAACATAACCTAAATATTGAATGCTTAACATTTCCAATGAAATGACATACATATATATTTGGACAACTGGACGTAGGCTATTTCATTGAAAGAATCTACGAACAAGAAACTGTATAAAACTATAGGCACCTACAGCCGTCAAGCTGTCCTCACAGTACCCGCTGGAGATTTACATCATCACTCTATCTGTACGGTACCTCGAGATAAGCCTAAGTGCGCCAACTGTGAGGGAACACATAAACTCTTCCATCCCTGCCCTCATGTCTTTGCCACTAACCCCCCCTCCCACACAGCACGCCACTGCTCTGACACAGTTGTTAGGCCTGCTACAACAACTCTCAGCCATAACCCTGTAAACTACAGCTAAACCAAACCCAGAACCCCCTAATAAAGTTCATTTGCAGAGCAATAAAATCCATAAAACAACTCCGCAACGAGCTTCACAAAACCTAAATTATAAACGAAAAGACTACTCCACAAACACCAAAATCAGTAAACCTCCCTCATTTCAGCCACACTACACCTTAAACAGACATAGAAAGCATAGTCATGACCCCTTCATGGAGTAGGCTATTGTCTAAACACGATCATGTCTCCTTCAACTTTACTGAAGACTTCATTAAATTCTATTAAAAATTCATAAACTCATTCCACAAATCTTAAAATCAGTATACATCCCTCATTTCAGTTACTCTGTTCAATAAACAAACATAGAAGGCGTAACCATGACCCCTTCATGGAGTAGGCTATTGTCTAAATCTGACCATGCATACTACAACCTTACTCTAATTCAAAATTACAGCCAAATGATCCATCTGACTGGGAGGCTTGCCTGGGATGATGGGCCAGAAAACCGGGAGTTCAAGCATAACCTAAATATTGAATGCTTAACATTTCCAATAACTTGGACAACTGGATTTAGGCTATTTCATTGAAAGAATCAACGAACTGTATAAAACTATAGGCACCTACAGGTATACTTAACTTATTAATTAAAGCTCTACTATAAACATACAGCACAATGAATTGTAGCATGAAGTTATCCTGAAGAAGTCGTTTGATTAGAACGACTACTTAAATTCGAATGATTCCATTCGCTTGGAATTAGTCGTTTGCCAACGACTTGTTTCATTCCAATGATTTCCAACGATTGCTTTGGGATCAGTCGTTTACAACGACTACTTCAATTCGAATGATTCCATTCGCTTGGAATTAGTCGTTTGCCAACGACTTGTTTCATTCCAATGATTTCCAACGATTGTTTTGAGATCAGTCGTTCGCAAACGACTTGTTTATGATACGGTGAGTAGTCGTTGAATTCATTCGACTGTTTTTTAAAAGCAGTTGAATAAGTCGATTGTTTTAACTATCGACTAATTCGACTGTTTTCAATTGACTGCTGCCCATCTCTACACACAACTAATTTTCTACACCAGCCGCTACTGAGCACGAGCTGTGACTGGCTTAGACATTAGCATCCTACGTGTTGAAAAATATTGTAAGTAACGTGTAGAAATAAAATACTACCTATAGGTATGTCAACCATTACATTGGCATATAATAAATGAATTATATTTATCTTGTATCTATCTATCCCACGATATAACATAATACAAGGTGAAGAGTCCTTTAAAACAAATTGTTTACTGTGATACTGGAAGAAACAATACAACACAGTGGTAATAGTTCTAGCCTGCACCTATTTGTTAATAAAATTTCATGTGATTTCACTCAGATCTCTGTTGTAGTGGCTTATTTATTATATCTGCACCTTGTAATTTAATAGTACATTATGCAACGAGCCTATAATGACAATAATTAAGACACGAGTTTTATAATTTCCATACGAGTGTCTTAATTACAATTATAGACGAGTTGCATACGACTGTTTATGTTCGACGATAATTATAACTATTTTATGTTCGAACATAAATATTCACTAGTTGAAACCCGTCAAAACATGACGGTCAATAGAAAAATATTTACTGAAGAATTTTCTTATATTGGCCTACTGTACATTCTTTGTACGATTATTTTTTGACTCTATTGAAACTATGAGGGTGTCAAAAGATTGCACTCTCAACATTGCAAAATACTGCTGGCCATGACTGAAAAATTGTTGGGGCAAATTGAGGCCTATACGTTCCAGAGTTTCCCCTTGAGCTTTATTGATTGTGATAAAGTATGCCAAATGAATTGAAAAATATTGCCTCTTAAAAGAAAATGATAGTGTTTTATCGGATGGTGTTAAATCAAGTCGAAGGATTAGACATCTCTGCCTAATTTTAACTGCACCTATTATTTCCAAATCCAAGCAATATGGTTGCATTTAGGAGTCCTTGGGAACCGTTCAGATTTCTAAGCAGCATAACGGGCCAAGCGTTTGGAGTATGTGGCGGCCAGTCGTTTAGTTCCAAGGGATTCAAGAACTCTGATGAGTCTAATACAACTGGCCGCAAACCATCGCTTACATTTTTGGAATATAACGAAGAAATGCGATGATGTGCAATTCCATACATTTTAAAACAATGTGGACCGTGTGCGTGTGGCACAGTAACATTGGCTCCAAATGAAACGAAGGAAGGAAGGAAGCTTGCAGTTTAACGTGACCGTTAATCTCGCGATCATAAGCCACGGGACCTCCGTTTAACCTGGAATCCGAACCACAGGACATGGCCTTTCACATCAAAAATCTCACATGCATTGACCGGGAATCGAACCCGATCCGCCTTGGTGAGAGGCATACAGCTTGACCGCTGCGCCATGAAACGAAGGACATAGCATTGTACTGCCGATTAGTCCCTCTGGAATTCCTTGAGATATCATCTCCAGTGAAAAATAATTGTTAAAGCCTGTCAAATATTTTATATTTATTCAGATTAATTTTACCATTACAACAGCAAAGGTCAAAGTAACCAAGTGTAGATTTCTCGCAAGAGAAATACAGTGCAGAACAATGTTTACATTTGTTCGTCAAGGACCCTAAACTGTAACGGCATAGTATCTGGAATTGTTTCTGAAATGCCATATTTATATTGGATTTTAAAAGTGGCTTCGTATTTTTCTCCGATTTCCCACTTTTTTGCGGCTAATGTTCTATTTCGTCAAATGGGTTTATTTATAGCAGCATTTCTGCCCAAATTAACGTCATTTTATATAACACTATAGTGGCCTGCATCAACGTAGCCGCCAAATATTAAATGGCAAATAATAACTTACTTCCATTGCCAAAATCAACTGCGTGGTTAGACCCATTGTTATGCACTCTAAACAAATAATCAATAAACAATAATATTCACATATACAATGAATACTTCCATTCTCAAGTTGGTTGCTGATGAGAATGCGATGAGATTGATCGCCAATAATAAAATCCTTGCAATTTTTGCAATTTGCTTGCAAACGCAACTCAGGATGACGATCTTCATTTTGAAATAAACAGAATGAAATTGCTGTAAATACTGAATTTCCATCACCTGTTGAAGGTACAATACTTTGTATTTCCATGACAGTAAATTATGCAAGGGAGCATAGAATCACTTCGCCACTACTGGAATGAGCATAGACTCACTTCGCCAGCCACAGTAATGGAGGGAGTTTCAGAATTATATGTTCAGTGCTTGTCAAAGATCGTATTAACACAGGGAAGCCCATTCTTAAGGCTACATTCTGAGCTATTGCCCCGGATTCCAGGTTCGATCCCCGCTCTGCCAAGAAATTTAATTCTGGTCTGAGGACTGGAACGGGGCGCACTCGTGAGGCAAAACTAAGAAGAGCAAAGTTTGATTCCGATCTCAACAATCTTGGATTTGGTTTTCCGTGGTTTCCCACTTCCACTCCAGGCAAATACCGGGATAGTTCCTAACTTAAAGCCTCGGTCGTTAACTCCCCATTCCCCACATTAATTACAAATGCACACATCAACACAGCCATCACATTAACACAGGTTATCAGAGAAAAGTTTACACTCGCACACCAAAATAGACGGGGCTGAGTGACGACGATGTCTGAGTCCATCAAATGAAATATTTTCGCCAATATGTTAACGCTGATGTATGTGTTTGAACTACTGGATATAAGTTCAATGTTCCCCATCTCTTGATGAATACAGTACTTTTGCATTTGTCAGTTGGCACAGGCTAGAGTAAAAGGTGGCTTTTCACCGATGTCTCAGTCTCACTCATGGCTGTGATTATATGGAAGCTACTGAGGTATGGGTGGTGCTAAGTAATGGCATTCGGGGCACAGTCAGTGCCTGTGAATGCTGTGAAAGGTTCAACTCATAGGGTTAGGACTACTGTTCTGACTCAGTGAGGAAAGCAATGACAAACTACCTCACTCCTCTTCTTGCCTAGAACGCCTCAAAATAGCGCTGCCTTGGGTTTTTGTGGGTATCTACTCACATAACGTAACGGCGGTACTTTTTGAGGATCCAACCAGCCTTCGGGCTTTAAAATTAATATCATTGCATTGTTGCAGCTTGGCAAATATTTTATATTTCAGCAGATCAATTTTACCATCACAACAGTAAAGGCCAAAGTAACCGCGCGTAGATTTTACGCAAGAGAAATACAATGTAGAACAATGTTTACATTTGATCGTCAAAGACCTTTCACTGTACTGCATAACATCTGGAATTGTTTCTGAAATGGCCTATTTATATTGGATTTTAAATGTGGCTTCGTATTATTCGATAACACTATAGTGACCTGCAATATCGGAGCCGCTAAATATTAAATGGCAAAAAATACTTCCATTGCCGAAATCAACTGCGTAGTTAGATTCAGTACTCTAAACAAATAATCATTAAACAACTGTCTTATACAATGAAGTTCAACATGACCGTCCAGAGACTCTCATACTCAAGTTGGTTGGTGAGGAGAATGCGATGAGACTGACCGCTTACAATAAATTCCTTATAATTGTTCCTGCCAGCGAAATGTTTGGCAATAGCTTGAAAACGCAGCGCAGAATGACGTTCTTCATTTTGATATAAACAGTACAAAACTGCTCTAAATAAGCTATTTCCATCACCTGTTATAGTTTATGGCAGTACATTTTGCAGGGGAACATAGAATAACTTCGCCAACTACTGGAATGAGCTTAGGCATATACTCAATACTCACTTCGGCAGTCACCCTAATGGAGGCTGTTTTAGAATTCTATGTCCCGTGCATGTCAAAAATCGTATTAACACATGGAAGCCCACCCATTCTTGGCTATCGCCTCGGAGACCCGGGTTACATTTCCTGCTCTGCCAAGAAATTTAATTCTGGTCTGAGGGCAAAAACGGGGCACATTCAGTCTCTAGAGGTATAACTAAGAAGAGGAAGGTTTGACTCCCACCTCGACAATCTTAGATGTGGTTTTCCGTGGTTTCCCACTTCCACTCAAGGCAAATACCGGGATGGTTCCTAACTTAAGGCCTCGGCCGTCACCTTGCCATTTCCCACCTTAATTACAAATACACAAAGTAATGCAGCTATCACAATAATACGGGTTATCAGAGAAAATTTTACACTTACACACCAAAGTACATGGGGCTGAGTGACAACGATGTCGGAGCCCTTCAAACGAATTATGTTTGCCAAGTGTCTCTCATGGCGAAAGCAATTGTGGACACGCGCCAGGGCCTGGAAAACTACCTTTTCACTAATAATTTAAGAGTATATCGACGATGCATAATTTATAACTTTTAGTCTAGGATGCTACCAACTTGACCACCGAAGCATTGGGAAGAAATTGCAATATTAAAGTACATAAACAACATAGCCTACACACTCAACTGTCAGTTAATGTTCTTCAACGTTTCCCTTCTTAAAAATTCCCCTCTATAACTCTCCATCACTTGAAAACGCGCCATGTTTTGTGTTTTAAATATATCGATGCAATGGTGCTGCCATCTGTTGTTAGTTACTGAAACTATATGGGCGAGGTACTGCCATCTGTTGTCAGTTACTGCAATTGATGGCAGATATTAGCTCTTTTGACCACATGCTGTAATGCAATGGTAAAACGGAAATAAAACTTATTGAGAGGGAATGTAGGAATCTTTAACTGACATAAAACGTTACTAATAATCCTTGATAAAACAATATTTAATTATCACGCGAAAACTCGCCATCAAGGCCATGCCTTGTGTTTTAAATATATCGACGCAATCTGCTCTCAGTTACTGGAACTATATTGGCGAGGTACTGCCATCTGTTGTCAGTTACTGGAACTGATTGCAGATATTCAAACGACGTATTGAGGACATGCTGTAATGCAATGGTAAAACGGAAATAAAACGTGTTGAGAAAATGTGTAGAAATATGTATCTTTAACTGACATAAAACCTTACTAATACTCCTTGATAAAACAATATTTCAGTGGCAAAAAAAAAAAAAAAATACTGGTGAGAGTTGGAATCGAACCTGCGTTCCTTGGATCCACAGTCAATCGCCTTAACCAAATAGCTACTCGCGCACTCACATTTAGATGCAGACGCAACCATTCACTATCTTCAAATTCCGCTATCTGAAGAAAATAATCCAATTCATTATCAATAAAATCAATATATATTCGTATATGTTCATACTGTTATTATATTGTATTGTCAGAACTTGGTTAATGTATGTTTTCAATTACATGGAAGCTTATTAAATAACTTACATTTTAATGGACTTCTCACCGCCATTTTGTCATGAGCCCAGGCGGATTGTGCGCATGCGCGAGGGGCAAGAATTCTGCTATTTTCTATATTTATTTAAAAATATACCGTATTATATTTGTTTATTTTAGAGACACTCTGCAAATCTACAGGCCAAGAGCTTTCGTTAGAGTGCTCTACGAAGTAAATTGGTTCTGTCGTTCTCTCTATCTCGTGATAACAAAAATCACCTTACTGTTTTAAATATATAGATAAATATCTGTCGAGATTTCATCAGTTTTATATACTGAACAGAGCGCATGGGATGCAGAGAATACCTTGTATTTGACCATGGCCTCCTGGAATACCTCACTATGACACTCGCCACGCAGTGAAATTTAAAATAGGGGGCCATGGAAGTGAGCGCAGGTGCGATGCTATCCTCACCTAATTGGTCACACAACTGTTTCTTGAGCTCTGATTGGTGGGAGAAACTGAATCATAATGAAAACTTGTACTATAATGAGCCTCATTATAGTACAGTTTTCTGACATAATATTTACATTTCGCCAGTGTCGAACATAAACATATTAACCAATCTTCTTTACACTGTTTTATGAGTTAACACCACATCAAAACTGATGAGGATTTATTTTAGTTGGGCACAGAAGCTTATTTATTAATGTAATAGACATCTATGATTGATGAAACCCATAAGATTGCCTCTCTCACCTTTCAGAAAATAACTAAAATTTTAATTCTGAGATTAATGTAACTAATCCACGTGCGTTTCTATTACACAACAATTAAGGGTAACTCCAGCATATCTTCTAGATTTTTGATGGGTCTGGTGAGTGGTTTTGTTACTGCTTCTGCAGGTATCACCCTTCTGAAAGATGTCTCATCGTTTCTAATTCTATTCTTAATCCTCTGCCAGAGGAGAAATAGTTTTGCAACGCATGAATACAGTGCTGTAGCTGCTGAATTTTCTAAAAATAATTATGGAATGATGGGAAGAAAAATAAATATAGCCTATTCTAAAATAACAACATACGCATAAAATGAAACCATTCTGATGAACTTAATATGCTTCAAATTCAGAGTACAAATGCGTTAACCATTTGGTGCTTCGTTCATTTGTATATTTGGACCATAATGTAGACCTCTGAAATAAATTTTAATGTTGGACTTTGCTCCACGGAACAAGAGCACACAGCCACCCATAGGACCAGTGTGTGTTAAGATTTTAGAACCTGTAATTACAGTTCTACATCAGTAATGGCATTACTACATATTCGACCAACTGAATACTTGCCACTGCACCAGTAACTAACATGTGCAAGAACTGATCTTCTTTGAATACGGTACCAATAATTTGAAATTCAAGGAAGGGGAAAATATTAAAGCTTAGACACGTTGCCATGAGCCATGACATTTTTAATCTACCGCAATGTAAAATGAATTATTAACACTCCTCAAGGACTTGAGTACACATATGCAATAGGCTCATGGTACTGTATGTATCTCTGCAAGATGTAATCAAGTTGAAAACATTACGGTAACATAGACTCTTACCTGGTCATTTCTCAGGAGAGTAGGCCAAATTGCCACATTCATCTGCTATTTCGAGAACAGCAATTTACGATTTGTTTGTTCACAGAATTTGGTAGGCCTACCTGTGGAATAAATAATAGTGAAAGTGTAATTAATATGTCAAGTAGAATATCACCTGTACACTGCGTCTAATATCAATTCAAAACTAGGCTACCGGTACGGTATATTTTTCACAGGCACTACAGAAACAAGTTTTCACTTAAACTCTTAAAATAAGCGTACTTACTTGGCGTAGCAGAAGAAGAACTGTTCACTTCTCATTACCAAGAAGACGATTTGATGAAAGAAAGATGAGAAAGAACACAACATTAACTTATTATAAAATATTAATATACGGCCAATATTGTTTACACCAAGCACGACATAAACAGAGCGTCCATGTTGGTCAATGCCGCCAACCCAGTAGAAATAATGTTTATTTAATGATAAGTGCCGTAATTATCGTCGGTGAGCAAGATAATTGCAAGGAAATGTCAATTAGGAATTATGTGTATATTTATTGACTAAATATAGGGATATATTTGCAATTTAATTACAACGTGTATCATGCATATGTTGGCAAGACGATATAGAGCGCTCCATATGGCTGACCGCGCAACTACACCGATGGTACCAACGCAACTGAAGTTATTTCATTCCCCTTGCGGGGCGGGCACGCAGCTCGATGGTACCAAATAATCCCTATCTGGTTATATCAGTGGCGGCTCTTAGATGAGAAAGTAGGTGAAGAGCCAAACTCAATTTCAGCGATACAGCGTTTATGAATATTAACATATTTATTTTCGTATTTGAATGCTATTACTTATTTATCGTATGGTTTTTAGTGCCGGGAGTGTCCGAGGACATGTTCGGCTCGCCTGAGTCTGCAGCTGCTTCCAGCGGACACCCTAAAGGGTGAGCTACAAGTTCCGTTCAATTTCAAGTAGTTCCAACTTTCGCCACCAGATATCAATGATACCTAGTGGTGAACGTTAGAACTTTGATAGAGCGTTCTGACGAAATCTAATGTAACAAATTTTGCTTTACACAAGTTTAGTCTGTGAAAGGATCTTTTACATGCCATAAATCTATGACATGGGACCGCCGGCTTTACTTCCCCTCCGAAGGAAAGCATACTGAAGGATTTTTAACGCTCTTAAAAATCCGACGACTTTGGCCGGGTTTGAACCCGCTATCTTGGGCATAGCAGTTCAGCATGCTACCGACTACGCCACCGAATGCTAAAAAACGAATACTTTACCAAATAAAAATTACCGTACTAAAATGTCAAACTCACATTTTTTAATGTAATAAATCAATCCTCCGTTCCTTATGGTTGACAAACTTATCTATGATATCCTCGTAGATGGGCTGGTCTTCAATTAGTTTCAGCAACAATTCACGGTGTATGGTGATAACAGCCTATGATGTAAGTCTGGACTAGGATATTGTATTTCTTGTAAAAGTTTTTAGTGTTTTCAAACAAGAAAAACTGCGTTCCGCGTAATGTTTTGGAAATCACCGAAACCTTGTTTATTCCAGACACCACATTTGTTACTAAAAAGTAGGCAAGGCCAACAGAACAGTTTTTAAGAAAAAAAACTACTGCACAACCATGTGAACAGTTCGAACCAAGATCCCTTCCAATGAAGGCTATAGGACTTACCGGTTTTCTTGATTTCTTTTTAGTGCACAGTTCTATTAATTCCTTTGGACGTCCACAATTTAATAAATCCCTTATGTCTTCGTCTTTCCATCTACTGAAGAGAATTTATAATAAAATTTATACTGTGTCCTTCAAAGAAAACATTACGGTATACACTAAAAGCCGCCACCTTTCATCAACACCAGGGTATGTAACGTATTAAGTAAATACTATTCATCGGAAATATAAATCCAATCTTCAACGTAACAGAAAGACAAGCCTGACGCGATGCCAACTACTAGGCTACTGGTACATGATAATTTATTGTTTTCTGAAAGGTAAAAAAATAAAATATTTAGGCAGACATTTTCAGTCTGAGATAGGCCTAATTGTTAGTTGGAAACACAATTCACTGCTTAAATTAAGTGAAAATCACCACTCAGAAAAGTTGTAGGAGAAAATTTATTGCTGTTAGTGAATCAGCTGTAAGGTTATGTAGGTTGTCGTGTATAATACTTATAGTACAAACCATATTTAATTACAACTACACTCCCTACATGAACCAAAAATCCCTTTATGTGACATATATGTCCTAAATACCTCTCTATATTAGATACACTGTATCAACTAAATGATGTTATAAATAAATATTGATAATTTGTAGTACCCGCCGTGCAATTCTTGCCTCAGGAATGAGGTCGACTTTATTCATACTATCTCGCAAAATTCTCGTACTTTATCCATAACATTTCACTTCTATTTTGTAGCTCCAACATTGTAGATGATCTTCACAGGAGACGTTTGCCTTATTTCTCGTATATTACACCTTTTTATCAACAAAATTCAAGACACTGCGCAGCGTTAATGCAGCTTCCTATGTATAAAAAACCTAACAACCAGTTGTTTGGGTTCAATGTGGCTGCGCCCATACGGTTGCTATATAGGCGCGTCACTTCGGCAGCGTATACTAGACGAAGTTCCTGGCAGAGGCAGCAAATTCTTCACTCGTACGATCCCTCTCTGTATAACGGCATGTAATGACGTCACCTCTGCTTTAGGTTACCATGGCAACGAGACGAAGTTGCTGATATTTCAAGTTACTTCGTCGTCTGCAGCTTTCTTTCCACGCTACGACATTAGTACCATCTAGCAACAGCGTGTACAACTGACACTAAGACTGCATACAGGGCAAGGGCAATCTGTGGTCATGCAGTGCCATCTAACAATGGAGTGTAGAAATAGTACACTACATTAAACGGTGGCTACGTTTTAATTTAAATAAGATAACGTAATATTTATTTTAAGAGATGACTAGTGAAGAGGCTCTTCACTCTCTTCACCTGAATAGCCGCTACTGAATTATATTAAATAATAATAATTATAATTGATAATATTGCGCTAAGTCGTCTGAAAGTATTATTTCCATTTGAACGCGTGTTCATTTTTCAGATAAATATATAGTGGTTATCTTAAATGTTGAGTAAATATGTAGTCTGAGAAGTCTCCAGGTCAGACATCTTTGTTTTGACAATCGAGTAGGAAGCAGTTACGGAATTTCTTGTTCAAGATATTTATTTTATTTCCTTATTTTTGAAGGTAAAAAGAAAAGTCAGCAGAACTATTTATTTCCCTAAGGACATTGGCCTGGTGAATGATTTTCATATGGCATGATTTGTGCAAAAAGGTAGGCCTAAAATATGAGTTGTTTTTTCGGCCTAAAAGTTAACTTACATGGTGAAATGTTTCGTACGTTTTATTTTAATTTCAATCCAACAGGTCAAGTAATGATCGTATCGTCTTAAGGACATTCTACACCATACCTCAGTAACCATTTTCCTCGAGCCTAAAATAATTCCACTCTCACATGTAAGTTATCAGCTGCTCTGTCATAGCCAAGGTCTTGGTCATAGCGCGTCCAATGATGTAACATTATTCTGTCAGCGAGCCGTCAGTGAGTGTGCTGTTAGAACGATTATTTGATAAATGTCACAAAGAAATACAAATTTCCTTTAAAAAGGGCAATGAATTGATATTGCGAGATGAATGTAGGTTTAGGCAACTCACAACAGCTGTTGACACCTTGACGGAATACAGCGGCCATTGCTGGCTGCCACGTGGGTGATAGCTCATTGGCTGGAATGCACGTGGTAGAGGCGGATTGATATGCTCTGTAGGAGTATTCGTTCCCGCGAGAACTGTCAAAAAAGTGCAACCTTACAGTAGATAAACTATAGCACGGCTGCCGCTTGCATCATCTCTACTTAGTTTAAACAAAGTCCCCGATTCTTGGATGTTACGGGTAAACTCGAGAACCACAGGATGGATTTTGATGCGGTTTTCACCATTCTGTAAAGGATATATCGAGTATGATTTCTTTAGAAAATTATTTATTTATGATCAAAAGAAGCCGAGCAGTAACGATTTTAGTGGAAAAGTCGATGAAGAAAACTGGCGTCCGAGCGCTTTGTAAGCTTACGCTGGGCAAACCGTTAAAAATATCTACATACTATGAGCGTAAGAATTGTTTGAACATGAAAAGTTCTACAAAAAAGTCTGCGAGAGCATATGTCTATCTTCCATACATCACCCACTATAAGGGAACAACTGAAGCTTGTCTCTTACAGCTTTATGTGCTGTCGACTTGGAGATTCCTGTTTGTTGAGCTAATTTTCGTGTTGATTTACTTAGACTAAGCAGCATTATGTCGGATATTTCATCAAGTTTTTCGTCTGTTAAAAGCGTAGGCCTGCCTGTTCCCGGTACATCGTGAACTGAGCCAGTCACACGAAATTTACTTACCAAATTCCGAACGGTATCATGGTTTGGACACTTTGAATTAGGAAACCGAGCCTGAAATCTTAATTTTACATTTTCAGTAAACCGATCGCCTTCGCGAAAAACGTATTCCACAAAAAAAAAAAAAAAAAAAAAAAAAACTCTCTCTTCAGTAGTAAACATTACCGCCTGTATAGTGTTGCACTCTTCCAATAATAATCTATCTGAACGCTCGCTTACACGCTGAAGACATGCAGTCTCGCGCGCTTAATGCGATACACACCGACAGCTCACCCGGGGAAGTCCCGCTTTGAAGGACACAGTACAGTGCAGCCAAGTAAAACTCATGACTCAACCACTCACAGCTGCACGTACCCACTGCGGAGAACATTCTCGGGCGCCCTGTAGAATGTGTGGTAGCCATGTTAAATTGGTGAAACATATTAAAATTTCAATGTCACGTTCAAGGTCGGACAGGGTAGTAGTATGCGCTTAACGAGTTTCATTGAAATCGCTTTGGCCGTTTTGATTTTATTAGGGGAGGGGCACACACACACACACACTTGGACGAAAGGTGATATCATAAGCCTATTATTTTCATAAATGAAAATAGGTTAACAATAGTCATCAGTATCGTTTGCGAAGCCTCCGTGGCTTAGGCGGCAGCACGCCGGCCTCTCACCGCTGGGTCCGTGGTTCAAATCCCGGTCACTCCATGTGAGATCTGTGCTGGACAAAACGGAGGCAGACAGGTTTTTCTCCGGGTACTCCGGTTTTCCCTGTCAACATTTCATTCCAGCAACACTCTCCACTATCATTTCATTTCATCTGTCATTCATTTAATCATTGCCCCAGGGGAGTGCGACAGGCTTCAAAATAATTGGGAAAAGCCGAAGAAAGGAAAAGAAAACAAGTAGTTCCGTGAAGAACTATACAGCCTATTTTCATATATCCTACTCATATTAATTGCCTCTTTCAACATACAAAATTTCAGTTTGATTGCTATGTTAGATTCGTAGATACTATTACATGAAGATTATTGTGTGCGTGTGGTTTTCAGAATTCAATCGCATGATTAGGACACAAGAAGTAAAAACGAGATCTTAAAATTTCGCACAGCTGCCATCTCGTGGTTATGAAAACAATTGAAATAAATTACATACCAGTGGATTAACATTTGTATAAGCATTAACGTGCAATGTTTCACTGCACTCAGATGGTTAAATCGCGAGAAACGTCCATTTAGATATTTATGCTTCGCGTCGCCGCCATGTTGGATTAGTGCTCACCAGGTTACTGAAAGTCATATAGATGAACTTATATTCAGAGCCTCTATGAACATTAAAAAAAAAAAAAAAATTGATTGCTGGAAAAGATTCTTAGATATTGAGAACCGTCGAAATATTTCGGATGCTCGCCATTTTGGATTGTTATACGTATAGGTCATAGAGTTATGTACCATTAAAGGAAAATTATTGCGTAGCTTCATTATTCAAACTTTCACTTCGATCGCATGATTACGACACAAGAATAAAAACTTAATTTTAAAATTTCGCACAGCCGCCATCTTCAGTTTTTGTAAACAATTGAACTAAATTAGATGCCAGTGAATGACAATATGTATAATCATTTACTCTACCACATTTCAATGCGCTCATATGATTAAATCACGAGAAAAATGTATTAGAATGTGTCAACTTCGCTTGGCCGCCATGTTCGTTTCGTAGTGTACAAGTTTTTGAAAATTACATAGATAAACGCGTAGCAGTGCTCTTTATCACCGTACAAAATTTGAGATTGATATCATAAATAGTTTCGGAGATATTGAATGCCTGTGAAATAATTCGCACAGCCACCATTTTGAGGTTATGTAAACAATTGAACTAAGTTAGATGTCGGTACATTACAATGTATATAAACATATACTGTGCCAAGTTTCATTGCGTTTGGTTGGTTACATCGCGAGAAACGTCCATTTAAAAGTCGCAACTTCGCTTGGCCACCATGTTGGTCTTATAGTTACCAGGTTTTCAAGGGTCACATAAGTGAATTTCTAGTAGCTCCCTTTATCAGCATACAAAATTCCAGGGTGATATCTGTAATAGTTTCGAAGATATTGAATGCTGGTGAAATATTTCGCACAGCCGCCATGTTGGATTGGTGAGGCGTAACAAAATTTGAAGGGCACGGTCGGGGTCGCCCGGAATAGAGCTATGAACTTACCGAGTTTCATTGAAATCTCTCCAGCCGTTTAGATTTTATTAGGGGGGGGACACACACACACGAATCACGCACACACACACACACGCACACACACACGGACAAAAGGTGATCTCATAAGCCTATTTTTTCAAAATTGAAAATAGGCTAAGAAAAAGGCAACTAACCAGTAATAGTAAACATTTGTTTGAGGTTATATAATTCTTGACAAGGCAAAGATAATGTTATTGTTATTATTATTATCATTATTATTATTGTTATTATTGTTATAATCGTTTATATCATGAATGTATGAATCTTTTCAGAATGATTCCAGTTTCTACTAAGGTAGTTTCGGTAATACAGTAAAACCCCTCAAATCTGAACTAATTGGGGCTGTAGCCTGTTCGGATTTCAATTTGTTCCGATTATCCGGAAAATATCCTTTACGTAATAAACAGCCCTGTTGACAACGCATTGCGCTTCGTAGAACAACACGCAGAAGCCACGCCAAACGATGTCATGTTTATGCGACGCTGGCGTGCAAATGCCTCAACGGGAAGGTTTTCGTCACTTCGGATGAGATAAGTATGTAGGCACATTTACACTTTGTTAGGTATGCTAACTGTACTTCTTTGTTATTTTTTCAACTGTGTATGTATGTATGTCTACCCCTTATTATTCCCGTTTTCCAACGGGGTCGGGGATGAGATGCGATGGAAGTCTTTGTGGCGATGGTTTTTACGGCTGGATGCCCTTCCTAGCGCCAACCTCATGAGAGGAGTTAATGAGAGATGAAATGAATGATGGTGAATGAAACTGGGCAAGGATGGGGAAGGAAGCGGCCGTGGCCTGTCGGATGGTACCGTCCCAGCATTTGCCTGGTGTTGAAAATGGGAAACCACGGAAAACCATTTCAAGGACGGCCGACGGTGGGGCTCGAACCCACGCGTCTACCGAGTCAGCAGAGAGCTTGGCCCCATGACCTAAGACCTAATGCTGCGCTTTAGCCAGCGTAGCCACGACTGTCGGTGTTAATTTTTCAACTAATTATGTAAAATAAGGTTATAATGAAGTATGTATAATTGTTTTTCGTCTAAATAATAAGTTTCTCTTTTTTGCGTATGTTTTTCAAATTTAAAATTGTCGAAAAATACTCGTTTGGATTACCCAGGGTTTCGGATTTCCGGGATTCGAATTTGAGGGGTGTCACTGTACGTAAATATTGACGACTAGAATACTGTATATGAAGACGAGTTTGATTAGGTATAGTACCTATTTTCTAAAACCAAATACCAGAATAAGCGACAATTTGTCTAGTAAAGGCAAATATATTTAGTCGTTAATAGAGTCAAAATATTTACTCTGCGGGAAATAGGATGTTACCACTATAATTTTAGAGACTCTAATTGCAAAATCATTGCTAACCAATTATTTCATGAGTCTTAAAATTGACTTGCACACCATCTTGCATATTATATGGGGTTGGGCCATGTAGGCATTTTGAATCCTGTTGCTCTGTTGTTATGTGTTGCTTATTTTAGGGGCTACGACATCGTGGTCATATAGCCCCGTGTATTTTGGTTATATGTGGAGTTTCGTGCAATAACCAGTGTTATTTTGATCGCTGATCCAGTGTGTGTATTTGTGAGTAGGGGATAGGATTGGAAAGGAAGTGGCAGTGACTTTAAGTTAGGAATCACTCCAGCAATTTGACTGGAGTAGAAATGGGGAAAGCCACGGAATACCACTTCCAGGATGGCTGAGGTGAGAATCGAACCTTTCTCTTCTCATTTTCACCTCAAGAGGCTGCGTGTACACCTACCAGCCCTCACACCAGAATTAAAATTTCTTGGCAGACCCTGGAATCTAACCCGGATCTCTACATGTTCCTCAGTAATGCACTGTCATATAAACCTGTTGATGTGAAGGCAGAGTAAAGATCGGCACGCATGTGTAATGTGGGTGTTAAAAATAACGGACTCTTAGAGAAAAGAAATGAAAATTAAAGGTCAAAACGCTGCGTAAAAGGGAACGATGCCACGTGTAAGAAGTTAGTACAGACGCGGGTATCTGGGAAACCATCTTGCAGTATCTCTGCTGTCGTGTTCTCAAGAGAATACAGTTCTTATCCCAAGAAACTAATTTAATGTTTTGTATTCTCCTGACTGCCTGAAGACCATAATTTCTTTCCTCTCTTAATAAATAGTCTGTATAAATCCTTCTTCATCCTATCTCTGCTTCAATGCTTTCGCTACGTTGGCTCGAGCGTCCTTCCTGACGTTTCTTTATCTTCCTTCGCTATTTCTCTTAGTTAATGTGTCATTGTTTAACATCTTTTTTCCTCTTAAGTGTTTCATTTTATGTTATCTTGCTTTCCATTTTTCTTTGTTTCAAGACATTTAGACTATCTAATTATTTTATTCATTTATGTTCAGAATAGCACGTCATATATGGTAAGTCAAATACCAGAGGGACTTTGTCACTACTATAGGATGTAGTTATTACTTAATTGTAATAGAAAAAGAAGCAATTGTTTAAATAATAATAATATCGTATGGCCTCGGTGCCGGGTGCAAGCTTTGTTATTTGACACCCAAAGGGTAGCTTGCATGAAAAATTTGTCGTTGTTCCTCGACTATGAAAGTCAAGGAGGTAAGATGTTAGATATCTAAGCTCCTTGAACACTAAAGCGTTTTAACATAGAGAAATGAGGAACTTCGTGTTGGCTGAAACTCCCGAGATTAATTTTGCCATTATGGACTCGGCCTACTGAATTCAAATGGGTTCTTTGACATGCCAACATCGTATGACATGCGTATCGTATTTTTGCCGCCTTTCAAAAATCACTTACCACGGCCAGGAGCGAACCTGCTATCTTGGGGTTAGTAGACCGACACGATATCCACTCACCCACCGTGGCAAGCTAATTGTTTAAAAAATACCACCTAAAAGATAAAAATGAAAAATGCCGCTCCGTGGAGCTGAATGTCATTTAATAATCACTCCGTCGAGGCATGGCGGCCGTGGATATTTAGCTGGTATTTATCACCTAATGACATAGTTAGTGGGCATTTCCAAAGATAATATTGCGAATACGTTTAAGATCTTATGGAATAATATCTAGACTACTTTTGGAATGTTAATTTAAAGGATCTATCAAAAAATAATTTCGTCAAATTGATTTTGAGGTTAAACATGATAGCGCAAATTTTACTTGTGCACGAATTCCAAAGAAGTTAACGTGGAGCGAAAGTACCATGACGCCGCTCATCAAAGAGACTGTTACGGATGGGCAGTGTACTATTTGTTCAAAGAAATTTACTGGTAATTATGATGCAATTGAATGTGAGGGCTGTCACAAATTTCAGCATTTTACCTGCTCTGACCTGACCAAAGGTTAATTAGACATAGCTTAAAGGAAGAACTGCAAACTGACGTGGCTAGGTATAGAATTTAAACCAAGGTTACCAAATATAAGTAGTATAAAACAAAATGTCCTGGAAATGTTATCAGACAGAATTCAGTCTATGCTAGAAAACATGAAGATCTGCCTTCTAAATAATATAGGTAGAGAAATACACGCGGCAATTGGTGAAGAACAAGAGTTAATTTCCAGAACTACATTAATGAAACTTAGAGCGCCTCCTCCGTCTGAGATTAAAGATGATACCTCCACTAGTAATGACAAAGTAATGTGCAAACAAACAGCTCGTGGAAATAAGGAGAAGCTTCATAGAGGAAACATACAAGTGTTTGAAGTCAGCAACGGAAGACAAGAATCATGTCGGGAAAATAGTCAGAGGAACAACCAAAGCTGATTATTGATCGGGAGACCACTTTGGAAATCGAATATTCCACATTAAAACCTCAGGGAATGCACAGAAAAGATGGAGCTGCTTCGACGACGATGCCATTGCCTCACTTTAGCCGGGAGCCGATATCTTCTTTCGGTATCAATTCACAAACTGAAGATAACAATACAGCATGGACTGAGGTCGTCAAAAGAAAGCGTAGGTCTAATACCCCAATTGTTCAGACACCAACAATTATCGGTAAAAAGAGAAATCCATTTGAAGATAAAACCGAGATCAACGATAACGGACTAAGAGCTGTCTCGCATAGAGCATGATTGTACATTGGCCGTCTAGACCAAACTACAACTTCAGAGCAGCTAATATCACACATTATGACTCTGAAAATAACAGAGATTTTGGAACGTGAACAACTTCAATCAAGAGGAAACCTTAACGTCTTCTAAGTTTGTTGCACACCACTCCGTGATCTTCACAAGGCAATTGCCCCGGAACTTTTGACAGAAGGAACTTTAGTTCGACGTTATTATCTTTTCCGACAGCACAGGCAGGGAGCAAAATTTGAGGATTAACGTCCTCCACTGGAATTTGGACGAGCTAAAAAGCACTCTAGGATTAGCTCCGACAAATCTCATAGATAATGAAGACATTTTAATTATGACTGAAACTCTTGCTACAAATATAGTTGACATTGGGATTTTAGTCGGAACAAGTATTGGCCACACAAGGACAAAAAGGAAGTCCTTCTTGAGGTATGGCTTGCTTCTTTAAACTATCCATTGGAAAGTTAACACCTATTTACAAAATGAGGATATTATCATAATCAAATCACATAGATTAACTATTATAGGTCTATACATTGAACCATTTACACTCATTGAAGATGTACTAGCTACATGATAGCCTTAGCAAATACAGATCCTGGCGGTAATATAATCATAGCCGGAGATCCAAATTGCCATTTGTATAATGATGATTATAGATGCAAGGAACTACTTCATACGATGAAAGAAGTAGGATACACGCTAATTAATAGGAAAAATGACAAGACACAATTTGCTCAAAATGGTAGCAGTACAGTTGGTTTAATATTCATTAAATTAGTGAAACACAAAGTATGCTATTTGCCTGCTGAAACGACTTCAAGACGTCTTGGCAAGTTTTGATTTAACAGGTCAAGCTCATTCAAAGATAGAACTACATCGTTCCTTTTACCGGAATTTCGATGATAACGTACTCAAACAGAATATGCCAATTCCAACTCTGTACAGGCCATGGAGGCCCTGGGAGTAGTGGAAGGTAGAGGCTTCCACTTTTTGTGACATCGGCACTAGATGGGATGGAGTTGTCAGCTCCACGCCCGGCCGCCTTTGCTCCCAGGAATTACCCTGGTACTCATTTCCGGTGTAGGCTGAGTGAACCCCAGGGCTATTTGCGTTTCCGAAAGTGGTAGTTTTGTTTCTAAAATCCACTACCTGGGTGGGGATCGAACCCACTCTATTTCAGTTAGAAGCTCAGCGCCTCTACCGACTGTGCCACGCAGCCCCCCCATACAGAATATGCATAGAATGAATAACTTAAGGCAATATGATACACCGAAACGAAAAATATACATAGAAGTAATGGCTTAAGACAATATGATACAGCGAAACGAACTGGATTCTGGGGCTTCTGTATTGGAGTACATCATTCAGTCCACAATCATCCCAATTACGAGAAGACGATCTCAAAAATGGCTTAACAAGGCATGTTATCTACAAAGAAAACGAGTCTTGCAAGCTCTTCACATAGCAAGATCAAGCAACAATCGAGAAGATTTGAAAGAAAAAAAAACAGTTTCATGAGGTGAAAATATAAAGACCTACATAAGAAAGCAAAGAAGCATTATGTCTAATTTGAAGCAAATAAGGTGGTGTATGAAGCCAGGAAAGGTCCTTATATAGCCTTGCGACCTCGAAAATTGCAAATGGGAGGAAAAATATATATGGGCATCTGGGAGGAGAATTTCAGTGTTGCACTGAACCAAGGAAGATCAACAACAGCATATCAAGTAAAACTTGTTAATGTAACCTGCAATAGTAGTTCTCATCTGAAGAAGTTCATGGCATACTTTTGAGTCTGAAAGATAAAAAAAAAATTGCAGGGCCTGATGGCATTTTCAGTGAGCACTTAAAAGCATCCACTGATACGTTACATCCGATTTTCACAAACCTCATGAATCTGTGCCAGCAATTTGGAGACAACCCAACTGAATGGAAAACGTCCACATTGAAGGTGATATACAAAGGGAAAGGTGATCCGCATGACCCCAACTATTACAGGGGGATTGCCTTGGAAAACACCCTACTGAAACTACTTACAAAGTTAGCAACTAAATGACTCAACGTTGTAATTGAGAGCAAATTACCAGATGGACAGTTCGGTTTCAGAAGAGGGAGAAACACAAATCAAGCAATAAGGAATCTTTTGTATGACATTAAAAATGTATTCATATTGCCTCAGGGAAAGTTTCATGCGGTACCCCTTGGCTTTACAAAATCTTTCTATAGAGTTAACAGCAACATCTTCTCTTCAAAACTTGAGGAAAACACATAAATCACTGCTCTGGTCCATAACATGTTGAGGGTTAACACTGTCAGAATCTAAGACAATGTGACGACTTCTAACAAGATTGTCCAAGCCAATGGTGTATTACAAGGTGACCCCCTCAGCCTATTATTATTTAATGTTGCCACTAATGATGTTGTTCGGATAATTAGAGAGGAATCAAAGGAATTAGGGATATATTTATACGCTGATGATATGGTTCTAGGGTCTCATGACATCAATGAATTACAAGTGGCAGTAACTGAACTGTAAAAAATGGCTTTATGATAATTAACTAGAAGTGAATGCCGAAAAATCTGAGCATATGATATTTGGGATGGGTGGACGGCTATCCCCTCATGATAGAGTACTTTTCAGAAAAGAGGCACTACACATCGTAAATAGCCTCAAATACCTTGGCCTTATCCTTCAGACAACGACTAAATCTTTCCGACTACACACAAGATTCAGAGCAGCAGCAGCTACGAAAGCTATATACGATATCAAGTTCTTTAATAGACTATCTCTCAAATCTGCCATGGCATTATTTCTTGCAAAAACAATACCTATCGTTGCTTACGGAATAGAGACTACATGGGCTAAACTAACTAAGAGTGACCTCCTCACTTTGGAAAAAGTCAAGGCAAGATTTTTAAAGGTTACCGCTGGCGTATCTCGATATACACGATCACGACTAACTAACCTTTAAGCTTACTGGGGAACCTTTTCTCATAGAAGATTTGAGGTTCGAGTTTGTTCTCCCTTCTACGGATAGCTGGAATAAATTGTTGGGAAAAAAGGGAAATAAAACGAAAGGACATCTGGCTACAGTTCTACTCGACTGAAGCCATGATGGACATGACATGACACTTCGTTAACTCCATGGCCATGCATGGCCATCATCATAGAGTTTGCAAGCCGAAGTCCTATCATGAGCCTTAAGCAGATTGTGTTTGTCAGCTGTGTTGTGATCAGAATTGTGAACGGTACCATGTTCAAAAATGCTCGCAGCGACCATGCTCTATTATTAATTATTGCACAATGTGAATAATCATTTGTTAAAGTGCACAATTTGTGTTTCATAAAGTTATTAATTACGTCTTCAGGGTAACACTACTTTATGAATATACACATATAACGAAAAAGGGATTAATTCCCCTGAACTGGAATGAAATAGAGTTAGTTTTGAGATTTAGGATTTCTGTCGTCAACCTTGAGCTATTAATTTGATTTAATTTTCTAACGGTAACTAGCCCAATTGGCTAATTACAGAGAAGTTAATACGAAACAAATGAACGCTCTGCTTATGTAATTTGCTTAAAACCAAAATCTTGAAATTCACATGTGATTTTCTCATTTTCTGTTATCAGGTACAATTTGTTTAAATATGAATTTTTCAAAATAAAAGAATACAAAAGATTAACAGCTGAATATGTTTGAATATTGTACACGGTCATATTTCTGCAAGGGAACAATACAAACATAATAAAAGGCTTAGGATCTAAATGGTAAAGAAATGCATTAAAGAAAGTCACCACCCCCACCACCACCACCACCACCACCACCACCACCACCACCAATTCAGGGCCACAAGTTTGTTTAACTTATTACTTGTACCGAGCTCGAAAGTCATATCAGTGATTTAGTTTCTGGACCTCTATCATTACACAAACGTTCAGATTATAGCTCTAATAGGTTCCCAAAGAAGGTACAGGCAATTACATTTTAAACATTCACGATGCCACCATGTTGGAATCGTACTATACATGGTTTAGAAAAATACTTGAATAAATTTTCCTGATAACCTATGCGGGTAATAATGTCCAGGAGTTCTGAGAAAAGGGCATTCAATTTTGAAAATTGCATGTAGACACAATCTTGATGTCATGCTTGTCTAGGTTTTGATGTCACATCTGTGAATTTTCTTTATGGCCTCCTATCATGGTACCAAAGCTCATGCATACATCTTCAATAGAACGCTCTCATCGATCCACCACCGACCATCTAGTTCTAGTGTGACTTGAGAGCGCCTTAAAGGAGGCGTTTCTTCAAAAGGAGCACCCAATCACGAATTTCTTCGATCTTTAAAAAGCCCATAACACTACATGGCGATAGGAAAATCTTTCAACCATTCAAGAGTGGGGGTTCTGTGAATCTCCCAACTTCCATTGCAAACTGCATGTCCCTCCGTCTCTTCCGCTTAGGAGTGGCTCTGAAGCAGGAGGCCTCTTCCTGTACACCGCCACCACTACCGCGCTACAAGGCTCATGCGAGAAGACTGAGTTAATGACCAACATCCAAGAGTGCCATCATTACTTGGAGTTAAAATAGGAAGAGAAAAATGTAGTTCCGTGAAGAATTATAGAGCCTAATTTCATATATCCTACATATGTTAATTGCCTCTATCAACATACAAAATTTCAGTTGCATAGCTGAAATAGATTCGTAGATAACCATCTAAATATTTCCGATGGTCGCTATGTTGGATTTTCATATAGGCTATGTAGGCCGTACGGTCATGCACTATTACATGAAGATTATTCTGTCGGTGTGTTATTCAAACTTCAATTGCATGATTAGGACACAAGAAATAAAAGCAAGATTTTAAAATTTTGAACAGACACCATTTTGTGACCATGAAAACAATTGATATAAATTAGATGCCAGTGGATTAAAATTTGTACAAACAAATCACCGCACCAAGTTTCACTGCACTCGGATGGTCAAATCGCGAGAAACGTCAATTTAAATATTTATATTTCACGTCGCCGCCATGTTGGATTTGTGATCTCAAGGGTATTAAAGGTCCATAGGTGAACCTATGTCCATAGCTTCTATCAACATACAATATTTCAGTTTGATTCCTGCCATAGATTAATAGATATTGAGAACCATCTAAATAATTCGGATGGCCGCCATGTTGGATTTGAAGCTTATTTTCATTTTATGAAAAAACTAGCAGAAGTACCCGCTTTTTGAACGGTCTTCGGTATTAATAACCAGACGTCATCAATTGAGACCCTGTTCCAATGGTTAGGGGCTTGTCATTCCTTCATAAGTTTATCAGAACGAAGCTAGTTTTCTGGGTATATCGCAGACACTGTTAATTTAAGGGCCGTAAAATGTGGTTTTCGGAGACCCTTTATAGACTCCCTAGTTTTGTGTCACACATTGAGAAGCGCAACATATGCTTTGGTTGTCCTTCTAGGATTATTTTTATTTTTCGCCTATTTTAGCATGTATTTTGAAAAGTTGTTCCGTTTACCCACCCTTCTATGAGAAGTACGTAGAAGAGTTTTCTAAATGATTGGTGTATTGACTCATGGTTACAATACCTAATTTTACGATGCTCCAAGTACCCGACCATGAATTATAGGCGTACATAAACATAAAGATATATCAACCACACAGTATCAAACAAAATCATCTTTACGATGAACCCGTTTGTCGACAAAAATATGATTACTTAAAATGTGCTCTCAAACTAAATTCATCTAACGCGTACTTCCTGACGTGAAAATAATATTGAAAACCTCGTACACGAAACGCAATATATGTCAAATTAAAACTGACTCTCACCGTTGTGGAAAGTCCCCATCCCCAGGAAGACCCCTTTAATAAATTATAAAGGCTCGTGGTGCATGAAAATTCGGGATTTTTAGCCTCCAATGGCCCAAATTCCCAAAAGCTGCAAAAAACACTATTCGAATTCAGGAATTTTTGAAAATAATGTTGCTGTTTGGAGATATAATAGACCTTCTGTACAGCATATCGCATATCGCACGTGTAAGTCACGTGTAAAAATTCTAGGGTACCCCTTGATCCCCTTAATCGCATTGTTGAATTTTACCGTCTATGTTTGATTCCAGGATAACCTTATAGCCATTTGCAAACTTTAACAGAAAAATGTAATAAATTGAGTGGCATTGCTTCTTACAGAAATAGATGGAAAGTTGGATGTCACCTCTTGTGACACTGTTGTCATGGTTACCGGCTTGCATTACTTCATTAGTTTCTTCTTGTTCTTATTCTTCTCCTTTTTCTTTCGGATGGGCCAGCTAAGGACCACGACGTTCAACTTTTCAGCTTGGCGAGGGACATGATGTTTGCCCAATATTCGCGCATTCTCTGGCTATGTTTCTCCTTCCTCTCTTTTGTCCAGAAGATGCCGGTTTTCTTACAGGGTGTTCTGTCCTGAAAACTCTTATTTTTAAGTATCTTTCTGAGATGTGATCGGCTTCTATTATAACTTTTCATTATCTTCAGTTCTTGGATATCCTTGTTAACTACTGTTAGCGACGACAGTGTCACGCTCTTTCTCTTCCCCCAGTAGTTGAGAAGCTGGTTGGTTAGTATTGTTGGGTTCATCCATGAGACATGTCCATAGAAAGCCAGACGTCTCTTCCTGGCCACATCTGTGATTTTCTCAGTATATCTCTATAGCTCCTGATCTGGCCTTCTTCTGTACTCGTCATCTATTTATTAGTTCATAAAATAAAATAGTGTCATATCCCCTCCAGGGCCGTAGGCAACCTGAATAAGAACCCTTGACTAAGTAAACGGAGCACTAACGAAGCATCCAGAGCCGGAATTTGCGTGTGGTAGGGTGGCCAGTTCCTTTCCACTCCTCCTCCTACCATAGCATCCAGCAGGTTCCCATTTTGCATCACCAGGCTGGTAGACCCCGTACCAGACCATACCAAGACTTTTAAATTCATGGCAGAGCCGGGGTTCGAACCCAGTACCTCGGGGGTGACAGCCAACAATGCTAGCCACTGCGCCACGAGGTGGTCTTTATTTGCTTATTAAATGAAATTAGTTTTCTGGGAATAACTCAGAAACGTGGTTTTAGAGCCTTAAAACATAGTAGCCTCCGAGCCACTGAGGGGCTGAAAGTGAGTTTTGCTCGTCCTTATACGCCATAATATAATAATAATCATAATAATAATTTAAGAATATAGGGATAGGGATATAATAGACCTTTAGTACCCCTTGACCCTCTTAAGCGCATAATATACGAATTGATGAATTGTACAGCTTAAGTTGGTTCCGTGATAACCTTATAGCCGTTTGCGAACGTTCACAGTAATGTAATAAATGGAATGACATTGCGTTTTACAGAAATAGATGGACTTCTGAGATTGTGTTGCCGTGGTTACCGGCTTGCATTCTTTCAATCGTATCATCATACTAATATATAACAAGTAGTTCCGTGAATAACTATATAGCCTATTTTCATATATCCTGCTCATGTTAATTGCCTCTATCAACATACAAAATTTCAGTTTAATTGTTGTAATATATTCGTAGATATTGAGAACCGTCTAAATATTTCAGATTGTCGCCAGGTTGGATTTTTATTTTTGTACTATTACATTAAGATTATTGTGTACGTGTGGTATTCAAACTTCAATCGCATGATTAGAACACAAGAAGTGAAAACGAGATTTTAAAATTATGCACAGCAGCCATCTTGTGATTATGCAAACAATTGAAATAAATTAGATGCCAGTGGATCAACATTTGTATAAGCATTTAACGTGCAACGTTTCACGGCACTCGGATAGTTAATTCACGAGAAACGTCCATTTAAATGTTTATACTTCGCGTCGCCGCCATGTTGGATTTGTGCTCACCAGGTTACTGAAAGTCCTATAGTTCATGGTCTCTATGAACATAAAAATAATCAGTTTGGTTGCTGTAAAAGATCCATAGATATTGAGAACCATCTAAATATTTCGGAAGCTCGCCATTTAGGATTTTAATATATGTATAGGCCATAGAGTTATGTTCCATTTAAGGACAATTATTGCCTAGGTTCATTATTCAAACTTTCACTTCGATCGCATGATTACGACACAAGAAATAAAAACTTAATTTTAAAATTTCGCACACCCGCCATCTTGAGGTTATGTAAACAATTTAATTAAATTAGACGGCAGTGCATTACAATCTGCAAAATCATTTACTGTACCACATTTCACTGCGCTCAGAGAGTTAAATCACGAGAAAAGTCTATTAAAATATTTCAAATTTGCTTGGTCGCCATGTTCGTTTTGTACTTTACAGGTTTATAAAATACACATTGGTAAGTTTGTATCAGTACCCTTTATCACCGTACAAAATTGCAGGGTGATATCTGTAATAGTTTCGGAGATATAGAATGTCAGTGAAATAATTCGCACAGCCGCCATTTTGAGGTTATGTAAATAATTGAACTAAATTAGACTCCAGTGCATTACAATTTGTATAAACATTTGCTGTACCAAGTTTCATTACGTTTGGATAGTTACATCGCGAGAAAAGTCTATTTAAAAGTCTCAACTTCTCTTGACCGCCATGTTGGTTTTGTAGTCACCAAGTTTTTGAAAGTCTCATAGGTGAACTTCTAGTAGTGACCTTTATCACCGTACACAATTTCAGGCTGATATCGGTAATAGTTTCGGAGATATTGAATGCTAGTGAAATATTTCGTACAGCCGCCATGTTGAATTGGTGAGACGTAACAAAATTTGAAGGGCACGGTCGAGGTCGCCGGGAATAGTGCTATGAACTTACCGAGTTTCATTGAAATCGCTCCAGCCGTTTAGAATGTATTAGGGACACACACACACACACCTCACACACACACACACACACGCACACACACACGGACAAAAGGTGATCTCATAAGCTATTTTTTCAAAATTGAAAATAGGCTAAAAATGAGATGGTGTGTGTCTGTCTGTCTGTTACTCAATAACGCAAGAACCACTGGTCCGATTTAAATGAAATTTTGCATGGATGTAGCTGATTTACCAGGTTTACATATAGGATACTTTTGATTTCGAAATTCTGCACTATTAAAAAATGGCGACCATTTTAGTGACGTCACTAGTCCCTTTGGTTTCAAAATTTCATTTTTCCATATCAAATAAAAAGAGAACGGTAGGAAATAGCAAACTTTTGATGGCACATACGAGCTTTGAAATTTAATTTCCTATCCGAAAGGTCCTTATCGCTTTTCGTGTATCTCCAACAGTTAGCGAGTAAAACCGACATTTGTGACGTCACTACACCCTTTGGTTTCAAAATTTCATATTTCCTTTTCAAATAAAAAGAGAACGCTAAGAAATAGCAAACTTTTGATGGTATTCATGAGCTTTAATATTTAATTTTCTATCCGAAAGGTCCTTATCACTTTTCGTATATCTCCAACGGTTAGCGAGTAAAACCGAAATCTGTGCAATAAAACACGGTCAACACCGAGCGGTGCTGTAGATCTCTCTATATAGGAGTGCACCTCTATGACTACAACGGAGTATAACGCCCTTCACTCAAAAAAGAGATCTCTACTATGGATGTGCGAGACCTGTTGACTACGCCTGAAATCAAATGGTTTGGCCCCAACGGCGACAAGCAACCAAGAATTAAATAAAGAAGTAAGAGAGATAGCTTTGGAAAATAAAACATCATGTGAAAACATCAAAGAAAAGCTAGACGAACTGACTGAAAACCTTATGAAAAAAATGAACCTAATTCTCGAGACGCAACTGCAACAAGCAGACATACTTGTAAAACAACAAGACTTAGACTACCCCAAAACCCAAGACCTCACTGAAACTCCAAAAACAGCAACGCTGTTGCACCCACCTACCACCAAACCACTACCGCCAATTAGAGATACAAACAAAAACAAATATAGAGACAGACCTTCAGCAAACAAAGAGTGGCCAGATCTGCCTAGCAAACATACCAACGAAGACACCTCAACAAACATAAACACAAGAAAACTAGACGACACGATGAGAAAATCCCCACAACATGGCACGGGATGCTCCGAAATCGGCAGGCTGAGAGCAGCTCCACGAACCGCCTGGATATTCATTGGGAGGCTTGACACCGACGTAACCGAAGATGACATAAAAGGACACCTTACTCAAAACGGCATCTCTAAGGTAATCAGCTGCGAACAGCTCCCATTCCGTGGCACCAGCAAAGCCTTTAAAATAGGGGTGCCCATGGAAGAAAGGGACTCCGTTATACAAACAAGTCTCTGGCCGGATAGGGTAATATATCGTACCTTTCGATTTCGGAGGCAATGACCCCAACGGAAGCCACAAACTGAAAAACGCCGAAAGAAATCTGGAAATACTTTTGTGGAATGTAGAGGGTCTGAGAGGCAAAATCTGCACAAAACCTGAAGATATCTGGATAAAAAGCGACATAATGGTGACCACTGAAACCTTCCTGACGGAACCTCTGAACTTCACGAGCCACTACGCAATTCACTCTCTCGCCAAGTCAAACCCAAGAGGCAGACCAGAGGGAGGAGTCTCCATAATTTTCAAACCTTCCATAGGGAAAATTGAAGGTTCGATAAAAGAAGAGAACCTAGTAATAATGAAAACCCCAAACCTAACAATAATAGGTATATACATCACATACGGATCTTCCCTAGAAGACACAATAG
The DNA here is from genome assembly GCA_946902985.2 of Meconema thalassinum. Lineage (NCBI taxonomy): Eukaryota > Metazoa > Arthropoda > Insecta > Orthoptera > Tettigoniidae > Meconema > Meconema thalassinum. The sequence continues at coordinate 582,565,750 of OX336390.1, read as the reverse complement.
AAATAATAGCAGGGGCGATTGCCCGAACAAAGACAGACAAAAACGTCATCCTGGCAGGAGATTTTAACTGCAGAATAGACAAGCCCAACAACAAAACAAGAGCTATGTTGGATATGTTACAAGAAGAAGGCTACTCCCTTATAAACAAAGCAAATGAAATAACGTACATAGCCCATAATGGCACAAGTACCATCGACCTAGTTTTTTACGGAGGAAGCAACATCTCCATCAAAAACCAACAGGGACTCTGGAAGTCATCCTGCACCCCACTGACAAAACATATACCTATCAGGACCAATATTATACTCGGAAATACTGAAGAGGAAATACCGAACCTACTAACCCACAAGAGCTCCAGGAAGATTGACGCAAATGCCCTAAGCAACAACGCACAAGCAATGGAGGCAACAAAACAATGCCTTAACGAAAACAATCTCAACCAAGCCCTGACAACCATTCAGGAGGCCATTCGAGCATCAACAATCCCAATCAACCAAAGAAGAGCTAAACCATGGTTTGTTACGGAATGCTACACACTTAGAAATGAAGTCCTCCTAAAACTACACATGGCCAAACTCCACAACACAAAAGGTCTTCTAGAAGAATATGCAGCACAAAGAAAGGAATATAAAACTCTCCTGAAAAAGAAAAAGGCTCAATACATAGAAAAACAAGCCTTAATGGAGGCAGAAGAAGCACTAAAAGACCCCTTCATAGCCATCAGAAAAAAGACTACGAGGAAATCTGGCCAAATTCATATGAACATATGGGAAAATCACTTCTCACAAGTACTGAACCTAACTCAGTCACAAGCGGCGTATAACGCAACATATCACACAAGCGTAGAATTGGGCACACCCATCACATCGGAAGAAGTAATTGCGACAATCAGCAAGACAAAAAACAAGAAAGCGACAGGCCCAGACGGCATCTCCAATGAGATCCTGAAAGACTCGGCTGAAATTCTAAGTGAACAATGGTCAGATCTGTTTAACAGATGCCTAGCAACAGGGGAAATACCCGACGAATGGAGAAAATCCATAATTAAGGTTCTACACAAAGGCAAAGGAGATGACAACGACCCAAACTCATACCGAGGAATCGCTCTAGAGAACAATATATTCAAAGTATTTTCAAACATTCTGCTCAAAAGGCTCACACCGACAGTCGATCAACTGATTCCAGATCAACAATTCGGGTTCAGGAAAGGAAGGTCCACCCTTCAAGCTATCAACAATCTACTGAATGACATAGAACAAGTGCTTAGACACCCTAAAGGAATTTTCCATGCAATATTTGACGACTTCTCGAAAGCCTTCGACCTACTAAACAGATCGAAGCTCTTTATAAAACTGGAGCAAATGATGGATGAAAAATCCGAAATCACGTATATGATAAAAAAAACATCCTGGCTTTCAACAAAGTAGAGATAAATGATGGGATATCAACCTCAAGAGAGATCACCCAAACCAACGGAGTACTACAAGGCGACCCACTGAGTCCCACTCTGTTCAACGTCGCGACAGCGGATGTTATACGGACTATTGAAAACACAAAATCAGTATCCCTTTACCTGTACGCAGATGACATGGTTCTGGGGTCTACAAACAGACAGGAGCTACAGGAAGTGCTCAACAACTTGCAAGACTGGGCGGAGGAAAATGAGCTCAGTATAAATGAAAAGAAGACAGTGCATATGGCCTTCCGAAAAGGAGGAAAACTAGCCGCCGAAAACAAAATGATCCTGGGAGAGACTGAACTTGAGACAGTCAATTCCTACAAATACCTCGGCCTCACCCTACAGACAACGTGCCAATCCTTTAGACTACATATAAAGGAACGAGCAGCAGCAGCCATTAGAGGAATGTACGATTTGAACAATATTACCAAACTATCTCTACAAACAGCAATGATTCTTTTCCACGCGAAAATAACCCCCGTCATTACATATGGTCTAGAACTGATATGGGAAAGGCTATCCATGACAGACCTAATCACAATTGAAAAAGTAAAGGCTTCTTTCCTGAAAAGGGTGCTAGGAATTGCAAGAACGTCCCAGTCCAGGCTGGCATATGTCCTAACAAAAGAAACATACTACATTGAAGATCTCAGATTAAGACTACAACTGCCATCTACTAAGCATATGAAGAAACTCCTCGAGATAAGACATCAGAAGCAGAACGAAATCCCGCTTAAATTCTACGCAACAGAAGCAATGGTGGACAGAAGATGGACAAACGAGAACCAGGAGATGAGACATGTGGTAACAAGACTCGTCATCTACGGTTTCCACCACAAGATCTGTAAAAATGTTAAATACCATGGACCGAATGAAGAATGCATATGTTCTCTGTGCAATAACCCCTGCGACAAATACCACATCACATCATGCAGCAAACGGACAAAGAGCATAGTTGAATACAGTAAAGATTAATCTACCTGTAATAATTATTTGTAAGCACACCTTATATCTGTCCATTATGGCCACTTGGCTGCAATAAATATTTATAAAAATGAAAATGTGTGTGTTTTTCTCTGACTTTCTACGGAAATTTGAGTTGTTTTTCGCGTTTCAGACTGTTTTATGATGGATGCGCGCGAAAATAATTTTTTTGTCTGTCTGTCTGTTTGTTTGTCTGTGGACAAATTTGTTCCCTTATAACTCGAGAACGGCTGGGTGTATCAACGTAAAATTTGGTACAGATATCCATCAGAGGCACGACACTAATCATTGATGTAACTCTTCTCCGTACCTCTCATAATAGGGGGCCTACCCCCTTAAAATACATGCTGAAATAGGCGTAGAAGGACGAGACAAAACTCATTTTCAGCCCCTCTATGTGAGAGACAAAACTTGGGTCCCCGAAAACCACATTTTAAGGACTGAAACCAACCGTTTTTGAGATATTCCCAGAAAACTAATTTAATTTAATAAACTAATGAACGAATGCAAACCAGTAACCATGGCAACAGATTCTCAGAAGTCCATCTATTGCTGTAAGACGCAATGCAATTCCATTAATTGCATTAGTGTGAAAGTTTGCAAACGGCTAGAAGGTTATCACGGAACCAAATTAAGCCGTAAAATTCATCAATACGTATAATGCGCTTAAGGGGATCAAGGGGTACTCTAGAATTTTTTCACGCGATTTACACCTGCGGGTGTGGTACGGCAGGTCTATTATATTCATATCCCCATAGTATTCATTCATTCATTCATTTCGTATAGGCCATCTATGGACCGCGTCGTTCCAACCGTCTCCTACTGGCTTTGATGTTTGCCCTGTACGCCCGCATTCGTTCTCGGTGGATTTCCTTCCGTTCCTGGGTCCAAATCTTTCCCGTTTTCAGCTTCGGTTTTTCTTGTAAACCTTTACAAGCTTGAAGTTTCCTATTGAGTGGGGCGCGCTCCTGAATGTCTGTTGGTGTAATCCCCACTTCTTTCAGATCTTTATCCAGTTCAATGAACCAGGCCCATTTTGTTTTACTCTCCTGAAAGTAAGTTATGTTGCGGTTGGTCAGTCTCGCTGGGCTCATTCGTTTCACATGCCCAAAAAATGGTAACCTTCTCTTCCAGATGACGTCGCTTATCTTCTCCACTTGAGTATATAGGTCATGGTTATGCCGTCTTCTGTATTCCCCATTGTCTTTGATGGAACCCAATATCTTTCTCAAAATGTTCCTTTCTTTGGCCTCCAGTTTCTCGACCAAGCCTTTTTTGTTCATCGTGAGGCATTCAGAAGCATGCAAGACCTCCGGACGGATGACACTGCAGTAATGTTTTAGTTTTGCGTTGAAGGATATTGACCTTTTCTTATAGATGTCCTTAGTTAAATGGTAGGCCATTTCCATTTTGCTCATGCGTGATGTGAATGCTTCTTTCTCTGATAATATCCCTTCCCTGACCCGTCCTGAAAATAAAAGTACATGGCCATTGGCTGAATTAAAAATATAAAAAATAGGTGTTATAATTTCTCCCTATATTATATTATTATTAGTATTATATTATGGCGTGCAACGACGAGATAAATCCCCTCGGTGCCAGCAACAAAACTCGGGGGCCCTAAAGGGCCCTCGAAAACTACATTATAAGGCTCTAAATCCAACAGTTTCTGAAATATTCCCAGAAAACTAATTTAATTTAATTTAACAAACTAATGAAGGAATGCAAATCGGTAACCATGAGAACATTATCTCAAGGGGTGGCATACAACTTTCCTTCTATTTCTGTAAGAAGCAATGTCACTCCATTTATTACATTTCTGTGAAAGTTTGCAAATGGCTACAAGGTTATCACGGAACTAACGTAGACCGTATAATTCATCAATGCAATTAAGGGGGTGAAGGGGTAACCTAGATTTTTTTCATGCAATTTTCACGTTCGACATATAGTACAGAAGGTCTATTATATCTCCAAACAGCAACATTATTTTCAAAAATTCCTGAATTGAACCAGCATTTTTTGTGGCTTTTAGGAATTTGGGCAATTTGAAGCTAAAGAACCTGAATTTTCATGCACCACAAGCATTTATAATTTATAAAAGGGGTCTTCCTGTGTATGGGCACCTAGCACAACGTAGAGGGTCAGTTTTTATGTGACGTGTATTGCGTTTCGTCTACAAGGCTTTCAAATGTATTTCACGCCAGGAAGTACACGTTAGGTGAATTTAGTCTGAGAGCACATTTTAACTTTTTTTTTTGTCGACATACGCGTTCATCGTAAGGATGATTTTATTTGATACTGTGTGGTAGATATACCCATATTTGGATATCTGGGTAATATGTTGAAGACAATAGAATTGTCTGTCTGTCTTTCTGTGCATCTTTATGTACGCCTATACCTCGTGTTCGGATGCTTGGTGCATCGTAAAATTAGGTATCAGAGTCAATACACCAATCATTTATAAAACTCTTCACCGTACTTTTCATATAGTAGAGGGGTGGATATAGAGAAAAACTTCTCAATATATGCTAAAATAGGCGAAATATAAAAATTATCCTAGAAGGACGACCAAAGCATATGTTGCGCTTCTCAATGTGAGACCCAAAATTCGGGAATCTATAAAGGGTCTCCGAAAACTACATTTTAAGGGCCTTAAATAAAGAGTGTGTGTGTTATATTCCCAGTAAACTAACTTCGTTCTGATAAACTTGAAGGAATGACAAACTGCTAACCATTGCAACAGTAGCTCAATTGATAATGTCTGGTGTTAACAACGAACACCGTTCGAAGAACGGGTACTTCTGCTAGTAGCTTAATAAATGAAATTAGTTTTCTGGGTATATCTCATAAACTGTTGTTTTTAGGACCTTAAAATGTGTTTTTCGGGGCCCGTAGGGCTCCCGAGTTTTGTTTCTAACATTGAGACGCTGAAAATGAGCATTGTCTCGTTTTTCTACGCCCATTTCAGCATGTATTTTAAGGGGGTAGGCCCTCTTTTATGAGAGGTATGGAGAAGAGTTACATCAATGATTACTTTCGTGCCTCTGATGGACTTCTGTACAATATTGGACGTTGATCCACTCAGCCGTTCTCAAGTGACGCGCGTGCAAAGTTGTACACAAACAGACAGACAGACAAAAATTTTGTTTTTGCGCGCAACCGTCATAAACCAGTCTGAAACGCGTTAATAACTCAAACTTCCGTGGAAATTCAGAAAAAAACAGACAAACTTTCATTTTTATACATATAGAGATAGGCTTATAAGACCACCTTTTCTCCGTGTGTGTGGATGTGTGTGTGTATGTGAGTGCGTGTGTGGGTGTGTTTGTGTGTCCCATAATAACTTCTAAACGGCTGGAGTGAGTTCTATAAAATTCGGTAAGGTCATAGTACTATCTCGGCCGACCCAAATCATGCCCTTCAAATTTTATTACGTCTCACCAATCCACAAATGGTACTATGACCTCACTGAGTTTCATTGAAATCGCTATAGCCGTTTAGATTTTATTAGGGAACACACACACACATACGCGCATACACACGTACACACACACGGACAAAAGGCGATCTCAACAGCCTATTCTTTCATAAATGAAAATAGGCTAAAAAATGCAAAGAGTTTTAAGTACTGATAGAAAGTTAGAATGAGAATGGTTTGTTAAAGAATGTCATTACAGATTGGTCGAGAAGAATGGAAATTGAATCATTTCAATTGATAAAGGACGCTTACAACAGGAATGTTCTATCATACGGGAATAAATTACGACATCTAGACACCGTCGTCAATCTGAATGCTTGTAGACTTGACGCCTTAACAACGAGAGAAAGAAAATTGCTTAGGAATCTTACAGGCACAAATATGAAAGACGAAGAGAGGAGACTGAAACCTAGATTACAGAAAGAGAAAGAGAAGGATACCGCTCTTCGGACAGTAACAGGCTGACAAAGAGAATCTTCGAATTCTCCAGGAAGAGGAAGTAAGAACTGACTTGGCTAAAATGAGGCTCATCAAAGGAGACATAGTTTACAAAGTTAGTTTTAGATAACAAGTCAAGAAGTTCAGAATGTTTTCAGGGATCAGGTAAGGTGCTTGTGATAAGGGATATCCTACACAGGAGAAGGAAACAGGAGATTGGATGAAACTATATTTGAAGAGAGAGGGACCAAAGGTGTGAAAAATAGTGCAAAGTCACTCAAGCGTGCCTCATAGATGGAAAATACGAATATAATTTATTATTATTATTGTCATTATTATTTCTGGAGCTGATAGTCATGTGCTATACTTAACACTATTAAAACTAAGTCACTAACAATCTGAACTTCATGCACTAAGGAATGTTACTTCAAATGTAATTTAAATGATGTGCAATATACATTAAATTGGTGTAGGAAACATCGTGGTCATGTAGCCCGATGAACTTGAGAGGCTTAAAAATCACAAATTGTGCAATCAATAATCATAACACTGAAAGATACCCAACTTCACGTCCATTAATTTACAGTTTCCTACTGCAAATCTCTAGAGGACTGAGATATATTTCCGACGCGAACCTCGGTCAGCTTCCGAAATCTCTCCTCCATAAATACAGTAGGCCTGCCAAACACATGCTGCAGTTTGATATGCGTCTTTGTTACCCTCAACACCCATGCATGTAAAGGAGAGGAAATAATCGTAAATCCAAACCGAAGCTATAGCTCACGATGAACGTGTCTTGAGCCACATGTTATTACGTAGGTTTCCCATTGAGATCGGGGTTCAGGATATACAGCACTACAGTATACCGTATTATAGACATGTGGAAGTGTTTGTATGTTTGCTTCAATAACGTCGTATATAAACTACACGAAATGATCATAAATTCAAGAGGTGCCTTATGGATTTTGTTAGCCTCTGTCTTTATATTCCCTCCTCGTCCATAACTCAGTCGCCTACCCTTTCTCACACCAATAAACTGGCCCAATATGTGGAGCGCCATTTACAGCTTATGAGTCAAATCTTTACCACAATAATAGCATTTTTTGACTTTACGTAAACAAGAAGAGAGTACACATTGGTTAAAATAGCCGAGGAAGTGAAAGAAACCAGTCTTTGATCACGGTGTGTGTAATCGCCCCAATAACGTAACTCCCTAGCAATATAGATGTGTGATGATGATTATGATGATGATGATGATGATGATGATGATAACTGTTATACCAAGGGGCCTAACATGTAGGTTATCTGCCTTTAAAAATGACAATGAAATGAAACACTACCCACTACAATTAAATACTGACTTACTGTACATCCAATTGATGTACTAACGGAAGAAATGGACAAGACAGGAATCAATGAAAAGGAAATGAGATGCTCTGAACCCTTGAAGAATGAGGACTGAGAGACTTGGAAGGAAGACGAGCCATGAAAGGCAGTCAGGAAAGGGGAAAGAGGAGAGGGTCTGTCCTAAAGTCAGCGGAAAAAGGGGAGAGACCGGACCCGACCAAGGAATCCCACGGGATCGCCAACTCCCAAACTCACCAGCCGTGAGGTGTACCACACTCCAGGGTGCACCATAAGTACTGGGGCAGCACACACACCCTGCCTCCTTTAGGGCCAAACGAGGGGTTTGACACCTCGAAGACTGAGGGATTAGGAAAGATGAGACAAGGGCCAATTAAGGCGTGCAAGAGAAATGTTCCCTTGGCCTCGGATATCCTAATACTGTCAGGGTCAGAAGAATACAAAAGTGGAATAAGGGAAGTCGACAGGAAAGATGACAGAGATGATCACGGCAGAAGTAAGTGGAAGCAATGCAAGACTTCAGAGGGGTCCTGTGGTCGCCAAACACGCCCCACAAGCAGTGAGTCATTAGGAGAAATAGCCTAGATGTGTCAAAGGTGCTGGTAACATTGTCATTTTGACATATCAATCCACACAGAAACCAGAGGGCAGTTGGTAGAGTCGAAGTACATGAGAGAGAGGTGGTATTCAGATAGATGTAAGGCAAGACTGCTAATTATCACCCATACTTTTCATGTGGTTTTGTTGTTAATTCATTTGAGGGGCTTGGGGCATGTTGGTTATCAGCCCCATACAATTATGTGTGTTGAAGTTGCCTGATAACCTGTATTACTGTGATAAATATAACAGTGTTTTGAGGACAGGGTTAAGGTAGGTGACTCGGGACGTGAAGTAAGGTACTATCCCGGCATTACCCTGGAGGGGATGTGGAAATAACGGGGGGAAAACCACAGTTAGGATAGCAATTATTGTCATGGCCGGGAACCAAACCTACGATCTCTGGACTTAGTGCAACTTCCCTCTTGGGACACGATTGGTGCACGATTTAACGAGCATGGCAACTTTTTAATCCATGCATTGAACAAGCAATGAAGGAAATGACAGAAATAAAAAGTAGGAGTAAAATATATTATGAACTCTAGATTTGCTGATAATAATGTCATTTTGACCCATTGACCAGAGAATTTGAATGAGTATCTGAACGGTATGGAATCAGTCTTGAGGAAAACATTTATAACGAAATTAATAAATATACTGCAACATGTAGTTCCGTTAAGTACTATACAGCCTATTTTCATATATCCTACTTATGTTAATTGCCTCTATCAACATAAAAAAAATTCAGTTTGAATGCTGTAATTGATTAGTAGATATTGAGGACCGTCTAAATATGTCGGATGATTGCCATGTTGGATTTTGATACATGTAGGCCAAAGAGGTAAGTACTATTAGATGACGATTTATGTGTAGGTTCATTATTCAAACGTTCACTTCGATCGCATGATTAACATACAAGAAATAAAAACATAATTTTCAAACTGTGCACATACGCCATCTTTAGGCTATGTTAACAATTGAACTAAATCAGATGCCAGTGCATTACTATGTGTATAAACATTTACTGTGCCATAATCACTGCGCTCAGATGGTTAAGTCGCGAGAAAAGTCTATTAAAATGTTTCACCTTCCCTTGGCCGCCATGTTCGTTTTGTATTTTACAGGTTTTTGGAAGTCAAACAGATGAACTTCTTCTAGTACCCATTACAACCGTACAATATTTCAGGGTGATATCAGTAATAGTTTCGGAGACATAGCATGCCGGTGAAATATTTCGCATAGCCGCCATCTTGAGGTTATGTAAACAATTGAACTAAATTAGACGGCAGTTCATTACAATGTGTATAAATATTTGATGTACCAAGCTTCATTGCGTTTGGATGGTTAAATCGCAAGAAAAGTCTATTTAAAAGTTTCAACTTCGCTTGGCCGCCATTTCTTCTTTGTAGTTAAAAGGTTTTTGAAAGTCTCATATGTGAACGTCTAGTAGTGCCCTTTATCACCGTACAAAATTTCAGAGTGATATCAGTAATAGTTTAAGAGATAGATAATGCCAGTGAAATAGTTCGCACAGCCGCCATGTTGGATTGGTGAGACGTAATAAATGTTGAAGGTCACGGTCGTGGTCGACCAAAACAGTACTATGTGATTACAGAGTTTCATTGAAATCGCTCCAGCCGTTTAGATGTTATTAGGGGACACACACGAACACACACATACACACACACGGACAAAGGAGGATCTCATAAGCCAATTTATTTCGTAAATGAAAATATGCTCAAAATGTGCCGGGGTAAATCAAAATCCCCTTTTGACAACGAATTAGCAGGTTAAAACGTAAAGGAAGTTGGAACTACTTGGGAAGCAAAATAAACAGTGTCGAACGAAGCAAATAGGATAATAATATATACAGTTATAATATATAATACTTTATATCTGAATGGGAAGGAAAGCTGGAGATAAGATATAAAACATATTCGCACAGCAGCGAGTTGTTTCGAAGGAGGGCCTATGAATGTGACAGAGGAGATTACCGTGCATCCTGTGTGATGATCGAGGATGGCACGGGCCGCCAGACCACAAGTAGCGAGCTGTTGTGAGTTATTTCCCCAAACCCAGACCACGTGCTGGACTCGTAGCGTCTTGGGTGATTCATGGCGGTGTCGTCCAAAAACTGCGAGTACTGCCATAAATCTCAGAGCTCTTATCCTCAAGTGAACAGCCTGCTTTCCCACAAACGTTAAAAGATGGCGGTGTGGGATGATAACAATATTGTTCTTTTTTACGTACGTGAAGATGTGCTCTTTAAGACCAGATGAAACACGAAGGTTAAAGGCGATATCTCAGAATAAAGTTTAAAGATCAAGAAATGTCGTTATGGGATAGGTGTAGTCATTCAGGAAGAGCAATATGTCTCACAAAGAGCGAGAACTTTCCCCAACGTTCCCTCAAATGCTTGGTGTTGTGACGTACTGTCCATCCCAAATGTTGTACACGACATATTGGCCACTATACATAAGTACTTCTCTACAGAACGCCTTTGGACTGTAATTTTCTAAAATAAAGGAAATTCATCAATTGAGTAGTATTAAGGACAGCTTTCCAGTCGGTCAACACAAATTACGACCAAATGAATTAGCCGGGAAAACAAGTATTAAATGCCCTAACCTGAAAGGAATAGGATATTTATTACAAAATTGCACGACTTTATGTACAACAAGTAGTTCCGTGACGAACTAAAGAGCCTACTTTTCTTAAAATTTAAGATTCATGCCAATGAATAATCTATATATCAGAAATGAAATGTTAGATTGGATCTATCAGCGCGCAGAAAATCATGTTTGCAACAGTCATGTATGTGTTGCTTAGAATTAATCTGAAATATTACAATCTATTATTGTCCCAATTTTGGATAATATCAATTTGTTATTATAGAAGTTACAAGTATTTAAAGGTTGGATCTCTCAGCAAGCATAGAATCATATTGGCAGCACTGGCATGTATCAGTGATACCAAATTTATCTAGAATGTCATGTACAATACGTGAGGAAAATTTAGAGCTGTTGGCTTGCATACTTTCTTTTATATTGGAATTATGATAAAAATAGAGAAAGCACTTATTAACAGTCGGCAGCCCTGATGGCGCTTAAAATACGAATAGTCATATCTGTTATGACACAAAAATCACTTACGAAATTTGTTTGAAATCCTATAGAAGTTACATGCATTTAAATGCTGGACATATCAGCAGGCTTACAATCATATTAACAACACTGTCATATATGGGCTCCAGAAAATTAATCTGGTATGTCATTACTCATTATCCCTGGAACAGCTCGCATTCATAATGTCTGAGATATCCATCATAGAGCTCAAATTTCAATTGTGATTTTTCAGCAGTTGGTAGCATTGATGTCTTAAAATATGGCCGTGAGACAGACAAGTATAGATCTTTACTCATACCAAATTTGTTTTTGATGGTTCTAGCCTACTATGAGTTACACAGACAGACAGGCAAACAGACAGAAGGGCAAACAGAAAGACAGACAGACGCACATTTGCCCCTCTCGATCTCATGAGTCTACTTTTTCCTCATTTTTACAAAATGAGAAAATTAGGCTAAATAGAACAAAACAAAAAATACTATAAAAGAAAAACGAAAGCCGAAAACCGAATAAGAAAAAATAATCAATAAATCAATAAATAATATAACAAGTAGTTCCATGAAGAACTATATAGCCTATTTTCATATATTCTACTCATGTTTATTGCCTCTATCAACATACAAAATTTCAGTTTGAGGGTTGTGATAGATTCGTAGATATTGAGAACTGTCTAAATATTTCAGATGGTCGCCAGGTTGGATTTTTATTTTTGTACTATAACATTAAGATTATTGTGTACATGTGTTATTTAAACTTCAATCGCATGATTAGAACACAAGAAGTAAAAACGAGCTTATAAAATTTGGCACAGCTGCCATCTTGTGATTATGCAAACAATTGAAATAAATTAGATGCCAGTGGATTAACATTTGTATAAGCATTTAACGTGCAACGTTTCACTGCACTCGGATAGTTAATTCGCGGGAAACGTCCATTTAAATATTTTTAATTCGCGTCGCCGCCATGTTGGATTTGTGCTCACCACGTTACTGAAAGTCCTATTGGTGAACATATGTCCATAGCCTCTACAAACATTAAAAAAATTCAGTTTGATTGCTGTAAAAGATTCATAGATATTGAGAACCGTCTAAATATTTCGGATGCTCGCCATTTTGGATTGTTATATATATAGGCCATAGAGTTATGTACCATTCAAGGACAATTATTAGCTAGGTTCATTACTCAAACTTTCACTTCGATCGCATGAATACGACACAAGAAATAAAAACTTAATTTTAAAATTTCGCACAGCCGCCATCTTGAGGTTATGTAAACAATTGAACTAAAGTAGATGCCAGTGCATTACAATATGTAATATCATTTACTGTACCACATTTCATTGCGCTCAGAGAGTTAAATCACGAGAAAAGTCTATTAAAATGTTTCAAATTCGCTTGGCCGCCATGTTCGTTTTGTACTGTACAGATTTATGAAAAATATATAGATAAACTTGTATCAGTACCCATTATCACCGTACAAAATTTCAGGGTGATATCTGTAATAGTTTCGGAGATATAGAATGTCAGTGAAATATTTCGCACAGCCGCCATTTTGAGGTTATGTAAGCAATTGAACTAAATTAGACTCCAGTGCATTACAAAGTGTAATGCTGTACCAAGTTTCATTACGTTTGGATAGTTAAATCGCGAGAAAAGTCTATTTAAAAGTCTCAACTTCGCTTGGCCGCCATGTTGGTTTTGTAGTCACCAGGTTTTTGAAAGTCTCATAGGTGAACTTCTAGTAGCGCCCTTTATCACCATACCCAATTTCAGGGCGATATCGGTAATAGGTTCGGAGATACTGAATGCCGGTGAAGTAGGTCGTACAGCCGCCATGTTGGATTGGTGAGACACAGTAAAATTTGAAGGGCACGGTCGGGGTCGGCCAGAATAGTGCTATAATCTTACCGAGTTTCATTGTAATCGCTCCAGCCGTATAGAAGTTATTAGACACACACACACACACACACACACAAACGGACAAAAGGTGATCTCATAAGCCTATTTTTTTCATGAAATGAAAATAGGCTAAAAATGCGCACAGTTTCACAAAATAGAGTTGAAGACAGAAACAGGTAATTTCATTCGTAGGACAGGCATTATAGAGGGGCAGATGACCTCGTAGTTCTGGCCCTTAGAATAACAATAACGAACTAGGACAGGCATTGTTGATATATTTTGAGCCTTACCAACCTCTTTGGAAATAACAAGTAGTTCTGTGGAGAAATAAATAGCCTATTTTCATCTACCGGTATCCCACTGATCTTTTCCATTAAAAGCTATTCTGCTAAAAACAAGGATTTTACATGTGGGATGTACTAAATAACTTTTGGTACACGACCTAGGCCTATGTCTCCACCAACACAATTACAATGAAAAAGTGTGTGTTAGAATACAAAATTTTCAGGATCGGTGATTAAGAATCCTCCCGCGTGATAGCATTTTCAGTAACGAGTAACTGAAGATTAAGAAACGTCAAATGAACGGTTCCTGTGATTTGCAAAAAGTAAGCAACAGAATTTAGTGCAATTAGATTATGATTATTATTGTGCCGGTATTACGTCACTATTTTACGATTGCTACGTCTTTCGATATGTTTAATTTTGATTGCCTGGTGTGATGACTTCGGTTCTCTGTTTTCCCGCTAGAGAGCTACACCGAAAGGTAAGAACTTATATTTGTCTTTCTACTGAATGCAGCTGATGTTCCGGTCCTGTGAGAGAACGCCAAGTTAGTTGTCATTTGTCTAACTATTATGTTGCATGTCAAGTACGAAGTGTGCCGAGATCTTGTAATATTTTGGTTAGACTTGGATCTCCATGGAAGAAGAGAGTAGTTGAGTTTGCTGCTAGGTCTGTTATGTATCAATGTGGCCTGAGATACGGTTAGTTCGTGTCTCCGAGAGTAAATATCTGTACTGTATTATGTGGTACAATCGGCATTGATTTTGAGATGTTAAATAAGACTTGTCGGGTAAGAATCATGTTAGCCGGGAGTGATAAAATTGGACTTGATATATGTGGTGAGATGTTTTGGTAGCCTTAACCTTGGATGATGTATTGGAGTTGTTGCTGTTGGTTTTTGTTTTATGAATCTTCTGTTGTTAAACGGTAACAGTAGTCTTCCGTCTGCCGAGGAGTGAACAAGAGAAGTTCTCAGGAAGCCATGACAGGGCTTAGACGTTTTATAAAGTTTTGCTGCCGTGGATAGTCAAGTATTATATTAAAACATATGAATTACGACATCTTGACATGGTTTAAGCATGTATATGTATCGAGCAGCTGATATAGATATTGTGAAGAAGTTGAGTATTTTATGAGAGTGAGTGGACGTTGGATTGATAATGTTTGCTTTGAAGGCTCTTGGATTATCGGAAGAGATAAATGTATTCAGGCTTATTAACATGCGTTGGAACACGAATGAGCTTTATATTGGAACTACCGACGATTTGAGCAATATTAGTAACAAGACGAGTCGATGCAAGTGAAGGAAAGTCGTGAAAGTTAATACGTCGTTGTCATTACTTGTTTGGAAACTTGGATTACTGTGAATGTTGATCTGTCGTTTAGAATATAAGGCAAGTACCAAAGAATGTTGTATTTTTCCATGTTCTTTAAATGTCATGTAATGTATGTAAGTGTTATTGTTAATAGAAGTTGTTACCGCAGTTGTATCAGTGTATTATTTCTAGGCCTATGCTAGATACTGTAGTCTCGGTACATTCATCTGGGTTATATCGCAAATGGGCTCGGTCGTATTCTGCTATTAGGATGGGGGTGTTACAATTATAATAGCCCTTCGCAAGAATCTTCTCTTCAACCGCGTGATTAGAACACGAGAATTTTTATTTTTATATTACAAATTTCGAACTAACACCATCTTGATTTTTGAAAACAATTGAACATCAGATGTCTCTATACTCTGAATAAAGATTCGTTGTTCTAAGTTTCATTGCTCTTGGATGATTAGATCGCCATAAAAGCCATTTTAAATATTTGAAAATTTGTCATCACGATTTCGTTTTTGTTTCTCTCAGGATTTTGAAACGTCGCATGCATGTATTTACTTAATAGTCCTCTATCACCATACAAAATTTCAGTATGATTCCTAGAATAGTTTCAGTGATATTGAGAACTGGTAAATATACCGCATGGACGCCATTTCCATTGTTGTACGGCTCGTATACGTAGGCTATAAAATTACATGCCAGTAAATGAATATTATAATGGTAGTTCATCATACCAGCATACATTTCTATCGCTTGTTTAGGAAACGAGAGACAAACAGCGATTTAAAAAAATCTCAGCCACCATTTTTAAGTTCGGAAGATCACCATGTTGGATTGTTCTATATGTAGTCCATAAAGTTATGTACCAGTGGATGAAGATTTCTGTGTTGGTTGATTATACAAATTTTCACCTAGATTGCAAGATGACAACACAAGAAATAATAACATAATTTAAAAATGTAGCACAATCACCATCTTCGGTATATGAAAGCAATAGAATTAAATTGGATAATATTACATCTTATATATAAAAGTGAAAGTCTGTATGTATGTATGTGGGTATGTGGGTGGGTCTGTTCCGTATACAAATCTACACCGTTACACCAATCTCAACCAAATTTTGCATACACATAGTTTAGGACCCAAAACGAACCGCTGGCTACATGAATTTTCGATAGACTTTCTCATTCTTCTGAATTCGGCCCTTTTGCACTCAAGCACAGGCTAATCAAATCATAAAATATACTCATGAAGGAAAGGCAAGGCAGATAGTTTCCATGGCAACATAGCTCAAGTCGAGACACGGCCGACTGGATGCCATTCGCGCTCTGCACTACCGGTATAGAAAATGAGGATCTTTACTGGAAATCCCGTTAGTTACTCAACTACTCACACAGCACTGTCAACCGAGTTTAGCATAACAAAGACTTGACACCATCTTCTACTATATATTTGTCAAATACCACTCACTCACTCACTCATTCATTCATCACGAAATCTCAGAAACCACCGAACGGATTGGAATGAAATTTGGTATGCAGCTTCCTCAAGGGACGCAAATGCCCATTAAGAGAGGATTTTTGCATATTCAGGTTCTAAAGGGGTGTTAAGGGGGTAGACCTGCATTTCATTGAATAGCAATATCTCCCGATTGGTTTCATTGGGGGATGTGATACTCGGCATGTAAACTAATCATTAAAAATAAGAACACATGTGTCTGAGGGTTTTTCGATGTGGTGTATATTATGAGGTGAAAGGGGTGAAAAGTAGGGATTAAAAGATTCCTAACGGAGCGTGTATCTCTTAAACGACATAGGCGAGGAGTTTGAAACTCAGCGAAAAAAAAATCAACATAAAAAAGAAGTAAATATGTGTTTGACCGGTTTTTCATAAATCCAATTTATGGGGCCCACGGGGAGGGGTGAAATTCCGGGGGGGGGGGGGGAAACAGGAAACAAAGTGACCTAACTGATTGACTGACTCACTCACTCATCAAACTCAGGGGGAAAGTAAGTAAGTAAGTAAGTAAGTAAGTAAATAGCTGTTCGACAGTTTTTTTTCATTAATCAAATTTAAGGGGTTCATGGGGAGGGGTGAATTTCTGAAAAAAGAAAATTGAAAGAAAATGTCCAGACTAACTCACTCACTCATCATCGCCCAGCCAAAATTATTGAAGTTAGAAACATGACAGTTTGGGGATATATTCATTGTTTGTCAAAACCGCCTACTAAGGGAGGATTTTCGGATATTCAGGTTCTAAAGGGGTCTTAAGGGGGTTAAACCTGCATTTCATTGAATAACAATATCTCCCGATTGGTTTCATTGGGGGATGTGATACACGGCATATAAACTCATCATTAAAAGGTAAGAAGACACGTGTCTAAGGGTTTTTCGATGTGGTGTATATTATGAGGTGAAAGGGGTGAAAAGTGGGGATTGAAAGATTCATAACGGAGCGTGTATCTCTTAAACGAAATAGGTGAGGAGTTTGAAACTCAGCGGAAAAAAATCAGGATAAAAATAAGTAAATATGAGTTTGACCGTTTTTTCAAAAATCCAATTTAAGGGTCCAATGGGGAGGGGTGAAATTCTAGGAGGGGGGCGGCAGAAAAGAAAGTGTCCTAACTGATTGACTGACTGACTCACTCATCAAACTTAGGGGGAAAAACAGCTTTAAAGTAAGTAAATAGCTTTTCGACAGTTCTTTTGAACAATCAAATATAAGGGGTTCATCGGGAGGGGTGAAATTCAGAAGGAAAAAAATGAAAGAAAATGTCCTGACTCATTCTCTCACTCATCATCGCCCAGCCAAAAAGATTGAATTTGGAAACATGGCAGTTTGGGGATATGTTCGTTGTATGTCAAAACCGTACACTAAGGGAGGATTTTTGGATATTCAGGTTCTAAAGGGGTCTTAAGGGGGTTAAGCCTGCATTTCATTGAATAACAATATCTCACGAGTGGTTTCATTTGTGGATGTGATACTCGGCATATAAACTAATCTTTAAAAATAAGCAGACATGTGTCTAAGGTTTTTCGATGTGGTGTATTATTATGAGGTGAAAGGGGTGAAAAGTGGGGGTTGAAGGATTCCTAACGGAGCGTGTAGGCCTATCTCTTAAACGGCATAGGCGAGAAATTTGAAACTCAGCGAAAGAAATCAGCTTAAAAAGTAAGTAAATCGGTGTTCGACCTTTTTTTTCATAAATTAATTTAAGGGGCCAATGGGGTGGTGTGAAATTCTGAGGGAAAAAGGAGAGAAAGTGTCCTAACTGACTGACTAACTCACTCACTCATCAAACTCAGGGGAAAAAGACAGCTTAAAAAATAAGTTAATAGGTGTTCAAGCGTTTTTTCATCAATCCAATTTAAGAGGCCCGTGGGGAGGGGTGAAATTCTGGTAAAAATAATTGAAAGAAAATGTCCTGTCTGACTCACTCACTCATCACGCCCAACGAAAACTATTCAAGTTGGATACATGAAATTTTGGGAATATGTTCGCTGTATGTCGAAAACGTCAACTAAGGAATGATTTTTGTTTATTCGGGTTTTAAAGAGGTGTTAAGGGGGTAAACGTGCATTTCATTGAATAACGATATCTCATGAGTTGTTTCTTTGGGGATGTGTTATTCGGTATATAAACTAATCATTAAAAACAATCAGACATATGTCTAAGGGTTTATCGATGTGGCGTATATTATGAGGTGAAAGGGGTGAAAATTGGGGGTTGAGGGATTCTTAACGGAGCGTGTATCTCTGAAACGACATTGGCGAGAAGTTTGAAATTCGACGGGAAACCCAGCTTTAAAGACAAATAAATAGGTGTTCGACCGTTTCGTCATAAATCCAATTAAGGGGCCCTTGGAGAGGGGTGAAATTCTGGGGGGGAAAAAACAGGAAAGAAAGTGTCCTAACTGATTGACTCACTTACTCACTCATCAAACTCAGGGGGAAAACAGCTTTACATAAGTAAATAGGTGTTCGACCGTTTGTTTCATAAATCCAATTTAAGGGGTTCATGGGGAGGGGTGACATTATCAAAAATAATTGAAAGGAAATGTCCTGACTGACTCACTCACTCATCATCGCCCAGCCAAAATTATTGAAGTTAGAAACATGAAATTTTGGGGATATATTCGTTGTATGTCGAAAACGTCCACTAAGGAAAGAGTTTTGGATATTCAGGTTCTAAAGAGGTGTTAAGGGATAAATGTGCATTTCATTGAATAACAATATCTCACGAGTGGTTTCATGTGGGGATGTGATACTTGGCATATATTCTAATAATTAAAATAAGCTGACACATGTCTAATGGTTTTTCGATGTAGTGTATATTATAAGGTGAAAGGGATGAAAAGTGGGGTTTGAAAGATTCCTAACGGAGCATGTATCTCTTAAACGACATAAGCGAGGTGTATGAAACTCGGAGGAAATCAATCAGCTTAAAAATAAATAAATAAATAAATAAATAAATAAATAAATAAATAAATAAATAAATAAATAAATAAATAAATAAATAAATAAATAAATAAATAAATAAATAAATAAATAAATAAATAAATAAATAAATAAATAAAATGAATAGGTGTTCGACCGTTTTTTCATAAATACAATTTAAGGGGCCTATGGGGAGGGGTGAAATTCTGGAAGAAAAACGTCCACTAAGGAAGGATTTTTTGATGTTCACTCTCATCGACCTACCAAAACTATTAAAGTTAGAAGAATGATATTTTGGGGATATGTTTGTTGTGTGTCGAAAATGTCTACTAAGGAGGGATTTTTGGATATTCAGGTTCTAAAGGGGTGTTAACGGGGTGAAACCTGCATTTCATTGAATTATTATTATTAGCGTATGGCATAAGTAACATATATACAATTAAATATGATACAATAACAAGAAACAATTTCAAATAGAAATGTCCAGTCCTTCGATCCACTTTAGTGCTGCCTCTGATGGGATCAAGAAATCAGCCCAGCTACCCGAGTAGGCTCTCTCAGCTTGCAGCTGCCGACGATAAGAGCGATGTTTTGCCGTGGAGCACCACAGTCGCATTCTGGTGACGTTAAACAGTTCCACTTGTAGAGTGAGTCCCTACATCTTCCATGGCCTGTCCGAACTCTGTTAAGAGTGGCCCACTGCCTGCGTGGTAGATGGAATCCACTAGCAATTTGCGCACCAGAAAAGATGTTGTGTGGGGACAAGTCTGTGGAAGTTTCCCAACGGTCTTTCCAAACTTTCACAGCGTCGAAGTTGTTGTGAGCCATGTCGGTAGCATCACGCAAAGGTGGATGGCGTGACTTCAATCTTTGAAGATTGAGTGCAGGGATGTCTTCTTGTATGGGTAGTTCA
The DNA here is from genome assembly GCA_946902985.2 of Meconema thalassinum. NCBI lineage: Eukaryota > Metazoa > Arthropoda > Insecta > Orthoptera > Tettigoniidae > Meconema > Meconema thalassinum. The sequence goes on along the minus strand of OX336390.1, from coordinate 582,545,447 downwards.
GGATTTCTGCAGATTTTTTGGTACTCTCTTAATAGGGCATTCGATCTGCGCAGATCAGGTGGAATTATTCCCGTGAGCAGTGGGAGCCAATGGATTGGCGTGGATCTGATTGTGCCCGAAATAAGGCGCATGCTGTTGTTTAGCTGCGTGTCAACATATCGGGTATACGGGCTATTTAACCATACTGGAGAGCAGTACTCTGCACTGGAGTAAACCAGACCAAGGGCAGAATGTCGTAGAGTGCTTGCAGTAGATCCCCAAGTGGTCCCACACAGTTTCTGAAGAATGTTGTTCCGAGTTTTCAGTTTCTTTGATAAGTTCAATAGATGTTGCTTGAATGATAAAGTGCGATCTAAGGTTATACCAAGATATTTAGGAAACCAGTTATGACGAAGAACTCGGTTACAGAAGCTTATGTTCAATTTGCTGTTAGCCAGTCGGTTATTTAAGTGGATGCATGACACTTCTGTCTTACTTGCACTAGGACTGAGTCTCCATTTCTTGAAATAGACCTCTAGAGTGGACAGGTCCCTTGTGAGGATTTCCTCAGTTTTCTTGAGATCTTGGTGCTGTGTGGCTAGTGCAAGATCATCAGCATAACAGAATTTCCTGCAATTTGTCTCAGGAAGATCAGAGATGTATAGACTGAACAGTAGAGGGGACAGAACTGATCCTTGGGGTAAACCATTCTTGAGTTTTCTCTCTGTGCTCTTACTGTTGCCTGAGTACACCTGGAATCTCCTGTCACTTAGCATGTTGTTGATAACCTGAACGATGGTACTGCAGGGTATGACTTTGAGGAGCTTGTAGATCATACCTTCTCTCCAGACAGTATCGAAGGCAGCAGTGAGGTCTATAAACGCAGCAGATGTTTTAAGCTTCTTTTGGAATCCTGCCTCAATATATGATGTGAGTGATAGTACTTGATCACAACAGCTGCGACTTGGTCTAAAACCTGCCTGATCTGCAGGAATGTGTGCCAAGATTGTGGAGTTAATTCCGTTAAAGATAAGCCTCTCAAACAGTTTGTAGCAGCAGCTAAGAAGAGCTATCGGTCTATAACTTTCAGGTCTATTAGAGAGTTTTCCAGGTTTCAGGACAGATATTATCTTTGCCTTCTTGAATTCTGATGGGATTTCCCCAGTGTTTAAAATGTCCGTAAAGAACTCTGCCAGCCTTCTCTTTGCATTATTACCCATGTGTATGAGGAATTCTGGGTGAACTCCATCGAAACCAGGAGCTTTACCGGACTTCAGATCCTTGAGTGAGGCATCTATTTCGTTAGATGTGAAGGCACAAGAGTAGTTTGATTTGCGAGGTGTTGTTAATTTCAGAGCTCGAAGCTGCCGTCTGATGTACCTGGTGAGTTTCTTATCTGCTGGAAGTCGAGATGTTGCAACGATGTGAGACGCTATTTTATCAGGTGTCACCGCAGGCTCGTTTTTAACAACTGGTGCGCTTTTTTCCGAGTTTTCTAAGGAGGCTCCATGCCTTTCGACTGGAGTGAGTGAAGTCCATATTTCCTACAGTTTCAGCCCATCTTTGACTTCGGTTAGCATCCAAACTTGACAGGAGTTGGTCAGCAACAATTTCATTGAATAACAATATGACACGACGATGACGTGAGCGAAGCGAGGCTAAAATGAGGCGGTGTGTGTCTGTGTATTACTCAATCACGCAAATACCACTGGTCCGATGTACATGAATTTTATATGGAAGTAGCTGATTTACCTGGGTAACATATAGGTTACTTTTGATTTCAATAATTTGCACTATTTAAAGATGGCGACCATTTTAGTGACGTCACTACACCCTTTGGTTTCAAACTTTCATATTTCCATTTCAAATAAAAAGAGAACGCTAAGAAATAGCAAACTTTTGATGGCATATACGAGGTTTAAAATTACATTTTCTATCCGAAAGGTATCTCCAACGGTTTGCGAGTAAAACCTAAATTTGTGCTATAAAACACGGCCAACGCCGAGCGGTGTAGTTGGACAAAATGTTCCATCCTTAATCTCCCTCTGCGCAGCATCTCGCCTATCCCCTGTTTTAACTGTCACCTTCACATTTTAATTTATTTATGACGCGTAGCGAAGCACGGGTACTTCAGCTAGTCTTATATATAAAAGTGAAAGTCTGTATGTATGTATGTATGTGGATATGTTCCGTATACAAATCTACACCGTTACACCAATCTCAACCAAATTTTGCACACACATAGTTTACGACCCAGAAGGAACTGCTGGCTACATGAATTTTCGACAGTCTTTCTCATTCTTCTGATGTCAGCCCTTTTGCACTCAAGCACAGGCTAATCTATATATATAACAAGAAGTTCCGTGAAGAACTATACAGCCTACTTTTCATGCCAATAATTATTCTACAGTATATGAACCTATCTAGAATAATGACGAAATTAAGTTGGTAATATCGAAATATCTAATTAGTTCAAAATATACCTGGTATCATGTAGGCTAATAGAGCACTACAGTTGGCAGCCCTGGTGACTGAATATATTCTTAGTTCCACCTCTTAAGGTACAGGATACAAAATTTGGTTGAAGTCCAATGGGCGTTACATGCAGTTAGACACTGGATCTATCAGCACGCGTAAAAGCATGTTGCCAACAATACCATGCGTGTGCTGGTCAGAAATAATCTGAATTATTATGATATCTTGTTGTGCCAATTTTGGATGAAATCCATTTGTTAGTATAGAAGTTACATGTATTTTAAAATTTTACATATCAGCAGGCATAGAATCATGTTGGCAGCACTGCCTTGTATTAATTACTCCAAATTAATGTCAGGGGCTATACGTGTGCAAAGTATAGAGCTGTTGGCTTGCATACTTTCTGATATATTGATATTAGGGTAAAAAGAAAAGACAGCATTTATTAACAGTTGGCAGCCCTGATTGCTCTTAACAATACTTATAGTCATATCTGTTACGGTACACTTAGCACATACGAAATTTGGTTGAAATCCAACTGATAGTATTGAAGTTACATGTATTTAAAAATTGGTACTATCAGCAGGCTTATAATCATGTTGGTAGGCATGACGTATATAAGTTACTCCAAATTAATCTAAAATGTCAGAATATACGTGTGCATAGTTTAAAGCTGTTGGCTTGCATACTTTCTGATATATTGGTATTTGGATAAAAAAATAGAGAGAGCAATTGTTAACAGTTGGCAGCCCTGGTGGCTCTTAAGAATACGCTCAGTCATATCTGTTTATGTACAGATATTACATACAAAATTTGGTTGAAATCCGATTGATAGTGTAGAAGTTATATGCATTTAAACATTGGACTTATCAGAAGGCTTAAAATTATTTTGGCAACACTGTCATGGTTGGCCTCCTGGAAATTAAACTGAAATAGTCTTATCTACATGTGTGCCAATTTTGGAATAGCTCCCATGCATACCTTGCAAGATATCCAACATGGAGCTCAAATTTCTAGTGCGTTTTTTCAGCAGTTGGTAGCACTGACATCATTTTCAAATATGGACGTGAGCTATTCCGGTGCACATCTCTACTCATACTAAATTTGGTTTTGATTGCTACAGCCGTTTAGGAGTTGATAAGGGGGACACACACACAGCCAGACAGACAGAAGGACAGATAGACAGACAGACACACATTTTCCAGGATCGATCTCATAAGTCTACTTTTTCCTCATTTTTGCAAAATGTGAAAAGTAGGCTAAAAATCAATGTAACGTGATAGTTTGTCTGTGGGTATGTCTGTGGGTATGTCTCCTATGCGTTCATATACCACTCGTCCGATTGCGATGAAACTTGGATGAGATGTTGAGTACACTCCAAGGAAGGTTTCTGACTTCGTAAATTCATTTTACAATAGGTAGCGCCCGCGTAGATTCAACAAATGAGCGACGATGCGCGAAGCATTTCAACGAAGTCCCGTATGTGTTCATATACCATTCGTCCGATAGCTATGAAACGTGGGTAAGATGTTGTGTACACTTACATGAAGGTTTCAAAATTAGTGAATACATTTCACAGTAGATAGCGCACAAGTAGATTCAACAAATAAGCGACGACACGCAATGCGTTTCAACAAAGTCCCGTATGCATTCATATACCATTCGTCCGATAGCTATGAAACTTGCGTAAAATGTTGTGTACACTGCAGGGAAATTTTCTGGCTTAGTACGTCCACTTTACAATAGGCAGCGCACGAGTAGATTCAACAAATGAGCTACGACGCGCGAAGCATTTCAACAAAGTCACGTTTGCGTTCATATACCATTCGTCCGATAGCGATGAAACTAGGCTGAGATTTTGTGTGCACTCCAGGGAAGGTTTCTTGCTTAGTAAATCCCTTTAAAAATAGGTAGAGCACGAGTAGAATCAACAAATGAGCAACGGCGCGCGAAGCGTTTCAACAAAGTCCCATATAATTTCATATACCATTCATCCGATAGCGATGAAACTTTGTTGAGATGTTGTGTACACTCCAGGGAAGGTTTCTGGCTTAGTACATACATTTTACAATAGGTATCGCACCAGTGGATTCAACAAATGAGCGATGACACGCGAAGCGTTTCAACAAAGTCCCGTATAAAGTCATATACCAGTCGTCTGATAGTGATAAATGTTTGGTGAATTGTTGTGTACACTCCAGGAAAGGTTTCTAGCTAAGTAAATCCATTTTACAATACGAAGCCCACGTTTATATTCAACAAATGAGTGACTACGCGCGAAGCGTTTCGACAACGTCCCGTATACGTTCACATACCATTCATCCGATTGCGATGAAACTTGGGTGAGATGTTGTGTACACTCCAGGGAAGGTTTCTGGCTGAGTACATCCATATTATAATATGTAGCGCAAGAGTAGAATCAACAAATGAGCGACGACACGCGAAGCGTTTCAACCAAGTCCCGTACGCATTCATGTACCATTCGTCCATAGCTATGAAACTTGGGTGAGATGTTGTGTACACGTCATGGAAAATTTCTGGCTTAGTAAATCCACTATACAATTAGCAGCGCACAAGTTGATTCAACAAATGAGGGACGACGCGCGAAGCGTTTCAACAAAGTCCCGTATAAGGTCATATACCATTCTGCCGTTAGCGGTGAAACTTGGGTGATGATGATGATGATAATTGTTGTTTTAAGGGGCCTAACATCTAGGTTATCGGCCCCTGAAACTTGGGTGAAATATGGTGGACACTCCAAGGAAGGTTTCTGGCTTAGTAAATACATTTCACAGTAGGTAGCACACGAGTAGATTCGACAAATGAACGACGACATGCGGAGCGTTTCAATACAGTCCCCTATGTCTTCATATCCCATTAGTCCGGTAGCGATGAAACTTGGGTGAGATGTTGTGGACACTTACGTGACGGTTTCTAACTTAGTAAATACATTTTACAGTAGGTAGCGCACGAGTAGATTCAACAAATGAGTGACGGAGCGCGAATCGTTTAAACAAAATCCGGTATGCGTTCATATACTATTCATTCGATTGCGATGAAACATTGATCAGTTATTGTGTACCCGCCGGGGAAGGGGACTTAGTAAATACATTTCACAATAAGTAGCGCAAGAGTAGATGCAACAAATGGGTGACGACGCGCGAAGCGTTTCAACAAAATCCCCTATTGCGTTCATATAACATTCTTCGATTGCAATGAAACCTTGATGAGTTATTGTGTACACGCCAGGGAAGGGCTTCGACTTAGTAATACATTTCTCAATAGGTAGCGCACGAGTAGATTCAACAAATGAGCGACAGCGCACGAATCGTTTAAACAAAACCCCGTATACGTGCATATACAATTCATCCGATTGCGATGAATCATTGATGAGTTATTGTGTACACGCCAGGGAAGGGTTTCGACTTAGTAAATCCATTTCACAACAGGTAGCGTACGAGTAGATTCAACAAATGAGTGACAGCGATGAAACTTTTGAAAGTTGTTGTGCACGCTTCCACGAATGGTTCTAAATTGTATAGTCCATTTTACGATAGCTTAGAGGCACTTAACATGTTGTGTATCCAAAAGCACTTCAAGAAACAGAATTTCAACGCCAACACTTTCTTTGATTGGCATTGCAACGCATGCCGGGTACAGCTTGTCAAATCATAAAATATACTCATGAAGGAATGGCAAGGCAGATAGTTTCCATGGCAACATAGCTCAAGTCGAGACACGGCCGTCTGGATGCCAGTTGCGCTCTGCACTACCGGCATAGAAAATGAGGATCTTTACTTGAAATCCCGTACTCACATACTCACGTAGCACTGTCAACCGAGTTTAGCATAACAAAGACTTGACACTATCTTCTACTATATATTTGTCAAATACCACTCACTCACTCATTCATCACGAAATCTCAGAAACCACCAAACGGATTGGAATGAAATTTTGTATGCTGCTTCCCCGAGGGCCGCAAATGCCCACAAAGGGAGGATTTTTGTATATTCAGGTTCTAAAGGGGTGTTAAGGGGGTAGACCTGCATTTCATTGAATAGCAATATCTCCCGATTGGTTTCATTGGGGGATGTGATACTCGGCACATAAACTCATCATTAAAAATAAGAAGACACGAGTCTGAGGGTGTTTCGATGTGGCGTATATTATAAGGTGAAAGGGGTAACAAGTGGGGATTGAAAGATTCTTAACGGAGCGTGTATCTCTTAAACGACATAGGTGAGGAGTTTGAAACTCAGCGGAAATAAATCACCATAAAAAATAAGTAAATATGTGTTTGACCGTTTATTCATAAATCCAATTTAAGGGGCCCATGGGGAGGGGTGACATTCTTGGCGGGGGGGGGGGGAACAGGAAAGGAAGTGTCCTAACTGATTATCAGACTGACTCACTCATCAAACTCAGGGGGAAAAACTGCTTTAAAGTAAGTAAATAGCTGTTCGACAGTTTTTTCATAAATCAAATTTAAGGGGTTCATGGGGAGGGGTGAAATTCTGAAAAAATAAAATTGAAAGAAAATGTCCTGACTAACTCACACACTCACTCACTCATCATCGCCCAGCCAAAATTATTGAGGTTATAAACATGACAGTTTGGGGATATGTTCATTGTATGTCAAATCCGTCTACTAAGGGATGATTTTCGGATATTCTGGTTCTAAAGGAGTCTTAAGGGGATTAAACCTGCATTTCATTGAATAACAATATCTCCCGATTGGTTTCATTGGGGGATGTGACACACGGCATATAAACTCATCATTAAAAAGTAAGAAGACACGTTTCTGAGGGTTTTTCGATGTGGTGTATATTATGAGGTGAAAGGGGTGAAAAGTAGGGATTGAAAGATTCCTAACGGAGCGTGCATCTCTTAAACGACATAGGCGAGGAGTTTGAAACTCAGCGGAAAAAATCATCATAAAAAATAAGTAAATATGTGTTTGACCGTTTTTTTTTTCATAAATCCAATTTAAGCGGCCCATGGGGAGGGGTGAAATTCTGGGGGGGGGGACAGGAAAAAAGTGTCCTAACTGATTGACTGACTGACTCACTCATCAAACTCAGGTGGATAAACTGCTTTAAAGTAAGTAAATAGCTATTCGACAGATTTTTTGATCAATCAAATAGAAGGGGTTCTTCGGGAGGGGTGAAATTCTGAAGAAAAACAAATGAAAGAATATGTCCTGACTCATTCACTCACTCATCATCGCCCAGCCAAAAATATTGAAGTTGGCAACATGGCATTTTGAGGAGATGTTCGTTGTATGTCAAAACCGTACACTAAGGGAGGATTTTTGGATATTCAGGCTCTAAAGGGGTCTAAAGGAGGTTAAACCTGCATTTTATTGAATAAAAATATCTCACGAGTGGTTTCATTTGTGGATGTGATACTCGGCATATAAACTAATCATTAAAAATAAGCAGACATGTGTCTAAGGGTTTTTCGATATGGTGTATTATTATGAGGTGAAAGGGGTGATAGTGGGGGTTGAAGGATTCCTAACGGAGCGTGTAGGCCTATCTCTTAAACGACACAGGCGAGAAATTTGAATCTCAGCGAAAAATTTCAGCTAAATAAATGAGTAAATCGGTGTTCGACCGTATTTAAATAAATTAATTTAGGGGCCAATGGGGTGGGGTGAAATTCTGGGGTAAAAAGGAGAGAAAGTGTCCTAACTGACTGACTAACTCACTCATCAAACTCGGGGGAAAAAGACAGCTTAAAAATAAGTTAATAGGAGTTCAAGAGTTTTTTCATCTATCCAATTTAAGGGGCCCATGGGGAGGGGTGAAATTCTGGTAAAAATAATTGAAAGAAAATGTCCTGTCTGACTCACTCACTCATCACGCCCAGCGAAAACTATTAAAGTTGGAAAAATGAAATTTTGGGAATATGTTCCTTGTATGTCGAAAACGTCAACTAGGGAATGATTTTTGTTTATTCGGGTTTTAAAGAGATGTTAAGGGGGTAAACGTGCATTTCATTAAATAACGATATCTCATGAGTTGTTTCTTTGGGGATGTGATATTCGGTATATAAACTAATCATTAAAAATAATCAGACATATATCTAAGGGTTTATCGATGTGGTGTATATTATGAGGAGAAAGTGGAGAAAATTGGGGGTTGAGGGAATCTTAACGGAGCATGTATCTCTTAAACGACTTAGGCGAGAAGTTTGAAATTCGGCGGGAAAAACAGCTTTAAAGACAAGTAAATAGGTGTTCGACCGTTTTTTCATAAATCCAATTTAAGGGGCCCTTGGAGAGGGGTGAATTTCTGGGGGAAAAGAGTAGGAATGAAAGTTTCCTAACTGATTGACTCACTTACTCACTCATCAAACTCAGGGCGAAAACAGCTTTAAATAAGCAAATAGGTGTTCGACCGTTTGTTTCATAAATTCAATTTAAGGGGTTCATGGGGAGGGGAGAAATTTTCACAAATAAATGAAAGAAAATGTCCTGACTCACTCACCCACTCATCATCGCCAAGCCAAAATTATTGAAGTTAGAAACATGAAATTTTGGGGATATGTTCGATGTATGTCGAAAACGTCCAGTAAGGAAAGAGTTATGAATATTCAGGTTCTAAATAGGTGTTAAGGGGGTAAACGTGCATTTCATTGAATAACAATATCTCACGAGTGGTTTCATTTGGGGATGTGATACTTGGCATATATACTAATCATTAAAAATAAGCTGACACATGTCTAAAGGTTTTTCGATGTAGTGTATATTATGAGGTGAAAGGGATGAAAAGTGGTGGTTGAAAGATTCTTAATGGAGCGTGTATCTCTTAAACGACATAGGCGAGGAGTTTGAAACTCGGAGGAAATCAATCAGCTTAAAAATAAATAAATAAATAAATAAATAAACAAAATAAATAAGTGTTCGACGGTTTTTTTTTCATAAACCAATTTAAGGGGCCTATGGGGAGGGGTGAAATTCTGGAAGAAAAACGTCCACTAAGGAAGGATTTTTGTATGTTGACTCTCATCGACCAACCCAAACTATTAATGTTAGCAGAATGATATTTTGGGGATATGTTTGTTGTGTGTCGAAAACGTCTACTAAGGAGGGATTTTTGGATATTCAGGTTCTAAAGGGGTGTTAACGGGGTTAAACCTGCATTTCATTGAATAACAATATGACACGACTATGACGCGAGCGAAGCGAGGCTAAAAATGAGATGGTGTGTGTCTGTGTATTACTCAATCACGCAAGTACCACTGGTCCGATTTACATGAATTTTACATGGAAGTAGCTGATTTACCTGGATAACATATAGGTTACTTTTGTTTTCAATACTTTGCACTATTTAAAGATGGCGACCATATTAGTGACGTCACTACACCCTTTGGTTTAAAACTTTCATATTTCCATTTCAAATAAAAAGAGAACGCTAAGAAATAGCAAACATTTGGAGGCATATACGAGGTTTAAAATTACATTTTCTATCCGAAAGGTATCTCCAACCGTTAGCGAGTAAAACCTAAATTTGTGCTATAAAACACAGTAAACGCCGAGCGGTGAATTTGGACAAAATATTCCATCCTTAATCTCCCTCTGCTCAGCACCTCTCCTATCCCCTGTTTTAACAGTCACCTTCACATTTTATTTTATTTATGACGTGTAGCGAAGCACGGGTACTTCATCTAGTCTTATATATAAAAGTGAAAGTCTGTATGTATGTATGTGGGTATGTATGTGGATCTGTTCCGTATACAAATCTACACCGTTCCACCAATCTCAACCAAATTTTGCATACACATAGTTTAGGACCCAGAAGGAACCGCTGGCTACATGATTTTTTCGATAGTCTTTCTCATTCTTCTGATTTCGGCCCTCTTGCACTCAAGCACAGGCTAATCCAATCATAAAACAAGATGTTCAGTAAAGAACATATAGCCTACTTTCTACTAAATGTATGTGTATAGTTATAACTCGTTGTTATTATCAAAGAGTATAATAGAATCATTTCTTGGTTGAAGACCTTAGAAACTATTTACCTCTACCAAACGCCACAACCTAGAAAAAAACTACTACCATCATTGAAGAAAGATAAGAAGTATCTCAAGAATGTTATGGATCTGGAGACATAATCGACCGGACTGGCTGCGTGGCTCTGCGGTAACGTTCTCGCTTGCTGGGCCCTAGGTTGCAGGTTCGTATCCTGGCGCAGTCAGCTGGCATTTGAGGGTGCACAAATGCGAGGGAGCAGTGTCAGTAGATTTACTGGCACGTTAAAGATCCCCTTCGGGCCAAAATTCCGGCACCCCGGCGTATCTAAAAGCAACAGTAGTTAAAAGGGTCGTAAAACAAATAACATTAGTATTATTGTTATTATTACATAATCGACCTGCCGTGGGCAACATCCAACTTTGAGTTGAGGCATGTCTTTACACGTCTGGTTGTGCATGGCTTTCACAACCCTAATTGAATTAACAAATCTTTCCATGTCCCTACAGAGACGTGTGTATACAAACTAGGCTATGTGGATATTTTCGATTGCTATTTGCCTGAAATAAAAGTATTAATAACCTGAACTAGCACCAGCGGCTAGAATTCAGTTACTATGTGAAATCGTTTTGTTCTTTACTTCAAATAACATTTTCAAATAACGCACAATAGGCTGTTACAAACCCTTTAAAATAAGAAGTAAAAATGTATCATAGTACCATCTTGTCATTCTTCAAATTCGATGCGCATAGAATGCCAATGGTATACTATCAATGGAGTCCCATGTAGACCAGTCGTGAAATCTAGTGGAGAAATATCGAACAATATAATCCTAACAGGGCGAGTGCATTCTAGCGGCCATAAGAAGAAACTTTTCAATAAAATCTGGAAGTTAATAAGTAGGCCGGCGTGCAGTTACCTTTTTGGCTGCTAGATGTCTCGAGCAAATCTGCTGGCGGATTATGTTTTAATTAAATATATGTTTTGCACCGTAATATGCACAATATAACGCTTAATTTTAAAACGTCTGAGTCATTACAAAGCAACAAATATGTAAAATGTCATGCAAAAACTTAACTCTGATAGGGTTTGAACCATAGGCATGTGAATGACAGTCTAACGCTTTACCACGGAGCCATTTGTGCCAAAGAACATTGATCTACATAAAATGACTTACATAGAACTTGTTAGCAAATAATGATTTAGACCTAACGATTTCATCAGTGGAGTATATTATTTATATATAAAGCAATTCATACAAAGTTTATTTATTTTGTATCAGTACGCTATATTGCATGCAATACTCAAATTAGTGAAATATAAGTCAGGCACAAGATATCCGCTGCCATCTTGTCTTCTTACCGAGACGGCTCAGCTTTTTAAAATCACTTCTGCACTATAGTATTACAAAATAAACTTTTAATTTCGAACGTGCCTCTTCCTTTAGAACAGTTAAATCGATTCTCGGCTCGATAATCGGAACTGGTGGGTCCCATGATATGGATTATAAAGTTTGCATAATTCGCACGGCCGCCATCCTGAAATTGTATGGCGGATGACCTTGTAGTTTGGTCACAAGACGCGTTCTATATGGAGGTATGTTATTACCAAATTTGGTAGTGATCGGATAATTTGGTTTGTCGCTATTTGATTTTACGTTTTGAACGTTTGAGTGGCCGCCATTCAGTTTTAGTAAAGAAAGCGGCGATATAAAACATGACACTGAGGTGCCCTTTGCTTGTTCTACCTCTGTACCAAATTTCGTTCAATTCGGTTTCACCGTGTTCGAATTGATAGGGGGGGGGACCGACATTCAGAGTACACATACACACACACACACAGACAGACTCACACACACACATACACACACATACACACACACAGACAGACACACAATTTTTGGCCCTGTAGTGATCTCATAAGTCTACTTTCATTTTTTGCAAAAATCGAAAGTAGGCTAATATAGCCTACTCATGAAAGAATGGCAAGGCGGAAAGTTTCCATGGCAACATAGCTCAAGTCGAGACACGGCCGACAGGATGCCATTTGCGCTCTGCACTACCGGTATAGAAAATGAGGATCTTTACTTGAAATCCCGTTAGTTACTCAACTACTCACACAGCACTGTCAACCGAGTTTAGCATAACAAAGACTTGACACCATCTGTTGTTGTTTGAGTCTTCAGTCTTTTGACTGGTTTGATGCAGCTCTCCATGCCTCCCTGTCCTGAACTAAACGTTTCATCTCTACATAGCTACCACACCCTACATCCGAGGCAATCTGTTTAACATATTCTAACCTTGGTCTACCCCTACAGTTCTTGTCCTCGACCCTTCCTTCCATAACTAAGCTTGCTATTCCTGGGTGTCTTAGTATGTGTCCTACCAACCTATCTCTTCTCTTCATTAGCAGTCTCCAGAAACATCTCTCCTCTCCCACTCGCCTTAATACCTCTTCGTTTGTAACCCTATCTACCCATCTGATCTTCATCATTCTCCTGTAACACCACATTTCAAATGCCTCAATTCTCCTCTTTTCTGCTGCACCAATAGTCCAAGTTTCACTTCCATAGAGCGCCACGCTCCAGACAAAGGTTTTCAAAAATGACTTCCTAATACCTAAATCTATATTCGATGTCAACAGATTCCTTTTTTGTAGAAAGGCTTTCCTTGCCTGAGCCAACCTACTTTTTATATCCTCTTTGCTTCGTCCATCACTGGTTATTCTGCTTCCTAAGTAACAGAAGTCTCCTACTTCCTTCAGCTTTTCACCTGCCAATTTGATCTCCATAGAGGTTTCTGATTTATTTCGGCTGCATTCCAATATTTTTGTTTTACATTTATTAATTTTCATCATGAAGTCCTTCCGTAAGACGGAATCCATACCATTCAAAAACTCATTCAAATCCTCAGGCTTGTCGGCCAAGATGACGATGTCATCAGCAAATCACAGAGTTGAAATTATTTCTCCTTGAATCTTCACTCCCACTTTAAATTTTTCTCCGATTTCCTTCATTGCTTGTTCAATGTAAAGATTGAAAAGTATAGGTGATAAGTTGCAGCCTTGCCTTACACCTTTCATAATACCAGCTTCTCTCTCATATCCTTCAGCTCGAATGACTGCTGTCTGGTTTCTGTATAGATTGTATATCACCCTCCTATCCCTGTACTTTATTCCAATAGATTTCAAAATGTCAAACAATTTAGTCCAATCAACGTTATCAAAAGCCTTTTCTAAGTCTACAAATGCCATGAACGTTCTCTTATCTTTCCTTATTCTACCTTCCAAAATCAGCCTAAGACTTAGTACAGCTTCCCTTGTTCCTACATTTCTCCTGAAACCAAACTGGTCTTCACCCAACTCCGTTTATATCTGGCTTTCAATCCTCTTGTAAATTATTCTAGACAGGATCTTTGAAGCATGGGTAATCAAGCTGATTGTACGGTAATCTTCACATCTGTCAGCTCCCCCTTTCTTTGGTATAGGGATGATAACATTCTTCTTGAAATCAGGTGGTACCTCACCTGTCTGATAAATCCTACACACCAAGTGAAATAACCTGATCAGACCTTCATCTCCTATGCAGCGTAGCAACTCAATCGGTATATCATCTATGCCTGGTGCTTTGTTCCTGCCTAAGTCCTCTAATGCTCTGTCAAATTCTGATCTCAATATTAAATCTCCTTTTGCATCCTCATCAATTTCCTCCTCCCTTTCCATTACATGATTCTCAATCTCCTTTCCCTTATACAAGCACTCTATGTAAGCTTTCCATCTCTCAACCTTTTCTTCCCTATCTGTTAGAGGCTTTCCATTTGTGTCCCTAATATTACAGCACTTAGTCTTCTTTTCTCCAAAAGTATTCTTAATCCTTCGATAAGCTGTGTCTACTTTTCCTAATTTCAGACACTTTTCTATACCTGTACATTTCTCTTTCAACCATTCTTCTTTCGCTTCCTTGCACTTCTTGTTAACCTCATTTCTCAGACGTCTGTATTCTGCTTTCCCCTCTTCATCTCTTCGATTCTTGTGTCTCCGCCTTTCATCCATCAATTCTAGTATATCCTGAGTGATCCACGGTTTTCTACCTATTCTTTCTTTCCTTCCAATGTTTTCTTCTGCCGATTTTGTTATTTCATTCTTCAAAAGTGCCCATTCGTCTGCAATTGAAGTTTGTTTAGGGGTTTTGATTAGTCCTTCCTTTATACTCTTCTTGAATCTTTCGTTCACATCCTTTACATTCAGTCTGTCTATTGCCCACCTTTTTGGCTTTTGACTTTTCTTCAGTTTCTTCAACTTTAATCTGCATTTCATTACAACCAGATTGTGGTCAGAGTTTATGTCAGCACCAAGATATGTTTTACAATCCAAAATCTGGTTTCGAAACCTCTGCTTGACCATAATGAAGTCGATTTGGTAACGCCCTGTATCTCCTGGTCTCATCCATGTGTATATTCTTCTACTGTGGTTATTGAATAAGGTGTTAGCTATGACCAACTCATGTTCGGTGCAGAATTCCATCAGCCTGCTTCCTCGATCATTCCTTTCACCTAATCCGAAATCTCCTACTATCTTCCCTTCCCTCCCTTTTCCTACCACTGCATTCCAATCGCCCTTTACTATAACATTTTCATCACCTTTGATATACCTCAGAATGTCATCTATTTCTTCGTAGACCTTTTCAACATCCTCATCATCAGCTTGACTAGTAGGCATATAGACTTGTACCACTGTGGTGCACGTAGGTTTAGTATTGATTTTTGCTACAATAATCCGTTCACTGTATTGCTCATATATTTGTCAAATACCACTCACTCATTCATTCATCACGAAATCTCAGAACCCACCGAACGGATTGGAATGAAATTTGGTAGGCAGCTTCCTCAAGAGACGCAAATGCCCATTAAGAGAGGATTTTTGCATATTCAGGTTCTAAAGGGGTGTTAAGGGGGTAGACCTGCATTTCATTGAATAGCAATATCTCCCGATTGGTTTCATTGGGGGATGTGATACTCGGCATATAAACTCATCATTAAAGATAAGAAGACACAGGTCTGAGGTTTTTTCGATGTGGTGTATATTATGCGGTGAAAGGGGTTAAGAGTGGGGATTGAAATATTCCTAACGGAGGGTGTATCTCATAAACGACATAGACGAGGAGTTTGAAACTCAGTGAAAAAAAATCAACATAAAAAAGAAGTAAATATGTGTTTGACCGTTCCTTCATAAATCCAATTTAAGGGGCCCATGGGGAGGGGTGAAATTCTGGGGGGAAATAGGAAAGAAAATGTCCTAACTGATTGACTGACTGACTCACTTATCAAACACAGGGGGAAAAATGCTTTAAAGTAAGTAAATAGCTGTTCGACAGGTTTTTTTGAACAATCAAATTGAAGGGGTTCATCGGGAGGGGAGAAATTCTGAAGAAAATAAATGAAAGAAAATGCCCAGACTCATTCACTCACTCATCATCGCCCAGCCAAAAACATTGAAGTTGGAAACATAGCATTTTGGGGATATGTCCGTTGTATGTCAAAACCGTACACTAAGGGAGGATTTTTGGATATTCAGTTTCTAAAGGGGTCTTATGGGGGTTATACCTGCATTTCATTGAATAACAATATCTCACGAGTGATTTCATTTGTAGATGTGATACTCGGCATATAAACTAATCATTAAAAATAAGCAGACATGTGTCTAAGGGTTTTTCGATGTGGTGTATTATTATGAGGTGAAAGGGTTTAAAAGTGGGGGTTGAAGGATTCCTAACGGAGCGTGTTGGCCTATCTATTAAACGACATAGGCGAGAAATTTAAAACTCAGTGGGAAAGAATCAGCTAAAAAAATAAGTAAATCGGTGATCGACCGTTTTTTCATAAATTTATTTAAGGGGCCCGTGGGATGAGGTGAAATTCTGGGGGAAGAAAGGAGTGAAAATGTCCTAACTGACTGACTAACTCACTCACTCTTCAAACTCAGGAGAAAAAGACAGCTTAAAAAACAAGTTAATAGGTGATAAAGCGTTTTATCATCAATCCAATTTAAGGGGCCCATGGGGAGGGGTGAAATTGTGGTAAAAATAATTGAAAGAAAATGTCCTGTCTGACTCACTCACTCATCACGCCCAGCGAAAACTATTAAAGTTGGAAACATGAAATTTTGGGAATTTGTTCGCTGTATGTCGAAAACGTCAACTAAGGAATGATTTTTGTTTATTCGGGTTTTAAAGAGATGTTAAGGGGGTAAACGTGCATTTCATTGAATAACGATATCTCCCTTTTTTTTCCTTTGGGGATGTAATATTCGGTATATAAACTAATCATTAAAAATAATCAGACATATGTCTAAGGGTTTATCGATGTGGTGTATATTATGAGGTGAAAGGGGTGAAAATTGGGGGTTGAGGGATTCTTAACGGAGCGTGTATCTCTTAAACGTCATAGGCGAGAAGTTTGAAATTCGGCGGGTAAAGCAGCTTAAAATACAAGTAAATCGGTGTTCGACCGTTTTTTCATAATTCCAATTTAAGGGGCCCTTGGAGAGGGGCGAAATTCTGGGGGAAAAAACAGGAAAGAAAGTGTCCTAACTGATTGACTCACTTACTCACTCATCAAACTCAGGGGGAAAGCAGTTTTAAATAAGTAAGTAGACGTTCGAACGTTTCTTTCATAAATCCAATTTAAGGGGTTCATGGGGAGTGGTGAAATTATCAAAAATAAATGAAAGAAAATGTCCTGACTGACTCACTCATCATCGCCCAGCCAAACTTATTGAAGTTAGAAACATGAAATTTTGGGGATATGTTCGTTGTATGTCGAAAACGTCCACTAAGGAAAGAGTTTTGAATATTCAGGTTCTAAATAGGTGTTAAGGGGGTAAACGTGCATTTCATTGAATAACAATATCTCACGAGTGGTTTCATTTGGGGATGTGATACTTGGCATATATACTAATCATTAAAAATAAGCTGACACATGTCTAATAGTTTTTCGATGTAGTGTATATTATGAGGTGAAGGGGATGAAAAGTGGGGGTTGAAAGATTCTTAAAGGAGCGTGTATCTCTTAAACGACATAGGCGAGGAGTTTGAAACTCGGAGGAAAATAATCAGATTTAAAATATATATATAAATAAATAAATAAAATAAATAGGTGTTCGACCGTTTTTTCATAAATCCAATTTAAGGGGCCTATGGGGAGGGCTGAAATTCTGGAAGAAAAACGTCCACTAAGGAAGGATTTTTGGATGTTCACTCTCATCGACTAACCCAAACTATTAAAGTTAGAAGAATGATATTTTGGGGATATGTTTGTTGTGTGTCGAAAAAGTCTACTAAGGAGGGATTTTTGGATATTCAGGTTCTAAAGTGGTGGTAACGGGGTTAAACCTGCATTTCATTGAATAACAATATGGCACGACTATGACGCGAGCGAAGCGAGCCAAGAAATGAGATGGTGTGTGTCTGTGTATTACTCAATCACGCAAGTACCACTGGTCCGATTTACATGATTTTTTACATGGAAGTAACTGATTTAGCTGGTTAACATATAGGTTGCTTTTGATTTCAATACTTTGCCCTATTTAAAGATGGTGACCATTTTAGTGACGTCTCTACACCCTTTGGTTTAAAACTTTCATATTTCCATTTCAATAAAAGGAGAACGTTAAGAAATAGCAAACTTTTGATGGGATATACGAGGTTTAAAATTACATTTTCTATCCGAAAGGTATCTCCAACGGTTAGCGAGTAAAACCTAAATTTGTGCTATAAAACACGGTCAACGCCGAGCGGTGTAGTTGGACAAAATGTTCCATCCTTAATCTCCCTCTGCGCAGCACCTCGCCTATACCCTGTTTTAGCACTGTCACCTTCACATTTTAATTTAATTATGACGCGTAGCGAAGCACGGGTACTTCATCTAGTCTTATATAAAAAAGTGAGTCTGTATGTATGTGGGTGGGTTTGTCTGTTCCGTATACAAATCCACACCGTTCCACCAATCTCAACCAAATTTTGCATACACATAATTTAGGACCCAGAAGGAACCGCTGGCTACATGAATTTACGATAGTCTTTCTCATTCTTCTGATTTCGTCCCTTTTGCACTCAAGCACAGGCTAATCTATTATATATAATCCAAAATTGACTCATCACTGCTGGGCTCAAACCACTAGACCTAGAAAGCTGAAATTTTGCATGTTGGTTGATCCGAGTATTTAGAGGCTCACTAAGAAACGGTTTTTGAAAATTCAATTTGTAAGTGACTTTTTTCGGCCCTTTGGCATTGACCATCCAAAATTGACTCATCGACGCAGGGCTCAAACCACTAGACCTAGAAAGCTGAAATGTTGCATGTTGGTTGATCCGAGTATGTAGAGACCCACTAAGAAATGGTTTTTGAAAATTCAATTTGTAAGTGACTTTTTCGGCCCTTTGGCACTGAGCAAGGACAGTCGGTACGAAGTTCGGATTTAGCTCATTTTAAGCCGCCAGATACGAGAAACAATACTCGGAGGTCCTGTAGGGACCCCGAAATACAATTCTTAAGTTCCTAAAATGAACGGTTTCGGAGATATTCCCAAATAACTGTGTTCCCTCTGAGAAACAGATCAACGTTACTATGGCAACCGCTGAAATTTCGCAGACCGGGGATAGTTTTCTGGCAATATATCGAAAACCGTTCGTTTTAGGGCCTTAAAACGCGGTGTTCGGTTCCCACTTCATAGAAGTGAAAACTACGAACATTGCCCCTCGCATTGATACGTGCAGAATGAGCTATATTTCTACGAGCAAATCGACTTGGAAAGTCTCATCTATTATATATAATCCAAAATTGACTCATCATCGCAGGGCTCAAACCACTAGACCTAGAAAGCTGAAATTTTGCATGTTGGTTATTCCGAGTATGTAGAGGCTCACTAAGAAACCGTTTTTGAAAATTCAATTTGTAAGTGACTTTTTTCGGCCCTTTGGCCTTGACCATCCAAAATTGACTCATCGACGCAGGGCTCAAACCACTAGACCAGGAAAGCTGAAATTTTGCATGTTGCTTGATCCGAGTGACCCACTAAGAAACGTTTTTGAAAATTCAATTTGTAAGTGACTTGTTTCGGCCCTTTGGCTCTGAGCAAGGACAGTCGGTACAAAGTTCGGATTTAGCTCATTTAAGCCGCCAGATACGAGAAACAATACTCGGAGGTCCTGTAGGGACCCCGAAACACAATTTTTAAGTTCCTTAAATGAACGGTTTCGGAGATATTCCCAAATAACTGTGTTCCCTCTGAGAAACAGATCAACGTTACGATGGCAAACGCTGAAATTTCGCAGACCGGGGATAGTTTTCTGGCAATATCTCGAAAACCGTTCGTTTTAGGGCCTTAAAACGCGGGGTTCGGTTCTCATTTCTAACCACGAACATTGCTCCTCGCATTGATACGCGTAATGTGAGATATATTTTATTTATAGAGGTGGCTTTTGGCGTCGGATACGATCGTGATTTTGAGTCTAATTTTATACTCTTTGAGCTGGTTATTGTAAGCGAGCTTTGAGATCTATACTCTAATTTACAATGTTTTGCACGGTATGCTTTCATTTTTTTATATTTTTGTTTTTTGTTAACTGAATTTTTTTTTGCCAATTTTGATCTGCTCTTTTTCGTTTTTTACCATGGTTAGCAACCCATATTTACAGTCGAATGTGTCGTATTCTACCGGCTGTCACGTTAATTATTACTTTTTCTTAATTACTCTTACTGAGGAATTGGGCAAACATATTTCAATAATGTAGGTATTTTGTCTTTCACGGCCATTGGATCCCCGCACAAGGCACGGATTAAACCTAGAAATGTTGCTGAGTTGGACTAATGGACTAATGGTGCAACAGAAAAGAGGAGAATTGAAGCTTTTGAAATGTGGTGATACAGGAGAATGATGATCAGATGGGTAGATCGGGTAACAAATGAAGAGAGATTTTTCTGGTGACTGCTAATGAAGAGAAGAGATAGGAGGGTAGGACACATATAAAGACACCCAGGAATAGCAAGCTTAGATATGGCTGGGAGGGTCGCGGACTAGAACTGTAGGGGTAAACCAGGGTTAAACAGATGCCTCGGATGTAGGGTGTGGTAGCTATGTAGAGACGAAACGATTAGCTCAGAAGAGGAAGACATGGAGGGATGCATCAAACCAGTTAAAAATCTGAAGACTCAAACAACAACAATCAGGGATTTTAATTACTTAGAGAGGCATGTGAGGCAAAAGGGTGGTTGGAGAATTTCAATCCCTGGGATGTAACACTGGAAGAGACTGCATAATGTACATCAGCGGCCAAGGTGAGAGATATTTAACTATAGGTCTAATAATAGCGATATGTTGACGTTCAAATCATCAATAAGTATGGCCAAATTACATCCAGAATAGCGTTAGTAAGAATACTTTTAATTCCCCATATTCCGATAGATTTGCCATTTCAGTGTGCAAGAGTGCAGTTCCCTCTTCAAACAATACTCGCAATTTCTTTAACAAAGCGCAATGACACACACTTAACAGTAACACGTGTACATTTAGACAAACCAATTTTTTCCCATGGGCAACTGTATGTGGCGCGCTCGCGAGCATGCGGACAACAAAATCGTTATGTCTCAGCAGAAGATGGCAAAACCAAAAACATAATTTTAAAATGTGTTAACATAATGTAACATCGAACCCTGCAGACTTTCACAACTCTATAAAATTCCCACTTTGCTGCTCATATCAATATACTGTATGTATCAGAATATTCAGAATTAGAATGGACCCACCTATAGCCGCGATTGCTGTAATAGAATAGACCAATTATCAGCAATAATGCATCGTCCCCATTGTCTTGATCGCGGGCGAAGCCGCGGGTACCTGCTAGTCAAATCATAAAATGTACTCATCAAGGAATGGCAAGGCAGTACATTTCCATGGCAACATAGCTCAAGTCGAGACACGGCCGACTGGATTCGAGTTGCGCTCTGCACTACCGGTATAGAGAATGAGGATCTTTACTTGAAATCCCGTTAGTTACTTAACTGCTCACACAGCAATGTCAACCGAGTTTAGCATAACAAAAACTTGACACTATCTACTATATATTTGTCAAATACCACTCACTCTCTCATTCATTCATCACGAAATCTCAGAAACCACCGAACGGATTGGAATGAAATTTGGTATGCAGCTTCTTCATCGGCCGCAAATGCCAACTAAGAGAGGATTTTTGGATATTCAGGTTCTAAAGGGATGTTAGGGGGTAGACCTGCATTTCATTGAATAGCAATATCTCCCGATTGGTTTCATTGGGGGATGTGATACTCGGCATATAAACTCATCATTAAAAACAAGATGTTGAGTAAAGAACATATAGCCTACTTTCTCCTAAATGCATGGGTATTGTTATAACTCTTTGTCCTTTTCAAGGAGTATGATTGAATGTTGGTTGTAGTAACTTGTTGAAATACAACGTGCTATAGGTATATTAAACATGAATATGAGGTGCCCTTTGCTAGTGCTACCTCTGTACCAAATTTCGTTCAATTCGGTTTCACCGTGTTTGAATTGATAGGGGGAATCGATTTGCACACATACTTGGCCACCATCTGCAAACTATTGGGCTGATGTTCTTGCAGTTTGGTCAGAATATGTTTCCCACATAAAGATATGGTGTTGCAAAATTTGGTAGAGACTAGATTATTAGGTTGGTCGTAATTAAATTTTAGCTTTTAACATTTGGGTGGCCGCGATTACGTTTCCGTCAAGATAGCGGTGATATAAAACATGACACTGAGGTGCCCTTTGCTAGTTCTACCTCTGTACCAAATTTCGTTCATTCGGTTCCACCGTGTTCGAATTAATAGGGGGAATCAATTTTGACATAAAGATGGCCGCCATCCGCAAACTATTAGGCTAATGACCTATTAGATTGGTCAAAGGATGCTCCCTCCATAAAGGTATGTTGTTGCAAAGTTTGGTAGAGATCGGATGATTATGTTAGTCGTAATTTGATTTAAGCTTTAAACATTTGTGTGGCCGCCATTACGTTTCTGTCAATATGGCGGCGATATTAATTATGACACTGAGATGCCCTTTGCCAGTGCTATCTCTGTACCAAATTTCGTTCCATTCGGTTTCACCGTGTTTGAATTAATAGGGGGAATCGATTCTGACACAAAGATGGCCGCCATCCGCAAAATATTAGGTGAATGACCTATTAGATTGGTCAAAGGATGCTCCCTCCATAAAGGTATGTAGTTGCAAAATTTGGTAGAGATCGGATGATTAGGTTAATCGTAATTTGATTTAAGCTTTGAACATTCGTGTGGCCACCATTACGTTTCAGTCAAGATGGCGGCGATATAAAACATGACACTGAGGTGCCCTTTGATAGTGCTACCTCTGTACCAAATTTCGTTCCATTCGGTTCCACCGTGTTCGAATTAATAGGGGGAATCAATTTTGATATAAAGATGGCCGCCATCCGCAAACTATTAGGCTAATAACCTATTAGATTGGTCAAAGGATGCTCCCTCCATAGAGGTATGTTGTTGCTAAGTTTGGTAGAGATCGGATGGTTATGTTAGTCGTAATTTAACTTAAGCGTTGAACATTTGTGTGGCCGCCATTACGTTTCTGTCAATATGGCGGCGATATAAAACATGACACTGAGATGCCCTTTGCTAGTGCTACCTCTGTACCAAATTTCGTTCCATTCGGTTTCACCGTGTTTGAATTAATAGGGGGAATTGATTTTCACACAAAGATGGCCGCCATCCGCAAACTATTGTGCTAATGACCTATTCATTTGGTCAAAGGATGCTTCCTCTATAAGGGTATGTTGCTGCAAAATTTGGTAGAGATCGGATGATTAGGTTAATCGTAATTTGATTTAAGCTTTGAACATTTGTGTGGCCGCCATTACGTTTCCGTCAAGATGGCGGCGATATAAAACATGACACTGAGGTGCCTTTTGTTAGTACTACCACTGTACCAAATTTCGTTCCATTCGGTTGCACCGTGTTCGAATTAATAGGGGGAATCGATTTTCACACAACGATGGCCACCATCCGCAAACTATTACGCTGATGACCTATTAGTTTGGTCAAAGTATGCTCCCCCTATAAAGGTATCTTCTTACAAAATTTGGTAGAGATCGGATGATTAGGTTAGTCGTAATTTGATTTAAGCTTTGAACATTTGTGTGGCCGCCATTACGTTTCCGTCAAGATGGCGGCGATATAAAACATGACACTGAGGTGTCATTTGTTAGTACTACCTCTGTACCAAATTTCGTTCCATTCGGTTGCACCGTGTTCGAATTAATAGGGGGAATCGATTTTCACACAAAGATGGCCACCATCCGCAAACTATTACGCTGATGACCTATTGGTTTGGTCAAAGGATGCTCCCCCCATAAAGGTATGTTGTTGCAAAATTTGGTAGAGATCGGATAATTAGGTTAGTCGTAATTTGATTTAAGCTTTGAACATTTGTGTGGCCGCCATTACGTTTCCGTCAAGATGGCGGCGATATAAAACATGACACTGAGGTGTCCTTTGCTAGTGCTACCTTTGTACCAAGTTTCGTTCAATTCGCATTCACCGTGTTCGAATTGATAGGGGGGGGGCAGACATTCAGAGTACACACACTCACACACACACACACACACACACACAGACTCACACACACACATACACACACACACACACACAGACTCACACACACACACATACACACACACAGACAGACACACTTTTTTCGCCCTGTGTTGATCTCATAAGTCTACTTTCATTTTTTGCAAAAATCGAAAGTAGGCTAATAAGAAGACACGTTTCTGAGGGTTTTTCGATGTGGTGTATATTATGAGGTGAAAGGGGTGAGAAGTGGGGATTGAAAGATCCCTAACGGAGCGTGTATCTCTGAGGTGATAGGCGAGGAGTTTGAAACTCAGCGAAAAAAAAATCAACATAAAAAGAAGTAAATATGTGTTTGACCGTTTTTTTTTTCATAAATCCAATTTAAGGGGCCCATGGGGAGGGGTGAAGTTCTGGGGGGGGGGGGGAACAGGAACGAAAGTGTCCTAACTGATTCACTGACTGACTCACTCTTCAAACTCAGGGGGAAAAGACTGCTTTAAAGTAAGTAAATAGCCGTTCGACAGTTTTTTTCATAAATCAAATTTAAGGGGTTCATGGGGAGGGGTGAAATTCTGAAACAAGAAAATTGAAAGAAAATGTCCTGACTCACTCACTCACTTACTCATCTTCGCCCAGCCAAACTTATTGAAGTTAGAAACATGACAGTTTGGGGATATGTTCATTGTATGTCAAAACCGTCTACTAAGGAAGGATTTTCAGATATTCAGGTTCTAAAGGGATCTTAAGGGGGTTAAACCTGCATTTCATTGAATAACAATATCTTCCGATTGGTTTCATTTGGGGATGTGATACACGGCATATAAACTCATCACTAAAACGTAAGAAGACACGTGTCTGAGGGTTTTTCGATGTGGTGTATATTATGAGGTGAAAAGGGTGAAAATGGGGATTGAAAGAATCCTAACGGAGCGTGTATCTATTAAACGACATAGGCGAGGAGTTTGAAACTCAGCGAAAAAAAAGTCAACATAAAAACGAAGTAAATATGTGTTTGACCGTTTTTTCATAAATCCAATTTAAGGGCCCCATGGGAAGGGGTTAAATTCTGGGGGGGGGGGGGGAGAAACAGGAAAGAAAGCGTCCTAACTGATTGACTGACTCACTCATCAAACTCAGGGGGAAAAACTGCTTTAAAGTAAGTAAATAGCTTTTTGACAGCTTTTTTTGATCAATCAAATTGAAGGGGTTCATCGGGAGGGGTGAAATTCTGAAGAAAAAAAAAATTTAAAGGAAATGTCCTGACTCATTCACTCACTCATCATCGCCCAGCCAAAAATATTGAAGTTGGAATCATGGCATTTCAGGGATATGTTCGTTGTATGTCAAAACCGTACACTAAGGGAGGATTTTTGGATATTCAGGTTCTAAAGGGGTCTTAAGGGGGTTAAACCTGCATTTCATTGAATGACATTATCTCACGAGTGGTTTCATTAGTGGATGTGATACTCGGCATATAAACTTATCATTAAAAATAAGCAGACATGTGTCTAAGGGTTTTTCGATGTGGTGTATTATTATAAGGTGAAAGGGTTGAAAAGTGGGGGTTGAAGGATTCCTAACGGAACGTGTAGGCCTATCTCTTAAACGACATAGGCGAGAAATTGGAAACTCAGCGAAATAAAATCAGCTTAAAAAGTAAGTAAATCGGTGTTCGATCGTTTTTTCATAAATTAATTTAAGGGGCCAATGAGGTGGGGTGAAATGCAGGGGGGGGGAAGGAGAGAAAGTGCCCTAACTGACTGAGTAACTCACTCACTCATCAAACTCAGGGGAAAAAGACAGCTTAAAAATAAGTTAATAGGTGTTCATGCGTTTTTTACATCAACCCAATTTAAGGGGTCCATGGGGAGGGATGAAATTCTGGTAAAAATAATTGAAAGAAAATGTCCTGTCTGATTCACTCACTCATCACGCCCAGCGAAAACTATTAAAGTTGGAAACATGAAATTTTGAGATTATGTTCGCTGTATGTCGAAAACGTCAACTAAGGAATGATTTTTGTTTATTCGGGTTTTAAAGAGGTGTTAAGGGGGTAAACGTGCATTTCATTGAATAACGATGTTTCATGAGTTGTTTCTTTGGGGATGTGATATTCGGTATATAAACTAATCATTAACAAGAAGTTCCGTTAAGAACTATACAGCCTACTTTTCATGCCAATGATTATTCTACAGAATATGAACCTATCTAGAATAATGACGAAATTAAGTTGGTAATATCGAAATATCTAATTAGTTCAAAATATACCTGGTATAATGTAGCCTAATAGAGCACTACAGTTGGCAGCCCTGGTGACTGAATATATTCTTAGTTCCATCTCTTAAGGTACAGAATACAAAATTTGGTTGAAGTCCAATGGACGTTACTTGCAGTTAGACACTGGATCTATCAGCACGCGTAAAAGCATGTTGCCAACAATACCATGCGTGTGCTGGTCAGAAATAATCTGAAATATTATGATATTTTGTTGTGCCAATTTTGGATGAAATCCATTTGTTAGTATAGACGTTACATGTATTTTAAAATTGGACATATCAGCAGGCATAGAATCATGTTGTCAGCACTGCCTTGTGTTAATTACTCCAAATTAATCTAGAATGTCAGGTGCTATACGTGTGCAAAGTATAGAGCTGTTGGCTTGCATACTTTCTGATATATTGATATTAGGGTAAAAAATATAGACAGCATTTATTAACAGTTGGCAGCCCTGATTGCACTGAAGAATACTTATAGTCATATCTGATATGTTACACATAGCACATGCGAAATTTGGATGAAATCCTACTGATAGTATAGAAGTTACATGTATTTAAAAATTGGCCCTATCAGCAGGCTTAGAATCATGTTGGTAGAACTGATGTATATAAGTTACTCCAAAATTAATCAAACATGTCAGGTACTATACGTGTGCTTAGTTTAAAGCTGTCGGCTTGCACACATTCTGATATATTGGTATTTGGATTAAAAAATAGAGAGAGCAATTATTAACAGTTGGCAGCCCTGGTGGCTCTTAAGAATATGCTCAGTCATATCTGTTTATGTACAGATATTACATACAAAATTTGGTTGAAATCCGATTGATAGTGTAGAAGTTATATGCATTTAAACATTGGACCTATCAGAAGGCTTAAAATTATTTTGGCAACACTGTCATGGTTGGCCTCCTGGAAATTAAACTGAAATAGTATTATCTACATGTGTGCCAATTTTGGAATAGCTCCTATGCATACCTTGCAGGATATCCAACATGGAGCTCAAATTTCTAGTGCGTTTTTTCAGTAGTTGGTAGCACTGACATCATTTTCAAATATGGACTTGAGCTATTCCCGTGCACATCTTTACTCATACTAAATTTGGTTTTGATTGCTGCAGCCGTTTAGGAGTTGATAGGGGGGGACACACACACAGCCAGACAGACAGACAGAAGGACAGACAGACAGACAGACAGACAGACAGACAGACGGACAGACAGACAGACAGACACACATTTGCCCGATCTCATAAGACTACTTTTTCCTCATTTTTGCAAAATGTGAAAAGTAGGCTAAAAATAATCAGACATATGTCTAAGGGTTTATCGATGTGGTGTATATTATGAGGTGAAAGGGGTGAAAAGTGGGGATTGAAAGATTCCTAACGGAGCGTGTATCTCTTAAACGTCATAGGCGAGGAGTTTGAAACTCAGAGAAAAAAAAATCAACATAAAAAAGAAGTAAATATGTGTTCGACCGGTTTTTCATAAATCCAATTTAAGGGGCCCTTGAGAGGGGTGAAATTCAGAAAAGAAAAAAAACAGGAAAGAAAGTGTCCTAACTGATTGACTCACTTACTCATCAAACTCGGGGGGAAAACAGCTTTATATAAGTAAATAGGTGTTCGACCGTAGGCTTCGTAAATCCAATTTAAGTGGTTCATGGGGAGGGGTGAAATTATCAAAAATAAATGAAAGAAAATGTCC
This sequence comes from Meconema thalassinum, assembly GCA_946902985.2. Classification (NCBI taxonomy): domain Eukaryota; kingdom Metazoa; phylum Arthropoda; class Insecta; order Orthoptera; family Tettigoniidae; genus Meconema; species Meconema thalassinum. Next base: position 582,517,384 of record OX336390.1, on the reverse strand, counting down.
TGACTGACTCACTCATCATCGCGCAGCCAAAATTATTGAAGTTAGAAACATGAAATTTTGGGGATATGTTCGTTGTATGTCGAAAACCTCCACTAAGTAAAGAGTTTTGGATATTCAGGTTCTAAAGAGGTGTTAAGTGGGTAAACGTTCATTTCATTGAATAACAATATCTCACGAGTGGTTTCAATTGGGGATGTGATACTTGGCATATATACTAATCATTAAAAATAAGCTTACACATGTCTAATGGTTTTTCTATGTAGTGTATATTATGAGGTGAAAGGGATGAAAAGTGGGGGTTGAAAGATTTCTAACGGAGCGTGTATCGCTTAAACGACATAGGCGAGGAGTTTGAAACTCGGAGGAAATCAATCAGCTTAAAAATAAATAAATAAATCAAATAAATAAGTGTTCGGCCGTTTTTTCGTAAATGCAATTTAAGGAGCCTATGGGGAGGGGTGAAATTCTGTAAGAAAAACGTCCATTCAGGAAGGATTTTCGGATGTTCACTCTCATCGACCAACCAAAACTATTAAAGTTAGAAGAATGATATTTTGGGGATATGTTTGTTGTGTGTCGAAAACGTCTACTAAGGAGGGATTTTTGGATATTCAGGTTCTAAAGGGGTGTTAACGGGGTTAAACCTGCATTTCATTGAATAACAATATGACACGACTATAACGCGAGCGAAGCGAGGCTAAAATGAGGCGGTGTGTGTCTGTGTATTACTCAATCACGCAAGTACCACTGGTCCGATTTACATGCATTTTACATGGAAGTACTGTAGCTGATTTACCTGGTTAACATATAGGTTACTTTTGATTTCAATACTTTGCACTATTTAAAGATGGCGACCATTTTAGTGACGTCACTACACCCTTTGGTTTCAAACTTTCATATTTCCATTTCAAATAAAAAGAGGACACTAAGAAATAGCAAACTTTTGATGGCATATACGAGGTTTAAAATTACATTTTCTATCCGAAAGGTATCTCCAACGGTTAGCGAGTAAAACCTAAATTTGTGCTATAAAACACGGTCAACGCCGAGCGGTGTAGTTGGACAAAATGTTCCATCCTTAATCTCCCTCTGCGCAGCACCTCGCCTATCCCCTGTTTTAACTCTCACCTTCACATTTTAATTTATTTATGACGCGTAGCGAAGCACGGGTACTTCAGCTAGTATTATATAAAAATCTACCGTAACAAGTTAGTTATGTTAGTCATTGCTGTTTTATTGGGCGGAACAGCAAGGTCATCTGCCCCAACTACCATAACAAGTTTCGCTGCGCTTGGATGATTACCTCGCGAGAAGATTTCATTTAAATATTTTAAATTTGCTTGGCCACCAAGTTGGTTTTATACTTAACAGGATTTTAAAAGTCGCATAGGTGAACGTATCTTAGTATTCTCTATCATCGTACAAATTTTCATGGTGATATCAGCAACAGGTTTGGAGATAATAAAATGCTGGCGGAATAATTCGCGCGTGCGCCATGTTAGGTTGGTATGAGATTCATTGAAATCGCTCCAGCCATGTAGATATTATTAGGGGACACGCACACACATGAACTAAAGCTGATCTCAAGTGCGTAGAATGACTTAACAGCACCTGTTTAAGGACCATTAGCCATAAAGGACAACATGGCTCGCGCAATAACTTGCGGTGCTTTACGTTTCCTGTGCATGATTGACTTCTCTATGTAAGGATTGCTGAAAGTAATATTTGTGAAAGAAAGAAAGAAAGAATGAAAGAAAGAAAGAAAGAATTAATGCAAACGTCAGAGATCTTACCAATATTATGAGCAACATCTCAGTGAGTTCGGGAAGTTCACTTTCACTACTTCTGCGTATCTGTTGAGTGAGACATGTACAGTCGAGATTCGAGAGGCATGTCTCAGATGTCATCTGGGTGAACTCGGTCTTCTCTACGATATCCAGAAAGTCGCTGCTCAGAGACCTCTCAAACAATGACTTGGTAATGCGTCCTGGGTCGAGATGGTGTAAGCGTGAATACCCGACCAGTAGGAGGTCTGGTTCAAACCTCGTCTACGGTTCCATTTATCTTCGTCAAAAGATATTACCGCTCTATGTGATATTTATGATGTTACCCTTTTGTGCATTTTCTAGTATTACAGTATTTTAAGAGACTACAACCACTGATAACGTTCGGTGTATGCGTATGTTACCATTCTGCCGATCCTCTAAGTCAGATCTCTCCAGCCCAATCAACTCCCCGCTGGTCAGCTCTAAACTACCGTGTCTTAAGTGGGCGGAACAACTCCCTGGTGTGATATATTCGAGGGCTGGAAAGTAAATAGTATCAACACATACTAAACCATTTATGATATAACCATCATACCTCTACATACCTTCAATGTAATCCCTAGCAATAACTTGCCCCGTTGTCAGATGTGTGAAAACTGTTCATTACCAGTAGCAGTGCGCTATTCTTATGTCCATGACGGAGCATCTTACCACTTGAAGTATGACATCTCGTGCTATCCTAGGAGTGATTCCTTAGTTTGAGGTGGAGATTGAAGTCACAGGGAATCATGTCCGGTGTTTACAGTGGATACTCCAAATTCTCTCACCCATTGTTTCCCACTGTTTTGTGTGGCAATGCCCGCTGCCACAAAGCTGTTCCTATATAAGAACTGTTGCCATGCTGGAGGTGGGTGGTCTTTGGGTAGCCACCCTATTCTCTGGACGTGGGTCCCTTTAATTTCAATCTATTCCTCCAACTAAAGCATCCATTTCGAGATAATCGTTTCCACACACGAGACAACATACTTGAAACGGCAGGGCACTCCGTCACAGATACCCAAAAAAGGCAGCCCTGCTACTGGTATCCTGGGTATGGGTCCAACATGTTGCAGCGGATAACACGAAGGCTTGTGGTGAATGATCGTGTGGCCTCCGGAGAGGCCGAGTGCAGGACTTTCTAGTTGACGCCCGTGGGCGACCTGCGCGTCGTAATGAGGATGAAGTGATGATGAAAATGTCACATACACCCAATTCCCGAGCTACGGGAATCAACCACAGGAGATTCAAATTCCTGATGGCTCTGCCGGGAATCGAACCCGAGGCACTTCGGGCCAAAACCTAGTGCGCTAATCATTTAGCCACGGAAGGACAGGCTTGTGTTAATGTTGCCACTCCTTAATTTGCAGTCTTTGTACATTATGGTAAAGAGCTATGAGTGCAAGCTTGCCACATCTGGAAAGTCAGAGAGTAGTTAGGTATTGAGGTCAGTATGAAGCCAAGCACAGCCATCCATGGTTGCCCTCGCCCAATAGGTACGAGCTGGAGAGATCTGCGCTAGGATATCACTCTGCACTTTGGAGAAATTGAAGGAGATAGAAAGGGGAGCATATGACTGACAGATTCCGAGAATGTAAATCTATAAGCACCCCTACAGATCTAAGAGGGTGGCTGGAAGACGATGCTGGGGTATGGGAGGAGAAGGTATCTCTTCTCTGATTAGACACATCGGATGGCTGTATCCACCATCAATCAGATGCCAGGCAGGGGGTTTAGGGTAATGATTGACAGTAGATTTGTCTAGCACACACCACTCTTGCAGTGATTGTACCAATGATGGATTACTTACTCAGTGAGCGGGCTGTGTAAAGGATTTTCCTTTGTCACGTTTTGTTGATGAATCATTCGCTAAGCCTACACGCTACTGACTGCTTATCAGACATTCAAACGTGCTAACGGATCCTATATACTGTACTTCAAAATGCACTCAACTTAATTTGTGGACTTTTACGAACTTACTCTAAATATCTGTGTTTCAATTTGAATAGGCCTGGTGGTTGAAAAATGTTTACGTGAACATATATGTAGTTTCTTTACTACGTCTGCGTTTTTGAACGTATTTCCTGTAATATTAATAAATTATCCCTTATAAGTAAACTTTTTTAGTCACTAATCTTAATAAGCTTTCTGTTCACTGTATACCGAGCTTGTCAGTACCTGAGCCCAGGTTAAGTTTATATCAGACTAGCAAACCGACCCGGCTTCGCCCGGGAACAGTTATGTTTGCATTACGTGATAAGCGCCTTTTTTCCAATGTCAATGAAGAACGACCAATATCCGTTTTACGTCTCGGCATGATGGGTTAAAATCACTGACTGGACTATTAATTTTATTATCATGGAGATGCATGTGCAACAAATTCTTGTCAGACGTAATTTAAGAATGGCCAGGTGCATGAAACACAAATCCCCCTTCCGTCCAATCTTAACTTGACTGTGCATTTTGCGGAACGAAACGTTCACAGGTGAATTGAAGAAAAGCCGAGTTGCACTTCCAGGGAAACTCCAAACACAACCACTCTTCTCTAAAGTTTTTAACTCGACACGACTCGACAGTTTGCTGCTGGCTGTATCTGGGGCAATAAGGTCGTGCACTAGCTAAGCTGTACCTAGGGTGATAGACTCGCCCCTAGCTAGCTCGTAACCTCAGTAACTGAATGGAGATTGTTAGGAGAAATGAAAACACAAAAACACTTATAGTAGGCGATGTATTGGAGATAGAGATATGCTCTCCCGGGCTTTTTTGTAGAACTTTTCATGCTGAACAATTCTTACACTCATAGTATATAGATATTTTTAACGATTTGCCCAGCGTAAGCTTAAAAAGCGCACGGACGCCGGTTTTCTTTCGACCTTTTCACTGAAATGATTAGTGCTTGACTTCCTTTGGTCGTAAATAAATTATTTTCTACAGAAACCTTCCTCGAGATATCCTTTACAGAATGGTGAAAACCGCATCAAAATCCATTCTGTGGTTGTCGAGATTATCCGTGACATCCAAGAATCGGGGACTTTGTTTTATATTAAGTAGAGATTATACGCCAATCAGTATAATTTAATATAATACAGTATAATCCCCCTTCCGTCCAATCTTAAATTGACTGTGAATTTTGCAGAACGAAAAGTTTGTAGGCGAAATGAGATTTGGGCTTCCAGGGAATGGCGAGGTGAATGAAACTCTAATCCCCCTTCCGTCCAATCTTAACTTGACTGAGTTTCACATGCGAAATTAAGAAAACCCGAGTTGCACTTCCAGGGAAACTCCAAACACAACCACCCTTCTCACAAGTCTTAACTCAACATGACTCAACGGTTTGATGCTGGCTGTATCTGGGGCCATAGGATCGCCCGCTAGCTAGGCTGTAACAGGGATGATAGACTCGCCCTTAGCTAGCTCGTAAACTGTCGCCTCAGTAGTTGAATGGACACGGTTGGAAAAAAATAAAACTTAAAAACACTTACAGTGGGCGATGTATTGAAGATAGACATATGCTCTCGCGGATTATTTTGTAGAACTTTTCAGGCTGAACAATTCTTAGACTCATAGCAGTTAGACATTTTTAACGATTTGCCCAGCGTAAGCTTACAAAGCACCCGGACACCAGGGTTTCCCCCCGACTTTTCCACTGAAATCGTTACTGCTCGGCTTCCATTGATCATAAATAAATTATTTTCCACAGAAATCATCGTCAAGATATCCTTTGCAGAATGGTGAAAACCGCATCAAAATCCATTCAGTGGTTCTCGAGATTACCCGTGACATCCAAGAATCGGGAACTCTGTTTTATACTAAGTAGAGATTATACGCCAATCAGTATAATTTAATATAATACAGTATAATCCCCCTTTCGTCCAATCTTAAATTGACTGTGAATTTTGCGGAACGAAAAGTTTATAGGCGAAATGAGAGTTCGACTTCCAAGGAATGGCGAGGTGAATGAAACTCAAATCCCTATTCCGTCCAATCTTAACTTGACTGAGTTCCACATGCGAAATGAAGAAAACCCGAGTTGCACTTCCAGGGAAACTCCAAACACAACCACCCTTCTGAGAAGTCTTAACTCAACACGACTCAACGGTTTGGTGCTGGCTCTATCTGGGGACAATAGGTTCGCCCCCTAGCTAGGCTGTAACAGGGATGATAGACTTTTCCTTTTAGCTAGCTCGTAAACTGTCGCCTCAGTAGTTGAATTGACACGGTTGGATAAAAATAAAACGTAAAAACACTTATAGTGGGCGATGTATTGAAGATAGACATATGCTCTCGCGGATTATTTTGTAGAACTTTTCTTGCTGAAGAATTCTTAGACTCATAGCAATTATATATTTTTAACGATTTGACCAGCGTAAGCTTACAAAGCACCCGGACCCTAGGTTTTTTTTCAGACTTTTCCACTGAAATCGTTACTGCTCGGCTTCCATTGGTCGTAAATAAATTATTTACCACAAAAAATATCCTCGAGATATCCTTTACAGAATGGTGAAAACCGCATCAAAATCCTTTCAGTGGTTCTCGAGTCTACCCGTAACATCTAAGAATCGGGGACTTCGTTTTATACTAAGTAGAGATAAAGCATTGAAAATTCATGTTATATAATTGTAAAAATGTCTGTTAAAATTCATTATCTCTGACGTGCTCTGAACCAAAAATAATATCAATTAATAATAATGTTATTGGTTTTACGTCCCTGTTAATAACTGCGGCTTTTAGAGACGCCAAGGTGCTTGAATTTTGCCCCAAAAGGGGATCTTTAACGTGCTAGTAAATCTATTGACATGGTTCCCTTACATTTGCGCACCCTCATATATCAACTGGCTGCGCAAGGATTCGATCCTGCAACCTTGGGCACAGAAGGATAAAACCTTACGACTGTGCCTGGTAGCCAGTCATTATATGAATTACTAAATCAAGAGTCTATGTTTTAACCCTTTAGTTAGTTAGTTAGTAAGTTAGTTATTGTGGAACTACGAGGTAATCTGCCCCTCTTAACACAGATTAAATTATAAAAATTTTGAATATATACTTCTATTTAAATAATAAAAAAACTATACATTAAAAAGGTAATAAACAAGAATTTACGAATTTAAAACAATCTTTTCAAAAAAGAACAATCTTTGAGTCAATGATCAATTGAAAATTTAGATTGCTGACCCTAATCTACTCTCACTTATAAAGTGGATGACGAGATTGATCTCCTTTTTTTAACTCTTTAAGAAAGCTTTTATGGTTTTTTGGCGAAGTGTTCCTTTACAATATACCTCTGCTTCCTTTTTGTCACTGTTTTTGCTATTGATTCAGGGGCATTGCGACATCGTGATCTTGTAGCACCGTGTACTTGGAAATGTGTAGTATTTGTCTGATAACCTGTGTCACTGTGATGTCTGTACTAGTATGGGTATTTTAATTGAGGTAGGAGTTGAGCAGGAAGCGGTCATGGCCTTAAGCTTGGTATCAACCCAGGATTGCCAGGAATGGAAGTGGGAAGCCACGGAAAGCCCCTTACAAGATGGCTGAGATGGGAATCGAACCCAGGTTTGTCTCAAGGCTGAGTGTACCCCGTTCCAACCCTCAGACCAGAACTAAATGTCATGGCAGAGCCGGGAGTCAAATGGATGCCTCAGCGCTGACAGCCAAGAATACTCGTTACTACGCCACCAGGTGGATGTCATATATTGACACTGCATTCATAAGGCATGATGTTAAATATTGCGAAACTGGAGAAAGTGTATTTGCATAGGATTTAAGGTACCGGCATTCATGTACGGTTTAAGACAATTTACATAATTTTTAGCCAAACTATTTGAATTCTTTTCGTTGGTTAACTAGAATAAAAATAAAGGCAGTTTCGCCATCAGAATGGTTAATATGCAATTTAATGTGTGTTCTTAAATAGTACATCATGCAACAAGTCTATAATGGCAACAATTAAGACGCGAGTATGTTTATAAAACGAGCGAAGCGATTACCATTATAGGCGTGTTGCAAACGACTGTTTATATTGTGTCCGTCAGAGGAGATTGTCAGGGTACCACCAGCCGTAAAGTGGAAATTCCAGACAACCCCTTCCGTCGAGCACACAACCTGAGAGGATCGGATGCACTTCTTTAGGGCTAGCACCGGCACGAGATCCACCTCCCACGGGATCAGGCTTTTACACGGAGTAAATGTCATAGATGCCCAAAGAAGTACACCCTCAAAACACAAAGCTAATAAATAACAACACCCAGACTTGAGTAAAATTGGTGAATCATTTATTCAGGAAAATCAAACTCCTATCCTACTTCGGGGAGCTTGAAATCGGCTAGTCCGCAAAGCTAATAAACAAATATAAACAAAGGAATATGTCCCTAACCGAAACTAAGTTAGCCCTCTCGAAAGTCCTTTAATAAAAGAAATCGAAACAACAACAACAAAGCTTGGAACGTGGCACGTAAGTAAATCCATACCCAAACACAATCAGAATTAATTAAACAGAATTACATCAAACATCAAATGCAAGCAAGGGCCTAAGATATGATGGTACCACTTTCGTATTTACAGTTAAATTTAAGTTATCTAGCTAAATCATGACTTAAAACCAAATACGGCGAGAAGCGTCCGTATACAACAATTACTTCAAAAGCTATGATAGCAACCATACTATCCAATAAAGAAATAACAATCTGATTACAACACAAATGTAATACAAATTCAGGGACAATCAGGTGACACACATGAATTATTAATCAAACACATTTAATATTTTTTTATAAAACCTGCATACGCAAATAAAGATGCTGTTTGCCCTCGATTGTCAACTACAGCATGTAGTTATGGTGGTGAACGCGTAGTTAGAACTTCGTCTTACTTCACTTCGAATCACAGTGGCCCACTTGTTACGAACTAAAGGTTAGCCAGTAATTCTCGACGGTCAAACTGTCAGCTAGTCCTAGTCATTACCACTCGGAAATGGTCAGCACACATGCATCGGTCAGCTGGTGTAAATGTAGGTTCACATTTAGTAGCAAATCTTTATTCAATAATATTTAGTTTCGTAAATTTAGGTTAATTACTTTTCAAGATTTATTTCAGGTTTAGGTTATAGGTTTTCATTCCCTAATATGTTTTATGAGGTTCGAAGACTGACCATAATCGAGCAGGCTGGATATGCTTTGTAAGCCTCTGCTTACAACAGAGTGACATCATTCGTCACCCTAATACCATGAGCTATCAATGTTCCAATAACAACAACAACAACAACAACAACAAATACCTGGCGGCTCTATAACATGCAAATATAATCGTCGGTCAGCCTGGCAATGCTGCCTAGTACTGCTGGAATACAACAATAGGTTGTGGGGACCTAACTCCCCAATCAACATGTCTACATGGACTCTATAAGTAACTTACATCATTTACTAGCCTTATACAAAGTGATCGATTAGTCAACAATAATTATGGGGATAACCTTTTATCATATTCTGAAAAGCATGGATCTTTCATTTAATACCAGTCGCTAGACTGTCGACTAAACATTGTGACGCACAAGTCACTTTCATAATAAAACACATTCAATCAGCTGGAAACCTATATTTGAAAATCATTCCTACATACGATTGACATTCCGTACGGATGTGTGACGTCGGTCGTCGTCAAAATTAATCAATACGTGTCCCACAAAACCAGTTTACTATGGCATGCTGGGTACAGTTACATAACATGGCCGGCTTGACCTTGGTGAGTGTAGCCTGCCTCAAACTACTGCTCGGCATGTCCGCGCTATACACAGCGCTCAAAATGCTCCTTGCCTTTGCAAGTCCAAATAACAGTTTTATATTAACGGAATTCACATCAATAAAGTCCTGCGATGTGATCCGTTTAAATGACGTAATATTAACACACTGATTTGCCATGTCCTGTCTATTATAAAGATATCACACGTATTTACAAAGCAACGAGGTCTAAATGACAAATATTCCTACATGTTGTGAGTGCTTTGCATTTCTCGAAGAGACTCTTACTACATTTCTTAGTACAGTTTCATTGGGATAACATGTGCGCCTCTACTCGGCACAAAATAAAGACAAAATTTGATAACACCTCTACACTCTCGGGCTTATCCAAAATGATACGTAGTGTCTGGGCTTCGATGCTGGGGTTTACGACGCCTCAATTGCTACACTAGTATGTAATTCCTACCTGGAATTCTGTAGTGTCAGAGCTCTACATAAAATCAAATTAAATCCTTGAATAAGGGCGGTGGTTAGTCTTCAATCCACTGAAATGATACGCCCAATAATTGTGGTGCAAAGTAAACTTTAAAAAAATGGATAGTTTATCATCCCTAAAGTTCAGCTAATGCTGGTAAGAAATATGGCTCTTCTGGGCTAAGACATTTTAAAAGGTTATAATTCACACATGGGATGTAAGTTAGTGTAGTTGCACCGGCTCGATAAAAATCGGCCATAGGGTGGCTCACAATGAATCGACCAGATTCAAATCTAATGAAAGAAGACACAATCTACAACTACAATCCCTGCCTGCTGTTTGCTATCAAAAATACGGTTTCTACGGTTTCTGAAAAATCCTTAACCTTGACAGAAAGAAGTACAGGACTCACTGTCGGTGTTCGTAATTCACCTCATATTTCCTTGAGATGAGGGGTCTACGTCTCCTATTGGAAGGAACGTTATTATACATCATCATAGGCATTGGTCCTGCTTTCCTCTTCTTAAAAGTCATCATCCTCTCCAATGCAGCGTTATCCTCTTGACGTTTCACCCATGCTTAGGGTTTTTAAACCATTATGTACATGATGAATACCATTTGAAAGATATCGTAAAAGTGGTCATGAAGAATGGTAGAAATAAAATTGTAGCACAGATTTTAATCTTATTCACAGATTTCCAAATAGTAGCACTGCTTCTATTCACAGTTGCAGATCAATCAACAGAAAGGCCATTTCACTATCCGACACCGAATTTACAAGACACATCAGGTGTTGTCTGACGCTCTGATTCTAGTACTTTATCACAGAATCATTACTAATCTTCACAATCGTGCGCGGAAAATCGCGACACAAACTTTTCGTTGATTACACACTTGAAATGGCGTACTTGGCGCGTGTAGAATATTTATACCGTCATTGAATTGTGCAACTTACAGGCTTTCTGGAATACACTGGAAGCAATGCGGAGTCGCAGTTGACTGACCACGTGCTAACAGTAAAATGTTAGAAAATCACAACCTCAAGAAAATCTGGCGTGAGCTTTGTTTTATGCGCCTGGCACGGCGTTATATTTAATCTTTAGCGTACTTTATAGTATTTAACAGCACGATGCCCGCGGATACTTCACTTCACTGATAACGTGAACTTTACACAAAATACATGTTGGTTTCAAGCGAGCCAAGACGTAACGTCCTATTTGGACGAATCCAAAACGTGTTTTTTTTCCTCGGAACAGCGTTCCGACTTCCTGGTAACTTCCGAAGTCGTTTAGCGACTGCTTATATTCCTTTCACATGTCTGCGAGGAAAATACTTTTACCTGTTATTAAACATTAGTTCAAATTATGCAGAAGAACTTGTTATGAATTCCTTGGATATGTGAAGTGGTAATAAGGGTTAAATTAACCCAGGAATAATATTTCGTACAATTCTCCAGAGTCAAAAGAGAACCTTCGAGTTTGACGAAGACTGCTCGTGTATCCGGGTGTGTTCTATCCATCGTGGATGCAGTTTAACAAATTATCAAAGAATATATCACCACCATGAGCTCATACGGGCTCATATGCCTCCCCATCGATTCAAATAAAAATGTAGGGACTGCATTTTTATTTGCTCAGGTTTCTATGGTTTATTTCTGGTGATATGTCTTTAGGTTGACATCATCGGTCATTCAAAATAGGTGGTTCGTCGGTCGTAGTTCGTCGTAACAAAAAGAAAATCCAGGCATCATAAGGTCCATTGGGCCTCCTCCTCGAAGCGATCGAAGAAGCTATCTTCTTCAGGATATTCCGAGTGATTTTGTCTCCTCCCTCTGTTTCGGGCCATCCTCTCGTTTTCTCTTCGGTTGTACTCTCGTTCACTCATTTCCGGTGAGATGTAGTAGAGCTCTGCGGCAGCGTTCCATTCCTTTTCTTTTTGTACCGGTTTCTGGTATTTGATTTTCGGGACGTCCTTTTGGTCCCACGGAGCTCGGCCTTGATCTTGTCTTTCCTTCTCTTGTTTCTTCCTCAGCTGTTGGATGTACTACTGACTCTCTCTCGCACGCCCCTGCGAATCTCGATCAACTTGATAGTGAGGGTCGCGGTCTCGACGATACCTTCCGATATAACGGTAATCACTCCTGATCTGGCCTGTTGGTTGCGCTCGAGGTCTGTCATTATTTCCTCGCCGGTCATTATTTGTTTGATTCTCGAATCGACGCCCCCAGTAGCTCCTGTTGTCAGGCTACGGTTTTACTGACGTTGTCTGGGTCCGATATTATTGTTTCCCTGGTATGGGGTATTAATATTGGAAGTAGGTTAGGGTGTCTGACACACCTTGTCGATGGTAGTGTGGTTCACGTTACGTGTTTCCCCTCTCGGCCTGTGTATTTTAAACTGGTCGTTACTAGAGTCGAGCCTCCTAAAAATTTGGTCATATTCCATGAACGTAGTCGTGCTCGCAGCTATCAGAACACGCTGCACGTCAGCCGGGTACTGCCGCCTGATCGTCTGTATCAATTCTGGTTTTGATAAAGGTGGTAACTTTGCCAATTACGTGGCAAAGTAGTTGGCGTAGCGTGTGGGCTGGTTAGAGCTGTATCTCTTAGTATACATCTAGCTATGATTGCCTGTTGAATATCGCTGGACCAGTATGTTCTTAAGAGTGTCTCCCAAAAGTCCTGGTATCCCGTGAACGAATACTTGAAGGCTCTAAACCAGGTGCTAGCTTGCCCGTCCAAAATTCGCCCGATTACCCTGAGTTCTCTCTCAGGAGTAACCATTGTATCACGTAAGTAACATTCAACGTTCCGGAGGAATTCAATTGGAGTGATACCTCTTCCGGTTCCAGAAAAGTGTGCGGGTAGTTCTTCGCGTGATCGGATGATCATTACGTTGCTGTTATAATGTGGGTTACGTATAGGAGTGAATACAGGTGCGTCGAAATTGAGTTGCGGTGGCTGTTCGACTTGCACAGTGTTAGTGTTCTCACTTGGTGGCGTTATGGTTTGTGGGTTTGACGAAGTCATGGTCTGCAGGTTTGGCAAAGTTATGGTCTCCATACGTTTAACTTGCGACTCAATTTGTTCCAATAATCGCCTTTCCAATTGCTGAATATCCGGCGTGGTCAACGGATCAGTTTGGCTTGCGAGGTTGTTCAACTGGAGTTCCAAGTGCTCTATCTTCCCACGAAGTCACATGTCGACATCTGCGACAGTCTTCCGGAAATTTTGGCTGGATTGCAACCTCTCAGCAATAGCCAATTCCTCGATGCGTGTATGCACGAAGTCTACGTCCCCTTTAATATTAGATATGTGGGCCTCAGTGTTCATCTTATGCTTGGTGATGTCTCTCTTAATAATGACTATGTCGATGTTTAATTCTTCCTTGTTTGAATGACTATTCGACTGCAATTCTTCCACAGTGGAGGTCAAATCAGTGACGATTTTTGAGTTGGCTGCCAATTCGTGGAGAAAATTCGCCATATCACCCGCTATGTCTGTGGTAATGTGGTTTAAATAAACCCAGGAATAATATTTCTTACAATTCTCCAGAGACAAAAGGTTATCTTCAAGTTTGGCGAAGACTGCTCGTGTTTCCGGGTGCGTTCTATCCATCGTAGATGCAGTTTAAGAATATATCACCACCATGAGCTAATACGGGCTCAATATTTGCAGAAATTACAACTCTATTTTATGTTCGAACATATATATTCATATTAATATCTGTAGAGAATCCACCAGTTGTGTTTACTGAACAGAGCGCATACGCTGGTTTATTGATTTTCCATGGATCATAGACCTTGGCAATATCATCCAGCCTCCACGTTTTAGTGTCGTTATATCACCACCAGCATTCATTAAAATTGTCGCCGTACTCCTCCGAAAGCAATGCCTTGTGTACAAAATTGGATTTGGGGAGATTGACGTACAGTGTTATTTCTTTTCGTATTATCCCCAGATTATTTATGCCAACATTTTGGACGGTGCACTTTCCATGTTGATAATTTTTAAAGAAGGAAAGAAGGATGGAGAGTTGCACAATTCTGGACGTAGATTCATGATTTTTTTTTGCACATTTCATAGTAATTTCCTGTTACTGTAAAGCTTCGTGCTTATTTTGTCTTTTGTTTGGGATTGTAACTACAATGGTTGGTCCGATGTATTTTACGTTGTCAACTTTCAAATCATGTAATTTCAATGTTGTCACTTGTGTCCGACATGTATGATTATGGAAACAAGTGCTTTGAGCGCAGGTGCGATGCTATCCTTACCTAATTGGTCAAACAGCTGCATCATAATGAGAACCTTGAGCTCTGATTGGTAGCGAACCTGCATCACAATGAAACTTGAACTGTAATGAGCCTCATTAAGATGCAATTTTCTGGCATATAATATTTATATTTCAGCATTGTCAAAAGAAAATTAATTTATAAAACAAAATTGGCATTTTTTGAGATTACCTAGAAACTTCCACAATGAATTTATGACAATTTTTCTTTCACATAACTATTAGCATTAGTGGTTTTGATGTTCCCTGCTAAATGTATTAGTTTATCGGTATTATACCCAAAAATAGAACATATTCTTTGAAAAATACAAAATGTATAATATGTGCTCTTCATATTCAGTTTTTGAATGAAGAGATATGTTGTCTCAGCTTTAGTAGAGGACATTCCTAATTTACTTATCTTTAATTTTGGACCTTATTGAGGTTGATAGGTGAATTAGAACTTGGACGTGTTTATATTTGAACCCGAAAAAGAAATGCACAATTCTTAGTTATTGAGTAAATTTATAAGTTTTAAGTTTTGCATTACGATTAGACACTTGCACCCTGGTCCATTTATATTAATTCACAGGCCTGCGATGAAAAAATACAAGGGAAGTGATATTTGAACTTAATGTATTTTTTGGTGCTGATTACAAAAACAGAAATTAAAATGTTCTATCCCGTCATGTTTTCTTGAAAATGCATTTGTACTTGGATTGTAATGAACATTTACTACAGATTGAACATAATAGAGGAATGTCAAGAAGGAGTTTCAATGAAAAAATACTACGTACTAAAATAGACACTGTGATTGTTTTGCTTTGTTTTCTGCTCAGTTTAAAATTTGTTTTGAACGTTCCTGTAAACATACATAATAATTGTTCCTCTTGGTCAATCGTCTATTTTATGTTAGTTTCTTCTAGAAACTGAAACATAATGCGATATAAAAAGTTAAAACTCAAGGGAAATATGTTTCTTTGCTCTCGATTTTAGCAGAAATAACGATATCGATTTTATAAAAAAAAAAGAACTGACGTGATGGAAAAATGAAAGTCATTTTCGAAATGAGCACACCAAATAACATAAAAATTAGCGAAAACTTCTCTTGTATTTTTCAAAAACATAAATTTCGCAGACCTGTCATACCAGAGCATATACATATGTATGAAACAAGTAAAATAAAGTACGTTTGTTTAAAGTAGAAGTTGCTTCATTTGCAAGCAAAAAAAAAGTGAAAATTCCATCGAAGTACGTCGTTTTAAACTTACATGCATAAGAAAAATATGCATTTTAGTTCTTGTGGAAACTACTTGATTAATATATGATCGTCTTTCATTTTTATTTCATTATCCAACATCTGACAGAATAGAACAAAGAGGAATGAATTAAATTGCCCCTCTTTATATTATTTGCAAAGGCAGGGGAAGGTTTTATTCTTTAGAGTGGGAGTTAAGGTATGGGCTAGAATTCAGCAGCCCGTTAACTGCCGAGTACGATCAGCAGGGAGCCATTGGGAGGAAAAGGGGGTGTGTTGACATCTGCTTCTAAGTCAAAAGCGCTACTAACTATTTTCTCATCACCCTCGCTAGTCTGTGTTTAGTTTGTTTTTACAGTATAACATTAATAGGCACCCCAGCCAGCAGATGGTGCGTTTCTCAGCAAACTTCAAATATGAAGGCAAAAATCGTTGTCGATGAGGGTTAGTTTTATATTCGTGTGGAATACAATGAAACTCATCCAGATATACGTTTTATCTCGGCTAATACACAAGGGCATTAATGAAAGAGGCGAATTTTAAAATTGCAATAAGTGCTTCAATGGTGTCGTGGTACGTATTGACTTTTCGGATCAAAAGGATCAAAAGATTCGGAAATATAATTCCTATCTGATTATTGGAACGGGGTACACTCAGTCTTGTGAGGTGAAACTGGTAAGCGATTGGTTCGATTCTCATCTCAGCTATCCTAAAAATGGTTTTCCCTGGTTTTCCACTTCTACTCCAGGTAAATATCCCGATGGTTCCTAACTTAAGGCCACAGCTGCCTCCTGCTGAATCCGTTATGCATCACGAGGCTGAGGTACCACATTCCATAATTAAATTTCTTGGCAGAGTCAGGAATCGAACCCGGACTTCCAGTCTGATAGCCAAGCCCCTACACCACAAAGTGGTGACATGTGTTAGAGGCGTGATTCGAACCTTTAATCTCAGAAATTGCTGCACTCTCGATTGCGGTCGTAAAGCTACACTGAAAGCATTTGGTACGCTACTGGGTGCCCCATAATGTGTGAGCATCTGAGGAGAGTAGGCAGTCTGCTCACAGGTGGGTTCCTTTTACACTGTAAGTCATGTATAAGTAATGTATTATTCTCAGGAATCTATTAATATTAACGACTATCAAAATACAGGTGTGGGCCTGCTAAATATATTCAAATAGAATTTTCGACATGTCAGTGAATGAGAAGCGTTTCGAATTTAACTACATTTATCCGTCCTCTCTTTCAACAATACGCCATTAACGAAGTTATGCATCCCATTATGGACTTTTAGTGTGAAGACAAGGCGTATGCGTGACCGGAGAAGCTTATCAGGAGCAACCCACGGCTAGCTTAAAAATTTCCATAGACCGCTAGCTGAGGTTTATCTACCGTCATTTACATAGACGGGAACTGATCTCCATGCGTACTGCTGACTAGCTACCACATTCTGTGGTTTACGAGTACGTAGTGAGACTACTCTGCCAAATATTCTCGGTTCGATTCCCAGTTCTTCCCAGAAATTGAATTCTAATGTAATGGGTGGTATTCCGTAGTTTCCTACTATTCCTCCAGGTAAAGTGATCTACACCCTCAAGGGCTTACAGTTAATGAGATGGGAAATTGCCTAGGCTGAGTTAATCTTGAGCTGGGTTAATTTGATCCACTTCTTCCATTGACTTTGTTATGGACCCTCTCATATTTCCCTTTCTTAACTGCTTTTCACAGCTCTACTTCTTTCCAAGTCCTTCTATCCTCATCCCTCGAGGGTTTAAGGCGTCTCTAGTCTGTCTTCTTTATTTCTTTTATTCATGTATTTTGATTATAGAAATATTTTCAATTTATGACTCTCAAAATAAAATTGGCGACCCCACGGAGCCTGATATTTTGTTATTGAACATATTCACTAATTTCCATGTGTATATGCTTACTATATATCGATTTACAAAAATTGCGAGCTCTAACTGACTGTTATACCCACTCCAACTAACGTGTTGTTGTTGATTTATTTAGGGGATTTGTAACATCGTGGTCATGTATCCCCGTGTACTGTGTACTGTAGTGTCTGTGTGTGTGGAATTTGTTTTACAACCTGTGTTATTGCGATGGCTGTATTAGTGTGTGTATTTGTAATTCAGATAAGGATTGGGAAAGAGGCGGCCGTGGCATTAAATTGGGAACTATTCCGGCATTCGTCTGGAGTAGAAATGGAAAAATACAGAAAAGCACTTCCAGGGTGGCTGAAGCAGAGATCAAACGCACCTCTTATTAGTTTTGCCTTACGAGGTTGAGTGCACGCCGTTTCAGCCCTCAGACCTGAATTAAATTTCTTGGCAGAGCCGGGAATCAAACCCGGGCCTTCGTGGTGACAGCCAAGTTTGCTAGCCACTATGCAACGAGGCGGACTGTTCCATCAAACATTATGAGATCGTTATGTTCAAAATTTAAACCACATTTAAATTAACTAGTGGGCCCGTTTGAGCTTTCGCAACGTGACTGTCGGTTTATGGGGCAGTGGGGAAGAATGTGGGAGAACGAAGTTTTAAATATTGAAGAAATATATTTATTGTTGTTAAACGGCATGCGTACATGAGAAGAACACAAAGAATTATGTAGAACAGTGTTTTTTACTTGTCACAGCACCTCTTTGTAGACAATATCCGATGTTATAATGAATTCATCGGTTATTCGTTGCTCGGGAGTATCTTCTGCAGCAATTTTTACATTTGCAAAGGATTGAACCCTAGAGAAAGTCTTGGGGAGACCACACCGGAGCCATCTGTTGAGAGATTCCTCACCTAGCAGTACGCCGCGCTCGCGCCAGATGGCTGCCCTGCGCTCTAGCGGCAGGCTCGCCTAGCATTACGCCGCGGTCCCGCCAGATGGCTTCCGCCGCTGCACTGACTTGCGCTCTAGTGGCAGGCTCGCCAGGTTACGGTGCTCCCATTGTAAATGTACATTTTTAAAGTATTTATTTAATTGTGAGGCATTTAAAGGGGAAGTGAGTGCGCTTCGAGTACACATGGGGTTATGCGGAACCTGTAGGTACCCCATATATGTAGGTTGGTGTTAAAAGGACCTTATTTTCGGTACAAAACCTGAATGGGACCTTAGCAGAATAATATAGGGAGGATAACCACATGTGGATTTCAGAGAGGCCTGGTGCTAGTTTTTCGCCCGTGAATGCCCTGCGTGTGGTGTTTACGGAAATGAAAGCTGAAGATGACATAAACACCAAGTCCCGGAACCAGGGGAAATGACATTATAAAGTTACAATCTTTGATCAGCGGCCCATCCAACCAATCCCATTAGACAAAATGTCCACCTCGATGCGTAGTAGCTAGAATTCTTGGCTGTCAACGCGGAAGTCCGAGTTTGATTCCCGGCTCTACCAAGAAAGGTATTTCTGGTCTGAGAGCAGGAATAGGGTACACTTAACCTCGTGAAGCAAGACTGAGAAGAGGTGGGTTCGATTCCTACCTCAGCCATCCTGGAATTTGTTTTCCATAGTTTCCAAATTCCACTCCATGCAAATGCCGGAATGTAACCAACATTAGACCACGGTCACTTTCTAGCCAAATCATACAACAATTACAAATACACACACTAGTACAGACAGCGAAGTGACACAGGTTATCAGAAAAATTCTACACACACCCAAGTACACAAGGCTACATGACTACGATGTCGCAAGCCTCATCAATAACAACATCTCTACGTCAGAGTAGGATGCGCCGCTCATCACCTCCCCGTCTAAGACCTTAAAATATTTCCTGTTCGAGGCTTTACATAGGTTATTATTGTTGTTGACTCATGTTTAGAGCCTTCGGACATCAACCCTGTGTACTACTGTTATTGTGATTACTGTGGTGTTATGATTTACTGCATTAATAGGGCTTAGTAGCTCTGGGCTTGGCAATTCTGTTGAGACAAGCCCTGGCGTCAACCACACTCCCACACCAATTTCCCAGACCTTGTGCTGTAAATCACGCCAGAAACTCTGTAAGCATGTTGCTAAGTTTTTCATTAATATGGGTACCACCATGGCATTTGCCTGGAGTAGAAGCGGAAAACCACGGAAAATCACTTCTAGAGTAGCTGAAATGGAAGTCGAGCCCAAATCTTCTCCTCTCACTTCTGCCTTACGAGGCTCAGACCTTGATTTAAATTACTTGACAGAATTAGGAATCGAACCTGAACCTTCATGATGGCAGTCAAGAATACTGGTTACTACGCAACGAGGTGTACCGATTTCTTATTCTTGTGTGTGATTTAGATGTAAGTCAGTAGTTTGTAGAAGTTGTAGTAGCGCCGGAATTCATATTCATTTACATTATCATCTACATCATCAGTGGCAAATGGCCTACCCCTATGTCACCCCCTCATACACAAAGAATCATCACTACCACATTTTGCAAGTAATTCCGGGACAGCGTCATATGCCCTGGAGTGTAATTTCTCCAGAGTTTACCTCATTCTTGTTGAGGGGTTGCCTCAGAGACACAAAGATGCACCTATTTGGAGTAGAAGTAGGTATTAACACTATTTGTGGCGGTTTCTCTAAGCAGTGGTTGACATCAGACGCATTCATAACAAGCTCTGTCTTTTTCTTGTCCATGTTGTAAAGCCATTCTTTCTTCTAGCGACCAGGGTACAACAATGAAACGTGTCTAGAAATGCAATTACTTGACTCAGTAGAGCACTGTAATACGTCCGAGAAGAAGAAACGTTTTGCCTAAAGAATGGGCATGTGATACGTCTAGAAACTCACGAGCTCATATCCTCTCTGGTCATACAAAAGTACTTAAATGAAAAAACCTTTAAGAATAGTAATATGTCAAAAAATTCATGCACGAATATACAAGGAATTCGTCGTAAAATTTTACAGCTTGAAATTTCTTCATCATCAGTTTAACATACCATCTACCTATTGTGTGTAATTTATGTCTGTTTTTATGTTGCCTAGGTTGTGTAAAGAGTTTTGGTTTCGTTGTTATTGAATCTTTATTGACTTTGCAGCATCGTGGTCATATAACCCCGAGTGGTTGGGTGTGTTTCAAAGAACCTGTGCTACTGTGGTGTCTGTACTACTGTGCGTATTTGTAATAGAGGTTGGATTTGGGCAGGAAGCTGTTGTTGTTGTTGTTGTTGTGATTATTAATAAACGAGTGTAGACATTAGCCTCTCCTTTGAGATAAATAGCATTTTGTTTAGTACCTGTGGAGAGAGTTCGTCCCCATCATTTGTAAAAGAATTCAAGTAAAAAAGAAATGCTAACACTAGTAGGATTCGAACCCCAGTCGACCACTTAAATGCAACGTGTTAGCAAATAATGTCTTGAAATAAACGATTTCTTCAATTCCTTATAAATCATTTTATACAAAGTTTATATTATTTCTACCAGTAGGCTATATCGCATGCTACATACTCAAACTACTGAAATATAGGACTGGCACAAGTGATCAACTGCCATATTGTCACGTGACTGAGACCGCTCAGCGCTTTTATGCCACTGATGATACAGTGTAATGTTATAATACAAAATTATAATAAACAACAGGTCACGTCGTTTACGGTAGCTTAATCCACCCACAACTTGGTCCTAAGTTATGAATTACAATGCTTGCATAATTCACACAGCCACCATCTTTAAATGGTACGGCTGATGAACTTGTAGTTTGAGTCCAGGACGCGTCCTATATGAAGGTATGATCCTCCCAAATTTGGTAAAGATCCGATGATTAGTTTGGTCGTAATTTAATTTTAAGTTTTAACCATTTGAGTTGCTGCCATTCATTTTCGGTTAAGATGGTGGCAATATAAAACATGGCACTGATGTGTCTTTTTCTAATGCTACCTCCGTACCAAATTTCGTTCAATTCGATTTCGTCGTGTTTCAATAGGGGGGACAGACATACACACACACACACAACTTTTGGCCCTGTGTAGATCTCATAAGTCTACTTTAGGTTTTTGCAAAAATAAAAAGTAGGCTAAAAATAGAAGGTCCATATTCCCAAAGATTTTGTTGTTGTTAATTCTACGCACAGCCAATTACGTGGGCTACAAGGCCATGATGCCACAATAGGTTGTTGAGTAGAATCTGTCTTACAACCTGTGTTACTGTGATGGCTGTATTAGTGTATACATGTATTTGTAGTTCAGATGAGAATTGCGAAGTCGGCAACCATGGTCTTAATTTATGTACCATTCCAGCATTTGCCAGCATTTGTGGTAAACCAGCGAAAGACCCGTCTAGGATGGCTGTGGTGGGAGTCGAACTCACCTCTTGTCAGTTTTGTATTATGAGGTTGAGTGAACCCGTTCCTACGCCAAGACCAAAATTAAATTTATTCGCAGAGCCGAGTATCGAACTTGTACAGTACCTTTGGGGCGACAACCAAGATTGCTAGCCACTGCACCACGAGTGGGTTAAGTTATGTTATACTCCAATTGAGCTGATGGATATCAATTCAAATGGCGAGGAAACTGCAATTGTCCTGACATCTCAATCAATTTTGCAAGTGCTTTAGCGCCAATGTTCCATTGTCCTTGTTAGTTGGTATGGCAATTTTCCTATACGCGGCCAAGTATATGATGCGAAGGTTTTTGCAAGAGCCTTACAGAACAATGGCACTACTCGTGTTCTTAAGAACCTTGTAGTGGTCTTCATATATAAGCTCCACTAGAAGTTGTCACCATTTAGTTCAGTTTCTTCAATAATCTTTGAATAATAATATAATATAACCACGTTGTTATATACGATATTGATTTCAAAATTATGCTCAAAAGAAAGAACTAACTCAAATACACTTCAAATTAATTTGTTCAATTTCCTATGCTTAGGAGTACTCCCTCGACGAGGCAGGAATTACGCTCGATGGACTACGAATAACAGATTTCCAGCGGTATGATCATATCTTAGTGGTGTAGACTGGAGTATCACCTCCCAGCCATCTATCACAACACAAGGAGTGCCTGGTCTTACAAGAGCCCTGGGTTTTACAATACGACACTTTACAAAAGGCACAGGGTACTGAACAAAAGCTTGCGCAGCGATACGGAACGTTGCGTGCGTATGGTACAAGGGGACTGGAGAAAAACCATTGCCTTCTATAGCTTGAGACCACTAAATATCCGACTTGTAACAACACTGCTTTCCACATCCGTGAGCATTAAAGTGGAGACGATGGAATATATTAGCTGATATCGTACATCTGTTAACTCAAGACTGCACAATGGAGGACCTTCCTTCAGAAATGGAAGCCTTTTATTTTCAGGTAGTTTTTGGCATCTTGTAATAAATCATAGAACGTTGAAGTACGTTCAAGTACAACGATAATAATAGGAAACACTGAGAAACTCTAAAAAAAATATGGTTGAACTCTATATTTGCTCAAAAATAATAATTACTTCTTTTTGATTTAGTTTCATCAACTTCAACTAACATAAAATATAACGTAAAACCACAAAACGTTACATTATAACCTCAACACTAGTGAAGTTTAACACATCCCAACAACAACTGGTTGATGTACTAAAGAGGTTACAACAGTTGGTGCAACACGATACACAATAGCAACCAGACGAACACAAGACGAACATAATATTAAGTGCAGAAACACACCATGTGAAGTCACTTGGTGGTTTTCAGCACCAAACTCAATATTCTGTGTTCGAACAAACGTATACAGAGACATGGCAGTTGAAGAGTTTGTGCATGAAAAAGTATATTTACAGCAAATCATTCTTAATATGTATTTTCCGATCAAAATGTCACTTGACGGGTTTCTGAAATAAACGATTCTATTCACACTTTCTGAATTTGGTAGGTGGAGAAGAGACCCAAGAACCTGTTAAAACACAAATGTTGTTGTTTCATTTAGGGGCTTGATCATCGTGATCATTAACCGTGTTTACTACAATTAGTGTATTCGTAGGATTGAGCAGGAGACAGCCGTGGCCTTAAGTTAGAAACCCTCCTTGCATTAGCCTGGAAAGGAAACCACAGGAACACTTCTAGTATGCCTGAAATGGATATCGAACTCACCTCTTTGAAGTTTTACTTTATGAAGCTGACTGTATCCCGTTCCAACGGTCGGACGTAATTGAATTTCTTGGTAGTACCGAGAATAGAACTCAGTATGTGCTCGGAGATTACAAAAGGTGACTGAGCCCCTTGATGGAGCATAGTTTCACTAGTTATTTGACTTTGGTGATGATGATAATTGTTGTTTTAAGGGGCCTAACATCTAGGTTATCGGCCCATTTGACTTTGGCTTTGGTTGCATATTGGTGGTTCCTCAACGAGAATAAAGCACGCAGTGATATGCAGGGAGTTTGCCAGGAACCGGGACCTGTATAAAACCCACTGTATATAAAAGAAGTTTACTATTCATGTTGGCTATGACATTATATCAAGACATTAACGAGTCCATGCATGTACAAACCAGTGTATTCAAAATCCAATATTTGTATTAGGAATGTGTTATAATTTCAGAGTAAGTAACTAGTAAACAGCACTATTGCAGTAAGTTTGGGAGAAGTATAGCTCATGCCAGTAAAGATAAATCAATTTTAGTGAAAATAACTTGAATTTGGGGATTTTTTTTCATGGTGCAAAGGCTGCGCAATATTCATCAAATGTGTTGGACATAATGGAAGAATTAAGATGGACCTTGTTTATAACAAAACCTAATTGTCAATTGGACGTTTCGACAAACAATCATGGCTTTTTGCAACACTTTTGTTTCCCTATGACATGAATAACGTCATAAATGTTTATTTAAAGTGGACATTACCATTTTTACACACCAACTTGCAGACTTACAGACATCACAACTCTCAACGATAGCAAGTTATAATTAAGGCGAAGAATTTAATATAGCATGCCAACCACAAACAAAGTACGATACGGTAGAAAACTGAACCTGTTTATCATCAAGTAGTGTGACAAGATTATTTCTATTACATAATATGGAATGAAGTTTTTTAAGTTGAATGATTTGTTAGATCACATGTTATATTAAATCATTTTTTAACTTGTTATTTCCATAAGCATTTATAATAGGAGAAAAATATTTTGGAATATCTTTGGTGAACAGCTCATTATACAGTAAATAGTGAAGAAATATGTTTGAAACTATCTTTAGACGATCATCAGACAGATTTTATTATTATAACATTATTATAACATTATTAAAGCACTACAAATTGTTAATGCAACGTAGTGTGCTATTAGAATATGCTATCAATAGGCTATGTATTATCATTTGTTCTAGCTGATGAAGACCCATTAGTGTTCAAAACATGCGCAAGTTTAACAAGTTAACTGTAATAAATTGTATTGATATAAGGTGGATACGTTGGTTTTTTAGTCATGACGTTTTGCTTATAAGATATTATTTGATGAGACTATTTTCATCGTAAGGAAAATCAGCTTCTAAGGTTACTTTAGACCAAGCGCTTGAACGTGTGTGTGTGTTTGTGTGTGTACCCCCTAATAAACTTTGATCGGATGGAGCAACATCATTGAAACTTCGTACAACCCCTTCCTGTCCCGAACATAACTTTATTATTTTGATAAGTGTGACCAATCCAACCAGACTGCCGAAAGAAATATTCAGCCACTTATCAATACCTCGGATATTGCAGTGATTAACCTGGAGGTTTCCTATGGTTACAGAAGACTAGAAAGTCTGTTCATTTGTAACCTAGAGAAATCTGGTATGCAAAATATTAACACTGAGGCCATGGGATAAAGTAAATAAATTGTTTTGAAATATTCAAAATGCCACCCATACGAAGTTAAAATAAAGTATTTTCCTTAACCTAATTAAGTGATTTAAGTAACACTTTTTACAATGAACCTCCACCACTATAATATTAATCAAGCGATATAAAATATGATACTAATATTAAGAAAGCATATAAACGTGCAGAGTTACATCATAAAGGTCACAAAGGTCACATGGATATTCATTCTTCAGCACGTATTTCAGTCACTAATTTCTCACATTTCGTGCTCCGGAGTACTGTACATAGTAACGGCCACAACTCATCCCGCAGACCGAGCTAATACATGCTTCTGACACTGGATGGAAACTTTTCGTGTTGCACATTTTGTGGTGGAAGCCGCGTGCACCGCCACTCTATTGATGACATTCCTCATTCGTTATCCAGCTTCTGTCGACCATGGCGCTTGTAGCGTAAAAGCCATCGTCTACATCCCTCCTCTATTCCAGGAGGTTTTTCAACAACTCTTCATACCCAACTGTGTTACGTAGCAACAGTTGGTATTGCAGGCCTCTTTTGTCAAGATGCAGACTAAGTTTGATGGTGTATACTTTGAGACTCCTAATATCGTTTTTAAGTACGTGACTTTTACATTCTCCCACTCTGTCAGGTCCTTCTTGTTGGACTATTCGCATATCTCCTGAAGCCCTTAGGTTATTATGGGCAGTAGTTTGGCGTGGATGAGCCTCATTGCTGTCTCGCGGGAGATCGCTCGAGGATGCTTGCTGTCGTTAATGGCTCTAATGGCCGCTATGGCTCTGTCATTTGAGATACTCTTAAAAACAAAATTTCGACATAGTTTCAATTACTCGCAACTTCATCTCTTAATATAAACTCAGCAATGTTTCCAGGTTTATGCAGTGTGTGTGGGGTTATGCTTAGGAACACCAAGCTGGATCATCAGCGGGCTCTTGGTATCCGTGCCCAGACACAGTTCGCTCCTCCTGTTGGGGTCCGGACACGGACAATACGAACCCGCTGATGAGCCAGCTTGGTGGTCCTAGGCGAAACCCCACACAAGACACGGCATAAACCTAGAAAAAATTTTGAGTTTAAGTTCACTGGCCGTGAAATCCAGTGTACCATCTTTTATCTATCAATAGTTTCTTCCAATAACTAATTAAAATTACTGATAATGACCACACTGTGGTCGAACCTAGTCCTGTCACATTAAACAACTTAGAATAATATATTTATTGACTATTGGTGGTTTAATTTAATACCATTTAGATTTAAATTAAATTTCGTCAATAACATCCAATTTGTTTCAGTATAGTTAATTTCAAATCCATAGTAATAATAATAATAATAATAATAATAATAATAAATTATTATTATTATCATTATTATTATTATTTGAAGTGAATTTCTCAATACATGGAAGTCGTTAAGCAAATGACTCAATCAACTTTTCGTTTGGTTCCTCTTGTTGTTCCAATAGACTTTCATTCTTCCCGAGAAGGCTTGTTTGCGTTGTTCCGACCACTTTGGTCTGTACTGTTTTTGTTGTGATTGCTCTGATATAACTTCCCATTTTTTTTAACTTTGTGCCTGAAGGTATCCCTTTCTAAAATGTCAGGTGAACTTACGTTTGCGTTTTTGAAGTCCTTTCGAAGTTCCTCAAACCATGGTGTTGAGTTCTTGAGTGTGGTGAAATAATGTATTATCCTTTTCGTCAATCGATTTTCTGGTAGTCTAGTGAGATGTCCAAAATTTCATTCGTCTTTTCATAATGTTAATTTCGATGTTTGAATACTTTTCTGTTGTTTTTATTGATTGTAGTCTGTAACCATCTCGCGTATATCTTGCTCCTAAAATTTTCCTAATGATCTTCCACTCTTCCTCTTTGATGTCTTCAAGTTCATGTTTACTGTTAAGTGCCAGAGTTTCGCTTGCGTAAAGGACTGTTGGTTTTATGACTGTGTTGTGGTGCCGAATTTTTGTGTATTTTGACAAAGATGTTTTGTTGTAGATGTTTTGGACTAACCCTAATGCTTTTCTGACTTTTATTAAAGATAAATCGCACAAATAGTGCGTATTGATGATAACAAACTGTCATTCACAAAAATTCACAATGGTTGAACCCCGATTTGCACAATAAATTACGTGGTATCTACTACATTGCACCCCGCATAATTTACATACGCAGGATTCATCAGGGTCATGAAAGTATTCGGTATTACACAGTTTATGGTGATACCCATGTACCGCCATCGAATTGACAAAGTGTCGCAATTCTTGATTTGTGTTCATCCATGTCCTAGTCATCATGGCCACCGTGGTGTAAAACTCGAACCAGATTTCGTCCCTTTTCTGTATTCTTTCCGGCATTAGTTTTTTCCAGACTTCTGTGGATGGTAGCCCTCTTTTCTTCCGAAGGTCCTCAATGAAGAAGGTCTCCCTGGCGAGTTCATATGCTAATCTTGATTTTGTATATTTCGATTTTGTTGCGAGATTTTTTCAAGGCCTGTCGGTTCGATAAATTCTCCGAGGTATTTAAAGTGCGGTAACCTTTCGATTTTACCATATTTTGTTTTCAGGCTCGTGATATCCGTCTTTGAACAGAAGAATTTCATTTTTTCAAACGAGATCTGTAGTCTCACCTTTTCTGCACTTTCTTTAAGTATCTCGAGCTGTTTGACAGCAGTCTCTTCATCCTCGGTTAGTATCGCCAGATAATCCTCAAATGCGAGATATGGTATGTAGAGGTTGTTTTTGGGAAAGCCCAGTCAGATTGGCTTCCAAAATTCACATTTCTTGAGTTCCTTCTCCCATTCTTCCATAACCTTGTCTAGGACGACGTTGAACAGAATAGGAGAGAGTCCATCACCCAGTCCCACACCTGTTTGAATGTAGAATGGTTCTGAGATTATCCCCACAAATTTCACCTTAGACTTTGTGTCAGTTAGTGTTTGTTCTATGAGTTCTCGGGTTGCAGGATCTAGTCCCCTTTCTTCTAGAATTTGGAATAGTGATGTCCTATCTATCGAATCGTAGGCTTTGTTGAAGTCTATAAATGTACATACTATGGGTTTTTGTCTGAGGGCTCGCATTTTGAGTATGGTTTTGAGATTAAAAATATGTTCTGGGCATGACCTGTTTGGTCTGAATCCTGCTTGATATACACCTAATTTGGGTTCCAATTGTTTTGGCGTCCTTTCCAAGAGACAAGCTGATAGAATTTTGTACGTGGCCTATACGAGAGAGATCCCTCTATAGTTGTTTACATCTGATTTGTTGCCTTTTCTATGTAGTGGATGGATAAGAGCAGTCTTCAAGTCATCTGGAATTGTTTTGGATTGCCAAATGTTGAGGATTATTTGTGTAATTTCCTTGAGTGAATTTTGGCCTAAATTTTTCAGAAGTTCAGCTACAATTCCGTCCTCCCCTGATGCTTTATTGTTTTTATGTTTCTTGATGTGTGAATAAATTTCTTCTTCTGTTGGTGGTGACGTGTTTTCTGGTGTGATTTCCGGTTGTATTTTTGGGAATCTCTCTTTGGGTTCTGGACAATTTAAAAGCTGTGAAAAATATTTAGCTACTTCTTGGTAATTTTCTTCATTTCTCAAGGCTAATTTACCATCTTGTTTCGAAAAGCAAAGGTTCTGTGAGGAATAACCTTTGATTTGGTTCGCGAAGGTCTTCTATAACTCGTGTGTGTTGCAATTTCGGAAGTTGTCTTCAATTGACTTCAGTTGGTCGTTGATGTATTTCCTTTTATTTTGTCTCAAAATCTTACTTGTTTGCGAACATCGAAAAAGTTCTTCTGTGTTTCTTCAGATTTGTTGCAATTGCAGTTTTGAAATGCCTTTTTTCTCTCTTCTAGAGCATTCTCGCATGCTTGATTCCACCAAGGGTGTTTTGGGTTTTTGTGAAGAGGGATTAGGTCTTTCGTTGTTCCGAGTTTTCCACAGGTTGTCTTTCCCATTCTGCTGTTATTTTGAAATCCTCGATTCTGTTTAGATCAAACTTTGGGATCACCTGTGTTTTCCTATTGAATTTTCTTTTGGACGTGAATTTGATTTTGACTCGTACTAAATAATGATCCGAATCGATGTTAGCTCCTCTACGCACTTGCACATCGTGAATTTCTTTTGGTAATTGTACGATATTGCCACATGGTCAATCTGAAATTCTCCTAAATAATGCATGGGTGATCGCCATGTTTTCTGTTTTTTTTTTTGGGGGGGGGGGGATTTTTCCGGAGTGAGGTGGATATAATTTTCAAGTTGTTTTGTTGGCACAACTCAATGAGACGCGTGCCATTTTTATTGGTGAACCTGTGTGCTGGGTAATCTCCTACTGTCTTCTTGTATTTGCTTTCCCTGCCGATTTGTGCATTAAAATCTCCGAGTAGAATTTTCACATCATATTTTGGAATGTTGGCCATAACTGTTTTAAGTTCTTCCCTGAATCTTTCCGTTTTCTCAGGCTCTTTTTTATTGTCAGCATTCGTCGGTGCATGAACATGAATAAAGGTGTAGCTTTTGATTGTGTGTTTGATTCTTAAGGTAATAAGTCTATTGTTAATGGGTTTCCCCTCTTTGACTGAATCCAAAACGTTTTTGTCTATGACGAAGGCCATGGCAAATAATGGTGCTCCTTTGCCAAATTTCTTGTTTGTTCCACTTTTGAAGATTCTGTAATTCTTGTAATCTATTGTTTCTAAATCTGTGAAGCGTGTTTCTTGTAGGGCGAGAATTTCGATTTTCTGATTCACGAGTTCTGTTGAGAGATTGTGTAGTTTTCCCGTTTGAATCAGTGTCCGAATGTTGAAAGTGCCAATGTATGTGCGATGTTTCCGTGGAAGATTACCAGGGCACTCTGACTTGATCTCTCGTAAATTATTATTATTATTATTATTATTATTATTATTATTATTATTATTATTATTATTATTATTATTATTATTATTATATTACTGTTCAAACCCGGCCGAAGTCATCGAATTTTTAATGAGCGTTAAAATACTTCAGTGTGCCTTCTTTTGGAGGGGAAGTAAAGCCGGTGGTCCCATGTTATAGATTTATGGCATCTAAAAGGTCCTTCCACTAACTAAACTTGTGTGAAGCTAAACTTCTAGGTTAGATTTCGTTGAGACGCTCTATCAAAGTTCCAACGTTCACCACTAGGTGCCAGTGATATCTGGTAGAGAAAGTTGGAACTACTTGAAATTGAACGGAATTTGTAGCTCATCCCATGGGTGTACGCTTGAAGCAGCTGCAGCCTCTGGCGAGCCGAACATGTCCTCGGACACTCCCGACACTTAAGGCCATACGCTAAATAATTAATTAAATAAATACATAAATAAATAAATGATCTATGTCAGGTCTCCTTTTAGACGAACGGTTAAGTCCACGTGGGATAGAGTTGAAGGTGAATACAGCACTGAAACGAATCTCGACTAAATAACGGCTTGTGTTTATCGTTGTTTTGATAATGCTTATATATTTCACAATGCCGACAGACTGTGTAATTGCCGCCAGTACTGTGAACAGGACAAGGGTAAGAGGTTCAGAAGTGCTGACTGACCCTCTCATGCAATAGCCTCATTATAACCCGGGTAAGAATGCTGGCCCTCCACTTTACCATTCCATCTGCCAACGTTTTTGTGCTAAACGGGTATATTCACAATGTTACCGAAAGCAGAAATAATCCCAATTTTCTTTCTTCTTTTACACCAACTGCACATAAAAGCCGTAAATTCTTTTCATGTCAGGGATGGTTTTATATATACGGTATTTTTTGTAGGAGTTGAGCTATACAGGTTAACCAGGGCCGTACTATTGTGTGATGAGAGATGAAGTGCGCAGTGGTCTGGAACTAAACTGCTGGCAAGCTGCTCGGTTCCCCCAGGTTCAGAATATCATGCGCTCTTAGGAAGGGCAACTCAGGGATCGCGGGCCACTCAAACACTGCAATCCGAGGAATGCACATCAGAGCATATCAAAACAATGATATAATGTAAAATAAATGAATAAATAAGACCAAGTTCAAAATAAATAAATAAATAAATAAATGAATAAATAAATAAATATATATAAATAAATAAATAAAATAAAATAAATAGCACAGGTCACATACGGGCAACAATTTTAAAGGCCTACACCTGGTCTCCTCGAAGGTTATACGCTGTAATAATATTATTGTAGGTACCGTAACAATTTAAGAAGAACCAAGAAGAGCCATCTGGTGACTGTATCTGGAACTCTCGATCATGGCATATTATGTGACATCTGATGAAATGATCTTTAACGACAAACGATAAAGGTGTTCATGATTTATTTATAGCCTGAACTCACCGGCTGATCAACCTCAGGACAACATGTCAACAATATAGGACTTAACTCTGACCAAATTAAGATATATATAAAATACACAGCGTTGTAAGACGTCGTGGCAATAAAAATAAGTCTCACGTTTTTCTGCTTCAGAGAGAGAGAGAGTAAGGACGGTCACAAAATTCTTCATATGTATAACGGGTCAGGCTAGGCCCTGGTTTCATAAATTTAATATGCCCAAAATTTGTCCCAGTCCATCCTGTTTCAGTCGGATTTTGGCTTCCTTGAATATCTTACTTAATGAATTTGATTATTCATAATCTATGTGTTGAAACCATTCAAGATGACATTCTAGCACCTGTTGTAGACCAAATGAATCCATATAAGTCTCTATATCATAACCTTGCCTTCTGTGTGAGTAGTGCTGTTCCAGCTTTTCGAAGTTGAGAAGAATAATGTGATCACTGATCACTGGCAATATGTTGCGTGTTGATATTATATACGTGGTAATTTCCAAATTCGTTTAATTAATTCCCAGTCGTAATGCAAGTTAAGTTAATATGAGTTTAATTGATTGTCAACATTTGTGGAGTTTATTTTTTTTTTTTTGGGGGGGGGGGATTAAAATTTGGATATTTTGCTATGAAGCAACCGTATGATTTATTACTACGGGAAATCCGTATTTCTTTCGTCTATGTTTGTCTTTGTTTGAAGCCTTGTAGGTTTAAATTTAAGGGGTGTTGGATTTGAAGTGTCAATGCTTAACACGCATGTATATTGATATTAACTTAAATGCGGCAATTTAATCGTTTTGGATGAAGGTTAAATTCGGAATTTTGGAATTGTGCTCTTAATTTGTTTTGCCCTCGTTCGTGGGAAGGGGCGCTGCCGTACCGTAGAGTTATGCTAAGTGTTTGTGCCGGAATTTTGACCCGAAGGCGATCTTTAACGTGCCTGTAAAGGGCATTGCGCAGCCTCAAATGCCATCTGACTGCGCCAGGATTCGATCCAGAAACCTTGGGAACACCAGATGAGTGCGTTACCGCTGAGCCATGCAGCCAAACTTTTCTCTAATATTTATCACTTTCTTGATAACCAGTTTCCTCTCATTTCCTATCTAGCTGATCTAGCTGACACTGCCAATATGGCTACACGATTTGAGTATGGTATTGTTATCAATACTCCAGTAGCTGCTACCTGCAGTCGCTAACAGAAATGGAGACATGAATAAATTTATTTATCCACTGTCTAATAAAAATAATGACCCCTCATGACAGCAGTATCCATAAGAGGATAGAGATTCCCGTAAATTGGCGGCTGAGAAAAACAGTATGGAATGTAATTCGAGCAACTCCACATTCAAGTTTTTATTTCATGCTTGGTTGGGCCTTTGTTTTCATTTGAGTTAAATCTTACGCTGTCGGTCCACTTCAAACGCAGATGTTTGTGTTCGACTTTCAAGACAGTCAAGACTTAGCATTAACTGATGGACATATGAATGCCGTTTGGCGCGGACAAAGATTAATGTAGATGTCTTCCATTACAGATTCACTTGCTTCGATTCCTGATCAAAATAACATACCTCAATATTCGCTAGTTGTGGTTCGAATGTGTCAGCTCAAGAACAACGCACTGTGCACTCTGATCTGCATTGTCTTCACCTCCATCCAATTCTTGCTAGCAATTTCCTTCTCCTGTCGCCTCAGAACGTGCTACGAATGTGTGACAGATCCTACAAGGCAAGGAATGGATCTCTCTATGAACATAAGTACACTGTCTTCATCTCTTCTTGATCGTGTAAAAGTACCTGCTCTGGTCAACCTGACTAAATATATTCTGAAATCTGAGTAAAATTGCTGCTTTTGTGTTGCAGGAGGAGGTTCGGTTCCCCGCTTCTCTAATGGTTTAAAAAATGACGTGATAGCTGGAAAGGGTGTGCTCAGCCTTATAATAATGTATCTATTATGGGGTTTGAAGCCATTTTCCAGTGTTGCCTTAGTAAACAAAAGTTTGGTGCTTTTCAGTCGGTCAACACGAATGTACCCAAAAGAGTTGGGTTATACCCTAATCCTGAAACTTATTACATGAGGTTAATAAACACACTAGGATGACCAGTTTCGATCGTCAAGCGATCACCATCAGATCCATTACACTTAGGCTATAAAATCTATGTTTGAAAATAGGCTATGGGTGAAAATATTTACAATATGTACACCTATTTAGTACACTTACATAGTCACTGCAAACAGACAAATTCCGGAGTTTTATCACCACTTTTAGCATCTCACCAAAATATCATATAGATTACAATTAACAAATACCGACAAGTTGCATCACCAATACTGCAACTAAATAAGTGTACATATTGTAAATGTTTTCACCCGTGTAATGGATCTGATGATGATCGCTTGACGATCGAAACTGGTTATCCTAGCGTATTATTTTATTACTCTCATGTAATGTTTTTCAGGATTAGGGTATAACCCAACACTTTTAGGCACATTCCTGTTGACCGACTGAAAAGCACCAAACTTTTGTTAACTAATAAGGTGCTTAAATAATAAGTAGCACCCCGTGGGACCGTGGTATAAAACCAAGGTAATGTGGCTGAGAGTATCGGCGCAGTGTCCACATACGCTTAAATCCCGCTTAATAGGCGGAGTGGCTGAGGCCTAATCGAGTGATCACCGTTTTATTCATTCATGTAAATTAGCTCTTTCAATTTCATTTAGGGAATTCAGATGTCTTGATCATCAGCCCCGTCTACTATACTTGAGCGTGTATTGAATTTGCCTGATAACCAGTGTTTCTGTGGTGACTATGGCAGTGTATTTGTAAGTTTGAGGGACGAGGAATAGGCACTAATTGGCTTGAAATAACGTACTAATGCGGTTTATTCATGAAGGGAGTGCGGAGATATGCAGAGAAATTCCACACCGGAAATGGCTCTGTGTGCACCAAGGTTCGAACCTCGGAGATCTGTTCCTGAAATTCCCCATAAGTTAATTTCAGTTATCATCAACATTTTCGTTTAAGTTGGTCTTAGGATGGCTCCGTCAACGATCGTGGTGAGAGAAACCATTTTTTCAGTGTTGTCTAATTTTATTAAAGAAAGCTTTTCAGTCGGTCAACATAAATTGTGTGCAATTACATTAGGTGGGAAACAAGTATTTTCATACCCTACAAACTAGCTCGTTAGTTAGTTAGTTAGTTAGTTAGTTAGTTATTGTTCTTTTAAGGGGCAGAACGAGGTCATCTGCCCCTCTTAACACAGATTAAAGAATACAAATTTGGAATTGAATTTAAAATTTAGAGGTGAACACATAGAAAAGACCTAAAATTAATAAAACAAAAAATATATAATTATAAAAATAAACAAAAATTACGGTACAACAAAAAAAATATCAATCAAATCGTTGAGTCAATGTACACTGGAAAATTTAGATTGCTGGCCCTAACCAACTCTCACTTATAAAACGGATAACGCGATCAGCAGCCACCGCGTCATCGGCTAATATAAGTTAGAGTGTCATCTGCAAACCAAGGTTTCTTCGTAAGTCAACTCATTATGTACAGTAGGTAGGTAAGTAGGTAAGTAAGTATTTGTGCATAATAGCGTGTTAGTTTGTAGGGTATGTAAACACTTGTTTCCCGCCTAATGTAATTGGGCACAAATCGTGTTGACCGACTGAAATGCTTTCTTTAATAAAATAAAATATAACCTTTAACGAATGTCATTTAATAGTACATTATGCAACGAGCCTATAATAGCTACGCTCGTTTTATAATTTCCATACGAGTGTCTTAATTACCATTATAGGCGAGTTGCATACGACTGTTTATGTTCATTGATAATTATAACTATTTTACATTCGAACATAAATATTCATAAATATCTGTCGAGATTTCACCAGTTTTATGTACTGAACAGAGCGCATGGGACGCAGAGAATACCTTGTATTTGACCATGGCTTCTTGGAATACCTCACTATGACACTCGCCACGCAGTGAAATTTAAAATAGGGGGCCATGGAAGTGAGCGCAGGTGCGATGCTATCCTCACCTAATTGGTCACACAACTGTTTCTTGAGCTCTGATTGGTGGATGAAACTGTATCATAATGAAAACTTGTACTATAATGAGCCTCATTATAGTACACTTTTCTGACATATAATATTTACTTTTCACATGGGTCGAACATAAAATCCATATTATCATTTCTGTTCTAATAAAGAAATCATGCATTGATATAGAGATTTCTTGAATTATATTTATGCTCTATACGGAGTTTAGTAACTTAAAATTCCCTCTCAAATTACTTCTGATCCGTTAGAGATATCTACACTCCATTTTCAATTCCAAGAATGGAGACACTGGTCGCATCAAATAAAACACAACGATATCTCTGGAATTAGTAATTAGTGAGATAGCAATGTGATACCAAAAAGATGGCATGTTGATTTTCAAGGCCAAGTAATTAAAACTCAGGAACTCTTCTACGTGTCTTTTGTGGGTTTTAGACAAGGTGTACGAAGTCAGGCTCATCAGAGGGCTCTTGGGGACCGTGCCCGGACCTGCCACAGGGGTAGTGAACCATGCACTACGTCCTCTCATATGAAGCGCATTGCGCTTCTTTACAGCGAGTACTCTTAAAGTTCTTATCTTCCGTATACTGGTTTCAAAAAGATGGCAAGTCTGGTTTCGCGGCCAAAAGACTAAGAGCCCACTCATGAGCCTATTTTGGTGCACCTAGGCGAAACCCCTCAAAAGACACACCAGATACAGTATAAGACACTGGAGAGATTACGTAAACTGCTTCTGAATTTGTTGTATTTAAGATGAAACTTAGCGTATTAAGCTTCAAAGACCACGGAGGATGCAGTGTATATAAATAGTGTTACATACGAAATATATATTAATGTTAACCATTTAACAAATTGGTGCCTTATCACAAAGTTTGTAATGTACGTAAATTTAACGTATTATTAGTATTAATTGAATGATGTTAGTATTCTAAAGGATTTGTTGAGTTTTATGATACCCATAAAATGCAAGTCATTTTCGCTATTGAATTACAGATTCTTTAAAAATGATATGCCTATCAATACAATTCATAAAACATATATTGAATTAAAGTATATATTTTAACCGTTTGGTGGTGTCTTTTTCAGTTTATATCTAACTAGAAACCCGGGGAACAGTTATGAATGCATTACGTGATAAGCGCTTTGTTTTCCTACGTCAATGAACAACGACTAATATCCGTTTTACGTCTCGGCATGATGGTTTAAAGTCACTTACTGGATTATTAATTATATTATCATGGAGATGCATGTGCAACAAATTCTTGTCTGACGTAATTTAGGAATGGGGAGGTGCATGAAACACAAATCCCCCTTTCGTCCAATCTTAACTTGACTGTGAATATTCACAGCTGAAATGAAGACAAGCCGAGTTGCACTTCCAGGGAAACTCCAACACAACCACTCTTCTCTAAAGTTTTTAACTCAACACGACTGGACAGTTTGCTGCTGGCTGTATCTGGGGCAATAAGCTCATCCGCTAGCTTAGCTGTAACTGGGGTGATAGACTCGCCCCTAGCCAGATCGTAAACTGTAGCCTCAGTAACTGAATGGAGATTGTTGGAGAAATGAAAACGTAAAAACACTTATAGTGGGCGATGTATTAAAGATAGACATATGCTCTCCCGGGCTTTTTTTGTAGAACTTTTCATGCTGAACAATTCTTACACTCATAGTATATAGATATTTTTAACGGTTTGCCCAGCGTAAGCTAAAAAAAAGCGCACGGACGCCATTTTTTCGACCTTTTCACTGAAATCGTTAGCGCTTGACGTCCTTCGGTCATAAATAAATAATTTTCTACAGAAACCTACAACAGTGGTTGTCGAGATTACCCATGACATCCAAGAATAGGGGACTTGGTTTTATACTAAGTAGAGATTATACGCCAATCAGTATAATTTAATCTGTACTTCTAAACTAATATAATAAAGCTGAAGAGTTTGTGTGTTTGTTTGTTTAAACGCCCTAATCTCTGGAACTACCAGTCGAATTCGAAAAATTCTTTATGTATATGATAGCCTGATTCAAGGCTATGTTAAATTTCGGACAGACCACTCCATTCCCTGCATTTAGGCCCTTTTGCACAAGTCTACACCGTTTCACCGATCTAATAACTTGATGGACATATTGTCGCTTGGCGACAACGACTAACACTGTATCATGATAGTCAACGCCGAACCATTGATGGACAGGTTGTCACTAGGCAACAACGATTTACTCTGTATCATGATAGTCCGGTAAAATTTGTTAAAGCACACATGGGAAAACCGACCGATTGGTAATCAAGGATTGTATTGGACTGTAGTATTCTCTATGCTATCGTATACACAAGTAGTGGAGTAAGGCGGTTTTAAGCCCACCCGGCGTTGCTCGGGCAGCGTTCATGTTAAATCATTAATATCTGGCCAACCCATGGTCCGACTTTGACAAATGTGGTGTCGTTGGACTCGGGTTGACGCCCTCTTTCAAATGGACTACTTATTTCAACCCCTAAATAAAACCTACCCCTACTAGGGGGTGAAATTGAAATTTATTAGTGAAAGTCTCTTTTCAAATGCGACATGTATAAGGTGCGCTGTTAAAATGAGCTTAAACGTTGTTGCTGATATAGCGCATGCGTTTTGCTGGATGCCGCTATGGATCAACATTTTTGTTTTTGTTTTTTACGCATACGCACTTGGGATTTTTGTAAGAGGGCGAGCTCTTTGAAAAAAAAATGATTGATAAGAAGGGGTTTTGGTGGTGAGGAGAGAGCCAGATAGTCGCCTACATTCCTACGAAGTTTGCCGATATCTCTCGAACACAAGGTCGGATTTGGACGTGTGACGTGTCAAATCGCTTGTCTCGAAGCCCTATATATGTTATTAATAGGTTAAAGTTTTGAGAATGAGGGAAACAGGCTTTTTGGGGGTAAAACCATGATTTTAGACTTCTTCCGATATCTCACGAATGCATGGTCGGATTTGGTCCTATGACGTGTCAAATGGCTTGTCTCGAAACCCTCTTTATTTTGGTAATAGGTTAAAGTTTTTCAGAATGAGGGAAACAGAATGTTTTGGGGTAAAACCGTGATTTTAAACTTTTTGCTATATCTCGCGAACCAATCATGCTAGAGGCGTGTACGACGTGTCCAAAGACTCGGGGTGGCGTCCTCTTTGCTATGGACCACTCGTTATATTTTACAAAAAAATTGGAAACTCGATTTTGGGGTAAACACGTGTTTTTTGTGATTTTTGCCGATATCTTACGAACCAATAAGCCTAGAGACATGTACGAGGTGTCCTAGGACCCGGGATTACGCCCCCTTTCGAATGTGGTAGATACTTTTTCCAAATCATAATTCACAAAGGGCCTAACGCCATACATGTTGAATTTTTTTTTTCTTTACCTGTTTATAACGTTCATAAAGCGTGGTGGTTGAGAGAGACGATACTGCTAGGTGTGTGTGTTTCAACGAACCTGTCGCTAACCACAATGACCATGCTTAATAGAACAATCGCTATTTCGGCGGGTCGGTTTAAGACAGAGCGAGGATGCGTTTTTCTGATCTTTCCTATGGCAGATGGATGGAGGCTAATATTTGAAAATGTGTGAAGCATGCAAAGATTTTTTAACCCCGAAGGGGATCTTTAACATGTAAACGATGATGAGAACTTGGTTCTATG
Source organism: Meconema thalassinum (assembly GCA_946902985.2). Classification (NCBI taxonomy): domain Eukaryota; kingdom Metazoa; phylum Arthropoda; class Insecta; order Orthoptera; family Tettigoniidae; genus Meconema; species Meconema thalassinum. The sequence continues at coordinate 582,478,023 of OX336390.1, read as the reverse complement.
TTGGTCGAAGCGAGTACAGAAAACAAACTTGCAGAGGAGCAGACGAGCAGGAGGCGAAAGTCATTTGAGCTTATTGGAATGCGCTGATCTGACTTGACAACAGGTGCAATGGAAAATGACAAAGACGCGGATGACGCTTCAAGGTTAAATAATCTGACAATCGTGGTGGCAGGGAAGAGCAAAATGCATGTGAAAACATGTGAAACCTCATGAGGGCTAAACAAGTTACATCCTGTTTGCTTCGTACGTGACAAAATACAAGTTCATGTGAAATTTGACCTGGCACAGGAGTTCACCTTGGGTGTTAGCTGTCCACGTGACCGATAACAGAATGTTCAAAGCGTGGGAAAAAATGATTATACATGCAACGAAACATATATAAAGACATGTCGTTAACATTTCCACTCTCACTCAGGTGAGAATATATTGCGTTCGTGAAACCCCTGGTCTTTTTTAACAGTTTTGGTGTTGGTGGAAAATACTTATCCTTGTTGTGAGGTAGGTATATATTTATTCATTTATACATTTATTGATTTATATATATTTACAAGCAATTATTTATTGATTAGGTAATTATTGATTTTTAATTTATTTGTTTGCAGATAACTGGTATACCTTACATGTCTGAGAGAGAAGAAACCATTGCACTTTTGAGCCCACTAGAAGGAAACAGCAATAAGCCACTGCAAGTGAAAGTGGGATTTTTTTAAACTAACTTGTTTCATTTTTTGTTTCATATTTTACTTTATGAAATGCAAGTACTAACCTGAATTTAGGTATTTATAACGGTTTATTTTATTTATTTTTAGAAACTTGGAAAGAAAAGCCTTACCGCCGTAGCAATTGCTGAAAACCCGAGACGCAGTAAAGTGCATCCATTGTTTCCAGGCAGTGAACTATTTAAAACTCAGGTAAGCCTAACATAAAATGCTATTCCATTTTACCACTACTGAAAACTCGTAGACAAAAAAATAATTACGTGTACATGACTAGGACGATGATTGCTTTCTTGATTAATGACTACGTATTGGCAACCGGTACAAGACCATATTGGTTGTTTACCGGTAAAGTACAAGGCCATATTGGATTTTGTAAAGAACAAAAATTTTAATTTAACTGACAGGTCGTTCCCTATAATAATAATAATTATTATTATTATTAGCGTATGGCAAGGAAATTATATACATAATATATACAATATATACACAATAACAAAAAACATTGATTCACGTCAGGCATTAGAGTTATCCATTAAAGCTGAATGTCCAACTTTTGAACCCACTGCAGTGCCTCCGCTGTTGGTGATACAAAGTCTTCCAATCTACCTGGATAAGCCCGTAGTTGACACTCGCTTAAAATGTGGGGAATGGTCTGGCGAGGGGCTCCACAATCACATTCTGGAGATGGTACAAAGTTCCACTTATAGAGGGAATCCCTGCACCTTCCATGACCTGTCCTGATCCTGTTCAGTCTGGACCAAGTTGCACGCGGTAGTTGGAATCCGTTAGCAATTTTTTCACCTCTGAAGATGTTATGTAGGGGCAAGTCAGTGGAATTATTCCAGCGGCCTTTCCATTCCTCCAAAGCATCGAAGTTGGTGGATGTCTTCAGAGCTGCATCACAAAGAGGTGGATGTCGTGATTTCAATCTTTGGAGACTAAGAGCTGGTATGTCGCCTAGAACAGGTAGCAGAGGATTCTTGCAGATCTTGTTGTACTCTCGAACAAGAGCACTGGATCCTCTAAAGTCAGGTGGCATTATACCAGACAATAGTGGGAGCCAGTGGACAGGAGTTGGTCTGATGGTGCCAGATATAAGACGCATGCTGGTATTCAATTGTGGGTCAATATACTTCGTATACGGGCTATTAAGCCACACTGGAGCACAATAGTCGGCAGTAGAGGAAACCAGTGCTAAGGCTGAAGAGCGCAGGATGTTCGCAGCAGATCCCCAGGTAGTACCAGTTAGCTTCTGAATAATATTGTTTCGGGCTTTCAGTTTCTTCGACAAGTTCAAAAGATGTTGCTTGAAGGATAAAGTCCGATCCAAGGTAACACCAAGATATTTCGGAAACCTATTGTGATTAAGTACTCTATTGGAAAAGGTAATATTTAGTTTGGAGTTAGCAAGCCGGTTACTCAAATGGAAGCAAGAGACCTCCGTCTTGGCTGCACTGGGTCTGAGTCTCCAGTTCCTGAAATATTCTGTCAGGGTGGATAAGTCCTTAATCAAAATGTCTTCAGTTTTCTCAATGATCTTGTGTTGTGTGGCCTGGGTCAAGTCATCAGCATAGCAGAACTTTCTGGATATTGTTTCTGGAAGATCAGAGATGTATAGATTAAACAGTAGTGGCGACAAAACTGATCCCTGGGGCAAACCATTATGCAGTTTTCTCACTGAGCTTTTCTTTTCACCTAAACAGACCTGAAATTTTCTATCACTGAGCATGTTGTTGATAAGCTGTGCAATTGTTCTGCAGGGTATAGCTCTGAGTAATTTATAAATCAATCCTTCCTTCCATACGGTATCAAAGGCAGCAGTGAGATCCACAAAGACAGCAGATGTTTTAAGCTTTTGCTGGAATCCGGCCTCAATGTAAGATGTTAATGAAAGTACTTGATCACAGCAGTTTCGGTTAGGTCTGAAGCCTGCCTGATCCACAGGAATGAGTTCTAAAATGGTTGACCCAATTCTGTTGTAGATAAGCCTTTCAAAGAGTTTGTAGCAACAGCTAAGGAGGGCTATGGGTCTGTAACTTTCAGGTATATTTGCAGGTTTTCCAGGCTTCAATATGGAAATGATTTTAGCTTTCTTGAAGTCGAGTGGGATTTGTCCAGTCTGGAGAATATCTGTGAAGAACTGTTCCATCCATCTCTTTGCATTGTTTCCCATATGTATGAGGAATTCTGGATGAATTCCATAGAAACCAGGTGCCTTGCCAGGTTTTAGTTCATTGAGGGCCTCTTGAACATCAAAGGCTGTAAAGGGACGTGAATAGCTAGACATGCGAGGTGTTGATGATTTCAGAGCACGAAGCTGGTATCTAACATACTTCGTATGCTTCTTGTCAGATGGAGCTCGGGAAGTTGTTACAATATGGGAAGCTATTTGATCTGGTGTCACCTGAGGTTGACTCTTTACTACTGGTGTACCTCCTCCTAGCCTTCTAAGAAGACCCCAGGCTTTTCTGCTAGAATGAGTGAAATCTAAGCTTTCGACTGTTTCTACCCATCTTTGTCTTCGGCAGTCATCCAAGCTAGCCAGAAGTTTGTCAGCCGTTTCTGCATCTCTGTTTTGTTCGAAATTCTTAAACAATTCCTCACTCTCGGTATTCCAGCCAGAAATATATTCTTTCCGATAGCCCCTGGGCATACATTTCTTAGCAGTAGATATAACGGCGCCAACAAGACGTTGATAGCTTTGGTGATTTGGGGGAATCCAACGAATGTATTTATCAAGCTCCACAGAGAATGCAGACCAATCGGCTTTCTGAAAATTCCACCGGGGACGTGGCGTTGATCGTATAACGGGAACTGTGATACCAAATTCGAGTATTACTGGTCTATGCTGGCTATGAGGGAAATCTCCCATCACTTTGCGTGTAGTGTGCAATCGATTTCCATTTATATTGGAGCTGACAAAGCATAAATCTGGATTCGAATCTCTACCCCATGCAGCTGACCGAAATGTTTCTTGATCTTTAGCGTCAAATACTAGATGGAGGTTGTTACTTTCGCACCAGTCCATTAACTTAAGTCCACAATCATCTGTTTTAGAATACGTCCACAGTTCATGATGACTATTGAAATCCCCCACATAAATTGCAGGATGTTCTGCAGTTGGTACAACATATTGAGGCCATAAAATGCACGGTGGCTTGTAGATGTTAGTGATTGAGACATTATTCAGTCGGATGACAATCTGATGAACGTTTTCTTCTATGCTTTGAGATAGTAGCTCAGCTTCTTTGATGTTATTACGGACATATGTGGCCACTCCATATGATTCATGGTAAGTTGCTCCTAGTGCCGTGTACCCAGCAATACGACCTCTAGTACGGAGATGTTCTTCATTAGCAGCATGCGTCTCTTGAAGGACAACAACATCTATGTTGTTCTCTCTGAGCATTTTTGAGAGATAATCACACTTTGCTCTACTGATGCTTTCTATATTGAGTTGGAAAATGCGAATAGTGGGACCAATGTTTCTTGTTAAAGAGCTCTGAGAAGAGCTGTTTCCAAATGGTGTATTTGACATAATTTGATCGCCAGGAGATCCTAGGATAGACTGGCTGCCTATTGCCGTTGCTCGCTTAGCACCACCCGGGGGACACGTGCAGGGCAATGAGAAGGTAAATCCTGCGGACGTGAGCAACGTTCATCCCCCATAATAATAATAATAATAATAATAATAATAATAATAATAATAATAATAATAATAATAATAATATATTAATAATAATAATAATATTAATATCGTATGACCTCGGGTGCCGGGTGCAAGCTTTGTTATTTGACACACAGAGGGTAGCTTGCATGTCGAATTTAGTTGTTCCTTGACTATGAAAGTCAAGGAGGTTAGATGTTAGATATCTAATTTCTTTAAACTCTATAGCGCTTTCTAGTAGAAAAATGAGGAACTTTGTACCCTATGAACGCAACGAATATTCACAGGTTTGAACATGATAATCTGAACAAAATGACATGACATTATTATTTTCTGTTTATGTATTGGTTAAAGGGGAATGTAAATGACTGCAGCTTTATAAAAAGAAAATAAGTACATGGGTTACTGTTAGTGCCGACATACAGTTTATTATAATTTTTATGGTGTTTTGATATATTAATGCCAATTAACGTTAAAGTTTTATTTACAAGTATTGATTGATTGATTGATTGATTGAGTGATTGATTATTTTGTTTGCTTTTAGGTGTCGTCATGCGCCATTAACGTAATGAACAGACAGTGAACAAGCATACATTGTGCTTTAAAGTACTCTGTGCAACGTTAATAACTTACAATAAGAAAAAGTTTTATTATAACACATGGCGTTAGTACCAAATACAACAAGTGAGCAAGTTGGTTTACCACGTGGGTTAGATTTAAAATCAGAACATGACCGTTGGTTAACATTTGAATCCTGGCCTGTAGGCTTTTTGTCGACACATGAACTTGCAAAAGCTGTTTTTTTACTTGAACCGAGAAAATGTAGTGCGCTGTGTGTTTTGTCGTATTGAACTTTCACACTGGGAAGAAGGGGATGATCCCTTTAGAGACCTTTTGCGATGGTCTCCTTGTTGTCCTTACATGCTTGGAAAACAAGAGGGTAACATACCCGTGTATTCATTTTACCGAACCATAAGACCATTGGCCGCTACTTACGTTGCTGAATCACAAATAAATAATAATAATGATGTATTACCAGTCAACAACGTTAGTGTCGATATATGTGGTCCATATGCCATAGACAGTGTTGAATTGACATGTGCTTTTGAAAAATTGGGAGTTTGCAAGACTAAAGCACTAGCACACTCAGAGTACAGCTCTGTTGAAAGACGTTTAGAATCTTATAAAAATGTTTGGCCATTAATATTAAAACACCTTACCAAACAGCTAAGTGAAGCTGGATTTTTTTATACTGGTGAAGGGGATAAAACAATATGTTTTTATTGTGGATTTGCTTTAAAGGATTGGCAAATGACTGATGACCCTTTTGTGCAACATGCTCGTTGGTTACCTAACTGTAAATACATGGTGTTGCTTAAAGGTTGTACGCAACTTAGATGAAGTAATAGTAATAAACATATACTTACGTACGCAGCAGACGTCAGTGGAAACGTAGCTGAAGCTCTTCCCCTATCCCTGAAGAAATATAAAATAAAATAGAAGAAAGAAGAACGGGGAGATCGCAGTCTTGTTTGGCTTTCGCTAGGCCCAAATTTTAAAAGGCAAACCAGAAAACAATCCCAAAAGAAAGGGGGAAAGCTAAATAAAATTAAACTACAGTAAAATCCAAAGATGAACAAAATTAAATCAGAGGCCGTGTAGGTCGTATTAACGTCACAAGTACGCCAATAAGACCGACAAACCAAAATATAGCAAAAAAAAAAAAACAGACAAAACTTGAAGAAGGTTACTAAAATTAAAATAAGGCGTGACGCAAATGCAGAGATACTGTACTTAGGCAAAAATAAAATGTATTAAAATAACAACTACAATGCACAACGATCCCAGAGATATTAAAAGCAAGAAGAGAAATGATCAACAAATTAACCACAAAATTAGTTTACCGCAAGAAAAATACAAATTAGGGAAAAAAAACGAAAATATACTAAATTAAATTATATTAAAATGAAATAAAATAAAATAAGTTAAGGTAACGTGTTCAAGGCAAGATAAAACGATAACTAAATGTAAGTATGTCGTAATTAGATAAAAATACAAAACCCAAAACGACTACACTCAACGAAGTCGAGATACGTTCTAAAAATTTAGACAAAGCGTGTCAAAGGGATGAACAAAATAGGAGGGAGTACAATGGTTCAGAACGGGGTGGAGAGGAGTGACAGGGAGGGGAGGAGTGAGGAAGAAAGACGCGGAGGCACATGCAAGATCAAGTGAGTTACGAGAAAAAATAGGAATTTAGACAAAAAGAAAAATTACATTAAATTATCGGCAACACTAAAAATATACTTTAAAAATTGAAAGTATGCGTAGGAGATAAGGGCACACAAAGACGACGAAAATATGTGATGCGCAAGATATGGGCATTAACAGACACAAGAATATCACAGGTTAGGTCACCAGCAAAATGCAATGGTGAGACCTCCTTTTGTGAACTCTTTAAGATAAAGAACAAAGCATTACGGGAAGCAAGAAAAATAATCTCCAATCCCGTTATGTTGTTCTACGATAAGATACACTCTGGATGACAGACCCAAAGGTGCCCCCTACAAGGTAGGCAAACCCACCGTCACGCACACCAGAGTAAAACGAAGACAGCCCACATACATAACTTTCAACCCTTAAAGTACAAAAAACTACGTTATCAAAATAAATGAAAATAACACTACCATACAAAACAAAACTCACCAGCAATTACACGCACACAAAGGGCGGAGGGAAAATATCGGGAGGGGGCAAGTACACGCGACCAAAAGAAAATAACACAGAAAAAGAGTTAAATTGCCGAAATATGAAACTGAACTACAGTAAAGCAATTACTGATTACGACATACAGACACCTCGCCATGGTTTCACCTTGAACGCGGGCACTTTCCCTAGAATATGGGAATACGTCTAGCCTACTTGGCTGCCAGAAAGAAATGCCTCGAAACAAAGCAAATGACGACGCAACACAAAGGTAAGTGCGTGGTAAAATTTGATTGGTCACGACCCCTTCCAATATATAAATCACTGGCCAATAAGGGGACAAGATGCAGATATGTCCGTCCATCTATGGTATTAAGACATCAGAGGGCTATTAATAGCTTCACAGACCAAAGTTTCACGCACCACAAAGGCGTGCATTGATCACATCATATAAAACAAGATGTTCAGTAAAGAACATATAGCCTACTTTCTCCTAAATGTATGAGTATAGTTATAACTCGTTGTTATTATCAAAGAGTATAATAGAAATATTCTTTGTTGAAGACCTTAGAAACGATTTACCTCTACCAAACGCCACAACCTAGATAAAAACTGCTACCATCATTGAAGAAAGAAAGATAAGAAGTATATCAAGAATGTTATGGATCTGGAGACATAATCGACCGGACTGGCGGCGTGGCTCAGCGGTAACGTTCTCGCTTGCTGGACCGTATGTTTCAGGTTCGTATCCTGGCGCAGTCAGCTGGCATTTGAGGGTGCACAAATGCGAGGGAGCCGTGTTAGTAGATTTACTGGCACGTTAAAGATCCCCTTCGGGACAAAATTCTGGCACCCCGGCGTCTCTAAAAGCAACAGTAGTTAAAAGGGACGTAAAACCAATAACATTATTATTATTATTATTATTATTATTATTATTATTATTATTATTATTATTATTATTATTATTATTATTATTATTATTATTATTATTATTATTATTATTATTATTATTATTACATAATCGGCCTGACGCGGGCAACATCCAACTTTGAGTTGAGGCATGTCTTTACACGTCTGGCTGCGTATGACTTTCACAACCCTAATTGAATTAACAAATCTTTCCATGACCCTACAGAGACGTGTGTATACCAACTATGTGGATATTTTCGATTGCTATTTGGCTGAAATAGAAGTATTAATTAATATCCTGAACTAGCACCAACGGTAGAGTTCAGATACTATGTGAAATCGTTTTGTTCTTTACTTCAATTAACATTTTCAAATAACGCACAATAGGCTGTTACAAACCCTTTAAAATAGAAAGTAAAAATGTATCGTAGTATCATCTTGTCATTCTTCAAATTCGATGCGCATAGAATGCAAATGGTATAGTAATCAATGGAGTCCCACGTAGACTAGTCGTGATATCTAGTGGTGAAATATCTAACAATATAATCCTAACAGAGCGAGTGCATTCTAGCGGCCAGAAGAAGAAACTTTTCAATAAAATCTGGTCGGCGTGCAGTTCTTTTTGGCAGCTAGATGTCTCGAGTAAATCAGCTGGCGAATTATGTTTTAATTAAATATTAAATATTAAATATTTTACACCATAATATGCACAATATAACGCTTAATTTTAAAACATCTGAGTCATTACAAAACAATAAACATATAACATTTCAAGCAAGAAACCTAGCTCTGATCGGGTTTGAACCATAGGCATTTGAGCG